>BNCR01000003.1:3881560-8681560 GCA_014656515.1 Oryzias celebensis
TCTGATTACAGCTCCAAGAGTCTGAACAAAATTTCACAGTGAGACTTCATTCCACTTATGTGGGTCTCGCCTGAAGTCTCACTCTGGATCCAAGATATTCATTCAGTGTGGCAATTGTAAAAAAAAGGAGCTAAAGACCTTCCCTTTTTCTTGTATTAGCTAACATATTGCTAAAAGAAGTGAAGAAGTGAGTGCAGACAGGTTGGAATAGGTGGAGAAAAGTGTCAAGAGTGATGTGTGATAGAAAAGTTTTAGCTCAAATGAAAGAAAGGTGAACAAAACTGTGATGAGATCAGCCATGTTGTTCAGCCTAGAGAAAGTGATACTGAGGAAAAGACACGGAGCAGAACTGGAGGAAGCAGAGATGAAGATGCTGAGGTTCTCTTTGGGATTAACCAGGATGGATCAGGAATGAGTACATCAGAGCGACAGCAAATGTTAAAGGTTAGGAGCTAAAGTCAGAGAGGCCAGAATGAGATAGTTCGGTCATGTCTAGATGAAACACAGTGAATATAATCATAGAAGGATGATGAGTCTAAAGCTGCAGGCAAGAGGTCCAGAGGAAGACCAAAGAGGAGGTTTATGGATGCAGTGAATGAAGACATTTAGGTAGCTGGTGTTAGAGTACAGGATGCAGAAGACAGGGTGAGATAGAGGAAGCTGATTGGCTGTGGCAATCCCTGATGGGAAAAGCCAAAAGAAAAGCAAGATTAATTTAGTTTCTATAATATATAAAATAGTTACATGGTTTATCAGTAGATATTAGTTATCTTATCCCTTCAATATTAATTGCATTTTAGAATAATTGCTTTAATTAATAAATGTAAACTTAGATATTTTATCAAGTTAGACTTTTTGAATTTCTTGGTATCTCGTCCAGTTTGACATCATTCTTTGTGTTCTTTCAAGTATGTATTTATTACAATTACTATTACAATAACATGACTTCTTATTTGACATATATGTAAAAAATATCATTGTGAAACTCTTGTTTGCACATGCTTTGATTTTATTTTTGGTGATACAACATTCCAGTAAAATACCGACATGAATAAAATGTGTCTGATTTTCAGGAATGATTTGTTTTTGCTTCAGTGGTTTTTATTTATGGTTAAATTGTCTACTAAACATCCATTTGCTCCAGCTTTAAAACCATGACCCTTGTGTAGGCGACAAGAGGAATGTCCGTGACTGTACGCATGTTCAGGACACACCAGTGTCAGCATTCATTCTTTAAATGAAAGCACTTAAAGCTTAAGCAAAGAGGGCAGTGCTCAGAGGACAGCCACGCTTCACTCCTCTTTCCACCTCAAAGGGTTTAGTGAGAGCATCATTAACCTTCACACGCTCTGCATTTAACATAAAGACATCTGAAGAGACACAGAAAGGGCTGCAGGAAGCCATGTGCTTTCATTAAAACCCACAAATAATCAAAGGTTTTCTTTGATCTGAACTTAAAATATGAGAACTAAGATTTTTCGCCAGATTTTTATCTGACTTGTCTTGAAGTGCAGAGGTTGTCTCACACAACTTTCTCTAATGAGCACACTTACCATCTTCATTTAATCTTGTTTATCATATAGCCTGCTCTTTATGACTTTGTCATATATTTTGTAATCCTAATGAATGAATGAATAAAGCTTTATTTTTATAGCACTTTACAACACCTTCAGGGTACCAAAATCTTTCATAATAAAAGAAAGAAGCTCTCTCTGAAAAGCTGTCCAACACCATCAACTAGTTGGAAAGTAAAAAGTAAAAAAAAAAAAAAAAAAAAACATTTGCACTTTCTAATTTTTAGGATCTCACAGATCTTTGTGTGTCAATAGAGTAGAGCACCATGACAAGAAATGTAAGCATCCAGAGAATATTTATAAAGCTCTCAGAGAGCTTTTGTTAATACTGAAGTACACAATATTTAAAACCATCTTAAACCACGATCTTGAACACGTAACAAAAAGCTCTAAGGCCAATAATTTGTTACTAATATAAAATTATTTTAGCAAAGATTTATTAATGCAAAAAAGAAAAACGTGAATAAACTGCGTTAACTGTGTCACATTTTACAGTGGCCCCTGCAGTCCTTTTGTTTAAGTACAAAACAACTCCCTGAATAGTAAGCTTTAGCACACAATGATGCTGGAAGCAGCACAGATGGTGAGTTGATGAAATGAAGAAATTTAATCTGAGACTTTTGCAAATAATGTCTTTTTTAATTACTGGTTAGAGATCTTATCTATTTTAAAAAATGGGAAAAGAATTATGAAGATCAAAACATAAAACCAGCAGTCTGAACATTTCCGACTGAGAAGTCACCTTTGACGTATTCACGTTCTGGTGAACTTCAACGTCATTTTACCTTTTTAGCTGAATGAGAAAGGAGCCGGTTGGACTCGAAGATTCAATTCTTTTCTGTGTTTTTTCTCTTTGTTTTGATCACATCTGTTACTGCAGACAGCTTATTTCCAGGAGTTCACACTCTACAGCAGTACCCAATTGATCCTCATTTAACAATTACAAAGGATTAAAACGAAACATGCATAAATATAAAGGAACATTTAAATTTTATTGAAATTAAAATTCTGTCAAGTGCATGGAAAAAAACATCAAAGCCAATACATTGAAAATATTAAATGTTTATTCATTGAACTTTGAACTTTCTTTTTTCCATTTCCTATTGTCACAGGAAGTATTTCTGCAGAATGCTTCATCAGTTTAAAAGTCAATTGTGTGGAGCCAAAACCTTCAAACTGAGCTTTTTAAGCATCAGAAATTTCTCACATTGTTCACAATATTCCTGTTATTTGGACTTTAGCTATGTTTTCTTAAGGCATTAAAGCAGCTACTTATTAGAAATATGTTTGTGACATTACATCCCAATAATAACAGTGTAAAAGACATTTTTTTATTATTTTTTGGTGTGACATCTTTAATAACAAAGACATAGATGCCAAGAAGTTTGGCTGCATTAAAACAGCAAAGACATTAAGATAAAAGAAAGGTAAACATTTGTCATTTTTAAAGTTTGACAATTGATGATGAAATGATTCTGCGTTTTATTATTAAGTGTATGGAATTAAAAACACATGAGTTCCACCATGGGGGAAAGGCCAGCTGGAACAGTGTTAGTTCACAAAAGGTCAGAATGAAAGAACCAGCAGCTGCTGAGCCCCATATGCTGCTCTGCAGTCGAGGTTATTCAGTAAAGGCTATTAGTGGACTTTATTTTGACAGGTTTGCTCTCCAGAATATGCTCATCATTCACAGTGTTACAAGGATTTGAACATCCAAGTAACTTTATGTAAAATCTGTATATCTAAATTCACTTACAATGACATTCGGCAAGCAAATATGTGCTTCTCAGTGTATATATATATATATTCATGTAGCAAATTACAATTTTTCTTCAAAAATATTACTCTTGGTTGTCTCTGAACCCACTGGCGAGTTTGCCAAAAGGTTCCAAACTCAACCTGTTGGCATACTTTGGAGATTGTTACAGAGTTTAGCAATCTTCAACTCTTATTCACATATTTGAAGCAAACTTTTAGGATTTGCACCCAATCCTAAACACCTAAAAAATAGCCTTTTGACACATGCCACATCAAAACTTTTTAAAAAGGTTACATTTCCCTCTTTGGAGATGTCATCTAGACACATATCAAAATAATCTAAACAGAGTTTGACATTTCCTAGAACATGCGAGAAACATGACATAAAAGGTGTCTTTGTATTCCTGCTCAGGCTGAAAGGTTGACTTTGCATCATAAGAGTCTAAGTGTGTTGAAGGATAAGTGGTATTAGTTTGAGTAAAAGCACAAAAGCAGTCACATTGAGATTGAGTCACCCACCATCAGCAGGTGAGGCTGAATAGAGGCCGCAGTGAGGTGAAGCTCATTTCCTTCCTTTCTCTCCGGAAGTACCGGTATAAGAGGATCAAACTAAGGTAACGAAATCACAAAGCATGAAAGAAATTAAAGAGAGAGACCAGATTTCAACCTGAATGGACAAAAAAATGAACTTGTTTTGTTATTAAACAAAAAGTTGTCATAAAAATTCCCCTATTAGAATAGTTTGAATATTAAATATATAAATCGAACACAACATCCTGGTACAAAAAGACCAAATGCGTTGTTTCTTCAAGAAGTCATTACTCAGTCACACATTTCCTCAAAACCCATGTAAAGTGTTTTCTGTTCCCTTGCTGATGACAAGTGACTTGTTAAAAAACAAAACAGATGAGTAATTGAGTGCTTTAGGGAATATAATATCATTGTATCAATGTGAGTGCACACAGCAAGAAAAAAGAAACCCTTACTCACCAATAGCAGTCAGTGTCACAGTAGACAAGAAACACAACATATAAGATTACAAAAGCAACAGATGAAAAGGCTTATTTGTTGGAGCATACAGTAGCAGTGTAAGTTTATGTTGGCAGATTTTTCTTATCATTTTAAAAGATACAGTATGTTTTCTGAGACATTATGCTTTGTTCTATTTCTTTTTTTTGAATTAAAGCATTTGCAGACCTGGGACCTGAAATGTAAAAGTCAAAATCAGAAATGATTGGATTAGAACGTTTTACCATTTGCTGTACCTTAGTTCAAAACCCCTTGAAGAAATCTATAAAAAGTCATTTAAAAAATCTGAACACATATTCATTTTCAGAACACCTTGTATCCCTTTTGGGGTTACAGCGTTGCAAGAGCCTAACCTACCTACTGTTGGGCGAAGGCGGGGTACGCCCTGGTCATGCAGGTTGCCAGTGTGTTGCAGGGGAATCCTAACATATTACTCTAAATATGAACAGTACTTAGAATAAACATCTGCAGGTTTTGTACAATGCATTTTCTTAATTTTTGATTCTATTTTTGTGTCACTGCTGCTGCAGAGAAAACGCAGGAGCAGGAAAGATGTTAACACATCCAGAATTCCAAAAATGTAAAAAAGAAAATTGGGAAATAGGTAAAAGCAAAAAACAATAACATGGGAGATCGTCCGAATTTACAAAGATCTCTAGAAAAAGACACTTCGATGGTGAGAACAGAGTAGGAACCTACTTAAAAAAAATCAATCCCAATGAATTCATTGAAGACAGCTGTGACCATATTCAGTGGAAGCTAGAAGAGGCCATGGCAACCAGGAGAAGCCACAGCCAACCAGCACAGAACGAATCAAAACAAGACCTAGAAACTAAAACTCAAAAGGCAACCCATTGTATTGAGGAAATATGTTTAAAGAACTGGACCTTAAAATCAAGATTTTTTTAAATATTTTTTTAAGAAGAATGTGAAGATGGAGGCTGAGTTTATGTTGAGTCACAATAGAGGCACATAAACTCTAGTAGTGCACACAGTGATCCTCTTAAAGGAGTTTTATGTTCTTAAGTGCTAAACTTCCCCAAATCAGGTATGTGCCTGCAAGTTGTCTCCCCATAAATTGCATTTTTTATTTTATGTATGTTCTATAAAAGTGATACTAAAGGCTGTTTGTGTAAATGGTATCTCTGGGACAGTCAGAATCTCGAGCCCAATCTCCCTTTTTCTTTTTTTTACTTCAGGCTCTCTTTTCTGCTCTGTGACTTTCTCTTCACGTCTTGCTGCGCCTGCACGTCCACCAAGGTTATCTCTTCCATCGATTCTTATTATCAGCTTGTCACTTTATCTGTTACCCTTGCACCCCGCCTACTTAATGCTAACTTGATTAATTATTGTACCCCTCATGGGTCTGGGAGTCCAGAGACTGACTGCAAATCTTGATATAAAAGGATTTTTTGGTCTTTGTTTAACAGAAAAGTAAAAGCTCACAAATATCTCACATCAAGAGATAGATTTTGACTCTTTTTTTTTAAAGCCTATTTTTTTCTGAGATAAACTAAAGACCCATTCAGATCAAATTTTGTTTCTATTTTTTTCTTTTTACATGTTTCCTGCATTTTTCTGATGATTGAGGATATATATAAAGTTAAATTAAACTCAAAATGGGATTTCTGAGTTTTCATGTATTCAAATCGTTGTGACTCAGGAGCAGACATAAAAAATGCTGTTTGAAAGAGACTGCATTTGTGACATAGAAAATAAGCTGCACAAGCCACAAGCTCCATGATTCACTTTAGTCTGTAGACGACTAGATCCCCGAACATCTTTGCCTCCTTGTCTAAGCTGGTATCTGGATCCAAACTGTACGGCTGGTTAGCTCTGGTATTAAGAGGAACCTGACTGCAGAAAAGATGACGCTCTTTGTAGACTTCAGCTTCGATTTTAACACCGTTTTCCCTCACAGACTGATGTCCAAGCTAGAGGCCCTTGGACTCACTAACTCCATCTACTTCTGGATCCTGGACGTCCTGACAGGCCGCTCTCATATCCACAGCCCTCAGCCTCAGCACCTGCTCCTCACAGGGATGTGTGCACGGCCCCCTGCTCTACATCAACGACTGCACCTCCACCAACCCCACCATCAAGTTTGCTGTTGATACCACTGTGGTGGGGCTCTGACGAGCAGCTCTGTGGCTGGTGTGGGAACAATAACCGGGTCCTAAACACCAACAAGACCAAGGAACTGGTAGTGGATTACACGAGGGAAACGGACATTCAGCCCCTGTACATCGGTAGGGACATTGTGGAGAGGGGTGGCTGCCTTCAAATTTACCATCCAGCAGGACCTGACCGAAAACGCTAACATCACTGCTCTAGTGAAGAAGGCCCCGCAGAGAAAGGACTTTCTCAGACTTTTAAAGCGCAACCTGGGTAAGGAACTGCTGGTGTCCCTCTACCGCTGTTCTATTCAGAGCATGTTAACATACTGTGTTTGTGCCTGGTTTTCCAGCTGCACAGCAGTGGGCAGGAAAACACTCAAAAGGGTCACATCAACACATCAGAAGATCAGTGGTCTCCCTCTCTCATCTCTGGAAGAACTATACAGTTCCTGCTGCCTCAGAAAAGCTGTAAAACTTTCACATGATTGATCCCACCCTGGACAGAACGTAAATGAAACTAAACAAATTCTTCATATGTCTGTAAAGCTTTACTGACAGGTTGCTGTGTTTTATCCCTTTATGACAGTGAGGAAAGAAAAGGGCAAAAGTAAAACTGAAAGAATAGTGCAAACTGCATGATACATGACTTTTTCTCCTGTTTTGTATTTGTCAGCATCTTATATTGGATCTATTTTGCCTTTCAGATGAAACGTCTGTTACAAGAAGGAAGTGTGTGCCATTTGAAGGATCTATCACTCTTGCAAATTGATGTATATTTGTTCTGGCAGGAAAATGCCTACCGGATAAGAACAGATCAGCATATTAACAGTCAATTAAAGCTACTCAAATGTCTCCTGCTGCCAACAGCTTCTAAAAGACACTCTGTTGCCTTGAGCAATACAATCTGTATATTTGCAGTGGCAGGTAATTCAAACATAATGTGCATACATTCAGAAGACATTACAGAGCTGGATTATAGCAGCAGAAATGGCTGACATTTTCTTGTTTGTTTAGGTCCTGTTGTGACAAAGCCGTTTAGTTTGCCACCACTAGTATAACAGCATTTTAATGCATCGTGATCATATGCATCATGTTGCCGTTTGTTTTTACTGAATTTCTCATAATGCAATAAGTGTTTTATCCAAGTGTATTTAAGATTTTGAAGAATTTGTTCAGCATCGTTGTATGTGCTGCAAGTCACTAAGCAGCAGCAGCCCTATGCAAAAACATAATTTTACACAAAAGAAAAACAACTTGTTTTATAAACACAGCTTCTCTGTTACACAGTAAGTCAAAGGTTATTTTTTTATTATGCACTTGAGCTTCACAGGTAACAACATCTCAGGTAAAATGTGATGAATAAAAATTCAGAGTAACCAAATCTCTCATTGTGTTCAAAAATGAGATGGCTGCTGTGAACACTTCCTGCCAGACAAGTGATGCTGTGGGATCCGGTGGTGAATTGTTGAAAGGGCTGTGTTTTGTACTTCTGTGAAAAAAAATGTGCCTCTACAAACCCCAAATTTTATTGTATTTGTCATTTATTTCCAATTTTGCAAAATGTGTATTTTTTAAAATGGACAAAAAAATCAAACTGAGGGAGTGTGAGCTGTTGCTGCATAACTCAAAATCCATCTGACCTGGTCCAAATATAGACTTTTCAAACTAGAGAGGTTGTTTCTTTTTAGAGCGAATCCTTTTCCTTGCGCTGCGTTTACACCAGCCGTGATTTGGTGGCGATTTATTCACCATCGTCTCTCTGTGTTCCAGTTTGACTGACGCTGTACTGCATTAGTCTGAGGAGGGAAAAAGAAAAATGACATTATAGGACTGTTTTTTTGTTTTTTTTTTATTTTTGTGTCTTGATGCAAATGAGAAAAAAACCTCATAAAGTTCAGGAGGAGAACAATCACAATCTCCTCCATGTTGGTTTTGGACTCCATCTACTGGTTGTGTCATCAACACATCATGGGCCAAAGCTGAGTCCCTGATTGGCAGACAAAACGCAAATTCTGGCCAAAGTTCAGATATTTAAACTTCACGTTGTCAAGCCGCCCGAAATGCACTGTCGCCATATCGCTGCGCCCGAGGCTCAAGTCGTGCATCAGGATCTCTGATTGCATCTGTGCATTGACTTAACATTGAAGCTGGAAGGCCTTGCTAATCGTATTTGGTGGGAACAGCTTTATTCTGTTTATGGTTAATTTAACCATCATGTGTGGCAGTTCTGTTCATAAATGGTTTCAGACTAATTCAATTTTATGTAAGGACTAAAATCTTTGCTGTAAAATGAGCTTTGCAGCTGCTTTTATAATTTAACATTCAACATTAAATTCTGTTGTTTTATGTCTTTTTTAGCTTTGGTGCCCCATGTATGTAATTTAAATGAAAAAAAAAAAACAACCAAACTCTGGTTTAAGAATTTTAACAGAAATACTTCTTTTGCTCCTTTAATCTCCTAAGTTGGTGTGTTCCGGTCTGAAGTGTGACATTCGAAATGTTCAAAATATATGTTTTAATATATTAAAGTTAATGCAGGGAAAATGTATTCAAAGCCAAAGTGATATCACTGTCAATGTGTGGCACAACTCAATCTTTTGTTTACTACTACTCTGATGTGCGTGCTCATTATGGTGCACAGCAACGCACAAGCTTATTTCTTTCAAGGCTACACTTTGCCTTGAAAGAAAAAAGCTTGTGCGTTGCTGTGCACCAACAATCCTTCCTCATCAGCCAGTGCAGGTAGAAAGGATCTATCCAAGAAACAGTTTCAATCTCCTCTTTATTCAACAGAGGTCTGTCTCAATGACATGGCCTCAGACAGCTTGCCATCATTAATAAAACCCAAATGCAGCACTTGGACTTCATATGCACAATATAGAAGACTCTGTTGCCTTGTTGGGTAATAACATGAGCCTGACAAATGAGGCATGCTCTGAGGTAAAAGGATAAACAATGGGGATGTTCCCACCTGCTGTCCTTGTCGGCCAATAAGCCGTGCAGGCCTTCAGATACTCCTCCCTTTCTAAAACCATACTTCAAGCAGACAAATTTCCTGCTACTAGATGCAACTAACCATGATTTTTGTGCTTGTGTTTGTTTGTGTGTGTTAAACGGAGCCAACTCTCTCAACACCTGTGAAAGCATATAATATTCATCTTTGCTTTCACATACTCAGCAGCTACTGAAGCACATAAAGTGGTCCAAAATTATGATTAACTGTAGTAATTACTAATTTGTTTAGTGACTTGAAAGTATGCAGATTAATGCATTTCAGTATGTTCATACATCAACTATATCTGTTTTTTTGTTAATAAACCTTTTAGAACCTTTGAGTGCTGAAAAAAAGATTGCTATAATGAAAGTGCAGTCACATTGGAAGACTCTATGAACATTGTATTTTAACAGTTTCTTATGGGATTTTTCGGATGATGGAGGACACATGTATTTAAAAAAACCTCGAACTTGCATATCTGAGTTCGTCATTGAAATCATAGTGAATCAGGGGCAGACGAAAAAAGGAGCAGTTAAAAAAGGGCTTTGTTGTGATGTGCCGTTCTGCAAAAACTATGTCCTATAAAAACAACACATGATTTTTGATTTTTGATTTTGGCCAAAAAGTGGCGTAATCTTAATGTTAATGGGGACCAGATGGTCTGAGTATATGACTCCAGCGTTATGCTGGCTGAATGTGACTTTTAGAATTGTTTTTAAGATGTTACTTCTGGTTTTTAAACGTTTGAATGGACCGGCACCTTGTTATCTTTCAGAACTCTTACAGTTCTATCATCTACGTTGAGCCATGAGGTCTGAAGATCAAATGCTTTCAACTGTTCTTAGGACTCGGCTTGTGACTAAGGGTGACAGAGCCTTTTCGGTTGCTGCTCCCAAACTGTGGAATTCTCTCCCCTTCTCTGGTGAAAAGCAGTGATTTCGTCATCTTTATTTTTTACTCAGACCCTAACTGCCTAACTCAGCAGCAGCAAGCAGATCGTCGGATCACTTTTATTGTTTAATTGCTTTTATTGTTATTGTATCTTTATTGTATTGTATTGTTAAGTGATTTTATTTGACTTTGTGTTCAGCACTTTGGTGCCAAACAAGTAATGAATTGATTGATTGATAATCATAATTGAAAGACCACTGGGAACCCCTTGAAAAAAGATCAGAAGATGATGTGGGTCTTTAAGCTTTGCTAAAACTTCAAAAACCCTGATAAAAAACAATTTTATGAAGCTAAACAACAAGACGTGTTTGCCACATCTGACAGTAGTCGAGTTGCAAACTGTAAGCTGCAGTCATAGAAAGCGGAAACTCGGTCTGTCACATTTGTTCTTATTAGAAGTTTTAGCTTAAACACACTGTGATGTTTTGACAGATCAGCATGACATGATACATCAAACTGGTTTATTTTTTTATGTTGGGAAGCAGTATCACTGTATAAAACCCTTTTTTGTTACTGTTTTAAGTGACACAAAGCCTTAAGGTTGTCACCGTGGCAACAGCTGGTGAAGTTCTTGTTAAGGAGCGTCACTGTTTTCATGGGTGGATATAAAGGTAGAAATTGAAAAGGAAACTTCAAGGCATTTGGAGGTGTTCAAAACAATCCGATTCAGACAGGCAGCACACCCCTAAGAGGAAACAGCTAACATCTTTTTTTCTCTGTTTGTTTTGTTTATCGGACAACTTAAGAATTTCAAACAAAAGTTTGCACATGCAGACCTTTTCCGAAAAGAATGTTATGAAGAAGTGAATTCATGTCCAATTTTCCATTTAAAAAAATCACACTTTTATAGGCTATGGATTCAGGAACTGATATCAAGTATTTACTTGTTCTGTTACATAAATTGAGGTTCCAGCTCAAACCTGGAGAATACTTGGGAGGAACCACCATTTACTTCTCAGTTTTCTACTTTTTCTCTACTTTTTTGTAAACTGGCGGGAGAGATTGTAAACAAATGAATCCTGGGACATCAACCAAGGGTTAGTTCCGTGCCCACAGCTCTGCCCACAACACAGAGGTAAATTTCTAATGAGCTCTTGCTTTGCTGCAGAAAATGTCTTTAACAAACTACATAGGGTTTTGATTTTTGCTAAAAACTGCATCAATGTGAAAACATAGTTGGAGTGGGACTTTAAAGGAGTGCAACACTTTAAGCCATAGCACTCCTATTCAGAGTTTTTACCTGTGGGAATTCATTCTTAAATTTAGGTGAGTTCACCACCAATGGGATGTTGTGTTAGTTTAAGCCTATGATGATTTGATTTCATTTTTTCATCAATAGCCTTCCTTAAGCTTTTGTTCTCTGGCTTTACTTTTTTGAATACCTTTTCTTCTTGACCCCCCCCCTTTCTCAGAGAACCAATTCCTGTTGACATGTTCACCATCCAAAGAGATTTTGTTTAGGTGGGGTAACCAGCACAAGAGCCACTCAGGCAGACAGTCAGACTAGCACACGTATGAGGATTTAGCAGCACCAAACAAAAATGGAAACTATTTTCTTCTTATTTTTCTGTCTTCAACTGCCTCTCCTTGCAATCCTTCTGACAAACACCCTTCACCCTGGCAAGCTTTCTTCTCCCCCTCCTTGTCATATGTGTTTTCAGAGCTCCAACCAAGCTTTGCGCCTCCAAGGGAGCTTCAGGCAAGTGTCACTTTAAGTTACACGCAGTGCGTAAAAGCCGGGCACTGAGCTAGCGGTCATAGATCTGTGCACAATCAGGTCAAATGTCGCAGTCTCTATGCCACCCTTCTGGTGATTGTTACATTTGGAAAGTAGAGGCTTGTGATTTGAGAAGAGGAAAAGACAGCACATTGAGTGTGCTAACCTCCGGTCCACCACCCCCACTGTCTCTGCCAGAGAGTGAATAATGAAGACGGAACATAAGACTGAGAGGAAGCCACAGGGCAGGGAAGGAAAAAATGCACATCGCTTAAAGTTGAGCCACATAAGACTTTTGTCTTTCAGTTATTTTTTGCAGTACAGAGAAAAAAATAACTTATGAAGTTTTATTCTGCCCTTCAAAAGAAATCTAAACACAAGCATCCATTCTTTTGCTTCCAAACGGGGAAGAAAAAAGATCAATCAAAATAAACTGTCTTCCACTTGCCTTAAACCTTATGTTTGAAACTGGTCAGATTAGATATATTTTAAAGTAAAAAAATTGAATAATTTTATGTTTTTTTTGTTTATGTTTTTGTTTTTGTTTTTGTTTTTTTTTTTTTTGGGGGGGGGGGTGGTGGTAATGGAGAAGAACATTGAATTAATTTTGAAAGCTCACCCTGCCATCTTTATGCAGAAATATAAGATTATACTAAGATTATACTAAATTGGGCGTACCTCTTTCGTTTTATTTTAGCACTTTTTCTCTCCTAATTGATTATTTTACTTGGACTCTGTTCTTATTTATTTCTAATTGCAGCTTACTTGTTTTCTCAGGATGTCAGCCAAGAAGCAGTGAAAGGTGAGTGCAGTGGTCAGTTGACTGAAGATCGCTGTTGTCCATCCCAATGTGACACAGGACAACCAAGATCCTGTGTACGTGTTTGTCATCACTGAGGGGACAGAAGTTCGGGAGGACGGAAGAAGTGTGACAAACGCTTGCTCATGGGTGTCATTTGTGCTGTCAACTTAAGTTAGCCAATGAAACTGATTCATATGTTTTAGGTATTTCAGAAACTGGTTCTTGAGTTAGACATTCTTAAAATGTCAGCAGTAATGTAATGTCTCCACAAGAGTCTTACAGAGTCTTCCAGTGTTATTTGTGCTTTTATTCAACACAAAAATTACATTTTGTGTCAGCTTATTTTAAGTGGTCCTCAGTTAATGAATGCAACTGTGAACGACTGTTTTTCCCTTCTATATGAACATCTGCCTGTATTAGGGCTGGCCAACCCTGGTCCTCAAGAGTCACAACCCTGTCTGTTTTCCAGCCCAGTAACTCCACATCCTGACTGACTGAACAGACCTGATTTAGGTAGTCAGCATCAAGCAGTGCAGGGAAAGCTGGAAGACAGGCAGGACTGTGGCTCTTGAGGAGCAGGGTTGGCCAGCCCTGGTCTAGAATCATGAGAAAGTAAAAGCTTCAATCATGTGAAGCATCTAATAGAGCCCAATTGATGAAATAACACAACTTGGAAGGGAAAGTCTGTGTTTGATTATAAGCTGAAACATCAGTCCTGGTCCAGGCAGTTGGTGATTTGTTATTCTGTGCTTAATTTTTCTAATTCTTCACTGTTTTACTTTTAAGGTTAATATGAATCTCTAAAGTCCCTTCATACATGTATATATACATGTATATATATATATATTTTTTTAATTTTTCAAATATTACCTAAGCTGCAAGTATTTGTTTTGGGAAAATAAAGAAGCTTACTAAAAAGGCTTTACTAAATTATATTAATGTTAAGTAATATATTTATAAATATCACTATTTACATTGCATATAAAAAGAAAAATGCTGAAGATAACACAAAGAAACATCAGTAACATTTACTTGGGTTTTGTAATTAGATGCAATGGTAATAATGGGAGTGAAAGTTACAATCTCTAGGTGAGTATTGTCAGTGAATTTTACTTATGTATTTTTTATGAAAAATAAGTGGTTCTAGTGAGTAAATATTACTTAAAAATACCCTAAATAAGCTTTACAACCACTTTCTGTGGGGGAAACTGTCCTAGCTTTTTTAAGTAAATACCAATCCAAATTGTTTTCAGTGAACTGTGTCAAACTATGTATTACGTGATAAAACACTGACTGATATTTTAGCCTAAAAAGTTATTAAGGGTTAGATTTAAATAATATCATTTGTTCAAAGTCGTCGCTGGTAAATAAACTAAGTGGCCACACAACACTTTTGGAAATGACCATGTGTGACCGAAAGTGTTCTGTCATAAACTTTTTGTGCAATTTCTAAATACTTCTCAATTTCTAAAAAGAAACTGAGCCGTGCAGGAAAAAAGACACAGACAGACTGCAAAACCAAACCCATTACTTGGCTTTTATCCCTACTGCACATTTTTGTTTTCTTGAACTGTTACAAAGCTTTCAGACAAAAACAGCACAACAAGACAACAAGACACAACAAAGCAAAGCCGCTTTTCTCTGCGACAGAATCAGCTGATTCACAGTACTTTGATTACGTAGGGACTTCCCTGCTGTTAAGTGCTGCATATCAGTGCAAAGCTGCTTAAGTACCTTCATTATCTGCTTTTTTCCCATTTTGATTTAATAAGAATGGGAAAATAAAAAAGTTTTTGAGTTTTTTTTTTTTTTATTATTTTTTATTTTGATTTGAAAAATAAATGAACGAGATAAACAGACTTTTAACAAACATGCTGAGAGAGAAAATGTTATAGTGCTGACTATTAATAACTCAGAGCCTCTGAAAGTTAACGCTCACAGTCAGCAGAAGTATATTGTGTCTAATATAAAGCATGTAAAACATTTTTCCCCTATAGACTATGTTTGCAAAGACTGAGTCGTGATCTAAAACTAATCTGATGGAAATTGTGTAATCTAATGGAATACATTTTGCTATGAGCGAAGATGAAAGGAGTGCATGAAAAGCCCCTGTGATTCAGCACTGCGACAGAAAGGCACTCTGCTCCCTTCCTTCAACAGCAGAGCAAACCAGGACCATCATCTGCTGGGGTGGCACAGTCTGTCCTGAAGGTGGGTGGGCGTGGTTAAAGATGGAGACAGACTTTGTTTTGTGTAATGGTGCAAAACAAAACCCATTACTTGATTTTTATTACTACTGTACATTTTTGTTTTAATGAACTGTTTGAAAGCTCTCAGACACAAGAATTGCTAATTTGTACTGAACTTTTCATTTTCTGTACAATCATGTTTTTTAACTTTGTCTCCTGTCTGAAAACATTAAGCATTTCTTCTAGACTATAAAAACTCTGTTACACACAGATTTTTTTAGAAGTTTAAAAGAGTGACATTAGCGACTTTATAAGAGAAAAAAATGAAGTTACTAATGAATCAAACTTAAAAAAACAAGACAAACAGGCAAGAAAACGCAAAAATAAATACACTGAAATAATGCGTTTTGAACTCTTAAATGTTTCACAAACAAAAATCATCAATGAAAATTATTTTGGGAACCTTAAGTTAGCATTTGGAAATGGAGATGCCTCTACTCAAACAAAGGACCAAGTATAAAACAAATAGCTAAACATAAAAAAAGTAAAACTTGTTTTATTTTCTTAAATATCTTAAAAAGTTGGTGGTATCTTAAAGAAAAGAGGGAGGAAAAAGCCGGTGTATGACTTGAGTCTGTCCCAGCAATGGTGTATGGATTAAAACTTATCATTTGCACAAATAAAACATGATTATATTAAAAAAAATTGGAATGTAAGCCAAACAGATGAAACAGGATTACAGCCTGGCAGGATGTTTCGCCAGTATGCATAATTCCCTCAGTCGGACTGTGCGAAGCAGAGTCAGTGTCCTACCTTGCTGTGACAGCAGGTCTCTTATCTCTGCCGTGTAGACCTTTGGATTTCAACACAATCTGCCTCGATGAATCTTTGCCAAAAATCCCTGACTGCAGCTATGTGCAGTTTGGCACAGGATGACAGCAGATATCGTGCTTGAGCAGCTTCGTCACACTTTTTTGCAGAGTTCGTGGGAGGACTTGCGTAAGCTCTATACTTTTAACCCCCTTTGAACTTGTGATCTGTGAACATTACCGCCGGCTGCAGTGGACGAGAGACATTTCTGTTTACCCACTTAGTATCAGTTATAGATTGTTTCTTGTTCTCTTTCAGTGTCATAAAAAAAGCAGTATCCAAACTTCACTGGACTTTGGTTGCAACTTTTTAAAACTAAATGCAAATGACTTTAATATAATGTACATGCAATGTGACATCATGGGATTAGATGTCTATTGGATTGCTTTAAATTCCCAAAACAGTGAAGAAAACAGGAAAATTAGCAGAAATGGAAAAAAGTATTCCTCACTAATAACACAATAACATGGGCTCTCGGTCCAATAAGTCCTTATTTTCACTTTTTCAAACTTAATCCAAATATGTCATTCTGCCTTTAAGCTATGTGCTGGTCAGTTCTCTGCCTTCCTGACTCCACGCTGTCATCCAGCTCATCTACAGTCTTCCTCAAGTTTTTTTTTTTTTTTTTTTTCTGGTTACTCCACCAACATGGACTCTCCCAAGGTCCCTTTTTTAATCAGGGACTTCTCTCTCAAAGAAGCAAGTTTTTCTTTACTTCTTAATATAACATTTAACTGCCAAACCACCTGTGCGAATCAGTGAAAGCTGAATCGCTGTGGCGACCCCTGATGGGATTTACTGAAAGGCTTAAAGTCAAGTTGAGCCACAAAAAGGTAAGGAAGAGGTCTAAATACCATCAATGTACAACAAAACTATTGCAGGCTTAATGAATTCTTTTTTTTAGGTTTCTCACCAGACCATGTGTATTTTGTTGCTTTATTGTGGTTCTAAAACATGAAATGGGTCATGTACGCTCCCTTCCCACTGGCAGATTGTGTCAGCAGGCACTGGATCAACTGGCTGTAACAACCCTGTTTAATCTTTTACCATATTGCAATATTGTGTGATATTAACATGCATAGAAAGAGGAGGGTCATTAATAAACCATAGCACAGATCGTCAAGTGTGGGCATGAACCAAAGCCCACCACAAAAGCCCTCACCCAATCACTCACGCAAAGGCTCACTACACATCCACACAGCTTTTATATTTATTGCAGCCCCTCTAAAAAAATGATGTTTTTTGAGTTATAGTTTAATTTTGAAGTCAGCATCCATTATTTCAATGGAAAGAACAGAATCGGCTCCTTGATGTAATGTTCCATCATTTTGTTGATTTTTTTTTTTTACTAAGATTTAAGAGCAGTTAATAACAGATCTTTTCATATGGGGCTCTTTGTGAACAGAGTTTGTTGGTTGTGCCCCACTTTGTTTTGTCGTATGTTCGCAGCTATTTTGAGACAGTTTAATTTATGCTAAGCCTGTTCACTCCCCTCTGCGGGTGCAGTGACATAATGCTATAAGTCACACTAGACAGTAACAATAGCCACGGGCCAATGGTCAGCTCTGTTTTTAGATGACTGTTGAATCATTTGAAAAAAGATGTCACTTGTTGGCGATTAAGTGCTTTGCTGTTGCCTGCCCGGGGCAGCAGCGAGCCAAGATAAATAACCTTCTTGTGATGTGAACGCAATTGCTTCCTGGCTAAACAGCTATGCATAACAGGGTGCTGTACAGTGTTGTTTTAGTATGACTTCAGATTTTGCCATTTAAAGAAATTATTCACAAATACATTGAGGCTTTATTATTGTCCCTAAAACATGCTAACACAGCATTCCCTGTCTATCAGATTAGAATAATTTCATGTGACGGCACCTGCAAAAAAATAAACAGTTTTTACTCCATAGGGTGTAAACCGTTACTTTGTTTCCATTTTTTTTTTTTTTTTTATTGTTGGCATTGAGGGGATTTTCAATGTGGAGCCACTATTTCTCAAGATTCAGTTATGAATGAAAACAGTTCCTTTCCTTACAAGTAGAAATCAGGGAATCAGTTAGAATCCTGTTTTCCTTCACGTTTATAAATGCAAATCTATATGTGCGTTGTTAACTACCAAGGGGTTACAGAAAATTGACACCCTTAGAATGTAAATATTAACATGTATTGTTTGGTAAGGAAGATGGGCGTGTACAGACAGTGTGATTGGTGGCGTGTGTCCTCTCATAGTGTGATTGGTAATTCTTTCCTTATCTCGTTCGTACAGGCACTTGTCACATGTCATCACAAATCTTTCTAGATTCGAACGCCCACTTTGCTCCACTAGAAATGCCCATAGCCATGGTGGCTGGGTGTAGGACTAGCGCGCGAGAAACCAGGGTTTGCTGGCCCAAGTTTGGATCTCCCAGTCCCGGTCCCCAGCCTGAATAAAATACAATCTTTTTCAAACCACCTGTGGTGACCCATGTCCAGATGTGCTGAAAGCAGAAGCAAAAGATGTCTATCACTCTTAAAAGCGCTGAGAACCAAATTTGCTGGGTCTTTGTGACCCGAAGCCCTTCAGCTTCAGTAAAATCTCTTAAGAGTACAGAGAGTATAAACTTTCTTCATTCTTTTGTATTCTGATGTTTACTGTCATCACATAAGTTAGTCACTAAATAATATAAATTTAAAGTTTGTTGTCCTGAAAATGAAGCCTAAAGGGGGTCGGCCATGCTGAGTGGTTTTTCTTTCGCGAACTAAACCAAATGTGGAACCAAATATGGGGACTTGGTAGAAGGGTAATCTTCAGATCAATAAGGCTTGTCCGTTTGTTAGCAAAGTTTAAACTCTGGTTCCCGTTCACTTGTTGTTCAATCCAATCTACAGTTTAAAAAAAATCGTTACATTGGTCTAATGCAAAAAATCAAAATCTCAACTCTGAGCTGATGCTGTTAGTGAGTGTACTTTTTAGTACTTTTGCAAGAAGAAGAATCGATTTGTTGGACTGAATAGCAGACATGGTTCACCAACGTTTGCCTTAATGCTGTGTGCTTGATCTCAGCCCCACCACAAAGGTGAGGTATTTCATGGTAATGAGTTCACTAGTTGATGGAATATGTCTTTGTGATCATAAAAAGACCCTGTCAATGACATGTAGAACATGGACATTTTTTTGATTACAAAAAAAATCCCAAAAGCACCTCATACGTTCTGCAAGCTGTTAATTTAACACATAATTTCAGCTTGTGGTAAAAATTATTGCAGCGTTGATACTGACAGTGGGGGTTGAGAACAGGTTCCTTATCAACCTTTTGATAACAACAGTAGGTAATCCCCCCTGCAGGACTACTAACAGGGTCATTAAGAGCCAGTTTTGAAATATACACAAGATTAATCATTTTTTTAACACATAAAACAGGTAGAGGGATCCTAATAAAGATTGCCTTACAGGGGGGATCAGGACAGATGGACCTCCACTGTCTGTGTGAACGAGACCTATTTAGTCTTTGCACTTGTTTGCATCATGGTGATTGTGGACAATAACAGAGATGTACATGAGTAACAGTGGATTAAAAAAATGGATATGGGGACATGGTAAGGTTATTTGTATGAACAAAATAATGGTGCTTATTTATATCGAATATGACAAAAAGCTAGATTGCACCAACATTTTTTCAGAATTGATCCACTTGTTTTTGCCCAGTGTTGTTTCATTGGGAGAAAAACAACTATTTTGGAAAGTTAATGACAGATATTTTTACTACCCTTTGGACGAACCAGGATTCATATTATAGCTGTTTGTTCACAAAAAAATGCTAACATTTTCTGTTGTTACATATGGAGTTGAACCAGAAACTCATCGTAGTGGTTCTTTACTAACTGAACGTATTTCATTCAAATCAAGGTCATTTGCTGATTTTTGCAGAAAAATGTTGAATCTGAAAAAAAATGTACAATGATCACAAAACAAGGCCTGCATTAGTACAGACTATATTTTTTCATGAAGCAGTTTTTTTTTCCTACATTAAAAAAAGCAAAATAATAAACACAGTAGTGTGCATCCACCTCCATCAACAAATGTTCCTCTTTGTGGCTCCTATGGAAAATCCAATTTTACACACCATGGCCTTTGTAGATTGCTTTCCATTTCCTCAACCCAATTTTTATGAAGACGTTGTGGTTTTATTAACCAGTAAATACAGTTCTGTCACATAGTATGCATAGATATGGATAACGAACCATGAGAGACTGAGAAACAGAGACTCTGCTATTAGATGTGAGAGGTTAGTGCAAACCGATTGTGGCATAATGTATCTGTTCCATAGTCATAACTCTCCGACACCATCATGAGAATGCCCTAAGCGCTTGCTGGCTGCATGCGGGTGACAACCAAAAACATAAAATGCTTCATTTTATGTGGTGTGAACACAGTAAAGATAGCCTTTTCATGGAGTGGCTACAGTTTCCATGCTCTCGATCCCACAAAGATAAAATGAATGGGATGAAAGACAAAAGCCCTAAAAAGAAGTGATGAAACAATTCAGATGATAAACAGATAAAAAAAAGTTGAGTGAAAAATCAGAAAGAGACTGTTAGGTGGTCCCCATAGTAAAACAAAAAGTTTATTAGGGTCCTGAAATAACTCCTCCTACTTCCTTTCCATACCAGAATTTGGTTAAAATATCTTCCATCTTTGTCTAACCACCTCCATTTCCTCATCTCCATGGACTCCGTCCACCTCTCTGCCTTCTGTCCATCTCAACACCATGAGGAGCAGAACTTTCTCACTTCCATCAGACAGCCATAACATTGATCAACTGTCTTTAGGTCAAATCTTAAAACATACCTGTTTAGAACAGCTTTTTTTTTTTTAATTACAATTATGTAATCAGTTTGCTTTTGCATTTCATATTCTTTTTTTTTTATATCATTGTTTATTTTAATTTTTTGTTTTAATCTTTATGTACAGCATCCTTGGCAGCTTTCAAAATAAAAGCATTATTTTTTTATTTTTACATGAAAATAACAGATGAATCTGTAATGAAGCAGACTCTCATCACATTATTATACATGCAGGGCAATGCCAGACCTCCTAAATTATGTACATTGTTGTGGCTTCAAAGACAGAGACTATGTGCTCGACTGTCCTTTATAAATCTCCACTTTTTTTTTAAAGCACAATGTTGTTTTTTTTCTAATTCAGTTAACTTGTGTCTGTATTTCCATCTCTAAACAGCAGCTGGACAGCAGGGATTTATTACTTTTTGTGATCAAATGAATCTCTCTGTCCTTGGTTTTTCTTTCAATTTTTTTTTTACATCATTTTGTCCCAACAATGAGTTGAGTGATGAACCGTTCTCCATTAGCCATGGCTCACCTTCTCCAGAAGCCTGGCTTCTCTGTTCTCCACTTTCTAACATCCTCATTCAGAAAAGAGTCCAGAACATAGCAGCTGCCCTGAGTGATCATATTTCTCTCAGTATTCAGTTTGGTATTTGTTTGTTCCCAATGAAAGAAACCCATTCTGTTTTAATCACATAGGTCACTATTTAAACACCATTTCTTTGTTTTATTCATTTAGCTTTGCTGTTATATATTTTGAAATCACTACAGATACAAATATTCTTATTGAATTTACTGCTATATATCAAGAACTCGTTTTTCTGTTTATTTTCACCCCATGATTTTCTAGATAATAAAAAAGGATAGATGGATGGATGGATGGATGGATGGATATTTTATTTACCTTTAAACATTTTTTTTTACTATTTTTAAACTTAGAACAATGGAGGAACTTTGTCGATCTAACATACCTACTGAAATGACTTCAGGAACACAACAAGAACGTATCTAAAGAACGATCATAGAAAATTCCGCATTTCACTATTATTTTATCTAAGACTTCTTATTTCATTGTAGAAATGTTCAAATTTTTTTGTTGAATCTATTTCAGATATTTGTATAAACTCTTTAACTTGAAAGCTGAACATTATGTTTATGAGTATTTTGTTTGTTTACCTCCTTGTAGCTGTAGACCAGACCTGGAAGTATGTGAGTGTGGGTGTATGTTTGTGTGTGCGTGTATGTTTGCGTGTGAGTGTATGTTTGTGTGTGAGTGTGGGTGTATGTTTGTGTTTGAGTGGGTTGAATTTGTGCGCACAAACACCACCACAGAAACAGTCAAACATCTGTGCAAAAAACATTATCCTATTTTGGGAAAATACTTTGTGGACGCATATGACAAAGATGTTCTTTCAAAAAGGGTTTACAGTCAAGTATTAAGCTGTTATTTTGTACATTATTTAGTAGAAAATAAAATAATGGCACTGATTGGTTTGGAACTGCCTTCTTGTTTTAGTACCTTAAGAGCACTGTCCATAGTTAAACTTTAGATTTAAGAGCACTAGGGTCTGCAGTTTGTGTTTACAGTGGAAGTCTTCCTTTAAATTTTATTGGTTTATGACCAACATCAATTTAAGTGTCAAAAATAGGCCCAAACTCACCAAAATATGTAATAACCCATCGTAACTGTTAAATTAATTAAAAAAAGGCTCCTGGTAACCAATCATGGATTAAAAGTCTTCTGAGAGTGCCATAAAATGCCCATCATCTGGGAGAGTTTTATCTGTATTAAATGATCTGAAGCCCAAACTAAAGTGATCACATGTCTGCATCTGTCTGTGAATAATTGATGTTTAGCCAAAAACAGAAGATCTCATTTATTAGGTACAAAAGCTCCACTACAGTTAACATACTGAAATGTCTTTGCAAACTGTCACAATGGAGCTTATGCTGCCAGAATGTAACAAGATCAAAAACTGCACCCAGTAGGTTGTGCAAGCCTACAAATGACTTAGTAAAATAATCCAGCTGTGATATGTGACAGATTGCAGACTAGATATGGAAGGAAAGATGAATATATAACAAAATTACCTGAAATATTTATAACTTCTGCCTCTTTCATCACTGCTTTTCTCATAAGCCATTAAAGGGCCCTTCTGGGACCTTTTAATTGAGTTCCTTTTCGGAACAGAATATGAAAGGCTTCTTTTTATGCCTCCCCACCCCTTTTCATCTGAAGAATGGGGTGATTAAAACATGGCCAATGGAGCTTCTAGTGGGAGAGTTCATCGCAATCAGGGGTGCAGCTTGAATGATTGACTCAGTCATTTGCAAGA
Source organism: Oryzias celebensis (assembly GCA_014656515.1). Lineage (NCBI taxonomy): Eukaryota > Metazoa > Chordata > Actinopteri > Beloniformes > Adrianichthyidae > Oryzias > Oryzias celebensis. The sequence continues at coordinate 3,904,719 of BNCR01000003.1, forward strand.
CATTAAGTGGACGCAGTTATAGGGGCAGGACAGGCTGCTTTTCACTCACGCATACTGACCAACAGTCCAGAGAAGATCCCTGTAAAGAGTTTTACTGCCTGTATGAACTTTTAATGCTTCATTTGTAAAGGCTGCATGCAGACTTTAATTATGCAACAATGAATCCAGAAGTACCTTTGTGTTTTTCTGAAATTAAAACATAGAAATGAAGGTGTACTTTTTGTTTTGACTGTCTTGACATGGTAGCTGCTGTGAAGTCCAACACATTAACAAATTCAATAAAGAGTGACATAAACAAGATGAAATAAGATTTCTTTGTGTTACAGAAAAATGTGCATGAAATAAGTCAATAGTTTTTGCTGGTAAGGCTCCAGGCCGACGGCGTCTTGGGTTTTGGGGATGAACTCGGACTGCAGATGAATAAACTTGAGAGCCTAGATGCTGATGGTTGTTAGTAACCAGACCAGGACAAAGCATCACTCCAGGTGGAGATTGGGGATGAAGAGGCTATGGCTAACTGTGTGGAATGCAGAAAGAGACAGCCATTTATGAATTTAAAGGCAAAAATGTGAATGTGATTGGCTAATTCAAACTGTTGTGTAGAGCTGGGACTAAAATCAGTTTGGTGTACTCAATGGAAACCACAAGTTCATAACTAAAAGGGTGTTAATGATGACAGAATTCAAGCCAGCAGTGGAACAGAACAGAGAAACCACTGGAAAAAAAAGAAAAGACAAAAACTGAAACCACAACCTAATGTAAACCAAACTAAATTACCATAATAAATTCATATTATTGTTTTATTTGAAATAGTCGGTAAATGTAATTTTCGAAAAGAAATATGTTGGTTTGAAACAAAAGTCTACCCATTTACCCTTTAACACCAGATACACATGGTATTCTGTAACTCCCGAACCCTTCACACATTCTACGTGAATCCACTGATTCTGTTGTGGAGAAAAACCTTTCTTTATTTTAGCTATGCACCAATATGCAACGCTTTGCTAATGTAAAGTGTTGCACATTAGCCCATAGACACTTTCATCAGAATCAGCGGATTTACGTTGATTGCGTAAGCACTTAACTTCTGCAAAGTGTTGCATATCAGCCCAAACAATGCTGCTTTTCTCTCCTGCAAAAACCACTGGAATAACAATAACAGCATGAACAGTTGAAGAGCTGCACAAGTTGAAAGCATGTCAGCACTAGAGCTAGAGCTTGTGTTACTGGTTTAAAAAGAAAAACTATAATATCATAATAAGTTAGCAGTGTAAAACTAGTAAATGAGTAACTGCTTCATTTCAAAATTAGACTCAAGCCCACTGAGGATAAAACTTTTTTGCTCTAACTAAATTTGGGATGTGACCTGCTGCATATCATAGTTTAACTGATTTATACTTTTTTTGTTTCCAGAAATGCTGAGTGCATGATGTGAAACGATAAAAAAACAAAAACTGCTTACAAATATATTGGTACAACGTCCTTGGGTGTGACCTTGTGCTTTTTCCTGAACTCTCCCATTGTTCTGCTGCCTTTGTTTTGTAGACGGAAGCAAAGAACAAAAGCCTTGTGCTCATTTGTGTGTCAGAGAGGGAGGAAGCGAGTGGTGGCTTTGTAGAGGTGAGAGATCAACCTTATTTTTCCCCCACTTGAGTGATATTTCAAGAACAAATATGGAGCTGGGGATGTGGTTCACCACATCAAATATGGAGGCAAAGACAAAACAACTACTGTTCCTGGAAATGAAACAAAACTCCTCTCTAAAGCATGTTTTTTTTTCATTTTATGTGGCCGATGGGAATTAAAAAAAGTCAACTGTGATAGTAGGGCTGTGGTGTGTTTAAATGTAAAACATAGAAAAAAGCCCTGAATGATGCTCTGTTGTCTGGAACATCAGCAAATGCATCCATCCGTCTGAGTGGATGTGTCTGAGGACAGTCCCACACTGGATTTCCTGTGCAGGAGAGTGGATGGGTGATACAACAAAATGAGAGCCCCAACTCTCCACAGATCTCATTAGACTGGTCATAACATTGCAACAGCAGCGCAAAGCATATTCATCTAAACCCCTCTCCTACCTCCCCCAACCGTGCATTCCCAAAGCCTCACTCTCAGCTCTTTTTCAATATTACTATCTGTGGGCAAAAGCTTTGGCCCGCTGCTGTCTGACTGGGGGTTTCCGCTAACATGTTTGTTAGCCGAGCGCGCAACAACCATCATTACTCTGCTTCTGTGTGTCAAAACAAAGGGCACAAGCATGGTTAGAGGCAAAGTTTCAAACGTGCTTTAATAATTAGAATTATAAAACACCCTTTTTAACTTAACACTGTGCAATCTTAGAAATTCTGGTGTTTGCAATGAAAACTGCAAAGTTAACTTTAATCATGCGGAAATGAAATATACATCTGAGGAAGTAACCTTGATGAGCACAGAAGTATGCACACCCACTGGGAAAAAAGCGTCACTCAGCAAGAAAGGTTAATGCCGGTTATGCAGGGAATGCACATTTCAAGGAAAACTAAAAAACAAAGACTCTGCCGCTTGCTGCCACGCTTCCCCCTCTGCAGTGCTTTCCACATATTAATAAATCTCACTATTAAACTAAAACAGATTATCCAAAATCTGCATTTATGACAGACACCAGTGTAAAGCCAGCATAATGGCAGGCTAATCACGAGCAGTGATTTGAAATGTACACTCACATCATCATTATGAGGGATTGTCAACAGTAAATTGTGTTGTCTTTGGGGAATTGAGGTGAATTTCACTGACTTGGGGTCTTCTCATAGCTCAATAACATCCTTCATAAACTAGTGTTTCTAAAGAAAATCACTGACATTGTGTTTATCAAATTGTCTTGTTTCCACATATAAAACTATATTCATGTTTAGCTTTATGCTTTATTCATTAGTGAAATGGGTCAATTTTATTTTTTTGAAATGTCGATTTTCTAGGCACTACCAGTGGTTCTTGGGGCTTAGTCCACCTAGTTTTATTTGTAATTCAAAAGAGACCTGGGCATAGTATGTTGGGTTGAGACACAATTGAACAAAACTGGGCTTTAGGGCGATGATGAATACCTTGGATGAGTGGTCGGTCTGTCGTTCGGTTGGTTCAATGTTTTGTTCTTTGCTTCCATCTACAAAACAAAAGGCAGCAGAACAGGAGAGTTCAGACAAAACACAGGGTCGCACCTCAAGATGTACCAACATATTTGTAAAAAGTTATTGTTTATTTAACCGTTTAACCACGTGCTCAGCATTTCTGGAAAGAAAAGAAGAAAGAAGTGTTTTTTTGTATGTTTTTGCTTTGTCGTCTTCTGTCGCTACCCGATCTGTAATGGCTACCTGATCGGTCCTCATATGAACATTATGTCACTTCCTCTTTGTGGCCAACATTGCAACATTTTAGTCATTTTATTTAGATTTTATTCTGTAAATTGCATATACGTTTGTTGTTTCAAGATTGTAAACTTTGTAGCTCATTCTTAAATAATTCCAATGAAAGAAGATCAGCTCCTGGTAACATTTCTCAATGATAGGTAACATAATGAAAGCCACATGGCTGGAGTCATTTTTTTCTGTTTAGTCTTTTTTTTTTTCATTTGATGGCAATGGCAAAAGAGGAGACGTGAGCATGTTTTACTCTGTGGAAATACCATGAGCTACTGCAGCCGCTTTTTGCCATCAATAATGTGTCTTTTTCAACAGAAGTAATAAAGTATCAGTAAGAGGTGGTTTCCTTGTAGACTGGAGACTAAACTACTACCCAACGAAACAGAAGAAGAAAAAAACATTTGTAGTCTTCCGCAGATTCTATCTTTAACATTTATTTTTTTGAGAATATAAAAAAAAAACGTATAACATTAAAACAAACTTTTTCATTATAAACATTTGAGAGGTGATCGTCATTATTAAAATTCGAAGACATACTCTGACTATAAAACGCTTCAGTGGAAGCAGATGCATTTTGACGCATACAGGGACAGATCGGGTAGCCGTGACAGATTGAGCAGTGACAGGTCTGTTTGTGACTTTTTAAGCTCCTGCAGAGGTCAGGTCTGCTTCACCACTGTTGCCAACTCCACCTTTACAGAGCTGATCTGAGAGGTTTCCTACTCCACCAATCACCATGGTAGGAGAAAGGTTTAAAAGTTCCCAGAAACCCCTGCTCCAGTAACGGCTGAAATCCTGGGTGGAATTTATTTCTCCCCCTGCCTCAGGTGTCTGCCTCAACTTAGAATTTTGTTAAAGCCCCCCTTTTTATTGGTCTTGTAGATTTCTATCCATAATGTTTTACCCTTGTCACATGTAATCCTGTAATTTAGTTAATGTTTAGTTTCCTTTGTTTGCTGTTTTGCTGAAAAGGCGGAAAATCCAGTCATTTGTGTTAATTAGTTTGGTCTTTGTTTTGTTCCTCCACCAGTCACCCTAATCAATGGCTGCTCTGACATGTTAACACTCCTGGTTTCTAAATTCTTTATATTACCCATTTTCAAAACAAAATTCTAGCAGTAACTGATATTAGTGGTAGTAGCTAGCCAGCTGACATTTTTTAATATTTTATATTAAATTACGTGAAAAAATTAAAAGCCTGTAAATGATCATTATCAATAGTTAAATTTGCGTTCTATGCTTTTTTAAACCAGTATAAAGTGACTGACTGCAATTGAATAAGTCTTCACATAGGCAGTTTTTTTTCTTCTTGCTCTTAATACTGCAGTGGGTAAAAATAGACTAAACTGTCTCCTAAAGCAGTTGCAACAAATGCCTGTTTTAGGGGAGTGTTGTTGTACACCCACACACCTATGCACGCCCTGTGTTTGGGATGACCTGGTTACTTCCTGCAAAGATGCTACTGAACAGAGCAAACAATGATCTTAAAAGAGCTTTTTGGAAGAGCTGCTCATGACATTACACCGGATGTTCAATGTTTACATCTTTTTGTATCTTTTAGTATTCTTGCTAAATTGAGTCAGCTTGAGGAACACAATGAAATCTGGCTTTAAATGTGTGTGACAGTAAATGGTACAAAAACATATTTTGGGGAGTTTCTGATTAACTTGACTGTTATTTTCCAGGTCAGGGATGATTTCAATTTGTCTCATCGGGCTTTTTATTTCACAGAACACTGGGTCATCAAAAAACAAACAAGTTCAGAGAGGAAAGGATAGGTTAAGAACATTGGTTACCAAATACAAACAAGGAGTAAATAATTCCATTTGCTTTTTGAAAATCAGACAATATAAATGTTTGAAATATATATGATCTTCCTAATTTACGGTGCTTCCCAAGATACCCAGGAAAAAGAAAAGACATTATGAAACAGAGCAGTGGATTTTAAAAATGAGCATGAGGCATGATGGGCTCTGGTTGACACCGCCTCCACTAGTCAATGGCTAGCCAACCTGCAGCTTACTCTTACACGATGGCCTTCAGAAACTATCATAGCAGAGAGAGAATCAGGCTTCAAGCAGCAGCTAATGGAGGTGAAATGGCCTGGGGTTTACCTGAATAAATACACACTCGAGCAATAACAGCTTCTTTAGTGTTGATGTGGAGTGTTCATTTGGTGGAATAGTTATCTGGAGGCCAATTGGCCTTCGCCTCCTCTCTTTCCTGGTAAGTACAGGATGTCTCTGAAAAGGTCACCAGACAAATAGCTTCAGCTAGAGCCTCACATTATGCTGTTTGTTGTGGTAAGCTTAAGTCCTTCTTACTGATGAGCTTTCAGTCACAAAATACTTGTATTTTGAACAAGCACGAACACAAAACAAACATTAGTGATGTTGTAACTGCATCTTGTTCAATTTTGAGATGATCGAGGAAGCAGTCTTGGTTCTTTGGTGGTCTTTAGGCTATTACTTTAATTTGTATTTCTACTTTGTTTATCTTTCTCTGTTTTTAGAAGTCTTTTGAAGAAAAGATGTTAAATAAGAACCTACTAATGTTTAACCCTAGATTTCAAACCTATCATTTGAACTTGTAGGCTTAAAATCCCGCTCTGATCATTTTTGATCAATGTTGAAAGTGTTCCCATTGGTCTTTCAATTATGATTATGCCATTTTTAGGAAAAATCCAAAAACCTGTCATTTATTAGGTCACAGTTTCTGCAGAGCAGCAGGAGTTTACTAAAAATGTGCCTCTTAATTTTAGGCAGAACAGTTGGCGCGTAGTAAGCCTACCCCCTTCCCATCATCCATCTCTTTCCCACTAGCTTGCGGCCCCCCATACATCCTGACCTAGGGGTATCAAACTCAAGTCCTCAAGGGTCAGCCTCCTGCTGGTTTTCCAGAAATTCTACTGAGTATGCTGCTGTTTACCTGGCTCATGTGTGTTTAGCCAATAAGGAGCTTGGCAGGTTAGTTGGAAACATGTAGGGCCATGGCCCTTGAGGCGTGGAGCTTGACACCCCTGTTCTAACCTAACATTATCGCTGCAACAAAAATGGCAATCGATATTGGAGCTGTGCATCCATACAGTTTTGAGCTAAATGCCAGCTCAGATGAGGAAACCAAAGATGGATCTAGTCGTCTACAAGTGGATGCATCAGACCAGACTCTTTTCTCCGTGACATCAGAAAAAATGCTGTCATCTCTGCTACAGTGTAAAGCTACTTCCGGTTTACGTGTCTAGACAGGAAAAGCTGACAGTTTAACACTGTTTAACAAAGTTTTACATAAATATGTACATTTGTACGATGTTTTATTTTTACAAGCCTAACTGTATTTGTTTTCCTCTCATAGATCGTACACAAATTTAAGCAATCCTTCTTATATTTGAGGATTTATTAAAAAAAATTGACCTTTCATTTAAGCAGATATTATTCTGTTTTATACTTTGCCTGATGTTATTTGTAGATTAAGTATGAGCAAGCGCAAGAACTGATGGAATTTCATGTTGGCCACACAAAATGCATGCTGCATGCATTGTAATTGAGCCCAAGGTAAAATATAGTTGTTTTGTTAAGAGGTTTTTGTTGTTTTATGTGGTATTTTAAGGGGTAATTGTGATTAATGCTGTCATGTCATTCTTTTTTTTTATGGGATTAAAAAAAGAAACACTTCTAAGAAATTCAAAAAATATTGACGATGAACTTTTTACCGACATCATAATTCATATGTTGACAAACATTATTCCACAGTTTATCACAACAGCAAGACAGTAGAAAGACATGAGTGATTTTACAGTTTCTTTTAACCTGTTTGGTTCATTTGATCATTTTGAAGAGCTGAAGCAGAAAAGAAAGAGACGAGAACATTAGTAGGAGGAAATGAATTAAGAGGTTGTGAAACATCAGGAGAATTGAACTAATTAGACTTTGTTTCTTTGAAACACATTTTTGCTTTATCCTCTGGACAAAAACATTCAGGAAGAGGCAAACTTTCCCTCTGAAATGATGCTTTGTTTATTATCTTGTGACGATCACTTTCCTCAGGGAGGAAAGAGCGAGAGAAGAGAGCACACTAGCTGCCTCGAGCCGCGCTGGAACTGTTACCATGACAACGTGATTCAAATACAGTTAGTTATGAAATATATTTAAAAAAAACATTGTAAAAATTTCCGTTACGATTGATAAGTTTACCTTGTCTTATTTACGTAGAGTGGTGTTGAATTGTCAGCTTTGCTGGTCTATACTTGTAAATTGAAAGTAACATTACAAAGTAGCGGCGATGTTCCCTTTTTGTCTAACGTCATGTAAAAAGAGTCTGTGGAGCGGAGCAAGGAGTTTGTGGCTTACTGTTGTAACTTGTACATCACACTTACAAGTTTTTTCCAATGTCAGTTCTTCGTCTGTTGCTGATTCACAATAATTTGAGCACAGAAATACTCAGAAATGTAATTTTAAGATTCATTTTCTTTATATTTATATCCTCAGAAAAATGCCACAAGAATGTTAAAAAAGACCAAAAATATGATTTTCATCAGAATGGGTCTTGAAGTTATGCTATTGGTATAAACAATACTTTCACAGTTTGGAAATGTTGTAGATTGAATGATGAAGCCTTTTATTAATCCAACATTAATATTAAGATCGATTTGTTTTGGCATCTATCGTCTGAGAGAATCCAGGATTTTCTGCTACAAACTCAGCAAAACATGTAAATGTATTCTCTTTTAAGAGTAAACTTTCTAAACTACAAAGGCTTACTTTTCATATGACATTTTTCACAGCACTTGTGTTTAGCCCATTGTTTAGCAAATCTTTTAAATTCACTTGGTTAGCATTCTATGAATAACATGGGGGCTTTTTGAGGATTATGCCAAAGCTTCATGTTTCAAATTGGTTTTTAGGATGGAGATTGCAGCATAGACCACTGTCCTTTCCATGAGCCTCTGAGAATGTCACATGCTGGCGAGCTTGGCAAGGGGCTTATGAGCATGGCAGCAGAGGCGATTGAAAACTGGCTATGAGCACAAATACCATCAGTGAAACGGTGACAGACATGGCAAAAGGGCAAAATCTGACACATATTGGTCTCCTCTGGGGAAGAAGGCAGCCTCATGGAGAAACACTCACAGGGAAAGGTGTGCTGCTGCTGGAAACATGGCTGGAACATATGACACTATTGCTCTTAACTGCAGGCTGTTGCAGCTGGGAGTCTTTCCTCACCGCTGACTCCATGCGCTGTTTTGTTTTTTTTTTTTTCCTCTACCTGCCAGTCATGCCAGGCTCTCTAAAAGCCCGTCTCCCCTGTTCCTTTCCTCTGCTCTCTGTCCTCACATCAGATCTGTTGGGGTCACTGCAGTTTGACAGAAAACAGACCCAGAAGTGGATTCTCAATTGAATTGTCAGAAGCTGACTGTTTTAATAAATCTTGCCCAATAAAAGGGCACGGTACCTTTGAGAAGTTGTTTCATCCACGGTGCTCAGCTTAGCTGCACATTGGCAAATACTGTCTACCAGAGCCAACTTTTCTGAGCAAAGACATCTGGTATCTTGTTAGTATTTATATTAGTGTTATCACAGAGAACATCCTTAAAAACAAGGTTCGATTGTCAAAGGCGTTTTCATTATTTTTTATTTAGGGAGTTTTGAATCTTGTTAGCATTTGGTTTTAGTCATGACATGGGCTATTCAAGTGTTGCAGTGTCAACTGCACTTAACTTTTATCAAGCAAGACAGTGGTTTGGTCAGCTGGTTCAGTCTGAATCTGGTTGTGTTAGCTTGGTCATCCGTTTGAACTGTATATCCATGTAAACAACTCATCCATGGCAAGGACCAACCCAGTTAGTGTGCAGTTAAACACTTGTCAGAGAAGAGCTTTTTTAGTGGGGAAACACAAACACAGGAGGATCTCTTCTACTCACCTGTGAGTTTGTAATTTGATGAACTTCAAATTCTTCTGTAACTTTTAGGCAACACCAGAATGTGTTAAAAAAAAAAAAAAGAAATAATTAACAACGGATTTACCCTTAATAACATCTGCAATGCTGGATTGACATGAATAACAAATTAAACTTAATGAGGATCCAACAGGAAGTCTTAATCATAACATTTAAATCAACATCACATTTACACCTGGAGAGTTGTTAATTCTCTTTTTTCATTTATTGTTCTTGAACCAATGTTTATCACAGGAGTTATGTTAAAAAAAACACACACAACAGAAAAAAGGCACATAGTAGTGAGCCTTACAGTATTTTTTACAATAATTCTAGATGCTTTAAAGCTGAAAAACATCTCACTACATACTTTATAGACTCTTCTCAGAAAGACATTAAGATTTTCCTATTTTTTTCTCTTGTATAAAATCTCCAAAATGAAAACCTTCACAAAAAAAAAACAAGTCCGGTATTCTAGAAAAAAAATAAAACATCTGCTCACAATCGAAGATTCATGTAAATGTAGTGAGCTGAATGCACTCCACACAGGAGACACCAAGCAGAGGAAAGATTGACAATGGTCTACAGCCAATCAGGACGCAGAACACAATCTGCTGGAAAAAAATGGTAGAGAAAAATGACATACAAAATTGCATTAAAGAAATCAGCAAAACAGCAAGGCAAGGGTAAAACAGGACAAAGTCAAAACCAGGCAAGAGTCAAGAGGTAAGGAGCAAAAAAGGGAATCTGAGGCAGGCAGAGGTCAAACACAGCAGGGAGGCAAAAAAGCAAGAAAGAACGCTCAGAACTGTTAGTGACACTAAACAACACTTCGCAAAGAGCAAAGTCTAAACAGGGCATATATATCTGAGTGTCATGAGGGACTGCTGGTGGAAACATCGGTGATCAGTACTCAGGAGAAGGCTCCCTCTGGTGGCTGGAGGCGGAGCTGGGAGTCCAAGCCCTGACACAACTCGGGTAAAAGAAAATAAAAAACAGAAAATAAACTCTGTAGAGAACCATACACTGGGTTAAAATAAAACTACTATGACCGAAAAAAAAAATATATATATATATATTGCTCCAAAAATTAAAGCAAAAATATATCCCAACATGACAAGACTTGGGTTAAATAAATAACCCCTGCTTTAAGTGAATAGGACAAAAACTGACATTCAATTAGAGAAAAAAAAACATCATCACAACACATCATCGTAAAAAATAAGATGAAATAAAAAGAAAAAAAAAATCTACAAAGTGAGAGAATTAAATGTGACATTTTCTAAACCAAATGACAGCAATCAGCTATATGCATTAAAAAAGCCAATCATGTCATGCTAGAAAAATATATCGCTGATTCCAAAACATCATTGGTTTCTCTTCCTTATCACATCTCTCTGACCATTCGAATTCCACATTTTTCATGCAACATTATTTTTGTCTCCTTTAAAGAGAAAGTGTGCAAAAAGAAAAAGTGTCAAATGCCTAAAAGTGTCTCTTTTTTTGAAGAAATGATGACATTTTAAATTAAATGAGTCAAAAAATGTTCGTAAATGTTGCTAAAATAGAAAATAGTTTTGTCAAAATATGTCTGCATTTGTAAATGATTGTGTTTCACACTTAAATTAAAATCTTCACAAATATATTTAAATCATCTAACCACGTAAACATGAGTTCTGTATCCTTTTTTTTTTTTTGCTCATTAAATTTTCAAGCAGAAATGATAAATTGAGCCTTAAGTGAAAGGGTTCCTGTCAAATTCCAAGAGCATTAAGAATCATCAGATTCTGAGGAGGACAGCATCTGAGAATATAGTTTGCTTCTTTGCAGAGTCAAGGTTTGCGTAGATTATAACGGATAAATGTGCATGAATAATTCATTTTATGAGTGTGCAGGTTACATCACAGCCTCTGTCACTGATAACCAGACGACACTGATAAGATCATTTGTATGGTTTCCACAACATATGGGCAAAGAAGATAATCTTACTTTCAGATGAGCTGGGACAATGTGTAATATAATGAGCATGATGTGGAAACCCCTTCAGTATGGTGCTGCTCTTTCCCCGCCATCAAGACATCTCAGACAGATAAGATAATTATCAGACTGCTTTGGCATGTTATACATTAGCTGTGCACAGTGATTACAAGGCAGATTTCTGAATCATTACGGTTGCTGTTATCACAGATTGATGCTAATGAGGAATTCAGACTTTGGATGAATGAAGTGAGTTCAAAGAGGCCAAAATGTGCCGTGGCGCACCATGGCAACAAATCTGATTTACAAGCTCCTATGACCAAGATGGATTTTTGAAAGTTTTTATCACGTAACCAGGCTTTTAAACAAATGTATTATTCATGTTTTCTACACGCTTTTGTTGTCTTTTTGTCTTATTTTTCATTTTTGTTGCACATAAGTGATGCATTTTTTGGTTCCAGCGTGAGTCTCCGGTTGTGACGGAAAGCTTCTGCCATTCGATGACAAATGTCATCATGTGAAACAGCTCAGACAGAAGAGTCATGTTTCCACAGCGTAATTTGTGATTCATTCCCCATGTTTCGCCTCCAGTATGCATTTTCCACACTTTTGATGCAGCAAAATGAAAACTAATGCAAATACACAAACACAATGATGGAAAAGACACATTTTCTCTTGCACTAGAACTTAACAAAAATGGTAAAACTCCTTCAGCCAGTACAACACAGCATTAAAATTGGAATATACTCCCTACTTTTGAAATTACCACTTCCAAAACAACCCGACCTTTTCATATTTTTGTATTTACATACACAGTACACTAAATAAATAATAGGCACACTACTTCACAGCAAGAATGATGATTCAATGATGGTAATTTGTTTTAATCTTAATTTTTTTGTGTTCAAATTTTCCATTGGTCTTGCTTAAATTCTTGTTGAATTATGAAATAACAACAGAAATGAGAAAATAAGGCACAGTAAACAAAACCCACAGTGCTAGTTTCCAGACAAGACAGGATTCAAACAAAAAGTCTTTAAGGGCCTAAAATATATTCTTCTGCCACCTTAGGACTGTAGAGAACTACAGTACGAGCCATAATTCACACCTGGAAGTTTTCTCAGGAGTGACTGACTGAACAGAATAACTCCAAGAATGGAACAAGGACTTATCTGAGAGGTGTAAAAAAAATAAATAAAATGCAGGTTTAGTCAGAATTTAAGTCAGTGTTCAATATTCAAACAGAAAAAAAAGACTGATTTGATCCAATGCAAAGTTCAACAAAATATCCACTGCTGAGGAACAAAAATGCAAAGACTTGTTTTTCACTCCACAAAAAACATCTTGATAAACTTTTGGGACTTTTTTGTACTCTGTCCGATCCCCAACTCTGCCCGCACATGTGTGCGCGTACGAGCCAATAACTCTGCTTTTCTTTTTTAATTAATCTCTGTTTCATTTTATTTAGCCAAGAGAAAATGTCAGAGCCTACAAAACCGTAGTAACAAAGTAACAAGGGTTTATATTGTCCAGTAATTGCACTTAATTACCACAATTTGAACTGTAATTTGTTACAGTACTCTGTTACTGACTAAAATAATTAAATTACTGTAATCCATTACTTTAATTCCGTTACCCCAAACACTGCATGTTCATTAAAGAAGACAATGATACTTCTAAGGACAATCTTTATGGTACGTTCATGCCTCTGATACTTCCAGTGATCTCAGAAGAGACAGCTGTGGTTTTTGGATTGATGCAGACAAGCGCACAGCCTGGAGAACGCCACCAGCAAGTGTCACTTCCCATTGTTTCCACTGTGGTACAGCCATACGTGTTTGAAAACAAAGAGACTTGAGTTGAGCCTGAGACTCTGTGACTTTGAAAAAGTGAACACAGCTGTCGCCCTCTTGAGAAACATGACAGGGAAGGTCATCCAGTCAGAACAGAATACGCTTGAAGTCTGAGATTGAGAGAAACCTCTGTCTAATGAGGAGAACACCGTGCAGAAGGAAGAAGTCCTTTCTCAACAATTAAGACATGTTCAAATTGTGTTTTGATGATAGCATATACTTGTTGGTGAAATATCTCTAAATTGCAATTCACACTAACTAAATCCAAAAAGGAAAGACACAGATTTCCATGAGAAATACATATGAACTGCCTAAGAAATTCACAAAGAATGAAAATAAGAACAAAAATGTCCTTCCACACTGTCGGGACAAGAAAAAGCATGTAAGGTGGAATTAAAAAATGTTTTGAACTGAAACTCTGGAGATGTGTTTCTCTTTCTCTGTACAATAGCACATCACTCTTAGATGCATCTCAACATATTTGATACATTGACAAATTCCCTCTTTCAGGGTTCTCATCATGGCTATTCCCTGGAAATGTACAAGAAAGAGGAGAAGGCAAGCGTGGAAGACAAGCAGAGAGCAGGCCCAGCTTCCCAGATGGGTTGTACCACATCGATTGACTGGTGAAATATATCTCATATCACAAAAGCAAGCTCAGGGTCTGGATCTATCTGTCGGGAGAAAACCCCGGGTGTCCCAAAGGCCTCTGAGAAACAACTGACAAGATGCAGTTGGCTTTTGCTGCAACTGAAAAGTCTGCAATAGTCACAGAAGGCCCGCTGCAGGGGCTGGGATCTTGTGGGGTGGCAAAGTGACATGTAAAAGAGCTGAAGTTTTGAATTTATACACACCTAACCCTTTTAAAAGAGCCAAATTGAAAAAATGTTTGCTGAAAAGATCAGAGTAGCTATCCAAAGAATTCCAGATTTTTCATGTGCAAAACATACATATCTTGTTTTTGTTCATTGTTTATCAATTATTCTGCAATTTTTTCTGCTTGTTCGCCCAATAAAGGTTGCATACACGTACAGCAGAGACAGTTGACAATGCTTCAAATTTCTCACAGAATGATTCCAAGTTTGATGTCAAGTTCCTTTAACTTTGATTTAATTTAGGGAAAATATTTTCAAATTAAAGTAATTATGATATCTTAATGTAGATCATTTTCCCTTTTGGGAGAAATGTGTCAGGAAAAGTAAGTTTTTCTGGCACACCAGACTGTGGATTGAAGTGGCTTTTAGGTTGCCTCCCGTCACTTTACTTGATCTTGACAGCTGCAGAAACACAGATCAATTCAGCACAGATTTTTTGTCTGGTCTAGCAGCTGAGCAAACAGAAAAAGCTGAAGGCCTCTTGAGTTAAACATATTTTACGGTTACAAAAGGGGTTTATGTAGCTTTACACACACAAAGTGTATATTTGTATAAAATCCTTTGTGTTTGTGTTTGTGTTTGTAAAGTGTTTGTACTTTGTTCATATTTTGGAGATGAATCCACTGATGAATGAATCCGCTGTGACTTCTCTGTCATGTGGAGTTCCACAGGGCTCAATTTTAGAACTGTGTACACTTCCTTCTTTTGAGCTTCATATTGAAAGTTTAATTTCACTGTTAATAATAATCAAATATGTTTGTATTTATTTAAAAAAATATTTTTTAATGCACCACATCTGTAATGTTTACATGACCTAAGCACAAATGGGTGACAATGCGTTTTTAAGTACAGGAAAATGAAAGTAAAGGAGTTTGATCCAAGCAGCTCATGTTGGTCCCCCCTTCCAGATCCCTTGTATTTCTTGTAAGATAAGCAAGTGCAAATTAAATATGTGTACAAACAAACAAGTAAAGAAGCATTAATGCCAAAATTCACGTTTTAGTTTCATAAAGTTCAGCCCACTGTTGTTTTTTCACATCAAAACAATACAAAGGGGAACATTATTAAAACATTCTACCACACTTTACGTCGCATGGTCACATCTGCAAAAGCATTTCCACAAATTAGACTGTAATAATGGACTGAGAACACACACGTGATGCCAGCAAAAACCAATGTCACCTGGTCATTTTAATATTATAGTAAAACAAACATATTGAACCTCAATCCAAATAATATTTTCCAAGATCAATTATAGATCGATTTATTTCATAATGAAAAGTTTTTTTATTGATATTGGTCGATTTGATTCAAGTCGATTGACAACTTGCCTCAGAGAGACTGATTTGAATTAAATTCTACTCTCTGGAATTGAAAGATGAATGTCAAATGGATCGATGAGAAATCAAGATTCCGAAAATGTATCTAAGGAAAATGCTTTCAACACCTTTACCATCAACTCCTCCTTAATGTAGTTATATTGTTAAAATATGCAAATATATAACCAAAGCACAAAAGAGCAAAACAAAGTCTCTAGATGACCAATGGAAAAAGAAAAACTGCTCATGTCTCTGCAAACTGGCATTGGAAGCATTGGCAGATGCTGAATCATCCTCAGATTGGCTTAACAAAATTATATCTAATCTTTCTCTCATGCTGCTTAATGTAGATCATTTCATCATAAAGCCCTCTTGTTAGGAGTTTACAGAATCATGGAGGAAGTGTTGCAGTGACATTGTCGGCAGAAATGTTGGAGTCCAGACTAAGTCTCCCGATGGCTCCAAAACTACACGGATCTTAAAGTCGCTGCTAATGTAGAAGGGATTCCTGAGCAAAGCTGTGATCCCATTCAGACCATGTTCTGTGCTCGCTGGCTGACATCATTGCCAGTCGGTATTCATGGAACACAAACTCCTGTCTAAGTTATCAGAGAAATTTGCTGAAACACAAGAAATCGTAAACAGCCATTAAATCTTGACATTCTCTCAAGAGCCAACTTGTGACAGATTGAGACAAATTATGCCGCTTTATCCACACAGGACTGTTGTCGCAGTTAACCGTCAAAAATCAAAACATATCTATTTTGATATGCTAGCATGGAAGTCAAAGGAATATTGTAATTAGATGCTGATGTAGGGCAGCATTAATCATCATTTAGCTGTCAGGATCAGCAGAGAACTGGGCAGAGTGGCCATGGTTGGGCCAAGATGAAGAAAAGACCAATTTCCGGTGAGTGAATGGAAAACTCTTTCATGCAGTTTGGAGTGATTTGTCATCAATCATGGCACTTTCCTCCTGAGCTTGGAACTAGTGTGGGAAAATTGAGAAGTCAGGGAGATGTTGTGAGAGTAAGAGAAAGGTCTGGACCACTCTGAAGCCTCTGTGGACTCCGCTGCGAATAATGATGCATGACAGAGCAGCACTCTGGATTTTATGTGAAACGTTGCTCACACAGATCTTAAGTTGCAGTGATGTAACACTTTGTTCATCACAAAGAATTTTAGCGTCTAGACCATCAATACAAAAGCAGAGTTTATTAGTCTAGTTTTAAAAGTCCATGCACATCAATTCAAGTGTTTTTCTCTCTTGAATTGATTTGCAATTCCAGACACGTCTTCTGAATCCCTCCACAGCACTTCTTTTGACTTAAAGACATAAAAAAATGTCATATCTATGATGCAATGTCAAGCAAATCTGCTCATTTGTCGATCTCACAAAAAAATCTCCACAGAACAAATTTTGACATGTTCAACATTAATATTTTAGAAGTGAGCCCTGAGGACGTTTTTTTTTTTTTTTTCTTTGGGTCTGAACTTCACTCTAGCTCTTTGCAAAACTCCCCAGAACAACCCAAGGTCAGTGACTCGCTTTTATGAAGGATCCTTTTCTTGTGAGAATCCTGCAGGAGCAGTGAAACATCAAGAGCTCCATACTGTGCTAAGGTGTTATTATTCTGTGTATGCTGGCCTCAGCGTGGGAAAATGGTGAGTCTTAGCAGCAGCGTGTTTGTATATTGGCAGATCAATCACTGTGCTATGAGGATTTCTCACACTTCTCAAGCAATGCAAGAGTTACTTCTGTGCTTTGTGTGGGGCTGAACACGCGTTCATCGACCTTTGGAGACCCAAGACCAAAACAGCAGGGCAGCCTCATCAAGCACAATAGGCATTTATTGTTAATACGCAAGAAAAAGCAGCTCCCAAAAACATCAATTTTCTAGTTACAGCACTTAATCTTGCTAGACTACAGCTCTGTTCTAAAGTCTTTGGTATCTATCAATCCATTTAATGTGGTTTTCTTCTAAAGAGCCAGGCGTTCAAGTTCAAATTTAAAGTGGTCTGAAGCAATAGCATTCCAGGATTTTTGAAAGTCTTTCAAAGTTGTCACTCATTTTCAGCTTTCAGAAATATTTTGTGGCTTCTTGGACTGCCAAGCTGACCTTTGATTATTTAAGCATGCACAAAGCAACTAACCCAAGGGATGGACCATTGTTGTCTCTGTTTCACCCTGAAGGGAAAAGCATTCATAAAAAGCACACACAGACTGATTGCTTTGCAGCAGGCTGAACACAAATGAGGCACCACACCAATGAGTGCCAAAAAAAGAATGCCAGCTGTGGTCAAGTGACCCACTAATTTACATTGAACTGATTTGAAGCCAGTTCTTAGCTCTGTGGGCATCTAGATGGAAGAAACTAGTTTGAGTGGCATGCCCAGTAAAGCCTTTTTAAAATGAAAGATTCAACCGTCAGTCAAAAGACTGCATTCTCAGTGGAGTCAATATCAAC
This sequence comes from Oryzias celebensis, assembly GCA_014656515.1. Lineage (NCBI taxonomy): Eukaryota > Metazoa > Chordata > Actinopteri > Beloniformes > Adrianichthyidae > Oryzias > Oryzias celebensis. The sequence continues at coordinate 3,922,538 of BNCR01000003.1, forward strand.
ATTCAAAATAAAATAAAAGCATGTATTCATGAAAATAAATGAATGTTCTGAGTATTACATTTAACCACCTCGGTTTAAAAAAAAAGTGGAACAGGGTTGTACGCACCGTATTTTTTGGTGACTTCTGATGAGACACATGATGTGAATTATACTCACATGTGTATTTGCTACTGATAGGAAGGCAGAAGATTTAAAGTGATACAAAAAGTTCTGTTGAATTGTTAGCTTGTATTTTATGCTATGATCATCTGATAATTGTTCATTTACCTATTCAAATCCTCCTATACTTCATGAAGTTGAATCCAGTTACGATAGTGAAGCGTGCATGTACTCAGTCCATTTTTGTCATCTATTCCAATATTATAATTAGCCTTTCCAAATGAAATCTTTGTTCTTGGTTCCACATTTTGTTAAATTTCTCCCAAAGGTGCAACTTTTATATGATTTTTTTCTTCTTTAGTGTGCATTTTTTGGCTAATGTGGTACATGTCTTTGTCCTGGACAGCTGGATTGTTCTACAGTAAGAATGGATAGTAGTGGACTTCCTTTTGCACAAAAGACCAAGCTCCTAGTTTCATGAAAACAGATTAGCCAATGAAACGAAGCAGCTTAAATGAACACAAACCTAAACAAAACATCATCCATCCATTATCTGGAACTGTTGCATCCTTAGAGCATTACCACCAATGGTGCATCAGCTTTTATAGGGTCTAGAAAGGATACACCCTACACTGGTTCCCCAGCAAAAGAGACATAATATTGGTATCTTTTTGTAAAAAGTTGTCAATAGCCTCACACATTTTAGATGTGAATTAGATGATTAAATATTCACTTCATGACCTTCAGGTTTGAAGCTTCTGGTTCTCTAAAACCCTGCCAGTTCTCTGATTTAAGGGCTCAGATTCAGGCTCATGTGGCCGCAAATACCATGTATCATTTTTGATCATTCACAAAACTCTCCACAGGCATTGGATTGTAGTCATTGTGGTATAGTTAACTGTTGACTCACTTAACACACAATTGAATGGCTGCATATGCTTGTTATTAGCATGTTATTAATCTGCATTTGACAGACGATGCCTCTGCCTCCCTTATCTGTCATAAACAGGAGTCTGTTTCTTTCTGTGCAGATAAGTCTGTTTGTGTGTGCAATTGTTTTTGCATAGTTGTTTCTCTGTTCACACAAACGACATAAAAATGATGGATATGCAGTCCAAAGGCTGCCAGGCAACAGTTTAGGTCTCCAATAACTGTAGCATTCATGGGTTCATTTCCAGAGCCATGTTGGATGGGATGCATGGCTTTTGTTTGCTTTCTGTCTGCACAGTGAGCCGTCAAATAAAGACAAAACGGTTCCTAAACTATTTAATGTCTCAGAAGTGAAACTGAAAAGACGAGTGGAAATTCAAATGAAAAGTGTGCTATGTAACAAGAGAATATTTCTTGTCTAGATGTGTGTTTGGTCTAAGCCTGTACATTTAAAAAAAAAAGACAGATTTTTGCATCATGAATCTCTCAATGGTGGACACATTCAACCCTTAAGAGACTAAGGGCAATTCACTGAAATGAAAACAGCTGTGAATGATGCAGTTCAATTTTATTTGTATAGCCTAAAATCACAACCATAGCCATCTGAATGGGCTTGATCAACAAACGTGAACAACATAAACCTGGAGTGACTGATGGGGGAACAACTCCAAATATGATCAAAAATCAAAGTTGACAATCCTCACAATAAAGCCTCAAGTAGAATGGACATGTTGGCTGGAGATCTCGCTTGTTTTGATGTTTTATATAAAGCTCTTTTCTAAAAAGGAAATTGAAAAATTAGGCATGGATTAATTTATTTAGACCTTCCCAGTGTATTTTTTCCCTTTTTTATTAAATTGTAAAACAAAAAATCCCAAGCTCCATTACAAACAGAGTGAAGTGGACAGAATGATCTGGAAACAATACTGTAACATCAGATGTTCACTTAGGTGATGATACGGATGAACCAGTTTCCCAGAATTAAGGAAAAAAAAAACATGGAAATGCACTTAACTTGTTTTGTTTGCTTTCTGTTTTTCATAGATTCATTGTATATTTCATTTGTCTGCACACGCTACGCTGAACTAAAGTGCTGTACCCTCTTTCTTGCTGATCGAACTGTACCCGTTTGTTGTGTCCTACAGTGGAGGACAGCAACCAAACCTATGACAAACAAACATCAACAAACCAGCACTCGGACATCTCTCATTGGACTCTGCACAATGAAAATGGGCCATGGAGTGGAAATTGTTAATGGAGTTTAATAGGGGAGGACAAAGCAAAATCAAGGCTCTGTTAGGTTCAACCATTGCCAACCAAAACTCCCTTGAGAATTCTAGATCAGAGATCCTTCGTGAACCAGCACTGCTCTGTTGGTCAATTTGTACCGGGCCGTACAGAGAGTTCACATCTTCAATTATTTTGGCTTTCTTTATGATCTGATTCTGAACTTTTTTTTTTTTTTCTATCTTGATGCATGTCTGTCTTGCACTGCCTGAAATGGGAAAGGCAGGTTTACCGACTCAAGTTTGCTCTGGTTGGTCAGCGTAAAGTTTGAAGCTGTGTTGAGTCCACATGTCTATCAAAACCTACAAACTTAAATTTGCTTAAATTTAAGTTCTAATCAAATCAATTGATGGATTTAGAAAAAACAAACCAATAGATGCCAATTACAAAAATAAATAAAGCAAAGTACTTCAAAACATAATTGAAATCAGAATGTGAATAGATTTATTTTTTGTAGCTAAATCTAAGTTTTAACATGGGAGCCACGAAGAATGACTCCCCTCTGCAACCTGCTTCTAATGGTCTTTGGTGGGACAGAATTATTTGGAACTTCCTGGTTTACATCAAATCTGGTAGGAGGTGGAGGCTTGCCAGCAAGACGAGTGACGATATAGTAAGTGTTTGCTGTATACGTTTAAACCAGATGTTTTATCAATCCCAAAATGGCTTAATTTGTTAAATTATGTGTGTTTCCTGGATTTTAGCATTGTAATTGCTGAGGTGAAGTAAGAATTAAAGTAATATAATATTAACTGATAAATTTAGTCTCAAATATTAATGGTAAATAAAGGTCTGAATGTAAATCTTTTTGTTAAATATAAACATATATTGTGCCACTGTCAGTCTTAATAAGCTTTTTAAAACGTTTAAATCACGAACGGAACACTTTGACAAAACTTAAAATAATGTAAGAAAAGTTCAGGAAGAAGTCTGAGTGTAAATGTTAATGTTAAATAGAAATGTTTATTTTAACTTACATTTAGATCTAAATGTTTGGAAAATAGTATGACCACTGTCTTCTAATGAGTCTAGAAAAGCCTGTCAAGCCCACCACTATACTAAGGAATGTGTTTCCTGGAGAACATAGCGGAATCTCTTCAAGTGGATTAAATTAAATTGGCCATGATGGCAATTGGACAGGCAAGATGTGCTTTAACTGATACCTTTCAATGGAATTCTGGGGAGTAAAAAAAGTCTTTTTTTTCCCCCCAACACATCAATGTCTGTGATGTCCCTTGCTGGGAAAAATACCAAACTGATGATTGAAAAAATCGATGCGCTCCACAGTGTGACACTGCGACCACAGCTGACTTTACAAGACTGTTTTGATGGGTTCAAGCAAACAAGCATGTTTCTAACATTTAGAATATATGTTCAGATTTACCATTATTATCTAAACATTTTTTGTGCTTCCCCGGGATGGACGGAAGAACTGTCTAACAAGAACAACATTTTTTCATTTGAACAAGTAGAAAAATAAAAAAAAATTGAAATTGAGCCATGGATTGACATCATAAATAAAAACCTTTGAACAATTTCAACCAGACGGAACGAAGGAGTGAAACAACAAAAACAAAAATAATAAAATAAAGATAAATATGAGCAGAGAGAGGCAAAAGTAACCTTTTTTTCTCACACACCTAAACAAAAGGGCAGTTATCAATTTATCAATCTATTGTATGTTGTTTCTATTTTTGGATCCTGAAGGAGCTTCAGTGATTCCAGGTATAGATTGAAATCCTTTTCAAATAGTCTAAATTTGGGTGTTGGGAGGGGTCTTTATACATTTATATTTGTGTATGTTAAATTTAGCAAGGCAAAGTATCGTGTTTATAGATTTTTCTGATTTTTTTAAATTTATTTTCTAATATGTCAAATTTTATCCAAAATATTTGTATTTGGGGACAAAAGAAAAACAAATGTGTCATTTCAATTTTTTTGACAGAATTTACATTATTTCACATGTTTTAGAATTTGTTTCTTTAATTTAAGAAAAAAATAGAGAGTTTTAAATATAAAGTTCTGAATTTATTCACTAACATATGATCAACTGTATGTACACATATTTTTGTTAGGTTTGTTGGCATAAATATTGCAGTTTAAGCTCATTATTATTGGTGGTTTTTATATTTTCTTTCTAATATTGAAATTTCTTGCATTAACAATGATGGTAGTTTTGCTGTCATGGGTTGATAAACAGTGTACCTTTTATCAAATGAATATATTCCTACAGAATAGCTTTGATGCCTTTTGTATAGACTGGTTTGATTGGCATTTATATTTCTCACAAAACAGTTTGTAGCTGAGACATTTACATTTGCTATCCAAAATACCTAAGGTGCACCCTTCCTCTGCCCTTCAGTTGCTGGAGACCCTTTAGCAACTCTGTCACCCACAGGAATAGAGCAAGAATTGATTTTAATATTGATTTTGAGTTTGATTTTAACAATTAAATTTAACATTTACGAAAATGTTTATCATTTCTATTTAAATTCGCATGTCTTAAAAAGACATAAAGCGCATAAGTCAGTGGTAATTACCGACATAAGAAAATAAAAATGCAGCAGTTATTAGAAAAGTTTGCTAAATCTGACAAAACTGTCAGATCATTTTTATTTGCTGCACTTCTGCGTTTGGCACCTCATTCAGTCGAAACGACTTTCAACTCTTGTTTTGTCTTTGAAAGTTTTTTAAAACAACTCCCAATCTTTTGTTTGTGACAAACATTTTTCAGGGGAACAATCACAAAGAAGATTAGGAGAAAACACATTATCACCCGTCAGCATAAAGGAGGAAAAAAAAGTCAAGAGATACTCTCTTTTCTCTGTCATTGTCTGTGCTTTCGTTGTCTCGCTCTGCCATTACCTACTTCTGCCTCCCTCTGTCTTTCTTACACCCCTCTTAACCAAGACAGTCATAAGAACGTACTGTAATTGGAGATAAACAGCATTCATCTTCTCTATTGTCCCTAAATAACCCTCTGGCCCATCCCAGGTTTATTAGCTTTTTTATTGCTCCAGTGTGAGAGTACAGTACTTGACATATTCATCTTCTCTGTAATCTTTTATACTGCATTTATAATGATACCAAGCCTTAGAAAATTAACTTTTATTCATACCAGCAATTAAGATCTCGTGCAGTTTTTCTTGGCCACAGGGGAATGAAAGAACCTGAGGAATCGCTCTGCTAATGATGGCCTGTCAAGCATGCAGCTGTCTGGAATAAATCGTCAAGATCCTCTCATAAACAGCTATTCCCCCAACATGCAGCGCACGCAGAGGCATGTCAAAGCACACACATTTTGTCAAACTTTTTTGTGGTACCAAGTTTGTAAACAAGTTCCTTTGCTAAATAATTGCCTCCTTTATTTACTGTTGAATTTTCCTGCGGTTCTATTCCAGTGCAGCTGACAAATGTTGGAAGTTTGCGTCAGAAATTGTCTAATTTACATCTGAAGTTTTGGAACAGCTCTCAGTGGAAATGAGCACGAGAATGCTTACTTAAAAAAAAAAAAAAAAAAAAAAAAGTTTCACAATGCGAAGGTTTTCTACAGAGTTTTAATTTGGTGGTTGGCGGGGAGAAGACTCAGACTCCAAGGGGGAGGGCTCTATCTCCAGGCCGACTGAAGGCCCCTCCTTTTGGGTGTTGGAAGAAGGATGAGCACGGGAAGGAATAAGGGATGAGGAGCATGAAGGAGGATGATTGGAAATACAGAAAGATAAATAGGAGAAGGGATGAGGGTTGAGGAATGGATATAGAGGGAGGGCAGAATAAGGGATGAGTCGGATGATCGATGAGTGGATATGAAGAGAGGCAAACAGAAAAAACAAACAGGAGGATGAGTAAATATGAAAAGGAATTACAGAAAACAGTGAAGGGTTGGTCAATTACTTAATTCAGTTTATTTTAATTACATTACGAGACTAAAGCAGAAATATCTAGATTTAACACAAAAAAAACATGTATTCTGCTTATGTCTTATGGTGGACCTGAAGTACAAATCACATCAACAACTCACTCAACCAAAACATTTTAAAGATAACAACAACAATTAAAAAAGCAAAGCAAAAATAAAAAAAACGCATTATATTTTAGAAAACAAAATTCCAGGAACCACAACGCGTAAAACAAAAATGAAAAAAAAAAACACACAAACAAACAAAAGTATGTTTTCCTTCATCTTTTGTTGTCTTTGTTTGTATCTTTGTTTTTATGTTTTGGTTTGTGGAATTTTCTTTTGTCAAATAATATGCCGTTTTTTTATTTTATTTTTTTTATCTGGTTTGCTTTTTTAGCTTCCATTTTGATTTTTAAAATGTGTTTACATGGAGTGATTTGCTAATGTGATTGGCGCTTCAGGGCCACCGTACTGATCTCTCAATAGGGTTCATAAAGCTTTTGAATCACAAAAGGAACACTTAGACAAACTTAACATTTTATAAGAAAAGTTCAGGATACATTTGCAAAACAACTGTTTTTGCAACTAGTTGATAGAAACCAGAGTAAAAATCAAGACAGGAATTGAAGGAGGATGAAGAGGATGTGTTACCGTTCTCCGTTTTGCTCATCCTCTTGAGGTCAGACTGATGGAAAATATTCTCCTTTAGGATTTTCTGTTAAGAAAAAAAAAAAAAAAACTAAAAATGCAAAGCAGCTTCAAACCATTACTCTACCACCACCATGTTTGACAATCACATTGTTCAGTTACTCTGTCATAATTTGATTTTTGATTTAGCAGAATGCTCACCTTCCAGAAAGTCCAGAACTGTCGCCAGCGCCATGAGACACGCTCTTCAAACTACGATAATTCTTCAACACTTTCCACAATTAACATACTTCCAACAAATTCAGATAAAGTGTTGTATATTGTCACGAAGCTTCTTTTCTCAAATTCAGAATCAGTTGGTTAATGATATTTGCATGAGTAATTTACTGCTTTAAAACGTTGCATATCAGCACCAAAGCTGCTTTTCTAGCTTCAGAATCAGTTTAATTGATATAAATTGTGTAAACAGTTGAAGAATTACGATAATTCAATAAAATATCCACACTGGAGCTAAAGCCCCAATGATAAATAATAAATGACGTTTACATATATAGCGCTTTCTTAGAAGGGTTAAAAGAATTATTCCTTACAGCAGTGGATTTTACTTTTTACACATCAGGTCAAGTAGGTTTGGTCATGTTCAATGTGGAAATACACTTGTGTTTACTCAGTTATTCGTCGATGTAAACAAGTGTTTATTGATTTGAGTTACGTGGCAAAAGTGCAAAACAAACACTACACCAAATACTTGTTATGGAGCCATATCTTACTTATGCTTGCATTTGCTTTGGTAAGTATTCCCATTCCAAGTAACAAACAGAATGCAGTGATGTGGGGGTGTCTTATTTTCATGCATTTTCTGAGCATACTTTGTTAAAAAAAAAAAAAAGCGGCATTAGTGCATGCAGATTAATTTAGAACTGCTAAATGTTTATTTACTTTTTTGTGCATCAGACACGTTTAGATGCAGGCTAAAACAGTATTTGAAATCCGTGCACAGAGCTTCTGGCGTTTGTGAAAATCTAAAGATTTACAGGCTTAATTATAGATGCTAAGTTCTGATCTGACAGTCAGCGGTTGGGCTCACCTTTTAGCCCTTCATCATCTGTGTGTGTCTTTGAGATATTTGTTTTCTTCTGCTTCCCCCAAAGCGTCAAAGGAATCCTACTACCAGGAGAGCAGAGCATCCTGCACTCAAAAATCAGGTAATTAATGTAATTTATAAGATTAACGACAGCCCGAAGTGTAATCTCATAATTGCTGTCTTTTGTGTTGAGACGCAAGAGGGCGAGTCCATTAAAAAGTTTGGCTCATTCAAACAAATTTTGTTTCAGTTCCTTAGATACACTAAAACAACATTCTTAGCCTCAAAGATTCAAACTAAATCAAGATTTCATTTTTTTCCACTTAAACAATATCAAATGTCGAGTGTCATTTACTCTCAAGTGATTTGTTTTGTGATCGTTAACCAAGACCATCCATCTCCTCCTCATCTCAGCGCCCCTATTAGTCCTTAATTCAGAAAATTTGAAATGTTTAATATCCTAAGATGGATTGTAATGTAGCTTTGTCGGATTCAATTTGGCCAATCATATTTAACCTTCAATATGGAACTTACTCACAGCTTCAAAGACTGAAAGATCATTAGCAGTTGTTCAAACTGTTTTCAGGCGCCAGTCAAAGGCTTGACATTTTTCCTCTCTGCTTGGAGATGTCTTAAATTTATGCTGTTGTACATTTCTGTGAGGCAGTGCTCACAATATTCTGCAGTAATTTTTCTGCTTCCCAGACTGCTGGTGTACTGCCGCTTTGTCTTGGTAGTACCAACATATTTTAATTTATTTTAAAGTCCGCTGACCATTTCAAAAAATCTCAGATCCTTAAGTATATTGCATCTAGAAGCTGTGATACCTCTTTCAGGTCAATCACATTTTCAGGCAGAAGCTTTACTGGGAAAAAAGTCCTTAGAATAAATAAAGCATATAGAATATAGGAGGTTTTCCTTGTTATAAGTGAAAAAAAATCTGCCAGTAAAATTCATAGAATTTGTCTTGAATTTGTGAGGATAAAAAAAAAAAAATCAAGGTAAAATAAGATGTTTTGGCCTTCTAAGACAAAATTAAATCTTTAAATTATAAACATACATTTAGGTAAATTATTTTGCTAAATTGGAAATATGTCATAAAATAAGCATGTATTCCTCTTAGGAAGTTTGATATTTTATCCAGCAGATGTTACACACTTTCCCCAATGAAAATCAGTAAGGATACATCTGTTTGGAGACGCACTTTGATGAAATTGTGTTTTTGGTGTTTTTACAAGTTCTTGTTGCATTTCTCTGATGACAGAGGACATATTTAAAAGAATAATCTTAAAATTGTGTTTCTGAGTATTTCTTTATTTACATTTTTGTGAAATGTGAGCAAATAAAAAAAATGCAGCTTGAAAAAGATTGCGTTTGATATGTAGAAAATGGCTAACTCAGCTGACTTGGACAGCTCCATTCCTTCTCTCAATATTGTTTCTGACAAGCTTGTTACTTGTGACCAAATGTTCTTTCAAAGCCAGTCTGGCATCTTGGCAGGCTTTAAAATGGTCTTCCACTCATTTATAGCTGGCTGAGCTTTGGTGGCATCATTTGGAAAGGCCATGAGTGGTAAATAATTCATATCAATAAAGAGTTCCTTCTTTGTGAAGGCAACAACAAAAAAGAAACAACTTTGCATTGAAGTTTTGGAGCATTGTTATGCTCTTGCAGGAACAGCGTGTGAGGTGCAGGCTCCTCACACACATGAAATAAATGCAGTGATACTCCCAACACGACAGAGGAGGTTATTGACACTGAAACTCAGGTTGTCTGGATGTAGAGACTCTCCTCTCAGCTCAGTTCCACTCAAATACACCGTGCCATCAATGTTAACCACAGGAGCCATTCACACAAAGAGCTTATATGACCCCAGTCACAGTCAGGGGGGACTCCACATGTGATGCCTCACAGTTTTCACTTCATTGCCCACCTGTTTGTCACACAATATAGGATAGTGCATATGGATGAAAAGCCACTCTCACTGGCCACTTTATTGACCTGTGACAAATGCACATTTTTAATCAGCAAATAAACTGGCAGTAACTCAGTGCATTTATGAAGACATGGTCAAGATTCCCCACGGGAATCCGCTGTTCCGGGGTCCTCCTGCCTATGGGTGAGCTGGTGCTGCGGTGCTCATTCTCATTGGGGCAGCTGGGGTACCTCCATGTTGAGGGGGCTCTGGTCTGCCCTGTGTTGGATGGGCACTTCGGTGATGACCCCTGTGGTTGGGCTGGACCTTGGAATAAACGGATCCCCGTAATATCGTTTCTCCACAGCAGTACTGAGCCAGACTTTTTCCTTAGAGCTGCAGTTTTTAATCTTTGTTCAGTTTTCCTGTGGGGGGTGTCATATATTGTGGGGGCTGGGTGGATGGAGGAAGAAGCTGGGGAGGGAAGGGTGATTGTAATTGTAATTGTATTTTTTTGTTATTATTGTATTTTTAATATTATTTTTATCTTATTATATTTTTATTTTATTCATTTATTTGTATGTAAAGCACCTTAGGTTTTCACAAGAAGGAAAGGCGCTGCACAAATTAATAAAGTTTGAAGTTTGAAGTCTGAAGACAATCTGCTGAAGTTCAGACCAGGCAAACAGGGGATTTACTGGACCTCTGAACGTGAGATGACTGTTGGTGCCTGACGGGCTGGTCTGAGTATTTTAGAAACTGCTGATCTACTGGTATTTTCACCCATAACCATCTCTAGGGTTACAGAGAATGGTCAGAAAAAAGACTGGTAAGGAGCAGAACCCAATTGTTTGAGGCCCAGTGTGAAACGTCCTCAGAAAGTTATGATTTGGGCTGCAATGTCCGCACTGGTGTTTGCAAACTCTGATTTCTTCAATCCAAAATAAATGCATTCCTCAAGATTTCATCTTCCAGCAGGACCTGGTCTCTGTCCACGAAACAAAGAAGAGCATGAAGAAAATCTGGGTTTCCATAACTCATAATATCCCAAGCTGATTGCAGAAAGGCCTCAGGGCATCGAGGCAATGATTAGGGCAAGAGATTCCCACCTAAGTATATAAGGTGGAGATATTTTAAAAACGACTTCATTTTGATTAATTTGATGCGATCATAATCTCTGTCTTCATCAGTTTGCAAGAACTGAAAGGTAAATGGTGATTCCTCCAAATTATTCTTATTTTCTGAATTTCTGTTTCATGTGGGTTCATGAGCTACAATCCTAATTAATGTAAAATTCAGCAAAAACTTGAAATCCGTTAAACAGTGGGCCCTGAATATATCTTTTGTTTACTTTATTGAATGACATTATGTAAATGAATACGCTTCTTCCTAAAATTCAAATTTTTTGGAAAGGTTCTGTTGTTTGTTGGCAGGCCACCTATTCGTGAGAAATCTCGTTCATCACATTGTTTAATTGTATTCTTGATCTTGGTTGTTATTATTTATTCATTTTGTTCATTTTGTTTATTTATTTTTAATTTTTATCTATTTTCATGTTGCAATTTAAACCAGCTTTATTGTGATTATTTAATATTGTTATTTTCTTACATTTTAAATGTGATTCCATGTTTTAATGATTATTTTATTGGGATCTGGAAAGATTTGTGAAGCCTGTTGTAAAGCAAATCTTTTGTATTAAAAAGTTACAGGATTAAAAGGTAATCATCAATGTCTTTAAAAGGAACTTCAAATAATTAAAAGATTTAATTGCTCATCAAAAATCTGTAGAGTAATAATCGCATATTTTGCAAGGAAATGGAAACGGTTAGTTAAATCTACCAAAGATGGCTTTTTTTATTACATTTTCTGTTTCAAATATCAATGATACAAACAATACTAGGTGGGTATTTTAAGTAAATCTTTCATTATTTCTGGGGTGTTCATAATCTTGACCTTAGATGCAAGGCAATCAGCGGTTTGGGTCTCAAAGCCTTAAAGGCTTCTGCTGAGTGCAAAGTGGACACAGGTTTAATTCAGAGTGCTGAGATCTGATTCAGAGCCGTTGACTTATCACAAGCATTTGTGTTATATCCTGTCAGGGCCGCCTGCTGTCTTTTATCCATCTAATTAAAAGCCTATCTATGACTAAAACTCAATCAAAGCACAAAAGTTCCACACAGTTAACCCACCTACCGGCTTGAGATGGAGCTCCAACTCAGACACGTTTGTGCTGCACTAATGGTGCAGGAACAAAAGAAACCTCCAACTGAAATCCTTCAAAGATTATTCCGCTGTTTGCAAATGAAACATAAATTTGCCCAAAAGCATTTTTGTTTGGAGCAGATTTTACAGGTTGCCATGGGACCGGGCTGAATTTCAAAATCTGTTCAGGATCATTATGTCGTTTTCTTTTCCAACTTTAGCTTTTTTCCTATTGTGATATTGGCTTCCTGAGTCTGCTGATATTTAATTGAATCCATTCTTTCCTCTGCCAGTAAAATGCTTCCCATGCCACCGGGTGTGCATCTCATAATCAATCCAACCGTGTGCTTAACAGAGTGAGAAGTGTTCATAAAATTCTCCTCCAATATTCTCTAAATTTGCTCAGCTGATAACAGTGAATCGCTTCTTTAGCTGATTATTTCACCCCTTTTTTAAGGTGAATATTTATTTGCCTTTACACATCCATGCTGCCCACAATGTTTTATTTAAATCCCAGACCTCAGACTGACCCACAGTTTTCTCAATGAGTGGCTTTTACTTGGCTGCAACATAAATTGAGGCAGCTGCTCCTCAAGCATGTTTTGTAATTTTTTAGCAAGTACTTTTCCCCTGCTTAGTATCATTTAATGAAGTTCAGCGTGATGCTGCTCAAAGAGCTTCACTACTGCTGATGGTGGCAAATAAGGTAGGAGGAGAATGTTTTCCAAACTTTTCAAATCCAAAAAGATGTTCCAGAAACTGTTTGCAAAACCATATGTTTACTTTGTCCTGTCCAACAACTTAGCAAACACAGTTTACTGTCACAATAGGGGGTTATAAATCTTTTGACACATAAGCTGTCTATTTGTATAAACCCCTTTATATTTGAAGCTAAACTTTTTTTTTAAATTGAGTTTGTTTGTAAACTTTTTTGTTGGACCAGACAGAGAAGAAGAAGAAGAACCGAGTGGGATGTTAGAACTGGAGGGGTAAGAGTCTAAAAGGAAAATAAGGAATTTGGAGAATGATAAAAGAAGTAGGAGAAAGGGGGTAAAATCAGCAACAACTTTCTAGAGATGTATTATTATTACTGTCAGGTGTAGGTGTTAGACTAATGGGCGCTGCTTGTCCACAGAAACAGTCAAATGTTACAAACATACCTGTTGGCTCCAACAATCTTCACGCACAAACGTATCAACACATGCACAATACAGCTACAGCTCAAACACAAATATGTATGCAGATGGACCGACACATGTAAGGCATTTCATTCTGTCACACATGCTATTTGTGCAAATGTGAGCTGACCCCGGTGCTCAGGTGAGTGTTTATGTGGATGATGAGGGATGATGTCATGTAAACAGAGGGGATCACCCACACACCAAGACCCCCGTCAAAGATGAAGCCGCAGTGGTGGGTTGGGGACTCCCAGGTTCCCACGCAGGATAGCAGATCGAGGAAATCTGCTCCCAGGATGTCTGAGCATCCCCTCCCACCAAAAACCCCAGGCACGAACTACATGCATCGAACCAGATGCGTCTTCTCCTAGGGCGCCACGCAGCCCAGGACCACCTCTGTTGGATGGACAAATCAAACTGTCCAATCAAAGAGCAGGTAAGTGGCTTTTTTCATGTTTTCTATGTTTTACTTTTGCTGACTTTTAGCGAAAGTATTAGTTTTGATTATAGTTTCTTACTTTCTTTAAAGTAAGTTCACTTCTGCTGTATATGTTATATGTGGAGTCATCAGCTTTCAGTTTTTGCCAAACCTTCCCATATGACTTTTTGAAATAAACTTGCGGATGAGATTTTGGGGAGTTAATGAGTCCTGTCACTGAGCATCATCCAGGTTTCTCCATCTTTGCTTAATGATTAGGGGGTTTCACCGGAAAAGAGCAAATGTGTTTTTTTTTTTTTTTTCTTTTTTTTGCAGCGAAGCAATTCTATATACACTTCAAACTGGTCATTCGCTGCAGTTCCCTTTTAAAAGACGTGTGCTTCCCAAAATACTTTACTTAATTTAAAAAATACAGTAAACAAAAGGAAGGAAAACAAGGGCTGAGCAGTTCTGGCTGAGTCTAATTTTAGGTGCTGCCTCCTATGCAGAATGTGGTTTTTGGAAGTTTTAATTAGAACTTTGAGCAGGTAAACAGTACAGGGGGGTTGTTTCAGAAATATATTTTTTTAAATTTATGCTAAATAATTCTAGAGGAGCTGGTTTTAATTTAGAATATGTGATCAGCGGTAACTCCAGCTGCAAACCAAATCCACTTCTATTTAAAAAAGAAAAAGTCAGCTTCCTGGTTGGAGACAGAGTCCAGACTGTGAATTCATGAATATCTGACACCCAGAGTGTGAGGCGATCCCTCTGACTTACAACTTTCTTTGGGTAAAAGGTGACGTGAGCTTAGAAAAACATTTTAAAAATTCACATACCATCTTCATCCTGAAGATAACAGGGACTTGTAAATTAGCTTTGCCTACGTGTTATTCTTGTGTCTTTCATTTATTTTGCACAAATCAAGCAATTGTGACAAAAGTAAAAAAAAAACATTTTCAAAAAACGCACAGCTCTACATCTGTGGGAATTAGCAGAGTAAGTAGTTGCCAAAGGCGCCAGTTTATCCATTAATAACATCATTATACATTTAACTTCTAAACTTGGAGGGATGCACTCAACATTTGAAGACTTAACCTTTGTAACCTCTTGTTTCCGAACATCTATGCAGTGTGGGAGGAAGAGAATAATTGTAGTTGTAAGAAAACAAAACACTATGGAAATTCAGACAGTCTAACAAAGAAACACTTTAATTACACGAGATTTATAACTGATGCTTCAAAAAACCCTCAAAAGGCACAGATGTGCTGAAGATGCTGTTCTGAAACTCCTTGCAACTAAGTGGATTTGCTTTGATAAATAACATGATGTTGATGAATTTATGCAGATTTTAGATTCATACAGCAGGAGTCTAAAAAAAGAAGCACGTTTTGAAATGTGCCATCATATATATACAGATATTTTGCTTTAGTTTGGCTTTTTCCTTTGCATGACAACATGCACATATATTCAACTTTTGCAGTAATCTTCCAAGTTCCAGTGCTGTTAGCCATATACATTTTCTTCCTCTTTTCTCATTTCAAAATCACGCACTTACTGTATATCTCTTTCAGGATTGATTGAAATGATCAGAACATTGTATTCTGTTCTGATTAGCACTGGCTGTGAACGTTTATTTTCTCTTTGAAGTGTCATCAATCTATGTATCAAAAATCCTCTTTGCTTTCTTGCTAATCATTTTCCTGCAGACAAATGTTCAAACCAGTTCTTCTAATTCGTCACTTGTTTTCTTTGCACCACCACCAGGAAATCGTTTGCTTGTTGCTCCTTTTTCTGCAGCAGTCTTCTCCAGATCACCCAACTGCTTGTGCCATTCTCTTTAGGATCCACCCCAAATGTGCTGATTTCTCACCAGAATGTTCTTTGCCACCATAGACACCTGGAACCTGCATGACTGTGCACGACCTGGGGAAGATGGAAGGATCGCAATGGAGCCCGGCCACTTTTGGAGATCCAGGATCTAACAGTAACGAACACCCATCAGGCCTGGCAGCTATTGGAAACTGATGTCAGTTAGCGACGGGCCACATTTGGAAGATATATGATATCTTTGATGAGCAACACTTTCGTCACCTGCTCCACATGTGTACCGCTAGCATACATGGGTGTAGAAACAATATGTCTCACTTGAACGATCAAACGCTGCGCACCGCTACACTATAGAATGTATTTTAGTTCGGTGTTTGGACAGGTTACTGGTGTTACTGCCCTTATAAGTCAAGGTTTTGTTATTTTTCAGACAGCATGCTCTGTCTGCATCTACTTTGGAAAAATATAGCCACACTTTGTTCCTTTTTGCCCGTGGCCTCTCAGCCATGCTTGTGCACTTCAGTTGTTGTTGCACACTTGTCAGCAGAGGGATACCTGTGTCTGAGTGAGGGAGTCAGAGCAGCGCCTCCCTTTTGCGCTGGAGCAGGAAAGGAAAAGCAGTGAGAAATGACGGCCAGTCTTTTTAAGCGCCATCAAAACAAAGTAGTGCAACTTCAGCCTCGTCCAACTTTTAAGGCCCAACAGATGATTACGTAGAAAAAAAACTGTAACTAAAACTGTTATTTTCTAAATATATTAAAAGTAAATCAACCATTTGAACAAGTTTATTAAAAAAAAAATATTGTGACATTAGACAACAGGTTGCTGGATATTCTGGTATTATTATGGTCTGCAAGAACAACAGTCATAATAAATCCATATTTAGAGGAAAGACATCTGGCTTTGTCTGTTAAAAGCAGATTTCTTTTATTTTGAAGTTGAAGGCTCTTGTTCTGTTTCCTCACTGGATTGTTTTCTGCCAAAAGAAACTTTTCAAATATGTTTGTTAACTTTGCTAGCTCGGGGGATTTGAGAAAGTAGAAAATGGATTTTCAACATGTGACCGAGCAACTGACATGTGTCAGGAATGAGTCAGATGTGGTGGAGAGAATCCAGTAGTTTTCAAAAAAAAAAAAAAACTTTTTTCAGAATCAGGTTTTGAATGGACCAAAAAAAAAAAACTGTAGGTTGTTCATTTTCCCTGCAGCCCAATTCCAACTGTGCCACAGACTGGTACCGGTCCATATGCACAGCCCGGGTGTTGGAGACCACTGCTAAAGACCATGCACATGTAAGACAGGAAACATACTATTGAGTCCTTCTTTACTGTTTTCTAATATTTATATAGATATTATATAAAAAAAGGTTAATTTCAAGTACACTGCTTTGTATAGACCAAGTATAGGCTACTTATGAAGACAACTTTTTGTGAGTTTGTGACTCCTGAAGGAAGAAGCAGAAATGAAAAAAAGAATAGATTTTAATAGAATCTGACTTTTTTTTTTTTTTTTTTTTACAAGATAAATACCCAGCTTTGAGGTTTTCACGTTTTAATTTGATGCATCCCACAGAGTAAACTCAAACTATTTTGGAGTGGGATATTTTTTCCCTGTCAAATTAGATATCGAATAATATATTTAAGCAACACTCACTATTAATCAGAAAAGCAATTGTGAAAAGAAAACAAAGTCCTTTCATAAGCTAAACAGGCTTCTGAATTTTTTGTCACAAATCAAACTTTACATTCGTCAGTCGATTTTGACCCAGCAAACTAAAAATAAGAGACAACATTTTAGAAACAGTCCAACAGGAAGAAAAGCAAAAAAGTTTTACTTAAGCACGCTTATAAAAATGCAAACACAGAAATTATGTCTATCAGTTGTTTTGATTTTCCAGGTAACTTTTGACTCATTTTCTTCAATTACTAGATCTTCATTATCTAGTAATGTAGATAACACCATCACTGCCAACACCATCACTGTTATTGTTTTAACTTCCCTCAGACAAAAGTTTTGGTTTCACCTGTGCTATGGTTAAAAAAATTAGTCATTGCAAGGAGTCAGAAAGTAGTGTGTAACATTATTTGGCTTTTTAAACTTGCCATGAAACTTTTTTTTTCTGACTCTGGAACTGTGTTTGTATGAACACCAACCATACCCATTCCTGTACAGATCCCGTACAGCACATGTAAGGTATTAAAATCCATCACATACAGTGTCAGGGTTTTGTAGAAAACCAAAGCTAACAGGGCTGTCTGGGTCTCCAAGGCTTCCTATAAGTAGAGTCATAGGTTAAGCCTCTGCAGGGCTTAAAGAAACCTATTTCTCTTATCTTCTCTAGTCCTGAGTCACGAGCAATAACATTATATAGCAGCCTGTTGCAGCTGTAGTGTTTGAGAGGTGGTGAGTTTTTAAACACTGCACGTCTCAGGTATGTGTCCAATCGGGCCTCTAATCTCACCATTGTGTTGTGCCTTATCAGCCTTTTGAATAGAACAAAGAAAAGTATTGGTCGATCCATAAATCATAACTTTAAACACAGAGGGAGGTCACTTCCAGAGTGCACTCCCCGATACCTGAACCTGCAGATTCGACCAAATCTTGTTGCTCTCGCATTAAGGGTTTGTTATCTTGCAGGAAATGTCAAAAGGGTCACAGACTCCAATAGTCTGACCTTTTTTCACAGCTTGAATCAGCTCTGAAGAATGATCCGGCTGACTCAACTCATCATTCTGGAGAAAGACAGGTTTCACTGAATCATCCAAGGACGGTCGCTTCGGCCAAAAACGTATCTTTGCATCACAAATAAATGAAGCAACTGTAAACTTTAAACTTTGACTCAGAGGTTGCCGATTCCATCTGTTCTGATGCTCACTAATGGATGCTTTAGCATATTTTGTGTTAGTGTGAACAAAAATCCTCACCCCCTCCAATAAAAATTGTGTTTTTAGTGCTTTTAAGTTTCTTGTAATTCTGATAATGGAGGAAATATCAAGAAAATTAAGTTAATTACGCTTTCAGCAATGGGGAGGGGAAGGGAGGGCAGCGTTACTTCACCTCTACAGCCCTGTCCACAACTAAGAGCTAACAGTGTCTTCAAAAAAACAGAAAGAAGTAAATACAATCCCAGTCCTGAACAATGTCATTTATAAAATAACAAAAGTATAATTTATAAATATTCCAATAATATTAATATTCAAAATAAAATTCAGATATTTAAGAATATATCCCAAGTAAATACTAAAGTGCAATATAATTAGTATATAATTAGTATTTCTGGAACTTCAACAGCTGTTCATGCTATAAACATTTTTGATATAAGAGAAAAACAATGCAAAGAAAAGTAACCAAGAACACAGAAGAAACAGACTTTTTACCAGTTTTCACGCATCAAAAGATACCAGTTCTAGACTTCCGTTGTAGGCTTTTTAAAGAGCTGGAAACGTATGACCTTCTGTTGAAAATATAGAAAAATGTAAACAGCTGTCATCACAGCTGTTTACATATGGAATTTGTTCAGCATTCTAAACTTTTATTTGAGTAAAAGCTAAAACACTGAAACCACAAAGTAATCATGTCCATAACCTCATCAAAAGTCAGATTTAATGCCAATTCCATCTTACTTAAAACCCACTCTGATGAAAATCCTATTTTTTGTGTTTTTCATATAATCTTGTAATATTTTTCTGTTGATCGAGGACACATTTAAAGAAAAATAGTTTTAAAACATGTTTCTGAGTATTTCTTTGTTCAATTTGTTTTGAATCAGGAGCAGACAAAAAATGCAGATGGAAAAAAATTAAAAACCCACTCAGCGGGGCCACTAGCTCTCTGCTTCACCCTATTCTGATGCATCCACTTGCAGACAAATACAGTGGGTATGGAAAGTAGTCAAACCTCCTTAAATGTTTCCCTCTTTGTTATACTGCAGCCATTAGCTAAAATCATTTAAGTTCATTTTCCCTCATTAATGTACACACAGTACCCCATATTAACAAAAAAAAAAAATCACAGAATTTTTGCAGATTTATTAAAAAAAGAAATGTATTAAAAAAGAGTGAAAATTTGAAGAATACTGTCCGTACCCACTGTATGTGTGATGTTATCAGAGTTATTCTTACTCTTAGTATTTTTTATGACAGTTCTATAAGCTGTAAGAATTTACACACTTCTAGATGAAATTGTTATAATCTGCATTTGTTACATGTGGAAATTGTATGTTTCTGGGTCATAATGTGGAGGTGAAGGGGTGGGGCACTGGGCGTCATCCTTGCCAGAACCGCCTCTGCTTTAAACAATTGACAAACTTAAAAAAAAGGATATAAACACTCAGAAATGACTGGATATACTACAGCTTTATCTAATAATGTGAATTTCACTAGAAATATGAAAACAATGGAAAGGTTCAGTGTGAGCTAACACCACTTTGCAAAGTCCCTGAAGAACTAAAAGCAGAAGCTGAAAAGTTCCTAAAAATTCAAATCACCTGTGAGGGATCTCAGAGATGAATTCACAACCAACCAAAGAGCCTGAAGTCTCCTTGTTGGTCATTACAGCATGCACTTTTGTGTGCACTGATCTGTTTGTGTGCTCAATCTTCTCCGCTTCTTGACTGACATGCAAGTGTCCGGAGAGAAATCAAATTCCTGTGTTGCTGAGAACAGACAAGGTGGTAACATCACTATTCCTGTCAGGTATGCACTAGTGAATTGCTCATCAGTTCAGTACCTATTTTCCTACGAGGGTTTTTTTTCCCTTCTGTGCTCAAAGCCTGGTTTAAAAAGAGAAGCTTTGGTGTAAGCAGAGAGGCCGTGAGGGAGCGATTCCCAGCAGACAGTCGGAAAAAGAACAGCTTCAAAAGGACCTGCAATACCACGATGGGTTGTATCAGGGAGAAAAAAAAAATACAATGATTAAAAGTGAAATGTTTGTTTGAAGATGTTATTTTGAATAACCTTTCTTAAGAGGATTTCCAACTTGAAAAAGAGAAAGGAGGGAGAAATAAAGCTTGTGTGAGAGCGAGGTTTGGAACAATTTCCCACCGTTACATGTGCTCAAACTTAGTAACCGACTTTGCAATGGGTGTTTGTATTCACTCAAATGTTTGCAACAGTCTCCCCTGAGCTCTTCACTCAATATATTGAAAAAAAGAGAAAAATTAAGAAATGCACGATTGAAAAAAATCCATAGCTGCTCGCTTCTGCTGTGTCTGAAGGGAAAACAAATGTTAATGAGAGCTGATATTACAGACCACGCTATCTGACTCTGAATGGAAACAATGCATTCATTTAGCCTGCAGGTGTACATTAGTATTCAGTGGAGGAGATGTGATGAGGCTGACTCTTTGGGTCAAATAAACACCACATCTGGGCTGGGGCAGCTCTCTTTTAACCCAGGGACACTTGGGTTAAACAGTACGGTGGAAAAGAGAGTATAAACTGACATGTGACAAGGATGTAGGCAGTAACTGATGCCTGAACCCAGAGCTCCTATCCAAACAGGTTAAGGAGAAGATGCAGAAGTTGCGGGCATAAAAAAAATCGAAGGGCAGGGAGACGCTTTGAGGCTAGAAAAGTGGGAGATCTGTTCACTGCCAGGTCATTAACCCTTCCTTACAAGGCTATAAGTTTTTGAATATGCGTTTGAAAACAATACGCCCACGTTAAAATGACCATTTCTCAACAACCACAAAGCATGCCAGTGAAATAAACACCAGCATTAAAGTGCAGCCAAGATTCCATTTAATTAAGTGTGATGCTATGTTCACACCTGGCATGTGCGCGTTTAGCCCCCCGGTGTTCACACTGGACTGTCACTACCAAATACTAGCACATGTCCGCCACCTACTGTTAGAAGAGGTTTAGTGTCAGTGTAGCAAATCTCGTGAATCTTGCTCCAGGCTTTTTCTTTCACGGCGCTATTCTGATCCATGAAATATTTGGTGTCATAGAATTTCGGCTGAGTACAAATTGCCATTAATATTTCTCCTTCACGATAGATTTTCAAACAGTTGGCACTTCCGTACATTAAAAGGGGCGCCATCCATGCGTCACTACCAAATCCGTGTCCCTGATTGGTCAAAGTTCAACTGGTTTAGCTTTCAACACATATTAAATGGCCATGTATTTGTACAAAGAGCCTCAAAACAGCTGTAGAAACTTGCGTAGTGATGACTGAATGCAAAAATCTTGAACTGGAAAGCCCATGTGTGCATTTACTTAGACTTTTCATTAAAAGTAGTTGCTTGGAACAGACGTTGCTGAGGGTGGTGTGAAAGTGGCATAAAAAAAAGTTCTTAAATCTTGTAAAAAAACATGGGAGAAACTAAACATACATTTCTGGATGACAATAGTTACACTATTAGACTTCATGTCATTTTAAACGTCATAAACTCCAAATCATAGGAAAACCCAATTTTCCAACAACGGTTGCTGAAACCACAATGATGCTTCCATCGTCCCTTTTCTAGATTTTTCTAGAAGCTGTCATAATTTTTAAGGAATCTTAAATTAGTGGAGACGTAAAAATGAGTGTTTGTAGCTCACTCCAAATTTGAATTTTGCCTTAAAAATGCTTTTTTTCAGAAACTTTACAATTTCTATTGGCAGATTTTTGCATAAATAAATTTGATTCTAAATTTTTTAACTTTTTATGGACTTTTTTACCATTTAGGACTTCTCCTTTTTTTTGTTTAGTTAATACTTGTACTTGATAAAATGAAGCAAAAATACATAGAAAAGATTTGAAATTCAAACATCGTTGAAATGAGCAGAGTAACATCCACTCAATATGGCGGATCCAGTTGAGGCTTCATTTTCAGATTCTTACAAAAAAATGTCAGATTATTGGTCCACGGACATGTATAAAAAAATCTCAATCTTTTCCTTCATGTTCTTCTGCAAAATGTGATCAAGGAGTTTTTTGGTTTTGTATTGTTTCCTTAAAAATCAACATTTTGTACGAAATGACAGAAGGTGTTGTTGCAGATAAACATCAATCTGCTAAAGAAGCTTGAAGGACCGTCGCTAATGTGCTGACAGACGGTAAATGCACGGCCTCCAGTCATTTCATTTGACACAAGCTGGGAAACGTTCTGCATGCCGGTTTGTCGTCTCATTCTGCGGTTCCTTCAACTGCACGACTTTGCATAAGTGACGCACAACTGAATATTAATGCCTTCTGATGGTATTTGATTATCAGTTTTTCATTTTAAAGATTATACAAATGAGCCTCATTTGCATGTCAGCATGCAGGGAAGGAAATGAAGTGTGTCCGTCAGATTATTATTTCCTCTTTTGCCATCAGGAAGCACAACTTCTTTAATCTCATGGATTCAGGATTAGCGTCGCAACTTGGTGGGATGCGCTGATTGGGGTTTCAGCAAGAAGGTGCCGTTGTTTTCTTTTGTTGGTGAAAACAATAGACATAATAAAGTTTCAATCAGCTTTGTTATTATTCCTTAAAGCTTCACTGAGCTTTGGTATTTTTCTGCTGAAGCCGAGCAGGTATGGAAGGATGATGAAGAGTTTGGTCCCATTCTGGCATTAGGAACTAAATGGAAGAAATGAACAGCCCATAATATGAGTGGAGTGGAGAATTACTGTTCTGTCTGGCACCCAGGCAACAGCTTTATCTTCACAGCAATTTTCAGTAATCCAGGGTGGCTGTCAGGGCCTGCCTTAGGCCGCTGTTAGACGCTGCAAAATGACATGTGAGCACGCAGAGTTATGAAAAGAAAGAAAAAAGGGAGTATGGAATGGGGCCTAATCATCACTTTGAGTCAAACATTATATATTGAGACGAAAGCTGGGGCTCTGCTGAAGGGCGCCGGGCACTTCTCTGCATATGTCAAAGATCTGTTGTTCCGCCTGCAACCCAGAGCGGAACAGAAACAGGAACACTTTATTTCAGAGGGAATGATTAAAGATTTACCCTTCACACGTCTGCCAGGACTCCTCAGGACTTTCACAGCAGAACCATATGAAATGATAAATTAAATCATTTTACACTGAATGCAGTATTGATCTCCATTCCCACCATGGACCCAGTGTGTACCTGCTTGTCAATGTTATTGTCCACGCCTCATGCCGATCAATCCTAAGTGAGACTCTGCTGAAGTAGCTCTTGATTTTGATTGAATTTTGAGCAGAGACTCTTCCTTTTGATTCTTATTGCCATCGATTTGGCTCGGTGTGTCATTGATCTGATGTACATGAGCGGCAGAGGCAATGCAACATTCTGCCAAGTTGATATTGAATCACTTTTCAATGAAGAATGTCCAAAAGTATTGAGTGTTAGCTGAAGAGGAGGCACCAAATAATCTTCAAATTATACTCCCATTTGACACCTTTTGAGGTTCCCAACAATCCCTTTCATTCTATTTGCACGTTTTTTTTGTTTTTTGTTTTTGCTTATACTTTCAAATAATGGCCAGATATTTTGGATCGACACAAAGTAAAGCAAGAAAAGCCAACTACTTCCAGCCAATCTCATTTCGTAAGCATTCAAAGATCTTCTTATTTGGAATTCACCCCAGAAATCACATAAATCCAAAGGCACCCTGGAGCTCCAGACTACCATTACAATCCATTTTTTTTTATTTTTGTATTTGACTTTTGGAGTTTTTACAAAAGCTGGGTATTATTTGTCAAAAACAGAAGAAAGCAGAACCACACAGAAAAATGTAATAATACACTCTGATTTACTGAGTTTGTCATCCAAAAAGTCTCCTGTGTGCATTTTTTTCAAATCTCTTTCTACCTAAATTGGCTTCAGGACTTGTTTGCAGCAAATTTCTCCAATAATCTTGGAGAAAATCTCCCGCAGCTGTGAGGATTGCTGATTAAGCATGAGAGTGTTCGATGTACAGCCTTCACTGGGAGTACACAACAGCAGACTCCACAATCAACCTCTCAGCTCTTTACTCTAAACCGACTGACAGTAGCTTTGTTGGCTGAAATTGTTGGAGTCATTTTCTCACCTCTTTTTAAGACTTGAAGCATCAAGATTGTAATTTGGATGTATGAAAGACCGAGGTGACTGCAAAGAATGCTGCTTTCACAAGACCACATTTCATTTTTCTTTGTGCTGAATAAGGGAAAATCAGTTTACATGTGTTGACCAACCTTGTTGTGGCCCAGCAGGTACAGATTCTATTCTGCATCAATTTCATCTACACATAAAGCCTTGGTAATAACTGCCCTTATGGATGGATATAGGCTGTCTGTGGGGGAAATATGGGCAAACATGAATGGGCCATGCAGGTGGTCCACAAGAAATATCAAGGTCATAGGCCGCTTGGATAAACCTAACCTTTTTTGAATCTTGTAATGGAAGTGATTTTAAGCCTCAAGTAAACGTCTTTGCGTTGTTATCCCCAGAAGATTTATCCTTGTTTTTTTCTTTAGTTTTTTTTAGAACAGTCCTATTTGCTGAACAAACGTACAAGCTTCTAGTTGTACTTTTTAAAATTGGTATTTGTTAAACATTTGAATTGTATGTAAAATAAAATGGCGGCGGGCACTGAGGGGCACTACTGCTGTGGCTCGCCCATGGAGTCATTTGTGCCAGAACCGGCACTGCTAGATGGTCAGATTTCAAATCAAATAAAATAAAACTTTATTATTTAATGCTTAAGTTGACAGCAGAGAAAAAATGTTGCCAAAAAAGTGCCTTAGAGTTGTGCCTTTTATGATGTGGTGGCAGGAATTAACACAAAGCTGTGTATCCATTCTACTCCTTTACGGATCTCTTATCCACCATCTAATCAATTTCTTTTGATACTCTAAAAGCTCTGGCATATTCTCATTTTCTTTCCTTGTGACAAAGAAAATGATTGATTTAAGTACCTGTTTCATTCATGCTTCAATTATTCATTTAGAGAAGATCACTCTGGTGAATTTGCTGGAGCTGAGAAACGCAGGGAAAAGAGGCCTAACAGGTATTAAGACTGACAGACAGCAACCCTGGAGGAATGTCTCTGAACTCAGCTTCCAGCTGCTATGCAATTAAAATAAATCTAAACAGCCAGTTAAGAGGCTCATTGTAGGGAATAAGATGCGGGAATCTGCGTGTTCTTGCGGCGCCTAGGATTTAAACCACAAAAGAACAACAAGGTGCATGCAGCATGATGTCCCTTCTACTCCCTTCTCGTTCTTTGTGGAAAAGCCTGGAGCCAGCTTGAAGCTTTTCTTCATCTTCTGTCTACAATCTCCATCAGTGAGGATTCATCTGGTGCAGGGCAGTTCGGTGAGCAGGAGGGGTTAGACTGATGCCTTTGAAGCCTGTTTTGTACTTTTGGAGCCCTGTGATCGCTGAGAGAAAGAATATTTGTAGAGATGCAACAAAAAAATCAAAACATGCAAAATTGTTGCCTAATCCTTCTACAGCAAAAACTCTGCCTGAACAGCTAATTGTACAAAGACAGTAAAAAAGGTGATTTGACGATAAAATGAAATAATTCGTTTTTGTTTCTTAAATAAATGTAATGATTCAACTCTCATGAAAATTCATGTTTTAATAGGGCAGTCAACATTAACACTTTAACGCACACAATTCATTAAAAAAATTAATGCGTTATTATTTAGTATCAGATTAACTACACGTCAGTCTTCCAGTTCACGTCGGGTATTATCCCACTTATACAATGGTCACGACATGGTCAAAAAATAAACGTTCTTGTTATATTTTTCACAAAAAATGTCACACATGGTGCGGTCTGTTGTCACGATAACATCCGAATGTGTCATTGGGCCGGCAGATCGCGACTGCAGCGGCAGAGGAAAGAAATCTATGTACTGATCTTCACAATATGAACCAATAAAGCATCAGTTCAGAGAGAATGTTCACTTCGTTTTAGTCCAGAAGATCAACCAAAAGGTTTGTTTTAAAGAAGCCTGCGCAGTAAAATTTAGCATTTGGGCTTTGTGACCGGAACTACTTTATGGTGCGCATCAACACCCACCAGCCAATCAGATTTGAGTACCGGACCATTTAAAGTGCAGAAACACAAAGTTAGTTTCTTCTGGCTGTATATCAGCATCTTTTTTTTCTTGGAGTATTACTGCAGACATGAAAGTCTTTACGGTTCTGCTTATATTACTGTTGATTTGTTTTGTGCACAAATTACATTTCTGGGGTATCTGAGTGAATACTACATGTTAAAACATTTCAGACAATAAAAATAAGGAAAAAATGTTCTCTCTGGTATTTTTTTTGGCATGTCTTTTGTTTACATTGTCATACAACGTTTACCTAGTAATTTGTGATTAATCTGAGTTTTTTTAATCGATTGACAGCACTTATCTTTAATGAACAATTGATCGAGAAATGTCAAGCATAAACCTACCTGCTTTACTCCCATCATCCTGGTCATATAAAGCAAAACTCAGTGACCCAGTCCAACCCAGACAAAAAATAATTCTGCTTCAGTTTTTTTCTTTAATTTTTTTCTGATTTTAAGCCAGATTTAACCGATCTAAAAGTAGAGGACAAATGCCAGGTTAATTTACTTCCCAGACAGGTGCACCAGTTAATCAGATTTTCAGCTTTTAGGTTGTTTTAGACCAAATAAATCTGGTTTTAAAATGACATTTAAAACCTGATAATACTGGATTCAGGAAATAGATCAAAGGTCAGTGCCAAGGCATTTGCTTGCATTGCAATTTAAAGTTATATAACAGACGTGCCAAATTTAAGCTAAGCCTGTGCTGAAACTGCAGTAATGCAAAGTGAACAGCATTAGTAACGAATAGATAGTCTTGAAGTTTGCTATCTAGACCTAAAAAAAAGAGATTCTCTCTCAAAATATTTAAAACGCCATGGTAAGTGTCTCTTACCTGTTTGGATTTAGTTTTTCTGTAAATCAGAAGTCATGTTTCACAGTAAGGAGCAGCAACCTGAGTGAATTTTAAATGTCACTAGTTAGAAAACAGGAGGGGAGTCTTTCAGAGTCAGATTCACAAATGTGCTCCTAAAATATTTGCCAACTACTGACGTTGTTCCATATCATGTCAGCTTTCTTTTTCAAACACATTACAGGAACATATTGGGCCAAGGAAGAGTGCTCAGTGGTTTAGTATCCCTCCCAAAGAACACCAGATTGGATTATGCACTGGCAGCCATAACATAACACAAAGGATGCTCACTCTCTCTCATTCAAACAGGACACAGGTCTTTACCTTTACTTGTAAATGAAGACAAAATGCCCAGCTCCCCCAGGACAAAAGTCTCTGGTGTAGCTGTCCTCCTTTTCTTCTTTAATTTAAGAAGGATTTTGAAACTTTTTTTTAAACTTTGAAGGTTGAAGCCCTTTAGTTCTGACATTTGTCATCCTTTAATGCTTCCTGTTTTGAGGAAAACTGAAAGTTTAATAAATGTTGGAGCTAAGACACAGCAAATGCTATTTTTGTAGTCAGTCAGACTAAAACAAATACATAAGTGACTCATCTTAAACTTAAGCAACAATAGAAGTACAGATATGAGCTCAGGTGAGCCATCTTCTTTTGCAGGAGAGTTATCGCCTGCTTTACCTCGGTGTCTTTCAATGCCACTTTATGTCAGATCCGAACACTTAATGAACAACAGACAACTGTGAAGCACATTATCAAAGGAAATAGATTGGGACATGTAACTAAAGTGAAAACAATATAAACAAAAATGTTCATAAAGTTTTACATTGTTAGGATAAACTGAGTAAGCTCGACCCAGTTTTTATAGAACTGCGCAATCTGACACGAGGCGGAGCTCAGTGCTGCCTCCCTTTGGGTCTACACTAAAATTCAACAGGAAACATGCAAAATTCAAAGAGTTTGAGTGATAAAATGATTGACATTATTAGAATCATACAGAAATTGCATTTATCGCACAGATTAGTGAAAAAAAATGTTATTTAACGTTACTATATCTCATGATGGCAGGTGAGGATGATGATTCCTTGATTGCATGCTCCTGGTTGGTTTTTTAATGATTCCACATATTTGTGCCCATGAAAAAAGTGACTAATTCAAGTATTTGTGCCTAAAACTAATTTAAAAAAAGCTATGAGAGCTCAGTTTGATATAAACAGAAGCTTGAATGGGTTTTCTTTATGGGACATTATTGTACAAACCTCTACTACACAAGTTCTATTCATATTGTTTGAGATGCGGGACTGTGTTTTTGGTGAATAAAAAATGTAACTCCAATTTCAAATTAGAAAAAAAATCTATGTAATGAATGCATAGCTATCAATGGGGTCTATTTAGTATTTTCAGAGTTTTTGTTTTTTGTTGTTGCTGTTAACAAAAAAGGAAAGTCATGGGTTATTTAGTCTTTCACCTTTCTTCCCATGAAATACTTTCTTTGCTGTAAGTGTAACTACAATCTTTGGTATTAAAAGACCATGAATGTGTCAAATAGTCTTTTCTGAGAGATTTTTTTTTTGTGTGTGTAAGAATGCATTTTCACAAATGCGTTTTTGTTCCCCAAACTTGAAATTTTCCATACAACTTTCACTGGAATGAGCATTAAAAACACTATTGTGGAATATGATTAAAAAGCCAGAAAACTGGTTTCGGTGGGGAAAAATTAATTGCTTTGTTCTATTTTTCAATAATCAACATAAAACAGAAAGATTTTTAGTTGAAAAAAACAAGTCATTTTTCCAAAGTTTTCATAGTTCATGCAAACAGACAAACAACAACAAATTGTCACTAATCCAAAGTGACAGAGTTAATGTGTCTCATTGGTAAACAGGACTTTCTGGGTTGTATTCCAACAAACTTGCGATCCAGCTTTTCTTGGCTCCTAAAATGACAATAGACTCTGCAACATTTGCTGGAATGTGGAGGGAAATGTGCCTAAAAAAGCACATTTGTTTTGGCCTAATTACCTTCATGCCCATTTCCATCTGTTGTGTACTTCTCTGGAATGGCATGTGGGTGTCAGAAAAGTGACAGCGGGTGCAAAACAGTTTAATCAGAGGGGCAAAATGCCACTACAACAACATTTTGTGCTTAAGCCCCACCATTATTGTTGTCCTGCTAAACATTTGCTGTGTCCTAGGAGTCACAGATCATTTTCTCCAACAAATGGAAATTAAAAACATTTCTGCCCAAATTCGTAATGGCTCTTTAAATAATGCATGTCTCTGGTGGTAGTTTATACTGAGTGCACACTGCTTTTCTTTTTTAACATTACACATTTTTGATGGTAATTAGGCATCAAGAGTTATTAGATTATGTACCCACAAGACAGAAAGAAAATGTCGAGAATGCTGCAACTCATTAACAGCCCTCTGCAGGGGTAAAGGGCTTTGATTAGATTGTTCATTCCTTCAAGGCAAAGTCAGCTGAACAAAGGCTTTTCTGTGTGTCTGTGAAATGCTGGATTTCACACTCTCACATTTGCAGCGTTAAAACACAGGAATACAGCTCACAGTTCGTTTGATGCCCAATTCAATAGAAGAACACTGCAGAACACTGTTTATCAAACAACCTTTTTTGAACATGTGTTAGAGGTAATGACCATTTGTGGAATGCGGCATTATTACAAAGTTAGGAAAGTGTTTAGAAGAAGCAAAAAAAGTCTAACTACAATATTTATCTTAGAAAGTTTTCTTTGTCATTTGCGATGTCTGTCCTTTAGGAAATGTTGGTGGATTTCCAATCTATCATTAACTTTTGCTGAGGTTGTAGGGGAGCTATATTAGCTATATCATCAGCCCGTTTTTGTTGGAGACCACCCCAGATTTAAGATCCTTTACACCATGACAGTGGCGAAGCTAGATATGGGGGTATAGGAGGGGGCAGTAGATTTTGGAAGGGTGGCAAATGAGAAGAGCAGAGTGGAAGACTAGTACAAATAAAAAGATTAAAAATATGTATTTCAAACAATTGTATTATTGCTATTAATGTCACGGTTTGAATAAAGAAATACTAAGAAAAAAAAACTGAAAGTTAAAAGTGCAGTTTTAACTTCAAATCATTTTTATATGTCCTCCGTCATGAGAAATATGGTACAAGAACAAGTTAAAAACCCCAAAAAACACAATTTTCATTAGAGTGGGTCTTAAAAAGATTGTTTTCAAAAGACATAGAAAAAGTCAGAAAATAAAGGGCTTATGTGGAATGTGGTATTAGTTTTTGATCATGTTTCAGCATACCAGCATTTGGATAAATATATTTAATGTGTTTACACCTTTAGGTCAAATTTATCTTATGGACCATAGTTGTTAGAACAACATTAACTCTTATGTAAGTGCAATTTAGATTAACTCGAATATGCTCTTCTGATGTCCTTGTCTCCATAGGCTGCAAGATGTACCCCTAAATGACATCTCTTTGAGCTGCTTGTTCTGTTAAACACTGTTAAACAATTTATTTTTATTTATTTTTTTTTACATTTTCCACTGAAAATCTGTTTTTACCACATAATTACCCATTTTTCCCAGGTAATGAGCATGTCTGGTCCCTTACAAATTTGACATTTAAAAATCTGTCCCAATTAAGTTTTCCTTCCCATGTTCACATGAAACCAACCCTAAGCTTACCCATATTTTCAGTTACTCCTTTATTTAAACTGCTCAGATATAATCACCAAGTCCAGCTCTTTAAGTTAGTTTAAGAGTAAATTTTATGGAACAAAATTACTTAATGCATCTTTCTTCATAATTAGAGAAAATAACTCATTCACATTTCTTGATATGTAGATTTCAGAAAAGAAAACTTAAAGCACCAACAATAATAGCTCTTAGTTTATAAGAGACTCTTGCAAATAAGTGCATTTTTTACTATCTAAATGGATACATAAATGATGTAGCTATACGGCTCTCCATAACGATATGAATTAAAGCCATGCATGTTAATGGGAATGGCAAAGTATTGTTTTGACCCATTTAGAACTTTTTTGAGGCTAGTATAACCAGTTTCACCATCATTTATCTACATAACCTTTCCTCCTCCTGTCTGTTCAGGAAAACCTCTCATTTTTCTCCCTTTTGTTGTTTTTACAAGTGCATTTTCATTTGGGGAATTGCATATTGTTTGGGGAAAGAAAAAAATCATCCTTCATCAGCAATGACCAAAGAGACTAAAAACTTTGGCCATGAATATCGAATGACAGGTAATTAAAGTATACCTGCAGAATATTAACTTGGGTGGCTGAGTCACAGAGCAGCATGTGCGATGGCAGACCAGAGTGATGAATGCTGTCTGAATCAGTCATTTGGGCTGAAAATCTGACATTTGATTAAGTCTGTCCTAGATATCAGAGACAAGAAGTCAGGTCCTTACCACGCAATTCAGCAGAGAGACAGGTTTATTAAGTATAAACCTGAGCAAAAAAAAAAAAATCTAGACAGAATAAGGTCAGTGTCTACGTTCAGCAATGTCTATATGTCTGTCTCTGTAAGATTATTATAATCACTGCAGTGTAATAGCTACCTGGACCAGTCATAGGTTGGAAGCACCTGATTTTTTAAAACTTTTTCTACTCTCCCTTTATCAGTTTTTCTTTGCTCATGTTGCTCAACTGTGTGGTTCATGTGTAAGTAAACTTTCTTTCACCTCTGATGCTTTATATTATCCAAACACTGGAGGGATTTTTTGCTCTTCCTATTCACAAAATGATGAAACAATTAACAGCAAAGTGAGATTTCATTATTTACTTACTGGAAATGCTCATCTAACAAAAACGTACTCACAAGTACTCACTGCAAGTGACTTCATGCATTTTTTTTCCCCAAACAATACAACAATAAAGCTACATTCACATGGGCATGTGTTGCATGGTCAAGAATGCCCTATTCACGATTTTATGAATGAACATTCAGCCGGTGGTGTTCACACACCGGACAAAAAAAGAACGGTAGGGAGGGGCTTCTTCTTATTATTTCATTTTTTTACTGTTTACCAGCGCTTGTCTGTCAGCTAGAATTGGTAGAGTCTCTGTGTGAAAAGTCAAAGCACTAATGTCTCCTTCATGATCATGTTTACAACAATTGGTGCTTTCATGATTTTTGTCAGGACCCTACCCACATGTCACGACCAAATCAGAGTCCATGGTCCACTTCAACGCGAGTCGACTCGTCCAGTGTGAATGTACCATGAGGGTTGCACTTTGGTTACCAAATGATAGGCTCCAGCAACCCAAGGACCTCACAAAGGATTCAGAAGATTTAGAAGTTGGATGGATGAATATGCCTTCACAGCTATACATAAATAAATAGAAGCTTACGGTGAACTCAGAATCTTGTGGATTCAGATGTTGCTCACAAATATCCTTTACTCTTCAAATAAGACACTTGCTTAAGGTGCTGGTCACTCAGCCCCTCCCACAACTACATAGGCTTAAGCGCTCCTCTTACAGCTGACCAAAAACAATACTATTTCATAAATATTCTGAGAGTGGAGTGCCTCTGCAAAATTTAGAAAGTCTGCACATTGAATTTTGTCCAAATAAGAAATCCCAATGAGTCTTTGAGGAATCCATTCATTGACTTTTTGATTTGTCTCAATGATGTAACCTTGACTTTTTTGTATGTTTTTACATTTTCAGTTCTTCTGGGGTTTTCTGTTATCTATTATAGAGGTATTGTTTCCTCCCGGGCAGCCTCTGAAGTTTCGACCCTAACAACAACCTTGTCTGGATGGGTTAGGATGATGCAGGAGTCCATTTTTCCCTTCTATCCTTCTACTGTTTACCAAACTCTTTCCATCCTTCACAAAGCCTTTGCTTTTCTACCCTCCAGAGATCAACACACCAATTACTCCTTGTGTATCTTGGTTGAATAAAGGGATTTTTAATTGTCTTGTCTTTCACAATCACGTCAAAGCCGTAACCTTTAATTAAGTGTCTGCCAATTATTTCATTCTGCTTTTTTGTCTGGCTGGATAAAAGTAATTATTATCACCTTGCAAAGTAATTAATCCTTTTTGATTTAACCAAATCCCATTTTTTTGGTCATTAGTTGGCCCTTTAATCCTCAAAAGATTATGAAGTCTGTTAATTATGGAAAATCGAGACACTAAGTAGTTGTTTGCACTTCTGCATTGTCAGTTATTTTCCTATAAAAAGCATGTTTAGAGGAAACGTGTAAAAGCTTTTTGATATGAAGAAGGAACTTTATTTATGTTTAACACATTTTTAGAATGTTTACATCAACTATAAGCTGTTGTCTGTTTTGTAGACTGACTAAAATAAAATAAATATCAGAAAAAAAAAGATCTGTAAGGAGCAAACCCCCAAAATTCTAAAGACCATCAATGTGTTTGGGCACATGCAGAGCATCCTGTATGGAATTCATTGTGAATCCTCTTTCAGTTGCAGTTATCATACAAGGCCAGTTGGATTGTGGACCAGAATGTGGGCCATCATTGTCGGCTGCAGAAAACCTTGAACATCCCAGGTATCTCACCCCCCCTAAAGCTTTGTGTGGCTGCGATGGGACAGTTCCTGGCCCACTGTGCAGGTCTGCATGGATACTATAATCCATCCAGATACGTGCCAACCCCTTCCCCTACCCTCCATTCATCCCTCACTTCTGGTAGCATCTCTCCAGAGAGCCTTTTACGCTGAAAACGGCCCGCTACTTTGCATGAATTAAAACGTGATGGAGAGGACATTGTCTACCTCTGTGGTCAAAGTGTGTGATGCCAAACATGCAGCTGCTCTGTTATCTCATTCAGAGACAAAACAGCCCATTCTACCTCTCACTTTTGCCAGTTCTGTTTGAAAACTACAGCCCTTACATCATTTCATTTGAATTCTGTTGGCTTTGGTCCTCCTGTTCACCCAATATTTTTCTTTGTTTTCTTTATTTTTCCCAGATAACTTGAAAGTTTTTTATATATATATATATTCTGTTTTTTGTTTTTCCTAGAGCTTCCTGTCGTGTCTGCGGTCTGAGTTTTTCTGTGATAAATCTCAATTATTCCAAAGTCACCTTTCACAGTGATCGCTCTCCTGCTTTATTGGAATTGGCAGCACTTCCACTTAATTCTGACCGTTCCTATTGACAGCAACTTCCGTTTTTAAAACAAAATGAGTGTGGAAAAGAAAAACAGAAGGCAGACAACACCAGTAAAAAAAAGTTCTTTTTCCTCCAATCCTGCCTTTAAACTGTTTCCATGGCTTGTAATCACTTTTTTATGTAGCAACACAGCAAGAGTATAGTCATGTTTTCTGGGAAAGTTATTCATAAAACGATATAAATGCTGCCATTTTTCACTTTTAGGGACTTCTTTTCTTAATTCATTTTGTGCCCAGCACGTTTACGCAATTGTATAATACAGTCATGAAGGAATTCCCAAAAAAAACTTTCTGGTAGAAATGGGCAAAAGTTAATGAGAAGGCGAACCATGGGGTAATTTCAGCACAAACAGGATTTGGAGAGTGCATGTGGGTAGATGGCACAGAGATGAGGATTCCAGCATGTTTAATTGTTTCTTGGTTGCTGCATCTGTTGCTATGGAGGAAGCAGGTTGTGTGGGGTGAGGGCTTTCTGGGAGACAGTTAGCCTGACAATTGACAGTGACACGTTACTAAGCGTGAGCGCAGAGAGTTTGCGGAAACAATTGTCCTTTGATAGCTCTCTGATATATCTTGTTAAACAAGTGTTGCACCATTTACCTCTTTGATATAGCTTATTTGTCCATTGTCTTCTGCCCACACACTCTCATTAAGCTGTAATTCTTCAAAGGCATCAGATTATAATGATGCAACAGATTCAAAGAGGTTCAAGTCTCACTGACTTGACAGCTTGGTCACTCCATAGGGTATCGAAAAAGTCATAGGCATGCCTTGTTTATTAAATAATGACTTAAATACATCAGATGCATGTTCTATCCCAGTAGCTTACCTCAAAATGTCCTCAAATTATACTTCATTAAAACTGAACTCCCTGTCGGCACCAAATTCACTTTCACCAAAGGTGAACATTTCTCTGTCACCATTGATTCCTCTTCAATCTTTCTCTACCCCCAGGCTCAAGACGCACTCTCAAATTGTGCTTTGGTTGTTTTTAACCCTTGATATATGTAGATGCTACATTAAGGTCATTTTTGAATCAAAAGGCATCATGGTGTTAGCACCTTCTTGCAGTATTTTTCTAATGATGGAGGACGTATGAAAAATAAAGTTTAAAATTACATTTCTGTTTTTTCTTTGTTCAAACCGTTGTGAATTAGGAGGAAAATATTAAATTTGAAAATTAGCTTATTTGTGACATAGAAAATACTCTGTAGTGGCAACAAGGTCCCTGCTCTGAGCTCTCAGCAACGCGGAGAGGAAGGGGCTGTTTTGTACCAATGACCCTGCCCACATCTCAGAGGGGAATTTCTAGAAGCTGCCGTATTTTTTTGGGAGAATAAGTCTTGTTTGGTTCTTTCATTGTTTGGCTGGCGGGTGCGACTTGTGTGATTTAAAAATAAATAAATGAATAGCAACAACCACTTGTAGGCACTGTGGTTTGTGTATCAGTGTTTGCTGTTGACAGCAATGCAGAAGAAGTGTCGCTCAGTTTGAAGCTGGGCTCAGCAAATTTGTTCAATAGTGACACAGAGGATGAAAAATTCAACAAATATAGTGATTAAAGTGATACAGACAGTTTAGCTGATGTTAGCATGTTCTTGATACTTTGATTACCTTAAAAAATTGATCATATATGTTCATATACCAGACTCCTCCTTTGATCATGAAGCTAAATAAGCATCAGTGTGTTAAGTAAAGAAAGAGTGCATATATTCTATTATTGTGATTAAATTGCTATCATTTCCCTTTTAAAAGGAAATGTCTGTTCTTGTTCCCATTTTTTTAAATACATTTCTCTCAGAAGCGCTACTGATAAATTATATTTTCTTCTTGTTCATGCATTAGGCTGCTGCGATGTATAAACCAAAACATAGGGTATGTTGTCCTAGAAAACAACACAGGCTTTTGGATTTTGCTGAAAACGACAATCATAATTAGAAGACCACTGAGAGCGCTTTGAACATGGCTTAAAAGATGATCGAAGTGAGTGTTGAAGAGTCATCTTTGACACCACTTGATCATTCCAATCCCATATCAGATAACAGCATCTTTGAAGTATCAGCTGCCATCGCCCTGTTCTCACCCCCCATTCTGCTTCTGTACTTGTTCACAACCTTCCCGCCACTTCCCGCATCAATGACTATGTTTACCTCCTTTGCCCCAGTTGGTCCAAAGCTCTTCCACCTGCATCATCACAGAGTCCTTCTTCTCACCGCATCTAGTAGAACTCTTCTAGCCTCCTGGTTGTTTTAGAATCCTTCTTTTACCTTTCAAGACCATTCATAAGTTCACCTTCCATGTTTATCGGACCTCCTCCTTCTTATATCCGCCTCATTGCGGCTTTTTGTGACTCTCCTCCTCAACTCTGGAACTCACTTCCGTCAGACAGCCATGGCGTTGATTCACTTCCTGCTTTTTCAAAACTCGTCTGTTCAGAACAATTCTTTTTAAAAACTGAGAGTCTTGTGTCAGTTTGTGTCTTTGTTTCCTCTGTTCTTGAAAGTGTATTGTTTATTTTTAATTTTGTTTTCTCTTAACAAAGTGTCCTTGAGTGTTTTGTGAGGTACTTTTTAAATAAAATGCATTATTGATGGATGCAGAACAAATTAAATGTCTGCCTGTGAGCGCTCTATCATGTACAACCAAAGTGTATTAAAAAAATAAAGCAATGTACTGGTTCTGCTTTGGACTACACTACTAATGTAGTACTCGTTTTGAAAACTTAGACTTATAATGATTTTGTTTTAGTGTCTTCTAAACATCTGCATGGCCAAGCTCCAGTTTCACCCAGAAATACATGTGTTCATTCCAGTGCAGTCATGTTGTATAGAGTACCTTGTTTATGTGATGAGTGTGATCACAATGCGCACTACCACCACACTGTTTGAAAGAAGCACTGTGTCTGTTCTTACACACCACCTTGGTTTCATTATGCAAGTTTACATTATTATGATCAGGCAGACAGGAAGTCTTCACATTGGGAAATAAAAAGTCAAAGGCATTTATCCAAAGATTATCTATTTCCTTTCACAGTAAGGAGTCACATGTCGACTCTCGGGCTTTGTAGAGCGAACAGCTGCTCTGCTTCTGCACATGCAGGCTCAGTCTGAATTACTAAACAGAGCCAAACCGCTCGGTGTAAAGTGCTAAAACCACGAGCAATGTGTTAATGGCCAAAGATCTCACATGTCTTTAATTTTTCACAGACCTGTGGAAGAAAGCATTTCCAAAAGTTGTATGCAAAGTTTTCATCTTCAAGTTTGGATCTTGATAAGCAAGCTCTGTTTAGATTGAGGTGAACACTTTTTTTTTTCTTTTACTGCATTTCTGGTTGATCTTAGTCTCTTTTACCCTGAGGCGTGCCATAAATTATGCTGCTGTTTGCCTGACCTGCTAGACAGGTGTTTGTTGTGTAGAGCAAAACTTTTCTCAGAATTTTCTTTTTTTTTTGTTAAGCTTTCCGTGCTTATAAATCCATTTGACATTGTAACAGTTGGTAACTTTTTTTTTTTTGCAGATTTTGTCATTGTTTCTGTGTTTGTCTTCCCCCTTTGTGTGCCCTCTGACCCCAACCAGTCATGGCAGATGGTTGTCCTTACTGAGCCTACTTCTGGTGGAGTTTTTTTTTCCCTGTTGGAGGGGGGGGGGGGGGGGGGGGGGGGGGGGG
This sequence comes from Oryzias celebensis, assembly GCA_014656515.1. Classification (NCBI taxonomy): domain Eukaryota; kingdom Metazoa; phylum Chordata; class Actinopteri; order Beloniformes; family Adrianichthyidae; genus Oryzias; species Oryzias celebensis. The sequence continues at coordinate 3,960,701 of BNCR01000003.1, forward strand.
GGTCATGCCTCTTTGACGTGACCTCATGCATGTTTAGTATGGGACTGTATTAAAATATTTGCAATGCAATCTGTTTGTTCCTTAATTGGGTTATTTTTATGAGGTTGCCTGAATCAAACTGAAAAAGAAAATTATTTTTGCCATCATACATGATGATGTTTTTCTTTTCCTTTGCCTGTTTATTTTTTCTTCAAAATGATTTTGGCTGTAAATCAGTCTTATATAAAAATAAACACAATTGAATCGAACTCCCATTTGTTTTAAACAGCCTGTATTGATTTCCGATTAATACGTCACATCTCCTGTAGGACTCGTGTGTTTAGTACATTTCTTTTATCGTAGAGGACTTGAATAGACTGAGCTTACCTATTAAAAAAGTGCTCCGCTCTCCCGGTGAAAAATCTCAGTAGACTCATAAATGTACAGTTTATTTCATGATCAAATTGCCCATAAACCATGATTGAGGACATCTATGACAATTTGTTTTAAAACTGTCAGCTGGGATCGAGGCTGAACTCCTCGAAGAATGCTGATAAATTTGGCACATTTATGTGCTTTAGTTTGCTTTTACACACTGCACCATTCAGAGTGAACCACAGACAGGAGTTTTCCAAACCACCTGTTTCAACAGCTGATTTATTAAGGGCGTTGTTGCCCCAAACAAGCTTTAATCAGAAAAATAAATACATAAATAACACACATAAACAAGAATAGCAGCTAGCCTAGCTTTTTTTGTTACTGTCACATACCAATAGGTATCTGCACCTTCTAACTACATCACTTTTAATTACATTTTCCTTACCATTTTATTGTTTGTAAAATGCCCTCTGTGAATGTCAGTGTAAGAGTGTAGCTAGCTGTGCAACTGACTGACAACCTGTTCAGAATGTTCCCCACCTTCACCCAACAGTAGCTGGATTTGCTCCAACAACCCCTTCACCCCAAAAGGGACTCAGTTGGTTCAGAAAATGGATAGCTGAAATAAAAAAAAAAGTAAAAGGAAAATGGGAAAAAAAATTACAGTTATACCATGTTAAAAATGTACCGTAAGTTTCAAATTTGAATCGGGTAAAAATGTGCTTTTTTTCATGAATATTCATGTCAACATTTCTGCAAACTAACATTGCTGTTGGTACAAATTTGCTAAATTGTATCATAATTGATACTCCCGTTTAAAAAAAAAAAAGGGATTATTTTTCCTGTGGATTTCAAAGGTTTTTAAAAATATCCTAATTCCAATAATAAATATAAGGATATGAATCATTTCTGTTAATTATTTCATGTTGTGGGCTTTACAAGATGAAGAAACATACTTTACTCTCCATTGCTCAATGTTATATGTCTTTAAAAAGCACATTTAAAATCTTAAATACTTCTTTATTAAAGTACAAGTAGTGGATCCTTGAAAGTAAAACTCAATTCACAAGCCTCTGGACTGCACTCTACGTATTTTTCTAGCATGACTCTTTTGGTGTCAGGCGGTTTTGTTCGTATACATATTAAAAGGAAATGCACATTTGACCTTCAACATGTCTTTTTGTTTGTTTTATTCTCTCTTTTCAGACTTTAAAAGATGCATTTTGACTAGACTTGGATAAGAGCAGATTGTAGGATTCTTTAGAATCATTGAAGTCCCCATCTTATCTATGAAGTTTTTTCTTTATGAGCTTAAGTTTTCTATCTTATTTGATCCTTATAGAAGTTGCTAAAAGCAAAAAAATTCCTGTAATGAATGTACACAATATGCTACCATGCAAAGATGGTGTCACCAATTAATGTCAAACTATTTATTCTAGGACTCATTATTTCTTGCGAACCCTTGCACACAGAGAGAATGAATGAAGTGGCCTTCAAACATATCACTGATTCTCTAAATACCACATACAAGCAGGCCGGTCATTTTTTGATGAATGGCAGGCTGTACACGAAGTGAGTTTGAGACTAATTTATTTTGCTACATAAAAAGCAAGATGTCATCACTTAAAAGACTGCCAGGTGAACTTTAAGGTTGATGATCAGTCCAAAAAAAACCCAAAAAACTGAGCTTGAATCATTTGTGAGAAAATAGTTGGTTATACTTTATGACTTTCATTTATTACGTTGAACAGCTGGTTGATCTGAACAAAAAAAAAAGCACTTTTACTCAACTGGTAAAGTTAAAAAGAAAAGAAAAGATTTAGTCGAGTTCTACACTTCAAAGTCCATTGCAGACTCTACTTGGCAGCAAATAACCATTTCAACAAGCAGCAGTAGTCAAACGGAAGGTGAACCAAGTGAAAGACAACAGGGTTTTTGGCTGAGCGCCATCCACATCAGCAACAAACACAAAGAAATGGAGAGAAACACAAACAGGAAGAAAAAGCATAACACGACTATTTGGCAAACACCTCTCTTTTCCTCTCCTTTATCATCTCTTCAGGTTTTTGGGGAAATAATTTTTAATCCGTAGTCCATTGCCAAAGTGAATGCAAGGTACTCCTTAGAGTTTGGGGGCTGGTGCTAGGCAGGGGATACAAGGGAGGGCATACATTTACACGGTTGAGTGGTGTAATCTTCATGAAATACCGGTAAATAGGGAAAGGAAGCCTGGTGGAGCTGTAGATTAATGCTGCTATCAAATGGCCTGGGACAAAGAAGGGGATGGCTAATGAGCTGGAAAAGGCAGGGCTGTTCGCCGTTTAAATGATACCGTAGCACCATCTCCCCACTGGCCGCCGCACAGACATGTTCACACATTAGGATGTCGCTGACAGCAACGTAGGATAAATATTGGAAAATGTCATTTAAGTGAAAACCACTGGGACGCGTTTGATATTTTAGGGATGGTTTCACAGGCGCATATACGACTCAGTGGTTTGACTCTTGCCCATACATGCCGCGTTCCTTCCTGTTCAATTTTTGAGCACAGTTACAGGTAATTCTTTTTCCATCTAAAAAAAAATTGCTTTCAGTTTTGGTCGTTTCCCCCCTCCTCTGTCACTCCATTTCTCTCCGCCTCTGTCCCTTCCCTGTGTGTGCCCCCTCTTGCTATGATCTAATGAAAAAACAGTGTTCTGTCTTTGCCTGTTGCCCGTGGTATCATATATGGGATGCTTGTAATCTCCCATGACTGTCGCCTAGGTGACAAGAAGAGCAAGATGAACTATAGGGATTAGATAAATTTCTTTTGGCCCATGGAGGCAGCATTAATTTTTGATGTCCTACTGCCTCAAAGATACTTTCGCAGGCATAGTTTCATGTTTTATTTAGGGTAGTGTTGGAGCTAGGTTAAATTTTCAGCAGACAGACATCCTGAAAAAGCCTGGCGGCATGCAGGAAATAGGATTTTTGGAAGCCAAAGTGGCCTTTTATCAAGGGTCAGAAAGGGAGACGAAGGGAGAGAATATGAGCATGGTGTCTTTGTGAAACAGCACATGCTCAACGAATACATCTGCACAACTTTTGCAAAATTTAGATAAAATTTGAAAAACCTGCAACAATTTTCGCTTAAAGGTACACTTGAAAAATATCTCTCTCTATTTTGAGTGCAGTCAAACGCGCAAGCGGGCTTCAACTGCTTTAGGCGTCGACATATTTATCTTACTTGAGCCAAGTGACAGTTGTCTTTGCAGCCATTTCATTTTACATACTGCCACAAAAAAGAAGGAGAAAACTGAATTAATCAAATCTGGAGGGGTTGGGAAGGAATGGGGTTGTGTGTCGGAGGAGCAGCGGAGGGGAGGTGACCGATATATCCCCAAGTCTTGCAATGAATCAGAAAAGATGGGTAAATAAATAAATGTGTTATGTATGACCAAGCACACAGACAGGGCTCTGGGGCTACTTGCTGGTCCAACTGAGATGCACTCAGACAAGTGAATAAATCAGCACACAATTAGAGCTTGTGATTTCATTTATGGTACCTACGAGCGCTCCTGTGGCAGATTCTGGCAGATGTCATTTCTAGCCAATTGATTTTGCTGCCGTCCCGAGGCCCGAGCAGTCATGGCCCCACTCTCCGAATTACAAATGGATGGAAAGCGTGAGCCAAATAGCTGTCCAGGCAATTTCTGCATGATAGGAGTAGAATAATGTAAGAGACTGCACTGGCACTGAAGAAACAAAGACGTAAACAGCCACACACACATCACCGGGGGCTCTGCTGTAAACATGTTGTAAGCCAGTGGTCCTCAAGCACCGGGGCTCGGACCGGTACCGATCCGTGGCAGAAGAAGAAATAATACATTATTTTGTTTAAAAAATAAATAAATAAACCACATTCTCTCGATTACATTTCAGTCACTTGAGCACTAAAAGCAGTCCAGGGGTGTGCAACACAAGAAAAGTTGGATGTAGAACCTTTCTTTGCAAATGGGACAAGTGCAAGAACAGACAGAAGAACAGGCTACAACTTCAAGACAAAAAAAAACATTGGACTACCAGGAGTCCTAATTAAAATATGGGTTTATTGCAGCAGGTGATTCCCACACACCGTTCCTGTTTGGATAGAGATGTGACTTTCACAAACAAATCTAATCTTTTGAGTGGCTCACCAAAGTGTGCGATAGAAATCGACTCGCGGTTTGCAGGGAACCATTCTTTATTTTGTTATTTTGTCCTTTTTCCTCTGAGTGTTATACGTTCACATAAAAGCTAAAAAAAAGCTTATCCATTCAGATGTACATTTTACATAAGTTGTGAACACCCAAATCATGCAAGTACCTCCAAAAAACGAAAAGAGGAGCAGTGCGGGACGCGAGCGGGGCTGGGTGCACTCAGTCTTGTTTTTGAGTTGTAGTTATGAGTTTGAGTTGTTCTGAAATGTTTGCGTTGAAATGTTTCACCAGAAGCCTTTGCATGGAGCTTCAAAATAATCGGATTCATTTCTTCTTGAGTATCAATAATATATTTCTTGGTTGCATTTTGTCCCCGTATTTAAGTTTTTTTAATGAGATGATAATAATAGTAAAATAAACTCGTTTTCGACCACTCCTGACACGACACTAAATTAAGAGACCTCAATTATTTTTATCTTTTTTAGTTTGTATCAATCCTCCAAAATGCTCAAGTCAGAAGACTGAGTGAAATGATGATCAAATCTATTGTCAGAACTGTTTTTAAGTTTAAAGCACATGTTCTTATTCAAGTATCCTGGTTCTTTGTCATGGCACAAAATTGCAAGCAAAAACTTGAAGCAAAATTGAAGTGAGAACTGTGAAAATGTCAACAAGCTGCTAAAAAAAACATCATGAAGACTCAGTTCAACACAGCACAGTTCTGATGAAATGTTTTTAGTGTCATTTCAAACTCTTAAAAACTTCACGCATACAATTTTGTGTCATTTGTGTTAAACATAAGTAGAAAAAAAATGTTTTGTTTTGTTTGTCGCAATAACTATTGTGATGTTGAAAATGAGACAGTTTGTTGTTAACTCATCAACCTCAAAGTTGGCTTTAAGACTGATATTTTTGTCAGGGATCCGGTCCAGAACCAAAAATGCAGGTGACCAGGCTTCACGGCAGAAACTTAAACATAAATAAATAAACTTAAGACACAATAAAGCCAAGAACAAAAGGAAGACAAAACAAATCACCTGAAAGGAATGAATTGAAAGCCACACTTATACACACTGAGGGTAATTAGCTGAAACAAACACAGCTGTAGATGCTCATCAAGCTGAACCTGGTGTAACTGACAGGGGTAAACTTGACATCAGAACATTACAAGAGCCAAAGAAGTAAAACTGACAAACAAATTCAAGAGCCCAATCTTCACAACGTTTCACTGAGTGTAACCTCTTTAATTAAAAATTTCTATTTCTCTTATCACATGAATTATTTCTACTTCAGCAGTGATCCTGCACGTTACATTTGTTTTGACAGCTGATGTATGCACCTCCCAAGTGCTGAGATGTGTATTACAGTTCTGAGTCAAATAGGGGTTAAACAGGATTTTTTCAATTATTCATTCCTTCTAAGAACTCACCATCTCTTGCCATGGACTTTTTCCTGAGAATAGATTCTGTGCTTTAAGCTTCAGCCAGAGTTTGAAACTGTGTTCAAACTGAAGGCAGTCTTTGGTTGTTTGACGGTTTGGACGGAAGATTCTTCTAAAGGAATCAACACAAATACAACCAATGGATGAGAAAATGAATGAGGTAACCTACATATCTGAAGGACAGAACAGTCAGTTCCAGAGTGAAAGAGTTTATATAACGGGAGAGAATAAATACTCTTGTGATAAATAAAAAGAATAAAATAAAAATGCTTCTTGACAAATGTCAATTACATCCTATTGCTCCTATTTTTGAAGCATACATGTACATCCTTATGTATTTTTCGGTTTGAAATTTCAAATTTTCCTGTTTTGTACTGAGTTTAAAACAGGTGTTATATTTATTTTACAGTATCTTCTATTTTTGAATGTAGTTCTTGTTCCTTGTACAACCTGACTCCACACTGACAGAACCTTAACTGTCTTTGTCATAAAAATGTTGTCATAAAAATGTCCATAAATGATGGGACATTTCTAAAAGGCAAAAGTAAAAATTAATTTTTCTAAAAAAGATTTTTTCTAAGCCTTACTCATGTGCACCACTACAGGGAGGGGGACCTGGATGGTGCCAAAAAACATTATTAGCCAGAAGCAGAAATTTCACAACTTTAGCTGGAAGTAGAAGTTGCGTCTAAAGACAAACTTTTTTTTTTTTTTTTTTAAAAAAGCATCCAGGTCTGATACAGTTTACTTTGCAAAACTGTCTTAAAAATGTCTGACTTTTCTTCACTTTCTCGGAAGTGTGCTTGTAGAACAACTAAAAATTGAAAAAATGATCAAGTTAAATGTAAATGTCTGAAAACAAAAAGAAAGAAAAACTGGCATGGGAGAGTTGAGAAAAAAGGAAAAAGAAGATGTCCCACTGAGAAGATGGCCTCCATGCATAAAGAAAACGAGAAACAAAAAAAAATGTTGGAAGCCAGTAGAGGGTATTGAATATATGATCTGTGGTTTAATTATGTAGACAGGGCAGCCTTAGTGGTTAGTCATACTGGGGAGTGGCATTTGGAGTTGGGAGAGGGAATAGATGAGTGTTAACAACCCACGGGGGTTCTGTCCACAGCAGGAAGACAAAGCTCTGCATGTTGGCTCAAAAGGATGTGCTTACTATGCTGAAGAGTCATCCATCAATGCAGTCGCATTAATATATATATATGCATCTGATTTAATGCCATGTAGAGCAGGCACAGCTTGAAATAAGTATTTCTACAACCTTTTTGTTTTTAACTTTTTCACACAATGGGTTACTGTTGTAAAAGAAAGATTAGATAAGTCGGACATGACAAATAGACTGTTCAAAGTTTACATTTGGGGGGTTTCTGCAGAGAATGTGGAGCATCTCAATACTTAAGTTCAACATCTGAGTTGATAAAGAAACATCCTCTGAGCCTGTAAATGTAAGAAAGAAAGGGTAGAGGAAAGCCAACCGTCAAAGTTGCTCTCTAAGAGGAAAAAGCAAAGATGCCCAACCACATGTGGAACATGGCCCCCAGCAACAGATTGCTAAATGAATGCCTAAGGCAGTAAAAATCCAATGAGTAAAAGAGGGAGAACCATCATGGAAGCGTACAAGTCTTGTAGTCCACAGAGATTAGTTATTAATATTGAAGTCCAACAGTAAGTAAAATAGGCGACTGAATTTCTCCTCACAATGAATGTGTAGAGACCCACTCCACAGAAAATTGTGTTGTTGGTGTTTTCAACATGTTCTTGTGGCATTCTTCCTGTGATGGAGACCATACATAAAGAAAATAAAGCTTAAAATGGCATTTTTTAGTTTTTGTTTTTTCAAATCATTATGAATGGATCAAAACTGTATAGCTGGATAGTTCCAATGTTGCTTGCGATTTTGGTTGCGCCGTAAAAGAAGGAATGATGGGAAGTGCTGGTAGGCTTACACTGCACCAACGATCCTGCCCATATGTCCTAGAAATGGACAAAGGTTTATTTTTTATTTTTCTAAAAACGGCATAATCAAAATTAAAAGACCACTGTGAATGCTCAAAAAGATCAAAAGGTGATATTTACAAATATATATATATATAAAAAGATATTATTATTATATTATCATATATTCTAAAGTATTATCTGAACACAAACTGATGACGAACTTGTTGTCGAGTTACTTTGAGATTTTCATTTCACAATGGAATTATCTTGCACACATGTGAATGGGCTGGAAACGGTGATTCATTTTACATTGAACCAAAGACTAAACTGGACCAAACCAGCAGGGGGAAAGAAAAACAGTTTCAGCTGCTGCTCTTTTGGCCAAACATAATCAGGACAGAAAAAACTTAGAGAGAAAAAAAACTAGTCTTATGTAATACATTTCAAAAGTATTTACATTTTCAAATGTATGTAAACACATAGATATTTTAAAATGTTTTTATTATTTTTTAAAAAAGCAGATGAAAAGGAGACAGGATTCTCCTATGATAGTAAAATATGACATAGTAAAAACACTGAAAAAGTTAAAAAATAGCAAAGAAAGGAGAGATCACTGACACCAAAATACAGTTAGTTTTGCAATGTGTTTGAAAACGTCTTTCTTTTTTAAATAGAGGAGGTCCCTTTAAATTGGGGGGCATTTGTTTACTGGCTTGGTAATTTATCTTTTACATAGAAATATTGAAGTAAGATGGAGCCGCCACTATGGTGCTTCATTTTAGAATTGAAAATTGCGTTGTGATTTATTGCAAGCATTTATCAAAACTAATAAGCAGGAAACTGATTTGGTAATATTGGTAAATAAAGCAAAAACAACAGAACAGATGTAATTTTAAAACACCAACAAATGTAAGAAGCTTTAATTTTGAATTGACATGAAAAGTACTCTAATTCTTAAAAAAAAATGTGTCTTTTGTTTTTTTTTTTTTTTTGTGTGTGTGTGACAGAAGTGACCAATGTAATAAACAACAGCTGGATCCGCTGCACCTCTGTGTCTGCAGCAGAAGGGGTTAAAATTGATTGATTTATTATCTAATTCCTTCATAATGATTTTCATTCCCATGTGTCAGTTGACGCTTCCATGTGTGGGAAATGAGGAAAGATTACAAATTATGTGGGTCATCTGGCTTCCCATAATTTGAAAATTCGCTTGCTTACAATAAATATGTAGTAAACATAAAATCAGTCAGGACAAACCATGTTGAATGACCGCAGCGGTGCACAGTGTTGCTTTTTCAAAACAACCAAGGAAAACAGCCTGAAAGCCCCTCATTGTTTTCTGTTTTGAAGAGAGAAAAACAGATGATGCATTTCCTGCTGGGCATAGCTGCGCCCTCGCTCAACTTGCTGAAGCTACAAAATCTACAGATATATTGAATATGTGACTAGCAAACAAATGGATTGTTTGACCCTGGAGGGAGATCGGCTTTTGCAGAGGTGACTGTAGATGTTGTTGTTCTGCTCAAACCCAGAATGTTTGCATTGTCCTTCCCAAAACTAGTCCCAGCAATGACAGTGAGCAAGGGCGTTGTGTTTCAGCGAGACTTCAAGGTCTTCTCAACTGTTCCTAATATGCATTGATTCTACGAGCTGTGGTGATCAAGCTCGAGTTGAACAGTGGCGGGAGGTTTAGAGCATAGCTATTAGACTCACGCTATGCCAAAGACCATCTCCCAAACAAAATCTTAGATCTGGTGAGATGGAACTACATTTCAAGCAGAGTGGGAATGAATATTGTTTGGTTCTCAGCAGGGTGCTGAGTGGCTCCCTTGTGGTCTATCAACATATCAATGGCAGCACATCAGCTGCAGCCAAAAAACATGAATGATTGAAGCTCAAAAGTTCAATTGTGAAAATCTAATTATCAATAAAGAAAAGGAAAATAGATAAAGATTAATCTAAATCAAATCATTCAAATGAAGTCATTTGACAACAAAATATGTTGTTATGTACTGCTCTCTCACAAGCAGTTCTCTACTGAGCAAATTAGGAATTTGGACAGGAATGTTTCAGGTGCCGAGCTTCCAGCTTACCCTTCGAACACCAGAGGGAGCCATCTCCTGAGTATTGACTTTTCCCTGAGCCTCTTCTGCACTCCAACTCCAATCACCTGCTGTACTATTGTCCCAGGTCTCACCAGAGGGTCCTCATCATCATCACCACAAATAGTATTTAGACAGATAGCGAGCTTCTGCCCGGTGAGAAGTCTTGTTTTGCTGTTGCATTTATTCTGAGTGTTTCTACTGATATTTCTCTATGTATCCTGACCCTTGCTTGTCTTACCTCTCTCTGTATACTCTGACTCTTGCCTGGTTTTTGACTTCATCCTGCTTTTCCCATGTCTGTCTGAGCTCTCTATTGAACCAGTTACACGTGGATCCAAACGCCTCTGCCTCTTCATCTCATAAGACTTCGCCAGACTCTGATCCAGCAACAGGCATGCCCACTTCTTCAAATATGTTTGGATTTGCAGAGGTTGCCGCTGGAGCACGGCCATTGCCAACTCCATTGTTTGACCGCCGCTACCGAAAACATCACGGAGCAGCTCCTATCTAACCCTGTGGCTAATCCAGCACCCGCCGTGTCATCTCAGTCTGCTCTGCTTCCAGGTATGTCAGTGAGGTTTGGGGATTCCACCACATCATCTAGTCCTGTGACTGGCCAACATCTCTTGCTGCCAAACAAATTCACTGGGTAACCCAAACATTGCAATGGCTTCTTTAAGCAGTGCCAGTTATTCCTCCACCAACAGGGCCATCTGTATCCCACTGAGGAAGCGAAGGTCTCCTTCTTATGCTACCTACTGTCAGGAGATGCTTTGGAGTGCTTAACAGCAGTCTGGTAGCTTCCTGACTTTCCAATTATAGAAGGCTTTCATTCGGCTGCTCCACAATGTGCTCCTTCACTGAATCGATGGCAAGAATCCTGGAGATCAACTTATAGACATTAAACAAAGTAAAGAGAGACCCACAGCCTATTATTTGAGATTTCTGACTCTGGCATGCCAAAAGGCTTGGACTCTGTATGTGCCTTTCCTTGGAGCTCCAACGGGAAATTGCGTGCCGCGACGAGAATCTGAATCTGGATCAACTAATCGCCTTGACTGTTTGGGTGGACAACATCCTGAGAACCTGTAAATCCTGAGTCATAACCCTTGAACAACCAACCAACGACGGTCAGGAGGGCCAGTGAGTGAGAACTTCCATACTTTGAGATATAAGTCATTTTAAGAATAAGTGACACGGATGTAAAGACCAAGGTCATGATTGATTCAGGGACAGCGGGTAACTTTATTGATTTGGCTTTTGCCCATTCTAACATGATTCCTCTGCTTCCCTGCGAGTTGCAGGTGGCAGTTTCTGCCTTACATGGTCATCCCCTGGGTTCAGGCTGGGTCAAGCTCCTCACTTCAAATATTCAACTCAACACCCTGACTAGCCACCAAGACACCATCTGTGTCCTCGCCATAGACTCTCCTCATTATGCCAAAGTCTTGGGTCTTCCCTGGCTCGAGACCCATGACCCCTCTATCATCTGGTTGTCAAGGAAAATCATGTTCGTCTGCCTCCTCCCAACATCAGTGTCTTCAAAACAATGTACAACAGAGCACAACTTGCAATGTCCTCCAACACCTTCAGATAGCCTTGACCGAGATCACCATTCCCAACTCTGTTACTAAGCATGAGTCTCTGCCCGCCTTAGTTTTGAAAGGGTGTTTTCCCTGTCACAACCGGAAATGGAAGCCATGCAGGCCTACATCCAGGAGGAGCTCCAGAAGGAATTAATTTGGCCTTCCGTGTCTATGGCTTCTGCAGGGTTCTTCTGTGTCAAAAAGAGGGATGGCTGCCTTCGACCATGTATCAACTTCCATGAACGAAATCACTGTGAAGTACTGCTACCCACTGCCGTTGGTTCCTTCAGCCCTAGAACAACTACGCCAGGCTCTGTTCTTCACCAAGCTCGGCATGCACAGTGCCTACAACCTGATACTCATCCATGAAGGTGACGAGTGGAAAACTGCGTTGTCAACCACTATTGAACATTACAAGTATCTTGTCATGCCCTTTCGACTCTGCAATGCTCCTTTCGTGTTCCAAATCTCTGTAAACGACATTTTCCAAGACATGCTTCAACATCAAGTCATAGTTTACACTAATGACATTCTTATTTATTTATCTACCTTTGAGGAGCATGTCTCCCGTGTGTGGCAGGTTCTGCAGCGCCTCACTGACGACAACCTGTACGCCAAGAGTGAGAAATGGCAATTCCATCAGACCTCTATTACCTTCCTGGGTTAGTCATCAGTGCACAAGTATTAGCTACGGACTAGGAAAGGTGGAGGCAGTGCTTCAGTGGTCTTAACCAACCACGGGGAAGGAGCTGCAGCGGATCCTCAGCTGTGTAAATTTCTACCAATGCTTCATCCAGGGTTTCAGCTTGGTGGTGGCTCGTCTCACCTCCTTCCTGAAAGGAGGCCTCAAACTATTTTTTTTATGGATTCCGGAGGCCACAACAGCATTCCTGTCCCTCAAGCAACACTTCTCTCCCACACCCACCCTCCATCATCTGGTCTTTTTTGGAGCATTGTACACGTCACTCAGATCGCTGAATTATAATATTTTACTGTAAAGTACAAACAAGCTTTCACCTGCTTCACCTTCCTCATTTTAACTAAAGCTCCGCCCACCCTCACAGCCTCACCCATTCTTATGTAAACTCACCCACAATGGCTGGAACGGTAAAATGATTGCCTAGAATTGTGCAGCAATACTGAATGAAATACAATCGATGTCCAAAACAAAGCACAGAAATTAGGTCCCAAAATCATGGGATCAATAGTACTGTTTATGTTGGTACCGGTACAAACGTGGCACCAGGTTTTGGTACCTATCCCCAGTGGAGTGTCAGCTCTTTCTTACATGCCTAAAATCAAAAACAATATATAAAAATGTAACTGAACATTAACCTTCATCTCGCTTTCATTAGTTCTTCCCAGGAGAGCTTTTCTTCACAAGTTAAGCCCCTATCTATCCCACCCACAAGGCAACTTATACTCAGGAGGGAAATGAGCAAGGACACAAATGCTCTTATTTAGGATAACTAGTAAACTACTTTAATTAGGCCATGTTTTCAAAGCTCCAACTTTCTTTGGAAGAGATTTCATTATTTTCTTGCAGCATCATGCACACATACATTAGAGCTTTTTTTTATTTTTACACAGACTGACTATGGGATTTATTCCCATAGTAATTCAGAGAGTGTCATAGTCCACAGGCTTGTTGTGCCGTTGGGAGTATTATTTCATTTAGATATGACATGTGCCCAATTATGAGGTCCCTCAACAAGCTTAAATGCCTGCATCCTACCGACGGTTCATCATAAACAAGCTGGATTACCAATACGTTTGGGATGATCAATGATTTTTTTACTGAAGGCCAATCATACGTTACATTCTTAGTTATACATTCATTGCCTTGAACGTGGCTCTGCTTTGTCTGGCTTCAAATATAGCTTCCAGCTTGCAGTGCTGTCTGCAGGCGGAGACTGAGATCCATATGACAATTCAGTCTGTCACTTCCAATGATGTCACATCAACAGGTCTCGCAGCCAAACATGACTGATATGCATTTTGATCATTCCATATTGCGGCAGCAGTGATTCCAGTTCTGCAGCAGTATACCTCACTGTGTTCTCCGTCAAAGTAACGCAAGGACACATTTAGGTCATAACTAATCAACTTTTATTCTCCTGCCTCATTATAGTATACCCTTAGCTAATAAACAAAGGACTGGAAACATGTTCACCTGTTCATTCCACCCATTAGGTCTGCATAATGTCTACTAATTATGTTTGTTCATCTATAAGCCCTAATTATGTTGAGGCCTGATAATTAGCTGGTTCTCGACTTTGTGCTTGTTTCTTTACTATCAGTCTGGCACAAATAATGGCTATTCTCATTTCTGAAGGGATCCCAGGATGCTGCATCCATGAACATTTTAATGGCTTTAGCACTTACTGTGGCACCAAAGCTTTAAAGGCAGAATAGTCTATGACCCACTGTTATGTATTTAAAACATTTTTAAACAGTTTGGTAAACAGTGTTCAAACCAATTAGAATGAAAATAGGAACAGTTGAATTCTATGAAATCACATGTAAGAACACTCTTTCATAAAAATGTTTAATTTTAAACGTTTTTTTTTTTTTATTGAACGTTGAAGTGTAACTTTCTTATATTATTTTTTCTGAAGAAATTTTTCAGAAATTGGATTCTTCAACACATTTGTAGTATATCCATAGCATTACAGATTTGTTCAAGGACCAAGATAAAGTATTTGATACGACTAAAGGGATTTACACTGTTCGCCTTTGCAACTCCCTGTTCTCAATGAGTAACCCTGGCATATTTTTGGCATTTCAATAAATTCTATACATTTTTATTGCCAGATCAAAGGTGTTTTTATTTATTAGTTGAAAGCAGGAAAATTCTGTGTTTAAAAAAGAAGACTGTGCAGCCTGTATCAGCAGCAAGTTACTCAAAGTAGAAGAAATTCATTTTTTCCAGTGAGACAGACATGTAAGTATGTAAGACATACAAGTATGATAATGAATGGGAGTTAATTAATATAAACCATAATCTAGACAGAACAGACTGAATTACAACATAAATATAACAGACTCCTATAGAAAGAAAGACAGCACACAAGAAAAGCTAACTAAGTTAAACTATTCTTGGGGAACTGATTGCCTAAAACAAAAGCAGCTGTGGTGATTGCAAACCAAAACCTGGTGTGAACAGGAGTCTGGGGAACCAGAACACAAAGCCAATTTACTTAATGTAATGGTAGCAACTGACCATGACTTAACTAACCAGAAAACATAACTGAAAGTACTGACTCTCACTAGAAATTTGGAGAAAACCTAAACACAAAATCTATACATCATTAAGTAAAACAAAATCAGCAAAGTTAAACATGACAAGAACCAGCAGATAAACAAATATGACCACAACATCTATCCTTACAGTTTGTGCCACAATGTACTTCTGGATCTGAAACCTGCAGCACCGGAGCGATATGTGGCTCTTTTACCCTTCCATTGTGGCTCTTTGGTTAAAGAACATTTTGACAAAATAGTTTTATTGAACTCATTCACAAACAGTTGAGGACAGTTTTAATCCACAAGGTTCCTGACCATGGCGATTCTCCAACAATCCATCAATCTTTCTCAGTTTACCAAAGATGTACTGAAACACTGACAGATTTTTGAGTGCAGTTTACCACAGAAAATCAACTGGAAATCAGTAAGTAGAACCTGAATTCTTACTTCTGGCACGTCAGATTATACTGTACATTTTCTATTTTTCAGCAAATTCACAGATTTTAAGTGCACCTTAATATTTGAAAAACGTGGTAAGCCAGTTTGTAAGATTTATGTATTTTTGGCTTAGATGCACCATAAATTGACTTTTTTTTTATCACTGCTGACATCATACCACCTACTACTGATTTGCTATACTGAGATGATCTTATGTGACACATGGTGTTTTATTTTGAAAGGTCATGTGAATTCTGTCAAAAGTTATAAACCATTTCAATAAAAACAACTTTTTTCTCTTTGTTGTTTTCAAGCCAAAAAAAGTTAATTTATAGTTGTCCTAATAGTAACATTCACATAAATACAAATCAGTGTTAAATTTTTCCAAAGACTGTGGCTCCTATTGTCTTGTGGTTACTTAGAAATCTGCCCAAATAGCTCTTTAAGTATTAAAGGTTGCTGACCCCTGGTTTAAAGCATCACATTTATTTATAAGAATAAAGCAAAACCTTTTTACAAGTATGTATGTCGAGAATCCATTTTGTTTTGGATTCTTGACTTGAAAATTTAAACTAATTCACATATTACGTCCTGAAAACATTTGCTTATCCAAAGAGAGACAGCAGGAAGGTAAAGATAAAAAACATATCTGGCCAAAAAGATATTTATTTTCCAACCAATGAGCTAAAACAACTGAAAGCTTTAGAAAAAAGCAAGTATTACCATATTTTGGGTTACAGTTAAGGATGTTGTTAAAGGAAAAAAATACATGAAATATTTCTGGCAACATGAGAAATCTATGCGGGGAAACATTCAGACAAATTAGTTTTTAAGGGCTTGCTGAGGGTAATGATAAGTCCCAAAAGAACTGCATAGCTTCAAGGGCTGTCTACAGTCAAAGCAAACCTGCTGGCAGAAATGCTTGAGGTAGGAACCAACAAATCTTAATCCAATTCTTCCATTACGACAAAAAATATGAGCTCCATCAACCTGGAGCATCACTGATGGTTCATTTTTCCTGTGCTGGTGTTATTAACGGTGGCACATTTTAAATGGTCCTTTTATTTCCTGCTCAAGGTAAGGGACATTCAAAGTATTTATTTACCGCTGGACAAAAGTATTTTATTACATGTGCTTGATGGAATCCGGTTTTTCAACTATGCCTGTGGGATTTGTTAAGCCAAACAACAAATCTGACAAAAATATTCTCATTTTACCAGACTAGCACAATTTCCTGTCAAGACCTTGTTTGTTTTTGGTAGATTCTTAACATGGTAGCTCATGGCACAATGGTGTCCCATGAGGATTTTCTCAACACCTTTGATCTATATTTCTAAAGAATTTTTGATAGAGAATAACCTGACATTTTTGCTCTTGATCCAGTTGTTTGGAGGGAAAAAAATGCTTGGAGGAGTCATGTTTGACAAGATCTCGAAGTTGTGGTGATCCTCTTTAGCTTGCCACTTAACATATTTAGAAATGGAAAAGTTATTTTTTTAAGACAAAACAAAAGTTACAGGTTAATATTGATTTTACATGTCTGTGTTGATTCTCATTTGTCTATGTACATTCTTTAAAGGAAGGTAAAAAAATAAATTGACAAAAAATACCCTCAAAATCGGAGGCAAGGTTTTCAAGCCCAAAAGTTCTCCAAAAACCAACCCGACCCCACAAGAAATGCCCACTAAGTCAATCTGTTATAAATTTGCCTGAAAGTATTTACTGCAGTAACACGTTTACGGAAGCAGAGTTTGGACAGCTGTAAATCCTCAACAGTTTCATGGTGTTTCTGTTTGTCACAAATCTGAGCACCAACATTGATGGCTGACCCCACCATAACTCCTGACTGTGGGAAGACACCATATTGTGCTTTTTGGTTTCTGCTGGTCCTTCAGGTCTTAGATGGGCCCCAATGAGCCTTGTTTTCATCATTGTTTGATGGTGCTTTTCACTTGAGGTCGCTGTCGCCTTCCCAGTCTTTACTGTAACCCTTCTCACATTAAGCCAACTTAAGCATTTTCTTGCTGTTTATCACCACATTTTCCCTTGCTTCTCAAATTAACAATTAAAAAAATATTGGACAATTATTCAATACATTTTAATAACAAACTAAAAATCACCAAACAGTCCCCAAACCCGCCCAAATTATGTTCACCTGTTCAAAGCAAATTTTGTCTGAAAACTCCCAATGAAAGCTGCCCAATTGGGTGGGCAACTGCCAAATCTGGCAACACTGCAGTGCAGGAAGATAAAGTCCACTAAAACCTGCACTCCCCCAAAACATGCATCTGGATGCATTTTGACAATCATAGATGCAGACATAGTACTGGAGATTGTTTTTCTTTTAGTTTATTGCTACCAGGGGTTCACTGCCAAAGCAATGGCTATTCCTAGGATGCCCTTGGGAACAGGCAGGCTTTCTGCCCAAAGCTCTAGAAGCTCATAAAGGTTATTATGGAGGGGTTAGATTGTAAGACATGAAAAGTAACAGTGCATGGACAAATGCTTCTGCTTTTTGAACTGTTCAAGCCATAACTCTATGTACACAAAAAAAATACAGAATTCTTTTTCCAATCGAAGATACCAGCAACAATTTGAAAGCAAATCAATGCCTGTAGGTCAAGCTTGCTTTAATTGTTTTTGACAGGAAAGCTTCCTCCTCTTTTTTTTTTAGAAAGATTAGGGAAAATTTACAAAAACAGAAAAGCCGGGTTCTTTGGCTGTACCCCAAGATATTTGACTTGTACAAGATTATAGCCTCCAGGACTGTTCCAACTTTGAGAAATGTTGAACTACAACCCACTTTCCGTCATATTGTCACTTGCTCTGCAACAATATGCAATGGTGATGTTTTTACACGTAATGTCACTTGGAATGATTCTCAAAAGTATATTTTTAAAGGCTAAAACCCCTGTAGTAAAAGTAAATCATGCTGTAATACATTGCCTTGCATTCAGCTGCTTGTCTCGGTGACTGTTGTTTAACATTTCAAAAGCAGATAGATGTGGTCTTGTAATAAATTATAAGTCATAGTTCATAGTTCACTTAGCTTGGCTTCATTTCTAAACTTCCTAAAGGAATGAATTCATAAAAATGTATGTTTCTGCCAGAATTTGCAAAGCAAACAAATTTCACATGTAAAAAAGTGGTAATAACTGCCCTTTTGAAGAGCACAAATACAATTGAATAAAGCCATTTGTTATCCCAAAACCTTACAATACACAAGCTTCAGCCTAACATTCTGCTGCAATTCACGAACTGAGTGCCAGGTGTGCAGTTTTTCTTCCTCCTCATCTTCAGAAAGATGAGAGCGTTCAGTTTTAGAATCCTAACCTCCTAAATTTAAGAAAATAAATGTGAGAATTTCACAGTATATACATAGGTATATCTGGTATTCAGCTTGCTTGGAGCATTATAAAGTCAATTATATGGGTCAGAATAACCTTCTTCTCTGCTAAATTTTTTAACATAATCCTATTTTTAAAATATATTTTATCTGTATAGAAAGGTTATTTAAGTTTAAACTGACCAATCAAAGGCCTCAATAAAAGTAAGTGGTTTGACATTGAATTTTCGAAACATTTGGTTTACAGATTTTCCTGAGTCCGTTTTCAGTAGAAGTGGTGTGAACTTCCAACAAGCTCACTCCTGATTGGAAAAATAAACACAACAACAGCAACAATCACTGCTTACTAATGTGGGAAATGTCACAGAATTATTTTCACTTACAGTCAATAGTTCAAATATATCAGAAGTTTTTAAAGTCCCACTCCAACCATATATTTTTCTTTTGTAAATCGCTCCCAGTAGTCTTAATAGTTATTTGTCATAATCAAAAAGCCTTTGTCACATGTTTAAGACATGTTTTATGCCCAGCAGCAGTAGTCTATTAGAAATACAATTGTGGTTTGTGAACAACACTGTTAGTTCAGAGCAACCTCAGCCCCTTTCCGTCACTGAAAGCTCTGTTTGCGCTCTCAGGCTTGAGGTTATTGCCCAAAGTTACCTTTAGCAGTGCAAAAATTATGGCGAGCAAAGGTAATGCAAGCTTACATCTGTTGTTTCTCACACACCTGAGCACGAGCGGGCCAGGGTGCACGCAAGAGGGCGAAGGAGCGCAGAGGAGAGGAGAGACTTTGGTACGCCTCTTTCTGGAACTGTTCAGTAGTCTGAGCTTTGTGAATCATCCAGTTTTCTGATTCAACGCGATTTGAAGTAAGACATGCTCATAAACGCAGTTTTAATTGTAAAAGGTCCTCTATCAAGATAAATATGCTACAAGCACATGTTAAAAACACAAAAAAGACCATTTTTTATTGAAGTGGGTCTTTAAGTCCAGAAGGTCCTTTTTTTTTTATCTGTTTCTTGTTTTTGTGCTGTCAGTTTGGGGTTTCTTAGGCTTTGTTTGATTGGCATATTCAAAAATCAATTGATTCCTTTTTGGGCCATTCTATTATATTAGTCTAGAAGTTAAATTCCGTTACTTCTGCTGCATCCTCAAACCCATATCATCATGATTATCAGCCCTCCTCCAATTTTATTATTGAAAGGGTTTGCTTTTTTAGTAAATAAAAGCTCCCTTTACTTCAAACAACAATCTAAAATTAGCCTCAGCAGTCTGCTGGATTTTACATCTTTCTTAACACGTTAACTTTGACCAGAATCACCTTTGATCAGCAGGATCCAATCTCAGAGGGGAATATCATTAAAAGTGACATTTTTAATGCCAAAGAACTCTGGCAGCAGGGCAGATTTTCCACGCAGTGTGAAGTCGTAAGCTCATAAAAGACATACACCACTGACTCAAACATGCAGCCCAACCCACTATTATAAAACAGAATTCCCACTCCTCCTCTGTTACTTTGCTTCCATCTTACTCCACAACCTTTTTTTTTTTTGGTTAAACATGCGTCCAGCTGGATGACTTTCAAAGCTTCTTGTTCCACTTTTCTACATTTATGCTAATTGAAATGCAAATGGATAGATTCCATTTTAAGTCGCTGGTTTCTGAGGAGGGTGTCAAGATAAATGACACCGTATTGACAACCATAGCCCACCACTCAGAGGCCGTCACTTGGACGAGATTTCCAGGGATGAAGAGTTGACAGTGGTCGCAAAGGATGACCAGTGTGTTCCCTGTCATCTTGAATGAATAACATTTCACACTGTGCTATTTTTGCTTCAATTTCATCCTGTAAGCTCAAGCAGGGAGTCTTTGAAGCCTGTATGTGCTGAGCCTAAACAGTGGGATTCTTTTGCAGAAGGTGCAGTGTTCAGTCTGTGCACAGCAGCCTTAATCTCTTGAGTCACAGAGGAGCGCGAAGTAGAGGTTGCAATGAACTGAATAAGCCTTAGTGCCTGCATTGATCAAATGACTGGCCTTGCTAAGACCTCTTAACTTACACTTGCCTGGCAGATGAGATAGCTTCTCCATCGTTAGAGTTTGTGTAATGAATACCGAGTTCCATTCCGTTTGATTTAGCAAAGGTGAGAATGATGCAGGATGATGCAGCCGACATTGCTCTCAAGGCCAGAGGAGACAATTTGTGCCATAACTGCTGTGACATTTTTTGCCTTCCTTGCAGAAGTCCATGTTTTAAGTTGAATAACACAGTATAAGCAGAGATCCTCAGAATTGCAAGAAGAATTAAAGACCCACTCTGATGACCTTTTGATCTTTTTTTTAAGTGTTCCGAGTGGTCTTTTAGATATGATTATAATGTTTTATGGTAAAATTAAAAAAACAGTGTGTCAGATGTGTCAAGGATATGGTTTCTGCAGAGCGGAAGTTGTTCATCAGAAATCTGCCCCTGAGTTGTGGGCAGAATTGTTGGTATGAAGGAAGCCTGTTCTCATTTCCCATCATCTCTTTGTCTACACTCTCTGTCTTTCAGGTCAGTTGCTGCCTCGTTCAGTGTAACGGTGGTTATTGGGGTTGTGTTCCCAAGTTCTGGTTAGGAGTGTGGTATAGCCTCCTGTGTGAGTTGCTGTGGTTCTCCCGTGGTGTTGAAGTTGTGTATTACTTCATAAATGTCAAGTTGTAGCAGTTAGCAGATAGCAGTTAGCGTTTGTGGATGTTAGAACATTGAGCTACGAGTTGTTTATCAGTTAGCCTTGATTGTGGGTTCTGAAGCATCCATTCACTTCACATTCTCTGCATGTATCCTCTCTGAGTAGGATTATTTGACCAGTAGCATTTCAACAGAACCTTGTTCTCATATCTACTCCACATCCGTCTTGTTCCAGTAGCCCACTTTCCATCAAGGTGCTCTGGTTCCCCAGCAGCTGACGCAGACCTTGTTTAGCCGGGCGACGTCTCAGACGGCATGACATGTGTTTCAATGTCTCTCATGGGTTATGAGGTAAGCAGTAACACTAAGGGTCTTCCCCAAGGACCAGCTGAGCTAAAGCTCTATCTATCTATGTGAAACATGCAGCTATTTTTTTAAGTCATTGAAGAAAGAAGAATGCAGGGAAAATTGTTCAAGAAGAAGATCACAAGTGAGAATGAAGATGTACAACCTAAGGTTAGAAGATGAGAAGAAGGAGACGCATTTCATGCACTTATCAAATTCTTTAGTACAATAATCAAATGAAATATTTTTCCACAAAACCCCATCTACATTTTTATTTACAGTCAAGATTTATTCTCAACTACATTTATCTGTATTAGGGCTGTAATGATTAATTTTGACTACTGTTTGATTAATTCCATAAATTGTAGTTGCTAATTTGATTCACAGTCAATATACTTAAAATGGATCCAGGACATCTTTAGCCCAAAATCCAACCAGTGAGTCAGAGATAAATACCTGGTACTGAACAGTGCAGGTGAAGTTTTCCAGACTCCTTGTATTGCAAGATAATCTAGTGTAAATTTCAAAAAGAAATTATAATTGATTCAAATTCCCCCTTGATTTAGGAGGAATAGGTGGAATTATTTTTTTCTGTAGATACGTACACATTTTTGAGCTGCTCATCCCATAATTAGACATTTTTCTGCAAAACAAATGTATTTGGTATTTTTTTTAGAACTATATATATCTTAAACTAACAATTTGTGATGTTGTAAGTCACTTTAACAGAAAATATGCAACAAAGCAAATTAGAGGGAGAGCTCATACTTTGTCAGAGCCATGTACACTGGTGACTTGCCTTGTTGAAACAGAAGGAACCATTTCTGGAAAAGGACATCACCATATGTTGCTTCCAAACCTGTGTGTAAATATCATTCAGCATTGATGGCACAGTCACAGATGTGCAAATTACACGTGCCATCTGCACTATTACACCCCCATACCATCATGGTTGGTGGCATTTGAAATTTGGGCTGATAACCACCCGGATGTTCCCTCACCTCTTAAACCAGGAGGATGCGGCACCCATGATTGAACAAAGGAAATTTAAACATGACAGTTTCTCCTCACCTCATTCCATCTGTAATGAGCTTGGGCCAAGACAGAAATGGCAGCATGTTGGTGTCTGCTGCACAAGTTTTGGTCTTATAAAGATCCTGGAACGAGTGTTAGATTCAAATTCTCCTTTCAGATTGTTTCCCCGGAGCCTTGTTTTTCTCTTTATGATCACACACTGCTCCCATCCTATTTCTGTGTCGTCGATTTCTTTTTTCTTGGCTCAGCGCTACACTCCATCAGCCTCAAAGGCGTCATGATGTGTTTTCTTTCTGATGATAAAGGCCAAAACTGTGGTTCTTTTCCTAATGATCAGGCATGCCATGGCACTCGCCGTAATGGCCTGAGTGAAGCTGCTGTGTGAAAGGTCTCATTGTTTCAACATGTGAAAAACAGTTAATATATGGTGTGGCCCGCAAAGTGACATAAACCCATGGTGCATGAATACACGTGTTGATATGGCACTTTCCTCCTGTTATGGATGGCTAAAGCAATTCAATAAGAAGAGATATTAAGAAAGTGAGTAAAGATGTATTGGTGTTAAAGAAAAATGTGCGCGTAATAAGTCCATAGTCTTTGGTGGTTAGGCTCTAGACCGATGACATCTTGTGTGCTTGGGATGAATTCAGACCATAAATGTATAAACTTCAGAGGTTGGACACTGATAGCCGTTACAGGCTAAACGACTCCAGTTCATCTCTCCAGGTGGAGAACGGGGCTTCGTTCAGGCTAACAGTCATCCTGTTGTAACCAGGCTTCTGTTAGGGCGAGGAGACTAAGTTTGTTATCATTAATTAACTCATTAACTAAGGGGGACTTAGAGGAAATTGATCTAATGTTTAGTAATCCACATTTAATTGTATCATAATTTTGCTCATGGTCATTGAGAGTATTAGTAGTTATTACTTTAGGTTTTTGTGTCTCACTCCTTTCACTTGACTTTTGGCAGATAAGCTAAAGCTAGGAGCTGCTCGACTACCTCTGCCTTCACGTGTCTGATTTCAGAGGAGCCAATAACCAGAGTTGACGGTTCAGTGGGTGTGTGTTGCTGAGGAGGGGATAACGTAGTTCATACCGGAAGCTTCTGGAGCCCTAAGTTTTTGCGTTTAGCCCTATGCTTCTTTCCCACTGATACAAACCCATCCTGTGTTTTCCCCAGCTGCTGCATGGGAGTGGCTGGGGTGCTAGCTGGTTTAGCTCTGGTAGTGCGGGCCGCACTGCGCTCAACAACCTGGCTAGCAGGTTTATCATCAGGCTTTGCATCCACTGTGTGGAGCCACGCTTCTAACTGCTTTAGTCTGGTTTCACACTTCACTTCACACTTGAGGAACTGGTAGATGCTACAAAAAAGTGTCTCAATGATGCAATTTCATCCAAGAGAGCAGAAATAGGTAAGAAGAGCCAAGATGTTCATAATTTGACCTCCATTACAATATAAATTTTGTTCAGTTTTTTTGTATGAGTAGAATGAAAGTAATGTTTTTGTTTGATTTTTAATAAATCACTTTGTTTTGTTTTTTTTCAAATTTTTCTAAATAGAATTGGACATTGATATATGAACTTTTGTTAAGACAAACCTGATTATTTAATGAGGGTGTCCTAATTTTTTAACATGACTGTATCTCAACTCACATACATTTGCATACAAGTAAACACATCAAGAAACTACCGCATACATTCCAGCAAGTGAAGGAAGCATGTTTGAAGCACAAGTGGATGAAGCCCAGCTGCTACACATATATAACATACACATTTCTTTGTAATTTAATGACAATACACACTGAATGTCTTTTTGTTTAATTTTCTCATTTTAAAACATTTTATTCAATCCTTTGCTATTTTTATTTGCTCTAAAAGGGAGTAATAGAAATCTTAATGAAATAGATTATCTTGTATTCTGTTATCTGGGAAATGGACATCCCTAAAAGAGAAAGCCTCAAGCTTTTGTACCACAATTGTCTGTTACCCCGGCCCTATCCAAAATGTGAAATCTGAATATTTACCTCGCTTGTTAATATTGCAGGATGACATTTTTCCATGTTGTCCAGACAGCTATGGAGAGTGCACTTCCTGTCAGCCCGCAGCACTTCTAACACAGACACGGGCCACAATGAAAGGTCAGCAGCCGGCAAACAAAAGCAGTGGTGAGAGGAATAAAAACACGCTAATCATGCTGAACATACTATGAGCTGTGTGACCACAGACTGACTTAATAACAGTTCAGCAGGCACAAAGAGTCTATCTGACCAGGGTAGAAGTATGAGAGGGAGAGGTTTGAAAAAGGTTTGCATTTGTGGTCAGGCAGTTCTTCTTCAAGCTGAGAGGCCAAATGCAGCCACGAGGGGGCCCAAGCCTGGGTTTCATTGTTCTGGTACCAAGCCCGGATAAATACAGAGGGTTGTGTCAGGAAGGGCATCCGGTGTAAAATCTTTGGCAAATATGCAAATCAGACCTATGACACTCATACCGGATCGGTCGCGGCCTGGGTAAACAATGACCGCCATCAGTGCTGTTCACCAACAGGGTGCCAGTGGAAATTGGACTTCTGTTAGTTGAAGAAGGAGAGGAGGAAGGTGAGTTTGTAGGAAGAGAGAGAATAAGAACGTCATGAATGTTGTACTGAGAGTTGGGACTTTGAATGTTGGAACTATGACAGGGATAGAGTTAATTGACATGATACAGAGGAGGAAGGTAGACAAACTCAGCCTTCCAGCTCCTCCTCTGACCGCCAGAGGGAGCTCTCTCAGGAATTCTGATCCCTCATGTCCCACCAGCTGTCATTCATCAACTCTCAGCCTCAGCATATTTATATGTCCACCATCCATTTGCCCAGTGCGAAGCATTGGTTTTTGCCTGCATCCAATCCTGAACATTTCCATGTCATCTGTCTTTCATGGTTTCTACCCTTGCCTGTTTCCTCGCCACCCTGACTTGCTTCACGTCTCTGACCCCTGTTTGGCTTTGGACTTGATCCTGTCTTTGCCCGTGTCTTTTTTGTAGTTAATAAAACTCCTGCCTGCATATGGATCCTAACGCCATTCATCACACATACAGTGTGTCCAGGACACCAGGTGGAAATGTAGCAAGAATAGAAGCTTAGGAGCAGGGGTCGAGTTGTTCTTTCATGGTGGAGATGGGAAGAGAAATGGAGTAGGATTTACCTTAAAGAAGGAGTTTGTTAGGAGTGTTGTGGAGGTAAAAAGAGTGTCAGATGGAGTGATGAGTCTGAAGATAATAATGGAAGGTGTGATGTTTATTGTTGCTAAGTGGTATTCCCCACAGATTGGTGCAGATTTCTATGGACATGTTTAAGTAGGAAACAGAGATGATGAGGGTGGGCATGTTTGGTATCCAGGACAGGAATGTAGAAGGATAGATGGTGGTTGATTTTGCAAAAAAGATGGGAATGGCTTAAGAGGCAGGAACATACGGTGATCTATAAGAGTGAAAGTACACAGACTACACCTTGTGTAGATGGTCTAATCCAAGGAGGATCAGTGACTGCAAAATACTGGTTGGTGAGAGTGTTTCCAGACAGCATAGGATGGTGTTGTGTAGGATGACTCTGGTGATGAAGAAGATGAAGAAAGAAAGGGAAAAGGCAGAAGACGACAAACTGGTGAAAGCTGAAAAAGTAAGAATGATGCAAGACTAAGAAACAATTGAAACTGGCTCTGGGTGATCAGGAGATGGTCAGAATGTACTACATGATTGGATAACTGCAGCTAAAGTGAACAGGGAGACAGGTAGGAGTGTACTTAGTGTGTCTTCTGGAAACAAAGTTGATAATGAGACTTGGAAATGTGAAATGAAGAAATGCAGGAGTGTATACGGAATAAATGTTCTTGTGATATTTTGTTATGATGGAGGACATATATAAACAAAAAGAAGTGTAAAATTGCATTTCTGAGCGTTACTTTATTTGTATGCCTGTGAATCAGGATAAAAAAAAAAATCCAACCGTTGTAGCAGTATAGTAGGTGCAGCAGTCGGCAGATTACAAGCTTCTTGATCTGCTCACTTCTGATGCATTCACGGAAAGATGACTACATCCATGTGCGTCCTCATTTTCCTCATCTGAGCTGTCATCTGGCTCAAAACTGTATGGCAGGATACAGTAGCTCCAGTATTGTTCGCCATTTTTCTAAAGCAAAAGGTGAATTTCTATCTCTATGCCAACGACTGCCAAATTTATGTTTCTTTATGCAAGGAACCCGACCGCACAATTAAAACAATAATTGACTGCCTTACTGAAGTTAGATTGTGGATGTCGGCTAACTTTCTTGGCCTCAATAAAAGCAAAACTGCAGTAACTGTTTACCCCTAGTGGTCGAAAGGATCATGGTATCGATCTCCTTTCTCTTGCCCCTTCTGAGAAGCCTAACCCTTGGGTGTAAAATTTGATACTGCTTAAAAGCTCGACCTCTGAATAAATTGTGACCAAGTCCTACTTTTTTGAGGTGTGACGTCTTACTAGAATTAAGGCTTTTATTTAAAAAACCGAACCTTGAAATTATCACCTATGTCTTCGTCCTGTCCAGACTAAATTATTGCAATTCTTTATATGCTAGGTTACCCAAGGCTTCAATGGCCAGGCTGCAGCTGGTCCAAAATCCAGCAGCCAGATTTTTGTGGGGCTAAAAAGTTTAACCAGAAAACTCTGATCTTGACAGCTTTGAACTGGCTGCCAGAGAACCACTTGATTTTTATTAAAACTCTTGCTTTAACTTTTAAGTCCCTGGCAGGTAAGGCACCTTCTTACCTCTCCAGTCTGCTTTTAAAATATTCCCTCTCTGGTGGTGGAAGTTGCCTTATAAAAAAAATGAAATCAAATGAAATGAATTTTGTTGCACAGTTAATGTTAGGTTGGCATTGCTGGGGGCTGTAAGCTAGTGGGAGAGTTCAAACAAAGGGATGATGGGAATCTAGGCCAGGCTTAGTCCATGCCAACAGTCCTGCCCGCAACTCAGAGGTGAATTTCAATTGAACCTGTCACTCTGCAGAAACTATGTGCTGGAAACGACATAGTCATAATTAAAATAAAACACTGGGAACGCTTTTACAACAGAATCAAACAATGATCAGAGTGGGACTTCAATAGGTATTCAGAAAAATGCCTCAAGGACATGTTAAAAACACCAAAAAAACACTTTTTTATCAGAGGGATTCTTTTATGGCTCTGAAAAACTAAACATATTTTTCACATCATCAAACAATGTTAAGGACTGCACAAGGGAGGAAAAACTGAAATTCTGGTTCAGGACTTTACCAATTGTTTAGAATGTAAAACATAATAGTTTGTCTTGTTACATCTTGAGCCTTATTTTGGCAGCACTTCTGTGTTGTGTTTTTCTTTCCATGCATCACAAGCCCTGTTTGGGGTGGAGCCTAAGCTCAGCTGGGCAAGCCTGACCATAAGATTTAAAGCTAAGTTGTAGGGAAACTTTTGGACTCTGTTTTTTATTTCCAGCCAAAAGTGATTTCTTTTGTTTCTTTTTATATATTTCTCCAAAAATTTGCACTCAATATTTCACTGAACTTAATGTAAATATCATCAAAAAAGCATGTTTTATATGTCACAGAAATAGTTTTTCACCTCTGCACCTGTCTGGTTTGTGTGATGGTTTAAATACCTTTTAAGTATATTTTTTTCAGTTACAACAAGCAAACCATTGAATGTCTCATACCAAGTGAATTTCTGTCACTAAACACTATTTTTTAAATATTTGATAAATGTCTCTTCAGAAATTGCTCTATTTGCAAAGAAATTGTTTCTCCCACACACTTTCCATTAAAAGGTTTTAGCACAAAACGCAACATTGTTCTGAACATTTATCAGTAATACATTAAACTCAGTTATTTATTTTCTTGCTTTAAAGTGATTTTTTGAGGGTCTATTAAATTCTACTTGTCTTCATCAACCTGTAAGTGACTATTTGACGTTTCTTTCATTTCTCCACCATCACTTTTTTGACACAAAAGATGAAGCATCACAAGCTCTGTGTTAATTCCGCAGCCATGAGTGCACACTGTTAGCCGAATGACTTTGCTGCTCCCATGAATACTCTAAATGCTATTATTGAACATGTAATGTCTTCCATCAAATGACTCAATTACTCCAAAACGTTGAAAACCCATCACAGCTTCAGATGGAGCAGGAACTGAGATGTATTATACATTCTGCTCTTATTGAGTTTGACAAGTTCTAATGAGAATCAGATTTTTTTTTGTTTTTTGACAGAAAGAGAAAAAAAGCCTATTTGGAGTGAAGAGAAGGCTTCAAGGAGCGCACTGAAAGATGCTCTGAAATGAAAAGCAGATTTTTCTTTCATTTGTGTCTTTCTTTAGCTGTATAACATTATAGAGAGTTTTGCATTCCTGAAATCTTAGTCACAAAAGCTTTCATACTATTACCTCACAAAATGAAGGTCAGTCATAGTATCAGTGAGTCCCTTCTGCCTTTTGCCATTTTTTTCATTAAATTTAATGCTTTAATGGCCCATTTACTAGAAAAAAAAATGTCAATTCATTGAAAACACTATGAGCTGTTGTGTACTAAAGACTAATGACATTGTACTGAAACGCAATTTCAAAGATAAAAAGCTAATCATACCAGTAAGTGGACTTTGGATGGACTTGAGTGATTCATAAACTGGTCAATGACCCAGTTTTACAGTGTTAGACTTCTACACACAAAACCAATTCAAGACCTCCCCCACAGCATCACTGCAAAAACAGCCCCTAGAAATAAGTCAAAATGTATTATCCTATTGATACATTTTCTTAAATTGCTCTTACTAAGGAAAAACAATTCTATTCATGAAGACATATTTTCTCAAGCTAAGATTACATTGCTTTTAACAATTTTTTGATGTTGTAGGAGCCAACAGCTGCTGTTGGGTAAAGACAGGGTACACCCTAAACAGGTTTCCAGTCCATTGCAGAGCCACACAAATCCCACTTACATGCACAAAGAGGCAGTTTAGAAATACCAATTAACCTAAGAAGCACTTTTTTGGACAGTGGGAGGAAACCGGAGTACCCGGAGAAAACCCATGCATGCATGGGGAGAACAGGCAAAACACATGTTCTATATCACTGGCAGGCTTCTTTAAAAACAAACTTCTGCTTCATCTTCTGGAAAAAAACAAGTAAGAGGGGAACTTTCTCTCTGAAAGGATGCTTTACTGAACCTATCATGACTATCAGCACATATATCGCTTTCCTTTGCTGCTGCAATTGAGGTCTGCCAGCCCAGCAGCGTGTTCCTGTGTTACCGTGACAATGGGCTGCACCACCATTCAAACTGTCCGCTTTCTGTAAAAAAGTGATCCAAACCTAAAAAATTTAACAAGAATAAAATAGTAAAAGTCTATGTCATATTTATTTCTTTTGTAAGTTACCATGATATAAGGGGGAATAGTGCCCAATAAAGTGGGCATTTTCAGAAATTAACGTTCGCCGTGGAAGCCAAGTAGAAGACTGACAAGAAAATTAATCTGCATTAATAAATACTAAAACGTGTTTTTTTAAATAAATCGTGTGCGTCAACATGTTAATATTGACAGCTCCTATAATTATTAAAAATAGAAATTGATAAATAGAAGAAAAATAATAGGTTACATTATGTTTTTGCCATATTCTACCTTAAAAGTAAATGCACTTTTAAACACTTCAGTTGTTTTCATAGTTATATAACCTCATACTGTGCATTTTTTTGAAAACCTCCTTAATGACAGCCATTACAAAATGGTTTTTGCCATCAAGCTTTAGACAAAACAACATCTTTATCTCTGTCTCAAAGCATTGTTCATTGCACACACCTGTGTCTGCATTAATTGCCCAATTATCCCATCCATCATTTTAAAAAATTAGGTCACCTCAGTTAGTGTGTATTTACACTAGTCAATGGGATGAGAGTCTCCAGGCCACAGGGGCTTTCACATTTTGGATGGGCATAAGCACAAAAAAAAAAAAAAAAGAATTCCAACATCTGTTGAAGCACTTTCTTCAACCTAAAATTTAGGGAATTCATAAATGACAAACAAATATATCCCTGAAGGAACTAGCATTGTTTAACAATTTTTACACACTCTTAGTGTCATCAGTGAAGGCCTGAGATAAATATTTGGAATTATAAGATCTATCTTCTCTCATGCTCTGCCAAGCAACACTTAGCATACCAACAAGGAGCTGAGGCTGCGTGTCTCCAGCTAATTGCCTGCAAAGATTAACCCTGTTTGTGAGATCTCTTCAGAAGGATGCGCAGATTGATCATTGAAGGACCTCATGTGCATGTCTGAAGATGAAAGGCAGCGAATGCACGTCAGGAAGGAAAGCAGAAACATGACGCAGCCTAAATTCTGCTTGTAATAAACCACATTTCCTTTTCTTCTTCTGCTCTCTTGGTTCTTTTTTTATCCTTGTTGCTGAATTCTGCCAAAGATGTCAATGAATCTTTTGAGATGGGTTGTGAGGCTTACTGGGAGTGCAGGAGGAGGCTGTCAGGGGAAGTGAGATGAACATTCAGATTAGTGTGTTTATCAGAGCCAGTTGTTTACACTTGACAAACTCTAATCATAATAATCATGATCATAATCTGCAATAGGCATTCCAGGCCGTCTGGTATCTATCTGCTTGGACTGAGTCATGCTTCAGTTCAATTGTGTGTTTCCAGAAGCAGCAACAGTCACTAACAGGAAGCTTGGGGATAGTATTGTTTACAGGTGGTTGTATATCAAGAGTAAAGCTTTGAGTGGGGATTAATTGGTGAAACAGAAGCACAAGTTTCTTTTAACAAAGAGCTCTTGTTAGGCACGAGCTGTCTCTGAGCTTTTAGACGTGTCACTTTTTTTGCAGTAATAATGTAACAGCTCCCCTCTGTGCTCAGAATGAGAAATGCCCAGCTTCCACTTTAGAAAAAAAAAGTCAAATCACCCAGGAAATGGAATCAAATGTTCTTTTTTAAGAATAGTGATTATAAACCTCATTAACTTTACGGTTCATGCAGTTTTCATGTGAAAACAATATCATTCTTAAAGCTAAATATGGTTTTTCTAAATTATTTTTAAAATATTTATAATTACCTTAGTAGTACTGGGCTCAGTCTTTGATAAAAACATGTACAGTGTAGGAATGCCCCCAAAAATCTTCCCTACATACCCAAAGTTGCTGAAGCGTGGTCGAAAAGCTCCACATTCTTGCAAAAGCACAATGACATGGAGCTTTGCTTGTCTCGTTTCATGACTGTGCCCCAAAAAGAGATTTTCTGAAGGCTTGTTTTTGGATGAGTTCTGCTTCTCTGCAGATTTGCAAATTCATCGTGCACTATTCTTTAAAGCTCCTCATCATCAGTGGTTCCCAAAAATGATCCCAGCAGGTTCACAGTAGAGTATCTCACATCCTTTCTTTAGAAGGATAATAAAGCAGTTTAATTAATCATTTTTTAGCAGGAATTTGAGACCTTTACAGCCACAACAAAAGGAGTTTACTTTTTACTTTGTCTACTTTGGTTAGAACTTTTACAGGGGAAGCAGCTTGTTTGTTTGGTTCATAACTCTGAATGCCTGGACTCAATATTGAGGTGTTGTCTTTCAAAACGTTTCTTCATTTAGTGATTAACTCAAGTACTCTACAATAGCACCAGATCATTATACCACTACCTTTGCTTCTGTCTACAAAAAACCATAGACAGTTCCCATCCCAAAGCTGTCAGATTCCTCATTGTACCCTCAATGATCACTGCTGATTATGTGCAATAACACGCCCCAAACTCCCTTTTGTATTTAATTCTGCTTGCATGTATCTCCTGGATTCTATTATATTTTATTACTTTTTACATCTCTGTATTTTTGCGAGGTACTATTATACATGCTATGCTAGTCAAACAGTTGTTCTCATCCTAAACATTCATGGCATTGCTGGGTTTTTCTACATATGACAAATAAAGCTTTGTTCAAAATGTTTCCAAAAGTCCAGATGTTTCTGTCAAACGTGAGATGAGATTTGGGTTGTTTTTGCTCAGATTGTTCTAGCCATTTAAACTCTCCCATGGGTTTGTTTTTGTCCAGAAGTCTTTTCCTGACTCTTTAATCATGAACCTTATTTAAGTGAGGCCGGCATCCCTTTCCATGTTGTTCTGTGTCATCAATGACCTTCTGGGTGAGTCCTTGCTGGATTATTTGACTCATTTTGGTCGTTTTTTTTCTTCAGGATAAGTTAGTTTCTCTGCAGTCACAAAATCTCTGACTTTTTCAAACTTTTTTTCAAAGGCTTTGTTACTTGTCTGAACTTTCATTCTATTTGATTCTGTTTCTTTTCATGATGTATGTATATATTTTTTAAAATCTTAATGTTCTTGACTTACATCATTAGTCAAAAAGACATGTAACTGTTTTCAGGAATGGCCTGTAAAAACCAAAAATGTGGTTAATCTGAGTTCATTCATAATTAAGGATTGGGAGGCAATTACTAATTTACTTTGAGCCAAGCTGCTTTGAACATTTCCTCTTCACTTCATTACTAAAATAACCATTAAAGAAACTGTATTTTGTCTTTGCTCTTGATACATTTGAAAAATATTGGAATTAATGGTTAATCTGAATTATTGAACCTTCTTAAATGTGAGAAAAGAAAATAAACTTAGTACATGGAGCTAATGTAGTCCAAAATCTACATTTACAGTAGAAAAGAGATAAATATTAACTAGTATGCTCAAAGTAATGAACAAAAACAATAAAGTATTTCATACAAAAGAAGGTGACAGAAAGCTGAGTTGTTGAACTTTTGAATTAACAAAGCAATACATATGCAAATAATGAAGGAATTACAAGTTGTTCTTAATTACTTTTATTTGCCCTCTAAAGGAATGTATATTTCAAAATAAAATACCTAATTTTTTTTCACCAAAACTCCAACATTCCTTAGCTGTCCTTTCCATGTCAGAGAATTAACTTCCAATTTTACCATTTTAATCTGGGTTTGTGAAGCCATTAGAAAAACGGCAGAAAGGAAATATCAGGTGTAATATAAAACCAAATGCTCTGGTTGACAGGGCACTGATGGATGTCACATACATCATGCAGCGAAAAGCAGAGAAGAATTGATCTTTTTCCATTTAAAGCATTTTTTTTTTTCTCGCAGGGTGATTCAGAATTAGGCTCCACCGCCTGCCCCCATTACAAATGCATCAGTATGCTCTGTAATATCCATGTCCGCTATTCCCAATTGCAGCCGCCAAAGTCAGCCGAAGGTTGCTGGCCGCTCATGTAAATGAAGCTTGATTGTAATAGTTCTAAGTGGATTCCACCCACACAGTCCTGTCACATTCACTCATTGTTATCTGCAGCCACAGCCCCACCCATCAGGGCTCGGCTGTAAATAATAAAAGTTGTGTCACTTTGCAAATTACCTAAACAGCTCATCACTTGTGCGCCACGGTTGTTCACGGCAACTTCTCAGCAAACACAAACACCACCGCAAATCAGACACAAGGTTTTGTTAATGAACTTAGAAGTTGAGACTGGACTGACAGCTCTGTTGGTTTGTTTCCTCTTTGATGTTCTCTGCTGTCCATCAACTGAAATTTGAGTTTTCAATAAAGTGTATTTTATATGTCTGATCTCAACCTTTTTATTAGGTAAATTGGGTCAGAAGGACTAATACATGGCAGCAGCAACAAGACCTGAAACTGAGCTTCAAAATGAAAATAAAAGGGTGATTTGAAAGATTGTGTAAGGCTTATGGATAAACAGCAAGATGTCTCCTTTTTATTTTTGTTTTATTTAACTGGTCCCAATATTCTCAACTTTTTGACTTTTTTGGCCACATTTAACAACGAAACATGACCAGAGATCAATTGAGCAAGTTTTTCTAGAGCTACTGAAAACTTCATGAGGTTTTAAGTGCATTCTTTTTAGGAACAGTACGGAGATGGACCAGCAGGACATGCACAGTGTTCCATGTCTAGACAACATGTGTTTTTAGTATAAAATGCAAATGATTCTAGATATGCATTTGGCTGCCATGGATCATACACATCAAATGTTAAATGCCAAAACCATTTGATAGTTTTTTTTTTTTTTTTTTTTGGACTGTGTGGGGAAGCCAAAGTGCACAGAGAAAACCCAGACATGGACAGGGAGAACAGGCCAATTCTAAACAGGAATGACCCAGCTGGGAGTTGAGACTTCTCACTGTGAGGAGAGTTCTAACCACTACACCACTGGGCAGCTTGGGACAAAAAGAATTACATTTATAATAGTAAATTGAAAACAAAAAATGCACTTTTAGCTGTAAAATGTATTTTTCTTCATATTGTTCAGTCTCTGTCCTGCAGCTTCCATTACACTTGGAGTTACTTTTCTTCCTAGGGTAATGACAACATTCTGTGGTCCATTCTCCACTCGTTTCTCTATCAGCAGTTTCATGCAAACCTCAGAGCTGGCTGCAAATAATACTCAGTGTTTTCCACAATTACCAGACCAGTTTGCCATGATAAAAATAACACAGGGATTCAGTCAAAGCGACCGAAATCGCAAATCTGCCAGCATATTCCGAAACGTGGACAAAACATGGACATAATTTCCACAAATGCAGAATCACATCTCACCAAGTTCGGCTTTGAGAACTTGTTAAAGTAAAATTTTAGGCAGAGTCTGTGGCTATTAGTGTCTTATCTTGTGCTTTTTCTCACAAACCTTTGTTTCCCAAGGGCTAGGCTTTCAACTTTCCTTTTTGACAAAAAGGTTGCTTCAGGTAGGCCTGGATGACCTAAACCATGCTGCTGTTTATCATCTACAAGTCTTTTATGTCTCTGTAGACCAAACTGTACCCATTCATGTTCATGTCGATCTCAAAGTCATTAAACTTTGTCTCTGTTGTTCTCAAAGCAGATCATAAAGTGGATTACTGTTGTTTGTCCTCTCATGGCCGCCGTAACTTAGTCTGGTTTAAGTCAACATATTTTGCTCAAATTATTTATTTATTTGTTTTTTTATTTAAAAAAAAATCAAAAAGTCTTTGTTAAAAAAAAAAAAAAAATAGCCAAAACAATCCAACTAGACAGCAGCCAAAAGCAGGCGGTTGAATTTTAGCATGCACCAGTTAGGAGATTGGGTTAACTGCACAGTAAAGTAAAATTTTAGGACCTCTTTGAAAATGATCTGCTGTTCATTCAGTTCTGCCAGCATGGCCTCATAGCCATTTTCTGCTTGGTTGCTCTTAATTCTCATCTGCAGCCACCAAGTTTCTGGAATAAAGGGAACAGCAAGGCTTTTTCATGGCAATCCTTGAGGAACCGAAGATAGAAAAGGGCCAATTTATTGACGTGAGATGCTGAATTTACACTGACAAAGAAACTACAAGCAAAATAAAATAGAATAAAAGTTTTCTTCAAACGTCTTAATCTGAGAAATCCTAAATTAATTCATAACATGTGTTACAGTACCAATCGGATTGTCTTTTCATCACCGTTTTTCAGAGCCCAAGAAAAAAGAAAAAACTTTTTGCTTAAAGACCCACCAATGAAAATGGTGTTTTTGGTGTTTTTAATGTGTTTTAAAGGCATTTTTCTAATAATGGAGGTCATGTATTGAAGTCCCACTCTGATCATCTTTTGATCTTTATTCAAAGAGTTCCCAGTGGTCTTTTAATCATGATGCTGTTGTTTTTACCCAAAAGAAACAAACCTGTGTTGTTTTCTAGGACATAGTTTCTGCAGAGCAGCAGAAAATGGAGTAAAGGCATCTACAAAAACAGAGAACAAGATTCAAACTTTCTTTAAAGTCTTGCTAAGATTAAGAAAAAGTAAGTAACTATTTAAACCATCATAGAAAATGAAAATTAATAACACAGATCATTGAGTATTTTTTATTTGTTTGACCAAATTCATTTTCTTGTATTTTTCAGGACCAGCAGGTACAAGGCACTGAAGGATTATCTAATGACACACCTCTTTTGTTTAATTCCTAATCTGATCTTGATGCTATTCCGCATGCCCCCATGGCTCTATAAAAGCACAGCTCATCCTTTTACTTCATGCATCAAGTGCCTTATTATTCCTATCAGCTCCTAATGCTAATGTATCTCCAAATCCTGCTCTTTCAAAAAAGAGCAAACGTCTCTGTCAGCCAGGATTTCAGGTTAGGATGGGAGCCAACGCTCCTGGTGTGAAGTACTTTTCCCAGGAACAATGGATGTACTGTCTTTTTCAGACCTTAAGATGCACTGCATTGTAAGATCCAATGTCAGTAAGTGGAGAGTGAACTGGCCTTTTTTGTATGAATATGGCACACCAAATTAATGGTTGCACGAACCAAAACACAAAACAGTCATGTTGTATGACTACCCTACCCAAAATGCCTTGGAGCCCAAAATCAGGCAATTCGTCAGAGAGGTTGATGGGAAGTTCTTTCTGGCAAACTGTGTTTTAATTCATGTGTACCTCTTTTATCTGTAATAATCAACCTCTGAAGAAAGCAACATGACAGATTAATCAAACCTTGTTTAACTTTTCAACATAATTCTCAATGTTGTTCATTAGTAACATAGACAAACACCAACACATTCTGCTCATAATGTTAACGCATAGTTTGTATGACTCCATAAGCACATCACAACAGTAGTCAAATTGTTCCCACAATCAATCAAGCAGTGCTGCTTCATAGTTTGACAAAGTTGTACATTAACATTTGACTTATTTTTGATTTATAGTATAGTACTTATAATACAACATATAATCGATTTGAGATCAAAAGGCAAATCCAGAATTCCTCCAGATTATAAGGTATATTGTTAATGTTGAACATTAAAAGATTTTAGGTGAACTTTATGGTCAAAAAAATACAGGATGTTTGTATTTTAGTGCATTTCGTCAGACTGCTGTGTTGTATAGAATCCCAAGTATTGCACGGAAGTCAAGTGTTCATTGATTCAATTTAAATTTAGACAAAAGTACGTCTTCCAACTGTTCACCTTTTCTACTTCAAACTGAACACCCAGACACACAAACTCCTCCACTTGGGGAAACTTCTCATTCTAAACCTGAAGAGGGAATTTCACCTTTTCCCAGCTGAGAACGAGAGCTTCCGGATGTTATTTTTTAACTGCTCTATCAT
Source organism: Oryzias celebensis (assembly GCA_014656515.1). Classification (NCBI taxonomy): domain Eukaryota; kingdom Metazoa; phylum Chordata; class Actinopteri; order Beloniformes; family Adrianichthyidae; genus Oryzias; species Oryzias celebensis. Next base: position 3,998,527 of record BNCR01000003.1, read on the forward strand.
TGCACCAAAGATAAACATGCAATAGAATCTGTCTGTTTGCTAAGTGCTAGAAGTATATGCTTTGTATTCCAGCAGCACGTGGCATAAATGATTAATGCTTAAAGATGACTAGTTTGAGGCTAAAACTTTTTTTTAAGGTTTTTGGTCTTGTTCTCAGCCCATAGATGCTTAGAAGTTTCATGCGCCTGAGGGAAAACCAGGGCTTGGCCATGGAGGAATCATGCAAGTTTGCGGAATAATGACCCTCTTATCTCTTTCATTTTCTCTGCAGAAACTCTTCTTGGGTCCTGTCGGTTTTGGACCCTCAAGTTTGGAAAGATATATCAACGTAGAGCCCTCCCACACCATTACACGCTCCTCCTGATCTCACTTTCTGTGCCTTTTGCCCTTTTTCTTGCTGGTAATACCTCATTGTGGAAAGCATAAAAAATGAAAGTTATCACATTTTCACCTGAGGTCATTTTTTGTGCAGAGAACACTCTCTCTTGATTTGTTTCCTCCTAATGGCTTTCAAAAGTTCTTCCCTTTCTGTATCTGTGGCCTCGTCCTTTTTATGTCCCTTGGTTGCTCTTCTTTTTCATGACACACTCATTACATCTCTCAAACAGTGTGTTTAGAAAATGGGCTTTGACTGTGAGCAGCAGCCCAATTTTAATTTCTTTCAATCCAACTAACCCAATCACCTTCTGCCCATAACCACATTCAGAGGCATTGTCCATTTGGCGCCATTTAAAGTTAATTATCCATTGACTTCCTCACCTCCTTCATTTACTTACTGTTGCCTCCAGATGTGAATTAAGTCATTGTGAAGGCGTATAAATGTTATTTGAACAAGTGTGTTTGGCCATTTCATTGTAGTGTTTGAACGTTTTATATTAATGTGCGCTCCCAAACGCTTACCAAAATGTGACTAGTCCCATTAAAATGTGTTTGGGCATCTATCTTTCTTTTTCATTAGTGTTATTTACTTTGTTTTTAATTAACCCATCTGCGGGAATCACATTTGTGCTCTGCCATTCGTGCAGTTTTGGTATCAACAGACTGCTGACGATTCTTTAACCTTTTTGTCGGTGTAACAATTTATTAAAAAACAAATATTTATGCTGAATTGTTCAAAATGAGATAAAATGGTCCTAAAAAATCTAAATAAAGGCAAGTTTTTTAGGAATTACAGCTACATCTGTAGCTGTAAACCAAGGGGAGCATGTAGTCAGACTTTATTTTGTTTCATAAGTTACAATTCCTTCATTATCTCCCACACATTTGCTCTAACTGAAACAAAACATCTGATGCAGTTTTTACATGTACCAGAGTCCAGAAATGTTGTAACTATTATAAATGCTCTGAGTTCAAATGAGCACAGCACCAGTAACTTAAATTATGTGGTAGAGCTTTACCTCTCGTAATGAGCACCTGTGGAAAACAGGTAGGAGAGAATAAACACACTAAACAAATGAGAAAAGGGAAAGGTCAAAATCCTTTTCATTAACAAAACACATCACAATGAAGAGCAACATTACAAGAAGGCTGTCTGTCATTTACTATGACAGTCATTTACTATGTGGTCAGCAAAATTAGAGTTGAATAGACGTCTTGTAAAATGGTTTAGTCTTTTGCCAAAACAAAACTGTACTTTTATCACATCCATGAACTGAAATCTGAAAACTGTAAAAAGTGTTCTCACTCGTGTTACCAATGGTATAAACACAAATACAAATATGCTGAGAGGTTTAGTAATGTCGGCACACTGCTTTGAAACTTTGAAACCTGCACAGGTTCATTTGTAAGTTTCCTGGAATAACCCGTAGTGTTCGAAAAACACATTGCATCATTTGTGCGTTGCCGCAGCACCTTTGTCACATTTTGCCTACGGTGGTTCATGCAAGCTTTGCGAGACTTGTTCTTTGAAATAAGCATAGCTATAGCCACAAGGTGGAATGAGTCAAATACATGTGCAGGTGATTCCTGTTCACAGAGAAACGCAGCTCTGACTACAAACAGGCTGTTCCAGGCAGGAAAAACTTTCTTTCCACCACGCTGTTCATGCAGATATGTAACCAAAAAAAGCCCTCAGTTTTCTAGTTTTCATATTAATTGTGAAAAAAAAAGTGATTTTAATTTCCTATTTAGTATTATTTGCATCTATAAGTGTGAACATCTCCCCAAACTACGCAAACCAAATATGGTGCTGAAATGGAGTTTCCCCAAAACCCAATCCAACCAATGTATTTATAATAAGGGTTTAAGATCCTAAAGTTTGCACAGTTTATGCTTGGATGAGCTCTGGGACTTAAAACAGTTCAAACTTCTTGAAACAGAAATATGACAAAATGGAGAAACTTTCTTAAAACAAAGGTTTGGGGGTCCAAACAGAAGGGCACGTATTGATACAGTTTCTTCTCTTTAAAATGGCTACCAGTTACATTTAAAATTGGTTTTTAAATTGTAGCTGCTGGAGCTTCACATGGACAAGCCGACAATTGCATTTAGATTTGTTGTTTCCAGCAGTCCTCAGGCCAGAACTTAAAGTCCCAAGAATCTAGTTTAAAACTTGCGACCAGCTCTTCCAAGCAGTGACCACTAGACTCTGAAATCCCCACCTTTGACCATTCATGTGGCTGATTCAACACATTGCTTTAAAAAGCCACTAAAGGACATTTTTAGTCAGACAAACTACCTTGTCTTGTAATTGTTTTGAAATTTGACAGTATCTTATCCATTTTTTTTTTACTAATTTTTATTACATTAAAATATTTTTTTATTGCAAAAAATATCCAAACATGAAGGAGTTTAGCGACAATCACAGAAATAGGATTATTGATAGAAATGTACATATCAAAAAACACAAACTGTGATATATCTATAAATATTTATGAATATACATTTGAATTGAGTTGGGATGCATTTGGGTGTGTTTGGGAATAAGATTTAAATGGAACCAAATGAGTATTTCTTCCATGTGAGTGTTCTTCTATGTATCTAAATATATATATTATACAGTATTTGTGCATATGGGTATCTAAAACTGAATGTGTATTAATCAGAAAGGGAACAGGACTGTATTAGATAGTGGTGTGGTAAAACATTTTTACTCTCACTACCTTTTGGATTTTTTTTTTGTCCTATCTGTCCCTTGAAAGTAAAGTCTGAACGAAAATATCATCATCATCATAAATACATTTCTTCTTCTAATAAAGAGCACACACAGAGGTCCACTACTTTAAAACTAGGTAGATCCTACAGAGTCAAGTTTTGTCCATTTGTTGTCCATTTGTCAGTTCCAGTCGTTTCTCGCGCTCGTTCACAGCTGGCACGGGAAGCGCTGACACCTATCACCTAACCTAATAACCGTCTGCTCCGCATATATCACCTTGATTTGATTTGGGATCTGATTTATTTATTTGTTTAGCCCTGAGACCCCGCTGTCATTATTTTTCCTTGTAAATAATTCAATAAAAATGTCAAACATCTCCCTGCTCTACATTAATATTACCTGTAATAAAGACAGTGGGAGGGAGCAGGTGTGTTCAGCTACGACGGGCAGAAAGACGTACAAGCACTTTCACAACTGATGCTTCTGTGACAGTAAAAATAATATGAGTTGGGAAATAAGAAACAAATAAAAACTGTGTAATACTTTTCTGTCAAGAGGCAATATTTTGCTTGGAATTAAATTAGATTTCATGTCATTTGGGTGCACTACATACATGCAAAATTTTGGTTGCCTCGCGCTTCTTATTGTTTCGCTCGGAATATCATCTCCATAACCTGATCATTAACTGGGTTTTATGTGGGGTCATCAGTGAGCTGAAAATGAAATTTCATTTCACATCAAAGCTGTAATATTAATCACTTTTTGATTATTAGTAATGGTTGAAATGACACAGAAATGTCACCCGTCTCTGTTAATATTAGTGCTGAGCACATACGCTGTTTTTTATATTTACTCTTGCAGAAGTAAAAGTTAACTTTCATGACAAAAAGAAGTAAAAAGACTAGTTTATCTAAAATGAATGAACAACTATATGTCACCTACTTTACATAAAATAGGAATGAATTGTGAAATTTTTACCACAAGATCATGTTTTAGAATATTGTTTGATGTACTCATGGTCTTGATACTTTTTTGGCATGTTATTCTGGAAAATAAAGTCTCTATTTCTGTAACTTTAACCTCGAAACTTCTGTAACTTCAACACTATAAAAAGAGCAAGGTTTGGAGTTTCAGAATTTTATCTTCATGGGTTGGATTGATTAGAGGGTTCCTGGTTGGCCTTTTGGTAAAACACAATCATTTATCCAAATATAGGGCCGCATGAACACCATCATTTTAGATGGAACAACGCATTATATGTTCAGAACAATGCCTTGACGTTGAGTCACGGCATGTGGACTTAAAAACCTCTTTCTAGACTCAGAAAATTCGGTTGGGCAGGTTTGGAAATCTTTTCAAGTAGAAAAATGACAACATATAAACGATAAATATACAAAGGATCTATTTCTAAAGATGTTTTTTTTTTCCTTTTTGAGTTTTGTATCTGTAATACACTGATGTTAATTTTTGATCTGATTGAAGTAAATTTATTTATAGCACTATATCCACATTTCATGTCTTTCTAATGTGGCCATTAAGCTCCAAGAGTGAAGTTTGCAAAAGTAGAATACTAAAGCCAAACATTCTTGCAACACTAAATCCCGAGTGTAGCTGTGGCTGCAGCTCATGACTCCAGCAGGGGAATGGTCAAATACGTGAAACAGATCTCTCCTATTTATGCTGCTTTCGCACCGAACACAGTTCATGCCTCAAACTCATGTCCAAGCGCATCAGATTGCTTTTTGACGCTGGTCCAAAAATGTCTTCATGAACTTAAGGCGTCTGATGTATATAGGAGAGCTACTGTCAAAAACCTCATCACAGCATGGAAGCATTGACTGTATTCTGCATCTTATGTACAGTCAATGCATGGAAGACCTGAATGATGTTGAGAGATCCGGTTATTTATTCTGAAGAGCACTACAAAGGCATCTGTAATTACATCTCCATGTCTGGGAGAGTCTGGATCATCTTGAGATCATTCAGAGACTCTCCCGGTACCGTGAGGTCTACCATCCACTGCATGGGGCTGCATCGGAATGGCTGCCGCCTTCAGCGGTACTTCCATGTCTCTGTGGCCCAGTTTGACGATTTGCTTTGAATCCAAATTCCCCCCCTACCTGTACAGCTTTTCCCTATACATTTAGCCCTCCAAGCAGAGAGAAATAGAAAAATAGTGTCTTCAGTTTGCCACATTAATAACCCTAGATGAAGTCATCAATAGTGGCTGGTCATCTACATTAGCATTTATCTGCCAGCACTCATGCATAGCAATGTTGGTTTTATAACGTTAAAAAGTTGTTCGAACACAAAAAGTCATTCTTACGTTAAAATATAAACATCTGTGCTTCAGAGCACACCCATGTGAGGAAATTAGTTTCTCCTCCGTACATCACCATTCTGGCGGAGGGATACCCAGCTTCAAGTCCCTACGGCTCCTACTTAAAAAAACAAGTTCGGGCACAACTACAGCTCCAAATGCCCCTATTGGAGCAATAGGAAGAAGCTGTTGGGAGAATTAATATTCGTCCTAAGAAAAAAATTAGAGGATCTTTTTACTTTTGTCTTATTGCAAATAAGAAAAATATGTTAAAGTTTAGGAGGGGAATGATTATGGATCATGATGGCGCTGCTGATTCTGCTCAAACATTCAGGGAACACCTTTTTGCATAAATCATCTGTTTCCAAAGACAGGGGTCATTACCCTAAGTACGCAGTCCCCTCAGGCCTCAAAGAGCTGTGCACTCACTAAAACTCACACTTACAGATGCAGTTTTTTCACAGCACAAATGTGGAAAAGACAAAAACAGACAACCGGATGTTCCAAATTGATTCTTTCTTAATATAAAGTGCACGCTTTTAGATTTTAGAAGCATTTCTTCCTTTTTTAGCAATTTGATTTACATTGACTGTATCTGTTTTTTGCCTTTCCTGTAATATTAGACTTAATTTGGCAAAACAAAACAAATGGAAGGCCGTAAATGGTCAAAACCATCTCCTGATAAGATTTTCCTCTTCATTGATCAGATGAAAACATGTTTCTTGCAGTCCAACTTCAATTGAGTGCCCCACAAATGCTAGTAAATGCCAGAATTCTCATATCTATCCATAAATCAGTATCAGGACTTCTTCACGTCAGCATGGACCGACAGGGTCTGCATTATCTTTCCTACAAGAGCTTGCACCTCAATGCTGGTTTCGTCTCCAGCCATATTTTCTCTAACGGGAAATCTATTGTTTCAGGAGAAAGAGCATCTCATTTCGCTCTCTGATTTGTTTACTCGACTAATGGGACCTCAGTGTCCTTTGTTGAGCCTTTACAGAGCATGACAGAGCTTTGTGGAGAGGGACTTGGCCAAAAGAAAGGCAGAATCTCCCCATTTGATACATGCAAAGCTTTCACACTAGATTTATTGACTCTTCGCCAGCTGACATAATTGCACTTTCAGATTTTTAATAAGAATTTTAACATAATAAGGGGGTAATGTGCAGAGTCGTGAACACCACTTTTAACAAATGCTTTCCTTTTAAACTGTGATAATAATAGTAATTACAAAGATAATATGCTCTAATTGTCAGGGGGAGATAAATTACCTCACTCACCCCCCATCCTGGGGCTGCTTAAAGCATGTCCTGCTTCTTTTATTGGCTCTTGCAACAAGTTGCATCAGGCATTAAAGGAATATTTGAAGAAAAAACAAGCTGCTGTCTTAAAGCGGATTAGAGATAAACTGTTCATGCACAGGCATCACTTTGTACAGGGTGGTTGGGAAGGTGTGGGAGAGATGAATTGCTGGGGCCAGTTGTCATGAAGTGATATGCAGGATATTCATGTTGCCAGCTATTAAAATGTATAAAAATGCATATTTTGGGATAACTGGATATCGGCTAATACTTTCTGAAACATGCAAGCTTCCTTTCCCAGAACAAAACATTCTCATTACTGACTGGAGGTGACGGACTGAGAAATAGCTGGAAAAAGTCAAAGTCCTGGTTTAAGAGAGACAACAGAAGTATTGTTACAGTCAAATTGTAAACAGTATTTTCCAACAATCTAATTTCTTAAAAGACGTATTTGAACAAGGAAATGTTTGAACTGTTTTTTTGAAAATTGTTGTCTTTTATCAAAGTAAGGTCACTGACAAGCTGTGTATTTTGCCTTTTCTGGGTTTAATTATATAAAACTGATTTTTTTTCCAATGAAAGTTTGAACTTTTAGAGTTTAAACTATAGTGAGAAAAGTGTAAAAATTTTCATTTCTGTCTGCGAAAATTGTCCAAAGTGTGTAGTGAGGGATTTTAGTGCCCTAAAACCTCTAGAATCCTGCTTTGAGGACTTCACATATAGGCTTTTTTTGGGAAATAAACCCCTGCAATAAATGAGGGTACACTGTACATAGAATAGGTGACTTTGACTGTAAATAAAGTGAAGTAAATAAAAATGAGCTTAGACCCTTTAACACTGGAGCTGTCACTTGCAACAGCACAAAAACATGTGAGCTTTGAACTACCGTTACTCTTTAGACAATTAGCATAATTCACTGATTCTGACACAGAGAAGAACAGCAGTGAATGTCAAAGAGCTTAACTACAGCATAGTGTTGCATATCACCGCAACACAGCTTTTCTCCACTTCAGAATCTGTTAGAACTACTTTTATTTCATAAACATTTAGGGAGTTTTGTAATATTGTAATATTTCAAAAATCCTAGAAAGAGTTGTTGTTAAATAGCTATACTGCAACCTACGGGACAAAAGCCACTTTGAAGTTTTTCAGTCCACCTCATCATACTGAAACTACGGTATAGAGTCACTGATGACTTGTTGTTGGCCTCAGAAAAAGGACTAATCTCTTTTCTAGTTTTGTCAGACCTCAGAGCAGCCTTTGACACTATGGACCACAGCATCTTACTCCAGGACTAGAGCGTGACCTCCAGAAGATCTGCCCTCCAGTGGTTTGAATCCAATTTATCTGATACAGTGGCTTTGAAAAGTATTCACAGACCTTGAACTTCTCCACATTTTCTAACATTAAGACCACAAACTAAAATATATTTTATTTGAATTTTACTTGAAAGACCATGAGTTTTTTTCTCACCCAGAAGGAGGGTCTAAGAGCAGGGATGCCAGTTTATCTTAGTCTATTTAGCTTAGTCTGTGTAGCTTAGTTTAGCAACATGCTACTGTCTATATTTTTATGACTGACTTAATGTTGTTTTACATAAATACTGGTATGAAGCCCGTTCAGACGTCTGTATTGTGTGATCTTGAAATATATAATTAACATTGAATTGAATTGATGCAAATGATGTCAACACTGCAGCTAAAGCTCCGATGTTAAAGAGTTAACTTGGTAAGTTTGAAGGTTTTTTTTCCTTTTTCTTTTGTTACAATCCATTCAGAGGTGGGCTTGCTGGTGTGTCTCAGATGATTATCCAGCTGTATAACCTAAGTGCTCTTGACCTTGGGGTCATGAATGAAATGATGGCTGTTGAAATAATGGTCTATTCAGTGGTGAACAGGGGTGAAATGTAGAAGTTAGTGTTAAAATAATAATCCAATTGTACTTTCTTAGAATGTCCTTGTGTAAAATAGAAGTTGGTGGATGGAAGCACTATTTTGACAGTGTTTTATGTCTCTTTATTAGACCCCTCTTTGAAACCATCATCCGAGGTGGACCCAGCAACAGCTAAATTGAACAAATCCCACATAATAATATTTGCACACATTCTAACGTCCGATTTTGTCATGGAAGAAAGCTTTCAGTCCTAAAGAAATTAAACATGTTGAACCGTCCAATTTCTCATCATTAATGAAAACATTAACATGAAGCATAACTTTTTTACTTAAGTCCCAGTTTCTTTGATGAAAGGTGTTTTTATCAATCAATTAATCACTTTAATTGTAGAGTACCTTTCATCAACAGGCATAGAACTCAAGGTGCTTGACATAAAGAACATTTACACACAAGTTAAAACAATTAAACAGAACTCATAAAACATAATATACTAAAATATAATTTAAATAAATTTTTCTAACTTCACTATGACCAGAAAAAGTGAAGGACAGTATAAAAGTGAACTCCCACAATGGATCTTGCCCACTGAATGCCTGCTTTGGACACACTGAACAAAATATACAATAATGTTTGCTCACTTTTGGTGAAAAGACAGGAGATCTGACCATTACTCACTCAAACAAAGCAAATGATGGACTTCAACTTGGTACTAGTGTGACTGAGGGAAAGAAGAATAAAGGTGCGTTCAAACCCAATGCTTTTCTTGTGGCAGAGGCATCCAGTGTCAATGTTAGGTCAATGGCACAGACACAGTCTGAGATAATGCGGTGCAAAATGAGTGTCAAGCATGGAGCGTAGGTCCGGCAGCAGCGCAATTTGAGTGGCGCGGCACAATTTGGGCAGCAGCACAGCAGACATTAAAATATCAACATTTTGGTGACAATGACAGATCTATAAACATCCTATTTGTCTTCCATGTGTTGTAAATGAGATATTCACATTTGGCGGTATAGCTCCTCTGACATGCATCTGGGGCATCAAGCTTATGAACACATTTTTGGACAGGAATCAAGTAGCAAATTTGCAGCACATCGACAGAGGGGTAGCTGATGCGAATTAGATGGGTTAGATTAGATTCAGTGTGAATGGAGCTTTAGAATGACAAAAAACATCTTTTTCAGAATACAATAGTTGTGAAAAGGAGGCAGCAAAATGCAAGAAGGCAGACAGATGACGAGAAAGATCTCCATTTAAGATCCATTCCAATGAAAATTGTGTTTTGAATATACCCTTAGTATTTTTTTTTTAAGATTAAGTAAATGTATTAGTAAATTAAAATAGATTTTCTGATGTTTTCTTTCGTCAAATCGAGGCGAATCAGGATGGCCGTTTGAAAAAGCTTGTAGCTCGTATCTGCAAGCCACAAGTTCCCTCCTCCACTCCATTCTCATGCATTAACTTGCATAAAAATTGATACATTTACATCTTTATATTGCCTGTCTGAGCTGGTATATGACTCAAAACTGTACAGCTGGTTAGCTCAGAAATTGCTAACCATTTTTGCTGCACCTCAAATGTTAGGTTAGGGTTGTGAAGAGCTGTAAGCTTAAAACAGGTCTACTCTCCACCAACAGTCCCGCCTAACAACTCAAAGGTGAGTTTCTAATGAACCACTGCTGCTCTGCAGAAACTATGTCCTAAAAAAACACAGTTTTTGGTTTGTTTTTGTTTGCTAAAAACGGCATAATTATAACCAAAAGACTCCTGGGAATTATTTTACAATACAGTAGATCAAAAGATGATTGGAGTGGAACTTTAAGCAAAAGCAGAGCAAAAAGAAAACCCCAGTAAAAGTGAAAAATAAAAAAAGTAAATACATTTAAATCACCAATGGCAACTACTGAAACTACTGTACAACACTGGCTTATAACAATTCTGCTTGTAAAGAATCTACCACTGATTGAGCGGAAGTGTGTAACATCACACAAACAGTGTTTGCAAATTTCATAAACAATTGGACTGCAGACCGTTTTTAGAAGTAGATCCTCAAGAGAAAAAAAAAAAAAAAACTGCCGCAAAACTGGCTCCTAAACCAGAAAACATCAAAAGCATATCAAATGCTGGATAGAGTTGATTAAACTACTAAAACATGAACTAGTCATCTTTCAAAGATTGCTAATTTGCTGCTATATCCTCATGTTTGGTGAAAGAAATCCGGGCCAGCTTTGAGACATGCCAAGTCCAGCATTGTTGTGAGGAAAAAGAGGAACCTGGGGAAAAAAAGCAATTTAATAGAACTGACTGATTGTTAAACTGCTTTCCATAGAGCTTCCAGCCAAGCATCTGAAAAGAGAAAATGATACCAATTTTTTTTCCTTTCTATAAAAAGAAAATAATCAAGCTTGATAAAAATGTCATCATGAAGTCACCACAGCAGAAATCGTGCTCCTGTGCACCTTTTTCCTTAACATATTTGACCAAAAACAAGGATCACTTAAGCTTTCATCAAGTAGGAGCATCTCTCCAAAGTCCTTGGACCACCGCAGAAAATGCCCATTGTTTTGTTTATCCAATATCAGAGGTGCCGTTGCTTTAATCCCAATAAAGGGTGCTATTGCACTGAATTATCAGTATGATTGCCCTTTAGAATTGCTGTCAATGCTATTCTCCTTATCCTGCTTCTCAAAGCCTCTCTCCCAGCAAGGCGTCTTATGTGAGGGGAATACAATGCAGGAAGTTCAGACGCCACAAAAGGGCATTGCATTAGAAAGCCATACCTCTGCTGTGTGACCTTTGGCTGTGCTGCGGAGGTCGGCTGAATCCCTGTGGGCACCCAGTCAGCTCCAGTGAAGGGAACAAAATAGGCTCTAAATCTATGATTGGAGTTGCACACGTCAGCAAGCACCCCAGAAAATGGTTATTTGTGTTGGTTGCACCTTTGAATATTTGAGTAATGGTGGGACCAAACCAGTTACAAATCCATGCAAACAGAAATCTACAATCTAACTAAAAGCCATGCAGTTGCATATTAACCCCTTTATGATATTGATTGTTACACAATAAAAAAAACTAACCACTGTAAACAAGAAGCATCTTATTAAGTATTTTCCTTATCTTTAGTAGAGTTCTCTATGAAATCATTATATCTATATGAGGAAATGAAGGGAAAACAGTCGCACTAAACTACACGAAAAAGATTTGATTCTTAAGGAAAAAGTCATGGTGAGCTCAGAAGAAAGTCCCTGAAGAAATGAGGAGAGGGGATTGTAAAAGCCTGAAATAGGATCATCTTGACTAAGCTTCTTTTTGTCCAGCAGAATAGGATAACATTTTCAACCATACAAATGTTCAATGATGTCTTCTGCAATTCGACCATCGCTCTGTCTCTTCTGTCAGGATTGAAATATGAGGGGATTCCAAATGCATCTCTTTGGTGCTCTGCAGAGCTGAAATTTTAAAACTATTTATGGTTCCATTTTTGTTTTTTTTATATTAGATTTGGGGGTGAATGCTGGTGAGAAAACACCATCGGACCATTGCAGCTCATGCTTGATAGCCCCCACTATCATCATTATTAATCTAATCATTATCATTAGCACTCTTCTATTTCAAGCCTTTTCCTTCCATTCCTGTAAATCAACAAATAAAAAAAAAAAAACAACATGCTTAATTAAACAAGTTAACAACTCACAACTAAGTACCAAACTCAGACGAACTGCAGCTGCTTTTAGGTCTACATGCTTGAATCTTCTGTGGCTGCTTTTGTTCCAGCCCACTAAAAAGAGTTTTGTTGCAGTTATTCACTTTCTTGTGGCGCAGTGGCTCCTGGGATTGTTTCCCAACAAACGTCCACAATGATGATCCGATAAAATCCTGTTAGCAAATATGCTACAGAGTATTTTCCCACTTAGGCTGACTGCAAAGATGGGTTTTGTTGAAAGCAACAGCACAAGTGGGTTACAACAGCAAATGCTCACATGACCAGTGACAGAAATTTCTCAAACACCAAGAGTTCCTCAGCAATAAATTCAATTATTTGACAATTGTGGGCTTTGGTTAATTTTCACCATCTTGATATTAACTGACTGCTGAACTTTTGTCAATCCAAAAGTTGCCAAATGTGCAAAACATTTAAGTGCCTCTATTGTTGGAATACATCTTGATTTCATCTAAGGCTTTCACCACCACAAAGGGACCTGCTTTTGACTCAGCTCATTCTAACTGACTTTGCAAAAGCATCTTACTTTATTCTGTCCAGATTTGTCCTCCAGTGCATCTATTCATTTTCAGAATCCACTGAATCCCTTTTGGGATCACAGGGTCACAGGGATGCTGGAGCCAATTGAGTTACTGTTGGGCAAAGGTGAAGTATACCCTGAACAGGTTGCAGGTCACACACTCACATCCAGGGTCAATTTAAAGACACCAATTTACGTATGAAGCATGTGTTTGGACTGTGGGAGGAAGCCAGAGTAAAAACCCACACATGCACAAAGAGAACATGCAAGCTCTACTCAGCTAGTTTTATGAAAACACTCATTACACCGTCATTCAGCTTCTGCAAAGCAGTTCACCACTAAACTATTCAAATCAATGTTAAGACTGGTAACTCCCACATATATGCAAGCTTGAACTTAAACCCACCTGAAAATGTAAAACGTTTACCCAGAACAGATTAAATCCATGAAAAATTGAACGAGTGCTGTTGTCAAGTTAAGCATGACAGTTGTAGAAGATTGAATTGATTTTGCACTTCCCTGTGTTCTTTGAAAAAATGCTTTTGCATTTATATTGAGAAAGTCCCGTGTTAAAGTGGCCTTCAACCTTGGTCTCCAAGTCTCAAACATTCACATTAACTGGTTAATGCACGTGATTGATTTACAAAAATTAACGCGTTAATATTTATTAACGACAATTAATTTCTCGTCTGCAGTAGCCGTCTTCCGCTTCACGTCAGGCAGTTCAGGCTCCAAAGGCGTGCATTCATTTCTGATAATGCACACTTCACCAGGCACTGTCTCACTTGTACCATGGTCACTTACAAAAGAAAAAAATATTCAATCAATTTATTATTTTTTTTCTTTTGCTTGTCCTTTTCAACAGCTGAGCAAACAGATATTAGCTGAGAGCCTTTTGTGTTAGACAGATTTTACTGTTACAATCAGGGGTTGTAAATCTTTGAACAGACAAGGTGTATATTTGTATACACATATTTGATTTTTGATGAGCCGATATCCATTCATTTAAATCAGTTTAGTCGGTGTCATCAGCACAGGTCTTGAGCACAGCCATGAGACGATCTTCTGGACCTCCTTCTTGGGGAACTTCAGCTGATTCTCCATGAAGGAATTCGCTGCGACCTTTGGGTCTTCTCCCGCCTCCTCTGGAATCCCAGAGATGACCAGGTTGTCCCTCATGCTCCTCGCCTGAAGATCCAGGAGGGTTTCTTTGATGGATTGGTTCTCCTCAGAGAGAGGAGCAGTGTCATTGCCCAGAGTCTTGATGGTTTCTCTGAAGGGCTGGTTCCTGCACCTGCTGCTGGCTGAATTCCAGGGACTCTGGCAGGCCTTGGCATTCTTTATGGAGAATCTCCAGCAGGTTCAAACGGCAATCAAGGCTGAAGACCTTTATTGTCACTGGACTGAACTGTCGAAGTATTCTCAAGTGTCGCTGAAGCGTCTTCCTGGAGAGGAGGTGACTCTGGAAAAGTCTTCATGACGGCCGTGTTTGGAGGAAAGAATGGTGGTCTTGTTCCTGCCCATGACGAAGGTATTGTAGCAGTCATCTATGAAGTTTTCCGGGTCCTCCAGGCTGTCAATAATGTATTAATCTTTTTCAGATTTTGTTAATTAACTGGGTTATTTTACTATGGTGGTAGAGTGAAAGAAGTCCAAAATGTTTGCTCAACTACATACAGCCGCCAAGTTGAATCACCATCACCATCGTCACATTGGGTCTCGCAATACTACAGCATCAAACCCCCAGGGGTCAAAATGTAATCGATTTAGTCATTTTTTCAGCTTAGATCACTTTTTGTCAAAAAGCGAACTATTTGATTGGTGATGTGGGTCGTTGTCACGGCAACATGACAAGGCGTCGCTGAGCCGGCAGACTTTGACTGCAGCAGCAAAGGAAAGCGATATAAATGCTGATCGTCATGATTGGTTCGATAAAGCATCCGATCAGAGAGAAAGTTCACCTCTTACCGCTTGTGATATTGTGATATTATATAATGATATTGAACATTGAAGTGATATTGAACATTTGGGCTATGTGACCGAAACTTCTTTTATAGATGCACATTAACACCCAGCAGCCAATCAGAATTGAGTATTCACCTGGACCATTTAAAGTGCAGAAACACAATGTTTGGTTCTTATGGTTAGATATCAGCATCTTTGTTCTCTTGGAGTAAAACTGCAGACTTTAAAGTCCTTATAGTTCGGCTTATTTTACTATTTTTGTGCACATAAATTACACTTCTGGGATATCTGTGTTAACATTTTACAAATGAAAACTTTTCAGACAATAAAATTAAGGAAAAAACTTCTTTCTGGCCCTTTTTTGGGTCAAAAGCCACATATCTTATAAAATGTTCCTAGTAAATCATTGATTAATCATGATTAATTACAAATCCAAAAGTCTGATTAATCTGGTTATTTTATTGATCGATTGACAGCACTAAAAAAATTGATCAAAAAGCAAACCTTTTCTTTTTGCAGCCAAGCCTTTTGTTTTTCTTTTTCTTTTTTAAAGAAAATGCATGCTTTAAAACGGTTACTGTAAGGTTTAAATTTGTTAAGTGAACCAACAATCACGTACAGCTCTGTAAAATGGGACTAATTGCAATAAAGTTGCACTTTGGGGCAGAAATTGTGAGAATAACTGAAACCCATCAGATTTTACACTCATTTTAGATCACAGAAGGTGCCAGCAACCCAAATCGTTTCAGTGAAGCTCTTTATAGTGCATCATTTATGAAATATTTCCCATTTTACTGCTTGCAAATATGTGACTAGCTTTGAAAGTGCAACTATGTTCCCAACAGCCAATCCTCTCCTTCACCAGAGCAGTTTATTTCTGTTTACCAATACCTTTTAGCGATAAAAGCTGAAATAAAATGGCAAATAACACAAAATGTTAACCAAATCAAAGACTTTTTTTCTCAAAATTGCTGCTCATTCGGTATAGATTTATGTTGCCACTGCTTCTTCAGCTGTAAATATTAGCCTATTCCCTGCCAAAGTAATCCAAGCAAGTGAGAATTTTATTCACTCTGATTTCCTCTACAATTGTTATGAGGTCAATATAAAAGAAAGTGACAAAAAATGCAATACATAATATTTTACAGCATAGGTGTTTCATGCCAGCTTGAGCTGAAGATTTAAAGTCCAGTCCCAAAGGAAAATAAATAATTATTACTGCATCATTAAAACAATACTTGCAGTTCCTGTTGGCAGCGGAAAACTGTTTAAGGCTGTGTGAATCCATTTTTGGAACAGTTAAAGGTACAAACACTCCAGTGAAATAAGAAGAGAGCATCTACATTTTAATTTTACAGGCTGCAATAAATATCGAGGCTGACTTCTCTTTATTATCTGCAAATCTGGCTGTTATGGCTGTGGTGGCCATGCTAGTTTTACTCCACTTTAAAAAGGGAAGACCATGAATAATTAGCTCTGCAGTGCTCCTGAAAATCCCTCCAAAAAAATTGGAAGATCATCTAAACTAGCTGCAGAAATTTGGCAAAATTATATTTGTCACTGCATGACATGACGAATATTTACGCACAAGTTAAAATCTGAGACATAAAAGGTCAAAATAATGTGATTGAAGTCAAAAGTGTTAAAAACAATTTGCTACTTTTTTCATTGTTGTATTTTTTGTCTAATCAATTAACAGAATATTTGTGCAAAAGCAAAAACACTTTCTTACAGTATTTATCTGATAAGTAAAATAAAGCTCAAAATTGCATTTATGATTTTTTTTTTTAAATCGCTGTGAATAAAAAAAAATGCCATTTAGCAAAAAAGGTATTAAAGGACACACAGTGGATGTGCCACTAGCTCCCTGCTCCACTCTAATCTGATGCATTCACTTGTAGACGACTGGATCCATGGACAATTTTTTTCTTCTGAGCTGGAATCTGGCTCAAAAACTGTAAGAATGGATTGCTCCAATATTGCTCGTCATTTTTGTTGCACAGATAATGTGAGGTTTGGGGTGTGAGGGGCAGTAAGCTCGCAAGAGAACACGTGAACAAAAAGCTCTCAGTTATTTATAGGGGACAGTAAAGGGGGGCGGGGTTGATACCCACCAACGGTGTCATCCACAACTCAATTTTCAAAGAACCACTTCCCAAAAGATGAGTTCTTATTGTGTTCTTGAACGGCTTTCACTTCAAATTTGAAATTTTAGAAATCTCTTTTTATCATACACTAATACCCAGCCAGCAAGGCTAAGTGGGACCCATATGGTTTAAAAGTCAGTCAAATATGTGGGCCCCAATTGGGTTTGTCCGCAGTTTCCGTGGTGACTCCACCTCACTTGGCCTTGCTGGCAGGGATACAGTACATGTTAGAGACTCTTTTGTCTTTTTTTAATTTCCTTAGGTGGCAAATGTGTGATACTTTGGTAAGTATCAAGCTGCTTTCACTTTCTGTTCGAATAATTTGATAATTATCAAACGTGGATGAATATATTAAAGAAAAAAAACTGAACTCATCAAAAAAAAAATATATATATATATATATATATATATATATATATATATATATTTTAAAGAAGGTGGTTAATTATTTTGTAAGAAACAGCAATTACCTTTTGTACTTCTGGCAGTTTTGGGCAGCTCTATACTATTATTTAGTAACTGCCTATTTTAATCATGGTACTTCTGAAGTTGTTTTATGACCTTGTATTATTTACAAAGAATTATTTACAAAAAAATGATCAATATGTTTAGAGAACTGTACAGCATGACAAAAGTCAGAAAGACTCAAAGATGCAAATAAATTCTCTGAAGCTGGTTCATGCAGCAGTAGTGAGCAGGTTGGACCACAGCAAGGGTCTGTTTGCAGGATTATCCAAACAGCTGGACTCCAATCTATTCTAAATGGATCAGTGCAGTGAGGGTTTAGGAGGGAGTTGATTATTCCACATCAATCTTAAATTCATGTGAATGGTTCCAGTTCAACATGAAGACTCAGGATACTTTCTAAAGTCAATAAAGCAGCTCTAGAAAACTCTCAAGGGATCAGGTGAATCCAGAGCCAGTCTGCTTGAGTTTGTGCTGTAAGTGAGAGCTTTCAGGAAGTGTGTGGCACATGATTATCCCTATGCTAGCCCAAGTGGGCTGTACTGAAGCAGAAGAGCTGTGGGGAGCCGTGGAGACGGAAAACATCTGCTCTCCATCAGGCGAGATTGGGCACAGCCTGGCATATGGCAGAGGGGTCTCTGAACAATGTGGACGCCACACCCCCTCGGTCACAAAAACCATTATGACAAGCATGAGCTTACTGTAGCAATCCTCTGAAATGGAAGATATAAACTCCAGTTTATGGGAAATGTGTTTTGTTATTGTAGTTTCTGACAGAAACATGCTCTGTAAGGAAACATGCTGAGGACTCACTATTTGATGCATATAATGGAAACATTCAAAAGATGGTTGAAACACCCGATTTCAACCTTTGACTCCAAACTTTTTGGCAATTTGAATTTAAAAGACTAATGAATGAAAACCATCTGACTAAACAGAGCTTTGGGCAACATACCTTTATCCTTAGAAGGCCCAAAGTGCTTCACAGTCAGAGTCCCATTCACTCACACACATTCACACATTGATAGGTTTTCAAAATAAAAGAACATCTTGGTCATATACTTGTGTTGCTGTTGGACTGACAGGTGAGCTCCATGGAAATGGGGTTACGAACCAGGACGTTATTCTGAAACAATAGCAATATGAAAATCAATTTTCAGATGCTTTTGATGGAGCAAAGTCTACATTTGAAATGCTGCAGTGAGACATCAAGAGTAAACCTATAAAACAAAGTTTTTCCCTTTTTAAATATTTCAAAACAAGATATTAATCAACAGGAGAGCATTTTTGTTGCACAGACAGGATGAACCTGCAGGAAAAATGGATTTGAGATATTGCTCATTTCCATCTCCAACAAATGTTAATTTGCCTTTTCAAATGCAGAGGCGTGTTTTAGCAGTTCTCAGCAGAGCAAAAACATCCTCATGTGCTTGACAGAGTCTTCAGATTGACCTTCTTTACAAGGATGACAAGCATCCATCTCAGCTATCTCTGACATTTAAAAATAAAAGCTCCTTCAGCCGCTACCACCGTGGAAAGCTCTCTGTGTGCCCATAAAGACATTAACTTGCAACAACATACAAGGAGTCACATTGACTCTTGTGATTTGAAGCAAAATGATGGAGTGAAGAATGCTGCGCCCCCTTCAGCTTTTGAGTTTGTGCTGCTGTGAAAGTGATTGATGACAGGTCAGCCACCAACGTCCTCGCAAAACATCCAACTGGTCCATGGGGAAATTGCTCATTTCTCCACAAGTCGGTTTCAATTTTTGCAACACATCAATGTGCTCAGTCTATTCATTTTACTTGTAATTACAGCACACAGACAGAATGGGAATATATTTGAACAGATGTGTAAATATCAGCTCCTGTGCCTTTGTTTAATCTTTGATAGCTTGCGGGTAAAGTCATATAAAGTAAGCAGACATGACACATTTATTTATATAAGCACTTCCCACCTCTCTTAAAGTTTCACATGACTAAAACCGCCACTGTGACATTGTCAAGGACTCTTTTGCTTCTTTAATACAGAGTAGGTATCCTGTTCTCTGCGGTGCAGGCTTCAAAGAGGTTATTTGTCATCATAGAGATTTCTGCTGTCATTCAGGGACATTTGTGTCACTTTAAGCTCTTTGGGTGTTCCAGCTCTGTGCTGGGTTGCTCCCACAGAGACTCAAACCATTTTCTCTTTCATTTACTCTTTTTTTTTGTTGCATTTCTCCCTTTTTTCCAACTACAAGTGAAACTGTTGGGTTTTTTACGGCTTCTAAGTGCAAGTGTTACAAGAGTGACTGGGTTCCTACCTGGAACGACGTACTATATGGTGATTAGCTACAGATGTCCAACAGTTTTTGCTGCCTGCTGTTATCATGGAAACAGTGTTGTGACCCCATCCTGAGGTTTTTGTCTGTTCTTACATTTCTTCAGATGATGCTATGACATCTCGGTACAGGGTCTTTCAGATTTTATAATTCAGCAGGTTAATAGAGCAAACAAAATTTGGTTTATTCATATGTTCTTATTTGTACCTGAACTTCCATGAGGTAAAAAATGTTTAAATGCCAGAAAGCTTTAGACTATTTGCATCATTTAAATACTTACATCATGATGTATTTATTTTTTGGATTCACTGTGATTATTGCTTTGGAATAATACAGTTCTTGAATTATTTAGATGAAGAAGCTCTAAATTAGAATAAAAAAAATAAAGACAAAAAAGTGCCCACAGTTTCTCTGAACTGCATGAATTCATTCAAAAAGCAGCCGTGATGCTCAAAGTGTGAATTTCTTGAAACTTCCACATGATTTGCACATTCAGTTGAACTATGAAAGTCATTTTTCAAAAGGAAGCCATCCCTTTATCACACTGATGCTTTAATTTCAAACAACTTTACTGGATCCTAATAGAGCGGGGTGTCGAGCGATGAGTGAAGAACTGTGCACTTTCAGCTCCTTATTTCCACTAATGCTCTGCATTTTATTCTTCAGATGTGTAAACTATTTACTTCAATATTCTGTAACTTTCCTGGTCCAAATAAATATACTGGCTACAAACAAAATATTAAATATATTTTTAAGTCCCATTTTCATGAAAGTGAGAGATTCCGTTCTTAAAAATAATGTTTGTAGTTCTTTAACAATCTCAGTTATAGAAAAACAAAACGATGTTTCAGACACAAAGACGCCAAATAACAGTTTTGAGACATTTCACTTTAGCTCAAAGGACTGCTTATTTTCCTTTTTTAAAAGGATCGTTTGACTTATTCTATAAGTCCTTCAACAGGGAAAAAGATGTGACAAAATGAGCAGAAAAGATTTATAATGAAAAAAGACAAAAGGCCAATAGAAATTAGAGAATTGTATCACATAAAAACCAACCTCATATAAACAACAAAGCATATTAAAGCTTTCTTTATAGCAGGATTTTTGTTTAGCTACATGTTGTTCATTGTAAAAACAAAGCAACCATTTTATCAGAAAGATCGATCTGCTTCATTGAGTTAACGGAAACACGAGAAGACCGATAAAGTTACAGGTTTTAGGAGGCGAGAAAGGATCTGGACAGCATAGAAAGATCTTGATTTTTCTTATTTCTTTGTTTTTGCATATTTCATTTTTGTAAACCTGTTTGAATGTTTTAAAGATGGGACAAATAGTTAGGATAAGACACAACCAGAATGCACAGTTACTAGCATTTAAGTGCTTCAAAAGTATTCTGGTCACACCTGATTTTAAAATACTTCAGTATTTCAGATTTGTCACAAGTAAACTCTCAATCCAGTTATCACATACAGTCAAAAGGCTCATTTGCTTGTCATTACTTTGGTGTTATTTCACATACCCCCTGCAGTGTGCTCAATTACCCTCAGGGGTACACATTCTCCTGGTGGGAAATCACTGCATTACATTAGTAAGTGCTCAGATTGATTATGAGAATAACTAAGAAACATTCGTCTTCTCGGAAACTAGCCCTTTGGATAATCCACATGTGCATCTTTAAAACTGTTTCGAATCTCATTGAAATAATTGAAAATAAATGGAATAAACTTTGAAATTTAGTGCGAGATTTTTTTTCTTATCTTGTGTACATTTATTCAACAGACATGCATATTATGCATACTTTACAAAGCTTGTAAGGGAGGGAGAAAAAATGTTTCCCCCACCTTTATGACCGTTCTTAAATAGTAGCCCGAAATGTTAATGGTTTGGGGCAAAATATACCATGTTTTATTAATTCATTTGTTATTATGGATACAATTCCACACAAATGCATAATTACTGCATCATTCGTTATCCGTTCAGATGTTTAGACTGTTTATACATCAATACATATTACCTGAATATCAAAGGTGGGATAGTTTTAAAAGCATCATCCCCACAACAATCTAACCGTTTTTAGGTCCACAAGAGACTTTGACCTTTCTCCTTCACTTCTAAAGTGAAGTTCCTGTTGCGGATGCAGAATCCACAAAGATCATGCATTCTCTGACCTCAACAGCCCTAGGAGAACAGTTTAGATAAGAAAGTCCAAATCAAGTAGAGCTTTGCACCACCACAGTGAGGAGAATCTCGCATGACTGTTGTGGCCTGATGTGGTTGTAGATCTTTTTTGGGTCTGTAGTTGACATATTTAAATGCTACACAACTATGTAAACTTAGTCTTCAAAACCCACTTCTATGAAAATTGTGTTTTTAACTTGTTCTTGTAGCATTTTTTCACATGAAGAAGGAATAATATAAGATTAAAACTGCGTTTCTGAGTTTTTCTTTATTCAAATCATGTTGGATAAGGAGCAGATAAAAAGCTGGAAAAAGAGAAAAAGCTGGGTTGCTGCCATGGGTGGGCCAATATCTCCCTTCTTTACTCTAATTCTTGATGCATTCACTTGCAGACAATTGATAAATTAACATCTTCATTTTCGTCTGAACTAAGCTCTGGATGAAAACTGTATGCCTGCATCGCTCTGACTTAGGTTGCTGTTTTTTTTTTTTTTTGTTTTGTTTTTTTGCTTCACTAATGTTAGCTTGGACTTTGACATAGATTCTTACAGTCCAAGGAGTTTGTTTACCATAAATAAGTTGCCTCAACATTTTTTTGAAGTTCTGCTTCCTGTCTCTGTTCTTGTACAGTAATCTCCCCGCAGCTCCCGCAGAGCGCTGCAGAACAGACCAGCGTTCAGTCAGCGCTGTGACATTTTCCACCCGAGGGGAAAATCCAGACACCATGCAAAATAAATGGATGTCTTATTCAATGTTGACATTTGAGGCTTTTTTAACCTGATATTTGTAAAGGGAAAAGTTATTCTTGGCAGCTCCATCCTTGTAAAACATCAGATTTTTCCCCTTTAGTCCTATTTTCATTATTGATGAGGATTAAGCACCTCAGAACCCAGAGAAAATCCACTACAGTGCATTGTTTTACAATCTGTACCTGTGCTCTTTTATTTAAGTATATGTCTGACTTGTGTTTCAACAAGAAGACAAATCACGTCAGTCCTTAGGCATAGTTTTCAACAAAAAGTAGAATGTATTTGGACAGAAAAAATTAAGTTCCAAAAGTGTAAAGTATAAAGTCACTCCTGGTCCTTCTCTTGTGAATGCATAGATGTCTTGGAGGCCACATTGCACTTCCATTAACCTGAGAAGGAAAAGTCTTCCTTGATTTACCTGACAGCGGCTCTCTGAGCTCTCTTACATGGTGACAGATCCGGGGGAGACACTGACAGATACTGACCACTTATCCCTCCCCCCCACTCCCAAAAGCCAACACCCTTTTTCATCCACTTTTTCTTTTACACGCACAACACCTGAACACACACCAGTTACCATTTCCTCAAGGTTGTGTGCAATTGCTGATTGCTTGCATACAAGATAACCAATGTTGGCACTTGTGACTTGCAGCAGATCAGTCATCTGTGATGCAATTCCCATCTATTGCATCTGAACCCAGCGGCTCCCGGGACTCTGACCTTGGTTATATCCTCCTCTGGAGGATCCTTTTCAAAGCAAGTACTGTTGACTTGCAGTTCATTTGATTTGTTGGTGGCATTTGCCGTGAATTTCAAAGTGTTCTCAAATGCAGCCGCGCTGTTATGTTTTTCAAGGTTACCACCAGTCTTTGTGCTTCATATTTTCCTCCCAGATTGAAGCCATTTATGCAAAGATAAGTGTAATAGCTGTTTCATTCCAGCTGGAGTAATACAGCACATTAGCACATTAACTATTGCCGAGGCTCCAGGGTATGGGTAATCAATGGATGAATGAAAACGATAGGCAAGAGCATGGTCAATAATAAGGCATTGTGATGAAGGCTATAAGCTGCTCTTGTCCCCCTGCATTTTCATCCTGTAATGCTTTATTCCACCACCTTCCAATCCCACAAGAGCTAGAGTCGGGTTGTCCTGCAATAATTGGGTTTTATCGATTCCAGCTCTGGTCAGACATTGAAACATCTCCTGTAAAAGGAGCTGGGCAGACACAGCAGGCTCACCTGTGCAAATATTTCAATAAAAAGGAAAAAGAATTGTGGTTATTGCACCCAAACGCTTCTCCTCTCCTAACAAGTGCGATTGATGGTGTCACCTTGCCTCCTAATGTCCCACTCAAAGCCCAGGCTCAAGGGAGGGGCAAAATTTAAACAAATTTAGTGTTGATGTGTTATTGAATTTTTTTGCCTCTTGATATAGCCCCCTATTCTGGCCCAAGTGCTTCAATGACAGACACACAGGCTGCAGTGCTGGTGCTGGCGCCAGGGAGAAAATACCTAGAAAGGGATAATGTAATGAAATCTGTTTCCAAACAGCTCTGAATGTAATGACACAGTCTTTATAGCTCCGTTAGGGAGATGCCACAGCCGGTGGCTTTCAGCTGCATGTCCTTTGCTCCCTGGCTGACCGTTGAGACGGACAACAAAGTGCCTCCACTCAGACATGAATTATAAACATCATTTCTCCTCCATTTTCATTTTGGCGTCTAAAGGCTTTGGGTTGAGTGACACCTGCTGCCGCTCGCCTGTGTGAGGCCCTCTTCTGTCAGCCAGCTTCAAGCCTTTAGAGACTTGAGGAATAAAAAGAAGCAAGAATATATCTCTCTCAGGATTACCTCTGAATGCAGCCCTCCCCCCCGCAGTGCTCTCTTCCAAATCCTCAGGTGCATCAACAAAATGCCCTCTGCCCATCAGAGGTGACAGAGGGATGAAAAAAAATAACAGCCTGAGAGGAAGGAGCTTTCATGTTTATTTACTGTGGGTGCACACAGCTCCACAATGAAGTGAAGGGACTGCTGTGAGACGGCAGATCATTAATAATGAAGTGCTGAGCGGATGTCCAGTCAACGAATGTAAAGAATTTGCCCCAAAAACTCCCTCAACCACAAATAAATTGGCCTTACTTGCCTCCAGCTGCTTTTTCTTCGTCCACCTGTACCCACTTATACGCACTCTTCTGAACAATAGAGGCTAAGGCTTGTCACCATAAACTAACCGTGCTCTAGCCTTCACAAAGCATAACTATGGTGCTGGGCTTTGTTGTTGCTTTGTTTTTTCATATTTTAAGATTAACGGGAAACAGACACAGCTAATCTAACTTTTTCCTAAATCAGTCAAATAAAGGGAATTTTTAAAAAAATAATTGCATTTGTTACTCGTCAAAAATGTGTCAAACCCTTCTGATTAACAGCAAAAGCAATAACATGGCTGCTTTTGTCATCTTGCAACAGACACTGCATGGTAGCTTGAATTCACTTCCTTGTTTCTTGTTAAAGCCCTAAAACTGCAACCTCATATCAACACACTTCCACCTCCATGTTTATCAGTGTCTTTTGTGTAGAGCTCTTTTTTTTTACGCCCTTCTGTCTTTAAAAAGAGAGCGGTCCTGTGACTCACTGGTTTCTGTAATTTGAAGTATTTTCAGCTCAATGGCAAACTATGAAGCCACAAAACTCCATTTCAATGAAATGGACAAATAAGTCAAAGGATCACTGGAACAATTCCATGTAAATTCTGAGTTAAGTATAACTTGAAAAAAGCAGTGTATTGGTACTTTTCAGTAGTATTATAAATTATCCTGTATTGTCACCTGTTAGAGACTCAGTTTGATGAAATTGCTGTTTTTAACATGCTCCTGTCGCATTTTTCTGATGGAGGACATTTATAAGAAAATTTAGGCTTAAAATTGCAACCTGTTTATTTCATTAATTGAATTGTTGTAAATCAGGAGCTGATATTAATACAAATTGGAAAAGATTGCATTTAATACGAAAACAGTATGCTCGGCAGGCCATAAGCTCGCTTCTCTGCTCCATTCTGATCCATTCAATATCTTACTCAGATATATAATTATATCTTATATTGCTTCTGAATGTTAGACCTTAAACTATGACTAACAGTATCAACTGACTACACACACACATATATACGTATATATACGTAAATATATACATACATATATATATATATATATATATACATATACATACATATATATATATATATATACATATACATACATATATATATATATACATATACACATATACATACATATATATACATATACACATATACATACATATATATACATATACACATATACACATACACATATATACACATATACATACATATACACATATACATACATATACGTATACATACATACGTATACATACGTATACATACACACATATACACACACACATATATATATATACATATACACACACACATATATATATATACATATACACACACACACACACACACACACACACACACACACATATATACACACACACACACACACACACACACATATATACACACACACACACACACACACACATATATACACACACACACACACACACACATATATATACACACACACACACACACACATATATACACACACACACACACACACACACATATATACATATATATATACACATACATATATATATATACATACATATATATATATATATATATATACACATATATATATATACACACAAGATCTCTTTTAGAAATATTTTTTTGCTTAACTTTCTTTAATGATTTAATAAAGAAATAATAACTGCAGAGTATGCTTTAGAAATGGATTTAACCATCAGACTGTTAAACCAGTCTGTGTGTTGTTTGTTGTTAAACACAACAAACACAAAATTAGAAAAGAAGAGCCACAAATCTGCAGTGTCACTCAATTATCTATAGTTTAATTTATTAATTTATTTGACCACTTTGTCAAAATTCAATGCATGTTTGGGAATTGCTTTCTATCATGCTACGTACACACCAGACATTTGTGGCATGCTCAAGAAGACACTGAACGTGGGTTTTTGTACATGTTTTTCACAAGTCCAGTACCAGTATGTACCCAATACATTGACTTTTCATTGATAGCGCTCACTCAAACACGCGTTTCTGAGCCCAGTGTGAAAGTGTCACTGTCAACTGAAGCATTTTTACCTGTATGAATTTTTTGTTTTCATGATCTGTGCCAATGAGTTTCCTGTGAAACTAAATATTTAAAGATGCAACTTGTACTTTCTTTAACTTTTAGATCATTTCAGCTCTTGAATTCAATTATGCAAAAAACTATAAAAACCAGGAAAGTGTTTTTTTGCTTTTGTATCACCACTGCTTTATCATATTTCTTGCAGCTCCATGATGCAAACATTTCCACCCTGCTGATGGTTGGGATGTATGCCTTTGCATGACTTATCCCACTACTTTACCTTGGTATGAAAATAACCAACACTAAAGCTGTCAAACATGACTCATTCTGTTTCATTGCTCCTGTATTTTTTTTTTTTTTTTTGTTTTTTTTCCTGCGAGGGAATGTGGGAAGTCTCATTTTGAAGAGTAAAGCCCGACTCCTGTGGATGGAGGTGTAGCTTCACCATGGGAAACGGTGCATCAGGGTCAGATTGTTCAGTCAGGGGGAAAAGTGGTTTAGCAGCATAAATTAACACCTGAGCCCTTAAGAAGCGACAAAGCACTGCGCCCTGTTGGATTCTGGAGAAGAAAATGACGGTGAGCATCTGGGTGCTCAGCGTCTGGCTATTAGATCACGGGGGCCGCACAGCACTCTTTCCGGGAAAGCACCTGCATATGATACCGCAGAGCCGCATCTCCATCACCTATCACTGGAAGAGCAGCTGAAAGATGTGCGCGCCCGCCTCTCCACTCAGCCCTGCTGTGCTTGTTTGTTTGTTTTGCTCGTTATTTCTTTTCCTTATAAACTTCCTTCATCCGTCCCCCAGAAAAAAAAATTGTTCATTACTCTCATTTTGATCAGGCCGATTCTCCCATGAGTCATTTCAGCGTAGATAATGTTACTCTGGGGTTCTCTTGTATCGACACATGCTGTTGGATAGAATTGGTGTCTCGCTAATAGACTATAGGAGTGAACACGAGGTAGGCCCTGTTGTTATCGAGTGTTTCATATTGGTAGGAGTAAGTGCTGTGGGAAGTAATAGACTTGGTGGTTGTTATAGGTCCCCGGGGCTGCGGGAAGCAATCATGTAGCTAAATGAGAGTGAGACACAGAGGCAGAGAGACACAGAAAAGCAGAGAGAGAGGTCTTCTCTCCAGAAATGCTATTGACTGCTGACGAATCACTCCTTTTGATGTGCATTTCAAAGTCTGCCCCAACTTCCACTTTCTTACAGTCATTTGGTTATTTATTGCGCTTTCCTGCAGGTTTCGATCAGAATGAACCCCGGGCCGTTGGGCACAGTGCACCCGCTCAGGCTCCTCATTAAGCCAGAATATTTAGCAAGAGCACGCCCGAGAACTAATTACCAAGCGGTCTCGCCCCTGCTCGCGGAGGAAATGAGGGGCTGTGAAACAAAATGCATGACAGAGACGGCAGGGCTGAAGAGGGACAGAAGTGAAGTCGTCTGGACATGATAAACACAGAGACGGAGCTGGATTTATCACATGCGACAGGACCGTGTTGCAAATGGCAACAGACCCATTTACATCAGGCGATTAAAGGAGGTGTCCTTCCCACACTCTGCTCCAGTCAGTGTGAAGTCAGCACATATGTGTGAAGGCGGGCTTTATTGACCTCATATTTAACCCATTCATCAAGAAGTCTAAATTTGAGATTCCTTCTGGGAAAACGAAGTCTTACCAGTGACGGAAAAGTACACTTAGAAACTAGTGTAAAAAATATGAGCAAAACTGTGTTTTATCAGACCAAACAAATGAGGACAAAAAAGAATACCATTACTCTTTAACTGTTTACACAATTAACGTGATTCCAGCAGCTTCTGAGGCAGAGAATAAGCCGCCTGTTGGTGACATGCAACAATCAACGTAAATCCGCTGATTCTGACTCAGCTTTGCTCCATTATGCAACATTCTTAGGTTAGGAATATTTTGCAAAATGACACAAATGTGATATGCCAAGCCACTTTTTTCAGTGTCAGAATCAGCTGATAGACGTTCATCGCGTAAACCTGGCATGTCCAAAAGTCTGGCCCAAGTGTCAAATGTGGCCCACGTTCAAATTCCTACCAGCCCGCTGGCTCCTGTCAGAAAATCAATAATCTGTGGAGCCCCGGCACTTTCTAAGAGCTGTGTGTACGATTTCCTGATTGTAATTGGCTAAATGGATGTCATAGCCATTGTCAATTTATGTCAATTACCTGTGGCCACATGATCGGCAGAGGCTTAAAGTCCAGCTATACTTTTTAGTAGTCCAACTATTTTTTTTTTTATCGTAAAATCGTTTGATAAATAATGTCGTGTCATGGTAACAACAATGCGTCACAGAGGTGGCAGCGACCTTAAATTGCAGCAGCAAAGGGAAGTGACATACAGTATATATTTAGGTTGGACTTCACATTTTTACCTCACTAAATCTGATCCTCTTTGCAGAAAGTTTGAACACCCTTCTACCGAGTTATGCAGGGTTTGCAGGTTTGTGTTATTTAGGTGTTGCAGCCGACACCTCCAGTGTTAAAGGGTTAAAAAATGACACATAGCTTGTCTACTGCTTATATTATTGTTATTTTTTTCCAACAGAAGGATATCAAGGCTGTGTTTTTTTCTTCGTAAAAAATAACTGACTACAGAATCCAGATGGGCTTTGTAAAAGTATTACCAAAAGCAGTTTGGCAAACCTGCACCCACTATGTTATTACATCATCAGGCCAGAGCAAAGCAAAATCATTGCCTGGTCTTAGTAAGAACCCTTTTTTCTTTCATTTGCCTGTTTCCTCATTAAGGTCTCAGCATGGAGTGGTCATCTTTACAGTGCTGGAATTGGTAGAGTTTAGAATTCAAGCAATCATCTTCCTTGTGAAAAAACGGTTCTTTGGTCAGCAGTAAAATTGGCTTGTTTTCTTGGCATAATGAATGTCTTGATGTCTTCCTGCTTTGTGTGCTTGCAACTGGTTAACCAAATATTTTATCCTCCTTTGCTTTTAGGTTACGCAAACCTCCCCCCAAAAGAGCTGAATACATTCATCTGTGACTGTGAGACGCTGAGCAGGGGCTTTAGTTTTTACATCTTCAGTTGTGTTTTCTGTATGTGCAACTGTACTTTGTGCTCTGCATAAGAACAGAGCATACTATGTTTTTGTTAAGAAAATCTATGTTCTTTGCAATACTTAACCAAACAGCCTGAGAGCATTTCACTCTTGGGGGATAAGTGCTGCTCTCACATCGAGCATTTCACAAGAGTAATGTGAATTGATTAAATCCCCAACGATCCCTCAGCATGGTGTGTGAGTGTGTGTGTAGCATCGCTGTAGGCAAATGCCCTGATTCATGAGACACTGGAGCTAGAGAGTTAGAAAAAAAAACTCAGGGAGCAAAAGGCAGAGCCTTTGTGGCTGAATATCACATGGCCAGATATTATTCCCCAGACCATCTATTATCCTGTCTGCCTTCCATCTTATCTATTATTCATTACACAATCATTTAGCTAAGTGCAGTGATTACTTAAATGTTTAATTCTGCCATAATCAATATTGGCTTGAACCTTTCAGGTGGACACAGTTTTTCTAGCATTAAAGTCCCATCACCTATTAAGTCGATCAGGTTAAATTGCTCGTGGTTACAGTAATCGCCGCTAAAGGAGGTCCTACTATCAGTGGCAGTGGAGACGCATGTTATGATAATTGTTCGTTTCTGCCTCTGCAGCGCTGGTTATCCGAGTCTGTGTTCACACCTTTCTGGAAGGACGGACCAACAGGATGATTATCCACTCTGAAGTTGGCTGCCTGCTCTGCTCTATTAATGTCTGCCAAGTGAGTCAAAGAAGAAAAATCCACTTACGAAAGAAGAGATGTTGCACTCCCACATAATGACATAATGAACATTGCGGCTGCCTTATTAAAGGGATTTTTCATTTTAACAATGAGTGCTGAAAAGGGGTTCATCAAAAAGATGTAAAGTGAATTATCTCCATGCATCAACCCACGTATCAGGCGCTCTGCCATTCGTTCTGCCTCCCAGAATTTCACACAATCAAATCAGACACCACCATTGAGTGACATTTATGCCGGGCACGCAGAGGTGGCGTAAACCTGCCATCCACCTGGATTATGTGTCAGTGTTGCAGACACATGAAAATGGCCTCTTAATCATGTGATCCATATGTAAGCAGATGTATTTCCTTTGCATCGCTCACTTTCATGATAATACTCGCTCTCGGGGGGAGTGTGCTACGAACGATGAAATACAGCCTTTATGGATGTCCCTGAGCTCACTGCTGGTGTGGATTTATCACACACGATTTAAATATGTCTCATTGTCCTCTGCGGGCCTCCAGTGTTTTAACTGAACAGGAAAAAAAACAACATAATTTATCTCGATCTGTCAAACTTAGAAGACCACTTCTCATGTTGATCTCCTAAGTGAATTCACAAAATGCACTCAGTTAATCCAGCGATCTTATCCAACATAATTTAGTTTGATGCTTCATACAACCCTGAACAATGTTTATCATACATATTCTTTGAGGTTTGTAACAAGCTGCAGTCATCAAACTCAATGTGAATAGACTCTTCTTGGTTTGATGTGCTCTTTTTCAAGTTAATACCAAAACACAACTGTTAGTCCTAATGCTGTGTGTTTAAAAGACGTTTGACAATTGGCTTTGTCCCAGTAAAATGAATAAAGTCTGTCTGATCTCACCTAACGTACTCTGTGTCCTAAAGCAACCTTTAGCGTTGCAGCATCGACTGCTTGGAATAATCTCCTAAATGGGTCTGAAACTGTCAACAATTAATCCCATCAGAAGGTTGTCACCATAAAAAATCTAATAAAAATAAAAGTCACACAATATTACTCAGAATTTCTAAAATCAAATAAAAGATTATAAAATGAAAAGGAAACAAATGCATTATTCAACAGTGTGTACAAGGTTTTCTGTGCAAAAAAATTGAATCTGATGCTGTTCTGAACAGAAGTGCAAGGCACCAAAAATACAGGTATAAATGCAGATGAAAATTATTTTTTAATACATTCATTGTATGTTTAATCTGCATCCTGCTGTCCACCTGTTCAATTTTCATGAAAAAATGCAATTAGGATCGTTACCACTGGGGGTAGTGAGTCAAAATGTAAATGAAGTCTACTAGAAAGTAAGAAAAAAAATCTATTTACTGCAGTTGGGGACTATAGTGTTCCCTCACTATATCGCAGTTCATCTTTTGGGGTCTTACATATATTTTTCAGCAATTTTGCATGTTTTTTTTGTTTGTTTGTTTGTTTTTTCTACAGTCTATTGCGTTATGTGTTCTGAATGGCTGTAGCCCATTGTCAATTAGCCTCCTCTGTGTGTCATCTTCAATGCAGGATTGGTTCAGTTTGTCATTTTTACATACATTTTCGATTGCAAACAGATCTGCTTTTTGTTCAATAATTCTGGACTTATTTTCGTGAACATTTAACTTTGATAGTTTAAATAGAGAAAAGTGTGAAAATGTTAAAGACCCACTCCAATTAAAATCATGTTTTAGTGTTTTTTAACATGTTCTTCTAGCATTTTAATTAAAATGAAGGATGTGTATAACATTGTTTAAGATTAAAACTACTTTTTGGAGTATTTTTAATTCAAATTCTGATGAATCTGGAGCAGATAAATACCTCGCGGTTTGAAAATGCTCGAGTTTGTGACGCAGCAACTGCCAGGGATTAGCCAAAGTCTACATGTTTGACATGAAGTTTATGTTGAAGGCGATGTGAAGGGGCGTTGCTCATTACACATTAATGAAGACCCTTTAATGACAAACAGAGAGGAGAAAATGTTCATTTCTCTATCTCTTCAACAGAACATTTTGGACGTGAAAGTGCAGTCATTTGATTTGACTAAATATTTGACGACGACTCATACTTGCTGTTTTTTCTATTATTTTAATACAACATATTGTAACAGTAAAATGTATTTGGAAAATAGTTTACAATTTTTGCTCCACAGATGCCGTGAGCCCTTGCAATTTGGAGACAATTGGCCAATGAAATTGAACAACAAATTAGGTCAAACTTTGTTCATGTTATACAGGAACTTTTCCAGATTTGTCTTTCAATCAAACAGGGAATTGTCACTTGAAGCAGGAGAGCATGTTCTCACAGAATGAGGAATTCCTGAAGGGTTGCAGGTTTTTATTTTACATCACAAAGGAAGATACAAATCTTTTTTTCTAAATGAATCTCAAATTTTCTTTTTCACTTTTTGAATTTCTTTGCCAAAATTAAATAATATATAAAAAATATGAACAAGTTATCTCACAGCCTTGATGACAGTGGTGAAACAAAGTTGCAGGTGGCATTTATGGGAATGGTTAGACATGTCTAAGAGGCTTGTAGCATCTTGAAATTGTTGCGCAGCTGTGTTTTTGTTGACAATACTGGAGTTTTGCGTTGCAGAAACAGATGAGAACAGATGCTTCGTTATTTATGACATTTACTTCGGGGGCTTTCTCAGTGCAGCTCTGTGTTACACCCCCCGGCCTGGTGGTCTTGCTGTAGGACTATATCACACTTGTACTTGTGTCAGCTGGAATCAGTCTCAACGCAGGTTTTTTCACAGTATAATGTTGTTGAAATTGACAGGAATAATGAAAGCAGCTTTCTGATTAGACAACAGGAAGGCCATACAGAGTATCAAAATAAAAATATAGATAATCCATTTTCAACTATTTACTTCACTTTTTTAAATCTTTATTTCCTTTTGGCTTTTCCCTTCAGGGGTCACCACAATCAGCTTCCAGCATCTAATCCCGTCTTCTGCCTTCTCTACTCCAACGTCAGCTACCTTCATGTCCTACAAAAAAAAAAAAAACTTCTTCCTCCTTTCCTTTGATCAACAGTCGAATTTCCACCAGCACCCTGTCGGTAAACAGCACCGATGGCAGTCGTTGTTAACCCAGGCCTCGACCGATCTGGTATGGCTATCAAATAGATCTGATTCACATATTTGGTTTGGCGAA
Organism: Oryzias celebensis; assembly: GCA_014656515.1. Lineage (NCBI taxonomy): Eukaryota > Metazoa > Chordata > Actinopteri > Beloniformes > Adrianichthyidae > Oryzias > Oryzias celebensis. The sequence goes on from BNCR01000003.1 coordinate 4,032,403, forward strand.
GATTTTTTTGACAGATGCCCTTCCTGACTGTCACACCTCCAGGTTAGGGTTAAGTCCACAGAGTCCACAGAATCCACAGAGATAAATCAGAGTCGAGGATCGGGCAGAAGATCAGGGCAGGCGGCACAGAGCAGAGTCAGGAATGAAGCAGGGTCAGGTAACAGGTGGCCTAAACAGATTAGAATACTCGGTATGCTGGCAGAATGACACAGGCAATACTTTGCACTGAGTGTTTATCTGAGCAGTGCTAACATGTCTTGATGGCTGATGACGTGATGAGGACCAAGTGTGGAGATGGCTGCAGTCAGTATTCAGGTGATGGCTCTCACTGATGACCTAAACGGGAGACAGGGCGCTGCCTCCTGAGACTGACTCAACCTTTTGTATTTATCTGGGCTTGGAACCAGTACAATGAGACCCTGGCTTGGGCCCCCTTGTGGCAACATTATTTTACTTTTTTGGTTTCTACACTTTCATTTTAAAGTACAACCATTTGTGTCTTTGAAATAGTTTTATCTAGGCTTAGGATATATTTTTTTCAGACTCCAGGGACTATAGACGTACTTGTTCTGCAGGGTCATTGTCTCGGTTCTTAGGAGCCCTCCACTGCAACCCTATGGATATCCGGCCTGCTTTGATTCTTCCACAGATGTAGTTTGGCTTTAAAAACACAAACAGCACTGATCATGCCTCACATCTCTGACTCTGTGCTGCTGCTCTGCATTGGGCTCATTCAGTTTGGATGTCAGGTCTGTAAGGACTTCCAGGTCAAACAACCACACACCATCTGACAGCTCTTCATGGCTCTTGTTACGTGACTGCAGGGAAACTCAGATCCAAGGCTGCAGGTCAACAAACTGCTTCAGTGCTTTGCTGAGGCTAAGCCGACGCAAATAGCTCCTGCAGCTCTGCAGAAAATCCTTCCTAAAAACGGTTACAGTTTTTTTGTTTTTATTTTAGCTAAAAACTGTAAAAGAGGAAAGGAGGATACCTTAACCACTTTCTGTTCAGAAGCTTGAAATAGAGAGGGTGAGCAGCTTTAAATACCTGGTTTACCATTTTCATAGGACCTCACCTGATCACTCAACACCATACAGCTGGTTATCTACAACAGTATCCTGATCTTTGGGATGTTCAGCATCTTCCACAGTTGCAAAACATTAAGAACAACTACTTTGGTCCCCAACTATTTGTGTTTCTATATTTGCGGTTTCACATATTTGCAGATTTTTTTTTCAGTCATGTGACGTGACTCCTCTGGTTCGTTACAAAAACTCAGACAACTTGGATGGGACTTTTGTGTCTGAAGGATGTGCTGTGGACATTTCTGAGGAGTTGAGTGAAGATTAAGAGCACACTGGCACATCTACTTCCTCTCCGGCTGAAAAAGAATATTTCACAGTGATCCAGAACTGGTTCCACTGGATCCAAACACAGTTTGTCCCCCTGTAAAAAGAGACTTCTAAGAAGCTGACAGGACTTATATCCCTGGAATCACTTTGTCTCTTCTTCTGTTTAGCTGCACCTTACACAATCGTGTTTCTCATTACACACTTTAACAATACCAGATTACTGTTTACGTCATAGATTTCTGCTTTTATTCCGGTTTGCTTTTGAACTTCTTGTATTCTCTGTTTTTTACACTCTATTTCATGTCTTTTCTTTCTTACTTTTCTTACTTCTATTTTTGCATATTTATTTATACAAAACACAGGGTTGACGACAAAGTAAGAATTTCATCGCACCATTGCATACGACAGTGAACACTGTATCTAATGACTGCATACTGTAGTTGTGCTGAACCAAAGATTCCTCTCTGTCTTTTGAAAGGCATGGAGCTGATCCAAAACACAACAACTATTGTTGGAACTGACTACTCTAAGGGTGCGAGGAAGGATGAGGGTTGAAAAATGCTTTCTTCATAAACTTGTCAGAAAACAACTTGCATGGTCATCTTGACATGTTTGTTTTTAATTAAACAAAAATTATTTTAGCCAAACGAGTGCATACTGAGGAGAGTCAGCAGATTACTGAAGGCAGTGTTGACTTTTTTTAATGATTGCAGAACTTCTGTGCCTCTTGTGTCAGAAAGCTTGACAGTAATTAACATTTCTGAGAAAGGACTTCACATGCATGAATCTTGGCGCTTCAATCAGACACCAAGTATTGCGCCATGTTCACTTGTGTTTCTCTACAAAGCAGTGTGGGTTGAACGGCAGCAAAGATGAGCCTGGAGTAGCGTTAAAGGGATGGAAACACAAGCTCGGTGATGTAGATGCAAGAACCACTAAAGAACATCTACAGACCCAGCTGTACGCCACTGAGCATTTCAATCCTTTATCAATATGAATACAAACTGCAAGCATAGATATGTGTTTGTGGAAGCGTGTCTGGAGGAGTTTTTAGCCAGGCGCTAATGAATGCCTCTCTAGGGGATTAGCATGTAAACACTGGAGGAGACTGAACTCTGGCATCAGCCATTCCCATTAGGCTCAATTAGGCCCAAAACTGAAACAATCAATGGAGCTTGCGTTTCTGCTAGCCCGCCTGATGCCAACAGCACCGCGCTCAGTAAAACAAAACGGGAATAATCAAAGTCCATAAACAGTTGGCCTGAGTGGGGGCAGAAGAGCTCCAAGCAGGCAGCGGTGCAGCAACGATAAGTGTTGCAGGAGAAACAAAGATAGGATGAAGACAGAACAAACACTGCCCTGTGAAATTCATGCACAGCAACAAGTAAAACTCCCTATTCCAATATGTTAGAGTGCAATGAAAAATAATCGATTTTCTTTTTCTGATTGGAAGGGTTAGTCCGTGGGGCAGATGGATCAAGCATTCTGGGAAGAGAAAGTGAGATTGAGAGAAAAGTCATAGATGCGATTGTGGTGGTGGTGGTGTGGGGATTTGCCATCTAACAGGGAAAGGAACGAAGTGGGAATGGAAGAAATGCCCCAGATTTTTGTTAGAAATATGGAAAAGTTCCTGTTATAAGTTTGATAAATTCGTGTGAGAAAAAGCTGAAGTGATCTGTGGTTGGGCTCTGCTTAATAAGACAGCTATGCAAATAGATGAATGCAGCTGTAAACTGCTAAAAGATAAGTCTGTCAGACTTTATTAACTGTTCTCACAGTAACATGCTACACGTCATCCACGTTAAGAGTACTCACAATACCTGTAACTCCCAAACTTGTTTTCAAGACATGAAAAACAGACTGATACAGCAAAAACAAAGGTTACTGTGATTTTTCTAATTCTCATATTTGTTAGTAATACGTACAAAATGCTACATGTTAGCCACGTTAGTGTACAATATAATCCAACCAAAGAGGGCGCTTTGTACTCCGCAAAATCGCTTTGACTTCAAGAAACACAACTTGAATTAATCCACACATAAGGCACTTATTATTTTAAGTGTGCCTTATACTGCATAAAACATGGTATGTATGATGAGTTGGACGGCGGGCTTCATTGAACCTACTATATGTGAGTGGAAATACTTTCCTCAGTTGGAAAGTTTTATATTGGAAATAAAATTACAGATTTTTTTTGTTAATCAGTAACCCCAAAGTAGACTTTTGGAAATTTTCACCACATTCATTTCAGTTTCTCGGAGCACAAACTACAATTTGATTTGAAGCTAAAACTTTTTTCTGCCATTTCTATTCAGTTTCCATCAGTAGTTTCTGTAAATACTGAAAAAGATGTAAGTCAGTCGATTACCATCTGTGTGCAAGGCCTATAGAAGAACTGGTAGATCTTCACCTCAGTCTGGGTTTTGCTGTGAAAAATTGGCGCTGAGGGTCACGCGGCTCTGGCGTTTCTCAATGAGGGTGGCAGGCCTAATGATGAGGAAGATTGCATCTGAGTAAATGACTGCCAATTTCAAGTTGGACAATGTTGAGATGTTTGTCCTTCTGGTGCGCTGGTACAGTACCACAGTTCAGAGACAAAAAAGCCTCTTGCCAATATCTGCACTCGCAGCACACACAATAGAACTCGTGCCTATTCACAATGGTAATGTGTTTTGTTTTTATCATTCAAGGACACAAATAGCTGTAATGTGTTTTGTGTTGAATGTGTAATAATTTTGAATTCAAAATCTTTCAATATTTTTGACAAAATCCCTTGGGGAGATTAAAAAAAGATTTAAGAGGATTCAGTTTAAAGCTTAAAGATATTTTACAAGGTAGCAGGTGAATTTTTAGATTACTGCTGAAGTGAAAATGCTTTTAAAAAAATTACAGTAAAAAATTACAGTATGTACATTTTTGTATTAAATTCATGGCAGTGCAGGCAACCATGAATCACAGTAACTCCTCTGCAGCATTTCAGCAGGTTCACAGCTTCACAAATACTCAAACCAAGAAAGCCGAGTTTCATGACAGTGACAAAAGCCATCTGGTCAAAATTCACATTTTAAATTAGCTTTTGTGACATAAAAGTCAGAGCCTAATTAAAGCTGTTGCACTCACACGCAGTCTAATATCAAGTCCCAGTCAAATGAGATCCATCCATCAGTTTTGACTGGATCACCAAGGATATTAGAATCCATTTTCTGGGAGCCATGAATTTAGGCACCAAACCTCATCATCGTGTATCCAAAAATTATGAGATTTTTCCAATATGCCAACCAGTTAGGAGGCACTGCCATCCTCAGAGACGCAGTTTCTCTGGCACGCAGTTTGGAGAGTTACATGTTAGGGGTGAGGAAGAGTTGAAGCAAACTGCAAAGGTTGCTTCACAGACGACCGGGCGTGCCTTTATTACCAGAATTAGAGCAACTTCCTCATAGTGTCATGACAGAGAATTGTGCTTTATTCGATTAGCTGTAATAAACAACAGAACGGTTGTAAATCAGACAAAATCTCATTTCTTTCATGTCAGAAACAATCAGACGGTTGTTATTCAGATAAAACCTATTCATTCCTATCAGACACTCAACGACTTTACTTTATTTTGGGCGTCAAATGTGTCTTTTTAAAATTTTCTGTTTTACTTTCAACCTTCTTTTTTAAATCAGGATCTTTAAAATGAGCTGCAGCAAATAAGTATTCCATCACAATTTTTGATTTGAAAAAGATGAGACCTTCGATTAAATGCACTCCAATCATCTTTGATCTATTGTAAAAGCCTTCTCAGTGGTCTTCTAATCATGATTACGTCATTTTTAGCCAAAATAGAAAAATTTGTGTCATTTTCTAGGACAAATTTTCTGAAGAGCAGAAATTCACCTCCAAGTTGTCTGTGGGAGAGTTGGTGCTGAGCAACCCCACCCCCCCTTCCTGTCACCTATAACCGAGAGTCCACGGGTTACACTCTTCTGCTAGTTTTCAGCCCCTCACACCCCCGACCGAATGTTATTATTGCAACAAAAATGGCGAGCAATATTTGACATATCCAGCAGTACAGTGTTGGGCCAGATGTCTGTACATGTGCTCCTGATTCACAACGATTTGAATAAAGAAATATGGTCAGAAATGCTATTTTAGGCTCAGTTTTTTTTTAAATACGTCCTTCATCATAAGAAAAATGCCACAGGAACATGTTAAAAACACCATTTTCATCAGTGGATCTTTAAGTAACATTTTTACTGTTACTGAAGTTTTCTTTTATTACTGAAAACCGAGCTAGCATTCCTCTCCCAAAATCAATTTTCCAGTTTTCCCTTGCAGCCAAAGCTTGTGCTCGTCACACCCACACTGTTAACATGAGCACATGGAGGTCAGCTGGGACCCGCCTGAATCCTATGCAGTTAAATCAAGGTACTTTTTAGTTTCATTCATGTTTATTTAGTTTTGCTCTGAACATAAATGTTTCCCAGTTTTGTCATATCTGTCTGAGGGACATTCTCCCAGAAGCTTTGTGGCTTGTTAAAATGCATTGTGGCAAAATCCAGTCTCGCTTTTTCATGATTTGCTTTCATCCGCCGTGTCTTCTTTCATTTGCCATGACGTCCACTTTGGCTGAGAGATGGATGTTGTGATCTGACACCGATGTTCCTTGACCTTGCAGTTCATCTTTAATGTCTTTGGAGGTTGTTGTAGGCTCTTTGGTGTCCATTCCTGTGAACCGTCTTTTCAGTTTGTCATCAATTTTCTTCTTGCAGCCACGTCCAGGGAGGTTGTCTTCAGTCCTGGGGACCATACCTTTCTGAATATTCTGTGCATCTGTAGTGTCAGGAACATCAAGCTGCTTGGAGATGCTCTTATAGTCTCTCTTCACTTGCCTTTCTGTATTTTTTTTTGGGTCCAATTCACAAACTGCTATATCTGTGGTGTATGTTCAGTATAGTACACACCATGTCACTAAACAGCTCATTGAGCTTTGTTGTTCTTAAATCAGGCAGAATGACTGACTTTTGGATTGACGACACCAGTGATGATAGATGGAGAACACACGTCCCTTTAGTCTAATTATTATTAGTCTGCCGTAATTTGAATCAGACCTGTTTAATTTGAATTTTTTTATGACTCTGTTGAACAACGATAAGCCATTTCTGATTTTCAGTCAAATTTATTTTGGACTTTTTTTTAAATTTCAGCATAACCTTTGAAATTATTAAGTTAGTATTGTGAGACATTCGAACATTAATAGTCAAGGGTATCTTATTCTGACAGCACTGAAGAGGAACATTTGCAGGACTTTTAGTATTTTACGAATTAATGCCTTAGTCACATCTGCCCTCACGATTGGGTATGGGCTTTCTCTGACGGGAAAAAGGGTTGACCTGTACAGGGTCACAGGTGAGGCACACAAAATATCAAGTTAGTGGACCACTTGGTGAGCGTGATTTTTAATGCGATTTTTCTTTTTCTTTTTTTTCTACTGGCATGCTGCGGGCAACACATGGTAGTGAACAGTTATATGACTAGTGCTGGGAATAACGTGTTACAAAGTAAGATATTACTGGAATTGTATTACTTTTGTTAGCAACAGAGGAACATAACAAATTACATTTCAAATGTTGGTAATTAAATTACAAAAACTAGACTTTGTTACTCATGTCTTGCAATGAAACCACTATAGGTGTCTAATAAAACAAATTAATTTGTGTAAACAATAGGCTCTAACATTGTCTCTCAGTTAAATGAAACAAAAAGAGATTTAAAAGGAAAAAAATTGAGTTAGTGATGCACATGTACCAATGCAGAGTTTAAGGTTGATCAAAGCGGAAATATGGATGGAACAAATGTATATTTTGAGATTTTTGCATTATTTCCAATTTGTTGAAAACAAAAGGCAGACATTTCAGTTAAGTTAAGTGCAAGTGATGTCCAGGAGATAAATTGCGTTCCACAGTGTCAGTGAGCAATCTGTCCACGCACTTGGCAAGATCCCATCACCACACCAAGCTTGTGGCGAATGATGTCCATGACTCAAACACAATATTTTTGAAGAATTTGTCACACTGCTTGGGAATTCTAATGAAGTCAGTTCAGGTTTTGAACCATGTTCATACTTTGCACAATGTCATTGCTTTGAAAATAAAGCTGAATGAAAGACAAGGGTAACATGTTTGTGCAAGCTTTGTCAAGAACTTGTTTGTGAGAGAAAAACAGGAAAGTAACGAGTCAAATCATTACAATTTCATCTAATAACTAAAGTAAAGTAATCAGTTACTCTTCAAAAGTGAATATGAATGTTTTTATTCAACAAGGACAGATTTAAAAACAGACATATTAGGAACAGCAATCCCTTGCTATATCATAATCCTTTTAGCTGTAGCGAATTGGCAGCATTTGTCATTAGCTGGCCTTTTTTGTTTTACAATTACAATTAAATGTATTTTATTTACCCAACACAGTATACAACACATAAGGATAACTAAAGGTGAAGTAGGTCAGATGCAGGCATCTTTTTGAATCCACCCAAATCCTGCTCACAGTGCAAGGATCTCGTTAGAAGTGAGGAACTTAGAGTGTAGTTTGTGTGGGCATCCTATGGGCACTTACTGTATGTATTGTGTGGACGTCCCATAAACTTGTATTCAAGCCCAGTCAGTAAGGAGCCAGTAATTCAGCCATTTACTAATAACTACTTGAGTGTGGCATAAGGTCACCGTACATCAGCCTCACGTGTGCCTCAAAATTGCGTGTATCTTACATTCGTTTTACGAGTTCTTCATGATACACTTACCAACCGCGAACAATGGTAGGTTCTATTTTCACAATATTCTTTGAGGTGGCCGTACGAGCCTCCAGAGAACTGCAAGACACACCTGTGCTCGCCTTAAGACGTAACCTCTCCTCTCTACAACCCTCCATGGATCCGGACAACCCAACCGGGATCAATAGCCAAGACAATGCTTGTGACTAAGGCTTTACTTTGTTACATCAGGTAGTCTCCATAAAAAGAGGTGAATTGCTATCAAGTGAAAAACATTTTTCTTTTCATTTCAACCCTGCTAAAATATGTTTCTCTCTTTTGGAGAAGTGTCTTACTTTCAAATGAGACAGATGTAGACGTACGGTTCCCTGATGGACTCCTTTCTGGCACGTCAGTGTTGATGTTAAGTTGTCGTGTTTCTTTGCCCAAGTGGCTACATTGTCATCTTCATGCTAGTCACTAATTTCACAAACATAGTTAAGCTGATATTTTAAATTAATGTGTCGAGGATAACTGCCTGTTTATGCCTTCATCCATCCTACAGAACTCCTGTTGACGGTTCTGAAAAAGCAGCATCAAAGTCTCCCAGAGGATACCAAGCACGACTGTTTGGCAGATTGAGTTTCTGAATGAAGAGAAGATAGCAATAAGGTTTTTTGCTGCATGAATGGAAATGGTATGCTCTTTGTGGCAATCACAAAAACCTTTCATTGTGTTTGCCATTTCATTAGGCACTGAGAAATGATAATGGGAGATAACGCTGAAACAGAGAAACATTTTTTTGTTCCGTGTTGGGGTCAGTGGAGCAGTGAAATAACAGTGAGTTTACCTTGGCCTGTTATGTGTGGGAGAAAGCTTCAGGAAAACTCTGGCAGATAAAGTGTGTTCTTTCAGGCACTATCAGGTTTCTTTGTCTCTTTGCAGCATGAATTATGAAGAGCATTCACCTTGTTTATCTTTCAATTCAATATTTACTGCTTGTCAGACGCATTTGGGAGCTTTTCATCATCACTGTTCTCCAAGCACAATATTTTCCTCAATGGGATTTACCCTCACCGTTAATGTTTGATGAACACCACTCTGAGGGTCGGTGTGGGGACTGAAGGTACCTTTGTCGCGCTTGTTTTTGTGTTTTCTTTTTTTCCCCCCCATTTCCACCCTCTGCTGATGTTTGCAGCAACTCCTCAGACATCGTGCTTCCTCTTCAGGGACTCCTCCCGTCTCCGGGACTCCCTTCTCTCTTCCCTCTAGGTAAATTTGGCTCAGATTGAATTAGGCAAGAGGAAGTAGGTCATTGGCTTTGATCAGTCTATATCGTTGCAAATGTGAAGGTTAAACCTTACACTGGGGTGTTCTTACATGAGTCCTCAGTCAGCCAGATGTTTTCTTTCTTCCTGTTTGTTTTCAAAAGTTAGCTGTTCTTTTCATACCTGTATCAACAAGAGCTTTATTTCCCTTTTCTACCCTTTTCTCCATTTAAGTGAGTTCAGATGTCCACAAGGTTTGCAGCAGAGGTTACTTGCAGCAGGACCGCAAGCAATCCAAAGTCAGTGTGAGTAACCGGCCGTAGCTAGACCGCTCCGCAGCCACACTGGAGCCGGACTGCATGCGGTGTGAGCCTGGGGTAACTGATGGTCGTGAGACAAACTCCCCACGCAATCCAAAGGAGATGCACCCCAGACAGACCAGTGGAAATTACCAGGTTTTTTTTACTGAATCTGTCTGCAGCATTACACACTCGTTTTTTTGGGGTTTTTTTATTATCACACACAGGTTGTGAAGCTTGCGTTTCATTTACATTTATTCAAGTTAATCAAAATCCAGCTGCAGAACTTTGATTAATGCAGCAAAGAACACTGTTGGAACCCCAAGAAGCAGTGGATTTGTGAGGCTTTTCTGCTGCCACCGTACCTTTTTTCTCTGCTGAGCTCCTGTAACTTTATTACTCAACCCGTGAATGTTACTTTCAAGTTATAACAGGAGGTAAGGTCTGCAGGTGTGAAGTTGTGCAAATTAGCCCCCCAGCACCACCCTCATAGCGAGCTGGTCAACATAAAAATAGTTATTTGATTTTCACTCTTTTTTTATGTAAAATAGTCCGTTTTCATTTTAGTCATTGCTTTGGAAAGTTTTAGCCTTGATCTTGGGAAAAAAAATAAAGTTCTTAAACTTATTAGCAAAACAAATGTGAAGTTATGCTTTGCTGTCCTAAGCCATTAAAATCCATCTGTGGGATGGTTTTGACATGAGTTTAAGTGTCAGTTGGTTCTTTTCCAAGACCCCATCTCTTTATTTTTAAGACAGCTGCACACATTTAGATAGTTAGGTGAGTCAAATATGTCCACTGGATATTTTGTTAAAATCTCTTTGCGTCCTATCTCCCACATTTGCAGGCTTGAATTACAAGTATTAGAACACCAAGACCTCCCTCTACTCTTCCAGCTTCTGTCTGGGGAAATTCAGAGGTATTTTCAGACCAATCGAGAGATTTAGACTCTTCACAGAAGAATCGACTGATGATTCTTTAAAAGAAATGTATGTACACCACAAATGCAGCACCAGGACTGGGATCTTTGCTGGGAACATTTTAGCTCATGACTATTCATGTGGTATGGATTTCTGAGATGGGGTGAAGAAAGTGCGACTGATGCAGAATGCTCCAAGACAGAAAGAGTTGATCAACACCAAAGTGAAAGATGTTTGGAGGCATCTCCATGTCAACAAACGTTTTCTGTTTGGGTCCGTTAAAAGTGGGATCCAGATCCGGAAAACCTCACCTCAAGAAGAAATACCAAAAGCAAACTTGAAAAACAATCAATGGAAACAACCTGGACTGAAAAACTCAGGTAACATGGTTGCAAACGTGAAATAGAGCATGCTATGACCCTTTTTAGGTCATCTGGAAGAGCATTACATAAAAGTATATTTTTGCCCTGACGTACAAAAATAACTTAACAGGTGAAACAAAGAGGCTTCAGGGTAAACCAAGACCAAACAAAACACCATCCTACCTAAACTCACATCTCACCTGCAAATGAAAGAAAAAGGAAAACAATGACTAAACAATAACCTCCATGGAATAACAAACAAACATGTATGAAAGAAAATGGCAGTTCGCCCCAAGAGCTTCACTTTAAAATGAACCAACACCAAACAAAAGACTATACAGAGTTGGCCTGAACACAAAACCACAACAAAGAACACTTAAGAAGTCCAGCACAAGTCAGCTCAACCAAGTTCACATAATAGAGAAGAGGACCGAGCTGCACTGGAGACTGGTTGGAGCAAAGCTCTAATCTCACAGGCTGGAGGTCCACATGCATTTAAAGGCTGCCTGCATCAGCATTGGTTCAGTGGGAAGCCACACCTTCATTCTTCTTCTTCTTCTTCCAACTTTCCGGCAGGCTGTACACCGGCGAGTGTAATGTTGCCACCCCCCCCAGGTGAGAAAAAAAAAAAAAAAAACAAAAAACATACAACCCTAACTAAATTCTGAAAAACAGACCAGATTGGTGGAGAAACTGAAGGACAGCACACCACACTGCAACGTTCTGAAGGCACAAGGGCATGACGTTCCAAAACGAAAAAGTAGAAATCCCGAAGTCACCAAGAAGCATGAACAAAACCTGTCTTTGAACCCTGAGTTTGCATCAGCAAAAAAGTACATGAGAAACTGTTTCCCGTTTCCCACAATCACAAAGCCCACTGAAAACAGTGTACAAACAAGCAGCTAGACCACAATGACCCAACCTCAGCCGGGAAACATCACCTCTCTATGGCAGGAAAAGGGTGCCTGAGGGCTCCTCTTTATAGAATTCTGACAGGAGTAGGACTGTCTTCACTCCCCATCCCATTCCACCTGCCACTGCTTGTCAAGATAGTCCCTACATACAGTGTAGCACTCCTGTCTACCAGCAACAAAAACATCTACATCGTCCTTTGAAAGGGAGTCCTTTGCCAGTGTTTTCAGCAGCTTCATTCCCCTCAATCCCAACATGTCCCATCACCCAGAGAGACAAAACATTTCACCCCGAACACTCCATCTCAAAAAGACACATCAAAAAATCTTAAATCAGGTCAAGACGTGACTCAGATTCTCTACAGCATAGAGCCAACAGAGCAGATGACGAATCAGAGCATACGATCGCATGCTCAGGAGCACGGTTCTTCACCCAGCGCAATGCCCACAAAACGGTCAACAGTTCTACAGAGAACACAGACAACCTCTCTAGTTACACGCACACCAATACCTTCATGCATTCCAATTACAAACACTCCAAAGCCTGTTCTTTGAGATCCAGTATCCTTTGAACCATCTGTAAAAATCTGCACAGCGGCCTTTTGTTCCTGCAAAAAGGATTCAACCTGTTTGCGCAGCAGCTCTTTAATCTAGTCCAAGGAAACCCACACCTTTTCAGCACCACACCTGTAAATGATCAGAGAGAGACACGCAAAGATCCAGCAAACAAAACACAGAGGTCCCACTTTGACACAGAAATACAGGAGACAAAACAGAAACACAAAAGAAAAAAAAAAACTAAACTAAATACAGTCACAGCTGTAACAGAGCACCAACAACTGAACTCGTCAATTCAGTGAACCACAGCTGGAACATGAATGCAAGAAAACAGAAATACCCTACTAATGTACTCAATTGTAGGTCTCCAGAAAATATAATAGGTTGGTGAGTAGTACGACTGCAAGATTCGATAATTAGCAAAGCATTTTTCAACACAGTGGTCTGAAAAGGATTGAATATAGAGTAGGTTTCTCTGATTAAACTGACATTACTGAGTTATTTTAGGCAGAAAGTTTGTACATTTTTAGTTGCTTTCAGGAGCTTTTTCAACAGCAACTTTAACTGCTGTCCCTCCTGTTTACATCCATCCATCATCAGAACCGGCTGAACCCCCTCCAGGGTCATGGGGTTGCTAAAGGCAACCCATTTTCTATTACATTCACGCTTAGTTACTTGGAGTAACCAAATAACATAAGAGGCATGTTTATGGACTGTGGGAGGTAACCCATTCATGCACAAGGAGAACTTGCAAACTCCACACAGAAAGGTCCCAGCAGGAACTCAAACCAGGGTTAAGGCTTGGGGATTAGTGGTGAAACGGTTCAAGGAAGAAGATTTTAAGTTCTGGTGCCCTGACTCAACTTTAAGACAATGTCACCTGGATAACTGAGAACTTTCACCGACAACCACAAAACTTTGAAAGTTGCTGGTACTTTCAAAAACACCAAAAGAACTGTTCTTTGGACTCTGGAGATAACACCCTCTGCACTTGCAGACCAAAATATTTATGCACATTATTGTCTATAGCATGCTGCGAGCAACAGGTCAAAGTGAACATTTAAACACACAAGGCTAAGTACGGGTGAAGTAGATGAAACACAGACATGCTGTTCGCATTTTAGATCCCCCCCCCCACAAAGCAAGAAAGTCACCAGCTGGCAACACTAAAGTGACCTCCTCCATTTTTCTTAAACATTCGCCGATGTGTCAAACGCTAGAATTTATTTTGATCTCTCAACCTGAAGTGTCTTAAATACTATTGTATTCAAAGTTTATGCTTTCAATAAGCAAACATTTGGTATTAAATATGCAAATATCTGTCTGATATGAAGCAAAGTGCAAGCTTCTTGGATACATTTGACTTTCGTGGAGCCATATGCTCTTTTGTGCAAGCACAGGGCAGCAGGAGGCGTGTGTGGGGGGGATTTGAGTAGCCATTTCACAAAACATGTTGCACACAGTTAGACCACTGCAGAGGGAGCGTATGGCTGTCATATCTTATGTTATTACAAGGTGAAGACAAAGGCTGTTGTGAAAAAAGCACTGCTACTTTTTTTTTTTCCAAGTACAGCACACCTGTGGTCAGCAGCTTTACTTTTCAATGAAAAGGGCTCATGGTGGGAGGGTTCAACAGAATCAAAGGGCCACAGTAGTTTGTAAACCTTTCAGTTCAAGTCGAATTTATCAGCTTCACTTGTAGAATGCCAAAATATGATGCAGTATTTTCTAGTTCATTTTAATTAGAATTAACCAGTTTGACTTGAAAATGAAAAATGTTAATCAAGCATACTTCATTGTCAGCAATACACTGGAAAAAGCATGTAATTTTTAATCAACTCAGGCCACTGAGTAGAAAATATGTTTCCAAAACAGTTCATGCAGTTGCTTTTTCCAAAGAAGGATGACTTTGATTCTCATGACAGTTTGAAACGATATCTGTCAAATACTCAACATGTTCAAATGTGTTCTAATAGATGTCACTGTAAGCTAAAATTGTAATTTTTTATCTTCATTTTTACTCCATGTCTTTATAGCATAAGAACATTGTATTTGTTTTAAATAAGTTCTAAAAGATAAGAAATAAAAATAATTTTAAAATGAGAAATATTTTTTCAAGCCAAATTTGTTTTGCTTGTTTTGCCTGATTTTTGGTTCTGGTTTTATGTACTTGACCAGAAATCAACATTTCATACTAATCTGAAAACCTTTGATAAAACTCTGCATGGTAGGTTAATAACAGCTGCTCCAATGGTTGATCAGATTCCACAAATTTGATCCTTTCACAATGAATTTTAGGATTTGCTTTTAGAGCTCCTAATATTAAGTCTCGTTTTGCACATTTGAATTACTGTAGCCTTATTTTGAGAGCTCTATGGGTCAATACTGACATTTCTCACAGCTTTCAATATAAAGTTCAGTTTTTCACAAAAGTTTGGTCTGATTGCTTCTTGAAAAAATCTAAATGAATTCTGTTGACAACGCTAACACGAGAAAACTAATCGTTCAAATTTAGAAAAGTCAATTTGGAAAATAGCCCCCCAAAAATTAAATGCTTGTCCTGTAATAAGTCAGAATGAGAATATCACCATCCTTTTTTTTTTGTAGAAAACCTTTAAAGAGCCACTCTAAAGAAAATTGTGTTTTTTTGGGGCTTTAACATGTTTTTGTACAAATCTTTCTGATGCAGGACATGTACATATAAAGAAACTTCGGCTAACAAGTATTTCTTTATTCAAATCAGTATGAATCAGGAACACACAAAAAATGCCATTTAAAAAGAGCTTGTATCTGTGGCGCAGAAGCTACAATCACCATAAGTTCCCTGCTCTGCTCTATTCTGATACACCCACTTGTAGACAAATAGATCTTTTGTTTTCATCATCCATACTGGCTCAAATGTTTACAGCTGGATAGCTCCAATATTGCTTATTATCTTTTGTTGAGCCACTAATGTACGGATGGGGATGTGAGGGAGTGTGAGCTGGCGGGATTGCTTGTAAACAGATGGATGACTGAAAATAGGGTTACCGCCCACAATTCATAGGTGAATTTCTAATAAACTTCTGGCGCTCTGCAGAAACTGTCATAGAAAATGACACGAGTTTTAATTTTGGCAAAAAACTTCAGAAACATTAAAAGACCACTGGGACTGCTTTTAAAATGGATCAAAACATGATTGGTGTGCAAATTTAACTTTTCAACTTTTCTTCATCCTCAACTTATAAAAAGTTTACCTTTATGCAGAAGCAGCATCTTGATAATAAACGAGCAGATTGACTTTTTTCTGGTTTTCTGCACATTTTAATTATTATTGGAAGGAATTTTAAGCAGATGAAGGAATCATGCCAACAGTTTTATTGACACAATTATTTGAATTTCCAATAGTCCCAAAGTACACCCATATTTAACAATGTAGTGTGTCACTAACGGAGAACATAATAATTGATGCTTAAAGATTGACTTTGAGATGTTTGAATACAGACCTGTCAATTGTGATTGACTGGTTTGCATTTGCTGCCTTAGACTGTTCAGAGAATTGAATAAAATAAAAAAAAGTGAGTTTGTGTGGGCCCTGCACATTTGATTAATACACAACTATGCAACTTCTGGATTAAAAAGCACCAACGGAAAATCAAAAAAGTTCAAGCTGGTGTGCAGGGGAAAAAGGGATTTCTTTTTTTTTTTTTTTTTGTCTAAAGATTGTTTTTTAGAAAGTATCTGCCTCGAGCCATAAAGATTCCAGCAATAATTTGCATGTAGCGCAGGATTTCTCATCTTCTTATGTGATCTACACATGAATGGCCTTAGACAGCAAAAGTCTTTGAGTCAGCCGACCAGAACTTTGGAGTTAAATCCTTCCAAAACCTCTGGAATAACTCAAAGACAGATTGTAACAGATGCTGCCTATCCAACTAGAGTGGGCTCAAGCACATTTGCATGTTGAGAAGTGAGAAAATCTCTAAATTCTTATGTGCAGATATAGAAACTCATGCATACAAGCTGCGAATCATTCCAAATACCTAAAAAAAAAAAAAAACAACTTGGTGCTTGGGATTTTTTTTCCTTTAGAGTAAAAAACCTATTCATTTAATTTCTCAACATTTAAGGACATTTAAATATATGTCATTCATCTGCATCCAATTTCATCCAGGATTAGCTAAAACTGGAACAAACAAGAATGCCATTGTCTACCTTATCCCTTTGTACAGCCATGGAATTTGTAATGTTTCGCACTAAATGCTTCCATGGTGATTCTGGTCGTCTCATGAATAGATGCAGCCTAAAATAAAGCCTTTCCCCCCCTCCTAAATCTTCTTGCTTTCTCTTCCATCCCGTAGTGAAAATGTCTGCACATCCATGCAGCGACAGAGGAAAGGCAGTCACCCTGGGTCACAGCCTCTCATTTCTGCAAATGGGATCAGTTTATTTACAGGTTTGTGGGGCTGTTGGGTGCTGGGAGGGGTGGCATATGGACCGGATGATTTACATGTTTGCCAAGTCACAAGGAGAAAAATGGCAGAAACGAAGTTACCAGGAGGACGATGAGAGGTGATTGCTTCTGCGAGCCCCCAAACCCAACCTTCAGCCAGAGCCATCAAAGGCACTGGATGAAGCCATCAGCAAGTGACTATTTAGTCAAAGTCCGAGCTGATAGTCATTAATCCAGGCAAATTCATATATTTTCCCGCTAAGTTAGTAGGAAAAGACTGAATCCCAAATTGATCCATCCACATAAATAAAAGAAATTACAATTAAAACTGCGTTTAAGTATTTATTCAAATTGTGGTTGATCGGGAGCTGATTAAAACGCACCACTAGAAAAAGTTCAGGTTTGTGACACCGATTTCTGGTTCCGGTCAGCGAAAGGACGCGCGTTGCAAGCACTGCGAGTGATCTTTGGATAAAAGCGAGTAAAAAGCGTATTTTTCGCAGAATTACCGCAAAAGTACTAACTCCTTCACTAACATGGCCCAGAAGAAGAACCAAGTGTCGAATGGAGACTTTGACATCAAACAGGCTATTGACCAGATCAATGCTAAGTTAACTCCTTTTCTGGACGTTCAAGCTAAGCTAATTCCTCTGATGAAACTTCTGGAGGAGTTCAAAAGACTGCATGCAATGAGAATGAGTAACAAGAGAACCGAGTCGACATCCTGGAGCAAAGAGTGAATGACATGGAACAGAATAATGTAATTCTCAGGGAATTACCTATCAAACCCGAGGCGAGGCCACAAGCTACCACAAGCAAGAATGTAGGCGGTTCTGCTTTTGATCCAGCCGTGAAATGTCAAATTGAATCATTTCTGAGGTCTAAAGGGATCTCCCTGGATCTAAATACCATCAAGACCTGCCACCCGCTCGCCAGAGGAAAGGACGCAAACAAACCAGCGATTCTTATCAGGTTTGTGAATCAAAAGCACAAGGTGGCGCTGATGAAGCAAAAGAGATATCTAAAAGGATCAGACGTCTTTATTAACGATCATTTAACAAATAGATGCGCTAAAATCACCAAACATGCCAGGATGTTAAAACGCCGAAAGTAAATACTAAACACGTGGGTGATTGACTGCAGGATCTGCGTCAAACCATTTAGTCATCCGGATTGGTCTAAAGCAATTGTTGTCAACCATATGAGAGATTTTGGGAAGTGCTTAATCACAGACGTCTGAACAGACAAATGGAATAGCCGAACAATTTCAAGAAAATCATGGCGCCCGGGATCCTCTACTAACTCTAATCCCCAACTGTGACCCTGATTTCCCGCAGAATTCTGACTTGCACACAACATGCTTGCTAGAATATGAGCTGCAGAGGGACAAGGACCCTGACAAAAAATGTCTGCAGACATAACACCAAAGAAAACGTTATAAACTCTCTTCAACCCATGAGGATAGTTGCTAATCAGGCAGCAAGAGAAGGAATACAATCCACTATCAATAAACAAAATATGGACCTCTTTCTTGCACAGAATCTACATATAATCATAACAATAAACTCCCTGTATCAATTATTGAAGATTGTTAAAATGATTGATCTCTAATCATTACTTCACTTGGTTTCCAAAAATGTGACATATAACTCCTGATTTTTCAAATGAAAAATAATATGTGCATACTTTCAATTGTAATCTATATTCATTTTTTTTTTCCACAGATAAAAATATGCCTTATTTATAATGTTGACACTTGCTTATTATTGCTTTTTCTAATGAAAAATAATCGTCACCTTTTTTAAACTTAGATGCTTGATCTGCATATGCTATGGTGAATTCTGAAATAATCTAATGTTCAGTGTCATGATCATTACGTACTTCATCTTGTCAAATTATTTATCGAAGCTAAAGAATTTTGAATGATCTGAATCTGTGTTGGTAAGGTATAAAGCTCTGATTAGAAGTTATGAACAGGATAATGACAACTTATGCAAAGAAAATGGCTACGTACTGGGTAGGATGATATAAGTTCACTTCCTGATATCATGTGTAAAGATAATGGTTAGGTGAATAGGGGGTGGGATTATATAAATTATTTTCCTTCCACTCCCTTTCAAACAATCCACAATTATGCAATGTTTGATATGTTTTTTATATGTATTTAAACCTTTGTTGATTGTACTGTTTTATGTACTATTTCTTCACTGCTCCATTCCTCTAAGGAGGCGGGGTTGCTCCATGCCAACAGTCCTGCCCATTACTGTGAGGTACATTTTAAATGAACTACTGCAGTTGAGCAGTATTTATTTTGGCTAAAAACCGCATTACAATTAAAAGACAGCTGGGAACAATTTTACCATAGAAATAAACAGTTGGAGTGGAAATTCAAAGCTTTAATTCTGCACATGTGTTATATTTCTAACTGGTTCCTCAAAGAGGAGAGGGAAACAGTGGTCATAAAAGTTTGCTTGTGCTTTGTTATTGTGGTGAAACCTCTCTTCAATTGCTACAACCTGAACTTCTATAATAAAATAAAGACTCATTATAAAATACCATGAACTTCAACAATCAACAACAGACTGCCTTCAGTCAAAAGCTCCCTCTGAGAATCCAACAGGTATATATAGATTGAGGGAGTGGCCTAAAAGAGAAGCAGGTGTGTTGATTAACTTCAGGTCAGGTGTGATCAATTAACCAGGAGACAAAAATACAGATAATCAATCATTGACCCTAAAATGTGACATTATCCAGTAACATAAAATATGGCCATTGCAAATTAAGATTTTTTTTTATTATTTGTTCTTCTGCTTTTGTTTGTATAACTTTATGCTTGTAAATTTTTAAAATTCTGGAAAACTTCTGTGATCCATTTCTGGGGGCCTGACCCTTATTATATCGTTTTTTTGTCAATTCTAACTACGTCTTCTTCTGCCCAGTGAAGTCCAGGCATTGTCATTGGTTTTTAGGAGCATTACTTAAAGGGTTTTCCAGGATGTTAATGGCGTTTGTAAAAGCTCCTACTCAAAATGCTGAAGCAAGATAAGGATCAGTTTTACCTTTTCAGTTGCAGCTACAGTAAAGTCAATTAAATGTTTCTCACAGAGACTTGTTTTTAATTTCTACAAATGGTGCTTCTTAAATTAAAAATAAAATAAACCTAAATACTCAAAGAAACCAATTAATTGGTTTTTACTCTAGTGAGCCTAAAATGATTTAGTGGTTAAGTAACCTTTAAATCACAAATTTAAATTAAAGACATGGTTAAAAGGACATATTGATTTAGCACTGATGGGAGATTAAAATCACACACAAACACACCATTACTATAAATAATCATCAAACTGAAAGCAGCTTTGGAAACAAATTGATGAAGTTGGTGGCAAAGTGTTTGTTTGAGAATTAAAAAAAAAAACCAAAATCTTTTCAGAATGCATTTGACAGCTGTCACGTCAGCAGTTATTATATGAGTTTTAGCACTACAGAACCTTTCTCTTTACTAAAATTTAAACATCCATGACGTCAAAGAACATTTTGTTTTTTATGTCTATCGTCTGTGTCTGCAGACAAAATCTATCATCATAAAATCTGTCATAACTCATAATCTAATGCCTGTCTTCCAGCCTAAAATAATCCAAAATAACTGGTTTAGGAACCAAAGTTAAATCCGCTATGTACTATAGGAAATAGAATATAGGAAAAAGAACACACCTTTTATTATTTTATCTCCTTAGCAGATAAAAAAAAAAACTTTAGTGGGCAAGCGATGCGAAACAGTAAAAGCTGGTTCACTTTGGCGACCCCTGACAAGATACGCAGAAAAGTGATCAATTGTGTTGGTGTTAATGCTATTAATTAAGATATAATAATCTTAAATTTTCACTCTGATCATCGCTGATCTATTTTCAAAGTGTTCCCAATGGTCTTTTTCTAAAACATAGTTTCTGCAGAGTGGCAGCAGAGCATTCCAAATTAACATCTGAGTCGTGGGCGGGACCATTGGCATGGAGCAACTTGGCCCCCCTTCCCATCACACACTTGTTTACCTGTTTTTCTCTTTGCTAACAGCCCCTCACACCCCCAACCTAACCTTACAGTGGCAAAAAAATGATGAGCAATTTTGGAGATATCCAGCCCAAAACTGATCATCAGTTCTGGCTTGGAGGAGGAAAATGAAGAAGTAAATGAATCTAGTCGTCTACATATGGATGCATCAGAATGAAGTGGGGTAGGGAGCTTGTTGTCTGCCCGGCATACCTTTTACATCATAAATAAAATCTTTTTTCAAAAGATGATTTTCATCTGCTCCTGATTCACAACAATTAGAAAAAAGGAATACTCAGAAATACAATTTGAAGCTTAATTTCTTACTATAGGTACTCTATCATTAAAAAAAAAAAATGTCACTAGAACATGTTAAAAACACAAACGTATTTTTTTTAAAGGAGAAACTACATCAGGCAATGATGCGCGACTATCCAAAATTCTCCAAGATGACATCAATGTACTAAAAGTTAACAGAAAAAGCTTTTATTCAAAATCAATGTAAGAATTAGTAACAAATAAAGCTTTCTATAGCAGAAAGGTACAGTTTTATTCATATAAAAGTATTTAAAATAATCATAAAGCAGTATTCCTGTTTTGATCAAATTTAATTCATGTAGATTTTCTTTAAAGCTTTTGAAAACATTATTTTCTAATGTCTGCAGTTTATATTTTCTATCCTCCACGTGCAATTCCCCATTTAAAAAAAATCTGTGAGTTTAAAGCAGAAATTCAAAGCACAGCACGTATCTTGTCTGTATTTTTATTTATATTTCTGCATACGTTATTATTTGTCAAAATAAAACAAGTACATTTACGTTTTGAAAGCAAAGCAGCAGAGTTTAGTTCAGCTTCAGTCCCACACAGATGAGAATTCACAGCAGGGAACAGTATTGACTAGGACTGCTGCTGCACTATTATATTGGTTCGTAACTGCAGGCATTTGAGTGCTGATGGAAAAAATGGTTTTGTTAATACTGGGGAGACTCAGAGTGCTTCCACAAAGCTCTTCAAGAGCCCCCATCAGCACATGGAGAGCTCAGCCCTGTCCAGCTGAAAGGTCAAGTGCTGCAAAGATGGAAAATGTTTTCACCGTCAGGCATTCTGCTGTGGCCCTTATACACCCCGGGACATACATATCCAAACAAAAACCAACCTTTTAATGGTTAATTGAGAGACACAGGAGACATGACTCTCCCTGCCTGCATTACCAGACAGAACAGAAACATCTATCTATAATGCCTGATGAGGAACTGTCGAAGCCTTTCTACTTTAGCTCCAAAGCCGTGGTCGCTCACAAGCATTTATTTGAAGAGCTTTTCAAAGAAAAAGGAGACAAAAGAGAAAAGAAAAGCTTTAAAAAAGAGAAAAAGGGGATGCCAAGGTGTTTTTTTCTAAGAAGCTCAGATTCTCACACATCCAAAGGGTTATAAATGGATGATAGATGCCATCATGCCATGAAAAACTTTACAATCCCTCCTTCAGCCCAGGTTTCTGCTTCATCTTTTCATGTTTTCTGCAACACTACAAGCTGATCCCTCTTATCTCTCACCCTCCTACAGTTATCTGTATCAGGCTGCAGCTTTTTAATGGAGGTCAGTGGCTTTTTCACAGAGCAGCATCTTTTAAAGGGAAAGATATAACATGCTGAGTCTGTTGGCTTAAGATCTTAAACTTGAAGTTTGTGCAGGGTCCACTGAAGGAAATGAACACAAATTTTTCAAACTATTATGTCGTTTTCTCAAAGTGAAACAAATGTAAGCAACAAATTTAATGTAAGCATCTGCAGAGACTGTAGGAATCTCAGACGGCATTGTGTCTTTTTATTCATGATTCGCCATGACCCTACAAAGGAAGAAAAAACTGTTTCATGAAATTATTATGATGAAAATTTCACTTTTTTGCAACATGGCGTGTTCAGTAAAGGTTGACTGTCCTGCCTGTACTCAATTTAGTGACTTTAAAGGAGAGGACATTTTCACATTTCATAAGGTTGTGTTTGTGCCAGAGATGGGAAATGATGGTAGACTTGAGACTTAGGAATGATCCTCACGTTTTGTACTTTCTTTCAAACTTAGACCCATCACTTTTGCCATTGGAAATGATCTGTGTTCCATTTTCTCCCTGAATCAGCTTGTTTCACCACAATCCTCACCCTATGTCCTTGATTTATTTCCACGATCAATGATCTCTGAATTAAAATACACCAAACTTAGTTTGACTGGTAAGAGATTGTCAAAAGCCAACTGCCCTGAGGGGTGGATATGAGCTGTTTGTGGGTGAAAAAACTTGTATAGAGGTGGTCCAGATGAAATTTCAAGGTCCTGGATTGCTCCATAAGCCAGTTCAGCAACAATGTGTTTTTTTTTGTTTTTTTTACAGGTATGCTGCCAGCGACAGGTTGTAAAGAACACTTAAACACGCAAGGGAAAGTAAACAGGGCCGGCCCTGGGCATAGGGGATTAGATGTGTGTGTTGAGGGTTGGGATGGGGGGGGGTCCTACATTTTTATGGTTGTGCTATTTTTTTAATCTGTTTTATTTTAATGTAAAGCACTTGTGTTATGCTTCATAGGAAAAGTGCTATACAAATAAAGTTTGATTTGATTTGATTTGATTGCCAACATAGGCAGCTGCTTGGTCCAGGGCCGACCAAGGCCCTGGGCTGCATGGCATCTAGGGCCGGGCCCATAAGTAAGGCTAAAGTAGATAAGATCTAGGCGTGTTGTACAAATGTCACATTTTTTCAGCCCAAATCCTGCCCTCTACCAGGAGCCCATTAGTTCTGTTTACATGACAAATGGCCACTCTTTGCATGTTAGGAAGTATGAAATCAGACAATCCGAACGTAGTTTGTGTGGGTATCTTGTACGGACACTTGCGCATCACATGCAAATTGGAAGTGCAGCATTCACACATAGTAATCAGCGGGCCAGTATTGCACCTTAGAAATAAATAGAGCGTGGCATAAGGGCACAGTATGACAGTATCAATCCTATGTTATAAATGTGCATGAATACTTCACAATACACTCGTCATATGGACAATAATTGCCCATTTTTCCCTGGAGTGGGCCACACAAGCCATATGGGATTCTGCAGGACACACCTGCGCTGTCCTAAAGATGCAGAACAGATGCAGAGTAATAATGAATTGTTTTTTTCTGCCTGCATTCACATTGTTGTGAACTGCAGCAGGGTTTACTTGAAAGTGAAACATGACCTTCACTTGCAGGTGGACTGGAGTTCATCTGTGTCAGAAACTGGTGGTGGAGGACCCAAAATACAGGATGCAGGAGACCAGAATTGGTGGCAGAAACCAAAACATTTAATAAACAAACTGAATCATGTGGAAAACCCAAAAAAGTGGCAACACAGAGCAGACCTGACATGGTAGAACTGAAAACCAGACACTTCAATATACTGGGAAAAGCTGTGGATGAATCTGGAGTAACAAAATCCAAAACAAAACCAAACTAAAGCCCAGAATACTCACAATCTGAACCCATAGATCGGATTCACTTACAAAGCTAACAAATGAATTAGACTGTTTAATACCTGTGGTACAGGCTTTACACTTACCCAAAACCTGTAAGCATATTAAAATACTTAACACCAAAGACGTATACACTCAGGGAACTATCTTTTTTATCTGTACATTTTTTTCTACACTTCCTCACTCTGGCATATTTAGCAGAATATATTACATAAAAAATATAATACTCTATGAATGAAAAAATCTTCAATCTCCAGTATAAGATAAAATATTTTCATTTAGCAGTTAAATGGTCCATTTCCTAAACCATACATCAATCAACAAATATGCAAATTTGTCTGAAATTTGTTTGTGTGCAGAGCTTAACCAACTGTAATGCTTTAGATAGCAGAGTTCAACCAGCAGATGGTCACCCTTACTGTTTCTCCTGGAGGTTTCATCTTTATTTTCCATTAGAAGGAGTTTTCCTCTCCACAGTTGCCCATTTGCTTACTCAGTACTGGGATTACACCCAAAACTCTTTTTTACAATGTGTTGATCATTTGTACATATAGGCTTTTATGAAGATATGGGCAGTCAGTGCTCTGTCATTGCTAAAGATTACAACATATCATGTTAGAATCTGAAGAAATTGCTCTGGGTAGTTTTAGGATTTTATCTGCTGTTGTGATCAAATAGTTTACCCTACTAGAATTGATATCCATATTTCTGACAATTAATTGTCCGAAGGCAAATGATTCCACAACAGCGGTTTCATATATCTAGCTTCTTATTCTAAAATAGCCAAACAAAGCTTCATTTTTGTCACTGATCCTTGGCACAACACTGGTGTCCGACACTACCGATAGCTAGCAGCACATTCCACACCTTTGGGGGCACCGCCAATCACGTCACTAACTTTGTGACTGTGGTTCAAAGAAGTCGAGATATGGATGATTATTGCATTTTTTTTATCTACAGCCAACAATTTTTCATATGTAATCACATAGCCTAAGGGGTTTCATAAATGCAGGGAATAACTACAGGTAAAAACTGACATTTTAAATATCCTCAAAACAGGCTGAACATGCAGCTTTATGGCCCACTAGCTGCATTGGGGGGGGGTGTTTGGTAGGAACAGGCCTGACGCTGACTTGGAGCTTCTTTCTGGCATGTTATCGCCGAAAACAGGAACGGATAATCATGTCAAAATAGTTCCAGCCTCAGTTCCAGTTCCTTGTGCGCAATGCCCAATTATTTACAGTCATTGTATCAAGCAAACATGGGAGGATGCAACAGAACTTATCAACTTAGAGGATTCATTTTAGGCTAAAAGAAAAAAAAAACATATTAAACATGTCCATTTTCTATTGTCCCATCTGCCAAGTCAACAGACACAAATGGCGCAGAGACATGTAGATGGAAATAAGGTAAGAACATTTAAGTATTTAAAAAAAACATGCCGCTAGAATATTAACCAGCCAAGCTGTTTACATTGACATTTTCAGGGTACAGTTGTATCGTTGTGAAAGTAGCACAAACACACCTTATTTGTTTTGAGTTCAGCCCCAGAGAGCGCTGGCTTAATTACGAGTGGCATCTTGTTGCGACCCGCTACTTTTCAGCTCCACGTGAAGCCGCTGGCTCCTCTGGATTCTCTGATTTGACATTTCCCAAGAGTTTCTTATCTCTTCAGCATGATGTGTATCTGCTCACTTGCCAGCATACCGTCTATCAGTGTCACTGGGTAACAATATGGATCACATTGTCCCTGTGAAGAGCCTCTGAGGACTGGGATTTTTGCTGAAAGGCCTAAATAACACATTTGTTTGATGAAGGTCTTTAATGTCTTCTTATCCTTGAAAAGGAGAAAATGGTTGAGGATTAGAAATATACCATGCAAGCCTGTTTAATACCCCCTCTTTATTCTTTTTCTCAAACAGCAGTATGACTGTAATAGAGGATTGGAAACATGTTGTTCTCGTTCTAAACAAATGACGCATCTGCATGAACACGGGATGAAACAGAAATCCTCAATGCAAAGTTAAGCAAAACAATGCTGCTGGCATATCTCACCAAAGACAATTAAAGCATGTGTGCATGCACAGAAATGCCATGTCTGTGCATGCACCCAAAAAGACATGCACTCCTGTCGACACTCTGACTTTCCCACCAAAGCCATTGTTTCTCATTCAAGCTGAGTTATCCAATCAATAGGACCACGCACAACTCTTTGCGGAGCATTATTAGGATTGAAAGATGTTGCTATCCGCTTTTGTATGCTTCAACTGATACCTCTCTCACTTCAAAGCCCAATCAAAGAGTCTTGGCTGTCTGCAGAAGACGTGAAACCAAGGAGATACACTGCCATCTTGTGAGAGAAAGAAAGGCAGAAGAGAAAGCAGCCAAAGCAGGCAAGAAACAAGGTATTCTTCTGGATAATGGGATTGTACAGTAAGTTTGGGACAAGTTTGGTAAGTTACCCCGTCACTGTTAAGTAACTTAATATAGACTTATTTTTACAGCTAACATTAAACTTGCAGTCTGACAGACTCACACACAACAAACGCTGGTACATGAGCACGCAGTTCCAGATGTGTTGGCTTTTTTAAGTAAAAAACAGCTTTAAACCTGGATAAAACTCTGAACTCTTTAGATGCACATTAGCATGCAAATAGCTCACTCTCTTTGTTACCTCTCACCTTTGAAAATGTCACTGCTAATCTTTGTGATTCTTTAGAATGGCAGTGGAGTGATAAACATGGGGAGCCTTGTTTTCCCTCAAGTCTGTGGAGGTGCCACTGGTTGCAACACGCTGAAAGATAAATGCTTATCAGATCTCAGAGTGGCCCAGATACTGAACATTTTCGCTCTGCCCTTTATTGGATTTCTTTCTCTCCTTTTGTTTTTTTCTGTCTTCATGTTCTTCTTCTAGACTGTTAACACTTATTAGCAGAAAGTTCAATGGAATTCAGGCTTTAAAGACGCTGACTGCTCTAGACTAGTGGTCTCCCAACTCCCGGTTCCAGTCCATGGGACAGTTGGTACTGGGCCGCAGAGAAAAAAAAATATGACCTACATTTTTCCATTTGTTTTTATTCTGATTCTGAAGGAAGATTTATTTTGGAAAACTACTGGATTGTCTCTATCACATCTCTCATTCTTGACTTGTGTTAAGTCGCTCGGTCACAAAATCAATCTACTATTTTCTAAAATTGGCTGCGCTGACTGCTAAATTGAAACCTTCAAGCTAGAAAAGTTAATAAAAAAAACATATTTGGAAAGTTTATTTTCCAAAAGAATCCGTGAGAAAATAAAAGAAGAACCTTCAACTTCAAAATAAAAGAAAGCTGTATTTAGCAGAAAAAAACAGGAGTTTTTACTCTAAAATGTTATTATTATTATTTAACTATTTATTGTGACAATACTTCCCACACATCCAGCCAGCTCTCCATTATGTTCAGTAACAGGCTGAACCAGCTTGTCTGTCGTTACACCAGTCCATGGCCTAAGAAAGGTTCTGGACTCCAGACTACTTAAAAACATTTTAACACCTAAAACATCAGCTTTTGGGAATCAATATTCAGAATTATTGAAGAATAAACCACAGAAAAGACTATTTACATAGAGGAAAACAAATTGGTTCCACATATAAATGACCCCTATCGTGGCAGTCAAACTAGGTGGGAGTCATATTTTTAAAATAAAGAAATATTGATGAGAAACTGAGACATGCCATTTGTGAGTTAATGGCATTGACATACGATGGTGCAAAGAGATGTTTAGCAACCACCAATTTTTGAAGCTTCCTATTTAACAGTATGACAGTAGTCCACACCCTTAAACAGTCAGACTGCAACCTCCCCACCGTGACCAAGACCAAAGAGCTGTGTGAAGACACCAGGGGCATTTCTGTGATCCTGAACTAAACGGGTTTAAGTCCGTCTACAAACAGCAAGCAGATTGAAAATAAGAAATAAGCTGTTGAAGCAATTAATAGAAAACGGAAAAAAATACAAGATCACTGAAAATCTCCCTCTAACTGGAGCTTCATGCATATGCTATGATGACTTCTGAAATAATCTTATGTCTAGTGTCATGATCATTGTGTACTTCATCTTGTCATATGATTCATTGAAGCTTAAAAATATTAAATGACCTGAATCTGTGTTGGTAAGGTATAAAGTTCTGATTAGAAGTTATGAACCGGATAATGTTAGCTTATGCAAAGAAAATGGCTATGTAAGTACTGGGTGGGATTATATAAATTCACTTCCTTCCACCCCCTTTCAAGCATTCTACAATTATCCTATGTTTGACATGTCTTTGTATGGATTTAACCCTTTGTTGATTGTACTGCTCATGCACCTGTTTTGCTTGCTTGAAATAAACCATTTCCAATCCAATCTAAACATGGATTCAAATACTTTAGTGTTCCAAAGGTTCCCTGCTTGAGCCAGAACATGTCCAGTCCCATTTAACGACCAAAAATCTACAAAGATGTGCAAATTTGCATACATTTTCCGATAAGTGCATGATACACTACAAGGCTCGTCACAGCTGACCTGCAGGCATTTCAATATTAAGGTCAAAGACACGCCTTGTATAAACATTTGAACACAATGTGTACCGATCTTTTGGTTTCTTTTTTTGTTTTTTTGTCTCAAGAAATTGTATTTTTTACATGATGGAGCAGTAATGGCTAATGATATTTTCTAAATTAAAAATAATCCAATACCGTATCAGATCAGCCCCTTAAACCAGGGCTGGCCAACCCTGGTCCTCAAGAGCCACATTTCTGTGGTTGTGCAGATTTCTTAACACTCTAAAGAAACAAGAGTGAGGCTCTGTGGGTCACATGGAAAAAAGATCACACTTTGGACTTGAGTTTTAAACCACATCGGATTAAATTGTAAATGTTTTCACAAAAAAATACATATAGGCCTACATGTTGTTTTTTCACTCATAAGAAATGGATCATATTGCAGTTGAGCAACACATTGTGGCTTAGTTCAGTGTTTCTTTTTTATTAAAAAAAGGCATAAAGTTCTGGAATCAAGGAAAATCCTTGAAATATCTTTCCTAGCAAGCCCTGTGGACCACTCTCAAAGCATGCTCTCTGAGCTGTGCTCCCCTGCGTCATCATGGAGCAGATGATGCTTTTTCAATACATCAGAGGTTCAATGAATGATTCCATTTTTGGATCATGGTATGAGGTAGGCTACACACAAAGCAGACTTGTGTTCACAGAAAAGATCAAACTTCTCAGAAAGCTTTAAGCACTCTTACCATTACCTTTTCTTGCTTCTCCTTCTAGGGTCTTGTGACCTTGAAAATCAGTCTCCAACTTACCAAAGATTCATGCCGCCATCGCTGCTGTTTGTGAGAGTTCTCCCCGTGGTCCACAGCCTCACTGCAGCTGGAGCTGTGCAGCAGCACCCCTACGGACCTCTGCAGCTTTAAAACTGTTCCAACAGTTCAATCAGACCTTTTGTGTGTTCGATTTTTCATGGATCTTGAAAGAATCCAACACTCTTCCAGTTTTGTGCATCCATTTCATATCTGGGGCATAGTGTTTTAGAACATTTAAATTCAAACTATATGGATAAATGTCCATCCAGTTGTTTAGATGGACTTGAAGCCTGTAATTATTTTTTGAGAATTATTTGGATTGTTCAAAGTTCCTCAAATAACATGTTTGCCATTGTTTGCTTTATTGTAACCTATTTGTCCCTGTCCTTACAATCACATGTTACAATCATAATCAAAAGAGCACTGGGAACGATTTTACAAAAGAAAAAAATATGGTTGGTGTGGGAGTTTAACACCAGAGCTTTGTCTCCATTCTTTTTATTCTTAACAGTTCATGCAATAACGTAAACCCAGCAGATTCTGAGCCGGATAAAACAGCTGATATGCAGCACTGTCCAGTTGTCAAGTGATTACGCAATCACCATCAATCTGCTGATTCTGCAGCGGTGAAAAGCGGCTTTTCATACCGGCTTTGCATGGAAATGATGCTTTAGAACGTAAAGGGCTGCAGAACTTTAAGGATGTAAAAACAGTGGAGAACATACATGCGGAGAACAAAACAATAGGAATGTTTAGGTTTTGTTAACCGCTGAAGTTAACCAGAAAGATGACGCCATCTCTTTCTGTTTGTGTTTTTATCAGTTTTGTTGATTCTGATCTCATGTTCTAAATAAAAGTATAAATTATGGTGATTTAATAAATAGCATTTAATTAAACGCACCCAGTAAAAAGACATAGCAACTATTATAAAAAACTAAGAATTTTTTAGCTTGATTCGTGAATTGAATCTGATCGCCACCTAAGTAACGATCCCAGCTCTACTGTTGTTACATTTCAGCTGTAATTTCATGTTATAATAATGAAGATTTTTTTATATTACCTTTTACGTCAACGTGCCATCTTAAAAAAACAAAAAATGTTTACCAGTAGGTCTCATTAGAAAGGGGTTATACTTCCAGAATGATTACAAAAAAAAAAAGATATTTTTAACGAAGGGTAAAAAAAAGCAAGGCCTGGAGTAACCCCTTTTTTTAATTAGTTTTAAACTCCAAAAAAAACACTCATGCAGCAGACGTCAGTCCTCCAGACCTTGTGTTATTCATTTTGGCAGATGATTTTTCAGTCTTGGAAGCAGTGAGATCTAAGTAATGTGCGTGAGCAGGAATTACTGCCTTAGAGCCCTGTAAATGCTGTGGGGCAGAAAGAGTTGCACATTCAGTTGTAGATGCAGTCTAATCATTTTTACTCTCTTTTTGACAAGAGAAGCAGAAAATTATGTAAATGGGAACAAGTAAATGGTTAGTTTGGGAGATGATAAAGAGTCAGAGGAGACACGGCAAAGAACATTCTGTGTTTGTCCAACTCCTGATGAGATTTGCGTGTAGACTTTCAGTTCGTGCACATCAAGTGTGGAAAAGGAGAAATTTGGAAGAGAAGAAGATGAACGATCCTTAATGAGGCTTTGCTAAGAATTTAAATGATGCAACTGTTGCTTCATTTTTTATCCTAATGGTTAATTGTGTATTATTTCTTACTGGTTTCTGTTTTACTTTCTCTCGACTTGACTATAAAACATAAGATTCACAATTCTAATGTTTCATGACTGTCATGAAACAAACAAAAAAAAGAAGCCGTCTCCTTCTGAGGTCTCTGTATTTGGATGGAAAATAGTTTAGCAGGATCTGAAAAACAGGATCTGAGTCTGGTCTCACTCAGCCAGCTGGAAGTTTTACTGAAAGGACAGAAGAGGTTATTCTGCAGCAACAGGACCGTCAGGGCCTGCAAAGCCTTCAGTGAATGCCTACAATTATCTGAAAAGAAGTGTCAGAGAAATGTTAAATATACTTAGAGAGGTGGGATCTGGACAGTCGAACGTTTCAGGTTTGGCCATGCTGCCATCATGGTATTCAAGCCCTGTCACACAATCCATCCATTTCCAAATGTTTATTTTCATTTCCTGTGTTTTTCTATGTAATTTGTGCCCTTCGTAGACAGACTAATACAGAGTTGCTTCCATTCAATTCTCTCTTCGATGAGTTTTCATATTCCAGTTAACCCATCTTTACGAAAACATGATCTAAGAGGTGAAGATCCCAGAAACTCTATCCAGATCTTTCGTATAGTCATTAAAAACAGATCCCGATATGTCTGTTCAAAACAGCCCCCCAGAGTTTCAAATGTCTTCTTTTTTTTCTCCTGACATGTTTCCCTGTTTTAAACTCTGACTTTTGGTAGCAGCAAAATCACATTGTGGTTCGGAAGTCCGGACCACATTTTTCTGTCGTAATTCTATTTTTAAATGCATTGAAAGCATGCAAAAATAAATATTCTTCAAATATTTTTTTTGTTTGTTTGTTTATGGCAGTCCCTTTTTTCTTTACTTGACCATGTCCTAACCCACTCCTTCATTTATATCATATTTAGGACTAACTTTGTCTCTTAGCCCATTACTGCATTTGTTGTCAGAAAAAAGTGCTGAAAGTTGTTACCTATTCAAAACAGATTGAGAGATTTATCTCTGGATTTTAGATTCCCCTTTCTTATAAAACCTGCTTTTATCTTTTTTTTAGTAAAACTCTCTGATCAGCTTTTTCTACTTTGGCTTTGCTGTCTTATGCTTGGCATTGCCAGCATGTCCTGAAGAGAAGGTCTTCTGAAGTTTACACCCTTCTGCACTTCATGCTAGTAAGACAGACCGTTGCTCTTGGGAAAACTTCTTGCCTCAGGCAGCGTATGAATAGATTTTGAGGAGTCTATTGCCTGCATACATATTGTGAAACAACACATAGATCATTGACCAGTTGGTAAAAACTCATAGCTTTTTTCTACCTTGATTAAGGCCCAAAGCGCTTTACAGTCACAGTCCCATTCACCCACGCACACACACATTGAAACATGATAACATGACCACCATCAGCAATGTTGGTTAAGCTTCTTACCCAAAGGCACTTCAACACATTTGCAGGTAAGGCGTTAACCAAACCTGTGATCCTCCAATTACCAGAAGTTTCCACCACAGCTGCCTCTTATTGTCTAGTACATTCAAATATGTTTTTAAGTATTTTAATTAGCACATTTGATTAAAAACAAAGGTACAGTCATTACTGTGACATGACAATGGATTTCTTTGCTGTTTAATGAAGAAGTCAAGCTGACTGCACAGCTGCAACCAGAAAAGTTTGGATTTACTTTTCTTTGAATGAAAGCCCTCTCCATCGCAGCCTCGTGCTGTTAGCAGCACTAAATTGAATTTTTGCTCATGTCACTTTTGATTTGTTGTTCTGTCATTTGTCGAATTGATTTTTCTGGGGTTTTTTTCTTTTCAGTTATTGTGTTGCTGCATTAACATTATTATTCTAACATGAACAAACAGCTTTTAAAGCTTTTAGTGGTCAAACAAAATGCATTTCATCCATACCAGCAGACTATAAACCTTTGGTAAGACTCAGGACAAACTGTGGAGTTGCATGTGAAGAGCTACCTAAGGTTTTTGGGAAAATATTGCTCACACTGACTGACTCACTCTAGTTGTCTGAATCAGCAAATATCCCCATAAACATAGGACTCGTGCAAAAATGTTGTTAACTAGCAAGCTGGGAGATGTAAGAATTCCATCTTAATAAGTTCTCACTGTAAATCAATATTATTTTCATTACCTCTCTCCCAGGAACTTGCTAATGTTTGTGTGCGGCCATGCATGTCATTGTATGCGTGTGTGTCGCTCTGTAAGCTTCCAAAGCTTTTATGGCTCACCGCTATCTTCATGTCTTTCCCTTCACCTCATCAGCTGCATGTCTGGCTGTCATGCCAAAGAGAGCGTGACGCAGAAACCAGTTTTAGAATGATGTCCCAAGCAACCTTCACTCTGCCCATGTCTGAACTTAGATGAGCCACAATAGCACTTTTAACACAGATACAATTCTATTTCATTCACTTTATTTAGTGTCTGTTTACAACCAAGGTTGTCTCAAGGTGATACACAAAAAGCAAAAAATATCAAGAGCAATTGTTTTCATCCAAGTCATCCCAAACATACTTGGATCATTTTAATCCAATTCTGTCCATATCACTTTAATAAATCCAGACACTTCTGTAATAATGTTCTACACAAGGGAACAAACTATTACATTAAAGGGCGTTCAGTAAAATCCCTGTGCTGAGCAAAGAAAGGATGAAGGTGAAGAGAAAAACCCTGTAAATGGAAGAATAGGAAGAAACCCCCAGCAGACCCAGATTTAGTTAGATCATATGTGAACAGTCTGACAGGACAGGAAAGACACAAACACAGAAATATTGGATCATAGATGAGAGAAAAGAAGTTAGTTACTGTGAAAATGAGACACAACCAAAACTCCAAATCAGCGCATAAAAAACATTCTTTATTATTCTTCAACCAGTACAATCTCAGGACTTTTGATAACTCCAGCATTAAATAGAGCAAGATCTTAGTCCAGTCACGATGGACAACTAGTGAAGCTTTGGCGCAGTTTCAATGAGAAAAATCGACCTCATTTTCAGGTATGTTGGGCTGCTCCACCCATCAGTAGTAGTTCTCACTCTGAGCCAATAGCGAATGTGTTCACTTTCTTTGTAGCCATTCACAATCAAATTCCTGCCTAAAAAGTCATAGAAGTTTGTTTATCTCCATTCCACACATTTCGTTGGCCCACATCCACCCTGTTGACCTCCTGGCTCTGCTTAGTGACAGTAGTTCATTAGACATTCACCTCTAAATAGTGGACTCACTATTGACATATTGACATAAACGTATACAGAGAGAAAGATGTGATAACTTATACGGGAACGTATAGTCACAATTTCCATTACAGGTTTTGACCATTTGTTGAGTTGAACTGCCTGCTGCAGCCCTCCACTCCAGCTCCCGTCATCAGTTTGTGGCGCTCATATAGTCTGACTATAAAGACGATGGCTGCGACTCGCTGTTCCCCATCCTCCAACAATTACAGATAACAAGATGAGCACTGGTAATGAAAAGTCATCAGGGTTTTCTTCCCAGCCCAGTGTGGGCGACCATATCAGGCTCTTCCATCTCTGTTAACCTTGCTGTTGTGTCCCCTGCAGTCAGCCACATCCACGTTGGCATTAAATTCAAGTTAGCGTTTGAGCTGTGGGCAGCAGGCCCCGCTCCATCCGCCATGAAGACAGCTGTGCCAGTGTTTTCTTCAGTTGGCCATCTCTGCCAAAGCTTTCACTCTCTTCTTTTCAGCTCCAACTGCTGTAGTTGAAAAGGTTTTTATGTCTGATCTAATCTCTTGTAACGCAGCAGCACGCCGCGGCCATAAAGAGCAGGGATGTAGTGTTTGCATGCTACCTGTCTGTCAAGTCCGTGTGGATTTTGAGATAGCCTCTGCTCACAGGCGTGAGAATGAAGGACAGCTGATAATGAGGAACAGGAGTGGAGTCTTGTGGCTATCTGACATATCTGCAGAGTAACGAGCGACTCAGGATAGATGAGCAGCAACTACATATCATATGCCACCTCAGGTTACCTGGACCCTCTGTGGTTCTCCATTGCCTTGTAGCTGCCATTCCCAGTAAAAAAAAAAAAAAACAACAGTCTGTAATGATGTATGATGGTCGGGCTGTTCTCATGAGATACGGTCATGCAAAAAAAGACATTCTGGTGGTAAACCTTTATAGATAAATCAATCATATATGATCATATCTTTACAAGCCAAGTTGCAAAAACGGCCTGGATACAAAAGCTTGATCCTCTTTTTCGAAGGATTCATGTTTATTTTCATGTTTCATTTTTTTACTTGTCATCACAAACAAGAGAGGTGTGTTTTTAGTGATTTTAAATGCAGAGAAACTTGATAAGTCAGTGTTTCTGCAATTTCACTGAGAAAAAATGTCTAAATTTCTGTGATAGAAAAACAGTTTGAACAGCAAATAATATTTATTTCAAATTCTCAGTAAAATAAACAGTGAACAATTGCATGTCTGTTTGCATGTTTTGTGATTGACACAAAATAGCGCACAAGCAAGTTGGGTTCTGTTTTTCTGTAGTTCTTATTTCTGTGCTCTACTTTGTCCTCTTTAGTTTAAGTGATCCAGACATCATTCAAACGTGTTTAATCATCACAGAGCAGACAATCCAACAACTTTGTGTCTGGTAGAAATGTGCCCCTAATAACAAGTACATCCAGCCTTGTTTGTTAGAAGCCTTTTGTCTTTGTCTTCCTCGCGTCTCACAAGTCAGTGTTTCATGACAGTTGATGTCCTTTTTGGTTTCAGCAACACTTTAGGTTACCATCAATGGGAACACAAGGATTGGATTTTTACACCTCGCCAGGGATCCACATGTTTCAGCCATTTCACTCGAGAATGTCTTGATAGTCTTTCATTCAGAGATTCAAGAACCTTTGTTCCAGATACAGAGAAGCAGCCCAGACCACAATCAAACCCTCTCCATGTTTCATGATCCAAATTGCCTATTTTTTCAAAAGGTTCATTTGTCAACTCTGCGCAGATGTTTACAAAAAACTGCAGTTTTAAATGATATTTTCCCAAAAGCTTTATGAGTTTTTTATGCTTTGTAGTAACTTTTATGGTAACTCCTTTTATTTAATTTTCAGATTTTTATTCTTATTTAGTTATCCTTTATTTTTTATGTATTTATTTACCGGTAATCATTTATCATTCATTTTTGTTCACTTAAAGTCCTCTCTGCAACATTTCTTTTCTTCCTGTAACAGAGGCCTCCTTATAATTTTATTCATGTCTATTTTTTGGAGCGCGTTACCACAGTGCAGTCAGCAGAAATCCTCAATGTGGATTTTTTCTTTAATGTCTTTAAAAGTTTTGTTTTATAGCCAAGCTTTTGACAAAGCAAGAGACTGCTCTGGTAGTGTGTTCTCTTTTATGTTTGCCTTTTGTTTTAATCTGAGTTATTATTTTACAATGTAATTTATACATTTTACTTTTTAATTGTTTTAACTTTTTAATAATAAACTTTATTTTTTAAAGCACTGCAATTTTTCCTTGCAGACCTGAAGTAATACATATTAAGATCAAACAAAAAATGCCTCAAACATTTCATAGAAGAAAATAAATTACATTTTTTGGTGAGATGAACACATGAAGCAAATCTTTACAAAGAAGAGCATGCAAACTGCATGTTGGTAGTTCTGTGAGTCACATAGCCAATTTTATCATAATCTTTGTTCTCCTTCAGACTGCAAAACCTTAAATAACTTGACCTAAAAAAACAGGTGCATGATTTTTTTTTTTGATATGTACAAGTTTGGGCAGAATTTGAGTCGAACAAAGTATTACTTACTTAAGATGGAGTGGCTTTGAAAGACCAGACAGAAAATTACAGAAAGGCAGAATCGAAGCCTGAATCTTCAGCCCTTTGAAATGTAGCAATCTGAAACAGGTTGTAAATAAACAACAACTTCATAAAGGAATAAATAATGTGGGGCAAACATCAAAGTGAAGAGGAAAATGTTTGCAATATTTTAAAACTACACATCCATTGGGTTAGTTATTATATTCCAATTCATAGTTCCTAAAGCATGTCTATTTAGAAAACAGTTTATTTCTAAAGGAATATTTTTTTTTGTGCAACCAAAAACTGTCAAGAAAACTTGCCGCTAAATTCCGTGGAGGAAACTGTGGCGTGTCATCACAATGCTTCTTCCAGACACACTACATGGCGCTGTGGAACAGTTTTGATGTCAACATTATAATCTTTGATTGCTCACTCATTTCCAAATTTGTTGAGCAGACGAAGCATTGAGGTGAGGTCACCAGTTTACATTTTCATAGCTCAGAGTACATGTGTATGTTTCTGTTGTTTTTGTGTTCAAACCTTGTGAGTTATAAGTGATTCAAAAACAAATCACTAATTAAAAAGCTAAAGTCGTAGCTTTTTATTTGGACTCATCTTCGAGCTATGAAGCATACGTGTAGCAACTACCTGACCATGTTTGTCAAGAAGTCAGTTGGGGTTAATTGTCACTTGTTTACCAAACTTTTACCATATTTTTTCTCCAATTGTGGATGTGCAGACAACACAAACATACCTTTGTCACCACTGTGGCTGAATGAAGCCCAGCCTGTGCTGTGTAGGGTTTCCTGCTTGACAGTGATCTACAGTTTTCTACTTTATGGTGTTTCTTGACGTTTTTACAGGTCATCTTTTAAAATATCAATATTATTAACAATACAGTGAGGAATTTTGGACATGTTGAACTTTTTAGGCTGTTTGTAAGTTTGGTTTTTTTTTGTCGATAGGCAGCTTACATTGCAAAATGATAATAAAAAAGTTTCCGAACTCTTTCAGGTCTCTCTTGTCCACTGGTGTCCTTTACATTCGAAATGATTGAAAGTTTTTTTGGATTGCATGTTTGTTCCTATTTGTCAGTTGCACCCGGGTTTTTCAAGGGCTTTTTTTTCCAATTTCCCATCTAACAGCTTTTTGATTAATATCTAAAAGAGTGTAATTATGAATAGAAAGTTCTACATGTTCCTCTATTTATTAGAGAACTCAATTTACTTCTTACAAAGGAGTCTTCACAAACTTCACTTTTTTTCTTTTCATTAAGTCATGTTCACTGTTTACTAAAATCTGTATCCTGAATGTTTGTTTTATTTATTTCTAGCTTTGGCAAAGAAACTGCAGCAGCCAGTTTGTGTCTCAGTAAATTAGTTTTCATCTATCTAAAATAACCGCAATTGACAGTTGTTTATAACACACAAAAAGCAGCTTTCACGCTAAACTCTCAATGCCGCTTAAATCAATGCAACCATCTTTGAAAGTGACTACAGCTGCGAGTTACCCATCAGCACTTTGGAAATCTGCTTTCCTTTGAGCTGCACCGCATTTATCTGACGTTAAAATGAGCAATTTACAAGCACAAAAGTATTCACTCTTGACTTCTGGTGAGTTGCATCTCATGATAAAGCAGTGCTGTCAGAAACATTAAGATGTAAACACACAACAAGCGCTTGCAGTGGCAACCAAGAATTACTGTTGGCAAGAATGTGGAAAAACAGCATGGAGGAGCTGGCAGGTTGGTTTGCTGATGTATTTTGATGCTTGTGAGCATGAGATACTATTACAGCAGATTTCCAAATAAAGAATCCTTATAAGCCAGTGAGAACCTTTTGCTCTTTGTGTTCAGCCATCCACATAGGTGCTTTGGGTTCAGTTCATGAATAGAAAACAGCTCTTTTCTGGTGTGGCTCCTTCTATAAAGCACTTTAATCCAACACTTCACTTCTCCCCCCGATGAATAAAAAGCTCTCCCTCCCTCTTCTTCTCTTATCTCTTTCTGCATCATCCTCTTCTCTCTTCTCCCTATGTAACAGTTGAAATAGAGTCTGAGCGTTCAGCCCCGCTCGTGTCGTTGCTGCCTCTTCACCGCCGTGACAGAGTGGCGTGATTGGGTGTGCCACTTGGAGTGCTGGATGGGGGTTGTCATTGCATGATAAATCCTGTCAATATCCAAACATCTTTCACTGACTGATGCCTAAGTGGCTTACATTTGGAACATGTGCATGGAAACCGTGAGTTTGTCTGGCAAATGTCTGCAACGCTTATTAGTCCCTGCAAATATGGTGCAGTGACAGACATTCACACCTAATGAATTTAAACTAAGAGTGGTTATAAAGTGCGCTCACACCTTCCATCTTCTTCGTTTTTTGGAGATTTTTTGGACGAAGGCTGCTTAAAAAAGGTGAACTGAAGGTCGATATTCATTCTAAAATCCGTTTTAATAAAAATCTTGTATGTGTGAGTTTTCGCTTCCACATGAGACTTTGAAAAAGGAGATGAAAGCATGACAAAAGAGAAAAACAGGTAACATGACTGTTTATTGCTAAAAAAAAATGCCGAGTTTTCTTTTTCTAAATCAATACGTTTATTCAAAGAGCAAATAAAATAACAACACTACGTTATTGTGGGCAACTATAAACATCTGAAACGTATAAGCTTAAATGATTAATGATTAATTGATTTCTATCCTACAATCCAACCTGATTGATTTCATTGAGGTGGAATCGAATTGAACTATTCCATTAAAAGATCGTTTCTAAATTAGATCAATCAATAAAGGATATTGAACAATATCATTTGGATTAAAGCCCAGTAGGTTTATTTTACTAAAGCTTACGTAAAAATGACAAAGTGCATCAACCATCAGGAATGATCAACCATCATTACAGTCCAATGTGTGGAGACACTTGGAATTTATCAAAGGCGTGACCATACAGTGTGGTAGAATGGTCTAATAAGGCTTTGAACCTGCACTGTTCAATACCCAGATATTTCTCTCTGAGTCACACTGGTTGAAGTTTTGGCATAAGATGTCCTGGGTCGATCTCAGGTCAGTGAATCAGATCCAATCACATCATTCAAAATAAACCTAAATCAAAAGGGAACTGAATTGTCAACCACTTACATGGAATTGAAATGATTGTTAAAAGGAATCGTCACACTCGCTAGAAAATTCTAGCATTTGTAACTAGTCTTTTTGTGCTGTTTTATTCAATCTTAAATGTATAATCTTACATCACTTTTTGTGTTTATAATGAGCTTGCAGTGATCAGGAAAAAATAAATAGCAGTTTGAGATTTTCATCATGTCCTTGTGGATTTTTTCTGATGATGGAGTACAAAGACGAGACGAGACAAGACGAGATGAGGTGAGGTGAGGTGACATAACCTTTTATTCATCCCGCAATGGGGAAATTCCAATGTTGCAGCATTACAGTCAAAAATGGAGTAGGATAAGTGTGTACAGAACAAAAAGAGTAACTGTGTCACATATTTACAAAAACTTGCAGTAAAATAAAAAATAAAACAGCACCAGAGGTCACAATAATGTAGTTAAAAAATGCACACAGAGTAAAGTGGCTGAGAGTAACAGATTTCCAGTTGGATCACTGGGAGAAGCTCTGGTTATTGAGTCTCACAGCAGCAGGTAGGAACGACCTACGATGCCGTTCCTTCAGACACCTGGGGTGTAGCAGTCTGTCACTGAAGGAGCTGCTTAGAGCTAGCACTGTGTCACACAGGGGGTGGGCATCGTTCTTCACCAAGGATGATGGCTTGGCTACCGCCTTCCTTTCTCCCACCTCCCACACTGAGTCAAGTCACAACCTCAGGACGAAACTGACCTTCCTCACCAGCTGCAGATGCTGCTGCTCTAGCAGACCACTTTATAAAATATGCCTGATCCCACCTGTAGTGTGAAAAAGATGAATATGAAATATTCTATCTATTCTAAAGTTGGTTGAAAATGATTAATTTAATAAACTGGGAATGTTCTAAAATGTAATGAAGTCAAAATATTACTCATTAATTATCAGCTCCTAACTCTAATCAATAAAGTAATAAACAATGGATCCATCTCTCAACCTTAGGCCTTTGAAGAGACTTTACCACGAACAAGAAATAATCAAAAATGAATGGTAACATCCTTTGAAAGAATAAAATGAGGTTAAGCATGAAAAACTGGACGTAAAGCAGATTATCGAAAAGCAATCAGCATATGCAAAACATCAACTTTAAAATAGCAACTATAAATAGGATAAATGAAAAGAAAAAAAAAAATTTAAAGTAAAATATTGGAATGAGAAGTGCTAAGTGTGTGTGTGGAGATATTAGGTGTGACTGAATGCGTTTGAGGAGGGATCCTCAAAAGAGGAATAAACTTGGGGCAAAGATCTTACATTTGCAGAAGTTGTTACTCTGACCACCAGCAGTGACAGAATGAGTGAAATTGTGGCCCATTTTCAGCGGTCTGGAGATCTGGTACCTGTCCGATTCGTCAAGAAGGAGTGGAAAGTGTCGTTACCGACAGCATGCTTCTGGAAGGGCTTTGCTCTTTAGCCAGATGTAGGAGGGTCCTTCCCAAAGGGAACCCACTGCTTTTGCTTTTTTCTAGGGTTGTAGAGTAATTTCCTAAAACCAAAAACTATGAGTTGCAAAGCTGATCGAGCAAAGAAACTCATCAATTGGTCAATCGTGAAAAATCAGCTTCAAAAGCATCAAAAATGTTGGAGCCGGTCGATGAAATATACCGGAGATCAAAAATATAAAAAAAGAAGAAGAATTTGATTAGAACTAAAAGACCAGCAAATACTTTGGCTTAATCTTAAGACTTGAACGAAATGAAAAGGAAGAATTTGGTTACTCCTCAAGTGTCTGGCAAGAGACTTCTAAAGAAAATTCTAAAGACAGGGAAACATCTTAGAAGGGGAAAATCTGGGAGGGAAGTTCTAAGGAGAATCTGAGAGTTCTGCAAGAATCTTTTGGAGAGTGAAATTCAAAATCTAATCTGAGCTCTTTGTCTTGTGCAAGTTTTTAACCTCTGGGGAAGGACAAGTTTTAACCAATCCATGTGTGAGTTTTTTGGTTCCAATGAACTCTGGATATGTTAATATCAGAGGCATGATCGTATTCTGGCCTTTGAGTGTGCCTTTTATCAATGGATTAAGAAAATAGTAGTTTCCCTATCAAACAAACTTTTAAACAACTTTCTAACAACATTTATAATGTCTGCATGTGACAAAATAAAATACTTCATAATTCACATAAACTTGACCATCAAATACTTTTAGTGTTGATAGTTTAAGCAGAATTATGTCATTGATTTTGATCTCAGAGGAGTCAAGACACCTTCTTTTGTGAAAACTAAGGTTTGGTTGTACACAGTTTAAGTTGACACCAAGCCATTTGCTCTTAAAGCTGTGACGAGATGTTTTACATGCTGGTCACAATTAAACAAAAGCTCTGTGTGTCTTCTAAAACATAATGAAATGTTACAAAAGTTCACGTGTATCCTACACAAAGGAGCTCACAATCTTTAGTCGTAAATCCTAAAAAACCTTAGGGAAAGTAAGATTCACTTAACCAAAAGGGAGGGTTTCTTTTTAATTGTCAAGTAGAGATGAACCAGAGTTAGAAATGTGTATTTCAACAAATTCTTGTCCAGTGTGACCAAAAGTTTAATGATTTTAAATCCAGGTGGGAGATGGAGTTTTGCCAGTTTGTTCTGGATCAGTTCAGTTCTCTGCTAATTAAAATTGCATTTCTGAGTATTTCTTTATCCAAATGTTGTAAATCAGGAGCAGATGAATAAACCCCGTTTGAAAAAGAGCTTGTTTGTTACATAGAAAAT
The DNA here is from genome assembly GCA_014656515.1 of Oryzias celebensis. Classification (NCBI taxonomy): domain Eukaryota; kingdom Metazoa; phylum Chordata; class Actinopteri; order Beloniformes; family Adrianichthyidae; genus Oryzias; species Oryzias celebensis. The sequence continues at coordinate 4,075,440 of BNCR01000003.1, forward strand.
ACAATGGGTGGGCCTTTCCATGCCGGTGCATCCACTTGCAGACAAATATTTCCATGTACTTCGTTCTCTTCATCATCCAAACTGGCACAGTGTTGCTTAAAAAAATAAATAAATAAAATGCATGACTTTAAAGGTTAACAAACTTGAAAATTCTCAGGTAAAAGTTGGCAAATGTCAGTCAGTGAACATAGATACCATACTTACAACACTGTGTAACTTTTTTTTTTTTAATTTCCCCTACAGTTTAATCAGATGAGCTTCGAACAATAGTTATTCGTCATTACCAAGACTGTTTCTCATTTTAAATAAATAATCAGAGTGTAGTTATTCCTTAAAAGCACTGATTTTGTGCCACTCTTCAGCTTTTTGTCAGTTTTTAATGCTTTGTGTAATCATCAGATGAAACATTTGTCTTCCTGTCATATCTGTCATTTATTTAGTTGCTACAGAGTTGGACACTTTATACTGTAGGATGTTAGCAAGTGAAAACTTTTACGCTCACTTTTTTCCAAATGATGACAGTTAAATGAGTTCTCCAGTCAAAAGGCAGATGCAAACTTTAAAGCAAAACTATTTTAAAAGAAAATCTTTTGTTGGTGCCAATCTGTAGCCCTTCTTATAAACCAGAGGAGGACAGAATCTGATGTCTCCACAGTGAATGTTTGCAGATAAAATGTGACAAAATTGTCTTGCTTTCTGTTCAGCTATCTTGCCAAAATTAAAAGTGTTTCTAATCGAGTTGTGATGTGCGGATCTTTTTCCTTTTCCAGCCTTTCTCCCTTCTTTGCTGCTGTCCTCGTCTGACGCCTGATTCTCTCCAGAGGGTTGGTGACAGTTGTAAAACCTTGTATCAAGGTGATGACCCACGTTGTGTAGCCCTGTCCTCCCCCCTCTCCTCCCCTTCATCTGACTCTCCCCTTCCACACTTTGTTGGGAGTGTGTCCTCCCCCTCCGCCTGTCGCCACACAGCTATCAGCAGCCAGTGCCGCGGAGCTGATAACAGTCTCTTTTATCTGTCGCTTAGCAGCACAAAGGGACCCGAGCATTGATCAAATGCCAGCAGACTGATGGCTGCTCAACAGGCTGCTTTTTTACACCCACGACACCGCCGGTGGGACGGAGGGAGGAAGAGGAGAGGGCTCAGCTCTGGCTGAAAATACTGGTTCCACACTGACTGTTTGTAGTCATCATAAAGGAAGCATTCAGGTAAATTTGAACAGATGTGAGTAAACTATGCTTAAATACATCTGTATTCATTGTTTATTTTAGTGTTTAGCAATGTAGTATCTCCACTTTAATTACAGGGATGTGAAAATTGATTATTTTTGCAATATTTATGTTACGGTTCTATTGAAATGCAGCACAGGAATTCTCAGCACTTTTGAACAGTTTCAGCATTATGCTCAGAGACAGATTTACGAAAACAGAACACAATAAGTCACAAAGAGACACAAACTATGACGTTTGCATACATCATTTTTTGAAGAATTCTTCACTCCTTGTCATTCAGGGAAAACTGAGCAACTTTTTGACTTATTCACAATCACATTTGTTGTGGCTCTTATTCATTGACTGTAAAGAGATGGTCGCAGCCGGGTATGAAGTCACCCATAGATAATTCCTTACCTGACTCCAGTGAAATGAAGCCAATTCGTCGCCATTGTTTTCACGATATAGGAGTTATTTGGAGCCAGTCGAAAGTGGTTGGTGCTAGTCGACTGAGTCAACGTTTCAATGGCCAGTTGCCATTGAAACTGGGCCTGAGTGAGCATGTTGGAAGTCCACACCCCTTCCACTGAAAGAGGCTTGGGAGAATCTGTCAATCAAACATTCGAGATGGGGGCCAGCGGACACCACATGCTTTTAGAGAGGCATCTGATGGGTCAGTTTGCAAATTGAATAACTTGTGATATTCAAAAAAAAATTGGATTAGCAAGAAGTTGTTAAGAAAAAGGCATAGGAGCAAGAATAGTTATTCTGACAAATAGAATGTTTGAGTAATACCTGTTTATTTCTCAATAGAAGTCTATGGGATTTTTGCTTCACTGAGCCAGCAGGTGCTTCCTATTTGGAACACGAGGGAGGAGGGTTCAGTCCATCCAGTTCCTCTTGACAGTAAAAGGCTCTTACCTTTTTAAAGTTGTGTTTCTGTGGAACCGCCTGCTCAGAAGTGTGCATCAAGAAAACATCTCATCAAATAGTGACTTCACTTGTAATGGCTGGTGGCAGACCATCACCGGCCAGAAAGCAAAAGGAGAAGGATCTCAGACTGTACGTCAACCAAAAAGGGAGAAGCCACTTCCAAGCACCCCAACCCCCATGGTGCATCACAAATTGATGCCCTTTTCCTTGACATCTTAATGAATACCCATGTGAAAAAGGAGGGCAGTTTGGAGATAGCTTCCAATCAGCTTCCTCCATCTAACCCGTCTACTGGATCCTCTACTCTAACACCAGTTACCTTCATGTCTTCATTCACTGCATCCATAAACCTCCTTTTTGGTCTTTCTCTAGGACTTCTTGCCAGGACAACTCTAGACACAGCATCCTTCAACTTATATATTTACTGTCTCTCCTCTGGACCGACTGAACCATCTCAGTCTGGCCTCTCTGACTTTATCTCCAAAACCTCTAACATGTGCTGTCCCTCTGATGTACTCATTCCTGATCCACCCTGGTCACTCCCAAAGAGAACCTCAGCATCTTTCTTTTCTGCTTTCTCCAGCTGTGAATGTCAAGTATAGAAGTTCAGTGGAAGACTGCTCCATCGTCATACATCTCCAGTCATGCTTCACTTTTCGAAGGACTCCATTCTGAATGTCCTTGATTGTCCAGTCTAAAAAAATGATAAAACGAACCCAGTTTTTTGTTGTTTTTGTCCAATTCTTAAAAATCGTATTAATGAACTAAAAAAGTTTAAGACTAAAAGATTTCAGACTGCTCTGATTAGATCTTTCTTTGGTCTATAACACAAGAGACGTTCTTTCGGATGTGACGTTTCCTCTGACATGTCCCCGCCTTACTCTGATCAGGCTTGAATGGTGCTCTTCAAAAGTTATTGTAGGGTGTTGCCTTCATTTGTGTTTGCTGCTGTCTGTGAACATGTTATTTAAGTTTATTTTTGACAGAAGCACTCAAATTTATGGAGATTCATTCCAATTTGGAAACTTTTGAGACCATGTGGTATTTCTCTGAACAAAGCAGGAGAAGTGGGAGATCCTTACTGCAGCTTCAGCTAAGAATAGACACATAATGACATTTTAATTTTGTGCTGTTGGCAAACCCGCTGCTTCCCTTCCGCTCATTTCTGTCTGAACTGTCAAACCTTCAGCATTTCAGCTTTCAGGATAAAACGGCGGGTGCATTTTCTTGAAGCCACAGCGACAAAGGCCAATTATCGATGCTGTTTCCTGGATTTTCTGAATAAGAACGACTGCTGTCTGTTAATAAGATGGATAAAATGCAGAAAATGTATTCGTTATAGACACTTTCCAAGCTCTAAATTACCTTCAGTTGTTTGGATGAAGTGAGAGAGCAGAAAAAACAAGGAATTTCTTTGACATTTAATTTGATATTCGTTCCATTCTATTAATACCACAATTAAACTATGCATATGCAAATCTAAAACATTTGTAACTGTGTTATAATTAGAGCTGAAGAAAATCAGACATTGTAATCTTTACTATTGGCACAAAAACTTTTTAGTGAATTCTACATTTTGCAGCATCTTCACCTGAATTTTTCTCATTTGTCCTGATGGAGAGTGTAGTCTGGCAGCACAGTGCCAGTGGTGCACACATTGAGTTCAAGGTCAGAAAAGTTTAATACTGACTAAGCAGGAGGATTTTAAAAAAGCATGCAAACAGATTCAAAAGTAATCTTGCCCAGACATCTTATGGACCCAGAAATGGTTTAGTGAATATTTTTTTAGCGTTTTAGAAGACTTTGGGTGCTTCTTACAAAAACAAAAAAATGTTTGGATTCTATCAAAGACCATATGAGGCTGTACAGGCACTGCAGGTCTTTGGGTTGTCCGGGCCCATGGAGGCATCTTGTGGTTCCCTTGTGGCTCATGTGGCCACCTCAAGGAGCAACATGAAAATGGTAAATACCATTGTTGTGCGCGTGGTAAGTATTTGTAAGTTTAATCTAAGTGTGTATCCAGACTGGACACATCTGGTTTGCTCAAAGTGAAACAGAGTTTGTTTTCCCCAATAATACAAAACAAATTTCAGTCTATACACCTGAGCGGACCCTGGTTTGGGACCAGGAACTGCTCTCAGACAAATCTTTTGAGGTGTTCTTGGCATGTTTCCAATCGAACTGAACTTTGGTTTGGACAGGCTTATTGCCAGGCCAGCTGGCAATCAGAGAATATCTAACTTACTGCTGCCCTACCTCACCTACTGTAATGAAGTTTTGGGGAATAATTATAATTTTCATTACATTCATAATACATACTTCTCCGCGGAACTGAGCAGAGAGAAAGATGGTTTGAAAAACCAGGCCATGGTGGCCCATTCCCTCTGCTTAGTGGTCTTACGCGGGTTTAGATTAGAAGAATTAATATATTTGTGTTGTCATGCTAAAACTACAGATTTTCGATAATTGTTATTATTATTACCATCAGCTGTTTGTGCCACATTACATGCAACTTACAATTAACATGTCAGAATTAAATGTAAATACCAATTAGTTACTAGAAGGCTACTTGAAGCTGGGGACAGTATATGGTGCACTGGGGTTTCTGTCCTCTTTTACTTCTCTCCTATATTCTTTATAATTTACCCATGACCATGTTTTGTTTAGTTCATCATGCCTGTGTTTGGTGCAGTGTGATTCATGTGTTGTCCCTGTTTCCAGGTGGATCGTGTCTGCTCCTGTCTTTGGCTGTGGAACTCGCCTCTGACTCGTCTCACACCCCCAGTTGCCCCACTGTTTCATCTGGATGAAACCCATCTGCTGCACTGTTCAAATATGTAGTTGTTATTTATCAGGATCTGAGGTCCAGCGGCACAATTTGAAGGAAGAAGCAGTGTGAATCGGGTGGTGGATGAGGTGTGCCAGAGTAAAAAAAAATCTAAACTCTGGGGAAGTTCAGGGACTGAACTTTGGGCATGTGACATTTTCAGTGACAGCAGGTAGAATACACATCCAATATGGTGGATCGATCCATAGTTCTCCTGACCTTTCAATCATTTTCTTTACCCGCTGTATCCCTTTCGGGCAGCCTTCCCAGCTACTGCTGGGCGAAGGCGGGTACATCCTAGACAGGTCTGTCACAGGGCCCATGGAGCTGGAGCGGTAACACTAGCTAAGCTGGCAGAGGCTGACAGAGGGCCGCTGCAGGATGAAGAGGCTGCCAGCTCCGGCCTCCTGAACTTTATGACGTTTTTCTTACTTTATTCGAGACAAAAATAAAAAAGGCCCCCTATTTTATTCTTGTTTTTCATTTTTGCCCTATCGCGTTAATGCAGGACAGCAAGCCTTCAAACTCGGTCAGAGAGAGACAGAACACCAGGGAAGCGACTGTCATTCAGACACAGTGAGTCTGAAGCTCACTGAACCAAGAGAACCTCTAAATAAGGGGTGCTCACACTTTTTTGGCATTCAAGTTAATTTTGAGATGACAAGATTTTCATTTTTAAGTGCTCAAAAATTCAACCAACATGCATCGTGATTCTTGTTTAAAAACTGTGAAAAATTGATGGATGAAGAAATCTTTTGTGATAATTCAAGGGAACTCTGCAGTCAGCAGTAAGTCACAAATGGTATGTCATGTCAGCTGCTCTTGAGGTGACTTCAGATAGTCTCTGACTTAGGTTCAGCTTGGGTTCTAATCCTGCATCCGCAGTCTTGTTGCGCAGCTTTGTAATTCGTTGAATAGTTTTTTCCCCCTAATTTACTCTCTGTTTTAAAAAAGATATCCATAGGAACAATAATAAAAAAAATATAATAATAAAAAACATTTATTCTTTATGCCTAATGAAAGGCAACTATGTATTTAAAAAATAAAATGCAGGAATTGCAGATTCTAACCCAATTACTTCCACTGACAAAGGCTAATAAATGCATGACAAACTTTCATCACAATAACACAGATTAACATTCATGAGTGTTTGCACTGAGTTTAACATTGAAATCAAAACAGAACTAAGTAAAACATCAAAACTTTATTTAAAAGAGCCAAGCCTCAACGTAGATGATGAAAATGCTTCTGTTCCTTCAACAAAAAGAAAGAACCTGAACAGAACAAAGCAGATCCTTTGGTTCCACACAAAGGACATTCCACCTCAGTACAATTTAAAATGCTGATGTTTGGCTAAATAAAAACAGTTGGATGCTAGATGCACATTTTACAAGTGCCTTTCCCTCCTCCACCTCCTATGTCCTCTCAGACACAAAGAAATAATATGAGAAGATATGTACCCACTTGCCTGCTCGAGTATTCAGCGATCATGCTAATCCTGGAATATTGCAGCCTCTTCAGCTTGTTCCTGTTTGCGCTTGACAAGTGGCTCTTGTGGGCCTTTTTCATTGAAATTAAAGGCGAGTTTCTGGATGTTCTGTGAAGCCCAGGTGCAAAGACAAAGAGCAATTATTCCATCATTCCTTCAGAAAGCTACAGTGAGATGTGGAATGGGTATGAGGGCAGAGTCATTTCCTGTCCTCCCAAATAAAGAAAAAAACTGTCAAAAACAGTGACCCCTTGTTTCTGCCTCCAATGCTCTGAAGTACTTAAAAATCCATACATTTAGGGACTATTTTCTGGTTACTTATGTTACTTAACCTTTATTTTATCAGGCAGTGTTGGGGGTAGTGAATTACAAAGTAATGCATTTTTGTAATTGAATTACTTTCATCAGTAACAGAGTAATGTAACAAATAACAGTTCAAATTTCAGTGATTGAATTACAATTACGAGAATACAGAAACCTCCATTTTTCATTACTTACATTTGGTGCAGCAACACCATGGGCCACTGATAAAACAAATTAACGTGTGTAAACAGTTGGCTTTGGCATTGTCATTTGGTTAAATGAAATAAAAATGGATAACAATAAAAAAAAAAGCTGTTACTGACGCATGTGCGCTAATACAGAGTTGGAGATTGGTCAAAGTGAAAAGAGGAGAGCGGAAATAAGGATGTGGAAGAATTCACAGGTGTCAGGATAGTGAACTCTGGTTTGGGTTTTGTGATTTTTGAATTGTCCCTCAGTCACCAACTTCAGGTTCATGATCAACAGCTGTCATCATTTCTGTTCAATCGTGTTTCACAAAAAATGGAGAATTAAAAATGCGGTGTGCTGCGTTGTCATGGTAACGGTTCCAGCGCGGACACCGACCACGCGCTGCTCTCGCTCCTTCCTCTGAAGAAAGTGATTGTCATGAGAAGCTGAGTTAACCATCATTTCAGACAGAAAGTTTGTCTCTTAACATTTGTTTTCATCCAGATGATGAAGCTAAAGTTTATTTTAAAGAAACAAAATCGAATCTAAATATTTCAATTCCTCCAGTGTCATTTCCTCGTGTCTCATCTCCTCTTTCCTAAAATCTCTTCTCTTTCTCTTCTGCTTCATCTTCAAAATGATCAAATTTACCAAACAGGTTAAAGGAAACTATAAAATCACTCTGGTCTTTTCTACATCTTGCAGTTGAGATCAACTGTAGAATAAAGTATGTCAACAAATGAATACTGGTATTAATAAGAAGTTCATGGTCAGTATTTTGGGATTTCTCAGATAAATTTTATTTTAGTTTTTGATGTTTTTCATTGAAGCATTCTGGACCTGATGTATTTCCTTAATTGTTTGAGCTTGACAACAAAAGCCTCTGTTGGTGTAAAAGTAAAGATGGAAATCTGTAAAAAAAATATATATATAAAGCCACTTTTTTCTTGTATTTTTGATCTTTTACTTAAACACAATGTCACAAATAAAAACAAAAATACTATTAAAAAAGGCTTGTCACAGCAGTTATTAGGTTAAAAATATTTGCAATTAAAATCAGTTAATTAAATTATTTAATTGCAGGTCATCATTAATTAATTGCGCAAAAAAATAATCGCATGACAGCACTGTACTAGATATATTTCTTTTGTGTGTCCGCTGTACTTTTTCTGCTTTGATTGCTTGAAATCAACCAATTCTAAAACCAGAAGAAACAAAAACCAACAATAAATAAAAACATTTCTAAAAGACTTGCAAATAACATCAGTATATGATGCAGTAACTGAAATAAATCGTATAAAATCATGATTTCAAAGTATTTATGCCAATTCTTGCAAACACAAAAAACTATACAAAAAAATTCAGATAAAAAGCAACTAAAACAGTCAAAGATGATTGAAGAAAATACAAACATTCGTATCCACATACGCACTTTACACAAAAGAGTTTATGAAGTTAACTACAAGAACATTAAGTAAAAAATACATGTTTTCCCTAAAACTTTTCACAGCTGTGCTCCTGACATTTTAAAACTAAAACAATCTTTCTTTTCAGTCTTGCTGCAGCAGAAGCAAAAGTCAAAAGAAAATAAAATGCCTCCCATGGCTCAGGACTATTGTATCAACTGAAAAACTCATCTGCCTGCTGATTTCAACAGACACCCCCACCAAACAGGAGGGTGCTGGCTGGGTTGGAGGATGCATCGCCTTAGCAATCAGTCCCCAGCAGCACAAGGAGAGCTGCTGTAATTAAGAAAAGCCTCCCCCGTGAACGGCATCCATGAAGCAGGACTTCTATTCCTCACTAATTGAGACCATGGAGGGAAAGGCAGAGGAAGGGGCAGAGCACGGGAGTCTCCTGCTGTGTGGACCGACCACTGAGTTAGATGATTAGCTGAGGTGTGGCAAAGGCAAAAAGGAACCTGAATCTCACCAACACAGCCAGACACACCTTCCCACCTCCTCCCTTGCTTGCAGCCTCGTCCCCCCCACTGCTTGGGGAAAGAAACTAGACCTAAAATGAGAAATACTTTTCCAACTGAAATCCACTTTTGAGAAGCAGTTTTCTCTGCTGGTGGGAGGCAGATGTGGAACGGCTGAGTAAGACTGATTACTTTCATTTGATTCCTCACCTATTGTTGATTGCTGTCGACAGAGATGATCCAAGGAGCGCTAAATGGAGTTGCTGAAGTAGCGCTTGTCTGTGAGCTGGTTTGGTTTTGCGCTCATCCTTTCCTTGCTGTTTAGGGTTGACTGTAAATAAACTGCTCAAAGGAAAGAGAGAATGTCGGCTGCACTTTCATGTGTTTACTTCACCAGAAGCGCTGGGTAAAACGCACCGAGGAAGTCGCTCTGAGGCACATTGTCACTGAAACATGTCAGACTCTTTCTCAGTCTGTCTGTCTCTCTCCATACATAAATCTCTGCCTTTCAGAAGAGCATCTGACAGTTGCAGACGCCTCAGTGAGCTCAGATTTACTTCCAATTGTCACCATTGTCTATAGAAAGTCAGGATTTATTCCCATGCAACTTTGCTGTGCGCACTCACAAGAAATCAAACCAGAATTCAGACTGCAGCCGCCTCACACGCACAAACAGTGATGTAAAAGATGTTTGCCTTCTCCTGATTTCTTCTTTTGTTTTCTTGCTTGTTTGTCACATTTAATGGATAAAAGAAAACAATCATGACCTAAATAATTGACCTACACTAAATACTTTTGTAAAATAATAATTAAATTTACTCAAAATGTAATCAGACGAACATCACGCCAACGAAGTTCTGCTTTTTTGTTTCAATAGGTTCATCAGTCCACCGTTGAAATAGTGGAAATGCATCCACATCAGAAAGTTTTCCAACATGAAAGGTCATTCACCTTTCAGATTTTTGGAAGAATTTGTTATTCTATCAGTCAGGCTCCTTTCAGACGGAAGACCTGCAGACTGAGCAGAGAAAGCTCCCGTTTCATACTTTTGTCTGGTTTGCTTTGCTTTACACATACCTTTCTCAAATTCAGAGCAAAAACGAAGGCAGGCCTGAGATAATCCTGCATTTCCGAAGGCTGTTCTTTTGGGAGTGACATTTCCAGACCAAGATAGAGAAAAAAAAGCAGGAGGAAAACCAACATTTGCAGGTAATCCTCTGAATATAACAGTAATTAGTGCCTGGATCTCCTCACCACTCTGCAGTTACTCCTTTAGCCGTTTGGTCATACTTACCAAAAATATAAAAAGACAATCTGAACCGATGAACACTGGTACAAATCCAACCTGCCAGACATTAAAATTCCCCTTAAGGTTTTTAAATCCTGAAGCTGCTGAAGCCCACTTTATTTTCAAGAAATGTTGGGAAGGTTTCAAAGCGGCTGGATGGCTCAGTTGGCTGCATGCAGGACTTTCACGTGGGAAACCAACGTTTCTTTCCCAGAGGGTGCGATGAGCTTAGTCCAGTGTGGGTTCACACCACTGCCTACCCACAGTGGGGATCAAAAGTTTGGGCACCCCAGGTAAAATGTTATATTATTGTGCATGAAGAACCCAAGGAAAGATTGAAAAATCTCCTAAAGGCATCAGTTTGCAGATGAGACATTGTTTTAATATGTCAAAAAAACTGAGCTTTATTTTCAACATTTACCATTTAAAAATAACAGAGATGTGGAGATGTGTTTAGGATCATTATCCATTTGTAGAAGCCATCCTCTCTTTAACTTCAACTTTTTCACAGATGGCATCAAGTTTGTGTCCAAAATTTGCTGAAATTGTGTGGAATCTGTTTCCTGTGCCGCTGGCTGCAATAAAAGCCCAAAGCATGATTGATCCACCCCCATGCTTAACAGTTGGACAGAGATTCTTTTAGTGAAACTCTGGACCCTTTCTTCTCCAAACGTACCTTTGCTCATTGCAGCCAAAAGTTCCATCTGAACCTGGTCGGTCCACAGGACTTTCCAAAATGCATCAGGCTTGTTTCTATGTTCATTTGTGAACTTCAAATGTTGCATTTTGCATAGAAGACATAGAAGAGGTTTTCTTCTGTTGACTCTTCCATGAAGAGGATATTTGTACAAGTATCTCTTGACAGTAGAACAGTGGAGCACAAACTCCAGAGTCTGCAGGTCTTTCTGGAGGGATGGTTCAGTCAAATGTGGGTTTGGATTTGCTTTTCTCACAATCATGCGAGATGCTCTGTCTGACATTTTTCTTGGTCTTCCAGATTTTGCTTTAACTTCCACTCTTCCTGTTGACTGACATTTTTAATGACATCCCAAACAGAGGATATTGGCATCTGAAAACACTTTGCCTTCTCCTGCTTTGTGAGCATCAACTAGTTTCAGTTTCATTGTTCTGGACAAATGCTTGGAAGAACCCGTGATGCTGATTGTTGGGGCGAGGTCAGGTGACTCAGATTATTTGAAATCTTTGAGATTGAAATCACCTGGTCTTTGTGAACAATCTTTGTGAACAATCCATGACACAGTCAGGTCTCAGCTTTTCCAAAGGGGGCAGTACATACAATAAATTCTGCAGGGTGCCCAAACTTTTGCACATACCATATTTTTGTTTTCTGTCATTTTAAAAGGGTAAATGATGGAAATAAAGCCCTTTTTTACATATTAAAAGGACATCTCATCTGTAAACTGATGCCTTTAAGAGATTTTTCAATCTTTCTTTGGGTTCTTTATGCACAATATTATAACATTTTAACTGGGGTGCCCAAACTTTCTATCCTCACTGTAAGCAGTCACAAGGGGGCCTGAGTCTGGGTCTTCCTTGGGCCAGTCCCCAGCCCAGATAAAATACATGGTTGTTTCAGGCATCCGGCGTAAAACTGCCAAAAACCAAATGTGAGGATCAGTGAAAGCTGATTCGCTGTGGCAACACCTGACGAGACGTGTCGAAAGGTGAACAACAACAAGCTGTGTCTGCTTCAAAAACATCTGGCAGAAAGTTTCCTTTGTCAGATTTTGTCAACAGAATAATTAAATCATTAATCACATTTAGTTGAAAGGGGGATCAATATTGTTTTTCATGCACTGCTAATACACTATTGGAAGCAGAGGACAGTACAGCTGTCCTACTGTTTGAATTTTTACTCAACACTTCAACCAAGGTTTATTTTTAATTCCATTTAGGTAGATGTAATTAAAAATGTGTATTCAAAACTTTATTTTATGCTGAAACAACAGCAACTAAAGCAAATTTCATTTTGAATGAGACATTGGTACAGTAGTACAAAAAGGTAATTGGTAATTAAGAAGATGAGATTGGTCTGTAACATTCATCATTGATACACTTCAACTGCTTAAGACAGAATGTAAAATAAGGAACCAATGAATTTTAATCTCAATATTTTTTTATATTGTCCGGGTTGGCAATGACAGAGGTCAAAAGTTTGTTGCCTGGGCAATGTGTATGTCCAAAGTCCCCCAATGCATAGTTCCATTCATCATTTCCTTGTTTGTGTGGTTTATTTGACAGATATATGGACAGATATAAAAAGATAGACAACTATAAAGCAGCAGTCCCATGCCTATGTTCCAGTGCTTTTAGTGACAGCTAATTGCAGCATGTCCCATATGGGTTTTTAAAACAGGAAAAGATTTAATAAATAAAATGATGAGTGGAAGATTAGCAAAGTGATATCAAGTTTACCAAAAACAATTTAAAATGTAAAGAATGAATAAAATAAATAAATAAAAGAATACGAGCATATAACCAATCAACCTGTTAAAACTCTGTGCAGTGCTCCTGTTGGCACAACAAAGATTTTTTTTTTTTAATGAAACTCCTTCATATGGACCAGCTGTCCTGTTCCCTTGCAGACTAGCAGCCCAAACCATGGTGTTTCCTCTCCCATGCATCACATGATGTTTTTTGGGATGCAACTCAACATTCTTCTCCCTCCGAACATGGCAAGTGGCATTTACACCAAATAGATACATTTTTGTTTTTATCTGACCACGTGAGCTTTTCTGAATCCTCCTCTGGATCATCCAGATGGTTTCTGGAGAACTTTAGATGGGCCTGAACATGTGTTGACTCAAGTGGGGGAACTTTTGGAGCATTTAAGGATTTAAAACAGTATATGATGATCGGTTGTGTGTTACTATAGTAACCTTTGTTATCGTGGTGGTCTCAGCTCTCTTTGGGTTGGTGACCAGTTCCCCAGTGTAGATTAGGGCTGTTTCCTCCCCATTTTTAAGATTCTTTGTGCCCTGCCACTGAGATCTTGCATTGTATTTCTTCAAATTTCTAATAATTGCTCCAACAGTTGATCTTTTCTATCCAAACTGCTCGCTTATTGCAGATTGGTTCATCACGGTGTTGTTCAGGTCTACAATCATGTTCATGGTGTCCTTTGACAGCTCCTTGGTCTTAGTCATGGTGGAGAGGTTGCCGTCTGACTGGTTGAGGGTGAAAACAGGTGTCTTTTGTACAGATAATAAATTCAAACAGGAGCCATTAAAACAGGTAACCAGTGGAGGATAAAAGAGCTTCTAAAAGAAGTAGCAACACGTCTGTGAGGGACAGAATTCTTGCTTGTTTGTAGCAGATAAACACTCGTTTTCTGCATCATTATACAAATAACTTATTTAAAAGTCATACATTCCCTGGATTCTTTTTTCTCATTCTGTCTCTCCCATTTTAGTCTTTTTAAATTAGAAAACTTGCAGAAACAGTGACTGATAAAGATATTTATTTTTTGCCCCACTGTTTGTCTGGCTTGAAGGAAGACATCTGATGCAAAGACATTCCTAAAATAATGGGGGAGCTGTTGTGTCCTTGTTTGAAGTGTATTCCTCAGATCCCTCCCACCCACCCGGATGCTTTTCTATCCTTCAAAATAAGGATGGGTAACGGCTCTGACCTTGTTTCTCTCCACTGGATGACATTTCTCCTCTCATTATTTGTAATTCAGCTTTGTCCTGAAGGAGCACTTTAGGAAATCACTTGTGACCCAACATTGAAGTCTGGCAGTTTTTTTTTTATTTTTTATTGAAGTCGGGCAGTTTTTTTTTTTTATTGCTCTTTTAACCAACAGGGGTGCGAAATGGGGGGTGGGGGGCTCAGATATTCAGCAGACACCATGGAGCAAAAGGTCTGAGAATTGACAGGTTTGAAATTTACATATCTGTGCTGCTGCATTCCCTGAGGTCAGCTTGAGCCTACGGATCATCAATAAAATATTAGAGAAACAAGCACAGGCATGACGCTTGTCCAGCATGATTTTGTAATTCTGCTTGTTAGTTTGGCTGAGTGACAGAGATGAGAATGAGTAAGGGTCAGGTTTTGGGTAACAGCAAACCAAAGGGAGCTTTGCTTTTCATGGTTTGAAGTTTGTGTTGTTTTCCCAATTTAGTCAAACAAGAACATCATTTTGATATTTTTGAAATAGCACTGACCTCTAGTGGCCAGATGTGGAGCTTCTCAGTGTTCCGTCTGCTTTCAGCAGCAGCAGGAACTCTTTTAAAGGCGATATGATTTCAAATATGTGGGTGTATAGTGTGTACATGGCTTTTTATGTATAAAGATGATGGAATGCAAAGCAATGCATCTCCACAGAGAGTGATGTGGTGAAGGAGGCTGCTTCTGGGAGAGCACATTGAAAAACAGAAAGCTGCAAAGTCTTTCTGCCGCCACTTGAATGCTGTTTCCTCAAGGGCATGGGGTTAACAGGCGGGTGGGCGCAGCAGCAGCTGGTGCCTGCAGGCCCCAGAGGATCCTGATCAATTCTTCCATTTCAGGGGAGAATGATGAGAAACCAGCACTCAAAGAAAGATAGATGAGGCGGGGATGCTGTAAACACACTGATCAATAATATTCATAGCTTCAAGGAGAAAAAGGGTTATAGCGAAAGGTTTTTATTCTATTTTCTTTTGTCATTTGTGCTTCATTCCTGCTTGCTCCTAAAACCACATCCGAGTTTGTCGTCACCACAGCAGATTTTTGTTCATTTCTCAATATTCTCATTGTTCCTCAATGTCACAGTTTCTTTGTTATCTTTTGTCTTCATTTTATCTATTTGTTGACTTACATGTTGTGCTTTGGTTTTCATAGCTGTTTTTGTAAAGATATTTTATCATTTAAGACAGTCTAAATTCACTGACAAAAACCCAATTTAATTTCCAAAGCCATTTGAGATTTTTCTGCCTCATTTTAAGGGGTTAAATCAGGAAAATCCTTCAAAAGAAGCTGAATTTGTCATTGGTGGTGAAGGACCTAAACTGCAAGAGACCAGGCTTGTTGGCAGAAACTTAAACATTTAACAAAAACCGTGAACATGCCAAAATCATGGGAGAAACAAAAAGGTGACAAGACGAAGCACAACAGATGATCTGAAAACCAGACACTTAAATAGACTTGGTGCAATTTACTCAAATAAAAAACAGCTGTGACTCGTGATGAACCTGAAACTGGTGTGCCTGATAGCTCTGAACATGACCAAATACCACAAACTAAACCACAGAATCCTCACAGAATTTCTACTGTTTACTAGCGCGTGTTTATGCTGCCTACAATTGGAAGAGGCTTGATGTAAAATGTCAGAAATCGTATGACTCTTGCTGCAGACTTTTTCTTTCACAGGTCTATTCCAGTATATGAATGACTTGGTGTCATATAATTCTACCTGGGCACAAATTACAATTATTCATTTCTCCTTCATGAGGAATTTTCAAATGGTTGGCACTCCATGGTTAAAAGGGACATAATCAATTCATCATTTCCAAATCCAAGTCCCTGGTCAGTTCAACCTGAATGGATTTTCAACACTTCTTCAATGACCATACGGTTTGTACGTAGAGCCCAAAAATGGACTTAAAACTTGCAAAGCAATGAGTTTTAAACGTGGAAACCCACAAGCACATACTGTATGTTTGCATAGAATTTTCATTGGAAGTGGCATAACTGAGGACAGTATCTACAGTACGTAGCTTTATTGTTATTTTAGAAAAGGCTCATTTTAGTTGTTTCCACAATCCAATATTAGGTTTAAATGACATTTTTTTTCTAAAAAGGTCAGGCAGCTTTAGTACATCTAACAAAATGTTTTTAACTGTATTCTCTTGATGCAAGTGCTTTTATGACAGAACTTTAGGAAAAAGAACTCACCCAAAACAAACTACAGAAACAGGAGGCTGATGAGAAAGAGACGGATGAGCACAGAGCGTGTAAAGATCTAAGATGAGAGTTCACCACCAAGCAGGTTTAGTGAGCGACAGATCCACAGGTCTTTACCCAACTATTAAATCACACAATGTGACAGACTCAAAAGCTGGCCTCGATGCAGAGCTGCCATTTGTCACTGAGCCCATAATCGCATAGATTCACAAGAGCCAGATCTCCTAATGTCGGTGAAAAAGCTCACAGCACAAACGAACTGCTTTCAAGTCAAAAATCTGCCAAAGCTGTGATCCACCGGCAACCAAAGCAAACACTAGTGTGTGTGTGTGTGCGCGTGTGTGTGTGTGTGTGTGTGTGTGTGTGTGTGAGGGAGCGGGGTGGAGCCATGTGCCGGATGAACTCAGACTGAGACATGAGTGCTGATGGGAAAAGTGATGCTGAGGTACTGTATGACAGCTCTGGCCTGTGAAGTCTGCTCTCCAAAAAGGCTCTGCAAGAAATAAAGTGATCAATCAGGCTTTCTCCCTCAACACAAACACAAACGCACACCATCAGAGAGGGGCATGTTAAGCTGTGATTAGGCTGACTGTCAATTGTGAAGGCTTCTATCAAGGTTCATTGCACGTTGAGCGCTTTCCAGTGGCTCTCCTGGCCAATCTGCCTGACAGACTGTGAGTGGAGGAATGTCAGAGCTGGAAATAACAGCCAGGCGTGTCTTACAGCTGGACCAGCGCTTTTCCAAATACAAGAACTTAAGGTAAAAAAAAAAGACAAGCATGTTGAAAACAGTAGAGAAATACCTGCATCGATCAGCCTGACTGGGAAAAGGATTAAACAAGACAGGCCCATTTTGGAGTCGACAGACCGCGGCATCTGCTCTGGGTTGGTGTGCACGGCGTGCCCCGGCTTTCTAAAGAGGTTACAGCCGGATTTCTTCTTTAGCCTGAGATGATGTTCCTCAAACAGACAGGCAGATGTGAAAATGTTCTGGTCAGACTCAGTCAGTCAGCAGAGCGAGATTGTTGCACAACAGTGCAGAAATGCAAACATGTCTAGATCATTTTGCAAACGTTTATGCAGTTTTCTTTGCTAGTTCTTGGAATTTCAGCGCCAACCTCCACTGTGATATTTTTTCAACATTTAGCCTAAGAAAAGTATTTTTTTTTAATTAAAGCACTAAGTTATATTAACAGAATATAGAAATATAAGAAAAATTGAAACCACGAGTGCCACTGAATGGCCACACCCCCCGCCGCCCTGGTCAAAGCTGCATTCAACAAATTGATTAAAAAAATAAATAAATAAACATTTCCTTGGTAACTGAGGTTTTTTGTGAACCACGGCCACATATTGGATGGGATTTTGTGTTGTTCAGCTTAATAGAGGGATTCATGTATTCAACTTTCACATAGTTTTACCCACAAAATATTCACACATTTTTCGGGTAAAAGCTTGCAGGCAACTGGGGAACGCCACTTTAGTAAGCTTACTATACTGACGCTGTTCAAAATCTTCTGAAACCAGCATTTTTCCCAAGCAGCTTCGCAATGATGCTCTAGAAGTTAGGAGAAGATTATTGAAAAACCCTGGGAGAAGTTTAAATCTG
Source organism: Oryzias celebensis (assembly GCA_014656515.1). NCBI lineage: Eukaryota > Metazoa > Chordata > Actinopteri > Beloniformes > Adrianichthyidae > Oryzias > Oryzias celebensis. The sequence continues at coordinate 4,093,112 of BNCR01000003.1, forward strand.
TAAAAGGTACTATAGGCTATCCTTTGTTCAAGATGGTGCCCTTTTACCAAGGTCAAAGCTCAACAAAACATCTGTTCTGGTTGTCGCCTTAAGCTGGTGGTTTGTGTTTAAAATGTTAGGAGGATCACTTGAACAAGAGTTTCTTATCCCACTTTATGTTAAAAATGCCATTTTACACTTTGTCTTAAAATGGCCACCAAGCAGTCAGTCCTGTGGTCATCCCATTTTCAAAACTTTTTGGGAAATCCCGACACAAATGTTTTGGTATCATTAATGGTTTTTGAGTTTGGGGTGTTAGGGGTACTAGAAAAATCTTTTGTGAATTTTTCAGTATGTGGAGGGGCACATTTTTTGCTCAAAGGCGCTGTATGAAAAAAGAATTACATAAAATGTAAGTTCTTTGCAGTCAGGACTGCTGCGGGCCATAAACATAATAAAAAAAAAACAGAAAGCTTCCCCCTTCACACACACAAGACTTAAGTTATTATAAAAATGCAACAAATGCACTAAATCTATTCTTTGTTTTCATCTAAATATTGAGGTACAGCAGTTTGAATACCCCCCACCCCCCACCCTCTCCCGCCACACACACGCCCACACACACATGCCCACACACACACACACATGCTTACATAATACATAAGTATTTCATCATGGCTCAATATGGATGAGGGAAATTGAGTCACATCCGAGGCCGGTTGCAGGATGCAGAATTAAAAACTCATATCGGATCAACAGTAAAATTGCTGCCCTGCTGAGAGGCGGTGATGGGGGGGGGGCTCACACCGGGACATTAAAATGTACTGACACAAGCTGCCCTAAAGACATGTAGAAAAACTCATGCAGAAAGTGCATGTGTGCTCAAATTAGACTAGCATGCTGTTGGCAGAACATTCAAAATCAGCGTGAAATCAACTCCGGAAACAAGGAGCTAGCCTGTTTCTTCATATAGCCAGCCAGCCCCACCACCACCGCCCCCTGCCCCACCACCCCACCCCCTGCCCTGCATCCTGTGGGGCACATGGCTCAGACAGGGTCCCAAAACAGGATTCATGCAGACTTTTAAGTTGAGATGCTACCTTCATAGAGCATGGAAGAGACCTTTATCACCATGATCGAGAGAGAGAAAGTGTTTGGGTTTTTTTTTTTTTCTTGTAAACGTTCAAAAGGGTGAAATAAAAGTTGGCTCAAGAGTTATTAAAATTGACACACAGTTCCGGAAGAATGCTGTCTTCTGCATTTTTAAAAGCTTTAAAATATCATATGTGAGGATCTGACCGCTGCCTTTTTCTCAATTTCTCCTCTTAAAGTGATCAGTGAAGGGTTGCGTGGGCCGCTGGAGCCTCCGAGCTCTTTTACCGTGGCGTGAATAAAGGTTTCGTTCATCTGAGGTTGTTCTTGACAAAAACTATGATAGAAACCATTCAATGCAAACAATTCATTTCCAAATATGTTTATTTTTCAAATGAGATATGAGATTTTTCAGTTACTGTTATAAGGTTCAACGAGGACAACTTATGTTGTGATTTCTTAGATTTTTTTAATGTTTTTTTGTGTTTGAGGGAGTAAATCAAATCAAAGCTTTTTATTACTTTTTAAAAGTTTTATGAATATATTTACTTCTGAGAATCCTGACCCCTGGATCGGAATGATCCCAGTTAATCCCAGTTAGACATTTGTGCAAACATGTGACACTTACGCCTTATTTTCCATGTATGGAGGCTGAACAGCTTCTGGAAACACCTCAGTGATCACACCTGAATGCTGAGCTTCCGCATAAAAAAGCCTTCTATGCTCCATTACATTTCCATTTCTTTTTCTGACATATTTGTGTTGTCTTCCTTAATGTTTTGCAAGCTCACTGACATCAAACCAAACTCGTCTCCTCTTATCTCCACCTGCTGAGCCCCCACACTTTGACTGGACTTTTGTTCTCCCTTTTCAAGCCAAACCTGACTATAGTCTGTGCCCACGCTCACCCAGCAATCATCCTCTCGTCTCCCAAAGGCCTGCAGACAGCCTCGTTCATTATTCACCTCATTTCAGCTGCAATTGATGGAAAGAGAACAGAAAAGAGAAAAAAATACAGGTGGATGTTCATGGTATTTACCATGGCGATGCAGGAGAGAAACAGACCAACTGAATAAATTGTACATAGATACGTGGTTGCCAACACTGCAGGAGAAGGACAAGCTCAGCCGCAGAGGAGAGAAGCTGAGTATCATCCAGAGGTGACCGGTACAAACTGTTGATTCACACCAAAATACTGAGAACATGTCACTGGTTCACTGATACTCTTGGGAAGACATTACATTTTATGATTCATAATAACTTAAATAAAGGCGAATAGAACAGAAACCTTTCAATACACAACACATAAATGAGCAATACCACGACAACTCCTTTACGAGCTTTCGTAGTACACATAGTCATATCTATATATAGATAAACTACAGGATATTCCTTTGCTGGTTGCATGATGGCTTTCTAGTTTTAGAGGTTTCAAAAGAAAACAAAAATCACGACACATGAATGCGTTTTACATGAACAAGTCTTCAGGTCTGTTTTCCAAAGTCTTTCCAGTTCATTTGTAATTAGTGAGCCTTTTTTGGCAGAAGAGCATCAACAGAGTTCATCTCTTTCTTCTTTATAAAACACATTGGTCAAGTACTCCAGGAGGAAAACCCACATCACTGTTCACAGTGCTGGCCGCTGTGGTCCTTCAAAGCTCTGAGTCCTATGGCTTCTTGCTGGAGCAGGACTTGCAGCACTGCTGTCCATAGAACTTATGGTTACAAACACCGTGTTGGGGAACCAGGTGGCACCAGCTGAACTGATCAATACAAGGTTCATCTGCGGAGAAAACATGCAGACATTTTTTAGAGTCATAAATCAAAGCAATATGCAATTCTCAATTGACAATCCAATATGCGGTTCAGGCTTGGAATATGAAAATACATTTTGCAATTTAGAATTCAATGTTAAAAATGACAATTCAATATGTAATGTAAAAAATAAACAAGTAAACATTATATTAAAGGGTAACTAAACACTAAATCAACTTTTCTTTGGCTGTTGACCTGTATATATGGGGCTTTAAACGTGCTGACTGTTGGTCCTTAACAGGTTTTTGACAATTTAAAATAAACTTTTTAATTCTTGAAATTATAGTCCAAAACTGTCTACGTGCCCCCTAGAGGTTGAAACGAGGTAGTACAGTTAAACTTTGTGATTGGTCAGCTGGTTTATGTCCACATCCTTTCAGATGTTTCACGTTATCATGCTCTGCAGCTCCACTATAAAAGCCCCGTCCATCTTTGAATGTGAAAGGTTGACCGAAGGAAGTGAAGGCGGGATTTAGTATTTATGGAGGTGAGGAATTCTGGAATGGCAGAAAAGTTTGCTGGAGTTTGAAGACAGGGGTGAGATGTTCTGTAGATGTGACAGAGGATGCCTTGAACTTAAATCATGGCATGTGGACTTATAAGTCTTTCGTCTTTACAGTTTCCCACTCATTCAAGAAACTACGTCCAAATGTCAAAATTCAACTTCAAGACAAGATCCTCTAGAGAATGAGAACCTTTGTCATGATGGAGAAGTTCAAAGTGGAGGTGGGACTCCACCAAGCATCAGCTTTAAATGAATACAGAGGAACAGCTCATGTTAGACGCTCTGGAGATGAATGGAGAGCCGCCAGAGGAAAATTGTTTAGTCACATTGGACATTGATGATTGTAAAAAGATGCTGAGATCAGACCAGGAAAAAGGCCTGGAGCGACCAACAAGGAGGTTCATGGATGTCATGAAGGACATGAGGGTTGTTGTGAGCGAAGAGGAAGAGGAGGATAGTTAGACAGAGATGGAAGCAGCCAAAACAAAGTAGAAGTTTGTCTTTTTGTTTTTTTTTTGTTACCTTTCCCTGTCAGTCGAGCAGCTGTGTCGCGGCTTCCGGGGCGCTGAGCTGCAGGTGGGGGCGCTGCAGGACAGAAGTGTGTGTTGCATGCTCTGGAGGTGACAGGTCTCTGGTGCGGTAGGCAGCCAGCTGCAGGGCGACCTTGGCGCAGACACTGAATGCTGCGAGTCTGAACTCCACCTCCACAGGACACGGAGCACTGAGACAAGTCACAACCAGCAGAGAAGGAAAAAAACTGAGTTTATGCAACACAGGGAAAGTCTTGACAGATGGCACAGAGATGCAAAACGACCAAGAGATGAAACTAAAAGATTTGTCTTAAAGGAAACACACAAAGGGGAAGAATCACACAGAAGAGATAAAGAATACAAACATCCCAAGCTGCTTGTACTCGCCCTCCAGCAAGCTGTCATGACTTCTCTTCTCTTGTGGAAACATGCAGCATTGCAGACTTCACATCAAGCAGAATAAGACTGTGTGCTGCAAGACGCTGCCCCTAAGACTCTCGGTATTATAGATGATGAAACCCCCCGAGTAGAAAAGGCTGCAAGAAAGTGAAGCTTTTGGGTTACATCTGACACCCAATCCCCAAAGTTGAGATACTCAACTCACACTCCAGCCGCTCGAGCAGCGCCCCAGAGCTTCCAGAGGAGTTTGTTCAGTGATACCGAGGAGCTCTAACTACTGCAGCAGACGCACGATGCTGCATGGTTTCAACACAAACGCTGCACAACTGATGTTCAGACAAACAAATCTCTACTTATTCTCTCTTGACTTAAAACAGAAATAAAAGTGTAACTTTGATGTAATAACAAACACCTAACATAAGAATGTTTGTCTTTCCTAATTACTTTTATTAAGATTCCTTTTTCTGGAAAAAATGATTTTCACCTCACATGATGTTTCACATCAGAGTCCATTTCTTTATGAATTTGTGCAGCAAATTCCAAAAACCACAAAGATTTGAATAGTTGGATTGTTCCTGCATTGATCTCCTTTTGTCAGCCACACAACAGATACATATTTTTTTTATTCAAGTTCTCTAATGTCTCTAAACTAGAAAATAGCTTTCCATTTAAAAAAGTTATGAAATGGTCATAAATCTGGAGAATAATCAATAAGAAAGAAATGCTACAGTTAAAACATTATTGGTTGATTGGTTTATTTCAAGCTATTAAATCTCATGAAAATAAGAGAAAAATACTAAAAAAAAATTATATATCAAATCTATTTGATGTATATTATCACTAACTGATCAGAAAATAAATAGAAGAACATTATATCTTTTTGACAGTATAAATGTTCCTAATCCTAAACAGATATTTGCACATATAGTAAATACACATAGAATCCATGGAACAAATAATGTGTGTTAAATTAATTGGGAGAGTAAAGAAGAACTTGGACAACCCTACCTAGAACAAAAGGGTGCACCGTGGTCTGCCATTTTGTATACTGTTTTGACACATCCGGTGAGTAAAGTTTACAACTTTAGTGTAGAGAAATAACCACGAAAGCTCTTTAGGTCACACATCTGTTGTTGGTTGTCATAACAGAAAAACTCCAAATTCGAGCATCTCAATTTATCAATTTCTAAGGGATGAAGACAGCAAACAACGATGGATTGGAGCAGTCAAACAGGAAGGGTGGCAGACTACAGATTCCAGCAGACTCTGTAGTGAGCAAATTGTGTCAGGTAGACCTTTGGTTACTCATTTAGGGATGGTTTAGGTTTGATCCAGTACTGACGCCAACCCATTACTTTAGAAATGATGTCGGTACTTAAACAGGGATGAAACCAGTACTTTTTTGCTTTTTAACAGTGATCAAATGACAGAAAAGATGCAAATGTGAGGAAGAAGCATCACAGGTCCCTGCAGACAGAGCCTAAATGTGCCTGAGCTGTTTGTTTCTCTTGATGTTCATTGCATTGTTGTAATATGAATTATTTTTGCATTTTGTCAAGATTAAAGAATACATGTTAAAAATAGGTAACTTTTTATGATGCGCACACTACCAGCCCTTCTTCAGGACCCCGGTGGGACTGGGGGCGTCGATTCTGATCTGTGGAAGGCCTTGCAGGCCTTTTTTTTCTGCAGCTAACAACAGGGAGTGAATGGATCAAAAGCACAGTCGAGTGGACACAACAAAAGATCAACACAACAAAGGTCCATGGTAGTAATGGTCTTTGTTTGACTCCCAAAAGGGCAGGTGCTGCGACAAGTCTAAAGTTCTTCCGTTTTTTAGCTGCTAGCTCAGTTTGGTTTTAACTGAGTGGTAATCGTCACACATGGATGGAATGAGCAGAATTCCAACTATCACTTATCAGTCAGCATACGAAAATAAAGTGCGCTGACTTGAAATGATTCATTCAGCCGTGAAAAGTGGCCATCGCTGGGGAAATGTTTTGAGGATTGTGCCACATCGAGGGAGGAGATACCTGCTGCCATGGAGACGAGTACCAGCCCAACACAACAGCGCTGGACGTTGTTCTCCCAGGTACCAGCTGCAGGAGCTCCTGGCATGGACCTCGATTGCAGAGCTGCTGGAGATCCACCAACGGTTTGGCTAAGTTCCTGCACCTCCGAGCGGGGAACTCCACAAACCTGCAGAGCAGGGGAGAAGCTTCCTGCTAAAAGTCACAGTTTCTACAGAGATTTAAAGATGTACGATTCAGGGAGCACACAAGTGTCCCAGTGGGATCTGTGAGGCATGACAGGAGTGTGGAGGTGAAGTACCCTCCATGCAAGTTCCTCTCTCCACAGTGAAGCTCTCTCATCTGGTTGCCAGAACCACAGGACCTGGAGCACTGAGACAGAGCGGGCAGGAGGGACAATTTCAGAAAATGAACTCTGAGAAGGTTGCAACCCAAAATGCCACGTTTTACAAAGTACTTTTCTGTCATTAGATACGATGACTGCTTCTATATTTGTACAGAATCCTTCAAGCTGACGAATGGCCTTAAAGCTACATCTGTTTCTTTGTAAATGTCATCAAAATCAATATGAGAACAAAATGTGTTGCAGAAATTGCTGAATAAATCTGTTAAAGATCAGACTTCATCCTGCCTGAACCCGTTAACCAAGATGACTTTTTTAATAAATATTTCAGGCTTTCTAACAAAATACCATTGTGTGCTTCAGGAAAGCAGTGATGTTGTATACACTGGATATGAATTATTAAAGCCTAGTTTAGGGCAAAATGTTCTCAGAGAAAAAAACAATCATATAGATTTTATCAGTCTCAGAAATAAACAGCCAAAAATGTTTATGCTGCTTCAAAAAACCCACAAAGGCTACAACTAATTAATAATTGCATTTTTTACACAAAAACTCTGAAGATTCCCATAAAGTGTCATAAATTAATGTTTTCTTCCTGCACATTTGAAAACCTCCTCAGCCATTGAATTGACGCTGTGCCGCATTCTGGTTTCTTTTGAACCAAACATTTCTGTTTATACCACCTGTTTTTACCTTATTGTTTGACACAGAATAAACACGTGTTCATAAATCATTTGGTAACAGCTTATAATAACTGTCATAGCTAATTAACAAATTATTAGTAAACTATTAAACGTGAGTTCATATATTGGTTAAGTATTAGTTATTAGCTTCTGTATGTTGTTTGGACAATATTCCTAAGTTGTAAATGTTCCTCAATTCCTAACAGCTAATAAACGAGGAAAAGATGCAACTTTAAAATAACATCCCAGTAACACATAAACAAGTCATTAACATGTTGTTAGGAAGTAAAACTTGTTCATGATCAATTACTAAATAATAGTAATATTATAATAGGGTGTTTGTGTAAACAATTAACATAAAGTTAAGGGGTCTTTTATAACTAACAGTTATTTATAAGTCACATTCAGAAATCCTTAATGATTTGTTGACTAGTTATAACAGATCGTTATAGTAAAGCATAACTGATCATTTTATTAGTAATTAATGCAATAAATAGTTTGTTGGAACCAATGATCAGTCGATGATTTGTCAAATGAATTGAATGAATGCAATATTGGGTGTATGATTGTAAGTCAATCATTTGATGTACGCAGATGATGTAGTGGTTTTCAGTCCCAGCTGCTCCGGTGTTATAATTATGTCTGTTTCAATTATGGTCTTAAAAATGACATTTTATATAATTCTAATAAAAGTGCTCTGCTCATCCTTCGTACTAAAGCTGATGTGACAGTGAATGTTCCTGTTCATGGTCATGTTATTAATGACAATCTGATGATGATGATGACATCCATAGACAGTGTTCTCTACTAAATGCTCAGGCAAACACTCTCACACACAGATTTGATTCATGTTCAGATCATGTTCGAATTAATTTATTCAAATCTTACTGCACTGCTTTGTACACTCCACACCTGTGGATTAACTACAGGGCAGCAACTAACATGCTAATGTTTCAAGTTGCTTATAATGATGCCCTGAGGGTTTGGGTTTTTTTTAAGTCCATGGAGGTGCAGTGCTTGTGAGTCATTTGTTGGTGCAGTAATTCACACTTCTCAGGCTCTTTTAAGATATTTCATCTATGGTTTCATAAAATGTCTTAACGCTTTGGAGAGTGTTCGGTTATTTTAGTTATTTTAGCCTTAACCAATGTAAAGCACGGCATTCCTGACTATCAGTCCCCAGTCTGGATGTATTGGTATGGACGCATTTTTATACCCTTCGGTTTTTCAATTTGTAGTATGTGTTTTACTTGTTTTTTGATGTCTTATGCATTCTTTGCATTTGTAAATGCTTCTATTTTTAGTTTACCTGTTTTTATTGTCCTGTCATTTTGGACCTTGAGTCAGTAATCAATCAATCAAACGATCAATCAATCAATCAATCAATCAATCAATCAATCATTCATTCATTCATCATCTGAACAAAAAAAAGCAGTAATAGATGAACTTTCCTCTGAATTGATGCTTTGGACCTTTTAACATGATGTTTAGCATATAAACCACTTTAATTCACTGATTAGGCCTCATACTCCTGCTATGGCAGAGCAAGTTTCAGGTTTTGTTACCATGACGACCTGTCACACTACATATCTAATAGTATGCCTCTTGTGAAAACTGATTTAAGCAGTCAAAATAAAAAGATTATATAAACTAATAATATATTTAATATTTGTGTCTTTCATTGTGACCATAATGCCCTTTAAGGTGACCAGTATCAGAAATGGATGGACTTGTGGACTTTGTGGTCACGCCTTCGCATCATCCATTGATGTCTGATAATGGACAACTTGTCAGGCATTATTCCCTATGTCAGAGCAGCTTTTAATTTCTAGCCATATCATTGAGGAGTTGCACCAGGTGGCGCTGTAGATAGAGTTGGATCAAAATCTAAAAATAAAATGTATGCAGTTCTCTCCAAGTACAAAATGACGAGTTTATGACGAGCACCTTCATGTTTGTGCCTTCATACATTCTTCATACAGAGTCAGCTGCATTTCAGCTGGAAAATAACTTTTTTTTCACATTTATTTTGTGTTTACTGGCACCAAGCAGGAAAAATAAGTGTTTGCTATGAAGGCTGCCCTTTTGAATGACAAATGTGCCTTCACATCCATTATAATCTCTGTTCAACTTAGTAAAAATAAACTTACTCTAAAGTCGTGCTGTAGTATATGCATTTGATGTAGTTTGATGAGTTATTTTTCTTGATCTTTTACAGCAGTAAAACAGTTTAAAACGGCAACATTTTCTTTTTTACTACCAAAAACTGATTTCAGATTTTAGACATTTGTACATTTCTGTGTTTGGAGATCAAGAATGCAAAGAAGTTGAATAAACAGAATGGGTTTCAGGAAAATTTGCTCTTCAATTTAAGATTCTCTTCCACGCTGGCCTCTGCTTTTGTCTTACCTCTCCCCAGGGAGTGAGCATCCACTGCAGCTTCTCATTCCTGGGGCAGCGCCGCAGGACACAGGGCTCCTGGGCTTTGGGTCTGTGGTGCTGCTTGCACATGCTGTCAGGCACCACCACAACTTTGATGCCGGGATCAGTGCTCCGGCAAAAAACGCTCCGCTTCCTCAGGCCTCGGCCGCAGGACTTGGAGCACTGAGACCGGAAAAACAAATTCCAGAAAGGAAAGATATAGAGATTTTGTGAGAGTGTTTGCTTACAGTAACCTTCAGTTTTTCACCACGTCTCTGTGTTGGGCTGTGAGAGCTTTTTATTGCAGTAAACTCCTCGTGACCTGCACACATGCAGTCAGCCAGATGTGTCTTCTAGGACTGACAGCGCTCCATTTATCAGACAAAGAACGTGCACACGCCTGTGCATCTGCATGCACGGAACCAAGGCTTTTTGCTGTCCCTTTGTCACTGAACCACTGATCTGTCCTGTGAGACTGACCTCGGCTCTGCATGACCGCTGTCTGAACTACAACCAGTGGTGTGAAACGGTGCAACTAAACTGATGACTGAATGACAGCCAAACGTTCCTCCAGAACGTCTGACAGAACATCAGACGGGAAACAAACAAAAACACAAAACAAAACAAATTCAGTAACAAATCTTTTAAAACTTGAAACTATTTAGAAAATTAAAATAAACTGGCAAGTTCTTTTAAGAGCAGTGAAAACCTGCACTTTGTAGTAATGTCCAGCAGAGGGCAGCAGCGCATTTCTCTCTTCACGTGGACGAAAAAACTCAAAAGAAAAAACTGTTTGAGTTTGTCTGTGATCAGAATGAAGTTTAGTCAACAAATAGAATTAAAACATTTTTTTTTAACTAAATATATGATTTCTTGCAGTTATTTTAGCATCTTCCTGACTTTCTCAATTATAATGACTGCCAAATGTAATTCTGGTGCAGCACCGTGAAACAACTTAACTTGTGAACCAGTGTTTTACGAATACACCTATTGAATGGTGTTGTTCCGTCTCTTAAAGACATAGTAGAACTGGTATCACGTTCAACACTAGAGCCTTTTTAAGATCCACAATGATCATCTTTTGATTTATTTTCAAAGTATTCCTAGTGTTGTTTTATTATGATTATGATTTTGCCGTTCTTAGCCAAAATTTTAAAAAACATGCCGTTTTGTGGAACAAAGTTTGTGCAGAGTGGCAGGAGCTCATTAGAAGTTCGCTTCTGGGTTGCGGGCAGGACTGTTGGTGTAGCAGAGCAGGGATCTTGTGGTCCGCCCAGCACATATTCTACATTTTTTTCAAATGGTATATTGTCTGCTCCTGATTCACAAACATTTGAATGAATAAATACTCAAAAGTGCAAATTTAAGCTAAATTCTCTTTAGACGTGTCCTCCATCATCAATAAAATACCACAAGAACTCATTAAAAACCTTAAAAATAGGATTTTCAATCTTTTCTTTCTACTTTTCTTTGTATGGCATCATATTTCTCAGACTTTTCAGTGCTTGTCGTTTTCTTTTTGGTAAAAAATATTTTTGTTGTTTGTTGTCAGGCTCTTTTATTGTAACATTACTGTTGCAATGTTAGTGTTACTGTTTTTCTTTTCTGAATAAAAAAAAAATAAAAAAATCTAGATCTGGAATTTAGGAGATAAAGATACAAACGTATCAAGTTTTACTTTTCCTTTTTAAATTTTAGGGTATTTTGGAACATCAAGATCTGAAAGAAAAGCTGCTTTCTTGGATCAATAATTCACTAACTTGAAATCTAAATGGTCTTATTATGTATTTTAAGTTGTGTCCAAAATATATTTTGATTAAAATAAGCTGAAAATCCATCCGTTCATTTTCTTCTGCTCAACCAAGACCAGGTTGTGGGGGCAGCAAAGTTGCCCAGACTTCCCTCAACCCCAGACACTCCTTTCAGCGCCTCTGGGGGACGCGAGGCATTCCCAGGCCAGTCAAGGTGGGCATCCAGGAGGCATTCGGGCCAGATGCCCCAGCCACCTCAACTGGCTCCTCTCAAGAAGTTGGAAACCGTGACACTAAAATGCTAGCTGCCAGAAACTCACCTGTGACCAGGAGCCAGTGCTCCACTCCATCGGGCAGGCCTGGGTGTTGCATGGCTGGATCTGAGCGGGGGAGATGGCGGGGCAGAGGGAGGGCGCTACCACCTCTTCCCTCTGGTAGGTCACCTTCCTGAGGCAGCGCAGCGTCCTGGTCTGCTGACCTCCTCCACACGAGCGGCTGCAGGGCCCCCAGTCAGCAACTGCCCAGCTGAGCAGAAACAGGAAAGACGTTTGCTTCAATCAACTGAAAAACAGCAGGACGAAGTCTTGCAGGCACACCCTGCTGCTGTTATCAGGCAGCACGCCACACGACTGACTGCTAATCAGGAGACCCAACCGCAGGTTTACACTCTAATCTGTCACGCTTATTTTAGGCCCTGAAAAGCACAATTACTCTTCAATTTATCAAAGACTCACATCCAACTGTAGATGAAGTAAAACTGCTTATTATTGAGCACTTAAAAACTTCAAACGGGCCTGGTTGGACTTACAAGGTATGATTTATAGAAAAGCAGACTTCTCCAGTTTCACCCATTGATCACTGTCGCTGCAGGAGTTGGCAGCTCAGCACAGAAAAAGAAAAACACACAGGCCTCCATATATATTTTAATGGTATGCCAATTCCATCTATCTTTATTTCCACAATTCTTAAGAATCTAAACACAAAAACCATATTGTATACAACTCCCAGTAACGGCTTTCCCAGATTTCCTCAACAACCCCCAATGTACTGGGCTAAACGGGGCCAAACAGATGTGCAGAACCTCGCTTCTTTCTTTTACTCCTGCTTCTATTCTCTCCTCTCACCTGTTTTCTCTGCCCTCATCCCTTCATTCTGAATCCATTCTGCCTCGCCCGGCTCTACGCCAGCTGTTGCTTCAAAAATAGCTTCTGTCTCAGCATCAGGGCTGAAGGGAAAGATTACGACAAATGAGTGGTCTGACAACCGCATGCTTAGAATGAAGAGGGAGAGGAAGGAGATGGGCTGATGCATCCGTCCAGCTCCACGTTACCACAGAGACCGCCGACCTGCTGCAGGGAAGAAACTCATCCTTTCATTCCCTTTCAAATGCCGCAGACGAATGAAACGAAGACACTGAACTGCAATTTAGAGGCTGGAACGTTGTGGGATTCCTGGCAAGAGAAATGTTTGTTTTGTGTTTTTCTCTGATTTATAAATAACAATATATCATTGGGGAAAAGTGGCTAAAGTACTCCTGCACTTTCCTGCAAACCACCGCTGAGCCTCAGCATCTGAAATGTTCAAAACACTTGCAGGATGGAGGTTCTAAGAAACCATAGATTCAAATGGAAACATACACTTTTTCTTTGTGTCCTAATATTTTATTGTAAACGTTACTCCACATAACTTGTATAAAATGATTTCCTGCCTTCTGTATCACATTTAGTTAATCTGCTCCTCAGAAAAGTCAGAGTGAAAAAAACAACAGGATTCTCAAAGAGGAGTAACAACCATCCAGATGCTGAAGTAGATGTTTTTGTACTGAAATCTGTACACTGTGTTTTCTAATAGTGTTGCTGCAATCCATAACCGAAAGTAAGAAAATTCAAGAAAATAAATTATGCATACATCCATACTAATACATATGATATACATATTAGTAGATGACTTCAAAATCTAAAACAAAAGATTTTCACCAAATGTGAAGTGTAAAATTAAATTCTTTAGGAATGTATTTGTTTGTTTTTTTGAGTGTATTCAGACACTTATTCAAACTTTATGGCTGTATTTAGACTGGACAGTTGCTTTGGTTCACTTTAAGTAAATCAGAGTTTGTTCCCTCTGATAGTGCGGAACAAATATTATCTGTATATACACAAGCAGACTCTAGTCCATGACGAGGAACCGCTCTGAGACCCATCTTTTAAGGTGGTTTAGTACGTCTCCATCAGACTGAGCTCCGGTTCTCCCTGAGTTTCCTCAGCCTGAATAGACTCTGTGCTCAGAGCAGAACAACTGAACCAAAACGGCCACCGTAGCCGGTCATTACGTAATGTAAACAGAGCTGCAGGCAAACATGGAGCAACGATGCAACAAACTTATTGAAATGTTTTCAGCTAAATGCAGGTTCATTAAAACAACTTTTAACATGATGCACATTGCTTCTCACACTGTTTTCCCAACAATCTGTACATCACAGACACTTCTCAGCGTACCTTCTTAGCTGACGTGTTCTCAGTGACTGCCTTGTAGCATGCCTCCATGTACCAAAAAGTTACTAACTCTAACCTCGATACAGACGTTCACAATTGTTCAGTGAAATACAAAGTTTGAACTAATAAAGTTTCCCCACAAGGACTGGCAAGCATAGAACTGGTAGGACTTCCTAACTAATTAGTTAGTGTCATTTCTAAGACATAGTTTCTGAAGAGCTCATACCAAATATTTATAAGAATAAGCCGCAGCTGATATCCCATCATTCTTTTGTTTACATTTTCTCCTGCTAGCTTACAGCCCCCAAGCTAACTTTATGGGTGCAACAAAAATGGTCACAAAAGAGAACTTTTTCCAACAGAATTTTTTTCATATCTTGGGGACGACTTATTTATAAGTCCTCTATCATGAGAAAAATGCTAAAAGGCTAAAACCTAAAATAATCTTTTCTAAAAAAAAAAAAAAAAAAATGTAATTGATAAGCATCAACAGTTTGAGGTCTCCCTTGTACTTTGTTCTATTATTTTATAATTTTAGAGCAAAAATGGGTTTCGTTTGCTGAAATGCCCCCCATAGTACCGTTAGTAAGTAGCAGCCCGGGTTCAATGGTCTAGTAGGGATAGAATCACCTCAAATTGCAAATGAAAGAGCAGCAGATGAGGAGAGAAGCGATGGATACTTCTCATAAATCCAGATGCTTTTTAAGAAAATGCATGACCTTTTCTAAGATCAGCAAGCAAACCTGGATGAATGAAGTGAGTTTTAAACTCTCCCAGCACTTCTTTATTCATGTTTAAATGTGCAGCAGAGTCCTGCATCATGTAGGGAGGACACAGTGAGGCTGAAGCTAAAGAGGGTGGATGAGAGCGAGAGGGTGTTGGGGTCCAGCTTGTTCTCCCCCATAGGAATTCCAAGGTTTCTGCAGAACAAAGCAGGGATAGGCCTGTCAGCTCTGCAGATACAGCCCAATGTGAAACACGGGAACTTTTGCTTTCACACCCTCCAAATTTACTTCCCTCATTGTTGATTTTTCTTTTCCAGTGGACCTTTGAATGCATGCCTACATCCTACGGATCCTAATGCAGTCATTGGAGCTTTCATGCCTGCCACTTAGCTCAGTGTCTTCTTGTGCAGCATCTCCAAACTGGGCTGGGCAGAGAGCAGCCCGGAAACGCTGTCCACCTCCATCCAGATCCACTGGTTTGTTCTTTTGAATACCTAAACTGCACTATTTTCCTCAATTAAAGGATATTAGGAGGTAAGAAGAAGAAGGGTAAAGAAGGGTATGCATAAGATTAGGGGCAGGAAATGTCCTCTCAGGTTGTGGGAAACTGAATAAGGAACAGAGGCAGCATGTTGGAGGTGTAACCGATAGCTGTCTGGCTTGTTCAGCCTCCGATACAGGAGAAAGTTCTGTCTGGACTTGTTGCAGAGCGGCAGCATGTGAACAAAATCACATCATTAACTGCAGCCACAAGCAGCTTATTTTCTATTTGAACCTAATTGATTTATCTAATTACTAAATGTTTGACCAAATATAAAAAAGTCCTGTAAGATGCATAAAAAAGAATTCTTGCTTGTAATTTGATGTGATACGTGTGTGTGTGTGTACACACACAGTCATGCTGAACCCGACACAGATCCCTGCATGGTCTTTGGAGCACTGCTGTAAATCAAACGAGCTCCAGTTCCTTCAGCTGCAGCTCAGAGCCCATACACTAAGCACTGTTTCAACTTGTTGCTGCACTTTCACCTGGTTTCTCCTTTGATGCTCTGGTCCACGATTTCACTTGAAAGTATTCATGTCATCACAAACACAATCCGACACAGTAAAGGGAAAAGAAAAGGAAAAGATTTTTTTCAAGGGACAGAGAAAAACCTGCAATGACAATTTTTTAAAATCAAATTAAGGCAACACACATGTACTTGCAATCTACCCAACTAAGCTGCAGTTATGCTCATAAGTTTGCATACCCTGGAAGAAATTATGAATCTAGGCTATTTTTCAGAGAATATGACCACAAACACTTTTTGTCGACTCATGGTTAGTGATGGGGTTAAGCCGTTTATTGTTAAACAACAGTGCTTACACTTTCTAAATCACAACAGAAATTCCCAAATTACCCAAATGAAAAGTTTACATCTTAATACCTTGTATTGCCTCCTTTTGCATCAATAGCAGCTTAAAGTTGATGAGGTTTTTTTATTTTCTCTGATGGTAAAACAGCCCATTCTTCTCAGAAGAAAACCTCAAGTCCTTTAAAATTCTTGGGCTGTCTTGCTTGACCTGCCCATTTGAGATCCCCCCAGAGTTGCTCAATAATATTGAGGTCCAGAGACTGAGAAGGCCAATCCAGAACCTTTATTTGTTGTGTTACAACCAATGACAGGTGGACTTGGCCTTGTATTTTGAATTATCGCATTCATATGTCCAAGTTCAGTTACCTTTTCCCGTAGATCTTTTGACAGCTCTTTAGGTTTCCCCATGACTCAGGATCCAGAAAGTCATCAGGGTAAATAAAACTTTGAACAAGGTCAATTAGGAAGTTTCTGTTGTTATTATGCTTCACTCAACCACTAACTATGAGTGGAAAACAAGGTTTTGTGTTATTCATATTCTCTGAAAAATGAAGCCAAAAAAATCATCATTTCTTCCAGGATATGGAAACTTGACACAAAAATTGTAAACTATCTGAAAAATAGGTTAAATATCAGAATAACATTTGGGATTTGGATTCTTTTTTTTTTTTTTTTTTACCATAAAACACCATATTCTTACAATAAATAATTCTTGATTCATTGCAGTCAGAAATTCTCCGGATGTTATTTGGAACCAGAGAGAGCAAGTAACTGTTTCCAATAAAGCCAGGCTGTCTACAATATAGTTGTTCTCACAACGAAAATGTCTCCAAACAAAAGGCATCAGATGAAACATCAAACATCACTATGTGTTTCAAATATAAATCAGTGATTGAAACTTACTCTCACTCTGTTTGATTCTAAAATGTTGCCATATTGGAGGGACATTGTGGAAGACATGGAAAAGATATTGTGGACAGTTTTGACCCAAACATGGTTTCTGATTTTAGGTTGTAAGGACAGTAAAGTCATCTCTACTTCTGACAGATTGTATGATATTCTAACAAACATCGCACAAAGGATCATTTTTCTGATCAGTGACAAACCTCCCTCCAAAGCAAACAAGGGCGACCTTGCTGCAGACAAAATGGCGCCCAGATGTCACTAGCCAGAGGCGGAAATTCCACAAGTTTTTAAAATTGTAGCACCGTTTTACTAAAACTTTTTAATGTGAAGAAACGGTTACATGTACAAGATTAGCTTTAAAATGGGGCAAAAAATGGTTATCGTTTTATTGCTCTCATAATGGGTTTTTGTGAAACTGTTAACCGTTTTACACCGTAGCTTTAGCTTATGTGCTTACATTCCTTTGACTACAATAACTTTTCAGTCGTTAACGTGATCATCCTGAATCAGGTGATTCTGTCGCTCTGGTGCCGGTATACAACACTTTGTTGGTAATGTGTCCCATAATGGTGAAAAATTGTGCAGCTTTAAAGTGTTGTGTAGGCTACTGGCGTTTCATGTTGATTAAGTAAAGAGTTACGGTGTGTCAAAGGGCATAGCAGGTTTTGACATAAATCTTTTCAATCTTAAATCAGGAAAAAACAAAACGTGACTTCAAGGGGCGCCGGTTAAAGTTATCTTTTTCAAAAAAAGAAAAAGAAAATCGATTGAAATAGACTTTCGTCATTGAAATTTTTTATTTAACCTGTATCAAGTAACTTTATAAAATTTCAATTAAACCTAAATTCTTAACAGTGTCTAAAGTTTTTTTTTTTTTGTTTTTTTTTCATAAACTGATATATTTAAAAACCCAGTAAGAACGATTTTTTTTTGGATTGCACTGCTGCAAAAAATATTGTAATTGTGGGTTAGTGTTTGTTGTGAATGTGAGATTAAAAAAAGAGCAAAAACTACAGAGAGCTACATTGGTATACAAAGCTTTTGGATATTAGTCTTACATTTGTCTCATGATCATCTGTTATTTACTCTTCTATTTTGTCTAGTGACCCATGTTCCAGTGTTTTTGTTTATGAGCTTCCTCTTCTCTACAGTTCAAGTTCTTTAAAACCATCTTCACTGTTTCACAATTATGTCAATTAATTGAGTTTTAGGCATTAAACATTTTAGAATTCTGAACATTTTTTTTTTGTTTTTTTTCAGCTTTCTTACAGTTTCTTCTGTCTATTTTTTCTAGTTTTTTGTAGGGAAACTAGAAGTCTATATATTTTTATGAGATATGTAAGATAATGGAGTTAAACTTTTGCATAAATCAAGACGGTTAACAGAAAGTTAATTCCTGAGAATCGAACCACGGTATACGTTCTGATCACAGCCCTCAGAGACACAGCTGTTTCTGGGCTTGAGCCAAACTAACCACAGCTAAAGGAACTCAGAAGAGAAGCCGGTTCAAACTAAGCTGAAATAGTTGCTTCTGTCAAACGGGACGATCAAAGCTAAACCGTACACAATGACTAGAAGTCAGGTTCCAGCAGCCGTCACTTACATGGACGCACAGCTGGAGAAAATGCTGTAGGGCAAAGAGAGATGGGAGCGCTTTTATGTGTTTTTACAAAAAAAGAAAAATTAGTGGGCAGGGAAAGAGAGTGAACACAGGGTAAGGAGAGTGGTGGCTGACCACAGCAAGCTCCAACCTCCAGACAGCTGAACCACAGCAAATGTGTGCCTGCATGTGCGCACCCATTATGAAAACAGTTCTGCAGGTCTCTGAAAATTTGGCAACATCAATGCACATGCCACATCTCCCACAAACAAGAACAGCCCTGACCCACATTTCCAACAGCACTTACTATGCAGGGCAGGGCTGAGTGTTGCACAGATGGGAGCCCAGCGTTGGCCTGCTGTGTGGGTTACACATGCTGGAGTTGACCTGAGCCTTTTGGTCCTGGAGACAGATAGCTTTGGTGGAGATACGACCTGATGGAGAGACAAAAAGTGGCGTTATGTTAATCAGATAAGACCAATGAGGGAGGAAAGTTCTGCAGAGAGTGGTAAAGGATGTCCAGAGGACTCCCCATTACCACAAACCTCTATGTGGCAAAATGCAGGAGGAAAGTCCTTAACATCACTCTATCCATCGTGCACATGGGCACTTCCAACACTTCTCTCAGGTAGGAGGTTGAGGAGCATTCAAAGCAAGACCACCAGGAACAGCCTCTTCCCTGAGGCCGTCAAACTACTGAACTCTGGTCATGATCTATAGACTCCTCCCCCTCGCATTCCAAATAGAAAGCACCAACTGACCCCAAGAAGCCAAAGTCCTATATGGACTTCTATTGACAAACAAGCTCCTAAAATTAATAAAAAATAACTATTCTTGTTCTGATACATTTTTTTAAACATGTTGTTGATCATTTTCTTCATGAGATGTTTTCTGTAGGATAAGTTATCTGACCTTCTCTGTATTTCTCCATCGTCATCCTCAAAGTAAATATTACATTTGTAGTGCTCTTCCTGACAAGTTATATTCAAGTTATAAACGAACCAATCAGATGCCCCAGCAAAAATAAGTGGTGCCTGCTGGCCCCCACGTCCAACCTTCAAAATGTTTGATTGACAGATTCCCCTGAGCTCGCTTTCGGGGGTGGGGGGGTGGCCTTCCAACATGGATCCAACATGGCTCATGCAGAGCCTAACACGGAAAGCATCTCACCTCCAGCACACGGAGCGGAGCAGTCTGAGCGTACCACGCCCCAGCTGTATTCAGGTTTCCTCTCAGTGCGGGATAGGGTGTACTCCCATAACACCCCCGGGTTCTGCCCCTGAAGGAGAATCTATGGGCCATAAAAAGAAGGCAGTGAGAAAGGTGCAGTTTAACTTTTGTTCATTTCTGAAAAGAACATCTCCTATTTGCCATCCTCTTGTCTTCAAGCAAAAAGCTCATTCACAGTAAGGTCTGCCCAGAACAAGGAGGACACTTACTTTACCACAGAACACCTTCTTCCACAGTGGAGTCCAAACAACCTGGCTAAACTTTTCAAGGCTCATTTCACTTGGATAATATGGTGCACACATGCAACAACCTTTTATTTCTGTTTCCCCACATCCTTTAGGTTGTTCAGTCACCTTTTTTGTGAAAGAGATTTATTTTTGGTACAGACAGGCAGAGACAAACGGATGAATGAAGGCAGACATACCCATTACAGGGAAATAATTAAGGGATAATCTCGTGGGAATAAACCCGGAAGGGAGCTCTGCTTCAGGTGTATGAGTATGCTGTCTGTACAGCTCTAACATTCACGTTTTCTAGTAATCAGAGACTTTCATCTTATAGACCAAGCAGTTCTTCAGGCTAAACTGCAAACTATGTGATCCTACAAAGATACAAAATCTTGGTTTTAGACATTCAAGATATTTTACCAGGTTTTAAGTTGTCTTATTAAGAGTTTGGGTCTTACAATAAAGATATTTTCATTCCGTTAAAAAAAACTCCTTTTGCTCCAAACTTTTGACAGTAGAAAAACTTGATTTAAAACAAAATAACCTGTAATTTCATTGTAATTGAAAAACTGTAAAACTGCTATTCTCATTTAGTTCATAAATGGCGTGTTCTTGTAGAGCGCTTTTCTACCTTCCTTGAAAGCGATTTACAGTCACAGTCCCATTCATTATTAAATGTCTCATTAAAATCTGACATTTCCAACTTTTACACTTGTTTTTATGTCACTGTAATGAAAATGAACAAAAATTAGGTTTAAAAAAAACTTATTATTGAGCTGTTTAACATATAGTTTGAAGTAATTCTACCTAACAGTTTGATTTTTTTTAAATCATTTTTTCTTTTTGAATGCTTTTGCGTAACTTTCTGGACTGTAAAATCTTATTTTAGGAGTTGTTATTAAATAAAACTTGTACTTGTACTTGGTAACAGTACTTGTTACCAAACAAAAGCATTCACGGTTGTCTTTTACTTACGATTATGTTGTTTTTAAACAAACTCAAAACACCAGTTTTGTTTTGTAGGACTTGTTTCTGCAGAGTGACAGAAGTTTATCAGAAACTCACTTCTGAATTGTGGGCGGGACTGTTGGTGTGGTAGTAAGATTCCACTTACTTCCTGTGATCCGTTTGTTTACACTCTCTCCTGCGAGCTTAGAGCCCCTCACAACCTCAAGCTAGCATCACCTGTGCAACAGGAGGAAGTGGATGCATCAGAATAGAGTGAAGCATGGAGATTAGGGCCCGTCCATTACAGCTTCTACGTCACATCTGGTTGATGTTTCACACTGTATTTTACATCTGCTCTAATTCACCATAATTTGAATAAAAAATACTCTGAAACACAGTTTTAAGCTTAAATTCTTTTATATATGCCCTTCATTGTGAGAAAAACGCTACATGAACATGTTAAAAATGTGATTTTCATTGGAGCTTAATTCATTAATTCATTCTCTACATTTTATTTTGTGCATATGGAAATGTGTCATCTTTAGATGTGGAAACAAAATAATTGAAAATATTAATTAAATTGGTCTTGAAATGGGTCTTCTGGCTTTTTTTCAGGCGACCTTTGCAACAGACTTAAAAGCAGTAATTGTTTTTTGTTTGTTTATTTGTTTTGTTTTTAACTAACATGCCAGTTAAAATTGTCTTTTGCCTTTTTTGCTTTGGCTTTCATGATCATTTATGGAACAAAGTAGTAAAAAAGGGCAGAGTGCTGTATTGAGATTGAACTCAAGTTTTACAATTGTGCAGTTACATAAATACAGGAACAAAAGCAGAGGAACAACATTTGATACTCCTTATAAAACTTGCAGCAAAATGATGCCGTAGACTAAAAGTTGCACAACTAATCCTAACATGATCCATCAGCAAAGCGCAATAAGTCTTGGTTTTTGACAACCTGACAACCACTCATGAAATCAGAGATTATGGTGATGGCTTACAGCCGTTTGCCCTGGACTGGCATGACCTGCCCTTTACTGAGCCGCAAGAATCTCAATTCCGGCAGGGGAATAATCCCACTTCCACAGAGACCTCTGCAAACAGCCACATGTTCAGCCCCCCACCTTCTTGTGAGCAACATCACCCGCTCCCTCCGTCTACAGCTGTGCAGCTGTGAACAACTTGTCACAGTTTACGCTCACACTCCTCAACATTTGCTTTTCTTTCACCGTTTCAAGCTGGTTGAGGGTGTGTGGGTGATCTGTGCAAACATCCTCCCCATCACTCCAAGCTTGTCTGTCACAGATCGAGTTGAACAGAAAATCTGCCCAGAGAGAAACGCTCGCTGTTTGTGTGCCCTGACTTCGATTCTAACATCTAAAGAGTTCAAAATTCCTAATCTCTTAATCTCCGTGTCCGTCCCCGTGCAGTATCTTTCTCTCTCTGTCAGGCTCTGTCTCATTTGAGTGATTAAAGGACTGACAGACAGATTATGTTCGTCTCATCAGCAAATCAGCCGTATGCTGCTCTGACAGATGTGTGACTGGGACATCTGTACATATGCAGCTGGATGTTGGAGCGCGATTTATCATTGTTGGGGAGCTTTTTTTAAAAGATTTCTGGAGAGGAAGTTGAAAGCAGTCATGCATCATATAAAAAAACATTGCAGTTTAAAAACTGATTTCCTGCTCTAACTTTGGCAGACTCACTATGTTCATTTAGTTTTTCCTCTACAGAAAGAAGGGCTGTAAAATATATTTCAGTTGCATTATCTGGTCTCATTGGGAGTGTGATGATTAATAAATTTCTATTCTTGCAATCCAACCAGATCCAATTGTATGAGGTGAGTTGGTAATAAAATCCACCCATACCATTATAAAATCATTTCAAAATGAAATAAATCAATAATCAATCTTGGAAATGCCATTAGGATTGGTGGGTTTATTTTACAATAATGTAACAATGACCAAGTGACATCACAGCGAGCAACACATATTTGATGACAGCTAAAAATGATCAACCATCATTCCAGTCCAATGTGTGGAAACACTTTGAATTTAGCAAAGACGTGACCATGCATTGTAGTTCTAATAATGTTCCCTTTGGAATATTTTGATGCAGAAAAACAACAGTGGACTGAACTTTGTGGAACTAAAATGTGAATGGATTTGACATTCATTCCTGTTTACTTGTTTGTTTGTACACACATGTAATTTGCAATTTATTATCTTGCAAGAAATACAAGGAATCTGGAAAACTTCATCTGCACTGTTCAGTACCAGGTATTTATCTCACACTGGTAGAAGTTTTTACTAAAGAAGTCCTAGATCCATTTAAGATCAGTGATTTGAATCGAATCAGATTATTCAAAATGAACCAATATTGACTCTGAATCGTTTATCCAACCACAAGTTATGATATGAATCAATTGTTGCTAAAAGGAATTGTTACGCCTCATTAACAAACGCTGCATCCTAACTCATAGGAAATATTTTAAAAAGCAACATTTTTTTTGGTTTGTTCATGCTGCTAAACAGCTTGAGCTAAAATTACAGTGCAGTCGATTCTGTAAACAGCAAATTAAAGCTGCAGTCTGTAGTCAAAGTCCCTGTTTTGCTTCAACACTGAGGGATTTAAACCGGGTTTTTTATACACAGAACGAAAATGTCGGGGAACTTCCCTTTTAATTCAGACAAAATACAAAATGTCCACAGCAACCAGATTATGTCTTTTGTCTGTCAGCTTTTGTCTGTCTGCTTTAAAACTGGTTTGAAAAGGAACAGCACTTATCGGCTGTTACAAAAAATAAAAAATAGCTACAACACACCTGCTTCTCCTTCCCCTTGACTGTTGTACAAGTGTTCACTATGATCTTTCTACTGCAGCATGCCCATAGGAAAAAATGTGCACAAATATTTTCAACCACGGACTCACAGAGCGATCTACAACCTTGATATTTTAACCTTTTCTGGTCCACAGACAGCCCATAGCCACCCGTAAAGGCAGTTGTGACTAAGGCATGAAGTGGCTAAAAATGAAAATTGAATTGTT
This sequence comes from Oryzias celebensis, assembly GCA_014656515.1. Classification (NCBI taxonomy): domain Eukaryota; kingdom Metazoa; phylum Chordata; class Actinopteri; order Beloniformes; family Adrianichthyidae; genus Oryzias; species Oryzias celebensis. The sequence continues at coordinate 4,117,190 of BNCR01000003.1, forward strand.
TGAATCACAGTAACATTTCTCAACAGCAAACGAAAGGATTTGTTTTACTCAAGAAAAAATTTCAAAAAATACATTTACCAGTACCAGTTTGAACATATTTGGTTACAGACTAAAATGCACTCTTTAGTTTAACTATGAATCGAGGTTGGGTTCACAATTGAGATGGTCTCAAAAACATCACTCTGAACCAGAAGGTAACAAAATGAATTATTGCTCCAGTATGGTGTCTGAAAACTTCCCTGAGAAGCACAATTTTCCCAAACGTTTACAGTACATAAGTGAAGGTAGCTGAGTAAGCACATTAAATCCTACCAACATTGGGAAAGTTAAAACTGGAGAAGACAAAAACATAGCAGGTTAAATAAACATAACCTGAACTCAAAATCGATTAGAAATGACAAAAATATTCTAAAGAACAAAACCAAAAACACAGAGCCTCACTGCACCACTTTTTAAACATCTCCATGCCAAAGCTGATGTGGTTTCTGACTCCCTGAGCAGCAGCCAACCTCACAGCAGCTTGTGCTTCTGTCCTTTGGCTGGAACCTCTTTGAGGAACTGGTGCATTTTTAATTTTTATGGAATACTTTTGTTAATTTTCTGATTTGTGTTGTTTTCTTTCAGTTTACAAAAACTGGTCAAAGGTTCAATATAGTGTGGACTGAACTTAGATGACCACACAGCAAACCCTTCACACTAAAATAGCTGCATGAATACTTGGACAAGTGACCAGCCAGGCACACAGAAAATAACACTTGTATTTGTTCTGGATTTACAGACAAGTCATTCCTGTCTCAACCACAGTTTGTCAGCAGCCGGAGGGAGAAAAGAAAGCTTAGCTTTTTCATGAATATCCGCTTACAAATGGTGGAGGAAAGAGAGAAAAACTGCTCTAAAGCTGGTTTTCACTGCTGTTTTCGCAGCCAAGGATCAGAGGTCAGGAGAAAATAGATGCTTTCGCTGACAAAGTTATGTGAAAGGAACGTCCCCCACATCCCATCACCATTCACCCTTTGCATGACTCTGCCACTTGCCGAATGTTAGTTTTGCTGTCAGGAGGCCGGGCCTGTCCAGCATCACATTGTGCTCCTTCAGGACAGGCAAAAACTTGCTCTCTCCTCAAAACTCTGCTTTCTCTCACACCATTTGTTAAAAATGTTAAGAAAAAAAAACTTAAACCCATAAATCAGTATTTATCAGTATAAGTATTTGTAGTATTTGTTAATTATAGAACCTGAATGAGTTTAAGTAATATAATTTGACATATTTTATCAAAAATAAATCCTAAAATAGAACAGTACAACCACTGGAGGAGCTAGACAGTGAAGGTACAAATTTTATCCATCCATCTTCAAAACCCATTGGGTCACGGGGTTGCTGGAGCCTGTCCATATACCCTAAACAGGTCGCCAGTCTCTCTCGCCAGCCACACACTCACATAGGGGCAATTTAGAGATACCAGTGAACTCATGACACGTTTCTGGACTGCTGGAGGTCCCTGGAGTGCCCAGAGAAAACCCTCTGGATGCACGAGGAGAACATGCAAACTCCAAACAAAAAGGTCCCAACTGGGATTTGAACAAGGAGCTTCCCACTGTGAGGCAAGAGCACTAACCACTGTTCCACTGTGCCGTCCTATGTAGTAATTTGAATTCATATTTCCTCAAAATTTGCTTTAAAATGTACATTTAAATGGAAATATTATAAATATCCTGAATTTAGCCTTATAGTAGGCAATGATAAAACCCAACTTTGACTTTAGTTTGAGGTGAAAGTTATTGAGAGTCCAACTCAAGCCTCAGAATTTTATCAAAACTAGCTTTTTGTCGTAAAATCTCCACAGACATAACATGGGGGGAAAACAAATATGCATTTAAAGCATCTGCAACTTGACCACAAAATGAAAATAGGAAGAGCCACTGTTCTATTAAGATGTGCCAGTCATGTCACTGAACAACATCAATGAGTCTAAACTTGGTCTCTTGCGAGTTTCTCTTTATCATTACTTTGACTATTGTGGCTCTCTTTGTGGTTGAGAAAAGAAAATAAATCCAGTTGGTTGTCAGTCAAGCACCCTGGAGGAGGAAGGAGGTGCTTCTCATGTTGATCCCCTTTCAACGCTGGAGTTGAGGCGGGAGCAACATTTGCAGGCGACCAACCGCTTTAGCTAAAACCCATCAATGTGCATCACATGCTTTTGGGTTGTTCACATTATCTCTGTTTCATTTGTTCATATCAACTTTTTTTAATTTGTCATTTCAGTAGTAAGTACTTGTTAGTATGGTTTAAAAAGTAACATAATAAAAAAAAATAATGGTTTAAAAAAAACATAAAATATTTTTAAAACAAAAGAAATGTAAATTATTCCCTCACAAAAACATCCAGCTCCAACCAGCTTTGCTTCCCATTCCACCCAAACTTCCTTTTTTCATGTAGGCCTCATCATATCCACGCATAAAAATAGTAACAGTAGCTCTAACATCCTGTCACGGTCAATTGGCATAAACGAACGTCACCCACAGCGGCGGCTTACTTCAAACACCAGTGTCTCATTAGTAGGTCCAGCGGCATACAGGCTCTCTGGCTTGTTGAAAGAGCGCTGGTAGTCAAACACGGTCCCACCAAAGGGAAACTTCCCAGGCCAGTCCACAGTCCAGTCTCCGGTCAAGTAGTACCTCCTCTTCAGAGAGCGGACAGCCAGGTAGCTGGTGGACACTTCCATTTCCTGAATACGAACGCTTCGGGCTCCAGCTGGAACGGTCACCATAGAGTAATATTCTGGACAAAAACAAAAGCAGAAGGGATCCATATTTTGCCATGCATGGTGCACTTTCTTTGCAGGTGATATTAGTCTACGGTATCCATGATTTTCCTCTAAATCGTTGTTTGGATGAGCAGGTTTTACCATTAGCCCGGTGCTGTAGGGTGTATTGGCCTTTGAAGAACTTGCATGTGGAGTTGTCGCCCCTGCAGACCCCACAGGCATCTACAAAGGCCTTAGAGCCCAGAATCTGGTCACAGCCCACAGCCTAAAGACACACAAACGATGCTCAGCTCTGTACGTTTAGCTGCATGGAGACAAGGTGTTGACGAGTCAATGCAACCCATCTACCTCACACACTCCGTCAACGCACACGTCTTCTTTATGGTCATAACAAGGCGTGCCGTCTTTCACCTTGCTGGACATGGCAAAGAAGAAGTCGTAATCTTCTGCAATGCAGTACAGCTTACAGACGTCTTCATCTGTGCAACACATGAAAACAGTCAGTTAAAATAAGGATCTTTCAGAGGTTGCTGCAGATGCGACCATGCAGGAAAGTGTTGCATGCAACATTTGTAGATTTTTGTATGTGACTGAAATGGATATGACAAACTGGCAATAAGTAAACCCAAAGCTAATTCATATTAGGAATATGTTTCTATGTGGCTTCAGTTATTACAGACAAGTCTCTACAGCCGTGTCTGATTAGAATAAATGACGGAAAAGGTGACTTGTCCCAAGAGGCAGATTAGAATTTTTTCACCACTCATTCATCAGCAGCTTAAACAGACCTGGGACAGAAGCCAAACAAGCTGCTCTTCCTCACTGAGCTCCCGCTCCTTTCCTCTGTGTAAAGAAGCTGGCCTGCAGGCTCCTTTTTTAAAGCTACCCCCACTGAGTCTGAGGCTGCAGGTGACTACATGCCCTCCACGCACGTTACACACATGTAACTGCACTTCAATCTTCTTGCTTTTTGGCCTTAATTACCACAACAATAAACAGAGGTTTCAGAAATGCAAGAGATAAGGGCTTAAAGTGTGGCGAAGGCCAAAACAAGATCTGTTGAATTTTGACTTTTCCTATGCAATCTGTAAGTCATTGTGCCTCCGTTCACTTTTACTGTATGCCACAACCATAAATATAAACCGAATGAAAGAAAAATCATTTTATTTCTTTAATTTCTGAAGCTTCACCAATTATCAACAATAGTGTTGTGTATCACTAAAAAAAAAACCTTAAAGTCCAAACATAGAGGTTTATAAAAACTTATGTTTGATATTTTTCTAAGTAGCCAATAAATAGCAGTTTAGCAGTTTGGCCAGCAGGTGCAACTTATTTAGGTGCAATTTTTTTTTCTAAATAAATATCAATGCCCACTAGAGGGCGCTGAAGGTGTATACTTCATTTTATGCTACTGACTGCAATGCAGCAGAAGAAGAAGTACTGCGCATTCTCATGCTAGGCTTGGCGGCGTTTTTCAAAAGCGACACAGAGGATGAGGAATTCAATGGATTCAGTGATTTGAAGGGATATGAAGTGACTTGTCAGCATGTTGTTATTTTAAAAATCATCATGTATGTATTAGATTGCACCTGTGTTTTATGAAGCTAAATAATCATCAATGTGTTAAGGTAGTGAGACCTGCAAATATTCAGTCAAGTATTGTTATCTATTCAGTAATTGTGTTTTGCCCTTTAAGGTAAAATGTCTGTTGTTGGTCCCATAATTCGCAAAATAAATCTGATCCAACGCAATTTGGGCTTAGGGGGGCTTATGCTCTGGACAGATCACCATCCCACCATCACAGGACCACACTCTCAGACATCCTAGACAATGATACTATAAACAGTTGTTACTCCTAAGCTGCCAATTAGCTTGAAAGGTAGGCTGACCAGCAGCAAAAACAAAACTTTTCTCTGGCCAGCCAGCATTTGATTGTTTGACCTGTTGGTGGACTTGCTGGAAAATCAGTTCTTGATTCAGTCCCCAGAACAATGGGCTATAAAGATTTTACTAGCAGGGGCGGAGCTACAGGGGGGGCACGCAGCCTCCTTCCCCTAAAAGCCCACCCCAATTTCTGAGTCAATATCATTTTGGACAAAGATTACAAAATCATTAACAGACGTTTTTTTTAAGAATCGCAAAACTAACTAACTAACTAACTAAAGCATCAATTTTATGTGAAATCAAAACAATATGCGAAAAAATAAAATGTTTTAGCTCCGCCCCTGACTGGAAGCTTCCCGTGATCAATGGGCAACAATTAAAAATGTGTGCTTGAGTCACATTACCTGGCTTCAACTTACCCTTTTAAAACTCTTCCACGTAAACAAAAAACTGTTTACAAACCATAAAACCTAGTTAGTTGGTGTCAGCAAATACGATAAAGCAAATTTCATCAAACTGTCGGGTTTTCCGCCAAGCAAACTTCTTCTTAAGAGTTTGTTAACACCTACAAATTGCTTTTGCGAATAAGTTAGGATAAGATGTGATCAGTCGTACATGTTTATCTTTTTTTAAGTTGCCTTTTGCAACTGATGTATAACCTGTATTTTTCCTCTTTTTTATTTTCTTTTTTATAACTGGAGGTATTTAAGTAATTGGACACCTTACCGTCTACTTTTGTGTAGGGCTTCCACTTGTAGTACCATCCCCGGAAAGGCTTGCTGTTGTATTCACTGCACTGTTGGGCCCTGAAGTCCACAGCGTTGACGGGGCATGTTTGAGTATTACACAGCTGATTGAGACGGCCAGACCCCGGGCAAAATTTACCATTGTTCTGTGGCCTGTAGAAAACACATCACAACTGTTTAGCTCAAGTTAAGCTCTAAAATATATACTAAAAAATACTTTGCAACAGAAACACCAGCTGTTAGACAAAAGCCATGTAACATTCTGAGCAAAACTAAAAATATTTTCCATATCCCAGAATACAAAATTAATAACTTAGATTCTTAGAGCCGTCATGTAATTGATTTTTTTGTGCAATGAATTAATCGTAGCATTTAATTCATTATCTAATTAATCGATTTTAATCACGAATATTTTAACCTAATAATTGCTGTGAAAAGCCTCATTTTGAGATATTTTTATTTAAATTTGTGAGATTAGTAAAAGATCAAAATAAAAGAAAAAAATGGCTTAAAAGAAGTTGTTGTTTTTTTTTTTTTTTGTTATAACAGATTTCCAACTTTACTTTTACACTACCAATGGGGATTTTTTTTCAATCTCAAACAATTAAAAAAGAAATCTATTTCAGGTCCTGGACGTGGAAACTCTAAGAAAAACATGAAAAAAATAGGAACACTTCTGTGTAATCTAAAAAATATTGACCACAAACCTCTTCTTGATAACATAACTCATATGTTAACAAACTTTATTCCACATTTTATCTCATCAGCAAGACAGTAGAAAGACATGAGTGATTTTATAAAATAATCTATTTTTTTTTTTTTCGTAAATGAGGATGGGATGAGTGGGGCAATGTTCTTCAAGGTGAGCATTTCAGACATAAACAGACGTCATGGAAGCAGGAGATCAACATGTTAAAAAATAAATAACACATTAAAATGTCTTTAATTAATTGCAATAATTTGACAGCCATACAGGTTCTTCCAATTAATAGCTCTTACAGTTTTTATTTCTACAACCTTCCTTGATCTTTAAATCTATTCAGAACACTCACTGATTGAGTCCTTTAGTAGGAAGCACAGCAGTGAAATCTCTTTTTTGCTTTGCTTTCTTTAAAACTACAGTTTTATCGTAGGAGTTACATTTTAAAAATAACCCACAATACCAAAAGGTGCAAAAGGTGAACAGTGACACAACGAGGGGCTTTTGTGAATAACATAATTCCACAAGACTTTAGTGATAGTTGTGTCAACCAGACAGTTCCATGCATTTGCAAACAGTCCAAAAACATATTATTTTGATATTACTGAGACAGTTTGGTACACTTGTTATATTTCTATGATGGACAAAGTTTTCCATTCGGACGAGCTGATTTTGAAACAGTGAAACACTGGAAGGTTACACGTTTTAAGAAGGAAACTTTTTTATTCTCTTAGCGGTTCACTAACTGTAGGTGAGATGTGATTAGTTAAGATTCCTCCTCCAAAGACTTTTTATCTTCAAGTGTTTTAAAGATGTTGCTAATTAAGTGAAATTAAACAGAAATTTGAACAGTTCCTGGTAGTTTGCCAAACAATTCCTATGTGCAAGACGTTAAAAAAGAAAGTGTTGTGTTTGCACTGAAAAAGCTTAACTTTTTATGCCCCTTTTCTGAGTTTTTTTGCCAATACGTTATTATTTTGACCATCTGTCAGCGTTCTGGTAAAATCTAAATTGGTGTTCTGAAAAAGCAGTGTTTGAAAACATGTTGTGTTAAATGATTAAAGGACTACCACTTGATGGATAAAAGGAAGCATATTCTTTTAATGAACACCAAGAAGGAATGAGGCTTCCCAGGCTTTCTAAACTCAAGCCAGGCATTCCAACACCAGCCACCAACAGAGAAAATTGTTTTAGGTTGTTTACCAATGTTATTTGCACACATACATAAATACAAAAACAGTACCTAATAAAATCCATTCACTAAGTGTGAAAATGGAACAGAGCACTTTGGAAAAAGAACTGAAAGAGTCCTAACTAGAAACAGTAAACACAATGAGAAGAAGACAAATTGAGGCTTGTTCACTGGATATTCCTGCAGCAGCATAGAAAGTGACTAACATAAATGAATTATGGCAACTTCAGGAAGCAAATATTAATCTTGACTGCATTTCTCCTTCAACTCAACTGCTCATTCCCTCCATTTAGACCTGGACTCAATCATAGAAAGACCTATCTGCCAACAGTGACAGAGCACCGTTCTGCTCTGTGCTGATCTTGCTTCCCTTGGCGAGAGAGGGTGGTTGGCTAGCCCAAGTTATATAGTCCTGATCCTATTAGAAAGAAGCAGACAAACTCAGCCCATATGGAAATGTGCTTATAGCAGGACGTTGGGGGACAACACCCCATCAGTCAAGGGTTTCAGATTAGCATCCACTGGATGGAAATGTACTAAACTGTGGATTTAATTACAATGTTTTGACTGATAACAAGTCAGATGTTTCTTTTGTCTCTCATTTTCCCTCTGGATCATCTAGAACTATTACAACTATTAGTAAAAAAAAGGACAGCAGAAACATCTCAGGAGCTCGAAGAGTGCAAACTTCATGACCTTCAGGGTGGACAAGTGTCCCTGTTGTGCAGTAAATTTACACACTGACATAAGCGGAAACCGCTGTAGGTCAGAGGTCAGCGCGTCTAGTCTTTTCTGTTGAACTCACCTGCTCACACGAAAGCACATTACATTGCAACACTACCAGGTTTTGATTGTTTATAGTGTTTGATGCTCAATGTATGGGGTGGAGAAAGCAACGAGTGGACTTGCACTTTAAAAGTTAAGGAAGTCTTATTGAGCACCAGGCTAGGGGACCACAGCTAATGGAATGTATTTGCTCCTGCAGCTTCATACGTGGCCTTCCTGCAATTTGTTTCCAACTCCGCTTCAAGGTCAAACTCTGTGTTGCAGCATTTTGAGGCAAGTTTTGTTTGGTCAAAAATGTGTGGAATTTGAATGAACCAAACCTAAGTATAGGTTACATTTTGGCTCATTCCTTTTGATTTTTCAAACTTTCTGGATAAAGGATGAGGCAGAGGCCAACTGATCTTGCTAATTATCTAAATATTGTGCATCGATGAGAACCAGCACCCTCTAGTCATGTTTTCCAGTGAGATATATTCGAGCCTTTTAGTTATTTAAGCTCCTTTGAAATTGAGTCTGTATATTTTCATTTTGCTTCAAATGCATGTCTGCTTAAATAAGTTTTGTTTCTTTGGCGCTTTAGATAGCCTGTTTGCGACGACATCATCTTGAACTGCTTTGAAAGGGAACTCATTTCGCTTTTAAAGTGAAGCAGACCAACCAAAGAAGCAAACTCTAGTGTGGACCAAACAGCCATAATGCGAGTGTCCCAATTTAAATGTTTTGCCAACAGGAAAGTAAATCTGGATCCAACTATTTGAGCTATTCCTCTTTCAGGGGAGTCCCACAAACAAGGATCCATTCATACAGCAATCTATTTAACCTTACAAAATCAAGTATTACAAAACATGCTCCTTATGAAAATGGGTCAAGATCATGAACCTAATCTTCCATGCTTGTTGGCGCGGATTAAGCTGACTGTGTTTGATCTGGCAGGTGGTCTGGAGGAGAAAAGTAGGAGTTGATGTGATGATGGAGGGCAGAAAGGGGAGATGATTTTTTTACATCTCGTGACAAATGTAAACTGACCCAGAGCAGAATTTTCCAAGAGCACAATAGATATGAAGAAAAGTTTACTGTGGATGGATTTAGACAAGGTTTTATCTGAATAAACTAAGAACATACATGGAGATCAGCAAATTTCGGTTTGGGGGAGAAGAGAGCAGGATATGACATTAAGAAAAATATTCAGGCTAATCCTGGTTGTCAGGTTTAGATTAAGGGATTACTTGAGACAACACTATAACAGACAATAAAATGACTCAGGATCCAATCAACATAGGGTCTAAGCTGTGATCTCTTAGCATGTAGGTGTTGAATAGGGGGTTAAATAATGCTGTACTGTTTTGTCCAAGTTAAGACATTAAGGTCACCCATCCTTTTTATTCCTTCAAAATCATAAATGGGCATAACTGGATTTAATATCTGCTCCATCATTACAGCTTTGCTCTACTGACCCCGAAACGTATCATTTAGCAGCTTCAATCCCCCTTTTTTTCAGCAGCTGCTCTGAAAAAGTTCCCCTTGGAACTTTAGAATGATAAATGAATGTGACAGCTAACCTGATTTTGGAAGCTGTGTTATCCTTTGCAGTCGACCAGTGATGGTATATAATGTGTATCATATGAGCCTGCTTCTGAAGTAATCTTTGATCCCCGTCAGGGATTATGAGACGAGGCAGTGAAGAAGTAAAGAGCAGCCACTATACAGTTAAAGAAGAAGTGATGAAGCTGTGGAGGACGGTGGATGATGGAAAAGGAACTAACATGCAAGCAGACATCTGGAAAGTAGTTGATAAAGTGAAGCACTTGTGATTCTTTGACAAGAACACTTATGAGTTTACAACTGAAAATTGGCAGAAGACTTTGAAAAGCATAATTGATGCAGTGTTCGACAAAGTACTGTTTTGAAAAGAATTTCCCCCCAATAGTTTGACAACTTTGACACATTTGAAAAATCCAGATTAGCCTTCTTCCTTTCATTTTAGACAGCAATAACCCACGATAATTCATAATGGAAATTTAAATGATTACTTTTTATATGCGTACCTGTGTGGGGGAAAAGCAATTGCTCCCTTGATAAATAATAAATCAATCACGTGTGACTAATCCCATTTTAAAGAGGGTTTACTAAAGTTTCATGTGCTGAACTAAAGACCAGATTTTAATGGCTGGTCAAACAGAATGACCCCAACAACACAACAAGGACTCATTTAAGAGGTCATCAAAGAAAGCTGAAGAACATAGAAAGATGTTTCCATCGTCTCACATGACTCAGTGAACTTCAAAAAGAGACTTCTGGACAAAAATGGATCAATTGATCAATTGCACCTTTGGCATCAACAATTGGAACACAGTGTTCCCTCGCTATGTGCAGTTCACCTTTCACAGTCTCACTATTTCACTGTCATTTTTGTGCAGCTTTGCACCTTTTTTTTTTCCGTTACGTCACAAAATCATTCCACATCCTAATTGGCATTAGACCACTCTGAGCCATTTCTCCAGTACAGAATGCATTTTGCTAAATACATTTTAATCGTTTCTTTTTAACGAAGGTTTAAATTTTGAGAGTTTAAACAATGACAAAAATGTAAAAAATGTTCTAATTTTTTTAAGAAAAGTGTAAAAAGTGTGTAGTGAGGGGTTTTCTAGCCTTAAAACCTCTATAACATACTTGCAAATAGAAGTTGTACTTGTTGCAATGATAATAAAGACAAATAAATTCCATCCACTTCAAACCATACACTAAAAATGTGGACAATCTGAGTCAAATATGAGAGGGTGCACGGAACTTCAGTCCAAAAGGGAGAAGCAAAGGAAAGTGAACGGTAAAATCTGTGTTTACTTCCGCTTGAATAAAGACGGAGAGGCAGAGCTGATTATCAGAAAAAATAAAAGAAAACATATTAAGCACGTTTACGTGATCTGCTTCCCCCTGTGACACTGCTTTGTCAGAGTTATATGCTTTTGGAAAAACTAGCTTTTTATTTTTATTTGTTTTTAATTCTATTTTTCATCTTTGAAGCGCCTTTTCCACCTTTTAGAGACCAGAACAGTCTTAGTCAGTCTTCATTTATATAGCACTTTTCATACTCTGTGTCTTAAAAATGTTCATTACACCAAGAAAAATCCATAAAAGAAAAATATATAACAACCAAATTAGTTTATAGACACGAATACCCCCCCGCCTGACACACACAAAACCCACCTTTAAAGTAGCGGTTCAGCACCAGCACCCATAAAGTCTAAATCCACTTCCACTCTCAACTCTACTCTCACCTCATTTTAAACTGTCATTTTCATCATTTCCTAATTTTCCTTTAAGGCTTGAGAAGATAAAGAATGTATGTTTTTATTTATTTGTATCAATACAAAAGTAAACACACATAAAGAAAGCGTACAGCAATGTACATGTTTTGTAAACTTGATCTTGCTGACATGTTTATTCATGGGCTTTCTTTCACAATGCTGCTTTTAATTTAATTTTTTGTGTCCACTAGATTTCCTCCTAGAGCAAATGAAGCTTCATGAAGCATTGCACTGGAGTGAACCAACTGGATGAAAGGCTTCAATGCTTCATGAAGCTTCATCTGCCCATCACTACCTGTAATACGGGAGCTGTCACCGGTCCTAATTCCGAATCCATTGGAATTATGTTAATTGCATAAATGGTTGAAGGGTTAGGTAATTCAAAGAATGTCAGCACGCCGGTGTTATAGAGTTAAGGAACCCTGTTTTTGGTTCTGACTTTTAGATTTTTACACCAAGCATCAGATCCACAGATCCTTTTTTGTCACAAAATGCTATTAAATCTTTGGCGTGCCATTTACAGGAACTCTGGTAACACAGAAATCCACAATGGTTTTAGCATTATTCGAAATAACAATAATGTAAAGTAATACTTAAATCTTAAGGTTTTTCAGAATTCCAGGAGATTTTTGTTTGAGTCTTGATGAGAACTGTGAAGGTCAAGCTCAATCGCTTATGTGACTGTAGGAACTGATTCACAAACAGGGGAGGATAATTAGTGGCCTTTGATTTTACAGTAATGGCAACACAACATCGGCCATCTTTGCATCACATGGATGTGAAGAAGATTTCAGAGGTCTAACAACTGAATGGAGGTCTTCTGAAAAGCACAATCCTTCATGCTTGTAACGACCTGCACACAACTCCTCTCTGCATAAAAAGACATGAACTGTGGAGTCTGGCACCACAGGGTTGTGTAGAAGTACACACGCGTGAGAAAGCAGCCATAGTCGACATTTGCTGACTGGCTTGGCAGCTCTCACAGACAAGATGCATTTATGAGGTGTTCCCCGTCGACAGCACGGGGAAAAGAGTCTGTCTGTCTGGACCATCAGTCTGACAGGTGAGAAAAATTATCAGGGCATGCATACATGAGTGTGTTTGTGTACTGATTGTGTGTACATTTCCATGCTGACAACTACCTGGCAGACAGCTCCTTCAGGTGTTCAAAAGTAATAAGGTTTTTGACACATGAGGCCTTCAAGAGGAACTTTCTGGCCCACACAGCAGCTCAGACTTTACATTTTAGCTGGATGACAACACGGATCACTTTGTCATGGGTTTGGCAGCTTCATCTGATCTAAAGCATTTAAGTAGAGGTGATGAATTAAATTATACAAGTGTGTGCAAGTGTGTGGACCTTGGGCTATTGCAGGAGCGCTCCCTGTACATGACCCCTCCACCGCAGGTTCGGGAGCAGTCAGACCACTGGGACCATGCAGACCATTGACCATGGATGGCTTTAGGACCGTGATCCCCGTACTTAACACACTGACCTTTGCGGCACCACTGCAGGACAGATATGAGAAAATAGAAGAAGAGGACGGAAAGAAAGAGATTCTTTTATCAGAGTTTCATGATTTGGACAAAAGCCTGGTCTCACACCTGGACACTCACACAGTCTGCGTACAGCCAGAGCACGTGCATTACACACCACCCCTCTGGTAATCCAAGCCAGAAACCTTCCCTCACACATCAACACCACACTTTCTTCTGAAATATCACCTTTCTGTTTGTGGGAAGAAATCTGTGTCCAGCTCTGAGGGCTCAGTGTCTCTGACACACAGCTTGGACACAAACTTCATTACAATTACACAGCTGAGAAAAAGTATTTGATCCCTTCACTGAGTTGTCATCAGGGTTATACAGATGTTTTTTCATAATGAAATCAGAAGTTGACTTTTACTGCTGAGTTTCAAAGACTGTTTTGCTGCAGAATCAAAGTAAGGTCATGACCTGATGAAAAACATTCCAATTTGAGATTTTTATGAAGGAGTTAAGTCTTGGAGTTTGTAGCTCCAGTTTAAGCAGCCCTCTGCCAATGTGTTGGTCAGAAGGTTCAAATCCCAGACTTGTATTGTGTCACTGGGCCTTAGCCTACCATGTCCTTTACTGTGTGAATACAAAATAAAAGGATTGACTTGATTTTAAAAGCAAATCTCAACCTGTTGGTTGTTCCACCATATATTGATGGAGAAAAAATAGAGAAGAACAAATGTGATCAATGTTTCAGGTGTTATGATCAATGAAGATTTGACAAAGAATTCACGTATAGATCACGTGAAAGTGAAATAGTCGAAACTAAGCAGCTTTACACATGGTAAAATAATTTTTAGACCAAAATGATCATTTCAAACCTATTGCTATTTAGAAGTGCATGTAAAACTTACATCAATCCAGTTTTCTCCTGCAGGTAAGAGCAGTAAGGATTATAAATGGTAATGGATGCAGGGATCCAACAAACACTATTTATACAGTTTTAAATGTAATCAATTTGGTAGAATGTGTTATTTTGATTATGTATATGGTACAACAACAGCAAGTCTTACCGACCAACCTTCAAAACAGATTTGCAAAAAGATGCAGTACTTATGATTGAAAAGGAACTTAGTTTTTGAAAACCAATGACTTTGGAAAGATGGGTTATAATCAATGAATCCAGTTTATAGAACAGGCTTGAATAGAAAATACAGAAATTGATGCATGTATTTTCTAACTGACACATCTTGTTTGGTGATAATGTCCCAGAAAGCACATGTGTAGCTTCATTTACATCATTTTATTGTAAATAGTCAATGGCGTACACCAATATAGCACTTTACAACCTTGCTTGAAAGCCCAAAGCGCTGCACAGTAACAGTCCCATTCACACATCCATTCACACATTGAGGATGGTTCTGCTGCTGAACACTGGCACCAACCTGTAATCAGTATATTTTTATCGAAAAGGTACATTCTGAAAAGGGGGCAGAAGCGATGTTTATACTTTCTGCTCGTTTTCATTCATAATATTTAAAATATTTATAATTGTTATTTCTAAATGAAAGACAAAACTATAAATGAAACTAAAAAAAAACAGGTCAGTTTGACAGAAATGCAGTCTTTCTGGTTTAGAATCACAAACTGCAACACTAAACTACGACGCAACACTTGACACACTTTAAAAGTATAATTTGACTCAAAAATAAGAAACTGTGAAAAGAATATACCCAGAAAGAGATGCATGTTGCAAAATAAAGCCTTAAAGGAACTAATGCATCCTTCCTCACCATGTCTGGACCACAGGTGGTTCCCTCTGCAGCAGGCATGAATTTGGTCTCACAGCGGTGTCCTGCGCGATGACACCACAGCGACTTGCAGATGTCCTGTTAAAAAAGACAAAGACAGACGTCTCCATCAAAACAGGAGTCTGCAGCTCCCGGCACAATCTCATAAGAAGCTTCACAATTCTAATGTCACAACTCTACAGATGAAACAGGCTATGATGGAAATGGTCTCATGATGGAGGACATAATGGAGGACAGCTTAAAATTACATTTCTGAGTTTGTCTTTATTCAAATCGTTGTGAATCAGGTAGTTGTTACACAGAAATTTGATTTTTGGATAAATTCTCCTTTGAGGTGAACTCTCTGAAACAAAGCAGCCTTTTTAATTTTCAGTCATTTTTTTCTACTTTAGTTAAATAACAAACATGAATAATGAAACAAAAGAATTACCGCAGTGGAAATTTGAAAAACTCATTAAAATATATTCAAATGAAATCGTAAATTGGCTGTGGTGTCCGTCTGGTATTCCCAACAGAATACAGTATGGATTGGAGCCAAGAATGGCTCAAAAGACGGCGAAAAGTCTGGCAGTTGGCCCTGCTAGAACAGCTCCAACTCCAACTCTGTCTTCCTGCAGATCTGCTTCTCAGAGGTGAATAACAGCAGAAGTCCAACCGACATCGCACAAGACGGAAACGTGAAAAACCCGTGAGAAAGGCTGGCTCAAATCCATGCTTGATCTGCATGGAAATTAATTTACCCCCCCCCACCCACACACACACAGAGACTCTTGTACACAGGTCAAAGCAATGCAGATTTCATGTTAAACTTCTATTAAGAAAACATGGGACAGATCTGAAGAAGAGGTGAAAGAGCTCAGCTCCATGTACGACTTTCCCAGCAGCATTTCCATGTGAATGAACCTGTGTGAATGCACCTCACATGAAGGCCTACCTCCAGACTACAATGATTCTCGCAGGGGGGGGGGACTACTTTACATGACTTGAATGCATTTTAATGAAGGATCAGATGCCTGGGTTTGAGGTGTGCGGAGGCCATGCTGGTTAATAAAGTGACGGGTTAGTACGACATCATTAGCGCTCAAAAGCAGACTATTCAGTTGGGTTGGAGGGGGTTGCTGCATCTCATTTCTGAAAGCTTCTAGAGAACAATTGTAAATGCTCAATTGTTGGCCAACATAAAACCAGGACTACACTTTGGGTTCCTGCGGCACACGGTTAACCTATTTACCGCCTGTTGCCAAAGTTCCTGTGAGGATTTTTGAACTTCTTTTGAATAGTTTCTGGCAAAAATACACACAGCTTTCCCAGATAAACACATGCAAAAAGTACTGTGGTTGCTGTGTACCTATCACCCTCATGGAGGCAGTCATTCTGAACCACTGACTCGCACCAGAAACATCCCATCATTGAAAAAAAAGCATTATATTAAAATAAATGTTTAAAAATGATCAAAACTCCTTGAAATCGCCACTGGACAACATTTCCCTGTAGCCACTACCTGATTTTTGGGAAAATGGTCATGTATGTAGATGGTTGTAATAACAAGGTCGCTTTATATGTATGCCGGGCAGCTGGCGAGTAAAGCCACTCAGCTGTCACCCGATTTCATCTGTGGTCAGCGGAATTTTGGACTATTTGACCGTGCCCGTTGTTCTTTGTTTTGTTCTTTTTTTATCAGCGACAGCCACAAAGCTAAAGCGTGAAAGAGTAAACACTACCTTGACAAAATCCAGACTGCACAATTTGGTCTTGGATCCAAACTGCCACTTGCACTGTGTGTCAGCGTCATACAGCTGCCCTGGAAGCTGCTCGGGATATTTGTACTGACCGATCTGCTTGGGCTCATCGCCGAGACACGACGCCTGGGCTGTTCTGGGGAACAAAGTGCAGGAGGTGTCAGGAGGATGAGAACACCCTCCACACGGATAATCTAACATGGAGTGATTGGAGCTTACCCAAGAAAGCGGCTGAGGTACTGCCTGCTGCAGGTAGACCAGGAAAACACCCCATTGTTGCCGGCCAAGGTGGGTGACATGATGTTTCCTTCTGTTTTGCGGCAGGGGTTTCCTTCTCCATCATGGATCATCCCAAAACTGTAGAAACACAAGGAGGCCAACTTTCAAATATAAAAGATACAGAAGTTTAGCTGAAACTTTTATGGACTTTCTAACACTGTTAAAAACTGCAAGAGTGAATTTGATACCAACATTTTGAAAAAAATGTCTTTCTTGCTTGTCTTTTGTTTTTTTCTTTAAAAAAATATTGAATTTGCCACCAACAACACAAACTCCCATTCCTGTCTTTGTATATCGAACAACACAAACAGCTTCATGAAATCTAGATTGGTTTATTCTCCACATAGATTTTTTAAAGCACCAACTCATATTTCACTTCTTGATTATGTTGGAACTCGCAAATGCTTGAACACCGTTCTGCTTCACCTCAGCCAGGATTATCCTTCTTTTTTCATCTTTTTTTACAATTTTGAATACCTTAACAGGCATCACTGTTATTTATTTTCATGTTTTAATATTTATATATATATATATTTTCATATTTGTTTTAATTATAAAGGTGGTTCAGTAAATAAATCACTGTAGAGACCACACACTTGCCAGTTCTGATGGTAACTGGGTTGTACTAAAAAATCTTTATACAAACAAACAAAAAATTAGTCAAATTTCTGTTACACAATTTATTGTGTTGTGATACAATAAACACTGAGGAGACAAAGACTCTAAGATAACTACATTAATGAGAACTTTAGTTTGTTTTTTTTAATTTGTCTTTTATTAATTTGTCACTTTGTAGTTTAGTTTATTATAGTCTCTTTTTTTCTTACTGTGTTGCTTTTTTCAGGTCACCTGAACTTTTTACAACATCAATAAAGAATCTTGAGTTAAGCGTGCTTCCTCCAGTCCCTATGGAAACAGGTCTAGCATTAATACATTCCAGTTCAATCATGTTTTAGAAAGATGGTTAAATTTTTCTATGAATATATTTACAGCAGCAAATACCCAATCTTACATTCTTTCTTGGATGTATAATTTTGTGCTTATGCTTGTTTCTAAAAACCCACTTGTGTCCAGACTCGTGGGCGATGGTGAAAGCCAAGCCGAGTCCGGTATCCTCATTGATGGTGCAGCTCCTGTATTTGCTGCACATCCCACTTATGGGGGCAAATCCTGCACAGACGAAACAAAATAATCATAAAGAGCTGGAAGGTTTAAGTTTTGAGAAAAGAAAATCATCTTTTTTTCTTGTGTTTTTCTGAAAATAATCTGTTATGGCAGATTTGGCAGGAAGCATTAGTCTGTTAGATGTGCACATTTTTCAAGTTTACGTGCACACAAGAAGGGGAATTTCACACAATATTCCAGGTGCAGCTTCTCAAGTCTGAGCCAGTTTAGAAGAGATTTCATGTCTTTGTCTGTGCGATTTTTGTGTAAAGCTGGGATGAAAGCAGCCTTACCGAGCGTGTCGCAGGGTTCATTCTTCCAGGAACAAATGTCCAGTCCAGTCAGGAGAATAGCGTGGTCATGCCGTTTGCCTCCTTTCCCCACCAGGCCTGATTGCCACTGACAGAAGCTGTTCAGGGACTGGTCAGCATGATGATTTACAATCAAGCCCAGCTTAAGGAAACAGAAAGTAGGATTAAAAACCTTTGAGATTTAACTGAAAAAAAAGATTTGTCCACATTAAAAAAAAAAGATTGGTTGTATTTGATCATTAAATGTAAATCAACTTTGCACAGAGAACTAAATGTTTTCATGTTTTACAGAAAGTCAGGAACAGATAAATAATGCTTTATTCATGAATTTTTCAGGCCAAAAAGAACAAATTGTCATTACATTTTTGATAGAAACATATAGATTACTCCTAAAACTTTGGGTCAATATTCCAATTGTTAAAGAGGAATTTTCTGGAAGGTGTGCCCCCTCTTAAGTTGAGTGCACACCGTATGTGATTTACGGAGGTGCCCAGTTTCAATGTTAAGTCAATGGCACAGACGTCATCTGAGGTCCTGCGGCGTGATTTGAGTGATGGGGGCAGCGGTCTGCTATTTGGGCAGCGCAACCAAAGCTCAAATATTTCAACTTTGGCGAAGTCGCCGCAGCACATTGACCGATCAGGGACTCAACTTTGGGCATGTGACGGATTCAGTGACTCAGTCAGAGAGAGATGGAAACACCGCAGAAGAGTCTGTCGTTTAGACGCAGCGTGGGGGAAGTTCAAGTTGTAATGTAATACCAGTAACAGAAATGAATTTAGGACACGGTTCAATCCCACTTTTTTGTCTTTCATGGGAAACATCATTTACAAATAAAAACACTCACTGGGTCTTGTTCAAGCAGCAACAAGCTAACAACAACAATGTTGATGTCCGTCCCGATGGTGCCGTCTTTGAAAAGGCTGGAAACCTGCAACAATGGTTCAGAACTGGTTACTTTTTTCATAACACGAAATACAAAAAACATAATTTTTGTTTCTGCATTTACTAACCTCCCTGTTCTGTTGTAATGCATGCCTGGTTAGAAGAGGTTTGTCATAAATTATTCCTCTCAGACTTTCAATTTTACCACTTTTTCTGTTACTAGCTTTAAAGATATGAATTTTAATGTTTTGGATTTAAAACTAAAAAGAAATGTTGTTTTCTGATACAGAAAGTGAAGTCAATGTTTTTGAAGTCTTTGTAACATCTACAGATGAAGAAGACAAAAGCCTTTCTACCCCCAGCTGCCCCACTCATGCTGCCCTGGCTCTCACCATGTTCATGACAGTCAGGACGTAGGTGGTCACGTTCTCCCTGCCGTGCTTCTCCAGCATCTTCTTGTCTGCCACCACCAAGGTCTCCACATTCAGACCTCCTACCCTGTTCGAGTTGATGGGCGATCTTTTGGCCCTTGCCGGCTCTCCTTCCTCAGATGTAGCATACTCATCAGGCATGATATAACGGTCCTCTGCGGGAGGTTTGGGAGAGTCTAGGAAGTGCAAAAAAAAAGGAAGGAAACAGTAATGCAGAGAAAGAAGGGAAACTTTGTGGTTCAAAGAAACATTTTTTGCTTTACAGTAGAAGTCAAAGAATAAATGTAAATAGTATCAGGAAGAAGCGAATAAAAAAAGAAAAACAAAAGTACAATTTGTAGAACTTTTAAACCAACATAAGATTAGATTATCTGCCTTATCTCTCCATTCATGCAAACATCAAGTGAAAATAAGCTTAGCCTTGTGTTTAGATTTTGTCAATGTTTTCTGGTGTTTAAGTCTGTTGTGCTGTAAGTTTCTGGTAAGCAGCTGTTAACTTGAAACCCCGTGTTTTATTTGAGTGCAAAGCAAGCAATAGTGGACAGTAGAGAACTCAAGTTTCTCTTAACCAGGGATGTTCAAATCCAGGCTTGAGGACAACTGTCCTGCTTCTTTTCAAACAGCTGTCATTGCAGCTTCTAATGCCTTAAGGCTGATTTCCACTGGTCCGTCTGCGGTGTGTCTCTGTTGCGTTGACACATACAAAATTGAATGTTTATGAATCTACAGGAATGTTTGCCTCGCCTCAGTCATGTCTGTCCATCCACAACGCAATGCAAACTTTACACGGGAGTTCTATTTCCAGTCCACTGATACCACGACAGGTCTGGGTTTAAAAAAAATGTTATAAAATGTTATGTTTAAGGTGACGTTTCCAAGCGATAACACCATCGACCATTTTTGCCACAAAAGTTTCATTTTGGAAGTACAAAAACATCTTTGCTGATTCCTTAAGTTTTGGATGAGTGAAAAGAGTACTCGATACAGGGGTGGCAGGACAAACTACGGCACTCCTGGGGGCCAGTGGGGATGAACCGGAGACGCAGTGGAGAAAATGTAAACTAATTGACTGTCATGACTCACGCAACAAAACAGAGATGCACAGCAGATGGAACAGTGGAAATTCGGGGTGTGTCACATGCACTCGTGTGGGGGTTGACCTGCACGGCTGCTGCAGGTTTTTGGGCTGTCGGGTCCATGAAATCCATATGATGTGCCTGCGTCTCACTTATTTTGCCTTTACCTTACCCTTGGGTGCTGTATAGGTGTTTGCTACAACCTGTTGCTCGCGGCAACAATGTGGAGACAATTTCGCTCTCTGGGCTCACTGAGCGGTCTGCGTTCCCAGTACGGGTTTGACTATTTTTCACCACAGACCCGTTTCCACACTGAAGGGTAGCTGTAACTAAGGCTTTATTGGTTGAACACCTGATTCCGGTAATTATCTGTAAGTAGGAAAACATTATCTGGAAAACAACAACCCTTTAGGCCTGGAGTTGGACACCTTGGCACTAAAAAGAAACATAGACTGTTTGTTGCCTAAACTACTTCCAGTTGGTCCCTCCGTCTCTCTGCACATGTTCACCTTTATTTCACACATTTACACCAAACATCAGATGAATAAAATCATGAGGAATATATAAGGTTCCCTTACATACATTGCTTGCGGCGCCCGCAGAAGTGTTGCCTCTGCAGTTTTCCGGGTTGGGATCCATGACGCTGAAGCTGGTGAAGGTACGAGTAGTTCCATCTGGGGAGGGCGGTTCCAGACGAGCTTCTGGTCTTCCTGTGAACGATGTGTTCTGCTGAACGCTTGTAGACCACGTGTGGGTGATGACCATCGGGGGCGCTATAGTTGTGCTGCTCAGCTAAATGTTGGGGTAGTGGGGCGAGCAAATAGTCCTCCTGAGAAACACGAATCAAACCTGACTGGGAACAGACAAAAACACACAAATTACAACTAAATCTGGATAAAACATTGTATTTAGTTATAAAGTGAAATGCAAACAAACAAATAAATCAGGTCTCTTAGACCAAAGCTCAATCATAACGTAGTTAAATTAGTCTAGAACCCAAGAACCCTTTTCTTCTGGGCTATTAAAGTTGATTTGATTTTTTCTTTTCTTTTTTTTTTTTTGCTTTTTCATTTTGGGTAGCAACAAGTAACGGCTGCCGAAAAGTAAAAATACATTTAAAAAATTGTAAAAAGCGGCCAAATTTGACCCCGTGAGCACTCCAGGGCTAGATCTAATGTAATGGATCACCCAAAAAATGATATGTAAACATTGCCAAAAAGGTCACCATGATGGGTGATTATCATCACAGTTGAAAATTGCAGGTAAAGGTGAACGCCAAAGGAAAGTGACCATGCAACAGAAATCAGAACAGAAAATAAGACATGAGCTTTGGAAAAGTGCTGTAAGAACTTTCCCCTGATTTAATGCAGGACTTTAGGTGCTCCCCTAAACTGAAACCATCTGCCTCACATCAGGATGGAGACTGAGGCTTAGGATAGGTGTGGTAAATCTGGATGGAGGAAATGTGACAGAATGAGTCTGGGTTTTTGGAAACAGCTGTTTCAGTTTGACTGTCCTTCATCAAAACCTGTCAGCTTTGAGTGGACAGCTGTCTGCTGTCGGACACTTTAGTAGAGGTGGTTTGAAAACACGCCGCATGGATGGAATGTTTCACATCATCATTTTGGACATTCAATGTGCAGACAATCAGAAGGGAACAGCAGCTATTGTCATGTTTCTAAAAGATTTTCACCATGAGCCTTGAGCTCTCAAACTTTAATTCTTTTTGTCTTCCTGCTCACTTTAATTTAAGAAAACATTTGTGAAGTTTGCAGGCGTTCCTCAAGTGTTCCCTGGAAAATCCTTGATTTTGGTTAGGTTTTTTATAATAAGAGCCTGACAGAGGGGCTGATTTGGGTACGATGCTCCAAAAATTCATTAAAAAGTTGGGATTAAATAAAATGGCAAAACTTGTTTACCGATTTACAAGAAAAGAAAACATGTCAAGCAAAAACTTTCAAACCTTAAATGTCTTGAACATTTGTGTATTTGTGCAACAACTGAGTTATAACGTGTTTAATGCTATTCCAAATACAAACTTCTATTTTTCTTCATATCTTCTTACAATTTTTTGTCTCCAACTGGTTGCTTGTTTATACATTTTGAGAAGGATTTAAGACACCTGTGACACATGTTTTTATATTCTAATCACACATACAAGTCTACACAAGGCATGCATAGAAGCTGTGAATGCCAACAAACATTTTGGAAACTGTCTTAAACGTTTTCATTCTGTTATCAACAGTACAATACGTTTATTTTCCAAGTGTTCCCAGTGGTCTTTTAATTACAATAAAGCTGTTTTTGGCCAAAATAAAAAAATCTGTGTTGTTTTCTAAGACATAGTTTCTGCAGAGTGGCAGCAGTTCATTAGAATGTTACGTCGCACAAAGTAAGCCCGTCCCCACTCCCTGTCATCCATCTGTTTTTTCCCTCCTTACAACACCTGAAAATGAGCAATAATGAACCTATCAGCTGATCAGAAAAAAGCCACAAGAACATGTTAAAAAGACATTTTTTTTTTTATCAGAGTTGGTCTTCAAACAGTAGATGAGAAAAAAAGATTCCTTTAGGTTTAAATCAGGCTGATGAAGTTTGCTGAATTGTTTTCATCTTTTAGGAAGGATTGAATTCGGTGACAAAAAGGAAATCAAAAATCTAGCATGAAATGCCAATTTGTCAGAATTATTATGATTTGCATTGACCAAAGTGACCAAGTGCCCTGAACTGCGTCTACACCGAGGAGCCTGAGCTGCTGAAGCTGAAAAATTCCATCTGACCACCAAAGTTCTCCCTCATTCACTTCACAGCTCATCAAAAGCTCAAAAAATAGCTGTGCAATCAAGAGGCACCAAGCTTGATAAAACATTTACACACTGACCCAGTGACCTCTGACCTGTTTCTCTGTATGTGTGCATCATCTCCTACACATGCACATACATCGAAGAGCGCACGTATCTGTATGTGAGTGAGACTGCACACTGCTACAGTGGAACTGACCCCATTCCCCCACAGACAAGCAGGTGACAAAATAAACAGAGTCAGGACAAAAGAGAAGCCATGGTGAGGCTTTTGTTGTCAAAACAGGGCCTGGATATATGGCAGACTGCCATCATAAGACTCATCCATCCATTAACTCACTCATCCACGCATCCAACTCCACCAGCTGCAAGCACATCTTTCAGGGATCCAAGAATCATCCGCTCCTTCCATCAATCTCCTGCCATAAAAGTTTTACATGAAGTCGTTTTATTTTGACATCTGAGATCCACGTGGTCCAGAGACTGGAGAGCGTTTCCTGTTCTGTCAGCAGTATGAACTGAAATTCTAAAGCAGGCTTGAGGTAGTCAGCAAGTTTTGACAGCTCCTCTTGTCTTTATGTCGCCAATAAGCAAAGTTAAAAGATAATTTCATCTCTTTTTTTCCCTCAGTCAGCTAACCTTTTATTAAGAGATTATCATGAATGACTGATGGAATCATTTTAACCTCAAAATGAGACTATAACGTATTTTTTTATTCTCTTTCATCAGAGGAGCTGGATTCCCATCAAGCAAAGGTGTAATTACTGATGTACAGTATCTGCCAACCACCACCTTTCAGTAACATAACTATGAAGCTTTCAGAAGTTCCTTCATTCACTCTAATCTCTAACATCTCTGAAACTGCAGCAAGCTCTTCGCCTTCTTTCCCACCAGTTAACAGATGTCTGTGAGGATAATGACAGGAAATTAATTCAATCTGCAGGGATGTTCATTTTGGTCTTTGTGTGAGCTTTAAATGGATCAAACATCTTTTGTCAGCAACTTTTACGAAACCGTGATGGCTGATGTCATGTCAGGCTGTTTCATCTGCACCGACTCAGTGGGTGAGTTCAGAAATGTGCACAGAAAGTAAACAAGCAAGTCAAATGGGCCGCATGTAAACTATGAGCTGATCAAAAGATGCTGGAGCTTATTTATTGAAATATTTCTGAGCAGGTAACATGCTGGGTGCATTTTAATCATGACTTTCAAACTCCGATAATCTCTAATGTCTATTTGACAATTAAACTTTTCACCATTTGATGAGTTTTCAAAGATGAACTAGTAGAAAATTGCACATTACAGGACCCTGAGCTAAAGAAAACGTTGTTTCTGCAGCAGAACAATCATCCAAACACGTAAACAAATTCACCTTTGAGTATCTAACAATGTATGCAGACTGGAAACGTTTGTCGGTCCTGGCCGAGTCTGCTTAATTTGGTCCGGATCCAGTCCTGAACTTTGTTTTTGGTCTGTATTCAGATTGCTTTCAACCGAACATTTCTGCTTCAAACCAGTGCTTGCAAACAAAATCACATGACAAAAGATCTCTTCAGTTATTGGTCAGGAATTACGAGGGTGGAGCAAGGCAACGAGAGAAAGAATAATGGAAGTCCTGCGCTTCGCAATGCTTGTCAAGATGGTTCACTTATTCAAACTTTATATTTCATTGATCAATTCTGAATATCTGTATCAAGGTCAGATCCAACACTTTTTACTGCTACTTTGGTACGGCGGAGGCATGCCGCAAGACGGTTACTGAGGAGACGGCGGCTAAGAAGGTAGGATGGGAAAACGTTGTGAGAAGCAACGTGTATCAAATTCAAAGTTGTTTTAACAAAACTGCATTCATCCGAACACATTCCCATGAGTTCCTGTGTCTCATTGTTGCTCCGCTATTCTGTTTACATCCCATAATGCCCGGCTACGGTGGCAGGTTTGGTCCAGTTGTTATGCTCCGAGCACTCAGAGTGAATCGGAGCTCGGTCCGATTAGAAAGGAACCAAGACCACCTCAAAAGGTGGGTCCGAGAGAGGTTCCTGGTCCTGGACCAGGGTCCACTTGGATGTATTCAGGCTGGATCGGGGAAAACAAAATAGTTCACTTTAAACAAACCAAGTTTTAAAATGTCAATGATTTTTTGCATTTCGTTTTCAGTAATGTGATCTTTAAACATCCCATCTTGGTCAAACATCTCTTCTGGTGGTGACTGTATGGCATTATTTCACTTTATGTTTATCCTGCCAGCTGTCACCACGGGGGTGTGGTGTTGGCTGGTGTTTCAAGTAGATTAAAATCTAAAAATGAAATTTTCCTGAAAGTGGTAAGAAACAAAGTTTGAAAACACTTCCTAAAAGCTAAAAGTTCTTAAGAGAATCCTCACAGTCAATTTATAAAAATTACAGGAAGATCAAACTTCTTTAAAGGATTGAGGGGTGGGTGGTCCAAGACTTTTGGGTACTACAAACATCTCCACTTTGGTCCCGCTCTCTACCATTCATAATTAAAAGACAGGTGGGATGCTTAGTCTTGCAGGCGCCCACCTCAAAGACCTGACATTGTCAAGCTTTAATATCAATAGAAAAGACCTTTGGTTATGTTTTTACTCTAACAGGTTTAAGACTTGGCAAGATTAAAGGGAGGAACTCTCTGCTAAACACCACTTCCTCTAGGAAGCCACTGACTCTGATAAAAAGCTTTATTTTGAAAAAGAAAACTACATATTTAAATATAAGTGTGTGTTTTTTTATTTTTACTTTTCTTTTGACTTAATTTAACAGATTTGTTCCCTTAGAAACACGAGTAGTTGAGAAGAAAGGTCTGCTTCAAGGTTTCCTACCGTGATCTTACAAGACAAATGAGTTAGTGCTTACATGCTGTTAAAGACTGAGGCCGAGCAGTGAGAAGCCTCAAGCTCTCGAACACGTCTGCACTGCAGCTCAACAGAGACCACATGAGCACAGCGCTCGGTGAAGGGGGGGGGGATCCCAGGACTAAACCTTCAAGTATCCACCACACTCAATGGAATCATAGTCCGAGTAATTACAGTCGGCTTATGTCAATTATGTGTCTGTAAATGGGATATGAATTGGGTAAAGGAGAGATGTTGACTTTGGAACCTGGATAAGATTAAAAAAGGAGCCAAGCGTCAATGACAGGGCAGAACATGGAGTTTTTCTTTCTTTAGCTTCCAAAGACTACTTCCACACCACTACCACTAAGAGCCATTCCAACAGAAATAACAGGGCTGCTGAAATGTAGCAGGACCTTCATCATTTCTCTAATAGAGATGTCTTTATTTATAATTTAGATCATTAAACAAGTTTTATTCTTGCAGAAAATCACCAAATTAAAGGCATAATTGCAGCTTTTAAATGCTGCTTTAATTTACTATGGGAAAAGCCTGTCTAAGCTGCTTTATTCCATATGAAAAGACATTCTTCCTTAAACCTAATAACTGGTTGTGTCACTCTTTGTTGCAACCACTGCAATCAAGTGTCTGCGGTAATTGACAATAAGTTTTATCACATGCCACAAGGTTCTTCCATTCCATTTAGATGAATTGTTTGAAATCAGCCACATTGGAGGATTTTCTGGCATGAACTACAATTAAGGATACTAAAAAAAGATTAGTTAGACTTAAAGAGACAACACCAAAACCATTGTTCATTTTTAATCCATTCATGCAGAGACATGATGGCATTTTAATTATTTTTGTAAAACCCAAGATTTTAAGAACTGATGTACAACTTACTATTTTTTTGGTCTGTACTGGATTCTATTGGTTATATTATTTGTCCAGTGTTGGGGGTAACGGATTACAAAGTAACAAATTACTGTAATTAAATGGTTAAATGAAACCAAACGGAGATTCATTTAAAAAAAAAAAAGGAAAAGAAAACGGAGCAACTATTGCATACGTGTGCACAGAGTTGCTGCAGTTGCTTCCTCATTGCAGAATTCACAAAGCTTTCCAAACTGGCTCAAAAATAAGACTAAAAGAGACCCTGCACGGAGTCCTGTCAGGTGAGCAGCAGGTGAGCAGCAGAGCAGAGACCCGCCCCGTGTGGGAGATTACGAACTCTAAAACCACTCTTTGGTGTGAGCGACAAGAGCCGGCTCCTTCCTGGGAGCTGTTTTTTACTATCTTAATTCACCCTGTCTTACTTGATTTTTCTCTGTAAGCTGCACGTGACAAGAGGTTGATATGAGTTTGTTCTCAACACGCTCCGCGGGGGTGGAGGGTGAATAGTTAGGTAGACTCAGCAGCACAGAACTGTGCACTAAGGACAGACAGAGAGAGAGAGAGAGAGAGACACTGGAACACATGAGTTCAGCCAGAATAAACATGGAGGATTTGATAGTTCTTTGTGTTTTCAAAAAACTGGCTTAGTTTCAGATTTGATAGACATGAATATAAACGTAACAGTCTTTTCCACATCTGACTTTGAGCTGTGGCATTGACCACATAAACACATACTTATGTTTGTGTCATTTTTCACACTGTTGTCTGAATTCTAATAAAACCAGGTTATGTCTTGAACCATGCTCATACCTTGCACAAGTTATTGCTTTAAAAATATAGTTTTTTATTTTATTTGATTTATTTAGCCTTATTTAACCACAGACGTTTTATTGAGATAAAAAAAATCTCTTTTTCAAAGGAGCCCTGTTCAAAGACAGACAAGAGGATCTTGTTTTTGTTAAGCTGTTTTCCCTTGAGAATTTGTATGTAAGTGGAAATATATCAAATAAGGAGTAGTTAATTACTTTTACAAATAGGTAATGAGTAAAGTAACGTAATTACAATTTTGATCTAATTACTAACTAAAATAATCAATTACTTTTTAGAGGTAACTAACCCAACACGGTATGAGTCCAGGTTCTTCCCACACTGTCACACTACCACTGTCGTGTTTGATGGTTGATAGAAGATAATTTGATTCTAGTTTTAGCAGTGCAATACTGTTTTTAACACCCTAGTGACTGAGTGTCATCAGTACTGTTGTCTCGTGTCACGTAGACTTGCGCGGTGACTCTCTGAGCGTGTCTACAGAACACAAGACAAAAAAACGGAGGTTGTTGAATGACTCTTTGTCAGTTGGAGTCGTTGAGTTTGGCCCCATTCTTTTACTCTGCATGACGCACGACCTCTGCAGCACTAGTCCATACAAATGGAAACAAATCCCTTTACCTGCTCTCTAACGAGGTCACAAGTGAGTTCTGACATGTTTTACTGTCTACTGCTGCCATGTAATTGATGAAACAACATGAAATTGTTGTTTAAATTGCCTTCAAATTGTTTGCCAACAGCTTAACATGATTAGGATGATTACTCAGCTAGAATTTGATGCATTTTTACTGGGTTTGTCTGTTTCTGAGAAAACATTACTTCTGTGACTAAATTAAAACACATTTAACCACCAGCATAAACATAAAACATTGTGAATACAAAATCGTAATCATGCCAAGAAGAAAAATAAAACGGAAATAATCATAGATCCCCTTTTTCCCAGTACACAAAACTGACGGCAAAAGAAGGAGGACGAGGCGTTCATAAAGCAGCAACAGAAAAAATCTACAATGAACTATAAATAGAGATTTTTAGTACAATTTTAAAACTGCATCCCAACAATCTCTTTGATAATGCCTCATCAAAATTAGCCTTCCTCAGACGGGAGAAACCAAAAGAGGAATGGTGTCGTGACCAATAACCATGTTGTGAATTTCTGACACCGATCTAAGTTACAAAAAATTACTAATAACTCTGCGACATTTTAATAATAATAATAATAATCTAAGGAAATTTCACAAGCAACAGACAAATAGAGACAGGATTTTCCTGTCATGTAGCTGGAGTAAGGATTATTTGTTTTGGAAAACATGTTTTTAAAGTAGGATCAAGATAGTATCAGTAAATGTTTCCAAAATTTGTATTAAATAATTCGACCAAGCAAAATATGTAAAAAATAAAACTTAAGGTTAAGGGCTGTCCATCTGCCAAACAAAATTGTAACTCATAGGTGACAAAAATGACCAAATCGCATCTATTTCCACCAAATTAGATCAGGAGTCATTCATGCAAAGCAATTTATGCCCTTCTGATAATAATTTATCATAACCAGGTTTTACAATCTTGCTTCTTCAACTTCTTACTGTTCCACTGAAGTTTGAAACTGTACTCAAGTGGCAGGACTGCTAAATCCCAGTCCTCAACTTTTCCAGACATCTTTTGAAAGCTCACTGACTGGATCAGGTCAGATTAAAGATTTGATTGACCGGACACGCCTGATCTTTGCAGACAGTAGGGTTGAGGAAGCTGGAAAACAAGCCGAGCGATAGATCTTCAGGATCAACAGTGGAAAGCGCGGACACAAGTTACTCTGTCCAATCCAAAATCGGCTCAAGTGTTTGGCTGTGCATCAGTGGATTAAACAGCCATCTGCAAATCAGTTAGTCAAAGGTTCAACTCCCAAGCATAACAGTCTTAAACAAGATATCTTACATCACACCAACTGTAAATAACCTGCCAGATGATTTAGATGGAAGTCTTTGCATCGTGCAGTGATGGGTCTCATGGAAGAGGTTGGTTTCCACCCATGTTAAAACCTACCAAACCCTGACAAGACAGCCCAGAAACAGTTTGATCATTTACCAAGTTGCTTTTTAAACCTAACCATTTAACAGCACCCGTCAATAGAGTGCCCTGGCAAAAATATTTGATATATGGACTCTATTTGTAGAAGGCACAACATCCACTTGAACATTTCAACACCAGCCATTAATCTTGTGTGAGAAAGACTTTGCAAAGAAAAAAGGATATGGAAGCACACATACAAAAACACTGACGTTTTTTTCTCTGCCTTTTATACACATCCCATCCCACACCCTCACTGAGAGCCTGACCCCACACTCCTGCTGGCATCTAACATGGGACACTACATCACTGTCAGGATTCAGACCACCAGGGAAAATCTCTGAATCCCTCTAGACTCTGTTTCTGAGTTATGGCCAAGCATGCTGTTGTGGGGAGACAACTCTGATTTGTTGGACTTCTTTAAAAATGGACAGGTACAAACGACCCAAGAGCCTTCTAGAAATCACTCATTGAAGAATCCTTTTAGTCCTGCATACGTGTGAGGGATTAAAGCACGGCACTAAACACATACAAATCACACGCTGTCTCAACTCCCAGCTACAAAGATTACCATTTATTTCCTTAAATATTATACACTGCTCAGCTATCTTTATAAGCTACGACCAAAGAAAATATCTTCAAGATAAATTTTAAAACAGACAGCCTCTGGGAGCATGTCTTTTGCTTATATACACACTTGAATTCAAACTTTATGATGAATTAAAACATTCGATTTATTTGGAAGATACCAGGAGTAAATATTCTAAAATTTAATAAATGAAGGTAAGAGATGAAATACCTATTTAGGACACCAAAACTAAAAAGACGAAATACTGCTCAAACTGCTGCAGATTCATTGGAAAGCTGGTTCTACAACCTCAAAGAGCATCACACTTCAACATCATTAATGCCTGGGAAAAGGGCAGGCCCTTTCTCTTCACCACAGGAAGCCCCCACAGAGCCCTCCACTTACAAGATTCACTGCTGGTTGCTACAACATGCGGCACCGTGTCAACGACAGCTATCAGACAGCAGGTTTGATCTGAGCTGCTTGAAAGGATGACGGAGACTGGAAGAGGCCTCTAACGACACTTTCACCACGTCAGTGTACAAAAACAGATCTGATGGGGGGGTTGGGGTGCTGATCAAAGTGACCCAACAAACCCAAGCAGAATCTGAGAGGTTTCCGCAAGTCCTTTAGTGTAGTTAGAGCTACCAAAGTATCCAAGCAAAATGGCTCATTGTGAGGATTTTCATTCTTTGAAACTACTAGAGCTCAAACACTTTGTAGTTTTATCACAGTCAGTTCATGCACACCGTACAAGTCATCTGTGTTTTAACTGACTTGTAGACATTTCCATACTTTTTACAGATAAAAGCAGTTTTCTGATAATGGATTAATCCAGGAAACTCATCCATCTTTTTTTGTGGTTTCACATTTGCGCTTGTCTAGCCTAAACAAAATCCAGGAGACAGAAGTCACATGCAACCCCAGCATATATAACCAATGCAACAAAGCTGAACAAAACAGCATTTAGATGGATGGACCCCAAAATGTCTTAAAACATTTGTAAGATTTGTCAGTTTCTTTAAGTAAGTCTCAGAGCATCCATCTCCAGTTGGTCTTTTAGAAAGTTTTCCAAAAAAATTGCACAAGTTTTTTTTTTTTACAACATGCAGATGTCCCAACTTTTTTTCAACTTACTTTATACATACAAAAAAAGCCAGAATAAAAAGAAACTTCCGGAAGAATGGCTTGACAGTTACAAATGTGAAAAGTGAACATTCTGAAAGCATTTCACAGGATGAAAAGAGTGTATGAAAGAGTTGGTGTCACATAATTCTGTGACCCTGATTGTTCAAACTTCAACTTGTTTGACTTGTGACAGACGTTCAGCGGCTGTGCGTTTTGTACGTAGAACCTGAAAATTGACATCAAATCTTGCGAAGCAGCGCGTGAGCATGAGAGTTTTGCACGCAGAAGGCCGAAACATGCGCGTTTATATAAACTTTTCAATGGAAGTGGTCATTTGAACGTACGTGTGAATGTAGCATTATTGAAAATGCACTGGATGATGGTTGGTGAATCCACCCAAGAGTTTAGAATATAATAAAGGACAAGAAATGTTCTCTAAAGTTCTTCCTTCTGAACTCGAAGAAGTAAATATCGCCAGCTTTCTGACTGTCTGCAACCACGAATTATGGTTAACGTGAAGCAAGAACTTTTCATGAACAAGCATCATCATGAGACGAATCGTTTTGTTATTTATATACATGATTGAACAGAACCAAGTCAAGAATGCTGACTTTGGTATTTATGTTTGGTGGGAGCTTGACGGGCTCAGATCTCCAGTCAACCTCACAGAGAAGAATCCTATCCTAGAAGGGGGCTGGGAAGACAAGGGGGAGCTGTAAATCACTTCAGTTCTGCATTCACTTCAGCGGTGAGCAGCTCTGAACTTGTACTACACAGTGAGAACCTGCAAGGTTGACCCCCTCCAACCCCTGTGCCGGGAGGACCGAGGTCAAGCAGCATAGTGACCTCTAAAAAGAAAAACACTTGCTTCAGCACTAAAGCGCATTTCTGTAGCAAATCAAAAAAAATTTCATCTGATACTTCTTCCAGAAATGTAAGCATAAGGCTAAACCCAACTCTTATCTACTTGTAAACATCCGATCCTCGTTTCACCTGTTTAAAGAAAATGTGGTAAAACAATTGGTGCTGATAACTACAGGGGTATCTAAACGACAATTTAAAGTATTCATCACTGGTTTTCTATCGTTGTTAAATGATGTCTAAAGAATGATGATGTCGTCAGCAAAGCCATGTACACACCGCCCCTGCCAACCTACATTCAAGGGGGCCACTTTCAATGAAAAGTCTATGTAAACGTGCACAAAGGATCATTTCAGGCTTCCACGTTCAAGGGGTAGGGTTAGGGACCATTTTTGGGCTCTATGTTCCCAGCTAAACCAGGTCACACTTTGACCAATCAGGGACTCGGATTTGGTGGTGGCAAATTGTTTTGGTTTACCTGGTGAATCCAGACATGGCAAAGAGCCTGGGGATGTCTGTGTTTGTTTTTTTTTAAATAAAGATTTATTTAAAAAAGGCCATTCTCCTGACATGGTGACATTTCACACACAGTACTGCAAGGATGTTAGCAATGAACTGAAACGATTTCGCCCAAATTGCAAGATTTTACCACTTTGATATTTCCCACCAAGCTTGTTCCAACAGTAGTTAGTGGAAACAGTAAACAGTAAAGTAAACAGTAGAAATAATTATTTCTTTTAAACCTGAAAATAACCTCGAGTAAAAAAGATTTTATTCCAGAGTAGTTGTTGCTTTTGGTTATAAAAACTGCAGATAAGTTTAGCAAAATAAAAAAAGGCAAAAAAAAAAAGAATCAATTTTCCAAAAACTTCATAGGCCTTAAGTTGTGTATAAACGTACACATCTTTCATACAAAGTCAAACATGGTGGTGGTAGTGTGATCATGTGGGACTGCTTTCACTTGTCACATTGATAGATCCACGAGTTCTCCTTTCTACAAGAAAGTGTTGAGAGACTATCTTTCCATAAAATTCTATTTTAATTATCCAACTAATCAAAATAAATGGTAGTCAAAACAAGTTCTGACGATATTTTACTTTTTTGTGTGGATTTTTACAACAACTTTCTCTATTACTTTGAAGCTAATTTGTACATAAATGTGGTTGTTTTTCTTTACATTCTCTCTTTCTTTACATTCTCTAGTCTGGAGTGTGTGCTAAGACATCCTATCTGTGGCCCCGGGGTGGCACTTGAGACTGACATAGAAGGGAAAAAAAACTTGCGAGCGCTCAGTAGGAGTAAAAAATAGATCAAAACATTCATGCAAGCCTATTCAAATACAATCACCTCCCAATCACATTATGTCCCTTTTGAGAGAATGGGTCAGTGCTGTTTTATTGTGAGTCAGAGCGAGCCTAATGAAAGGGACAATGCAAAGATTAGCAGTGGCAGTCAGGCGGCTCAAACTTCACCCTGGCTTTTAATTGCTGCGAACAAGAAGAGATCGCGACAGGGCAAATAGAGGACAAAAGAGGAGGAGGTACGAGGAGGTCTAGTGGCTGGATGATGGATGGAGGAATTGCTTTTTGAGGAGGTGTACTCTACCCATCTGGTCCAAGCTGGTGTTGAGCGCGTTGAGAAATGTGTCAGTTCATCTGGTCTAGACACTTCAGCAGCCACCAATGAAAGTGGAGCATCCTATAATTACAGTCTCTCTGATCGTTGGCGATAAATACATGTTTGTGGAGTGAGAACAGTTGGTGTGAGTTTGTGAGGCCAAGCAGAGGCAGCTCTGTCATGTCTGAGTGAGTAATTAGATCATCAAAAAATTATAGTTTCAGAGAGAATATCCATTCCTGAGCGTTTTAGCCCAAATGTGCCTCAAATTGGGGATTCCCAAATTTAGCCCAAATTTCTCTACAAGCCCACACAACCCAACAGTAAAGCAGATTTTTAGCTTAAGCTTCCATAATTGGATGAAGTAAACCTAAAACCATGATTTTGTCAGTTCAGTTTCAACACCAGACCATTGACTGGATGTAGAACTGGACCGAGTGAGTGTGACATCACCCTTAGAAAATTGATTACTTTTGGCTCCGACAAAATGAAGTCAGTTTGGTCGCCAATTTTTCCCAATACAGTTGCCGCCATGTTGGAGCCAGATGACATCAGTAAGCAGCGATTGGTCCATATCGAAAGTAGCCAGCATTTCTATGGCAACCGCTTTGGCCAATCAGGAGTGAGCTTGTTTGAAGTCCACACGCCTATCATTTAAAGGAGGGCTTCACAAAATGTGTCAAGCGTTTTGAACATTGGGGGCCAGCAGGCACCCCCATGTTTGAGGAATCTGGTCTGTTTATTTCTTGGATAACTTGGACTAGAGGACAAAATGGTTAAAGAAAAACCAGGATTAGCAAGAAGATGCCAAGTAAAAGGTTATTCTGACAACTAAAATAACTGAGTAATTGCTGTTTATTTCTCAACAGAAGTCTATGGGAATTCAGATTCTGGGGTTGAGTGGATACTTCCTGTTTGTAATGTCGGGGGTGGTTCTTAATTTCAGACAATGCACCAGTCTTACAGATTTTTGTAAGTTCTGCAGAAAATATGAAAGCAATAGTGGAGATTGTGACAGTCCCCTTACCAGCCCGGAGCACGCCGATATTGCTGCAGAGGATTCTGACAGGTTGCGGATAAATCCCTGATACAGGCAGTTGTGAAATCCCGCACCTCCTGTTACCGAGGAGATGCCGCCTGAGCCAAGAGTCTGTACGGTGAACCCGGGACCGACCACGGAGGACGGACGCAGGTCCAGGTGCAAGTCCTGCCCAAAGGCAGAGAAACGGTAGTGCAAAGAAGACGACAGAGACCTCCTGCTGCGGTGGCTTCTCCTGCTCACATCGTGTGTCAGATATGCACCGTCAGAGTCCACCTCCACAGGGGTCACAATGATGTAGTCTGTGGAAGGAAACATCGGGACATCACACTCCAAAGCCCCCACTGCAAGGAAAACATTCTCAGCACACAATCATTCATTCCCCCATCAGTTTTTGAAGATCTTCTAGTAGCCCTTACTGACCCACTCAAAGACTTCCCCCCTGCCCAGCCATACAACTCATTTTTTCCTCCCATTCAGTCTGCAAACATGGAACGCTGCCAGCTGGAAGAAAGCATCCACACATGTCAGAAGAGGAGCGCTCACCATGATTTAATCCGTGGCTGCTGCTGAAAGAGGAGCTGGCCAAAACAGAGGGTGTGCAGTAGATGTGCAGAGTCTGCAAAAAGAAAAAGAAAAAAAGAAAGAGGGAGGAGGGGGAGAGAAACATAATTGAACAGGTAGCAACAGGTAGCATGGAGTGAGAAAAGTGGATGCCAAAAAGCGGTGATAAATGGAGCTCCTGTGTTGAGACATGAGTTCACCACAGTAAAGAAATAAATAAAGCTAAAGAAACAACTGTTTGTTTGTCACTGAGCCAAACTACAGGTGCAGCAGCTGACAATGAAAGTCTGTGTATTTAAGTGCAACATGCCTTGATGATACTCCAGGACAAGAGGGTGGAGAGCAGCCTGACTGAGGTGCAGCCGACCAGCGGGACAGGTAAAGTCCAAATGAGGAGAAAAAGGTAATCCATGGTGATGCAAGCTTGCGCCTACCTCCTCAAAGGGCGCAAAAGTAGCAATAACCTGCGACAGCGCATAATGCAGTTGGCTGGCATGGTGTGTTGGTTCGGATCCGTCAGCTGGCTGCAGTGGCCACTCATGAGCGCGTGTGAGGAGCAGCGGCAGGGAGAGGAGCCGGGGATGGCCGGGAGGAGCGCCGACTGAACACCCCGCCGTGGCTGGTCGCGGCTCTGCGTGCAGGATGGAGCACGAACCCCACAGCCAATCAGCGCGCAGCATCACTTGGCCCACAAAGCGCACATGAAAGAAAAGGAGAAGTTCTCTTTCTGCCGGTAGCATTACGCGTGCTGCGTTTACAGCCAGCTCGGAAATATTTTATTCAAGCAATAAATTACGTTCAAACATTTTATTCCTTCTCATTAATTGATAAAAATCCATTCTTCTTAGAGTTAAAATTTTAAATGAAATATTTATATATTCATAAAGATCAAATTTAACATTGAAGAGTAAGCATTAATCAAACGGAATGTAAAAACTCTTTTTATTCCATTTATTTTTTCTATTGTTGAATTAAGATTTGCAGTGTTATCCTTGTAACGCAAATAATCCTGTAATAACCCTGCCAAACGCTAGATGGCAGCGCAGATTCCTGTCCTTTGCTTTCTTTTAATAATTGTTGCATACCAGTACGTTAAAGTAAACTTCCGGTGAAGGTTATTTACAAAGACTGAGCTCAAAATAAGAATTATAAAAAAGACACATTTTCTATTGAATAGTTGATGGTAAAAAGCAGAAAAAAAATTAAACAAAAAAAATCCTTTTATCAAAACCACACTAAACTTAATACTATACTACACTAAAAAGTTATTAATTTTAGTTAAAATGTCTTTTTATCAAGTCCATATTGATTTAAACTTCTTTTGATCACAAAGTACTGTAAAAATGAGTTAGCCTTTTGCGTACGTGAAAAGGATTGAAAATTCAAGGCTCAAAATTCCACTCAACTAAATGACAGTGATATTAAACAAACATGAGAACGTTCTCTGTGTATTTAAAGCTGGGGTTTTAAAGTCCCACTCCATCATCTTTTGATGTATTTTCATTGTCCCCAGTGGTCTTTTAATTAGGATTATAGCAGAGTATTTTTAGCCAAAATCTGAAAACTTGTGTTGTTTTCTAGGAAATAGTTTTTGCAGAGAAATTTACCTCTGAGTTGTGAGAGGGACTGTTGGCGCAGAGCAACCCCACGCCCTCTTTGTTTTAATCAAGAAATGTTATGAAATGCAATTTTGAGCTCAATTTTCTTTATGTATGTCCTCCATCATAAAAAAAATGCCACAAGAACATGTTAAAATCACCAAAAACAGCGTAGTCAACAGAGTCGGTCTTTAATTCAAATGCATGACTCTGCTTACAGTTGCTTGGTGATGATGTCTAATCAGCCTCAGTGAGGAAGTCAAAGTGTTACCTCGAGCACAAACATCTGATTCAATCAAATAAGTTGTGACCTTTGTCAGAAAATGCTGGCAGGAGGGAGATGTTTCTCTCCTGAAGTTGGTTACAGATGTTTAAAGATGAACAGAAGCACCAAAACAAGATCTGCAGGTATGGTTTCGGTCTCCTACAGTGTATCACTTGTGATTACTGGAAAATGTTTTGCACTTTAAAGCTTTGAACAGTATAATAGATCATACCACAGTTAGCCCGGAAAAAAACGAGGCAGAGGCAGAAAACTGCTCAGTGTTGATATTGTGGTGGTCCACCTCTTTATTCTTCTCAGATCTAGCCCTTCTCCAGATGCACATCAGTGGAAAGCAGGAGAATTTAGGAAGAGGAGTTTTGACGTAAAGCTCAACGTGTTTCTGCCCTTGAATGTGTTTTCTCTGCTGCTTCAGACTTTATCTGTTTCTCCCGCACAGATGCCTGGTGGCTATAGATGTTTTTATGACCACAACCTGAAAAGTATTATCCATTGGCACACCACAGCTCAATGCACTGTGCCACTGTGCTGACAGACAGTATGCTTATTTATGGGACTCTAAACCAACTGTCTAAAGCCTTTAGCAGTCTCCTCCTTTCTTACGAAGGCTCTGCCCCGGTTGGGCTGTAGAGTTACCAGTGCCTGTCAAGTCAGTCTGATGTTTGTTACCCAAAAGCAATGCAACATATCCAGTTGCAGCTGGAAATATAAGCAGTTGGGTTTTCCGGCCAGGGATAGAAATAGATTTGAAGATTTAGAGACCACACTGAGACGAGATCCATCCCTCGAGTCCTCCGTTCTGGGAACACGGTGTGAGTGAAAGCAGAGGAAAGAAACCCAATGACAAGCTGAAGACATGTCAGAAAGAACAGACTGCAGTCATGCACATTCTCATGATACATACACATACCAACATAAAATGAAATATTTGACAATCATAAAAATGTATTGTACTGGCTCAGATTGAGCAGAAACTGAAGAATCTCCCGTCATGTTACCATGTTATCCTTGATTCTGGTTCGGTTCAGGGTACGAGATGAAAAAAATGAAAAAGGAAGGGCTCTGAGGGCCCTGTTATCACCCATGTGGTCTTCATCATCTATATCTGGTTTTTGTTCCATCACTCATATTTTTTTCTATCTTCCTTCATCTGAATCACTTTACAGTCGTACATGTCGAACATGTGGTTCTTTCTACAGTGTGACTCCATCATAATGGATAGCCGGTTGTCCACCAGCAGCCTTTCCGTCTGAAACTAAACGTCCCAAAGGATGTTACCTTTCTCTGGGATCCCCGTCTTGACTTTTCGATCACCACCTCATACTGTTCCTGTCACTTTCCTGGTCAACTGGTTAATTCATTACATGTATGACTTACATTCCGTTCTGTCATACCCTCCTGTTCATTGTTTGGTTTAGTGGGCCCGACCTTCTATTTTTCTTTAGTGCACAGGATCATTATCAGCTCCACAAAAACCTTTTAGAGTCTTACTTCTGTTAGATGTGCTTACGTTTGGAAAAAGTTAAAAATCTTAACTTGTGGGTTCTTTGAGAAGGAATTTTCACTCTACAATGGAATAGAGAGAAAAATCAAATTTTTGTTGTTCTTTGAAAGCAAACTGAAGACAGCAGCAGCCCAAAAGGCCTGAGGAAATAATGACGTTCCAGCAGTTGCTTTGGGTTGAGGTTCTGCTTACAAAATAGTTCAGATTTGATTTAACATTTATATTCAAACAAGTAACTGACACTACATTATTTCATCTTCCTTTGGTTTATTTCTGCCCTTGATACACTTTATGATGCTCACGTTGCATTTACCCTGATGTTTAGCCACACCAGAGTCCACTTAAGAATCCCTCGATTTCAGGAGCACCAAAGTTCACTTGTTTTATGCAAGTTCAGGTGAGTTTTTTACCTTGTTGCTAAAGGACGTTCTCTACCATTGACTGTATATGAGAACTGGACAAAGGGAGTGTGACATCACCAACAGAAAACAAAATGAAGTCAATGCAGTCAATATTTTTTGCAATATGGACGTGGTCAGTAAGCAGTGAGGGATCCAAATCCGTTTGAGTCATTGTTTTTCTGGCAACCACTCTAGCCAATCAGGAGTGAGCTTGTTGGAAGTCCACACCCCTACCACTTGAAAATAGGTCACACAAAATCTGTCAAACGTTTTAAACAACATGGGGGCCAGCAGGCATCACCTACATTTGAGGCATCTGATTGTCCAGTTTAGAACTTGCCCTACAGAATAAAATCTCAGAAAAAAAGGTTTTTTAGAACATGTTCAAATCAGAGCAAGAATGGTTATTCTGACCAATGGCATGGCATAGTAATAACTGGTTATTTCTCAATAAAAGCCTACACGATTTTTGTTTCTCGGAGCCAGCAGGTACGTCCTGTTAAGAATACCGGGACGGTGTCATCACTCAGTCAGGGGTCTGTAGCCTTTAATGCTAAAAGAGCCAGTTGATCCAGCTTTTTACTGATCAAAACCCAGTGAGAGCCACGAAGTTCCACTTGACCTTTTAGAAACACATGCTTTACTTTGTGGCCATTAAGCTATTCATTTATAAAATGTAGCTATTAAATATTTACAATCATTGAATTACAAAAATGTAACATTTTTCTTTAAATAACAACTTCTTTACTTTTGATGGCAGCACCTTTCAAAATAAAATACACCCTGTGTCAAATCAGACCCTCGTGCTGCGGCAGATATTTTTCAATTAAAAATGCAAGATAACCAAGTCAAAATGGCATTTACTATGCAGCATAGATTAGAATACTTGCTTAACTTTACCTATAATTTTATTAATTGAAATCTGTTAAATAATTAAATAATACATAAGTAAATAATAAATAAAACTATTTATTGAAATGCCCTAATTAACGTTGATCTCAAGAAACTTGAGAAGTTTTATGCTAAGTTATAGCAAATTTAGCTTATTTCCACATGTAGCCCATGGGAAAATAAGAACAAGTAAGAGCAAAATGGTTAAAATGGTTGAAATTCAATGGAGTTTGATGATGTAACTACAGAAAAAGAGAGGAAAGCAGCACTGTTCACGTTTCCTTCTTAGTTTGATCCTCACAAGTTCACAAAAAATCTCTTCCACTCAAGTTTTGACAAATGTTCAGAAGACGCAGTCACATTTGCAGGCCTCTATCTATAAACTGTGCATGTAAAAAAGCACCCAACGTCTTCAGTTCATGTTTTGTTTTCAAGTTTTAAGCACGCATGCTACAAAATGGTTTGTCAGGTATGCAAACTGTCCATGTCGATGTCACTTTACAATACATTTTCCTGCAGTGTATGCATTTTTTGAGATTTGTTTCTGAACATGTTTGTTCTGGGTTGTACCTCAGCTTTCTTCAGTGCACTTTTCATCAAGACAGTAGATTCTGTTTCAAATCAAATGATGTATTGATTCACAGAAACATCAAACATGTTATTTAGACCTCTAGAGAAAGTGTAACTCCAGGAACATGGTCATTTTTTCTCACTTTTTTTTTTGCTTTGTTTGTTTGGCCTATGAGGTTGCACTGCTTTTTCCAGTGTGGCCTCCAACCAGAGTCAGCCCTTTTCTGCCCTCACTTCATTTTGACTGTATCTGGTCCTGATTTCAGGTCATATAATTTGGACTATTTCTTTTTGCAGATTTTTTTTTAACCCTATTGGTGGTTACCACAGTAGCAGACTGCTCTGTGGCTCTGTGGGATCTCCTTTTGCATGGGGACAGAAATAAACAGATTTTGGTCAAACATCTCCAAAAGCTGAGAGTCTTTTGGAGATGCCTGCCTCCCAAAAAACACTACAAATACAGTAACAGATGCAGTATTGCATGCATCCAGCTGTTGTGTGCCTCTGAGCATGTATTTCCAACCCGACTTATTGAGAGCTTCATCTTTTTTGAGTTGCTCTTCTTATGTCTGCTTTCTGGCAGTGGTCTCTACCCCCCACCAGCATCAAAGACGTGAAATGGGTAGGTTTTGTTCATAGATGTTCCATCCAGGATTCGGAAACAGCATCTGTGATATCAGTTATCCACGAGAAAGCTCTGCAGCGTGGATCACATCTGCAGCGGTGACGGCTCATTCGTTTATCCATATCTAAACCGTGTGCAACTGAAAAAACAAAGGAGGAAAAATGAAAGGAACGAACAGAGAATGTCTGTAACGTTTATGGCTGGTGTATATGAAGACGCTCTGAAACATGAACACGTGGGAACACGGGGGAATGTCTGCTTTTGCTGTCATTACTCACTCAAACATGTACTTCCTGGCAGGAGTTTGTCTGTGTGAGTCTCTGCAACTTCTAGAAATCTCCCTACACTAAGCTCAGCAGAGGCAGAGCAGCATTCCAAAACATTTGATCCATTTTAAACAGTGGCTAAACCATGTAGACATATTGTAGAGTGCACTCATTTTGAAAAGGGTCATTTTTTTCATAAAGTGTATAAAAATATGTATTAAGTCCAGCTCCTCTTAGTTTTCATATGTATAAAAAAATCTAGAGAAAATTCTGCTTATGCATTAAGGTCTACAGAAAATGAACCTCCAGTTATCTGAGTTCAG
Organism: Oryzias celebensis; assembly: GCA_014656515.1. Classification (NCBI taxonomy): domain Eukaryota; kingdom Metazoa; phylum Chordata; class Actinopteri; order Beloniformes; family Adrianichthyidae; genus Oryzias; species Oryzias celebensis. The sequence goes on from BNCR01000003.1 coordinate 4,159,415, forward strand.
AGTGTGAAGCCACCAACAAGGATGCCCAGACTGTCTTCTTCACAGCCATTGCTTCCAGTTCATCTTGGAGGGCAAGGAAGTGTTTTCAGGCCAGAAGAGACATGTCATCTCCCCGGCATGTCCCGGGTCAGTGAAGGGGCCTCTATTCAGTTGGACATGCCCGTAACTTTTCCCCAGGGGCGGCATCTGGGTGCTATTTTTGCCAGATGAGCTCCTGGCATCAGATACTAAATGCTGGGTTATGGGCTACAGAACAATATGGACATTTATTTGTCTTTCAGTCTCAAACATGGAGTCTGTTCAGTTTGTCTGATACAATATCCTTTGGGTCCAATGCAACCTCACTGTGATAGGTCTACTGTAAAGATGGGGAGGTGATGACAATCTTTTACTACAACATTACCTTCTATCTAATATGTCTTATCTATAACAGCTACAGCAGCAGGGAAACTTCACAGTTTGTTGTTTTCTTTTTTTGTTTCCTTTTTTTGACTTCAGTTTCTCCAGACATTTTGTTCCATTTCAGTCTTTCGTTTGCTGCTGAAAGTTAAAGCAAACGAAACCAAATGACGATGTGATAATTTTATTCCCAATAGAAAAGAATTTGCTACAAAAAAAAACAATTTTTGCTTTAATGTCCTCTTTGTAGTTTACTTTAACAACTAGGTTTGTAATTAGTAAGCTGGGAAATTATTCCAATATCCAGATTGTAATGTAATCTTTCAAAGTTTTCAGAGGTGAGGGTCTTCTGGGGAGCGTCTTTCAAAGTCTTTTCTTAGATGAACAGTTCAGCTTCCTGTCATTTTTGTTTCGCAAGCTGGTGTGATTTCAGGCAAATTCCCGTCAAAGCAATGAGGTCCTGTTAAAAATCTAAATGCTGTCTCTACCCTACAACTGTGAAATGTGCTTTACAGTAACAGAAAGAAACTAAAAGCCCTTTAATATTCTTTTTCATGATCAGTTCTATTTTGAAAACAAGCAAATAGAATTTTACCTTTTAAGCATAAAAGGTTTAAATTGAAGGGATTCCAATTTTATTACACACTAAAGAGAAAAAGCAAATAAAGTGAACGTTAGTCAAAAATCTAGACATTTCAGAAATACATTGTAAATGAAGTAATATTTAAAAAAAAAAAAGTCCAGCAAGTGAAGAAATTTAAACCTCCAAAACAAAATATTTGGCAGAACAGTGATGCCCATATTTAGAAAAACAATGTTGAATGGAAAAACTAAAAATTTAATCAAAATTCTCAGACTTTTTGATTTAAGCTTGATGTCGATGTTTTCTTTAAAAAACTTACAGTTTATTTTTTCATAAAGGAAAATAAACTGTTTAACTTTTGCAACATTTTTAAATAAGCAGACTTGAATAAAAAGGAAACCTTATTTGACAAAAAAATTATTTAGGTTTGAAAAATAGGGAAAGCCCTGAATTGTTTTTTCTAAAACTACAAAATGCTCAAAGATTCAGTTTTTTTTGCTTCATAAATAAAACGTTTTTAAAAAGGTGTTTATACTTTCATTTCTTTCAGTTTTACTGTATTTTCTACCGACTTTGTAACACCAACATTGAATACAAAATTTGGAACCCAAAAGTAACCAGTGTGAAGAACACTCACCTGCATAAAAAGTGGGAATCCCCAACAGGGACATGAAAGACATTTCATCAGCTGTCAGCCAGGTGCCAGGAGTCAGAGGAGAAACACACCATTTCCTGTCCCATCAGCACCTGCAATTCACTGCTTTGATGACTCCAGCACATAAAAGTGACACAGGGATGAATGGAGCGATGCCTTTCACAGTTGACACAAAGTTTTTGTTGGAGCTGCAACAAAGGACTCAAATCATGTTTGCTTATAAAAGAAAATGTTGATAATTTCCTTTGGTCACAAATGTGTTTAAGGAAGGACTTAATCCATGAAGTGAAGGAGAGGAAACTCAAAGTAAACTATACTCTATTTGCTGCTCAAACAACAGACAAAAACAAGGCCCTGGGAATGCAGAACAGCAAACAATATGAATATAAAAGCTAGCAGAACAGGAAGTAAACAAACACAAAAAAAAAACAAAGAGCTAACAGCTGGAGGTATAACCAAGAGGCATCAGGAACGATTAAAACCAGAGTGGTTTTACACTTTGGGAAAGAAACAGCTGGGTCTGGCAAAAAAAAAAAAAAGATGGATATTTGACAGGAACACTTTCAACAGCAAACACACAGAAGAGATGAAAGGAAACAGCAAACTCGAGTTTGACTGTGGATCAGGAACAGGTTTGGGTTTCTTAAAGTTCCACTCCGATCATCTTTGGAACTATTTTTAAAACGTTCCCAGAGGTCTTTTAATATTATGCTTCTTTTAGGCAAAATCCAAAAATATGTTCTTTTCTTTGACTTAGTTTCTGCACTATGGCAGGAGATCAGCCTCTGCTGATATCCCATCATCCCTATGTTTACTTCTCTCCCGCTAGCTTACAGCCCCTCACAACTCCAACCTAACATGCAAAAAAATGGTGAGCAATATTGGAGGTATTCAGCTGTACTGTTTTGGGCCAGATGATCCACTTTGTGGAAGCCTTAACCATCCGACACAAAGCGGAAGATGGTCGCTTCTGACGTGTAATTATAATATAATCTGCGTTAATAAAAACGCGTAAAATTTTTTTATGTTGATAAGATGTTGATGAGACCATCACAGCAGAGTTTAAATCCAGTTGGTTCAAATGATGTCATGTGATGTCAGACTTGCAAGTTTAATTTAGTTTAATTTTTAATGAATTGCACATATAAATTTTAGGCAGGGTGTTTAGTTTTTTTCTACCTGAGTTTACTATCGGGATTGCTTCAATGTCAAATGTAAATGATCAAAAATTGAATAAACTATTGTTTAAAAAGTGACATGCGTTTTATTTGAAATCCACTGCCTTCTGTAAATGAATGTGTAAATAAGTGATTGGGCTACTATGTTGGTTGAGGCATTTTTTTTTTCCAAATGAAAAAATAAAAACCCTGACACCCCTGATCTCAAATCATCAATTATCCTATGATAATTGTTTTTTGGTCTGTGGGAGAAATCTGGAGTGACTGGAGGAAACTCACAAAGAACATGCGAATTTGAAATGAGAGTTGGTGAATGAAAATGTAAATAGTCACAAAACGGAACCCTTTTTAACTCCACTTTTCATTGTGATGTAGAGTAAAAGTTTTTTTTATCAAGCATTTAGTAGCAGTTTGAACTTTCCTCGTAAACACTTTGGTCCCATTGTCCTACTGGAGTTTTAAAGTGATCTGAGGTCTACCTGTGTGAGAGTTTTCCCTCCAAAACCTTTGAAGGTTTTCCTGAACCTTCAATTCCTTATGGTGAAGTATGCAGAAATGGTGTCTGTGTGGGACTCAAAATGTCCACCCCGCTCTTGATTGTTTGTCATTTGTTCTCCAGAGCAAAACATGAAAAATGATCCCCATTTGCTCACAATGTGTTTTGAAAAGAACAATAAATCCAAGAGCCTTTTTTTTAAAGCTTGTGTTTACTTTCATCATGCAAAGACTTACAGACAAAAAAGCATTTGGCAGAGATGGAAACTGAAAATTTAGCACAGCACTGTTGGTAAGACGGATGATGAAACCCTGAAAATCATAAATCATGCCAAGGAGCTGTCAGCCCTGCCTGGATCTCAAGTGAAAATAGGAATCCCCTAAATAAAGCCCTGAGAATATTAGCAGGAATATGAAGAGGTGAATATCTCACTTCTTCATATCTTCGTTGCTATAGACCGCGGCAGGCTTCTGAAGGTAGATCTGCTGGAAAAGCAGACCTACAAATGTTATTGGGTAAGAAGGACATTGAACTGCTTTTTTAATCCATCAGGCAGTGAAGGTTTATGATGCTATCTTCTTGTAAATGGAGAAACATTACCTCATTTTATTTTCCCAAGGCTAAGCAAGAAAAAAACGACAGAAAAGCATTTGTTTTGTGTGGCATGGCGCCTTGCAGGTCTCAGATATCTATCTAATTGCAGTATAGCACAAAGAGAGCAACGCATCAGGTGACAAGTGAAAAAAAAAAATCTTTTTGGCAAAACCTCCCAGTCAGCACTTTTCCATTCATGCTAACGTCTCTGGATGGTCTGCTTTTCTTCTTTTATCTATCAAAAGGTGAGGCATAACTGATAGGAGGAGCCTTCAGATTAAAGGGAAGCACAAAACCTGTAGAAGCATCAGTGCAGCAGAAACTGGGGGTTTCTGTGACAAGTTTACTCCAGCTTTCATTCATCTCCATGGAGCACTCATTTGATGTATTTTATGTGTTTTGTTTGGAAGATATCTTTGTTTGATTTTGAGGGAAATGACCTACTTTAATGTAACACTAAACTACATTTAATGATCTGATGAGACAAAGTTGTGGAACGGGCAAACACTTTTTCACAGCCCAGCAGGTCAGGTAGCGTGGTTGAGGCGGGGTAATCACGAGTGTGAGAAGGCACTTACAGAGAAAGTCTTCCTCAGCGAGTGAGTTCAGGGCTGATGGGATAGGGAGTGTTGGCTAACAGCTACTTGCTGTCCTGTGTTCCCCTCCTCCCTACAAACACAGCATGACAGCTAGCAGTCGTCTCTCCACCGAGAACGGCCCATCTGCCATCTCTTCTACTCAAATCCGTAGATGTCACCACATGACTCACTGTTTACTGAGACATCAGTCCAGAATACTTTGTCTTTCTTTTCTGTGCTGAGATTTCCCATGGTGACCCCTGGTACCCCCCCTCTATCCCGGGGTAAGGGGTAGACCCGCTCTCTCTGGAGGGACGTGACAGAGTGCAGGTCTGCTCACTAACACTGAGCAGCTTCTCCTCATCACCCTCCGATCCCATGCGCACTGTTCCTGTCGTGTTTTAGGCTTGTGGTCATGAGAATATTTTTTTTCACTGCAATAAACAAATAGACTAAATAAAATTCCAGTTTTCCGTGCAGATAAACCAGGGTACCATGTGGTTCTCAGCACAAGTCGTTTAACATGATCAGTCTCTAAGGAAAAGCTGACAGAGTTCAACAATGCATCTGAACGTCCTGTGAAGTTGTACATGAAAATGTTTCTAATTAGTGAAAATGCTGACAAGTGTTTGGTTTGTGAGAAACGAGTGAACCCAAAGGCAAAACCTCCAGATGTAGAAAAAAAATGAAAAGAAATGAACGGCTGTGAATGTGTCTGCAGTCTGTATTCATCTACTCTATGGTTGAATATCTGCTGAGGTAAAAAGTTTGTTTTATTCACATTCTGCTTGTCCCCAATAGGGTGAATCAGTGAAAGAAAACTATTAAGTCGACTTAGGGGGGTAGAAATGGCAATGTCTAAATGCATAATTTATTGGTTTACATGTGAACCATCTGGTACTTCACCATGCAACTGCAGTCAGAACCAACGTCTTTTTTTTAATTAACATTTTGAACAAATTAGGTTATAAACCTCCAGGTGAACCTCCTCGAAGAAGAATTACAGATGTGTCAAGGCTTTAAAAGCCCTCACTACACACGTATACACTTTTCTCAGACAGACATAAACATTGCCGTACTTTCCCGTCTGGTTTAAACTCTTAAAGTTCAAACCTGCAAAAAAAAAAAAAAAAAAAAAAACTCCAATATTATAAAATGAAAACAAAAACCTGATGTAGATTTGGCAAACTGAATCTATTCTGTACAGGAGACATGGCCTGGAGGGGATTGATTGACAGCTGTCTACAGCCAATCAAGATACAGACAAGCAAAAACAACGTGCTGTAAAAATAAAATAAAATACAGAAAAAAACGAAACGCGCGGTCAGAATTTTTACCGCCTAAAACACGTTGCTGACAGATCGCCGCAAGACCTCTGACCGCTTCTGTACATAGACTTAACATTGAAACTGGCTGCCCTTACGGCATGTTATACCAGCTTATCCTGACAACCAAAACAGCAAAGTGTTTTTAGAGACAATCAAACCTGATGGACAAATAGCATCCAATAGGAATGAATGAACAGAAAATAATTTATGTTAAATTAAACCTATTATGTCTGAGCAAAAACCTAAAGCACGAACAGAAAGTGCAACAAAAACAAATATGTGATGGCAACAGGGGTGTAAGTGAGAAATAGCCAACAGAGGAAACTTTGGAAGTGTGGTGAAGAAAGAAAATTTGAAGTCCGGATGGCATGCCTCAACTCTAAGGACAACAGAGGAAACAGTTGAGGTAAACAACTGAGCAGAAACCAAGAACGAGCAACAGAAAGTTATCAGATGAGCTAAATGCAAGGACCTCAAAGCCAGAAACCAACAATAACTTTGCAACAAAGATAAATGCAACAAAAAATGTAGTTCTCTATTGCTTATAATAAAGACAAATCTTAGAAATGCACTAAGTGTGTTTGTTGACATATAGTATGGAGGGAAACCACAAAAAATAAATAAATGTTCCCTGGATCTCTGCAGAATTTAGTGTGGCTGAGTGAACTCAGACCTTCAGTTTAGAATGATAACCTTCTCAGCAGGAAGCTGTTCTTATTTAAGCTTTGAAGCCACGTCAGACCTGCTGCTTGCTCCACCAGCGCTACTGTACCAGGCGGAGGAGAAAGTGTGTCAGCAGCTAAGCCCTGGCGATGCTCGTGGTGAGCAGCCGCAACCTCTCCTCCTTCCCCAGAGATCAGCAGACAGACATGGGTCTGAATGGAAGACCCACAATTACAGCTCAGCCAGCATTTTGAGGATAAACATATCCTGTAAAAATACATTGAAGGGCCAGGAGCAGAAAATTGAGCAGGTTCACCAACCGTGGCGCGATGTTTGAAAGCTGAGCCAGCCGGCTGTATTTAGAAGTTCCTTTCTAAAGGAGAATCCCATCCTTTGACTTTTGCATGGGATGGGCAATTTGCAACCTCTCTGAAGAGTCAATGGGACTGTTCTTTGAAGTTTTATAAATATGTATTGCTTGTTTGTGAAGTGTCCCACAAAGTAGAAGGAAGGCAAATAACACAGAAGACGCTAGAACAGGGGTGGGCACACTTTTTGACTCATGGACCACAAACAGTTCTAAAATTTGACTAAAGGGCCGGACAAGGAGCAGATGCAGGGCGTGTTTTGGTAATCCACCTCTTGGGCAGCTGTGCTGGAGAGGTAGAGTGGTCGACCTCTGATCGAAACATTGCAGGTTCGATTCCTTGGCCTTCTAAGAAGAAAGTAAAGCGCTATATAAGTATTCGCCATTTACCACTAGAAAAGAAAATAACATGGAATGAACTTTTTGGAGTTTTATATTTTAAAACGGTGGCTTTTGTTCCCGTTTTAGTGCCAGTTGCGCTAATGGGTTGATGTCCCTCAGGGATGAATATAAACTTAGAGAAATGCTGTGCACATGTGTTGTTGGAATGATTGGAAAAACGACTTTCCAACACAAAAAAACCACACAGGAGTATCAGAAAACATCAATAAGGGTTATCACTGTAATTTTTTCCACTTTGGCGTGACAGATTAAATAGTAATATGGCCCCAGGTTGTAGTTTGCCCACCCCTGCTTTAACACCAAAGGAAAGCATCAGAGGCTAAACCGAAGAGTTTAACATCAAATTATTCTGTTGCCAAAGGCAAAAGATCAGTGACCCATCTAACCCTTCCACAATCTCTACCTTTGTACCGTGTCAGCTCTGGGCCCCTCCAAGGGCCCCTTTCTGCAGCAAAGCTGGAGGCCCTCCCCTGCCTCCTGGCTTCCATGGATTGATGACGGGGGAAAGACATACCCCTGACAACAATGTTGACTTTATATCTCCCCTGGTCATACTGTTGTGTGTCTGTGTGTGTGGTTGGTGGGAGTATGGGTGGTGTGGGTCGTAAGCCAATTTGCTTTTTCAATCAAAAGAAAAACACGGAGGGAAACACAGTGCGTAAGAGGAAAAGACAAAAGACTGAGGGCCTCAATGATGAAGTGACCTGAAGAGAGGTGAGATCATTTCAAAGGGGATTACCCCCCACACCCCCTTCAAAATACACACACACACACCAGAATCAATACAGGACGCAATACTGCTGCACCATGCAGTCCTTCCACCATGTAGTTTCTGTGGGGTCTGCAAGTTCAGGGAGTGGCAGCAGAAACAGGAAGATCCAAACGTCAGACGCCGGAGGATCTGAATGGTTTCGTACAGTTGAAGCTTTTGTCAGATAAAGGTAGGTTGACTGAATCTGTTGTGACAGCAGTGAAATTGGTGGTGGCGTTGACTTTCCCAGGACAAACGCACAAATGACCAACCTGAATCAAAGGCTTGTGCTGCAAAAACAAAGCACTAACTGTTGGACCACCAGCAGCCCGTTCTGGGTTCAGGTCCGTGATGCTTGCAGAGAGATCATTGTGGGTCTTTGTCCGCCATTCTTTCTTTCACCCATGATGCATGAAAAAGCATCTTCTCCCTCTGCTCTTGATCTTAAACAGGCTGTGCTCCCGTGTTTAACCACATTCCCTGAAGCTCTTTGATCGTCGGTTGATTAAGTTCATCATTTTCTTAGACTAGTCAAGCACAATGTAGCTGTGAGACCAGATGGAAAGCTGCCAGACAATACACGAGAGCGCTGCAAAACACCAAAAACGAGTGGAAAAACAAGACTGCTGCTAAGAGCAAAAGAGGAAAATCTGCAGGGGGTGCGTTAAGATACCCGATCTCATTTACCGGAAACTCCCTTTGCAATAGCAAGACCTAATTACAATCAGGGTCTTTGAGTTGTTTTGCCAATTTTCTGTGTGTTTCTCTGTGCTGTATTGATTACTTCCACGCCATCTTTTTGATTGTGCTTCTTGTCACTTGCAGCAACTACTTCCAATTTACTCAGTAACTTCTCATTGACTTTGATTGGGTTTAGTCTGAATCAGTAGCCTCCAATGCTGCTCCCGGAGAGATACTGTCCCGCCCCGCCTCTTTTACAACTGCTGCTGATCACCTGAATCAGGTGTCTACAGTAAATCAGAAACTTGACCTTCCATGATTTATCTAGTCAGCAGCGGCCATATGGTCAGTCAAGAAGAGAAAGCACAAGGTCAGACTCCTCTGTGTAAATAGATCATTTTTAGAGTTCTTTAATTTAAGATCCCCATGTTTTGTATATTTTGTTTTTTTCAGAATTTATGTTTCAGTTTTTATATCTTTTAGTTTCTTATGTCAAAGGTCTAATCTTTTTTTTAAATAATGATTATTTATTTCTTTATCTTTTTTATATCTCTGTTAACTGCTCTTTATGAAGTAACTAAGTAATTAAAAATGTTTTAAAAACTTTATTTGTGCTCTAGGTTTCATGTAGGAACCATTAAAATGTGATATAGTTTTTCCTTCAACCCATAACTGTCTTCAGCCTTGTCCGACTTTTAATACATTTGTTTTTGTCAGCTTTGCTAGCTTTGGGGAGTTTTAATTCAGCGGTCAGCGCAGCCGCCTTCAGAGAGTAGCGAATGGATTTTCAACAAATGACCAATCGACCGGACATGCATCAAGACTGAGAGAGTTGTGGTGGGGAGAATCCAGTGGTTTTCCAAAATAAAACTTCCTTTAGAATCAGATTAGAAATAAAAAAGCTGGTTGTGTTTTATTATTCTCTGCATCCCAGTGCCAACTGTCCCATATCAGTTTGAAAACATTCTTTGACATCATTTATAATGACAAGAGATTTTACTACTTAGTAGCAGAGATATTTTTGATGGGGATTCTTGAGACAGCTTTTTCAAAATATCAAATTTTAAGCAATGCAGCCATCAAGACAAACTAATATCACTAAATCCATCTATTCTTGTTATTTTTCATTGGCCTGTTTTCTCTCATGACCCCACTGCCCTTTTATGGTCATGAGAAGTAGTTTAAGGCAAGTTAATTGGACCAACTTTGCTTGGATAGAAGCCCAGTGAGGTTTCATCCTGGAGTGGTCATACTCACTCATTTGGATTCAGCAGAACTGCACCTTTTAGCAACACCAGGATTTATATGAGCCAGAAAAGCAACTTTTGTCAAGACTTCATCATGGAAGTGTTTATTTTGCAAATTCACACTTGCTAAAAGTATATTTTCCTCTTTTATGCCCGGGATATAGAGGATTGAGTTGGTTATCACTCAAAATCTGACTGAAAATAGGCAACAAACAGTCAATTTGTCAAAGAACTTAACTTTGAAAATGTCTTTTTCACATTTAGTGTTAAAGGCTCATGTAGACAACCAAGAAGGTGAACAGCAGGAAGGAGGTTCAGAAAGTAAATGAATGTTTTACTTTAAGGTTGGTGAAATAAAATAATGGTTTCCTATGAAATACAGCTTGGTGCAATGTCACAATTTGACAGGTGAGACAGAAAACCTGAACATGAATGTTTTGCTTTCAAAGCTGAGACCTTTAAATCTCGCTAAGCCCGGTCAGAGTGGCAGAGAATCTTTTACCTGTGATGGATCTTGACTCATTTTCCAGTAAATGAAGCCTTTGTGTGTAAAAAGGTTAGAATAACGTTTTACACTTAGTGTCTAGTAACTTCCTGGCATCTTTTCAACAATATGAAAACATTAAAGGACAGTTTTTCACCTCTTTTCCCTAAGATCACTTTGCAAGCAGCAACACAAACGATGTGTTCATGTCATCAGAAATTTACTGTGCAAAGTGACAAGCAGCATAACAGGGATGGCAACAGAGTTGCACTTTCAAGGTGCATTTTGTTGGTTTATAATTTGAATTATATATTTTATATTTATTGCTTTTTTTTATTTAGAGGCTGACATTTTTTTCTCTATTAGGGAATCCTGTAGGATTCCTGTGGGATGGGAGTTGTCGCTTCCATTGTTCACTGGACCGGGATGGGATACAATTTTTATGGGAGTGGGACAGGAGCAGGAACCAACAAATTAAAATGAAAACAAAAAAACTAAAGGTGGCGCCATTTTGTAGTTATTGATAATGAAAAAATACTTCATTACCCAGAATACATCAGTGTTTCTAGTCATGGTTTTCCAGCAGCAAGTATATGTATATCTGGCAGCGTCTGAGAGATCTACAACTCACTGCGAGTTCAATGACACAAAAGATGACATCCAGCGAAGAGTAAGAATGAAAGACTTCTGTCAAGTTCAGAGAGCTGGTAAGGAAATCAGACGGAATGAAAAATCATGAGAGTTGAATACTAATAAAGACAAAAATCTAAGGGTGTGTGATCATTTTGAACAGGAGTGGGAGTTAGATTATCAGGAGGGACAAGATTTTTTTTTAAACGTTTGTCTGGGATCGGGACTGTGCCTGTGCCGTCCTCCTCTACTTAGGATATGCAAATGAGCAAAAGTTCTAAATAACACAAATAAGCAGTCGAACTAAGTTTCCTTCCTTTGTTTGTTCTGTACAGTTCTGTACAGAAATACCTGCTGCTCCCGTCGTGTCACTGAGTTGTTACAGAGAGGAAGCCACCAGACATGAGCATGTGGTCAGAAAGCAGCACACCAGAACATTTCCAGAAAACCTTTTTCACAAGCTCTACCTGTTTGTTCAAAGGTGAACTTCTACCAAGGGTTGAGCTGTACCACCACCAGCGGGTGCAGCAGCAACTGCAGGTGAACAGGTCACTCTGGAGAACATTCTCAACAAAAAAGTACCTGAACCAGAATCCAGCAGAGTTTGATTCAGATTTAGGGGGGCTGCAGGAGATGCTGCTCTTCAGGACTGAGCTTTGGAGGATTTACAGTTTTACCACAAGTTGGAGGTTTCATGTCTCCAGAGCTTTGGGCTTAAAGTGATTTAATATCAGTATCAAAGACCCAGAGAACTGTGGCTCATTCATACACACTGCAGCCAAAAGAGCTGAAGTTTTTCTTTCATGATCCCTTCATAAGGTTGACTAATGGAAGTAATAAAACCAACACTCAGACAATGGTGCATTATTCTTCTGCAATAATGAGCAACTGACAGCGAACAGGAAGTCATCATCTCAGACAAAGCTGCTCCACAGAAAAAGTGTATTACTCTTGCAAAAACATGCAATAACGAAGGGACTTTAAATCATAAAAAAACATCGACAGTGTTCTCAACTTTTTCAACAGTATATTTCAAAACAAAGTGAAGTAATGGAGTCTTTACCAAATGTTTACCAAATCCAAGCTTTCAGTGATATATTGAAATCAAATCCACCAGCAAGAAAATGACTCAGGTTGAATAAAGGTTTAGTTGCAAAAATACAAATGCAAAGAGACACTTTTTCACGGGCCCGGCCCTGGGCTGCATGGCGCCCAAGATGAAAAAAAGATTTTGACCTGTATGTGTCGTTTTCTAGGACATAGTGTTTGCAGAGCAGCAGTAGTTCATTAGAAATTCACTTCTGAGTGTCACTATGTCACTGTTGACATATAAGCCCATCCTGTCTTCCCATCATCCATCTGTTTACAGTCTTTCCCACTACCTTACAGCCTCTCACACCCCCAACCCAACAATACTAGTGCAACACAAATGGTGGGAAATATCAGAGCTATCCAGCTGAACAGTTTGGGTTCAGATTCCAGCTCAGATGAAGAAAACAGAGATGTTCATGGATCTATTTGTCTGCAAGTGGATGTATCAGAATGGATTGGAGCAGAGAGCTTTTGGCCTTGCTAAGCATGTTTTCTACGTCACAAATATGAATTTTAAACCAAGAGCATTTTTTTTCTAATCTGCTTCTGATTCACACTGATTTGAATTTAAAAAAATACTCAGAAAGGCACATTTTAAACTAAATTTTATCAACATATGTCCTCCATCAGAAACATTCTTCAAGAACATGCTACCCCCCCACCACCACCACCACCACCCACACACACATTTTTTTTCATCAACAAAGGTTGAAAATTTTATATTTCAATCTGGATCTGCAGGAACTGTGCAACGGTGGATGTTTTAAAAATATTAGCTTTTCTGTGCTTATGTAAAGCATGGGGAGCTGTGGTGCAGTGGAAAGGGCAGCCAGTCTCTGATCAGAGGATTGCAGGTTCAATTCCCAAAGTCAGATGTGTCAAAGTGTTCTTGGGCAAGACACTGAATCCCTCATTGCCTCTGATGGAAGGTTGGCACACATGTTTCCAGCAGCAGAGCTGCCCTGGGCCCTCAACAAAGGTAGAAAAGCACTGTATAAGGATACACCATTTACCATATGATGTCTTTTAAGAAATGTTTGTCTAGTCAATTCTAACACTAATAATAGTTATGATCCTTGTTTTTAAGGATGAATGTGCTTTTTAATTTAGCTGTAAATGATTATTTATATTTTTTGTTTTCACTGACTTAATAATTCACTTTTTATTTATTTACTCGTGGTAACTTTGTCATTTTAAATAATTGTTAAAATGTCAATGATGCACTGACCAAAGAGGACTTTTGAAAATGTTCTTGTACTTGAGACGATGACAATTAAGTATCTCTGTTTGACCTTTGTCACCTCTGCATCCTCCTTATCCTGTCCCCCCCGTCCTCTGGATTCCACTTTTCCTTAAGGTAACCTTTCCCCTTGAACCCCTGAACTTCTTCATTCCATCAAATCTCATGATCAGTTTTCCTCACTTCAGATGAAATACCAAGAACCTTCTTGCAGATTTGCAGAACGAAGCAGAATGGAGACATCAGAGAGCTTTCAACTTGTTTTATTTTGCTGTTAAAGGCTTTGACCTTTAATCTGGTTCTCAGACCAACATCAAGAATAAAAACGGATGAATCATCAGACGCCATTATCTGATTCATCCGCCTCAAGGTGAACGGGCAAGTTGTTTTCGCACTTGACTAACAGTCTCCTTCTTTTCAGGAGACTGCCATCATAGACACACTTGAATTTACCTTTTCTTTGACTCTTAAGTTGGCATCTGATGATCTGAAACGTTTGTGTGCTCAGTGTCATTTGTCCTTTTGGTTTTCCTTCACCGTTACAAATCTTTTTTGCTTTGGCCGGGTCAGCAAGGATGAAAGTGTTGACTTCTTTACAACTGTTGTTCTTGTCGTAGATCCTCTTCCCATTTATTACTGAATTGCAATTCTTCTTGTTCATTTTTTTGTTTATATGTTGCCAGCGAAACTTGTCATAACGAAAGAACTGTTTTGGTGGTTCTGTAGGGACAGGTTTGGTTTTTCTTTTGGCTTTGCCAGATTGGGTCGAGCTGGCAAAGATAATCACAATCAGCAAAGAGCTCAGGAGGATCTTCATCTTCACCTGCAACCAAAAACAAAAGCATCTGTTGGTTTTTCAGCCTTTATTACCAAACATGCTGCAGAAACTCAACATTTCAAACAGTTTCTTCACAGTTTCTTCCAGAAACACTTTTAACTTTTAACTGAAACTAACGCATTTAGAGGTCCCAAGTTTCTTCCCCTCTGAAGCCCCTCACTATTTTATTAACAAAAAAGGAAAGAGGAGAGCCAGTGGTTGAATTGAATTTTTTTTCTTTCACGTGATTTTATTTTAAATGTTCGGTTCTGTTAAAAACTTCTTTTTGTCTTTGTGAAGAAGACAAAAACATCAGATGAATCTGTTTTCTATGAACAAACAGTTTAAATGGCAGTAAAACGGAAATTGTTTAAAGGAACTGAAATACTTTTTCTGAAAGAATCAACTGAAATTTTTAAGAGTTAACAGATGATTATCTCACCCAGACAGTCTCTGGTTCGTCAGTAGCTTCAGAACGGGATGGTGGATCCAAAGTGGTTCAGGCAGGAGGACCTCTGAAGCTTCGGCTGCTGAAGGTCTTCAGCGAGAAAATCTGTCTGAAGATGCAAGCCAGCATCTCACTGGCTTTTTATAGAGAGCAGATGGACAGGAAACTTCTGCTTTCACTACATGAAGACAAATTGGGGCAAATCACAAAGAAAGGAAAAGGAAGTTTATGTTTAAAAAAAAAAGTGTTTTGCAACACTTGTTGTTCTTCTAAGAACACGAATAGCTTCCGCATTCAGGAGAAAAGTTTTACAGCAAAACTGCATTACCCAACAGGTCAGAGGAAGACGAGTGCATTAGTGTCCTAATTCTATTGGGGTTTTTTTCTTTTTGTTTCTCAAGTAATTGAAAAAGCGAAACTTACAGAAAAACACAAAAAATTCACGTCACTTAAAAACAATTGAGATTTTGAAGTTCATGTCACATCCACCACCTTTACGAAAAACATCGATATTGGTATTGATATCGGCAAAACCGACCAGTATCGGATTGGTATCAGATCGATACCCAAATGCTCAGCATTGCCCAGCCCTACTGAATGGTAAAGTGGGTTTTTACATGCGGTTGTTTAAGTTTCCATCTGAAATATTCCAATAGGTAAACATGAGATCTGCAGAATAAATCAACAGATTGATCTGGAAAGAGAGAACAGACGACCATCAAGCTGATCTGGTTCTGCTGCTGGTTAATCTATGTTCTTCTGAGTACAAAAGATCACACAAAAAAACCTTTATATAACATGATAGATCCTTCTTCAGACTGTCATTGAAACACAATGAAGGTAATCTGGAATCCTGGAATGATCTGGACTGATTTGGATTAGAACATGGTAGAACATTATAAACAGCCTTTGTTGCAAAATTAGAGATGACTCTGACACAACAGCAGAAAACTGTTGGTCATGAGCGAAAACACGAGCCAAAAAAAACCAAACTGACAAAAACATATTTATATCAGTTGGTTTTCTTAGAATTTGTTGATTATTTTTGTTCTAGTGAAAAAATAAACAAGAAAAACTGATAATACTCAAGTATGAGTTTAAAATAATTTACAATTAACAATATTTGTTTGACATGTGAATATATCCTGAAATATGAAATATATCCAACCGATGTAAAATGAAACAGATCCTGAAAAGATTGAGAAGATAGAGAAGTTTTAACATCCTGAAACATGTAAAGCTAATTGTTAATCTAATCTTGATCTAATTCCAGTTGTGTTCTTTACTAGAGGCCTGAGGGTCCTGCACAGCATTTTAGTCGTTCCTAGGATTGCACTTTTCTGGACTGAGATGTCTGAAGGCGCTTACACACCGAACGCAAATGGCATGGCGGGGGCGGCCAATTTCAATGTAAAGTCAATGGTTTAGATGCGAATTGGGGTTCTGAGGCGCGAATTGAGCGGCCGCCACAGCTGGCCAGGGTTTTAAAAAAATCAGAACTCTGGGGAGGTGGCTGCGTCTCCTCAATCCATCAGGGACAAATTTGACAAAATCCAATTTGAGTACGTGACGTAACACTGAAAATGACATTGACAGAAATGTAGAAGATGTAAATGTAAAGAAGATGTAGAAGCTAGTAAATTCTTACAACTAATAGGACAGATAAAAACATACTAAAAGTAAGGATAGCTCATATAAGGATAACATGACACGTGTTTAATTGAGGTTTAAAAATACAATAATCACAAATCAACCTAGATAATACACTATAAACTTAGTCTCTTAGTAGCAACTCTATGATTCTGAAAAGGATTCAGCAGGTTCTGGGATGGATGGATGGATGGATGGATGGATGGATGGATGGATGGATGGATGGATGGATGGATCAGAGATTACCTTGGAGCCTACTGAATGTCAACAATGTCACTGGTTTGTGGTATTAAAGGAACCAAACAGCAAGAATAGACTCAAATCAGGATGAGTTTAAATCAGGAATTAATGCTAAAAATATCTCAGAAACATCTGACAGAAATCATAGTGACTCACATGTTTGCTGTTAGTGATGGAGGACTCTCATCTTTGTCTCCAGTCATGTTTTTGTTTCAGGTCATCTGACATTTCTGGAAACATTCAAACTAAAGCAAACGCTCATTTAAATATGCAGAGGGACTCTGCATACTTACTGTCAAGACTTACCGCGCCTGACACATTAATTCTTTTCCTAATGTTAATGGGAACCGTGAGAGTCAGTAAGAGCTGGTTGAGAGAGCTCAGTTCATTTCATTAACAGATGAAAGCAAAAGTGCTGCATTAGCAGCTTTGGCTGTGAAACTAAGTTATAGACTAAGAATTTGTGAATTTTTGGTGCTTTGTGCAGTTTTAATTCTTACTAAGTTTAAATTGTGTTAACATTCTCTTCAGTTTTTGTATTCCCTGGATTTCACCAGATTAGAGTCATTAATAACCTTTTCTTCTCTAAATCCAGCCTCAGTACATTAAAAATGAAAGTCATGGATCTACAGATCCTCTCCAAATCCTGGAGGGTCTCTTTCCTCTTCATTTTTGCAGGGTTTTGATCAGGGCCTGGGTTTCCAGTATTCTTGCCGTTAAACATACTGACACCATCACCATCGATCAATAAGCGTTTAGTGCTGATGGCCTCTGACAGTCTTTGGGGATGAAATAAAACCACAGTTTCCCTTATTTTATGTCAAATCATCTCATCACCTTTTTAGTTTTTGCTTTTCAGGTTTTCAATAATTTGATGTGCTTAAATTAAACACATTTTTGAAATTTGTTGAGCTTTTGTCATTTTGGTATTGATTTCTTTCATTTGTCTTTCTGTAAGAACATTCATGAAAGATTAAAAAAAAAAGGAAAGAATCGATGGCATAACTTTTGCATAAAGAAAGCACAAAAAGTAAAAGAAATGAAGCAAACTGTGCCTTTGGTATTACCAGAGAACAGTCCGCAGATGATGCACCTCTGTCACTGGACGAGAAGGCCTTCACAGAAACAAGCTGGATTTTTTCCACCAACAGAAATCAGAACCTGACACAACAGGATTCTCCTTTTATTTTTGTGTCCATTAACTTTCTTGTAAAAAGGAATGTTTAAATCTTAGTTATTACAATAACTGAATGAAGATGACAAAATCTTTTGATCACAACAGTCTGGTTTTGGCAGGTGTTTTGACTCACTGTGATCATCTGTTGATCTTTTGTAGAAGTGTTCCCAGTGGTCTTTTATTTATGATTATGCTGTTTTTAGCTAAAATCAGATCATCAAATTAAATCCTCTCTGGATAATCTGGAACAACTTTTCAGTTTGAATACACCTAAGCGGTCCGGGATCAGGAACCGCTCTCTGACTCACCTTTTGAGGTGGTCTCGGTTTGTTTACAATCAGACTGAGCTTTGGTTCATATTCCGACAAGGTTTGTAAAGTGTAAAACTTCCGTTATTCTGTCTCTCGTTGCTTTGCCCCGCCCTTAAAATTCCTGGCCAATGACTGATGATATCCTTAGTCACATGGTTTTGTTTACAAGCTTTGATTCAAAGCAGAAATGTGTTGTTGAAAGGCAGCCTGAATACAGACCAAGCGCAGGACTCAATCCAGAACAAACGATGCGGCCTTGATCCGGACCAACGGACTTTAATTTGAAAACTTTAATTTTCCTCGTACATGTCCTTCATCATCAGAAAAATGCCTATCAAACATGTTTTCATTGCAGTGGCCCTTTGAAAAAACAGCGATTTCGCCACTTTGGCTCGCCAAACAAGGCCGATCAATGTATGTTTAGGAGAACAGCAAAGAGGTGCAACCACACAATAAAATACTGGTAATTTTGCGTAGTTTTTTGACAAAAATGCAACACAAACTCACTCATTTCATGCTTTGTTACATTTAAAAATCAATATTTCAATCATCTAATTTTTTTAAGCACTGTATCCACATTTAAGCAGGAAAAACGGATCCTGATTCCCCATCACACTGTGCTGCTTTCCTCTTAGAGCATGACCTACTTTCTCATTCATACATAATTACATTGACCTGAAAGTCTTAATTGACACTTTGGCCCACTCAGGTTGAGTGTCTTTCATTTGTACAGCTGCAGCTGTTTTTGTGTCAACTATTATGAGTTACCCCCCCCAAAAACAAAGTTATAAAATGAAACAGAAAAACGTATGTTCATCTATCCGTTTTATGACCCCAAAGGTCTTCAATAAATCAGTCCTGTCAAAGTGAGTGTGGCCTGAGAGCTGAAAAGATGAACATAACAGGAACTGTTGGTGACCGTGGCAGAGGCACTGCTGTTTTTCTTGTTGTTTCCGATCTGTCAGCTGCGTCGCTGCACATTACCACCACCAAACACCAGCAACCTTAAACAACGGCGAGCAGAGCTGCCGCCATCAGCTAACGCATCAACAGCGGGAGCGGAGAGCAGCGAGCATCAGAGCGGTGACACTGCTCCTCCAGTCATCTGTTACAATAGAGGCTTAACTGGCTTTGTCTGATCCCACCGACCACTTTCAACTGCTGCCAGGGCCACAGGAAGCCAGCGATCATCACTGTGTGAGTGTGCATGTTGGTGCATGTGTGTTGGGGGGCGTCCAGCAGCGAAGGGGTCTCTTGTCTCTCAATTTTCCGCCCTGATTGGAGTGAAAGAGGGGCTGTTCTGTTGCTCAGCTGAATCTCCGTGCCGCTTTTTTTCTTTGAAAGTGCAGCGTGAAGGCAGAACGACACTCTTACAGCTCGAGGCGTGACATCATCTCAGGCCCCTGCTGGACAGGATGCACAGCCAGGCTGGATCACTTCAACTGAGCTGTACTGTAAAACAGAGCAAAAGTTTCAAAAGTATTAGCATTTTCTTGCTGACTTTTTCTTAAATTATTTAGACTTTTCTGTGCTTTTTCCATGTTGAAAAAAAACACCTTTTTTCAGATATAAATGTATGAACTCTGAGTGCTGCTTGTCTGCAATGTAAGCTTAACTTTTCAGAGACGTGTCTGGATTTGAAAACAAATCAAAACAATTATGTACATTTACATGCAGCTGCACTGGCAATAATACAACATCGGGGGGTGAAATGTTTTTTCTTTCAGGACACGATTGTGAGTGTGAAGCCTGGATATTGAACCCTCAAGACTTATTTGCAGACAGCAAAACCCATTGATTCAAAGCCATGTTTTGAGGAGCTTATGAACAGAGTAACTATTTTTTTTTCATCTTATTTAAGTTGTAATTTTTTGGCAAATTTCATATTTTAAAGTCTCAGTCAGGGCGTACCACAGGGCTCTGTGCATGACTCCATAACTTTTAACTAAAGGTCACATGCACTCATGGGGTTGATCTGGACGGGTGCTGCAGGTTTTTGGGTTGCCCACATCCATGGAAGGTCATAGAGAGAAACGGTCGCAGTTCCCTTGAGGCTTGTACGGCCACCTGAAAATGGAATGTACTATTGTCGCACTTGTGGAAAGTGCATCATAACGTCTTTGTAAGTATAATGTTAGTAGTACGGGTGATGCTGTGGTTCCATGCCCTAACGCTGCACTTTAGTCCGGTGTGCGTATACTGGCCCCTTACTGGAAGCGCACAAATACTGAATGCAGGGGGAGTGTACGTGATACATAAGTGTCCGTAGGATGTCCACACGAACTACGCTCTGTTTTTCTAATCTTTCTAACAGTAAGACTGCACACAAAGACGTACTCGTACCTGTTGTTTAAGTGTTTACTTCAGCCTGCCGATGGCATCATGGATCAAAGCATGAACATTATCACCTCTCAGGTTCACTGAGCTCCGAGGAGCTTGTTGTTTCCATGTGAAGGTGGGAGTCTTCTGAGAGAAGCACAGCCTGTAGAGATGGAAGTTTACTCAACAAATCCCATTTCCTCGTTCAAGTCTCATTAGAGTTTGCGATTCAAACCTCAAATTTAGATTAACGATCAACACAAACATGTTTTTGTGCACATAAAATGATAGCAGGGACAGCCTGTGCTTACGGGAGCAAAGACTGTGAGGGCTTCTTCCATTGATATAACATGTGTTTGCATAACTTTGAGGCTCAGGTTTCAAATGTAGCACAGACTCCCCGCCGTTCACTAGCACACCTAACAAGAGCAGGAATTTTCTCTCAGATCAGCGCTCTTACTTTCAACTAAGCTGCTGCCTGCAGCGACCCTATTCATTCGCTGTAACAGTCGAGGCGTGCTGAGTCTTGGTGATGAACACTTTGTCTTGTGCTTGCGCTTAAAGTTTACAAATATGCTGTGTTTCCACCGTTACCGGGTATCGGCTGCAAGTCTGCCAGATTTCCAGCTAGTATCTCTTTAAATCCGTGTGAAAAAGATGAGTTCATGGTTGCTGGAGGTAATGACTGTTTACAGAGCAGATTTTTAACGATCGCTCTGTTCACTGGGAGTGTTGACGCCCTCGCTTCAGGTCTTTTCTGATCTTCTGCATGCAATAATGAGCCTTTGTGGGATCACAGACTGATGAGGAAGAAACTGATCCCTGTGTTAATGTTCTGCTAAAGGAGGAAGAGCCAACAGTGGGGATGTGGAGAGTGCTCCAGCAACCTCCCACTCTCTCCAATATTAAATCATATTGTTTCCTTTGAAACACTGACAAACACAAACATGCTTTTGTTTGCTTCGTTTAAAAAAGACAAACATAATCATTTTCCCCCTTAAAAATTCACTAAATTTTAACAAAATTTTACCATTGGACATAATTACACTCCTGAAACTGCAACAGCACCAGGTCAATGCATTTGGTAAATATCTGTCAACCATCCTCATTCGAGGTTTGGACAAACCTCAGTGTTGATGGAGACGTCTGTTTAGAACTTAAGTGTTAGAATTACAAGTGTTTGTCCTGTTTTCTAACTGAGATCTGATGAGTAAAAACAGAGGTTCATCGGGGTCACAGTCATTTTTGCATTCTTGTTTCATTCAGGGCTGGGAGCGTCCAAGCAGCTGTACAACCCAAGTGTAAACACGGTCCTTTAATCAGTTATTCATAGCATTCTGCTGCCTCAAGGCAACCTTTGTTGGCAAACAGCGCTTTGCAAACCAGGAAAAGTGCACTGCAAAGAATCAGAGCATAATGAAGCCGTTAGTAGAGCATGCATCCAGCAGCTACACTTTTAATGTACACTAAAGAAACAATTAGAACACACAAAGCTCTGGCTGCACAAGACCAGCAAATGAAAGCACTTTCAACTTTCATGCAAATGAGGCTCATTTTCCCACTCCCACATACAAAGATTCTCATGTGCCTTCATCAGAAAAATGTCAGCAAAGTCTCCATCAGGTCAGAAAATCACGCTATCCAGTCTCTACTGGGTCTTCGAGTGAAAAAAAGGTGGGTTTTTTTAGGAAAAGCAGGAACTGAAGGTAACTTTCCAGAATCTTTCAAGACAGTTGCTGTTCTTTTACAAAAGTGATGTTTTAAAGTAAAGTTCAGAATAAATAGGATGCTTAAAGAAACAAACTAAAAATAACCTGCCTTTTTAAACATGAATAATATAGTCTTGAAAGGCAGAACTTAAGTTCATCTAACTAAATACACACTTGATTAGTGCCGAATAAGACCCTTTTTTGTAGATGCAGTCAGATCAAACAGTTATGAATCATTCTGCCATTTAAAGAAATGCATAAACAGATAATTATCTGTCTGAAAGAACAGCAGACGCCCAAGATGGAATAATAATGATGAGGTGGTCCTCTAGAACAGTGGAGAACCTTCTTAAGGACTGAGTTAGTGACACACAACTCCAAAAACACCAAGTCTTGTACCTGAATCAGATGAAGAGCTCAACATTCCCAAGCTTTGTAGTTGACTGTCTCCATCTAGTGGTCATTCTCGGTACTGTTTGAATAGAAAAGACTCATCTGTCAAATTATTCTAAAAAAAGAACTAAAAATAAAATATAGAAAAGAAATTTCAGACACATGAATGAAAGAAATTGAAATAGAAAAATAAGCTTTTATCCATGCTGCTAACTTGTTTTATTCACGTGTCCCCTAATTGTTGTATTTCTATGATCTGCCATTTATTTTTAAGGTTCAGGTTTTAGGGTTCCTCTGCGGAGGTGGAGAGATGTGATGCTTCCCGTCCTCCGCAGTTTCTCCATCATCCAATGTCTTCTCCCACTCCTGCACCTTTTCTCATTTCCTGCTCCTCATCATTCATCAGCCACGTTTCCTCCTCCTTGTCCTTCTCCATGTTTCCACCTCACCTCCTGCTGTCCTCCTCTTCTGTCAAAGCTTCAAGACTCACTCCTGCAAAAAGGTTTTATTTTTAGTCTTCAGACTGAAAAATGGGACCAGAAGATTTAGCAGAATCTCACCTGCAGCAGTGCGAAAAGTTCACGTTCCTGTCAGTCCTGTGGATGCACTTTAGAAGTTCACTTTCACAATCTCAAACCATCAGTCATGAAGCTAAACCTGTAGATGGATTTTATGAATGAACAAAGACTACAAGGAGAAGAAGAAAAAGAGAGCAAACAATAATTATCTCAGCTTAGAGTGCAACAAAAAGAAGCCTGGAATCAGCTGAAGCTGTACATTCTGAGGCAGAAACTCTGCAATCTAAACTTAGTCCTTACAGAGGAATCTGCCGTCCACGTCCATCACAGGTGACTTCTCAGAACCAAATACCTCTTGAGTAATATTAAGAACTTCACTGTCTGTGTTTAACAAAAAAGTCCCACTCTGACCATCCTTTGACCTGTTTTCAAATCGTTTTTTAAATCTATTTTTTCTTTTTTTGATTATGATTTTATTTTTAAATCGTTAAAACATTTCAGTTACGATGATGCTGTTTTTAGCCAAAATAATTTTTAAAAAGACATAGTTTCTGCAGAGCGGCAGGAATTCATTAGAAATTTGCCTTTGAATTGTTAGTGGGACTCTTGCTCTTTTATCCCCATCATCCCTTTGTTTACACAGCCTCCTTCTAGCTTACATTCCCTCATGACTCCAACCAAATGGTCGCAGTGCAAAAAAACCCGGCAAGCGACATGAGAGCTATCCAGACGTACAGTTTTGAGCCAGATGCCAGCTCAGACGAGGAAAACAAAGACGTTCGTGGATCTACCACTGGATGCAGCAGAATGGAGCAGAGCAGGGCGATTGTGGCTTTTTGTTGTAGGTTCTTTGTCACACCTACAAGCTTCTGTAAAAGGTTTTTTTTTCTGTCTGAATAAAGAAATAATCAATTCTTTAATGTTGAAATGCAATTTCAGGCTTAATTTTCTTTAAATATTTTCAACATCACGAGAAAAATGCTGCAAGAAATTGATAAGCAAAACACCAAAAACACAGTTTTCACTGGAGTGGGTCTTTAAAATAGTCTGTGCTGTGTAGGATAACTTTCTATTTATTTTTTGTTAGCCACTAAATTATAATGTAAGACTTTTTTTTGTAAGATTTTAATTAATGTTAATGTTAATTAATGAGGACGAATATTTATTTTACAAGTAAGAAACTGCAGATTAGATGACAGAATGCTTATGACTGAACTCTTGATTATGAGTGATTTTCTTCTCAGGAAGAATATCAGGACGTTCATCCGAGTGTCGCTAGTACAAATACAAAGGTGAAGTTTCTATACTAGCATGATGAGACAGATTAGATCTTAAATTTACTTAAGGAGTTCATGCAAGTGCAGTCTTTTTGTCTGCAGTGTTGCCAGATTGGGCAAAAAAAAGCTGAATTTGAGCAAATAACTTAATCTGGCAACGCTGTCTATGTGAACTGCATGTCCCCCCTCTCTCTTCCCAAAAAGAGTTAGAGGCTCTGGACAAAAAAAGTAAATTCTGTAAATAAAAGACAAGCATCTGTGAAACAGATGCAGAAATCTCTTCTGCCTGCACGCTGCACATTTAGCTCTGTCACTTCCTGTAACGTCTGGCTTCCACTCACACATAAGTGTGACAGGAGGCAGCAGCTGGATTTCACCAGCAGGACGCCAGCGTCTGTCTGCTGCAATGGCAGGAAGTTCCTCTGTTTCCACGTCAGTCACTGCTCACCATGTCAGTGTGGCATTACACAAGTGTCTTCAAACATGCAAGACTCACAAAAACCACAGCAGGAAAGTGAAACAAATTTGATAGATTATAATAAATAGAATAGAAGCAGAAAGAAAAGCCAAAGACATACTGGGTTACAGTAAAAGTTGTTTGAACTGTGTTTTAAAAGGGTTGTTTATACAGTTTGCCAAAAAAAAAAAAAAGAGATTCAGTTTACCAAAGTCATAGTTTTTAAAGGCTTTGTGATATTTAATGATGATTTTATGAAAAACAAACTCACTTTGGCTTTTGTACGATTCATCACTACTCGACTAAATTTGTAAAAGGAGAAAAGAAAGGAGCATTTGTTGTATGTAATTAAAATCAAATCAATCTTAGTTTAGCAAATTTAAAACTTAGTACAACACTAAGTGCTGTACAACCGAATCATTATTGACTAACAGTTTATTGATGATTTGTTAACTAGCTTTAACAGATAGTTATAATAACGTCTTACTCATTGGGTTTCAATAAATAACACTCAATGATTACCAATAAAATATGATATTTACAACTAACATTTTTTAAAAACTTCACTTCTCTCGTTGAACTCTGCTGACCTCTGGTGGTCATCTAAAGTATTGATCATCCTTTTGCCAGTAAACAAGCTTCCCTTCTGACAAATGTTTATAATATTTTATTATCTTGTTTGTTTTTGTTTTGATTACTTAAATTCTTTCTGTAGTTTGGTTCTCTTCCCACTGTGGAAGATACTGAATTGATCTCAGCTCAGCTCCTTTTTGCCTACACTTCATGGGTCACAAGAACTCTATTTCAGTAACGTTTGTGTGATTTGATGGTCATCCTGATGTAAGGAATTGTTTTAAGCCTTTTGAAGATCCTCCTTATATCTGCTGTTTGACCTTCTTCTCAAAATTATTGTCAAATGATCACTTTTTAAAAATAATTTGATCTTTTGAAGCATCACAAAGCTGGTCCCACCGCAGTAACGATCATAATGTTGTGATTGTTAAATAGGATTTGCTTTAGGTGATCACCTGACCTGATCTTGACCTGTGATTTCGTAAAAACTCTACATAGCTATCCTCATTTTTGTCAGGACTTCAAAGCCACTGTTGCATCATAAATGCAGATTAGTGAAATTTGATCCTGATTCTTTCAATCCCCAGATTTTTGTTTTTCCCATTTTCCGACAGTCAAAGACAAGAGGAGAAGAGAATGATGTTTAAGAAGAATGTTCAGAATAAAAAAGCTCCTTTGGTGTGGCATAAAAACAGAAATGGTCACAGATGGAAATCTAAGATGTGTCCCCTTCAGAGCAGATATTCATCAAGACCAGGCAGGATGGGAGCTGATGTCTTTCACCATAACTTTATTCTGTGAAGGATAAAAATACTTCTTTTTTTGGAACAAACAAGCTGCAGAAATAGACAAACATGCTCCAGTGCAGCATCGAGCAGCTTCATCACACTGATATCAGAAGAGGCACGCCTGAACACAAGTCAGAGTGCGCCTTTAATCAGTCCTACTGAAGGATGAAAGCAATTTTTCTCACATTTACCTGAACGCTCTGATGCAAACAAACTTCAGAGGAGACCCAGCTATTTCATTTCCCATTACATTCAAACAAACCCTCAACAGGCTCACGGACTCATGCAGCATAGCCACCGTGCACGCTAAAATAACTCTGACATGTTTGACTTTTATTCTGAATAATAAACTGTTAGCTAGCTGATGGAGGATCAACATAAACAGAACGACATGCTTTCAATTTCTACATAAAACAGCAGAAATTAAATGTGTGAAACGAAAATAAAAGACCATACTTTCCTACTTTGATTCACTTTCCAACATATAATAGTTTTCTTAAATATCTAAGTACTTCTACATTTCAGGTGCGGTGTGTCTAACTGACAGCGCATGGGTCGTCCTTGCACGGCTTCACATCTCCTTGCAGCAGCTGGATCATGACCGCTTTGGTCAGGTAGCTGGAGGTGCCTCTCTTCCCCAAAGGTGGAGTGTTGTAGAACGTCTCCATGTCATCCTGAGACGGAAATGCAAAGAATTGTTGGTTTTTTAGGCTGTTGATGTGGCAAGCAGATGCAAAAATGTGGTGATTTGCAGCTGAAGCTCCAAACAGACGACCAGGTGCGTCTGTACTTAAAGTGAGAACATTTTTGACCTGCTTCTCTGCTCCTTCGAAGCGACTGCGATCTTTCTGGAAATCATTGAAGGCTTCCTTCACCAGAATGTCCAGATCCACTTTGTCACTGAACTCCAATTCAGGGTTCCTCTCCAGAACTACGGACACCACCATCAGCAGCTGACAGGAAAAGAAGAAGATGAGAATTCTGGGAACGTTTCTACAAGTCTGGATGGAGTCTGACAAACCTCCACGATGATCTGTCTGTACTCAGGCAGGACGATGTTCTTCAGGGTGTCCTCCACCAGCAGGGAGAAGTTCATCTCATACATGGTCATGTCAGACAGGGTAGGTTGCTGCAGAGAGGAAAACGACTGATCATAAGTAAGAAAATAATAACGAACAGTTTTTTGTTGAATAGTTTTTACATTGATGATTTATTTTGGATACTTGCTGCAAATGTCAGCAGATAGAAGAAGAAGACAATGTTCATCTGTAATTTCTTTGGAAATTAACAAACATGTTTTTTATATTTCTTTTAATTGAATAAAATCAGGAAAAAATCAGGATGCAGGTTAACACTTAGGCAGAGCACTGAAAGTAACTTTTCTTGTAAGTTTGTCAGCACTTTGTCGTGGGGTTTTCCTGCGGTGACGGCTTAAAACAGATTTACCGTTTCTGCTGGAACTTTCACATCCTGCAGTGGCCTAAAACTGTAAAACGGGTCACCTGACTCCACCTGGAACCGGTTGCAGCATTCGTCACTGTTTCTACCTGTGGGAGGTGCGTTCCTGCCACCACAATCCCGTATGGGGTTCTCTCCAGGATCTGCCACACACGATCATAAAAGCCCAGAGGGGTTCTGTTCAGAGAGCCATCGATCTGACGCCTGTTCAGCCAGGACCTGAAGCCAGGAGGGGAGAACTGTTGAGCCGTGAAAGAAAAGCCTGACGGCTGCTGCTTAGCTGCAGGAAATTGGTAGTCAGTGTATATCAGATTAGAAAAGATAAAAGTTTAATAATTCCCAGGAGGAAATTGGGTTGTGGATCTGGGCATAATGAGATCTAAACAGAGGAGACTGATGATAAAATAATTAGAACAAAGCAGAAACAGAAAACAGAACTAAAGCAATGTTTGTCTCTGTGTACCTGCCAGTGTGTTGTGGCTGCAAGACATCCAGCAGCAGCTGCTTGATGTCGCTGGGGGAGAGCTGGTAGATGTCCTGGGGTGGCATGTCTCCAGCTCGGATCTTCAGCTCGTGTTTCATGGCCTGAACAATCCATCTGGAGGCAAACACAAAAGCATCACCAACAGAACCAAAACAAAATCTTTTAACAACAAAGTTCCTCAAACTGGTTTACACCCCGATTTTATTCATCTTAAATTAGATCCAGAACATTCCTGTGCACAATAAGGTGGATTTTCTCCCTTATTTAAGCTTGAAAGTCAGTTATTTTCCTTTTCGCTTCATGAAACTCTAAAAATAATAATTTTCTGGACTATTGGTGGGGTTTTTATTATGATTATAGTTATTACTAATATTTTTGATAGATTTATATGATGTAGAGCAAACAGTGCAACAGGATAAGTGCTTTTATAAATAAAGCTGAATTTAAATAAAAGTAGGTTTGGCTAATAATCTGCTTTCACACCACCAGTCTTTGTTGATATAGGACAATATGTGTATATTCAAACAATTTGTCACAGTTACAGTGTCGATTACTGACCCGGTCAGTGTAAAATCAAGCTTGGTGTACCTCAGGGATCTTTGCTAGGTCTCAAACTTTTAAATTTTTGTATTAGATGTTCTGAAAGAAAAAATGTGGCTATTTTTCTATAATTTCAGAGAAGAATTATGGGTAACACTGACCTTTAACAAAAACGTTTAACAAGCTTTAATATTGCACAAATGACTTAATTGCAGAAACATCACCAGAAACAGTCTGATGTGTGTAAATACTATGAACAGTGGTAAAAAGAAGACACAAGGGTTTAAAAACCAATGTTTTTGAATTTTAAACGTTTTTTTAGGGCATTTAAAAATGAAATTTCAGGGAATTTAGAATCTGAATGCTTTTTCCCTTAATTAAAGCGATGAGCTGCACAAACATTTCTGTTTTGTCTTGGTTTTGATTCTCCCCATCAAGCCTTCTGCTATGCTGATGACACTGCTCTTTTCTCTATGCAAGACAGGTAAAATCCTTCAGGTAATGACACCCCATCAGACTGAGGTGATTGTTTTTGGACATGAGTGACTCAGGCAACAGTGTAACCGTAACAGTCACCGTATCCACTTCAAGATAAGTAGCTGAGAAACTAAATCTTGTAAGATCCTAAATATATCTGCAGAAACAGTGTTGTTCTCCATTTAAACCTCCTCCTGCATGAGCTAAATCTCACTTGTGCCTCCTCCTCCTCCACCTCCTCAGGAGGATGTCAAAGCCAATATTTTAGACATGCTTTTTTCCAGCTGTAAATAATGTCACAGTTGACAGTGACGGCACAAAGCTCAGTAAATCATCCCGCAGCGCTGCATTGAAATACTCCGCTCTTCCGATTATGTATTCATAACTACAAATGCAGCAGGGCTGCAAGTGAAGATTGCCGTTTGCATGCCTTTCAGGAGCTCATTTAGTGCGGCGCCTCATTAGTAAAAGCTGACAGGTCACACCAGGAGCAAGTCAAAGGCAAATCTGCACTTTGGTGGCTTCACTTTAATTACCTTTATTTCCCTTTATATGGGGGTAGAACCTGCAACTTTGTTTATTTAGACCTAAAAATAGTTTTTAATGAGATTTTTCAAAGTTTCTTTTTAAAAACCATGACTTAAATATTCCAGTTGTTTCAAAAAAAAAAGAATAGATTTAAGGTGGAAACATTGGATGAGCTAATTTGCTCAAATATATGTGCCAAAAGTGGATTCAGGGATTCATACTCAGAACTTTGTCGTACCCAACTCGGATCTTGAGCATGCCGCTGAACTTCTGAGGATCGTTGGAGATAATCCACCCGATGTGGATAACCAGCTCCTGTTGGAGGACCGCCTCCCTCTCCCCCCCGAGAGGACAGCACTTGCTGTAGATGATGCCCTGGATGACCCCTGGAGAAAGCGGGTTGGAGATGACCTCCTCTTCATGTCCAAATATGCCGAGGGTCACCTTGTGGTCAAGTGCAGATGCACAGGGAAGGGAGGTGTAAGCATTGTGTTCGAATGCAGCCTCTGCGCTGTCAAACATCCACATTTCTGTGCGTTTGCGGTAAACAATACTTTCTCTAGAGCGCAATCACTACAAACATCTTGACGGCTGAAATTAGCCTCTTCTCTCTGGAGCCACATAAAAGTGACAAAAAATAAAATTACACATCTTGGCATTCTGTAGTTTCCCCCCTTTGAAGCATTTCATGAAAATTACACCTCAGCAGTCTGACTGATGACAGGACACACTTTTTATCCGAGTCTTCAGATCATGGCATCCAACTCTTAAAGGGAAATTTCTTGTGCTTGAGAGTAGTTAGCGTGAAACCAGCAGCAAACAGCAGCCAGGCTGTGTTTGTACATCAAGTGTAAAAAAGTTTCACTGGATTTTGACTTTTTTTTTTTTAAAGAGATCAGAGTCTCACGAGGCTACAGAGCTTCAGGTTGCAGATTTTGTGCTGATCTAAAGCTGGTAAATCGCAAATAATTGCAGCTAATCCGTAATTACGCAATTCTTGAGTTTCTAGCATACTGATCATTAAAAAAATGCAAGTAATCAATCATGGAATTATTATTGATGCTTTAAACTTCCTGTTTTTTTTCTCAGAAATAAATTACCTCTATCTTGGCAATTCCCCAGTGTTGATACTTTGTATGGTAAATAGTTCAGTTAATGGACACCTTAATGGATTCTTAGGAGTTCTAGTTTGTCTCATTGACTGTATAAAGGAAACTGGACTGAGTGACCCCTCCCCCTCACGCTATAAAACAGGAAGTACCTGCTGGCTCCAAGAAGCCAAAATGTAATGAGAAATGAACAGCTATTTACTTCATTTAAATTAATATCATTTAAATTGACCATTGTTGCTTTGATATTTTTCTTTAACACTTTCTTATGAATCCTATTTTTTTTTCATCACATATTTTCTTTATTGCCAGTTATAAGTTATAAACTGACCAATCAGATGCCCCAGTACGAGCACGCGGTGCCTTGCTGGCCCCCATTGCAAAAAATTGATTGATAGATTCTCCCAAGCCGCTTTCAGTAAAACGGGTGTTGACTTCGAACAAGCTTAGTCATGACTGGCGACAGCAGTTACCATAGAAACGTAGACTCAGACAACTCGGACCAACATGGTGACTGAATTGGCTTCATTTTGCTGAAGCTGGGTGTAAAGCACTTTCTATGAGTGTCACAGCTGCTCTGTCCAGTTCTCTATGTACAATCAATGGTTTGTCCATGTTGGAAAAAACAGGAGAATGGTTATGTCCGAATTCTGTTCCCACTCCCAATCAGACTATAGTGTGCAGAAGTATCTGGTGCTCTGAAATTTTAAAAGCAGTTCGGACACCATCCTCACTCTTTTTTGAACGTCAAATATGATGTCACCCATTTGATGAAGTAACAAATATGAACATTTTATGAAGACTATTCATGAATCCACTGTGTTCTGATAACGAAAACTTGGATGTAATTTCAAAACAGTTATTTAGAGCCTTTTTTTCAAATGATAAATCCTTTAAACACTTTGTGCTTTGTAGTCACCAATCTGGTAAGAATCGATGGACACTAGTTTTTCCACAGAAACTTCTGGGAAATTTCTAGGACACTGGATTTTGGAATTGTAGATTTGGACACTCCAAAAAATGGCGAACAAAGCCAATGTGTTTGGAAGCAACTCTGCTCAGTCAATGAAGAGTGTTTACGATGAAGTTCATACTTTAAAATAAGAGATCCTTATGTTTTAAGATGTATTTTATTACATTATCCGACTATACTGTACTTACAAATTATTTTATTAGCAGAAAGCAATGTCTCACTTCTCTACATAACTGCTAATATAAATATCATTTACTCTCTGACCGGAGTGTCTGATGTGGATGGAGAGAACTCAGAGTTACACAGTTTACTACTATAACATTAATAATTAGTAAAAATGTATGTCAAATTTTCAAAAATTTCAATGGAAGTCTGATCAACAACTATGCACTTCAATGGGGTTCCATGAGAAAATGATGCAAATGTGTTAGTCTTCTGTTGAGTCGAGCTAATTAAACAGGTGCCAGGAGTTGTTAAATTTCACTCATAGTGAAAAATAGAATCAAAGCAAAAGTCAAAACTGACATGAATGGAGAGATGCCTCTTGTTTTTTCCCACTGAGCTGTTATTGTAAGCAGAAAAGCGCATCTAACTGGAATCTTAAACAGGCTTTTCCAATCATGCAGAGAGGAGCCTTCGCTCCCAAAGGCAATCTAAATGCAGATTCCCATCTCTAGCTACTTGAGCATAATGAAATGCCTAAAAGGGTTCAGAAGAGTAAAAAAATAATAATAATCAACACCCTTGAGAGGAGACTAATCTCTAAATAAAATTCAAAAAGAAATGGTGCAAATGAAGTAATCCAGCATGATGTGTCTGCGTCAGACAAGTTCGTATGGAGCGTCCACACAGGGTGCACGTTAGGATCTGTGCTGGTCACACTGGTAGCTCTGCCACAAGTACAGCTTTAGATCCACAAACACACAGGAGGGGGGTGTAATAAGGGACGTGAGCAAGCAGCCAGCCTACGTGTTCCCCACAGAATGGCAGCTTCAAAATCAATTGATTTTCCAGATCAGTGAACATTAAAATTGCTGGACCAACACGCCACCATCACTTTTCCCAACATTCCAGGTTTCTGATAGGGCCCTTCTGTCTGTGTGTCCACTTACCTGCTTGCCATGCACTAAAATACTAGTAATACTGGGGGCAAGGCTGTCCACTAGCTTAGTTAAGAGACTGGCAGCAAGGCGGACAACAGACCTATTGGGCAAAAAGACACAAGAAGATTTCTTTACATTTTGATGACAAAAATATTCCAACTATTGTACAAAAAAAAAAAAAAAAGATTCCAATGGAACCAATTTATATGGATCGAAATTTTAATGTTCACAAATGCATTGTAGGCTTCAAACTGCTTCCTCCTTCCTGCAGGAATCCTATGAGGGAGAATCAGCGAACAGGAACTGGTAATGTTACAGGAGCCCACAAAACGCACAGATGTGGAAGCAGCGGTGGATCAATGCAGATGAAATAATGGGAGCACTAATAACGGGGTCATAAGAAGCTCCTATTGAATGCAGGCCGCTCCTCGTCTTGTCGTGCATGCATGTCATCATTCTGTTGAAATACAAAGGTTCGGATTTGGGGTTTATGCTGTCAGATCATGACCCTTTGCTGAAAACCCATTTCAAGCTTCACTTCCTGGCCCATGTTAGGTGAACGAGAGAGTAAATTGAATGGAGTATTGATCTGAGCAAACAAGAAAACAAACCGACTCGCCGTATTCGTTTCCTGCCGCATAAACAAATTTCTCTTCCAGTTTTGACCAATAAAGAGGAGAGCAAATAAAAAATGAGGCCAGCTGCAAACCACAAACTAAATGAAATTTCAGCATTGTTTGGAGAGAAAAAGATGCTCATGTTTAGTGTTGTGGAAACCAGCTGAGTGTTTGTAGAAGCATCTTTCCACTGTTACATCCAAATACAGAACTTCTCAAACAGGAAACATGTGATTCGGTTTCTTTGAGTAATGATCAAAAGTTTACAGCAAAGTCTGTTTAGTTTGCAAGAGCACAGCCGGCCTTAGAGCAAGGAGGAACAAAAGAGAGCTTTAGTGAGGATCCAGCCTCTGTGTGGGAACAGTTCTCCTGCTGTTTACCGCAATCAGGGGAGTTCAGTCGATCAGAAACTGGACTCACCCGATCCAGCTGTTGACTAAAACGCAAACAGGGCAGGAGCTCTCTTGACAAACAGGGTCAGAGACTTCTGGTCTAAAGCGTTCTGGGCACTAGCATCACCTCTAGCTGGTGAGAAGTACTCCACAGAAAGCAGAGACAATGATGCCCCTGCATTCGTTTTAAAATGACATAAATAAAGAAAATAAATTCAAGCTTGAACCTTCTCTGGAGCCTTTAAGGAAGGCTTTCTTTTCCTCTTTCATCGGAAAAATAACACAAAAACATGTTAAAAACACCAAAAAAAACACTACTTTAGTCGGAATCGGTCTTTTAACATAATTTAAGTGAGCTTTTAGAGTCAATTGTGTTCTCATTATATATATAGATATATATCTATATATATCTATATATATATATAGATATATATAGATATATTAGTAAATTCAAAAATCTGCATAAAAACTGGGATTTCTGTCCTATTTTACCTGCCTTGACCTTCTAAATTAAGTTTTGAATGAAAATTAGTTTCCTGTGGTTCTTGAAGAACCTTCAGCGTTGCTCCTTTTGGAAAACCCTGTGCAAAATGAAAGGTGGGGAATTCTCAGGCTTGGATGAACCTCACACAGCTCTGCAGCTAGTCAGCTCACTGTAAATACACATGCAGGTGAGGTTCCGCGTCAACCACCTGAGTATTACCTGTTTCCCATGCACCAGAATTGTGGTGATGTGAGGAGCTATAGAGCTGGCGTACTTCTTGATAATGGCAGCAGAGCGGCGCACTGCCAGCCTGCAGTTCAGCCAGATTTAAACATTCATGTGTGAGTACAGTCATTACAGCTTTGCTAATGACTGACAACACAGTGAAACAAGCAGAGGAACTGAAGAATAAAACTCTTGAAAGTGTGTGATTCATCTTTGTGTGCATGTGTGGGAACTTCAGACCAAAGCTTTCTGCTGCCAGCTCTTCTGTAGATTCTCTCCAGCTCGTCCATCAGGTTGTCTGCAACCACAGGCATGTTTGTGGTCAGACTTCATTTTCAGATGGATCGCACAAATGCAGATGGAAGTTCTGCTGAAGTGTTAGGGGGTCAGGCTGAGCTCACCATCCTTGCTGAGGAAGTCTGGCCCTTCTCTCCTGAGGAGGATGCAAGCCAGCTGAGCCTGACTGGCCAAGCAGTCACAGTCCTGCACAAACACAATGTCTCATCTAAAGAGAATCCTTACTATTTATTAAAATATTATCCTTAAGACATGTTCCTTTTGTTAACCTTTAATCCTTTATAACAAAGGTGTCAGACTCCAGGCACCTTCTTGAATTGCATATATTTATTTTTTATAGAAACCTGGCCCAACCTGCTGCTGATTACCTGGATCAGGTGTGTTTTGCCGATAAGAAGCTTCAATGGCAGGCTAGTTGGAAAACATATAGAACACCAACTTCTGAGGCCTGGAGTCTGATACCTGTGCCTTTTAGAAAACGTTACTTTTTTTTTTTTTACCTGTGAACCCACAAACACTTTCTCAAAGAAAATTGATCAGTTTGTTCCTAAGTTTGAGTAAGTTTGAGATTTGTGCTCACTTATTACAATTCCAAAAATAAAGGGGTGTACGTACCCTCAGCGAGTAATGCAACATGCGCAAGTATACAGGGAAATGGTGAAAATGGACCTATGAGTTCAGATGGAGGAAAAACCAACAAATAACGAACCGAGAAATCATTTTAAGAAACAATTCTTAAAATTTGAAAAATATTTATTTGTAAAAAGCAAAAGAAATTTGCCAATGGGTTAAGAAAAATGGTCAAGAATTCTATTAAAAAAACTCTAGTCACTAAGATATGTTTTCTTAAACTAAGATGATTTTACTGTTGAAATGTTTTTTTGATTAAATAAATGGGACTATTTCTCATGAAACAGGTGTTTTTTTGCTCTAATAAGATTCAGTTTTTGCAGTGTATCTGTGTTGGCTTATGCATATAAAATGTTAGAAATCTACTATTTCCTAAAAATTTTTTAACAACTGTAACAAAAAAAGTTTCCCTGTCAGACAAAAACAGTTTCACATGGATCATAGAAGCAACTTGATGAGCAGATGCAGAAAACTGAGATAGAAACTAATGTTTTTTTTTCTTTTTTTGCCACAAAATACAAAGAACAATATCAGAATTTATAAAGGAAGTGTGCTTTTTTTTAACTGAAATAGTTTTGATGGAGAAACACCAACAGTAAGACATACAATCAGAATTAGTTTTTAAAAAAGTTAAAATTTCTGCTTTTTTATGGCATAACAAGTGAAGTTTGAACAGAGTGGTCAAACTTGCCGTGCAGAAATGTCACCTATCATCTCAGCTTCTAAACTGCATCTTTTTTGATTTGGAAATTGTTTGTAGAAGCATAAAGCTTGTACATTTTGGGTTTAAGGAGAAGGAGACATCAAGCAAACTCACATGAAACTTCTGCAGGATCTCAAAGGTGGGTTTGTCCTGCCATTCCTCCACACTGATCTCCGGCTGCTGCTCCAGATCCGAGGCGTTGGGCGTGCTGGTTTGTCTCTTCACCTTCGAGTGCTTTGGCAGCTCCAGCTCCTCAAAGCTTTTAAACTCCGGGATTCTTTGCAGAAAAAGGAAAATGTACCGTTTTCTACATTTCAAGCATACCGTTTCTGCATCAATCTAAAAACAAAAGCATAAAACAGAAGGAAACCCACTCTGCCTCGTTGACACGCAGAAAGTCCAGCTGCTCGACAAAAGCTCCAGATATCAGGGTCTAAAAACGAGAAAAACAAAGATAAAAACTGCTGGAATCTCTGCTGATTCACTTGGAAGCAGAACAGAAAACTTTCAGGCTTTAGCTACTGCTTTTCTCCAATTTAGATTATAAATAATTGAGCCAGAGTTAACCTGTCTTTAGCAATAATGCTGTAAAAAGGCTTTAAGTGAGTGTGTGGGAGTGAAAAAAAGCTCTGCTCCGTTTCCTTTTTTCCTTTTGCCGAAATGGAATATTAGCAATTCCAACTGAAGTGAAATCACAAAACAAAAATCCGAGGCGCAGAGAGTTCCAATCCTGCTTCTCATAACAATGAGATGATGAAGAGTACAGGTGTTTCAAAGCTGCGGGAGTCAGCTATGGAGTGAATTCAGAATTTAAACCACTGCAAGTTCCACTAAGCTGCTAACTGTTTACATATTTCAACATGTGAAGTGTTAGTAGTTCTACTTCAGGCGGATTCTCCCGGGAACAGGGTCAGAGTGATGTAGTCAAGTTGATATTGATGGCTCTAAACCATGTTACTATGGAAACTCCTTCAGATCTAAGCAAGGTTAGGTTTGAAAATAAGCTAAATTTGAGCTTTAAGCTCTTAATATAAGAAGATCCATGAGCATTTTCATTTTAACGCATAGTGACATAACAGCACAAAGATGGCCTGAATTATAACCCTTCATTCACTTGTAATATTTATCACATTTGAATGGATTCATTTATTATGAAATTCTATATTTTACACCAAAATAATTCTCAAATTTGATTACATTCAAATTTGAGATGAACATTTTTGCAGAAGCAAATCGCTCATAACAGAAAAATCTCTTGAAAATTGAAGCCACATTTTTTGTGATTTTGCTCAAACTCTTTAGAAGTGGATTTGCGTTTTGATTATTAATATTAAAATGTTGTAGAACCAAACACCAGAGCAGTTCGTCATCTCCCACACCCAGTTTGACAATCTGCTGTAACCCCAAACCTGGAGTCGGTCGACATGAACTTTGACTCCTCCGATGAAGCCTTTCTTGAAAGAGGCCAGCATGTCCAGCACCGGGTTGAAGCGGCTCCCTCTGGTGACAAAAGAGTTTTGACAGGTTTTCTCCTCCGTCTTCAGTTGTCCCGTCCAAAAATTCAAATCCAAGAGTATTAACTGTTGACTTAAGCACTTTGTGTTATGCTACATAGGAAAAGTGCTATATAAATTAAGTTTGATTTGACTGCATGTGACAACTGGAGCAAGTGAGTGTGACGTCACTCATAGAAAATGAGAGTCAATTCAGTCAACATTTTTTTGCAGTACAGACTGCACTATGTTGGAGCCATTGACTGTATATGAGAACTGGAATGGGTGATCCCTGTCCTCTCACATTCTAATAGGAAGTACCCACTGGCTCCAAGAAGCCAAATCCCACAAATGTCTACAGAGAAATAAAACAGCTTTTACTGAGTCATTCTAAATGTCAGAATAACCATTCATAATCGGATATCTTTTTTTAAAAAAAACATTGTTTTTTTTCTTTATTTCAAGTATTCAAGTTCTGAACTGGCCAATCAGGTGCTACGATAAAAGTATGTGATCCCATGTTGAATGTTCGAAACGTTTGATTGGCAAATTCCGTTTAGCCCACTGTTAAATAGCAGGGGTGTGGACTTTCCACAAGCTTACTCCTGATTGGTGAAAATGGTTTCTATAGAAACGAGGACTCAGACTTGGAACAATCACTGCTTACTGACGATGTCTGGCTACAACATGGCAAAATAATTGTGACCGAATAAAATTAATTGGAAATGGAAATAAGCCATTTTCTGTGGGTGACATCACACTAAAAGGTGTCAGAGCATAAATGTTTATTCTGACAAGGCGACTGACTGAGTAATGGCTGTTTATTTCTCTATAGAAGTCTGTGGAATTTTGGCTTCTTGGAGCCACTTCCTGTTTGGGGGGGGGGTGGGCACTCAATCCAGTTCTCCTATACAGTCCATGGCATTAACACATAACCAGAACATATCAGCAGGTATTCTGCTGTCACATACACACTGAGGTGCCAATCAGTGGCAAACTAATGACTATTGAGCTGCTTGTATCAGAGCTCAGTTCCTCCTTCCAGATGCTGTTAAAGCGTTTGTAACACATTTAACACACAGCTCCCTGGGTAATGGTCAATACGGCTGTAATGAGCCCACAGGCCACGCGATAGTGATACAAATGAGAAACATTATCACCCAATCAGCAAGTAAATACAGTAGCACCTTTATGTTATAAAGATTAATGGGACACACTGGAAGGAAGAGACACGAGAGGACACGAAAAAGCTGGCCTGAGGCGCTATCAAACACATCCAGAGCCAGTGAGGGCTGTTTGCAGAGAAGATGGATGACTTTGACACCACTTTAGGAGGGAATAAAACAATAACATCAAATTAATGTGAGAACATTACTTGATATTGTCCTCACGGATGAGGACCAGGAAGAGGGGCCGTCCCTGCATCTTCCAGCACTGTTTGATGAACTGCAGGGCGTTCTGCACACAAGATGTCAGATTATGTTAAGAGTTTTGCTTACAAGTCTGAAGGAGACTTCAGGAGGTCACAAGGACCTTTTCCAAGGTTATAGTAACAGACAATGTGCCCAATCTCCGCTTTTATTTGTGTTTATCACTTATCTCTTTGACCTTTTGTTCGAAAAGTGGAGGTGATGTGTTTTCTACTTTTTTGAGAATCGCCAAATACACAAGGCAAAACCCCCACAGTTGGTATGGAAACACCACTGAATCAACATTTTCAAAGTGCACTAAAAATAAACAAAACAACTGTTTCATTTTTTGATTAAAATTAAAAAAGAGAATAGAACTGCTTAGCTGATGAGCTTCAGTTAAATAAAAATATCTAAATGATGCAAAATGCTGTTAATTCATTCATTAGTATTCCAATTAAAAACTATGAGCAAAACTAGATAAATAAAAAGAAAGAGCTACATAAATAAAATATCTCTTTATAAGACCAAAATGATAAATCACTTCAGAAATGTAAGAAAGGGTTTTGAGTAGGATAAATAAAATTAAGAAGTTTTAAATTTAGATCAAATGGCTAAACTAGGTTAGAAGCTAAATGCTGCATTGTGCATCAACAGAAGTGAAATATCTTTAACTACCTGCTATGCTACCAATTCATTATCATGTTAAAAATCGAAAATGGGCTAAAATGAGAAAGACAAAAACAACAATAAACAAATAAATGCAAAATTCAAAACATTTTTTTTTGAATTGATGTTCATAGAAATGACAAAATCACAGAAAACGTTTTTGCTGTACTTTGCAAAATGCTTAACTAGAAAATGAACTACATAAAAAAATCAATGTCAAAAGAGTTTTAATGAGAGGTTCATAAGATAGGAACTTGCTAAAAATATAAAAGATTAAACAATACTTCAAAAAGTCTACAAAGTGCTCAAATTTTATTATAAACGTAAAAGAACAAACAAAACCAAAGTAAAATGTAAATAATTCTAAATAAAAGCTACTTATTGCGCAAAAATAGCAAACAAAGGCTTTAAAAATGTCACGACATCCAAGGAAACCAACCTGGAATGCTCAAACATGCGTAATGTGTCCTGAGGCTCTTTTCAATGCGGGCTGTGATTATTAAAACTTTTGTTGACATAAAATAGTCTATACATTTCACAAAAATCGCATGAAAATGATTTTGAGAGGTGGAAAGTATAACATAAAGAATAAAAAGCATGTGTTTTCTCTTACAGATGTGAAGCTCTATCTACTCATTTCTATTGAACTTGAAAAGTTTAGTTTTAAAGAACCAACGTCCAGAACACATCAGTGTTATTGTTTTAAGTTATTGTTCTAAAAACACATCTCTGTGACCATGACTCACCTTAATATCATCAATAAGCAGCATGACATCTTGGGAAAGGTAAAAGTCACTTAGATCAAACACTATTGGGTAGCAGACAACTGTCTTGCCCAGGATACGATAAATCTAGAGCAGAGAAAAACACAAATCCTTGCATTAGACGACAGATGGCTCGCAAATAGCTAAGAAGTCGTTATTGTGGGCAGCAAATAAAAAGATCCATCAATCTCTGGGATGGAAAGGGCACTCAGGAGCCAACTCCCCGACACTTCTGATACCCTCACAAACACACTGTAAAGGACATGCACTCTGGGGCTGAACTGATGACGATAATGTCCCCTGGCAGAGCACCGTTTTCCCCATAAATGTTCCATTAAAATATTGTCTTAGCAATGTGTTGGGAGCCTTGATTCATTTGCTGCCGCAGCTCAACCTGCTTGGCTTTGCCGTAACCTTCAGTGCTACAGTAGCACACAGCAAATGTCACAATGTCAGACTCCACATTATCAACCTCGTGCAATAAACACAAAATGTGTTTGATGCAAACGGCTGGATTGAAGAGGAGGAAAACCACGGCAACTGACTATTTCTGTTTCAGAGAATTTCATGGAACATTGATTTTCTGGGGGTTTTGTTTGTTCTCACTTATGGTCTGTGCAAGCAGAGCCACACAGAGTACAGTATGTATTTATAATCTAACAGTGCACATATGTGGGTGGATGTTTAGAAACTCAAATACCTTGCAGGTCCCGATGCATCCCACCGGCCGTTCTGGACGCCCACTCAGCCCCAGCTTTTTGTTGACGGCGAGGAAGCGGTACGCCTGCAGAAAGAAGCAAAAAAACAAACACCTGCTTAGTAAACATCACATCATCCGATCGGCTTTCAGAGAAAACAGTGGGCTTTTTTTTCCCACAAGCCCCTGCTGCTCAGAGATCAAAATTACATTTGATGTGAAATGTCACATGACGCATTTCATTTTACAACATTCAATGCCCATCTGTCATGAGCTGTCACCTCTCACGCAATGAAATCTCATCCATATGGTTGAAGCAGCGACTGATACTCGCTCTGTGCAAAGATAGGAAACGCAGCAATAATGAAAGAATCACCCGAGAGCAGCACACAAGGCAGAGATGAAAACACTGCAGAACCAACAAAGAAACAACACAAACTCTGATACCTTCATGTTGAGATATGGTTTTTAGAACTTGTAAAGTATTTACGCTGTACTTAAGCTCATTTTTATTTATTGCATCAACTTCTCATCAATAATTTTGTTGATAACTGGTTGACTCAAATAAACAAGAACAAACAAAAAATGTACATAAATCACTAAATCTGGAAAATAAATATAAAAATGTAAAAGCTGGACAATGTGAGGAAAATATTTAGGATTTGAAATTAACACATAAAAGAAATTTAAAAAAAAATATGGATGCATGAAACCAAAAGTAAAACTTCTCTTCCATGCAAACAGGTCAAACAATGAGATTTCATTTGTTTTTGGATTGTTTTTACATACTTTTGTCAGTCTTTGTCAATATCTGTTATTTCAAGTCCCACTTTGATCACCTTTTGATCTACTGTTGCCAGTTGTCTTTAAATTACGATTATACAGCCAAAAAATATGTTTTTTTTTTAAAGTGTTGTCTTCTAGGACATAGTTTTCAACAGAGCAGCTGTTGTTCATTAGAAATTCACCTCTGAGTTGTCAAGGAGCGACCCCACTGCTGCTTTACCTCCCTGTTGCCGAGCGAAGCAGGGAGTTTGTCACCCCCCACGTCTTTTTCTACATCACAAAAAGGCTCTTTTACAAACAGCATTTTTTCTTCTGCTCTTGATTCACAGTGATTTGAAAAAATAAATACTCAGAAATCCAATTTTCAGCTTCATTTTCTTTCTGTATGACGTCCATCATCATCGCCACAAGAACACATTAAAAAGACCATAGATCATAGACTGGAGTTCCACATGCAGGGATTTGAGTATTGACTTGAACTTGAGGTTTGGAAACAACAACTACGATTTTCAGATTTAAAAGCAAGCTTCTTTTCAGAGTAAGTTCACTTTCTAGGGTTTCAACAGTTACCATTCCACACCTGATCTTCATTTTAAGTTATGTGAAGGCAAAAGCTTCCTGTCTCTGGATAAAGGTAATATTTTACATGGTTTCTATTTAGGGTTCCCTTTTCATTAAGGTTGAATTCAGAAAACTTCAAGGAAAAGCAGCTTTAGAGTTTTCGGAGACACGCTGAAGAATTTCCTAGAAACCTGAAAATGTTCATCTGGCATCTTCAACGCTTCTCAGGATGTCAGGAAACTTGATATTTCTTCTTTTCATCTGGCTCTCTCCTGCTACTTTAAAGTAAACACAAATACTTTTGTCACAAAGTTCCTGGATATTACATGTAGGTTTTAACAAATGAAGTAAATAAGATGGAATATTATAAATATATATGAACAATAAGAAATGTTGTTTCTTATGTCTGTGTTTTAGAGTTATTTTATGTGTTTAACTAAGGAATTGTTGGTGTTTGCTATCGGTTGTATTTTTTTCCTTTTTTAAATAGGGGGGACAAAAGTGCACCAATGGTTTATTAACGAAGTAAAATTGGCAGAAACAAGTTTTCTTGTTGGTCTTTAAACACCAACTTTTTCTGTAATTTATCATTCTTGTAGAATTGTGTTTCAAATAAAGGGTTTTATGTTTACCAGTTTGTAAGTTAATCTTTTTCAAGTCCTTAATGCTGATATTGACAGCAAATAAAAAGGAAAGTGACCTCAGTGTAAAACTGCTGAGTTAAATGCAATGAGGTGGAGAAGAATCTGAATCAATTACAAAGAATCAGCCAATGAGCATTCAGATCCCACCCACTTTCACTGATTGACAGACAGACTCATTCTGCTGAAAAAGCTCATTATGAAATAAAGAAGTCATTCTGAAAAACGTCAGTGTGAAAATAAAATACGTTGAAAAATATTGATTTTGAAATCAGAGTTTCTGAAAAAAAACATAGAATTATAGTAATATTTAACATGATTACAAAATGAATATTTTAAAATGTTATGAATCATTGAGCAGGTTTTAAAGTTATATTATATTATATTATATTATATTATATTATATTATATTATATTATATTATATTATATTATATTATATTATATTATATTATATTATATTATATCATATTATATTATATTATATTATATTATAATTTTTCTGTTTTGTTCTTACTGTACTTCCTTCTTCTCCAACTCTAAAGCAGATCTCTTCAGTTTAACTAAGTCAAATTTATTCGGACTCTTCCACACTGCATAGACAATGATTGAAAACAATGAAATCTGAAGAATCAAGATGTATGCAGGAGAATATTTGTATGCAAAGAAGCTAATTTATTTTTCGGTAGTTTAATTTGTTTTGTGGTTAAAAAGTGACATACATGTTAAAAA
This sequence comes from Oryzias celebensis, assembly GCA_014656515.1. NCBI lineage: Eukaryota > Metazoa > Chordata > Actinopteri > Beloniformes > Adrianichthyidae > Oryzias > Oryzias celebensis. Next base: position 4,203,231 of record BNCR01000003.1, read on the forward strand.
CCTCCCTTTTTTCTTTCATTACAAAGTGCAATACGCAAAGCACCCAAAGGATGGTGCTCTGCTACAGACGAGAACCTCTCTTCAGCTTTGAAGGACCGCAACAGCCGAACATTACAGCAAAAACTAAGATACGAAGAAAACAAATGAGGTTTTCAAGACAGATGATGATCAATCATCTAAAAGGCAGAATTAAGAATGGAGAGTCTTTGCGATGAACAGAGTGAAGCTAGAGTTGTACGGCTGGGGGAGGATGGAAGGACCTTTGCATCAATCCTTTCTGTGTGCGGAATGACAATGAATGAACAGACCACAAGCCCATGAAAGAAACCTTTCATCCCCCCCCACACATTTCAACTGACCAAAGCCTACAGAGCGGGTCTGACAGATAGCAAAAAAATTATAGAAAGTCACATTTAAAGTTTTATTTCACCCTTCATGAAAAAAATACTTTTTACTGAAAAACTTTTTATGACAATCTAGTTTTTATTTTATATCAGAACAAAAAAAAAAAAGCACAAATCATGTTTTCCTTAAATTTAATTGAAAACCAGTACATATAAACAATTGTTTATATTCTAGGCTGTATTCTAACTCCAATTAAGGATCTAGGCTGTTTCAAAGATTTTCTAACATCAAATAAGCTGTGTTCAAATGAAATTGTTTTGTCAACCCAAAAGCTCAATCTCACTTTTTATACTAAAACCTTCATGGAAATGGTGACTAAACCGACATCAGAAGTTGAAGGTTAAATCCGTTAGCATTTAGCAGACAGATTGAAGTTTGTTCAAGATGAAAATTTGCAAACTTTAAAGCTTCTGAGGCATTAGGAAGAGCTGTCGCACCAAACGGGAGGTTTAAGAAATTAGCTTTAGTAGACAGCGAAAAGACTCTTCTGTCTGGTAAAACTGTGATTTTCCAAATCACTGTAGTGTAGTGAGGATAGGTTGCTGTTAACCTCTAATGGGATGTACTCCCAACCATAAGGGGTCAGCATGTAATAAGACTGAGGTCGCCAAGGAGTTAAAAAGCTCAGCAGCAGACGCTCAGAGCCTTTCTGCTGAGGATGTGACCTCGTTGGCTTCATCAACTAGCAGGGATTGAGAATGAACTACTCCAACAAGAGCAGGCATGTCTTTGAATGTTGTAAATGTCTAGGAAAAAGATGGACCCAGTTTGCTGCTCCCAATGCATCTGTTGTGTTGAAGAGAAAAGAGAGTCAAAGGATGAGTTTTAATGTCCCAACACTCCTCCACTCACCCCTGTGATCACCAGCTTCCTTCTTAAGGTGGCTAAGTTCTGTCTCCCCCACAGGATGGGGGTTTGGACTAATGGAAACTGCTGCTCTTCCTTCTATACATCTGGACATTCAATTAACTCAAAACACCTGAATAGGTTTTCTGAACCTTTCAATGCTCAATCAGTCTGTGATGTCCAGAAGACAGTCATCTTCACCCTTCATGAAGAGGGAATGCTCCAGAGGGTCATGACTAAAACAAGCTGGTTATTCACTGAGGGCTGTATCTGAGCCTAGAGAACAGCAACTTAAGCCGCAGAAATAGTGAGAGGTGATTCAGCACCACGGATAGCTGCATCCTTGAGAAGATTGTCAAGAAAAACGAATTTCAAGACTTTGGTGGAGAATCACGAGAAGCGGACTGAACCACACAGACAAACGAGTACTTGACAGGGTCTTCAATTGTTGGATTCCTCACGTCATGAACCAAAGATAACATCAAACATTTCCAACCTGGACTAAGGAGAAAGAGAAGTGGTTACTAAACGATTCATTTAAATTTCGTCTTAGACGGTTTGTGTGGTTGATTAGCCTTCCTCCTGTGTTAGCTTTCTGTTACCATGCATTGTGTTAATGGGTTGGTTTTGACACTCATCTTAAATTAAATAGAAAATATACTTAAAACCAACATTCATCATCTAATTTTTCCGTCTCTTGGTAATCTTATTGGGCCTCCTTATCCATTAAATTATTAGCTTTAATGCTTTTGGTCTGAACCTTTTATCCTTTTTTCAGCATACCTCTCATTTTTAACCCCCTGGTTCTCTTTACATGATTGTTTTGTACTTTATCTTTGTCAAGTGATTTATTGATACTGTCACAGATTTTTTAATGACTGGAATCTGTGTTGCTTATGTATAAATGACTGATCAGAAGTCTAATTATCCTTTGATTGAGAAATCTGTGCAGATACATATTTCTGTATTATTTTTTGCTTTGATTGCTTGAAAAAAAACATTTCCAAAGCCACATTTTAGAAAAACTGTCAAATGTTCGTCAAAGTAGTTCAGATTATTTATATAAAAGGTTGCTGTGTTACCTCATGATCTTTGAGGGTCATTCCAACATACCTCTTTAATAATTGTGTGTAATTTATTTATAATATCAAGTATAGTAAATAGTGTTTGGATCAGTTTTGACCCAAAACGACAGATTTTTTTTTCTCTCAGTTACACAACTTGAAGATGAATACAAAAGAATAGCAGAGTAAATCAGAAAAAAATATATACATTTTTATGGTTAAGAGCTTGTAACATTAATCCAAAGAGCATCTGCTGTAGCAAAGCATCTTCTCCTAAATTAAACATGTTTTTAGGAGTTAAAAAGGATGTCTGTTTTTTAAAAAAAAAGCAGTGATCTGCAGGATGGTAAGCTTGTATGCAAGTTAACACGTGTATTTCCCCATTATCAGAGGGCTGCTGTCAATTAAAAAAAAAGGTGAGTTGAGAAGCACAGCCTGCAGCACTGAGGTGGTGGCGCTAACCCCATGATAAACAAATTTTGTCAAGAAAGAAGATGTCTGGGCTTCATCATAAATATTCAGCACGGTGCTTGCTCTGACTCACAAGTGAATTTTCATGTGGGAGACTGAGCGGCACACTGCTGAGGGAAGCAGAGGGGGAGACGGACAGGTATGACAGAGCAAATGCAGATGATGGACGTGAAGCATTGAGATGTTTGGGGTACTAGACGTTAAGGGGGCTGGGCAGGACGCACGCCTACAGGGGAGTTTAGGGTTACAGAGGCAAATGGGACGGACCATCAGACAGGAACAGGAAGCAGAAAAAAGGAGCTCAAAGGGGAGAAATGACAACAAAATGGATGTTTATGGGAGGAAGTGGGGAGAAGAGCTGCCATGTTACAACTATGACAGATAAATGACAGGCTGAGAGAAGACGACACTGAGAAGCAAAACTTCAAACAATAAAGCTGAAGATAAATGACGGTTTCTGCAGGCAAGACGTGGATTTGAGAGCTGTAATGGACGTGAGGAGCATGTTGCAGCTGAGGCAACACTGTGTCAAATTCATGACCATATGAAGGCCTTATTAGCAGGAGACAAAACGGTTTCCTATTGCACTGTACCATAAAATTCATAAAACAATCCTAATATTTGTATTTGTTTAACTTTTTACTTCTTAATTCCCTTTTTGACACCAGATACCCTGGAATTATGCTGATCACTTAATGTGAGCAATCACTCTTCAGCTAATCAGTCACCTCCACCTGTGTGCAGCCCCACAGTGACTGATGAGACAATCAAGAGACAGTTTGAGGGAAGGAAACGCTGCCCTGATGAGCAAATGGACTCACTGAACCTCCGTCTGAGTGGATATCGATAGATGTAATGACATTTCATCAGCATGTTTTTATTTACGTAGCCTCTTACATTCATGAGAGGGATTCCCCACTAGGGTAAAGAAGTGCCCATAGGGCCACTGTAGGATGTCCACACAAACCCTTTGAGAGGTACACAGAAAACGGGGGGCTTAAAAAAAATTGTACAACACGCTTTCATCTCGCCTACTTCACTCTTTCGTGTTGTATAAATTTCCGTTAAAATCTGTTGCCCGCAGCAAGCCCATCTAAAAAAATGTACATGAACATTTTAGACTACAAAGGAGTCTACGACCTTGTTTTTTTTTGCGGGCCACTGTGTGCCCCGTACATGTTCCTCTGCAGACAGCCTGTACTTGCGATGCACTTGTGGCTAAAGCTTAATGATACTTTTACACCAGCAACAACAAGTGACCACTTCCAATGAAATGTCTCAGTAAACGTGTACAAATGCGCGTTCCAGGCTTCCACATTCAAAACTCTTGGGTTCACGGTTCATGCACGTTTTTAAGTCTCTTTTCAGGCTCTACATACAAAACACTTGGCCAATAAATGTGCATCGAAAGTTAAATCAGTTAAACTTTGGCCAATCAAGGACTCTGATTTGGTAGTGACGTACAAATAGCATCTTCTATAATTCAGAGAATGCTAAAAGCACTAAATCCTTAAAGAACCCGCTTTCAGTGTGTTTTTGATTGGACATCACATGCCTTGTGTGTATGTAGCTTAAGAAAATTCAAATATCAGGTCACTGCAGTTAATCATGCACAAATAAGTGTATGCAATAAATGCAGCTTCCATCAATCAACCACAGGCAAAACCCATTGATACGTGTGAGAATCACTAGGAAATGTTGAATTTTCATGGTTACCTTGACCAGTTCCTTCTGGGGCCAGATCTGGATTGGCTCCACCTGCTGAGGCGTTTGGGTCTGAATGCCGTAGGTGTTTAAAAACACTTGAAGTCTACAAACAAAGAGAAGAAGAGTCCACATGAAGGCTATGTGCATGTTCACCCACACTTTTGACCAGCAGCAGCCACACAGACCGTCTTGAAGTTCAACACGTGAGAGCTGTCACAGGTCCATCTGCATCTGCATTCGGTCTAAAATTACTCTTAATTTAAGTTGTGTGTCTGAAACAATCAAGCTCTCTGTTGGCAGGACACTCAATTGCAAGAAAATTAATAAATTAGCAAACTGTCTCTCTAATTAATGGACTAAATACCAAATTCTTGATGACATCTGAGTGATTTGTATTGTATGCTGCAGCAAATTCCTGCGATGTTTGTGAAAACCAAGTGTCCGGACTGGAAGATAACATTTGAACTCGGACAATCCAGGTAACGCTTGAAGACTATTGTTGTAGAATGAATTTTCATTCGTCAGAAAGAGTGTATTTGTATCTGAATGTTGTACTTTAAGTGACAAAGGTATGACCTTTTGACCTCCCTAATGCTTTCCTGCATCCAGCACTACACTTCAGATAAACCGATTAGAATCAGACTCTGCATTTGCCCCGGGGTTTGAACACACTGACAACTGATCCACACAGGGGGACATCCTAAGGGGCATAGTTAGCCATTGAGAGAATAAAGAGGAAAAGTTTGTATCCCTCAGGATGACTCCATGGCTGTTCCTTTCTGCAGACATGGGTTTGGTCCAGCGAGGTGATGGTAAACCAATTCTCTGTATAACCTAAATTTGTGCTATTGTTCCTTTTTTAAATATTGTTACTTGTCTTCCCTTCACTTGGCTGAGCTCAGTCTTCTCAGTCTTAAATTGACGTGCCTACGCGATAACACACGTTAATACAGTGGGTAACCGCAATGTCCATTTTCGCTGTGGACGACGAAAGTTTAATTTTGGAAGTACAAAAACACAACATCATTTATGATACAAAACATGCAGAACATAGCAGGACAAACCACTCCTTTAGGAACCAGAGGAGAGGAGGGACGGACCTGAGACGCCCCGGAGGCAAAGTAAACTAACTGATGGTTATGAGGCAGACTCCCCATACAACACAATGAAGATGAACCGCAGACAGACCAGCGTAAATTCAGGGGAAGGCTTAATGAATCAACATATCTATAGATTTAAACAATTTAAAAGTCAGAGTTTATAACTCATCCACAAAACCGAAATATCTTGGATAACAGTTTTTAGAAAGACACTGTAAATGTCATTTAAATGACAGGGTGCTGGATACCTGCTGACTCTGTGGCTAAAAAGCCTTTTAAACACATCAAAGTGCCTAAAGGCCTTCAGCTGCAGTTTTCCACTAAATGTAAGAATATTACAGAGGTGGAATCATGTATTTTCCGCACTAGATTTATCATTTTATTAGTTTTCCTAAAGATTTTTGCAATGGTGAAGTCGCCAAAAACAACCAGAGGATGATATAGATGAATCATGATTCCTAACAATGACATCATCAGCAGATTGTGTGAAAGCTACAGGTTGAAATGCTTCACTATAGACTTCATTTAGTCCCACCCCCCTTATAAAAGCATGCATGCCAGCCAAAAGCTTTCAGTGAGCAGACATACAGAAAATGCAGAGGTCAGGCTGAGATAACCACATCTACAGAGCTGAGAGAGCTGAACCAGAGAGAGGAGCAGAAAATCACCTCTCTTTATGGTCTGGCACACAACAACACACATGTGCAAACACACTCACACACTTACCTCTGGCTCTCAGCAATCAGGGACACATGAATCACGACATCATTCTCGATAGGACCCTGTGAAACAGACAAAACAGGAAGGTGAACAAGAGAAACGCCATGCAGCCTCATGCTGCAACAGGCGAGAGTCTGAAACCTGCAGAACATAAAACTGACATTTAGGTTTTACATCTATTATTATGGCCCAAGCCTTTCTAATGAGGGAAAAGGTCATGCCCCCTCTGAGCATAAACAAAAACTGAACTTTTTTACAAATAAACCTAATAACTAATTCCAAGAAAATGTTGTTAAGGCAACGGACTGTTAAAACATATTTCAAAATATATTATTTCATATTTTCAAAATGTGGAGGTAGAAATGATCATCCCCAACCAACCAAGTTCTAAAAACAAAGATGTATTTTGGAAATCCAAGTCCAGGGCGCCATTCTGGGGTCAGAGCTAGACTCAGTAAAAAGTCACTAGTTTCATGTCTTTGGAATTTTATAAACGTTCCTCAAAAGTCTTAAAACTTTGTGCTTTTGTCAGCCTAAGAACCCGATGACCCTTTGTGGAATTCTAATTAAAATTTACTGCAAAGCTTTTACATCACTCAGATGAAATAAAAAAGAACACACAATGTTGAAATGTCATGAAGAAATTTGATTTATAGCTATCAATAAGTTATTACATCTCTCACACATTTCCTACATTCATTACATTTACTGGATCCATTAGTGAAATAATGTTGATAATGTGGGTCTGACAAGTATATTATCAGCTAGAGAAAAGGGGAAACTATATTTGGAAACAAACTGTATAAACCTTTCACTTTGTGAAGGCCACATATCTGGATAAAGACGCCATTTCTAGAGGACACAAAGATCAATCTCTTCACAAAGGTCAGCTCTTGTATAAATAACCAAGTCCCATTCAACTGAATCTTTAAAGCAAGAACATAATTATATATCATAAAAATCCAAACAAAATATGATTCTTATATGGTGTCAGAGTTTTTGTGTCATAGATTTTAAGGTTAAACAGAAGAAAACGTAGATTTTTTAAAATTAACCCTTAAACATTATGTGACATTGGTAGACAAAAAGTCAAATATTAAAGGTTGTGTCCTTCACCACATAGTGCACTACATAGGGCATTGCCATTTTGTAGAAATTTTAGCCATTTCTAAAATTCATTGCCCATAAAATGTCCCATTTGTCTCTGTGAGAAACCAGTGTGCATTGATGTACATACGATTGGTGAACATAGACCACAATGCATTGCGTTTTTAATTTTTTTTCTTTGTGGAAAATTATGTTTTCATTTATTTTTTATAAACCAACCAACCAAGTTTTCATCTTCAGAACCCAGTGGATTCATAATAGTCTTTGTAAAATGTTTATAATTATTAGGTTTACACTTTGGTAAAATCGATGACATCACATTTGCCGTTTAGAAACAAAAATAAAAAAAATTGTGAGCCTGGTGTCCGAATTAGTTTTAAAATCCAGAGCACTAGTTCTACACTGTAGTTTTTTAGTGGTTAGGGAGTTGGGAGGGAATTCAAATATAGTATATAGATAAGCTTTTCAGCTTGAACAAATGCCATATTAGCCTAGCACATTAAACGGAGGCATTAAGTGTTGTACTGAAGCATTTCAAAGCTGCTTGCAGCTCTAATTATGATTATTATTGCCGTTATAACAGGTTTGAAGGAATAACTGCATATTGACGTGCTTGTGTTGGTTTCCTGCAGTTCCTTTTGTATACAAGAAGCCAGAATGAAAAACTCAGGACAGTCTTCTCTGCTGTGACAAAACCCCAGAGGTTTCAAATTAAAGTAAACTGCTTAAAAAGTTCAGACTGATTAGAGTAGAGGAGATGCTTGGAGAAAATGACGGATTTACTCCTTAACTTCAGATTAAAAAGTTAAAATCTTTTAAATTATTTTTTAATGATAATCAACTTGATTCAACAGATTGATACTTGACCTGTAGAATTGTAGAGGAAGCCTTGCTCGATTTATTTCAACTCTACTACATCTATTATTTTCATAAAAGAAAGCTCAGGCCAGGTTTACTAATGGTTTGTGTCGGGAAAACTCTCCTTTACCCTTTCTGAGATTCTGTGGGGAAATATCGAATGAGCTGAAATAATAAAGCAGGACTGAGTGGCATGCTGGTTCTTTTGTAGCATGTGTTTTGATTCAATTAGCCAGATAATAATTAGTGCGTTTCAGGGACTTTAATGGGAAATCACAATTAGGAGATTATCAAAACTACATAAATATGTATATATAAAATAGAAATTTATTGTCGATTGGGTTTTTATTTTCATCTGCTTCTGACTTCTGCACTTCCTGATGACTACATTGTGATTTTTGCTCGACACTAAAAGACACTGCTTTCAGTGCCTTTCATCTCTTTTTCTGTAGCGTTTCCATTCATGTCTGCATGCGTGTCCATGAACTGCAAGCGGCGCCGATCCCCATCAGACTTCAGCAAAGAGCGTTAGAGGCAGCAGCTCGTGAGTCACACAACAGCAGCCTTTGAGGGGGGCACACCCACACAAACATACAAACACATGGACACGGGCTTGTTTTCTCCAACCTCCTCATTTTGATCAATCTGCTGGAGAAGTAAAAATATATTTATGAGCCATTCAGAAAAAAATGTTTAGTAAAAGAGAAGAAAATTTCAATAAAGACAGATAAACCTGAAACGTCTTGTTAAACTAAACATATATTTGTGTTTTTTAGGTCTCTTTATGAATATCGGTGAATTGTCACTACAAATCTGAAATAAAAGGAAAGTAAAAGGTAACAATAACAGTTGAGATGATGAAAAACAAATATAAACCAGAAAAATTGCATTATCTGCAAAAAAGCTTGCGTGAACACTTTATGTGGAATGTGGTCGCTGAAGATGCTTTGGCAACTTAACAAATTGCTGAAAGAATTTGTATTTATACAGTTTAAATATTATATAAATACTATTTGTATTATGTTAAAGTTGTTTAAGAATTTGAATTTTTCTTAAGAAATCATTTTGGAAACACAGCTAAAGTCGTTTCCCAAATGCTGAAGGAGGACAAAATCTCAATAGATGCCAAGTGTGGCTAGATTATTAGCTTAACTCCAAAATATCCCAAAAAACCTCATGTTACTAAAATATTAGCAAGATGCCAAATTAGCCTAATGCTGCACACACACAAGACGCGTCGAGGCGTCAAATTAATGGGAAAAATAAATGAAGAATAAAAAAACAACACTTTTTTTCAAAATGGAAGTTTCCCTTTGCTTTTATCTCCATAACAATCATTTTATGTTTCTGCCACCTGGGGGTGACGAACAAGTCAATGTTTAATTTTTGAAGAATCAGCAAAAGCAAAGTGGATTTCTTTGGCAACTGAGGTTTTTTGGTAACCACGCTCACATTCCTAATATGTTCAGAATACATGTCATATCTTTCCGAGCCAACAACTCGTATTGCATTTTCACAATATTCTGGTAAAAAGTGTGTGAGCAACAGGGAAACGCCACCTTTGCAAGCTGGCCATGCAAACATTGTTAGAGCAAAATCTACAAACTTTAAACCAATCTTTTTTTCTCCAAGTAGCTAACAAATGATGCTTGAGGAGTTAGGAGGCAATGGATCAAAATTCCTGGGAGGAGTTTAAATTTGTAGCTGGTACTAAAGGGGATTTTTTGGGGCAAAATTGAACATGATGCCCCTAATAGTAAGGTCAAAGATAAAAAAAACCTAATAATAATTCAGAGATGGTTGTGCAATTGAGCTGGTGGCGTATGTTTAAATCGTCAAATAAAAAGGTTTCTTTCCAATTGGGGAATGGGAAAATTTCATACTTTGTCACAAAATGGCATCGAAGACATAGCTCCTGTGACCATACCATAATCATTATAAAACTTCCTGTTTCGTTTTCCTTAGTGTACTTTGAAAAGTTATTTCATATACACATTAGAGCTGTCAACGTTAACACATTAACACACGCGATTAATTAAAAAAAAGAATACATTATTTATTAACACAGATTATTACATTTTATATACATATATATATATTTGTTCAGTCTCCTTTTTTATTTCTGAAGAGCCTAGATCTGCATCCTTGAAGTTCTCCAGGTTACGGGTTAAGTTACGGGTTAAAGTGCTTATTCTATTTAATCCTATAAAATGGGTAGAATCTTAAATCCCTTTTTTCTCGCAAAGATTTTAGTTTTTAATAAATAATAAAAATGTGCATACAAAAGATACAGAAATGGATTTCTGAACTAAAACGAGGAAATAGAAAGGCAGGATAAAGAAGATTATAGGAGAAGCAGAACAATCTTTTCTCTGACCAAAAAACGAGAGCATGAAAGCACAACAGCTGAGAAAGGAAGGGAAAGCGCCACTAAAAGGCATTTTGAAACAGGTCACAGTGGGAACGGTTCTTCTGTGGGACAGACTGGCAGTGGCTTCCAGCAAAAGCAGTGAGAGCTCACCAGTTACAGCAACGCAAAAACTGACAGAGTGAAAATCCATTTGAACATGGCTGTGAGTCCCTGCAGAACAGAAATGAAATTCAGCTCCGCTTCATTTGACTTTTCCCCCCAAATTACGAGCACTGAGTTGTGACAGAAGACAGGGAGCACCTCTGAGAGCTTTTCCTTTTCTCTGTTCGTCCCTCCTTAAGAGCCTCTCTTTGTCTTTGGTCCTTAATTCCATCATTTTGTCTATTTTTGCCACTTCCTCCTCTCCTTTTCCAAATTATCACTCCTGCTTTTATCTGTTAATTCCAGCTTCTGTTATTTGTTCAAATTTTCCATCGTTTCTCCAAGAAAAATCTCTTTTTCTCTCTTTTCTCCTTATTCTTTGTTCCATCATTCATGTTTTCATTTAGTTGTTTACACTTCAAATTCCTCTTTTTCAACCTTTATCTCTTCCTCCTCTCCTTTATATATGTACCATTCATCTTCTTGCTTCTTGCTTTTGTTCTCTATCTTCTACCGTCTGCTTTTTGTGTCCTTGTCTAACATTTCATTCACTTCCTGTTTATTTATTCTTCGCCGTTTCTTCATAATTATTATGTGCAAATACATTTCTTCTCTGACCTTTTCTATCTTGTCTCCATTATTTCCTTTCCCTCTCTTCGTACATCTCACTCCCTCAGAGTTTGCTGTCACTCAGGTGTCTCTGTTACATCCCAGGTAAACTCAGAACAGAGTTTCAGATTCTTTTTTATTAATACTTTACAGTAATCAAAATCTGCAATAATAAAAAGATGACAGAAAACACCCCGGGCGAGTCACTAGACCAGAATTTCGGGCTTCTGCGTCTGGAACGCTTGTTTTTAACGTACAAATCAGGCAGTCATTGATCCTGTGCTCAGTCTGTTTTTTTATCTCTTTAATGCTTTATCGCGCCAACGCGGCACAGACAAATCAGGGACTTGGATTTGGTAGCAACAAGTGGGTAGTGTAATATTCAAAACACGGAAATGCTAACATTTAAAACTCGATTATGGAGGAAAAACTAATAAATGCGGTCTGTGTCCAGTCTTGGTGTCATAAATACGACAGCGGGGGTGATGCAGTCTGGATCTGTGATTGACAGTGAAGTTAGCTAATGGGTTAGCTTGAGGTAACTAGAAGATCTTTTATTATTATCTCGATGAAAATAAGAAAAATATAAGGTTCAGGAGACCTGAGCAGGTTGCCAGCCAGCAGTGGCTCTCTGTCTATCGAAAAAAAGTTGAGTTACTGTTTAATTACCCTTTAGGTCAATGAATAGACGCTAACAGGGCGCCAGAGCCTCCTTGCTCAAACTCTAAACTGTAGAGCTTTTAAAAATAAATTAATCTGATCTCTAAACATCCTCCGTGTCTTCCATGCAATGTAATGAGATATACACAGACACCCCTTCATGTAGTGAAAGGTTCTGGTGGAAGCTCCTCCCACGGGCGTCTGGGGCATCAAGCACAGATTGCGTCCAGTTGGAATGCAGCACTGTGTAAGTTTACGCCATTTAGAAAACAACACAGATTTTGGGTTTTGGCTAAAAATGGCCTAACAGCAGTCTGGTCTGTTCTTAGGTTTCTGCACACATGACCTGAATACTGACACGGTGAATAATGGATGGATGGACGGACGGACGGATGGATGGACGGACGGAGGTCCTAACATGGGCAGGCGATAAACACCATCACCCCCACTACCAGACACAACTGTTGAAGTCCAAACAGACAAACCCTACTCTAATAACTTAAACATTGATGTACAACCGACTGGTTTATCATTCTTACAACTCTATTAATTGTTCTTTCCATGAAACATGAAAAGCCTTCAGACGTGAAGCAGATGTGTTGCTGCTTGAAGGTCAGATTCCTGCCAGCGTGCAGGCCTGGAGGAGCGCCACACGGTGCAGGCCGCATCAGGTGAGCATCACACCGCCACAAAGGAACGTTAAAAAGAGGAAATTTATCCACCACCCCTCCCACCCCCAGCCTTCAAAACTATCTGAATGAAATATAATCCGTCTTTTCATGCCCCTGCACAGATGAGCGACTCCAGGCTCGGTGTCGTCCCAGGAAGTCTGTCTCTGTGTGGCGTAGATTGGGATTGTGATGAGAGTCTTTCAAAAGCGTCTGGGGTTTTAGCAGAAATGCACAGGAGCGGAGGGAGGGCATAAAAGAAATGCTAAGTCATTTTTAAATCCAGGCTGTTAGGAGGGGCGGGGTGGTTAAAGTCCGATCTCTTTAAAAGGTCATCTGATGCTGCAAACAGCAGGACTGTTTCCGTTTTAAAGTAGAAGAGAAGTTGATGGGCTTGAGTCGTGACAGATGCGTGGGATGTGGGGGTGTGGAAAACAAAGAAGGAGGAGGAGGAGGAGTGTGGACGCAGTGGAAGAGGCTGGAATCACCTCCACCAAGAAGCAGCAAGTGAAGAATCGGATTGCATGCTCCTGGCTGGTGTAATTGCAAAGGCGCCCTGACTGGGGAAGGCGACGCATTGTTCCTCAGTCCTGCTCAGAAATATTATCTCCTGCTGACGGAATCCTTATGAGCACGGGGAAAAAAATCAATTGGTATTAAAGGCGAGCCACAGTGTGAGCCACAGGAGTCGCAGCTTGTCAGAGCTGCTCTGCTTGATACTGCGCCTGGAGAGCCAGGCAGACTGGGGAAGATAAGTAGCCTGATTGCTGCTGTCTGTGTGTGTGCAGGGAGCATAATGATCAGAGCGCCGTGCCCAAGATAAATATACATGGAGCCAAAATATGAAGCTCGATCCTGACAGCTCGTCTCATGGAGTCGCACTCGTGTCGTTTGCTTCAGTGTGAAAACTCTGGACAAACCCCTGCGTTTTCATCCACGTGATTTCTCTAAATGGAGGCACAAAGCTGCCAACTGCACGACTTGACATCATTTGCAGGCCTGTGTTATCCTGAATGAGCTCTAATGCACACGAGCAGCCTGACAGGGGCCTCAGAACACAAATATGCTCCTGGGTTCTGTGCCAGGCTGCTCACACACAAAGACCTGCAGCATGCGCCATTCCAAACGCGGCGAGCAGATGGGCATTTTGGTTCCTAATGTGCTCCACCTTCTTTTCGCCGCCAGCTGAGCAGCAATAAACCTGTCCCTCTGAACTGACGGGAGGGCCGAGGTTAACTCTGACAAGTTCAAAAAGTCAAAGCGAGCACAGCTGCTGTTATTCCGGAGACGCGGCTGATGTCAGAGCGGTGGTGACTGACCGCACAGAATGCCGATCCTACAGAAGAGGGGGTAAACTCTCGCAGTCTTCAGAGGATGTAGAGCTGTTCTGTCATATGAAGATCAGCTGATGCCTTAGTCAACCCCCCCCCCCGTATGGATACTGCAGGTTTTTAGGATGTGTCTTGCAGGTCCCTTCAGGCTTGTGCGGGCATCTTAAGGGACATCATAAAAATGTGCTGCATCTGGTAAGTGTGTCGCAAAGTGTTTGTAGGGCTAATGGAAGTGTGGTAGTGTGGCCAAGGGTAGTGTGAATGTAGCTTGATAGATAAGCGCCTGCTGGACGTCCACACAAACTACAATTTGTCTAATTTCCTCATTTCTAACAGTCAGTTTGTAGATTTCGGGGCGGTTGAAAAAAGGAAAAATCTGCGCGATGTGCCATAAGTGTTACTACAAGCTGTCCCCTGCAGCAGAAAAATCAGCATGAATGTTTTTGCTACACGGATTCAGGAAGCATTCTAGGACCCTAATGCTGTATGTGTGGAACCTGCACGCCCCGTACAGATTTGTCCATTATTTTCCCGCAGACAGCGCGTTTAAGGGCGATTGTGACAAAGGCATGAGGCGAGAACGAACACACTCTGCACTCTCCTGCAGCCGGCTGGTTGATGTTTTGAAGATGTTTCTACATTTGGATTTGGAGCAGATGCCAGGCAGCTTCTCTTTCCCCCCCTCCCTCTCTAATTGTTGCTCTTCTGTTTTTCACTCCACTTGCTCAGAGAAATGGAAAAATTTAAAGCTGTTGAAGGCAGTTAAAGAGCTATCCTGGGAGCTCTCACACACCAGTGGGCGAGCTGTCACCGGTGGGAATTTTCAGTCTGTGAATTACTATGTTTATTCTGTGATTTCTCTTGTTTCTTAATTTATATTCACACACCCCCTGCTGAGGCTTTCTGGCTGACAGGAATAGTTATCACAGTTCTGCTGGCTGTCCTCAGTGTGATTTTCTGCACCTGAATTAACTCTGGTTGGAGATCACTGTTTTACTTGATCACATGCTGGACTGACAGGGTAACACGTTCGCAGTTAATAGTCAGGATACTTGATAAAGTGGTACTTAAGCCTTCTAAAAATGATTATGTTTGTCTCCTAACACAACATTTTAACTCCTTCATGCCTAAATTGATTTCTAAGTATTAATAAATGTTGTTCAATGTTTTTGACATGAAAGGGTCAAAGAGAAGAAAAAAAAGAAAAAAAAATTGGAATTCTGTCTAAAGTTGAAGTGTCCCAAATCCTTTTTTAAATAAACGGACAGGGGTCAAGAGAAAGAGCTTACACAGGCAAAAGAACGAGTGAAAAACTCCCTCTTTTGTCATTTCGTAAGAATTATTGATCGTACTTATGTGGGTTTGACAGCTTTTTGTGAAAAAGATTAAGCTTACAGACATCCTCATTGTGACCATTTTGTCCATTCTGACAAGAGTATAAATGTTCCTCTTAACTTTAGAAAGGTCAATATATTTTAGTTTAGGAATTTACCAAATTTAGTTTCTAAACCTCTAAATGCAGACTATTCACTTTTCTTATTTTTAATGAATGAACCAGGTTTGTCAGTGGTAACCTTTCCGTCCATTCATCCATCCATCTATCCGATGTCATGATCCGTTTCTCGCCTTACCATTGACTGTATACGAGAACTGAACTGAGTGAGTGTGACATCACCCATAAAAAGTGACTTGCTTCCAGCTCGAAATTAAGTCATTCAGTCGCCATCTTTTCGCAGTACGGATGCCGCTACGTTGGAGCCAGACTTTGTCATTAGGCAGTGATTGCTCTGAGTCAGTCAAAGACAACATCTCTATGGCAACCACCACTCTTACCAATCAGGAGTGAGCTTGTCGGAAGTCCACACCCCTACCATTCTGTCAAACAATTGTTTTGAGCGTTGGACATGGGGGCCAACAGGCTCCACCTACTTTATTGAGGCATCTGATTGGTCAGTTTATAACTTGAATAACTTACACTACAGAAAAAAAATATGCAAAAAAGGATCCTCAAGAACACTTAAAAGTTATTCTAAAAAATAGCAGTATACAGGATTTTGGCTTCTTGGAGCAAGCGGGTACTTCCTGTTTAGAACAGTAGGTGGGAGGGGTCACTCAGTGTAAGTTCTCATATGTGGTCAAAGGTTGTAAAGTAAAATTCTATTTAGAGCAGAAAATGCTCATATGACCTGATTCTTGCTTTTCTACAGCCTTCTCTTAGGCCTCTGATTTAACACAAAGCATTTTTTGTTTGTTTTCTATAGGAAGCCATAACCTTGTTTCCTCTGCCTCATAAAACGAGCACCAATCTGTTGGCTTGTGTCGTGATAACTGGGGTTAAAGTAGTTAGCAGGTGTGAGCGCAGTAAAAACAGCCGGCTTGTGAAGCCTCGTCTTGTCCTCTTGTCAGCAGCAACAGTCAACAACAACGGTCTTTACAAGCCACAGATGCTTTAGCACACCTGGCTGTAAACACAAAACCTGCATCCACCTGATGCTCCGCCTCCAACAGCAGGAGACTCTGATGAACCTCAAAGTGTGAAGGCTGAGTCGCCTCTGCCTTTCTGCCACACTAGAGCGGGGCGGTCACACAGAGGGATAAAGAGAAAGACAAGAGAAGCTGAATTCTGTCTTACAGAACACAGACAGCAGAAGAGCATTAAACAAGCAGAGGGTTAATGCATGCAGATGGTCTGAGTGAGGTCCCCATCCCTGCAGGTTAAGGCCAGCAGCAGC
Source organism: Oryzias celebensis (assembly GCA_014656515.1). NCBI lineage: Eukaryota > Metazoa > Chordata > Actinopteri > Beloniformes > Adrianichthyidae > Oryzias > Oryzias celebensis. The sequence continues at coordinate 4,220,021 of BNCR01000003.1, forward strand.
AGCCACTGTGGGGCTTTTGCTGTCACGGACCGCTGGGTTCAACATTTCCTGCCCACCACCACATCATTTGGCAAACAGCCTGAGTGCACTGTCCATCTGTGTGTGATATCGAAGGAAAATGAGAAATGCGAGCATGCTGGCACGGATCTGCCGCAGCATGCTTCACTTCGCCGTGTTTGTTTGGGATTCTGAGCGAGTTCATACATCTTCCTGTCCATCTGCTTCATTCTGCTCCTGTTTCTCTGCAGAAAAGAACAGATTTTTCGGCACAGGCCTTTAATCTGAGCTCTGCTGTCTCCACTCCTACAATCCATTCTGCAGGAGACTCACTTTAAGGGTGAGATGATGACAGTGCTACATATTCCATTTGCTGGCACAGAGCATCCCATTGTTACCGTCACCCAGCTCATAAATGTGAATACCCAGAGTTCAATAGCACATTTGTTCCTGAGGCAGTCGGATTAGAAAACAGAACAAAATCTTTTCCAAAAGACTCGAGACCTAAATGATGAAAACAGAATACAGTGGTTTTGACATTCTAAGTAAAAGAAAGCACAAATTATTCTAAAAAAATTAACCTGAAGAACATCATCTGGAGCAGAGGTAAATAACATGTTTTTCAAAAATGTTTTTCCTCTTCTATTTTCTTTCCAATAGTCTTCCTAAATGGACAAACAAGAAGCCACAACCGATTCCTGCTTTATGCAAAAAATGATATTAAAAATATTTAAAAATTATCTTCCAAACCAGCAGCTGTTCTGCCATCTCTTTAACATTTATTTTATTTCAGTGGTGCCCTTTGTAACTGGAACACTTAGGGATGTAACCCCCAAACTGGAGGAGTGGCTACAGCAGATCTCTGGAAAGACCTCAGACATCTCAGTCCAGAAAAGCACAGCACTAAGAACAGCTAAGATACTGCAGGATCCTCAAGCTCCCATGGGTGTTTTTATATATATATATATTTACATTTTTGGTTTAGACTTTGAGCAAAGTAGGGAAAAAATGATTTTATTGTGAAGTATCAAAAAAACATTACAAAAAAACATTTCTCGGACTCTTGGGACTTCAAACACAGTGAGAGCCAAAGAAAAAGAAGCTTTACTCCCAAGAGTGACGAAACTACTCCAAAAACTCAAGACTCATCCAGAATGTCATAAATGAAACAGAAATAGAAGGAGAAACAAACAAAAAAATCCTGCAGACCTCATATGAGGCCACTTATAATAATTTGTAGTCAGAGACACAACCTTTTAGAAAAGAGCATTATAGCAGCAGTAAAGGTGTAATAGTTTGGGACTTGTTGCATGCGTTGCCATCAAGGATAACAAGTTTTTGGGCTTAATTTTGCGCAGCATTGCTCATGAAGCTAGAATACGGTCAAAATTCCATCTGCGGAAGAAAACCCAGCAGTGTTGGGCTTTGAGTTATTTCTTAATAGATCATCCATCACAGTGTAGCACTGATCAAATTCAGGAAACACTTCAGGAAAAAATGTTGCTGCTCCATGATCCAGCTGTCCCTTTGTTTAAGAAAAAACAAAAATATTTCAAAGTGTTATTCTTTTGTTCTTTGTTGAGGCTGAAGTATTTCTTAATAGAAGAGATGAAGAAAATGATGAAGCACGCTGAATCTTCCCCTCACCTTCTGTGTTCTCCTCTGTAAATCTCATGTACGTTTGCTCCTCTAACTTCCAATCAGGGCCTCTCTTAACTCCCACCTTATCTCTGATTCGGGACTGATTGCGGCCGCAGTGTGGACAGCAATTTTTCCATTAACCTTGTTCTCCGAGCGAGCCAGAAAAAACCTGACAACAGCCACTTCAGCCTGAATCCTTCCACACCTCGGTTGAGTGGTGGGTTGCTTTGTTTAAGCCTCAAAAGCCATTATCACATGTGTTCGAGAGGTGGTGTATGTGGGCTGATGGGAAGAAAAAAAACAAGAGACGCAGCAAAAGACCAATCCTGTGAAAACAGGAAGTAAAAAAATGCACTCTGACAGTGTTGGCACACATGCAAAGCAGAGCACATTAAGAGGACATTAAAAGAAAGTGACAGAAGCAACTAATTTACTTTCACAGCCATTCAAGGCTCCTCAGATCCCCCAATTGCTATTCCCACTGTGTGTTATTGCATGTTTGTCAGTGGGGTGTTATGCCACGCTCCCCAGGGTGCGCTTCATCTGACTCACCCTCATAGGCCTCGCAGCACCTCGTGTGTCATGCAGAAAACGCCCACAGTCTGTCAGCGCGCTGCAGAATCTGCATTCTACCACGTAGACTAAAACATACCCAAAGCCATTGATGATTACACGCAGATACAGTCTGAATTCTTATTCATTGTGTAGATCCTCTTTTTGTCACAACTTCCTGCTGTAACACGGGATTAAGAGAACGCCAAACATGTGCATCTATGTTTAACACTGCTTAATCTGTGTTGTTGTTTTCTGCAGGAAGTACAGTGGGGAAATACAACTGTTTCACAAAAGGAAGCTGGTTATCCATATTTTCAAACTTACTCATTTTTCTTGTATGTCCACATATTTTCTATTTAACAGCACGATTAAATATGTCTTTTTCAATTAAAATTTAATCAAACGAAAAGGCAGGAATTTGTAAATATTTTTCAGGTATGATTTTAATTTATAACAAAACACATGATTGGGTTGTAACTGGGTTGTTTTTTGGATGTGTTAAACAAAATAACGCCATGAGTGGCTCGCCCCCACCCTCTTGGCCCCCTTCCGACCCGTTCTGGCTGAGCAGCTGCATCACGCGGCCCTCACTCACGCCGTCTGCTTCAGCCAACCCAGTCAGAGCTGCATGTAAAAAAACAACAGAAAAAAAACAATGCTTTTTTTCAAAATGGCAGCATTTCTATTGGCTTAATCTCCATAGCAACCATTTATGTTTTGGTCGCCTTGGGGTGACGAACAGGTTTTTTTCATTTTTTTGAAGAGTCTGCAAAAGTAAATTTTCAGATTTCCTTGGCAAAGTTTTTTGCTTTGTTAACCACACCCACGTTCCTAATATCTTCGTACCATTAATATGTTTCATTTAGCTTGAATGTATTCTAGTTTCATTTAGCTTGAGCCAAAGATTCATGTGTTAAATGTATACAATATTACGGTAAAAAATATGTGAACAAGTAGACGCCTGCCACTTTTGCAAGCTCGCCACACGAATGCTGCTAGAAAAAATTCTAACTCCTACATTTTCTCAAAAATAGCTTCCAATGGACGAAAAGTTCAGAGGCGATAGGTTGAAATCCCTCTGATGGCGGCCTCTTCCTGAGGTCAAAGGTCAATAAAACCTTGGTTGTACATTAAACCTGGTGGCCTGCGTGTGGAATTTTGTAAAGAACCTTCAAACTAAAGTTGTCTTTTATTGTGCAAAAAATGTGGAAACCCTTAAACTTTTGCCACAACATGGCCTTCAAATTGTAGGTCCTGTGACCATCCCACAGTCATTTCAAAAACTTCTGGATATCCCGGATTAGTCGGTTTTGTTTTTTTTAGTGAGTTTTGAGCTTTTTTCTGTTAGATTTTTTTCTTGTTGTGTTTTGCTAACAACACAGTTGTGTCCACACTGTCCAAAGCTGCAGCTGCTCACATGGCCTCATCTCAAACACTTTGGCTTGAAGTTGCAGGAATAATTGTTGGTTTATGGTGATCTAAAGAGGTAATGTGTTTTGGGCTTCTTTTTAGCAGCTCCTGTAGGGATGTTCCAATAGTGACAATGCATGGGTTGGTTTAAATAACACACATGGTTATGTAAAAAACAAGATTAGATAAAAAAAAACCACATAAACGTACTACTAGTTTTTCCTAAATCGGACCAGCTACGTATCAATCCATTGTACTTTTAATTCATTATAGGGGTGTAACGATGAATCAATTAAACGGTTTCTATTCCTACAATCCAACCAGATCAATCGATCTGAGGCAGAATCGAAACCTTTCTAAATTAGATAATTTCTTAATTGAATCGTTCTTGGAAAATACCATTTGGATTGAGGCATGGCAGGTTTCCCTTTCTATTAGTTTGATGTGGAAAAACAACAGTGGGCTGAACCTAATAAAACTCAAATGTGAATGGATTTTAATTTTTATTTACTTGTTTGTTTGCACACAAATTTAATTCACAATTGATTATCTTGCTAGAAATACAAGGAATCAAACTTTACCTGCACTGTTCAATACCCAGGTGTTTATCTGAGTCACACTGGATCGATCTTAAGTCAGTGAATTAGATTGTTCAAAATGAACCAAAATCAAAAGTGAATCGGCAACCACAAATATATTGTTTTTAAAATAAACCAATAAACCCCTCATTCATAACATTCCATCTCAAAGTGCCTGAAAAAATCCATCTCACATTTCAAAATTTCTGGGAAAAATGTGCATCTCCATGGACTTTTTAGGCCTCTATTTTCTAAGATTCCTGAGATTAAAATGAAAGTAGTTTTAGTAACATAAATCACTGTTGAAGGTTAAAACATTGAAATTAAACTTTATTCATTTATGTCTTTTTGGAAAGATTTGACCACAAACCTTTTATTTTATTTCATTTTATTTTATGTATTTTTCAACAAATTGAAAAAAAATGTTTGACACATGAAAATAACATATAAAAAGATTTCTTAAAAATGAATTTACTGACCTTGAATTTATAGCCTTGTTTGTAGTGTGTTAAATGTCAAACTCAAGTAAAGTTTTAAATAAAAAACTTGACCTATATTTTGAAGACATTAGACTCAAGGACAAGCTAAGAAATTTTCTAGCTATGCTTGAAAGCGCTCAGCTCTTTGTGCATTTCCTCTGTGAGCTTTTATCTCGACTTAGATGAGGATCTACAAGGAAAGGCATAAGAATGCATAACATTATGCTTTATGGATCAAGAAACAGGAAGTAAATGAAATGTACACGCAGGAGATGGGAAAAAAAAGGTTCACCAATGGGGTCCTAACTGCATGTGAAGGCTCAGCACAGCCCTGTGCTTTTCCACGCCTGCAGACCAAACACTGAAGGTCACAGACGAAGAGCGAACCGGACAGCTGCTGCAAACATGCAACTTTTTACGCTTAAAACACAAAGAACCGGAGGAGGACGGCGAGAAACAGAAAGGTTGGAGTCAAAACCGCCCAGGCTGGGAGACTTTAGGAGAAGAAAAACATGGAGATACATGGAGGAAAATCTGCTGCAAAGCTCTGCTCATCTAAGCAGTTTTAAGGAAGTCCTGCTGTGATCAAACTTCTAACCTACCTCTGCAAAATTTGCAGCATACCTGAGGGGAGCCATGCTTTGCTCACCGGGCGACAGTGTTCAATTCTCTCCTCGTAAAGGCGAAGCCTGCAGCTCTGCTGAGTCTTCCTACTGACAGCAATTATTGATGTACACTATGGAGCTGCAGATGATTCTCTATTTACAATTAATCTCTCACATCCTTGTTAACATTCTGCTTAGTGAAAAATGCACAAACCAAGACTGAGAAAACTCTGTCAGCACTTCACTAAATTATTGAAGTCAAGCCAGATGTTCTCTGTGTGCAGAGGAGTTACAGACTCAGATTTTAACTTCCAGAACAGAAGGTAAACGAGTCGAGTCAGGGGAAAGACACGCGGATGTGTTCAAAATGAACATTCTCACCAAATAGTTTACAGGAAGTACAGTAGTCATGAAAAAAGTTTACTAGAAAGATCAGTTACATCGAATTTATGAAGAATTCTGAATGAAAAACTTTTTCTTTGAGCCCTTCATTTGGCTGTTCTTTATCATTGTTGTAAAATATTCTGTTCATTTAAGGCTGTTCTTAACCATTCTCTGCTAAAATAGATTTAACATTTTGAATCAGAAGTACTTTTGACATTCTGTTCAGTCCTTTAGGACTTATTTTTGGGTATCTTTCATCAAGATTTTACATAAAGTTTTCATCCTTTCTAATATCGCTTTGAATGTATTTCTGTTTTATTTATTGATCACGTGATCATGTGAATTTTTTAATGACCTACTCTGATGAATATGGTGTCTTAAACAAGCTCGTGTTATTTTTCTGATGATGGAGGACATACATCGAGAAAATAAAGCTCAAAACTGCATTTCTGGGTATTTTACTCAAACTGTTGTGACTCAGGAACAGATGAAAATATGCAGTTAGAAGAAAGACCGTATTTGTAATGTAGGAAATACTGTGTCGGATCACAAGCTCCTTTCCCCGAGCTCCTAGCATGGGGAGGGTAAAGGGGGCGGGGTTGCTCTGCGCCAATGGTCCTGCCCAGACCTCAGAGGTGACTTTCTAGGAACTCCTGTAGCTCTGCACACACTATATCCAAGATAACGACACGTTTTTTTAAATTTTGGCTTGAAACATAATTCTAACACTTTTAATCAAACGTGATTTGGATGTTTTAGCTTTGCTTGTTGTTTCTCAGCTGCCTTTATTAGAGTTTTTTTCTGTGGTCACCATTTTATTGTCATGCCTGTGATAGATACGAAACCTTATTTATGTCTAAAGTTCTATTTCGTTGACTTTCTCATGGTAAATATTACTAAATCTCTTTGTTTTATTAGATTTTTTTTAGCTATCTTTACATAAAGATTTTGTGATTTTAGAGGGTAGATTTGTCTTTTAATGGGGTTTGGCTCAAATGTCAAAATAAATCAATAAATATATGGCACCCTTTGACATTTTTGTTTTTGTGGAGAATTACAGAACTACCCATGTGCATCTAAGGTTTATTCAGCTCATTTAGAGTTTCATTTAATCACTGTTTTTATCATTTTTTATTCATATTCATCTTCTTTCTTCAGCCCTATACACCATTCTGCATCAACAGTAGAAATTTCACCCTCTTTTTGGTTTCTTTTGTCTTTTTTGATATTTATCTTTTTTTAGCGTTTTCTTTTTTTCATTTAACTTCTAAAGATGTATGAAATCTCTGCGCTTCCTGCCAGCATCACCACATCAGGCGGAAAATGGAATTAAATTCAACATGCATAAACAGAGAGGGACTTGTCAGGAAGGTGGGAGAGCATCAAGCAGGAGTAAATTCATCTCCACCTGTCATCTGTGATCTTCAGAGCTGCCGGCCTGCTGCAATATGGATTACATTTCACATGATTGACATCCAGATATGCAAGAAGGATGAGTTTATTCCTTATCTGAAAGCTTGGCCCTTGGCAAGGTGAAGCAAGGTAGTTTCTGTTGTTTCAATACAGAGGGGTGAAATGCAATTAAGATTTCAGCAAAAATGTCCAACACAACAGAGGCACAATTACAGGCAGATGTAGCCTGTGGTGGGAGAATACATGGGTTTACATACAAACAGCACTGAGTCAGCAGGAGCCAACGCCGCCTCAGTAATGGCGGTTTGAGTGCACCGGTTCTCCACAGCACTTTCAAGTGAAACTGTAATCAATGGGCCGCTGTAAATACAATCTCAGTGGAGGTTGATGTTGTAGCCCAACACTGTCTGACCTATGTATGACATACTCGGTGAGTGCAGAAAAAGTCTCTTCTAAATAAAAAAGCTCTTCAGGTAATCTGCAGCCTTACAGCCCTGAATCAAGAACGAAATTCAGCTCAGCTGAACTGTAGGAGGAGACTTCACATCACCTCCACCTGCAATCCATCAACAACATTTACAGAATTCAAAAAGGAAGTCATTTCAAACCCGTTTTAGATTTAAAATTGCCTTAAAGACCCACTCTATTCATCTTTTGATCTAATTTCAAATGGGTCTTTTTATTACAATTATGACGTATGTCGTTTTCTAGGACGTAGTTTCTGCAGAGCAGCAAGAGTTCGTTCAAGGTGTGGACGGGAGTGTTGGCGCAGAGCAATGCCGCCCTCTTTTCCACCCAGTTGTTGAGAGCTCTTCGTTTACAATATTCAGAAACACCAAAAAACACCAAAAACACAAATTTTAAAAGGTCTGCAACTCACAGAGACTTTAGAGAACAGGTACCATTCCAATATTTACCTCCATTTTGTTCAAACTAAGTTGGCCAGTCGACTTGCCTCCCACACTCTGCCTTCAATCTCAGCCTGACATTTACATTTTATTCCAACAGGTTGTAATTTAATTTTATTTTTTTACAGTTTTTACTTACTGCTTTTCAAAGCATAAAAAATATTTGATTTGCATTCATGAAGGCGAGAGCTACAAGAAGTGTTTGAATCTTGAGGTATAACCATTAATAAAAATTCACTGAAGCACCAAATAACTAGTCATTATTTATTCATCATTACCTCACAATGGGTTTGTCAGAAGTAACTGAAAAATCAACTCCACACTTGATATGAAAATGGGGGCTTTACTATAATTAAGATCCTCACACTTGTGGTTGATTCTAACTTGCATTGTGTATGAGGTCAAATCAGGGTCAGTTTAAAGTGAATAAAAACTGAACTCAAAAATCGAAAAAAAAAAACGTTGTAAAATTTAAAGTCACATATTTTACCTTAAAAAAATAAGTTTAAAAAAATAAACAAAATGTGATTTAAAAAAACCGTTACTGTGTGAAAAAAATATGTTTATTTGAAACAGCTGCAGTTTTGCTTTTCAAGCTTTTGTTTTTTCATTTCCCTCTTTCTTAAGTTTCAGTCCTCAATTTACAGTTTCAGTTTAGGCTTTTCTTCTCTCAGAATTCAGTCTAGCTTTAGAGAGGGGCGGGGCAGAGCTCTGAGCTCATTGGCTACCAGGACATGATTGACATCAGGTGACAGAAGTTATGATGATGGTATTTCTGCTCAGGAGCAGCGTCTGTTGTTAGCACCGCTCGTGTCATCCCTCCTCTGACGTGGTGTTCAGTAATGCTCTCCCAGAGGTTGGTACATCAATACTTTAATTTTTTATATTCAAGTTTTCATTATTTCATCAGACTTAAAATAGATTTTTTTTTCCATTCAAATTTCCAAATTTTGTTTTTGAAATTTTCACAATTTATTGTAATGTGTTCTTTCTAGTTTAAAACTGCTTTTAAAATGTCAATTTTTCTTTTAAATTCAGAATGTCTATTTCTCAAATTTACAATCTGATTTTACATTTGTTTTAGGATTAACCTGATTTGACCCCACAAAGCTGCTCCTTTAACCCTGAAAGATCGATAGCAGTGACTTAGAAGTGCAGCTGAGTGAAATCTCTCACAATTTGTCATGTTTAAAAATGTATCTCTTATTATCTGGTATGCATATATGAAGCTATGACAGAAACTTTGAAAGCTTTCTAAATGCTAAAGAGGCATTTATCTAAGAGATGTGCGTTTATAATTTATTCGATGGAAACGAGAGTTGAAATAAAATAATGAGGATTACCTGGTTAGAATATCGCATGCTGACGTTGCGTTGGTCCTGACGTGGCACGTATCGATGGATGGGATCAATGTCTTTAGGGCTGATCAGCTCATCCACTGATAACACAAAACAGAAAAGACGCAGAGAAGAATTTCTAAAAAATGAAGAGTAAATGCAAAACATATTTCAGCTAAAGATGAAAACACCTACAGGTTTTTGTAGGAAGTGTTTGATTTTAAAAGAGAAGAAGTTCAAAAAACAGACAAACATACCCAGCAACTTGGCAATGTTATACAGGGCCTGACCCCACAGGAAGATCAATCCATCACGGCCAGAGTTGCTAGGGAAACGCTTCTGGCTGCCATGCTTGTTTTGCTCCGCCTCCACAAAGTCAGCTGGAACGTAGTAGTATTTGGGGATCACAGCATGGCCTGAGAGGAGAGAGGACCGCCGTGACGTGTGCAGACCATAGTAAGGAGTTCACAGAAATTATACTGCAACAATTTTACACAAAATTAAATATGATCAGTAACATTTTTAAAAAGATTTGTGGAATGTATAATTTAATCTTCCTATGGAACTGTAAAAAATGAACAAAGACTTAGTTTGTATTTCAGTTTTGTATTTCTAGGAAAGTTTCAATATTTTAGTCCTAAAATTTAAACTTTCAGATTCCTGGACTTCCTGGCTGAGAATAAAAAAACAGAAAATGACATTTTTTTTCTGAATTCACTCTTCTAAAGGTCACTGAGGTTCCATAAGTATTGACATAACATCCTCCCACTCCATGTCAGTTTGACCTGATATGCTTTAACCTCCTTCAGTCCGCCTGTGAAGGACATTGTGTCTGCTGTCATGGCTCTTAGGAAACACTTCCCTGGTCTTTGGAACGTTCGCTGCTGCCTTCAAGTAGGACCGTCAGGTGAAGAATTATGGGATGTCTGGCTGTTCCTGTGAAGGGTTCTTCAAGGTTAGGTCCCTCCTCACATTTCCACCCTGCTGGACTTTTCTGCTCCCTCAGACAAAGAAGCTGCTCTCTCAGATTTGGTTTGAATCTTAACTGACTGGATATTTTTTTGTTTGTTTTACATTTATGAGACTTTGTTCTAGTTTTCTCTCTAAAGTGTTTTGCACACCTACTGTTTTGTATAAAACAATCACACAGAAAGACAGACATACAGTGGGGATTGAAAGCACACACCATTATTTTGTTTTCTGTTGTTTTGAAAGGGTAAATAAAGGAAACAAAGCCTTTTTTTTTTACATATTAAAAGAATGTCTCATCTGAATGTCTAAATTGATGCAGTTAGAAGATTTTTTCAATCTTTCCTTAGATTCTGTATGTATAATACTATAACATTTACCTGGGATGCCCTAACTTTCTATCTGTGGATGGATGTATGGATGCTTTAGTTTGACCTCAAAGAATGTTGTTTGTTTACCTTCCTTAGTCTATATGCATATACAAGTCTATGTGCAGGTATTGGTTTCTATTCTGAAATCCTTCAGGCATGAGTGTGGGCGTTCAATATCTTTTTAAATCTAACCAGGAAAGGGTCTGTTATCTTTTTTTTTTAATCTTATAAAACTACGACCTTTTGTCTCAATAAAACTTTTTTAGTAAGTGTTTGTTGACTGATTAGTTTATTGCGAGATTCTGAACTTCTTGCAGCTTCAGTAAAGCCACTCCACACATTCATTAAGCTCTAACTGGTTTCTGAATGTTTAGAAATGTAAATAAAAAAGAAGAATAACTTCCTTTTGGTCAAGTTTTGGTCTATATGATGACACTTTGAAATCCACATTATCCATGTTTCATTTTTCATTGAAATCAAAGTACCTGTTTCAGATGTTTGAGGACATTTCACGCAACAACACTAGAAATGTACTCTTTAGGGGTATCCTATAAGTCAGGGGTGTCAGACTACAAGACTTCAGGAGCAGCATCCTGCTGTTTTTAAAAAAAAAAAAAAAAAACATGCTAAAGTTCTTAAAGATTCAGTTTACAACTAAGATTCGAGCCTTCTTCTTCATAATAAAACCACCAGAAAGTGTGACTGTGCAGAGGAGACAAAAGCAGGTTTCTTTGGGAGAAGAAATATTAAATTTGTTCAATTCTCCAAAGCCAAGGCAATTAAATGAAGGAGTTTTGTTAATTCAAACAGAACGAATACAAAGGCTCAATGAAGACAAGAAACTTAAGCTAGCCCAGTTTCGCATCATTATCCTGTCTGCACTGCAATTATTCCTCCTCTATTATGAACGCACCAATGAAAACTCACCATCTTGACAAGCCCATTGTTTAACTGTCTACCATCAAAGCAGTGATTTCAGGTGAAAATTGAAGCCAGACTCGTGGAGTGAGGGCGACTGCAAAGCCCTATTGTGAAACAGTCTCAGTATGTGGTGCCTGAATATGTATGAAAGATTTAATGATAAAAAATTAAAAGTTTTCATCCCTGCACTGAGAGAAAATGAAGGCAAAAATCAAATCCATTGCACTTTGATCAAGTTCATGACTGTGGTTGACTTTCCTCCTCTTTGCAGTTGCTGCATATTTATGTGTTGGAGTGAGAACTCACCCTCAAATGACTGGAAGATGATAGGCTGAAGGAGGTCCTGGTATTCTTTGACCTGTGCCTGATTTCCTCTGAACACTCCTGCATCAAAAGCACACAAAGCAAGAATAAGTACAACTTTTGAATGCTAATTTCTCTGACTTTCTTGGAATATTCTAAAATAATCTGTTGCAAAAACTCTCCAGGATTTCTTAAGTCTTTAGATATTTGTCACGTTGTTCAATTTTATTCCAGCTCTTTTTATCTGAGCATTTCAGAGTAAATTCTGCTTTTTTGGTGACCCACAAAATAATAATTTTGGAGTAATATATGCAGAAAAAGATGCTAAATCTAGAGTAAGGATGTTTTGGACTGGACTCAAAATGAGTAAGAAAATAAACAAACGACTGAAGAAAAAGAAATCTGTGTGAAGGCTCAAAAATGACTATTTAAGACCACTTTCAAATTCTGAAAGAAACACAGGCGCCCTGAACACAAAACAAAAGAAGCCAAATAACTACATATCTAATCTATCTGAATGTGTGTTGGTGGAAAACAATGTTTGACTCATTCTGGTGTTGTCAGTACATGTAAATAGTCACAACTAACAAAGTAAAGTGCAAATTCTCTAAGAAATCACAACTGCATTACAGGCTGGTACTTCCCTTTTTATGGACCTTGTTATTCAAATAAAATGATTCAATGAGTAGGAAAAAACAGGTTTTAAAAGAATAATAAAATAATAATATTAACATATACTTGACTTAATCGCATGAGGGGCCCCTAAGGAATTCTCTGAGCTAGCATGCCAGATCTCTCATGCATGAGCTCCAAGACAGGTTAGAGTTTCCATGAAAGAGTATTTAGCTGGCATAAGTGTGAAATGGATTCTATAAAGTACTGTTGTAAAGTAGTGGGCGGTAGTACTTCAGAAATATTTCTGTGAGTGTGAGACAGTAAGCATATATTTCAGTCTTCTAGTCACGAGTGTTTCATCTGTGTGTTCAAACTGAAGTAAAATTCCAAATAATGTCTGAATATTTGTATTTAATTGTATAGTGATGTAATGAATAGCGTTGCAGTCATGTGTGCGACACACATTGACTCTATAGGAGAACTGGAGTGAGTCACCCATAGAAAATGGTTTACTTCCAGCTCCAACCAAATGAAGTCCATTCAGTCCCCATGTTTTTGCGTCACCGTGTTGGAGCCAGACATCAGTAAGCAGTGATTGGCCTGATTCGGTTTGAGTCATCATTTCTATGGCAACCACTCTTCAATCAGGAGTGAACTTGTTGGAAGTCCAAATCTCATGCCGCTTGAAATTCATCAAACAAATGCTAGCAGGCACCACCTGCTTTTATTAAGGCATCTGATTGGTCAGTTTATCACTTGAATAACTTGCACTACAGAAAAAAAAATGATGAATAAAAAAGAGGCTTATCAAGAACATGTTAAAAAAAAGGTATCAGAGCAATAATGGTTATTCTGACAAATAGAATGACTGAGTAAGAAGTGTTTTTTTCTCTTTAGAAGTCTCTGGGATTTTGCCTTCAGGAGAACAAGGGTACTTCCTGTTTGGAATGCCAGGAGGGAGGGGCCACTCAGTCCAGTTCTCATGTACAGCCACTGGTGTGACATCACTACAACAGCTTTATATTTAATAGGTATCACTTAAATTGGTGAGACAATGATGAGAGATTGTTTTAGTCGTAAATAATATGAACCTGTGTGTGTAAGTTCATTATATTTAGTTTTGTGGGTGAGAGCTTTTTGATGTTTATGTCACTACAAAAACAGATGGGAGATTTGGTTTGTGCTTTATTTCAGAATATTGTCCCTAGTGGCACCTCAAAGAATAGTACAACAGGTACAGAGGTGCAAAGTGAGTTGAGTTTGAACAAAAAAATCAGTCTATGAGTGATGCGTGAAGCTATAACATGCATCACAGCAGGACATGAATTATCTTAAATTCACAGAAAGTGTCTTAATAAAAGCCAGAGAAGCAAAATTTAGCTACGAGATAAATTGTTAAAGGACATTAATCTGTTTAGACTTTGTTGACTTTAGCATTTGTCTTTAAGCTGTTGGTGTTGTAAAGTTAAGAGGCAGCGAGCCTTAAATTAGAAGTGTGTTAATCCTCAAACAGTCACTGCTGGGATTAATGGATGAACAAATGTAGTTAATAAAAGGGAACCTCATTTGCATTTGGACTTATGATCCCTCATCTCTCATGAGACACAGATTTTTTAAGTGAGTTAATGATCATGTTGCCAAACAGTAAATTTTCATTTCTTGTATAAAAAAAAAAAAAAAAAAAAAAAAAAAAACTTTGTAAAAATAGCAGCTAATCAGACAAGTAAAAACTCACAAAGCATCAACTGAAAATTAATAAATTCTGTATAAACAATAACAATTTTTAATTATGATTAACCTGTACAAACTTCAATGGAAGTCTATTGCATTCAGTTAAAAAAACACAGTGAACATAGAACATGTTTTCCAACATATTCATAATATTTTTAAGAACTAACTAAATAACCTCATCTGCTCTTGAAAACTATAAGATGAGCTGCAATTAAAAGTTGAAAAGCCCCAACGTGTCTGTGTCATAGACGTGTTTAGTGTCTGTTTTGTTTATGTGGTCATTCCGACATGTCCAGTCCATTTTGTTCCCCCTTTAACCACAAACATTACCCAGTAAAACGTTGAGAAAGCATTAAATATTGACCTATACGAGCTGTTTATTTATTTTTGTTTGTGAATCATTCCCAACAACAACACCGGACACAAAGCAGAGACGTCAGTGGGTGACCTGCTGGACTTTGAGGGTGTGGACAACTCTGAGGCTTGCGGTCAGTTTTTCTGTCTCTTAATGAGCTTTGATATATTTAGTTTTTTGACTATATGTATATATATATATATATATCTTTTGCTACATTTCTTCCCATTTTCACTCTAATATTTTCTGATTTTTACTATATCTTTTTTAGGACCCCAACCAGTTGTCCTAAAGCAGAAGATAAAAACACATTTACAATTTCCATTACTCTTACACGCTGACTCATTCTAAAAAAAAAAAAAAAAAAAAAAAAAAGAGTAATGTAGTGGGGATTTCTGTTGTGTTTGATTGAACAATTATAAGTTCTTGTAATGATTTTGAGATTATTTATGGTGAGTTACTAAGAAATGAATAATGTGACTTTCTGTCTGTGTTGTTTTTTGCTCTCAGTTCCTGATGTTGTGCTGCTTCCACCCACTCACCTGTGTTTTCTGCTGGAGGTGTTCACTAAGTTTGCTTTATTGACTTATTCCTTTTCCCCTCTTGTGAGGTGATTTTTTTTTTGTTTCTGACATTAAAAAATCTGCAATTTGTCTTTTTGCGCCCAAGTCTTCTCTGCATCTGGCTTCTTGAACTCTAAACCATAACATAACACTTGTCTTGGGTGTTTTCATGTACTTTACTGCCAGTCCCTGCCTACCTCTGCAGCTTTAGAAGCATCAAGGCAAACCTCAAAGCTCAGAACAGCCTGATCCCATTTATAAAGAAACTGACTGTAACTCATTCTCATCATCAACAAAAACAAATACAAACAGTTCAACTAAACTCACACAGATTGTGTCTATGACACGGACAACTTCATTTAAAAATAAGAACAAAGATCACTCTTTTTTTTTTCTTTTCTTACCTGAATGCTCCACTCTTATGATAAAAGGAAAAATAAAATAATTCTAAAACAAAAAGTTTCAAAGCTATTGTGTTTTCTTCATCTTTTATCGGAGCAAACATTTTTAAGCCAAAAACTTTATAAAATGAAAACAAAATGTTTATCAATCAGTTTTAAACTTTTTAAGATGTTAATACATATAAAATATCTTTCCTTTCCACAAATGTCTTTCATTTTGACAATATTTTATACTTCAATAGAAGTATATTTAAATAAGTGACTTTTGATTGATTCAAGCGGCAAAGTGCACATAAATAGGAATAAAATGAACAGATATTGTGGGGTTTATCTTGAATAAAATACATGTTTCTATTTTTTCTGCATAGAATTTCTCCGTTTTTTTTTCTTCTTTTAACATATCTACTTTTTGTTTTCAGGCAATATGCAAATGTTTGCAGGAGTAATCTTACCATCAATCATCATGTAGATGAAAAATATGGGAAACTCGCACTCGATGCCATCAAAGAGCTGGGGAATAAAAAAACACAGTAAGAACTCTTCTCCTTTGCAAAAAGTGCAAACAAAGAGTTAAAGCAGCACTTAATGTTTGAAACTTTTCTTTAACCCCTAATGGGTCAAATAAATAAATAAAATGTATACTCTGCATATTCTCGAGTGTTTATCTGAAAGATTACTGAATTTTTTGTTTTGTTTATTTTTGAGAATTTCTGCTGCTGAAGCTGCAGTTTAAATTCTACAGCAAACACACAAAAATACTAAACATTTGGAAGGATCCAGTCAAAGTTTGGACATAAATGTTACTAAGATTTTGATTTGTGGCTTTAAATAGGGCAAAGAAAAATAACAAAAAAAAAAAAACAAAAATACAATGTGACTGCATTTGTCCAGTTCTATAAGAGAAAAGGATCAAAGTTTACTTTTTCAAAACACACACAGAAATTGTGGGGCAGATAATACAACTGTGAAATTAGATTTTTGCAGTTTAAAGTATCTTATTTTGCTAAATCAAAAATAGCTTTTTGTAAATTGAAACTGTTAAGGGACAAAAGAGAACATCAGTCAAAAAAAATAAAAAGTATTTCTGTTCCATCTCTGTGTGCTAAGACGGCAACAAAACATCATCTGTACGACGGTTTCTTTTATAGCTTTATGTCTCCGTGTTATGGTTCAGAGATTATCTGTTCATGTGAGGAAGAAAATTGCTTAAATCAGTCAGAAGGTAAAAGAAATGACAGAAAGTACAGCGATCTACAGAAGCAGGTGTTGGTGTTTTCAGCAGAGAGGGAGGCGGTGAGAAGCTGAGGCAGTCACTCAATGAGGCCTGTGCTTCTCTGCCCTTTAAAGATGTAAACATGCACAGCTCCCTCGTGTTTCGTGCTTGAGCAGCTTGACTGATTGGTAAAACTGCCTGTCACACAGGCTGCCACTGCTCCCCTCAATGGTGAGCGGACAGGGAGCACAGGCGGCTGCTCTGCTCTCTATTCCCTCTTAAACACCAACAACATCTTCAGTCGGTGTCGTCTGCAGGGACCGCCGGATTATCATCCTCTAATTCAACCCCGCCAGGCTCTATGTAAGCTCATTCTCTTCCTTCTTTTTGCTAATGCAAATATCATTCCATTAGTGGATGCGGAGAAAAGACAACGAGGCCGGCCGTGGCTTTATGGAAGATGACTGGCGTCTGGGACTTCCCTAACAAACTGTGGGCTCGGAGCCCGGAGGAGCTGCAGCGTTAAATTCTGCTGGAAAATTCTTCGCCTTGGAGTCTCTGTATCCTATTAGCTGCAGGATTAAACGAAGCTAATTGCAAAGTAGTTCAGAGTTGGTACCTAATAGGGACCCACTTTGGCATAACAAACAGGTTAATTTATAGTCATTTTTTTATTTCTGTGTGCTTTAATTAATTTTAGTGCCACCTTTCAGTCACACTAGATGAAAACGAGCGCTTTATTATCGACAAAGTGATGAAGCTCTGCTAATGAAAAGAAAACCTTCATCCTGTGTGTGAGTCCATTTGTTTCTAAGATTTCACTACGTTAGAACTATTATTTTGGCATAAATGTAAACTATAATTAGTTTGAAACCTCTTTAATCCACTATTAGCTTCCTAACATTTCAAAGATCCCTTCAAAATAAGCAGCTAAAATTCTTGTGAAAGCTGAAAGAAAATTACATTTTACTTCTTTTTATTAAAGACCTACTCAAATGAAAATGGTGGTGTTAGTTTTGTGTTTTTAACATGTTCTTGGGGCATTTTTATGCTGATGGAGGACATATATCAAGAAAATTAAGTCTACCATCATATTTCTTAGTATTTCTTTATTCAAATCATTGTGAATCAAGAGAAGATAAAAAAAATACAGTTCGAAAAAGAGCTTATTTGTGACAGAAAAAAATTGCTCTGCATCAATTGTCACACTAACAATTCAATGGCAAATTTCAATAATTAAAAAACCCCTGGGAACACTTTGATTATAGATCAATAGATGACCGGAGTGGGACTTTAACTGTCTGTTAGAGCAGAACAGATTTCAGGTTTCTACTAACCAAGAAAACTTTAAACTGAATTATCTGAGTTTTAAGTTCCCAACAGAACACTTGGAAGCCCGTCCGCAGAATCACTGGAATTCCTGAAACTTCAACAATAGAGGAAAAACCTTCAGCTTTTAGGCTTCTCCTTTGTCGTATCGACTCTACTTTAGTTCAGGAGGCAGATATTAATCTCTATCCTCAGAGTGAAACTTAAAACTTTTCCTCCTGAAGAAGTTCATCTACGGGATAGAATGGTGGCTCTGAACCACGCCTTCAGTTTCGGGGATGAGTGTTGGGAGATGTTTTGGGCTAATCTACTAGTTTTCCTCACCTTCCTCCCTTTACGCCATTCCTGTGTGCTGTGTTATAACAACCTTTTCGTGGTTTTCTTGTGTCAGATGTTCCAGTGTTTTTGTGCAGTCTCTTTTGTCCCCTCTGACCCTGTCTGGTCCCAGCAATCGCTCCCATTCACTGCTTCTGCTGCAGGTTTCTCTCCAATCTTCCATTTAGAGGGAATCCTTTGTTTTAAGCTCAAACATGCTTTTACTGTGTATGACTATTTGGTAAGGTGATTTTAAAAATAGTTTGGAAGTATTGGCATAATCTGAGATTAATTGTATTAAAAAAGAATCAATTTTTATGTGTTTGGTTTTTAAGTATTTTGCTTTCTTTTCTTGTACTTTGAAATAACCTTGGCTGTGAATTGGCGCTTTGTAATTCCAGTGAAATCAGTTCTTTTAAAAACCAACTTCAGTGTCTGACTTTCTCTCTGAGCTCATTAATTCATGAAGGTTGTTTCTAAAGCTGGAGAAACAGCATTTTCAGCATCAAGGGTCCAACATCTGATTCCCCCCAGTGAGCAGTTTGTTATGCCTTAATGTCATTCCATTGGGTATCATGGGGGATTTACAAAAGGACAATGAATGCACAGTCATTCACAAATGCATGTATGCATGAGTTCACATACCAACATGGAAATGTGCGCTCAGATTAGGAGTGATATGCAGGTGGGATTGCTGAGATCCTTCGAAAGTGGCCGTGTTTCTTTCAATACTCACAACATCCTCTAAACCTGCAGATAATCCTCACATGCGTCAATCCAGAACCTTTTAATTAGTGAATATAAGATCGTATATAAAATAAAAGCTGCAGATACTCCGTCTAAAAGGCAGAACAGAAGTAAACTGGAAATAACTTCACAGAAGTCCTTTTTTGATCACCTCTCCTCCAAAATAGGTCTAAGAAATTACATTTGAAACTTTAAGAAGAGTGGTAAACAGGCATTTTTGGTTTATAATAGTTGACTTGCAAGTTGTGGTAAAGATTTAGTAAAGTTCAGACTGCCAAAACCGCCATACTCTTGCAGTGTGATTATGCACCAACGTCTCATCATCACAACTATCTCTATTTGTTCAGTCATTCTTCTAATAAGGATCACTCATTCCAAAAGAGCAGCAAAAACAATTCCATTATTTTCTGAGTCAGGGACCCAATCATCACACAGACCTTCATTTCAGCCGGTTTGTAGTATCTGCGGTTCTTGTCCTCGTTTGCAGTTCGGTAGCCGTCCCGAAGGAAACGCTTGAAGCCGTATTTGCCCCGCAGCTTTCGGACAATCTTGTCGAGCGTCTGACTGTAGAGCGCGTCATCGTCCACTGCGAAGGCGGGGTAGCTGATGGTGGGCAGCAGGGCCGCGTCAGTGTTCTGTGGAGAGCAGTTTCATGAACACAACTGTTCGCATGATCACAACACTGAAGAGTTGGAAGCAGTAAAGTATGTTTCAATTCTATCCACAGACACATGCATCCATATGGGGGAGTTGACCTGTTCAGGTGCTGCAGGTGTTTGGGTTATCGGGGCCCATAGAGGGGAAATGCAGAGAAAACATGTTTTTAATGTGGACGGTAAAGTGTCCCATATCGGTGCAAGGCTGCTTTTCTTCACTCCCAAATTATGGTTAATTAGGTTGAAGAGTTCTGGTAGTCTAAAGAATGTGAACACTGGAGCTAAAGCTCTGATGTTAAAGGGAGCACAGCTTTGTGTTGCACTTCCCTTGAAGCTCCTACAGCCACCGTTAAGGACCTCATCAAAATGGAATGTACCATTGTGGTGCGTGTGTGACGTATTTGTAAGAGAAAAGTAAGTTCTCTGCACCTATGATGTAGGGGTGATACTGTCGTATTGTACCCTTATACTGCACCATACATTAGAAAGATGCGAGTAATGGCGCCATACTGACCACGCCCAAATGCTGCACTCATGGGTGTGCAGGTAATATGCCACATTGAAAAAACATTGAAACAACATTGGCACATCAATGTTTTGATGATCAAACATTGATGTGTCAATGTTTGTTTTTTCAATGTTTTTTCATTTGTTTTTTTACATAAGTGTTCGCTACAAACCCATTTCGTGCCAATAGAACATAAAAATGGTGCATGAACATTTTTACTCTCCGAGCGGTCAACAACATTTTGTGTGGGCGAACTGTGCACGGGTATGAAATGATAGTCAAAGAACAATAATTTAAATATATATATAGATATAATATAATTTATAGAAAGGAGTGACGGCAGATACAAACACACACAACAGGTGACAATCCAAGCATCTCATGAAGGAGCAGTTTAACCCATACTCTTTCTTTCTGCTTCTTTTTTTGCAGCTTTAACCTCCCTGCCCTTCTCACTTTTACCGCTTTTATTGGCGCTTAGGGAGCTTAAAACTCTGTTCTCTGACACATGGGCATAACTAGTGGTTTCAAATGTGTAATTAACCTTCAACATGTGTGTCTGTTCGCCAACGATTCTACAAAGAGGACATTCTCTGCTGCTGCTCTATATCACAAAAGAAAACAAGAACGGGTTTCATTTAAAAATACAGAGGTAATTGAAATGTTGATTCTGATTTACAAGGGCAGAGAAAAGGATTTGCAACTCGTTGTCAATGAAATTAAGTCGTTTCAAACAGATTTGATTAGGACATAAATGTAGCATGAGAAAATACAAAATCCAGATTTTGAATGACGATGGAGGAGTAAATAAAATGTCCGACCCTGGCTTTGCCAAATGAAATAGCATTCTAAAACCTAATAACTGGCTGTGTCACTGTTGGCAACCAAAACTGCAATCAGTGTTTGTGATAGCTGGCAATGAGCTTTCACATGACTGGGCAGAATTCTTGCTCCACTCTTTGTAACAGAATCGCTTTTTATTTCTTATTTTTGAACCGTCCACTTGATGGTTTTTAATATTTCTACAGGAATAGGGTATGTATGACTAGGTCATCAAAACTTATTTATCTACGTACTATGACTTGTTTTTTTCTCTGAGCTGCCATGTCGGGTGAATTTCTCCCTGTGTGATAAATAAAGTTCAATTCATTTATCAAAGGAAACTGTTCATGAACAGCCAGTTGTTCTGTGATTTTCTTTTTTCTGTTTTTTTTTTTGGTCTCGTCAGTCCAGAAAATATCCAAGAATTTCACACGAACGTTTTACTCAAATGTGAGACAAGTCTTTGTGTTCTTGCTGCTCGTTCTTCTTGAATTCTCAATTGGTTCCATTTTTTTCTATCTGAAAATTATTTCTTAAATTCAAGAAAATGTTTGAAAAAACGTTTTGTTTGACAATATGGGGATGAGATGACCTGAAGCTCGTTGGCTGTTGAAACAACTTCCAAATATAAGGATGTATGAACTTGGATGTTGTGAAATAATGAATAGTTTATTTTCTAATTAAAAAAATACGCTATCATTTAAATGGGTTTGATACATCATTGTTTTTTAATTTCTTAATGTAGTATTCCAGTTATTTTTAATGCTTGAAACAAACCAATAAAACAAATTAAATCAAAATCAAATCAAATTTCGGATTCTTCAACCGTAAACTGGATGAGTTATTTCGACTGGATAGACGATCATGAGAAGGTTCTCCAGTGTTCCATCATGTGTGGATCATGGATAATTGATAATCTGGTTGTAGTTCTCTGGAGGTCCAATGACTCAGAAGCTTACTTGTAATTCTTCCAGAATTATATTTCTTGTTTTTCATCTTTACTAGACATTCTTTTGGTTCATTATGCTTTCTGATAATGATGTTTAAAGCCAATTTAGAAGGAACCAAGAGCTGTCAAACACCTAGATGTGTGAAAATTGTTCTGTGCATTTGACCCATCCCCTGGGGGAGCGGTGCGCTGCAGACACAGCTGCGAAACCATTTTGTGGTTTAACCCATCAATCCAACTCCTTAATGCTGCGTGTCAAGAAGGGAGGCACTGGGTCCCATATTTTGGGTCTTTGGTATGACTCAACTGTGAATTTGAACCCTCCAGTCTCAGGGCAGACACTCTTCCACAAGGCCACACAGCTGGTGTGAGGTCCAAAGGTCAAACCAATGCAACAATACAAAGACAAACTATAAAAATTAAAAAACTATCAGAAAGGCAGATGCTGATGCACAGTCGTGGAGGAACAGTTTAAGCTCTCCAAGAGGGCGGCCTCTCCATTTTTTAAACAAATGACTAATTGAATTAGTCAGATAACAAATATAAAACAAGTGAAAGAAAAAGATGCACTGTGACTCCTTTCATTCCGCTGGTACTTGAGTGCTGGACAGAAACATTTTGTGAGTCGTTGCTGTTGGCTGGTTTGGGATCAATATGGCAGACATGGGTGTACTCACATGTGAGCGTGACTCTCTGGGCAGCAGGGAGCAGAGGGTTTGTCTGTTCCTGTTGTGGGCATCCAGATCCACAAATATCACAGACCACGAGCAGCCCTGCAGTGCGACACACAGAGTCAGAATCCCCGTTAAGGCGGACACACGTGCACCCACAAGCGTTCACACATGACAAATCACTCAGCATTTATCCAAAATAGATTGAAACGACCCTCCTCCTCCAGTCAAAACTCCTCTCCACTCTAAAGCCGGGCTGGTATTTTTGGCTTTCACACTTTCCCTAAAGTACAGTGTTGGAGTGCTTAAGCAGCAGTGAGTTTGGTCATTATTCATCCACTTCAAAAAGTCTCCATTGACAAAAACCCGCAATGCAGTTTGTCCATCAAGTGCACTTAAGCTTTTACTGAGTCGAAGAACTGATCAAACCCGATCTGGGTCCATCAGAAAGTGCTTACATAAAACTCACGCAGTCTGCAACCTGCAAAGCTCTTTCTAATGCAAGTCTTGTGCATAATGCATGGATATGACTAAAGTCTGTTTTTCCCCTAAAACAAGTCTGAGCTTTTAGTCAAATCAGCAAGCTTTCCTTCAGGAATTTGCATAGTTCAGAGGATTGCTGGTCGCATGCGACAAGCCGGCGGAACGTCCTTTTAGCCAAACCTTTCTGCTGCTACAGCAAAATCCTACATAAAAGTAAATCACAGACACCTACAGGAACCAATGAGAGTATAGTGAACTCGAAACAAAAGTGTCAATGTCTTTGTAAAGAAGACTTATTGGAAAAGTTAAACTATATACAAAAATAAAAAAATATCTAAAAACAAATACTTACATTAAAATCCTGAATTTACATTCACATAAAGCTGATTTATGGACCAATATTCTCCCTTGTATCAAAATCTCTTCAGCTTATACAATGTGACTGGACTGCTTTCAAAGAAATCCGACTTTAAGGGTTTGTTTTATCATTTCATTTTTTTTCTCTTCATGCAAAGTTAAAAAGAATTAATTAAAATTCTTTGGATTTTATGAATTATGCTGAAATTTAGGTAAACTTCAGTCGTGATTGGAATCTTTGCTCAGCTCACAAAGTGTCCTCAGTAAGACAAAGGTCATGTTTTTTTTAAATCAACAGACAGGGGGCAGAGTACTGTTTAAATAATTAGAGACTCTTCTAGGACTCCCTTATTATTCCTAATAGTGTGGGCAGACAGATTATCAGACCTTTGGAAAAAACCATCAGATAAAAGTCGTAAAATCTTCAGAAAATACAATCCTGCCAATTTCAAGCTTATAGTAAATAAAGTGCACATTAGCACGTGTATTCTGAATATTAAAAAGTAAAATAGTAAAAAGTGTTGTACCCGAAGTTGATACAGATGTTCAAAATTGCTCAACGAAATTTAAAGTTTGAATCCGTGAATTAGTCCAACAAGGATTGCAAAGTGCAGGACTTCCATGATAACTGCCTTTAGTCATTCGCTCATTAGTGGAGTACAAGCTTTGGTTCAGAGCAGAAATGTCCAGTTGATGGCAGTCTGAACACAGACGAAACACAAGGTTCAGGACTTAATCTGGACTCAGTCTAGACCAACCGACGTTTCCAGTCTGAATACACCCAGAAGCTCTTCTATCCTCCACTCATTACCTGTATTAATGGTTCCTGTTTGAAACGTTAGGTCTATCTGTATAAGATACCTGTCTACACTCGTAAACAGTCAGGATGCAACTTTTTCACCATGACCAAGACCAGAGAAGCGTTAGATCTTTTGCTTTCGAGCAAATATGTGGCTGTTCTGGTGACCCCTAAGCTTTCCTCCTTACATCATAAATATAGCTCAGTCTCAGCTCTAAGACTGATCTGGAAATAAGGAATCTATGTATCATCTTCTCTGGGTTCCACATCACAGCAGTCCTGTCCTCCCTCCACTGCCTCTCTGCTCCTTCTAAAATTGCTTTTATGATTGACTGATCCCTCTCAAGGTAGGTTCTGGTCTGGCTTAGTTATTTCAGTGGTGTGTTGGCCTCATATGAACGGCCTAAGACCCTCTGGTAAAACCTATCTGACGGTTCCACATTCAAGGTTGAAATTTAGAGGAGATCTAATGCTGCTGTCAGGACTCACCAACTTTGCATGACCTGTGTGAGGAAATCCAGTTGACAGAATCAGTGTTCTACTTCAGGTCATCTTTTAGAACAGATTATACATCAGGAAATATCCCATTTCTAAGGCTTAACAGCACATTTTTACGTGCTGACACTTCTGAAAGTCTGCTATGATTTTGACAAAGACTGCACGAGGTGTAAGTCCTGGAAAAGCATCAAACATGATGGTCCATTCATGCTCTAAGAATTCAATGACTGACTTGAAGGTTCAGTCACCCGGCTCCAGTACAGATCAGCTTTATCTGTCCACTTCAGCTCGTTTCACATAGAAAAACAGACTGATTTCTCAGAAAAGGAAAGAAAAAAAGCAGAACTTTAGCTAAAGTGAAAGAAGCTCAGCTGTAAGGACAGATGAGAGTCAGCTGGGATTTCTGATAGGAATCATTAATAAGAAACTTGAAGGCCCGGTGTGCTATCATTCCCTGATAGGAACAAGAGACGTGTTGATGTGCACACACAGCTACACCCGCAGAGGCTTTACACCGCATGGATCATAAAGCAGCCGTCGCTATAAATCCTTTCTCTGAACAAGCCAAGCTGGAACGCTAAATTCATCTTCAGGAACAGTTTACCTTCAATTTTTTACTGGTGTCCAGAGGATCAGCACTCCCTATCAGAACAACAACTATGTAAACACCCCAGATGGGTAAATCAGCATCCAACCCTTTCAGAGTAAACATTTTTAGTCAAATAGATATGAAAACTGAGTAAAATAAAATACATTCTGAGAGCACAAACAACTTACAAAAGACAACCGTTTCTAAAAAAAAAAAAGGACTTGGAAATAACTTGTGTAATTCCTCTTATTAGTGGAATTTTCTGTCACATAAAGATGAAAAACAGAGTGGAAACACTTACTTAGAGATGAATGAAGCACATGTCACATACCTGGTTTCCAAACAGGTTGAATCCATTGATGGCCTCCAGAGCAGCTTTAGCAAGGCCCACTGAGCTGCAGAGAAGCAAACCACAAGGGAGTGTCAGTGACTTCCATGTATCACAGGACCCATGTCCTAGAAGTTAAACCAACACTTGTTTTGTGTGTTTTCTTTTAGCCAAATGCCTCATAGGGGAGCAGTGACAGTGAGGGGAAACAGTCATTCATTCTCCCTCCACGGTTACCATGGTTTCAGACAGCTCAGAAGACTGATACCAGCCTGCAGATAGCAGCTAGAGTCAGAGAGCAGATACAAATGAGCAATCGGAGCGGAGCAAAGGGGAACAGATAGAAAAACTGACCTTCTAAGGCTTTCCTGCTTCACTAAATATACGACACTTATGAATTACAGCAATAAACTGAACTTAAATGCTAATTTCCTCTGCAGAAAGCATCTAAAGTGATTAAAAAAAGCAGAAATGCCAACAATCAGAGGTATATCTTCCCCTCTTTTGCAAGAAACCCATTTAGAGTCACATTCTGATCTTAAATAGTGGCCATTAGAATTCAATAAAATTGGAGGTTCCTGAGATTGTGCTGCAGTGTTTATAATGGAGCTCTTACAAAGGGAAAATAAAAGAGACGGAGTAAATTTCACAGTGGCTGGCTATTGTGATTGCAATGCAGATACAAAGTGAATCAATTTCACCGTCATGTTTCCCCCTCCAGCCTGCCAAGATTTCCCTTGAAAAGGAGAAGAAGGGAAGAAAAGAAGGGCAATGTGTTGCTGAACGACAGAAAACATACTGTGAACCACAGAAGACCAAGACGGAAACTTATTTTTCCAATACATCACGGGTCTGTAATGTAGAAGGTGGTGCACTTATTGATGTGAGCTTTTATCAAACTTTCAAGGTGAACATAGCTCAAGTCCCACTCATCTTTTGATCTACTTGCCTGCAAGGGGATGCATCTGAATGGAGAAGCTTGTGGCCCCGCCCATTTTCTACCTTACAATTGGGTTCTTTTTAAACAGAATTTTGACATTTGCTGTCAGGTATAAATGTTAAGTCTAAAGGGCGAGGCCTGTTCACACACACACCCAACTGTTACAAACATAGGGGTAGGGGACAGAACATCAGAGGTCCCACCTCCCTTGTATAATGTGTGTGTATATGTGTGTGTGTTATTGTGAGGTAAAGGGTGTGTGTAATTAAGAGTGCAAAATGTGTCTTGAACTATTGCATAACTTATTGTCTAGAACTAGAGCAGTTTTTATAAAGATGCATCTTGACAAAAAAACACATTTTAAAGTAGTAACATGTACTGCAGACAGTAGAAGAAACAGATACCGGTTGATTTTAGAAATCATACATGTGGGTGGGATAAAATGACATCAGTCTTGTCTCTACATCTTTTTCACAAACATCTCTGCTTCAGCAACAATAGGACCTGAAGTGCAGTTATCCAGAACATCCACTATTTATTAAAAAAAAAAATTTTAAACAGAATTGTTTTGTACTTTTTTGTACTATTTTTTTTACCAAAAAAGTATACTTATTGTTGTGAATTCACTAGTTAATCATCATTTGCCACCAAATATAAGTTTTGAACGACGATGGATTTCAGTTCATGACTTTTCTGTCTGAGCCTCAAGCATTGAAACCCGGTAGACTCAGGCAAATTTTCCTTCCATTTGTCAGCGAAACAGACATCTCCATCATCTCCCCGAGTTTTTCCATCATCTTCTTTGCAACAGGTTTAACTTCTCTTATGACACTCAAAGGAAGAAAGGCTTAAACTCCCTTCAGTTTTCTCTCCGCCTCTGTAGTTGTCATTTTCAGCTCAGCAGGGACTTCAAATCATTTTGCAGATACTCAAAGTTAAACTGTTGCCACATGGACACAAGATACCAGTTGCTATGGTAACACATCATAAAAATTGGCCCAAAAAAAAGCACGACAAACTTTTTGATAGAAACACCCAAATGATGCTGTACTTAAAGTCAAGACTTTACTTAACACAGTGACAATCGACTGTCTGGTCAGACCAGTACAGCCAATGACCACCTCAGAACCTTAATTTGAGTTCATTCAGTCAAAAAAAAAGAGACTGCAGTTTATATAATAATCAACACAACTACCGAAAACCTGCCGACACTTTTTGTCCTTTTGTTCGCCTTAGTCACATGCACCTGTTCGAGGGTTGACCTGTACAGGTGTTGTTGGTTTTTGGGTCGTACAGAGGCGTGGCGCTGATGTGTCTTCCAGTTCCTCTCCCAATGGGCTCCATACACATTCTGGAGAATCACAAAGCCGTCTACCAGGTGCCCTGTACAGGTTTGGCCAGCTTTATAAACCTTATTCACCTGTAATCATGAGCAGTTGTGACCGACGCTTTTTTAGAGCTGCACCAGTGAGAGCAGATCAGATGAGATGCGGTGAAAGGCCAAACTGAACAGCTCTAAATCAAATGGATCCAGTAGATCAACTATGGATCTATTTGACAGGAAGGAGATTTTAGGTTTTTAATAACTAGATTAAGTTGAAGAAGATGTTCTGTGACTAAACTGCTTTTAGTCAAATCAGAGGGAAAGTGTATAATTTTTCAATAATAATAATAGCAGACAGTTTTTTGCAGGTTGGATGGCTCCAATTTGTTCTGCCGCAAAATGAAATATTCATCAACTCATAACATCCTAATTTTTATGTTATGACTCATTAGGGCTGCAGAACTTCCTGATGTTTATAAACTTGGATATGGTACTTTACATAAAAGTCTCAGTCTGTCCCTTGTGATGCGGACATGAATCAGAAGTAAATAAAACTTGGATTTGATCTGGACAAATGGAGACTTCGCCAAAACCCTTTCCAGTTTGTTACCTCCGAGACTTTTTCTGCCCAGTGGAAGCGTGGGAGTAGAAACCACTTCCGGATTTGATCTTGTTTACACAGGACCGTCCTAAATACGTCAGTGCCACACAGCACCATTTGCATAAGGCATGTCAATTTAATTACGCAAATGCACGGATGAAGTAGTTCACAAATTGTGGAAATCCGAAGCATGGCCATAAGGGGGAAAAGCGAGCATGAACTCCTCCACGTCAAGTTTGTTATCTTTCCTCAAGGATATCCTGCCGAGCTGCTGCCAATAGCTTCAGATTGTTGGGGGAAAAGAAAAAAACATGCATCTCAGAGATAAGCCATGGCAGAAATTGAGGATCTTTATCAAGACATGGAGGGAGGAGAGGCAGGCCAGTTTGACCTTGGATGATAAATCAGTTAGGTAGAAGTAACAAAAGCTCTCTGCACTGGCTCACAACACTTGTGCTGTTTGAACATGTGCTTCAGAATCCTTATCTTCATCCAAGTTAGGCATTCAGACCACCGAGCCGGAACACGTTCCCTCGATAGTGCTTATTTGCTTGCTGATGGCTGCTGCCAAGCTGTGCTGATTCCAGCGTTGAGTAGATGGCAAATATGCTTCAAACCTAACACTGATGGCAAGGCGTGAAGGAGGTTTTCTCCAACAGCTCTTACTGCAAACTGCATTCAATTCTGTATTAAGTAGATGCTACTAGATGTTCGATTCCCACCTGAAGTAAACAGTATTACAATTTTAGGATAACACTGGCTCAATTTATATATAAAAAAGTGTATTTTAGTTCTTGAAAGTCCCACTCCAATCATGTTTTGATCTATTTTCAGTGTCCTCAGTGGTCTTTTGATTGTGATTATGCTGCTTTTAACTAAAATTTTAAAAATCTGTCATTTTTTAGGAGACAGTTTTTGCAGAGCAGCAGTAGTTCATTAGAAATTCCCCTGTAAGTTGTGGGCGGGACTGCTGGCACGGAGTAAGTAAGAGAAAGACTCAGAAATGCAGTTTCTACACATATATGTTCTCCATCATGAGAAAAATGCCGCAAGGGCATGTTAAAAACACAATTTTCATTGGAGTGGGTCTTTAAAGGCTTAAGATGGACTCTTCTTCCAAATTCTACCACATACTTTAGATCGAAATGACAAAATATTTGCAATCAAAACAAAATAGAAACTTCTGAATAAAGATATAACTGTTATACATTTAGAGTAAAACCCATCTGTTTGTAGGTCAAGTGATCAACACTTAAAGTTTCACCTCTGCCTTCATATTGACTGGTGGTTGCCATAGCAGCATAACTGTAGTAAAACAAGTCAGGTTTCATTTGGACAGCAGAGAGTGTTCAGGCCGGCTTTAAACCAGTCTGTTTTTGTGTGTTGGACGTGGAATGTGTGTTAGGTTTTGATTGAAGATAAAATCACGGTTGAGGTCAGAGGTCACATCCACCTCTACTCTCTTTAATTTTCTTTTCAGATCCCCCCATCCTCTCTGTTAAACATTCACACTATTTTATCTGGGTATCCTCAAAGGATGGTCTACTCTTCTTTGTGAAGCAGTAGTTTGAGCGCCCGTACGGCAGGTTGACCCGTAAGGGTCATGGTGTTTTTTGACCTAATTTTAAGGACAATGTGAGTTACACGCAGGCTTGACTCATTTCCAAGAGTCAGGCTGCATGCAAGGAGCACACGCTTATCAAATGAACAGCACTAACGGGCTGCTAGTGCAGTCTGCAGGATTTTGTATAAAAAACGAAAAAATGCACGACTCGACTGCATCTAACCTATTTCATCCGTACTCATGGATATGTTCTCTTCATGGGGTAACTGGGCGGTCTACAACCTTGATATTTTGTGCGGGTCACCTACGTTCCTCGTACAGATTTGTTGTTTGCCCGTATCCACCCAAAGGCCACAGCTTGGTCTTTAAAATTCTTACATTATATAAAAAAAGACACGCAAAAATACCAAGACTTTTATATCTCAACTTTATCTTTACTTTATTTTAACTTTATCTCTTCCGCTCAGAACTTTAACCCTTCACCTGTGGCCCCTGATCCCATCGTTTTATGTCCAGACTGACCTTGAATGCAGCTCTGTGCTGCCGTTGTTGTATTTGCTGCCTCGCTCCCACATGCCAAAGTCGGGGACCCTGTAGGCTCTCTCCACACAGAACACAAGGTTCTGGATGAAGGAAACCTGTCAAAAGAAAACGTCAGAGTCAAAGAGCTGAAGGGGATGAACGGACACGTGGAGCAAGAGGCCTCCCTGATGCTCAACACAGTGCAGGATTCCATCTTCAGCAGGACAAACAGTTGTGCTTGTGTGTAGGAACAAACGACCTGTGGTATCGATCTGTGGCGAGGCTAGTGATTCTATCCTTCATAGGTCAGAAAAGATGAAGACAGCGGATTTTTCATGAGCGCTCAAGGTGAGAGTCTCCCTGCAGCTTCCAGCTGTAATTAAACAGTGGAGAGTGAATATGCCAGTCCACAAAAACCACCTTTGCTTCTTGCGTTACTCCAATTAAAGCAAAAGTATTTGCTTTCCTTGTGATCTCCTTTGCTTTTGGGGGATTTTTCACTGGTTTACAAAGCTTTAATAGTGAATTTAAACAGTGCAGCTTAAATCCAAAACACAGAATTAACAGGAAGGAGCCTAAAAGGAGGCGAAGGAAGCAGAAAGGAGCCGTGGGGACATAACATATGAGGAGAAAAAGCCCGAGAAAGCTGTGAAAGACGAAAAGGTGTTTGCTGCCTCTCTTTTTTAGGGTTTTATGAGCTGCATGATTAATGAAGCAGAGTTTTTAGTATCTTAATGGTATCTTAATGAATGTTTCTGCTTTGCAGCCAAACTAGCCCCTCCGCCTGCCAATGCTGCACTTTCTGAGAACACAGACACATTTGCAAAAGCGAGCCAACACAAATGTAGTTAAACGTGTGTGATGCAAAAAAAAAAAAAAATACACAAACTAATGAGTCTCTCCATTACATGCTGCACGAGACGGAAAACGGCACAGGGAAGGAGGCGGATGGAGCAGCTTCTGTGAGGAGCAGTTTTTCTTTTGAAAATGCTGCAATGCTGCTTCTAGCTCCGTCCGCTCACATGGGCACGAGCAGTCGTGACAGCCAACAACAAACCGATAAATACAGCTGGGATCGAATTAGTCCCAGTTTGCACAAACTTTCTTGTCGATCGGATGCTAGTTAATAACATTCTGCGGACATGAGCTGCAATCTAGTAAGTGCAGTTTAATCTGTAAAAATCAGTCGCCTTTGTGGAAAAATCTCCAAGACAAACTGTTGCCACTGCTTGTTGGGGGTAAAAGTAAAGCAAGGCAGGAAGTTCCATTAGCTGCTTAGTATCAGACAGCTGACTTCAGCAAAGCCTGTTTGGTAAACAAATGGATTCCTCCTCAAAGATCAGCGTTAAGTAAAGCTGCAAATGAGGAGGCTGTAAAAATGGACTGAATTAATGATGTTACCGCCGCTGCCGCTGCTGCTGCTGCTGGAGGCAGCGCATAAAAAACAACAACAAAAAAAAAACAAGCCCTGTAAACTTCACAGCCAAGTCACTGTAGTTTTATTAAGAGACAAACATAAAGACGACAGTAACCGATGCCGGACAGATACGTCAAATTTAGAGGGAAGCTCTCCACTTACGCCGCCAAATAAGACGTTGCCTGCTGGAATCCCGGGAGAAGATTTAATCTAAACGGTTCGCTCGTGAAAGCCGCCTGAGCCGCTCACAAGAAGCATAAACGGCAGAGAAGCTATAAATGTGAGCGTTAATGTGGCGATCCTCCATGTGAGGAGCTGCAGGGTTTCTGCTGAAGACCTAAACAACATCATCCTCATGAGCAGGTAAACTATTTCAAAGATAACGGAGGAACAGATTTTTCTCTGGGAAGAAAACACTTGAACACCAGTTTTAAACGAATGAACACAATGTTATGTAATATTTACTTATAAAATGTAAAACGTGGATCCATTCATGGAGGGTAAAAATTTCACAAAAAATTATATTTTAAAACAATAGTAATACTTATCTTTACCTCGCAAAGTTGTTATCCTAAGTTATTTGGCATCATTTAAGCTATTTAAGTTAATCAAAGCTTTCTTTTAATATTTGTTTTGTTCAGCCATAACTAACAACTAACTGATACTAAAAAGTGAAGTATTATTTATTTTTCTGAAAAGTTACATGATGTTTTACCTATCACAACTTAAACATTACTAATAATTTTAAATAAACTGAATTTCCATCTAATGACGGTTTAGAGTTATAAAAAACATCTGTACAAAAAGTAGAAATCTTGCAAAACTATAAAAGTGTGTGAACGCCGTTGTGTTTATTCTAAGAGGGAACAAAACACATTAAAACACAAATCTTTAGTAAGTTTTAAGGTTACAAAACTATAAATAGTAATAATATCCCTGACACATTTCCACGCTTTGAAATGCTGGCCACAATGACTAAAACATTTCTTAACAAATTCAAAACAGTCCAAACAAAGTATTCTGCAGGTGAAATATTGCACGTTTCTAGACTGTGACTGTTGAAGTGTTTAAGCTAAAGATTTAGCTTGTTTTTAATTTCATTTATAATTCAAAAGACAAAGCAAAGAAAAACATGTCTGATTCTATGTGACAGTAGCATAAAAACTGAATGAAAAGGAGCAGAAAAACAGGTAAATCCTATTTCTACTGGAGCAGTTTCATTCCTCGAGTCGTTTCAATGTGAATACAGCATCGACTCAAAATTATAACAGCAGTTTTTCACAAATCAATTCAAAAATGATAAAGGATTACCAGTTTACTCTCAAGTTTTCCACTTAGTTTATTAGTTTTTATCGATTTAAAAAAAAAATTAAGTTATTCTTGACGCATTCATTGCATTTTCTAGATTGTTCCACACATGCTCTGCGTACTACTACGTTCCATCAGTTTGGTTTGAATCAGGTTTTCCTTTCAGGCTGTTTTTACAAACCTTTTCTGAATATTTTTAGGAAAAATTTTTTCTTACATAGTGTAAAAAACAAACTAAATCCATTCAAACTGGATGAAAAGGCAATTTGATTGATTTCAATGTGGATTATAAATGATATCAGAATAATGATGGGATATATTAAAGTGTTACGTCTCAACTCCCATATTACCACACAGCAAAGCAAATATGAAGTAATCATTGACTTTTATATGACGAAACAAACATAATTATATTAGATATATATAAGATATTAAACCTCATGTAAGAAACCAATAATTTTGGCTGTTTTGCTGCTTTTTTTTATTGCTTTCTAGCCAAGGTCTTCATCAATCATCACTCCTAAGAATTTATTTTCATTAACCAAACAAAATATATTTATTTTTATTGAGTTATCAATTTGTCTCCTTTTTTCACTGATTAAAACATCCATTTCATCATTAACATTCTGTATTTTTATTGTCTTTTTTTGACATTATTTGAACAAATGGGGAAGTGAGTCTGTGGGTGTCCACGATCGACCCCCTCTGAAGTCGTTAGAGCTTTATTTACCTCGTCTGTGTTGTAAATGATCTGCAAGCCGGAGCAGATCATCTCCACCAGGTACAGCAGGAACAGAGAAACGGCATCGATCTGCAGCGAGGACACAAGCGGGGACAGAAGGGAATCAGCGCTTCAGATACCGTCTCAAAAAAAAAAAAAAAAAAAGAGAAAGACCATCATTTGTACTCCGTCTCTTAGCCTCAAATTTGCCTCAAAGCAGCTGTTTTCGATTTCCTATACAGAGTAGAGTCTGAGATGTGAGCTTTATGTTGGCCATTAGGCCCGCGGCTACGGGCTGCCTCATCAATAATGGTGGGAGAATCAACAGCTTGAAAGTAAATGTGTTGAAGCCGTTCACTAAAAAACAACTTTCCCTCTACATGCATTCAACATGATTTAAATTCCAACCCGAAACTCTTGACGCCTGCTACTTGAAGCCAGATCAAACCACGAAAACCAGAACACCCCGACTGCTGTGTTCACAGAAATCAGACAGTTTGGTTGACTGGGCTGACCTGCAGGTGGTGGTACTCGCTGTTGGAGTAGACCTCATCGCCGGTGTCCACGTTGAACACAGAGTGCAAACACTTGGAAGGACTGGGATCTTGTTTGAACTGCTCCACCTGGCAGACAGACAGGGAGGAGATGAGGTCTAAGCTCACAGAGAAAACCACAAACACTGAATGAAACAGTCATTTCTTTACTAAAGTGACAGGAGTTCACTCTTAGAGCTTTACAGGGCAACACAACAGGACAGGTGGAGGCTTACTCCACTCTCAGCCCTGATTTAAAAAAAATGAGAAAATGGGGCGGGGCTAGCAGGAAAGGTGTGGTCTGGATCTGTCAGCTGCAGAGTAAAACGCAAAACTTCTGCAATGATGTGGGACTTGCACAAGTTGACCAATCACGAAAATCAACTCTGCTACCAAGTTGAACCACTAGGGGGCAGCATACAGGTCAGAGTAAAGGAGTACAGGTCAATAGCCAAAAAAAGGCATTACAATAATCTATTCTAGATGTTATAGAAGTGTGTATTGATTTTTCCGATCTGGCAATATTAGGTCATATTTCTTTGATGATAGAATGCTGATAGGTAACATGGTTTGTATGTGCTTCAAAGGTAAGATCTGCATCTAAAATCACACCAAGGTTTCAGATTTTACTGCACAGATTCAGGTTAAGAGTAGAGAATTGGACCCTTTCTCTCTCAGCTTCAGAACCAACAATTCAAATCTCTGTTTTGTCTTGAGCTATAAAACGTTTTCTCCCATCCACGTTTCTATATCTTAAATACAACATAGAAGGTCATCAATTGGTCTCAGGTCATCAGGAAGCACAGCCACATATAACTGGGTGTCATCAACTATGAAGGCTTATGCCATGTCTCCTGATGACAAGTGAAAGCATATACAGGTTAAAAAGTGTGGGACTAAGGACGGAACCTTGTGGCACACCAAATGTCATGAATTATTTACAGTGTCAATAAAATCTCTTCCTGCAAATGTAATTCTAAAAGAAAAGTGCAACAAAATCTCTCCACAGACATGAGAAAAGCATCAAGTTTTGGCAAATGCCAAGTTTAAGTTCAAATGTTTAGTGGGTAACTGTCTGCTTGTCTGTGATCAAACCCAGTTGGGTTTCTGCAGAATCTAATTTCGTAAATTATTCCTTTATTTCAACTTATCTGAATGTATTCTCCAGTTTATTTGTTTTTTGCCACTTTACTAATATTTTACTGGTTTTGCTTTACATTATTGTTGCTTCTATTTTTCTATAAGTAGCTTGTGATAGCAGCAGGTCTGCTGCAATCCATCTATGACTGCGTGTGAATAGGTGGTTGGGACCCTTCTAGGCATTAGAAAATTGCTATTTTTAGCCATATATGTATATATAAATCAAATATTTGACTTGCTGCCTGCTTGAATTTTCCAAATATATTGCAATGTTTTCTGAAATTCAGCGATCTGCTTTAAAGTTCATCTGTGTGTTGTGTTCTGAAGGCTAAACAGAGTCAGTTTTTGGTCAAACTACGGCATAAACTGGAGTTGGGTTTTGTGTTTAGCGGTTTGTTGGTGGTTTGGCGTGTTTGCTGCATCGACTCAGCTGCACACTAAATCACAGCTGGGCCGCCAACCCTGTCGAGCAGTTATAAATAATTGCCCCTTTGTCCCATTTTTACCTCGTTTGTTTCTCTTTCCGCACCTCTGTGTCTGCTCGCTCAGTCATTACCCTCCACAAACTGTCTCCATTTTTCCTCTACCTCCCAGTTTTCCAATATGCTGCGGTTTCTTTTTTTTTTTTTATTAACATCTTTATCTTTGTTTCTCAGAAAACCTTTTGTTCTCTCATTTAGGCTCCTGTCTTTCCTCACACATTACTGTGCTCAGGTCAGAGTAAAGAGCCTCTGTCCTACTTTTCCTTAAATGGGTCCGTTTCCTGGCGTCCCACAGCGTCTGATATGCGTGAGCGTGCACAGTCAAATTATAATGGGCACTGCAGTTTATGTCTCCAAAATATCTTTTGTGAAAAAAAGACTTCATTTTGCTCACACAGAGTCAAATGACTTCATGGTGATGTTTGAAAAGCAGCAGATCCGTGTCACCATAGGCTGGAAATGGTCAAAACACGAAACTCCTTTAACCAAAAAACATTCAACAAGCCATTCAACAAAGAGACATTAATTTGAGTCTGACTTCAGGGAGTAAAGAATTTACATTTTAGGCCTTAAAATCTAAAAAAACAACAACAGAAGGAGATTGTATGATACCACACTGAAGATAAATGACATAGATTTATACAAAAGACTAAAGTCAAGCTAAACCTTCCTAAAAACAAGGATGACTTCTGGAAAAAAAACAATAATGTGACATATTGGGCTGTTTTGCCCACCACCACGGTGGGGGCAAAACCCCTCCTCTCCATCTCAATAAAGCTTTGGGGTTTGAGAGGTGTTTTAGCCTTTTTTTTTATTCTCCAGTATGCTCCTGATCACAGTGACACTAAAATGAAACCTCTTCAATGATCTAATTTAAAGTCTTTTAACCACACGGGTCATCAGCCGGGCTCAATTATGGCACTTTGGTTTTACAAAATGCTGGAGGGGTCAGCGACAGAAAACATTGAAACATCATTCATTTTATTTCAATTCTTTTGTGAAAAGTTGGGAACTAAAAAGAAGCAAACATTTTTTGGGGTTTTATGCACTGTTTAAATGCTGGTAACAACATCAACTGTGTCGAATCTACACAGTCTTCACACTGAAGAATGAATCACGCAGCAAATGACGTTTCTAAACAGTCACAGAGTGAGTATCTTAAGTCCATCATTTCAATTTCCAAAGTTTTCTCCATTTAGCTTTTGTGGGCCAGAAAGGAAACAAATGTACGTATGAGGTGACCTCTGAACTGAAACTGTATTCAATTCAAATCAAACAACTTTATTTATCCTTGAGGGACAATTTCTTTTCAAGGTGCAGACAGTAGCTTTTAAAAAGCAAGGTAGATGAATTAAAAAACAGTACAATACCATACTACTACAATTCCTCGAAATGCCACTTGAGCACATGCATGCACCAGCCAAGTCCAAATTTTGCTGAAAGTATTTTAGAAATATTTACAGTGTTCTCTCGCTATATTGCAGTTCACCTTTCACTGTCTCACTGTTTTGCAGATTTTTTCTCAATGCATTTTTGCAGGCTTTTGTTCTACAGAGTTCTGCGTCCTGATTGGCTGTAGACTATTGTCAATCGACCTCCTCTGTGCCATGTCACCTGTACGGAATAACGTCAGCTCTTCAAATCTACATGAATCTCGGATCGCGATCAGGTCTGCGTTTTTTATTCTATAATACTGAACCTGAAATTTTCCAAAGAAAGTTTGAGAGCTTCAACAAAAGAAAAAGTGTCAAAATGTTCATGTGTCTGAGAAAAGTGTATAAAGTGTGTAATGCGGGGTTTTATAGCCTTAAAACATCATTACTTCTTCCTAATACATTTCCTCTATCACAGGTTATTTTTACAAAGTAACTCTCGCAATAAACAAGGGACTATTGTATAGAGTATTTGCTCGATGTGGTTTTAAATTTGCTTTTTTCCCAGCAATTACTTATCTAACAGTTACTCCTCGGGTTACAGTCTCTACGAAAATACCATTAGGTGAATCTAAATATGTCTTTTATTAGTTGGAAGCCCCGAGCCTGACTGCCTAAGTCCCAGTACATTTATGAAAGCATAGACCAATGTTACAAGAAACTCGGGAGTTGTTTTATGAAAGCTGTGATGTTGGACTAGTATTGCTGTGAACACAAACAAAAGTGTCATTCCCTGCCTGTGAAATGATCATCTCCAAACTGTTTCCCTAAAACTTCCAATCTGAATTTACAGAGAGGGGATCCAACAGTAGTTCCTGACAGCAGTTTGTTTGATGTTTAAATAAATGATTGTGACGAGGAGACAGGTGTACCTGAGAGTATCGCTCAAACTGAGATTTCAATTAAGTCCAAATGTGGCAACAGTTTACTCTCTCCCCTTTTGTTTCTCTGTATAAACACAAACTCCACTACAGAGAGTGAGTCCCAGCTGCTGCATACACCCAGCCACCGCCTCATGTCAGATCTTCAATAAAAGCAGCATGTTCTCCATAAGTGGTGGAGACGGGGCCGTAACAAACGCAGCTCTGCGTAATTAACTGTGTAAACGCAGCTTTGTAATTAAGACACAGAAAAGCTCTCTCCTAAATTAGGTCGCCAGGGTCAAGACGGAAGGAAGGAGACCCGCTTTCAAAGGTATGCACTGCAAATATGCCTTAAAATAAAACTCCTGGACTGTGAGATTTCGCTTCAGAAGTCTGAGAGACTGGCATTTAGTTTTAATAACGTGCAGCAGATCTGTAATATGAGCAGTTTTCCCGTTTTTGGAGCTGAAGAGAAGAACGACTCTCGACTACAACCTCACAAACTCACCTTGTCTGCCTGCCGCATGTAGCAGTAGAGAATCCCCCTCATGCACTTGATGGTGGAATGCTCCAGTTCATGAGTTCGACCCAGGTCATCATCGATGCGTCTGTCGGAGAAGGAGAATTGAGGAAAGAATGTTTATTGCTGCTCCCAAGTCATATTTGCTAAAAAAAAATAAGTCTTAAAAAATGAAAACATAAAAAAGCCAAAAAAAACAAAGAAACTCAACCTGAGCAATAGTTTTTATCCCTTTAAATTGTCTTCTAAACATCAAAAACACTGAGCTACTGTGGTTAAAGTCACCTTTCTCTTGCCCATTTCATGAAACTACCTACACTGTGCTTGAGCCGTTATTTTTGGGTTGTCTGGGTCTGTGGTAGGACATAGGCGGGTGTACTAGTGTATCATGATGCATTCGTAAGGTTAATGGATGTTGCACGCACTTATGACTTCCAGGTGATGCTGTTGTACGGGAGCCCTTCCATCACTCTAGTCATTAGTAAGATGCGCTTACTGGTACAGTTCTGCGCATAAGGTGTGCACATGATGCGTAAGTGTCCATAGGAAGTCCACATAAATGACTCATTTCTAACTGTCAGGCTGTATTGCAGATTGCACTCTTGTCACGTGAACAGCCCTTTGAGCAGTGTGCAGGTTTTAGGGGGCATCTACAAAAGGAAAAATCTGTACGACACGCCGGCGTCTGATCCAATCCATCCTTATACATCCATCCACTTTGTGCCCGCAGACAGACAGCCTGTATGCACCCAGAAGAACAGTTGTGATTCAGGCTATAATTGATGTTTTAACAACACTTTATGTCATAAGATAAACCTCATCCATTTGCATTTGTCAACATTTATCCTACCTTTGATAATCCATTTTAAAAAGCTGCAGGATAACCTCCACTTTGCTTCATTTACAAAACCATTATTCATTTTTAGTAGATAGTTTGGCCAAATTTTCCACAAAAATAAATAAACGGATCTCAACTGTTAAACTGCAGTTCCATCTAATCTGGGTACTAAAAAACTGAAGGGACATTTTTTATTTGAGATGGATACGAGCGAAAGAAGTTATTTATAAGGATTTGATTTAAGACGATCAATACAATCTTTTTAATTGATCATAGCCTTTTGCATTCCATTAATACCTTTTGGGCCAAATGGAAGAAGCTTTAATGAACAAAAGCCAAATGCTAATTCACAACTTGGAATCTATTCCTGACATTAAAAAATAAGGAAACAGAGCATAACCGGCCATGAAACTGCTTATTAGTGAAATTACTTGTTGGATAATGCAGAACTTCCTTAAAAAATGGATGCAGCTCTAATACAATTTTCCCTATAAAGTTTTGAATTTTGATTTTGCACCTGCCTGCAGACGTACTGTTTTGCATTCACTGCCCGGGGGTGTAATTTTGCCTTTATTTTTTTGGCGTTGTGACAAACCGTGTTTCAAGCATTGAAATGTAGTAGGAACATTTTTTTTCCCCATTTGCAGCTGAAGCCCGGCCCATGATCGAGGCAGGGTTCTGCAGTCGCGGAGAGTGACTGAAGACAAATGACCCGGCTGCAAAAACATGCACAAATCAATGACTAAATCAGCATTTCTGAGGAAAATGCAATCAAATCAAATTCATGTCAAGCTGGAGAGTTGAGTCTGAAATACTGAGACAGTCAGTAACCAATCGTTCAGGGGAGCGGCGAGAGTCAGCACATTGGAGGTGGGGCTGTCAGGCTGCAGACAAACCGGGTCCTCTAAGATTTCATTGAAGCTACGTCAGTCTGGTGTGTAACAGCAGACTGTGGGGGACTGACAGTTTAATATGCATGAGGTGATCCAACAATAACCAAGGGCAAAAGTAACATGCCTTCTAAGTGACTAATCGGGAATATCAACAGGATATGCAGATCATAAAAACCCATCATTATGCAAACTGATGGTCAATAATATCCAAATATATATATTAATACAAGAGCTATTCAACGTTTATCACTGAAAGTGGGCATTTGTGGCAAATTCACTGTTGACAGCAACGTAATCAGACCCACAGCGACCGTAAGTAATGTCGCCAGTCAAGCCTGTCAGATGAGAATCATCTTAATTAAATCCCAGTGACAATTCTAATAGAAGTCGGCTTTGACTGATGACTGGGAGATCTTCTGCTGGTCACATCGCAGGAGCCAGCTCTATTTTTAACCCTCTTCTTACTTCCGTCTTCCCTCTTCGTCTAGCTCTTTTCCCCTGTCCCCTTCACTTCTTTTCTCACTCTTTCTCCATCATCGTGCACAACCACTTTAACCCCTTACCCCCAATTTATTCCTTCCTCCCCCAGCTTTTTGAATGAATCAGTCCATTACTTTCCCCACAGACTGGAATGGACCAGCTAAAAGTTTGAACTGTTGGGACGCTCGACCGGTTTGAACTGGTCTATTACTCAAAGAGTCCCAAAAGAGTCACTTTTGCTTGTTTGATTATTATTTGTCTCATTTTATCTTTGGTTTCTGTGCAGGCTGGCTGTGACTCCACCCATTCACCCGTGGATTTTGTTGCGCAGTCACAGTTGCCTGCACTGTGATTGACCACACAACATTTCAAGACCTGCTTCAGTAAAAATCGTGTGTTTTTAGAATGTTCTTGTGGCATTTTTCTGATGATGAAGGACATAAATTTAAAAAATTAAGATTAAAAGTGCATTTCTGTGTAATTCTTTATTCAAATCATAGGAAATACAGAGCATTATTTTTGTTCTTTAGGGCAGAAAGCTGCCGTTATGCCGTGGCCACTAGCGTAAAAATGTAGACACTGCCTTGTTTTTTTCACACATATCCATCTAAAGCCAATTTTTTAACAGGGTAAAAAACCCATTGAGATCAAAACCTCCTTTGCAAAAGTTATAAACACTATGAATGTTAAAGTGCAGAGATGCACTAGCTGGTAGGAACACATTTAAAACACAGGCGCTGATGAATGGACTCTTTGTCTGCCACACAAAAAGGAGGAATAATTCTAAATGAAACAAGTTCGGACAATTTTAGTTCCGTTTGGTGAGTGTTCCAGGCGGGGGCAGCAGGAAAAAAAAGTTAAGATAAAGAACTAACTTTGATTTTAAATGTATCTCCATATCTCAATTATTTTTTTCACTTTTTTTTACTTTTAAATGAATGCGTAACAAGTCTCAAGTCTATTTTATTGAACGTGGGAGTTGATTTGCATCTTCTCCACAATGTTAAAACTTGTGAGACTTTGCTTAGTGAGAGGGGGTGTTCACAGACATTTAACATTTATGTAGAGTTTAGCTTTCTGCACTGAGGAAATTATTCCCAAAGTCATGGAGAGCTGCAATTAACCAAATTAGTCATGAAGAAAAGCTCAACAATGAAGTGAGGATTTGACATGCAGCTTAACAGTTGCAGCTCCACTCTGCTCTTAACTAACTCGAGGATAAAACATGGCACACAATGCTGTGCACAAGTTTGAAAATATCCCTCATTTTACTTATTTGTTACCAGGGAGGAAGATTTTCTTGGAATCTTTGAAAAGTCAAAGTGAGAAATATGACTTTTTAGCACAAAAGCTGTTTTTTTGCTCATTTTTAGACGTTTTTTAAAACATTTAAGGAAATCCAGGGATTAAAAAAGAATTCTTAAATTGCCATTTTACACAAAAAATAAAGAAGTTTCTAAAAAGACAACCAATAGACATCTGTAATATAGTAGGAATGGCCCAATGCACTGCAGTCAAATTTTTTGCGTAACCTTTCAGTTATAAATACTGACCTGTATGCCATAGACAGAGCCCAAGATCCAGCAGCGCAATACAGGGAGTCCCGCACCTTTGCCTCCTTGCAGTTGGGACATGTTTTGATAGGAAAAAGGCCGGTGGTGGGGCTCTGGTAGTTCAGAATGGTTGTCTTGACTAGAAATAGAAAGAGAAAAATCTATAAAACCAGACTGCACATCTGTCTATTTTTTGGTAAAAATGTGACTTTTAACATGAGGGTCAATAGTAATTTAGCAACCAGCCTCCAGTGGCCTTTTGAAGAATTGCAAAACTCTGCATTTCCAGGTTTTGTCTTAAATTTGGGAACAGAAGGTTGAGGCAAAACAAAATAAATTCCCTACGAATTACGTTCAGATATTAAAAAATAAATTCTAAAATGTGCATGACTGGAAAGCGCCGTAACTTAAAAATCCCCCCAGCTGTTACCGTTGTGAGTGTGAAGCTCTGCAGAGGATCATGAGAGGAATTATTTATTTAGAGATAAAAGAGACACATTATATTTCAGCTGGGATATAATAGTCAAATTTGAGCAGAGTTAATAGATGAATAAAGACAAAGTCAGACAGCAGAACAAAGAACATCCATTGAACTGGTGCAGAACAAGTCAAATCTCTTAATGCATAAACAGATCATTGCCCTCCAGAAACATATGCTCCTGCATAGATTACTGAATACATCACAGCATATATTA
Organism: Oryzias celebensis; assembly: GCA_014656515.1. NCBI lineage: Eukaryota > Metazoa > Chordata > Actinopteri > Beloniformes > Adrianichthyidae > Oryzias > Oryzias celebensis. Next base: position 4,263,648 of record BNCR01000003.1, read on the forward strand.
CTGACTTGGGTTGGCTGTTTCTCACGCGCACACACACATCTCCAGCAGAGGTCTCGCATTAACGACTAATGCATCTTGAGAGATCACTCCATTTTTCATCAGAACATTATGCTGATGCAAATGAAGGGGGCATCCATTCTGGACTGTCATTTGTTAGGGGACAAGGAGAGGGAGAAGGAGGAAGCTGATGCATGGAGAGAAGGATAAAGATGTAAATGGGGAAAAGAGAGATGGAGAGTACATGGGAATCAAAGTGGAATGAAAAAAATGAATGCATGTGTCTGAATAAACACTTAGCTGGCGAAACAGGTCGCTGACAAAGAGACGAGGAGGAGAGTAGCGTCTGTGTTTGTTTATGGATCAGTCAAATGAACCTGGCAGACTTGAGGCATCAGCAGGGAAATAATGATTGATTGAGTAAACTATTAGGAGGAGTATTAATAAACTTCACTGAAAGTTCGACTCTTGCTGAGAGGTGACAAACTAATTAAGTGCCTCTTCATAATAGAGTGGTGTTTCCAGGCACATCAGGGCTTTCTTTGCACTTTTATGGACATAAACCCATACAAATCTGATACTGGAAAAGCCCGCTTTACAACTACAAAGAATAAATGGCATTAGACTTGTTATATTCCATGTATCAGTTTGCTGTGCAAACATGAAGAGCAGACTCTAGTAACAACCTTAATTTATCAAAGGAACTTCAGTGATCTCTGTTCTCTGAGCTGCTTGCTTATAGTAGATTGCTCTATTCAAGTCTTGTTTAGGTGAACTATCTTGTCACTGGTATCCTTGGACAGCTCGTTGGTCCTGGTCGAGGTGGAAATGTTGCAGTCTGACTGTTTAAGGGTGTGGACAGGTGTCTTTTATACAGATAAGCAGTTCAAACAGGTGTCATAAAACAGGTACTGAATGGAGGATGGAAGAGCTTCTTAAAAGAAGAAGGAACGGGTCAGTGAGGAACAGAATTCCTGCTCGTTTGTAGGAGCTAAATACTTATGTTCTTTTAAAACTATTCAATGAGATTTCTCTCACAGTTGAAGTGTCCATTTGATGAATTTTAAAGACCCTTCTCATCTTTGTAAGTGGAAAAACCTGTAGAACCTGTGACAGACAAATCTTTGCTTTGTTTTTTTTTTGTTTGCCCTACTGTAATGACCTTGGAGCTGTAATTTAGAAGGGCAGAAAAAATAAACTGTGGAGCTCTCATAACAGACAAGATGAAGTTCCTGGAATCTTCCAGTTGACTGAAAGAGTTTTCCCAGGGAAGCTCATTCAGGATGAGGGTGGACTCCTTAAACATTAAAGAACGAGCAAAGGAAACAGCTGGTTGCTGTCAGATTCCATGTCAGGCAGAAGAAGTATTCAGATGGAACTAGTGTAAAAGACACATTTTATTCACAAAAGAAAGACATCCTGGAGAATATTAGAATAGAACAAGAACTGCTCCACATTAAGGCTACCAAAGCGGTTTGGACATTCAGAAGGATTTCTGCTAAGATGATTCACAGATGATTGAGACATATCCAACAGCCAGACCCCAGACAATAGTCAGGGAGGACCCTGGTGTCCTTGATCGATCCATAGACGGGGAGACAGACGGACACATGGATGGATGAAGGGACAGCGGGGTGATGACTGGATTGATACCATCCGTATTTAAACATTTCGTAGCTTTGTTGTCATAGACCTGCTGCTTTATTTGGCTTTGCTGCTCTCATGACACTAAACTGATGCCTTAAAAATAGCTTTTTAAGACAGAAAGCTCCAGCTGCTGACAAACCAAAAAGAAATTCAAAGTCAAGCTATTCTGCCAGATGATCTGCAGGTAATGTCTCGGATGAAAAAGTTAAGTCATCATTAGATGCAGAATGTATTTAACGAAAGCACGCCGTGTTGTTCAGCATCAGACTGTAAGTTTCTCTGGATGCAAATCAAGTGTTGTTGAGGCTTTTCTGCCACCTCATCCATCAAGTTAATGTCCCACTAAATCAGCAGCTAATGTCTCAGACACACACAGTCTGCTCTTTTACAATGGGTCATTTCACTGCACCGATGGGAAGGAGAAAACAGGGGAAATGATAGAAAAAAAGAAGGAAGAAACAATAGAGACTAAAATGCTTCACTGAAAGACACACATTATGTGATGTTCATCATTTACGTCAGTGCTAACAATTACTTCTCCACTGCTGCTGACTCTGATAATGTTCAGCGTGTTGCAACAACTGTGACTGGAGCTAAAGCTGAAGGAAAAACAAATGAAAAGCAGCAGAAACTGTCTGTGGAATGCTGACAGAGCAGCATCTCTGAACGAACTATTTTGGAAATACCTGCTGGTCTGAAGTTTGGGAAAATTAAGAAACTTCTACTTATTCTGATACAATGTAGTTTCAAAAAGGCAAGCACACCAGACAAATAAATCTATGTATTATCTGTAAACATTACCGCAGGGTTTCAGGTTTTGACTTAAACGTCCATCAAAAAGACTTGATTTTGATACAAGCAAAGTAAAAAATAATAAATTGCCCACACACGAGGCCATTTAAAACATATCAGAAAAAAGAAAAAAATAAATATAATTTTAAAAAGAATCCTCATTGATAGCTTGTAAAATATACTGCAATATATTCAATCAGCTTCCAGTACAAACTTTGGTTTAGGTGAGGCCTTTCAGAAAACTGTGAATTATCAAACTTTAGCTGCATTTGGCTTTTCAGCAATTTTACCTCAAGAAGGCTAAAACATCATTGCATAATTTTAAGGACGACAGTTTTTCTACAAAATGAAACATTTGTCTTCTAAATCGGTGCCTATGGATAAGTGGGTGCATTTGGTCGAAGGCAGAAATCTCCAACTTGAGGCTTCAGAGCAACATGTGGCTCTTCTGTCCCTCCAGTGTTGCTCTTTGGTTTTAAAGGAAAATTCCAAACATTTGTATAAATATTTAGTTAGTTAAGTTAACCACACTTTCTTATATTTTTTTCTGCACAACAGTGTCTAATTGTTGCCGAGAGGCAATATTCAAAGTATATATTTGTATTAACATGTAGAAAAAAATGTAAAAATCTGGGTTTTCCATCACTGTTCACTTGTTCATTTTAATAGTAAAATTAGGAATGTGCACCAAAGCCATATTGATACAAAATGCCATGTATAACTTAGTTTTCTTGCATTTTTGACTCTGCTGCAGCAGGAGGATCTTATTTAACACAGGGTGCATTTTATTTTGAAAGGAACTTGTATGTACTCCTGTGAAAAGTAACAGAAGTTAAAGTTGTTCTTCATAGAAAAATCTAACCCTTTTAAAAATCTGTAATTATACATATTTAAAAGCTACATGTTACATTTCTTGTGTTTTTAATCGTCTTATATTTCCTCTAAAGCACATGTCCAAAAATAATCTTATATTATTTATCATATCATAGAAAAGGTGACTAAATACCACACCAAGACACAAAATCACATCACACTTTAAACTGATTCTGACTCTGCCCTCACATGATTTTTATTGGCAGTTTCAAAAGTTTAAATTAAAGACCAACTCCAAAAAAAATAAAATAAAAAAATCATGTTGTTGGTGTTTGTAACATGTTCTTGTGGCGTTTTTCTGATGATGGAGGAGATATGTAAAGCAAATTAAGCTTAAAATTGAATTTTTTTAGTATTTCTTTATTGAAATGCTTGAGAATCAGAAGAATACTAAAAGAATGCAGTTTGAAAGTAAGCATATTTGTAACAGAGAAATATTTATAGATTTGTTTTCCTCGTCCAAGCTAGTCTCTGGCTCAAAACTGTACAGCTGGATGGCTCCAATATTGCTCAACATTTTCATTGCACCCTGAATGTTAGGTTGGGAGTGTGAGGTTGCTCAACGCCAATGATCCCACCCACAACTCAGAGGCAAATTTCTAACGAACTTCTGCTGCTCTGCAAAAATCATCTCCAGAAAACGACACAGGTTCAATGATTTTGGCTAAAAACCCACCGTTCTCATCAAAAGACCACTGGGAATGCTTTGAAAACAGATCAAAAATGTGATCGCAGTGGGACGATAAGGGACCCAACAAAGATTGTACTTAAAGACAGTGAAATCAGTCCACTTTCACCACGTACTCTTTGCAGCAAGTCCGGCTGTTTTACAACTTGGGCCACCACTATTGCACATTTTCTCATCATGTTTTGAAGTTTAATGTCGAGTTAGTGTTGGCCTGAATAGAGCACCAACAGGCTGAAGGTTGAAGTGCATTCTCACACAACTGATACCAGAACGTTCTCTGTAAAGTAGACCCCTAATGCAAGCAATCCAAGGGTTTTACGCGTCAGAATGAAATGAGAGCCATCAGCAGCGTAGCAAACCATACTCGGGGTCAGATATACCTCAGACTGAGCGGTGAGATGTGAACCGGCCTTTATGAAATCCTTCATGACTGGTGACGTCATCACACTAGCTCAACTCAAAGTGATTTCCACTTTTTGTTTGTAAAATTAAACAAACGCTTTGATGGAACACAGGAATACACTTTCAGGGTTTACACTGTACACAGCCGTGTTCTCCGTCACACTTCCAAGATAATCTTTGAATAATTCAAAAGTACAAAACTGTTGAAGAAGCAGTTTTCTTCAGATCTGCTCGTGACACTAATCAGTTTGGCAGATAAAAGTTCCATTACAGATTGACAGAAAATGGACCAACATATTCATATGGTTGATAGAAAGCAACACTCGATTCTAAGGGAAAGGCTCTTGGAAAATTGATTTCATAGAAGGTAAAAAAAAAAAAGAAAATGTAAGACATCAACAAAAAATCAGAGAAATCTGTGTCGAAAAGAAGGGAAGGAGAAAGAGACACGATGAAGAGATGAACTATAACAGATGAAGGTTAAGCTTGTCCTGATGCTTTTTTCTGGAAAACAGAAAAATAGCCACCAATCCCAGCAGGACTGCATGCTTAATATCGCAGTTTTTATCTAAGCTCAGGGCAGCATGGCGACACAACAAACCAGGGAGAGGAGGAAAAATGTTTGGTTTGATTTGTCATTGTCAGCCAGTGTCACCCCACTCCACCCCTGTTACTTCCTGAAACTGAAAGAAAGCAGGTATATTGGCAGAAGGGCCTGTGAGCCGCTGATAACAACGCTGGCTTTGTTCCCCGCTGGAATTAGACAAGAGCTTCCAGCTGCCAGCCAACACAACAATTAAACAAGCGCCGCAGCTTCACGGCTATGTTTTAATCGCGCTGCGAAGCTGAAGAATCTGTGAGGTTTTACCCAAACTGCAGCTGCAAACAACACTGAGCTCACCCATAGCAGAAAATTACTTCCAAGTGATGGCAACACCTGTTGCAGACAAAACTCTGAATATTTTCTGTCGTTTTCTAAACACATTCATGACATTTTGTGAACATCCTCCAACCACACCATCTGCAGCAGCCTGGTAACACAAAAAGCATCCACTGGAGACGACTTGTCCTCATCATAGTTGACCAAAGATCACCAGAGGAATCCATTTAGACAAAAAAAAGAAAAACAACTGAAATGTTATAATCCAGATTATGCTAATTCATTCTAATTATACCAAATCCCAATTAAGGAAAATTTAGGAATATTTAACATTTGGAAAAAAAAATTTTTTTTAAGTTTTAATCAAGTGAACCAATATTTTACTTACTAAAAAACATAGACAACAAAACAAATACATATCAAAAGCCAAACTTCAAGGTGTTTTTTTTTTATTTAAAGCCAAGAAAAACTGAACTCTTTGGGGGGTTGATTCCCTGTATAATTATGATCAATTAGGAATAAAGGACAGAAGAAAAAGAGGACCTATGAGTTAATCCCAAAGCAAATGATAAAAAGTCACATAGAAGAGTGCCATGCCAAACCTTTAGCTGTTAGAGCCTTAAGACAGAGTGAGGAGGGGGGGAATTATTGGGCTAAATCTGTTTAAGATGCTTGAAAGGTCAATTGTTCATGAGACTCTATAAAAAAAATATTTTAAAACAGATATGATTCGATTAAAAAAATGTAAAAAAAAATCATACTTTGGTGACAACAGAAAAGTGGTGACAAGGTCATCAGAAGGAAGTCCTGCAGTTTGCTGCCAATCAACGCAGCTTCATCTCCAGCTTGGGACCTTCAGAGATCTTTCCTGAAAACTGTGAGAGTAATGTCTGGGTCATAATAACTGATGAGAAGCCTAGCTTTCGAAAAACAACTCCACGCCCCGGCACACAGATTCGGTAAAGTCAGAACCAATTAGGTTTACACAATCCAACTTCTTGTTCAAGCACTTGTCATGTGTCTGTTTGATCTTAACAGGGGTCTCCAACCCTGTTCATCTTGAGCTACTGCTCTGCTTTTCAGCTAACTCTGCTTCAGTAATTACTGGATCAGGTGTGTTCAGTCAGTCATACACTGGGTTCAATCAGTCCAGCTAATCAGTTGTCACTGAAGCAGGTTCGCTGCAAAACAAGCAGGGCGGTAGCTCACCAGGAACAGGGTTAGAGACCTTCAGAATCAAGCCTCTACAGATGATCCAACACTGCCGCTTTTATTTACAATCAAGCAAAAGGGACCCAAACACCAACAAACTCTGCTTAGGCCTGCTTTCGGTGTCTGCTATTTCAGATTCAAAGCCCTGATGCTCGTCTACAGAGCGGTCACCTCAACAGCACCTTCTCACCTGAGCTCCTGCATCCGGGTCAGCTCACAGTCTGCAGATGACCTGCTCGTCCTGGTTCTGCACCGTGCAGCACAAACCACAGCTGACCTCTACAGCTCTGATCCACAAAGATCTCGCTCTCAACATTTTAGAAAATGCTCCGTCCTTTTCTGCCGGTTCTTCAGCTTGTACTTCATTGACAGCTTTGGATAAGATGTTAAAGGACCAAATGTTAGAGTTTTTATAAAGTGTTTTGTAATTTTTAGGTTTTTTTAATCAAAACACAAATTCATTTTTATGGCCAACAGTAACATTGTCTGATGATAAAAAAAAATGGAGAAAAAGAAGTTCAAGTCCATAATGTTTCTTATCATCTTAATGTCACATGCGTCGCAGCAAAGCTCACAGTTTTGGTTAAATTCAGTCAAACACCCTTTGTCCTTTAAATGTCATTGAGAAGCAGCTGTTTTTTGTTCCTCGTAGTCTTGGTAGCCCCCATTTTTTCCTAAAAGGTTCTCCGGGGTGTTTCGGCTGATAACTCTGCCACCAGCGCTCCCATTGTTCTTTAACCCATTTTCAGGACTCCTGAGCTCATCTGAGTCCAGCAGCCACACCGTCAAAGCCAGAACACAACAGCTTCAGATCTTATAATGAGGTCCAAGCACATGCATGTTTATGAGGTTGGTTCTCATTGTAGCAAAAACACCAATCAGCAGCAAATCAGGGCTACGCTTCACAGCGTTAAGCCTGGACTGCTTTGACTAATTGGAGCTATCACGTCTTTGAATGCTAAATATCCTTTACATGCAACAAACAAAGACTGCAGCGCACGCGGAGGATGTTGCTGTTTATCCGAAAAAAAAGCATTACTTCACCATTTTCACATGCAAACGCGGTTGGAAGTGAGAGCTTGTTAGAAGCTTCAGTGGAAAGAGCCCATTAGTTTGTCACTTTACTGTAGCCACAGGGCAGAGCAAAACCCTTCTTCTAATTAAGCCATTGTCAAATCAAAGTAATTGATGCCAAGACCAGAGAGCCAGAGACACAAGTCAAGACTTTCGACCAGATCCTGAAATCTGACTGTAAATCACTTTTTCTTCACTGCAGTTTCAGCTTCAGTCTGTGTCAGCTTCAAATACTCTGCTACAACAGTAACCGAGGACAAACGCTCAGCTGGAATCGTCAGAAAATACACTTTTCTTTGTCCCTCGACCTTTATGGAAAACGCCGCCACGCTGCAGTGAAAAAAAGAGGGATTAAAAAAAAGGTGAACGGAGTGCTTCGACTGCAGCTAAACTGCAATATGTGCCAGCAGGTGTTGATGTTGTGGGTCTGCTGTGACAAATGACAAACACTGAATCACACTCTCACCATACTGTTCAAAAAGAGAGGCAAAGCACAGCCAAAAATCCTCAAAGAAAATCCCAAGAATGGATGAAAATGTACATGAAATGCACTTAAAATGATGTGCGAGCGATAAAAACTAATAAACTTATGGTTGTTTGGTTTTTTAAGAAGAAAAAGGTGAAGCTTAAGATTCACAACAAAAAAAGGAAAAAATGGAGAAAGATCACAACAAGAACAGAGAGAAAATGAATAAGAAAAGGATTACAACAAAGGGGAAAACCAAGGACAGAAAGAAGGTGAAAGATGAGAAAACGGAAGAGTGGGACAAGAAAAAAATCCAGGAAAAAAAGAGAGGTTAATGAGGAAACTGTTAAGGTAAGACGGATAGAGAAGAAAACAGTAGGAAGGGAAGAGAGGAGGTGAAGGAAAGACAGAAATCTAAAAAAGGAAGATGAAAAGGAATATAAGAGGATTTTTAAAAAAAACGAGCAAACGGATGAAAGAACAGTAGTTTGTCACGTTCACCTTCCAGTTTAAGCTTCATCTGATCGAAGCAGCAGGTCTCCAAAAGTCAGATGATGAAACAAATCGCTTTCAGACTGCTGCAGAAAAGCAGACCGCCTGAAAACTCACTTCTGCCAAAATTCCTCACAGAAATGTACTCTGAGTATTGTTTCCTCCTATAACCAGCTCCTATAACCAAATGAATTTTCTAGATCTTTAAATAACGAGTTTCAAATCATTTTTCGTCTTAAGATCCTTATAAAACATAAAATAAAAGATTCTGTTTCAAAGAGAGAATCTTTTATTTTTCTTCAAAGAAACTAAGTAAAGTGCAGCTTATGTCCACGGTGATAACATCAGCGCTGACCCTTGGGGACGGCACGGCGAGCAGTATGACCACAATCTAATAGCCACATATTGCCAGAGGCAACAGATAATCCAATCCCCTGAATACTAAACCCAACCCTATCTGCTAAGATGAAGTGGCGTGCTCGGTCTATCCCCTCTGCTGCTCTCCGGATCCACTTGTATTGATTTTACAACAAAATAGGAGGAAAAAAGGAGGGTGAGTCCAGTTTGTCATCTTACACAAAAACAAGCTGTGGTTTAGAGAACAACAGTTTAATCTGGCGAGGACACACGGCGCCCTCAGAGCCAAAGCTCACACCAACCAGAATTTAAATGACTGCGGCAACAGTGGCACCATTGCTGTGTAAACGTTTGGCATTGGTCAAAAGCACATCAACAATGAGGCATTGAAAGCAGCTCCGCAAACTGAATTTAATGAGAAAATTCCAGATCCGTCAGGGGAAACGTGGGAACACCAAACGTCACTTCCTCCAAACAGTTGACGGAGCATTTGAAGAGCCATTGTTGGACCCACGTTACACCTTATTATCTGATTGTTTAAAATCAAGGCCGATTTAAATGTTTCCAAAGCGAATGAATGGCACAGTATGTAACTGTATGCAGCTGTATGTGAAGAAGTGCAGCGGCTGTCATCGCTCTGAAATCATGTGCATTTATCTCCTCTGCAGGGACGCTGTGGCCTTCCTCACTGAGCACCTGATCATCGCCTGATGATCACCGGCACAGCCATCCATTATCAAGCTACTGTGGTTTAGGATAAGTATTTGGAATTATGTGTTGCATATTTGTCACACTTCATTATATTGATTTAATGTATTTTTTAAAACAAGTGGAAAACATACAATACAAATAACAACACACAAATATATTGCATCTATGTGGGATATAAATTAAAACATTGGTTGGAAAATAAATAGAACAAAATTGGCTTAACTTGTCATTTTCTAGGATGTAGTTTCTGCAGAGCGGCAGGAGTTCATAAAAAAATTGCCTCTGAGTTGTAGGCGTGATCATTGGCACAGACCAACCCTGCCCCTCTTCCCCTCGCCATTGCTGAGAGTTCGGACCAGGGAGGCCCGCCCAATGAATTTTCTTCATCACAAATGCACTCTTTTTCAAACTGCATTTTTTGCATCTACTCCTGACTCACAACAATTTGAACAAAGAATTCCCCAAATATGCAGTTTTGAGCTTAACTTTCTTAATAAATGTCCTCCGTCATCATAAAAACGCCACAAGAGCATGTTAAAAACACCACTTTCATCGGGATGGGTTTTCAAATATAATGATTGTCTAATAAAGTTTGATTAACTGCTGAAAAAGGAGTAGGAAGTAGTAAACTTCTGTGATTTATCTCCTATTCTATTACACGCATTTTTTTTAAATTAGAAAGCTGCTATTATCTGGTATTTCATATCTATTAAAATATATGAATATTTGTTCAGTCAAAATGCAGATTATTAATCAAGTAACAAAGCTTCTTATATTTAAAACGCCAGAGCAGCTGAAACAAGTCAAACCATTAGACTTTAGACCTACCAGCACTGTAGTGGCGGTCCAGCTTCTCCCAAAGGGGCTCATCATCTCTCTGGAGGTTAGACAGTCTGAGAGGTTCATAGATGGAACCTGAGATTAAAGAAGTTTGTTACACTCATAGCTCATTGGACGAATCCTACCTAAAGCTCAAGTCTCAGGAGTATTAATGGAATGAAATAACAAAACAAACACTAATGACATTGTTATTCTATTTATTGGCTACAATTAATATTGTGCCTTAAATGACAGGGAAATGTAATCGTAACAAGGCACTCATGCTCCACAAAAACTTTTATTTCTGTAAATATTATATTGACATTTCAAAGGAATGCAAACGAGCACAGCAAAGACAGTACACACATCAGTCAGTTTCCTCCTGCAACACATTGCATCACAAATGGCTCAGCACATGAAATAATGCTCACACCCAGAGGTAAAACGTCTAATTGTAATGTGACACTAGCGAGCGGTTCCCTCGGAGCTGCAGGGAACCCCCTCCTCTGCTCGCCTCTCTACATTCTCAGCCACTTTACATTTCGGCAGATTTGCATTCTTATAGGCTTGACCTTGGGTCAATACCACAGGTACGGAGAAATTCACATTCGTTCCAAAATTAGCATAATTTCCATCAGCTTTAAAGTTGCAGGGGGACAAAGCCAATCCATCTCTTTTTAGAGATAAGAGTTTAAAGGAGCCGGTACTCCAATTTCACTTCAAACACAGGATCAGACAAAATGTGAGCCTTCAGTGTTTCACAATAACTAACCCTGCTCACCCAGACAGCTGATTACTGCTTCATGAATACTGTTAATGGAGGGTCCTGAAGAGCGCTCACAGCCCACCAGAGCGCCTATCTGCTGTCTTCTGATGGTAAACACATTTATATTGATGTTTCACCAAAGCTCGTTTCCTCGTAGTCAAGAGATAAAGATAATCACTGAGGAGCGATAACGCGATCTGCGACTTGTACTGTTAAAATCATGAGAACTTTGTGTCCAGATGTCTATGATTACATTGTTCTTTCTTTTCAGCAGCTGTTGCTAAAAATCACAGAATTTAGAAAACCCTTTTTTGTGTTTTCATGAACTGAAAATTGAAATCATTTCATGCTGAAGCTAAATTTTCCCATCAGGATTGGGTAAAGATTCAGATTGCTCGGTAAGGTTCTCCAGTTTTGCAGTGCTATGTTAACATCCCCGCACTTAACTGGAAAAATATAATCAACTTCACTATTAAATGCCGTTTTTTGATAAACAAAGGATCTAAAATTGATGGGGTTTTCTCTGTAATTTTGTAGAACAGTGTCAGTCGTCAGGGGTCTGAAGATGAAATAATAGCAACCTGGGAAACTTTATAGTGCTCCTTGCATTTGCTGCACTACTTACCGAGTCTGCGCACATTCTGATGAGGCTGGGCAACTGCAGCCATTCTGGAAACTAAGGCCAATCGTCTCTCTCAGCTAAATCAGAAATCTACAGCAATTCACAGGAAGGAGTTAGTAGCACAGAGTTAGATTACAGGCATGCAGAAATTAACACAGAATCACACTTAGAAACAAGCTGATTGAAAATGAAACAAGATGCAAAACAGTGTCAGTCAATTGTTCCATTTTAAATTCAGTTTAATATAATAATTAAAAAAAATTCATAATGAAATTAGGGTACAGTCATAAGAAATGTTATAGCAAATTACGAAACAAAATGGCATCTACTATACTAGGTGTTCTCTGTTATTGAATTATTTACATTTTGAGCAACAGGCAATGAATTATTTCAATAGAATTACTGTACCCACTGTAAACCAAAGCATATATATTGCCTCTATTTGCAAGTGGACATTTATTATGATTTCCATCATTTTGTTAAAACCAATTATTTCAGTTTTGTATAATTTCCCCACAAGAACTCTGGTACTTTAGAAGTTTTCCTGAACAGAACATAAACACAACACTAAAACAAGTCTGATCTAGATGCATTAGAGAACCGAGTCTGAGCAGAAAGCTCCTGAAATAGTGCCAAGCCCTGCGCATTTAACCTTCTGACCTTTTCTGCTTGTACCCTCGCTCCCTGTGCAGCAGTGGACAAAACAAGAAGTGAGGATGGAGTCACATTTAAGCACGAATGCAGAAGCTTCACAAGCACAATCACTTCTGTCGAAACAGAAACGACCAGGCCTCCGACGCCGTAAATGACCGTGCACACTAATGGGTCAAACCTGATCTGTTTGATCGAGCTTTGAATTCCAAGAGTTTCCAACCGACATCTGCCAAGCTCGCCATGTTCTCAGTGTCAAGTGTTGCTAGATTTGAATTCTTTCCGGATTTTTAATTTTCGAAGTAAAATAGCAATGGTAGTAGTGATCCGCGATATGCAAAAAAGGAGCACTGTAAACGTTTCAAAATGCCAATGTGGTAATTGAAATAATATTTTTTAATCAATTTTCCATTATGCGTTCATTGTTTTACAAATATTACCAAAACATATAACTGTTTTTAAAAATGACCTTTTATTTTGAAACTTGTTCCGCCCATGCCTTACTTTTGCAACTTCACATAGCTGTCAAAGCACCGAAAGTACGACAATGACGTAAATAAGATAACCTAGTAAACACATTAAAACGGCTTTTTTTCGATATTCATATTCCACTTGCTTTAAATTCCAACTATTTTGGCTAAATATGTTTTACTAATTAAGTCTTTAAAGCTAAAATAGAGCGAAAATCGTGTAAAAGTCCGTGACGTATCAACCTGCTGTAAAGCAGTTTGCCGTGTTTGGGTTGTCAGTGTTGAAGGGACCTGCTTCAGGAAAAGGATGTGGAGATTTAAATTACAGTTTTTGGCGTTTTTGGCTCTTTTGTCTAAAGATTCTAGAACGTTTGCGCTTCAGGATGTAACGGCCGAGCTTTTTGGGAAAGAAAAATACGGAACAGTGGCAGCGTTTGGGGATTTTAACTCGGATAAACAGACTGACATCTTTGTTATCAGAGAGGGTTGGTTGATTTGCACACATTCCTAATTTCTTACTTTTTTTTTTTTTACTTTCAATCCCGCAAGGTTTTTTTTTTATAATTAAGGAGGAAGAAAATAGGAAAGGCTAAAGTTATTGCTAATATGTCTAGGTAACTTGCTAAATTGAGCAAGATTTAGCTAAAGATTTTTTTCTTCTAAAGTCAGAAGTCTTGGATAAAACGTATTAATGTGAAAATGTAATAGTGTTTGCTTAATCTGCTAAAACAACCCTCAACGAATGTTATTGAAAAATTAATAGTAAAAAAATTAGCTGTAATGATCTACATTTGTAAAAGAAAATCTATAAATGCTGAAAGTTAACACGGTAAACGTGGGATTTTAATTTGTTTTGCCTTCTAAATTAATACATATATAGCTAGTAAAATGACTTTGTGTTTATAGATTTTTTTGTAATTGTCACGCTTAAAGTAATGTGTAATTTTCTGTCTCCTAACTTTTCAGATTCTGAAGTTGTGATCTTTTTGGCTGACTCCAAGTCCCCGTACTTCAAGCCTAAAGTTCAGATCACCAAGGACATTTTACCAAAGTAAATAGTAGTTAATGGTATAATTGTGTTTGCTTTTGTTGGGTGTCAGCAAGCGACAGATATTTGAAACTTTTGTTTGCTATGTAGGAGGGAGCGAAATGGCCAATCTTACCTGATTCTTCCTGTTTCAGGGACACTGTTGTCACCAGTGTGGTTCCTGGAGATTATGATGGAGACTCACAGATGGATGTCCTTCTTACTGCTCAGATCAAATCTGATAAAACAACTGTGTTCATCTTTTGGGGGAACAACCAAACATTAGGTACACGTTGGACTTGATGGGCCTCTTCATCCAACCTAGTCTGGAGAATTTATACTTTTACTCATTTGCTTTTACTTAACTCTTAACAAAATAAGATTATATGATTATAGGCTTTTTATCATTTGCCTGTCATGCTACCTACCTTTAAAAGCTGCTTGCTCTAATTTTAGGGGGGCTAATGTGGCCATGCCTCAATTTGTTCAGACAGTATTTAGTCAGTTCAATCTGAAAAATTATCATCATGAGTTTACCTCTTGTTTTCTCCAAAAACAAACTTGTTAAAGAATGCCACACAAGGCTAATTAACTTGTTGTTTACTTTTAAGAGCATATTGTATTGTTGATTATTTAAAGACCTAAAAGCAATACTGTTGTGGTTACTCAAAATCTATTGGCTCATTTTGTGCAGATACAACTGGATGGCTCACGTTGAATAAGACTTTTACAGATCAGCCTCTCATTATGGAGTAAGTATCACTCATTATGTACTTTTCTTGCATTAAAAAAAATCTATATTTTGTCAATTCTTTTCACAAGAATATTTCTTTACATTTTGCGCTTGGATGCTTTTTTTTTATTTAAACAGTTTCAACGGAGATATGATCCCTGATGTTTTTGGGGTTACCAATCCTCCTCTCACGGAAGTTTGCTTCCTCTCTAACAGGTAAAATGTTAAAACACAGATATTTTCTCCTGCTCGTATAGATTGGTTTTCGTCTGAAATCGAAGAGCTTCAATTAATCATGATGATTTGCTTTTTCTTTAACTATAGGAATCCTGAATGGCACAACGCGCTGAGTTCTCCTGTAAAAATGCGCATACCACACTCCAACGCTTTCATTGACCTTAACAAGGACTTTACTGCAGGTGAGTCACCAATCTAAGTTGTTTTTAACTGCAAGAAAGTCAGGATGTGTCTATAGGTTTTTTAAGCCCAGAGTGCTTTTAATGAAGGTTTTATTTTTTGAAAGCTCTGTATTTGCAGTTATTGTAGGGATGATTCAGTGGTATTAGTCAGTTTTTATGATTTTTACTGGTGTTTGAGATTCTTTACTATCATAATCAGAATCAGCTTTTTTGGCCAATTATGGGTGCACATGACACTGAGATAAAGCAAAGGGCAAAGCAAACACGGGGTAAAGTATACATAGGTGCGAGAAATTGACAAAAATATAAATGCAACATTCAAGCCAGTTTAAAAATTCTCTTGTCAGTTTTTACACTCTGTGTTTGAGAAAAGGTTTCTTAAAGCGACGGCTTGGGGAAAGAAGCGGTCTTTGTGGTGTGTGGTCCTGGCATACAAAGCTCTGAAACACCGGTTGGGGGGGGTCCTAAAGAGATTGTTTCTGTAGTGTGAGGGGTATGTGAAGATTCTACCCACCTGCTTCCTAACCCTGAACTGGTACAGGTCATGGATGCAGGGAAGGTCAGACCTGACATCTCTCTGCGGTCTGTCCTTGTCGTGTCTGGTTGTAGATCCAAACCAGACAAGGACTGATGTGGTCAGGACAGAATGGATTACGGCAGTGTAAATGATGGTAGGCAGTTCATGAGGCAGGTTGAACTTCTTAAGTTGTCACAGAAAGTACAACAAAAGTCTCAGCTGGTTGAACCAGTAGATAAAGAAGGGCTGTTTATTATAGGTTACTTAAGACACCATTTGTTTTTTTTAGTGCAAAGCAGTCACAGGAAAATGACTCGTGAATCTCCAAAACAAAATGTGTAGTAGATTTATCCTAACAACCAAGGGCTGTTTGGCTGTTGTCTTCAAATTTGTTTGAGATCTTTCCAAGTGGAGTACCTTGAAAAGAGTTGCTGCAGGTGAAGTTCTTTTCTGAAGATTCAAACCTTCCACCTCAGTGAAAGGCTGCAACTGTCTGACTGTCATCAGGTTCCTGAGGGTAGAAACACTGGTCATTCTTCTGTTTACTACAACGATAACCCCTGTGTTCATGTGATTTTACTCCTTCCACTTGCGAGCATATATGATAAGAATGTCGGCCTGTTCCTATTGCATTTGCATTTATATGTAGCCTTCATTTAATGTCATCAGGAGGTTGAATCCATCCATGTTTGGCACAGCAGCTGTCTGTTGTGTCACTCAAGTTTTACCATTTAACCTTTTTATTCATCTCTCCTGAGCTTGTAAGCCACAAGACATGCAGTTGGATTCCATACAATCAGGTGATTTATACACTAGCAGCACCACTTTAAAATCGATCCTGCAGATTACTGGTTGCCAGTGTGAGGACCTGAGAGCAGGAGTGAGGTGATCGGTCCTCCTCTTTCAAGTTTAAACTCTGGTCAGCAGCATCTTGAAGAAGCTGTAGCAGCTCAAGGGCAGACAAAACCCTGCTAAAGCACTACAGCAAGAATGAGCTACTATGAAGTCTTTGCTGGACATGAAACTTGCCTGCATTCAGCTAAAATAAAAGTAAAAAGCTATTTACATGATAGTATTAAATCTTGTTTAGTTACTTGTCCTGTCAGTCTCATTACAGTTTCAGTTTCCTCGTCTGTGTGTTTTAACAGTTATTTCCCTGTCGGCTTACAGTGAGCTGCAGACTCCAGTGTCGTTGCAGCTAAAACCATAACCTCATGATGCAAGTAGACACTGAGTCCATGTAATCTCCCATGTAAATAATCTGTCCAAGAGGATCAAACCTCACTTCCACTCATACAAGGAATTCAAATAATGAAAAACATTTTTTTTCTGATCACAAAAGGGAACGCCATTGTTCGTCTTTCTTCAGGCATGTTCAAACACATGATCACAAAGGCACCAATAAGGCAGTCTTTGTCACATAATTGCATTCAGCTGTTTTCCTGTCGCTCCATATGAATGTGGGCTGCACCAACAGCTCGAGAGGTGGAGAAACTGCCACTCTGGCTGCTGTGGTTCATGGGAGAATTGCAGACGGGTGGGAGGAGGGGTCAGAAAGAGATGGAGTGATGGAGCTGATCTGCAAAGGCTTGAAGTGAGGATGGGGATGAGTCCTAAGAGGGGCTCGGTTCTGTCTGCTGCTGCCACCTGCTTCTTTAAGCAGCACCGTCTGGAGCACCAGAGTGACGCCTAAACACGGATGATTTTCAAAGGCACTCCAGATTAAAAATGTTTTCCATATACCATCAGAAGACACGAGTCAGAGCCGAGCAGCTTTTTTATTTGCTAAGCAGCTTGTTTGCAGATCCACAGTGACTTCAGTTTGTGCTTCACTCAGGATGCCTTCAGGAAATGCAGCAACAACACAACAGCTCATCTTTAAATCTCCCTCCTGTGAAAATAAAACTCCTTTAATTAGAACTAAAGGGATTGTATGAAACAAAGTGCTACAAAAACAGCATTTTTAGTTGTTTGTTTTCTTTTTTTAAGGCTGGGGGAGATTTTTTTTTAACTTATTGAATAGTTTGACATCTCTCAGATTCTCCACTCATCTCAAAAAGCACAACAAATTCTGAGGCGTCATCAAGATGTAAAATGGATTATGAACTATTTATATTAGAAACAGATTAAATACAGATATTTTTGTGGGATTTTAAAGTTAATTTGACTTGTTTTGAGTTCATTTTGTGTAGCAGCGATTAACAATGGCCAAAAAATAAATAAAAGAAGAATAAAAAATAAACAGACAATTTTGAACCAGTCTATGGTTCAAAACTAAATTATTTATTAGTAAGTATTAAATATTAAAAACCGTGTCTTCAAGTTTACCTAAAACAACTGAAAACCTCACGAGTATAACAAAAAAATAATTTAAAGATTTGTTTATTACAAGGTTTCTGTGTGGTCAGGTTGACAATAAATACTAAGAGTTAAGAGGACACCTCCAAACCAAAGATAAATGGAGAAACCCAATAGTCCTGAAAATGTAACAGAACTTCTGGATGGTGGCACCACACAAGTGGAACATATTACACGTCTACAGTGTTGCCTTTTACTCGACCAAATATGAAGGTTCTTTGCTGAACAGCAAGCGTGAAGTGTTTTACTCATGTGGTTCAAGGAGGACAAGGCCCGTTTCACTGCGGTGTCATGACTCCAATCTGGCCTGGTCCGTGTCATTGCTGTAAATGCTTCCATGATATTATACGAGCTGACCCCACTACATCAGCGCTGCCAGTGAGGGGGGGAAGAAGGCTGGGAATAGTTTCCTGGCCAATGTCAGGGCCTTATTACTGCTTTATTGGACTCTCCAGTCAAGTAGCTTGCAGGTGACCGCAGCATGTGACATATTCCTATGCTCTCTCTGCATTTTCCTCCTCTTCTTTTTTTTTACAGGAGTTCCTCACCATCACTGCAGCAATTCAGAGGCTTCTGTGAGACTTTCATAAATGCTTTCTGTATTTATTTGACTAAATTTCTAATTTAAAGTCTCTCTTTGATCCAATTTTGAGCTACTGTTAACGCATCCCAAGTGGTCTTTTAATCATGCATTATTTATTCAGTTTTTTGGCAAAATAAAAAAAATAGTAATTTTCTAGGGCATAGTTTCTAGGACATGGTTTTAGAGTTCATTAGAAATGTACCCTCTTAATTGTGGACAGGACTGTTGCCACAGATCAACTTCCTTCTTCCCCTTCCCATAGCTGAGAGCTCAAAGCAGAAAGCCTGCATGTGGCCCACCCAGCATATTTTCTACTTCACAAATACACTCTTTTTCTTTAACTGAATTCCTTTATCTACTTCTTATTCGACAATGTGCGTAAAGAAATGAGAAGAAATTAAATTTTAAGCTAAATTCTCTTAATATTTGCCCTCCATTGTCAGAACATGTTAAAAAAGCATGATTTTTATGGGGTTGTATCCAGACTTTCATTTATATTTAAATAAAATTACTTCCTTCTGTCTTTTTTAGATTTTTTTATTTGTTTTGAACAAGGTTGAGCAATCTGTAACTCCCTGGAAGCAGTTTATAGACGATAAAAAATAAAATTGTTATAGTCTCAAACTTTACCTTCTCTTTCATCCACTTCCAGGTTATCTTGGTAATGCATCACTGCAGACCCTTGTCTGCCATTGTAGTCGAAATTCTCTTGAGATTTACATGATTTTTATTTTTCTAATTGCTAGAAACAGAAACTAGGTCGTCAGTTCCAACCTCGTTAGTATTTTTATAACTTTTTTGTTATTTAAAAATAACATAATCCTTTGGCATATTTATTTTCTATACCAAACAGATGCTGCATTTAAGTTGTGTTTGCTATATACATTGCTTTTGGTGTTGGCGCTCCGGAAAAACACACACACCTCATTCCGTCCTCAAAATGAGCTTTCCGTTACCATAGATCCAGCAGCAGTTTCTATTTACGCAGACACATGTTCGGCATAAAGAAAGCGTTATGAGCCAAACCCGATTGGAAAGTGTGTGTGTGTGAGTTGCAGTGATAATCCTCCTCATAGCGCCTGCACCTACGTTGTTCCCTGTAATGGTTTTAGAAGATTATTTCTTCCTGGAATAGCATCGCTTCATTCTGCGCCTGTGTGTTTTGCCATGTTCGTGAATAAGCCATTTTGATGGATCAGGGTGGAAGGCACACATTGTTGTAAGGGGCAACATATTAGCTTAGAGATGGATTTATTCTGCAAAGCTCAACTCTTTCTTGCTGGTTTGGGCTCTGCATTGTGTCTGTGTGTGTGTATGGTCTACATATCAAAGCTGACATCAGGTTGTCAGGGAGCTTATTAATTGCCTCGCTCAGGTCTGTGGGAGATTAATGGTGCATTTAATATTGTTGAAGCTTGTGGCAGTGTGGTTCCACCTGTTTCAATTTCTAGATGCAACCATGGAGCCAGCATGTGAGTCAACGTTTTTGGCTTCCCAAAACGTTTTGAGGCAGGCGTGTGTTTAGAAAAATGTCCTTGGTCTTTTTCTCTTAAAGCATTTCCAGGGCTCTCGATCTTTCTGACTGTGTGGATGCGGTTTCTCGGCTCACACATCTTCTCTCTGATGACATGGATGCGGTCTGAAAATATTTCTTCAGTGGTTTTCATCTGTCCCATCTCTCCACACTACAGCAAATCATGTCGGTGAGCTTTGAGCAGGGCAGCAAAAGCTAGTTTCACAGTCTGCTGCATCTCTGTGGCAGAGGACAAGGCCACACATGTGAGGAGACACTCAGAAGAAGCTCGGTTGACCAACACCACCTTCAGGTGGCTTAGTTTGTTCATTCATTTGATCAATGTGATAATGTTATTAATAATTGAAGGCAGAACCATTAAAGTTATGCTGTTCAAAAGTAATTTTAAAGAAATCGAATGAATTACTTTCACTCTTGCAGCAGTTAACAAAAAAGTTGTTGCTATCCTGCTTTGTCTCTGTAGAACCACTTCTTAGCTGTTGGTATCACCTTTTTTCCCAATTTCTTGAATTGCGATTGACTCAGAAGTTGTGCTTTATGACAGATGCTATAAATCAGGGGTCTGTAACTGAGGCCCCGGGGGCATGTGCAGCAATTTTATCCATGCATTGTGGCTCTTCATCTTAAAAAAGCACAAAAAACCAAACATTTTGAATAAATAACGGGTTTGTAGATTTGGCAACTTTGTGGTAAATTTAAATACTTTTAAAGCACATATTTTTATCTTCTGCTTCAGCACAGTGTCTAGTTGTTGTTCAGTGAAAAAGTTAAAATAATATAAAAATAATAGTAAAATATTTAATAAAATGAAATATTATTAAAATAATATACCAATAATTAAAAAAAAATTAAATTTACATTTGTAGATATTTTTTATAAATTAGATGATACGCCAATGGTGTTTAAATTTGATAGTAAAAGCAGAAAAAGGATGAAGATGCAGCATAAACAGAAAATGCCATGTTTGATTTCTTGCATTTTTGATGTAAGTTAATCTTTTGTAGGAGGAGGATCTTTTAATGGTATTTAAAAAAAAATTTTACACTTGATAATATAATAATTGTTGAAAGCAATATTTTATCAGTGAATGACCACTAAAACATAATTAAAGTGCATTTTTCTAAGCAGGAGAACTGGGACTTTGTGACTTTCGCTGGATCTTGGTCAATAATAGACTGGACCAAATGTTTTTTTTTACTTTTTTAGCAATACTAGCTGCAGAACCCCACACTAGATATTTTTAAGCCCCCCACACTGTCTTTTTTGTGGATACATTTTTTCCTTAACTACTTTAAAAAAAAACACTTTCATTTTTTTGAACAAACAATCAAATTCCTGATCTGTTTTACTGAACCATTCAATTGGACATTTTCTTTAAAGGTGCAGGTATCCTGCGGTTCTACTGTTTGTAGATACATTTGCTAAACAGGTGTTAAACAGTACAGACATGTAATTTATAGATAGAGGCATCGCTGTTTCGGTCTTCTGCTGCTGTACACCAACATTATTCGGGGCAAGAGTTGTTCATAAAGAAAGGCAGCTTTCAGCCAGAGGTGAATGTTTTTTAGGGAAAAATGATGACTGCAAATGTAGATTTTTGTGTAGTAAAAATGCCACTATTTAGAATGAAAAGTTAGAATAACACTTTGTATTTACAATAAAGTAATTGGGTCAGTAATGTGAGCTTTTTTAACCTATAGAAATGTCTCGTCTTTCAGAGAGATAAATAAATTACCAAATAGCTATTGTCAGCAACAGCCAATATGTTTTACTGACTAAATACACCCCGGACCAGCTTCATGTCACTCTAATCTGTGGAAATATTACTTCTAGATTGATTTTCTACTGTATGATAGTTTGTATCTACCCAAGTACTGGGGGTGCACTCTTTTTTGTGAGAAAAACTTAAACATTGATCACATCAAGATGGGGGTAACATTGGTGTAGAATCCAGTGCCTAGCGGTGCATCTAGCATTCACATGACTATGGTAGACAAACAAATGCACCATTTTAGTCCAGGGCTTAGTTGAAGGGAAAAATGTTAATGTAGTGAAGCATAAAAGGGATGAATATGAAATATTCTATCAAAAAGGTTGGTTGAAAATTATTAATTTTATTAAACTGGAAATGTATTAAAATGATCCTCGGGGCACTACCTTAATGAAGAAAAATACTAATTAGTTATCAGTAATTATCAGTTGTTACCGTTAATCAATAAAGTAATATTGGAATATATATGGCAATTTGATGTTTCTAGTCGTCTTTTTTTGCTGGGAAGACCTCTGAGATTATTTTTGATTCACTTTCAGAGGCTGAAAAAGTTTCTTCAAAACACCAAGAGACATCACACTCTGAACCTGCTCCTCCGTCAAATTCTTCCTCATAAAGGCTAAATCCTCTAACAATATTTTTTTTCTACTTTTTATTTTAGTTTCCATTGGGTTTAGTATTAAACTATATCTAGGTTTTAGCTTCAGAAAGCATAAAAAAACAATAGAGCAGGAGAAGGAACGGGAACAAATAGTAAAATATAACACCCCTGTAAAAAGCATGTAGTCAGTTTAACTGCTTATGGTAATTCAAGGTAGTTTTTCTCATAACTCTATTGTGTTTTTAAATTTGAATGCTAGAACAATGTAAAAATAAAATATTACATATTTTGGACACTGTTAAAGGCTCTAGCGATAAATAACTCACTGAATGGGACATTTGCTTGTAACTTTAGCACCAACAGTCCTGCCCACAACCCAGGATTGAATTTCTAATGAGCTCCTGCTGCTCTGCAGAAAATATGTCCTAAAAAGCGACACAAGCTTTTTGATTTTGGCTAAAAATTGCATAATCGCAATTAATAGACCACTAAAAACAATTTTGCAATAGAAAAAATATAGTTGGTATGGGACTTTAAAAGACTGTTGTCAAACATTGATTGGATATTTGCTTGTTTTTAGACTAACTTTGTTGTGTCACCTCCCTGCAACCTCTTCACATTGAATGAGTGTCAGTGGGACTCAGAGTATCTGTTTCATTGCTGACGCCTGTGACATTTCCTTCCAAATGCCAAAGGCGCTCCTTGTATCCAACTGAGGAATGAAGCAGTCTGGAGGTTAAAGATGGAAAGAACAAATCGATGCAGCCAAACACGGAGGTCTTCACTTATCTGACTGGCTTATAACAGAAACACATGTCTGTACACAGTTTGTTTTTTAAATTTAAAAATTGTTTGGATTCTGTAAAGCACTTTGTGCTGCTCTTCAATGAAGGCAGCTTCATAAAGTTTGATTGGATTAGATACAGACAGAGCCAAAAGCAAGTTCAAATCTCCTATTGTGCTTGATTTTTGTCAGCATTATTGGAACTTTATTTCGCTCACACACTTGCACACAGCTTGTCCTCCAGGCTCTAACAATAAACAATTCGATCTATTGGCTGCGTGTCCTGGCTTTAGCCCCTCTTTAAAGCCCACAGAGGAAGCATCACATTTGTGTGTCTGTGCTGTTGCCTTGACTCTACATGTGTGTCCTTTTGACAGCCAAGCAAGGACAGGAGTCGCAGCGTGTTTGCTGGGTAACAGGTTAACAAATAATGCCCTCAGGGACAGAAGAACAAGGAGGCTTGGCTCTGTCTCTCCCAGCTTTCTGTCTCCTTTCCTGCATTTCAGCAGCTCATTTGTTCGCTGCCCTCATCCTAGGGAATTGCACTGAGAGATTCTTTTTCTAAATTACTTTTAAGTTTTGTCAAACTCCAGTAAAATAAAAGCAATATTGGATACATACTGTTCATGACTGAGGTGACAATTTAAAAGCATAAAAACATGCTGGGCATAAAAGAATAACGTAGAAGATGTGATGTAGTAAATCTTTCAAGGCCTTTTAGACATGCAACAATGATGATGATCAAGGCTTTTGGCAAAGGAAATCCTGGATGCAGAAATGGAAAGTATATATGGGGGTGGGTTGTTAGAATGAAAGGGTAAATAAAATAAAGGTTTTTGCCTTGGTAACTTAAGACTTCAAAAAAGTAAAATAAATAAATAATGTTCTGACATCTTAAATTCCATCTGTTTTGTAAAAATATTTTTATGAATCGAGTCTATACACATTAATTAGCGTCTAATAAGATTTTACCCTTTATGTCCAAAGTAAAGAAGGCAATTTTAACACACACACACACACACACATTATGGACTAAATATATACATTTTCACACTAGGATAGCAAAGAATAAAAAATAAAGAGGTTAAACTTTTTTGGATTTGGGATTAAAGGGAAACAGAAGCTTTTCTAAAGATAACTCTGCAGTGTTGATTCAAAATTACTCAAAACACAGAACATTATGTCTGAAGTTAATACTCTTCTGGGCTGGTTATCTTTTTACCACTTAGATATATTCCTTTGATACTTGAGTTTAACTTCAGCCTATATCCTTGCTTTGTGTCTAATCCATATCACATCTACATTACTGTGGTTTTATATTCATGTATAGTTTGGATGGGTTCATAAAAATGTTAACTCAGCTTTTAACAAGAAGCTAATTGGATTGTTTTCCCCTTTATCCTGTTGAGCAGTTGAGCAAGTAGATCAGATCTGATGGCCTCTTGTGTTGGACAGATGTTCCTGTTAAAATAGGGGGTCAGAAATCTAGGGCACACAGGGTGTATATTTGCATAAACCCCTTCTGTACTTGAGGCTAAGCTTTATTTATTTTGATTAATTGGGATTTTTGGCAGCAAATTTGAGTAGAATGAAATTACATTGTAGTGAAATCTGGTGAATTGGTGAATGAATTTGAAGAGCAGTAAATATGTGGAAAAAAAGTGGGTCACTTGTTGTGGTGCAAACATTTGCATGTGGGTGAATGCATGCCATTTCTTGAAGTTTTCATGAGTTCTTTGCTGCAAACAGAACAGTTAGCTGAAGCTTTTCTCAAAACAAAT
Source organism: Oryzias celebensis (assembly GCA_014656515.1). Classification (NCBI taxonomy): domain Eukaryota; kingdom Metazoa; phylum Chordata; class Actinopteri; order Beloniformes; family Adrianichthyidae; genus Oryzias; species Oryzias celebensis. The sequence goes on from BNCR01000003.1 coordinate 4,288,675, forward strand.
GCCATGTTTACTGCTTTTGCATTTTAGCAGAAATACTTTATAAATGTGTAGCTTATTATACAATTATGTCCATCTGTAACTTTCTTAGTTGTTTTTTAATTTATTTTAATTTCAGTTTGACAAAAGTAGCAGGACATTAAATGATCAAATGGTCCTAACAGCATTATTTGATTTGCAGAATTGTAAAGAAATCTAAAACTTTAAAGTTCATGTGAAAGACTCTTCTTTGGAATTTTGATTTTTTTAAGTAGATTTAGGGTGTATTCAGACTGAGAAAGTCCCTTGGTTCAGTCCGAGTCCACTTAAATTGGTTCAGATTGAGTCCTGAAGATTGCTTTTGGTCTGTTTTCAGACTGGCGTCTCCCGGAGATTTCTGTTTCAGACCAAAGCTTGTAAACAAAACCACGTGACTAAAGATCTCTTCAGTCATTGACCAAGCAGTTCGAGGCGGGTCAAAAAAACAAGAGACAGTCAGAGGTGCAGGGCTTTAAAATCCTTGCCAGGATGGTTAACTTTGAAAAACTTTCGATTACCAGTTTTGAACGTCAGAAACAACTATTTTTACTTGTTACTTTGGTACGACAGAAGCCTGCTGCAAGATGTTTCTCAGAAGACGTGCCTCGTGTGCTTTAACTCAGAGGATGTTAGCTGTAGTACTGGGGAGACGTCAGTTATCAAGGTGTTTATGACATATAGATTGAGAATATAGTAAGAAAGAGTCTGTGTATGGCTAAAAGTTGTTTTAATCAGCCTGCATTCACTCTACCACATTTCAATGAGTTTCTGCGTCTCATCTTTGAACTGCAAACTACAAGCTAGGTTTTAGGATGACGTCACAGCAGCGCGTGCTGCGCAACAAGACACAGAAAAGCATTTTCAGCTGTGTTAAAATAAACGTTCTAACAAGTAAACACGCATGCAAATCTCTAACTAAAATAATTAAGGTCGTTATGAAAGATCTGAGCAACCTCTGGCTTTTCTGTTTGATACATGTCTGGTTGCTGAAGAAGCCTGTAGTCCTCTACAATAGCGTGAGACTTTAATTTTAGTTAAAGCAATTAAAAGTTTGTATAATGTGCACTTTAAGGCTTTATAACAATACCACAGAGAGAGTGTGACATTTATCTGACTAATTTATACCTAGACTAAAATTCCCACTTCACTTGATCAGCCATTTTTCTTTGTTGAACCTCAAACTAATCAACAATGCCTTAAAAGTGCAACAAAAATGGGGTCTGGAAGGTATGCATGAACCCAGATGAATCAACTATAGTTCGTGTTGTTTTTTTAGAAAGAAAATGCCAGAAGACAAGAAAACTATGGTATGAATCAAAAAACATTATCTGAATCCAAAGCACCATTAAAAAATGCAGAAGATTATTAGGCCCTATTTGTGGACTGTGTTCTGTGCTAAAGATGCAGAATGACCTCTTTGTCATCTGGCATGTTCTCCTCATGTTAAAATTTTTGGCACATAAATCTACTTTTTAGTTCTGTCTGCACACATTTGGTTTAATTAGCTTTGGATTCGTTTAAAAATACTCTGCGTCTCCTGCAGTTTGGTCTCCTCAAATATATCTAACAATACTTGTGAGCCAATTTAAAGTGATGACTGAGTACTTCAGCTGCCAGTCTTTATTCATAATTACATCTACAAGGCCTAAATTAGAAGTTGGCTTTGACATTTGATTGATTGCCTCCACTTTACCTCTTTTGAAGGCACAGTAATAATGCTATTCTGCACCATAGTAATAAATGGAAAACATGCAGAAAAGGACTGATTGATGACTCCTGACTTCTTCTGCCTGATGCTTGTCCATGATTTTTTTCTCTGCTGAGGCTTACCATCTTTTTAGCTTCACCCTGTCTGTTTATTCAGGGGCTAATAGGAGGCCTAGCTCTTATCCACCCACTGCAGCTAGATATAATTGAATAGAGGGCATAACACTGCTGTAGTCAAACAGGCAGCAGAGGCCTTTAAATTGCTTCCAATCCCCTTAACAAATCTGATGGAGAGCCTATGAATATCTCAAGGACTTCTCACCTTTTCTCTGCATTTCCTGTTTTTCTGCTCTCCACCCCCTACTCGATGCTGTTTAATTTTAAGTATCACAATTTGGATTAGTTCTCTCTAATTAACCTTTATTCCTTTTTTGGAGCACAAACCAGTTTTCAGGTCTGGATTTCTCGTGCAATACCTGTAAAGTTTATGAAGTGAGACACTCTGGGCAGGTCATAGCGCCAAACCAGTGGGTCATCATTCACAATGAAGCAGTTTCTGGGATCTCCATTGTCATTTGTTTCATCCCTGGCAAACAGCTGTCCTTACGTGTTGATATTAGCATGTTTCTAACAGTGACATTGCTCTGGTGTTTCTTAGAAACTTGCATCATGTCTTCCAAAGCACCATGAGATGCTGTTTACATTGAGATAGCTTTTTCCCCTTACATACTTGAGCTGTGTCAGCTTGAGCTTTTCAAAGCTTGTATTAGGAACAGACACACTTGTAATTAAACTATTAGCATGAAAGGAGAAGCTGATTGTAGATGATTGGTTGGATAGCAGCCTGATGACAAAGAAATTCACATGCACACTCAGACATTTAATAATATGCTGAAATTAGCCAAGTGGGGTTGGATGTTTTTTGTGTTTACGCTAGAGTGTTATGTGTGGACACAAAGGTATACCTCACATATTGTTGAATTATTATTAGGCAGTTGTGTGCGCTGAGAGACTAATCAAGTGATTTGCAATAGAGCTCCTGAGTGAATAACAAATGAAGCGTCTGCTCTTATACTGCTTTATTTTTGTGAATCTGCAGCTGTTCTATTGTAAAATTGTAAAATTGTAAAATTATTATTATAAATTATTGTCACAAGAAAGACTTTTGATCCAAAAAAGGTCTGTGAACTTTCCTGTTGTAACTTTTTTAAAACTTGAGAGAATCCATCAATTTCTTTTACCAACTTTATCCCTTTTGGGGTCACTGGGCTGCCTGAGCCTGACCCTGACCCGGCTACTGTTGGGCCAAGGCAGGGTACACCCATGATAGGTCGCCAATTTGTGGCAGGTCACACAATCACTCCTGCACACACTCACACATGCACACGTAGGGACACTAAAGTAACCAATCAACCTATGAAGCATTGGACTGTGGGAGGAAGCCAGGGTTCCCATGGAAAACCCACTCATGCACGGGAAGAACATGCAAACTCCACACAGAAAGGTCCCAGCCAGGATTCAAACCAGAGCCTTCTCACTGTCAGGTGACAGCGTTAACCACTGTGCCACAGTGCCACCCAACTTGATATTGATTATTTTGGAATTAAATGGACAAGAAAGACTAAAACTTTTGGGAAAATGCTTCAAAGATGGTTCAGTTTGGCTACAAATCCTTCAGTAAGCCATTGTGACTTACAAGAAAAGATCACAGAAGAAAATGAAATATTGTTTGTACATTAAAAACTGAAGAAACAGCAAATCTCTATTAAAAATTACAGGAAGTATTGTTGGTATCACATAGGCTTATATTTTTCTGTGTGATATTTCTTTAAGAAATCAGTTGAAGTGTGATAGAGGGCCAAGCCAAAACCTCATTGTATTTAGTATAAATTGCTTCCTTTTGGACACTTTATTTCTGGACTAGATTAGCATTAGTTCAACATTCAGAGTCAAAACTATACATTTTTCAAACTCTTTGAAAACTTTAAAACTTGGGCCCGTTCTCTATGCGCACTTGAAAAAAGAAAATAGGCGAGGAGAGAGAAGAGTCATGAAGTTGCTCTGCTGCGACATCCTTAAGTGTTTACAAGATAAGATCCCAGTGTGCATTTCTCTGATCCACCGTGTCTTTGGCACCAACACACCCGCATTGCTGCTAATCAGCCAATCACGGCTGGATTCTGTCTAAGAGGCCTGATTGGCTGATTAACCAGGCTAATCAACACACCACCCACAGTGAATGCACACAACGGAAAAGAAACCCACATACTTTAAATGGGGAAACTGCATTGAACCTTGTGTGTTCATGATCTTCTCATATATGCAGGCAAGTTGATGCAAGTTTTCCATTTAGACATTTTCTGTATCATAAAAAGTGTTTGTTTGTTTGTTTGTTTTTTGTTAGAGAGTGAACTAAGTACTATCCTTTCAATCCCCATTTAAAATGGTTTATTTCTAGAAACCAAAATAAATAACAGTGAAAGTTCCCTCTGGATTTGTCTGTCCATCCATCCATTTTCTCAACTCGCTCTGACCCTTTCAAGGTCACAGGGCTGCTGGAGCCTAACCCGGCCACTTGTGGGCAAGATTTAAGTCATTGAACAAAATACTTCAGTGGGATTCACTGGAACATTTTAGTTCTCCTGATGCATATATGCATTATCTGAATCAACAGTTGCAACATTTCTGCTTCATCAAAAACAATTCATTGGTTGGTAGTTCATTTCTGATGACTTCTGTATCTGTACTCTGTATGCTTGATTGATTTAACCAAGCAAGCGCTATTCTTGTAACTGTGTAAGAAAAAGTTTGACAGAAATGAGCTGCCAGAGGACTAGTTTTGGGATCTGCAAGACAAAAAAGCTTTTTTTGGGGGTAAATTTTCAAATAAAAAATTAATTTGTAAAATATGAATCACCATTACCATTGCATCTTTTACCAGTGGTCCTAACTTATCGACGTGTCTCACACTAATCCCATCCAAATTCTAAACATTGCATGATCAAGTTTAGAATTATATGAGTAGATGAGGAGACGTACAATTTGCAAGTGCAAAAACTTGGCTGTGTTTTTGCACTTTTTAATTCTAAATTCACGACAAATTTTGTATTTAAGTCTCTTAACCACAAGTGAATACTATTATAAGCAAAAACATCAGAATATGTATACAGCCTTCCTTCGTTTATCGCTGGGGCTAAATTCCATAAATAACTCACAATAGGTGAAATCCGCAAAGTAGAATTACAGATGTTTTTAGGGTGTAAAACCCCTCACTGCACACTTTATAATGTTTTCTCAAACAGACATGAACATTTTCCCACTTTTCTCTCTTGTTTAAACTATCAAAGTTCAAACCTTCATAGAAAAATAAGTTTAGTGTTATAGAATGAAAACAAAGATCTGATCATGATCAAAGATTTACACAACTCTGGCAAGTTGGACGTGCAGTGTTAATTAGTGTCTGTGACATGGCATGGAGGAGATTAATTAACAAGCTCTTCAACCAATCAGGATGCAGAACCCAGTTTGCTGAAAACGAAAAAAAATCACAGTGTAAAAAAATCTGCAAAAGAGCAAAACCTCAATATAGCAATATAAAATCCTATATTTGTTTTTGTTCGTTTCTTTCTTTTAACCTGAAATCACCCTGATGCCTGATCCATTGTGATGCTGTCTGCATATCAGGGAAATAGGTTGCAATCATGAGTTTCTGATGCTTGTCTGGTCCTTCCATGCAGGCTCCAAAGCATCAGTGCAGCTTTGGTTGTTTGATGAATTTCTTTTGTGTGTGTGTGGGTGTGTGTGTGTGTACTTTTCTATGCAGAGCACATTCCATAGCTCTCGGTCTTAAGGCAGATCAATGTCAATATTTATTTCATGTCCAATTATCTGAGCAGAACCAAAAAAACAGTAATGAAAGCAAATGCACTCTTATATAAAGTCACACAAAACTGCTTCAGAATTGTGACTTGCTGCTTTAAGCTTCAAGAACAAACAATATAAGTACAAGTGGAGGATATAGGATTCCAATAGAGTAAGCTACTGGCATTACTGGGGGCTGAAGACTCAAGAAGGCTGAATGAAATCCTGTTGCTTAGAGCAACCTCAGCCCTCTGTTTTGCTGTTTATTTCTTTCCACCTGGTCCTCTCCTATGCTGCTCCAAGAAGCCTGTTATTCTAGTCTCAGCTAGATTTCCCATTTAAAAAACGGAGACAGGTCAAAACAACAAAAGTCAATAAAATTCAGAACAAAAATCTTTCTCTTGAGTGTTTTAGCATTTTCATTTTTCATTTTTGGCTTTCAGGTTGTCAGAGTTTAACACAAACTGTAACACAAATACATTCTGTTGCCCGAGCTTGAACTAAAGTTAAATACTGAACTTAAATCACTTACTGCTAATCTATCAGAAAATATGTCATGTGTTTAGCTGTTTGACTGTTAAGATCTCCTAAATCAGGAACAAAGTCTTTGTTTAGTCCTTAAATGTATGTGTCACTTTACAATCTGTCTTTTTGGGAGAAGCGGGTTCCTCCTATTCGGAATGCGGGGGTCAGGGGGTCACTCAGTCCAGTTCTCATATACAGTCAATGGCATGCAATGATTGAATAGTGCAGAGAAACAATAGAACCAGGAAGGCTGGCCATCTGTTTTTGCCCATTCAAGTCAAAGACAAAAAAACCACAATGACTCATGCGGCTCAGATCAGGAGAAAGAGTTTATGAATGCAACATAAAGAGACCGTAACATTAAATAAAGAAGATGACAACAGTAGAGGTCTATAGCATCATAAATTAAGCTGTTTTTCAGACTTACTCACCTGAACCAAAAATGTTTGATATCTGGTTTTATATTTTTCTAAATGCTACAACACTGACAGGTTTTTTTAAAAACACGAAAAAATGTTTTAACTTCTTTGCCTTTGTTGTCTTAATAGTGTGCTGCTGAACTATTTGTGTTTCCATTGGGATTTCAAATATTACAGCATGATGGACAATCATCTCCTTTTCATAATAACTTATTAAATACCAATTGGAGATAATGTAAACTTCTTATACCACTAATACGTAGAAAAACAATAAAATTAGCTTTTGATAATGTTTTAACTCCCCAATGATAAAATATGACGAGCTCTTAATGTTACTGTTTTATGAGTGAAAATGATCTTTATTGATTTTAATATATTTATAAAGCACTAGGTTGCAACTGTAGTGGTCTCAATGTGCAATCTAGATTCATTATGATTACTATAATGCAATTCATTTTAAATATTCCAACAAGGCCAAATTATTTTTTTAATACTGCGAGCTGTGAGTACAAGGACTATAAGGCAATAAATAAAAAAACCACAAACATAGAAATTGTAAATAATCTAAATATCTGGAATTCCCAACATTAAAAATCTAATTCTTGGAAAGAAAATTACTATAGCTTTTTGTCTTAATTTAAAAAAAAAACAAAAAAAAAACGTCAAAATGAAAAATTTAACTTTTGTTCAATGGGGGTTATAATGACCTCTAGCCACAATAGTCGGGGTCAAATAAAACCTATAGCTGTTTGTTTTTTTCAGGGTTTTTGGGTTATTGTTTTTTTTTTTCATTTAATTTTTAGTTAATAAGAAATTATAGTCCTCTCCTTATTTAAACTCCCTTAACCCTGTTTCACCACTTCCAGACTATTTATTCAGCTCAGTCTTCATCAGTTCATCAGCATTCTGTAGGCCTTTAATGCCTCTGCATCTATGTAAAAAAGTGACTGAACATGTAGAGATCTGATCAGAACCGCTCAGTTTCCTGCAGCATTTTTGACCCCAGCCTTTCATCTTCTGTTGAAAAGCTTGCACTTTGAACATCAGGAAACGTGATTTGTGTTACAACTTTTATGCTGATGATACTCTTTTTAATTACCACTCTATTCACCTTCGTTACCAAGAAAAAATTATGTCTGAAACGCTTGTATGATACGCAGTACACCGATAGAAAGATGTCTTATTATTGTGGAACAGGTGCTGGTTGTTTGATTGTAATTGCTGAAGTCATTTAATGCATCCTACTTAATTATTTGCCCCCTTTCTTCTCCTTTTTTTCAGATTTGTTCCTGACAACAGAAGGGGCAACATTTGAGACCTGGATCAACAAGGTAAAAGGCTTTTCTTAAAAGAAGTCAATCTGCTAATGTAACTGCAGTGCAGTTACGTTCAGAAACTTGAGGATCAGGAAGTGTCTTGACGCCTGCTTCAAGAAAAAAGGGGTTGTTGTTTTTCCTTTTTATGTCATTTTTTTCTTTCACTTTCTTCAACTGTGAAAACTACAAAGTACATACCACAAAAATAAATAAATAAATTTAAAGGTGATAAGCATGTCCCAAACACGATAATAACACGGTCTAAGATGAATTTGCTGCTGTGCTGCCCAAGTTCTAAATCCAATTAAATCCAACAAAAAGACTTGGCAGCTCCCAACATGCATCTTAACCAATAGGGGGCCAGAACGGCAACGACCAAAGAATGACAGACGAACGCATGTATGAAATGCAATAAACAATCTGATTTCAGCCAAATGGCACCAACTGCTAATTATTGCACTTTACTTAATGAGGCACATTTACCCTTTCTTAACTGTCAATAAACCCCCAAATATTTTGATTCAAAGAATAGTTTTTGTGACCGAGTAGGACAGAGCTGCATGTCTGACAGCTGTGCCGCTAATTGAAAGAGAATATGCAATTTTTTGTTGGAATTTAACTTGAATTGCACCACTGTAGCATAAACTCATATTTCAGTTAAGGCTAAAACTTATATACTTGTCTTGTCCCAAGACACCGAAGCTCAGCTTCTACTGGATGCATATTTCGACATAAAATAAAATGGTCATTTTTGTCTTTAATTCTAAATTTGAAGTTTTGGATACATTAGACAAGTGAGAAACAACCACGATGACTGTAACTATTATGAGAGAAAATTGTTTTTGAGCATGTTAGGAAGAACATGAAACATGAAAAATCCTGGAAACTCATGTGAGGAAACTAAAAACCTTTTTAAATGGATCAAAACCTTCTGGAGACTCTGCCTCAAAGTGACAACTAAATGGAATACAACCCTCATCTCTGTTGTTATGACTTTTATCTGGACTCAGAAAGATGCTGAAGTTTACTTTCTCTCTTAAAAACTAATTGCACTTGCATTATCACAAGAATATGGAAGCATTATCTTGTTCCATTCTTGAAATGGAATCCTATTGTAAATCTTCAGAACTGTAAATGACTGTTTCCTTAAATGCAACAAATGGCTCAGCAAAGATTTGAGGCTGCTATCTCTGCTACAATACTCATTAATATTCCAGGGAAGTAACAAAAAGAGACTATAGTTCTGAGTTTTGTCAAAGGGCTCTATTTGAAATTCAGCAGGTCGAGGCATTAGCCAAACAGTAGTCCATCTTATCACAGAGAGGGGGAATATGAAAAAAGAAAGGCAGGGAAGGAAAGGAAAAGTGTAGAAGCAGAAACAGAAGGTTTTAGCAGAGACAGAGTTTGGGTAAAAGTAATTACAAGTCGGAGAAAGCCAGAACAAATGTACTGCCAGCCCCACAGAGCTGCAACAGATGAGGTGGGCAGAGGAGATGTCTGCCTGATCACGGCTTTAATGCAATCAGGATCATATGGAACTGTCAATGCGTTACGGTCATATTTAATCGGCATGAGTCATTTCTGTTTTTGAAACCACAGCAAATGTATTCATTGAAACACGGAAATAACTTGATCAATAATATTAAAGATAAATGAAATAATAACTAAGTCAAAGCCTTATGACTTCCCTTACGACTAGATACAGGCTGTCTACAGGTTTAAATGGGCAAACCTGTATGGACCATGCTGGTTGCCTGCAGTAGAAATAAAGCTCATTGACCACTTAAGCCTGTAGAACACAAATGTTCCTGCACATTTTATTCTATGGGCACGCAGCAAGCGACAGGTCATATCGAACTCTTATACAACACACTGGAGTAAAGCAGAGGTGAAGTAGGTGATAGGTCATGTTCGCATGATAAATGAGCGTTCCTTGTGTGCAACTTGACTGTTAATACATTTGCAAATTAGACGCTCATAGTGTAGTTTGTGTGGGCATCCTAAGAGGACTTACTTATCACCTGCACCCACCATGTATGTGGCATTTATGCTGGTTCAGTAAGAAGCCAGTACTCATACTTTACTAATGACTAGAGTGTGGCATACGGGCACCATACGACGTCCATGCAACTTACATTGGCTTTAAGAATACTTCATGATACATTTACCACAAGCGCAGCAATCGTATTTCAAACATTTTTATGACGTCCCTTGAGGTGGCTAGAGAGCCTCAAGGGAACTGCAAGACACAGCTGTACTTCTCTTAAGATGGAGCCGCTTCTCATTACAACACACCCAAAAATCACATGCACTCACTGAGACTACCTCAAAAGATGGGTCCTCGAGCTGGTCTTGGTCTTGGACCAGATTCCGCTTGGGTGTATTCAGACTTAAAATGTGTTCAGGATTATCAGGGGAAACGAATGCTGCTTCACTTTAAGTGAACCCAATGTGTCCAGTCAGAATACACTGCAAGGCTTAAAATACTGAAAGATTGATAGAGTTTTGGTTTTATCCACTATAACTCACAACTCTTGGTTTTCCTTGAATGTACGTCTGCCTCGGCATTACAGGAACTCCTTTCACAGACAAACAAGTCCCTACATGTGCAATCACTTTAATACATTTTTAAAATGCTGTGCTTCCAAAAAATGAATAAATAAAGCACTCCTAACATACTTGTAGAAATCCATGCAAACCCTGACGACCGCGTCATTTCCCAGCAAGCACACAGCATTAGACCCCTGTTAATGCCATCATGGTCCTTGGTTCAGTGCAGCTGCATCTATCGGTCACAGGCCAGCACACTCCTCTTTCTCCAGCACTCTCTTTTAATTAGTTTTCTCTGTTTTCCTTGCAGCCCTAGTCTGTTCCCATCCGTGCCTATTCCACTGTTTTCCTGCGATTACATGAGAAAGCATCCAGAGAAAGAAAATCAAGCCACATAGCTCAGCGTAGGGAAGCAAAGACACCAAGTTGTATGAAAGGTTCTTTCTGATAGCTGACCTGATGATTTGGATTATTTGCTAAAATGCTATTTTTCTGGGTTTCTTTAGTTATCTTGAGTTTTTACCATATCCACAAATCTAAATCGTCAAACTAAAATGTTTGAAGTTTAATGAAATACAGAATAATATCTCATAATAATAATAATAAAAATAATCATAATAATAATCTCTTCATTACAGTATTTATGTCCCTGCATTACCTTTAAATGAATTAGTTTAGTGATGTGAACTGGGGGTGGCTAGATTTTTAATCTGATCATTTTCACGCATCAGTCAGCTGTTCTTAATCACAGAAAGTTTAATCGGGATGGTCTGTAATCACTCTGAAGTCGTCAGATAGTCAGAGGTCATGCTAGGATGCGGTCCACAGGCTCTGCTGTTCAATGTCGAGCACCCATTCCTTTTCAAAGAGCTGAACACACGTTAGTGTTGACAGATGCCATCGATCTCATAGAGTCAGCAATTTATTTTATTTTTGTACAGTAGATGTATGAACATTTATATTTAAAATAATGAGACGATCTAAATTAATACTTTTATGTCATTTTTTTCTAAGATATACCTTTACTATTACACTTGGTGTTACAGTTACAGCTGCTCTTTGGCTCATAAACTTATATATGTTTTCCATATTCCATTGTCCAACCCAGTACTAGCAAGGTGTACTGAAAAAAGTGGCCGGTAAGTGTAGTTACACTTATAAAACCTTGTGCTGCAAAATTTTCTTAAAGGTTTATTATGATTACTAAGAGAAAATATTCTCTCCAAATATTTAAATTTTCCAGTTTCTAGCCGTTGCTTTTAAAAATGCTGCTTGTTATTGTGTTTCTGCTTTTAAAAAAAGTGTTTTTTAGTATTTTTATTCCAAAAACGAATGAATTTCAGTTTGTTTCTAGTCCTCCTGTCTCTGTGTTCTTTGATATTTGATGGTACATTAAACCAAAAACAGCTTAAGGCAGCTGATGAGTCTGTAACCTGTTTTTTTTTCGCCTGTTCTGCGTCTGGAATGATGTTTGTCATCTTGGCTGTTGCGTTTCATGGCAGCGAAAGGGAAATCTAATTACAAGTACAAGAAGAGCTCATTAAGTAGTTAATCTATTCACAGGAAATATGTCTAATATGTTTTGCACTGATGAAGATCACCTGTGCTCTGGAAAATAACAATTGTCATTTTTTGATTGATTGTGAACATAATTTGAGGACAAAAACAATCCATTCTCTAATTAACCGAAAATTACCAAAGTATCACTCATGGAGTTGTGGATCAAGTTGTTAATAGATCAGTAGAAGCTGCAATTCCACCAGTAGTATAGACTGCAGATCACAGTGATTGAACTCAGTTTAATAACGAATGTAAATGTCTACAACAGCTATATATTAAAGACAGATGTTAGACGTTTGATGTTACAGGATGGTATTGAGTTCAAAAATGCACAAACAACAGTTCTGTGTAATTATGTGTTTGTCAAGGAGGAAATATCATGTTTTCAGGTTTTTAATCTCAATTATATGGTTTATGCAGTAATCTTACACCAGCATTCATTTTTGTGTTACTTCAAAAGCGCATATAGTTTAAAACATTGTTTTATGTCAGAAACTATTAAAGTAAACTGCCCTGATGCCTTACACTGTACTTTATGATACTCTAGACAGCATTTCTACAGAAAACCTACTCTCACAATTCCAGGACTAACTTCCAGGAATCTGCAGAGTATCTGTGAAATTCAGCCATTTGGTGCAAAATCACACTCCAGAACATAGCAGAGTTTTTACCTTAAAACCATGTTTATTGCACACATGTACGGTGTTTTTATAGCACGATAAACAGCTAAAGAATCATGATATGCCTTTTTTTTTATTAAACCTGTTAATTCAAGCACGCGTTAACCTAATTTCACAAGCAGATTTGGATCAAATGACTCAGTTTGTTTGGTTTTTGATGTTTTACTGGAAGAAAATTAATCAAATTTAGAAACTACACAGAAAATATAAATGGCAAACAAAAAATCCTCAAATTAGGGCAAGTACCAATACATCAATTTTAATTATCCATCCAATTTATGAACCTGTTAAGTCCTTTTTAGGGTGACAGTCTTCCCAGCTACTGCCATTTGAAGGGGGGTACAAGCTGAACAGTCTGCCAGTCCCTCACATAGACAATTTTATTTACAAAGTACTTTTTTTTTGCATCAACAAGCACATCAAACAGTTCTTGAAAAGAGCTCATCATAAAGACTAAAATCTGGTGCACACCATGTGTCTACTCTTATAATCAGTCTAAAACTAAATATTTAAAAAATATATACAAACATAATTTAAAAAGTTGCAAAAGAAAAATTACAAGATTGTAGTAACCCAGAGAACAATTTTAGACTTATAAATATATTGTTACGTAACAAATAGGCTGACTTTTGTTTTTTGTCAAAGTGTCTATTTTTTTGTCCTTGTCTGGAAATAAAAAACATTTAGCCGTGACAGAATTTGTCATCTGATTCCAAATGTGTAGAGTTTTGCACCCTCTGACACTTAATGAATGCACTCATGTTTGTACACAAGGAAACACAGCCACTGCGTGCTAGCCATTGTACCTCCGAACCATCTTTAGTTTGATAGACCATATCTGTCACCACGACACTGTGCTTACGCCACAGCCTCCCGTTTGTGACACTCGAGGTCACAGTCATGCATTTTCAGTAAGTTTGATTTTTAAAAGCTCATCAATCCTTTCTCTCTTCCCTTTTTTTTGTCCGCCTCTCAGGATGGAAACTTTACCAAGACTGGAGTCATGTCAAAGTCAGACATCAAGATTGTGGGACAGTCCTCCTTTGTGGATTTTGGTGAGAAAAATACTCGTCATTTGGCAAATTGTAATCAGTAAGAATGTATACATGAAAAATTAAAAGTTCTGTCTGAGCATGCTCCAAAATCAGAGATGTTGTAGTTTGTGTGCTGGTTTTTATGCTGTCCTTTTCTATAGTTTTGTCTCCATGTGCATGTGCGGTAGATCCATTCCCTTCTTAGCCCTTTAAGCTCCTTTGCATTTGAAGCTGTCTAGCTTCAAAGCATTCCAAATAGGGCTGTCTGGTCTTTGTGACTTAGACAGTTTGACTGCAGCCTTCTCATCACATAACTTTCTGCCCCAATACAGACAAAAACCATAAATATTCACCCCTTTCCCACTAGGCTCTCTCACACATGTACACACAGTGACAGGCACAGAGTCCACACAGCACACTCCCAATCCTATATCCAGCCAGATTTGTGTGAGCATCTTATCCCATTAAACTATCTTGGACAGTGAAATTCATTGTTCAGTGCAGCTTTGCGTTTTATCCTCAGCAAATCTCTGCTGGTTTTCAAATCTCCAGACTGCAGTGTGCGATCCACAAAGTGGCCCCTGGTCATCCTGTCAGAGCTGCCAGAGGTGAAGGAGAGTGGCGCTAACACAAACTCTTAGAGGCTAACTAGAGCAGAGAGGAGCTCTGAGGAGCTAGATCACATTAACAGGGAGCATCTTAAATATGCCAGCACAAGGATTTTTCCGCTTCTTGCCATTTGTTTCGCTGGCTTTTTAATTCGTTTAACTCAATGATGTCTGTTTATCGATGGTGCCTGATTAAACACAAGACAGGCAAGCTTGTCTGTTTTGACAATTATACACCAATAGCATTAGCCCGTGTCCTCTCTAAGGTTTTGGAAATAATTTTATTTCAAGCAATTAATGATTTGATTTTATCTGCAGATAATCAGTTGGGTTTTAAAGCTCAACATGGGAAAGACGTGCATTTTTGCATTAAACGAAATTGTTAATAAGTACAGACAGGATAATTCATCTGTGTTTTATTGTGATGTGTTTTATTGAAACATCTACAGCCTTTGACAGGGTAAATCCCACCAAACTTTGTATAAAAATGAAAAGCCGGGGCCTTCCAATGTACATTATAAGACTATTAGGCTTCTGGTTCACCCATCAGAAAATGATAGTTAGGTGGGGATCAAGTGTCTCTTCTCCAGTTGGAAATACCAATGGGGTAAGATAAGGATGTATTTTATCCCCACTTCTTTTTAACTTGTATGTAGATAACCTGTTGAAGGATTTGAATGTATGTAAGACCGGTTGCATGGTTGGGGGTTTTAAAGTAAATCATCTGATACATGCAGATGACTTAGTTGTTTTTAGCCCCATTAGCTCTGGATTGCAACAGCTTTTAAATGTTTGCTCTGAACTTGGTTTTGAAACTGATATTTTATACAACTGCAGCAGAAGCGCTGTGATGATTTGTCTTAAATTTGATTAAAACAGAGTTAACTCTCCAAGCCTTGCTGAGACGTTTTATCTATGGTTTCATTTCTTGTACTAATGCTTCTAATAACAAAATTCTTTTAACTTTCACCAATGTAAGGGACAGCACTTTTAGATACCAGTCCCCAATTTGAAGGTTTTGGTATGGTCGCCTCTTGTAAACTTTGAAGTTTTTAGTCTGCAATTGTTTTAGATTTTCTGGTTTATGATACTTAGTAATTTTATGTTATTGTTTTTATTGGTTTTTCATACTTTTATGATCATGAAGGTTTTTATTTTTATATATTCTAAGTTTTTTTTATTGTTGTCACTTGTGGCAAATGGACCTAGAATCCGTAATGATAAAGATCAATCAATTCAAACATAGAGAAACCTTCAGCACAACTTGGCTCAGTGAGGAGGTTAAAGGCCTCAATCAAAGGATTTCAGGAGAACTAAAAGCCATAAAGGAGAATTATAACAGTAAAGTGTTTTTTCAGGAAGATTATGG
The DNA here is from genome assembly GCA_014656515.1 of Oryzias celebensis. Classification (NCBI taxonomy): domain Eukaryota; kingdom Metazoa; phylum Chordata; class Actinopteri; order Beloniformes; family Adrianichthyidae; genus Oryzias; species Oryzias celebensis. The sequence goes on from BNCR01000003.1 coordinate 4,304,319, forward strand.
ACGTTTAGGATCTTGAAGAGGGGGCTTCACACCAGGGTTTGTTGGTTCAGATGGATCACTTTTTTTGCAAATGTGAAAGCTCAGACAAAACATATGAACCCCGGTCCCCCAAAGATAGGACTGGCCAACCGTGGTCCTCAACCCTGATTGATTTCCAGCTCTCTCTGGACTGCTTGATGCTCACTGCCTTAACCAGGTGTGTCCAGTCAGTCATGATGTTGAATCCACAGGCCTAGAAAACCCAACACCTGCCCTTTTGGGCGGAAATGGGATGTTTGCAGGTGAAAAATGGGCAAATCTGTATGAGAGACGCAGGTGATTCACAGAAAAATTAATGATTGTTGACCACCTGGTGAACCCGTAAGGCAAAAATGTTTTTTTCTACTCTGTACTGTGGGCAACAGTTTTTAGTGAATACGTAAGCAGCATATAAGAGTATTTAGGTATATTAAAATTCATTATTTTCATGACCACTTATATTAGAAAATTATTAAATTGTGTTTTTAGTTTCTTTAACTTTTGCTCTTCACGTTGGCTGATGATTAATTGATTTTATGCAATACAACTAAAATTAGAATGAAAAGGCCACATTTTCTGTACGTCAGTTGATTTTTCCTTTTAGGTAATGAACCAATAGGTCATAAAAATGAAGAGTGAATTAAATGAAACATTCTTTCTGTCGGTGACACAAGTTATATTTAACACCCTTTCATTTTTGTCTGGTGTGTGGCTCTTTTAGTTTGTTGTTTCCTTCCAGCATCAAAACTGTTTATTTCTGTCTGTGTGACCTGATCCCTCAGTTGTGTGCTCTGCGTTGTGGTTATTGTTGCTGTGCGAGCTTCATTGCATTTTTAATTAAATCTGGGCTTTTGTGTTGCTTGTGCACATGAGCGCACACACAAACGTATTGATGCTGATAAACACATCCGTATTGGCAAGATTAATCTTTTAATCTCATTGCAGCTCAGGGTGTCCATCAAATATTTAGTGAGCAAACTTCCCCCTCCTAAATTGGCAGTAGACTCTGCCTAAAGGACTTGTGTGCTATTTGTCTGCATCCTTATGCCAAAAGGTCATTTTTGTCTAAGCATCTCTGCGTCCTTTTTATCTCTGGGTCAAAAAAATCCTTTTTTTTAATAGTGTTTTGAATGTCGGCTTATCTTTTGAAACTTTTTCATTTCTTTAATCTTTTTTCCCATCCTTGTGTGGCTTAGAAATGTCGCATGGTGATATTGTCCTCGTTAGATGTGAGGCGTGGAGCTTTTAGGAGGACGTCACGCATCTAATAATCCCTTAAGAGAGCGCTGCCTTGGAAGATCTAATGTCTGTTTTTTTTTCCTGCTTGCTGCCTGTGCTTAAGTCAATCCCTCCTCTGCTGTCACCTTCTATCCTTATTTCTCTTGATCAACTGTGGTTGTCTACTGGCTTTTCATGGCTCTCCCCCCTCAACTTAAAAAAAGCCTGAAGTGTCACTAGATATATGCTGTTTTAATAACATAGTTAGAAAATCTTTGTTTTGGATGTTATCTGTTCTTGTGTACTTTAGTTTTGGGATTCAATTTAACGATTTAAAATGACAACGTGACAGCTGAGTTGTGGAGGGGGGTATAAGCCAATCCCCACCAACCTGCCGTCTCTCACCATGGTTTACTTCATAGGGGAAGATAGTTCAACCCAAGGGGTTGTGTAGAATGAAAACTGCGCGTTGTGGTCAACATGACTGTCTCCAGCCTGAATTGTTTTCCCACTCAGTTAAGGTGGTTGATCGTACAGGTACTGCAGGTTTTTGGGTTGTCCAGACTCATGGAGTGAAGCGGTTGCATCTTAAGGGGGCTTCAGGTGTGTCTTGCCGTACCCTTAAAGACTCATTCCAATGAAAATCATGTTTTTGGTGTTTTTAGGTTGATCTTGTTGCATCTTTCTCATAAAGGAGAACATGTTTATCATAATTATAGATTTAAACGATGTTTCTGAGTATTTATTTATTCAAATTGTGTGGGCAGATAAAACCAGTGGTTTGAAAAAGCTTGGCTTTGTAACGCAGCAACTGTCATTGTGCGGGCCAAAGTCTATCTGCTCCCCTCCAGTTCTGATACATCCACTCTCAAACAAAAAGATCCATTAATGTTTTCCTTTTCCTCATCTGAGTTGGCATCTGGCTCAAAACTTGTACAGCTGCATATCTCCGATATTATGATATATTGCTCTCCGTTTTTTTTTTTTTTTTTTTGCTTGGGGTTGTGAGGGGCTGTAAGCTGGACAAAAGTGTAAACCAGGGATGTCAAACTTCAGGCTTCAAGGGCCAGCCTACCACTGGTTTTCCAGAAATCCAGTGTGAATACTGCACGCATAGGGTGTGCACGGGATACTTAAGTGTCTGTAGGACTTCTGTAGCATGTCCACTCAAACTACGTTCTGATTGTCTAATTTCCTAATCCCAACAGGCTGCACCGCAAGGGGCATGCACTTTTCATGTGTACAGCACTTGTGTTTTGTGACATTGTGCAAATTGCAGGATTTGGGAGGTTGAGGAAAAAAAAAAAAGACAAATTCTTATGACCCACCTGCTACCTGCACTTACTTCCGCCTCACCTGCAAGTTGCACAAGTGTTCGGTCGACCTGTTGCCTGCAGTATGGCTGTAGAAAAAAAAGTGCATGAACACCCACCTGTACACAGCCTGTATTCACCCATAATGGAAACTGTGACTAAGTTTACAAGTGGCATTCCATGTCACTTGTGATTTCTGGGGATTGGGCTGTTGAGGCACCCATTCTTGACCGCTGCCCAAACCACATGGTGCCTACCCTTTCCTATCTTAGGCGGTGGAAGGCTTGATTTTGGTTTTGGACTCAACGCGTCTGGGTCTTGCGGGATGAAGCTCGGTCACCAGGCGCTCGTCTGATCATGAGTTACGGAAAAATGTAGAAAAACTCCCAATAGCACTCTGACCAGCAATTCTTTTTAGTGTTGTGGGCTTTAATTAGCTCCTCCTGTGTCTCCTTAATATTTTCATTTAGAATAATTTAGAAAAACAAAAATGGGCCTCAAGTGACTTTTTTTTAGTGATTACTTAAATAAGTAATTAATAAAGAACTCAGTATTAACTGTGACCGATCCATGACTCAGCTGATGACAAATAAATACTCTTAGATTTGTTCATTTGTAAATGTCTTCCCATTTTGTCTCCACTCACATTTATTCTAATAATCACTATCTATATTGTCCAATGAACTAAATGACTTTTTTCACATCAACTCGCTCAAATAATACCCTGAAGCGTTTTTATCCCTGTATGTGGCCATCCTAGCATATTTTCAGCTTCTCTCACAGCTTTCCACTGAGCTAATTAAAGCCCACACCATGGTTTCAACTAAAAAAGAAGCATGGATAAAAGATGGTAAAAGAGAGTTAAAGCAACGTAAATCACAGGTTGAGGGACAGTAAATGGCACATTTCAAAGGTGATATCAAGTGAGATAAAAAGTGAGGGTAAAAACAAGAAACACCAAAGCAAGAGATCTGAAGAGGGATGAGAAGAAGATGACAGCAAGGATAAGAAAAAGGAACAAAAACAGAAGAGCAGCGAGTGGTACTGCATCCCTGTGGGATCTGAAGTGGGAATTATTTCCATCACACCCAGCATTCTCCCTTTCCTACCCGTACTTTTCTGTCTTTGTCTACTTTTTTTTTTTTTGTAGTGCCTTATTTTCTGTAAAACATACAGAAATCAGTTGTTTTAAGATATTAAGATTCTTACTTAACAATAAAAATGAATTGTCTTGAGTTCAGGTTTGTTATGCTGCTTTTAAAAAGCAGCTAAAAACACGTCTTTTTAAATGGGTCTTTTCTTAATTCTGTTTTATATTCTGTGTTTTACTTTGTGTTTTACTGTTAAGCACATTGTGATTTTTATCTTGAAAGGTGCCATACAAATAAAGTTTATTATCCCAACAACTGCCTAGGGGGGTTGACCCGTGCAGATGCATGTGGCTAACACTTTATGTGATGATTGCTTTTGTGTTTGTTTCTCTTTATTTATCTTTATGTAAGAAGTCACCCCAAAACCCTCATTTTAGAAGCCCCTGCAGAAGCCCCCTGCATTTATTAGTTGTTCGATTTTTAAACTATTTTTCAATGTATAGTACTTGTGGTTTTTAATCGGTTTCAATGGCCAAAGAGTTGCTGAAAAATCATGAGATTTCTATGGTGCACAGCTTTTATATTTTCTTCGACTAAGTGTTTATTTTCTTGTTGATTTGTGAGTAAAATTAGTTTTTTTTTTATATACATAATAGCTTTATTGCCAGAATCAGGAGTTCATTTGTACCTGTTTGTTTTTAAAGTCTAATTTTTTTGTCCAAGATCTGACAGCAACACAAAACAAGAAATCTGAGCGTTCTTTGAAAAAGAATGAAATGTTTAACGTGTGAAGTTCTTCAACCAATCAGAGTGCGACTGCTCTTAACGCACTGATTATGTTCTGAAGCAAGCCCTTGAGCAGGACATGTTTGTATTCATAATTAAATGGTCATTTTCTCTGGAATCAGACGTTTCTCTCCACAAATGCAGGAAGGCTGATGTTGAAGCATGCTTGCACCGCCGCATGTTTTCAGGACGCTCATGAATTTCTAAGGGGAATGTCTCTTCTTCCACATTTGTGCGCTTGCTACCTGCAGTTGTGTTTTCAGTACTACACACTTAATAGATGCGCAGCATATGCCAGACAAAACACCACCATCTGCCTTGTCACTGAGGTAATTGCATTTTTCAAAGTGACAGCGGTCGATGCATAATTCATCATTAGGTAAAGCACAGTGAAGTCCCACAACCAAGCGTGTCATCTTACATCAGTGCAGGTAGAATGCAGTACGGCTTCGCTGCCATCTGAAGCCCGCTGTGATTGGCTGGTTTTTAAGACGGCGAGATGGGAGTGTGTTTCAAAGTGTTACTTAAAATCCAAAAGTGTCTGTGTCTTCATGCTGTGCGTGTCTCTCTGTGTGTGTTTGCATGCTTGCAGGTGAGGCGGCGTGTTAACAGCGTAACCCTTCTCTGCTCTCCCCTCAGGCGCTCTTTCTCTACTCGTCTTATTGTATCATGTTAATTCAGCCGCTCTTCTGTCTGCTTCACTCTCTGCTCAAGCACAGCTCACGCTTTTTTTTAACCAGCATTTCTCTTTTTTTTTTCCATGTGATTTTTACAATCTGTCTGCTCCAGTCTCGTTAACTAAACCGCATTCTGACTTTGCTTTTCTCAGACGTATGCAGGAGTTTTTACAACAGGTGCAAAAATAAAACTGGTTTTAATCCTGGAGAATCCATTGAGTCAAATTTGAAGGCAGTTATTTATTTATTTATTTTTTTCATTTTATTTGGCTGCTCTTAAAGCCCAACTAAACTTATCTTATTGGGTTCTCTAAGATTAAAATAATTATTTTTGGCAAAAAGCATTTGCATTTATTTTAAAATGAAAAGTTTTTTTCTGTCCTGCTTTGATGTTTTTTTTCTTCAGGTTTACTGTCTTAATTTAGACGTAAATATTTGTAATTTAGTCTTTGTCCACATCTTTGCTTATCGTCAGATTTCTTCTCATTATTCTGGAACTTCTGGAAGAAACACATCTTACGTCTTTGGATGTGTTTGTGGTTCATCACCCTTTCAGGCATCTGTTCTGCGGAGTGATCTATTGTTCAAATTGCTCTTAAGTAATGAGTTTTTCTCACAGCTCTTTTAGTGCTTTGCCTAATGCTTCCAGAAACAGGTGACCACAGAGGATGCTCTGTATTTTCTTGTCTTTCTTCTGAAGGAGGAATTACTTAAATACCATTTAGCACATCAGTTATTCATCTGCATAATTTCCTAATTTAGAGCTTCTCAAACCTAGTCTTCCATATCTGCTAGCTTGATGGTTTCCAGTTCTCTCTGCACTTCTTGCTACTAATTACCTGGATCAGGAGTGATCAGTCGGAATAAGGAGACAGCCGAGTCAGCCAATCAGCAGAAAGCAGCTCATAGAAAACTGTGAAACGCTCTGAGTGGTAGATCTCAAGATCTCCAGAGCTGGGCTGCCCTGAAATACGAGTTTTTTTCGTGAGCTCCTTTTCCTACCTGGAAGTAAGACACCTCTATCTCTGAGGCTCCGCCTTTCACTCCATGCGGGTGCCGCCCATTTCATTTCATTACATTAACGTAGAGCCAGCCTCAGCAGCAAGCCTTAGTTGTCTCTGCAGATAAGGTCCAAGAGGAACCACTTCTTCTCAGAGCTGATGCTAATATGAAAGTGTTTTACTGATTCCCGCTAGCTCCTCTGAGAAAGTGTGTTATACTGAGGGCAGTGCTGGTAGCGCAGACTCTTCCTGGAAGGGGCTGTTCCCCCACTTTCATGCGAATGAACGTGAGGACCCATTCATTCTCGGGATTTGGGATGTGCTGGTGCTCAGAGAGCAAAAAATTTGTGCTGCAAATGTGTTACAGTATTTCATGCTTGGTGCTGTAAGAAAGTAGATGACATCAGCTGTTGTCTCGTTGTCACGTGTCTTGCTTCTTACAGAGTAGGAGTCTGCTTTAAAAAGAGATACAATTCATAAAAGCATAACAAGGACTTGTTTGATACAAAGGAGTTTAGCTAGTTAAAAAAAAACATCTAAAGAAATTATATTACAAGAAACCAGACAGACCTTAAGTTCCGCTCATCCATATTTGTGTTTTTACATTTTAAACTGAAAAAGGAGTCCTGCTTTGCATGGATTTAAGCCACAGAGAAACATTAGTAATCAGTTTGTTTATTTTAAAACTCGTCTTAGTGCAGTTGTTCCCTACTTGGAACAGAAGAAACCTTCATCTTTAAATAAAATTACTGATTACATTTTGGCATTTATTGTTTTGTTTGTGTTTTCAACTGATCTTTACTTGAAATACCATCAGTGTTATTCCATAAAACATATGTTTAATGGAATTCCTTTTTTCCCTGCTCAAGATAATACAAAACAATACATACTATAGGATTAAAAATCCTACGCAACTCCTATTTTCACTGTTTTTTTTTTCTTTTCGTCCTTTACATTGTTTCTGGCTCTTGTCCTTTTTTCCTCTTTGTTTGTTCCTCCTCATTCCTCGCCGCCTCCTCCATCTCACTCCATTGCTGCAACTTCCCTCCATGACTCTCTCAGCCAATATCTATCACGGCATGCATTGTCAGCGGGAGAGAGCTGTGGAAGAAGGGAAGGAGAATGAGAGAAAACATGGATGGAGGGGCACGGCGACAAACCTGAGGGGAGTAAAGTGAAGGAAAGTGAGAATGAAAGGCAGAAAGACGAGCCGAAACAGAGGGCAACAAAGCAGAATCAAAGAGGCGGATCCTGAATGTTATTAACAATAATGGGAAGCTTTATAAACAGAAGAACGTGGACAGAAACCTGACTGGTCTTCCTGTAATTCTGTGAAAGTATTCATTGGTCTCTCCATTCCTCTTCATCCACATCAAATTAAATAAACATTTCTTGTATTTTAAAGAAAATGGATGCTATGACGTCCTTATCGCAGGAGAAGGCAAAATACATCTTTGATTTCAGTGCTTTGAAGTCAAAGTGTCTGGTGTTAGAAAATGTATTTGACTAAAAACTGAATCATAATAAAACTGAAGCATCGTTTGCTGTTAAAAACATGCATATTTAAACAGGATCAGTTTCCAGCACCAAATGCCATCCAACCATGATTGAAATAATTTAAATTAAAGTGCATTGAAGTAAATTAAAGTCCTCAGCATTGATGCGTTACCAAAAAAAAGAAACAGATTCATATAAATCCTTTTCTGAAGGATTTGATCAAGTATGACTATCAACTATCTGTTCATCATTCATATTTTAATTTATAAAGGCATAGTTAACATTTTAGTTTCCTAAAGTCCACTGCCCGCTGTTGTTTTTCCACATCAAAATAATACAAACAGAACATTCTTCCACACTGTATGATCACGTCTTTGTAAAATCTAGTCTTTCCACTCATTGGACTATATTGATGGTTGATCATTTGCTCATATCAGCTCTGTGTTGTTCGCTGTGATGCACTTGGTTTTTATGTTATTGTAAATTAACCTACCATGTCTCAATCCAAACTGCATTTTTTTCAATATTGTTTATCAATTTATCTCATTTTAAAATTATTTTTTCTTAAAGGATTCAATTGACAACTGGCCTCACACAGATTGATCTGGTTGGATTGAATAGAGGACTAGAAATCTAGACATTGATTCATTGATTAAAGGTTGCGCCCTTAGAAAAGACAAATCACATTGTGATGTGTAAATATATTGTTTATCCTCCTGGTGTCACAATTGTGGGAACCTAACATGTTCAACACAGGCACAGTCGGTATTTAGTTGGATGTGTTGATCTGAAGAGTAGATGGTTTTGACCGTTGCCGTGCAGGGAAAATAAAATGTCTATGTAATTTTTAAAATGTCAATAAGAAAAATAACAGTTTTGGGGTTTGCAACAATGGAAAGAGCTGAGAGTCTTTTGTCATGAAGAAAACGATCCGTGAAACCCGTCAACCATTCCAAGACACCACCTTAAAAGCAGTTAAAAACTTTACTGAGCTACTACACATATACTTCATTTTTTATGTTCAGTTTATACAGTAGAAAACGCTTATTTCTATTTAAAAAAAAAACTGGACTTGATCTAAATGATGCATCTTACCAAACAATAATTAATGCAATATAAACTAATACACGAGCAAAAGTCCAATATCTACTGAAACTCTTAATTGTAGTCACAAAAGTTTGTCTCCATTCTCTTATCCCAAAGCACGTTAAATAAAAGGTAACTCTCCCTTGAAAAAGCTGACCAAATAACATATCATTTTAAATCACTAAAATATGTTTAACTATGATCAAGAAATGGGAAGTTTTTGAGGAAGAAAGTAAAGCAATAATCCTAAAAGACTGATCACAAAGTCCACTCCTTTAGTAAAACTTGTACCATGTTCTTAAAAGGGACAGCACACGCACTTCATCTGATTCTCATGGTGCTTGTATTGTAGAAAATGTAATCCCTTTGTGTTCTTACAGATACTGCTGTATGTTCAGATAATCTTAATCCAAGGTGACGTTTTTTTTTCATTGACTACTGGTTTTTTTCTGAAAAACAGTGGTTTATAACTGACTCTTAGTAGTGACAAAGTCTTGATCCATCACGTGGGGAATTGTTTTCTATTTTAATTGTGTTCCATTGAAGTTTTGCATGTTTTAACTAATCTTGTGCTTTATTTTAAATGGATGCTGCTTGAAAAATGTTAATGAAAGTAATTTAAGAATTACAAGCATTGAAAAAATAGTCACACGAGCGAGTTTAAAGACATGAAAGAAGCAGGTACAGCTTGGATTTGTGTTTGTGGAAAATAAGCAGGTGTTCCTCTGATCCAACACACACACACACACACGGGAAAAAAAAAAAAAAAAGATGAGATGAGATAGCTTTGTTGCTAGAAATGGTGCTGCATTCAAAGCCAACTCCAGAAACAAGTCTGAGAAGCTGAGATGGAGTGGAAATATTAAAATAGAACAGTTTGAGAAAACAAAGCCTCTCTCTTCCTTTGGTTTCAACATGGCTGCTTCTTGATCTGATGCGTTGTCTCTCTCTGGCAGATGGTGATGGCGACCAGGACCACCTCCTCCCTGCCTGTTTAGATGAAAGCTGTCAGCAGAGTGCTATCTACCTTTCCAAGTCGGCCTCAAAAGAGGTAATTTTTACATATTGTATTTTATCCTGATTCTGCTCACATCTATGAAAGTCATTGGATTTGAGATATTTCTGATATTGTTTCTTACATTTGGCCTGAATGACAACTACAAAAACTCCTTTTATTATTTATCTAATTAGCATGATTTACAATTTCTTTGTAAATCACGTGCACTGTCAGGACTTCTGGGCCGCACGAGTCCTGGACTATGAGGACCAGATTGTTTTTGCAATGCTGGTTTCTGCTCGTGTGAGCAAAAAAGTCACTGCCCCAACATACTCAAAAACTCACCAAAATTTGCACGCACTTTGTACCCAGTCAAAATGAATTTTGAGCATATTAAACAACACCCATCATAGTATGATCAACCATCAAAAAAATAATTGACATCAAAATCTCTTTTAAGGCTCAAACATATACAAAATCAAGTCATGCAACCAAAACACTTGTGTAGGGGATTTTCAAAGGCATTTTCAAAATTAATATGGGATAGTCACATGACCTACGGCGTGGCGGCTAATTTGAAGCAAAGTGTGAAATTTTGATTTTCTGATTTTCACATTTCCCGCAATCAAATCAAATCAAAATCTATTTATAAAAAGCTTTCTGATGCATTGTGCAGCTTGAAGCACAATTTAAAAACACAGTTTAAAACAAAATCATGCACAGGTATTATAATAAAAACCCAATTTGCCCTTTTCCTTCACCACAGAACATTGCCACAGTGCAATATATATATATATATATATATATATATATATATATATATATATATATATATATATATATATATATATATATATATATATATAAAACAAATAAACAGATAAGATGATCTAAAAGCTAAATTAATTGCGTTCTCCAGAAGACTATTCCACCAGCGAGGACCATAATGGCAGAACAAAGTTTCATCTTAATTTTTAAAATCAATTCTGAAACCCGCAGGGAGTCGAGGCAGTGATTTTAAATGGGTGAAATGTTTTCCCGCCCCCTGGCCGTCGTCAGAACCCGTGCTGCTGAGTTCTGTGATAGTTGTAAGTTTGAAAAAGACTTTTGTGTAAACCAGAGAGCAGGGCTTTGCGATAATTTAATTTACAAAAGATTAAAGCATATCACCACCTCTCTGCTGGCGAAAGAGGAGTTTTAGGGAAGTCTGGCAATGTTTTTTGGAACAGAAAGGAAAACTTTTGTTTGAGCAATCTATACAAAATTTCACACACATGTCTCTAGCTTAAGTCTACTACAACCACAGCGGAAGTTTTGTTGACCTTTGACCTCGGGTAGAGACTTTAATTTGAATTTTCTGGGAAAAAAAGACTTAAAGTACACTTAAAGTACTTTCTACAAATTTCAACTCCTCCCATTAATTTTGATCTATCGCCTCCTAACTTCTTGAGCATCATTGGGAACTACTTGGGGAAAAAATTGGTTGGTTTTGAAATTCGTAGATTTTAATCAGCATTAGCATGGCGAGCTGTTATAAATGTGACACTTACCTGTTCCTCACATATTTTTTTACTCCTCAGGCGATCAAAAAATAAAATGGTTTCTATGGAGATAAAACCTAAAGAAAAGCCATCACTAAAGAAAAAGTGTATTTTTTTATTTTTTTATGAGTTTGGCACATCCAGTTCTGACCAGGGTGACAGGGCAGAGGGGGAGAGTGAGGTGCATGTAGCAGCTTCTCAGTCTGTCAGTAAGGGCAGGTCAAAAGGGTACGACCGGGGCTGGTAGCAACTGCAGGCCATACAACGCTGTTCACGGCTTTAATTACAAATTCTCTTTTCAGAAATAACAGACATAACTTCTTTGCATTTGACCTTTGACTTTGTTCAATGATGGTTCAATTTGTTCATGATGGCAAGAAGCTTTTAAGAAATGTTTGAATTCAGTATGTATTACGTGAAAAACCCATCTCTCCTGGTATTGTTATGCAAAAAACAACAATTAGTCCAGAAGGAGGAGGAAGGCGTTGTGACTCCTGACAGGAGCTGCTTCCCAACGCATCAGGGCAGATCCAGCTCATGTCAGCTAATTCTCAGATTCCTGCAAGACATGACAGATGCGCACAGACAGACGTACACACACACACATTGCATGTGCATGCTCACATACAGTTGCTCTGCTTTTCATAATCATTAAACCATCAAAACTGTGACCTACATTACATCATGTGTATTTTACTTGCATCTGACAGTTGGCAGGAAGACCCATTTTAATTCTGCCAAAAAAAAAAAAAAAAAAATGGCAGCAATTTTTTTCCTAGCCAAAATATAGAATTTTACCAGCTTATCTTCATGTCCAGCTCCCCACCTCCCCACACATGCACACAGTAGACACACATGCAGAGATGTGCTATTTCTGTGGACATGCCTTCTGTTGTTTTCCTGTCAACAACATAAACAAATGAACGAAAGAAGAAGTGAAAGGAGGGCTGAAGAAAAAGGACGGGAGGCAGACTTATCAACACTGATGGATGAAGTAAACACATGTTGTGTTCTTTGTTGTTGTACGTCTGACAGATAGTCATTACCGTCTAAGGAAGACAGGCAAATAAGGAAGTGTGGGTGGAACAAGGAGGAGACATTTTTTTCTCTTTAAGCTGCCACGGTTGTATGCAAACGTTGGAGTACCCAGAGGGAATTGAACTATTTTTCTCTATTTTAAGTTAAAAGAATCACTTGCAAACTCAACAGCAAAAACACTTGTTAAAATATGCCCTCTTTATATACCTCATACTAGTTGTTTTTGAGAGTTTTTGCTGTTGAAAACATTAATTGTTGTATTCCTTGTTGGTTCTTAAATTGCTTTCAGTCCTTCAGCTCCTTAAAAAACTAATTTGTACCTGACAACTTTAACAGCAGGTCAAGAGCTCTGTTTATAAATGCATCCACTCTTCATATCTTTTGCCAGCTCTTAACAACTGCAGGTCCTAGAAAACAAGAATATCTATTTAAAAAAGATAATTGCAAAGAAGATCAACATGATCAGATTAAAAAAAATAGCATCTGAATGAGCCAAAGGTTTTGGAAGAGAAACATTTGCCAGAACTTGATCTCAGAGAGGAGGGTCACCTCTGAACATCACGCAAACTAGTGCACGTTTATTACAGTTTGTGAAGATTCAGACTAAAAGGTTTGTTCTCATTATCCAAGATTGTTGGTCTTGAGCAAATAAATGATTACTCGATATGAAAGAAGAAAATAAATATCCAAAAGATAACCCACTGTTGTGCAGAGAATTTTTACCTTCCTGATTATTTTCTTCTAGTGAAGGAAGGACTCAGACTTTAGCCTTATTCACACAGACTCCCGTATTGACGTTCACTCGTATGGGAGCTGCAAGGCTTTTGGCTTGTCTGGGCCTGTGGAGGGTGGTAGAGAGGACTGGCTGCATCTTAAGGTGTGTCTTTCAGTTCTCTTGAGATCACCTCATGAAACTTCATCATAACTGAAGATATGATTGACAAAAGTGTATTGTAAAGTATTTGTAAGACACACACTCATGACACACAGGTGATGTTGTCGTATCCTCCCCTTTCACCACTCTCTAGTCATTAGTGAGGTGTGTGGACTCATTACTGACCGCATGCAAATGCTGTATGCGCAGGGTGTGCAGGTGACACAAGTGCTCGTAGGATGCTCGGAATGGGATATTTGGAAGTTGGAAAATCGAAAAATCTTCAGTGCTCACCAAATTCACCACCACTTGCGTGTTGTATAAGTGTTCGGTTGACCTTTCACCCCCAGCATTCCCGTAGAAATGTGTTCATGTCAAATACGCATGAACATTTTCACACTACAGCAGCGGTGTCCAAATCCAGGCCTCAAGGGCCGGCCTCCTGCTGTTTTCCCAGACACCCTGCCTTATCTGCTGCCGAATAATTGGATCAGATGCGTTTCGTCAATAAGGAGCTTCAATACCAGGTTGGTGGAAACATGTAGGACACCGACCCTCGAGGCCTGAATTTGGACACCCCTGTTCTACATGCTCGCCAAACTGTCTATGACCTTTATATTTTCTGTGGGTCACATGCGTTCCCCGTACGGGTCTGCCCATCTGTAGCCTGCAGACAGCCCGCATCCAGCCGTAAGGACAGTTGTAAGTGGTTTATATTTTCTACCATCCTGTTAAGTCCCAAAGCACTTAACAGTTACAGTCACAGTAACTCAATCACACACATTCAGTGAAGTGTCCAAGGACATGTCGACATATAAGCAGGCAAGGCAGGAACCAAACCAGCTATCTTTTGATCAGACGTCGGCCACTCCACCTCTGCATCACAGCCGCACCTTAGTTGTGACTAAGGCTTTATGTATCCGCTTCTTTGATTAATGAAAAAATGTTAATGAAAAGTATAAGAAATAAAATGATGATATAAGAAACGGGATGTAGAACTGATAGAGGAGATAAAATAAAGAAAATGAGCTGAAGAGAAAAGAGAGCGAACATAGCCTTTGTCTCTTTATTATCACTTTGACTGAACCATACTATCAGGGGAGAGCAGCATGGAGAAAGGTGGAATAGTCTGAGAAAATTGAGTTTTACATGTACAGGCTGAGGCATGATGAGATGCCTGTGGGTGTGCATGGGAAGCCTGCTGAGAAATAGCTGGTGTGTGTGAACATTGTTTTTCTCCAAAAAGTACTTCATTTGTTTCCTCCTATGCAGCAACGTCAAGTATTCAGCTGACAGTTCTAAGACGCCTGCAGAGACTCTTCTGGCATCTGCTTCCCCATCCACGTTGGCACAAACTGACCACAAATACTGCATGCACACTTCATCTGAATCATTGTGTTCTTTATGTCCCGGACACTCTTGGTGTAACTCCTAATGCACACCTGCAGCATTTCAAACCATGCTTCAGTCTTATATGTTTCTTGTTCAACTCAAACTTCAATCTTTTCAGTGAAGTTTGTTAGACTCCATGATAAAGTTTTAAGAATACAAAAGTAACTGACAAGTAATACTGTAATGATATCACTTCCTTTTTCTGTTTCACTGATCTAGTTGTCTTCAAGTGGAGGCATCAGAATATAGTGGAGCAGGCAGCTTGAGCGTATTTTCCACATCATAAATACTCTATCAGTATTGTTGATTTACTGTTGTGTTACTCTTTAGCAACATTTTGTATAAAGAAATACTCAGAAAACAATTTTGAGCAGAATTTTCCTTGTTTATGTCGTCCATGACGAGAAAAATGCAACAAGAGCATGTTAAAAACACCAAAAAGACCATTTTCATCAGAGTGGGTCTGCTTCACAAACTGATTGTTTGATAGAACAAGTTTTAAGGACAGGAAAAATGTTTTTGACTTTTGTCTTTTGACTTGATCCACACACACCATGATCTTTTCAAATCAAGCAAGCAGATCATTATATTTTAGTGTACATTAAAACATAAAAAGCGATGCTTTTGTTGTCTGTAAGATTATAAAAGGACATTAACAAAGACACAAATATTTGAAACCCAAATAACAATATTATGATGAAAAATTGTTCCAGACTCCGCTGCCATTTCCGACTGACTCTAAACAGTTAATATTTTGTAGGCAATTTAAAAATAAATGTACTTTCATTAAAACATAAAAGATGTTTAAAATCCATAAAAAACCCTCATAAAGAGAAAATCTGCCACCCAGGCGACGCAAGGACAGCCAGTGTGGGCCAGACGGCCTCCTTCTCGTCCTCGCAGTCGTCCGCTGTGTCAGAGGTCAAAAAGGTGACACTAACAGCAGGAAGCAGAATTCTCACGCTGCCCAGCTGATGGAATAACATATGGTCACACTCCATATCTGGCTCTGATTCCTACTGCTTTTTTTCTACAGATGAAATATGATCCAATGTAAGATGACTGCATATTTGTTTGTGCTTTTAAGGAAAATGAATTTAATAAAAGTGATGTCACCATTCAAAGACACATCATCCATGTAAACTGGAAAGTTCGAACAGGCTAAATAAGGCTTTAGCGTTTCAGAAAGCAGAAATGCCTGCATAAAAAAAGCCAATAACGCACATTACAACTATTTATCTGAGATTTATTAAAGGAAAATAATTATTTTCAAGGCTAGAATCTGTGTAAGTAGATTTTATTTTGTGATTATATAAAACACTGCAACCTTTGCAATAATCATGATTTTTTTGCAACCTCTGTTAAAGTACTGTTTATTCTCTAGGTAATTAAAACATAAAAACATTAAAATAACATGGA
Source organism: Oryzias celebensis (assembly GCA_014656515.1). Lineage (NCBI taxonomy): Eukaryota > Metazoa > Chordata > Actinopteri > Beloniformes > Adrianichthyidae > Oryzias > Oryzias celebensis. The sequence goes on from BNCR01000003.1 coordinate 4,320,267, forward strand.
AAAGGTAACGTCTTTCGGACGAAAACTAGAATTCATTTACACACTGTTAAGAGGCAAACATCAGGAAACGCTTCATATGTTTTGTGGGAGTGTTAGGATAATAATTACAGGTTATTTGTTGCTACATGACCTGGACCTCCTGCAGTTACCCAGCTGAACTCTTCATTATTCTAGAGTCATATTTAAGGTCATCTGTCTTGCAGATGAAGCTTTGCTGAAACTGGGTCACGTTGCAGATGATCCCAAACTCAGCAGTAGATCTGCAACAAAATGACCAGCCTGAAGCCCACACCACACCACAAACATCTGATTGGTCAGATTATAACTTGAATAACTCGCAAATACAAAAATAAAAAAGAAAAAAGAAAGATGCTCAAGAACATGTTAGAAAAGCGTATTAGAGCCAAAATGCTTATTCTGACACATATAACTGAGTAATAGCTGTTTTATTCTCTTTATAAATCAATGGGATTTGGCTTTTTGGACCCAGTAGGTATTTCTTGCTTGGGCTGTGAGAGGGAAGGGGTCACTCAGTCCAGTTCTCATATACAGTCAATAGTTGGTGTTAAAAACTGGTTCTAGATATTCTTGAGCGACAGGCTGTAGGTATTTCTTTGAATAAACTGTATCTGCACTTTATGTAAGCATGTCATAAATGATTATTATGTCCTTTTGTCGTTTCTCTGTTTGCACGTCTGCAGTGTTTCTCATTACCAGCTTTTTACCTAATTGCCTGATTTATTGTGAAAAGCTTTGCAGTGTTTTTATTGCTGCAGGTTTAAACCCATTATCTGTATAAATTCTGTTTTATTTTCGTTACTCATTTTGATTAGGACAGCCGTGTTTTAATATCGATGTTACAGAACTGCCTCACATCACCACCACCCACTCCCACTGCAGGCTGCCCACATTTTAATTTCTTGGCCTAATGAAGCGGGAGCCTCTTCCGCCACGTTGAATCGACGGGTGTCTGCGAACATGCTGTACCTTTTTTTTTTTCTTTAGTCATCTTGTCTTTTTATTTGTGTCTGTTTTTGCCCCCTTTTGATTTACATCACATTTTGTTAGATAATGCTCATGCAAATGTACACGTGTTTGCTTGTAGAGCCCCCTCTAAAAGCAGTCTGTACTCAGTGTTTCCACGCAGGGAGATAAAAAGCCATTTGTATGCAGGATCCTCTCTGTCACTGCCATTAAAGGTATCACATCACCTCGCAAGTTACAAATCCCATCGTCGTCTTCATCTTCATTACCTGGGTCATTGGGATCTCGTCATTATCGCATTTACACATTCTGCCAAACATGCTTAAAGACACACTCTCCTGCACACAGCAACACTCAATTTCAACTTAATATGTTGACATTTGACCCAGTGAAAGTCAGTATTGAGTGATTTGTAGCTCTCTGTTGGGGCGGCATAACATGAAAAAAAACCAGATTATTAATACATAAAGACAATTATTTTACATGATCTTTTCTTCTTTTTTACCATCTTTTTCTAAATGACATGCCAAGGTTACTACAGCCGTAAAAAGAGGTTTAAGCTGTGGAGTTTTTTTTTTAAAAAAGCATCTCTCAGGATACTTAATATTGCAGCTAAACTGAATCTGAGAATTCATTCCAAAGTTATTTTTTAATAAAAATAGGATAAGAACGCTAATCTTAAGAAGAAAATCACTAGAAAGTAGAAAAATAATCTGTCTATGCATCAAGTATTTTTACTTAAGAAATCTTATCAAAAGTATCAAAATTAGAAACAAGGAATTCCACACAGGCATTCAAACTGGGAAAAATAAGCTATAAACGCTACATGTTAGATACATTTACTTCAAATAATACGTATTTTTGCTAGTTCTAAGCAAATGGTTTGTATTTCTTGCATTTTTAGGAACCTAATATAGTTTGTTTTGATTACAATGATAGCAAACTAGTTTAATAAATGAAATTGACTAATTTTATAACAAAATGTCAATACCATTTTACTACCAACTTAGTAAGTTGACCCATCTTCATAAATCTTCATAAAATCAAAAAATAGCACTTATTCTTAGAATGTTAATTTTTGTTTCCAAAATAATGACAATGAATGCCAGTCTAACTTAAAATAAAAACAAAACATGCTTCATAGGTAAATTGGTTACTCCTAATTGTATAGGTGTGGATGTGTTTGTGTACGGGTGTATGATTGTGTGCGACCCTTGACCTATCCAGGAGTGTCCCCTGCCTTTGCCCATGAGTGGCCGGGATAGGCTCTGGCAGCCCTGTGACCCCGAAAGGGACAAAAACAGTATAGAAGAGGAATAAATGATTAACATTCCTAGAATTAAAACTAAAATTCCAAAAGGATTTTGACTCATTTTAACAATATTTTCCTTATTTCTGGATCCTACAGAGACAAAAAAATCTTGACTGTGCTGACACTGAGAAAAGTTTGGAAGAGCAAAGAGAAGTTAAAACAACTTAAAACCTGGAAAATATCTTGAATACTTAAAAGCAAGGCTTTACGTCTTTACAAGGATCATATAGTTTACAGTGCAGGCATTAAGAAGCTCTGGAAATGTTTGAAAACCTGTTACTGTATGAAACTTTTGCTTACTATTGCAGGTCAAAAGCAGCAGCGCTGTTCAGTTTAAAAAAACATAACTACCCGTATATTTGCAGCCATTTGAATTCATGGTTATGAAATAGGACATGGTTATTAGCTAAGTAAAAGAACAATCTCCTCCGTCACTCAACAGGTGTTGGGTGTTCAGTGAATCTCTGCACCTGGATGCTTGATGGATGCTCAGCTCTCGCTCCTGCAGTACTGACTGGAGGCAGTTGGTATTCTCCGTGCTCTCCCTCCTCTAATCAGACTTAGAAAAGAAGCAGCAGACAGTGCACTGATTGCCTCGGGGCCGACACCAGCTCAGTGGTCTGCTGATAAGGCTGGAGGCCAGCAAAGGCCTGAGTTTACCCTGAGGGAGGATGTCATATCAGAGCTGTGCGCAGACCAGAGGACTTCAGAGTGAAGAGTTCACCTGTGAATTCATTTGCATCGTGGACTTCAGGCATAAGGAAAACGCTTCATTCCACTGACAGCTCCCATAACAACCGATATTTGCAGTGTCAACAAAGTTTTGATCAAATTTACCAAATTCAAACCAGCGTTTCTTAACTCAACCAATTATTTTTGTGTAAAGCTTTTGCAGCTCATGGCTTTGAAATTGAAACTGGATGAAGTGTGGATCATTAAAACGTGTCATTTATTGAGAGGAAGTCGCCCTATAATGAGATGTCAGTTTAGATCAGGACCCACAGCAGTGTCAGGATTTCCTCTCCCTTTGTCAATTTTCTCTCTTTTCTGTCTCCCTTTATCTTTTGCAATCATGTTGGTTGAGTTGACATAAGATAAAGCTTTTCCACCTCCATTTTCTTTTTCATTTTAATCTTCCTAAACGTAAACAATAGAGTTTACTACTCTCCGCAGCATGTTGATGCATGTATCTGTGGCCAGCGTGTCCACTGACTGCAAATGAACTGACATCTGCCTAAAAAGTCTCCCTCTCTCTCTGCTCTACTGCAATGTGCTCATCTCCAATGCTTCCATCTCCTCTGAATGGCAGTAATCATTGCCAGGCTTTATGCCCATCTGGCATGCACTCAGCTTCTTAAAAGGCATCTCAACATCACTCAACGGTTGCTTAATGAGAGTCTGGCTGCTTTAAAGCTCCAAGTTCAATATTACTCAGAACCAGGCGGAAAAAATGCTTGACGTCTGGATTCTTCACTTCCATGCAGCACAGTCTTCAGTCACTGCCTAAGACGAAGCCACTGAGCAGTGAGCACCTTCAAGTGAAAACTAAACATGCAACGGTAACAATACCATTTCATTGTGCCTTAAAAGGTGGCACTGGGTTTTGAAAATGTTTCTATCCAGTCAAGTATATTTTTTTCATCAAAATAGCTTCATTTTGGAGTTGTTTTTTGTTTTTTTTTTTGCAAGAAACAACTGGTATATTGTCTTTAAGAAGAGTCATGACATCTGGACCTAAAATCTTCTTTCTTGAAACGCGTTACAGATAATCCGATGGTGGAGGAGTGATGAAATGTTTCAAGAAACTTCAATACGTCACCTGGATGTGTGAGAACGTTAGGTTAAGAAATTAGGTTAAGAAATGTTCTCTGAAACATGAGTGAGGTATCGCACTATGGAACACGCCCCTATGCGCTATCCGCAGAAGCTTTTTTTCCACATTATGCCAGTCTTGACTGGCAGACAGAAAGTGACTTTGATTCTAGAAGGAGGGGCTTGCTTCTAGGTAAGAGTCTGGCGTTACCTTTTCCTCCTCAGTCTAAGAAAGCTCACCTCTCCTCGCTCCTGGCAAGAAGGGTGTCTGGTGAGATACCACACTCATGTTTCAGAGAACCAGGGTTCATTTCTTAACCTAATGTTAAGAAAGCATTTATTCGATATCTCACCGTGGGATGTAGAGACTCCCGTATTGCCAGAGAGGCTTACTCGAAGACTAAGAAGCACCCAGTTATCACACAGCCACACTGGTGCATAAGCCACACCCATGAATGCATGAGACAGAGTTGGTGCAGTTGATAGAATCTGGTGAAAGTATGAGGTGATGTCTAGCAGGCAGCCTCACATATGTCACCCACCGAAATTCCTTCCCAAATAGAGGCCACTCCACATGTGGAGTGAGCCCGTAAACCAGCAGGGGGGTTCAACCCTCTGGCATAAGCCATGAGGATGACTCCCACAATCCAACGTGACAAGAGTTGCTTCATGAGAGGCTTTCCTTTGTGTGATGGAGCCCATGACGCAAACAACTGTTCCGACTTCCGGAAGTCAGATGTCCTTTCCAAATAAATGCGCAGGGCTCGAACCAAGCAGAACCAAGCCGCTCATGCTCAGAAGAGGCAAAAGGCGGCGGATAAAAGACTGACAGTTCAAGAGGGCGACTCGAGACAACAAGATCAAAAACCTTGGGTAAAAATGCGGGAAAAATTCCACCTTCTATTTATGGATTAATTATTATTTTACTCGTACATTTTAGCATGGAAAGAAAGAGCACTTTGAAAAATGTTGGTGTACCAATGGCAAATAAAGTACCATCTATTTACCTTTGGTCATTTTAAATCCCTACTTAAGCAGACCATGTTTTCATTAGTTAAACAAAATGTGTTTTGGAATGGAAGTTTAAAAAATAAATCCACGTTCCATCAAAAAGTATTGAATTGTAAATTAAATTAAAATGTTAACTTGCCAATCTTAGTGAAATGGGTTCAGTGTTTTGACAGATGCCTGGCCTTTCTTAAAATAAAAACTTTGCTCTGTTGTCAATTAAATAGATACAACTTTGGAAAAGAAAACCAGATTGAAAATCAAGTTATTATATGGTGTAAAAAAACAAAGACCATTTTAAAAGAAATTGGTTGCATGGACTAAAGGAGCACACGGCTATATTTTATTAGCATTTTTGAAAACGAGAGCTTTTATTCCTTTGTTATAAATGTTTATTTTTATGGATAAATTACCCCAACCTCCCCCTGACTTTATTTAAATTTTTTTCCTTTCATACATACGTTACTAACATATGTTAGTTTCCAAGCAAAGTTAATGTTTTAATAAGTATCATTTTAAATCTTTAGGTTGAAATCTTTGTTGAATTTATTCTTATTTTACGTCATTGTCATCGGCACAAAAGCTTTGCATAATGAACCCCGTCTCCAGCCAATGGTCCACCTGCCATTCCTCCAGGCACACCAGAGTGTGCAACTGCTGGAACGCGGTTCCTGTCGTTGCAGCTCACACTCATGCATTTGGGAAAACTTGCAGAGTTGTCATCAGGACTTGTGTCTTGGCAGCGGTCTGTTTTTGTCAGACGTGCAGGTTGTATTAAGAGCTATTAGCGGCTGTTTGGTGAGTCTGTCTCTGGTGACTCTCGTGCACCTGCTCTCTCTGTTTAACATTCATGAATCATTAAAACCTGCAGCATCTGGCTCTATGCCTCTTTAGGAGCAACAAATACACACACTAATGTTTTTAACCACCACTTTAGTGCAATTATGAAAATCTGTTTTCCTTCATATTCTAACATTTAGTCATTTAAGGATGCACCTTTGTTGGTTTGCACCTTTTATAAATGAAGTTGGTTAAAAAAATATCTGCCTTTGCTAATTGACAGATAGTGTCACATTTATTGAATATTTGGGTCTCATGACAGTCATGATGGATTAGTGAAAAAACACCAATTGATAAACACTATAGTTCTTGTTGATGAAGGAGAAGAAGCTGAACTTTTAACCAGCTTTTGTGACATGATCTGCTACAAAAGTGTGTTCTGATCAGACTTTCCAATTTATTTCTCTTGCTCCCTGGGACAAAAATATTGGACCTTGCAGATTCATTTTTTGCAAATTAGTCTTAGAATTTACTTGTTGTGCACCTCTAAAAGGAAACGCATCTCCAGATGATTCAGAGCTGCTGTTGGTGAGAGATTTAGGCCGGGGTGGTTGAAATGAATTTGAAAACAATAAATTACTGTTGGCTGTGTAATTTTAGTTTGAAGTTTAATCATTTTCCTTCTGCTACATTTTTTTTTCAGTTGAGCAGAAGCAGCACAGTGTGATATTACTGGAGAAGATTTGGGTCTCGTTTTATGAAAACAAACTACCTCATTTTTGTTTTTTCATTCAGCAAGATGACACCAGAGGAGTTCTTTCAGAGAAGTTTTTTGATTGGTTCTTTTTGGCCCTCTTTTGCATAAATCTCAAGCCAGGTCCTGATTGTTTTCTGACTGCTCCTGCACTTGCATGGTCCTATTGACAAAACACACCTGATCGAGGTGATCAGCAGTTAGAGGGACAGGACAACAGCCCTCTATCGCTACACTACAGTGCAGCTGCACGTGCAGGCGAATGGTCTGGCCTTCCACACATCGCCTCCAGACACCATACTCTCCTAGTTTTCTGAATGTGCATTAAAAGATTAGAAATCATTGATTGTTGTGAACGTCAGAGTCTCAGCCGGATGGAGGATCTGGGAAAGCAGGAGAAATTTTAATTTAAAGACCAGGGTTTCATTTCTCTGTTTTTATTCTTTGAATGATTCCTTCGTTTGACAATAACATTGAAATGCTCAAGATACATTTTAAATCATTAAAAATGTAATATTTATTATCAGAACTAAAGTTAAGGCATCGGTGGTGAGTAAAAGAAGCTGGAAAACACTGATTAAAGGGTTTGGCCCTACATTAATCTTCAGAATTAGCAACACAATAACTACCAAACAGCTCATTACCAAGCACTTCGGTTTAGTTGCTATTGATTTCTTTTTGTTGCTAGTGTGTCCATATTTCCTTTGGCAAAACTTGTTTCTGGAGACATGGTAATGACTACAGAGGCCATTCAGACTCCTACGTTTGCTTGTGTTTTTACAGTTGATACCAGTCCTGTCAGACTTCAGACAGAAGGACACACTTTGGGGCTTTGTGCCAGGAAAACCAAGTCAACCCCTGGTCCTGCACATTGGGGATTATAACCTGGATGGCTTCCCTGACGCTCTAGCGATTCTTCGGAATATAAGCAGCAGGTAAGAGAAAAGAACTGTTCGCTAACACATATGGTATAATGCCCTTTGAGGTTCCCATTATCTGAAATTATTGGATGATTGGGAGGCGTGTACCATCCAACACAAAGCTGCATACTTCTGAAATTAATTTACTTCCGCAAAGTCCATGAGAATGAACACATTGATTATCCCACCATGATTTCTTATGAAAGAAATACAAATTAAATCAAATTTTATATCTTAATTTCTGTTATTTTTATCATTTAAATCATTTTTCACAAAAAGTGGGGTATGACACATGGTAACCTGCTTCTCACTCTGCTGCAGCTGGTTAATTAATGATATAATTATTCGTAAACCCTTGCTCCAAGTTTTTTTGTTCCAGTTACCAACTGGCATTTAGGCCTGCTAATAATGGAGAACATTGAAATTGTTTGACCAGAACTTCCTTTTTTAAGTGTTTTATATGACCATGAATGGACACCCTGCAGCCAATCAGAAACAAGTGTTCACCCAGACCGAGGTATAACTTGTTTTAGAAGATTTTAGATCTAAAAAATACATTAATGGGTAACAGTCTTGGGCCGAATCAGAGTTCCTCCCCTACCCTTACATTTAGCCCTTATAGTGTCTTCAAATACGGACATTACTAACCCTTGATGACGTCATCAATAGTCACCAGTCATCTATTTTGGCATGCATAACATCGTTTGAATACATAACATCGGTTTTATAACTTCAACAGCCATGTTAAAACAACAAGTCAATAACTTATATTTAAACGTAAACTTCTGTGCTTCAGAATTGATTTGGCCTTTGTGTTCTTAAGTTTTCCTCCAATTTCATTTAGAACTGAAAACCATTCTGACCTGTGATGCTGCATTCAAGCTATTTGTTAGACTGCAAATGATTTTTGTCCCGCTTTTTTTTTTTATAATACACCAGATTAGAGCATCTTACTGCACGCAGTAAGATGACATTTTTATGGCAACAGAGAACATATGCAACGGAAGGAATTATTCATGCAAATAAATAGAACTCCTCTAATTTCTCCCTTTTCTAATACGTGAACTATGTTAAAAACGCAAATAACGATCTATGATTTAATGAGATTATCTGTACCCCTTCAAACAAAAGGAAACAGAAAACACTGGAGCCTAAAAACAGCTGGAGGATGCTGACACATCTTAGACTATTTTTTAAACTTCCAAAATTAGATATGTTTTTCCATTTTTGGAAAACTCTCAAAGTAGACTGAATTCATGGATTAAATATGTGTGAAACCACCTAAATCAAGAATTTCAGCTCCTGTGTGAAGAACTGGGCTGAAGCGTTTTGTCAATATCTGAGGTGATGCGTCAGGGTGAGAATAATGAACTTTGTTTGCAGGATATTGTTTTTGGCTGGACGTTTTTAGCATTTAGCTGCGTAATCGTTTGCTGGCGAGCTGCATCACCTCACACCACGACGGTGCGCTGTTCAAATCCCACCTGGTGGCTTTGTCATCTGCTCAGATTTTCTCTCAACACCACAAAATCTGTAACGTGAGAACAAACCTGGATCTTCTCTTTACTGATGAGTTTTCCTTGAAGAGGGATTAAAAGTACATGTGGTGGTTAGTTCCTGTGTGGTTCTGACCCCTTCTAGCCGTAGCCCCCATGACTCATGTGACAGACTCCCCCTATAAGGGCTAAAGCCCGTTCTGAAGCTGGATGAATATTTGAAAGAGTATTTTTACAACCTTGACATCCTCGTGATACCTCACCCTTCCAATATATTAAAACTAGTGTCATACTAAATTAAATCTGCTCATTAATAAATCAAAATTGTATTAGCTGATTCAAAGATTAGCTGTAAATTAAACTGGTTACAGCCATCTTGATGTTCGTGATATCCTTTTTTTTTTTTTTTTTTTTTTTTTTCAGAGAAAAAAAAGGGCTTGTACAATGATTCACTGTGAACACTGTGAATTAATGACCCTGCAGAGTAATGAAGACGAGAAATCTTTGACTGGGATGATAAAGCCGATAAGAGTGTCCTTTAAAAAGGCACTGCAGTGTGTGCTGGGACACGAGTGCTGGGCTGTTTGTGCTTGCTAAAGGACCCGTGAGGATGATTTGTCCTCAGAGATGAAGATAAGATGTCTGAAGGGTCAGGGCTTCGCTTGTCTTTGCATGCTGATTGCCGTGTTAGAGATCGAGTGTGCTTTTGCATGCGTGTGCGCTAAGATGTTTGATAGGCACCTTTGAACTTCTGCACACCATCATGTTCTCAACGGTGAAAGCTTTGAGCTCAAACATTGGTGATAACCTTTACATAGAGACATTTTTTGTCCCACGTCTAATCCTGCAAGCTCCTTCTTGTCTTTACAAATGTCTTCATTGTAGTAAATCAGAATATCATAATCCTGTGCGGAACTATGGATTATTGTAAAGTTTCTTAAACGGTTTCACTTGACGTCAATACTTGAGCTCTTGACCCCAGCGTATAAAACGGAGGATGAAGGTAGGTCATGGTGGTGAGACGCTGCTCAAGCAGTACATCACCAGAAGAGGCATCTGTGGGAGGAAGCTGGAGTGATTAAGGGAAATTAAAAAAACCAAAGAAGAAATCAAGTTTACAAATACAAGTTTGTGTTAATTTATCTTCTTTTTTGAAAGGTCCTCTTTTTGGTTTAAAAAGTAATTAGAAAAATGATCATAACCAGCACAAAATGCTTAGAAAAGATGCACTAAAGATTATTTTTATGTCACTCTGCTGTCAAAAATATTCCACAAACTCTCTGCTTGGCTTCAATTTTCTGGATTCCTGATAGAGCATACTGCTGTTGTACTATTGCCTGAAAAATGTCTTATTGTAGTCTTTAATCTGTCGCTGAGCAGTCCACAGATTTTCAGTGAGAAGATCAGATTATTGGGTGACTGTCACTGGGTACAACAACAAGCTTCTATTTAGAGACATGAAAGTTCAACAAAATATGAGTGTATGTGACTATGTTGTTTTGAACAAGTGTTGGAGACTTAATCTATGTCTATGTCTTAGGCTATTCCCTCCTTTCTCCATAACTACTAAAAAACTATCTAGTGCAGGACTATCTAGTGCCCTGGATTTCAAAAGAAATTGGGACACCATGCTCATTACTTTTTTTTTTTTAAGGCAAATATGCCGTCATTGATTTGAAGTAATTTTATGAATCCACTGTGTTCTGATGATAAAAACTTGGATGGTTTTTAAAATTTTCATGAAAAGACATATTTTCACCTAAAAAAATAATCATTCAAACGCAATTTATTATGGTATAAATTCAGCAATCTACTGAGCATTGATCTATAAAATTTCACGGGCACTGGATTTTGGAATTGTAAATGACAGTAAATGGAATGGTAAATACACTACATTATAATGAGTAGTGAAGGAGTTAAGATTCAACCGAGTCAAATTTGAGTGAAAGTCTGCCTTCAGTTTGACATGTTTTGACATATTCTCTCTTTGTCGCCACCTATATTTGCTTTAGAAAACCAACCCTCTCTCACAAATTTGTTTAGCATAGATTACGAAGTTAAGAATGTTTTAGAAAATGTTGGCAACCTGTTGCTAACTCGTGAGAATTTGATTAATATTTTAAACATTTTAACAAAAACGAGAAATATCCTAACATTGTTTAGGGATGCAAGAAATCACTTTCCCCTCAATTTTATTTTGTTTTGGTTTGATAAATGATTTGCGTAGTGCAAAACAACAATAAAAAACAAAACAAAAAATCCTTGCTTTAATCTGTTAATAGGCAAATAACAATGAAGAAAAACCTTCCAGTTGGCTTATACAAAACCTGGGGTAATTTATTCCAACAATACATATTAAAATCCTACTTAAATTTAGCTCAAAACCTCTTTAACACTTTCAATGTATATGTACTGGAATGCAGTAGGGATGCAACAAGTTCTACTAGACTTCAGTTATTAATCACTATAATTAACATATGTTACAAATGTGACTTAAATGCGTTGTTTTTCTTTGTTCATTTTTCATTGGTTTCTTTTTTGTTTTTGTTTTTTCTCCTTTTCTTTCTTTCCTCTCAATCAATGCATTTCATTGTCTTAATAATGAGTTTGATAATTTTGTGGAATTATTTTTGTGTATTGTCCAACTTATGCTTGAAATAAACAAATCAATCAATCAATCAATCAACAAGTTACTTTCCCCATGATTTGGTTCAGTGGTTGCTTGGTTTCAAACCGAGATATAATATATATTCAGAGACATAATACATTATTTTTTATACTCAACTAAAGTCTCAGGTCTGAATTTGGGATTTAGGTTTGTTGGCACTTGTGGGTGTTTATTCTGATAAAGGGAAAGTGCTTGACTCTTAATGCTGTGCCTTCTTATGTCAGGGATGTTATCTGCAACTATGCTAGAGACTTGATGGATGTATTTTTCATAAGAAGAGTTTAAATTTGTTCATGCATACTATTGCATTGTTTCCTTAAATATCAGCCTTATGGTTTCCATTTTTAAGCAAAACACAACACTTCTCTTTTGTTTGTTAATTTTGGGGATATAAAATAGTATTTCTGACATATAGTAATGTAATTTTACACAACCACAACAAACATTATTGTTTCTTTGGTGTTCTTTGTCTTTTGGGGGTGACATGATTGTTTATATGACACCATCCAAACACCAAACAGTGTTCGTCCCTGCAGAAATATTTCATTGACCCACTGTTTATTCTTGTTTAGAGAATATTTCTCATTTTCTCTGCTTTCTAAGCTCTTAAGCTTCTTTAAAGCCCTTTTGCCTGCTGCTAACAGTCTTAACCTTAGGTCATCTCTTAAGATTCTTTGTGAATTATATTTATTCTTACTGGGGAAGTTTTAACTTCGGGGGTAAATTCTTGGGAAATGTCACCGTTGTGTTCTTTGTGCCACAAAGAGCATGTCCAAGGAGCTTTCCAGATGAAAAGGCTTCTGATCAGGCTCAAAGTTTCACAGGATTTCTCTACTGGATTAAATGTGTTTGATTTTACTCATTATATTAAATCTCTGTTGTTCTCTTGCCTGCGGCTACAGACATATTCAGGTCCATCCTGGTTTTGTCCTCGCTTTGTTTTTGATGCTGTTCTGACAAAGTGCACTCAGCTAAACAAATGTTTGTGACTCCAAACTGATCTATTTAAACTTCCCCTCTCTCTCTGCATCCCACCACTTTTTTTTGTCTTTCACCTATCACTGTCTTCTCTTTTGTTCCACCAACTGGTTATTTATAGCAGGTTTTCAGATGAAAGTCCTGCCAGCGCTCGTCACAACAGCTTGCAGCATAATACGTGCTGATTTGAGTATTCATGGTATAAAAACAGAGGAGATGAAAGAAATCTACTGGTTTCAGTGTAGGAATGGCTGCATGGAGACCGAGCTTATGGAGTATAGAGGATGTACATCAGATCGGTTCAGTTTTGCCTTGACAGAATGTTTTGTCTTAGTCACATGCACTCACATGGTGGTTGACCCGTACGGGTGTTGCAGGTTTTTAGGTTGTGTGGGTCCATAGACGATCATAGAGAGGAGCATCCACATCTGAAGGGTTAGGCTGGTGGGGCCAACTTAAAGACCCAATGTGATGACAATGGTCATTTTGATGTGTTTAGCATGTTCTTGTGATGATGGATGATATCTATAAAGAAAATCTAGCTTAAAATTGCATTTTTATTTATTCAAATTGATGCGAATCAAGAGCAGACACAAAAATGCTGTTTGAAAATGTTTGTAGGTGTGAACTAATACGGCAAGCCAAAAGCTCCCTGCTGCGCTCCATTCCGATGCATCCACTCGTAGATCAACATACTTCTTTGTTTTCCTTGTCCTGGCATCTGGCTCAAAACTGTACGGCTGGATAGCTCAATTTTTGTTGCACCAGTAATGTAAGGTTGGGGAAGTGAAAGGCTGTAAGAAAGGTTGTAAAGAAAAGCATGATGGGAATGGGGCGGGCTTACTCCAAGCTAAAAGTCCTGCCCACAACTCAGAGGTGAATTTCTGATGACCTACTGCTGCTTTACAGAAACTATGTCCAAAAAAAATGACACAGGTTTTTGATTTTGTCTAAAAACAGCAAAATCATAATTACATGACCGCTGGGAACGCTTTGAAAATAGATCAAAAGATGATCTGAGTGGCGCTCGTGGTAAGTGTTCCGTGAAGTATTAGTAAGGTGTTATGGGTGATGCTGTCATATGGTGCCTTTAAAGCACACTCTAGTCGTTAGTGAGGTAAGGATTATTGGCTCCTTTCTGACTGTGCGCAAATAATGCACACATAGGGTGTGCATGTGATACGTAAGTGCCTGTTAGGACACCCGATGCTCACACAAACTACTCTCTGATTGTCTCATTTCCGCATTTAAGTCAGGCTACATGCAAGTTGTGCACACTTATCACGTAAACCCGGTGTTTGGGGGGGCGTTGAAAAAAAGAAGAAAAATCTGTATGACACACCTGCGTCTAGCCTACTAAACCCTAACTTACCCTTTCGTGTTGTTTAAGAGTTTGCTACCATCTGTCACCCGCAGCATGACTGATGAAAATAATGTGCATGAACATTTTCTCTCTATGGGGTCACCTAGCATTCTACAAAAATTATGTGCACGCCAACTGCAAGCCCCATATTAGTTTTCCTATTGTTTTTGCCTGCAGGCACCCCGTGAGGACAGTTGTGACTCAGGCATCAGTTGGTGAATGTTTGACTGTTGAAAAGACACCCTATATATATATATATATATATATATATATATATATATATATATATATAGAATATAAGCAATTGTGTAATTCAAAGGACTGAGAGCGTTCAGTGGATGTATCAAGCAGCCGGTTCCTGTCAGTCGGTGTAGAAAAGTGGACAGCGAGCTTGTCTCTAAGGTATCGCCGGACAGCTTGCACAGAAACTCATTTCAGCTTTTCACTCAAAGATGTCAACTCATTCGGCAGGCCTCCTTCCCTTGTATTATTCCACATGTCATAACTGCAGAACCATTGACAGGAGCCAAATGTATTAGGCTGGACTTGTCCACCAAATGATGTATGAACCCACTTTTCCCTGAGGGAAGTTTGTGGCTTGTAAGCAACTGTTCTCCAGTCTGCAGTCACTGCTGACAGAGTAAATAATCAACCGTGGCCCTTTCATCACCTAAATAAAGGAGGATGTGTATAAAATGTTTTTGTTATGTTGTTCACAGCATATTGAACTTTTAGGAGGAGAATTTTTAAGACATACACACGTGGACAAAATTGTTGGTACCCCTCAGTTAAAGAAGGAAAAACCCACAATTCTCACTGAAATCACTTGAAACTTACAAAAGTAACAATAAATAAAAATGTATTGAAAATTAAATAATCAAAATCAGCCATCACTTTTGAATTTCTGATGAACATAATTATTTAAAAAAACAAACTAATGAAACAGGCCTGGACAAAAATGATGGTACCCATAACTTAATATTTTGTTGCACAACCTTTTGAGGCAATCACTGCAATGAAGTGATTTCTGTATTTGTCAATGAGCGTTCTGCAGCTGTCAACAGGTATTTTGGCCCACTCCTCATGAGCAAACTGCTCCAGTTGTCTCAGGTTTGATGGGTGTCTTCTCCAAATGGCATGTTTCAGCTCCTTCCACCGATGTTCAATGTAATTCAGATCTGGGCTCATGGAAGGCCACTTTAGAATAGTCCAACGCTTTTCTCTCAGCCATTCTTGGGTGTTTTTGGCTGTGTGTTTTGGATCGTTGTCCTGTTGGAAGACCCATGACCTGCGACTGAGACCAAGCTTTCTGACACAAGGCAGCACATTTCTCTCCAGAATGCCTTGATAGTCTACAGATTTCATTGTACCTTGCACACATGTTCAGTGGGGTACACACCTTTTCACCAAACAGCAGAGTGACTACTTGTCTCCCTTTAAATAGGCAGACTGACTGATTATGAGTTTGGTAACACCTGTGATGTCAATTAAAGGACACACCTGAGTTAATCATGTCAGTCTGGTCAAATAGTTTTCAATCTTTTATAGAGGTACCATCATTTTTGTCCAGGCCTGTTTCATTAGTTTATTTTTTTTAATAATTATGTTAATCAGCAATTCAAAAGTGATGGCTGATTTTGATTATTTAATTTTCAATACATTTTTATTTATTGTTACTTTTGTAAGTTTCAAGTGATTTCAGTGAGAATTGTGGGTTTTTCCTTCTTTAACTGAGGGGTACTAACAATTTTGTCCACGTGTGTACAGAAATGCATCTTTTATAAAGTGAAGCAGACACTGACGCCACATCTTTTAAAGTTCAAACACACTGGTTTGTTCTGGAAATTTCCCGCGTGATCCCTGACGATTGAATGATTCAGGTTCATTCAGGTGTAAATCCTGCACTGTGCTGTTACAGCCTATCTTACACTAAAGCAGCAGAAAAGGAGCCTTACCATTATCTTCGGTTAGACAAGACGAGGATGAAGCTCTCCATGTGCAACCCTGTTCTGCTTTGTCCCTAAGTAGACAAGATGGAAATGTCAGTTAGGAAGATTCTAGCCTCAGATTTGTGTTTTTCTTGAGGCAATATGAAGGTACGGCAGCCTCTGTGGTTTATTGTTTGCTTCTTTTATTTTATTTTATTTTTTTATTTGATCCTTGGTTTTTCCCTCCTGACCCCTGCAAAGAAAATCAGTTTCATTCAGCCACGAGGTGATTAGAGGTTTTCAAATGTAAAGACTAAGCCCTGTTGTTTTGGCTAATTATCATGAACTAACTGTGAAAGGTTTCTTTTTAGGGACATTTTCAATCAACTACATTTTCTTGTCAATCAAAAAACATAAGCAAAGGGAACGTGAACTTGAACTCGCTGCCAGAGATTCTTTTAATGACTTATTATGTTCCTGCTGGAAGTAGCCTTCATGATTTCCCCAGTCTAAACTCAGAACAGCTTTTCTCCAGATTATAATTAATTTGTGTTTGTGCTTCTTTTTTTTTTTAAGTATTTAATCCTTTCCTTGTGAAGCTTTAACATTCATGTCACCTGCAGTTCAGGTCAGTTTAGTTTGTAATTGTTTTTTCTTCTCCATTTCATTGCCTCTAATTCACAGTAGAATCTATTTTATCAAAGGAAATCATAGCTGATAAAGTGATCAATGGATTAACACTGGATGACAGAAAACAAATGTAAAGTGGGAATCTGAAGTATTTGTTTAATCTTCTTATTCTCTAAACTGCAGGGTGATAAGTGTGAAAATCCTTCGAAACAACAAAAGTCACAGCAGTTCGTTTAGATGGTAATCAGACCACTGTTATACCTTTCACACTCCTTAAAAACAGATTAAGATGTTGATTTCATTTGACATTAAAGACTAAATATTTCCTTCTAAGTAAAAACGGTTTTTGATTTACTTATTTGTATTAAATTTCTTTCAAATATGTTCACAATCAGATTACAATATATATGGTGCAAACTTATAGATGGAAACAAAAATAATACTATAACAATACAGAATAATTCTTATAGACTGGACTGTTTGGTCCCAAAAAAACTGTCAGAAAATCCTCAAATCATTTCGAACTAAAGTTCTGAATATTGCACTTAAAAAAAAGGAATATTGTGCAAAGAGAGGTCAATTTTTAGAGATTTATGGATGGCTTTGAAGAATTAACCGTCCAATGCAAAACATACAAATAAATACCAAAGTCACTAATGAAAGAAATGAATGTTAAATCATTTATTAGTTCTTTACTGTTTTAATTTTTAACAATTGAATTGTTTTTCACAAGAAATTGACTATTTATTACACAGTGTGATGCTTTGTCATGAAACTGGATTCTGAGCCTGCGCCGACCTCGCTCTGCTGCAGCGGACGAAAGTGGTTGAAATGCAAAACATCTTTTCAGAGGGAAAATTCCCCTCTTACCACTTGTTTTTTTCCACATGATTAAGCCAAAGTTTGTTTCAAAGAAACAAAGACCAGAAGTGCTTTCCAAGATCCCTTTTTTAATGCAGGAAATATCCACTAATAACTCTGACCATTATACTTGTATCAATAAACAGTTTCTTTCATTAATTCACAATCAAATTATTTGTAAACTTTTGTTCTGAGTTCATGTTGTTCCAGTTACTAACTGATACTTGTGCTAAATCCAGGCTATTTGACCAAAACTTATTTTTAGGTGACCAGTATCACTTTTTAATGGACACCCATTAAAAGGTTTGTTTCACAAAATCATAGCCAACGTTAGTTAGGGCAAACATTTTAAAGAAGGAAAAATTAAAATCAACATCTACTTTTCTGAATTCACATCAAAACGTCCGATAAAACCAAACAGAACATTTGAAAAGTGAAAGTAAGGAAAGTCTCAATGCCCTGCAGGATTTCAAAGTAAAGTTCACTGCTGTTGATGGCAGCTGCCCATCAACTATACCTGATGAACTGAACCTCAGCAGGTTTGATGACCTCAGCAGCCAGATGTGAACATGGTTCATAATCACCAGGCTGAAGTCTGGGTGTGATGCAGTCTGGATGAGATAGAAAGGAACATCTGGTGCAAAACATCTGCCAAAAATGAAAAACTTTAACTAAAAATAGAAGCAAATCATACACCAAGAAGAAATCGTTACAACCTAAAAATCAAGGATAGGTACTAATGAGCATGTCACAAAGACCTCATTTCAGCTGTTAAGCACGTTGGCGGATGAAATGGGTCTCTTCTTAACTAGTAACTGCTCTGTGGAAAAAAGATCTCAAGTTAAATTCAGAACCATCTGTCACAGAGAATGCTTTGCTGTAACTCGGTCAAGTATTAAGACATCTACATCAGAAGGAAAGTTTGCTATAAGTTAATGCTGGTGATCTAAAAGCAACTGAACTGGAGGAGCTTTATATTTCAAACTATCTGTGTATTTTGGTGCATGACACAGTCTTAACCTTGTGCTATCCAAGGCACATTAACGCTGAGAGTGGGGTCATCTGGAACCCACAAAATAGCAGAGGGTTAGAAAAAGACATTAACATTGGCATGCTTTGCATAACTCCTGCAGACTTCTGGAGAATTTCTTCCATGTTGCCATCCAAAACCAACCGACCAACCGAACTTTATTTATGCTGCACTTATAAACAACATGTAGTCGAGCAAAGTGCTTTCCATCAGAACAAGAACATTAAAACCACTGACGTAAAACAACCGAGAGTTTAAAGTCATTGACAAAAATAAAACTAATTAAGAGACATCAAATATTATAAGATAAATAAATGTGCTACATCTGTAAATATTTATGAAGAGAAATTCAAAATGTGTCAGGATGCGTTTGGGTGTTTTGGAAATTGAGATTTCAAGTTCCCCAAATGAGCGTTCACATCAGAATATTACATATTAGCTTGTATATGTGTTGTTATGTGTATCTATATGTGCATGTGAATTTGTAGCCCAATAATTAGGGAGGAAACTTGAACATATTAGATAATGGGTGTTAACACTATTAAACCAAATAATCGGGAAAGTGTATCATTCCCAGTTCGTATTCACTGAAATTATCAACCAGTAGTTGAGCTAAATTTTTAGCAATTTTTTACATTATTCATAACATTACACCAGGGCAACTGACCGCTTTTCTTCATGACTTGTTTAGGGTTTTTCTGATCTTTTTAGTTGTTGTTGTTTTGTAATACACAAATCATATATTCACCCAAAAGAAAACCTTGACCAAAAAATTGAGGTTTGAAATAAATTGTTTGGAAAATGAATTATTGTGTCCCTAAAGGGTATATTGGATGTAGAAGTATCACTGTTCTGGAGCAGGGGCCAGAATTTTTGCAGTTTACTTCTTCTACCTCCTCTTCGATATTTGTTGTGGGTTTTTTTCTATTTTTGTCCATATGTCAGAAATAAATTATTATCATCATCATCAAAATTTGTGTGTGCATAAACAATAAAAACGATCTGGTTTGAGCCACCAAAAGAGAAATATTTAACCGTTAATGTTTAGATCTTGAAACTTTCAGCAAATGCTGTCCAAAGAACTCTATCAGGGTTTTGGAGAGTTAAAGCCTCATGAATCGTTGACATTTACGTACTTATTATTCCAGAGCATTGCAAGCACGGTATGTTTTCCTATCATACAAGCAGCGTCAATAAACAGAAAAAAAGCATATGCTTAAACAGAGAGGATTTACCACTTGCTGCTGTGTTAGGTTAACCAGCAAAGATCCTTTCTGGAAATAACATCAAATAAAGGTCACACTTAAACTGCTTGTATGTATGTGTGATGTGTAATTGTGTGCATCAGCCACCAGCTCTTATAGAATGGGATTATCCTTGGCTGCAATCTTATGCTTTTTTTCTACTTCTATTCTGATTAAAGGACAGCTTTAAAGTGCGATTGCCTTGGGCGACTTGCACATAATTGTATGTGTGCATGTGTCTAATGTGCACATCAGCTTGGGTTTCAGGAACAGAAAACAACATCCAGATCACCATCCTGGCACTCTTCAAATCTGAGGCTACGATTTGTTCTGACCTTTAATCTGAGAAGATGAGCGCTTTTTAGATTAGACCAGTAGATTACAATAAGACATGGCTTCATCACAGCTCAGGTGCATTCACACGAACGGCGTGTTACTCTTTTGAACATTTAATTTAGTCATTTAACAGGAGAGGACTGCTGTTTACCCAGAAGATGTAAAGTTTTAGACTTGTGAATGTATGAATGAATGACTAAATAGAAGGAATAGAAGCTTTATTAATTCAGAAGGAAAATCAATAGTGGCCAGCTGCTTACCACACAAAATAAAAAAATAAAACCATAAAAACAATTAAAATCTACTAGAATTGCAATTCCTATAAGAAATTGCGTCTGTTTGCTGAAAGCAAATATCGTTATGAAACATGTCAAAGCTGGAAGTGTTAAAGACCTTCCGTACAACCAGTATGTAAAGTTTCATGGAGTTTGGTCAAAGATTTTTGGAGATAATAGTGGAAACACATTGGTATATGTTGTAGCGCCACCTATGGGAGCATCATTATGAATGCTCTTGCGCTTTCTGATCTTCAACTGAGGAAGCACTCCGTACAATTTGGTAAGGTTATATAAAATTGTTATGAAGCTGCAGGGGTGCAAAGTTGACAACTAGTCTCGTCTATGTTTTCAATACGTGTTGTGCAAAAACCGTAAGGAATTCTGCTCAATGGGTGTTACCGTTGGACTCGCAGTAGTCCAAATAAGAATTATGCAGACTTATGCAAAGATTGTAAAAACTATGTGGCACAGGGACTCAAAAAAGTGTTTTGCGAAAAATCGTAAATTGCGAAAAAATCTTATGAGGTACAGATGGCTGATACATAGTCACTATTATCCTAGAATCCAGTGAATCATTGGGGAACAACATCATTTTCCTGTGGCTTATGCTTTGGGAGATTAAGGCCCAAACACTTTTTTTCTCCAACTTACCACCAGGTGGCGCAAGAGAGCCAGAGGTCTTATAGCATATATACATTTCTCTAAAGTATCTGCTTACAAAGTTTCATGGCATTGAGCTTTGTACTTTTCAAGATTTGGGTCTTCAAAGTGGGTTCCATTCATTTCCTATGGCAAAACATTTGTCTTTAAAAATTAATATAAAATCAACCGAAACACAGAATGGTACGAAATTGTAAAACAATGATCTCACTTAGGATCTTTACAAACTACAAGTGGTTGCATGTTGATATCTGCTTTGGTTTGGGAGATTAAAGGGCTTATCCCGTATGTGAAATTCCCCTCTAAGTCACCACTAGGTGGCGTAAGAGGGCTTGTTTTTTTATATGTGTTACAGGACCCTAAAGACATCCCATGTACAAAATCTGAGCATGTTACCTAATGCAGCTTTGGAGATATTGCACTAAACGCTGTGTTAGCTTCTGCAGCGCCACCTATTGGACAATCGCTACAAAACTTTATGCAACAACTAAGCACACTATACCGATGCTACACAACAATTTTGGTGAGGATTGGGTTTACTATGAAGGACTTGAAGCATTGTAAAGTTCACGACCACACCCTACTAATTTGCATCGCTTATTGTACAAAAACAGTACATCACTGCACAAAATAAGTGGCACCATTAGATTCGGGGTACTCCAAATAGGGTAAGTACCGAGTTTTGTCAACCTTGACAAAAGTATGTTGAATAAGGAGCCAAAAACGTGTTTTTTAAAAAATCGTAAATAGCAAAAAATCTAGTTAGGCGGAAGTGGGCGGTCCCAATTACAAAAAGTTACTCTAGCATCCAAGGAATCCCTGGGGAAAAAAAAAATTTTTTTTCGTCAAACGGTATGCGAGGCCTAGGCCAAAACGCGTTTTGTACCACCACTGACCACCTGGTGGCGCAATAGAGCTACAATTATAACATTATGTACAGCAACCCATGTACTTATATCTCAGAAAATCTTATACTATTATGTTCAGTACTTTTTGAGATATAAGCCTTCAAAATTTTTTCAATTCATTTCCTATGGGACAAAAATGTCATAAAAATATTCATAATAAATAAACCATAATACAAATGTGTACCAAAAGTAATAGCAATGTTCTCCCAATTGAGCTTTACAAACTACAATTGAAATCATTGAATTATTGTAAAAATTGTAGGACTAGTAGCAAACCAAAAAAACTGACGGAAAAAAAGATAATAATAAGAAGAATAGGAATAAAAATAAAATATAACTAGAATTGCAATTCCTATAAGAAATTGCGTCTGTTTGCTGAAAGCAAATATCGTTATGAAACATGTCAAAGCTGGAAGTGTTAAAGACCTTCTGTACAACCAGTATGTAAAGTTTCATGGAGTTCGGTCAAAGACTTTTGATGATATGAGTGGAAACACATTGGAATATGTTGTAGCGCCACCTATGGGAGCATCATTATGAATGCTCTTGCCCTTTCTTATCTTCAACTGAGGAAGCACTCCATACAATTTGGTAAGGTTATATAAATTTGTTAAGAATCTGCAGGGGTGCAAAGTTGACAACTAGTCTTGTCTATGTTTTCAATACGTGTTGTGCAAAAACCGTATGGAATTCAGCTCAATGGGTGTTACCATTGGACTCGCTGTAGTCTAAATAAGAAAGATTCAGAGTTATGCAAAGATTGTACAAACTATGTGGCATAAGGACTCAAAAAAGTGTTTGGCGAAAAATCGTAAATTGCGAAAAAATCTTATGAGGTACAGATGGCTGATACATAGTCACTATTATCCTAGAATCCAGTGAATCATTGGGGAACAACATCATTTTCCTGTGGCTTATACTTTGGGAGATTAAGGCCCAAACACTTTTTTTCTCCAACTTACCACCAGGTTGCGCAATAGAGCCAGACGTCTTACAGCATGGATACATTTCTCTGAAGTATCTGCTCACAAAGTTTCATAGCATTGGGCATTGTACTTTTCAAGATTTGGGTCTTCAAAAGTGGGTTCCATTCATTTCCTATGGCAAAACATTGGTTTTTAAAAATTTATATAAAATCAATCATAACACTGACTACTATGAAATTGTAAACCAATGATCTCACCAAGGACCTTTACAAACTACAAGTGGTTGCATGTTGATATCTGCAGTTGTTTAGGAGATTAAAGGGCTTAACCTGAATATGAAATTACCCTCTAAGTCACCACTAGGTGGCGTAGGAAGGCTCAGCTTTTTATATGTGTTACAGGACCCTAATGACATCCCAAGTACAAAATCTGAGCATGTTACCTAATGCAGCTTCGGAGATATTGCACTAAACGCTGTGTTAGCTTCTGCAGCGCCACCTATTGGACAATCACTAAAAAAAACTTTATGTATCAACTAAGCACACTGAAAGGATGCTACACAACAATTTTGGTAAGGATTGGATTTACTATAAAGGACTTGAAGCATTGCAAAGTTTATGACCACACCCTACTAATTTGCATCGCTTATTGTACAAAAACGGTACATCACTGCGCAAAATGAATACCACCATTGGATTCGGGGTACTCCAAATAGGGTAAGTACCGAGTTTTGTCAACCTTGACAAAAGTATGTTGAATAGGGAGCCAAAAACGTGTTTTATAAAAAATCGTAAATAGCGAAAAATCTAGTTAGGCGGAAGTGGGCGGTCCTAGAGGCAAAAAGTTTCTCTAGCATCCAAGGAATCCCTGGGAAAAAAAGAAAAAATTTTTCGTCAAACGGTATGCGAGGCCTAGGCCAAAACGCGTTTTGTACCACCACTGACCACCTGGTGGCGCAATAGAGCTACAATTATTACAGTATGTACAGCAACCCATGAGGTTATATATCAGAAAATCTTATACCATTATGTTCAGTATTTCCTGAGATATAAGCCTTCAAAAATTTTTCAATTCATTTCCTATGGGACAAAAATGTCATAAAAATATTCATAATAAATAAACCATAGTACAGATTTGTACCAAAAGTAATAGCATGCTTGTCCCTATTAAGCTTTACAAACTACAATTGAAATCATTGTAATATCTTAAAAATTGTAGGACCAGTAGTGATCCAAAAAAAATGACGGGAAAAAAATAATAATAAGAATAAAAAAAATAAAATATAACTAGAATTGCAATTCCTATAAGAAATTGCGTCTGTTTGCTGAAAGCAAATATCGTTATGAAACATGTCAAAGCTGGAAGTGTTAAAGACCTTCCGTACAACCAGCATGTAAAGTTTCATGGAGTTTGGTCAATTACTTTTGGAGATATGAGTGGAAACACATTGGAATACGTTGTAGCGCCACCTATGGGAGCATCATTATGAATGCTCTTGCGCTTTCTGATCTTCAACTGAGGAAGCACTCCGTACAATTTGGTAAGGTTATATAAATTTGTTAGGAAGCTGCAGGGGTGCAAAGTTGACAACTACTCTTGTCTATGTTTTCAATACGTGTTGTGCAAAAACTGTATGGAATTCTGCTCAATGGGTGTTACCATTGGACTCGCTGTAGTCCAAATAAGAAAGATTCAGAGTTATGCAAAGATCGTATAAACTATGTGGCATAAGGACTCAAAAAAGTGTTTTGCGAAAAATCGTAAATTGCGACAAAATCTTATGAGGTACAGATGGCTGATACATAGTCACTATTATCCTAGAATCCAGTGAATCATTGGGGAACAACATCATTTTCCTGTGGCTTATGTTTTGGGAGATTAAGGCCCAAACACTTTTTTTCTCCAACTTACCACCAGGTGGCGCAAATGAGCCAGAAGTCTTATAGCATGGATACATTTCTTTAAAGTATCTGGTCACAAAGTTTCATAGCATTGGGCATTGTGCTTTTCAAGATTTGGGTCTTCAAAAGTGGGTTCCATTCACTTCCTATGGTAAAATATTTTTCTTTAAAAATTTATATAAAATCAATCATAACACTGAATGGTACGAAATTGTAAACCAATGATCTCAATGAGGACCCTTACAAACTACAAGTGGTTGCATGTTGATATCTGCATTGGTTTCGGAGATTAAAGGGCTTAACCTGAATGGGAAATTCCCCTCTAAGTCACCACTAGGTGGCGTAGGAAGGCTCAGCTTTTTATATGTCTCCCAGGACCCTAATTCCATTAAAACTACAAAACCTCAGCATTTTATCTAAAGCAGCTTTGGAGATATTGCACTAAACGCTGTGTTAGCTTCTGCAGCGCCACCTATGGGAAAATCGCTACAAAACTTTATGCAACAACTAAGCACACTGTAAGGATGCTACACAACAATTTTGGTGAGGATTTGGTTTACTATAAAGGACTTGAAGCATTGTAAAGTTCACGACCACACCCTACTAATTTGCATCGCTTATTGTACAAAAACGGTACATCACTGCGCAAATTGAGTAGCACCATTGGATTCGGGGTACTCCAAATAGGGTAAGTACAGAGTTTTGTAAACTTTGACAAATGTATGTTGAATAGGGAGCCAAAAATGTCTTTTACGAAAAATCGTAAATAGCAAAAAATCTAATTAGGCGGAAGTGGGCGGTCCTAGAGGCAAAAAGTTTCTCTAGCATCCAAGGAATCCCTGGGAAAAAAAAAAAAAATTTTTCGTCAAACGGTATGCGAGGCCTAGGCCAAAACGCGTTTTGTACCACCACTGACCACCTGGTGGCGCAATAGAGCTACAATTATAACATTATGTACAGCAACCAATGAACTTATATCTCAGAAAATCTTATACTATTATGTTCAGTACTTTTTGAGATATAAGCCTTCAAAATTTTTTCAATTCATTTCCTATGGGGAAAAAAATTCATAAAAATATTCATAATAATTAAACCATAGTACAGATGTGTACCAAAAGTAATAGCACAGTGCTCCCAATTGAGCTTTATAAACTACAGTGAAATCATTGTAATATTGTACAAATTGTAGGACCAGTAGCGATCCAAAAAAATGACGGAAGAATAATAATAATAAGAATAAAAATAAAATATAATAAAGTTTTACAACAACATACTCTGTTTGCTTTCAGCAAACAGACAATAAAGAAGTACAACAACATACTCTGTTTGCTTTCAGCAAACAGACAACTAGAATTGCAATTCCTATAAGAAATTGCGTCTGTTTGCTGAAAGCAAATATCGTTATAAAACATGTGAAAGCTGGAAGTGTTAAAGACCTTCCGTACGACCAGCATGTAAAGTTTCATAGAGTTTGGTCAATGACTTTTGGAGATAATAGTGGAAACACATTGGTATATGTTGTAGCCCCACCTATTGGAGCATCATTATGAATGCTCTTGCGCTTTCTGATCTTTAACTGAGGAAGCACTCCGTACAATTTGGTAATGTTATATAAATTTGTTAAGAAGCTGCAGGGGTGCAAAGTTGACAACTACTCTTGTCTATGTTTTCAATACGTGTTGTGCAAAAACCGTATGGAATTCAGCTCAGTGGGTGTTACCATTGGACTCGCTGTAGTCCAAATAAGAATGATGCAGAATTATGCAACGATCGTATAAACTATGTGGCATAAGGACTCAAAAAAGTGTTTGGCAAAAAATCGTAAATTGCGAAAAAATCTTATGAGGTACAGATGGCTGATACATGGTCACTTTGATCCTAAAATCCAGTGAATCATTGGGGAACAAAATCATTTTCCTGTGGCTTATGCTTTGGGAGATTAAGGCCCAAACACTTTTTTTCTCCAACTTACCACCAGGTGGCGCAATAGAGCCAGAAGTCTTATAGCATGGATACATTTCTCTAAAGTATCTGCTTACAAAGTTTCATGGCATTGAGCTTTGTACTTTTCAAGATTTGGGTCTTCAAAAGTGGGTTCCATTCATTTCCTATGGCAAAACATTTGTCTTTAAAATCTAATATAAAATCAACCGAAACACAGAATGGTACGAAATTGTAAAACAATGATCTCACTAAGGATCTTTACAAACTACAAGTGGTTGCATGTTGATATCTGCTTTGGTTTGGGAGATTAAAGGGCTTATCCCGTATGTGAAATTTCCCTCTAAGTCACCACTAGGTTGCGTAAGAGGGCTTGTTTTTTTATATGTGTTACAGGACCCTAAAGACATTCCAAGTACAAAATCTGAGCATGTTACCTAATGCAGCTTTGGAGATATTGCACTAAACGCTGTGTTAGCTTCTGCAGCGCCACCTATTGGACAATCGCTACAAAACTTTATGCAACAACTAAGCACACTCTAACGATGCTACACAACAATTTTGGTGAGGATTGGATTTACTATAAAGGACTTGAAGCATTGTAAAGTTCACGACCACACCCTACTAATTTGCATCGCTTATTGTACAAAAACGGTACATCACTGCGCAAAATGAGTAGCACCATTGGATTCGGGGTACTCCAAATAGGGTAAGTACCGAGTTTTGTCATGTTTGACAAATGTATGTTGAATAGGGAGCCAAAAATGTGTTTTACGAAAAATCGTAAATAGCAAAAAATCTAGTTAGGCGGAAGTGGGCGGTCCCAATTACAAAAAGTTACTCTAGCATCCAAGGAATCCCTGGGGCAAAAAAAAAAAATTTTTCGTCAAACGGTATGCGAGGCCTAGGCCAAAACGCGTTTTGTTCCACCACTGACCACCTGGTGGCGCAATAGAGCTACAATTATAACATTATGTACAACAACCCATGAACTTATATCTCAGAAAATCTTATACTATTATGTTCAGTACTTTTTGAGATATAAGCCTTCAAAATTTTTTCAATTCATTTCCTATGGGACAAAAAATTCATAAAAATATTCATAATAATTAAACCATAGTACAGATGTGTACCAAAAGTAATAGCACAGTCCTCCCAATTGAGCTTTACAAACTACAGTTGAAATCTTTGTATTATTGTACAAATTGTAGGACTAGAAGCAATTCAAAAAATTGACGGAAAAAGAATAATAATAATCTGAAGAATAAAAATAAAATATAATAAAGTTTTACAACAACATACTCTGTTTGCTTTCAGCAAACAGACAATAAAGTTTTACAACAACATACTCTGTTTGCTTTCAGCAAACAGACAATTAGTTAAAAATAGTAAAAGTATTTATTCAAAACACAATAAATGCATCAAATATTCAGATATCAAAACCTAATAGAACAAAAGCATAAAACATTAAAAAATACAAATTCATTGAGTTTCTCTTCTGATGTTCTGTCTTATTGTACGAGGGACAAAAGACCTCCTCAGTCTGTCTGTGGAACAGAACATTAAAGTGTCAAAGTTTAACTTTTTTTTAAACTATTCATTAAATTAATTATTTATTTATTTGTATACATTTTTTTACTCTCAAACCACAAGTCAGGCCTGTTAATAATTTTTCAAACCCATTTATTTGGCTATGAATTTGCCATGATTTTTTATTTTTGAACATTTAATGCCAAAATTAATTCTTTCTACTTTATGTTTTCTGTTTTATGTGCTTATAGATGTATTTTAGTAAAGTCTAATAGAATAGAAACCACATTCAATAATGAAGTATGATTTCTAACTAAAGATACAAAATTGAAATGAATTCAAGGCATCATTTACCACTAATTAACACTAATGTGAAAATAGTTATGTTGATTGTTTTCATGTTATTCAGAAATGGTTTACATCTTTTGCCTGAACTGAGTTTCATAAAGAGAGAAACAAGCGTCTTAATGTTAAAGCATGTTAAAAAGCAATTACTATTTTTTTTAGAAATAACACATTTGAGGCTTTTTAGTTCAGCACATGTGGAATCATTTTTAGTTTTTCATCTAAATTTTGCAAGAAAGTAACAAAAAAGTGAGGAAAGGATTTGTGATTGGGATCTACAGCAAAAGTTAGATTGTAATTCATTTTCTATATATCATGAAATTCAAGATAGATGTGTTATACCAGGTGTTACTCCTAACACTATAGATGAGCGTATTCACTCTCACATTTTCATTCTAAAATACAGCCGTGTTGCTTTTTCTTTCTTTTATTTTTTTGCATTATTTTGAACCGCGACGTTGAGACTGTACATTGGTGTTGGGTGTCTGCAGTTCATTGCTGCAGTTCTTTTGGGTTAATTAATTCAAGAGTGAACTTGTGAGAAATAAAATTTCATTTCAAAAATGTATGTGGAAGCAAAATAATTCTCTGAGTTCTTCAGAGATCATCCTGAAGTGCTCACAGATATTTCCTCCCATCAACTACTGGACACCCCATAGCAGCAGGACACTTATTGCTGTTATGTTAACATTTTTAGTGTGTATCTTTTGTTTTTGTCATTTATTATCTTCTTTTTGAAATAGACCGTTGGTAACAAGGCAATTTCTTTGTTGTAAGACCAGTACTGTTCTGTTGTATTCTATTCTATCTCTTGAAGCCGGTCAACATGGTGGTGAAAGTGTTTAAACTGCTAGGAATAAATGTAAAGGTGATGACTCCGTGTAGGCTTCTCGGGAGAGTCACTTTAGATCCCCAGCTTTTCTTCCGTGGGGGTGTAAATGACTCTTAACATCTGTGGTGCATCTCTGACTCCCAGTGAAAATAAAAGTTAAATTGAATATATTTTTGTACAATTTAGTATCTTAAGCTGTTTTTCCAGCCTTTCATCAGGTATGACCAGAGTTTGTAAACTTGTGTTTGACCCTACCAACACAGCCACATTTCATGTTCTCCCTTTAAAAACCAACAGTTTATTTTCTTTTGCTGTCTCTACAGTTTGAAGACCCACTCCAATGAAAATGGAGTTTCTGGTGTTTTTAACCCACAAGTCAGAGCCAAATTTCAAAGGAACAACTGCCGCTCTGCAGAAACTACGTCCTAGAAAACAACACAGGATTTAGATTTTGGCTCAAAGCAAGAAAATCATGTAAAAAAAAAAAAAAAAAAAAAGAACACTGCAAACGCTTTTAAAAAAGATCAAAAGATGATGGAAGAGGGACTACAAGAACTTCAGCCATGATTTTTATGATCAAGGCGGCTAAGGTGATTGTGTTGATTTATATTACACCAAATACATACTTTTCTTTATTAATAATTGGCCCTTGTCAGTCAGGACGCCCTTATCAGGTGTTTTTGGGCCCAATCCAATTTCGAGTCATTTGATTCTGAGTATCTGCCGATCTCGATATAGTAAATGTCCAATCCTGATCAGGAGACGACATCCGACTTTCGGTTGAGTCACAAACCTTTTTTTTTATTATTATTCTTTTGCCTTTTTTCCCCTTTCTTGGTCAGAGTTCTGTTGAGCAAAAGCTGCCTTAAATCAGCAGCTGCATGATGTTTCCAAACAGTTTGGTCCATTCAAGACTTCAGTGTGTAGGACTTTCAAAAAGAAGAACCACATGAATCTTTTCTTCAACCAATCAGACAGATTCCTCAATCTTGGTCAGAGCTTTTGATATGCTGTAGGTTGTCAAAGGTGATTCAAAAACTGACATTTTTCCTGTTTAGTGAGGGAAATGAAAGTTCTTTGAATCCATTCTATTGGACTTTTGTTCTCTTTTCATCTGCTGAAGGGATGGAAGCTGCTTGGATGTCCAAATATTCCCACAACTGCACAAAAATTTGGCGTGCACACACCCATGCAGAGAGAGAATGTTCCGCTTATATGTTGAGCCAACAATTGTAACAGTTGTCACCCAGAAATGCAACAGTCTTCTGTTAATAGAAATTACTTTAATTGGGCTGCAACAGTGTCATGGCTTAACTCTAAAGCCTTAATGAAGTGGTAATGTGCTTACCCTGTTTGTCTACAGTCCCACTGGACCCATCCTTCAGTCTGAAACCTGTTTTTGAGATGTTTATCTCAAATATTTCAATGTAGGAATTCTCATATTTTGCCATTTTTATTTAGCGGCAAAGTGCAGAAAGTTTAGATTCTGCAGCAGATCTTCTGGACAAGTAGATGCGAGTCTACTCTCCCAACTACTTCTCTTCTGTGATTGTGAGTACAAACAATTGTTGCTACGGCAACACAATGGGAGTCAAAATTAGAGCTATTCTGTTTTTCACAACAGATTTATTTTTTGGCCTTTTGAGACTGACAGGATGGCACAATCACCTCCTTAAAATTCTTGTGAGCAGCGACAGACGGGCAGAACGAAGCACAGCCGTTCTCTGTGATTCTTCCACACATAGAAATCTTATGGTGGTGTTGTTCGTGCTCTCACTTTCAGATGCCATTGAGCACTTTAAAATAAATCATTTTTGGGTTTCTGCAGTTGAATCACGTTTCTCAATTTCTAGGTATTCTGTAGAAAAGTTATTATTTTATTTTGATATTGAGTTCTTTAAATCTAATCAAGAAAAGGCTTTTCATGTAGTGAGTCTGAGCAGATTTGTGAGAAAATCTGGGTGATATTTCAGTGAAAATCAACGGAAATCATTTCAAATGGATTCCACCATTTTAGCATTAACACAAAAGGTCTTTCTTCATTCCCACTTCTAAAGAACTAACTACATTGTGAGACTTTACAGCCCTCTTTGGGATTGAGCTCACGAGTGTCTGGACCCAAAAGTAGAAAAAAGCCAGTTCTTTAGAAATAGAAAGGAAAAAAAGCTCAGAACTATTGGGGAAAAGGAGCTAAAAGGAAATCTTGACTCTGGGTGTAAAGTCAGTTTGGATGCTGCTGCAATCAGGATACACTGTTGGATACGATCCTCTGAATATATTCACCAGTCTGCATTCAAAGCATTGAAGCTCATCAAAAACAAAATTACTGCATTCATTGAAACTAAAAAAAAAAAACTAAAAACGCAGCTAAATCGTTGCCACTTCCTGTCAGTGGATGTGTTGAGCCTCTCCACAGGTCCAGAACTCAGGTTAACAGGTTACCTCATGCTGGATCAGTGGCTATGATATAGGTCTGCTCTGCTTTCACAGAGCTGGTCAGACTGAGCCCATGATTAATTTAGGATACAGTTTGATTCCTCTACAACAAGAAAATTACTAATGGCAGGTAATAAATGCGCTTTACTGTGATCCTATAAAAGATTGTGTACTCTGTCATGCAGTTTTATCTTTTTTGTTCGGGCGCAGCTTCTGCTAATTCCAGAGAAAGACTCTCAAGGATGAGATTAATGCAGATGTGCACTGAACCAGTAAGTAAACAGAAAGAAATGCAGACTCCCATTTGACTTCCACATGTCATTTTTCATTTGTGTAGAAATTAAAATGCATCTAACCCTGGAGAAGGGTTAGATGGGAAAGGATTGTCATTATTGCTTTCTTCCTCAACATTAGGGGTTCATTATTTCCTCTACCAACACGGTAGCTCTGTGCAGATGGGGTATTTGCTGGCAGGGTTGTGCTGAAGAGTAAAATTTTAGGCTGTGCTCTCTGAAAACCTGTCAAGGGAGCGTATGGCATTTAATTAGAGTCTGCCAGTGTTGTGCAAGTAGAGGTGTGCTAAGAAATTAGAATCTGTTTGGAACATTAGATAAAAATCTTTAAATATTTGCCATATGTATTATGTATTGTATAGAAAAATATCTTTATTAGAAAAAGATCATTTTAAAATACCTAATAGTGGAGCAGTAATTGACCACTACCCTCCTTTGTGTGATGCTTTTGATGGAGATCTTGATTTCAATTATAATCCCCCCAAAAATGTATAGCTTCATCCGCTATCCTTTGCTTCTCCTCAAATTTTAAACATCTTTAGAAAACTTCCCAGAAATGGCCCTCACCTCAAAACTTTCCTCTAAATTAAACTACTGTCCTAGTTTCCTTCTCATAGGGTTTCAGGTCCAGCATTTCTTTTTTAGTTTTGAACACCTCAGCCACCATATTCTCATTGTTTTCCAACACGTCAATAAAGGTTTTGAGTGACTTTTGTTTGTCTTTCTATGTAGCAAGCGTTTGCACCCATCCAGTGTCTCTTTTTAAACAAACTGCTAGCAATGAAGCTAAACTTTCTTGAGAAAGGAAAAAAGAACAACTCACCCATTTATTAATTTTGTGATAACCGTCCCATAGGAGTCAAATTACGCCTCCTGCTACACATCTTGCAAAGTTTTGGTTTATAGAACTGGCAACAGTTTTCTATCACTTGGCCTTGGATATGAATGTACAACCTTTCAGTCTTTTCAGGACGAACGCTCTACCACAACCATGAAACTAAACGTGGTCAGGGCCCACTCCACCTTCAACACATTTTTATGAGGCGTTAATGGTTAAACTCTGGCGACCAAAATGTACACTCCAGCGTAATTTAGACAGTTTACCTGCATAAAACTTCTCAATAACTACTAAAGACCTACAGAAATGTTTGTGCTATCTAGGCCATGAATGGCTGGGGCAAGGTTTCTTTTAAAAACAACGCTTTCAAACTACAATAAGCGCAAACTTTGAAAGGGGCACATTGACAAAAGAAGCTAAAATGTCAGAACTGTTCTCTCTGACTTATATTTGGAGCTCCTGGCATAGTAACTGTTTATGTTTTTGCTGTGGGCTGATGCTCATTGTGAGGACCATTCAAAGTTACTTCATTTGTTTTTATTTGTATTAATTCGTCTCTTAAAAGACTATCCTCATCGAGCCATAGCTTCACAAGCAGCAGAACAAGCCAGCTTGTGAATTCAAAGAGTTGTTCTGCAGAACACCTACATTAACCTGTGCTGTTAAACAAGGCTTCAAATCAACGTTAGGGGTTTTCATTTCCACAATACACATCCAATTATTAATGTTTTTTTTTTTTTTTATTTTAATCCACACATTGCTCCAAAAACTGTCTTATCCAACCAGCCATATTTATAGTCTCTCCCAATGAAAAATTAGAACACAACCAAAGAAAGAGCAGTTCCACTGGGACCATTAACTATAGACCCAGATATCCACATTACATATGGTACCCGGTTCTTATACCTCCTAAATTAAAGGAATTCTCTTTCAAGCCTTACTTTTCTTTTTCTGCTAAACAGCATAACTTGCTCACAACTTTTCCAACAACCCTGACAGTTGGATCTCATTACAGCTGTTTTCTCCTCAGTGAGTGGGAGAGTTGGTGTCTAAAAGATGTCAGTAAAACTTTTTCTTTTTTGGAGAGGTAATACTGCAACTCTAATTTACTTTCAACATGGGCCTTTGTTAATAAATCCTATTCCTCTGTTCTTCAGTGAGTTCACTCAGTAACTGCACTTTTACCTGCTCAGATAAAGCAAGGATTAGCACATATAGACTCTTCCAGGCATCATGGACTTCATGTTTTCCTTATTGCAAAGCCAAAATAAGCTGTGAAAAGCTCAGATTTTAAAATATATTTCTAGAGGTAATAAACTGCATTTTTCTAAAGGTGTTTTTCTGTTTTTGTTTTAAACCTGAAAACATTTTTCTTTTTTAAGTACTTGACACACAAATATATTCAATTTTTCACTATTTTATTTATTTATTTGTTAGTTTTTGTGCTAAAACTGAATTGTCAATGTCACTGCTTGCTAGAAATAACACAAATGTCAGCCACCTGCTAAGCTTTTGGAGCTTTCATTGAGATCATACTAAAGTGTTGCTTCTTTGTATTGAATAAAGCTACATAGAGATGGTTGACAGCCAGACTATTTTAGTTTGTTATTGTCTCTGAAAGCAATCAGCTTCTCTCTGGTTTCAGGTAGACCTCACATTCAGAGCAGACAAATACTCTCCATCCATCTACTGCCCAGAGGGAGATGGAGCGCCCTGCTAGCTGTGGGCGTTTGATGCTGAAGTGGCCCGCCCAATTCCATAAGAGCCCCCTGTTGTAGGAGGAATGGCTTAAATGTCACGCTTTGCCCTGCAAGTGTGTATTGCAGTGTGAGCATCCCATGTAGCGCCGCATGCAGCGGTGCGAGGTGCGAAAAAGCTATTTCTGGAATTCAGAATGAGGTCACAGATGGAGACAGCTGAACTTAAGTGATTTCTTCTGTACCTCAAAACGCTGCGTGACAGCACATCCTTATGTAGTCTGTGCTGCTTACCACTGATTACCGGTGATGGCAGCAATTGAAACTCTTATTGCCCTTCAAAACGCACCTTCAATTATCTTTGAAAAAGGGCTCAAATCAATACAGCGGCAGACCAAGCCTCAAGAAGTTGCAGCACATCTTCAAGTCACACACGTACACACACTCGTGTGTTCAGGCTGCAGGTCAGAGAGGGGCTGACTGGAACAGAATAATGTTAACCTCTACCAGAAGCAGCTTCCTTAGCAGTCCTCCTCAATCACCAAAAGCAAATTCATGTTTTTGCCCCACGTTTCAGCAAACATGGTAAAACCTGTTTTTTTTTTTTTTTTTTTTTTGTCTCATGCTCACACAGATCAAAAAGGGTACCTTTCAACAGAAGTCTTTTTTCAGATATAAAGCTAAAGTTCAAAAGTTTTTTTTTGCTTTTTCACCCAAAAGTTTCATTTCTCTCTGGCAGAATTGTAAACAGTTTTTGTCACCTCTGACTGGATAAATAATTTGTACGATTTTATTTGCATATCATAAATGAATCAGGCAGTCAGCGCAGAGTTGAAGCGGTTCCACCAAATGCTCCAGTGACAGTCGATCAAATTTCCATTTTCAGAGATTTATGCTGGAAATTTCTGATAATCTGTCAATGCATGATGTAAAGGCAGTTTTTTTAGTTGATTTTTAAGGTCTCAGTTTGTCAAATGTTTGTCTGTGTTACAAAAAGGAGGTTTGATTCGTCCAATTTCAAGTTATCTGTCTTTGAAAAGTTTCTTGTTTTTTTAGCTTTCTATTTCTAGTTTTTATTTATTTCAGTTTTTGAAACAGCTTTCACCCACATATTGCAGAACTGGACTTCTTCTCTTTCAGAAACTCAGAAATTTGTTCAAAAATGTGTGTATTTTCTCTTAAATACATTACTGTTTAAACTTTTACAACACTTCAAAGTTCCCTTATTTTGAATGTTTAGTTTCTCTCTGAAATGAAGGAAAGTTTTAAATAAGCATCTGGATCTTTTATAGATTAAAATGTGCTCTAAACTACAAATTTATCAAAGCAGCCATCTTTTATAGACATAAAAACTGAAAATAGTCGCTGCACAGAAAGTTCCTTCCTCCCTCATCTGTTCTTTCACTCCAAACCAGATGAATGGGGTTGAAACTGTGTTGACCACTCCATGTTTACCTTTTTGTCCACAAGTATAACTTGGCAGAGCTCGGTTTAGGTTTAGCTGGTATTTAAGTTTCAGGTCATTCATTGTTGTAAAATGAGTGTCTGATCAAAGAAGAAACACATCCGAGGGAATGTTGCTACAGAATGATGTGGCAGCTTTGTTTAGGCCGCCTCCCACTCTGTTCAAATCCTGAATCCTGGTTCCAGTAAAACAGCCCCACACTATCACACTTCCTCCTCCATGTTTAACAGTTTTTGTCACACATTGCAGAGTCAATCTTTCACCTTTTTGATACCATATCACTTCCGTGCTGCTCAAAGTTTCCTCGTCTTAGTTAAAGTACCACAACAATGAAATTCATGTTTTTAACATGTTGTTCTAGCATTTTTCTCGTGATCAAAGAGATATGTAAAAAAAAAAAGGAGATTAAAAGTGCATTTCTGAGTATTTCTGTATTGAAATTGCAATGAATCAGAGCAGATTTAAAACAAAATGCTGTTTGAAAAAGCTCTTAGTTGAGACGTATCTAAAATGAGTGGGCTTGGTCTCCTTGCTCTGCTCTGTTCTGATGCACGTGTGGACAAATAGGGGGCCTGTATCGTACAAACAGAACCTTTTTGAGCTTTGAAGTGTGAGCTTGTAATGAGCTGTAGGACTTGAGTTGTTGAAGTCAGCCTGGATATGTTCAGATTAGTCTCGTGTGCAGCGACCAGCAGCTGTGTGCATCGTAGAGCTCATCAACCGAGTTTCTCTGATGAATACAAGTTTTTAATCACTTAGGAAAAAAGGAGCGTTTTTGATTGTGAAATTGAAAAATCTGGATGATCGCCTCATGGTGAACGCACTCACGGACAGCGGAGCAATTGTTAATGTTCTCAGTCCATCGGAGCTCACTGATCCCAATGTTGTCAATGTTTTGTTGTAATTTTGATAGTTTTCGTCACATTAGCTTTTTGTGTTACTGCCAGTTCACGTGGATGCTTGTGTCTGTGTGCCTTCATCTATCAGTATTCATCCCGACCAAGCAGCTGCCAGGAGCGAAGCAGGCTGTTGCTAGGCAATGCCACTTACAGTCCAGCCCTCTCTGTATGTTGAAGCAGGGAAGCTGCTTTTGTGACTCTGTTTTTTGCTAATGCCGCAGTAAAAAGTGAAGCATCATGAGACGTTTGACCTGCGCAGCTTTTTGCCGCTCTCTGCTGTGACCTCGGAGGACTTTAAAAAAATGTTGAAAAGGCACCGTTAGAGGCACGAAGGAAAAGGATGTTTGCAGCGAGCAGATAATTAAGAATCTGTCATTACTCTAATGTTGAGCTAAATTTAGAAATGTGAAGATCTGTTTCTAGGAATCTGAAACTCCCTTCAGGCAGACGCTGCTTTCCATCAATATGGTACCAGCTGAACGCTCCTGTGTCATGTTTGAATGACTGCCTGTTGCTTTCCCAGCACACTTTGCAGGTGCAGTATGACCCAGCTTAGACCTGGTACATAAATGCATCACCTTGCAGCACAGAGCTCTTGTTGTGCAGCTGCATTAACAGACGCGCAGCGCAGTCGTGATGGGCTTGTTAAATAATAAATACCAGCGAAAGGGATTCCACTTTGTAGGTTTTATTTATATTTATTGGCACCAACACTTCTCATTATTATCTTTTAGACATGAGAACATATTGCAAAAATAACTGTCTTTGTAACAAATGTAATAAAACAGAATTATTTTCACAATTTAAAGATCCTTAATTTGCTTTTTCTTTTTTTAGAGCACTAAACTGAGATTTGCAGACTGTTGCTCACTAAAGTTAGAACTTGTCTCTTTATATGAACTGCTGCTGTTGTGTCAGCTGCTGCTGTTGGGAACCCTCACTGTGAATTGCTTGTCATCTCGTGTTGCAGCTTCAGGTAACACTGCTGTGGGGAAACAGACATGCAGGACATTTCTGCAGAGCACAAACAAAGAAACCTGTACCTACAGTGCAGCCATGCATCACAAGCTCCCAGCAGCAGGCAGACAGAACTGCTAGTAACACAAATGCGTGCGTGGTTGTCAAGACAGTACAAATTCAAATGTTGAGTTAGATGGCTTAAATCATCTTATCATTTATAAACAAGAAGGTATATGAAGTGAGGGGCTCCTGGTCTTTCAGAATAAACCTTGGAGAATTCTGTTTATTTCCCAAAGCTAAACATTCTTCTATTCGTGAGAAAAACGGTTAAGTTCACAAAATAAAGCAGGGATCTGGACGTTAGATGTTTGCTAAACACTGCCCGTCCACCCTGTTAAATGAGTAAAAACTCTTTCTCATTTTTTTTTTCTGGAGTGGATGGCTGTTTGACAAACACTCACATTTGTCACTATGAGTCCGGAGCACGTGATTTTTTTTATCTTTAAACCTGTCAATCTCTGCGTCAAATTTGCAGCGCCAGAACTTTGATTGTAAGTAAGCAGCTCCATTCAGGAAAAAAAGACGGATTTCAGTGCAACATTTGGCAGAACTGAATGCACAGCTGTTGCCGTTTTTGAAGCTCTTTGGGACAATTCTGCAGATACAAAAGTGTTTAGGTCTTCAACATGTTACAATGACAGATAGCTTACTTTTATGAACATGTCTCCAGAGTTCCTGCTGAGTTTGTTATAAGTTCATGTAACGAATTTATTCCTATCAGGCTTTTTATGACAAGATTTGATGAAGTCGGTAATAGACAGAAAGCAGAACAGGTAGGGAAGGCAGGCAGTTGAGAAAAAGACCTAGTTAAAAAAAGGAAATTTGTCAGTGTGAAAAACCTTCGATCCGATCTGTGAAGACCTGCAGAGTCTGTTTGGAAGTTCATTTACAGATCAAGCTGGTAGGACGTCAGACCCAATACTACGTCAGGAAATCCACTATATTTAATGATAAAAACTCTACAATGGCCCAATAATTCTGAAAAAGACTATTGGAGAATATAAAGAAATAATTATGTACAAAAAGAATCACCTTTTTTCTCAGGATTTAAAAAAACTACAGGAAAAGTTTATTTCTTTAAGAAAACACTGAGTCTGAGAAAGTACATGTGAGCTGGGCATTAACATAAAAGCTGCATGAGAAAGTTAGTCGAACCACTTGAGTTGTCTTGCATTAGAACGACATTTAGTCTGGGAGCAGCAATTTCCAAAGAGAACTGCAGAAGCCCCATAACCCCAGAAATCATTTTATGTTTGTTTGCATAAATGGTTCATCTTTATGGGACTTTTTTGGGATTATAGAGGCTCTCTACAAGTTGTCTTCTTATGCATTTTATTGCAACAATACAAGTGAAGGTTCCCTAATTTACATCCTGTTAGTCTCAGGACTGAAACTGGAGCACTGAGCCACTGATTAGGCAATAACTACTAAATGAAGGTTGAATGAGATTCTCAGGATTTTTCAGTGAGAAAAAAATAATTTAACAGAGGGACATGAGGATATAATGTTTGGGTTTATTCTTAAATTTGAATCCTAGGTGACACAAAAAGTGTTACTTAAGGTCAGTGTTTCATTAAAGAATAACAACACAACTTTACATTATTTTATTGAGTTATTAAGTCAAAAATATAGATTTTTATATGTAAATCTGAACAAATAAATTAGATTTGTTTCAAAGAAACAAAATTAGATTTGTTTTTGAGAAAACACAAAAAAAAGACAGTTGAAAAAAGATAATTATCATTAATCGCAGGAAAATATATAGATATTTTTTGTTCTCAAGTTAAACAAAAATGTAATTTTTCCAGTGTCATTTTTAATATTAATTTTGCATATTGTGTTAAAAATATTTATTTTTAGCTGATTCTGAGCAGCTAAGATTCATGGTAACTGGTAAAGCTTGTAAAGACAGCCGTAGAAATTTCACTTTTTATGTGCACTCAATAAAATGAGCGCCTAAAAGAGAGATGGAAAGAGGGTTTATTGAGGAGGTCATCAGTGAGTTTCAGTCCACATCTCATCTGAAAAGATCTCGTTTGATGCACCCACATCATGCTTTGTCAAAGTAATGCATGGAGTTTAACAGGGTCCCTTTTGGTGTTACAAAACACTGAAACAGCAGATCCAGCTGGAGAAAAATCCAGCTCTGAGGATACAAAATAAAAATGAAATGACAGGTTTTCGAAAGAGGAATGTGATCTTATTAGTTCAGGCAATCATTCAAATTTGAAAAATCAGTGGATGACTGACGCAGAGAAGTTGGACTTGGTCTCGTCACTGTGGACTCCAGGCACTTTTGAGGATGAGAGAGAAAAGGTCATGGGTTTGATTATCTGGTCAGGCTCCTGCCAGCCCTCTGATCCTCCAGAGTTCAATTAGTGAGGAGTTGGGCAGAGCCAGAGGCTATG
Organism: Oryzias celebensis; assembly: GCA_014656515.1. NCBI lineage: Eukaryota > Metazoa > Chordata > Actinopteri > Beloniformes > Adrianichthyidae > Oryzias > Oryzias celebensis. The sequence goes on from BNCR01000003.1 coordinate 4,360,748, forward strand.
GAAGACACCCTTCATAAAAACACACAGATCAGCACTGACGCAGGACTCCTCCAGTAATCAAAGCCTTCAGGCTCATACAGATACTCACACAGAATCATAGTGTGTAATGTTTACTCAGTTACAACCTTCTAGGGGAAAAACACATCTTAAGTGTTTGCTACAATAGAAGTAATTCCTAATCTAATTTACCCTTACACTTTTTACCTGCGCACATTAATCTTAAGTGTAGCGTGCAGTTGATGCTCGTGGTTACATTATAAACACTGCTTTCCTGCATTGATAGTTAACTGCAAAAATAATCTACATTTAATGAAGGAAGAATGCAAATCTTTTGACTTTTAAGTTATTCTGGTGAAAATGGAATTATTTATTTTCTCCCTCTTCACTCTTGTGACAGACTGCAGCCTTATGAACGAGAGAACTGTAAAATATCTCTTCAAATTTTTCCTTATTGATCATAAAAGTGTCAGTAATATTGAAGAAGAGAGGTTTAAATCAAATGATGTGAGCGTGACGTTTTAATTATGTTTTTTTGACAGAAAAAGTTGTTCCTGTGTGAGTTGATAGGTGTGTGTGTGTTTGATTTTTGCCATGACCTTCATTTCCAGCCCTCCTGCAGAGTTGGAAAGAGGCTCTTTTGAAGCTGCTGTTTCACAGAGGACTCGTGGACTTGTTTAAACTAAAAATCTGCAACAATTCTGTGGATCTGGGGGCCTGATGATCTGATCCAGAACCAGTCAGTGTTGGTGTCTCTTATCTGCTGTGGTAGATCCACAGAGGCACTATCACAACAGTCTCTTAAGGTTAATCCTAATGTGGAGTGTGAGTGACACAGACTGCTGGATTACACAGAATGACCTTGAAACAAACCTCCTGTTAGTTGGTGAATGATCACAAGCAAAGTCGTTTCATTTCTTTCAGAAGCCCCCCTCCCACCCCCACACACACACACATACACACACACACACACACACACAACCTCTAAGCTCACAAAGATGCATTGAGTCAGAAACAGCAGCTCATTTAAACGGACAGCTCTTTTTTAATGCAGGCAGAAGCAGATGAGCAGCAGACGAAAGCTTCTGCAGCCGGATCAGGTTTTGTTTTTACAGACGTTACAGATGCACAAATACAAAGCAACAGGTTAGGGTTTGTAAAGTGACTCGTAGACCTTTATGTCTGTGAAGAAGGTTCCACTATTATGCCCTAACGTTCCACAGAAAAAATGGCTTTTTTAAAATTCTTTTAGAATGTGTACATATGTGTTTAAAAGTTTACCAGTAGATAAATGCCAAAGTCAGATATGTTCATATTAGACGGGGAAGAAGAATAATTCTGAAAATCTAAAAAAAAAAAATAATTCTTGCCATCTTTTTGGTATGTTTGTTGGTGGGACTGTTGGCTTGGAGCAACCTGGCTTCCTTCCCGTCGCTGTGAGCCCTGTTTGCACGCTCGCGCGCAAGCTAATAGTCTCAAGCTAGCAGTAGCGATGCAAAAATAATGGATCACTCCAGCTATACAGTTCTGAGCCAGATTGAGCCAGAATTGCAATTCGCTCCAGCATGAGTGTTGAACGTTATCATTTCTCACACCTAAGCATGAGCAGGCCAGGGAGGAAAGGAGACTTTTGCACGCCATCCCATTCTCCATCATCATTCTGTCTGTGGTGGAATAAACGCTTGTCTCCAATAGACGCCTATCTCTAATAGACGCCACATATTTGAAATGCATACATTGAAAGAAAAGCATGGTATGGGCCATTTAAGTCATACCAGTGATCCATTTTTGTCTGAAAGTCCATCTTCTTGAAGATCTCTTGGATAAATTCTTGGTTGGACACTCCTGATTAAGGTTTTCCACCATTCCATATTTTCTCCATTTATGGGTTCTATTTGAGTCCCAACGTTTTGGAATTGTCTCTTTCAGCATTTCTAGACCTCATGCCTTCTATCATTTAAAAGAATTGAATTGTTTTTGGTTTTTCTGATTTGATTGTTTATTATTTCAGTGGCTCTGATATTGTTCAGACTTCTGGGTCCATTCATGTTTTAAAGATATCAAAACTATCTTTACTTAAATCGAGGCAGATTCTACAGTTTTTGCCCTTTTTAAATTATTGTATGTTAAATTTGCCAAATAAAAAGGATACAAAAGCCATTTAAAAAGCACTGTTGGCAGTTTTGTTTATTTTTATTTTTTACATTTTCTCGTTTGTGTTTCTTTTTCTGAATCTATTTTTTTGTTGTTGTTTGTGTTGTTGAAAATGCTGTAAATAGGGCACTCGCGCAGTCTTTCAAGTTCCTGAAACATTGCAGATGACAGATGTCCCGGCTTGTGTTGTGCCTTCACCTTCACTCCCCAGACACATTCATTGACTCACTGGGGAGGGGAGTCATTTAAAACCCTGACACCGAGATGGCTTTGACAAATACTTTATTTTTAGCCTGTAAGCGTTTTTTGAGCGTTGAGATCTAATAACAGGTACAGACAGAGACATCTCCAAAGCAGACACGTTAGGGGAGAAAAGAGGGGAAATTCAGTCTCTTCAGTGAGTCAAGACGTGGTGACAAAGTCTGAGCACATAAAGTGCAGGGATAGAGGTGGGGTGGGAAAAAAAAGGTGACAGGGGGAGAGATTTATTTCAGCTTTGCTAAATCAGTTGCAGTTTGTCTGCGTCTGCAAAAAAGAGGCCACGTATAAGGTGTTGTCACAACAGCAGATGCAATACAGTCCAAAACAAAATGTGCTTTTCCTGGTCAAGCAGAAAAGTAAGACAACTTCTTTTATTCTTTCTTTTTTTCCAGGGCTCCTGTCATAAACATTTCCAGTTTTTGCATTTTCAGACCTTAGTTCACTTTTTTTGATAATCTTTTTTTTTTTTTTCACAAACCCAGATTTTTTTAATAGGCTATTTCTAACTTGTAAATGAGTAGATTATTTAATTTTTTTTATTGTGTTTTTGCATCAATGCATTTTGATTTCTTAAATGTATTTTTTTTTAGTCTTTGCTTTGATTTTCTAATTTCATCTTTGATATCTTTTTGTGTTGAGTGATCACCGCACATTTTAGATGTGGTAGTATGTTTTTATTAAAACTACAGAACGCAGACTGATCTGTATGCTTGCTCCACCCCTCTATCAAATCAACACGCCCTTTGCTGGACAATTTCTCAATTTTTGTATATATATATAATAGGATATAAATAGGCATTTGCATTGTTGTGCAAACTGTATCCGCCTATAATTTTGCTTCTTTTGTTTTTTAACATTTATTCATTTTTGATCAGAGCGCTTTACGTTCTGTGTTCTTTGATCTATGTCCGTTTTGTATTAATACGTACAAATGTCAGTTTATTATTGCACACTTAAATATATTTTAGAGAAAACCGTAAAATAAAAAGGTTAACTTCCAAGAATACATTATCTTTCCATCAATTTTTTTTCTCTTAAATCCAAGACATTGCTGCCCAACCACGGGCACGGATTGTTAAATGTAAATGAGAAGCGATTAAGCTGTCAGTAGGTATGGCCTAAGTCATAAACTGACAGAATAATCTGATAATCAAACTCCCTCCTCTCCGTGAAATGTCATGGGGCGACATCACTGTGCCGGAGATCATAAAGAGTGTATTTTCTGTGTGTCTCCCAGCGGTCAGCGCGCCTTCCTTTTGGAAAATGTTGCCTGCACGGGCCCCGGCTGCAGCAGCGTCGGCCGCACCTTCCACATCCACTGGGACCAAAGTGATCTGGGAGCCATCCAAAACGCAGTCATGGCGACTTTCTTTGACATCTATGAGGATGTGAGTAATTATGATGCTTTACTTGAGATGTCTTTGGACACAGGACATCAAAATGACCATTTCACAGAGGTTTAATGGGCATAAATGTTATGGAGTACTGTCTAAGTCTAATTTCCATCTTTTGTCTCCAAAAGAGCGTCATGAAAAAAGTGATTAAAAATATGCCAACCTCTGAGCATTTGGCCAAAAGACTGGATTTAACCATTTTCAACCATTGATTCGTTAATGCCTTACAAAAGTGATTGCATAATGTTGCCACGGTAAACTCCAAAATGGTTTGATTAGACACTGACATAACCCAAATTCATTTTTTATATGACCACTGAAGGTGCACTATCTGAAGTATTCAAAAATATCACATTATGCTGAGAGACTCTTCTTTAAGACAGCATGTGGGGCAAAGTTATCAAAAAAGTAAACGTTTTCTTCTCATAAAAAGTAAACATTAAAAAATCCAAATGAAAGCATCTTTAACTAGACAAAAACACAGACAGGAAAAGCCTATTCCAAGCACAACACATCCAAGTCATAACCCTCTAACACCAGAGATGTCGCCTACGACGCCTAACTAACATACGCACTTCAGTACACCATAACGCTTTAATTCTTTACACAATCTATGAAAATTAGCTGACTTTGGCGCGAAGAAAAGTGACTTTGCTCCGTTATTTAGCACATTACTAACATAAAGTGTAAACTGCGTGACCACTTCACTGTGGTAAAGTGTTTCAAATCAGTGGAAAGCTGCTTTTCTCTGCGTCAGAATGGAACGACACACATTCCTTGAATAGTTGAAGACTTAAGGTTGTGAAAAGAATGCAACACTGAACTGAAGGGTTAACACTTTGAGCATCGCAAACAGAAACAGATAAAAAAAAATCTAACAAATATTCATTATCTAAACAATACATCAATTAATAGTAATACAGTAAACAACTGTCTGACCACGCATTTTATTGTGAAAAGTTGCTTTCACAGCAGTCTACTCCATAAACTCACAAATGAAGGCAAAGCTTGGATGAACACAGCTCAACAACTGTCAGCATTCCGTTTATTTTGTCTTTTTCTGTGTTATCCACTTTGTACTGTTCTGTTAACCGTGCCGATGAACTTCTTACACAGCTTCATAAACTTACATGATTGTGCCAGATGGAGAGGAAAATTTAATTAATCTCTTGCTGTTAACACGTTTATTTATTTTTTTTTCGTTTTTTAATTTCCAAAGTGGAAAAAAGAGAATTATCCGTGAGGCTCCTGATGAAACTGACATAAACAAGATAGTTTTTATTTTATTTTTCTATCAAAGATTTGGACAAAAGATGAAGGGGTTTATTTAGTTTACAAACACAATTTCTCCAGATGTTGTGTTAAATGTTTACAGACCCAACACCTACACTTATATTACATTCCTCAGTGTGATTTTAGCATTGTCTGTTGAGTTTTCTTTGCTTTTAATTTTACCATCCAAGCTTGAAAATCATTGTCCTTGTGTTTTTCCGACAGGGTATTTTAGACATGCTGGTTCTGAGTCGACCAGAGGGCCAGACGGATCCGGTCATCCACGCCTTGAAGAACAATTTTGAAGCTGATGCATATTTTGTAAAAGTGATGGGTAAGTGATTCGTTCCTACAGCTTAACTGGTTTCTTTACATGTAATAATGGAGCATCTTCCCCATCACAGAAAGCACGCTTTTCACGTTAGCATTGTTCAGGCTGAGCACACACAGCTGTTTTTCCAGCCTCTACAGCAGATATTGATAACTGTCATGTGTTACAGACTTTGGTTTTTCAGGTTTGGAATAACTCTGTTGGTGGTAAAGGGATCATTTGAGCTTTTTGTGAAATTTCAGTTTAAATCAAAATGTCTCTCCAGTGTAAAACTATTTATTCAACCGTTTTAGGTTTTGATAACATAGATACTTTTTATTTTTTATCAGGTCATCTCATTATTTTTATTCATCATTTCAACAGATGACATTGACTGTAGCTTTCATTGTTTTACTGCTTTCGGCCTTTATACGTTATGTTCTCTTACTTTTTTTTTTTTTTTTTTTTTTGTAACTTTTGGTCAGAAATCTTGTTTGTGATTTTTTGTCACTGTTTGTTCATATAATGAAGGTTAGGTTCAGTGGCTGTTCACAAAAATCATGCATTTGTGTTTTTTTTTTTTCCTTTTGGTTTATTTTTTGCTTCAAAATCTTTTTAAAAATTTGGCATGAATACAGTTTAAGTTAAAGGTCAACTTTGGTCAGGTACATTATTTGATAACTTGAAAGAAAAAAAAGAAATCGTATCCTTAAAAATGTGCAAACACCAGAAGCTTTTTACCTGTCTTCCTGTTTCTCACCGTTCACACTCGTCTGCTTTATCTGGAAACATTTGGCATGGCTGGTTTGCACAAATTTCTGCTGGTGGAATGTGTGAAGGTGTTAGTGCATTGAAGGCACTTATCAATATTTAACATTTTCACAGAACAAGCTGTGTTTTCTTGTTTGTTTGTTTTTTTTTTGGCCAAAACTCATTGTCCTCCAAACCTGTTCAGCTACCTGATGTAACCTGGTGGTTGGATTCAGTTCAAATTAATTTTATTTATTTACCAATTTTATTCATCACAATACAGTTGTCTCAACGGGCTTCAGAGCTAAACCAAATTTGCTGGTCAGAGTGGTTTTTCAATGTATTTTTCTGTTAAATGTGATGTGAAAGAAACTCAAACTACAACATTTTTCCCTCGTAATCTTCCTTTATGCTGTAATCAGATAGTCTAATGGAAATTAATTCCTGTTGGATCACGATCATACATCTGTTTTTCAAAGAATCAATCCATTCTTCCCTCTTTTGCTGATGTTCTTTCTTTGAAATATATTCATTACTTGCTTTTCAGTAGAATTTTAAGTTTTGAGGGATTTTGCTTAATTAGTGAAAGAATAAAAGTGAGAATAAGTCCAGATTCTCTGTTTTCCTGCTTGTTAAGGAAAGCCCTCAAGGTGGGGATGGAAAAAAACAGCTGGCGACTACATTTTATCAGTAAAAAAGCCGATTCTCTCTGGGCATTGAGGAATAATTGAGTGGTTTGGATTCTATTTTTGCGTCTTGTGAATGAAGTTAGCAAAATAAAACAACATTTTTAGTCATCCTTTGTGACCTTGACATGTCTTCTTTCCTCATCCTCCTCACAAATTCCTTTGATGCCGTTGCTGCTGTTCTTTTCGGTATCCATGTCTTGTCTCACTGCAGCACTTCAAACATGGTACACAGCGTTAGACCCACACCAGGCCTCTCTTTCTCTCCCCGCATTGATGCAAACACCATCAGCTCCCGTAATCCTCTATGTTGGACTTATGTTATTGTGTTAATATTTCATATGTGTTGTATTTTCACTAACAACTGCAGAATTGTAAACGTCAGAACAATTCTTTCCTCTCACCTGCGAATGTAAGCTGAAACGCAGACCTATGCCCCTCCCCTAAAGCCCCTGAGGGGGTAATAGTTTATTTACCATTTTTCTCAGCAACCTGTACACAGTATTACTAATGGTGTTAAACCTAAATAAGTGCAACTGAGAGTGTAAACTTTCTAACACGCAGGTGGAGAGTCTTGTAGACAGTTTTCTGCTCTGTAACATGAAATCCTATTTTCTCGAGATGACATCCTTCAGCCCTCCCCTGCGCATTATCGAACAACACTCGCTGGAAGATTGACTTTGTGTCGGGCCGACTGCGTGCGTGCGTGCATGTGTGTGCGTGCAGGTTGGGAGCCGAGGCAGCGATCCCGCGGTGCTCATGGACTCTACGGGATAAACCCATCACACGTTCCTTTCACACACCTCAGACGGCAGCTTTTTTTTTTGTCCTGATTGAGGCCAGGACTCTCGCCGGGTTGTTTCCCCCGAGATCACCGGAATCGGCTCAGCTCTGACATCTTATCCCTCCACACGCACACACCTGACTTGCAGTACCTCTTTCACACGTGGATCCCATCAAACCTGTGAAGTTGTTTCTGTTGAGCTTGTAATATTTATAACCAGGCAAGAGACTTTGGAGTAAATCGATAAAAAGCCGAGTTAGAAATCATTCTGTGACTGTAAATAAAGTCTCATAAGGCTGGTGCCGTGGAAACTTTTTCATAAAGTTTTTATTTTGTATGTTACAAACTGTATTGTTACAGTTAATTTTCAAACCTAAGAAAGCAGAAGGTGATTGTAAGCTTAAACTTCCACTCCGATCATCTTTTAATCTATTTTCAAAGCGTTCCCAGTGGTCTTTTAATTATTTTTATGCCGTTTTCAGCCTGAATCTAAAAACCTGTCATTTTCTAGGACAAAGTTTCTGCAGAGCAGTATTCAATGATTAGAAATTTAACTCTGAGTTGGTGCAGAGCCACCCCACCCCTCTTCCCCTCCCTGTTGCCAAGAACTCTCTGTTTAAAGGCCCCTTTAACTAAATGTTTTTCTATTGTAAAAGTGTTCCCAGTGGTTTTTTAAATTATTATTATGCAGTTTTTAGCCAAAAATAAAAAAATCTTTTTTTTAAGACTAATTTTCTGCTTTTCAATTCACCTCTGAGTTGTTGGCAGAACTGTAAAAAAATAGCAGAAGTTAGCCTTGGTTATTTCTCATCAACCCTTTGTTTTTCTCTCTCTTCCCTCTAGCTTATAGCACTTCACAAGCCCAACCTGACATTAGCTAAAAACAGCAAACAATATCAGAGCAATCCAGCAGTACAGTGTGGATGATTCAGAAAATTGATGTGTAGGAATGGGAGCGGAGAAGGGAGATTTTGTCCCATCACAGTTGGTGTGTTTCAAACCTGAGCTTTTTCAAACCATTTGTTTTCATCTGCTGCTGATTAGGGCTGGGGCTTTTTTTTCTTTTGAGGCCCTTAATTCAATACAATTTTGACTTTACAAGATGTTTGCATTTAGACATATTTGTATAAAAATACATAAATAATCAATATGTGCTTTTAAGATATTCATATTAATCTGCTACAGTTCACATTCTGTGATATTTATTAGTGAAATAATAATGAGACTGTTAACACCTTACAGTGTTACATGGTTTCTCAAATGGAGAAGCTCCAACAAAAATGTAGAAAATTCTAATTTACATTAGCATCAAGCTAGCGGACTTTAGCCTTTAACGATCAATCTCTACTTTTATTGAGCGATTATCGATCTATTAAGCTTAGATCGATTAAAAACGGTTCATCGTTTTTATCAACCTATCCATATTCTTGATTCAATGCGATATGAATAAAGAAATTCTTTGAAATGCAGTTTTGATCTTAAAATCTTTTATATATATATATATATATATATATATATATATCTTCCATCATGAGAAAAATCACATTTTTAAAACACAATTTTCTTTGGAGGGTCTTTAAACAGCATTTTTTTCGTCCACTCCTGATTCACAACAATTTGAATAAAAAACACTCCCACATGTCCTCCATAGTCAGAAAAAAGCCACAGGAATATGTGAAAAACATCATTTTCATCATTCAAAAAACAACAGACAAAAGAGCTTGTATTCCATCCTATAATCTGCCTAAAACGTTGTCATCCGTCTCTTATCTTTAGTATCCATGCAAAAAAAAAGGCTTTGTTTGGTGTACAGTGTGCTTGGGACGCTTGATTTTGTCTGAGAAGTTTGAGCAAAAACAGTCACACTGTGCAACAGATTCAATCTGAGCTTCAGAGATCCTCCTGCGGTCAGTCAAAATCTCTGAACTCAGTGCCCCACCATCCAGCTTTTCCAGCATTAACAGCATGGGATGCTGCAGTAAAATCATCTCTAGTTTTCAGCTGTGGGTGGATAAAATGAGCTGTTTTCATAAACTTTTGAATAAAATACAGTCATGCACCAACCATTTTTTAAAGCATATTGAGCACAAAAGAACATCGAACATAAGAGTAATAAAGATGGAGATGATCAAAACAATTTAATATTAAAATTGTTATGTTTCCATATTTTCAGTTTCACATAAAAGGTAACAAAAATTGTGATAGTTGTGTTGGAAGATAAGAATAAAGGTTGTCTCAGTTTGGTTTAAAAGTTAAAAAAAATGCAGCAAACTATAAACAAACACAGAAGAAAGTCAAAAATGGATGACAGCTCTAAAAGTGTTTTTGTTTTTTATTTTCTGGTCAGTTTTTTCTTGTGCTCATAGGACTAAAATGTGTTTTAGTTTTTTTAGTTTACCTAAAGCCAGACTCCATAAAAAAAAGAATGTACCCTGGATATTTCTCGACATTTTTTATAAACCCTTTTGTAAGGAAAAATATTACTGCAGTAGGAAAGAGCTTTATGTTTATTAGAACTAGCATTTATATGGAATAGACAATGTGTAAATATATAGGCATTTAAAAGTGTTTTACTTAGTTGTTCTCATTACAGGAAACTGTATTCACACAATAAAAAAGAACCTGTTCTGAAATATTTAAAAGCAGGGCAGCTGCATGATGCACCATTCTTTTTGCTCAGTCAGCTCCAGAGGAATTCAGAGCACACACAGTTTTTTTATTTTATCAATTTGTTCTTCATCTTTGAGTTTCTGGCTTTGATGTTGCTGCTCAAACAGACAAATGCAAAGAAAATGTTTCTTTTTACCATAAACCCAAAGATCATATAGAAAAATGCAGCAAAACTGCAGTCAGCTCTGTCTCATTTTGTAAACGGTGTTGCTACCTCTCACCACTTTCCAAGAGAGAAGAGATGCTTGTCCAGATCTTGCAGTTCCTAAAAGCGAAATAAGCCCTAAAGTAGTTTGATTCCTCTCCCAGATCTGTACCACCAAAAAATGTAAAATAAATAAGCAAAAGATGGACAAGTACACATGTAAAATATAGACTAAAGCAGAAACAGCTGAATTACAGTGTATAAAACAAAGATGATAGTAATACTCATGAATGGATCACAACTGGAAGTGGTTTGTGCTTTATTTTTGTGTCTGTTCCCATAAACATATAAGACTACAGTCACATTTCCCAAAATGCCACACCGTGGTGACCTAAATGCAAATTTTTCATCAAACTCGTTGGCCCTCGATGAAGGCTGTCGACATGTCCAACGATGACCAGTTTGGCAATCCTGGCCACCGTGGGTCCAAACGGGAAGATGGCCTTGATGCTGCACATAATGGTGTTGATAACACCACGGCGACTCAGAGACCTACGAATTGATGCCGAGAAGAATATGAAGAATATTGTGCTTTCTTTGGGGGCACGTTGTCAGAAATGTGTGAAGTGACGAGATTAGAATGTGTGCTCAAAATATGAGTTGCGAATGACCAGTGGTCCAGAATGGCCCGCTTTTTATAGATCCTGGGCTACCAGTTAGCTGGTGGCACTTGATATAAACGGCCGCCGTCCTGATACATTAACACATCGCCCAGTAGGAGCTGCTGTCGACCGGCGATCCGGCTGCCACCGCCCAGCTGTCTCCCGATTTTGTAAGAACAGAATTCCCGCCTGACTGACGCCCGCCTTACTGCCACCGTCTGCATTCATGACCACACCAACAATTTTCAAACAATCTGCCGCTGGCAGCTTATCTTGGAAGATTCTGCCAGTGCCTCCCCATCACGCGTTGGCAGTTGTATTTGTAACCCTAGCATTAGGAGGATTGCACGGTAAAGAAAAGACATGTCTGCTGCTCGTTTATGTGGAGTTTAAGAAGTACAGATGAAAGCATGATTATTTCTGCAGCATAGATGCTATCATTTGGTCGGTAGCTGTCCTGTCACCACTGCAAATGCTGCAAAGTTCACCTCCAACACTGCATCTCCTAGTTTCAAATCTGTCTGCTTCACTTAGTTGACATGGTTGCAGTTTGCTGTCAGCAGTCTGTTAATATATTCAGACCTGAAGCATGACAGCTGCGATCGCTATACATTGCATCAGTTTCGAGTGTGCCAAAGGCCTCTGCATGGAAACAAGCTGAGATACTGCTGTAAAAGTACAGGTGGTGTACAAACCAGTAAGAGCTCATCCTGTTTTTTTAACTTTTTAGTAAATGAAATAAATGACATGTAGTCTTTCTGAAGAACTCTGTTTGTATTTAGTGAAATCACTGACAAGATGCAAGGTTTTATGACCCGTTTACTAAAGAAATGTTCCCGATGCGGTCGGCTTGTTCCAGGCTGTTAGCAAAGACGTGCACAACTGTCAGCTTTCACACAAAGCAAAGTGGATCCACATTAAGCTGTAAGAGGCGAAGGAAGACTTGGTGGACAGATGGATGGATGATTACTGCTGAAGAGGCAGGAGATGGGAGAAGTCGTAAACTCCAGAATTAGAAAGAAGGATAAAACGATGGGCGATAGGAGGCAGGGTGGGAGGGGCCGCCTGATGCCTCCAAGTGTGTGTTATGATTGTGTGTTTGTGTGTGTGAAGAAGATGAAGAAGAAGACTGACAGGCAGAACTGTATGAGTTGATTAGTTTCCTGCTCACTTATTAAGATGCAGATTAGCTGCATTGAGAAACATCTGGAAGCTTTTCTCAGGCCAACATGCTCCCATCTCCTCTCCTCTTCCATCATTCATTTTCATATAATCTCTTCCCTTGTGTTAAGTCCAGAACTCCTTTTTTTCCACCTTATTTCCTGATCTCCTGTCTTTCTTTCTCCTTTCCTCATGTGTGCTTCTTTCATTTCCTGCATCTGAACCTCTCAAGTGTCTGTTTTACATCTTTTTTTCTTACTTCTCCCCTTCCTGTCACCATGTTGGCACACTTGTCATGTTTCTCCGCTGCAAACATCTTGTTTCCTTTCCTCCCGCTTGCTATTCTTTTCCTAAAGTCTGTCAGTCAGTGCCATCTTTTAGTCTTTTCGTTTTTATTCAAATTGCATCAAAGAGATTTACATATATTCTTTCAGTGCGGGCCTGTTTCTAGCTGGAGGATTTGACTGGAGGCTGCGTAGTCACATTGCAGTGAACACTTTTACTCTGTATGCAGCACAGAGAAATGGCTGAGTGGGAGCACCTGCCGCCGTGTTTATGAAAATAGCATCCTGTAGCAGCTTATGTTGACAGCTGAAGCTGTAATGGCTCTGCCTGCAAACCAGACATCAAAGCAAGCCGGACAGCAATTTATGCCGTGTGCTTCAGGTACTCCATTGATCCTCTGAGAAGTAGACCAAAATCTTTTAATGTACAGAAAATTCACTGAAGAACGGTGTATTAATGTGATAATGGGCCTAAAATAATGCATTAACACATAAAAACAATACACAGTCTCTTTATCTCTGAAGCACACCATCTAAAAATGTGGAGGATTCTTAAAATAGACGGAAAATATGAAGAACTCATTCTTTTATCATATTTCATATGATATGATGTCATCTCGTATTTATCATCTGTGTTCAGAAATACAAAGAATGACTTCTACTAACATTATCTATAAAAATAAATCACAAGCTGTAATGAATTTGGTTTGTATTTTGATTAGACTGGGAAATAGGATTGTCCCAATCAGAGAACATAAAACTGTAAGTCCTTTTCTTGTACTGTCTATGTGTCTGAAGGGGCATCTTTCTTTTTATTAAAAATTTTATTTCAATTAACTTGTAATTTGTGAATGAATTTTAACAAATCTCATTTGGTGTCATGAGCAGGTGATCATGTCCAGACTTTTTCAACTTGTTCTTTTATATCAGACGTCATTTTGCAGCTTGTCACCATGTTGGGTTTCAGGTCAAGAGTATGTGTGTGTGTGCATGTGTGTGTGTGTGTGTGTCATTCTCATGTACGCCTGTGAGGTCAGCAGGGGCAGCCTGAGAACAATGGAAAGTGATGAGCATCTCAGAGCGAGTGCTGCTCAGCTCACAGTTATTGTTGGTCGGTCGTGTGTGTGTGTTTACACCGCGTGTCTGCTCCACTCTCCATTGACGACACAAATGCTGACACAGCGTGTCATGTTAGCCCCATCAAGGTCTGCTAGCCTCATTTCACCCTCTGTGTCAGTAGGCGTCTGGGATTGTGCTGATATTTTCTGTCATTTAAAGCCCACTCTGTGTTTTTGTGCTTTTTATCTGAATTTACTGTGAAGTGCATTTTTAAAACCCGTCTTCCATGATGCTTTCTCTATAAACTGTGCAGCTGCCAATGCTGTGTTTTCTCGGGTGAAATAAGTGCAGGTCTGCTGCAAACCGTGGCGTAATAGTATCTGACTCTGCAACGACCTCTCCCTGTTCGTAGTCATAGATTTTTTTATGAAACGTCCTGCTGAATAATTCCGCTATGAAATGTGTCTTCCTGGAGATGACGAGGCCATCGGAGTTTGGATCTAACTAAAGCTCAATCTTCTTCAGCTCCGGCCCATCCTCAGAGTCTTCCAGCTTAATCAGGCTGCTGAAAAAGTGTGTATGCAATGGGGGAGTCAGTTGTACAGTGAGTAACAGTGAGTAAGCTGTTTCTCTAACTGCTTGGAAAAACTACACATTGTTGGTGACAGTTTTAACCTCAAGAAATATCCTATGAGGAACTACTTCGCTTTTCTTATTTTCTTCCTGGCAGGTGAGACTGGAGCCTTGTCACTCAAAAAGGCAGCAGTGGGTTTTTTTCCTTTTCATGTCAGAAAGCTCATGCCTAAAGCCTTCCTTTTAAGGTTAAAACGTATATACAACTAAAGTTATTTTCACTTTTAATAGCAGCTCCAGCAGCACGGAGGTTTTCACAAATTAAATGTAAAAATAACAAGGTTTTAAAAGCATTTTTATCAGTGAAATTTCCAAATGAGACCCAATGAAAACTATGTTGGTCAGATGTTCTTAACTTTAAAGACACACTCCAATGAAAATTGGGGTTTTTGTGTGGATTTTCTGATAATGGAGGATATATTTAAAATAATTTACGAATAAAAAAAGCGTTTCTGTGTATGTATTTATTCAAATCATGTTGGGTTTGTGACGCAGTCACTGCCCTTATTCATTTTTTGATGGAACACAAATAACATTTAGTCATTGATTTTTATTATTGTTGTTATCGTAATATTGTTCTGCCTATTAGTTTTACCAGGACGCAGAAGAACATTGTACAGACAAAGTAAATAAAATATAGAGGTATTTTTTTCTTTAGTTACAAACTACATTTTTATCAGTATAAATGAATTATATGAATTATATGTTTTTATTTTAAAGACCTACTCCAATTAAAATGATGTTTTTAACATGTCCTTTCACGATGAAAGACAAATATAAGGAAAACTTTCTCAAAATTGTGTTGACTAATTATTTACTTATAATTCCATGAATCAGGAGCAGACGAAAAGGCTTATTTTTGACATGGAAAATATGCAAATCTTAAACATACATAAAGTAGACTGCAAATAATAAAAAATCCAAACATCTGCTTGAGAGGATATAGTTTCAAAATGAGAAAAAAGGCTGTCAAAACCTGTAAATAAAAAAAAAAGGTTGTTCTTCAAAAACATTAAGCAATAATAAATCATTGTTTATTCACTTATATTAAGTTACATATTTACACAAACACATGTGTAAACCACTGATAGTGCGAATTGTCTAATAATTTAAAAACATTTGCTGAACATCTAGCAAAAGCTCACCTTCTACTAATTGACTTAGTTCAATAACTGAGCTGCTGTTAGTATAATTGTTCTGCTTAAAACCAGCTGTTTCAGTTTGTCTGTGAAAGGGAGACGAGTGCAGTGGAAGCAGGAGAAATCTGCTTCTGACAGGACGTTTGAGATCTCCTCTAAAGATCTTGTTTCGGCCATGCAGGCAATGTTATCGTCTTGTTTCATGTCAGCTGAGGATTGAAGTACAGAGAACAGAAGCAACTCCAGGTTTGAGTTTCCTCTCCTCTCACAGTGTGACAGCCCATTGGCATATGAACACGCCTCCTGTATTCCTGGAGCGGTGTGCCCACTCAGTTGTAAAGAACATCTACATAGAAGTTTTTTTATCTCTCCTCCTAACTTCTCGCATCATTGAGTTAAGTCCAAAAGTGCTTGTTATGCAAGTGTGTTTAAGACTAATTTTTAGTTTAAGACTAATTTTTAGTTTGTAGAGTAATGCACATGAGGGTTCCAGCGGGAATAGACCTTTGACTAAAAGCGCTTTGTATGTTCTGGTATTTCAGGGAAGAAGAAAAAGGTATTTTCTGCCGCGTACATCAGCCCAATCAGGGAGTTCATCAGACTAATGTATTCATCTGTTGGAATTGCAAAATATAATTAAATTTAAGGAACTATCCCAGTGAATGGTCCTGATCTCCTTAAAAAGAACGATTTCACCCCTAAAAGACTTTGAGGAAAATTTTTGATTGATTGATTACCAAAAAGTATTCTATGATACGACAAAGCATCTTTGTTTCCATGTGCTTATATTGAGTAGGTCATGTGATTAAAGGATATAAACATGCAGAGGGGTGTTTTCTTAGAGTTTACTTGACAAATTGTGAAGCTTCTCTGCTTTGTTGTTTGGAAAGTGGGATACCACTACTTTGTAGAGTAATAAAAAAATACATATATATTTTGTGTGTGTGTGAAGGGACTGCAAATTGTTTCCCCTTTTCATTGGAAATTAAAACCAGGCAGCAGTGGATACAGTTTCTCCCTGACAAAAATGCTGGACTTCCCACAAATCTGCACTCTAATTCAGTGTTTTATCGCATAGATTCAACAGGGTGTATTACTCTGTTAAAAAAGCAAACAAAAAAAACACAAAGCATATTTATGTCAACAATCACAAAACTCTGTTGTTTTCTTTTGTCTTGCATTGAATTGAGACTGAAGATAAACTTAAGATAAGATAAAGTGGACCATGGGAAACTTGAGTTTGCTGCCCAGGGGTGCAATGAGCTTAATCCAGACCCTTTACGCCGCTGCTTGAACTACGAAGCTACAAGGAGTCTACAAGGAGCTACAAGTCTGGGTCTTCCTTTGCATGGTGAACTGCAAAGCAAGCAGGGCGGCAGCCCTCGAGGAACAGGGTTGGTGCCCCTGGTCTAGGACATAGTTCCTGCAGAGCAGCAGGAGTTCATTAGAACTGGGGGGGTTGCACAGAGTAAGCCCCGCCCCATCCTATCATCTGTTTGTTTTGGGGCTCTCCCACTAGCCTAAAGACTCTCACAACCCCAACCTAACAATACTGGTGCATCAAAAATGACATGCAATATTGGAGCAAGCCATCCAGTTTTGAGCCAAATACCAGCTGGAATGGGGTAAACGAGGACGTACACAGTTGTGTATAAGTGGATGCATCAGAATGGAGTGGAACAGAGAGCTTGTAGCTTGTTGCAGTAATTTGCATGTCTCAAGAACATGTTCAAACATCAGAAACACCATTTTCATTGGAGTAGATCTTTAACCAGTCAGAGGAGACCTGGCCTCCACATGGCAAAGGATCACCCAAATGTAATGGAGTAGACTGGAATATGAGGAATCCTGGTTTTAAAGACAAAAAGATTAGTCTTTAAGCAGCATAATATTGCCTATAAAATGCTTTGTGCTATGACATTATGTAAAACCATTTTCTTCTATTTTGTGTTGTTGATAACACTGCTCAGTTGTTTTCTATCACTTACACCCATGTTTGCATTTTTGAATCATTTGATTATTCCCATTATTTACTTCACATTGGTTCATTTTTTCTTTGGTGCATATTGTCAGCAGCTTAACAATGTTTTCTGCCTTATTAAAGCTAATAGTGAGACTAGCTTAGTCCCTGTTGAGGCCACAGATATTCTCACACTCCCCACCAGCTCCTAAAATCGACCTGTTAACCCCCCAGAGCTGCAGCTCAAGTGAAAATAGGTTTTCTCTAATGTGTGAAAACAGTTTCTGTGCTGCAAGAAGTTTCAGGACACTGAACTTGTGTGAGGAAACTGAAGTGTCATTTTACTTCCCTTTAAAATGAGATTCACTTTCAGCCCGTGGAAGCTTCATTTCAGTATGTGGATAATGGTGTCAGAGACAGTAATGAACATTAAACTAATGTAATGTAAGGTAAATTCCCCTAGACACTAAAGAAAAACCCAGTAAGAGAGCAGAGTTACCTATCCACAATGGAGTATCAGGGGTACTGCTCCTCTCCTGCTCCCTTTTATTATAAATTCAAGTGGGAGAAGGTTACAACATTCAAGCAGAAAAACAGAGTTCAAAAGGAGTGCTGTATAATGAACCTTTTTGGGGAATGTTTTATATTCAAACACAGAACAACTGTTGCTAAAAGGTAAAAGAGTCAACTATAAACTATAGTTTGGGTTAACATTTAAAAAAAACATTTAAAGAATGATATAAATAAAGATAATTTCTTTCACACATAACATAGCACCGAAACTTCTGAAAAGTAATCGCGTCTGTGTAATATATTGATTGTTGTGACCTTCGTGGACGACTTTGGCGCAAAGTCTCTGTTGTGTTCATCTAGCGTTTGCTCAGAGATGATGAGAGCGAAATTAAATGCAGGGTGTTTGCTTCGGTGAACCGATATCCCTTAAGGCCCTTTAGAGACTTTTACCCTTTCAGAACCAATTAGCCACATGTTTTTCCTGAAGGTTTATCCTAAGTTTTCTACATATCTAGCTCTTCTGAAGAGCAAGAAAAGCCTTTGAGTTTAGGAGTTATATACCCAAGCCAGAGGTCACCAAACAGCTAATGGTCTCTTAGACATGCATCTGTATTTCCTGAGATGTCTTTTGACTATAAAGCATGCTTTTGGAAGCTGTGTTGGTCTGTTGAGCACAGTAAGCACTTTAACTTCAGGTTCTATGAAGATGAAATGACACAAAAAATAGGTCTGGCATGAGAATTCAAAGACCTGTATCACCTTTGTTGAGGTGCCTTGATAAAAAATGTTTACCTAGATGTTAGGTATTCGTTGGTATGCAGTATGGTCCATTCAGGTCAAAGTCTGCAAGTTTACCATTGATGGCTGCTCGGTCTAAATCTTGCCTCAGGCTTATTCCTATTAGGCCTGGGAACTTCAAAGCAGTAATTTTGCTTCTGCAACATTTATGCCATTTCTGTCTGACTGTTCTTTACGAAAAAAACAAAAATCCTCTTGTTCTTTAAACTAAGCGATGGCAGACAGGTTAGCATTCGCGGTAAATGGATCAGAATGCAAGAAAATGGAGCAACGCAGCAAAGAGATACTCATTTGCATTCACTGTTAGTGTAATTAGTTACAATTTGTTTTGGGGTTGAATCAAGTTTAGAAGTGGTTGAAGGGTGGAGATGCTTTATTTTTATCACAATGTCAGAGAATTTCCCCCAAAGTACTTTGATGTCAGAAAAATGTCTATCAAGTGTGCTATGGTATAGATAAGCCAGGTTCAGTTTCCTATCTGTCACGGTTTATGAAAAGATTCAGCAGCCGTGAAAAGCTGCAAATCTGATGTGAACTGCTTCCTTTGTTCCACAATAGATCAGGAGAAATAGGCTGAAAACAATGTTTGAAATTATGAACATTTTTACATTTAGTCCCTCATCAAACATGTACTTAAAGCAACTTAAAGGAAACAGACATGGTAAACCTTCAGAAAGCGAATTTAAGAGATTAAAGAATCCAAACCAAATGAATACAGGTTGGAATGAAACACTGCATTACGGAATGCAAGGGTAAAATGCAGAGGAGTGGATCTAAAGGTATAACACTTTATTATGGAGAATTGTTTACACCAAAGTTAGTTTTCACTTTTGCTATTTTGTTACATAGCTTCATATTACCTTTCAATCTCTTTAAGGCCCAAAGGGGTTTCCAGTCACAGTACCTGTCACCGACTTACACAGACTTACAGTGTTTATGGTCATAATGTGAGAAAATGTGGAGAAGTTCAAGGGGGATGAATACTTTTGCAAGCCACTGTACACTATAGGAGGCAGAGCTGCGGTGCAAGGCAAGGCGTGGGTGTATTGAACTGAAGGACTGCCTGGAGGTTGACAGAACTCTGTCCACCTCTGTGGTAAGGTAACCCCACACAGGGGGTCTTTGTTTGCAACCAGGAAGTGCAGGTGCATATTTAATACATAATTTTCAAAGAACTGATTCTCTCAGGTTTTTGTCTGTGCTTTTTACCTTTTGTTCTGGTCAGAAGGAGGTCATACAGTTCCACTTGAATCTTTGGTTCATTCTAAGCACAGTTGTGTGAAATACCAAACCAAATGACGGAGTGAAAGTCTTCTGTATTCAGTGTGAAAGCACCTTTATTTCAATGGCTCTTAAGGATAAAGGGGGTCTATGGCTTTCAGAAGATTGTTCCACTCGCTAAAGAACTTATGAGAAGAAAAACTATATAACAAACCCAACAAGGATCCAACAAACGAGGGTGTTGCACAGCCCGGGATTTGAACCCCTGACTAATCGATTGGCTTAAATTGCTCTCTCTTTAAGAAAACATACATATACTATGTAATTTTAGTCACCACAACTACCTAAGGCAGACTACTGACTGTTGAAGTAACATATGCCCTTTTGGATAAATTGAAAATCAAATGAACCACTGCACTTTTGAGCATTTGTGAAGAATCCGGAAGTCTCGCTGTGGCGGCTGTGGGTGGCACTGTCTTAGGTAATGTTGAATTTCTGTTGTTTAAAACTGTGTGACCTTAAGACAAAGGCAATTTGGTCATGGAAAATATGTGGCCATCAATCATGACACCCACCATCTTGAAAGAGTTGATAAAAGGAGCCAGTTGTGACTTTATAGTCATGAGAATAGGCTGGAAGGCAGAGGCGTTACAGATTCACTTTCACACACTAAGTCAGTTGAAGAAGCTTTACATTTTTTTGCAGAATTAAAACTTAAAAAAATGAAAGTATTGTCAAACTTGAAAATGTGTAAAAGACAAGTAGTTTCAGAAAAAATATAAAAAATGAACATGGAAAAGCTAAGTTTGGACTAGGTTTAGTTAAAGTTGTATGTAGAAATGATAGGTTCCCTCACCATGAATGAACTGGTAGATTTCAGTATCGTGTTCAGACTGGAGAAGTCATAGGAAATCTCTATCATACAGATGATCTGGACCAAAGGGGTTGTGTTGTAGATAGTAAAACCAAGAGGCACAAACACCAAACCCTGGGCTACACTTAAGATAAGAAGGTTTTTTTTCCATAATATTAAAAATGAGTTCTCAGTCAGGTACCATTCAAACCATGGAGCAGCCCTAATTCAAGAGTGAAGAAAACAGTCTGCCGTGGTTGAGATGTGATAGAAAATCCATCAAACTTGTATATTCAATTTTTATACAAAATAATGGGCAAGTCTGCAAATCATCCATTTGGGAAATGTGGTTAATACGAGAACAATGTGGTCATGTATTCTGAAGAACACAAAGAATCTTCAGTAAAATGTGTCTGTTGATGATTCCTAAATATCTCTCTTTTCCCCATCACCAGTAATAAAGTTTAATAAAGGCTTTGTAACTGTACAACTCTGCTGACTTTACTTTGAGTTTCTCATTTAAAAAAAGTTAATAAGTAAAAGAGTAAGAAGCAAAGAAAAAAAATGTTTAAAGTATTAGAACATGAAAACTTTACTTTTAGGCAAACTCTCAGATAGTTTTAATCTTCTGGCTTAAAGAGGAAGCATACAAAGTTGATGCAGACATTTGAACGTTTCAAAGTAGCACACCTGTGCTTCTTGAGTGAAGAGTATGATGACGCTGGAGGCTGAAAGCTCTGCTCTGAGAGAGCCTGAAGCAGGATGTTTGAGTGCAGAGGTGGAGAAAGGAGTACAGTGAGCTGCAGGTGTGTCTGTCTAGGAGTACGTCCGCTAGGGAATTGCATTCATTCGATTGCAAGGAATTTTTGACAGTAGGGTGCAGAACTGCAAAAATAGGATAAAATTTTAGAATCTTGTCACTTAAGAAAACTCCATTGCCCTAAATTACTAACAAAATATTTTACATTTAAAATTGTAATGTGCACTACTGTGAATGTAGTAGAAGCCCTAAATAAGGTTTTTGTGCGGAAATGAAGACTGGAACATTTGATCATTTTGTAATTTGAACTAATTGACAGTGCTCCATCTGCCTGTTGATTCTTTTCTTTTCTCTTTTCTTTAAGTGAGAGTGAAGTAAGTGAGACAGAGGCGCGTCGTACTGACTTTTTGAATTTTCCACCCCCATAAATCCTGCGCACTGTGCAAAGAACCTGTTAGTGCTGTTCATGTGATACATGCACGCTCTTTTTGGGGTTCTTGCGTGCAGAAATGAGTAGTTTAGACAATAGTTTGTGTGGCCATGTGCACGCCCTGTATGTACTGTCATAATTTTTTCCAAATAATAAATCAGATTTCTTTTCAAAGATTATTGACACTTGGTCACTGTGATGTTCTCTTCGGGGACTGCTTTGTCGTTCTTTTGCACCGCCGTGTCCAATCTCGTGAACCAAACCAGGCTTCAGTGTGACTCAAGGAGCCAAAGCAATGCAGCCCGAGACCCAGGATCCCATTAGTATGCTAATAAAGTCACTTCTCTAATGACTGATTTGCAATTCAGTGCATTTTCTCCTCACTCTGCTTGTATGCACAAATAAGTGCAATGCTCTTGTGGCACACACTTCCATGTCAATAATTAGCAGATTTTTTCATGTTTATATTTCTTGGAAGTGAGTTTATGACCTTAACTCCTTTCCTGCCTTGTCCACCTTAACACAGCAGAGAGAATCCGTCTGGATGGGTGGTGCTGCAACATCAGCATCACAGATGTCACCTGCTCCACCACATTGGCTTTTTGTTGCGCTGATTTAGATGTCTGACTGTTTTTTTTTCTTGTCTTTCTCAGTGCTCAGCGGCCTCTGCTTTAATGACTGTAACGAACATGTCAAGGTAAGAACTCAGCTCTATTTTAAGGAATAAAATAAAAGTGTATTACTTAGTATATTGTCTGTGTGCCTTTTAAGTAAATAGAAAACACTGAACTGGTTGCAAACAAATCTGAATATGAAGCTTATTTGTCTTAATTATATAAGAAAAACACAGCATTGATTGAAAATAAAAAAGGTTACGTTCAAGTATGTTCTCAATGAGTGGAATTCAGTAAGTTTTGAAGCAATGAAAATACAACCTAAATGAACCTATGAATGATTGTTTGCAACATGTATAAATTGGATGACCATTAACCTTTAGATTGCTTTATTGGCAAGTATAACAGATGCAAAACTCACTGAAGTTTGTGATCAAACTGATGCTCTGTGTCTTAGGTATAAATAAACCTCAAACCCACTTAGTTCCCTGTGAGTGTGTTTGTTATTATACAAAAGATTGACTTGTGTTCAAGAAATGTGTTTTTTGAGCAAGTCTCATAGTTGCTGATCTGTTTGGACAACATGTTTTTATTACTGCCAAACATTAAAATCTGTGTGCAGAAAATGTACAAATCAGTTTATAAGTGTGTTAAGTTGAAGATAAAACTACTGTTACATTTTCTCTGTTCAAGTATTTATGTTTATGAGACATTGAAACAGAAAAAGCACAAAGCAGCAGTTTATAAATAATCCAGTTGTTCTTAGTTGATAATCTTCTCTTGTCATTTCTAGGTCAGGGTTGGATCTCCTTGTTACTGAAATGCAAAACCACTTGATGACAAAGAGAGTTTACAGAGTGTTTTAAATGTCTGTAGAGTTTATCCATAAGCTGAAGCTTGATGTTACCCAAAACTGGGTCTGTATCACTGCCAAAGCACAGAATTCATTTGATTTTGATTCACAATTTGATAAAATGGGGATTAATCTTAAAATGTCCTCTGAAGGCAGTGTTTTCTTGGTTATGAAAATCTTTCCCCATAACTAGTTATTGAAACTGAATAAAGGTATAATTTTAATTGGTAAATTATGGAAATGAACGGAATGTCATTTTCCTGACTATTTAAAGAAAACCGACGCATGGATGTGAATAATCTGTGCTGATTTTCAAAGTACAGATCATTTTGATGTTGATTAATTGATTTTTCCTAAACCCAGCCCTACTTAAAGCTGCAGTCAGCTATAAGCCTTCAGAGGACCAAACCCAAGAAGGACGACTCCAAAGAAATTAGGGTTCCAAACAGCATGACTAATGTATTCAACGTTTATAGATGAGCTGAATCCTTTTTGGGACATTCTTTCTGGGGCAGGGAGAGCAGAGCTGACTTCCTGGGGAATGCAATGAATCACATTGTTTGCCGTTAGAAAACAGGAATCCTTTAAAGAAACACCTTCTTATTAGTGAGGGGACCATTAAGACTTTACTTAGAGAAAGGTTGAAAACTCTGTAACCTCTAGTATTCTGAGGCCGTTTTGAGCGTTTTTTTCTACATTCCATTTTGCTATTATAATTAGCTTAAAACAGTGTTTTGTGACAAAGCCTGATATCAATCACTTTAGTACAACCTCATCTTCTTTTTGAAACAAATATTTTTCATTAAATTACACCATTATCCCAAAATAAACCTGAAACGGTAAAAAAAAAAAACGTAAATTTCAAAAAGTAATCATCGTTTTAGTACTGCAAAAAATCTAAAAAACTAAACTCAAACTGTTTTTTAACAAATGTCTAACGATTTACAAGAAATGTCTATAAGTTCAAAAACTAAGCAAAGATAAGGTCAAAACCAGATGAAAAATGTAATTCAAAAACATTTGTATGAACTATTATGTTCAAAGGATTTATTTAAGAGGTATCACAAGGATGTGTCACAGCTCTTGTGTTTGTTTTAAACTAAAACTCAAAAAATCACATTTTTGAAACATTTCTTTTAAATCTTGGAGGCAAACTGTTCTAACGGCAGGTCCGTGATGTTCCTGCATCATTGATGTTATTGGTAAATGCAACAGTGACTACTTAAGGTTCAGATCTGGATGGATGTGTTTCTTTAGAAACTTGTGAGACTATAACTTGAAGTTTTAAAGATTTCTCTCATTGCAGCCATTCAAAGCTGTCTGTGGTACCTTCAGCTTTCGCAGTTAACCTGCGCTGTCTGTTTGGGTGTAATAAAGACCCCATTTCTGCATTATAAATAGGAAAGCAGTGAAAGAAATCGATGTTTTGAATCTTCGACTATGGGTATCTGTCATGTGTCATGATGTGATCAATAGCAGGCCTTCACATGTAGTTGCAAATAAACAGTAAAAAGCAGCCAGTAGTATCACTCCTCATCCAACCTTTCACCAGTGGAAAGCCCTTTGCAGAACACATTAGCTTTGACATGAACAAAAGGCTGCTGGTATTGGAGTTGCTTTGCTTTTAGTCCGTCCACTCTAAGTGAAATTTATGATGAATACAAGCGGTGCTTGCAGCTGTTTTAGCTCCTATCCTCTCCCATCCATCAAGCGGTTTGTGTCTTTTCATTTCACTCTTCTACTCCTCTTCCTCTTAGTCACACCTCTTTCCCACTTCCCCTCCTCTGGGCTCCTCTGTGTCTTCCTCATCTCTTTCTCCTCATCTGTTTTCTTTGGCCTCATTTCTATTCCCCTCTGTCCTCACCGCTGAGTGTCACAGCATAAAGGGCCAAGTCTCTCTCGCAGCGCGTCTGCATGCGTAACACACTCGCGATTAGCTGATGTGACGCAAAGAACGGCTCCACGGGTCTCATCATTAGCCGTCAGCCCCCTCATAATGAGGAGATAAGACAAGAGTTAAGTATCTACCCACAAAGGTGCATAAACATGCTTTCAATTATGCTCAGGCAGACTCCAGCCCAGCTGGGTCAGACCTTTAATACACCACAAAGTGATCAGAATGTAGGAACTGCCAGGAGTTAGTCTCATGCCCTCCGCATCTCTAGTTTCCCCGCCTGACTGACAGCTAATGTCAGTCATACGTCAGCATATATATATACATTTTTCATATTTTGTTTGCTTGTGTTTCTTTCTGCAGCCTTTCGGAGTGAACCAGCCAGGTGCCTATGTGATGTACACCACGGCAGATTCCAATGGCAACCTGAAAAATGCCTCAGGTAATTCTTTCCTTTCGTCTCTGTGTATTCCTTGTTTACCTTTCCTTTTCAGTCGCAGAAAATTGATTACAAAAAAGGTGATTGTCTATAAGAAAAGCCTGTGCTGCAGCTCAATACCGCTGTGAAAGGGTTTTTTAAAACTTAACCTTCAAACAAACACAGATGTCCTTGTGGCTTCCATGCCCACAAAACAGTAAATAAAATGAACACTGGGACCTTGATTTTGATTTTCTTTTCATCTCCTTTGTATTTAATTAAGAATAAAACTTCATTAATTCAATCTAAACCCATTTTTGTCTCTTTCGGGGTCACGGGGGTGGCGAAGCCTAACCTGGTCACTCATGGGCGAAGACAGGGAACACCCTATACAGGTCACCAGTCTGACGCATGGCCACAATCACACACCCATACACACCTAAGGACAATTTAGAGTGACCAATTAACCTATGAAGTATGTTTTTGGACGGTGGGAGGAGGCCGGAGTCCCCGGAGAAAACCCACGCATTCCTATAATATGAACACGCAAACTCCACAGACCAAGGTTCCCCATTGGTGATCCTGCTTCAGGTCCCCTATCCAGGACTTGAACCGGTGGCCTTCTTGCTGTGATACAAAAGCGCTAACCACTGCGCCACCATGCAGCCCAAAAAGTCAAACTTTTCCTTTAAATGTAAGGGAGGACTGGCGTGGGGTTTGCTGCTAAAAGGCAGTTGCATGTTTGTAGAAGGACAAAATCAAACTGACAGCATCTTTTAACACCAACTCGGTTACCTTAAGTGTGAGCTTACAGGTGCTTACCGAGGTGGGAATGCAGCTGTCTGATCTGGACTTTATCTGTGTGCAAAATAAAAATGCACGGCATTTTAATTTCAGGAACTGAAATCAGGCAGGATTTTTTTTCATGCATTGAGTCTTTCTTATTCCGTCCTTCTGATTGAGTTTTTAAAAAAAGCCTTTTGAGCCTCATATTCCTGGTCTGTGCAGGCTTTCAGCGTCACTTGGGTTAATATTGTGGATTTTATGCCTTGCTTTGGTTTGGTCTCCTCACCGACTGCTGGAGTTAGACGGAAAGAGAAGGCAGAGGATTTCTTGGTGGTATTTTGTGACTGAGATATGGTGGGAAACTGTGGAAGTACGATAAGAAAACCTCTAGTTGAGTATTGAGTGACCGGGGTCAAATGAGGGAAAAAAACAAGCTTCATACTTAACCGTCAACTGAAAAACATCTGTGGTTCTCTGCTGGCTCCGTAGGAACCTGATGGCGCCTTTTTCTTGGTTCCTTTGTTGTTTTTTTTTCATGACAGGATTCACAACTCTGCTTATGTTTGCTGTGTTTTATTGTAAATCAGTTTACTTTCTTCTTACTATTTTCCAGAACTAATTCTGTGTTCCTTTTAATTAGTTTTCTTCATTTGTACCTCCTCTACGTCTTATTTGCAACTGCACTTAGGACCAGATACAGGCTGTCTATGGGGAAAAAAAGAGCAAACACCCAAGTGGCCCGCACAAAATATCAAGGTTGTAGACCGCTCGGAGAACCGGCAGAGCAAAGATGTTCATGCACTTTTTTTTGGCTATTGCCATTCTGAGATCAACAACTAACAGTGAACGCTCATACAACATGTAAGGGTGAAGTAGATGAGATTCAGGTGTGTCGAATGAATTTTTCATTTTTTTGACCCCTCCCAAATCCATCTGGCTTTTTAGTGCTGTTCACATGATAATTGCACACTCCTTGTGTGCAGCCGGACTGTTAGAAATTAAACAGTCAGAGTGCAGTTTGTGTGGACATCCTACGGGCACCCTTTGCATGCAGCATTGGCACACAGTCAACAAGGAGCCAGTACTCTTACTTTACGAATAACTAGAGTGTGGCATCCTAACAAATACTTCCCATACAGTTACCATGTGCATGACAATGGTACGTTCTATGTTCATGACATCCTTTGAGGTGGCCGTACAAGCTTCAAGTGTTCGAACAACCCAAAAACTCGCTGTACCCATAGTGGTCAACCCCCATCCAGCTGTGTGACTACGGCGACTAAGATGTCACCAGCTCAACATCCAAAACAATTCAGTAAATTCAGAATAATGGGTTTCATAGAAAATAAGAGCAGAAGTTGCTTTACAGAAACAACGCCACTTTGTAAAGTCTTTAATTAAAGCCTGTCAAAAAGCCTAAAGCTTCAGCAATTTGATTATTTTGTTGCATCTATTTGGGGCATGGCCTCCTCCATGGATTATACATTTCTGCATCAGTTAATGAACACGCCTTTACAAAGCTGCTTCGGATTCTCAAAGAACTACCTATACTGTCAGTCAGACGGATGCTCACAGAAATAAGGTAAAACTCAGAGGACAGCAGCTACTTATTAGCTACAGATTACTCCACTGTTACAGTGTGGGAAGGACACTGATCTGATGATGACAAGATACAGTGACAACCTGGGGTCAGGGGTATTTATAGCCCTGGTGCACCATGATTCCACTTTGTCGGATTGAATTCTTTCATTTGTCTGTAAGCACAACTGGAATGCAAATTTGTGAAAAGAACCAGTGATAAAATAGAACACGTTTACATGATATCTGTTCTACTGTGTTGTATAAATGCTGCGCTTACAGAGAACAAGCAGAAAGTGGACAAAATATTCCACCGACCCGGTTCTCTCTGCACACTACAGTGCTGTGAAATATGCAGTTAATGGTCATTAAGAGCCAGAGTGGGGAAGTGAGTGTCAGAGGATGTAGGAAGAAAGATCACCTGCATCCCCTCCCACTGCAACAAATATGAAGAGGGATCCACAAAAAGTCACTTTGGTTACATCTGTTGGAAGTTATTTTGGGAATCATTGTCAAACCTTTCAGCCCAATATTTGCTTGCATTTAGACCAAAATCAGTCAATGTGTTTGTTGGTAACACTCACAACAGGAAAGTCTAAGAACATTTCTTATGAAGCTCAGAGTTTGATGTTTCTTCTGTTGAAGGTTTTTTAAGAAGCATTATTGAATCTAAAAACCAAGAAAAATGTGGTTCACTGATCAGTGTTCACAGACAGCTCTATTCTTTTTAGATGTGAAGCTACAGGTATCATTAATTTATGAGTAAGTAACTTATCTTTTTATTAACAAATAACTTTGTCAGCATCAATGAAGAAAAGTCACATTTGTAAATTATTTTATTTACTTGTTTTGTTTCTTGGCTGCTTCTGTTCAGACTTTAGGAAGGCTTGATATAAGATCAAGCAATCAAAATAACATGAAAACCAATTTGATTAAAAAGGGATAAATACAAAACAGTAAAAGATGAGCAAACAAAAAAACAACTGAATGTATGTATTTCAGAACGGTTTTTGTTGCAAAAAAAAAAAAAAACGCCTCTTTTTTCCCTTACAGAGCATCTGAAGGCTCTGAATGAACACACAGAGAAAGTAATCAGAGCTGTAATCACTTCCTGTTGCGACTTATAGTTACTTAAAACTTTTTAGCAAATCATCCACACTGTAGATCTTAATGGACAGTTACAGATTAGAAAACGTTACACATTTGCTTGGATCTTCTCACTTTCTTCAAACTTAAACATAAGATTCAAGCCATTGTAATGAACCAATGGCTGGAGTACAGTCACACA
The DNA here is from genome assembly GCA_014656515.1 of Oryzias celebensis. Classification (NCBI taxonomy): domain Eukaryota; kingdom Metazoa; phylum Chordata; class Actinopteri; order Beloniformes; family Adrianichthyidae; genus Oryzias; species Oryzias celebensis. The sequence continues at coordinate 4,390,075 of BNCR01000003.1, forward strand.
CAACATGCATGTGGATGTAGACGGAACTCAGTTAAAGATCCATTCTGATAGAAATTTTCTTTTTTAATATTTTGTCATGTTCTTGTGGCATTTTTCTGATGATGGAGGACATATATAAAGAAACTTAAGCTTAAAATTGCATTTCTGAGTTTGTCTTTATACAAATGAATGTAAATCAGAAGCAGAATTTTAAAAAGTCGTTTGAAAAAGAGCATTTTTGGGATGTAAAAAAATACACCGGGCAGGCCACAAGCTCCCTGCTCCGCTCTGATGCATCCACTTGTAGACGACTAAGATCCACGTATGTCTTCATCTTCCTTATTCAAGCTGCCATCTGGCTCAAAACGGACTCAAAGCTGGATCACTCCAATATTGCTAGCCGTCTTTGTTGCACCGATAATGTTAAAATGAGGTTGTGAGGGGCTGTAAGCTAGTGGGTTAGCATGTGAACTGATGGGTGATGGAAAGTGTGGGTAGGCTTACTCCACATCAACCATCTTGCCCACAACTCAGTGGTGAATTTCTGATTAACTTCTGCCGCTTTTGTGAAACTGTCCATGAAAATGACTCAGGTTTTTTGAGGAACACTTTGAAAATAGGTCAAAAGGTGATCAGAGTGGGGCTTTAACGGTGTTGACAAAACTAGAAGGATAGAAAAAAAACGGTTGTCTAACCATCTTTTCACAAGCTTCCTGTGAGCACAGATTTGGGATTACAAATGCAGATTTTGGTCCAGGTCAAAATGTAAAACAAAATGAGATTACGTCACTGTGCAGGATACTAAAAAAAAGTGACATGTGAAAAATGTGTCGAAGCCTTGGATGATAAACACCGTGCTTGTAGTTTGTCAAAAAAAGACGCCAACATTTCAGAAAACACAAATTGGTCTCAGCTCTCATCCTGTTCCAGATGGTCTCGTTTTTTTCGTCCAGTCAGTAAAAACTTCCCGACATGTAAAAAGTCTGCAGATGTCTAACTGTGTTGCTGTCTGGTACATTACAACACCATATGTTTAGCTCTCAGTCTCTCCATCATAATTCAGCTTCTTTTTTCCTTTTCAGTGCTCGGGAAAGATTTAGAAAAACATCCAATAGCTTTACTGGGGCGGGCGACTCCCCGATCCCTTTTTAACAGCCTGGAAATACAGCCCGTATTGTAACTTGAAGTGCGTTTAATATGATTCTGTAGTTTGCACCTTGGAGAACAGAGAGTCAGGCTGCTGGAGAGGAGCGATGATGGATTGCGCTCACACTCGTACACCACGGCGCACAGGCCTCTCAGCGCTGCCTCCAAGCGTTCTTCACTTACCCTTCACCCCCTCCTGAAGGGAAGAGAGAAGAAAGGAGAGACGATAATGTGCTGAGAGATAAAAACAAGAAGTGAGAGGACACAATATATTGAGTTCCAGAGGACGCTGTGACAGAAGAGAAAGAGAGAACTGATTTAGTGTAGGATTGTGAAACGAAGATGATACATGTCGGAGGCCAATGTTTAGTCATTTTAATCTGGAAAGGTCTGGAGAATCAGTCTGCTAACACATCCTGCAATCATTCTTCTCCATTTACAGGCATGCTAGGCAAGCAGGCGCGTTAAAGTGATAATGTCATCTGTGCTCGTGTGGGAAAGGTCAACAGCAACGCACCTGTTTTTTCGTCTGGTTATACTTTGCATGTGCCCTGGATGTGGTACTGTGACTACCTATCGTCACGTCCATGTCCTGGTGACTTTGTGTGTTTGTGTGAATGCGTGTGTTGTGCGATGCCCCTTTTTAAACAGGCTGGATGGATGAGCACGGACTGTGCTTCTGACAACACCACATCTCATTATCAGCTCACTCCTGCTGAGACACACAGAGGGGCATGGGAGGGAAGGAGGTGTGATTGTAGAGATTTATAGCTGATCATATTCATTACGAAACATTTTAATGTGCTCTCTCTCCTGCTATACAAACTCCTTTGCCACGCAGCAAAAAAAAAAAAAAAAGAAAACACAGCAATGAATCTCCTTCAGGGAAATGAGAACTACTCAATCCAAGCTTTTTCACTTTCTCCTGCTAGATTTTGATATACAAGAGAAACCCTTTTCATTCAGATACTTTCAAATGTTTGAAGGGTTTTTTTCTGCTACACTAATGTTGGAAACTCCATTCAAACAGCAATGGGGAGGAAATTCCCCATGAAAATGTCCCAAACCCCTACCTAGATGTGTATTCACATCCGCTTTGTTTGGTTTGATTAAAACCCCTCATGACCAAATGTGTAGAAGTGAAAACTCAGAGCAGTTTAAAGAGGTTTCATTCCACTCCCTACCAGACTCTGTTTTTGGAACTGACAAGCTACCATCACATAAAGAGAACGAACAGCTGTTGAAGTCACCCTTAAAGCCATGGAACATGAACAACCAGGAGATACTGTACATCCTCCATATTTGGGCAGAGGCACAAATGAAGCGAGTGCTGAAGAAAACACTCAAGAAAATGTGGTGGGATTTTCCATGTTTACCGAAAACACAAGGTGTAGGATTATCAGCTAAAAGGTAAAAAAATCTTCATTAAACCTGAAGGTACGATGCAAGAGGGAAATTTCAGGAAAAGAAAAACACAAATGGCAATGTTGTTGTGGACATATTAGTGTTCTTTGCTAAATCTCGTTTCACCTTTCACGGTCTCACTCGCAGATTTTTGCAGTGTAGTTTGTGTGCTTTTTTTATTATTTTATAACAGCACTCGGGTTCTGCATTTTGATTGGCTGTTGACAATTGTCTATAAATCTCCTCCGTGCCATGTCTGCTGTATAGAATGCATTCAATTTGGCAAATCGACATAAATCTTTGATTGGTAGCTGATATTTGATTTCATTCTCTAATACTTATTGTTCTATGAAGGTTTGAACTTTGAGAGGTTAAACAAGAGAAAAAAAGTGTAAAAATATTCATATCTGTCTAAGAAAAGTGTATAAAGTGTGTAGTGAGGCGGTTTAGTCTTAAATGAAATTCTACTTTGCGGATTTCACCTGAACGAGGGACCACTGTTTGTACCAAAGGCCCTGTCAAGTTTTTCTGTTGCAAATCAGCAAGTGTCTAATCTAGGGCTGTCAGCGTTAACGCTTGAACCCATGCGATTAATAAAAAGAATTAACGCATTAATATATATTAACGCTGATTAATTACACTCCGCAAAGCAACCGTCTTCCGCCGGTTCAGGATTCCGCAAGGTGCGTCAAATTCTAAATGCACACTTCGTAGATAACAATCTCTTATACCATGGTCACTTACAAAAGAAGTAAATATTCAACAGTGGGCTGTGCTGATCGTCACAATAGGTTCAATAAAGCATCAGAATCACATGAATCACACATCATGTAATGATGTGTGAATACTTTAGTAGTGTGAATACGTTCTACGTCCCCAACTACACATTTTTAGACACACAATTTTGGACAATAAACTAAACTTACACAAACGTAATTAAAAACTATCAAAACGATTCTTCATTGAAGCTTTACATAAAAATCTCTTTGTCCTTTTAATTTGCTCATCGTTCTCCTTCTCGAGTGATTCCCTGAGATTGAAATCTATCTTTTTACTGTTCCCATAACCTGTTATTACTTGTACCGATAATATTTGGCTGTTCGTTTCCCTAAGTTGGTAATTGAAATCAGATGGATATCGTTGTCATGGTAACGGGCTTTTGGGAAGACTCCAGGCTTTTTGAGATTAAAAGTAACCGGAGGACCAAGCAGGAGGAGAGCCGTAAGAGCTCAGATCAATGTGCAGCTTTGTGCCGACTGTCCAATTAGTATAATGAGTTCAAAGGATTGTCAGCCAAGCGCACGCCGTGCACAGTTGTTGTTTACACATGCATAACCTTTAATATAATGCCCACCTGTAGCAGCTCATCCAGCGACACACTGATCTTATCAGCCTGACATTTGGAAAATCCAAAACAACTTGACTGACAACTCAAACGGGCAATCAGACGAGTCTGTATTTTTGCCGATGCATTCATCACTTTAGGTCCTTTCTGCTGCGTCATGTATCGTCCTTAAAGCCAGCTTATCACGGTCCGTTTCCCCCTGATCTGCGGCCAAAGTGCACCTTCCTTTTAGAGAGAGCTGATCAGGTCAGCAGTGGAAGTTACCAGCTTCTCTCACCATTTTATTGCCCACTGTATGGAGGATAATCCTGAAACATGCAGAGAAAAATCACAACCTGGAGGTATGATGGGAGAGGAGGTGGATCAGAGAAATTGACTGGGCTGAAAGGTGAGAAAATGGGAGGACAGAGCTGAAAGCAGAGAGTTGAATTTCACAGAGAAAAAGGCCCAGATGTGAAAATAGGGGTAAAATTAGAGGGATAAGATGAGACGAGAAGAGAGCAGAGATCAGAACAAAGGAAATGAGAAAAAAGGGAAATATTGTGGAAGAAAAAAAAAAACAAGAGAGGAGCTAACCGTCCACATGGAGGATTGACTATTGATCAGGCTCCTTCTCGCCTAGTTTTCAATCATTTACCTCTCCGCTCTATCGCTCTGTCTCTTTTTCCTTCAACTTCTCACCATTTGAATTATTTTTTAAAAGTGAAGAAGCTGTTAAATCTTTGTAGTTTGCTGCTGCCTCAGAAGTAACCTTGTTCTGAAAGCTTCATTATTCAGCTCAAAACTCTTAAAAAGCTTTTGTATAAGGGAACTACCTGCAGTTTTAGATCATTAGTGATGAAGCAAAAGAACAATTTCATTTATTAGGAAAGCAATATATGTCCAACCATACAATTCTCATGTCTGTTTTGTATATATTTAGTTGTATTTTTTATGCCAATAAACTTGTATTCATTCTTTTGATTTTTTTATGTAATGCCTCTGGTCTAACTGTTGTTTACTGTTGTTCAAACATACGTATATGCACAGGATTGAAAAGAGTTTAGTAAATGTTAGAACATAAGCTTTAGACATGCAGCACGTTTCACTGATATCAAATGTAAAAATCTCTACAAAAGCAGCTATATATAAAAAGATATGAAAGGTGGCAAAAAAACAGGAATGACAAAAATGTAGAGAAAAAAGTCTTGAAAGCAACATTGTGAACTATATGGAGCCATTTCAGAGAAAACGTATTGTATGTATAGCACACAGTAAATAACCCATGCCCCACGCTAAAGAAATATTTGTCACTATTGATGACATTGTAGTAGTAATGCTTTCAAAGATTCTTAGATTTTGTTTTTGAACAGTGAGGTCGTTCTCCTCTATGATTCAAGCATTTGGCCTTTTCCACTTGAACATATTTATCTTACACGTCTTGACATTTTCAGATGGTTGTTTTGGTCAAATCATGTTGACCCCAGGAAGCAGGAACAGGACAGGTTAGCAGTCAAACCCTCTGGGTGTTCGGCAAATCACCAAACGAATCCAGAAATACTCGTGTTTTACTTTTGTCCTCATTGTTCAGTTAACATCTTTTCATGTGCAGGTTCTTCAGTCAAACTGTGCACATGCTCACATGCACTACTATCCCTGATGGCTCCACCCTGCAGCTCTGCAATTTGCTCCTTTTATCGCCATGATGGGAGCAAATGGTTTCTATAGCGACTGGAACGAGGGAGTTCAGATTTTTTTTTCTTTCGTATGAAAGCCCCTGGGGGGGGAGCATATGTGCAAGTGCTCACGTGCTTTCTTTCCAGAAAGGGTTTGCCAAAAGCATGTCTTTTTCTGAATAAACTGGCTGGGAGTACCAAATTTATGGCCCTAAAGCCATGTGTTCTTGTGGGTTTTGTCATGTCTTGGCAAATTTAGCTTCACATTTTTCTCACTGTAGCCAGACAAACCTTTTGATTGATCAGACTGATATTCTCTGCATGGATGTGAAGCTTGCAGGTGTCATGAAATGTCAGACGATGGACTCACACAGAGAGACAAACAGTGGCTTTCTCTTAGGCGTCCTTCTCCTCGCCTGGTCTGACTTCCTGTGTGAGTTTTTATGCATTTATTTTTGGTTTTCATCCCCACCTGAAGCAAAAGTTAGTCTCCTTCCTCATCAAGGCAAGGCCCATCGTGCTTCTATCTGCCACTATGCTGCAGACAGAACAGAGAACCATAATGCAAGAACAAGCACTCACTCTTCAAACCACAAAAGGGGAAAATACAATTAACATATTGCAAATCAAGACTCCAAACCGTGACAGCTGAAATCATTTCATGCACATGTGGAGTGTTCCAAATTAGTTTCAGCCCTCAGTGTCAGCTCAGAAACTCAGTGACTGGCAAACAGGAATCAAAGATTAAAAGCTTTTCTCCACCATGAGCAGCTGTAAGCCATCAGAGAGGAAGATATCAGGCTATCAGGCTTGCTCTTTGCACAGATCTGTTGGGTGTGACTCGAAACACAAGCCTCAACAACTCACAAAACATCATCAAGCAGCTAAGTACGAGATCCTGGTATGATTTTTGTACAAGACAGAAAGATGCAGCAGCTACAGGTGATTTGATCCCGTTGAGATGATTACAGCTAAGGAGGCTCAAATACATTTTTCTGCTCTGTGATTCCTTCCTAAATAGCAAAATAAAAGCATCTTCACCTGAACACCCCTTACAGGTGCTGTGTGCATGGTGGCCGCATTACTTTGTTTCAAGTTCTGGTGAATGGGTCTTAAATTATTTCTCATCAACCCGATGTGAGTTTCTGTCACTAAAAATTAAAAAAACAAAAGATTTTAAGGATGTGCTTCGTCATACAATCGTGAACTGGTAGTAAATCGTTTAAGCTCAGATAATTATGTAGTGGTCGATGGTGTGGGGAAATGAGAAAGTTTAAACTAATGGAGAAATGGCATGAAAATAGGGATTATTCTTAGTGGTTCATACTGGTTCGTGGAAACCGCAGTGATGCAAACTGCACGTTTTCTTTACGGTGCCCTTCACTGCGACCTGTCGCTTGCTGTGTGCCTGTAAAAAAAAAATGTGCGTAAACATTCTCATACTATGGGTCTAAAAAATGTTTCTCCTCAAGACAGCCCATATCCACCAGCAGGGGCAGTTGTGTCTAAGGCTTTAGTTATAAAGTTTCTTTCTATTACTGACATAAAACCATATTTGAATGTTCATATTAATAATTTTGAAAGAATTGAGATGAATTTGAACTTGAACATAATAAAGACTGAGTATTGCACAGATAGGAAGAAGCTGCTTCTTTGACTTCATTAACTCGTGCTTTCTTCCCAGTCCTCTAGTCCCTGGAGAAGAGTTCATTTCATTTCATATGTATGAGTTTGAGTGTGGCACTGAGTCTTTCTATTGGGTTGGCAATGAAGTATTAAGCTGTTAAATAAGATGTACATGGTGGAGCTTTTAATGTTTCCTGGAAGTTTGAGGCTCCCTTGAGCCCCTTTGAGTCTGCATTGTCTTCTCAGAGGTGGATTGCAGGCTGTCAATCATGCATGTATGGTGGGGTTCCCTGCCAAGCCTCCACCAACTCTTCTGAGGGCAGAAACACCAAACCGGGAGGCAAGCACTCACCTAACGCAGGGACTCTGATACACGGCTCAGAAAAATATGCTTTGCCAGCCTCCCCGTGTTCGGCGATGGCTGTGCTCCAGTCGTGTTTATCGGTCTGTTCAAACACACACACTCTCGCACGGCGCTGTGCACACACTAAGCCAGGCTTCCTGCCTGCAGTGTAACCCCGCTTGATCCCCCCTCAAACACATACAGACACATACTCAGCCTCTCCATCCTCCTGAGTGGCCAAAGCTTCCCACCTCTTGCCACCTGGCAGCGAGGACCAGCCTGTCAAAGCATCAAACCAAAGCTGCCCTTAAAGGCCCCTTTCACTCAAAAATCACATCCGCTTCATTCTTTGTTTTACCCCTCGATCTGAATGTATATCTGCACAACTTTTTTTTTTCTTTTTTAACAAAAAAAATACCTGGAAATTGTCAGATTCCATTTCTGTTTACCTGAGTGGGCTGTTTTTACATCCTGCTTTTTTCTTCGCTCGAGTCCACAGCTATATTTAATGACATGAATAATTTAACTCTGGTTTGAGCTACAGCCAAAACAGAGGCAGAAGAGAGTCGGGGGTCACAAAGGGCAACAGCTTTGATGCTAAGCTGCTAAGAATAGAAAGGTAAAGACACCTTTCACAAGTTGACACGAATTATACCATTCTGAGTTATTCCATCTGCAAACAGATTGTTCCTGTCGTTCATCTCCACAGCATTTTTATATGATCTCTTCATAAGAGGTCACAAAGAAACCACTGCTCTCTACAACCTGTTATGATTTTTAGAGCTTCATCATTAAAAATATGTAGCGACTCCTACATTACAGGAATGTGGTTTTAGTTTCTTCATCTTTAATCTCTTAAGGCACACCTATGGACATCACATTTTGGGTTATATGACTACAGTAGTTAATTCTACTCAAGCAGAGCCCTGTGTGTGTAAAGGGTCGGCTCAAATACTAGCTCGGGTCTGAAGAGGTTAAGTAATTTCCTTCCAAACGTAAGGAGAGATCATTGAATGAGAAAACTGTTGTATAAGATGGGAAGGTTACATATCTAGAGAGCATGGGATTCATTTTAACCATTTAATTCATATTATAATTTGTGCTTGACGATATGATTCATAGTCCATGTTGATTCACTTTGAACAATCTGATTCACTGACCTAACATCGATCCAGGACGTCTTTAGCCAAAAATGTAACCAATGTGACTCCGACATAACACACTGAACTGCAACTAAGGTTGATCCTTTTTTGCCCCCTTCACGTGTAAGCTGCTCAATGTGATGTCTTAATCAAAATGATCATTTTCAATGTCGATTATAATCGATTTATTTCAATTTGAAACTGTTTTAAAATGGCATTGGTCGATTTGATTGCCTCAGACAGATCGATCTGGTTGGATTGTTGGAAAATAAATCGATCCATTGATTAAGTTGCTTAATCGTCACATCCGTATCCAGAGAGTCATGATGAACCCTCCTCCTGACATAAAAAATAGCCATATGTTTCAACCAAGTTTGTATTGAGTTTGGTTTGTCTTTATTGGAAATAACATTTACATTTTGACTATTTATCTATTTCTGGCCCCCAAAAATGAAGACATTGTTGGTTTAATAAATTGTTTAGTTTTTATCTGTTGTTCATTAAAAAAAGGTAGTTTTTGTTCCCTGACCGTTCTCACAAATGAACGTCAAATGCTGCAGGCGTCAGCTTCTGTTTGTGTTTCATCCCAACTTTTCTTTTTCTATTAAGAGTTGAGTGTGCAGTGGAGTAGTGGTTTGCACTTACACGTAATGGTGTCTTGGTGCTGGTTCGAATCCCGGCTGGGACCTTTCTATGTGGAGATTGCATGTTCTCCTTGTGCATGTATGGACTTTCTCCAGGCACTCCGGCTTCCTGCAGCAGTCCAAAAACAAGCTTCATAGGTTACTTGGTATCTCTTCATCGAATGTGTGATTGTGTTGCACTGCGACAGACTGGCAACCTGTCCAGCTTGGTTAGGCTCCAGCAACCCTGTAGCCTTGTAAGTGATTCAATGGATACATGGCAATGGAGCCAGCATTTAAATTGAATTAAAAAAAATACACCAAGATATAAGTCTAGGAAAGACGCTTTAGGCCAATGATGGCTTGAGGTATAACAAAAGCTTTCATGCTAAATGCTATCCAGAGTGTCTACATTAGGAAACAAAGGATTCATTAAGTCTATTATCATTAATGGAAACTTTTGGTTAGTCACCCAACTTTAAGACATGTCACCACAAGAGTAAATTGCAACGTTTTTTTATAAAAATATCAGTTAAAATAGAAAATATGGCATGGTTTACAGGACTTTTTCTGTCTTTCCTCTTGATCCGACGAGCGACGTAGGTCAGCAAAGATAGAGAAGCAAAAGCTTTGTGGCTTCTCCTGGTCGGCCCTACGCAGTCCATCCACATTAGTTCTGATCACTGGCTGCCTCCAGGCTCTTTCTATCTCTCCCTTCTCCATCCTTCTCTCACTCCTTTCCTCTCTTTGTTTACCACATAGAGGTTGATTTATGTCGGCTGCACTTGGCAGAGTCGGGTGGCGTGGGCGAGATACAGCAGCTGAAGTATAGCGAGAGAAGAGACAAGCAGGAGAGAAGGAGAGAGGGAGAAGCAAAACGCCAAATCAGAGTGATGCATCCTGTTAGAGAGGAAGAGAAAGAGAGAGATGAGCTGAAAAACTGAAGCACGCAGAGGGAGGGAGAGATTACAGAATGTGGAGAAGGTGAGAGTCAGGTGTTGCAAAAGCTGCAGATGTCTCACTCTGATTTTTATCTATTTGATCCCTCTAATTGTCCGAAACGAAGTCTCATCCTGCCGTCTCACAGTGACTTTTTAGTTTGTTTGTTTTTTTATTAAATTGACTTCTGTTTTTTTATTTTATCAGTTAATTATTCTGATAGTCATTACAACATAATACACAAAAAAAATTGAAGGAACTCTTTGAGCAAAGTAAATATTTCTGTAAAAGTATTTCAGAATAAAAAATCAGTTCACTAAAAAGTGTACATCTTTTTTTTTTTTTTTTAGTAACAATAAGGTCAGCCAGCCTGAAACTGTAACTCAGCACCCAGGTGTTCCTCAGGGATCAATTCTAGAAACACTTCTGCTCACTTATTAAGACATTTTAAATGTAGGAATGCCAATGAGAACTACAAGTGGAACAAGATGTTCTTTCAGCTTTCATGCTAAATGTTATTGGAGTGTAAAAGATAAGTTAAGTCTCAGTCCATTCTTTGATCTGTTGTAAAAGCATCAACAGTGGTCTTTTCGTTTTGTTGTGCTGTTTTTAGCCAAAATTTAAAAAGAAAATTTTAAAAAACTTGTGTCATTTTTTAGGAAATGCTTTCTGCAGAGCGGCAGGAGTGTTTTGGTTATTTGCCTCTTAAGTGGTGATTGGGACCCTTTGTGTGGAACAAGCCCACCTCCACTTCCCATCAACCATCTGTTTACGCGCCGTCCTGCTAGCTTACAGCCCCTCACAACTATAACCTAAATTTAGTGGTGCAACAAAAATGGTGAGCAATATTGGAGCAATTCAGCCGTACAGTTCTGATCCAGATTCCAGTTCAGACTAGGAAAGCAAGGATGTACATGGGCCTATAGTCTACTAGTGGATGCATCAGAATTGAGCGGAGCAGGGAGCTTGTGGCGTGCCAGATGTAGCATCTACGCCACTGCTAGGCTTTTTCAAGCATCATTTTTATGTCTGCTGATTTACAATGATTTAAAACAGGAAATACTCAACTTCCTCTGCCGGTATATACATCTTTTATCATCAGAAAAATGCCACAAAAACATGTTTAAAAAACACAAACACCAATTTTTATTGGAGGGTTTTTTTTTAACCATCAAGTTACCCAATTCTAAGGTTAATTACAGTTTTTAAAACAAAAATATCACAAGAAACAGATGTGCTCATTTCTTGCAATAATTATAGATGATTTTCTCTCTTTTGAATAAAGAAATACCAAATAACTAGATAGATGCTTTATAAATTAAATATTAATTAAATTAATATTTAAATATTAATTAAATTAATTAAATGTAATTAAATTAATTAAATGTAATTAAATTAATTAAATATATCATAATACAAAAAACTGTTCTTGAACATTAGTTCTCACCTGAGTCAAAGCATGGCTTAGACATTGTCATGTTTTCTAGATATTTATAAATCAAAGTGAGAAAGTGTTCAGATGAGGATCTCTGAGAAAACAAGTTTCATCTAAATATTGTTGAGTCATTTCCCTAAAAGTAAGTATTTTAGAGAGATTTTAGGACTAATGCACTTGTTTTCTGTCATTTGGTTGGTCTGCTGGAAAAATCTAATCTTTCGTCTGTCTTCCTCCCTGCAGCCGGTCAGTTGAGTCAGTCGGCTCATTTCTCCCTTCAGCTGCCCTACACTGTGCTGGGCCTGGGACGCAGCGCCAACTTCCTGGATCACCTTTTCGTCGGAATCCCCAGAGAGGCCGGAGACATGGTGAGCAGAAATGTTAGGAGACGTGAGGGTAACGTTAGCGAGCAGCTTCTGAGTCCTACTGCTGAATGTACGCTCGTACAGTCTGCAGGAAGGAGACATCTATTTATGCTTCAGCAGAGAGAAAAGTGGAACACAATTGTTTGTTAATAAAATTTAAAACCCTGAGGTGAATCAAAACAATAATATTATAGTTACACCGCAATTATGTCATTTCCAAACATTCCCTGCCTCTAATTAACTCAGTAAGGCTCAACACAGACTTTTATTGTCTAATAAATATAAGAAGACAAGCTTTTGCCAATGCAAGAACCAGCCGCAGGACCATTAAGTTTGAAAGCCAGAAAAATTCTAGAAAAAAATATTAACTTGTGTTATAATTCATAAAAAGAAGAATTTATATATATAAAAGTATTGAGCATGGAGCAGATTTGTTCCTTCACGCTCACTTAAGCTTTTTCTCTTAATTAGCTATAAGTATTACATTACTTAAGCAAAGGGTTTTCCTTCCTCACATTGACTTTATCACATTAGTAATGCCATACAAGCCAGCTCTCCCCAAACCACAGAGTTTTTTTGATTTCTTTAATATTTGAGGCAAAAAACATCATGTTTGTTTTTTATATAAAACAAGTTATAAAATGCCAAAATCGACTCTACTTAAAGTATTTAAAATAAAAACAAACGTCTCCAAACATTTGCTTTTAGCAAGTACTTAGAGACGATGTTTCCAGGAAAAAAACTCTACTTAGAGACACTTTGTTATATATTTGTACTATTGGTGCCCAAGTTCTGTTCACAAATACTGACTAATCTTTCTGAAACACCTGTTCAGCTGTTTCTCCAGATTCTCATTTTTGTCTTCAGCGAATGAGGATCTAGTTTACGAGTCGTCAACCATTCACAAAGTACCCTGACGTTTGTTATACTTTCTGACACATAAAACTAAGTTGAGAACACTTTCAGACGGGTTTAAGACTTCCCAGAAATCTGCAAGTGTGGAACTGCTGAGCCTTTGAAGTTCAAAAATCAGACAACGGAAAGGAAAAGGCCACACGAACGGTAAAACTTTTGTTCCAGTTACGGACTGAAACGACAAGGAAAGCAATTACAAAAGACCAATCTATTGATAGAGTGTGTATTTATTAACTTTATTTAAACAGGATTTTCTCAGTGAGATTAAAAACCTGGCCAAGAGGCAGCAACAGCCAAAACTCACATTAAAACATTAAAAACGAAGGACAATAAAAACAATATGTAAAAGTTAAAATACTGAAACATAAAATAGTAAATCATAAAAATAGAGAAATCTGTGGTTAAGCGAAACAATTAAAGTACTTAGTGGAATTTCTTTTAGACATTGTCTATGTTTAAAAGATGGAGAAAATTACTTTCCAGGAAAAATGAAGGAAATGGATTGAGAACCAATCAGGAGAGATTTAGATTAAAACTAATTACATATGTGTGTGTGTGTGTGTGTTTTTACTGTGTGTTTTAATAAACACCTTTTCTTTATAATTCATTTCTTTATAAAAGAATGAAGGCAACCCGTTGCCATTTTTTGTTGAATTATATCATCAAGATGCTTCTAAAAAGAAAAAAAAAACATGGTTAAAAAATGAATGTAGACTAAAATAAAAACTAAAAATGCAACTTCTTGCTAAATTTATATTAAACAAGCACTAAAAAATCTAAATTCTTTAGAAATGCTCGTCAAATGTGTCGTCATTCAGCTAAAATCTGAACAAAAATTTGAGTCAGAATTTTCATCATTGCTCTACTTTGAATCAGTCAGAGTTGGATAGGAATAAAGCAGGACATGGCTCAGACTCTTAAAACAAAAATACATTCAAAATGAGGCTCAGAGTTTAGTGTGACAGTTCTTAAAATACACCAACCAGTTCAAATGAGTCTCTAGAATATAGTAAATGGATGGAGCCCCTCTACACTTTGTGATGTGCATCCATCTGAAAAAGCTTTTTCTAACCTGAAATAAACGTTGTAATGAGAGATGGACTGTCTAAACATGTTTTTATGTCCAGTCACCTGCAGGGATTGGAACACTTGACCAATTAAACCACCCGCCACAACGATAAGAGAACCTGTTGAAGTGAAGGGAAGTTGTTGGTGCTAAAAGCAATCTAAAACCTACAAATCATGAAATGTTTTTTTTATTTTTCCCAAACTCACACATTTGGCTCGATGCTTTACCAGCTATATGTTACATGACAGGTGAGATTGTTTGTTGTGAGACCAAGTGCGAGAGCAGCCTCAGTCTGCTCACGCTGTCACTGACAGCAGGCCTGGGTGTGAGAGGGAACGCTGTGATGGACCGCTGACCCTTCCCAGAGTGACTCACGGATGCACTCCAGTCACCGTCCGACCCTCGATGGGTTCAAGACCCCCTGGAATTACAATGAGTGAATTAGGAAGGCTTGTCATGGGAGAATGCACTGTGCTCGCTCTGTGGATTTAATGATTTATGACATTAGGAGGGATGGATAAAGGTGAAAAAAGCTGGAACACAAATACCAACAACCCATATCTGACTGCTGCAGACTTTTTACCAACTCTGCAGGGAGACGACACCTGAACGAGTCCCTGGATGCAGCTCACACACACGCCTGTGTTAAACTGATCTGCTTAATATTTGATTGGTTTTGTTGATATCCGGCATTTCTACCCCTCATGTCTTCAAATGCCATCTTTCTTCAGTTTATCTTTCTGCATTTGTCACTCTGAGTATCGGAAACCACACAGCCGGGTTTTTTTCTTCCTTCTTCCCCTGTGGAATCGAGGTCTTCATCAAGCAGCTGATTAGAATTGCAGATGCTTTGGTCCGCCACACAGAAGCCAAAGCACAAAACACTCAAATCAAACACGCTGCTTTATTGTTTCCTTTCCCGCTCCTTTCAATATGTTTCCATCGGATCTGCCTCCCCGCCTCGTTTTTCCTCATCTTCTTCCATTTGGTTTACAAAGCGAATTAATGAATGGCTAAAAATGCAGCCCATTATGCCGAGTCGACTTCTTTTCCTTCCTCGAAGGGAACGGGCAGGGGAGGGACTTCATTAAATCTACAGAACATATAATAAGGAGGAGATGCTTCTGGGAGTTTCATAGAAACGAGGGCAGCAATGATGAATTCTGAGAGCCATGCCACCCAGTTTGGTTGGCAGCTTTGGATCCGCTTGTTAACTCTTGGTATTTTGGTTTTTTCAATCTTTAAATCTGTTCTGTAAACTCCCGCTGTGCTCCTTACAGCCCCGCCCCTCTCCGGCTTCCCGACAGAGGAAATATTGTGTAAATTCTGCTTGGATATCGTTTACCTTTTGTCCAATTATTCCTTGTTTTTAACTCAAGCCTCTCTCCTCCTGTTCTCTTATCTTCCATCCAGGGAATTCCCCTTTTCTACTCGGAGTGGTTTATTTCACTAATCAGTCCTCTACTTGTCACTCTCACCCTCCATCTCTGTCTCCCTGGCTCTCTCGTACTGTGCCAGTTTCCCTGGCTTTGAACCAGAGTATCTCTGTGTCTCTCTGAAGACTCGGGAACACTTTTCTCTTCCAAACAGCCAGATCAGATCTGCTCCCAGGCAGCGGTAGTGGAAGCCGACTTGCCTCTGACGTTGCTCCCCCGCCGGTTGCCACACAGATGGCTGTGCTTTCCAAGAGCTAAGCGACGGTGGCTGGCGGCAAGAGCGCGCTTGTTATGTAAAAACTCAACGCCGTTACTGCGCGCTCATTCAAAATAGCTGCGAGATGCGGTCTTTCTCCAGTTAATCGGGAATGGCGAATCACGACGGAACAGCAGCACTTCCAGATTCTGCCAAATGCCAAGACAGAAATGTTTCCTCCTGCTAAAACATTTTGTCCGCCATTCACAAATGAACTCTTCACCCCTGAAGACGGCTAATTATAGATGGAGCCAGATAACAGGAGGATGTCTCCGATCCGAAAATTAAAGTTTCATCTTTAAATCAAGCACAGCGACTCAAAGGGATTTGAAATCTTTTCTCAAAAGTCAGACTTCATCCTTCATATTAACCGCAGCTGAGTTCTCAGTCAACTTTTGTCGCTGGATCTGTCAGACTTTGTAACCCTAAACGGGCTTGTGGTTCGTTTCTGCTTTTTAGTGTGAAAACCTTTTTAAGTCACATTCAGTTTCTGAAAGGAGATCTGATTGGACCAAACACAGGAAAACTTTCATTTGAGTCAAAGTTTGTTTAGCCTCCAAATCTAGTGTTGCAAGAAAGATATTTGGTTTGTCAAAGAACACTTTAAGAAAAAAGATGATCACAGCGGGACTCTAAACTCTGTTCATCTAGACAGATGTGATGAGGAACTTTGGAATTTCTTCCTCAGTGGTCTTTTAATTACCATTTTGCCGTTTTTAGCCAAAATCAAAAGACTTGTCATTTTCTTGGACGTAGTTTCAGTCGCTCATCAGAACACACACACACACACACACACACACACACACACACACACACACACACCCCATGTAGTTTCTATGTCACAAACAAGCTCTGTTTTAAAAGGGATTTCATCATCTGCTCCTGCTTCATAACGATTTAAAGACCCACTCTGCTTAAAAATCAAGTTTTTTGTGTCGCATTTTTCTCATAATAGAGCATCTATTTTTCCGGCTGCCGCTGGGCAGAAAATATGTCTTAAAAAAATGACAAAGGCTTTTAGATTCTGGCTAAAATCTGCACAGTCATACTGAAGAGAATACTGGGAACAATTTTACAAAAGAAAAACGTAGGGTGGGAGGGGACTTTAAAAACAACTTTTGGCACATTTTAGACTCCTTGTACAAGATGGCCGTCAGAATGATGCCCTTTTTTGTTAAAACAAAAAAAGTTGTTATCAGAAAGCATTATGGGTAACGGGTAACAAGCAAATAAGGTATTATTTTGCCAAACACACAGTGCATACATATTGTAACTGTGTGGCTCATCATTATTTTAAAGATCTCATTAGTTTGTCTCCATTTTTTGCACACACACCTCCTCTTCAGCATGACTTTGTGCAGACTTCTGCATCTTAGCGTCTTCCTGCAGAATAAATGGGTGTCCCTGGAACAGATGCAACATTTGTTTCCAGGAATGGCACTAATGCCGCTATCACAGAGGTGTAAGTTACCTTTGCCAAGGGCAGTGCTGTAGCCTCAGACTCCAACAACAACAGGCTGGGTGGTCGTTTCCATCCCTGCTCTAGAGCAGCACCGTCTCCTCTGGACAACGTTAACACGAGTGGCTTTCATACAGGAAACTTTCATTGCTGCTTGTAAATATAACTCTTTTTGGTGTGACAATTTCAGAGTTTAAGTGTAGTCCAAACTCTTAAACTTTTTGGATCATCTACTGATCTGCTTCTCCTAATAATGTACAATGTTAAAGCTACAAAGACAAGAACAAATTACACACATTGGTATCATCGGTTATCATTTTTTTTTAATCTTAAGAATAAAGAATAACTTAAAATCAGTTCTGGACTTGGGTTACATGAAAGGTTCAAATCCCAGCTTGGTCCTTTCTGAGTGGAGCTTGCATTTTCTCCTCGTGCATGTCTGGGTTTTCTCGAGGCTCTTTCTCCCACAGTCCAAAAATATGCTTCAACTAGTGTCTCTTAGGGGTGAATGTAAGTGTGTGGTTTTTGTCTCTCTGTGTGGCCTTGTGGTGGACTGGCGACCTATCCAGGGTTTAAATCCACTAAACGGTAACTGGGATAAACTCCAGCAACTACATGACCCGAACAGGGATTAAGTTAATTTGAGTTAATTTGAACTTTCTCTGGATTAAACCAAACCTGTTCCTCAGAACCACAGCTATCGCTGAAAATACACACAAAAGGTAGATTTTGGTAATAAAATTAGCCCAAAAAAAAATCTTGTGCACTTCATAGTAATCTGGGTTACCAAAGAGTGCAACATGACTTTGTTCCAAACTCACACAGGAAATGGAACGACAAAACTGCTCCAAATGCATCCAAAAATACCCTCCGTTTGTGTCCACTATCTGTTAATGAAAAAAATGTTGTCAGAATTGGAAATAAATTCAGGCATCAAGGAGTTTTAAGAAAAAAAACAAAGAAACTCTTTAGTTTGTCTTGGATTTTTTTACGTCATAATGAAAGTAACACAAAAAAGTCTTTACTACGTTTCTTTTTTTTACTTTAAAACCCTTTTGAAGATAGGAGACACCAAAAGTCCACTTCCAAATCTTTCCATCCCTATTTTAATCATAAGTGATGACATTGGTGACTCAGATCCACATCTCTCAAACTCGCTCCGTCGCTTTGGCTGCTGATGGATGATAGTTGTTGATGTAATGGATCAGAAATCTCAGCCCGAACCTCCTGCTCCTCCACTGAAACTTTGATTTTAATCACTTAGCCTCAGTTTAAACCTGCAGTCCTTTTCCATTTTTCTATTCAGTATAACTATTTTAAAACATTTCAGTCGTTTTAACCATGGTCCAGGTGAGTACTGGATTCTGATTGGCTGCAGGGTGTGGATCAAGTAAAAGATAATGCTCAGTGACGTATGTATTTTCAGAAATTAATGCATTTAATTAATGCATAATAAAGGACAGTTCAGACTTTCACGGCGTGCGTTAATTTCTGATAATTCACACTTGGAAGGGCATCATCCCACTTATACCATGGTCACTTTACAAAAGTAATAAATTTAGGTGTGTATTCAACGATTCAAGCTTCTAGATCACGTCGATGCTCCAAAATGTTCATGTCCATTCTGTATACAGAGAAAAATCAGACGTAAGAGAACTGTTAAAAACGGTCTGCGTCTGAAAACTACGCCTTAAAATAGTGCCTCTACATACTCAAAGGAGAAGCGTGAGGCCTTCAGGGGACAGTCTGTAGGAGTAGTACATTTGCATGTTACTGTATATATCTGCTGTCAAGTGCCGCCTATAATCTCATGTGCTTTTTCCTTTATCCAGAACATAAGGAAGCAGGAGTGGACCGCCATCATTCCCAACTCCCAGCTGATTGTCATACCTTTCCCTCATGATAATCCCCGCAGGTAAATAAAAAAATATCATTTCAGTTTAAAAGATGTTGAATTTTGTGCTTTATTTATCAGGGAGATGCTTTAAAATCTGTGATTGTGTGAGTTTTTCCCCTCTCCTGTGATGCCTTTAAATCACATTTCCAACAGAGCAGCTTTGCTGTATCTGAATGAAACAATGCCCCCTCTCCAGTGCGAATGTTCGTGTTATTATGGTGTTATTCACGTGTAGCTGAAGCCCCAGGAGAAGCTCCAGATGGCTGTTCTGCTCACACAAACACATGCAGCCCCCCATTCTTTCTTTATGTGCACATTTCCAGCACAAACAAACTCCCACATGAACATCGATGGAGATTTACAGTATGCAACAAAAGGGAGTACTACACCCCTGAGCTTGGATGAGTGGGACGGGGGACCATCGGCTCTCAAATGCAGAGCAAATGATCCTACATGCATCAGCTCAGATCAGATGATATCTGCAGAAAACAAGCGATGACCCCTCGGCCTGTATAATTTATCACCCGGCTGTCGGTAATCAGCGGGGACGCACAGACGAACGGCACAGATGTCTGTTCGCGTTTATGTTAAATTTTGTCCCATTTTTAGTTTTCACATCACATATCAGGAACTGCATACTCAGTGTAAAGAAAGCATGACATTTTCCCTGCATAATTTTCCTGTTCCTGTGCAGGGAAAGGTGATTCATTTATGCATGCAGACCCTGAAGTCCTTTCCACACGTTGTAAATGATGGTTCTCATCTGAGGAGGAATTCAGAGGCTTTAGATCATCAGTAAAGTCGGATTCTTGTTTTTCTCAGACAGACTGACTTCATGCAGACTCTTTCCTTCAGTCTGAGCTGTCACACAGACACCTGAGTGTCGTCCATAACTGCAGGAGCTTCTGTTCTGTGGGAGCATTACACTGACCCCGGCTTCACTTTAGGAAGGCAGCTGCAGTGGCTGTGATGAGTGGTACCGTGACTCACGCTGTACCACCTGAGTTCTGCTGCGTTTCACACTTTTTCACTTTGTCAACACTCATTTTGTGTCCGTTTTTCCCGCTCTGTAAATAAGCTTCACTATTTCATTATCTGGCCATTTTCCACACTGCATATGTAAAAGATACACAGATACGTTTAGATTCATGTGCAGATGAGTGGGGTTCTTTTAGGCAGTGGTCCCCAACCATTTTCAGCCTACAGATCGGTTTAATGTCAGACAATATTTCCACGGAACGGCCTGTACGAGGATGAAGTGGGCGTCTGATTTTTATTTTAGTTTCCAGTTTTTCATAGCTTTTAAGGGTAAAGTTTATCTTCATTCTCTGTATATAAAAAAAAATCAAAATTAAAAATCTGCAGTTGGTTTAAACTGTATTTGTTCAGTAGATTTCATGTACGAACCATTAAAATGTGATTTTGATTTCTATTTACCCAAAATATCTCAGGCTTGTGATGCAGCAACTGGATGGATAGCTCTGATATTACTCGCCATGTTTTGCTACGCTAGCTTAGACTTGTGAGGTGCCATAAGCTAGCGGGAGAAACTAAACAACTTCAGAATCAGATTATAAATTAAACAGAACCACTACTCTTCCATTGAAAAGTAATGAAACTGATAGTCAGAACAGGTTGTGGAACCCCTGCTGGATCTTTTGTGTTCCTACAAAATAATCATTTCTGTGTTTGATCTCCTTTTCCTCCAGCTGGAGCGCAAAGTTATACCTGACTCCGAGCAACAGCGTTCTTCTGACAGCCATCGCACTGATTGGGGTCTGCGTCTTCATCCTCGTCATTATCGGGGTCCTCCACTGGCAGGAGAAGGTCAGGAACTCACACACTCGTACATATCAGCGGGGGCGCAGTGAACCTTCTTACCGACAGTTTGATGCCTCACACTTTTGTGTATCTGACAAAAAGAGCAGCTTGGCGACAAGCAGCAGCAGATGGGTTTCACCGTCCCACCGAGTCGCACTTCCACGCGCTTTCTCTTCCTCCATCCATCCGTCCATCTCACTGCGCCAAACCTGGAAGGACGTTCAGACGTAATTGCTTTCTTCTGTGCCTCCAGCACACTGGATCTGCTGCTCATTACTGTCTAAATATGCCCTCCGGGGGGAGGAAACGCGCTTTCTTTTGCTTTGTGCTCATTTCTCCCAGTCGGGTTGTTTTCATCAGCAAACACAGAAACCTGGAGCGCGTTGTCACCTGCTCAAGGTGATGTGGACTCATTCATGAGGAGGAGGGTTTTTTTGACAAATGCATCACTTGAACTGTTTTACAGTTCACAATAATACAATTGTCCCAATCCTGCTTAACTAAGACGATAGATGTTGTCTAAAACACAAAAAAGCTGCAGAAAAAAAATTTTTTTTCAAAAGTTTTAGAAAAAAATTACAACTTTTAGTTTTTCACCAAAGTAATAGGCTTCCTAAATTATAAAAGATTGTGTTGCCTGTTTTAGCACCATCTTAACCCTGGAGACCTCACTTGATTGAATTTGGCCACTATTTTATAATTAATATATATATATATATATATATATATATATATATATATATATATATATATATATATATATAAATGTGCTTTAATTGTTATTTGTAAAAATATTTTTTGGCCATTGTTAATTGCTGCGACCCAAAATGCACAAACATACATTTAAAAGCCCAGAAGAAAGTTAGTGTTGGGTTCTCCAGGCTTAAAATGATCATTTTGAGGATTTTCAGCATCAGTTTTTATTATTCTATCTTCAGAGCTTTAGGATCTGAGTTTTTCATTCTACATTTAAATGCTTTTGCTCCTGTGGCCTGATTCAGCTTCATCTGAGATTACACAGATTAGGAAGGTGTCATCTGCAAACTAAAGGAGCAGCAGACTTGTGTTTGCTTATGCAGCTGCTGGTGTTTTGGAAGAAGAACGGAGAGAAAAAGAACTCGGGACTAAAGCTACAGTCACGGTCAACTGTCACCGTGCGATTAGGAGGGATTGGCAAAATCTTCAAGATTCCATGCCGCCGCCTGATTTTTTAAAAGATTGTTGGTGTGGTCATAAATGCAGATTGCAGTTGTTAGACATACAGAATGGCCTGCTTTTTGTATTTCCCCCGGGCTACCGGGCGCTTGTAACACTTGATATGGACAGCTGCCGTCCAGTGACATTTACACATCGTTTTGTCAGAGCTGCTGTCGGCCGGTGACCCGCTCTGTGCCCACCCAGCTGTGGCGTCATAATGGCGTCATCCCCGCCTGTCACTGGACTCCCACTGCGCGACCTCGACATGTGCTCGGACAGCCACTGACCGATGTCCACTTTTAGAGAGAAATTGGTTCGCTTTTTCTTAAAACATCCGCGGCCGCTGAACGGCGTGTAAAAATGCGACTGTCGCCTCCTGATTACAAAATGCAGCCACCTGCCAAATCGATGAAAAAAAACTTGCTGTTAGGTTGCCGCACTGTGGCATTTTGGGATATGTGACCAAAGTCTGATCCAGTCCTATAGTTCCAGAATTAGGATTCATGTTTCTCCAGTTTGATGAATGGCATCAGACTGTAAATCTGTAATCGATCTGCACAGAAACAGCTGAAAACATCTCACTGTTTCATTTTCCTGAAACTTTAATGCTAAAAGAGATTCAAGTTATTCAGTCCATTTTAAACTGACATTTGATTTGATTTTTAACAACATAAAGATAAATAAATACATAAAATGAAAAAAAAATACAATAAAAATTTATAAAAACTGAGATTTGATGAGACTCATAACAAAAGGCATCTTCAGTTCATCTGAACTGTTTTAGTACACTCTCATTGTAGCTGAAGCTCGCTGTTACTTTCAAAAATGGCTAAAATCAATATTTAAACTTATTTCTAATTGAGATTAACACCTGAAATGTGAAACCACATCAATTAGAAAGGTTATCCTTTTTCTGTTGATGATTATAGATGATCAATTGAGTCTTGGCTGAGATGAAATTTAATTAGTTGACATTTTAATGTGAAAAGACAGCGAGGTCCACCTGCGTTCAGACAGTTCCACCGCTGCTTCAGTACAGCCTGTAGATAAACACAAATCAATGCTGCGCTGCTGAATTATTATTCAAGACGTAGGATGACAACGTGGTGGCGTACCCTAGGCGGTTAATTAAAGCAGCAGAATTTTCCTCCAAATCCAACAACTTCGATCCATAGTTTTTTTAACTTGATTTTTTTTTTTATTTAGAGAATTATTTTCCCTTTTTTTTGTATTTGTTTTATGGAGCCATAACAAGATGTAATTATTTAACTGAATAGACTTGTTTTACTTGAGTCATAATATTTTAAACAAATTTAGAAAACGTTACCCTCTTATAGGGTTAGTGGACTTTTTGTAAAAGCTGGGTTAGGGGTTTGATGGGCGTTCTCAATGAAATCATAAAGACATGATGTAGGATGCAAAGGAAAGGGTTAAACAGAGGAAGCAGGCTGTTCTGCAGCAGTTAGATGTCATTTTCCATCATCATTCAGCTCTAACTTTCACTTTGTTGTTCTGATTTTTTAACATCACTTTTTATTTCTTAGAAAAAGGAAGTTTATCTTACTTTGATACAAAGGTCTTAATTAGAAATGCATCCAGTTTTTTCAGGGTTGATGCATCTGAAAGCGGCTCTATCTAAAAATACAAGAACAGAATCCCACATTTCTGAGTCTTTCTTCGGGCACTTTTCACACTCTCAGACATTTTTGGTGACTGAAAATGTTCCCTCTGGCCGTGAACAAACTCCCTGCTGAGGCGATTCTGTTGAAAACATGACGGACAGGAGCTGAGAGCTCAAATGTGTTCAGCTGAACAAGCCCAGCATTTGCTTAAGATAAAGATGCACATTAATGGCTCAGTGATGGTCTGGTTCAGCTGGACGCTGCTCTTTGAGGAGCATATTATAAAAACTCTCATTCAGGTTTTACTTTTACATCAGAATCGAGGGATTTACAATTTTTTGCAGATTGGTTCAGAAACGTTTTTCTCAACTCCAAATTCTCAAATGTGTATGTTTTCACGTGTTGTTTTCTATTTACAGCTTCACACCTGACTCCACAGCTTCTGGTGTCAGTTGTCGTTGCTACTTAACTAAATGTACACCTAAAGGTGCTTTCACACTGCGCCGCTTGGTCCACAGCAGAGTTTGTGTGGGGATTTGACAGGTGTGAAAGCTGACAAGTGAACTCTGGTGTGGTTCACCAGTGTGAATGCAGACAGACTCTCCAGGAAACCAAAGAGGAAATAGGAATTGTTTTTTGCTTTCCTGTGGTCGTGCACATCTGTAAACAAATAGGAACAAAACTCTTTTAAAACCAAGAATTGAATTGAATAATTTACCTTATATGTGTTTTACTTTACGTACTTTATGATCATTTTTTATCCATCTAATATTGTAAAAAATATCACAAGAATTCTGTTACATTTTTGTTTGTCCAAGTTTTGTAATGAAGTTATCTTGGTGTTACTGGTGTTGAATCTTTCGGGCTGTCGAAGATGAAACAAAATGTATGAACGGTTATGATTATTCATTTACACATGTCTTCATTTTTATTTCACAAATGTACAAATCCTGCTTTTCGGTCGCTGAAGTTTTGATAAAGATTAGTTGAGAAAAAAATAAAGTAACAGAAAGGCCTGACCTGCTCTCTCTCCTCTGTGTTCCCCAGAAAGCGGATGACCGGGAGAAGAGGCAGGAAGCTCACCGCTTCCATTTTGACGCCATGTGAAGCAGCAGGAGCTCGTCTCCGTCCTCTCCTGCTCCGGCTGCCCTCCACCCGTCACAGACTCTCAAGGGCCAAAAAAACTAACGCTCGTTTACTCCAAAACCTTTGTTTCATATGTTTCAGTCGTCGAGTGAGATGTGAAATGTTTCATGTTCCCTTTGATTTATTCATTCCAGTGTTAGAAGGACAGAAGCCGCAATAAATCCTCCAGATCACTCCCAGGTTAAAGCCAGAATCTTAACTGCTGTTCTGAGCAGTCTCATGTCACTGGAAACCCCTCTGCTGTGTGTCTGTACGTGAAGTGGGAATCCACTCATCTCCCGGCATCTCCGTGTGCATAATGACTCAAACTAAACTGATCAGAATCCCTGAAGATTGATCTAACCTCACAACATAGGAAAAAAGGCCCAAACATGTTTCAGGCTGTGCGACGAGCAGAAATGATGACCAGGTCGGCTTAGAACAAAACCCTCATGCTTTCCTGACTCGATTGTTCAATGGTTCATGGTGGGAGTCGTGCATCAAAGTCCTGCTGAAACGGACTCGCTCCAGCTGCACTTTTAACCTCTGCTGTATTTGAAATGGGATTCTGTGTGTTTATTTTCTGCACATGAGCTGTTTGCACTTTTGAACTAAATGATAAACTGTGGGTGTCTGTAATTTATGTCTTGTATTGCTTGCAAAAGAATGTGTTCACCAGCTGATAATAAAACAAGGGTCTTCAGCTGAAGCCGCTTCTTCCTGCTTTCTTCTCAAACAAACGGATCCAAATGAAGCTTTTCCAGTCGAGGTTCTTTCAAAAAATGTATCCTATTTTGTTTCTAGATTAAAGGAAACCTTCTGCTGGAGCCACCATCATCTTCCAAACGGAAGAAGTGCGGCAGCAGTTGAACTAAATGGCCATTAATTTCCTCAAAGTACCCCTGGGGAGCTCTTTGAGCGTCCCCGTGGGCCCCGGCACCCCACTGCAGGAACCAGCCTGCTAAATAATGCATGGAGAGAGTAAACCTTCCCCACGCCATTAATGAGAGGCAGACTGAGGCAGAGCGCGCGGGAGGAGCCGCGTGAAGCTGCGCCACGGCAATCAGAGAACCGGAAACGGGGAAATTAGGTTCTAAAAAATAAATGCAGGATTTTTCTGTTTCGTTCCAAGTGAGCATGTTTTTATTTTTGAAATAATATGTCCTCAACAACGTTATGTTTATTTCCGCAAAATAATCTAAAGCATTTCTTGCCTTTAAAGCTTTTTTACTACATGTTTTAGAGAGAAATCAAGATGACCCAAAATGTGTTCTTTTATTGTTATTATTGCAGGAATTCCCGAATTAATTTTGAAAACCTTAACCGGAAAAGGCTGTGATCTTCCGCCTTCCTCGGTGGTGACAGTCCACTCTGATGTGAGCAGCAGTGGTTCAAGCGCGCGCGTCCTCCTCGAGCGTCTCTCACTCCATCCGGACGGTGCGCGCAGACGGTTCCCGCTCCTCCACCCCCTCCTGCGGGCTTCTGGACCTCCCGCCGGCCTGTCCAGACTCGCCAGTCCACCCCTCTCATGTCATGCTGATTCAGGTCCCGCGTTCCCGGTGAGGATGCCCGGCTGAGAGGCGCGCAACAGCGTCCATCCGCAGCGGAGCTTGTTGCTGGCGGATTCCAGGAGCGCAGCTGCGCGTCATGGATTTACAGATGTCTGAAGAAAGTTTGATTTCGTGAGAAGCGTCGTGGAAACCCCGAGAATGGACAGAATACGCGGGATTTTTTAGGAAAGGCGCTTTGGAATCACACCAAGAGAGGAGATGCTCAGAGGTGGGTTGAAGCAGCAGCTGGCGCGTCATGGGCACTTCATCCCGATGAATACCTTTACTGTTACGCATAAATGTAGAGGGGTTTCCAAACTAATGGGAAATAATCGCACAGTAATGCTTTCTTTTACACAGAACAACCGCTTTAGATGTTTTATTTCTCCAAAAACTATCATCAGCTCGCCTCATTGTCCTCATCGACATCCGGGCTCGTGCTTCAGCTGCCTGTGGATCCATCAAACCACACGAACAGCCTTGGTTTGAATTTAACCAACGAAAGAGTTGAGATTGTTGGCTTTTCTCCAAAGCAGAGCGCACCCTGTGGTCAGCTCCATGCGCTCTGCTTTGGAGAGCCCGCTCTGGACGCGGTCCGCTCCGCTGAAACGGCGCTCCGCGGAGGCAGCAAAAGGTCAAACCGGCTTCCGTTTGCTCAGGAGCTCCGCGGGAAGCGCCGGGGCCGTTCGTGTGCATCGCAGTCTGCACCAAAAGGCGCAGCTGCGGGCAAAGATAACGCTCCAGGGCTGTGTGGTCAGGTGTGATGCGCGCGCCACTGAGATGCTGCCTCGCGCCATCTCCACCTGAGGCAAGCGCCGTGGTTTTAACCGAGTAAATGGGCTCCTCCTGATGGTTGGACCTCATCTCTGCAGATGCAGGAGCCAAACTTGGACTGATGGGGCTGATTTGGGGGATTTCAGAGAGTGGTGTTCTCAGAGAGGTCACGCAGACTGGGGGATGCAGGCTCTCTCTGCAGGGTAGAGGGCATCAGGTCTGGATGAGCCTCAGCAGCAGAACACCAGCCTGTGCGCACAGCAGAGGCGTGAAGCTGCAGTGGGTGGATCTCTGACTAACAGCCACGCTTGGTGAATCCAGACTTGTGCTGAGGCTGCAGCTGGTTGGCTGAAGGATGTGGCAGCATGAATCCACGGAGCAAAACTGCTTCAGGAGTCCGTCCACCGAGCTGAAGCTTCTCTGTGTTTGCAGATCAGCTCCTCTGACAGTAAACACCTATTTTGGTTTGTTGTTTCAGTCCTGTGAGGCAGGAGCCTTCAGCAGCCTTTCATTCTGCTCTAACTTAGTTCGCAAAGCAAAGTGAGAAGTGATGAAAAACTGAAGTGACATGACCTAGAATAGCAGGACTGAACCTGCGGTAATGTCGCCTGATGTCATTTAAACTAAGCTAATACAAATAATAATTAAAAACACATCTTAGCTCTCAGCTGCTGGAAAAATTCAGACCCAATTCTTCATTACATTACCTGCTGAATTCTCTTTCTCCCACAAATGTGTGAGCTTTCACTCCTGCTTGCAGAGTGCATCTTCAGGCATAAATTGTCAAAACTGCATTAATGAAATCTCCAAAAAAGGTAAAACACTTTCACTATTTTCAGCCCATCAGATGAACATTGTATTTTAATAGCACTTAAGTTACTTTGTAATTGTAATCATTCCAATCTTACTGTTTTATCTCATGTTGTCATGTTTTATGATGTGGGCTGCTGACTTCTTGGCCCTGCAAACAAGATTTTCCTCTCGATGGGTTAAATAAAGGTTAATTAGAAGGAAAAAAGTCATTTTCTGAGTGAAGTAATATGATTGTACGTTGCTTTTGGCTGCTGCTTAAAACTATCGATTGTGTCATTTGTTGTGAGTTGAAGCCTTAATGGGAGCTCCCTGCAGCACCTTGAGTTTGGGTGGTCTGTGTTCATAATGCGCCTGGAGTTGGTGCTTCCACCTCCGACAGATCCTTGCAAGATAATGGAGATAGAGTTAATGAGGATCCTGCAGCCTGGGGGGTGTGTGTGTGTATTTGAAACGTGCACGCTCCTCGGTGCAGCAGTGTTTATCTTCAAGCGTGCATTTTCATTAGAAACGCTGTTTTTTCGTGTCCTGGTTAGCGTTGCACACGGGCTCTTTAACCCCAATCACTTGCAGTTTAATTGGGTTTATTTGCTCCCTGGGAGGGCGAGGATCTCCAAGTTTCTTTCTTTCTCTTTTTAAACCAATTACAAATTGGTTTAGACAACTTTGCAGAAATCGAACCTGGTTATAAAGTTCCTGATTGTGAGCAGAGTTGCAGTTTTGCAGGGGATCTGTCATATAAAGTGGCAACTATCTGTCACATTAATCAAGCTGAGGAGTCAAATGCTGGCAGTGATGCAGACCGGCATGGAGGGGAGATCTAAATGATCCAAAAATGTCAGCCAATTCTTCATGCAGGTAAATCAACTCTGTGACATACTGTACTTCCTTTATGGAAGACAGCCCCTCCCTCACACGCGCCCCATTATCTCAGCACTCCTTCTTTTCCAAATGCACCAGTTCACTCACAGAGAAACTCTATTGATCCCAACTGTACTCGCTATTCATCAAAGTAAGGTGGGATCGATGCCGGAGCCGATGCACGAGCTCATCCTGAGCTGTTAAATGATTTCATTCTGCTGCTGATGATCACATAGATATTAATGCATGATTATGTCAGCTGAGACTAATGTGTGATATCTCTGTCTGGCAGCGTGGATACTCTTCTTTCTCGTGGAAGAGGCCTTCGCTCTGGCACAGAGGAGTAAAGGTGAGCCTCTCTGTTCTTTCCTTTTTGACCCCTTTCTTGTCCTTCTTTTTCCGAAAAGCCTTCCCATCATCCCCTCATCGATCCGCGACTCGATAACCCCTCTTCTCTCTGCTCCGTAGAATCTCAGAGCAATCATGGCGCACAGACCCCAAACCAAAACGACTGCGGCACTTGGGTCCGCAACATCAACGGCGGCGTGTTCATGTCGCCCAACTACCCCAACACCTACCCCCCCAACAAGGAGTGCATCTACATCCTGGAAGGTAAAAGCAGCCTCCCTTGTCTGCCGCAGAGGTCACGGTCTCTGCCCCCTCCGGCCTTCAGTCAGACTCTTTTTATATAACCTCGCTCCAGTCAGGGCTTCTGCGCCGTGGCTGCTGGCCAATCAGCTTGACATTTTCAGAATGAGCCATCCTGAGTTTCTTTTATTGCACACATATTTCCTCCTTGAGGATGATGAAGAGCGACGCTGCGCGGGCATCCCAGGACGGCCCCACCTCCTCCTGATAGACAGCCCTGCTGGCGGGGTGGCCTGATTCTCATCTTTTGAGCGTAAAGCAGTAGCTCACCTGTGAAGTGTAGCCTCCCCATCAGCATCCTTGTATCATGGAAGCATCATCTCACAGAGGAGATCCGCCTCTTTTCTGATTTGACAGGTTTTTTCATAAAAATGAGACAACAGCAGTGTAGTTTCTGCTGTTCACACACAGCTCAAGGGCTCCTCCTGTGGACGGATGGAGCCACTGCACCCCACTTTGAGCTGTCATTTTTTTTTCCAGTTTCTCTGTCTTGAGTGTCTGCGGCCGCCGGCTGCACAGCCGCAGAGCTGCTCAGGTTTCCGTTCTGGAGCTAATCAGGTAGCTTTGTTGTCAGAAAGTCTGCTCCCCGACTGTGTCATGTCACCATCAGCTGAACGCCGTGACCTATAACGCTCCCTTTGCATCAGGCTGTGTCACGTCTGTGTGTCGTTCACACACCGGACAGCAACTGAAACAATCCACACAAAGATTTTTGCTCCTTTGGCGCTGCTACATGAATGGCCTTTGACCTCTGAGCCTCTCCTGTTTTTTTTTTTTTTACCTCTGCATCAGTGTGATTCATCCACACATCAGCTGCCCCCACCCTTCTGTTTCTGGCTATTAAAGCAATGCTCCCTTCTCCCCCCCACCCCCCCCCACTGACAGCAGACATAATGAAAAGCTGCAGATGAACCAAAGATCTGCTGTGACCGCAGTGTCTATAAACACTATAAGGTATGCAGCAGCCACAGAAAGAAACAGTTTACGTTTTGAAGGGGTTCAAACTCCTTTATGGAGCAGACGTTGTAGCACAGGGCTCCTGCAACCGTTTGGTCCAGTTTCTGACAGACACAAACCAGCGAGAGCCACAAATCCCAGTTTACTGTTTAGAAAAATACTATTGGTTGATATTTTTGTGGCTGTCAAACCAACGATTTATAAAATGCAGCTTTTGAAAATGGACAATAATAGCATTAATGCATCATAGCAGTGATATATTACTTTTATACAGCCTCTGAAAGTTCCTTTCAAAGTAAAATGCATTCTGTATCAAAGAGGATTCTGCTGCTGCAGATTTACAATTAGACTTTAAGAACTTTGTCTCTGAACAGCAACCAGATATAAGATAAGAAAATGAGTTTAAACTTTTTCAAATAATACCCCTCTATGACAAAAAAAACACAACCTTTTATCATCTCTTTGATTAGTAATGTGACATGTTTTTGTCATGTCAGACAAAACATGTTTTTGCATATTGGAGAAATGGTGGTTAAATAAAAGACAGTTACTTTTTCTCAGGTCAGATCACCTCAGTCTAATCATCTAAAGAAAAAAAGCGCAAATTTAACCAACAGATCTACTATGTATTAAAATCTTAAGCATTCAGAGTCAAAGAGTCACATAGAAGGAATAAAAGTGGCTCCAGAGCCTCAGGTTGGAGACTCCTGTTCCAGCGGTTTATTATTTTCACCAACGTCGTTTTTCCAGCAAAGTTTGATTCATTTTCAGCTCCAAAAAAAAGGTTCTGTCTTCTTTCGCTTCAACTTTTACCCTCAAGCTTCATGCTAATGTTCCATCACTTCTTTCAGTGAAATCCACACATTTGAATTCATCTAAAACAAACAAATCAAATTATTGTTTTATTTAAAGCAGCAGTAAAAATGACTTAAAGAGTTATGGATTCTGTCCTTTTGTTTACAGCAGGAAAAAGCAAGTTTCTTACTGAGTAAGATAATTTCTAAATAAAATCTTTCGTTTTAATGTCTTAAAAATCATAAATTTAAAAAATGTCTTTTCACAAAATATTGTTTTTAAAAATGTATTTAGCAGCAACTAAGCTTGATCTAACATAACAGTTTTCTGCACCTACAGAAGAACTCAGTGAGCAGCAGCTTCTGCCTAAAAAACATAGAAATGACAACAAAAGTTTTTTGTTTTATGCACACAGCAAGTTTTTTATGCACTACTTTGATACCGGAAGCCAAAAGGCTCATATATATTAAGGGCACAGATAGACTGAAATTAAAAGGTCTTCTTCCAGCTTCTTGCTGTTATGCTGGTGGTGATCTGACTGACATAAGCTGGCAACATTTCTTTTCCAAATGTTTGAATTTCTTCTTTAATTAAAGCTTTTTTTGATAGAAAAGATTTACTGTTAAAATCAAACCAAATTTGATTTAAACTTCAGGATTTGATCATCTGATATCCTCTCATTTCATCCACATTTCTTCAAAGCTTGTAAGGAGATAACACAGAGAGACCGATTCTGTAATTAATGAAATCTTTCCTACAAGTGTGACTGACGAATCAAAAGTATTATGGCTCTCAGAAAGCTGTTGACATGAAATGTTTCTAAATGTGCCAGAGGGGGCTCGACGATCTGTAAATACATGAAATATATGACTCTGCAACGTGGAAAAAAACAAAAAGTTTGGTTTTTTTCTCCTGCGTTTTACTGGAAATTGGAATTTACAGTTAAATATCTAGATCTAGATCTAGATTATGGATGCTCCTGCTGTTGCCAAAGATCTAGATCTAGATCTAGATATATATATAGATCTATATCTAGATCTATATCTATATATATCTCTATATATATAGATCTATATCTATATATAGATCTATATCTATAAATAGATCTATATATATATATATAAATCTATATATATATATCTCTATATATATGATCTATATCTATATATAGATATAGATCTATATATAGATCTATATCTATATATATCTCTGTATATATAGATCTATATCTATATATAGAACTATATCTATAAATAGATCTATATATAGATATAGATCTATATATATAGATCTATATATATATCTCTCTATATATAGATCTATATATATAGATCTATATCTATAAATAGATCTATATATATATAGATCTATATATAGATCTATATATATAGATCTATATATATAGATCTATATATATAGATCTATATATATAGATCTATATCTATATATATATCTCTATATATATAGATCTATATATATAGATCTATATCTATATCTAGATAGATAGATATAGATATATATCTATATATCTATATCTATAGATATATAGATATTAAAAGATATATTTTTTTTATTATCTATTTCATTATCTCATTTCTGTTGAGTTTCACTTTAACCATTTGGATTCTTTTTATTAATAAGATCTTTTGCATCTGAATGAAAAGCCCAAAGGAAGTTAATCCAGCTTATGTTCTCCTTTTATGGATGCTCCTGCTGTTGCCAAAGCGCTCCCTCGACAGAGGATCCAGCTTTCCTTTGATAAGAATTACTACATCGAGCCGTCCTTCGAGTGCCGCTTTGATCACATTGAAGTCCGCGATGGCCCATTTGGCTTCTCGCCGCTCATTGATCGCTTCTGCGGGGGCAAGAACCCGGGTCTGGTCACGTCCACGGGCCGCTTCATGTGGATCAAGTTCACCAGCGACGAGGAGCTGGAAGGCCTCGGCTTCCGTGTCACATACACCTTCATCGCAGGTGAGGAGCACAAAGTGAGACTGAAAACATCCGTTCGCAGCTCCAGGTCCTCCTGCATCAGTAGATCCGGATCCTGTTCTGAGCTTTCTGCTGTGACCGTGACTTGACTCCACCGTGTTATCTTTGCAGACCCTGACTTCCACCTGCATGTGGGCGGACTGCTGAACCCCATCCCAGGTGAG
Organism: Oryzias celebensis; assembly: GCA_014656515.1. Classification (NCBI taxonomy): domain Eukaryota; kingdom Metazoa; phylum Chordata; class Actinopteri; order Beloniformes; family Adrianichthyidae; genus Oryzias; species Oryzias celebensis. Next base: position 4,423,425 of record BNCR01000003.1, read on the forward strand.
CACCTCAGCATTCCTCCCATTCATGTTGAAGAGCTCCTGTGTTCTCCGGAGCTTTCCGGAGACTGTCTGAGGCCGTGTCGTGGATGCAGAGACTGCAAACGCACCCCGACAAGCACATAATCGTGTATGAAGTCAAAGGTTGTACATATGCTCGTGCGCACAAATTTAAGCTCATGGCTGAACACACACACCTCTTTTATCTCTCTCTTCCCGCCTTTGTTCCTCCGTCTTCCTGCTGTCCTTTGTCCTAATCCGCCACGCTCGCTTCAATTCAACCTTAAATCCTTTTTGCTCCCTAATAAAACGCCGTCCTTCTGTCTGTCATGCTCTTCTTCTCTGTAACCATTATCTTCCATGTTCCACTCCTCCACCTCGCTTTTATCTTTTTCTCTTTCTTCCTCCTGCTTCTCCATGTGACCTCCTGTCCATTCCTTCATATTTTCCCGTTTTTTTGGGTACGTTTTTCTCTCTGCAGACTGTCAGTTTGAAGTTGGTGGATGGGATGGGATTATCCGCTCCAGTCAGGTGGAAGAGGAAGAGCGGGTGAAGCCTGGCGATGCTCTGGACTGTATCTGGACCATCAGAGCCCCCCCCCAGTCCAAGGTCAGTAGCAAGGGCTGTGTTAGTCAGGCCCCACTGATGATGGCAGACGTTGCTTCTGTGCTGCTTGGTGACTCCCCCTCTCTGTGTTGTCCTGTTTGCTTGAGTTTATGTCTGATCCGTCTTCAGTGTTGGAAATGTTCATAAAAAGCATAAAAGGTTCCATCATTGTATGTCTTCTGCACCCAAACGTGCACAGACAGAAAACCTTCTCCTCACATCACCACTCCCTGTGTTGAGGGCGCAGAGGCTGGAGACCCACAAGTGGACCCGTTTATTACCCAGGCTGAAGCTGCAGAGGTAGTCAAGGAACTTCTCTGTGGCAAAACTCTGGGGGGAAATTCAGTTCCCCCTGGATGCTGAGGCTGTCTTGAGTAACACGTCTTTATGGCCCTGTCCTAGACCTCACATGGTGATCTGGGACAGTCTCTGGACTGGCAAACCAGTGGTCCTTCTTTTCCAGAAGGGGTACCGGAGTGTGTGTTCCAACTACAGGGAACTCACAATATTCAGCCTCCGAGGAAAGTGTACTGGAGAAGAGGACTCAGTCGACAGTTTAGGAACAGTTTTTGTTTTTGTACTTGCTTTGGAATGGCTGATCTGCTCTACATTCACCACAAAGCGCTTGAGTTTGCCCGTAGAGTCCGAATGTTCTTTGTGGATTTGGAGAAAGTGTCAATCTTGTGTCCATTGGAACAAGGGTTCTGTAACCCTCTATGCAGGATGGTCTGGTCTTGTTTGGTTCGTGCTGCCAGCAGCAGGTCTAACCGATTCCCATGTTGGACTCTGGCTGTCCTCTGTCACCAGTTCAGTCCATGATTTTTATGGACAGATTTTCTGAGTGCAGACAGGGGCCAGAGCTCTACCTGTGCCTTTTAGGGTTGTTTTTGAATCTTTGAATGGACTGGCATCTCAATCAGAACTTTTAAAAACTCTTTTTTTACTCAGACATTTAACTCTATCCATCAAGGATGGATGGATATTACAAAACATGTTAGTTTTCCACTTGCAGATTAATTATCAAAAGATGTATTTTAAGTTATTTCTGTGGGATTTTTTTCAGAGATCTCTTGGTGTCCAACCACTGCTTTCAAATGTTCAACATGTGCAAAAAGATTTGAACAGAACTACAGACAGGCTGTGAGGAGATTCAGGTGGATCTTGCTGGTGAGCTGAGCCTGAATGAGGAGTTCATGGACTTAGAGCAGCAGAACAAGCTGTTTCCACATAAAGTACATAGGAACATGGGGATGCTGCAGCAGAAATGCAGACATTGGTTGCAGATGACAATGATTGACACCTGAGAAAGCCTCTGCAGAGTCCAAAAAAAGAAAAACATCGGCCGCAGTAAAATAAAAAGCTCTTACTGGGCAAGTTGACATTTAAATTTCACTCAGTCCTAAAGCTGTTCGTATCACAGTAATACAACAGAACCATGTTAAAAAATGTATTACAGATTTACATTTTTATCAGTGCGTGGAGATTTCTGTGATAAAGAATAAACCTGGAGATGCAGAGGAGGATTTTTCAGCCCAAAGTGAACGCCCCGCTGACATATTCTGATATTTATGACCTGATATTAAAATCTCTGTGAATTTACAACCACGGCTTGTCCGGCTTGATTCATGGCTGCTCTGTTTCTTCCTCATGGCTAAATGAGTCATCCCAACCTCTGAGCTGAACACAGACCAAGACACATGTGTGCACGCGGGCTCAAACCGCTGCCGAACTCAAACGACATAATGAAGTGTCGCATTCTGTAACAATTACCCATAATAGGCTCATATGTGGCGTGCACACAGCAATATTTCATGCGTATGTAAACATTTGCGCATGGCTCATGAATCTCTGCAGCGTGAGGCTGCAGAGGCGTCGATCTGAATGTAGCAGAGGTGTTAGCTCTGTGAAGCAGAAGGAACAGAGAAGCACTGCACCCTTCCAGGTGCTCCATCGGCTCCGACAGAGCTGCTGATTTCATTCCTGCACACATATGCAGGGGGTTGAGAGGGTGCACTAAAATGCGAAGCAGCAAAATGACCTTTTGTCTCCGATTCCTCTGCTGGGTTCTGTGGCCTCAGTAGAAAATGGAGCAGCTCAAAGGAGGTGATGAAACTAAAGGTAGATTTCATTAATTCAACCTTTACCAAGCAATGCATATGGTACAATGGAGGGCACAACATATAGTGTGAAGATTTGAAGGCTTGAAACTGGAATATTGTTAAAAATGCAGATTATGAACCAAAAACTGTCACTGTGAGACGATCTATGTAATAACATTTTCCGCTCTGAACACAATCCAATCACATGCTTTCTTGTACTTTTTGAATTGATGTGCAGATAAAAAATCCAAATCTCTCAGTTCTTCATTAACATAATAATAAATAAATACAGTAAATTGATTTTTAACAATTTAGCAAACTTGCACCGTGAAGGCCTTGGTTCAAATCGCAGCTTGCAAGTGTCGAGTTTGCATGTTCTTCCTGTGCATGTGTGGCTTTTTTCCAGGCACTCTGGGTTCTCTTGTCCAAAAGTGTGCTTTAGAGGTTAATTAGTGACTTGAAATTTCCCTTAGGTGTGCATGTGAGTGTATGCCCTGTTCAGGGGCGAAACCCGCCTTCACCCCACATTAGCTGGGACAGGCTCCAGCGACTTTGTGACCTCTAAAGGTCACAAAGCTGCTTTTCGGTCATTTTCACTGGGTTCTGAAGATGGATGGATGAATAAATAGAGTTGAAACTTCAGTTGACATCTTCCATAGATGCTATGGTTCAGGGACGTTTTAGCCATTAACGGTGAAAATGTTCATCGGAGTGGGTCTTTAAAGTAATAAATAATGAATGTTTGTTTGTTTGTTTGTTTGTTTTATGGAAAAGCAACACAGAGAATTAGAAAACCCTCAGATTTCTCTGAGTAAAATACAAAAACGCTTTTAAAGAATCAGATTTATTCTTGATTCTTTAAAAGCATTTTTCCCAGTATGAACAGAAACATTTGGTGGGACACAGATGAAAGAATGGATTTTTTTAAATGTATTTTTGCTGTTAAAGGATTTAAATCAGATTTTTTGGGATTTTTTTTGTATTTCCTGCAGATTTACCTGCGCTTCATAGACTACCAGATGGAGCACTCCAATGAGTGCAAGAAGAACTTTGTTGCCGTGTACGACGGCAGCAGCGCCATCGAGAACCTCAAAGCCAAGTTCTGCAGCACGGTGGCCAACGACTTGATGCTGGACAACGGCGTGGGGGTTGTGAGGATGTGGGCAGACGAGAAGAGCCGCCTCAGCCGCTTCCGCATGCTCTTCACCTCCTACATAGACCGTAAGATCTTGGAATTGTCTGAACTTTGTGCATGTTGCTGCATTTCTTGACCCCCTGTTTCCAGCCTTTAACCCTTTTGTCCAGCAGCGGCCTTGTCTTCCTCCAGCACGCAGACAAAAAAAAAAAAAACGTGGATTTATGAGGTGGAGCTTTCTGTGTGAAGCTACAGTCACCAGCAGATGCTGAAGTGTCATTTCACCAAGCAAAACTAATTACAGCGTGGCCCTGTTTGGAGCGCAGATATGAGAAAACCAATTATTTACTCCTGCATTTTTTAAACAACTGAAAGCATCCTATCATTTGAGGATATGAATGTCACAGCATCCTACTGGGCTGCTTACAGGTCACTTACAGCAGGAAAATAAAAATTCATTCAGCAGCTTCTTGAAGTTGATAAACTCACAGGAATAAATTATGCCTCAAACATTTTTTTTTTCTGTCAATGTCGTTTTAAAGAAGTGCTGCTAGAGGTTGCACTCAAAGCAGCATAAATTACCAGCGTAAAGGCACTTTTCTGCTAGCCCCCTCTAATATTTTCATTAAATGCTTGAATAGGCTGAGATATTAATTGTCACGTTTTCGCGTGCACGTGCCAAACCCGAAGTGAATTTTAATGCAGACCTGTAACCGCTGCAGCCGGGGCAGACATAATGGCTTTCAGGTTCCCCAAGCATGTTGCTATTATTTCACTTTTAATTTTAGGAGCATTCATTCCTCGTCATGGCTGACTCACAAACTTTATCTGGTTTGTCAGAGACGACAGAACTGAAGTTTATCCGGAGGTCAGAGGGAAGTGTCCGTCACTCTAACATCGCTAGGATTAGGACGTCATTAGGACTTTATTAAAACACACACTCGAGTGCTTGTTTGTCCATTCAGATGAGGGCTCTGTCCTTATCTGCTGGGGGGTGCAGCACCTCAGAGAGACGACACTTGGAAAGGGGCAGACACATAATCGAGGAGTCAAGAGAGCGAGCCCGTCGTGATGGGGCAAATGTCCCTCTGTCAAACTGATTCAACCCCCCCACAGAGGGGGGTCAAACCCAGCTCTCTCAGTTGTCTCATTTCCGGTTTTATGTGGAAAGTCACTAAAGTCTCCAGAGAACGCAAAACGTTTAAAAAAATCTTTTTTTTTTTTTTTTTTTTTTATGCTCAGCAAAATAAAGATGCTCCCAAAGTGTATTTAGAATTAGAAATCCATTTTTTTTTACAAATGTAGCGGTCAGCTACTTGTTTGCAAGTGTGCGCGCCACAACGGCTATGTATTTTGCACAAAACAGAGCAGACTGACCTGTGGCAGCAGATCACATCAATAGGACGCTACAAAAGCAACCCCAGCCGCTGGAGCCTGAAGCCCTGCAGCAAAGTCCCGCCCTTTTGGTCCCCAATTTATATAAACCTCATATGTAAACTGTATATTGTGATATATTTGTGCCACATTTCTTATTCTTTTATTTGCACATTTAAAGTCAATATTTACTCAAAATAAGTAAGTTAGAGAAGAAAAAGTTCTCATAAACACCTATGATAAAAACCACTGCAGATTTTTAGTACATTACATCAATATTTTGCAAACTTTTTAACACACAGCTTCATGTTTGTCCTTTTGGCTCATAAAAAAGCTGGAATATTTACAGCATGATCAGCACCGTCATAACTTAAGAATCAAACTTCACTAACACCGTTACTTAAGTAAAAGTTGGAGGTTTTAATCAAAAACTTTAAACATATTGTCAGATTTTTTTAACAATAAAAATAAGAAACGGTGCTACTTTTATCAGTGTAAAACAAACAGCAATGACCAAACAATCAGGAAGCCAGGACATATGGTTTAGAGCCAGAATAGAATCTGCATTAGATAGAATATATAATGAACACTAGTCTAACTTGTCAACATGTATTTCACATTAAAATAAGATCTAAAAATTCCAGTGCAGTCTGAGTTTTTTTTTTTTTTTTTAGTTTTACATCAAGTTTTTCTATTGTCTGGAGTTTGGAGTAAAATGATTTGGACTCATTTTAATGACATTTTGCTTATTTCTGGACCCTAGCTGTTAATGAGAGAATCCTTTTTGAGAAAAGCTTAGAAAGGTGTAGAGCAAAGAGAAGGTCAAACAACTGCCAACCTGGTCAAATATTTCCTATTTAGTTTCAAAAGTCATTGGACAGTTTTCCGGACTTCCTCCCATCTATTTTGTTTGTGGTGTTACCTGGCAACAAACATGCCGTCCCAGACGCCTGCCTGTGGGCTCCTTAAAACCAAAAACAGCCGATCCCAGAGATGACCCTTTTCTGGAGGAAACCTTTCGCTTCTTCCAGCTGAGCTGTTGTTTTTCAGCAGGCGGTTTTGTCTTATAGCTCCAGCGCTGGAGAAATATTTCGGTGCTGATGCAGTAAACACAAGTGTGTTAATGATATCTGGTCCTGCTGCTATGGATGTGGCTCATTATGGCTGCACCTGTAGTCAGGTTGAGTCAGGTAAAGTCAGACAAAAGGTGAGAGGACACCCCCTCGTCCTCAGGCCTGTCCTGTGAGCCGTCAGCCTTGAAGCTCTTCCTCCTGAAGCTCTTCCTCCTGAAGCCTGCATTGATTATCATTCGGAGCCATCAGTGCTCACACGATGAGAAAGGCTTTAATGTGGTCTGTCTCACCTCCCTGACCAGCGCGACATGATTCACTGGAGCCATTTCCACCGGCCCTGCCTTTCTTTTCATCTCGTCTCTCCTCCTCCTCTCAGATTGCTCTGAGCCTTCCTCCTCCTCCTCCTCTGTCGCCTCCGCCTCAGACCTCCTGACATGACGGCTGCAGTTCAGTGGAGCTGCCATCTTCTCCCCTCATCACCTGCTGATGCTGTGTCTGCAGGAGATGATGATGTATGGTCTGGTGTGCACTGTCCCCATTAGACCTCGAGCCGTTCAAGAAATAATAGCCCATTTTCTCTTACATTAGACTTCTGCAGCCAAAGTATGGCCCTGCTATCGCTTTTATTATCCTCAGCGTGATACCTTCTGCTCCTGTTCATTGTGCTGTCATCTGTTTTATTTTATCTGTAATTTGCTTTTGTCCTGCAGCTCCCTGCACAGCCAACACGTTCTTCTGCCACAGCAACATGTGCATTAACAACACGCTGGTGTGCAACGGCGTGCAGAACTGCGTCTATCCATGGGATGAAAACCACTGCAAAGGTGATCATCTCCTCACTCCTGCCGGGATTCTCCTTTGCTTTGGAAGGAAAGGGTTTCTGGTTCTCCATTACTTCATGTCCTCCTCCTGTGTTTCTCCTCCAGAGAAACGCTCCAAGGGGATTTTCCATCAGATCACCAAGACCCACGGCACCGTGATCGGCGTCTCCTCGGGCATCGTTCTCGTGCTCCTCATCATCTCCATCCTGGTGCAGATGAAGCAGCCGAGAAAAAAGGTAGCTCCTCTTGCTGGCCTTTAGTTGCAGAAAACGTGTTGATCGATATTTTAAAAAATAAAAACGTGGTGTTACATAGCAACAAGAGCCAAGAGCTGCAGGATCTTTTCATTTTTACAAGGCAGAGCTTTTAAACTACCGTACATTTGTGGAGGTCGAGGTGAACCTTGTGGAGCGTTTCCTCTGTGATTTTCGCACACATTCTGTCCCAATCACAGGTTTTCAGATTCTCAAGAGTATTTTAGGTTATGATTAATGGAACTTAAGCAACAAATTTACAGTTTAGTTTTATAAAAATCTCCAAAGTAGAATAAATTCAAAAAGAAAAGAAAAATGTTGTTACTACTGTATTGGATTTCTGTTGTTAGTTCTGAGTGTTTCAGATTGACATACATGGTCAGTCCTGTTCAGTATACGGTGAAAATGAGTACCAGTACCCGATTTTTTTTTTTTTTTTACCTTTGACCTCAATAAAAGGCAGCCATCTTGAATCTTTTTCAAATAATATGAATTTCAGATTCAGATTTCAATTCCTCCTACGGAATGTGATCTTTTGCCTCCTAACTCCTCGGGCATCATAGTCAAGCTGCTTGGGGGAAAAAAAATGTTGGTTTTAAAGTTTGTAGATTTTGAACGCTGCTAGCATGGCGAGCTAGCAAAAGTGGCGTTCCATTGTTGCTCACACTTTTTTACTGGAATTTGTGTGAAAATTGAATACACGAGACGTTGGCTCAAGCTGAATATAACATGTTAGGAACATGGACGTGGTTAAGAGAATCTGTGTTGCCAAGGAAATCCAAAAGTTTACTTTTGTCAATTCTTCTAAAAGTGAAACCAACCACCCCCAGGTGACTAAATCATAAAATGGTTGCTATGGCGACAAACACAACAGAAAGCCGCCATTTTGAAGGGGCAGAAGGGGAGAGTGAAGGGTGCGCAGCCAATGAGGAGGGGTCAAAAGGTCAGGTCAGGTGCAGGTAGCGCCTGTGGGCCGTTCAACAGCGCTCATGGCTTTCATTGACATTTGATGTTAATAGATGTCAAAGTAAATGAAAGAAAAGGATTCAACCTAAAGTGGATTTTATTAATGAGAAACGTGTTAGAAACATCAGAGAAAAATATTCCAAATTGAAGAAATTGATGTAATGATTGTATTTGTGACAGCTTGTTAGGAACTCGGATTTAATGGTCATCTTTTTCAGGTTGTGGCTCGCCGCCCTGGCGTTTTCAACAAAGCCGGGTTCCAGGAGGTCTTCGACCCGCCTCACTATGAGCTCTTCTCGCTCCGCGACAAGGAGATGTCCTCTGACTTAGCTGACCTCTCTGAGGAGCTGGACAGCTTCCACAAAATGCGGCGCTCCTCCACCATGTCCCGCTGCGTCCACGAGCATCACTGCGGCTCCCAAGGCTCTGTCCCCACCAGCGGTGGCGGTGGCGGCAGCGGGAGCATGAAGCACAGCCGCACCACCCTGAGCTCCATGGAGCTGTCCTACCACAACGACTTCTCCAAGCCCCCGCCCATGAAGACTTTCAACTCCACCTCCAGCTACAAGAAGAGCTGCTACGGCTACAAGCAGCACGCACAGGCGCACGACTGCGACCAGCAGGTGATTGAGGACCGCGTGACCGAGGAGATTCCCTGTGAGATTTACGGGCGTGGAGCTACAGGAATCTCAGGAGGCGCCACAGGTGGAGGAGCAATGGGAGGAGGCGGACCTTCAGGGATTGCAGGAGGGGGAATCGGAGGAGCTGTTGGAATAACTGGAGGTGTGGCGATGGGGGGTGGGATGGGAATGGCGGGGCCCAGTGGTATCGCTGGAGGCATTGGTGGAGGCATGGCCGGAGCCTGTGGAACCCTCAGCATCCGCGGTACCAGCTCCCGCAACAGCACCACCTTAGTTGACCCGCAGCAGCGCTCCATATCCATGGACTTCTAAACGGAGCCGTCAGTCAAAACAGCAGACAGGATTTCTCCTGGAACAACGCTGGAGAGCACCTTCCTCTCCCGCTCATGTGGAGAGAATACGGTTGAAACGCTGAATCCATAAAAGTAAATCTGGAACTACAGAGCTTTTTCTTCCTGACCAATGAAAAAGAGGTGGAGAAATCTCTTGCTGGACTCATGGAATCCGTCTTTCCATCTGAGACTTGTCGGAGGGTTCTCTCACTTCCAGAATTATCAAAGAAAACACCCAGAAACATCAAGAGACAGCAAATTATTACATCTATCCACGAGCCACGCTCAGATATATAATATATGATCTTTAGTGTGTCTTCTAATAATTTATTTCTTTATTTTTGTCCGTGTTCTGTACTGTTTAAAGCCAGTATATAATCCAGCCTTATGTGAACTCTCAGCTACCAACCTTTTTCAAATGTGGGTCAGATCATTTTACTGCTACTTCTCCACAACTCACCAGGAGATGTTTTTATCTGAGTTGACTAAGGACTGAAGATTTATGGTGGTGTTATAATCATATAAGGATGTAGTTGTCATGGTTACCTCACAAACAGAGGATATCTTCCGCGCCGTCTCTCCTCAGGATGAGCACATGAACAGACAAACTTTTGACAAAAAAAAACAACAATAATTTGTTCTTGTTGGGTTTTGCAGAATCAGAGGATCATTGCTGTCTGGGAGCATGTGGGGGAAAATGAGCAGTTTTGTTGTGCGACAGGATTAAAACAACACTCACTTTCTTTCAAAAGCCTGTCTTAAGCAGGAGAAAACACGTTTCTTTTGTCTTCTTCTCCCTTAACCAGAGTGTTTTAAACAAACACAACTTGTTTCCCTGAGTGACAGACTTGTGTTCAGTATTGGACTCATTTTATGATTGAAACCACTGGTTGTAGGAGTTATTTTTGTTGAATTAAAGGTGATCTTACTCACATGACTGCCTGAATCTTTCCTCTCCCTGTAATAAATGAAAAAACATAGGGATGCGGTTGGAGATGTCTGCTCAAGGTCAGATGCGCTCTGGCACTCACAGTTTTTGCTTTGTTGCGTAACACAAAAAGATGCTTCAGGATTTAAATCTGACAAATTCCACCTTAAAACAACACAGATTCTCCTGTGAAGGAATGTTTGTGGCATTTTCCCACTTTATCTGTCGCTCACTCTTTTCCACACCACATAGCTGAGTCCTCGCTTTCCTCTGCTGTCATAACGGGTTTGTCCAAACTTAAGCTTGGGGCCATCGTGTAGAACATGTGGCCTTCAGATGTGGCCTTGTGTGTTTGGCTTTCATGTTCTGGTCTTCGGGTCATGTGTACACAAGAGTCTAAATATGTCATCATATTCAAATCCGAAGAAGCATTTGTTAAAATCGGTGCTTTATTAGAGTTAAAACTGCTCCTAAAAAGGGAATCAGAGCCACTCCAACAGAAAATGCACAAGAGTTACTGATTGTTATTACTACTGGTAATGTAGCATGTAATTATGATTACCTGCAAGTGAAATATGCTCCACATTTGCTTTTTTTCTGCAAAGCTTCATTTAAAAATATTCAAGAAACAGAAATTCACACCCAGGAGTCTCCTCAGCTGTGCTGCAGCGCCCCCAACAGGAGAACTGCTGCCTTTCAATCAGGTTTTGAAGAAACTTGCATCTTCATCACCAGCAGGGTTAAAGCATGCAGTGTTCAACACAAATGCTAACATCCAACAAAACATATATCTTTCATGATTTGACATTTACTTTTATCAAAGAATACCAATAAAATAAGTTTAAGAAGGAAAAACACACACTTTCGTTCAAAAGTTTGGGATCACCCAGACGAATGCGTTTTCCATTCAAAGTTTCACTTCATGATCTATGCTAAGGATGATTTTAACTGCAACGACGTACATGTTACAGATGAGAATGGTCTAGAACCTCTCGGACTAACAGGATGGAGTTATTTATGATAAGCAAAAGAAGCTATCTTCATGGGTGACCTAAATGTCAATTGGGAACATAGTTGGGAAAAAGCCGAATAGAAATATGGAGGATGTGAATATGACTCAGAAAATGAATGGCCCAAAAAGAATAACCACTAGATTGATTTAGTTCTTACTAATACTAATACTTTACTGATGAAATCTTGAAATCATACAAAATGCTCACTGGACTGTCTGATCACAATCTTATAATTGTTACGTGCAAATTAAATAAAACGATCTTTGACAAGTACTGAACTCTACAGAATACCAAACCAGGAACAACAAAACTTTCAAGACTCAATCCATGAGATAAACTGGGAGGAGTTATCTGCAGACAAATGTTTAGATGAGGACTTTTCAAAGTTTTGTAGTAAAATACAATAAATTATGCAGCCTTCCTTGGCTAAATGTATTCATTCTAAAACTGATAAAAGAACGCGATCGTTCCCTAAAGTTGTCACTGAAATTAGGATATAACAGACACCAATTCACTTCCTTAGGAAATAGGGTTGTGAAAGAAATAAGAAAATCCAAAGCAAATTTTTTGTAATTACTGCATTCAATAATGCAAACGGAAAGGCCTCATTCTTTCACGCAGAAGTACTTTTAGTCAGTCAGGCTGGTCAGTGAGAGATGCTCGTGGGTGGAACTCGTGGGTGGGCTCTTCCAGCAACCCCAGCTGTTCCACAACTCCATCTGGATGAAGCCCATCTGCTACATTATTCAAACATATTGTTGTTTATTTAAACATTTAGCTGTTTTCTTAACTTGTAGCTGTTTATCTGGACATATGTTTGTTTATTCGACATATATTGTTATTCAACCATGTAGTTGTAGAATTAATGAAGCTCACTTTTCTTTCATAGTTCTAGCACATCACCTGTCCGTCCGGGGTTGAGGGTCTCTCCTTCAACATCCAGTTCACACGCACACCTATGCATGTGAACCAACACCTGCAGTGTTTCCTTCTGTCATGTCAATCAATAGTGATTAGAGGTGAGTCGACACCTGTGCTCAGGTGAATGTTGGTGTTATGGATGATGGAAGGGAACCCCCGCCAAGGCCACAGCGACCATTCCCCCATCCCAGCCCCCGGGTACCAGCCAGGAGAGACCCGCCCACAAGCTCCTGGTAACTGCAGGAGATCCAGGAGAGAGCGCGGCAGCGGTCAGCCACGCCCACCGAGAGGAGGGACGTGTCCGCAGGCCTTCGGCGCTTCCTCTAAACATCTCCGCTTCATGACAGCGTCACGTGGGCCTTTTACAACCAATCAATAGCACTTTAGTATCGATCGATGGCGTTCAGAAACAGACTTCGGTGGACAGACTTCTCCAGTCTGCGCCATTTCCGCTTCTGCGCAGAAGCGATCCGCTTGTTGAACAGCGGCCGTGAAGGAGCCGTCAGCGCGCATGCGCGAACTTGAAGCCCATTCATATATTTAGAAAAATCATAACGTTTGTGACGCATTATGACGCAGCACGTCACACACCATCCAAAAAGATGACCTCATAACATCTCATCGGACGAAATATGGTGTCATATTCCACATGAACTTCAGACAGATGAACACATATTTCGTCATCACGTAGTTGTATTAAAGTGCCTGAGCTCGACGACTCAACAGTTTCAAAAGAAACCCTCAAGGATCAAGCAAAGAAAACACGAGAGACCTTAACCAACGAACGAACACGACGAAAAAGGTTTGAAAATGTCTCTTCAAGCGATCAACGAAGTGACTGAAAAACTTTTGGTCCAAAACTGCACGTTGTTCGGTCAGATTGAAAACATCAAGAAAAATCTGTCCAACGTGAAGGATTTGGAAACCAGCCGCAAGACCCTGAAGAAGGAGAGGAAAGCTGCAGCTCAGGAAAACAAAGAGCTGATCAAAAGTCTGGAGACTCTGACCAAGCAAGTTCAAATCCAGATGAAAATCCACGAGGACATTGACGCGGAAAGACAGAAAATCTCTGATTTCTGTCAAAACAACGAAGAAATGAAAGAGGAAATGGACACTCTGCGATCCAAACTCTGGATCCCTGCAGAACTGACTTTGGCGCGCAGGAGGGTCAGATATGACAGTAAAAACGTGTCAAAGACATCTGCAGTTCTGCAAAAGGCGCTGCAGAAGTTACAGAGGAAGGTCGCCCGCCAAGCACTCCTGGAAATCGACTACAAACTCGAGTTTGATCGTTTCCACGCCTTGGAGGAGAAGACTGCAGACCTCAAACAGAAGCTGCAGAGCCTGGAGGCAGAAGTCTTGGAACGAGACCGAATGAGAGAGAAATTCCCCACAATGGTTAAAGAAAAATACCGTTTGGAGGAACTCAAAAAACAGTTGGAGTCCGAGATTTCAAAGCTGGAACAGCAGCCGAAAGATGCAGAAGAATCCATCATCCTGTATCACAGACTCGCTGAGGAGCTGAAGGAAGCCGCAAAAGAAACAAAAGAGCTGAAGAAACAACGGGACGAAGTCAGTGACCTTCTTCGGGACATGAAAGCAATACATTCTGGATGTGAGGAGATCAAGGAACAAACAAGGAAAACTGTCCAAATGAACTCAGATCTCTCAGAAGTCATCACAAAACTCCAAGATGAAATCAGGGGTTTTCATGATCTGAAGGACAGAGTCACGGCCGTCCAGGAGGAAAATGAGGAGAAGAAGAAGGAAACCCTCGTTCTTGAAGAAAAAAGCAACGATTTACGCTGCCAGATTCAACATCTCCAGCAGCACACTGACGTTCTTAATCAGGAACTTCAAAACCTGCAGAATCAATGCCAGAAAAGAGAACAAATGAGGGACAACTATGCCTCAATGATGGATGAAATCTGCCGCATGCAGAACCAGCAGGCAGATCTGGAAACTGAGATCTCAGCTCTGAAAGTTCAAGAAATTGAAGCTCAGGGATGGATTGAAGAGTACAACCAGCAAAAGGCTAAATCAGATCTCCTTAAAAAGGAGACCCAAGACCTCCAGAAAACTAAGGAAGATCTGACAGAGTCAATCAAAAACCTTCACTCCATCAGAGACAAAGTGGAAACACCAACCAGGACAAGCCTCCAGGAGATTTCATCAACTCCTGCAGAGGTTAAAGAAGGGCATGAAGAAAAGAATGTTGACACTGAAGAACAAGTCAAAGACATTCAGGATTTGGAAAAGTTTGGCTTCCAATTGCCTGATGTAGATGATGAAGCGTGGGAGGACACTGATTCAGATGACGAGTCAGAGGAAACTCCAAGTGAGGAGGAGTCTGTGAATTCCAAAGATGGAACAGTCTCCACCAAGGACATCCAGGATTTGAAAAATACTGGCGCTTCATTGGCTGATGAAGACGATGACGATTCTGATGAAGAGTCTCAGAAAAATCTGGATGATGAAGAGTGGGAGATCATGGACTCTGATGAAGAAAATGAGGATGAGGAAGAGTCTGTGAATTCCAAAGATGGAACTGTCTCCACCCAAGAAATCCAGGATTTGAAAAATACTGAGGCTTTAGTGACTCGGGATAATCAAAAGGAGCTGGATGAGGAGGATGAGGACAGTGACTCTGATGAAGAATATGAGGACAGTGATTCAGATGAAGAGTCAGAGAAAACTCCAAGTGTGGAGGAGTCTGTGAATTCCAAAGATGGAACCGTCTCCACCAAGGACATCCAGGATTTGAAAAAGACTGGTGCTTCATTGGCTGATGAAGACGATGACGATTCTGATGAAGAGTCTCAGAAAAATCTGGATGATGAAGAGTGGGAGATCATGGACTCTGATGAAGAAAATGAGGATGAGGAAGAGTCTGTGAATTCCAAAGATGGAACAGTCTCCACCCAAGAAATCCAGGATTTGAAAAAGACTGGCGCTTCATTGGCTGATGAAGATGAGGACGATTCTGATGAAGAGTCTCAGAAAAATCTGGATGATGAAGAGTGGGAGGACATGGACTCTGATGAAGAAAATGAGGATGATGAGGACATTGATTCAGATGAAGAGTCCGAGAAAGCTCCAGATGAGAAGGAGTCTGGGAATTCCAAAGATGGAACAGTCTCCATCAAAGAAATCCAGGATTTGAATAAAACTGAGGCTTTGATAACTCAGGAAAATCAAAAGGAGCACGATGAGGAGGATGAGGACAGTGACTCTGATGAAGAATATGAGGACAGTGATTCAGATGAAGAGTCCGAGAAAGCTCCAGATGAGAAGGAGTCTGGGAATTCCAAAGATGGAACAGTCTCCGTCAAAAAAATCCAGGATTTGAAAAATACTGAGGCTTCATTGGCTGATGAAGATGATGAAGAGTGTGAGGTCATCGATTTTGATGAAGACTTCGAGTCTTCTTCTGATGAATTAGAGGAGGATTTTAAATTTGATGACGACTGAAAAAGACAAGAGAAAGATCTCAGACCAGGGAACACACCCCACAAATGACTGAGACAATTTAGAGAAGAAAAAGGCTTTTCTATTAAAGACAAATAAAAGACAAAAAAATTAGATTAGTAGGGTTTTTATTTTAGAAACTTTAGTAGGATTTTTCTCAAAAAAAAAAATTAGATTGGTAGGATTTTTCTTAAAGAAAAAAATTAGATTGGTAGGATTTTTCTTAAAGAAAAAAAAATTAGATTAGTAGGATTTTTCTTAAAGACAAAAAAAAAATTAGATTAATAGGATTTTTCTTAAAGAAAAAAAAATAGATTAGTAGGAGTTTTATTAGAAAAAATCAAAAAGTTAGGTAATTAGTAGGATTTGTAATGTTCATTCACTTGCTGTCTTCTTTTACTTCTTCATTTTGTATTTATTTACTTTAATTCTTCCCCCACCCCTGTTTTGTTTTATTGTAAGGTTAAAAAACTTTTTGAAACAAAAAAAAAAAAAAAATGTAAAAAATATATAAAATATAAAAACTTTCTGTACACACGTTTTAGTACCAAACTGTAGCATTTTAGCATGGCCAGCCAAGGTGAGGCCATGTTTTAAACCATAAATATGTTAATTTGATGTGTTTTTGTGAAGTTGTTTGTGTTTTTATTTATATGTAGTCTGTGTCAATGGTACTTGGAATATTCCAGGTACCTAACAATTTTTAATGCAACCACATGGAGGCACAACGCAGTGCTCACATGTGCCGGTCCCAAGTCCGGATAAATGCAGAGGGTTGTTGGATGGGAAACCAACATAAAAAAAAGCACATTAATCATAAACGGAACTTTCAAACCGGATTGGTCGTGGTAAATTTGTATTTTCTATGTTGCAGGCCTCTGGGAATACTACCCAACAGAATTCCAGCAAGATGGTAATTCCTCAATGAGTAGTCAAATAACTTTTCTAAAGTTGATGGGAATTACTTGTAGTTGCTAATGGTAAATATTTACAGAGTACAGTATTTGGCAATATGATCAAGTCTTGAGGAAATTTACAATGTTACTTTAATTTTACCAACTTAATTTGTTTCTGGAGCACTGAGTCCTGCTCTTACACATTTTCCTGCTCCTTTCTAAAAGTCATTTTCTTGGTTCCAGGATGATCCAAGATCCACATCAGATCCAAAGAAGCCCTGGAAAATATTTCACAGAAGCAGCAACATTTGACAATGACGATGGAGAAACACTGTTTCAGAGAACACTGCAGTTTATTTTCAATAAACTTTTAAACATGAATCTCTTTGTAAGTATTGAATGTTCCATCTTGGTGAGAATCCACTTTGAGTGCCTGAAAGACAGAAGTTTAACAGTTAACTGAAGACTCCAGGTTACAGCACCTTCTTACAAATCAAACATTTGGAGCATCAGGATAGGAAGAATCAAAGATCCAGGAATGTTGAGCTGTTAGAATCAGAAGAGACAATTTCCTTCCTTTCTCTCCTTAAATGAACAAACTGACTTAAGACACCTTTAATACAAGTGAAATTCTAATGAGAATATCATGTAAAAGTTTCATTCATTTCAGTCATTTAAAAAGTCAAACTAATGATATAGACTTATCACATGTAAAGTAAGGTAAACCTTTGTTATAATTTGTGATTATGGTTTTCAATTTAATTAAATCCCAAATTTAAAATCTCAAAGTTTTTTAATAGTGTGAAAAGGATCTGTTCTAGGCTCAAAGGATCCTACTCTGTCCATCAAACTCAGGGATGTCAAACTCAAACTCCTTGAGGGATGGTGACCTACATGTTTTCCAACCAACCTGCCATTGAAGCTCCTTATTGGCTAAACACGCCTGATCCAGGTAATCAACAGATTTCTGGAACACCAGCAGGAGGCCGGCCCTCGAGTTTGACACCGCGATCCAAAAAAAAAAAAAAAAATCCAAAACACAGCAAAGGGTTCTTGTCATACAGCTAGAGACTAGAAGAGGTTCTGGTTGATCTGGGAAAGAAAGCTTTCTGCTTGGAGCCGAACAGAATCACCTTCAGAGGCTCCACTGTCTTGGAAGATGGTTTTGCCAAGTAAACAGAAAAGCTTCCTTCCAGCGCCACCAAGATTGATTGATTGATTGATTGATTGATTGATTTGTTTATTTCAAGCATAAGTTGGACAATACACGAAAATAATTTCACAAAATTATCAAACTCATTATTAAGACAATGAAATGCATTGATTGAGAGGAAAGTAAGAGATAAAAAAAAAATAAACCAATGAAAAATGAACAAACAAAAACAACGCACTTAAGTCACATTTGTAACATAAGTTCAGTATAGTTATTAATAACTGAAGTCTAGTAGAGCTTGATAAATTCCTTGAAAAGGAGTGGGAAGAAGCGAACTTATATAATCCCACCCCTAAATAGTTACTTCATTTCAGAGTCTTGCATAGTTTTCATAATCCGGTTCTGATCAGAAACATTATTGATTCACACATTAGGTAATCAATATGTAATAAACATTGATTATCATTAGAACACTAATTACATTGATCTAATAATCATTGGTACATATTTCCAGATCAAGTAAAGAAAATCAGTAGTTCATCAGTAGATTGTGATTACCTTTCAAGTAACATTTTAGTGATCATTATTGCACATTACACAATTTAATAATCATAAGTAGTGATTTAAAAAGAAAAAGGAAAAAAAAGAAATTATTTCAGCACATTCAAGTTCACATGTCCACATATTTGAAATTATTCAAACACCAGTTGATCTTTAACTCTTCTTATCTTCATATTGTGAGATTAGAGTTTCTTTATACATTTTCTTGAATTTTTGGATGTTTGAACATTGTTTGAGCTCATTACTTAACCCGTTCCAAAGTTTAGAGCCGCACACAGACACAGAGACACTTTTTTTGTGGTTCTTATCAATTTGATCTTGAAGTTCCTACATTCCCTCAGTTTGTAGCCTCCTTCGTTTTATCTAAGAACTGTTTTTGGATATTCAATGGTAATGTTTTTCCACTGGCTCTATATAGATTTTGGGCAGTGCAAAAATCAACAAGGTCATACAGTTTTAAAAGTCTGGATTGATAAAATAAATCGTTTCTCATGACCTTTGTTTTAAGAATTTTTTATAGAGGTTATTTTTCTTTTTACAAGCATTTTGTAGACCAGTTGTTAACCAGGGAAATGTAGCAAAATTGTTCTTGAAGTGATGAATTGGACAGTTTTTGTTATAGAGTGAAAATATTTCTAAAAGACATTCATAAGCGGTGTCCACATCTTTCTCTCTGCACACAGAGTTCCAGTTCTGTCTGGATAAGTCATTATTAAGGAAGGTCATTGTTTTTTCATTTCTTAACCTTTTGTAAACTGGTTCTTCTATTATTTTCTTTGTTGCCACGTTGATATCAAACAGTGTGAAAACTGGTAAATGACCAGTTATGTCGCATATCATGAGTCCACTCATATGAGTGTTTTCTATAGTATTAGTAAATATTTTATCAGTAAGAGTAGCACTGTGAGCAGTAATTCTGCTGGGTCTTGTTACGGTTGGATAGAAACTCATATTGTACATTCTGCTGATAAAGTCATCTGTTGCTTTATGTTTGCTGGGGTTTATTTAGATCTCCACAAACAAATAAAGTTTTGTTATGTTGAGAGTGATACATTTTTTCCATCCTGTCACTGAACACATCTAGGCTTGACCCTGGTGACCTGTATATATACAGCTTATAATGACATTCTTCCCTGATTCATTACAGATTTCGACTGTAATACATTCCAGTATTCCATCCACTGCAACTGACATTTGATCAATTACTGTAAACTTCATATTTTTCTGCACATAGATTGCAACTCCTCCTCCTCAGATCAGCAACATCTTCATCATCAGCATCATGTTCGTCGCTAGTAATTGTCAAAACAAGCATGTCACAGTTCTCTGCAAACCTATGTCTGTTAAACTTCTGAAAAGCTTTATACCAGGCGTTGGATGGACTGATGTGGATTTACCTTGTTCCTGGTGGTGTGACTCTTCACTATGAGCTTTGTGAAGATCAGACATTTCACAGTTCAGACTTTCAGAAGACCTATATTGAAAATAGAAAACATGTCATTTTTAATTCAACTTTACAGCTTCACACACAACAAAAAAACTCATTTGACATTGTTTTTTAACAACTAGTCCAAAATGCAAATGTTTAGAAAACAATGTTCCTTGTAGTGTTTGCAGACTTTACATTAACAAGAGTCCTAATAGTGAAGGTATTGATTATATGCACAAAGTAAGACAAAAGTGGAATGTCAAACTCTAAATAAGAAAGCCACAGCTTCTGTGAAGGGGATTTCTGTACCTCTAACGGTCTGTTTACATTCCAGGGAAATGAGACGGGACCCCCAGAAAGTCCTTTTAATGCTTGTACAGTGGAAACAACTGAAAGTGAGAAGACAAGCTTTGATGTTCCCCAGAAAATGTTTCTTTTTCCACTTTTTTATGTGAACAGACAAAAAGTTTCTGCTTCAAAATGTTTTTGTTGTGTATTTTGTATAACATACTTGTGATTTTGTTTGCACTGTGTATAGAAAAATCAAAAGTTGTTAAAAGTCCAAATTTGCACAAAATTTTGTCCAGCTGAGTTTTTATCTAATTTTTGCCATGTATGGATTTGAGGAATCCTATTATATTTTGTAACCCAATAAAATTGCCTGAAAACAAATATTTTCCAATTATTTTGGTTTACTTTTTAAAACGCAGCATATATTCTGTTTGTATTATCAGATTGTGGAACTTCCACCGTTGAACTGAACCACAGGTCTTATAAAAAGAGGCTCACTTCTGCCCTCTAGTGGCTGATTAAAGCAGACACATACTTGCAGCTGGCCGTCAAGGTATTTTGTCAACTATTTTGAAATGCTGACTCCATAAAAGCAAATCTGGAACTACAGAGCTTTTTCTTCCTGACCAATGACAAAGAGGTGGAGAAATCTCTTGCTGGACTCATGGAATCCGTCTTTCCATCTGAGACTTGTCGGAGGGTTCTCTCACTTCCAGAATTATCAAAGAAAACACCCAGAAACATCAAGAGACAGCAAATTATTACATCTATCCACGAGCCACGCTCAGATATATAATATATGATCTTTAGTGTGTCTTCTAATAATTTATTTCTTTATTTTTGTCCGTGTACTGTACTGTTTAAAGCCAGTATATAATCCAGCCTTATGTAAACTCTCAGCTACCAACCTTTTTCAAATGTGGGTCAGATCATTTTACTGCTACTTCTCCACAACTCACCAGGAGATGTTTTTATCTGAGTTGACTAAGGACTGAAGATTTATGTTGGTGTTATAATCATATAAGGATGTAGTTGTCATGGTTACCTCACAAACAGAGGATATCTTCCGCGCCGTCTCTCCTCAGGATGAGCACATGAACAGACAAACTTTTGACAAAAAAAAACAACAATAATTTGTTCTTGTTGGGTTTTGCAGAATCAGAGGATCATTGCTGTGTGGGAGCATGTGGGGGAAAATGAGCAGTTTTGTTGTGCGACAGGATTAAAACAACACTCACTTTCTTTCAAAAGCCTGTCTTAAGCAGGAGAAAACACGTTTCTTTTTTCTTCTTCTCCCTTAACCAGAGTGTTTTAAACAAGCACAACTTGTTTCCCTGAGTGACAGACTTGTATTCAGTATTGGACTCATTTTATGATTGAAACCACTGGTTATAGGAGTTATTTTTGTTGAATTAAAGGTGATCTTACTCACCTGATTGCCTGAATCTTTCCTCTCCCTGTAATGAAAGAAAAAAACAGGGATGTGGTTGGAGATGTCTGCTCAAGGTCAGATGCGCTCTGGCACTCAGTTTTTGCTTTGTTGCGTAACACAAAAAGATGATTTTTGTGTTACAAAATTGAATTGAATATATTTGTATAAACCCCTTCTGTAATTTTAACTAAACTTTATTTATATTAATTATGTTTGTATCCTTTTTTGGTTTTGGACCGGACAGAAAAAAAGGGGAAGAAGAGAGAGGTATGTTTGGGGGCACAAAGGACAGGGGAAAAGGGTGGGTTACAGACGGAGGATGATTACAAGGGAGGGTAGAATCATAAAATAGGCAACAAGATGCTGGAAGCTTATAATCATTACAGTCAAGTGTGAATGTTGGCCTAAAATGGGCGGGGCCTGTCCACACACTCTGTTCTTACAATCATACCTGCTGGATCCAAGAGTTTTCACAAACTTGTCAAAATCCAGTTCACACGCACACCTATGCATGTGAACCAACACCTGCAGTGTTTCCTTCTGTCATGTGAATCAATAGTGCAGAGGTGAGTCGACACCTGTGCTCAGGTGAATGTTGGTGTTATGGATGATGGAAGGGAACCCCCGCCAAGGCCACAGCGACCATTCCCCCATCCCAGCCCCCGGGTACCAGCCAGGAGAGACCCGCCCACAAGCTCCTGGTAACTGCAGGAGATCCAGGAGAGAGCGCAGCAGCGGTCAGCCACGCCCACCGAGAGGAGGGACGTGTCCGCAGGCCTTCGGCGCTTCCTCTAAACATCTCCGCTTCATGACAGCGTCACGTGGGCCTTTTACAACCAATCAATAGCACTTTAGTATCGATCGATGGCGTTCAGAAACAGACTTTGGTGGAAAGACTCCTCCAGTCTGCGCCATTTCCGCTTCTGCGCAGAAGCGATCCGCTTGTTGAACAGCGGCCGTGAAGGAGCCGTCAGCGCGCATGCGCGAACTTGAAGCCCGTTCATATATTTAGAAAAATCATAACGTTTGTGACGCATTATGACGCAGCACGTCACACACCATCCAAAAAGATGACCTCATAACATCTCATCGGACGAAATATGGTGTCATATTCCACATGAACTTCAGACAGATGAACACATATTTCGTCATCACGTAGTTGTCTTAAAGTGCCTGAGCTCGACGACTCAACAGTTTCAAAAGAAACCCTCAAGGATCAAGCAAAGAAAACACGAGAGACCTTAACCAACGAACGAACACGACGAAACAGGTTTGAAAATGTCTCTTCAAGCGATCAACGAAGTGACTGAAAAACTTTTGGTCCAAAACTGCACGTTGTTCGGTCAGATTGAAAACATCAAGAAAAATCTGTCCAACGTGAAGGATTTGGAAACCAGCCGCAAGACCCTGAAGAAGGAGAGGAAAGCCGCAGCTCAGGAAAACAAAGAGCTGATCAAAAGTCTGGAGACTCTGACCAAGCAAGTTCAAATCCAGATGAAAATCCACGAGGACATTGACGCGGAAAGACAGAAAATCTCTGATTTCTGTCAAAACAACGAAGAAATGAAAGAGGAAATGGACACTCTGCGATCCAAACTCTGGATCCCTGCAGAACTGACTTTGGCGCGCAGGAGGGTCAGATATGACAGTAAAAACGTGTCAAAGACATCTGCAGTTCTGCAAAAGGCGCTGCAGAAGTTACAGAGGAAGGTCGCCCGCCAAGCACTCCTGGAAATCGACTACAAACTCGAGTTTGATCGTTTCCACGCCTTGGAGGAGAAGACTGCAGACCTCAAACAGAAGCTGCAGAGCCTGGAGGCAGAAGTCTTGGAACGAGACCGAATGAGAGAGAAATTCCCCACAATGGTTAAAGAAAAATACCGTTTGGAGGAACTCAAAAAACAGTTGGAGTCCGAGATTTCAAAGCTGGAACAGCAGCCGAAAAATGCAGAAGAATCCATCATCCTGTATCACAGACTCGCTGAGGAGCTGAAGGAAGCCGCAAAAGAAACAAAAGAGCTGAAGAAACAACGGGACGAAGTCAGTGACCTTCTTCGGGACATGAAAGCAATACATTCTGGATGTGAGGAGATCAAGGAACAAACAAGGAAAACTGTCCAAATGAACTCAGATCTCTCAGAAGTCATCACAAAACTCCAAGATGAAATCAGGGGTTTTCATGATCTGAAGGACAGAGTCACGGCCGTCCAGGTGGAAAATGAGGAGAAGAAGAAGGAAACCCTCGTTCTTGAAGAAAAAAGCAACGATTTACGCTGCCAGATTCAACATCTCCAGCAGCACACGGACGTTCTTAATCAGGAACTTCAAAACCTGCAGAATCAACGCCAGAAAAGAGAACAAATGAGGGACAACTATGCCTCAATGATGGATGAAATCTGCCGCATGCAGAACCAGCAGGCAGATCTGGAAACTGAGATCTCAGCTCTGAAAGTTCAAGAAATTGAAGCTCAGGGATGGATTGAAGAGTACAACCAGCAAAAGGCTAAATCAGATCTCCTTAAAAAGGAGACCCAAGACCTCCAGAAAACTAAGGAAGATCTGACAGAGTCAATCAAAAACCTTCACTCCATCAGAGACAAAGTGGAAACACCAACCAGGACAAGCCTCCAGGAGATTTCATCAACTCCTGCAGAGGTTAAAGAAGGGCATGAAGAAAAGAATGTTGACACTGAAGAACAAGTCAAAGACATTCAGGATTTGGAAAAGTTTGGCTTCCAATTGCCTGATGTAGATGATGAAGCGTGGGAGGACACTGATTCAGATGACGAGTCAGAGGAAACTCCAAGTGAGGAGGAGTCTGTGAATTCCAAAGATGGAACAGTCTCCACCAAGGACATCCAGGATTTGAAAAATACTGGCGCTTCATTGGCTGATGAAGACGATGACGATTCTGATGAAGAGTCTCAGAAAAATCTGGATGATGAAGAGTGGGAGATCATGGACTCTGATGAAGAAAATGAGGATGAGGAAGAGTCTGTGAATTCCAAAGATGGAACTGTCTCCACCCAAGAAATCCAGGATTTGAAAAATACTGAGGCTTTAGTGACTCGGGATAATCAAAAGGAGCTGGATGAGGAGGATGAGGACAGTGACTCTGATGAAGAATATGAGGACAGTGATTCAGATGAAGAGTCAGAGAAAACTCCAAGTGTGGAGGAGTCTGTGAATTCCAAAGATGGAACAGTCTCCACCAAGGACATCCAGGATTTGAAAAATACTGGCACTTCATTGGCTGATGAAGATGAGGACGATTCTGATGAAGAGTCTCAGAAAAATCTGGATGATGAGGAGTGGGAGGACATGGACTCTGATGAAGAAAATGAGGATGAGGAAGAGTCTGTGAATTCCAAAGATGGAACAGTCTCCACCCAAGAAATCCAGGATTTGAAAAATACTGGCACTTCATTGGCTGATGAAGATGAGGACGATTCTGATGAAGAGTCTCAGAAAAATCTGGATGATGAGGAGTGGGAGGACATGGACTCTGATGAAGAAAATGAGGATGATGAGGACATTGATTCAGATGAAGAGTCAGAGAAAGCTCCAGATGAGAAGGAGTCTGGGAATTCCAAAGATGGAACAGTCTCCATCAAAGAAATCCAGGATTTGAAAAAAACTGAGGCTTTAATAACTCAGGAAAATCAAAAGGAGCACGATGAGGAGGATGAGGACAGTGACTCTGATGAAGAATATGAGGACAGTGATTCAGATGAAGAGTCCGAGAAAGCTCCAGATGAGAAGGAGTCTGGGATTTCCAAAGATGGAACAGTCTCCGTCAAAAAAATCCAGGATTTGAAAAATACTGAGGCTTCATTGGCTGATGAAGATGATGAAGAGTGTGAGGTCATCGATTTTGATGAAGACTTCGAGTCTTCTTCTGATGAATTAGAGGAGGATTTTAAATTTGATGATGACTGAAAAAGACAAGAGAAAGATCTCAGACCAGGGAACACACCCCACAAATGACTGAGACAATTTAGAGAAGAAAAAGGCTTTTCTATTACGGACAAATTAAAGACAAAAAAATTAGATTAGTAGGGTTTTTATTTTAGAAACATTAGTAGGATTTTTCTCAAAAAAAAAAATTAGATTGGTAGGATTTTTCTTAAAGAAAAAAAAATTAGATTGGTAGGATTTTTCTTAAAGAAAAAAAATTAGATTCGTAGGATTTTTCTTAAAGACAAAAAAAAAAATTAGATTTGTAGGATTCGTCTTAAAGAAAAAAAAATAGATTAGTAGGAGTTTTATTAGAAAAAATCAAAAAGTTAGGTAATTAGTAGGATTTGTAATGTTCATTCACTTGCTGTCTTCTTTTACTTCTTCATTTTGTATTTATTTACTTTAATTCTTCCCCCACCCCTGTTTTGTTTTATTGTAAGGTTAAAAAACTTTTTGAAACAAAAAAAAAAAAAAAATGTAAAAAATATATAAAATATAAAAACTTTCTGTACACACGTTTTAGTACCAAACTGTAGCATTTTAGCATGGCCAGCCAAGGTGAGGCCATGTTTTAAACCATAAATATGTTAATTTGATGTGTTTTTGTGAAGTTGTTTGTGTTTTTATTTATATGTAGTCTGTGTCAATGGTACTTGGAATATTCCAGGTACCTAACAATTTTTAATGCAACCACATGGAGGCACAACGCAGTGCTCACATGTGCCGGTCCCAAGTCCGGATAAATGCAGAGGGTTGTTGGATGGGAAACCAACATAAAAAAAAGCAAATTAATCATAAACGGAACTTTCAAACCGGATTGGTCGTGGTAAATTTGTATTTTCTATGTTGCAGGCCTCTGGGAATACTACCCAACAGAATTCCAGCAAGATGGTAATTCCTCAATGAGTAGTCAAATAACTTTTCTAAAGTTGATGGGAATTACTTGTAGTTGCTAATGGTAAATATTTACAGAGTACAGTATTTGGCAATATGATCAAGTCTTGAGGAAATTTACAATGTTACTTTAATTTTACCAACTTAATTTGTTTCTGGAGCTCTGAGTCCTGCTCTTACACATTTTCCTGCTCCTTTCTAAAAGTCATTTTCTTGGTTCCAGGATGATCCAAGACACACATCAGATCCAAAGAAGCCCTGGAAAATATTATTTCACAGAAGCAGCAACATTTGACGATGACGATAGAGAAACACTGTTTCAGAGAACACTGCAGTTTATTTTCAATAAACTTTTAAACATGAATCTCTTTGTAAGTATTGAATGTTCCATCTTGGTGAGAATCCACTTTGAGTGCCTGAAAGACAGAAGTTTAACAGTTAACTGAAGACTCCAGGTTACAGCACCTTCTTACAAATCAAACATTTGGAGCATCATGAGAGGAAGAATCAAAGATCCAGGAATGTTGAGCTGTTAGAATCAGAAGAGACAATTTCCTTCCTTTCTCTCCTTAAATCAACAAACTGACTTAAGACACCTTTAATACAAGTGAAATTCTAATGAGAATATCATGTAAAAGTTTCATTCATTTCAGTCATTTAAAAAGTCAAACTAATGATATAGACTTATCACATGTAAAGTAAGGTAAACCTTTGTTATAATTTGTGATTATGGTTTTCAATTTAATTAAATCCCAAATTTAAAATCTCAGTTTTTTAATAGTGTCAAAAGGATCTGTTCTAGGCTCAAAGGATCCTACTCTGTCCATCAAACTCAGGGGTGTCAAACTCAAACTCCTTGAGGGATGGTGACCTACATGTTTTCCAACCAACCTGCCATTGAAGCTCCTTATTGGCTAAACACGCCTGATCCAGGTAATCAACAGATTTCTGGAACACCAGCAGGAGGCCGGCCCTCGAGTTTGACACCCCGATCCAAAAAAAAAAAAAAAAAAAAAAATCCAAAACACAGCAAAGGGTTCTTGTCATACAGCTAGAGACTAGAAGAGGTTCTGGTTGATCTGGGAAAGAAAGCTTTCTGCTTGGAGCCGAACAGAATCACCTTCAGAGGCTCCACTGTCTTGGAAGATGGTTTTGCCAAGTAAACAGAAAAGCTTCCTTCTAGCGCCACCAAGATTGATTGATTGATTGATTGATTGATTGATTTGTTTATTTCAAGCATAAGTTGGACAATACACGAAAATAATTTCACAAAATTATCAAACTCATTATTAAGACAATGAAATGCATTGATTGAGAGGAAAGTAAGAGATAAAAAAAGAAACCAATGAAAAATGAACAAACAAAAACAACGCACTTAAGTCACATTTGTAACATAAGTTCAGTATAGTTATTAATAACTGAAGTCTAGTAGAGCTTGATAAATTCCTTGAAAAGGAGTGGGAAGAAGCGAACTTATATAATCCCACCCCTAAATAGTTACTTCATTTCATAGTCTTGCATAGTTTTCATAATCCGGTTCTGATCAGAAACATTATTGATTCACACATTAGGTAATCAATATGTAATAAACATTGATTATCATTAGAACACTAATTACATTGATCTAATAATCATTGGTATATATTTCCAGATCAAGTAAAGAAAATCAGTAGTTCATCAGTATATTGTGATTACCTTTCAAGTAACATTTTAGTGATCATTATTGCACATTACACAATTTAATAATCATAAGTAGTGATTTAAAAAGAAAAAGGAAAAAAAAGAAATTATTTCAGCACATTCAAGTTCACATGTCCACATATTTGAAATTATTCAAACACCAGTTGATCTTTAACTCTTCTTATCTTCATATTGTGAGCTTAGAGTTTCTTTGTACATTTTCTTGAATTTTTGGATGTTTGAACATTGTTTGAGCTCATTACTTAACCCGTTCCAAAGTTTAGAGCCGCACACAGACACAGAGACACTTTTTTTGTGGTTCTTATCAATTTGATCTTGAGGTTCCTACATTCCCTCAGTTTGTAGCCTCCTTCGTTTTATCTAAGAACTGTTTTTGGATATTCAATGGTAATGTTTTTCCACTGGCTCTATATAGAATTTGGGCAGTGCAAAAATCAACAAGGTCATACAGTTTTAAAAGTCTGGATTGATAAAATAAATCGTTTCTCATGACCTTTGTTTTAAGAACTTTTTATAGAGGTTATTTTTCTTTTTACAAGCATTTTGTAGACCAGTTGTTAACCAGGGAAATGTAGCAAAATTGTTCTTGAAGTGATGAATTGGACAGTTTTTGTTATAGAGTGAAAATATTTCTAAAAGACATTCATAAGCGGTGTCCACATCTTTCTCTCTGCACACAGAGTTCCAGTTCTGTCTGGATAAGTCATTATTAAGGAAGGTCATTGTTTTTTCATTTCTTAACCTTTTGTAAACTGGTTCTTCTATTATTTTCTTTGTTGCCACGTTGATATCAAACAGTGTGAAAACTGGAAAATGACCAGTTATGTCGCATACCATGAGTCCACTCATATGAGTGTTTTCTATAGTATTAGTAAATATTTTATCAGTAAGAGTAGCACTGTGAGCAGTAATTCTGCTGGGTCTTGTTACGGTTGGATAGAAACTCATATTGTACATTCTGCTGATAAAGTCATCTGTTGCTTTATGTTTGCTGGGGTTTATTTAGATCTCCACAAACAAATAAAGTTTTGTTATGTTGAGAGTGATACTTTTTTTCCATCCTGTCACTGAACACGTCTAGGCTTGACCCTGATGACCTGTATATATACAGCTTATAATGACATTCTTCCCTGATTCATTACAGATTTCGACTGTAATACATTCCAGTATTCCATCCACTGCAACTGACATTTGATCAATTACTGTAAACTTCATATTTTTCTGCACATAGATTGCAACTCCTCCTCCTCAGATCAGCAGCATCTTCATCATCAGCATCATGTTCGTCGCTAGTAATTGTCAAAACAAGTATGTCACAGTTCTCTGCAAACCTATGTCTGTTAAACTTCTGAAAAGCTTTATACCAGGTGTAGGATGGACTGATGTGGATTTACCTTGTTCCTGGTGGTGTGACTCTTCACTATGAGCTTTGTGAAGATCAGACATTTCACAGTTCAGACTTCCAGAAGACCTATATTGAAAATAGAAAACATGTCATTTTTAATTCAACTTTACAGCTTCACACACAACAAAAAAACTCATTTGACATTGTTTTTAACAACTAGTCCAAAATGCAAATGTTTAGAAAACAATGTTCCTTGTAGTGTTTGCAGACTTTACATTAACAAGAGTCCTAATAGTGAAGGTATTGATTATATGCACAAAGTAAGACAATAGTGGAATGTCAAACTCTAAATAAGAAAGCCACAGCTTCTGTGAATGGGATTTCTGTACCTCTAATGGTCTGTTTACATTCCAGGGAAATGAGACGGGACCCCCAGAAAGTCCTTTTAATGCTTGTACAGTGGAAACAACTGAAAGTGAGAAGACAAGCTTTGATGTTCCCCAGAAAATGTTTCTTTTTCCACATTTTTATGTGAACAGACAAAAAGTTTCTGCTTCAAAATGTTTTTGTTGTCTATTTTGTATAACGTACTTGTGATTTTGTTTGCACTGTGTATAGAAAAATCAAAAGTTGTTAAAAAGTCCAAATTTGCACAAAATTTTGTCCAGCTGAGTTTTTATCTAATTTTTGCCATGTATGGATTTGAGGAATCCTATTATATTTTGTAACCCAATAAAATTGCCTGAAAACAAATATTTTCCAATTATTTTGGTTTACTTTTTAAAACGCAGCATATATTCTGTTTGTATTATCAGATTGTGGAACTTCCACCGTTGAACTGAACCACAGGTCTTATAAAAAGAGGCTCACTTCTGCCCTCTAGTGGCTGATTAAAGCAGACACATACTTGCAGCTGGCCGTCAAGGTATTTTGTCAACTATTTTGAAATGCTGACTCCATAAAAGCAAATCTGGAACTACAGAGCTTTTTCTTCCTGACCAATGACAAAGAGGTGGAGAAATCTCTTGCTGGACTCATGGAATCCGTCTTTCCATCTGAGACTTGTCGGAGGGTTCTCTCACTTCCAGAATTATCAAAGAAAACACCCAGAAACATCAAGAGACAGCAAATTATTACATCTATCCACGAGCCACGCTCAGATATATAATATATGATCTTTAGTGTGTCTTCTAATAATTTATTTCTTTATTTTTGTCCGTGTACTGTACTGTTTAAAGCCAGTATATAATCCAGCCTTATGTAAACTCTCAGCTACCAACCTTTTTCAAATGTGGGTCAGATCATTTTACTGCTACTTCTCCACAACTCACCAGGAGATGTTTTTATCTGAGTTGACTAAGGACCGAAGATTTATGTTGGTGTTATAATCATATAAGGATGTAGTTGTCATGGTTACCTCACAAACAGAGGATATCTTCCGCGCCGTCTCTCCTCAGGATGAGCACATGAACAGACAAACTTTTGACAAAAAAAAACAACAATAATTTGTTCTTGTTGGGTTTTGCAGAATCAGAGGATCATTGCTGTGTGGGAGCATGTGGGGGAAAATGAGCAGTTTTGTTGTGCGACAGGATTAAAACAACACTCACTTTCTTTCAAAAGCCTGTCTTAAGCAGGAGAAAACACGTTTCTTTTTTCTTCTTCTCCCTTAACCAGAGTGTTTTAAACAAACACAACTTGTTTCCCTGAGTGACAGACTTGTATTCAGTATTGGACTCATTTTATGATTGAAACCACTGGTTATAGGAGTTATTTTTGTTGAATTAAAGGTGATCTTACTCACCTGATTGCCTGAATCTTTCCTCTCCCTGTAATGAAAGAAAAAAACAGGGATGTGGTTGGAGATGTCTGCTCAAGGTCAGATGCGCTCTGGCACTCAGTTTTTGCTTTGTTGCGTAACACAAAAAGATGATTTTTGTGTTACAAAATTGAATTGAATATATTTGTATAAACCCCTTTTGTAATTTTAACTAAACTTTATTTATATTAATTATGTTTGTATCCTTTTTTGGTTTTGGACCGGACAGAAAAAAAGGGGGAAGAAGAGAGAGGTATGTTTGGGGGCACAAAGGACAGGGGAAAAGGGTGGGTTACAGACGGAGGATGATTACAAGGGAGGGTAGAATCATAAAATAGGCAACAAGATGCTGGAAGCTTATAATCATTACAGTCAAGTGTGAATGTTGGCCTAAAATGGGCGGGGCCTGTCCACACACTCTGTTCTTACAATCATACCTGCTGGATCCAAGAGTTTTCACAAACTTGTCAAAATCCAGTTCACACGCACACCTATGCATGTGAACCAACACCTGCAGTGTTTCCTTCTGTCATGTGAATCAATAGTGCAGAGGTGAGTCGACACCTGTGCTCAGGTGAATGTTGGTGTTATGGATGATGGAAGGGAACCCCCGCCAAGGCCACAGCGACCATTCCCCCATCCCAGCCCCCGGGTACCAGCCAGGAGAGACCCGCCCACAAGCTCCTGGTAACTGCAGGAGATCCAGGAGAGAGCGCAGCAGCGGTCAGCCACGCCCACCGAGAGGAGGGACGTGTCCGCAGGCCTTCGGCGCTTCCTCTAAACATCTCCGCTTCATGACAGCGTCACGTGGGCCTTTTACAACCAATCAATAGCACTTTAGTATCGATCGATGGCGTTCAGAAACAGACTTTGGTTGAAAGACTCCTCCAGTCTGCGCCATTTCCGCTTCTGCGCAGAAGCGATCCGCTTGTTGAACAGCGGCCGTGAAGGAGCCGTCAGCGCGCATGCGCGAACTTGAAGCCCGTTCATATATTTAGAAAAATCATAACGTTTGTGACGCATTATGACGCAGCACGTCACACACCATCCAAAAAGATGACCTCATAACATCTCATCGGACGAAATATGGTGTCATATTCCACATGAACTTCAGACAGATGAACACATATTTCGTCATCACGTAGTTGTCTTAAAGTGCCTGAACTCGACGACTCAACAGTTTCAAAAGAAACCCTCAAGGATCAAGCAAAGAAAACACGAGAGACCTTAACCAACGAACGAACACGACGAAAAAGGTTTGAAAATGTCTCTTCAAGCGATCAACGAAGTGACTGAAAAACTTTTGGTCCAAAACTGCACGTTGTTCGGTCAGATTGAAAACATCAAGAAAAATCTGTCCAACGTGAAGGATTTGGAAACCAGCCACAAGACCCTGAAGAAGGAGAGGAAAGCTGCAGCTCAGGAAAACAAAGAGCTGATCAAAAGTCTGGAGACTCTGACCAAGCAAGTTCAAATCCAGATGAAAATCCACGAGGACATTGACGCGGAAAGACAGAAAATCTCTGATTTCTGTCAAAACAACGAAGAAATGAAAGAGGAAATGGACACTCTGCGATCCAAACTCTGGATCCCTGCAGAACTGACTTTGGCGCGCAGGAGGGTCAGATATGACAGTAAAAACGTGTCAAAGACATCTGCAGTTCTGCAAAAGGCGCTGCAGAAGTTACAGAGGAAGGTCGCCCGCCAAGCACTCCTGGAAATCGACTACAAACTCGAGTTTGATCGTTTCCACGCCTTGGAGGAGAAGACTGCAGACCTCAAACAGAAGCTGCAGAGCCTGGAGGCAGAAGTCTTGGAACGAGACCGAATGAGAGAGAAATTCCCCACAATGGTTAAAGAAAAATACCGTTTGGAGGAACTCAAAAAACAGTTGGAGTCCGAGATTTCAAAGCTGGAACAGCAGCCGAAAGATGCAGAAGAATCCATCATCCTGTATCACAGACTCGCTGAGGAGCTGAAGGAAGCCGCAAAAGAAACAAAAGAGCTGCAGAAACAACGGGACGAAGTCAGTGACCTTCTTCGGGACATGAAAGCAATACATTCTGGATGTGAGGAGATCAAGAAACAAACAAGGAAAACTGCCCAAATGAACTCAGATCTCTCAGAAGTCATCACAAAACTCCAAGATGAAATCAGGGGTTTTCATGATCTGAAGGACAGAGTCACGGCCGTCCAGGAGGAAAATGAGGAGAAGAAGAAGGAAACCCTCGTTCTTGAAGAAAAAAGCAACGATTTACGCTGCCAGATTCAACATCTCCAGCAGCACACTGACGTTCTTAATCAGGAACTTCAAAACCTGCAGAATCAATGCCAGAAAAGAGAACAAATGAGGGACAACTATGCCTCAATGATGGATGAAATCTGCCGCATGCAGAACCAGCAGGCAGATCTGGAAACTGAGATCTCAGCTCTGAAAGTTCAAGAAATTGAAGCTCAGGGATGGATTGAAGAGTACAACCAGCAAAAGGCTAAATCAGATCTCCTTAAAAAGGAGACCCAAGACCTCCAGAAAACTAAGGAAGATCTGACAGAGTCAATCAAAAACCTTCACTCCATCAGAGACAAAGTGGAAACACCAACCAGGACAAGCCTCCAGGAGATTTCATCAACTCCTGCAGAGGTTAAAGAAGGGCATGAAGAAAAGAATGTTGACACTGAAGAACAAGTCAAAGACATTCAGGATTTGGAAACGTTTGGCTTCCAATTGCCTGATGTAGATGATGAAGCGTGGGAGGACACTGATTCAGATGACGAGTCAGAGGAAACTCCAAGTGAGGAGGAGTCTGTGAATTCCAAAGATGGAACAGTCTCCACCAAGGACATCCAGGATTTGAAAAATACTGGCGCTTCATTGGCTGATGAAGACGATGACGATTCTGATGAAGAGTCTCAGAAAAATCTGGATGATGAAGAGTGGGAGATCATGGACTCTGATGAAGAAAATGAGGATGAGGAAGAGTCTGTGAATTCCAAAGATGGAACTGTCTCCACCCAAGAAATCCAGGATTTGAAAAATACTGAGGCTTTAGTGACTCGGGATAATCAAAAGGAGCTGGATGAGGAGGATGAGGACAGTGACTCTGATGAAGAATATGAGGACAGTGATTCAGATGAAGAGTCAGAGAAAACTCCAAGTGTGGAGGAGTCTGTGAATTCCAAAGATGGAACAGTCTCCACCCAAGACATCCAGGATTTGAAAAATACTGGCACTTCATTGGCTGATGAAGATGAGGACGATTCTGATGAAGAGTCTCAGAAAAATCTGGATGATGAGGAGTGGGAGGACATGGACTCTGATGAAGAAAATGAGGATGATGAGGACATTGATTCAGATGAAGAGTCCGAGAAAGCTCCAGATGAGAAGGAGTCTGGGAATTCCAAAGATGGAACAGTCTCCATCAAAGAAATCCAGGATTTGAAAAAAACTGAGGCTTTAATAACTCAGGAAAATCAAAAGGAGCACGATGAGGAGGATGAGGACAGTGACTCTGATGAAGAATATGAGGACAGTGATTCAGATGAAGAGTCCGAGAAAGCTCCAGATGAGAAGGAGTCTGGGAATTCCAAAGATGGAACAGTCTCCGTCAAAAAAATCCAGGATTTGAAAAATACTGAGGCTTCATTGGCTGATGAAGATGATGAAGAGTGTGAGGTCATCGATTTTGATGAAGACTTCGAGTCTTCTTCTGATGAATTAGAGGAGGATTTTAAATTTGATGACGACTGAAAAAGACAAGAGAAAGATCTCAGACCAGGGAACACACCCCACAAATGACTGAGACAATTTAGAGAAGAAAAAGGCTTTTCTATTAAAGACAAATAAAAGACAAAAAAATTAGATTAGTAGGATTTTTATTTTAGAAAAATTAGTAGGATTTTTCTCAAAGAAAAAAAATTAGATTGGTAGGATTTTTCTTAAAGAAAAAAAAATTAGATTGGTAGGATTTTTCTTAAAGAAAAAAAAATTAGATTGGTAGGATTTTTCTTAAAGAAAAAAAAGTTAGATTGGTAGGATTTTTATTAGACAAAATTCAAAAGTTAAGTGATTGGTAGGATTTGTGTTGTTCATTCACTTGCTGTCTTCTTTTACTTCTCTTTTTGGGTTTTTCCATAATTTTCCGTTCTTTTGTTTTGTATTATTTTTATTTACTTTAATTCTACCCCACACCCGTTTTCTTTTCTTTCAATGTAAGTTTAAAAAAAGTTTTTGAAACTAAAAAAAAAAAAAAAAAAAAAAAAAAAATTAAAAATAAGTAAATAGAAAAGATAAAAACTTTTTGTTACCAAACTGTAGCATTTTAGCATGGCCAGCCCAGGCAAAGCCATTTTTTAAAACATAAATCTGTGAATTTCATGTGTTTCAAAGTTTTTTGTGTTTTTATTTAAGTGTAGTGTTTGTTAATGATACTTGGAATATTCCAGGTACCTAACAATTTTTAATGCAACCACATAGAGGCACAACGCAGTGCTCACATGTGCCGGTCCCAAGTCCGGATAAATGCAGAGGGTTGTTGGATGGGAAACCAACATAAAAACAAAAGCAAATTAATCATAAACAGAACTTTCAAACCGGATTGGTCGTGGCCTGCAGAACTGTTGACCTACAGGCAGGAAATAGGACTACGGTTGGTGGAGGAAGGAGAGGATGAAAGTGGATCAAAAAGTGTGTTCATAAACTTTGTGAATATTCTCCTGACATTAGTTAGTGGCCCAGCTCAAAGGAATGATGTGGGATCACTCTCCCTGTGGGCCCATTACCTGAAAGAGAACTCAAAGGGGTTTGGGTGACCACCCCAGTCATGGAACTTGGCTTTTGGGACATGGAACGTCACCTCTCTGGAAAAAAGGACGCTGAGCTTGTATGAGAGGCTGAGAGGTACCGGCTAGATATAGCTGGGCTCACATTCTGGGCTCTGAAACTCAGTCCCTCGAGAGGGGTTGGACTCTACCATTCTGGAGTTGTACATGGTGAGAGGCGGCAGGCTTGTGTGGGCTTACTTGTGAGCCCCCGGCTCAGCCACCAAGTGTCTAAGTTCACCCCAATTAACCAGAGGGTCAAGTCCCTTCACCTTTGGATGGAGGACAAGTCTCTGACTGTGGTTTCAGCCTACGGGCTGAACAGCAGTTTGGACTTTTCAGCCTTCTTGGTGTCTCTGGGGGCGTTACTGGAAAGTGCCCCAAAGGGGGACTCGATCGTCCTCCTGGGGGACTTCAATGCCCATGTGGGCAATGACATCAGCACCTGGAGTCATGACTTTCCAATCACCTGGGCGTGATTGGAAGGAATGGCCTCCCTGATCTGAACCCAAGTGGTGAGCTCTGGGTCATGACCGAAAGAACGAGATCCCGGATACAAGCGCCTGAAATAAGCTTCTTCCGTAGGATGACTGGGCACTCCCTTAGAGATAGGGTGAAAAGCGTTTTTCCACGGAGAGAGCTCGGAGTACAACCGTTGCTCTTCAACATCCAGAGGAGCCAGTTGAGGTGGCTCAGGCATCTGGTTCGGATGCCTCCTGAACGTCTCCCTGGGGAGGTGTTCCAGCTATTACAGTCCATTACAGATATAATATGCAGCTGCCTGTGAGATGAATTGAATTGCCTCCAATCAAGCGCTGTTCACAGGCATGGCATTGCCAAATGGAGTGATAGCCTTGCCCCATGTCAACATGTTACAACACCGCCGGAGTTTACCTCATAGCCCCACTACAACTGTAAAGCTTGATTTTGGATGTCCTCTACCTTATGGAACAATGTTTTTACAAGCTGAACTGTAAACAATACATCCATACTCAACAACTGACATTGTAATTTAAATTTGTTTCAAAGCCTGTGAACTCTCCCCACCCAGTTCCTTTCAAGAACCTTATTATATTTATGACTTTCTTACATCTTCCTATTCCTTCCTTTCTCCTATCAAAGACAACTCCAAGATACCTAAATTTATGAACTTGCTCCAACACTTTTCCATAAAATTTTAGGTTCATAATAGCCTTCGGTTTCCTTGTAAAAACCATGCATTTTGTTTTATCCACTGAGAACTTGAAGCCCCAATCACAGGACCAGTTTTCCATCTTAGTAATGGCGTCCTGCACCTTTCTCTCCACATGATGAATATTCCGACCTCTTTTTCACAAAGCCCTGTCATCTGCAAATACTGCCTTCCCAAAGTCAGGTCCAATTGCATCATAGACATCATTAATTAGCACAGGACTAACCACACTTCCTTGTGGGGTTCCAACATCCACTAGATATCTATTAGAAACAGACATTCCTTTTCTGACTTGCACATCTCTATCAAATAAAAGCACTCTTTTATTGAAGGTGTCTTGTTGATCAGCTATTATTTTCACCTGTTGTCTATTCCACTTGCACAAAAACATGTGAAATTGATTGTCAGTCAGCATTGCTTCCTAATTGGACCGTTTGATTATACATAAGTATGAATGAATTGGAATAACGTTGAGTTGTTTAGGTGTTCCCTTTGCTTGTTTTTTTTTTTTTTTTTTTTTGCAGCAGTGTATATAAATAAGTGATTTAGACCAAAAAAATGCTGTTGGCGCTTTTCACTGGTTTGATGTTCTGACCTGCCATGACACCCGCTGGTCACTAGGAGGCAGCAGCGTGCGACCAGAGCCAAGAGTCTTCCGGAAGTTCAGGAACCGGCCGAACAGACCGATTCCCGCAGCAGCACCGGCTCCGTCTCTTTGTCCGCCTCCTCCTCGCTGAAGCAACATCTAGCGTAACACCATGGCCAATGTTGTGGATACAAAGTTGTACGACATTCTGGGGGTGTCTCCGTCCGCAACGGAAAATGAGCTAAAGAAGGTAATTTGTCGGGGAAAACGCAACGGAGCGAAACGACACCAACGTGTACCCAGAGTTTTAACCAGGAAATGCGATGCCTAGCTACGTTAGCTGCTATCGGCTTCATAAAGGATCAGGCTAAAGTGGCCTGGATCTTCCGCAGTGAAATGCAGCTGTAAACTTTGACCCGTTTTGAAACTAGATAACAAATCGTGACACGTACGTTTAATCTAACATTGTACAGAAGCATTGGTTGAAGAAGAGCGAGTCTTTGTTCATCTTGTACCAATCTAATCGTTGACCTCACGGCGTTAGCATTAGCTTAGAGAAGTGACGCGCGTGCTAATCACGTTGTGTTTCGTAATCTTTTTCTTTTTGCCTCAAACGGATAATTACTCAGTCATTAACCCTTCAGTGAAGCGAGGACTTAACCGGGTTAGTCAATAAGTGATTAAATGAGTTCGGGTTGAGTTTCTGTGAGATTATTGTCTGTGACCAGTGACTGTACGGACAGCTGTGTCATTAACTAAATAAACAAGTATGTGCGAGTTACCGTTTAATGAGAATTTTATTTTATTGAGTTTCCCAACGTTTCGTTTTTGGTTTAAACGTGTATTTGGTTTGAACAAGAATCGCCTCGTGGTGCCGTACTCTCTCTCTCTTTCTGGTAACTTCTTTCGGTAACGTGTGCCTTTTGTCGTTACAAATACAAGCTACCACCCAAATGGGGAGAAAGTCCTGTTTACTTATTTTTGTACAATATATAAGGGGTTGCTTTGATGGATAAACATTGACTAGCAATTCTATTTAACGTAGATTACTGAAACCTTAGCCTGGAAACTGTCCGACTTTTTTTTGTTTAAAAACGGATGTATCTCCTCTGGTAATAAGAAAGATGGAACATTTGCCGGCCTTAACATCAAACTCACGTGGGTTATATAATCACCATGTTGTTGAGTCACATCAATTCCAGTTAAGATGTGATGAACTTTTAAAATATTTCTTCTGCTGTTCTTCTAGGCCTACAGAAAACTGGCAAAAGAATACCATCCTGACAAGAACCCAAATGCAGGCGACAAGGTAAGACCCCTGTGAAAATAATGCAACTAGGCTTTGTCTTTGGTTGGTGGTCATTAACTGTTACGGCATCATGCTTTTAGTTGAATCAAAGTCAATAAAAACTGTTGTTTTTGTATTAAAATAAACATGAGTGAGGATGTGTGTACATTAAATGAGAAAAACAGCTTGAGCACGAGGCTGCCTGGTTGCTTGTATTTGTGGGGCTTGTTCATTTGATACTAAAGACATTTTCGTCATTTTCGGTGAGCTGTGATCAGCAGCCAGGAGACTGAAAGCACGGTGAAAGCTGAAGAAAACCTTGACTTAATGTCTGAATGCTGCACCATGGGACTTATTGTTCTGATCAATGACTTTTAGTCAAAGTTAGT
Source organism: Oryzias celebensis (assembly GCA_014656515.1). NCBI lineage: Eukaryota > Metazoa > Chordata > Actinopteri > Beloniformes > Adrianichthyidae > Oryzias > Oryzias celebensis. Next base: position 4,462,804 of record BNCR01000003.1, read on the forward strand.
TGCGAAGTTTGTTCTCTGCATTTAACTCCATCCCCTGAGCGTGAGCTGTTAGGGGTCTTGTTAACTAATCCAGTTTTTCAACCAGTGTTCCACAGTTCACTGTGCCCTAAAAAATGGTCAGGTAGTAAATTATACAATTTCCCCATATAGTCTAAAAACAGGAAAAAGTAGGAATAAATATGAAAGATCATAATACTTTTCTTTTTGTTTATTTTAATCTCATTCAAAACGCTTTGAGAAGAATTAATATATATTATTATTACAGACTAGAGAGTTTCTTCTTCTTTTTAAAAATAATTTTTTTGGTTGTCTGTGTGCCTTTTTTGCCAAAGAAAAAGCTAACTTTGGCTCAAAAATTGTTTAAAAAATATCGAGTCATTCTTATCAGTGACTCCTCCACTCAGTCCGGTTATCATAAACCCCACATTTAAGTCCATAATTATTTCTTTTTATATATTTTTTTTTTATCACGAACCATCAAAATTACAAAGACATGCACTGACAACAACATATTTCGGAGCTCGGAGCCATTTTTGCAGTCTATTGTAATCCAACTGTGGATTTGATCCCACTTTCAGGGCAGACACTCTAAAACTAGGCCACTGAACTGTCTCTGATAATGGAGCACCTTCACAGCAATGTGTAAATATTTACATTATTTTCTTGCTTCCCATAAAATATTTTCTCCATCTAACTGTGAACACGAATTATATGTGACGTCGTCATGGCATCTGGAATTTCAAGTCTTTTTCTTTGAAACGTTTCAAAGAAAGAACATTTTTATGTCATTTTCAACACATTTAAAGACACCCAAAAAAATCAACAACATGAAAATCAAGTTACCAACAGTAAATCTGAAACAGGTAATTTCGAGTAGGAACAACAGAGGTGGAACCTGGCTGATAAACTGACAGATGTGCACAACACACTTTTATTTATTTAAGGCTGATTTTAAATAATTAACAACACTTTTATTTAATGATTTAATGGAGTATACATTTATTTAGTATTGTCTCTTCTGGATCTCCATACTTGTAGCCCTCATCTTTTTGTGTAAAGAAAAGATTCTTTTCCCAGCTTTTGTGACATTTCCATTCCATAAGGAGCCATATCTGATAGAATGAAATGAGAGTTTTCTCTTAAAGTAACGCGCTTCTATAGTCACCTGTGTCCTGGACACATCTTAAATGAATCATTAGACTCACCTGTGTTTGAATGCCTGTTCATTAGAATTGTGCAGGCTTAAGTGTGGCCTTTCTTCTAAGACTATACTTTGGGTGTTCTCATTTCTGCAACATGGGCTTGATTGCATTTGGAAAATCACTTTTTTGTGTGCAAACTAACAAATTCTAGCAACCAATGGCCCACATTTGCAGGAGTATTGTGAATTAGAATATCTAGGAAATGTCGATTCTGAAAGGACACTAAAGGTTCCCTGAAAAATGTAGTGGGAGCACTGTTATGCTGAGCACTGTATATCAGATAGAATGATCAGCAGAATATCAGCCTATGAGATTTCATTAAGAAAGGAGTGCTAAAGTTCTATTTCCTTCCGCTCGTTACTTTTGATATTTGATTTAATTTAGATCATTTTTCTGTTTTGTTTTTTTATCATGCGTGACAGAGTACGTTATTTAAAAAAATATTAACATTCAATTACTGCTTTATTTATGTTACATTTGTCTACAAAATGTTTTAATAATTCAGAATAATATTGAATTACTAATGTTTTTACATGGATAGAATTGGTGCTTTGTTTAAAAGGAAACTATTCATGTTTTTCTTGTTATTCAAGATCTGCAGTTTTATCAAAATACTATAGAAAAACGAAATTCTGTACTAAAATACTAAACTAAATACAGTATTTTGTTATGTACAAAGATAATTGTTGAAGCACTTTTTTAATGAATTAACTGCAATTTGCTAAATAAATGTACTTCCCATGAGATAGTAATGTGGGAAAAAAATCATACAGTCTTAAACTGCTTGACTTTCTTCTATTTTGGAGGAAATCTGTCACTGGTATAAAGTATGTTTTTCATTTTATGCTCACAGCTGTAGATTATTTGTATAATTTTTGTTCTAACATTTGTGTATTTTGAAAAAGGAAGAATGCACTTTGAAAGAACAGCAAGCAGAACACGAGCAGCCTCAGAGCGAGCAGACACGCCTGTCTGTAGTCCGTTGTTGTTGTTGCTATGGTAACAAACCAACAGAAAAGTGAAGTGTGACTGACCTTTTGTGTGGGTCAACCTGTGATGATCTTGGATGTTTGCCTGTGTTGACTTGTATAAAATATTAACACATTAGGATTTACTCACCTACCAATACATTTTACTGAATGTTTTCTTATTTTAGTTTGGATTTATGTCCTCATTGAAGTGTTTTGCTGCAGGTCTTTGTTTGTATTTACACTTTTTTACTAAAACAATGTCACCTTCTATGCATGTCGTAGTTCAAAGAAATAAGCTTTGCCTACGAAGTTCTGTCGAACCCCGAGAAGAAGGAGCTCTATGATCGCTATGGAGAGCAGGGCTTACGGGAAGGAGGTGGGGGTGGCCCGGGCATGGACGACATCTTCTCCCACATTTTTGGTGGCGGTCTCTTCGGCTTCATGGGTGGTCAAGGAAACCGCTCCAGAAACGGGGGACGACGAAGAGGAGAGGACATGGTCCATCCACTGAAGTGAGCCTGAGAGTGTGGACTCGGCGAGAAGCATCATTTGAGTTTTCTAAATGTCTCTTTGCTCCTCAGGGTTTCATTGGAGGACCTTTACAATGGAAAAACAACCAAACTCCAACTTAGCAAGAATGTTTTGTGTAGCTCCTGTAATGGGTAAGTTGTGTGAACATTGGTTTAGTGAGTCTCAGTCTGAGTCCACGTCAACTTCATATTGATGATTGCAGACAAGGAGGCAAGACGGGCGCCGTACAAAAGTGTACCACATGTCGGGGGCGCGGCATGCGCATCATGATCAGACAACTGGCCCCAGGCATGGTCCAGCAGATGCAGTCTGTCTGCACCGACTGCAATGGAGAAGGTAGAAGGAATGCTGCGGTGAAGCCCGTCCTCTGTGTTCCTGGCACATTTTTCAGTCATTGTTGTCATTGCTTCAAATCCCCAGGCGAGGTCATCAGTGAGAAGGACCGCTGTAAAAAGTGCGAAGGCAAGAAAGTTGTGAAGGAGGTGAAGATCTTGGAAGTCCACGTGGACAAAGGGATGAAACATGGACAAAAAATTACCTTTGGGGGAGAGGCGGATCAGGCGCCTGGCGTGGAGCCTGGAGATATAGTCCTTGTCCTCCAGGAAAAAGAGCACGAGGTGAGAGTCAGCTCTGAAATCAGCCCAATCCAGTACTGGTTGTAGATGCATATTTTAAACAGGAAGTTTTACTGATTGTTTTGTGCCAAATTGATGATTTAGAACTCTCCCAACTAAAACAACTTTATATCTGCAAACGGTCTGGTTTTCTGTGCAAATATGATAATATTTCCAATAGGGTTGCAGCAATTGATTATTTATGTATCAACATTGTCAGTAATCTTCTCCAAGCCCTGAAGCAGAAGTTCAGCAGGCATTGATGTCACAAGTCAACAAAAATCTGTTTTACATGTTCAGGACTTCTTACAGTTAATGAATTCTGTGCCTTTTACCCTTAAACACCGGAGATGCTGTCAGTAACACCTCAATAACATGCCCTTTGATCTGCCGTAACGCTTTTGTTGTTTACGCCATTAACGTGAATCAGCTGAGTCTGAAGCGGACAAAAACAGCTTTGCACCGATGTGGAACACATTGCTGCTGTGAAGTGACAAGGCTGCTGGAATTACGTTAGTTTGATAAACGCTTACAGAGTTACGTTAGTCAAAAGAACGTAAACACTGGAGCTGAAGCTCCGGTGTTAAAGGGATAAATGAGAAAATGTTCAATAGTGGTATATTTGTACTTTGTTAGATGAAAATACAGAGAATCCATTACAGATGGATTACTTTCATCCAACATAGTTCAGATCATGAAGCACATTATTGGCATTTTGCAGCTTTTATTTCTTGTTTTCTTTACTTGAACTCCAGCTGTTACAAATGTATATTTATATGACTTGACTGTGACCCACTGGTTCTTCTGGCCTTCAGTTTTAATGACAGCAAACTTGTAATTTTCTGTTCTACTTTAGGGTTCTGCTAACAGGAGGTCTGATCTTAAATGAATCCTGGTTTAATTGAATACCAAAACTCATGGTGTGAATCGTATCTTGGTTTTAGATTAGCAGTTCAGATCCCTTTTCAAATAGGTTAAAAAAAGAGAGAGAGACAACCAGATTAAAGGTTACAATTTATTTTCTAAAAAGCTTTAAAACATATATATTTATTAATGCTGTCAATTGATTAAAAAATTAATCAGATTAATCAAACTTTTGGATTGTGATTAATATGTTTATGTTAAACAAAAGTGCATTCTGGTGCATTACATCCACAGCTCACGTGTGCCGAACTGCAGCCAGTGATCCATACAGATCGTGGATCAGTCATGATCTGTTACACCCTTCAAATGGACACATTTGTAGTAGTGATTGTTGATCAGAGAACGATCATCTTGAATAGTAAGAATGTAGAAACTGTTTTCTAGAGACATCACAAACAGTCCCCAGCTGATCTCATCACAGGAGTTACATTCTAAAAATAAGTCGTGATCAATCAAAACTGCAAATAATTCTTTTAATTTTTAATCCTGTTAAACTCCTCACTACACATTTTAAACACTTTTCTCAGACAGACATGAACATTTTACTCTTCTCACTACTTTAAACTCTCGAAGTTCAAACCTTCATGGAAAAATAAGTCAATTTTATTGAATGAAAAGATTTATCTAAATGTGGTGAGGAAAATGTATTCTGTACAAAGGAGAAGATGAGTTCAGCAGACAAATAGAACGCAGAACAGAGTGCACAGTTAAAAAAAAACCAAACATGCAAGAATGTGCTAAAAAAAAAAAAGCAAGACCTCGAAAGATGCAACAACGGGAACGCTGAACAGAAATTCCTCCCTAATGCAAACGTGAAAGTGTTTTTTACGTACTATTTATAAACCAAACAAAAGCATCAACAGCTCAGAGATCAGCCATGTCTGGAGAGATTTTATTTATGTTTGGTTGCTTATCATCAGTCATTTGTATTCTTTTTTCAGATATGTCTTAAGTTGAGTTTCGTGCTCTCAGACTGAGGAAAAATGTTTGATTCTGTTGAACGTAAACTAGAATCAAGACAACATATTTGACATCTTCTACCAGAACAAACTGAGTTAGACGATCTACTGTCAAATGTCACAGATGATGGAGAGTAAACAACAAACGTTTTTTTTTTTTAAAGACATTAAAGTTTTCCATCATTGTGCCAAACAGCTGCTGTGTTCTGTTCAGCTCGTGTCGGATGTTCTGGTTCTGTGGTCGAGTCATCCATGTTCTGCTTTCATACTTTGTTCGACATAAAAACAAAGACTGATTTAACTAACATCCAGGTTATTCTACCCTTCTGTTGATAAGCTGCGTTATTCTGATGCTCGATTGTTTTTCCTTTTCCAGACTTTTAAAAGAGAAAAAAATGACCTCTTCATAAATCACAAGATTGGCCTTGTGGAGGCGCTGTGCGGCTTCCAGTTCACGCTAAAGCACTTAGATGGAAGACAGATCGTCATCAAGTATCCTGCTGGAAAAGTCATTGAACCAGGTTCATCATCTCCCTTCATTTCTTTAAATTCAGATATTTTTTTTCATTCACTGTCTGGCAGAGTCTGCCATGAAGAAGTTAAAGACGGGAATCTTAAGGTGCTGCAAAGATATAGAGTTTGACTGTCAGCCTCCTTTGGTGTCCTCCAGGCTCAGTCAGGGTGGTGCGTGGAGAGGGGATGCCCCAGTACCGGAACCCATTTGAGAAGGGGGATTTGTACGTCAAGTTTGATGTCCAGTTTCCAGACAACAACTGGATCAGCCCAGAGAAAATGACGGTGAGACAACTTGCAGCGTTTGCAGAATTTACTGGATTCAGAAAGTGTTAAAGACCCCCTCCAATCAACTTCTGATCTATTGTAAAAGCATTCTCAGCTGTCTTTAATTATGATTGTATAGGGCTGGGCGAAATATTGATTTGATCGATTCATTCAAAGTTTTAGTAAAACCAGCAGAAAAACTCAGGGGGAAAATAAAGCTTGCTGCTGTTTTACAAGCGCACGTGAAGCGGCCCACCCCTACTCCCTTAGCGTCCGTACGCTTCTCTGTGTAGCGGTCAGCTTAGGCTGATCTAGCAGCAGGACGTGGCGGTTTTTTAAAAGGATCCAACAGAAATGGAGGATAAAACAGCTGGACTCACAGCAGCAACAGAGTTGAATAAAGTCTTGATTTGGGGACAGCGATGTTGTTGCACGCTGATGCTACAATGCTATATCCTGAGCTAACGAGGTGTGCCGCTTGTCTCCAGTTTGTGACAGATGTCAGGAAATATTTTCACAGAGCGGAATTCAAGACGTGGCGGATGAATACAGCAAACATAATTCAGGGGATATTCATAAAACGGTATTTTCTAAACAGTCACAGAAGTGAATCCCCTTTGAATTAAACTTTAACAATATCTAACATAACCGAGGCAGTGTTGAGCTGAAAAAAAACCCCCTCGTGAGAGCGCTTTATCTTTACTGTCCATGACACGATGACAATAATCCAAAACATTATAATGCTTTTAGGCTGTTTTTAAAAGGTTTCATATAAAAGTGAATTAACTGAGGCAGAATAGGACATTTTCTGTTAATCTGCTCCACTGTAGTAAATCTGTCTGTTTTCTCAGCATGTTTTCATTTGAGTTTATTGTTGGATGACATTAACGATGTGTTCGTACTATTTATGTAATACTTTTATGCCAAATGCCAAAAGCAGAGACCACAGACTAATTAGAAATCTGAGTCACTTAAAACGGTTATCTTCTGTTTTTGTTATGCTGTGGCGCTCTATCTCTATCTCTCTCTGTGTTGAAAATATTATTTTCTAAAATAACACCTATAGTTTTTCAGTGTAAAATAAGGTAATTTTTTTTTTTACAGTAGAAAATGAAATGTTGACCAGTGGGGTTGTGACTTCAAACTTAAAGCATCAAACCACATGCAGCAAAACCTGCTTGATGGTCGTATCTGCCAAAAGTGGGAGTACAACAAATTTGTTTAAACACCTGGAACAGGAAATCTGTCAAGTGCAAGAAGTTTCTTTTTATGAGAGGCTTAAGCTAGTGGTAGCTCATAAAACATCTACAAACATGTTTACAGCTGGGATTTACTTGAACCTCCTGTTTGAGCATATTTCCAAAGGAGAAATAAAAGTATTTTGTTAAATATATTCTGTCATTTGAAATGTAAAACAAGGGAGAAAAAAAGTGGTTTAAAATCGGATTTTGTGTGAAAAAATCTGAGATTTTTTTTATGTATATATATATATATATATATATATATTCCCATTCCCCAGCTCTATGATTAAACCATTGCATTGGGATACCCTTGCTTGCTTCTTAAGACAGGCATGTCCAAAGTATGGTCCAAAGGTCAAATGTAGCCTGCATTGAAATTGCCACCAGCCTGCAGGCTCCTTTCATAAAGTCAGTAATATGCGCATTTCTAAAAGCCGTGTGTACGATTTCTTCTTTGTGGTTGCGCAAGTTACGTTTTTGTACTCTCTTTAAACCTGTGGCAACACTGTTGTGTGACTCTTTGACACTTTCTAGCTCATTTTAGGGCCACCACTTTTCAGGACAGGTGGAACCTGACAAATTTTTTGAGTGAAATATGAAACAATTGTCTGCACAATATGCCAAGAGACTCTGGCTGTTTGCAAGAAGTTCAACATTAAGAGGGGCTACTAGATGAGACATGCCAACTTCAACAACTGGAAATGAAGGGTGCGAAAAGATAGACAGTAAATGTAGTTGGAACGCATTTGTTTTCTATGGGAACGAATTCAAATATGTCTTTGCAATCAAATATTTATTAGTTCATTTACATTTAGTATTAACAATGGTTGGCCCTTAAATATTTACACTTCACCGAATGTGGCCCTTTATGCAGAAAGTTTAGACGAAGAGAAGAAGAGAAGAAAAATGTTCTCCACCATCACCCAGTCTATAACAAATTCACAGCGGTAATTTGTTTTTCTTTTAAGCTCAATTTTCTTTACATATGTCCTCCCTCATGAGAAAAACACCACTAGAACATATTAAAACACCATCTTCGTTGGGGTGGGTCTGTAAATAAAAAGACTCCATAGTGTTTTCCTGCTGGTTTCAGTCCCCTCCTCACTGTGGGGAAATAAGCTTAACTTCTCAGAAACCTTGACCGATTTGGAAGTGCCTTTTCATCATCGTTGTTTTTGTAGGAGCTGGAGGACATGCTGCCCTCGCGGCCGGAGCCCCCCATCATCACCGGCGACTCAGAGGAGGTGGACCTGCAGGACTACGATGTCAGCCAGAGCTCCACATCTGGTGGCCGCAGAGAGGCGTACAACGACAGCTCAGATGACGAGAGTGGTCACCACGGGCCGGGTGTGCAGTGTGCTCATCAGTAATCACAATTTTCCTCTTTCACATACCAATAGATATAAAAAAAAAAACATGGCCTGCATCTACTTGGGGGGGGAAATGTATGGGTTTCAGAGTAAGGAAGGATGTAAGCGAGACTGAGAGGGCCTGGTAGCTCCACAGATCCAGCACCTTAAACCATTGAATTGTTACTAACACGGCCTGCTCCATCTGCGGAACGCTGCGGCAGAAATGGACTCCTTTGAGACTTCAGGTAGATGTTGTAAAGAGTGTCTAAGATGCATAAACGTAGTTGCCTCGGTGAGCGCCTTGTGAATCTGTCATCTGGTGTTCACAGTTATTCCCTCCCTCATAAAACAAAAATCCAACCCTCTTCTTTAACGGGAGCTCCAGATCAGACAGTTTTGTTTCTTGTTTGCTGAGCCTGTGATTGCATTCTGTTTTCATAGTATTTACATTAATTTAAAATAAACTAACTGATGTGCGGAGGTGCTGAGCTCTTTTCTTCACAGACTCGTTCTTTCTGCAGCGTTTGTAGGACTTGTTTCTGATTTTTACACATTTTTTTTTTCTTTTGTAGTATTTTACCTTTTCTTTGCATTTTAATTCAAAACATTAGCTGTGTATATCATTAAAGTGGTTGTTGGTAAACCTCTGCAACTGCTAATTCCTGAGCTGTAATTTTTTCTTTTTCTTCTTTTTTTTTTAAGAAAAGCATTGGTGAAATGAGGAAAAAAAGTATATTCTATTTGTGCTGAGACCATTTGCATGTAGACCGCGTTGGTTCCTGCACTTACCAAACATACAGGAAATGCAGCACTCTCCTTAAGAAATGTTTATGAAGTTGTTGAATAAATTCCCAAATATAATGCTGTGTGTGTGTGTGGCCCATTTTATTCAGTGTTATAAGGTTAAATGGTTTAACAATTCAAACCTACAATATATATAAAATCTGATATTTGATCTTTCTGAATAAAACTAGTTACGAAATTGTGGATCATTGAAGTGCCATGTTAATTTAGTGCTGGTGAAATAAAATTATTCAAACATTTATTGTCGGATAACAATGAAAAAAAAGTTCAATGATGACCATTGAGTACGATAGATCGTAAATTCACAAAATGTAAAAGTTGAACATTAGGTTTTTGTCCGGATAAACGCAGTTTTGCGTCGAGTGACCGGTGGCGCCGTGGCTTAGTTGGTTAAAGCGCCTGTCTAGTAAACAGGAGATCCTGGGTTCGAATCCCAGCGGTGCCTTTTGCTTCATAACCTTTAGGTGGGTTTAAATGATGAGTTTGTACCACAAGGAGGCGACAATGAAACTTAAAAAAACACATTCTTTTCATTAAACTTGGGTGACTGAACGTTATCCTAAATTCTACCAGTGGACTTTTATCGTGGACACAATATTTTACATTCTTTTTATGCTTTCATTTCAAAAAACCTGCAAGAATAAAATGACAAAGACACAAGTGTCATTTAAAGGAAAAAGTTAAAACGGAAGTCGAGGGTTAGGTCCTTCAAAATAAAGTAACCTCAGAAGTTAATTTTTCTTATAAAAAAATGAAATACCGTTAATTATAAACATACATTTACAAACATACAATTATAAACATACATTAAAAGAAGAAATTAAAACGAAATTAAAACGAAAAGTAAATTTGTACTGTGTTATATCCCAGAAACATTTGTATTTCTTTAGAAATTTTGTGTTTCATAAAGTTAGGTCAAGTTGACCAAAACATTTTTACAATAAATTGGAAAAAGTAAACGACAAAAAAAAATCAATCAAAATGTATTTTAAAACATGCATGTAAATGAAACCTTGGGTTTTGAAAAAAAAAAAAAAGAGCGTTGACTTTTTTGTTGTTGTTTGTTTTGTTTACTCTTTCTAGGATGTGGATCATTTAGGAACTTTTATTGTTCTCGTATGTCATGAAAATTTTATTTTAGTAATAAAAAATAATAAAACTGTGAATAAAAAGCAGACAAAATACAATCGTGTGTTAGGATTATTTAACGTCATGCGAAAACATCTCGTCTCTCTGTTGTCACGTCTCTTTTGTTTTGAAAGAGCCAAGCGGAAATCAAGTGGGTTGTTATTTCCAGCATCACCTGCTCAGCCCGGCAGGCCCTACGAAGGACAATGCGCCTTAGATACGTGCCGGACCTCCACTGGATCACACGCGCCAGCGAAGTGGCTCCCAGATAAGACCTGGGGTCCTGCCCGAGCCATGGGGCCCACGGAGATCCCGGTTCGGCTGCTCGGAGCGTTATGGTTCGGCTGCGCTCTGCTCTGCGCAGGTGAGAGGCAGCGGAGATCCCGAACCTCTCTGTTTGGGTTCCTCAAGCCAGACGTGACCGATGCTCGGATGCGCCGTGCCGGTTGGAGGCGCTTTATTTTGAAATGTTGTGATGTTGTCACACCTGGATGTGAGGAGGAGGAGATGGAAGAGGAGGAGAGCATCTTCCTCGTGCCTGCGGAGACCTGCGGCTACATTGATCTGTGGTGGGAAAGCGATCGGGGTTAGTGTGGAAACATGGATTCACAAACGTGATGCTGCTATCAGCATTACATCACTGCCTGTCTGCAGCCTGCCTCTCTTCCTCCTCTTCCTCCTCCTCCTCCTCCTCCCTCTGTTGTCCCGCACTGCACATCATGGGCACGAGCACAAAGGGAAAGGCTTTGAAGGTGTTTGAGGAGACAGTGATTATGGAGAAGGGTTTCTGTGGGAATTCTGAAGTCACAAAGGTGACCAGAAGTTCTGGGGTTCACGTGGTTCTGGTGAGTCCAACAGTATCTTGGTTCTGGAAAACCTCCATCCTGCCATTACCTGACATTTCAGACCAGACATCAGTTAGAGCTGCAAAAATGGATCACTTTGCTCCTCCTGAAACCACCAAATCTGCAAGAAAACACAGAACAATGTTTCTAAAGCTAAAAAAAAATGGTGAAATATTAAAATCTTTACAGGTTCAGGGTCCAGTATCGTCATCTGACATAAATCTTTGTTTTATTATTCTGGTTCAGTTTAAAATGAAATTCTCCTTCAAACGTCTGATTTTATGAACATTTTGAGATGAAAATAATCATGAAAGATACTTAAATCTTATTAAATATTGCTGTAGATGATCTTCTTGGGTAATTCAACATTTTTACATAGTTTAAAATACGAATGCTTTTCTTTCTTTGCACCTGATGCCTAAACCTCAGGGTGTTTGCAACAGGATCAATAAAGTTTACATGATTTTATTTTGAAATTATCTTCAGCAAAGTCTCTAAAAACTGAAATGGATGGATTAGACTGGTTTTTTCCTTTGCACCGCCTGAGCCGGAGACCGCACACTCTGCTTACAATGCAGGAAGGAGGGCCTTTTTTCTGCCACACTTCAGTGTTTTTGTGAGTTTTCTTTCTAAAGATGGTGAATTCTTCTGTGGACTCTCGCTTTCATGCATGTACCGGACCTTCTATTAATAAAACACCCTCCTCTGAGTCAGAATCTCTAGTTTTTTTTGCTCAGATTTACCGGGTTTGATTTACCTCAACAGCAGCTCTGCTTTAGAAACGCCATCATTTTTGCAAAGATGGACGTGCTTGTCGATATCCATCTGTGAGCTCTTAATGACACACACAGCCCAGCTTCATCCTGCAGCTGACTTCACTGATGCATCACCAGGGTCTGATGCTCAGCGTTCTCCAAGCTGTCAGAATCTGCACTGAACTGATCCTCCTTCCTGCTGCAGGACCAAACAGACCCAAACAGACCCAACAATTTGAATCTGAATGTCAGAAACAACAAACCTTTGACCTTAAAGTTGACCCAGAAAGTTAGGCACAAACAACTAAGACACTTTTAAAAATTCAGGTGTTTGTCTTCATGCTGCAGAAAGGTTAAAAACCAAGAACTGTGATTTAGAATCAACAGTCAAACATTTTGGGTTTCTTCAGTCAAAGATGTTTTAGTTCAAATCTCTAAAACAAAACAGAAACGTTTTGGTCAAAATGCACAAATGCAGATTTGGTAAAGCCCAGGCGGCACAAATCAACTGTCAAGCACAGATGTGCTGGCAAAGTCCAGCAAAATCCAGAAAAAATCCAGTAAAAGTCCAGTTAAAAACTAATTAGTCTGTTTGTAGTCAAGTTAAAATCCAGTCAAACTTCAGTTAAAATCTAGTTCAATTCCAAGTAGAGTTTAAGTCCAGACATTCCAGAAAAATCCTGAATGAAAGTTCAAATAAAACTCAATAAAGTAAAGGATTCTGAGGTTGAATGTGATGTTTTGCGTTACGTAATGTTCTGGTAAGAACAGTGAATGACCTTTCAAATTGATCAAAGCTCTGCTAAAAGGATTTCTGCTTCTTCTATTTCGTCTCTGCATCATCAAAAAAGAAACAAAGCAATGGAGAAAGTGATGTCCTCATTTCTGTCACAGTTCAGAGATTCCCCGACTGAAGGGTCGGCTCCGTTTCGGCGTCTCCTCCTCACAGACCTGCATTTGAACTGTGGGGCTTTTCTGGCTGCCGCTCCCTGAGGAGGTGGTGTCAGGTGGAGTCAGGGTTGCCGCTCTTCTCAGCTGTGATGCTCCGCTGTCCGCTCTCTCTCTGGCTGCAGGCTGCAGTGAGCAGGTGGAGGTCCACACGGAGCGCAGGGGTGTCATCTACAGCCCCTCCTGGCCTCTAAACTACCCCTCAGGGGTCAACTGCAGCTGGCGCATCCAGGGGAGTCAAGGGGAGGTCATTACTATCAGGTACCCTGAGTTTTTCCTGCGTGTTTTGTGATTTTTTTTCACAGAAAAAGCGTCTCAACAAGATTATTGTGTTTTAGTTTTCGTAACTTCGACATGGCGGATTCAGGGAAATGTTTGGGAGACTGGCTGCTCCTGGCACCAACCAGGAGTGGGGAGACCAGGCTGTGTGGCTCAATGCTGCCTCCTCCATTCATCTCCACCAGGGGGCGCTTTTGGCTCTTCTTCCACTCCCAGGCCAACAGCTCCGGGCAGGCCCAGGGCTTCCGCCTGTCCTACATCAGAGGTGAGGAGCAGGAGACCAGCATTATGATGCTATTTAGTCAGTGATCTGTTTTCATGGCAGAGCAGCTGAAAGACATCTTTTTTTAATATATTGAGGAACAACAATGATTCAAATGAAAGCTGTGGGCAGCATTATGCTTTCCGCCTCCTGCCCTCGCCGCTCTGCTTTGAACATCCCCCACTTGCTAGACGCCCCTCACTCTCCTCCTCTGCTCCTCCCATCCTGATCAGAGCTGCACTTGACAAATTCATTTTCAAAAAACAAACCACTTTTTTCAAAATGGTGGCTTTTCTGTTGGTTTTATCTCCATGGTAACCATTTCATCTCTTGGTCGTCTGTGGGTGACGTTGACATCTATGTAATTTTTAGAAGCATTGGCAAAAGTAAATTTGTGAATTTCCTTAGCAACAGAGGTTTTTTGTTAACTACACCCTCATTCCTAATATGGTCATAGGTTATGTCGTATAGTTCTGTTGAGCTTGCGCCAGGGATTACATTTTTACAATATTCTGAGCAACAGCGAAACAGCAGTTTTGCGAGCTCGCCACGTTTGAAATCTACAAACTTTAAAAACTTTTTATTTTCTTAAGTAGCTTTCCAACGATGCTTGACAAGTTCGGAGGCGATAAATCAAAAGCCCAAGGAGGAGTTTAACTAATAGAAGCCACTAAATGTGATTTTATTATTATTTATTATTCAAGATGGCAGCCTCTTTTCAAGGTCAAAGGTCAACATAACCGGTTGTGGACTTAGCCCGATGTCGTAAATATGAAATTTCGTAAAGATCCCATTTTGTGTGAAAATGTGAAAATCCAGAAATGTCACTCTTTGCCACAAAATGGTCACCAATCAGTTTTATTTTTAAGGTACAAATATTGTCAAATTTGAGTAGAGATTAACAAAATAAAGTTCTTTTTTTAAATGACTTAAAGTTGTGAATAAGGTGTGGAAAACCACATTTGTGTATAAAATGTTTGGCTATAATTAAGAGGATGTTACACTTATTGTCTCTATTTTTTTATGCTAAAATACTGAACTGAAAAGTTTCATTTCCAACTAAGAATGATTTTATTTTCTCAAAGCTCATGGAACGTTCTCCAGATCTCTACAGTAGCAGACTGACAGTTACTGCAGGTGTTTGACAGAAAACACAGGGATCATCCTCCAATTGAATCTAATGATCTCTTAAGCAGAACATATCCTGACATGCATCTGGATGTAGCTTTAGTTGCTCTTTTGTTTGAAAAAGCCCATGAGAGGATTTTTCTACCGGCAGGAAGAGGAAACGTCTTTGTTCTGTCTGCTGCAGGTCACCTGGGTCAGAGCAGCTGTCAGTCAGACGAGTTCCTGTGCGGAAATGGGAAGTGTCTTCCTCGCTCCTGGAAGTGCAACGGTCAGGATGAATGCGGGGATACTTCGGACGAACGCAGCTGCTCCCCGCCTCCCACGCAGTTCCACGCCGGCGTCTGCCCCCTCGGCTCTCTGCCTTGCACGGAGGCGCAAACCACCCGCTGTCTGCCCGCCACCCTGCGCTGCAACGGCGTTCCAGAGTGCACTGACGGGACTGACGAGCTGGGCTGCCCCGACACTTCCTGCGGGAAACACCTGGGAAACTTCTACGGCTCCTTCGCCTCTCCAGATTTTTTCCGTGTGAACCGGAGCGCCGCGTCTGAGCTGAGGTGCTCGTGGCTGCTGGACACCCAGGACCCCAAGCCTGTCGTGCTGCAGCTGGACCTGCAGCTGGGGCCTCGAGATTCTCTGCATGTGTTCGACGGGCTGCTGCAGAGCGCAGAGCACCTCCTCCAGGTGCTGTCGCATCACAACAACAGGCGGCCGGCGCTGCTGGAGTCCAGCAGCGGCCAAATGAGCATCCTGTACATGGCAGAGCCTCACAGCCCGGGGCGAGGCTTCAACGCCACCTACCAGGTTGGGTGTGTTAGGTTTCATGAGCTCCTTTGTTCTGTCTGGAAATGTTCAGTGTATATGATCATCCTCCGTCCCCACAGGTCAAAGGTTACTGTTTTCCCGGAGAGCGACCCTGCGGAAGCGATCAGGGCTGTTACTCTGAACACCAGCGATGCGACGGCTACTGGCACTGCCCCTCCGGCCGAGACGAGGAGGGGTGCGCCATGTGTCCCGAGGGAGAGTTCCCGTGTGACGGTGGAGGCGGACTGTGCTACCCTGCGTCGGAACGCTGCAACAATCAGAAGAGATGCCCGGACGGCTCGGACGAGAAAAACTGCTTCGACTGCCAACCCGGGAACTTCCACTGCGGGACCAACCTGTGCATCTTTGAGACGTGGAGGTGCGACGGCCAGGAGGATTGCTTAGACGGGAGCGATGAGAGGGACTGCCTGGCAGCCGTGCCCAGGAAAGTGATAACAGCGGCGTTGATTGGCAGCCTGGTCTGCAGCCTCCTGCTGGTCATTGCCCTCGGCTGCGCTCTCAAGCTGCACTCCATGCGCAGCAGAGAGTACAGGTGAGGCTGCTTAACACAGGTGCTCCTGAGCTCAAAGAGCTTAGTCATTGAGGGTTTCCTGATTCACAAACTACCTCAAAGGTTCTTGTATAAAATGTGTTAGAGCTGCCAAAAGCATCATCAAAAGCTTCAGTACAGCCTTCTATATTGAGCATGCACACGGTGACAGTGGAGAGAAAAGACCCCCAGGAAACCGCTTTCAGACCATGGAGCGGTTTAATGTCAGACAGTCATTTTATGCACGAGGCTGAAGATGGCGTTGGATTTAATTTTGTGCCTCCAGTTTCTCATCCTCTGTAAAATATCTGCAGTTGATTTGAAACTGTATTTGAACTCTAAATTTCATGCAGGAACTATTAAAATGTGATCCAGATTTTACTTTAACCCATAACTGTCAAAGTGGAAGCTAAAATCTGACTTTTGCGACAGATAAATGCAAAAATAAACCGTCACCAAAACTGGTATTTTCTCAAAATAATAATAAAAGTGAATCCACCGTTTGAGACACTTCATTAGCAGCATTCTCGTAACACTAGACAGCTGGTGATTAAATATTGAGCATGATTTTTATGGTTTGTGGGATCAATAAATCCATATTTACTCTTTGTTTTTTTGCAGCTGTCTTTTATTTTGAAAGTTTGTTTATTACTTTTTTATTTCTTTTGCTTGGGTTTTAATTTTGTAATTTTGTGTCGACACGCCATTGAACGACTTGACTTGAGTCAAGAATAAGTCGGATGTGGTGGAGAGAATCCAGTAGTTTTTCAAAATAAAACTTCCTTCAGAATAAAATGGATAAGGTGTAGGTTGGGTTTTTTTTTCTCTGTGGGTCAGAACTGTCCCACAAAAGTCTCTGCGACCAGTGTGGAATATAGACCACAATGCATTGCGTTTGGACAGTTTTTCATTTGAAAAAAATGTATTTACTTACGTTTTATATATATCATCCAATTTTTCCTCCTCAGAACACGGTAGATTCATGGATTGTCTTCAGAAAATGTAATATTTGTTGGATTTTTATTGAGGCAAATCGGTGATGTCATATTCAGGAAATTCAAAAAATAAAAGTAGTTACATGTATCAGAATTGCATGAAAATCCAGAGCACTAGATATTCCGGCAGTAAGTAGTCTTTTAGAGATTAAGCAGAAAATTCTGACATAACCCTGGTGAGCCTTGATGCTCTCTAGTTTTCTGCAGAGACTTCTGGGAAATTTCCAAGACATTGGATTTTGGAATTGTAGATTCGGACACCCCCCAAAAAATGGCGAATGGCCTTAAAGTGCTGTAAGTAGTGAGGGAATTCGCACACAACCAAAGTCTGTTCAGAGGTTTTGCATCAGAATGATGTCGTCGTGGACAGTAGTGGTTTAGAGACTGCGGTTAACCTGCTTTCCTCTGAAACAGGAAGTTGCTGATTTTGGAGGGAAGAGAGCGACTCCACAAACGTGATGCTGGTGTGTCGTCAGAAGTGACCTTTCCATCTTTCCTGTCTTTCTGTTTCCCCGTCTCTGCAGAGCTTTTGAGACTCAGATGACTCACATGGAGGCGGAGTTTGTTCAGAGAGAGGCCCCGCCTTCTTACGGTCAGCTGATTGCCCAGGGCCTCATCCCTCCGGTGGAGGACTTCCCGGTCCAGAACCCCACTCAGGTGACGTGTTTGTGCGCCGTGATGTGTCCCACCAACAAACAGAAGTGGTACTCACCCCCCCTCCCCACAGGCCTCCGTGCTGCAGAACCTGCGTCTGGCGATGCGCAGGCAGATCAGACGGCACTCTTCCAGGCGTTCCACCTTCTCTTCTTCTCGCCGTCGTCTCGGCCGCCTGTGGAGCCGTCTGTGGAGCCGAGAAGGTCAAGCGAGAAGCCATTCTCTGCTCCTGGACCCCCCCGGATCGACGCAGATCTCGCTTGGGCTCCACAGCTACAGAACAGCGGGAGGGGGCGGGTCCATATCTGGGTGCGAGGATGATGATGGGGGTCTGCAAGGCTCCTGGTCGAACCAGGAGCCTTGCAGACCCACGGAGAGCCCCCCCTCACCTCTGTCCTCCCCGTCATTGGACATGGACCCTTTCGAAGGTCAGTCTCAGAGGAACTCCGCCCACATCGTTCCTCCCACCCCCCAGTTCGCCTCTGCACCTCCTTTCCAGCGCAGACCCTCCAGGAAGTTGGTTCTGGAACTTGCAGTCAACCTGAAGGGGGTGTCATTAAGGCGTTCCCCCCCCTCGGGGCCCCTGTCCCCCCTCTCTCCCTCTGCGTTTCCCAGCAGCTCCCAAACACCTCGTGGTCACGATGGGGTGACACCCCCGTCTCCTTCTGTCATGGCCGAGGACAGCAGGCGGGGGGGTGGCAGACTCAGTGATGTCAAGGAGGGAGGGGCCACGCCAGGCGGCTCAGGCTGACACTCCTGATGACGTCTGCCTCCATCAAGTGACCTTGAAATCCACGTGTCCCAGAGCCCCCATCTACACCGCCCCCTCTGTAGTCGAGACGGCGCCTGGTGTCATAAGCAGTGAGGCCTGTTACCTCCCTGGGGGGTAAATTTCTCCGTTTTCACACCGAAGCAGAGAACCCAGAGCCTTTAGAAACCGCAGCAAACTGTGAGCCGAAGAAGCCTTCAGAGTCTCTGCTGAGCAGCCTGAGCAGGTCTGAGTCTCAGAACCCGAACCGACCCCATTCTGATCAATCAGAATCTTTTTAAAACCCAACCGGACCTTTGACCTTTGAGAAGAAGATCTGAAAGGTTTCTGCTCTTCAGAGCATCTGGACTCTTTGGTTCTTCATCACATCAGTCCAGTTTCTCTGAAAAACAGACATCCAATAAAAACCCGAGCCGAAGTTATTAGATCTACTTTTTGATTCAAAAGCAAATCCTCAAAAATATATTTAATATTTTGGGTACTGTCTGGACTTTATTTTCAGATGAAATTCATTTTAAAACTCATTTATCCAAATTTTGTTTTGCAGTGTTGCTTGTTGTTGTTTTTTGTTGGTTTTGTTTCTGGATCTTTCAGGAAATGTTCACACATAAAGACGAACTGCTGGGTTTTTTTTTTTTAGAACTGCACGATAACGAAAATTCTTAAATCCGAGTTACTGTGAAAGAAAAAAAAATCTGCTTTAATTTACTTTTTCTGGATTATTCTTAGATGTTTTCAGATCATCAAACAAGAGCTTGACTTAAAGATAACCAGAGTAAATGCCTTTTTTATAGCATTATTCCATTTATTGTTCTGATCATTTTTTAAGGTGTAACACAGTTGACTGTAAATGAGAACTGGACTGACTGACCCGTCCCCTGGCGTTCCAAACAGGAAGTACCTGCTGGCTTCGAGAAGCCAAAATCCCATAGACTTCTATAGAGTCATTAAATTGGTCAGAATAACCCTTCTTGCTCTGAAACCTTTTTTTATAATGTTCTTATTAATCTTTTTTTCACTTTATTTTTTTTTTTTCAAAACGTTTGGTGGACAGATTTCTTGTAGCCCGCTTTCAAGTGGTAGGGGTGTGGTCTTCCAACAAACTCCCTCCTGATTGGTGAGAGTGGTTGCCATAGAAACGAGGACACAGACCAACTTGGACCAATCACTGCTTACTGACGAGGTCTGAATCCAACAAGATGATGGTGCGGGAAAAATTGCGACAGAACGGACTTCATTTGGAGCTGGAAGTAAACCATTTTCTGTGTGACGGCACGCTCTATCAGTCCAGTTCTCATATACAGTCGATGGTTC
Source organism: Oryzias celebensis (assembly GCA_014656515.1). NCBI lineage: Eukaryota > Metazoa > Chordata > Actinopteri > Beloniformes > Adrianichthyidae > Oryzias > Oryzias celebensis. The sequence continues at coordinate 4,482,610 of BNCR01000003.1, forward strand.
AAATCTGCTTGGCTCTTTGTGAGGAAGTTATTGCCCCTCAGACCTGATAACTGTTCGTGTCTGTTTTGGTATCTGTGGTTAATCCTTTGTTTTTCGCTATGGAGGAAACAGTTTGAATTCAGAAACATTTTTCCGCATAAACGTCTGGTTAAAGTGGTGAGTCAAACTTTCCTGAACCTTCATTTTATTTCTGTGGTTTCCAATCTACAGTCAAAGCCCCCAAACCAGAACGAAACTCTAAAAAAAGGGTTGGACTGGGGTCGCTCAGGTGATGCATCAAATGCTCAGCCTCACGAGCTCTTGAACTGCTGAAGGAACGTCTCCTTCAGGATCCTTAGGAAGAAAAACGTAATTTTGGTTTTCCATAATTCTATTCCATACATAAATGATCACACACCACCTCCATGTTTGACTGTTGCTGCAGCCACCATTCTTGTTAGAATGGTGATGATCAGGGGGTGAATTTTGATTTCATCTTCAACTGAGACTTTTTTGCTTTGTATTTTTCAGCTCAAGAATAAATTCAGGAACTTTATCCTAGTATTTTTTTATCTTTTGCTTGTTACAAACAATGAACCTGCGTCTCCGGCGTCTGATCAAGCATCAAAATCGCTACAGTTGCGATGATGTTCTTTTTCCTAAATGCCGTTAGACTCCATGTGTAACTTTCCAGAAAGTTCTTCTTCTGTCTCATCAGTCCACAGAATATTTGTCTGAAAGTTTGGGGGCTAATCCAGATGTTTCCTCAAGAGTCAGATATTTTGTTTTTCCTCTGCAGCATCTTTGTACATTCAGTGAGTCATTTTAGAGACACTTCTATCCAAAGCCATGAAAACCTGCTGCACAGCAATCAAAAGCTGAGTTAGAAGAACAAAAAGAAGCATCAAAGTAAGAGTTTTAAGTGTAAATGAAGCTGAGAAGTAGCCCAGTTAAAGCCTTTTTCTGAACATTGAAGTGTTTGTCAGTGAAGGATGATCTCAGAGCTGAAGAGGTGGTTTTTGACCAGCAGGGGTCGGCAGAGCGCCGTCAGGGTGTGGGGTTGCAGGCTAAGACCAGGGTTTTCAGGTCCTGCTGAAGGCAGCAGCTGTCAGGGCTGTAACCTGATGCACTAAAACCAGAGCAGAAATCTGAACGCCGCTGTGATGTGGTTCCTTATTGGCAGATTCAAACTGAGAAGTTCTCCTTGGATCCACTTTTGTCTGACTATCTCTTTTCTCCCTGTAGTTCTGCTGCTTTTATGACCTCCTGGATGAGTTCTCCTCGTGTTCTTGAGTCTTTTTGGTTTGTTGATCTCTCCTAGGAATGTTCTGAGTTTTTCTCCATGTGTGGATGTTGACTTGCAGTGGTTTTCTAACCTTAAAACCTGATACATGTCATGATTGTTCCTCCTCCGATGGTGAGTTTCTTCATATCTCAGCAGGACGTGCCTTCAGCTGATCTTTTCTTTTGATCACTCAGATACAGTGATTTTCTTGTTTGAATTGGTTTGACAGTTTTGTTTAGTTTCCAAACACATTTGTCCTTTACTCAGGTTATCCTTGTGCATGTTTGGAGCACGTTTGATGATCTGAATCATTCAAAAGTACATTTAAAAAGTGTCAAAATCCAAATATCTATTTTAAACTTCATCCTTCTGTTCAATAGAAAGGATTTCCATTTTTGTTCAGGCAAAGTGACCTTTCTTTTTAAAACTTCGCACAGCTCTGGACCATTCTGCATGTACATGTGCTTCAGTTCAGATGATTGTCATTAGAGAGCAAACATCCAGGAAAATTGGGCTCCGTTCGAACAATCATGCCAGAAAACACCTACACTGTGGATTTTTACCAACAGTTATCTATTTTAGACTGGATTCTTTCAACAGTTCTTGTTTTTTTTTTATCTATCAAGCTCATATCCCTGACGTGTGAAACTTTCTTAATCCCAGTTGAAAGAATGTGCATTTTAGATGGGGTTCAATTTGTGTGGGTGTAGAGAGTGACAGATATCATTTTTGCACTACAGAATATTCTTTTTTTAATGCTTTTTGGTCAGAATTCTGTTTGTGTTCACAGTTTTATTCCCAGATGCTTCTATGTGATGAAACAGTTACAATACAGTTTGCAGTGTTGTTTTGGTGATTGAACAGACTGTTTGAATATTCCATTAAGAAATGTGTTACTAACCTCTGCACCTGCTCTCATTTTAGACCCAACAGCTTTTCTGTATTTATTCATTTTATTTTTTGTAGTTTTTTTTTTTTTTAATTATTACAAGATTTGCATATTTTTTGCAGAGAGAAATGCCATGAGCGCAGAACCCGTCCAGCCTTCCGCTTTAGGTCGTTTTTGCTTCACAGTGCCTGAACTGAATAAATGTACAAGTTCAGCTCCTTTTCTCTGATTCTTTTTTTATTCAATTGACAACAAAGATCACCCAGAACAAAGTTAATAAAAGCTGCTATATTTAATGTGCAACTACATTGTTATTGTTACAAAACGGGAAGGTCGGAGGAATGTCATCTTTTGCTGAAAACATTTTCTTTACACTGTATTTACAGGTATAAACGAAGGCAGGTAAAATGCACTCTTGTCTCACAGTGCAACACTTTAGTGGAATAACTGCACACACAATTCTCAGCCTCCTCAAAGCCACCAAAAGTGCTTTTGTTGGAGTTTTGCACCTGCTGGTTACTTCCTCCTCTGAAAAGCCACCAGCCGTCGTTTGTTCTCTAGTGTTTGTGGAACATAAATGGCTTTTAAAAAAAAAAAAAAAAAAACTAATGCTCCTGAAGGATAACCCAAATGCAGCAAGTCCACATCCTTGTCTCCATGGTAACGATTAGCATTTGCGCAAAAGCAGAGCCAGTCGAGCTGCACCGATGAAGTAAGTTAGTTTGACCTTTGAAAGTTTAAAGGCAAACACAGAAAACCACAAAAAGATGGGACAGATTCCCCAGATGAGCGTATGTACAGCCTCGGGTCAGTCCGTCACACGGTTGGTCAGCAGATGTGTGAAATGTCAGGAGTCACAAAAAGCCAACGCCCCCTCCATCAGCGTGGGGTCATTCATATCACTGATGAGAGCTCACAGCGGCGTTCCAGGGAAAAGAGCAAAAGGTGGTGAAGCTGAAAGACTTGAAAGAACGTGATGTTCATCCAACCTGTAAAAACCAAGATCTGATCTGATGTAAGAAGAAGAAGAAGGCACCTGTGGTCATTGTCCAGAAAATGGAAAATGTTTGAAAAGAAGGTTTGAATTTTGTCAAAATGCCCAACGACAAACGATTTGATCCTCAAAAACTGACCAAAACTCAGCTTAGGGCAGCAGGAGTTAAATAAATATTCACTCATCCATCCCATAAGAGTTATGTCACATTCAGAAAACCCACACAGACACACATTAAGGCACATTAGCTTGAAAAGTTGGTCAATCTTTGTGAGAGAAAACTCACTAAATGTGAAGATTACGAAAAAAGGGAGTTATCTGAGTGAGATGAGAGAAAAGCCTGCAAATATGAACACTTTTTTTTCACTGCAGCTTCACCTTAACAACATGCATGAAGCTGCCGCTTCCAAACCGTGGGAGAATGTTGTCGCCTAACAGAAACTTGGAGGTGTCGCTGCAGGAAGTGAAGTCCTGGCTGACTGCTGTGCTCAGTTAGTGGCTTTGGCAGTGAGGGGTTCGGTCTCTGAGGTGTCGTTCTGAGGAAACACCACGTAGCACAACTTCTGGCCCACGTATGTGACTCTTTCTGCAACACAGGAAGGGTTGTAAACGCGCACAAAGACAGCTTACAACCACAAATCTGAGCATTAAAAAACTCACCAACGAGCCTGTAGATCCATTTGGGCTTCTCCTTCCACTGAACTCCCACAAAGTAAACAGGGACGCCGGTCAGCATGATCACCATACCGAGGCCGCAAACCACAGGCTCAGAGTACAGACTGAAGCCCAGCAGCACAGCCCAGAAGACCAGGTAGCTGATGGGAACCAATAAGCTCACCTGTTCAGGAAAACAAAAATATATCTGTAGCTAAAATTAAAAATGGAAACGAACTTGTTTAACACAAAGTTTTCATGTAGAAACCTGTATTCATGCAAAAACAAACACTGCAGGGCGCCAAAACATCAACTCTGACATTGTAGAATCAGGAATGAGACAGTCAAAAGTCTTCCTGTGGATTCTCACAAAGAAAATCTTTTTTAATTGATAAATGATTATTTAAAAAGCACTAAAAGGTGTTTACTGAAGCATTTCAGCTTTACATAATCTCAAAAATGCATTTTATCGCATTGAACATTGCATGCGTTGCGCCCGAACAATTTTTCATGTGAAAAAAATTATTTTATTCAATTTTTATAAATACTATCCAAGTTTTCATCATCAGAACACAGCGTATTCATAAACAGTATTTATAAAATGTTGATATTTATTTGGTTTTTACTTTGGAGAATCTGTGGCGTCCTCTTTAAAAATATTGAGCATTTGTCTGGATTGCTTTTAGGATCCAGGGCACTGATAGTCCCTCACCATATAGACTTTTTAGTAGTTAGGGAGTAGGGGGGAATTCAGTTAGATTGACTGACCACACCTACGTTTAGCAGGAAAACCAGACTTCTGTCAACAATAAACAACTTCTTAGTCATGTGTTCAGTATCACATGATCAGAGGCCATGATGCAGAGACACACAAGCAAGAAATTATGCTCAGAGCCTAATATTTTGGTACCAGAATACACCAATACTTAATCATCATCACTATTCAGTATTTCAGCTAACCCCAGTACATTCAGAGATCTTCTGGATCAATGCTGTCTTTCTTTTTCTCCTCTGCATGTGCTCTTTGATGAGCTGAGTGAAGACACCTGGTGGAGGCCTGGCCAGCTGACCAATCAGGTCCAGAGCCTGCTACCTGGATCACACAAAAGCTCCTGACGGCTCTCTTAGAGGAATCACTATCATCGTCAACCGCCTTTCTGTTGTGTCTCTGGGAAATTCAAATTCCTCTGTGTGCAGGAGTGTGTTTGTGGGCAGGTAAGATGGGATACCCTGTAGTGATTGGCCAATGAAGCTTCATGAATCTTTGAAGCCTTTCATCCCATTGGTTCCATTTAGGGCTACTTCACTTGCTCTCTTCTGTACTGGATTCGTGTCATTGTTAAAACTCACTGCAAATTCTGAACTACTTCCTGAATCAGTCTTGTGGTAGAGCTGAGTAGTGGTGAGTAGTTCCTCCGTCCCCTAAATGAAGCAAGCCTCGGTTCACGCTTCCAGAAAACACTCCCTCCACTACTCGGAACCCGCCTTGAAGCCTCAATATGGAAGGTCACATTCCTACTGCACATTCCACGAAATGTAACTTATTATACACACTAGGTTGGTGCCACCGACAGTATGTTCTGAACTTCTTTTTGTAGAAAAATTAGGGAGACTTTTTTTTTTTTGTGTCTTGTTTTAGTGATGCGACAGTTGGGTTTTGTTTCGTTTCTTTGGTCCAGCCTTGATTCCTATCTCCCCTTTCTGTTTATCCATAGTAATGAGACTCAATCAGGGGTCTGCAATCATTTTTAAAAAGCCATTTGGGTCAGTTTATAGACCAAAACACACCAAAATGCCGCTTTATTGTTTAGAAAACCAAACATTTATTTATATAATAAAGCTTTTACATATTTCCAATAATTGAATTATCAGTTTTTTCTATAAATAAAAATGTTTATGTCTTTTGCTTTTGACAGCAGCACAAACAAATTCTTTCCAAAATAAAATACACCCCATGTCAAATAAGATTCAGCAGATTTTGCATTAAAAATGCGAGAAAGCCAATTCAAGCAGAATTTTCTATCATGATTTTGTATCATTCTTTTTTCCTTTTACTTTTGAACATAATGACAGTGTAGAATCCATTTCTAAAAAAACAAAAAACATAAATCTTTACATGAAAATGCAATCATTCACAGCATCACCTAAACACTACGGTGTAGCAAGTAATCAAACCATTCGCTTTATGAACAGTTCTGACAGGAAATTCAACTCTTTACCACACATTTGCAAAAAATCTAAAAAAATATGACGAAACTTAAATAACTTATGTATTTATTCAAAACATTGCCATTTTTTAAAGCCAACGAGCCACAAAAAGGGATGGAAAAAAGGTCGCACGTGGTCTCAGAGCTTCAGGTCGCAGACCCTGGTCCAGGCCTACGCTCTTGTGGATGTGCAGGTTTGTGTGAACACTCAAACATTCCTGCTTTTCAATGATATTTTTATGTTTATTTAAATTTAAACTATATTTTAATATTTATCTAAGATGCAATCAAAGTCATGCAATACTGAGTGAAATCATGATGTTATCTGTGAAAGAAAATTGCTTTTCTTGCTTTTTTTTAAGCCTTAGACACGAGTTGTTTTTTAAAAAATATATTTTTTTAGCTAAAAGATATTTTTTTTGATCTGGAGATTTCAAATGACTTGATATGGAACAATAAATGCTGACTGAACCAAACTGATTTAAAAAACATAACCTTCAGGGCTCAAAGCAGATGCTGTACCTTGATAGGTCTGGCCAGGTTGGGTCTCGTTTTTCGCAGGTACAGCAGACCAGCGATGGTTACGCCGTAGGACAGGTAGTTGATGAAGGACACATAGTTGATCAGGTTGTGTGTCTCTCCGATACACAGGATGACTATTGTGGCGATGCACTGAAGAGAAGCAGAGGGTTAGAACGAAGTCCTCCTGTTTCCTGATAAAACAGTTGAGTAGGAGATCAGTACTTACACAGACCAGCAGGGCGGGGATGGGTGTGCAGTTTTTGAGATGAATCATGGCCAGCAAATACGGCAGGTGGCCTTCTCTGGCTCCCGAGAAACACAATCTACAAACAAAAACACTTTTTACATAAAAGTTCACTCAAACTTTGCATGAAAAAGCTAAAAAAAAATAGCTTACCTGGATGAGGTGAATAAATATCCATTGATTCCTCCAAACGTGGAAAGGGCCACAGAGATTGGCATCACCCAAGAGAACATGCCCAACAGCTTCTCCCCAAATGTCTGAAATGACATTTATCGGGAAAAACAAGCAGGTCCTCAAAGATCTCTTGGGTTTCTCGTCTTTAGGACCTTTAAAATCTCTTTCTGGGCCATAAAAGAGAAAAAACTGCAGGAGAGGAAGGGCTGCTCACCACTGCCACAGCATTTGAGGCCAGGAGCTCCTCCGGGGTCATGGAGGAAAAGTAAGCGATGTTGGTCATGGTGTAGACGAGAGTCACCAGTGGGATGGAGATGTAGATGGCGCGGGGCAGGTTTCTGTAGAAGAAAAACCAGAATTGAGGGTCATTCTTTTCTGTTGGTGCAGTTCTGCATATGGGCTCTTGTGGAAGTCGTACTTGCGCGGCTCCACCACCTCCTCTGTCACATAATTGAGGAAATTCCAGCCGCTGTAGGCAAAAGAGGCCTGCAGGAAGGCCAGGGCTATCTGTCCCACCGAGGAGTCCTGCTGGAATTCAAAGGCCACACTCGGCACAAGGGCATCATAGTGGCCTAAAGGCACAAGAGAGGGGAGGGTTTTGGCATTTACCGGTGTCATTTTCTAATCTATTTTCCTTTTTTCTTAGTATATTCTTCCTTTACTCAAAATCCTTCTGCAACGGTGCAGCCCAACGAGCCCAAACTGTAACGCTTCATAAACCATGGAAGGACAGATGTTTACCTCTGAAGATCTGAACGAGGCCCACCACTATGATGAGCGCCAGAGCCAGAAGCTTTCCAACGGTGAAAATGTCCTGGATCCTCGTCGCCCAGCGCACACTGGAGCAGTTCACCCAGGTCAGGAATACTGCACACACAGATGGACATGGAAGAAACTACTTTGACCACACAGAAGGGGATTTTCTTTCTTTTTTTTTACTTTAAGAAGATCTGAAGGTTTCATTCCATCAATGCAGTTACTTCCAGAGCTCTAAAACTGTCCTCTGATACCAGTGTAGGGTTAAAGTGTCCGACCTTTTGGAAATGCATATCTGATAAGATGCACGGATGAGTTTGCAGAAGAAGCTTTGATGAACCCAAACACGAGACTGACAACCATCACTGACATCAGAACACTCCTTTTTTGATTGTTAGTCACGGAATATTTCTCTCACATTTGTCGCCAACAATAAAACAATTAATAAAATAAAGGAATAGCTAAGGATAAACTCATAATTATTTAGTTAATATAAACACTCCTGCCTAAACTAATGATGGAGAAAAAAAAGGGCAAGTGATGAAAATTGTGTTTTTCACATGTTCTCGTAGCATTTTGCTCATGATGGAGGACGTGTATATATATATATAAATGTAGGATTAAAGCTGAATTTCTGAGAACTTCTTTATTCAAATTGTGTTGGATCAGGAGCAGATAAAAACCCACGTGGGCAGGTCAAAGTCTTCTTTCTCAGCTCCAGTTCTAACTCATCCACTTGCAGACAAACATGTCAATTTGACGTCTTCATTTTCCTCATCTGAGCTGCCATCTGGCTCAAAACTGTGCAGCTGCATAGCTCCAACATCGCACGCTGTTGTTGTTTTTTTATTTGCTAAGCTAACGTTACCTTGGGCTTGAGGTGTTTGTCACTAGAGGGCTGCTGGGAAAATTAGCCGGAGCCAAGAGTCCTCCCCACAACCCAGATGAGCATCTCTGATGAGCTCCCGCCACGCTGCTGAAAATATGTCCTAAAAGACGACATCGGCTTTTTGAAAATCCTAATTAAATCCACTGGGAACGATTTTACAATAAAAAAATATATAGTTGGAGTGGGACTTTATCTCAAGGGTGCTGCAGGTTTTTGGGTTGTTTGGTCTCGTGCAGGATCATCGAGAGCTGCATCTTCACATAAGAAAGTTGCATGGAATTATGGCTCCGTACACAGTCTGCAGGATTTGGGGTTTGACCCTTACTTACATATGTTACTTACCCTTACAAGTTGTTTTAGTGTTCACAACGATCTGTCTGCAGCATGAAAAACTGTGCATGAATATTTTCACTTTACAAGCTCACCTGGTACTCTATCATTTCAAAATTTCCCGCGGGCCACCTCCGTTTCCCGTACAAGTTTGCCTATTTTTCACCCGCAGACAGCCCGTATCCATCCGTAAGGGCAGATGTAACTACAGCTTAAATAAAAGGAGGGAATTGTACACCATAAGGCCCTTTTGAAGAAAATGTGTCTTTGTAAGAGGAGGGAAACCTGAAGCCCACCTGCTGAAGGTCAGTCTTTAGATTTATCTCAATGTGAAAGCAACTAAATACGGTTTCTTTCTCATCTGACTACAGTTTTTCTCTGTTCTCCTTTCCTTAACATCCACGATCTTTAATTCCTTTTATTCTGACCTAAATAGATCTGCCTTACCCCCATTAAAAACATAGCCTGAGACAAGAAAAAAAGAAGAAAAGAGAAAAACGTGTGTGTCTTCGTGGAATTTCCAGTCCTAGTTGAGCAGCTGGTCTGACCTTCTTCGTCTGACATAAACAGATGAAGCAGCTTCTCTACCAAGAGGCAATGAGGAATTTCCACATGAAAACTTTCTGCTGTTTCTGAGTGTTTATGACTGAGCTGCATAAACGGCCCTCCCCACAGCCGACGACCTTCAATTTTTCTATGTTTGTGAAAGCCACGAGAACAAGGGTTGGCCACATTCCAAGCCGGCCCAGCCGGGCCAGAGCAAGAGGCGCTACAGTTACACAGGACAGGAAAACAAGCCTGTGAGGATTAAACCCCAGAAAATAGAGTACAGTAACAACCGAGGAAAGGTCCAGACTGCAGACGTTCTCCAGAAGCTGATCGTGTAAAACTCCACATACACTCATTTATAATTCATTTATTCCTACTCTCTGTGTGCACAATTATTAGGCAAGTGATTATTTTGACCATATATATTTAAAATGTACCAAAAAGGCGACAATTGTAAAAAGTCTTTTAGAGGGATGAAGCACTCTTAAAATATCGAAGATATTGGGGCGTGATCCCAAAACCATCAAATGTTTCATACCAAAGTCGCAAGAGAGGTGTAGAGATCAAAAGATGCAAATGAACTGCCAAAGATTTAAGAAAAATCAAATGTGAAGCTTTTGTCCTCCAGTTCTGCCATATTTCACAACTGGAACCGACCTGGAATGTCAAAAAGTGTTCAGCTCTCAGGGACAAGCCGCTGAAACCTGACCACCTCTCAATAAGACACATATGTTTAAATGTCAAAAACGGGCCAAGAAATATCTGAAGGTTTTGTGGACCGACGAGATCAGAGTGACTCTCAATGGACTCGATGGATGGGCCTGTGGTTGGATCAGTAGTGGATTCAGAGCTCCACTTCCACTTAGACCTCAGCAAGGTGGAGGGGGAATATTGGTCAAGAAGACATTCATTTTTATGCAAGACAGCACTTCCATCACATGCATCAAGGTACTCCACTGTGTGACTGGCCGACAAAGGCCTTAAAGATGGAAAAACTCATGACCTGGCCCCCCTATTGGTCTTTCTTGAAAAACCACTCTCCAAAAAAATGGTGAGGAATTTTTTATGATGGAGGACATGAATAAAGAGAATTAAGCTTAAAATTTCATATCTGAGTATTACTTTATTCAAATCATTGCGAATCAGGAGCAGATGAATACTGAAAAAGCGCATAAGTGTGGCGTACAAGTAACTACAGTATTCCACAAGCTCCCTGCGCCGCTCCATTCCGATGCATCCACTTGCAGAAAAATAGATAGAATGGACTTATTCCATACCAACAGTCCCACCACAACTCAGTGAATTTCTACTGAATTCCTGCCGCTCTGCAGAAAACATCCGAGAAAACAACACGATTTTGCATACAATCATAGGTACAATACCACTGTGGATGCTGTGAAAATAGATCAAAAGATTCAAGTGGGACTTTACGCAGGACAACGACAGTGAAGGTAAACGGACCACCTCTCCTCTCTGAACAGTGCTTTGGAGGTTCTGACCAGATCAAGAAACTGACTGATTCCATGAATGGAAGGCTTGTGACTGTTGTTGAAACTGACTTTATTGGTCTCTGAGCTTTGCTTATTTTAGAAATGTATTTGTACATTTTTAGTCTATTATTCTCACTATAACCGGTGAAAACAAACAAGTAAGATGGAAAAATCGTGTTTTTTTTTTTTTTTATTGAGCTGCATAATAAACCTGCACACTCACAGTCGCTCCTTTTAATGATGTAAATGTTCTTTTCAAAACTTCCCCTTTACTGCCTAAATGTGAAAGTTTGAGGGTTTGTTGAACATTAACAAAATGAGTCCTTAACTTATGATTGTGGACACAGGGTATGATTAACTGATCCATTATCTGATGACTTTTAAACATCTAAATCTTCAGCCGTTTCCATGACAAGCCACGAATCGGACGTTTGCTTCAGTTCAGCAGATTAGCTGTTTGTTGGCAGTTTGCACCTCCCACACACTGTAGCACAGAATCCCAGCAGAAATCATGTAGATTTGTATTTTTCCAGCTTCCCACGTGTGAGTGAGCTTGCTCGGGCCTCTCCTCTCTGCTCCCGTCAGAGCTCCCTTCCAGCCGATCTGCAGAAACCTTCGCGCACAAACACACGAGCAGTTGGGCTGTGTGTGCAGACAAATATGGACTGAGGGTCATCCATCAACCGAGCAAGGCTGCCCTCCCACCACTGAAAACTGCTTCCGCTGGCGTGGGGGGGCAGGACACACGTGAATTGTTGGCAGGAGGTTTTGGTGGCACCAGGCAGAGCTTTTTCTGCTCTACAACACCGCTGTGTTTTATAGTTGGTTACACTCGGGGTGCTACACGCATTTCCGCTCTTGTGTTCCCGTGAAGCGCCCCCGCCGCCTCCCCCGACTTCTCCTCTGTGTTGACTGTGACAGGAAGGAGGTGCCAGAGGCTTTGAGTGTGACAGTGCAGGTAAATCTGTGTCCTGCCATCACAGCTCCCATTGAGCACCGCGTCAGCACCAGAATACTAAACTAATTGCTGCTTTTGGCCTTAATGGGTTCAGATCTACACTCGCCGTAGATTTATCAGATCGCTCCAACCTCAGAAACGCCCCCTCCTGGTCCAGGACGGACTCTCTGGAGCCACAGAATTTATTTGTCACCCTAAACACACTATAATCTCAAGGATTAGTCTGAGCATGTTGAAAGGATTGAAGCAACCTGCTTGACCGCCTGTTTCGAAACACTTTTCTGGCCTAGTGGACCATTATCACTGAAACGTGACTTGCACTGTTACAAAAGGAAAAAACTAGACAAGGATTATCATCTCTGAGGGTAAATTCAACCTAAGATTGTTTGGAAAGCCTTGTTTTTACTTTATAAACCACTTGATTCTTGCAAAGATTTATAAGAAATTCAAAATATATTAACAGGTTTCCAAGTTTTTCTCAAAATCAGCAGTTGAGAATTTTTGTCTCACGAAGAGCTATCGGCGAGAAATAAGAAAATGTGTTTTAAAATGAGTCAAAATCCCTTTGCTCCAAACTCCTGACAATAGAAAAACTTGATTTAAGACCTTAATAAAAGTCAAATTGAACTAGAATTTTTATTTCAAAAATAAATAAATGTTAGACTGGAATTTGTCAATGAGAAAACTAAAATGTAGATTTATGTTTTAAGAGTAAGTGTGTTTATGAAGATTATTAAATAGGCCAACTTGTACTAAGATCTAACTTTAGCTGAACTATATTATTTGAGATTGAATTTTTTATGTGACTTCTGTTTTTACTTATTTGATCCTTGTAGTGATTTAGATCAGTCTATTAAGATTTATTTAATTGTTTGTCTGTTTATTCTTCTCAGTTTATTTGATGTATTTGATTCTTTTCCACTTTGCCTTCACTCCAGAGTTTTCCTCATCAGGGATCAGTGTCACTGCAGTGGGATCTCCCGGGTCTTTCTTCTTCTTCGATGGGGGGTGCTGTGGTAGTGTCCTCTGTGAACACGGGGACAGGTTCCCAAAATATCACTTCCCTACTTAAGTGTAAAGCCTGATCTCTAGTTTGCATCTTATCAACATATTATTATGTGCTGGGAGGTTTTTATTTTAAAGTTACTTCAGGATGAAAAATGTTCTACAAATAAAGTTTGATTTGATTTGAAGACATTATTTTCATTTTGTTCACATTTTATTCTAAAACAAGTCATTTCCACTTGTTATACAATAGCTTTTTTGTCACTGTTATCCAAATAAACTTCTATTTGGTGCATAAATACTCGAATACAAACTATTTGCTTAGAACTAGTAAACATGAGTGGCCTGCATAACATTCAATTTGCAATCTTCTTATCTAAATAATAGCTTTTTCAGCTTATTTTTCCCTTTTGAATGCTTGTGTAGAACTTCTTGTTTCTAGATTTTGATTCTTATTATAAGACTTCTTGTAAAGTAAAAACTACTTGCCACATGGATAGATAATTTTAGTACTTTCCAATGATTTCTTTTCAAGATTAGTGTTCTTTTCTTGTTTTTAGGCTGACTCTTTTTGCAGCAGGATTCTATGAGAGTTTGTTTATAACTTTTCAGAGGTACTAGTCTGAATCCTGACAAAGAGCCCTCAGTCAGACACCAAATAGGTTTCCTTTCTCTCTCAATATCATTTTCAAAAAAGTTCTGGGAATCTGAGAACGCTAACTAAGACTAATCGGAATCACTCGTCACAGTCAAACTGAATTAGGGAACAACCCTGCATTTATTCTGAGAGCTCAAACTGTACAGACGTTCATTCATGTGGCTCAAGGGAAGGGCAGTCCTCTTAAAAACAGGAGGGCTATCCCCAAACCAGCTGAAAACACAACAAACAAAATGTTTTAGTTGGTTAAATATGGGGTAAGGAGTCTTTCAAAAAGAAACAAAATCATGAAGACAAAGTTCAGCACACAAACAATACTTTGTGCACAACTTTGCAGATAAATATGAAGACAACATTTAGTTTTACATTTAACATGTCTGTTTTGAATATGATGTGTCTTTGACTTGAATATGAAATTGGTCCTATTAATTCACTGTCAAAAATACGTCATGCAAGCGTATACATCGAATCGATAGTTGAAACTGCACGTGCGTGTTGTCGAGGTTTATTTTATAAACTAAAATAAGAACTTTTTATGGATGTTATTGATCCTGTAACAGGAAAATTATCTTGATAACCATAGCTCTGTTGAAAATTGAATAATACAGTTTATAATACAGCGATCTTTGGCTGCTTTTTGTGGTTGTCAGGCGACAGCAGCTGATCGCGTAAACAATGCAGCAGCTGATTGTTCCAGACCCAGAAATGGCAGAAAACAGCCCAGATTTCAAATGAACCAATGAAAATGATGCAGTCCTCCTCCTCAAGATCACTGCTGAAAGGAATCACAGGATTTTTGATGGAAACGTGAGCCCTGCTCAGGCATTATGCAGTTCAAGTTCATTTTCTGAACTGTATTTTCAAGGATTACATCAGTAAAAACACACATTTCTGACAGGTCTCCGTCAGCAGTGTAACAAAGCAAACCTCATGTATGAAGTCTGCTCGCCTCCACCGAGCTACAAGCCTTCCACTGCCTATTCTTAGAAGAACAGAGTCAGCCCAGGACTGGACCTGTCTGGTTTTCACCCACACTCTCATGGGTGACTTGTGACTCTCATGCAGCAGGGCCTTTCTGCACGGGGGGAGGCACGCATATTCAGGCTGACTCACATTCATAGATCCTTCATGATGAACTTCACGTGACCTCAGAGGAACAAACTTCAGCCGTGAAAGAAAACAGTCCACTGACACAGATTGATTCTTTAAGTTTAACCATTTTTTTATATTAAAATCAGTTTTAACAAATGTTATTGAAGTAACAATGCAAAAGTGACGTAAATGATTTAACAACCAAGAATTAACTATTCTTTGTATATATATATATATCAAAAATAAAGCTTTAAAGTTATGATAAAAGAAGTCAAAATTTTATGAAAATAAAGTCGCAAAGCAATTCTACAATAATGAAATCGTAAAATAATGAAAACAAATCGACGTTTTAATAAAGTCTTAAATTATGAAAAAAAGTCCAAATGTTATAATGTTGTAAGCGTATGATAAAAAAGTAAAACATTTACCAAAAAAAAACACTATAACGTTATGAGAAAAAATGTCATAATTTTACAAGAGATAAGTCCTGCTTTTTCAAACCTGAAGTTCCAATTCCATGAAAAATAAAGTTGTACATTTACCAAAAATTAAGCAGATTCAGGAAGTCTTGAGCAGTTTGAAGTCTATCCGGTTTCTCTGAGTGGTCTGCAACATAATTTAAACATATAATGTTTGATTGTCTTTGTAGAATCAGCTAAATGTAACCTTTTATTATCAAAAAAGTATGACTTTTTACTTGTGCAATTATTAGAATCTGTAATTTTTCATTTTCATTTTCAGGCCATAGTGGCAGCGTTCTTGTGCAATTTAGGAGAAGAAGAACAGCTGCATGAAGAAGCAGAAAATTATTCCGTTCTCTAAACTTAACAGTTTCTGCTGAAAGTCCATTGGAGTTATGCAGCTGCTCAACCTCAGCTAGAGGTTGCAGCTTCAGTGACTGCTATTTGAGAAAAGATTAAAGGTCAAATTCCCTAAAAGTTTTCATAATTTTGGAAAAAATGTATTGGTTGTCAATGTTTTCAAAAAAAATGTTGTAGGGTCTTAAAAGTTGCTAAATATAGCAACAGAGTGTATTTGTTTAATCCTGTTATCTGTTTAAAGCTGGAAGTTTGAGCATGTCAGTGACCTCATCGTCTGCATCCGACCTATAAAAACAATTTAAAGAAGGCAAATAAAGCTGATTTAGGTTAAAAAAGGTTTAACATCTTAGAATCACAAATGAACGGTTTAACTTTGAATCCTGGGCATGTTGATGGATATATTTTTAATATTTAGTCAGTCCAAAAGTCTCCTTTTTGGAGCAATGAAGCTCTTTTTACTGCTGATTGTCATCAGCAACATACAATTGTGGATTTTGGTTTGAAATTGAGACCAATGAATGGTGGGAGCACGACCAAGTGACCAAGAACAGACATGCAGGCAGGATGCAGCAACAGATCTCCAACAACTGATGCTAAAGGTATCCGTGCACTTCCTGTTCCACTGGGGCTCCGTAACAGGCGTGCCAAACAATGCACAATAGCACACAATCCATCTCATCAGCTGCGTCTACAAAGGCTGGCACCATTGTGTAGTCTGACACTGACACAAACCGCAGGAGTATGACCCAAAACTCTGATAGAAACAGGACCTGACTGACCAGACATTCTGCTGCCATAAATAGCCGGTTGAATATCGGCTCACCCTGTGAATGCTGAGGGTGATCTGCCATCATGCAACGCCCATCCCACCTCCATCCTTCCATCCGTCTCACTTTCTCCATCCGGTTCAGACAGGACCAGGCGGCTGATCCGACACATGCTCCTTATGCTTGTGCTGCTGGCTGTTCGCAGAGCGCCGCGCTCATGTGCTTATCAGATTAGAGGCTTGAAATGTAGCACAGCCTTTCATTAGCAATTACAAAACAACAGCCATCAACCCGCTGAGAGCTTTCACAGCCCCATAAGGTCCTCAAGCCAGGAAGACAAATTAACAGCATTTTGATGATCAAGTTTAGTTCCCTTTTTCTCTTTGTTTTGCCCTTATTTCTACTTAAATCAATCCAGAGCTAATAAACTAGGGCTTGGAAAATGGAAAGCATTTTTGTGTTTTACTCACCAAGTTTTACACAGCATTGTTGATTGCATAATCCAGGTTTTACCCTGATCCAAAGATCAGCCTTTCTTCTTCTACTCAGCATGAATCCAGGAAGCATGCTTTCTTCAGTGTGTACATGGCTAGAAGTTACTCTGGTTCACAGAATCATCTGATCTGAACGTCAGAGCAGCAGAAGGTGTCAGAATTTCTGATGTCACGATCACTGAGACTTTGACGAATGACAGGGATTCAAGTGCCAACATTTCCTTCCAAGCGTCTGCACATGACGGAGAGAACCTTCAGCACCTGACAGTGACCTCCAGAGAACGTTCCTCGATTTGCTACCTCTAAGAACACTTTTGGTGGGAAAAGTTTTTGTAATGTTCAAAACTGTATTGTAAGAATAGCTCCTCTATTATTATTCTGTATTTAAAATGAGTATTTCTGCATTAAAAGAAGGCAAATAGGTTGATAATTAATTCTTTATTATACAGTTACACCATGTTAAAAAATCTCATTTCAAATGAAATTACACATTTTGTGGATTTAATATAAAGCTTTAAAAAGCATCTTAATTTTAAAAAATAATAACAAAAATGTTATGTCAATTCTTTCATTTCAAACAATCCATACACGTTACCAGTTCGAGGGAGTTCAGTCATGTGACTCCAACAAGCTAATTTGATGTCATCTCAGGGGAAAGCCCTGGGACAGATTCAGGAGCAACCAAAGCTCTGAAACCAAACATCTGACAGAAACACGGAAGGCTTTGCACTCACAGACACAGATGGCGGCGAGGAGTTTGATGGCGATGAAAGGAGGCACACAGTTCTGGAAGGCTGGCTGCAGGACGTAATTGGAGAAGGTGAGGGCGATGACGGCCAGCGTTGTTGGATACATGATGAGGACGGCGCTCCATAACAACAGGAAGCTAAAGGACGAGGAGAGAAACAAAGAGATGGACTGTATGTTCAAGTCACAACATTCTTTAGACCTCTGCGCTGGAATTTCAATCAGTTCCTTTTAGAATGGTATCTTTTTAATATAAAAATACATTTTTTTGTCTCTTGACACCTGAATTGTCTTTAAAATTTAAGCTTCTAACAGAAGTTCAGCAAAGAATTACAGTTGTGGTTGAGCTCTTGGTCAGTGACATCGCCTCAGCTGTCAGAAGCAAATGTTCAGATTCTGAGAACATATTGCTGCAATAATATATGTATTGATGATAACCAATAGGAACTTCCTCTTTATTACTTGATAAATGGTCTGCAATTGGACTATAAAGGTATTCCAAACTTTGAATAGGTGTTAAAAACAGGTTATGGCAATTATATTATCCCTTTCAAGCAAATAGTCAAAGCATTTGATAACTCAATATTTGAAGATCATTTTCTAATGAACATTGTGTGCTTTGTCATATGTCTGCTGGATGTTTTGCACTAGAATTTATCTTCGAAAATGTTTCTATTTGTGATTTTTTAAAGTCTCCCCACCTCTGCTATGGTTATTTATTCAGGGACAAATACTTTCACGAGTCACTGAAGCTGCGTTTCCATTACAAATATGCACAAAACGTTATCAAAATTCTAGAAATGTCAAAAAAACACCATTTCACAATTCCACTGTTTCCACTAAATCATAATTATGTGAAGAAATCACGCGATAAAAAACAAAAAAACATGGCAACGGATATGAGTACTTTGATGTACAGCAGGTACATTCTAATTTCTGCCCATCATCTATCAATGGAGGAGTGTGCAAGCCCCTTACACGTGGGAGCAGCTACGGATGAAGCAATTTCAGGAAATCAAAGTTGTTGGTGATTTGACAGTAGAGCTGTGGATCCAACGAATCCGCATGACACGCTCAACTTTTGATGAGCTGTGTGATCTCTTGTGGCGCCCGCTGTGCAGCATCTAAGGCACTGAGCCATGATAGTAAACTTGCTAAAAACTGGAAAACCACCAACATTTGACCTGGAGAGTAAAGGGCTTGTCAAAGTGACAACAAAAAAGTTGACTTTAATCTGGAGGTGGAGCTCTGAAACACAGACCGCAGGGCTTTCCCTCTTTAAAGACCCACTCTGATGAAAATTTGGTTTTTTGTGCTTTTGTGCTTTTGACGTGTTCTAGGACGAAGGACGTTTACGAAAACAATTAAAGTCAAAATTTGCATTTCTGAGTATTTCTTTATTCAAATAGTTGTGAATCAGGAGCAGATGACAAAATGCGGTTTGAAAAAGATTGTGTTTTTCTGAAAATACACTGGGCGGGCCACAAGCTCTCAGCTCCGCTCCGTTCTGATGCATCCACATGCAGTTCCTCATCCAAGCTGGCACCTGGCTCAAAAATGTACGGAACGATAGGCACAGTAATGCTTGCCATTTTTTGACACCAGTAATGGTAGATCGAGGTGAAGGTGGATCAAAATATGATCTGAGTATGTTCTGAAGGAACACACTTTAGGCCCTGATTTATTTTTGGTATTTGTGGAAAAACAAGAACAAACCTGACAGCCTGCAAAGAGGCAAACTGGATTTGCTAGTTACATTGAGTTTGTTAATTGGCTCAAATACCACACTTAGTCTATTTAGTCTATTTGGCACATTTGTCAAAGATAAATATAAAGCATACATATTTACATACATATTTGCATATTTGAAAGAATATTTAACAAACTCGACTGAGTTGATGCAAACAGATCAATTGAGGGCAACAAAAATGATGGAAACAAATCAGCAGTTTTAACAAAAACTATGCATATTTGAGAAATCTGTTTTCAAAGTGAGTTCACATACAATGATAGTTTAAAATTAAGAAAGAGCTGGTGAAAGGATGAAAGTCTAGCATCTTATTGTGAAGCTGATTTTGCTATTTTTTTCTGTTTGTTTACATTTGTTTTGCGTTTTTCTGTTCTTATTTTAAGGCCATTAGGTGAGAAAGAGCCAGTAGAGAGACATTTAGTAAAGAACATGAAACTTGTCTGTGATCATGTGTTATGTTAGATGATCGTGAAACACATCTGAGAAGGTCAGAGGAGGCCTGCAGAAATAACTGACTTCAGGACTTCAGGGGAAAAGTCAGTGTTTAGCAACTGTGGACTTTGAAAGAAATTCAATCTTGTTGAGAAAAAGAATTGACAATGACTTTTTAATGTATTGTCACAAAAACAACCAAAAACAAAGCAGTTAAAAGTAAAAAAAAATACATGACAGATCTGTAAACAATTGTTTAATGTCTCAAAGAATTATTTACGAGAAGATTATTTAAATCTAAAATATGAAAATGTATTTTAGGCATCAACTTAATGTTTTAAATGATATTTGAAACAAAAACGGTCTTTTTATGTTAAATAAATCAAATGTCAAAATAAAAGCACAACTTACCCTACTAGACCTCCAAAGATTTCTGTCACATAGGAATAGTCTCCTCCAGACTTTGGGATTGTGACACCCAGTTCAGCATAACAAAGGGACCCAAGGGCACAGATGCCCCCCCCACACACCCAGACGATGAGGGACAGCCCCACAGACCCTGCATGCTCCAGCACTCCTTTAGGGGAAATGAATATCCCAGAGCCAATGATGTTACCTTCAGAGAAAACACAACATACATGTATTTTTCCAAAATGTTCAAAACCTTGTTCTGCTGAGACAACAAACTGTAAAGAAACAAGTGGTG
This sequence comes from Oryzias celebensis, assembly GCA_014656515.1. NCBI lineage: Eukaryota > Metazoa > Chordata > Actinopteri > Beloniformes > Adrianichthyidae > Oryzias > Oryzias celebensis. The sequence continues at coordinate 4,503,002 of BNCR01000003.1, forward strand.
ATTACACTGATTTATGTTTTCAGATGGACAGAATAAAAAACAAATCTCTTCAGAAAAAAATTGAAACGTAAGACATTTCCTTCACAAAATGTTCGCATCAGAAGTCCGAAGTCGAGTCAATGAAAATCCTAAAAGAAATGCTGAATAATGTCAGGATTGAATAAAAATGTCTGCGTTATTTCAAATTTAAATTTGAATTGTCGTACATACATACGTGTACATAGTACAATATTTAAATGTATTGCACGGCTGTCCAATAGAGTACAAAGCCTAAAAGCAGTAAGTAAGTAAGTATAAAGAAGAAAGTTAAGTAAAGCCGTGAGTGGCGGCATATGGCCCCTCCTCCTGACACGCCCACACTGGCTGAGCCAGCCTGGTTGAACCTAAGAAATTAATTTAAAAACCCTTTTTTTCAAAATGGTGGCTTTCAATGGGTTTTATCTCCATAGTATTCGTTTTGTTTTTGGTTGACTACGGGTAACAAACAGATCTACATCATTTTTAGAAGACTAAATAATTGGAGCTCCTTTGCGTTTGTGTCCTTTGAGGTTTTTTTTACTAACCACACCTAACATGTTCATATCCCCAGTGATTCACAAATTCAGTTTAGCAATGTTACGATGGAAAATGTACGAGCAACATAGAACTGCTAGTTTTTGTAATTTGACACCATTTAAACTTTAAAACCAACTTTTTTTTTTTTTTCCAAGTAGCTTCCCAATGATGCTCGAGGAGTTAGGAGGCGATAAAATCGAAATCTCTTGCAGGACTTTTATTGTTTGACAGTCTTAAAGGTGATTTATTTTGGGGGGGGGAATTCAAGATGGCAGCCACTTCCTAAAGCCAAAGGTCAATGAAATTTTGCTTGTGGTTGTAGACAAACCCGTGGTGTGTGTGTGTAAAATTTTGGATCAATCGAACAAAATTGTAGTTTTCCATATTGTGTGAAAATGTGAAAATTGCCAAATTTCAATTGTTGTCACAGAATGACCACCAAACTGTTTTGCAATTTTAAAACTTCTTTGAAATATACCCAACATGTTTTTTTTTTTTGTTTTTTTTTTTTATTTGTTTTTGTTTCATTAGTAGATTTTGACGTTTTTCTTTTTTTAGCCTCATAAGAAATTTTTGGCCACATTTATTTTTTTTGTTGGTTCCTCCTGCTGTGATGTCATTTTTTAAGTGGGTGGGTGGGTAGGTCCTTCATTGTGTCCAAAATTCATTTTCACCATACTAGTTGTGTGTAAATTTCGGTGAGTTTTTGACTATATGGTGGAGGTGAAATTTTTGCTCAAAGGCGCAGTAAAACAGGACCGTCTGGTCCTTACAGTCCAGGAATGGTGCAGGACAGAATAAAACATAAGACTACATAGTTCATACTGTAATGACAGTGTTAAAGTGTCCATGTGCTGCATAGGGTTGAATTAGTATAACGTGACGATACTGTGCATCGATTGTGTAGAGTAGCATATATTTTAATAGTTATTGAAAAAAAAGTGTCCAGCAGCGATTTTTAGATCATTTCAATGATTCACAACTTACTTCGTAATCTGATCCTTCATTATGTGATCAAGTATAAATATGTCAAAGTTTATTGTTTTTTCAACTAACTAGTGAATTTTTATTTATATAGTGAATATTTAACTTTAAGAAAGAACTATTTTTTTTGGCTAAAACATGATTGAAAGAAGAATAATTAATTAATTTGATTAATCCACTTTTTTTCGGAGTGAAAACTGACTCGATTCGAGCTGTTTTAAACCTAACCCAAAAATGATAGAGACCTTTAAACCAGCAGGAGCTAAAGTGTGGTCTGACAGTGGACACACGGCTCATTACATCTTTGGAAGCGTGACCCCAAATGATTACAAACAAAGACTTGCTGATCCCTGATCCACTTGGCAAAGGTTTGTTCCACTACAGTTTAGGTTCTAGTTTAGGCTGGGAATCCCATCATCAGAACCTGGAAGACAACACACAGATGTTCCAGACTGTTACTGTTTTCCCTTATTTATAAGGGAAACTTGACAAAATGTGACTCTGTTGGTGGCAAACGCCGTTCCTGCCGAAACCCAGTGATGCTCTGAACGCTCTAATGATGCAGAACGAGGGAAAGATTCCAAGTGGAGCATTTATCCCTGTCTGGTTTGATCGCGGGGGATGCGTTGAGATTTGGAGCCGTTACATAATCTTGTTTTGTTATGTCAAAGTTTGGCGCTGCAGCTGAAAACGTGAATCAGAAAGCCATCGATGCCGTCCGCCTCTCTGCACCAGAACTGTGAACTTCTTTCAGAATCACTGCGTAGATGAACCGCATTTTATTTTTACGCACGCCCACAATCCACCTGCTGGTGAAAGCTCCAGAAACTGGCTGGACATCAACCAAACTGATCTATAAGTTCAATGCTAAGAATGTTTTTGCACTGTCATGCTCTCCATAATAATCTCTTCAGAGAATAACATGTCAAACTGTAATATGTCGGGATTCAAACCTTTTTAAACCACCAAATCCAAAGTTTAAGCTGTAAAATGTGAGCTGTCACTAAAAGCAGGGAAGCATGACAGTGTTCCAGGGTTGCAGATTGTAAGTGTTGCTGCAGCTGCATGAACACACTATAAACACACGAGGTGCAGCTGCAGCTGCTGAAAAACTGGGGTCTCATTGGTTTGACAGCCTCCATAGTCAACACGTCCGATTGTTTGAAAAGACACCAAATGATCAATGGTGAAAACCAGCGTTGAGCTGCTGCAGGATCAGATGAAGGTTCAGGCACAACAGAAAAATGCTTCTTCGCTGATGCTTCTAAACGCATAACAGGAATCGTAGTTCAAAAAGTGAAATTTCACAGCTTTTATTTGACTACAACAAACGTGTCCTTCATTAGACGTTAATAAGTTCCTCTCCACAGTCCAAGGTCATGTTTTATGATAAATTGGTCACTCGAATTGGCCCTTTGGTAATGCATAAGACATTACATATTGGAAGATAAAAGGTTTGTCATGAACGTCCCACTCCAGTCAACTTTTGATCAAACTTTTATAAAAGCATTCCCAGGGATCTTTTAGGTTGAATTCAGACTGGAAAAGTCAGTCGGTCCAGACCGAGTCCGCTTCATTTGGTCCTGAACCTTGCACCGGGTCTGTATTCAGACTGCCGTCAAAAGGATTTTCCTTTTCCGGTCCAAAGCTTGTCCATTCTCTCTTCATTCACTGGCCAGGAAATACGAGGGCGACTCAGGGACTCAGCTTTAAGCACGTGACGTTTTCAGAGACTAGATCAAAGCATAGAAAATAAATTCAAAACGACTTGCCTGCTTGAATGTATTCAGTCTGAAAACTTGTTCCGGATTACTGGGGGAAACGAACTCTGGGTCACTTTAAGCAAACCAAATGTGTCCAGCCGGAATACAGCCTAAAATAGGATTTTCCCGTGTCACATTCTAGGACATAGGTTCTGCAGAGCGGCAGCACTTCATTAGAAATTTGCCTTTGAGTTGTGAGTGGGACTGGCACAAAGTAAACCTGCACTTATTTCCCATGATCCCTCTGTTTACACCTTAACTTCCAGCCCCTGACATCCTAACATTACCATTGTAACAAAAATGGTGAAGAGGAGAAACAAAGACGTACATGGATCTATTTGTCTGCAAGTGGATCCATCATGGAGTAGAAGAAGGAGCTTCTACGCCACAGGAGCAAGTTTCAATCACCATTTTCATTGGGGTGAGTCTTTAATTAGGGGGATGGACAGTTCACACTAAAGTCTACGATGACTCCATCCTGCTATGACAGGATTGTTTTGCCTCTTCTTGATGAAACTTTAATGTCCAGCTGGGCTAACAAGCAGAATCCATAAAATTCTGAAAAATGCAAAATATCGTGAAAGAACCTGATTCAATTTCACATTTACCATGAGGATGTGTGAACTGCAGATGTTTGGTGGATGCACTAAAATAAACTCCTTCAATTTAACTCTCAACTATGGACACATTTTGACCCAAACTTAAAAGAGTCAAAGGGACAAAAATATATCAGCAGCTTTAACCCGCCCCCGCCAGCTGTTTCACACGAGGGCTCCAGATGTGCATCCAAAGCCCATCAGTCAGACTGTCTGGATCAGTTCAACACCAAAAACACGGACCTCTGAGCTTCACTCTGTCAGACTGTGCGCGGATGCTCCAAAAACTCCCATCAGTCCAGAGAGGCCTTTTTGCTTTTCCTTCAACTTGTAACAAAAGGTCTAAAGTTTACTGTCTTTGGAGTGAACGTGGCGTTCAACAGCGGCGGCGCAGGACATTGAGCCACGCACGCGCTCGTGATGCAACGTCTCTGCTCAGTTGTACCACTCAGCCAAGCAGGTCCTCAAGAAGGAGTCCAGCCACGTAAGCAAATCCACATTCGCGTCTGATGCAACAGTTTCCACATCAAGCCCCAAATCCCGCATTCCGAGCCGGAGCGAGGTCTCCTGGTGCGTAAAAGAGACGTTTGAGAGCGCGGCCGGCGCTCAGATCTGACCAAACGCGCCGATTCTGAGGCGAAGCCTTTATGACTACTGTGAACATATTCTGACAGTTGAAGGAACATCTCCTGAGTCTCCCACACTCCAACAATGCAGAAAAAAAACACAACTGCTGCAGCCTCAATGAAGTCGTGCACGCGCGCTGTCCCTCATCTACGCTCCACGTCATTCACCCCAAAACGCACAGATACACACTGTCCAAACATACCGATGATTATAGCGCAGGCGCTCAAGAGTCCGATCTCTTTTTTCAGCGTGACTTTGTCGTTGTGGTCAGAGTTGTTGTCATCCTTCCTCCTTCTAGTTTTCTCCCCCATCTCCTCCGTGCAGACGCGCGTCCTCTCTGCCATGCTCCGGTTCAGTTCTGCAGACTGAACCGCGTCCCGCTCCCCGGGGTGCCCTTATAATGTCCCACGATGACTGAACGGTGGGGAGGGAGAACGCGCGCATGCGTAAAGGATACCCTCACCTTGTTCCAGGTGCGTGGAGATGTTGCAGAATTCAAGACTCGGACCTTTGATGGAGAAAAACACCAGAGGAAAAAATTAAGTAGTTTGTCTTCACCTTCATGCCTATTCTAACAGGAATACCTTACAAGGAAAAAAATCTGTAATCCTGTTTACACACAGATTAAGTGATAAACATCTGAGAATCAAATAAAACACCCAGCAACACAGACGATGCACTCATGGAATTTAATAAGAGTTTACAACTGTAACAGAAAGTTTCAACATCTTTTACTTTTCTTTCCAGCATTTTCAGCACATCCTGGAAACTATTGTTTCACATGATCCAAAAGATCAGACAGAAAGGATCCAACGAATCCTCACGATTCAGGTCAAATTTTTGAGTCCCAGTTTTGTTTCAGTTTGTTATGCAATCATTGCAAAACAACAACACAAATTCAGAGAAAACGATTTCTTTAAGTTGCCAATAAACAAGTACCAATGAAGAAAAACCTTTGTGTTGGCTCATACTAAGCCTGATGTAAGATAATAAAACAATAAATAAATCTTTCTTAACTTTAGCACATTCATGCTATACATACATTGGTGTTTGACACTTCCAAGGTAAACCTAACGACATTAGGACGCAACAGTTCACTTTCTCCTCAATCCAGTTCAATGTTGTAACATCTGACTCGGTTTTAAACCGACCTAAACTGGTCATTGATGAGAGGAAGTGAAGTGTTGTTCCAGTTCCAGTCTTAATTTGGGTCAGAACAGTTTTCTTTATGTCACCAGGGACGGTGTTAAAGTCCCACTCTGATCATCTTTCAATTTCAAAACTGTTCCCAGTGGTCTTTTAACTATCATTATGCCATTTGACACCATCATTTTAAAAACCTGTGTCGTTTTAGGACATAGTTTGTGCTGAGTGGCAGTAGTTCATTAGAAATTCACCTTTTGAGTTGTGGGCGGGACTGTTGCTGTAGTTTAAGTTTTATTCATTTATGAGACGGTTTAAAATGACCTCGGTCAAACAAGGGGCTGTACATTAAAACCCCAAAAAAACAACAGCTAGAATGTTTTACATTTAAAATAAAAAATAAGAAATAAAAAACACCAGATAAAAGCAAAGAGCAGTGTCTCATGCTGGTTTTATGAATTGGGTTTTAAGAAGTTTTTTTTTTTTAAATGGACTGTGAGGATGCCTCTTTTTCATGACATTTTTGTCATCTTTTCCTAAGATAGGTCTTTAGGTGAACTTATTTGCTTCTCGACATATTTGATGCAAATAAATGTGAGAACTGCACAGACAACCTTCTTTATATTATTAATTTACACATTCTACAGTAGATTTGGAGTCCATAAAGTCTCTTAAGAGCTTGTGTTGTTAAATGTAGTTTAAAAAGCTTTTTAGGGGGAAATAGTGATGCACGATGGCACCTGTATGTGTACGGTTAATATTAGCGTGACGAAATATCTGTGATAATGGTTAAACTCAGTGACTTTGAGTAGATATGAAGATGTGCACTTCAGTTCAAATGAAGTCAAAAGGATCAGTCAGGTTCTTAGAGCATCTGTATGTGTAAAGCTGGAGGGAACTTATGGCGTCTCCCAGTGAAAACGGGGCTCCCATACCAATTAGTCATTAAGAGCACACGAGCAGCGAGATGTACTGTAACCAGAGGCACTGACGGATGGCTGTTTTCCCCGCCGTGCATTTGTTTTCACCAACAACCTTCCTGAATTTAAAGAAAGCCCCCCCAGTTTTTTTTTTTGTTTTTAGCACAACATTGTTTAAAAACCCCACACGCACAGACACGTTTTCGTGGTACACCGTGTTCTTCACTCTCCCTCCCAGTTCTGCACATGTTTTTACTTTGGTACTTTGCTCACGCCAGTGGCTGTTAAAGAGAACTCATTAAAAGTTACATCTGATGAGGGGAGAACCCCTCACCTTATGCTGCAGAGAAAATAAAAAGGCCTTTACAGGAGCTTTGTTTGATGGGGATGGGCTGCAAACTAGGAGGTGAGGAGAAGGAAAATCCTAAATGTAAAATGAAAAGACGAGGGCTCATTGCTCATGTCAGTTATTAAGATAATTTTGTAGACATTGACAGGTTCTGAAAAACTTAGTCTTAACACTCAAATTGTATTATTTATTGTAATAAAATGAAGGAAAACAATTGACATCTTCAGACCATTGACATAAAACACTGGAAGGATCATTATTAATGTGGCCCAAAGGATTCTGAATGGGAAAAATGAAGTTTGAAGTGGGACCGTGATCGGAGTTTCTACCACACTTGTGAGGACTCTGTGCTTGGGTTTGGGTCATCTGGGTTTCAGTTGTCCCCTCAGTCACACCAGTTTTGGGTTCATGATCCACAGCTGTCTTCATTTCAGTTAATGACCTCCTTCAGGTGGATAAAGCTGAAGAACCTGTTTCCATCTCTGCGCTCTTTTCCTGTTGGCGTTTTCACTCATGAAATATGTTAAAAGGACCCAACTTAGAAAAAGGACAGCATCTAAATCAACGTGTCACTCTTCCTTGTCTGTTAACTTTATTTTTTCTACATATTTCAACTGAGTGTTGTGAAATACACAAGAAACATTTTAATGTATGCTCTGAAGTTTGACACAAAAAGCTGAAGAAAAGTCATGTGATCTCAAATGCATTAAAAGACATACTCCAGCTTCTGAGAAACGTGTGATGAAGAGCGTCTTATCATGTTTTGCAACACGTTTTCTGTAAAAAAAAAAAGATTTTTCAAAATCCTCTAAAGGGTTGAAGGATTTTTCTGACTGCTCAGAAGAAGAGTTAATGAAAGCATTGCTACTAAACCAGTTGGACAACTTAGTCCAGGTAAACCTTAACCTGAGAATTTGTCCCAAAAACAATGACTCAGTGGGTCTGAACACAAACAACAAACCCACGAGTCAGCAAGTTCCTTCAGTTCTGATGTTTACTGGACATAGTGGGATACATGTCGAAACGTTCTCAATCGTTATGAGGTGAATTTGATTTATTGGAAGAATTTCTACAATTATTAAAATACGTTTTATCTGTAAATAAATGTAGAAAAAAACACTTAAAAAAACAAAATCTAAAAATAATTATCGAGATGAGAATAGGAATAGCTGGTCATCAGCGATGCTGATATGTAGCATGAAGTGAACTGATGTCTGCACTGTCCAAACACCGCAGGAACATAAAGGAAACAACAGCCAGCAGTTCAATTATGCATGACGCACTGACACTTCCTTACAGTATCATTATGTCTCATTTGTTTGCTGCTACCCCACATTGTACTCTGACCACCATCCTTTAAAGAAACTCATAATCAGGTTGTGATGTAGAATGTAAAGCAAATATTTAAATGTTTTCATCAACTCTGGGACTTCAAACTCACAAAAAAACACATTTAATGCCCTGTTTGCTCTATATGTGCAGCTGGATTCATAAAACATGTAATAGCAAAATACACCACACATAAATTCAATGGTTTTTTAGGCTCCTTTTAAGGTTAATTGCAGTGATCTAATAAGTAATAGAATATTATTTCAACCTGCAGGAGTCTCTACATTCCCTGGTTTGTTTGCCAACCAACAACGCATGCCTCCAGCAATACTATAAAATTCATTCCAAATTTACCATGAAGGTTTTAAAAAGTTTTTGCTTTAACATTTTTGTTTTAAATAACATAACAAGAATTATGATACATATTTGTCATATCCCAGTGGATTACATATTTGGAACTTTGGATTTGGTTCAGTGGAGCTTCGGCTGGTTTGTCAGACATTTTGTTTTACATAGTTTTGACCTTGTCTTTGCTTTTTTGGGGGGAGAGTTATACTTTTTTTTTGTCTCTACACATTTTAAGTTTGTTATAAAACATAAGACTGTTTCTGTCTCAATTTAGTGATTTTTACTGTTAAAAAAATGACAACATCTACAACTTTCAATGAGTTTTTTGGCCAGTTAATGGTTCATTGTTGAATTATCGTGTGGTTAAATGAAAACCAGAAGTCGGGTTGCACTAAAAAGATGGATATTAATCAAGGCTGTGACGAATAGTCAATTAATCGATTTTTCCAACCAGATCAATCCGTTTGAGGCAAGTCGTCAACTGAATCAAATCAAATACACCTTGTTCATAATAAAACATAAAGGCAACATCCAAATTGTCCAATGAGACGGCTGTGGCTGTGATATTGGGCTATATAAATAAAATTGAATTGAAAAAAAATTTGAATTAAAGAACCAAAACGGGAGATCCTGTACAGTTTAAAAGACAAACAATAAATTGAAACACACATACACACTCTACTTCATCTGTTTAAGGAGTTAAGTTGTTAAGTTGCGGCAGGCAAAGGCTAACGAATGCACAATTAACTTGGAGGCCAGCCCCCCTCTCCAAAAGGAGGCCCCGACAAAGAGAGGAGATGCTTTGTTGGCAGCAGGAAGGCGAGCTGAAACACTGGCTTCAGTGTGATTGCAGGAGAGATGAGGAAGAGGAGGAGATGGAAGGGGAAAAAAGGTTTGTTTTTGACATTAGAGGTGAACTTTTGTTATTAAAATAATACAGCAAAGAAGCAAAATAGGTGAAAGTAGAGGAGTAAAAAACATGCAGATGGAAGTAGAGAACTAGAAGAGAAACAAAAATGATGGTGTGAAAATAAATAATGCAAGTTAAAATGATTGTTCTTCATTCATTGGTAGACTTTAACTAGCAAAACCATCTAGTTTGGAAGAACAACTTGAAACAGAGCATTGGAGCATATATACACATGAATAATAACATAAAAATATTGCTTTTTTGCATTTTTCCAACATTACTTGTGATGACAAACTGATTTATAAAAGAAATTACAATGAGTGTAAAGGAACATTCACTAATAACTTTATTGCAGTAGTAAATTGGGTTCAAGTTTTTTTTTTTTTTTTAGGTTAAATTTTTATTCACCAGGAAGTCCCTTGAGATAAAATCTCTTTTTTCAGAGGTACCTGGCCAAGAGGCATTGGCACATACACACACAAAACAAAAAAAAGATCATCATTCATTAATAATGAATGGCAGGACATTTGCTTCTTTTGCTTGGTTAAATAAAGTTTTGATCAATTATGAAGTTGTGCATAACTGTGCACCATATTAATTTTGTTGTGACAAAGTCCCTCGGTGATGGCTAAAAGGTCAAACGCTCTCCTTTCAGTCACTATCAGTCTTGAAGAGGACGAAGAAAAGCCACAAACCTGACACCACTTCACTGCCAGGAACAAACCATCACTCCGGCTCCATCTCTCTCGAACCATCCCACCCTTGATCTATTGTAGTCGTAGAGCTTCTGGAGTGCCTGCACAAATAGTCTTCCATAATGTCTACAACACCCATCATTTGTTAACAGGCAACCCAGAGTTCTTGCAGTTGGGGAGCAGGGCTGCATAGCAACGCCACAGCGTTTCCTGTTGGGCCGGGGTTGAACGTCGGTGGCCGTTGTTCATCGCAGTGCCCTCTCTGCCTTAAGAAAAACAGCCGGGAAGCAGTTCACTTGCAATCAGCTTTGTGCTGCATTGTGTGAAGGGAAATGAGTGGAAAGCCAAAGCAACTACAGTTCACTGCACCCTTATGTACTAATGGGAAGTTTTTCGGCTAATGTATGGGAGGATTGTGCTTATAACTAGGCAATACTAGTACTTTTTCATGTATTTAACTTGGGTTATTTAATAAAAGCTGGACCGAACAAATTGTTTTAACAGCAAGTCTTTTTTTCTCAAAAGGAAAGACACTTGACAGCAACAAAACAGTAAAAGAGAGGGAATTTTTGTATTTGTTTATTTAAATTTTTTAGCCAAAAAACTAATTATAAATGGCTTTTAGGATACCACCACCAGAACTTTGACAATTATAATGTGCAAAAAGTCAAAAATGTATTACTTTATAATCAATAAAGTCCCACTCTGATCATCTTTAGATCTATTTTCATAGCGTTCCCAGTGATCTTTTAATAATGATTCCGCTGTTGGCCAAAATCTGAAAACCTGTGTTGTTTTACAGGACATAATTTCTGCAGAGCAGCAGGAGTTCACTGATAGTTCCTCAGTCTTTGTTAACACCTCAACGCTGTGTGCCATCCGCCATGAAACAACACGAGTAGAAGAAAAAGAAGAAGAAGGCTCACTTTCTTTTAGCTCATGTTCTAGCATCTTAGAGTTTTCATCCTTCTGCCTTTTCTGCCTCAGAGTTTTTGCCTTTGGGTAACTGATGTTGGATTCCTTCTCGTTTGACGTGCGTTCCCTCTCCTGGCATTTCCGTCTTTGTTATCATGAAATTTCAGTGCAAGAAGACATTAGATTATTCTTTGTTTGGAGCTGGACATACATTAACTCTGTTTTTTCCTGGTTTCAGGCTCTCTTGTGCAACTGGTGCCTTTGTGTGTGCTTGTAGTTTAAGTTGTCCTACTCGAAACATTAGACTCTCCCACTAGCTTACAACCTCCTACAACCCGAACCCAACATTAGTGGTACAACAATGCTGAGCAACATTGGAGCTATCCATCAGTACAGTTTTGATCCAGATGGCAGCTCAGCTTATTCAAGATATTAATGTGAACTTGGAGAAGGACTCCTTTTGTTTGGTAACTTCACAGTGTTTGCTGGTTCAAACTCTGTGCAGTTTCCTGTTCTTCTTCATGTACATTTGCTGGTCTTTGTTTATTTAGTTTATCTCTATCTTGTTACCTAAAGGTGCTCCACAAATATTTCTGCTGCCTTTGGGAAAGTTAAACTTGTGGCTTAAAAATAATTTGAAAACATGAGGTGAGAACTTTATAACATAGTGCAGACACTAAAATTAATACTACAGAAAGAAAGAAAGAAAGAAAGAAAGAAAGAAAGAAAGAAAGAAAGAAAGAAAGAAAGAAAGAAAGAAAGAAAGAAAGAAAGAAGGAAAGACGAACTCTACCACCATCTAGTGGACAAACCTAGCAAGTACAATCAGGTACAATCAAGTCCATTCAGGTATCGTCAGACTTTTTGATGCATGAAGCATTTTTATTTTTTGTGATACTGTTTTTCATATTAATAATATAAAACATACAAACAGTCACAATTTTCATATGTTGTCAGTCAAATTATTTGTTTCTCAATTTTTCAAATTCTATCTCTACTAAAAAGTACATGAAGAACAATACAGACATTTTCCCAAAATATTCATAGTGCACTTGTCACATTTTCTACTGAATAAAAAAAAACGTAAAAGCAGGGGCGGAGCTACAGGGAGAAGGGGGGGCTGCCTCCTCCTGCCAACTCAATTTTTGAATCAATATTACAATCATTATTGACAACACAAACTTCTTTAAGCATTGCAAAAATAACAAAGCAATATTCTAAAATGAAATTAAGATACCTTCAAACTACACGCTTTACACATTTTCCATGTAAGTATTTTTGATTCTTTTATTTTTAATGGCTTTCCACTGCTTCTGATCACTAATAGGAAGAGAAATCCTCCGTATACATCATTATTCAACACTAAAACATTTATATTTTTTGTTGATAAGTTGTTAGAATTTACTGGTAGTCATGTTTTTATACTTGGGATTTTCTGTTTTAATTTTAAACACAAGTAACAAACAGAACACAGTTCAATACGCTGAATACATTAACATTAGTTCTAACAGACCAGATAAACAAAACTGGCCCAAGGAAAGACCCCTGTGGTATACCACATGTTACATTTAGGAAATCAGATTTTATCTCATTTTTTTCTGAAATAAGTTTCTCAACGGTAGTATTTTGAGACTCCTTTACTCTTTCAGAGGAGATATTTGTGTCATTTGGCCACCATTTGTCCTCCAAAAAGTTTGGATTTTTAAGTTTTTGTTGTTTCACAGTCAAACTATTTGGCCCAGATGGCCAAAGTTGTGGTCCAGTTTGCATCCAAAGCCAGAAACTTCTGGTTTCACCTCTTTTTGGTTGTCGCTACTGATAATCCTCGTCTGACATTAATAACTACCTCTTACACAAGCAAGACTTCAGCACGCTTTCAAACTGGTTAAACCAGGCACAACTCAAGACACAGCTAATCTCACTTTAGCAATAACAAAAACACACACAGTTAAGTTGGATTCACACAAAAGAAAGTTTACAGATCAAACTTTGGCTAGACATTAAGTCTCCAGAATTAACTAGAACACAGATGCAGGAAGTTGGGCTTCCCCCCCCATAAATAGAACACAATAAGGTCTTTGTATTTGTCTTTTCTGAGGTTATTAAAAATATCTATTACTAATAGCAACATCCCTTTTTCAAAAAATATCAAAACCTAATGAAATGAATGAAATTATATCCAGTTGGGATTGAAAGTAAACTTTCGCTCCCCACTTTATAAATATATATGACCAATAAATAAATAAAATAAAGAGAAAATTGATGTTTTTTTCTGATGTCTTTTTCAGGAAGCAGCTATTTTTATACGTTTAGTTTGTCTTTAACAATTACCAAGAGATGAAAGCAAATGTAATAAACATTTTTATTTGTATTCCTATATTTATTCAGGTTTAATTTTGTAAACACATCAAAACGTGCCTTAATTCAGGATGGCAGGGCATTCTTTATCAATAAATTATTTTACACCTTCCTACCTTTTTTCTGCCATTTTTTTTAGGGGGAAACTATTTGTTCATAACTGCTCTGTCGCCGCAGTTAACTTTCTTTTTTATTTTTATTTTTTTAACATTTGGCCTAAAAGTGTTTTTCTCAATCTGACCGTCACAGTAGTGATGACGTCACCCGTCACAGGTGAAACTTTCGGACGCCCTACTCCCCCCCCCCCCCCCCCCCCCCCCCCCATCCTCTGGCCTCGCGGTGGGCGGAGTCATCCGCTGGTGCTGGAAAAGTCTTCGGCAGGGAGGAGGACGGTCAGAGAGCTGCTTCGTGAGCGGAGGGATAACACCCACCTGTCGCACAGCAACGGTCTACAAAAAAGAAAGAAAAGAAAACGCGTTTTGCTGTAGTTTTAAATCTTTATTTGAGTCGTTCAGAAACTTATTCGAGGATGACGGACGCCTTAATACCGGACGGCATAAACGATAGCGGAAGAAATCTCAGCTACTTCAGAAAGGTGAGCTTCGTCACTCAGTGGGTCTCCGTCCGGGCACTACTTTTTTGGATAGCAATATTTAATTTCGATCTTTATTTTCTTTATCCTTAACTAATTTAGGGCTTCAAATATGTAAATGTCATGTTTCAAAAATATTTTAAGCACACCTTTACCAATCATTTAACTTTTTATTTGTATATATTAGTATTAAAGCAGCAGGTTAAAGTCCGGATGGTAGCTAAAAAGTAATTTTGATTAACAGTAGCTAGCTGTTAGCATCAGGTGCCTGTGGGGGTGCATGCTCCAGGAATAGCTTTATCTCCACAATTATTATCAGTTTCCTGTCTAAATGTGTGACTTCCCTGATGGACTAACATCAAACCCACAGATAGGCCTTTAATTATGATATTTTAATTACTTATTTTGTTTAGCACTGGCTGACAAAGGAGCTCACAATAATAGAATCATCTATTTTTTCCCCTCATGTGAACTGCCCAGCTTCACATTTTTAGTGAGAACTGTGATGTTTTCCAGGGCTTTGTTTAGTCTGGGGTCTCAGGAGAGACAGTTGGCAGAAGTTCTGAGATTATCTGATGTGTTTTTCCTGCGTTTCCTGTCTGCCACCCTGCAGCCTGTGTCTTATGGTTTCACATACATGGGTTACCCTCCACAGGCATTGGCATTTTTTTTTTATAGAGCCGTCTGTTTAGATGGATATCTGAGCGTAGCTTTTGTGCCTTTAAATCCCCCGAATCCCCCTCTCAATGCTGTCTGGATTGAGGCTCTGTGCCATGCTTCCTGTGTCTATAAAAAGGTCAGTGGGAGGCAGGGTTTGACACAGGACATGATGGGAAAACCCACAAAATATTACCTTCAATGTAGGAAAAATCTAGCTGGACTTTTATGTGAGTTTTACTTCTTTTTGGCATTTTTCTATAGAATAATCATGTCATCTTCCTTTGTGTTTGTATTACAAAACTCATTTGGAAACTTTGCTTCCATTTTTTCACCCCTTTTCCTTCGGGTGAGTTTAATGATTTGGAGGGCTTTTCGCTGACGGTCCAAGGAGCTTTCTTGGGTTCAGGGCTTCCTTCCCAGCTCTCCACAGTTTCACCTCCTGTCAGCTGAGGTCTGACTGGATGGCTGCTGGAGGATGGAAAAGATTGCTGCTAAAACTGCCAAATCGGCATGATTCTCCTCCTCGTCCTCCACGACCATCTCGAGCATTGACGTAGCGTTTGGCCCGAGGCTGTCCCTCTGCCAGACCACAAACACAAATTGACAACATGTGCTGTGGTTTACAAAGACGGGGAGACATTCCCTAAGCAGGATTAATGCTGGAAAATAGACAAATGGGAGACCCAGATCAAATGCTGACTTGGTTTTTATTATTTTAATGAAACAAACCTGTATGTTTGCTGGGGTCTGACCAGCTTCTCCTTCAGATCGTCTTATCAATTGTTAGTTTGTTGTCCATTTATAGGTCACGACTGATACCCCCATCCTGGCATAATGCCATTCTTAATCACCACTTACATAAACCAAGCATCCACATGTTCTTGATGAAATGCCCACATTGACTGGCTGCTGGACTGGCCACGAGCTTTGTTCTAATGAAGTGTTTCGTGCCCGGACAGAGGAAGGTCCCAGTGTTCAAATATGCCGGGATTGGGTTCAATTTCCTGTGCAAATAAATCCAGTAAGTGAAGGCAGAAAGAAGATGGAAAACTTGATCTGCACTTTGGGAATGTAATGATGAAATGTGGCTGCAGGAATATTCGGTTTAAATCAAGTTTGCTCTGTTCGGACTTATAGAACAGAGGTTGTCAGTTGGCGTTTTTGAATTGTGTGCTACATTTAGAAATAGACACTTGCTGCTATGGTAACTATAAAACATATGCCACTCCCTCATCACACCAGATGAGCATACGCCTTGCAACGACGTAATGATTGAACGGCGTCATGCTGCCATCAGCCCACGCCCGCTTTACATTGTGTGCTTCATGGTGCCGTCACTCATAAAAGCTCCTGCTCCTCCGGCTCTGTCCTGGAAACAGCTGTGTTGTGTCATAAACACGGCCATCCTCTGCGGAAATGGTTAATAGTTAAACTTGAAGTGTTTACTTTGGATTAACAAAGTGACTGCAGCAGCATGGTGGAAGAAAGGCATCACGCTGTACCTATAAGGTTAAACATGACCTTTGCTGAATACTTGAAATGTGTCCCTAGAGGATTATGATAGGATTATGACCTCCTTCTTCCTGTTCGGCCTTTCGCCTGTAAAAAAAATGACATCTCAACAACATTTCAGTGACACAGTCATAGAAAAGTTTGATACCAGAAATTTTAATGAGTCCTGGCATCAGAAGGCTTGAGTGGTGGATGGGAAGCAATGAAGAGGCAGTTTTGAACAATTTGAACTCCGTATGTATAGAAATTCTATTAATGGACTCTGTAAATAAGCAGTGTTGGAGAAATATTGTAATTTTCCGGGAAAATCATCTGTTGAAATGAACAAACCCATTTTTAGGACAGTGTTCATGATGACGGGACGACTCTAAAATGTTGTCAGGTGTCTTTAAGATTGAGTCATTGTTGTTGCTTGTGAGTCACTTTGCTGCTTTTTCTGTCTAAGTTGAAACAAAAAACCTACAGTTTATACACATATACAAGTTTAAATGCAACATAAATCTTTTAATATTTTAACTGATTATGTTTTTATTAATAATTCTAGTTTAGAAAGAAGCCGCAGGTGTCCTTCTAGAAACTGCTGTTTGTTTGGTTTTTTTTTTTTTTTTTTTACTCGGACCCTTTTGTCTCTTGATGATGACTGTAAACTGACTGGTTTTTCCTGTGCTGACTGGTTCTCCTACGTGTTGCATTTTTTTGTTTTGCCATTCAAATCCGACTGACCACAGAGCTGTGGTGCTCAGTTACTGTTCTGAATGACAGCTTAGTGAACCATGCAGGCATGAGGGGCAAAGCCATACCAACAGGCATTTACATTATTTCAGATGAAAACCCTCAGATTAACGTGAAATCGACTGATCATTTAATCATTTTCAACTCTTACTCATAAAAGTTTCATCTTAAATTGAGTTTCTCCTCTTTGCAGGGATGCAACCCGCTGGCGCAGACGGGACGGAGCAAACTGCAGAAGGAGCGAGCCGTTCTGAACCAGCAGATCATCAAACAAATGAGGATTAGGGCCGGAGCTGAGAACCTGCTGAAGTGAGACCCCAGTCACGCACAAGTTACTACACAGGATTCCTTCCGAAAGACATGCAAATTAGGAGGGAATGTTCCTGAAAGGGGTGGTTAGGATTACATTTGTCAGGAACGTACAAACACAAATTTGAATTTGTTTCATAAGAGGAAATAATACATCTGTTTGTTGGTTCTGTCCCTGTGGGATGCATTTCCTTTAGTAAAACCGATTCACTAAGCCTGATAAATTTGGGCTCAATAATCTGCTCAATGGTGGTTTCAGGTCTAAGCTGGAAAAAAAAACCCAAACATTGTGACTCCTAAGTTTAGAGAAGAACTTGTTTTTTAATCCTTTTTACAAAAAATTTGCCCCTTCCTGACACCTGATGCACTTTCATTATGTTGAGTGTAGGAGGACGCACTGTTTTTAAGCAGATGTGCCTCTGAAGTTTGACTTTAGACCTGTGGTGCATAAATGAGGGAAAGATGCAACCAAGGAGCACTTTTGTCTGAGCTCCACACCTCTCTGCTGTCACTCAGAATGCGGCTCAATGTTGTTTTTGCTGTGCTTGGATGACTCCCTCCGCTCCATGCTTCACCAAACCTGAACAGCATCTATGTTACAAAGTTTCTGTATGTGTGACAAAACAACACAGTGACCCGTACTGCTGCTTCCCACAGCTCTATCTACAGATCCTGTGGTTCTGATTGGCGGAATATGACGTCCACCACAAATAAAACCTGCATTATGAAGTCTTTAAGTGGAGCTTCTTTAAACCCTCTTTTATAACTTCAGTCCACAAGCTTGACCTTGTTCTGAAAGTCATGTTACCATAAAATCTGGAGGGTCAGACTGCTCTCAGCTGTTTGCTCTGAAATAGTAAAAAAAAAATAGAAAGCAGACGCAATACTTTTTAAAATTCTATTTACAGCAGTAAAATGTAAGTTATCTAAAATAAAACGCAAGAAATCAGGTAAAGTTTTCATTCTGACTCAAAACAAATATCACGGGAGTTACATTTTATATTTATGTTAGTGCTGTCTATTGTTTAATAAAATTATTCAGGTTAATCCCACTTTTGGGTTGTGATTAATTAGGATTAATCACAGTGTTATACGACTTAAATTTTATACAACAATATGCAGCTTTTGAACAAAAACAGGCCAGAGAGAAAATGCATCCCTTCATTTTTATTGTCTGAAATGTAGAATGTAGGAATGTATTTAATATTTGTAATCAATCGAATATTTATTTCTTTGTAAATGACCTACCTGACGAAGTGTGCATTATCAGAAATTGATGCACGCCACGGAAGCCTGAACCAGTGGAAGACGCATTCTTCGCTAAGTCTAATTAATAAGGGTTGATAAATATTAACATGTTATTTATTTTTTAAAAATTTTGCATGCATTAACAACCTTAACTTATACACATGAAGGTTTTAGTCAGGGGGCAAAACAAAATTGAACATATTTTTTGTCTTTGTCTTTTTCTGTCTTAACATTATTCTGGTTGAGGTTCGGCTGCTGAGAAATCAAAGTTGGTGTTTCTTCTCTCCTTGTTATTGAGATGCTGGCAGGTATTAACATGTCCGTGAGCGGATTTTATCACTACACTGACAACACCCTGCAATCTGCCATGTGAGTAGAGGTACGCAAGTTGTAGACGAAAACTCTGGCCCGGTTCTACCATAGGTGTGGTTCAGGGTCCAACAGCTGCTCTGGGAACATTTACCACTGCAGTATGGTCTCCAGTTGTGTGCATTCATGTGTCAGCCTGCTGTCTGCTTCAGTTCTCTGCATTCCTCCAGGAACTCGCATAACTCAGAAAACACTGGGGGGCAAAGGCGCCCTCTTTGTGTATGTGCAACTTTAAGCCTTTTGCTGTGGACCGTCTGGGTTCATTACACAACTACATCACAAGTACTGATTATGTGTTTACAGAATGATGATCCAAATCCATTTTGTTTTTTTATTTAGATTGTTTTAATTGTGAGATGTTTTATTTGATTCATCTTTCTTCCTTATTTTTTATTTTTCAAAAATTAGGTCTTGGAATCTTTCTCTTTCCTTCAAGTTAAAAATGTACTTCAGTTTCCTTTTTAAAATAATATAAAAGATCTTCAACGGACACATAACAGAAAATGTCAGATTGGAAACCTGTTGATGGCTAACAAAGCTGTCAATCTGCCAAAAGCATGAAGCAGTCTTTCCAGTAGACAGAACCAGGAAGACTGCAGTCTAGCCGCACTCGCTGGCATAAAGACTGGTTCCCACGCACTGCACGATGATATTAGACATTTCAATTGGTTTTTAATCACAGGGTCTGAGCTGGTTTGCATCTGTTCTGTCCAAAACCACAGCTCCTCAACCGCTTTTTCCTGAAGCAGCCTCCTCTGAAACCTGTCAGCCAAAACGATGGGGGCTGGCTGTGGTCCCGATGTTACCGTGGTCTTTTATTCAGGTTCTGTGAAGTCCAACAGGAGCATAATGTTTAGGAATCTGTATGTTAACCTTTTGCAGAAAATGATATCCTGTGTAGTGACATGGAAAGTTGCAATTCGCTGACAGAGACAATGTTTGTGTATGTGTTTTGCTTTCCTATAACCCGTCGATCCGAAACACACATTTGGTAAAGAGACAGGGTTTCAGTGTTATCTCGTATGGCAGACGTGCATGTTAGCTGCAAGTCAGGTCACACACAGACTGCATTCTTGATGACAGCTTTATCTGTCCTGTGCAGCGATCCAAACCCGTCTCCTTAACACATATTCAAATAAATATAGAAAAAGGAAATTTGGGCAAAAATGTTTCTCATTGCAAATAAAAAAGACAGTGTTGTCCTGCAAAAATGTAAAAAAAAAAAAAAAAAAAAAAACTTAAAAGATCAAAGATTAATGATTGTAATCTGCAAAAGGTGTAGAGAGCAGCAGTTACAACAAGTTTGTATCTGACCTCTGACCCCCTCTGACACAAATGTTGCCCCAAACAGCACGTGATGTTTGCTGGAGGGAACCTCAAGTGCGTGTCAAGGCTCAGCTACAGGAGCTCCATGCTTCAGATGAGCAAAAGAAAGCTGTTTTACCAATCAGCCACAAGGAAGTTTGCTTCCAAGTAGAAGCGAAAATGTTTTCTTTTGTTCATCCTTTATGTAGAATATGGTTTTCATTTTGTGTTATTTCTTTTAAAATTACACTTCAAACGTTTGCACAACTGATTATGAAACACTTGTTCCAATGATTGGTAAAAACAGTGATTTCTTGTTCTTAAGTGAAGGATTGGGATAATTTTCACAAAGAAAATCGTTATCACTTTTGCACAGTAACTCAAAAAAGTTAACTTGTGTGAATGTATGACATTTTAAAATTATTATAAATCAAATGAATCAGCGCTAAACATTTAAGCAAATATTTACACATTCAGAAGATCCCAAGATAATAAAAAATTTAAAGATGATCCATGTCTTAATTCTGGAAATGAACGAGCACAAAAATATTTAAAATAATACGAAGAGAGATAAAAGTTACATTTCCTATTTTCCTTTTGTCTCTTTTAGAGCGACGTCCAACAACAAGGTCAAAGAGATGGTACTCCTGGAGTTGAGTTATGTAAACTCAGACCTGCAGCTCCTGATGGGACAGCTGGAGGCTCTCAACAGTTCAGTGGACGTCTATCAGAACACACAGTGAGTAAAACGCCACTTCTTTCGCTCACGTTTAGTACATCTGCACAGTGAAACGGGAATCGAAAGTGAGGATTATTGTCAAATTAAGAAGCTTTTTAAAGGGTTTTTAAGTTTTGTGGCAGCTCTGTGAATTTAGCTCAAGATCCTGTGAAATCCTAAAATATAAGCTCCCCTAAATGTCTTATGAAATGTTTGTGTATTTCACTTCCTTTATTTAGTTAACTAAAGTCACAAATGAAAAGAAAAGCAGGAGGACAGGTGGATGTGACACCCCAGGGTACATTTTCAAACACTCATTCAAAAGAAAAATGCTTGAAGACAGAGGTGAGACAAAGAAGCTTGGGAAGGATAAGTTACACATTCAGAAATGCCAGAGACTGAACAGGAAGCCTTGTTAAACTGGACTGACTGGGTTTAGTAGCACAAAACACACAGCAACAAGGACAATGTAAAACACACACATGCAAACCACGATAATCATCTCATAAAAAAAAGCTTCCTGGCCAGTTTCATTGTCGGGTGTGGCATGCTGTGCGAGCGATTAGAGCAATTCTAGAGCTTTCTTTGTTTACAGACCTGGCAGTTTTATTGGGTGTTGGAAATAAATAAAAAAAATACCACACGAAAGTGAGGAGGATCCAATATGGGAAGAATCACGTGTTAACTGAGCGTTAAAAAGACACAAAAGATGCGTTGAGTGATGTGGAAACGCCGGTGTGTGTTGATAACACAGACATCTCTGTACAAGAACACAATCCCTGACTCACATGAAACCTTCTTAAAATGCAAACAGAAACAGTTTTTTTCTTTTTTTTTTATTAATTATTCATTTGAATGATTTTAAGCCTCTTGCTTACTTATTTAAACCAGCTTCAGAGAATTTCCACACAAACAGGAAAAAATCTAAATATACATTTATCATGCTGATCTGCTGCAGTGGCTCATGGGACCTCACCAGAGTCCTAAATGTCTGCATTAGTAATGTTTGCGCCACACTTTAAAGCCACTAATTATATGGGTGACTACGCTACCACAAAACCCAACATACACTGGTGCAAAGGTGTCCAGGTCACCCCAACCACAATAGGACAACAACAGGGGGACCACAGGCTCTGGAGGGTTGTGAGCTGGTAACCATGGTAACGGCTCAGAGGGTCCCTTACTCAGCTGTTACGCATCCCCAAAGTGCAGTCTGAAGATCAAGGTGTTTGTTTCCCTTCGTCTAAAACCCAAAAGGCGAACTTGTGCTCTCGCTACCGTAAGCCAGATTAGTGAGTTTGGCTTATGGATCACAGAGCATAAGAACCGGTTTAGCCTAGTTTCAGTGGGTTGGGGAGTCGGTCTGTAACGTGACAGACGGGCAGGACTCCCCCCTTAAGGCGATTAACTTCTGTCACCAGGATCCAAACGGACATTATTTTTGTGAAAGTGCTTTGTTTCTATCCAGTGTTGTGCAGCAGCTGGACAGGCTTGGGTTTTTGGTTCTTTTTATGGCATTTAGAAAAGCCTGACAGGTTTTAGATACAACAGTTCTTCACTTTTACTCATTTATTTCAAACATCTTTCAGAGCTTTAACTACAACAGCTTTATCTATCATCTTTGTCCAGACTGTTTCTGAAGAGTTGTTGAAATTTGAGTTTGTTTAGGATTGTTTCTGCTTCATCGTAACTTTTTTATTTATTTTTCCTAATCAGCAGCAGCACTCCGTGGGGTTTCTGCAGCTTTGTTTGTGTGAAAAAACTCTAACCCTCCTGACTTCCAGAGAAAAAAAAAAGGTGTCCAGTCAAAGTACTTTTAAATCCACCCAAAACTACAATTCCCTGAGCTTCACCCCTTCAGATTTGGTATCATTGAAAGGCGCTAAAAGCCCCCTATAGATACCAAAAGTAGTTAAATCAGTAGTATACAGTAGCTAGGAGATATTCAGGTGTAGATATGTCCTCTACAGAGGACACACTTGCATTGCAGGTTGTCAGGAGGTTAATATTGCCAGCAGCAGCCTCACGGGAGAGTGTTTGTGCTCTAGTGTCCTCTGTTACACTGGATTAAACTGGTTAGAGCCTCGGTGTCAAGCCCTTAGAGACGCACCTGCTCACCTGCTACCAAAAACCATCCGTACGTAGGCAGGTAGGTGTTTTCCACCTGTAAGTCTTAAGCAAGCACCAAGAAATCCACATATCCACACTAGCTTTTGCACAAATCCTGAACATTCTGAGACATTTGTGCAGGATTTTTTTTCCCAGCGGGTATTTTATTGAAATAATCTGCCATAGAAATGGTCCTTGTTCTTTTCTTAGAATGAAATACAAGTCCACTGTGACGATCAGAAACGCACTCAAGCACTTTCTCCTCACCTTTCTAAGACTTTCCCACATGTCCCACATCCTTTGAAAAGCTTGTTTCTGCCCTTTTTTCTCACTCAAACCAGATTCAGCTGGTTTTAAGCAATGAGGTTAATGTTACTGCCCATGCACTTCACAATGTGTACGTCTTTATTCACAATTTAGTCTTTTGGGGAACATTGGAAAAACCTTTCTTTTTTTTTTATTCTTCCTTTAATATAACAGTCTCATTCTTTTTTTTTCTAAAAAAAAAACCCAACTGGAAAAAAACAAAGATAATTGTCCTTTGAACCAACTTAGTCCAAATTTGATGTTCTAACTAAAAGATTTCATAATGGCTAATGGAATATCCATCTGTTTCATGTCTTTCCCATCGTTTTCCCACAGACCAAGTGTGGAAATGTGTGTGTGTTTAAAAAAGGAGGATTTTCTTAGGCTTTAAACATTTCAATATCTTAACAGAGTTGGCAGAGCAGACGTGTTCCTCCTCAAAGCTCTGCCTGTTCTTCACCAGGGGAAAGTCTCCAAGTCTTAATGGATCCCAGTCCAGCTCCCATACTGCTGTCAGAGTTCTGGTTCATGCGGGTTCTCTGTGACTCACAGAGCCAGCCTTCCACAGGAATGTGCTCTTATCAGCCAGTGATGAATGACTGTGAGGAGTTCTTCATCTGGACACCGTGTTTCTGACAGCTTGTTCTGCAAATACTGCACTCAGCCTTTTCCAAACCAGTTCACCACAAAAGCAAATAGTTTTTCAAAGTGGAGCAATGCCCTGCTTTGAGCCTGGGGCGCATGCAGTTGTTCTTTACAGCTTTTCAGAGAGTAGCGTTCTCATAAAAATCAGGCTGAACCTGCTTTGCATCTGTTGCTAATAAGAACCTTTGAGTCCTCATGACCAGAAGCAGTGTTCCTGCCCTGACCTGGATCAAAGCAGAAGGCTTTTATGGAACTCCTTCTAACTTAGGTTAAACTATTTAAGAGTAAAATTCACCTTTGGGAATTGTGAGGAAAAAAATGCTGCGTCCCTGAGATAAATTGTGGATAATTGCCTTTTCTAAAAATAAACCAGTTCCAAAAATGTGAACTGAAACATGCGGTCAGAATGTTGCACTATTTTTTTTCTTTGTTGTCACAAACACATCTTAATTTATTTATGTAAATCTTCCTGTTTTTTTCTTTCAGGGAAACCATCAACATTCCCTTGATTGCTTTGGGTCTGAAAGAGACAAAAGAAGTTGACTTCTCCACTCCCTTCAAGGTATCACAGTTCCTGCAGATATAAATCTAAACAATGAACTTTCATATAAAAGTAAATGTTATTACTTTTAAATCAGATGGTAACTGACAGAAATCCACAAAGAGCTGAACTTTTTTCTGATCTGGGGTCGATTTTGAACAATAGTGAAGAAATCCCTCAGAAATGACCTAAATTTCACAGACTTTAGTATTTTCGGCTGATATAAGTATTTGGGTCATGGCGTCTGCTCGCTGTTCACCTGCTGGAGTTGTTCTCCCTCGTGAGCTCGAGTGTGTTTGGCATAATTCCTGTTGGGTTTATTGCAACACGGACCTCTGCAAAGCTCCTTCAATGTTTTGGCAAGTTTACAAATGTCAGTCTGTCAGAGCGGATAAAGTCATAGTGAAAATCAGGTCAGCAGATACCGAAACTGTTGTTCATCAAAGTCAGGACGCCCTCCATCGATTGCATCTTTATGAAGTGCTGCTTCCGCTCCCAGTGTTCATGGAGGTGTTTGACTTTACAAGCTGCTCCGTCATCTCTGCTCAGGTTTTATGTGCTTGTTGCTTTCAAGCACATTTTTTTTAGGTTTGTGTTAACATTTTTGAAATGAAAGAGCTAAGCGTTTAGAACGGTTGAAGTCCATCTCATGTGTTCTGAGCAGATTTTCCTTGTGTTTGCAGGACTTTATTATGGACCACTACAATGAAGATAGCAAGAAGTATGAAGATGATATTGCTGACCTGATGGACCTGAGAGAGGTGTTTGCCCGCTTCCTTTTAAACAAACATTAAACTGAAAGTCTAACCTTGACAATTGCCTCTGAATTTCCCCTCACATCATTAAAGTATTTCTGTGTCACATCTGAATCATAAAGACACATTTTCCTCTGCATGTTGAGCTCCACAGACCTGCAGTTCTTTATTTTCTACCAACATGTTCAAATGCAAAGTGAAAGCTGCCTGTTGGTTGAAATCTCAGGCAGCTGGTTAGAGCAAGAGCTCTGTGCATGTAAACGACTCAAGTATTTTATGATTATAGACCGTCTGTGTGCTTTCATGTTTCAGGCATGCAGAACCCCAAGTCGAAGCGAGGTCGGGGTGGAGCTGCTCGAGAAGTACTACAACCACCTTCCAATGATCGAGAACCGATTCTTTTCTCCGACCCGACAGACCGGCATCTTCTTCACCTGGTGCGCTGCAGTTATGGCTTTTAACCAGCTGGTTTAATGGAAATGAGTAATGTTTTACAGAGGAGGTCAATCTGTTTTTGGTTAGCTGGTTTTAACTTTTCAAGTAGAAGTTAGAAGATCTTTTCCAATAAACTTCCTTTTATGAATGCAATTAAAGAAAAACAGGTTTTGATTTTCATACATAGTTCTGACTCATAAGTACTGCCTGCAGCTTGTGTGAAAATGAACCTCCGTGGCTCATATCATTACAACTATCATATGTAAACAGAACTGTGCCTCAGAAATACTTCAGGTATTTTATGGTTGAGTGCTGAGAATGTGGTTTGTTTAAGCTCTTTTCAGCAAATTTCCTGTGTTTTCAGATAAAACATCCACTCAGAATCTACAGAATGGTGTCAAAACTGGTTGCATTTGATAGATGGAAAAACATAAAGATGGGAACGTCTACAGATTATTTCACTTTAAAACCCAGAGACAAAGCAACAAACAGGCTTTTATTGTGGTTTCATCGGGTTCTTCATGCCTTTATTTTGCAATATTTCCTTCTTTAAACAGAGGAAGCTCCTTAATATTCTGCTCAATAAGTAGGTTCTGATGGTCCCTGCTTTGTTCTGCAGGTACGATTCCTTCACAGGAGTGCCCGTGTGCCAGCAGAATCTGTCTCTGGAAAAGGCCAGCATCCTCTTCAACATCGCCGCCCTTTTTTCTCAGATCGGAACCCGCAGTAACCGTCAGACCATAGCGGGCCTGGTGGAGGCCATCTCATCCTTCCAGAAGGCTGCAGGTATGCAGCAGTGTTTATTAGATGTAAGGTGTGGTATGTCAGACATTCAGGGGATGGGGCGGCAGGTTAGGTGTAAGGAATTTGATCAGGAGTAATTGTGTCAGAATTAAACTGAGTCCTATTGTTGAACAAATACCAAGAATATGATTTTCAGAAAACAGATATGTTTTCACAGAATTATGACCAGGCAAACAGCTCTGGAAGCAGAATAATTATAGGTGCGAGTCTGGCTGAATGAACAGACTGTGAAAACCTGAGCTTAGTGTTGAGGGCAGTGGTGTGTTTAACTTGTCCGCATCTTTTAAATGCCAGATTTTTTTCTTTTTTCTTTTTATGCCCTCGATCATTAGAAAATGCCACAAGATGATGTTAAAAACACCACTCCAGATATCTGTCTGGACTTCTGAAGATGCAAAGTTCTTCTGAAAACTCGTTCTCCGGGATCTTTATCCGGCAAAGAGAAATCAAAGAAATCAAACCCAGGGCTAGAGGGGTTAAGAATGTTAAAATATCAACACAGCTTTGAATATAATTCCCAATTTAGAGGTGAAGGTTTTTAGTAAATTTGAAAACTGATTTTAAAAATTGAATCCTCATCTGAACCAAACGGCCGTTTAAAATCATTTAGCTTCAGCCGCCTCTGACATCTGGTTTCCTCTTCAGGTATCCTGAACTACCTCAAGGAGACCTTCACCCACACTCCCAGCTATGACATGAGCCCAGCCATGCTCAGCATGCTCATCCGCCTCATGCTCGCTCAAGCTCAAGAGTGCCTGTTTGAAAAATCTGTGCTGCCAGGCACGCAGAACAAGTTTAGCGCCATGATAAAGGTTGCCCAGGAGGCTGCAAAGGTAAATAAAAATCAAACCTGACATCATGCCTCTATTGTACATTTTACCACGTATTAATCTGCTTTGATTACAAACGTTTTCCTGGTAGGTGGCAGAAGTCTATGATCAAGTCCATCAGTGCATGATCCAGTCGCAGCTCAAAGACAACGTGCCGATGTTCTGGTCCACCATGACTCAAGTAAAAACCAACCACTACAGCTCCATGGCACATTACTTCGTGGCAGTGGCGCTGCTGGACCACCAGTGTAAGGGGAAAAGCTTTATTCTGCTCAGCTTTTCCTGTTATCTCCAAACACTAACACACACCCGTTTGCCAGTCCCGGTTGTGTTGCGTAACAGCCGTCAGGAACCACACAGACTGTTTCCTGGAGTGAAAATACTCAAAGCAGATAAAGAGGGTCAGTGGGGAGGGCTGTTTCACCGCAGCTGACAAGGTAGCAGGAACAACCTTATCCAGCTCGTAAAAAGTATGGTTTCAGGTTGTAATGAAGGTTTTTTGTCTTTTACAGTAGATATATTATGGGCGAGACAGAGTTGAAAAGAAGATTAGAAGAGCCTGTTGTAAAAGAAATGTTTGAACAGAACTGAATAGAAGAACAGCAGTGTGAAGCAGCTCATTAACGGATTCCTGAGTGGACGAACAAAATGAAGCTATTAAGCCCAGGGCTGTAGACAAGAAGACCTAAATCTGCATCGCTTTAGTAAACAGATTTAATTCACACAAACTGGCAGATCACTCCTGCTACATTTGGAAGTTTGATGAAGATTTCAAAAGCGTCTTATTCTCTGCTGAATGTAGATTAAATAAATAATTCATCTCCATGGATTCCTGTTGGTTGTATTATTGTGTGTTTGCCTGTTTGTCAGCAAACATACATTTTTGGGGAAGGTTTTGAGCACAGCACTGTTTAACTAATGACTTTGATCTGTCTGTGTTTAGTGGGTCCCAGAGATGACGAGGACCACCAGGAGAAGACATTATCTCAAGTTTACGATCAGTTTCCGGAGGGATGGACTCCTCTGGGCGTGTTGAAGCAGGTGGAGCTGCGCCAGCGTCTCGGTAGGACAAAACAACGGGACAGCTGTCATCTCGTTTGTCCACTCTTGCTTCTCCGCAGCTTCTTAACGTCTCCTGTGAACTTTTCTTCATGTCTCCAGGCAAAGCTCACATTCGCAAGGCAACATTTGGTCACGAGGAGGCGCTGAGGATTTTTGATATGTGCCCGAACCTGAACAATCATGATGTTCTGCGGGAAATTTTAAAAACCAGCCACCATCACTCTCTCGACAAGTACAGCGAGTTTGAAAATGAGGAGGAGTTCACCGACTACATGGAAGCCCCAAACGTCATCTGTGAGTCTTAAAAACATGTTTAGGTGAAAACAAAACCAACTTTCAGTCAGTAGAGATTGAAATCTCTGCTGTTTATTTGGGGCGAGTGGTGACAAACAGCAGGTCTGGTTCTGAGCTGTAGGCTTCAGCCATTCACGTTTTTTTTTTTTGTTTTTTTAAGTTTATTCTCCACTTGAATTTATCTCTGAAAAAGATATAATCACTTCAAATATTTTCATGCAAGCATCCTGATGCTTAACCCTTGTAACACCGTCGATGTCGCCAGCAACACCTAAATAACATGCGCTTGATTAACATGAATTAGTTCATTCTGGAGAAGAGCGGCTTTTCAGACCAGCTTTGCACAGATATGCAACAAAATACAAATGAGTTACGGTAGTCAAAAAGTAAAAACCGAC
This sequence comes from Oryzias celebensis, assembly GCA_014656515.1. Classification (NCBI taxonomy): domain Eukaryota; kingdom Metazoa; phylum Chordata; class Actinopteri; order Beloniformes; family Adrianichthyidae; genus Oryzias; species Oryzias celebensis. The sequence goes on from BNCR01000003.1 coordinate 4,532,118, forward strand.
ACTAAAGCTTTAGCATTAAAGGGTTAATAAACCTCAGTGACTTTTAGCTTGATCAGAATTTGAACGAACTGGTTGAGTTACATTTTTAGGGATGTCTAAATTTATTTAGTCAAATCGAACTTGTTTCAGACAGATCTGCAGAACAAAGCCCCCCCCCAATAAATAAATAACATCTGGAAAACAAACCATAATGTTGGGAAAACGAACCAAATGAATCAAGAAAACCAGGAAAAAAATGAAGTAAATGAACAACTAGACAGTTTAAAATCTGTTATACTGAGATTGTGTGAGTTGATATCCCTGCACTAGCTTTAGAAGGAGAGGGTTTGACTGCAGTTGTTGACAAATGATAAAACGCAGTTGTATTTATCTGTGCTTCATGGCTGTGATCTGCTCCCAGCATCACTTTTCTGACTTTCTCATAAAATCAGGTTGAAATTGTGCAAATCATTTAGACTCGCTCTGCTTAATTTGTCAGGTTTATCCTCAATGGCTGCAGAAACTCCTCTGCTATTCAACACCTTTATTTGCAAAATGTTGTAAAGAAGGTCATTCCTGATCTCCATTTCATCTGGGGTCATAGGTGTGAGATGAAGCTGGGGAAATTTAAATCAGGCTTCCTTAGGCAGCCCACATGTCTGTTTGCACTGATGTATCAGATTTATAACATTTATAAAGCCATACTATTATTTTAATCACAACAAGTAGTCCATTGAGGAGAACTGAGCGGTCCACCTGTGTCGTAAGCTGAAAAAGCTCATTTTAAAAACCAATTTCTGTTTGTTTTTGTTTAGCCATAAGGAACTCATTCCTGTCTTTTAAAATGAGAACAAACGCACTGGTCATCTAGCTGGAGATTGAAGAGCGTCATTTCATGAACTGAAAAAAAACATTGTACTTTGTTTAAATATGGATCATTTTTATGTAATATTTCAGTTTTATTTATGTATTTGTTATTTTCTAACATACATTTATATTTTTTAATGCTTCTAAAGATTAAATTTCATCCTGGAGGATCCACAGGGTCACATTTATTAACATTTTTCCCCAATTTGTATGTTTTTGTTATTACATTGTCAAATTTACTCTTTAAAAGCCCAAAAAAATTGTTTCTCTGTTCTCGAGGGTTAAGATTGATGAAGGTGACCCTCCTGGTACCCCCTAAACCTAAAGCCTAGAGGGTGTGTGATTCTGGAAAGAGTGGATCCCTTGGTGGCTTTAATCGTTTTAAAGTAAAACGGATAAATTGAAGCTGAGTGAGTCTTCATTCTGACGTCCTCTCTGCAGCTGGTATTTGTCCTGCAGCTTCATCTCTGCACACTGGAGTGAGTCCATGGCATCTGGGCTGCTGGTTCACCCAGTTATGGTGTTTGGGTTTTTGTCAGAATTAACTTTGCTTATGAACAACAACAGTCGGTGAGAACTGATCCTCCTCTGACTGACAGAACTGAACAATATTTTCAGCTTCAGCAACCCTCCCAGTGGAGCTGAAGAGCTTTCTTTGGTTCAGCAACTGATGATGTTTTTGTTCTTCACTCCTAGCCCTGCATTTCTGCAGAAGAGCAGTTTACTGAATGTTTGGACAGAAATGTGAAACAAGTGTATTTTCTTTGTCTCCTCCTTTAGCTAAAACAGAGCATAAAGCAGAGATGGAGATTCCCTCAACGTCAAAGGTGAAGGTCAAAGACTTTTTCCACAGACTGGTATGTGGGTTACTAATATTTTCTCACTCACATTACACTTTCAGACACAGAGGTTGATTTATTCATTAAGTGACATAAGTTGGCACCAAATTTGTGCCCTTTTTTAAAATTCTTACAGTTTATTCATTTTGTCATTTTTGAATACAACCAACCCAGACTGGACCTCCTGGAGGATTTGGTTCATTTTATATATATCCAATCCTCCTTGAAGCAAAACTAACACTAACGGGACTCTTGTCATTGTGGAGCATTTAGAACTGCTGATAAAGAATTGTTGGTTACTTTTCTGGGTTTGCAGTTCATTCTTCTCAATGATGACCACTAAACTTTTCCTGCTTAAATAACTTCCTAAAGCTAACGACATAAAAGCAGGATCTTCTCACTGCATGGAGGTGGTTGGTGAGTCTGAATCCTCCGACGTCCTCTGGTTAACAAATACTGCCCACAAACATGCAGAGCCTTCTATTATCCCACATTTTCTTTCCTAAACTGATTTAAATCTTTTATAAAAGTCTTTACTTAATGAAAAATGCTTAAAAATGTTCATAATCTGTAAAAATACCAACCTAAAAAGTATTGTTCATGAATTTATGGTTGTTCGGGGAATCGGTGTCGAGTTTTTGTTTTTTTTCCCAAAGCTGCTTTGCTTCAGTTCATTCAGGTTTTTTCATCTCCGGTTTCATTCTTTAGGATTGATGGAGGTTTTTGTTTGTAACCTTCAGCTGCAGATGACAGATTTATTCCATCACCTCTATTTTGGTGTCTTTCTCCTGCTGAGTCATTGAATTCTATTAATTCTATCACACCTGGTTTCTCTTCCAATCTTTCTTTTAAATGTTTTAGAACTGAACATCATGTTTCAGCATCATAACTGTGTAAATCCAAGTCATTGTTAAGGATTTGTTTTCCTCACTAATTCATCTACAGGAACAAGGAAAGATCCGACTTTCTTCATTTCTTCTTTTACACTTCCAAGTCATTCAAGCTTCTTTAAATTCTTTTCAAACCATTATTTTAACACTTTTTTTTAGATATTTTATTATCATCATCTTTTTATTCCCCTTTGAAAACATGAAAGGCCAATCAGAGTGAAATAATCAAGAAGAGTAAAAGCAACCAACAAAAAATACAGACATGACATTTAAAAAAAAAAAAAAAAAGGTTCAATTTCCACTTTGATTAAGTGCCAAAGATTTGAATAAATTGTAGTTCATGATGTTAAATGAGCCACTGATGAAGCCTGTGATCTCAAACAGCTGCTCCTTCTACAGTTTGGGACTCATTTTGCTAAAAGCCCAAATTGAGGAAGTAAAACTTTTTTGTTATTATACATATTTTACGCATTATGAGGAAAAAAAGAAGCAGAACAGTGAGTTTAGATGAGCTTTATATGCCAATTTAACAATCCACTCATATTATTCTTTAATCAATCGTCTCCCGCAAAACATCTTTGATGTCTGAATTAAACAGCTGTATAATCCAACATGACTTCCCAGAGCGCTCGAAATCAGACGCGTGCTCCGTTGTAGTTTCACCAGCTTGGGGGAAAAACGGTCAATTTCAGCACAAGACTTACTAGTATCATGATCTTCTGAACAAGCAGACAAAGGAATGCTGTCGGATAAATCATCTGCATGTTTTCGGGACTCTTTGCTCGTAATGTCGCAGGCTAGCTAAAGCCTGCGCTCTGGAATTCTGTGCCAATCTTTATTTTTCAGTTGCACTAAGGTGGGTTTCTGCAGTAGCTTGGGATGTGGTATAACGTTCCCACCAGCACATTGTTTCCCAACAGCACGCCAGCATCACTGTAACCCACCCGTGTCCCTCCAAATGCACACAGCGCGCTCATCCGTGCTCTCGCTCCATCTGTGTGAGCGAGAAATGGTCAATCAAGCAGAGTGCTTCCCAAAGTTGCACAAGAACACTTTTGGAATTTGGTTTACTCTAAAGACACACCGGATTATTAGGCGATTTTAGAAAAAAGTTTAGGATTTTTAGAGCGCCTTATAGTCCAGAAAATATGGTCGTTTTAGTTCTTTGAATGCAGTAAAATCCCTGACTACACACTTTGGACACTTTTCTCAGACAGACGTGAACATTTTCACACTTTTCTTTCTTGTTTAAACTCTCAAAGTTCAAACCTTCATAGAAAATAAGTTTAGTATCATAGCATGAAAACAAAGATCTAATCACAGTCAAAGATTTATGTAGACTTGTCAAACTGGACTCAGTTTGACACAGTAGACACAGGACGGAGGAGATTGATTGACAAAAGTTTGCAGCCAATCAGGACACAGAACAAAATGCTTTCAAAAATTACATCCAAAATAAGCTGCGAAATGGGGAGACCACTTAAGGTGAAGCATGTTTTAGCGAGTGAATACTGTAATTTCTCATTTACAGTATTTACTACATGCAAAATAAAAAGCTTATTAGAAAATCTGTCTGATATTATAAGGGATGTATTGTTTAATATCAAGCCCGTTCATGTCACCCAAACAGTATGTGTGGTGTTTTATTACAAATATAAAGCAATAATCAAACTAGAAATTTTATAGATTTACTTGGTTTGATGAATATTTGTTGCAATAGAATTGCAGTTGCGTTAGACCAAACAGATTTTCTTTTGAGTGAGTGGTTTGTAATGCACATCACAGGTGTAAGTTGTGAAAAGGAGAATCAGAGACTCAAAACAGGATGGATGGGTGTACCATCTATAGGTCACTTGACCTTCATCACCTCCTCCGGTTTGAGTGCTCCTACATTCAGGAGTCAAACCCCTCCTTGATTGTTATTATGGAGTTCTTGCTCCTGGAATAACAACATCTCAGTAAAAAGAAAGCGATTTTGAGTTTTCTGCAGGCGTTGGCCCGCAGTAAACAGGATATTAATGTCTGGAGAAGCTGCAGACGCATTAACTCTGCTTTCCCTCTGTGTCCACTCAGGGTCCTCTCACAGTCTTTTCTGCCAAGCAGCGCTGGACACCCCCACGGACAGTGAGACTTTGTCAAGAGGACAGAGACCTGGGCTTTACCCTGAAAGGGGGCTCGCCGGTGCAGGTGGTGTCACTGGACCCCCTCTGTGTGTCTGCTGTAAGTTCAAGAGGAGAACCCTGGTGTCTGCATGAGAAGGCTTTATAGAGATGAAACCTGCTTGTATTTGCAGCTTCAAATTTAAAACAAAATGTAAAAACGTAGTAAAATATGAACACATTTCATTTATGCTTCTGGAATGTGGGTATTGAGAAAATCAAACCCAATCTGCACACAAAATCCTGTCTGTTTAGGTTAAATGAAGCAAAGCTCCAAAACCTGCTCAGGATTCAGCTGTAAAGCATGCAGATAGGCACCGCCCCCCTCCCTGCTGCCAGTCTGCCTACTAATTTAATTAAGAAATGGGGAGTATTTACACTCTGCAATCCTTTGCAGCCTGACAGCTCATTAAGAGGTGCTGACAAAGAGCAGAGTCTTATTAGACCCACCAGACTATACACAGACACAGATTAGGAATATTACATAAACCCAACTAAGCCAGACCCTGGAATTTTAATGCCACAATCAGCCAGACCAAAGAAAGGAAGAATTTAAAATCAGGAAATTAAGATCTGTTCAGGAGTAAACCTCCATGTTTCATCCAGTAATTTCAGTTGCCCTGATAATGTTAAAGGGTCTATATCACGCATAGTCAACTTTTTTGAGCTTTTAAGTATATTTTAGTATTAATTCTTTACAAAAACACCCCCAAAGTATTATTTTGATCCATTCACGCATGTAATTATTCCTCTAAAATCCTGCGCTCTGAGCACCAGCCCCTCCCAATCCACGAGTCCTCACAATGTGAAAAGTGGGAACAGCCCCTTCCAGAAGCCCCTAATGCTAACACACACTTTCATAAAAATGAGTTGAAAAATGAGAGGCTTAGGAATAGGATATATAGTAGAAGTGTAAGAAAATAATGATTTAGTGAAATATCGCAATACTTTATTTGACAATACTTGAAACGATTTAAAATGCTGCCAAGATGATATTTGACTTATGAGCAAACATGTAGTTCAGCGTCTGACTTTTGTGTTGTAATTAAACACCTGACCACTAGTTGGCAGCACACCACACTAAACCATTTTTAGCAGCTCTGCATCGCACTAAAACAACAAGATCTCACTACTTTGTGTTAGATGTGAACTCATGAGCCTTGTGGCTGTTGTTACATAGCGAAATGAGAAATGGACAAATCAGTTTTAACTAAGAATGACTACTGAACCCTGTCACACTTTTTCACGATTTTATGGAAAGCACCTGTTAAAGCACCGTTTAGGCCCCCGAACTGTTGTAAAACTACGGGTTCCGCTACATTAAGCAGCGTTTGAAATAAACAGAAATTTACTTTCTCAGCCATACACGTGGAACATTAATGGCTAGGGCACATTTCATCTTTGTGGGGTTTTTCTTTTGCAGAAAAATATTTTGTTGTAAAAATCAGACAACATTAAGTGTTGGAAAAAATATTTCTTAAATTACTGAAGAAAAGCACCATCAATTTGCTTGGTTAAGAGCCACTTGTATAAACGATACAGTTGCAGTGCCTAATGTTCTGATCATGAAATAATATTTATTTTATAGTATTATTTATGTGAAAGGTGTATTCATATTCAGATAGATTTTTTTCTAAGTCATGCTATTTAAAAAAATAGTGAAATATTGTCTATGGTATTGGCTTGGAATATATCGAGATATGTATCGTGTCGCAACACGTGCATCGCGATCCAAGTCTTGCCAATACACACCTTATGATATAGGCCCTTTTAAAGGACATGACGTGGACCTAACCTGGGTAGATCCTCGGCTCCGAACTGGTTTTATCCTCTCTAACGCCTGATTCTTCTTCTGCTATTAGAAAGATGGGCTCAAAGAGGGAGACTACATTGTTGCTGTGGGCGAAACCGAATGCAAATGGATGGGCGTGACCGAAGTGATGCGCCTTTTGAAGGACGTGGATGAAGAAGGCATCGACATCCAGGTGGTCAGCATGATGGATACCAACACTTCCATGGTACGCACCGCTCTGTTCTCATGTGTTCAAATTCCCTCACTACTCACACTGTAAGGGTCGTCTGCCACTTCATTTCCCTGGAAATTTCCCTGCAGTTTCTCTGTAAAACTAGTGTGCATCCATGCTCACTTGATCGGAAAATACAGACCATAATGCAATGCATGTAAACGATTTATCATTTGTAAAACATGTTTGTAAATGTCAAGTTTCTAAATCATTCAAGTATTAAAAATCAGAACACAGTGGATTCATAAACAGTAAAATGTTCATATTTTTTTATTTTTTACTTCAGGTGATGTCATATTTGCTGTTTTTTTGTTTTTTTTTTGTTTTTTTTTTGTAAGTAGCATGTGTCCAAATGACATGGAATCCAGGAGAGTAGTTAGTCCCTCACCATATTGTCTTATGGGGTTAGGGAAAAGTGAGGGAATTCGGACACAGCCTTGAAAAAAATTAGGAGTTGCCACCAGGCAGCAAAACTTACTTTCAGGACTCAATTATTTCAAAGCGAGATACCAACTTCTCTATAAAATTATCCTACATAGTCAACAATTTATCTCAAATCTGCATTTATGAAGCACTTTTCATACAAAAGCAGCAAAGATGGATTTACAAAATAAAAGCTCATTTCTGGCATTGAAACCGCAGAACCAAAAGATTTACTTGGATGTTTCTGCCTACACCCACACAAACTTCAATTGTTTTTTTTTTAATCATTATAATCCAGATATGTACTGTATTTACCCCTCAATTAATTTAAATGTGTCAAAATGTAACAATATTTAAAAAAAATCTGAAATGAGCATTTCACAACTAAAAGTAGAAAACACAAAGTCCATAAATATGAGTTTAGGCTGTTACAAGTAGAAAGTAGCTCTGATGAAACATCTTCTCTGTCTGACCAGCCGGCCAAGAGCGCCACCTTCAGTGGAAATCTGCCCAAGACCTACTCGATGATTTGCCTGGCCCATGACGATGAAGACAAGAACTCCAAGACCCGCAAAGTGACCAAGAAGTCATCGTTCCTCAGCTGGGGTCTGAAGAACAAGGTGAAGAGCACCAGCACCATCAGCCTTCCCACAGCCGACTACTCCGGCACTTTTCCCTGGAACAAGCACCTGCCCAGCTTCCCCAGCTCCAGCGCCTACAACAGCGAAAGTTTGTTCTGAGCCCGTACGGGTTCAGGCCGTCTCCACATCAGACCTGCTCGCTTTGCTGTTCAGTGCCTCTCAGTGCTTCCGCTGACATCTGTGTGTGTTGCTCGTGAGAGCCGTCGTTGCTCTGCTTACATGTACGAGGGTGCCTGCATAGTTTAGTTTCCAATCATACGGATGCTGTTCCCAGCAGAGTTCTGAACTGATGAGCAAAACTCTCTGTGCCATCCTGGAGTGTGCAGCGCAGTAGCAGATCTGTGTGGGAAGAACATTCCAGCAACCATGCATGTGTCCAACTGCCACTTAAAAGTTACACACAAGAAAAAAGAAACTCAAAAATGGTTTTTCCTTTGCTTTCATGCTTAATCTAAAAAAAAAAAAAAAAAGGCAGTTCAACTCAGTCTGTTCCTGAGGTGATGGTTGCTAAGATGAAAGGAGCTTAGTGTTTTAAGATGTTCTAATGTTTTAATCTTGGAATGAGATCATACAAGCATGGCTATTCTTTTACATATTTTCTCTCCGTCAAACTGTCACTTTTGAAAAGTCAAAATTTAAAAGCATAAAAGTTACAGCTGTTGGAACAGACTGTGTTTATGAGGGATTCTGCCACATTTGTTCCTAAAAGTTTGATATTTTCTGTATATTTACAGTTACTTAAGCTCACTACAAAATGTTAAACCATCATATTATTTTGTGTCTTTTTGCCTGGGGACCGTTCGAGAATGCAATATCTTATAAGCTGCTAAATGTCACATATATTAAGGTTTTGTTTTTGTCGTTCTGTTTTTAAGGAGTGTGGTTTCAAAAGAGTGCCATGCAACACAAATACTGTTTTTTAATGTTACGCTCATACACCTGGTTCTTTTTCTACCCACATCGGGTCTTCTCATCTGCATCTAGCAGGAGCAGGAGATGTGCATTAATGTGAATCTAATTGTGTCTCTAGAAGGGAATCGTACGGACAAACGGACGTTCCTGCAGCGCGCGTGTGCAGCCAACAAAACTGACTTTAGGGTGTTTAGCTATTCAGCTTTCTTTCTCTCACCTCTCACGTTTTGCTGACACTTTTCTGTGTTGGACTACCTCTTTATCTACAAAGTAGATTCTTGTACACATTTGATAATCAAATTATTTATGTAATAAAAAATATATATCTAAAAGTTGTAGGTTTGACTTCTAGTTTGTATTTGTTGAAGTTTTGAATTGTTGCACAGTGGATTTCTTGCTCACATGGAGGAATGTATTTCATCAACTTAATTCTTTTATTATTATTATTACGCTACAATAATTCAATTTACAAGTTTTAAATACTAATAATGTTTAGGTGGTAACAAAAAAAGATGTCATGCTTTATTGCGTTTGCGTACTTGCATTTATGTTTTAAGTGCCATTTATGCCGGATCATGAAGTGAAATGTCAAAATTCAGAAATTGTGCAATGATTTTTGCTGAATAAAAACAGTTGTAGGCAGAACGTGTTGGATCTCTCTGCCTCTGTTCCTATAGTGACTATATGGTTTATCACCTGGTTTCCTTTAAAGTTCAGATCTGTATGTAACTGTCAAGCATTGTACTTCATTTTTGCATCTCATATGTAAACTTCAATAAAAATAATTCAAAAAGAAGGTGTGAAATATTGGAAGTAATAAAATGTCTGGCAGAGGTAACCAACAAACATATCGGAGCGATCTCTAGGTTTTGTTTTTTTTTTCTCATTTGATGTCTTAATCCCAAAATAAATGAATGAACTGAAAGGAATTGGATTAAATCTTATTGAGTTTGTTTTTCCACACAGAGACTGTAGGCATGTGACTGAAGGCGGTGCCATTCTGTAATGTAGATGTTTTTTTTAATCATTTTCTTTAGAAATAAAATTATAATCTGTTTTTGAACATAATAAAAACAATCTTTTTAGCATTGTTTCCTGCGTCTAAACTTGGACTATTTCAGGGAAAGTTGAAACACGCAGGAGCTTTACCATCTGCGCATGGAAATAACTTTTTTTTTTTCTAAATCTGTCTTGCCTGGATAATTAAAGGTTAAATAAATTAATGTATCTCCGCAAAATAAAAACTAAAACCGGGGAGTGATTTTTTTTCAACAAAAGTCCTTTGTTCATTCTTCTACACTGGATTCTATCGCCCCCTGGTGGACAGTCTGTGTCTCGAAACGCTCCCGTTGCTAGGTGGACTAAAACACTCTCTGATTCGCTGAATTTGAGAACACAAACCAATCAGCGTTGGTTTTATTGCTAGGTCACATCCGCGCTTGGGCGTCTATTGATACAAGAGATTTCCCAGCAGACAATCTTTATAGTTAGCGTTCTGCTGTTTCCTATCATCATAAACAAATAACTGTTCTTTTATTGTATTTATATATATATTTCTATATTTAAAACAAAACGAAAGGGTTTTATATATTTTTAAAAATGGCTTTTGGCTAATCAAAATGCTCGGTAAAGTCAAACCGATTACTAAAACCGAACTTTAAAGTTAAACAAGCTAGCTTGTGGCGACAAAAAAAGTTTCATTATGTTGAAGATTAACTTCAGAAGAGAAAAGAAAGAGGAGTTTGTAAGTGTTGATAAATGTTTATTCTTTAAAGAACAGCAACAGTTTTCCTGTTTTAGTTAGCTTAACTAACTGCTGTGACGACTTTACGTAACGTGTCATTCACAATACTTGGATTCATATCGTTCGTTCAGTGTTTTTAAAAACCATAAATGAGTAATTATTTGTTCTTCTTGCTGTTTTGGGTTTGTAAAGCAAAAGCGGAAATGATGCAACCCAAGGAGAGAGTGTTTTTCTGATTTTCTGATTGATTGAGCGGATCTCCTGACACTTTCAGAAACGGCTCCTGATCTGCTTCAGTCTCGTCTTGAAAAGTGTTTTTGTCATCTCAGATCAATCATGTTTTGATGGCCTAACACGTGTTTTTTATAAGTTCAGTTCTTTTTGTAATATTTTTAAGCATTCCTGAGTTTTTCTGTTTGATCTTTGCAGACCTAAAAGCAGTAAGGATTTAATATAATAATACTAAAGATGCCAGGGTTTGTTTACTTTATAAATCCAGAGCCTCCTCAGCCCTGGTGTCAGTGTTTTAGACCTCCTTTAACCTTTAACCTCCCTCCTCTGTGTTGTGTAGAGGCACATTGCTCATGGTTTGATCCCTGCAGCTTCTGTTGCCCCCAAACCAGCAGTTCCTCGTACCCCACCTCCTCGCAATCCAAACCCCTTACCAGAGCGACCCAGGTACCTGACACCATCCCGCATCACCTGTTATCCCCCATCCTCTCATATTTTTCTCCAAACATTATTTGTATTCAGATTTACTGGGAAAAATTTGTCTTGTTTTATGCTAAAGATGTGATGTGAGACTTGCTATCATCCTCATTTTATGTGAATATGATCGTATGAAGTAATTTGTTCTCTGTTTTATGTGCAGGTCAGCCTTGGCAGCAGCTATTTTCTCCTCCTCTCTGACGGGTCAGACCTGGGCCATCCCTCCAGTCCGGTGGCGGCCTAGGTCTTATTCTGAGAGTGACCAGTCCGAATCCATCGTATCTGGGCCAAACTTTAATGCAGCACATTACGTTAGGTAAGGACATTTTCATACGTTCTGCACCATGAAAAAGAAGTTGCTTTACTTACTGTTTTACATAGATCCTCATTTAGGAAGAAAACGAAAAAACGATTTTTTACGCAATGAAGCTTTTTACCTTCAGATGACTGGAATGTGGACACATAACTCACTTTATATGAACAAGCTAAACGTGACGCTGATGGATGGTGTTTCTGCTAAGTATACAGGCGATGGGATGAATGTGGCAAACATGAAAACAAATCTAGGAAGGACCAGAAAAACTGGACGAATGATTTATGGCGTCTTTTAGCTCACTCAGGTAACAGCAAGGTCATCTGAGGAGTGTGAGGTGAAAAACAACATTTTTGAACGACAAAAAGAATAATAAAAAAACACTTAACTCCAGTACAGAAAAAAACTTGTTATAATATTGAAGGTCAGCCATCTGGTTTCTACAGAAATATCTTCAAATACTTTATTCTAGCTTGATTTATCCATATCTGTCTTTGTATAGTTTGGGTGACTACTTTTCCCACTACTCTTTATAAAAAAAAAAAAATTTTTTTAATGTTTTGTTAAATTTGCAACCAGATCAGAGCGGCAGAGACTTTACATTCTCACTATTTATGATATTAATATTTTTCAAATATTTTCTCTCTTAACTGTGCAAAAAATAAGCTTAAACACTTAAACTGCAAAAAGAGGCAGCCTAAAAATAAGGAAAAAACACTAATCCTAACAATAAAATCACTAGAAAATAGTAATATTATCTCTCCATGTAGCAAATAATTTTTACTTACAGACCAAAAATAATTATTTTCTTGCTATGTCTAAGCAAATGGTTGTAATTTTATATTTTTTAAAGTTTGCATTATCCTAATTGTAGCTGATTTGGATTTTGGTGACACAATCTATGGTGATAAGTGATAAGGATTTTGAGAAAGCTTCAAATAGGGTGTAGAGCAAAGAGAATGTAAAAATAACTTAATTTTAAATGTCTATAAACAAAGTTTGAAATCTTTGCAACTGTCAAATAGTTTGTGGTGTATAAACAAAACTGTCCTGATAATCTTAGATTTAATTTACCTCAGAGATAGTTACGGCATGGACACATCTATTTGATATCTAAATCCTGGCTATTTCAAAGCTCACAGCTTTAGATATGCATTATGCATCTGATAGACATCAATTAGTCTTCCTTGTCTCATTTATCCTTTCCATTCCTTTTGAAAGTGTCAAATAGTTTGCAGTATACATGGTTTAGTTTGCAAAAAGCTTACTTGTACTTGGACAATCCTGACAGGTTTTATGCTGCTTTATTGATCATTGCTCAATCACTACCACAAACCAAAAACTTTTAAATGTCCTCCTTACGTCCTCTGGGTCTCACCTTCAAGCATTTTTTTACAGGTTTGTGGGAAACTTCTTTCTTCTATTTAATTTTCAGAGAAAACGCCCATAGTTCATGACATTTTCTTAGAATTTTCTTTCAGGGAGTTACTCTTTGCATCAGGAACTTGTGTGACTTTGGCCTCAGGTGTTGTAAGCTTTTAAAACATCTGCAGCACGAGTTCACGCTGAGAAAAAATTCAAGGAGCTCAACTCCCATGAAAGACCCACTCCAATGAAAACAGTGTTCCTGGTGTTTTTAACATGTTCTCCTCCCATGATGGAGGACATATAGTTAGAAAGTTTAGCTTGAAATTGCATTTCTGAGAATTTATTTGTTCGTTGGGAATCAGAAGCAGTTTGAAAAAGATTGGATTTGTGACATGGAAAACACGCTGGCTGGGCCACAAGCTCCACTCTGATGCATCCACTTATAGACGACTAAATCCACAGTGAGGAGGCTGTTCTCTGGAGACCTGTGACCAGTAGCTCACTAAGAAGAGGCCTCTAGACTCGCCAGAAAGATTTCAAATCTGGGAGCCTCCTTAGTGTCCTGTGGAGGACAAAATTATAGATCCATTTTCCAGCTTTACAAGGAACACAAATATTCCTGTTGCTGCTTCCAGTATAAACTCGCCATCACCTTTGCTCCTGTCTCCTCATTTAGCTCGACTTCAAGTGCCCTCAAAGACAGATGGTCAGAGGATTTAGCCGACCGGCCACGCCTGTCCTCTCCTGAGCACTCAGACGAGGAGTTTATGGACAAAGAAGAAGAGGGGGAGGATGAAGAAGATGAGGATCATGTCTACCAAAGCCTGGACAGGCATGCAAACCTGAAAGAATTGGATAACATCCCTGATGTGTCGTTGGAAAGTCAGGTATGGAGCGGCAGACGGCGTGGTGTTTTATGTGGGATTTTTATCAGTGTTTATGTTAGATCGTCTTCACGTGAGATTCTCAGACCCACATAGAGATAGGAAATACTATAAGCAAACTAAAGGAAAATTATGGCATACCAGTAATTTTGTAATATATTTGCAAAAATATGTATTTAAAAGATAAAAGAGTCTGTGTTGAGAAGAGGTTTTGTGGGATTTTTCCCCTGATATTTTAGCCATTAAAAATACTTCATTTTGATCAATTAGGAAAAAAATTAATCTTTCATGTTCTTGTTTGTTGCTGTAATGTGGAACATGTCCATTAGGAGGCGCATTTGTACACAGCTAACTTTTTCATATGGTTTATGAAGTGAAAAGTGGTGAACTGAATCAGATTAGATTTTTCCGTTTTTGTCTATTTTTTTTTTTTTTTCTTAGAAATTTATGAGGTAATTGACTTTACAGTTTAGATAAACCACATAAATCACTGATAGAAAATATTTGAGACAAACTGTGATTTATCTGATATTTCCATTGTGCTCTGTTTTAAAAAAGCATGTCCTCCTGTTGCATCCCTCCCATGAACCTGCCTGATTTTATGTGACGAGGCTGCTTGTAATTTTCACTTCAGAATACAACATTATACTGCAGGAGTCTTTAAAGTTCCACTCAAGCTATATTATTTCTATTGTAAAATCATTCCTGGTGGTCTTTTCATAATGATTATGAAAATATAAAAAAATATTTTCTACGGAGCAGCAGCAGTTCAGCGTAAATTCACCACTAAATTGTGGGTGGGACCGTTGGCGTGGAAGTAACCCTATGTTGATATCCCAGCATTCCTTTGTTACATTACATTCTCTGTCCCGCTAGCTTACAGCCCCTCACAACCCCAAGCTAACATTATTGTGGCAAAATAAAAATTAAAAAAAACGTGAACAATATCAGTTATATCCAGACGTACAGTGTGGAGCCAGATACCAGCTCAGAAGAGGAAAACAAAGACGTACATCGATCTATTTGTTTGCAAGTGGATGCATCAGAATTGTAGTGGAAAAAGAAGAGTTTGTTCCACTGATGGCCGCTGCGCCACAAACCCGAGCTTTTTTAAACCGCACAGTATGCTACTGTGCATATAAGTATTTGAACACCTGAGAAAACCAGTCTTAATGCTTATTACAGAAATCTTTCTTGTGATAACACAGGGCAAACGTTTCCCTGTTGTTTTTCACCATGTTTGCACACACTGCAGAAGGGATTTTGGCCCACTTCCCCACAAAGATCTTCTCCAGGTCAGTCACGTTTCGGGGTTTTTGCTGACAAACATGGAGTTTGAGCTCCCTCCAAAGATTTTCTATTGGGTTTAGGTCTGGAGACTGGCTAGGCCACTCCAGAACCTTAATACACTTATTAGGGAGCCAGTTCTTAGTTCTCCTGGCTGTGTGCTTCGGGTCATTGTCATCTTGGAAGTCACAGCCACGACCCACCTTCAATCCTCTAAATGAGAGGAGGTGGTTGTAACCCAAAATCTCGCAATACATGACCCCGGTCATCCTCTCTTTAATACAGTGCAGTCGTCCTGTCCCATATGCAGAAAAAACACCCCCATAGCATGATGCTACCACCCCCATGCTTCACAGTTGGAACGGTGTTCCTGGGATGGTTCTCATCATTCTTCTTCCTCCAAACACGTCGAGTGGAATTAAGACTTTGGATCATCCAAATGGTCACTGTGAAACTTAGACAGGCCTGGACATGTGCTGGTTTAAGCAGGGGAACCTTCCATGTCATGTATGATTTCAAACCATGGCGTAGTAGTGTAGTACCAACAGTAATCTTGGAATCGGTGGCGCCAGCTCTTTCAGGTCATTGACCAGCTCTTCCAGTGTTGTACTGGGCTGAGTCCTCACCTTTCTTAGGATCATTGATCATGAGATCAGATCTTGCATGGAGCCCCAGTCCGAGGGAGATTGACAGTCATGTTTAGCTTCTTCCATTTTCTAGTAATAGAAAGCTTAGTAGTTGCCCTTTCCAGCCATTTTATTTCTACTGTCTTTGGACAGCTCTTTGGTCTTGGCCATGTTAGTCATTTGAGTCTTAACAAGAAGTAAAAATACTTCTTTGCCTGACTGTAACCTTGGGAGGCCACAGGGTTCCCGCTCTGTCGTCATCCAGGCTGCCTCCTGTTTCACTGATAACACTGGGTCAGGGTAAAGCTGGCTGACAGCAATCTACAGAATGGTTCTCTCTGAGGGATCCCTGTCACTTTCAGTGATGGTTTTACAGATTTACACACAAAAGTAAACAAAGAATTCAGAAACCAGGTGATGATAAACAAATGATCTATTGACTTCTCTGTCCTCCCTTGAGTCTGTGTTTGGAACATATATGATTCATATGGAGATTTGGAAACCTGGAGCAGGAATGCAAAGCTGCTCTGGAAGATAGCAGACCCTCAGCCGGTGATGATGACGAATCACACTGCCGGTGGTGAGAGGTCTGGGTGGCGTGTGCGCTTATCTTCACCACAGAAGGGGAGGCTGCAGAGCAGAGCCAGCTTTCTCAGAGACGGCGTGTGTGTGGCATCATATGATTCAGTAGCACAGCAGCAGGGGTTCTGGGTAGTGGTGAGCACTAATGACGCCGGCTTCCATGCTTCCTGTTTGAGCAGACTTCAAAAAAGGTGGCTCCAGGTCAGGGTCCTGCAGACCACATACGGCTGGAGGGCCGACTGCTTGCTGGCTTTATTGGCAAACTCACTGGAGAAAAAAAAAAACTAAGGTATTCAAGAGAAAGAGGCTGGATAATTGGTGGTCATTACTGGCATCCTGGAGCGAGTGCCTCAAAGGCACACCAGAACCACCTACAGCTGACTCCACTGCAGGCCAGGCTGCATGTGAGCTCGCTGGAACCTTGTTAATTCTGCAGCTCTAACTCAGAAACTACACTTATTAAAGATTTTTTTCTAACAGATCTTGCTTTTATTTTTTTTTACACTTTTTTTGTTTCATTACTATTGGCTGTACAGGAAGTATCTGCCAAAATCCCATAGACTTCTATAGAGACATAAAGATAAGATAAAGATACTTTATTGATCCCAGCTTGGGAAATGTATATGTTGCAGCAGCAGTGTACAGAGACAAGTAGCAGTTATAACTTAATCATTATGTTTGTCAGGTTAACCATTCTTGCTCTGATACGTGTTCTTAATTTTTAGGATATTTTTTTGCTGTAGTGCAAGTGAAGATCCAGTATCACTAAGACATTTATAAACTAATAAAAGAACCCTAAAATTGGGCTTAAAGCCGACAGGGAGCCAATGCGAAGATTTCAAAATTGGAGTAAAGCGCTCCTTCTTTGTGGTCCTGGTTAGAAGTGGAGCTTTGACCAAGCTGCAGCCAGCCCGATTGATAGTGTTTTTCTGAACACCAGAAAGAAGGGCATTTCAATAATCTGTTCTAGAAGTTATAAAAGGCACTGGCTCTGGAGAGAAGGGGTCTCACTCGGACAATATCTCTGAGATGAGAAAATGAATTACTAAATATTGATAAATTACTCTCTTCCGACAGGTGTCTTCCCTGCTGCCTTTAAACTGACAGTGGTGAGGCCTCTTCAGAAGAAGAGCTATTTAGATCCTAATAACTTTAATAATTGTTGACCAGTATCCAACTTACCAGTTTTAGGTAAAATGATTGAAAAAAATAGTTCTAATCCAATTGAATGAGTTCTTAAATAGAAATGACATCTTTGAAAAATATGAATCTGGCTTTAGGACAAACCACAGCACAGAGGCAGCTCTTGTTAAATTTGTAAATGATATTAGATGTAACTTGGACCGTCAGAACCTCTCAGTCCTGCGCTACTGGATCTGAGCGCGAATTTGACACAGTATCACAATATTTTACTTTAAAGGCTGAGAGGTTTGGGCATCTCTGGTACGTTTCTGAAGTGGTTGTGTTCCTATCTCACATATCGGAGATTTTATGTAAGTATGGAGACATGCTCCTCAAAGCTCTTTGAAATCAATTATGAGGCCCCCCGAGGTTCAATTTTAGGCCCACTACTTTTAAATCTATACACGGATGGCATCTGTTTTTTACAGCTATACTGATGACACAAAACCCTACATGGCTCCTGATGATGAAGAGCCAGTCGATGTTCTTTTAGATTGTATTGTAGAGACAGGTCACGGATGGCAGAACTTACTACTGCTCAACGAGGATAAAAAAGAGGTTTTATTGATCGGTTGTTTTATCTAAACTAAAAAAACTATAAAACTTCTCAGTGTGTGGGAAACCTGGGTGTTATTTTTGACTCTGAGATGAATTTTATTTCTCAAATTAAAAATAAAACCAAAACAGGATTTTATCATTGAAAAAACATTGCCAAAGTCCACCCTTTTCTCTGTCTTCCCAGCACAGAGGTGCTAATGCATGCTTTTATTTCCAGCAGATCAGATTACTGTAATTCCCTACTCTCAGGTCTTCTTAGAAGAAGAATATCAAACTTTTAACTACTACAGAAGTCAGCTGCACGTGTGCTGTCGAGGACTAGGGGGCAGGAACACATCACGCCCATTTTAAAATGGCTGTGTTGGCTTCATGTGCAGTTCAGAAATGATTTTAAAGTTCTTCTACTGGTTTATAAGTGTTTTTATGGTCTTGGGCCGTCATATCAATCTGATATGACTTTAAAGAATGAGCCCTCGTGGACACTGAGGTCCTCTGGTACAGTCCTTTTGGTTATTCCTAAAGTCAGAACTCAAACATACGATGAGGCGTCATTCCGTTTTCATGGACCTCGCCTGTGGAACAGCCTCCCAGAGAGCCTCAGGGCTGCAGACGGTTCATGTTTTTAAAGGAAGGCTCAAGGCCTACCTTTTTTAATCTGGCTTTAAGTTGAAATTGGAGAACTTATTCTTTTTTTATTATTTTATTTTATTTGAGTGGGGGGGGTCAGGTTTGGACAGGTCTCCAAAATCTCATTTCCCCACTTCAGTACAAAGCCAGATATCTACTTTGCATCCTTTTAGTGAATGATTTTAAAGCTTTACCATGGTGTTCATGGGGAGGGGAAGCATTGTATGGGTTGCAGACATATTCTTTCTGCAATGTCTTGTTGTTTTTGTTTTTAAAATTTGATTTTGTTTTTATGTAAAGCACTCTGAGCAACACAATTTGGAAAAGTTCAAATGCAAATAAAGTTTGATTTGATTTGATGATAAAATGCAGTCTTTGTAACTTGGTTTGTGCTAGCTTTAATGGTAAGCTCTGCTGCTGAAATCACACAGAGGTTTCTAAAATATTGCAATATTTCCCAGAATCATTGCTGTTTCCCCTGCACTCCTAGTTTTGACAGTCTGTTTAGAGAAGAGGATACTCTGCATCTGACTCCCATTTTTTGTTTACCTGTGGTCCTTCCAGTCTAGTACCCCTCTGCCTGCTCAGATGTCCGGAAGAAAAGCTGCCTCCCCAGGTACTGATTCATCACAGATCAATGTTTGGACGGATGAACAGCTTGCATGAACTGAGAAATTAAGCAATCATGAGAAAGTATTCACTGTTTTTAGACACAAAAAATGTGTAACTACAATCACATAACTCCCTTCCTCCAAAATAAAAGCTGTGACCTGTCAGTCACATTTTGACACCTCCGTTCAGCTTTAACGGTTCTGATGCTGTCGTTCCTGTTAAACTGGCCCCAGCCTGCATACGGTGCCAAAAGAAAGCGTTTTATGTGGCCCTAAAATTAACCTTACTTAATCACGCTGACACATGCTGGCTGCTTTGCAAAGCCGTGCAGAAAATTCATTTCTACACACCCGTAAGTGGATAAAATGTGCTCCAACGATAAGGCTTTTTACTCATGCGTCCTCTGCAATTCTGCTTATCTCACAACGACTCCCAGATTTCACGGAGGGATCAGGAAGCTGGTCTCCTGAAGCCACAGGGGAGAGAGCATCTGTCAAGAGGAGCCCTGAAAATTGGAAGGAAGATGTGTCATGTAGGTGTCAGTGCTGAAATCACCTGCTGTGTGTCTGTCATACTCACATCTTGTTTCGTTGGGTCAGTGTTGCTTCTTTTTTTTTTCTGCAGTTTTGTGCTCCCATTTCAAAAGTCCTCCACAGCACTGATGCTGCAAAAAGTGCAGCAGGCGTGTTTCCACCTTCAGATCCAGTAGCAAAAACGATTCAGTAATCAGTTCAGACAGTTCCTTCAATGTCTTTCCTGTCATCGCTGGCAGTATTTACAACTGTCTGTACATACATGGCATCAATTAAAGGAGGAATACGCATATCCACATCATCCCTCTCTACTCTCCTCTTGCAGGGCTCATGTTGAACTTTTTTTCACTTTATTTATTTACTTTAAAGTGACAATACCTAAAGTTTTTAATGGTCTAAACCAGGGATAGGAAACTCCAGTCCTCAAGGGTATTCCTGCATGTTTTCCAGCATACCATCCTCTGGCATATTCTAAGTGGCTGTGCATACTTGAATCAGGAGACCAGTCACGAGTAGGGCTTGGATATCTGGAAATCATGCAGATACTGCGGCCTTTGAGGCCTGGAGTTGCCTATCCCTGGTCTAGAGATTCCCACATGTGCAGTTGTCATGTTTGCCGTCCTTGTAAAGATAACTGTCAGCTATCCTGTGTTATTTTAGCTTTACCTCCCATCCCTGCTGCCAGTACCGCCCGCTGCTCCAGAGCTACAGGCGGCACTTCTCCAGAGCTCAGCAAGATATACAGCAAGGTCCAGAAACAGAAGAAATCCAGAAGAGCCGGCGAACATCAGCAGCTCCAGGAGAGACGCCAACACTTGGAGCAGGAGACCTTTCTCAGCCAAAACGCCTCCCATGTGGGATCTTCTGCAGGTAAGAGAAGGTCTTCTGGGACTCGCAATAGGAGGCATTTTGAACGCTCTAATTCCCAGCTCAGCCACCTGAAAAACTAAAGAGATACATTTAGATTTTGAAATCAAATTGTTTTAGTTTTGCTTTAAATGCAACTTTTATTTCAAATCGACTTAGAGAATGAATTAAATTAAAGGAATTAATTACATCTCTGATTGTTGGAAGTTTTGACTGATTTCTGTCAGTCTTCCTCTCATGGACATAATTTGTGAAGCTCTGCTGCGAAATTCTGCAGGAAGCTTTTGTCTTTCATGTCATCAAAATAACATGAATAAAAATGTTTACAATTACCAAGTGTGATTAATTCATGTTTTTATGACTCATTTGATCCATTACAGAAAAAAATATTTGTTGTTTAAAAGCAGCTGAATGTTTGTATTTTTTACACCATGAATAAGATGTAAAACAGAGAGAAAAAGACATTCAGAGTTTAAATAAATAAAAAATCAAAGCGTTTTAAGTCTTATTATATAATCTAAAAATCTAAAATGTTTTTGTTGATTTAGTGTTTTCTGACAAAGGTACCATCATTTAGCAGTGCTAAAGGCGTAAGGCAGGCAAGTGAAGGAAAGACGTAGAATCACACTTGATGAGAAGAAAAAGAGGGTACAATAGAGTGGAAAACTCTTATTCCATACTGGAAAAATGTCCTTCTCAAAACAAGTTAATAATACAAATTACAGGATCGCTTCCCCCTGGTATTAGTAATAAAATCTGCTAAAAGCACTAGTAGAATTTGTCTTTGTGAGATTTTGCCCTTTTAACCTCGGAGAACCTACGAGGTCAAATGTGGCCCTTGTTTTTCGTTATTTAATGAAATTAAAAAATATATATATATTTTTTTTCATGTTTTGATTTTTTCATTTTTTGTTTCTTGTTTCTTAATTGCTGCCTCCCAAAATGAACAAAAGAAATGTTTTATTAATTTTAAAATCCCTCAAGAAAGTTGCTGTTGGGTTCTCCAGGGTTAAGACAAAATTTGGATTATAGCTAATCTTACATTTTAGCAACAAACACTTATAATTAGTATACTGCTCTGATACACACATTGATACACACATCATCACATTGGAAAATTATGTTTTTAAATATCGCGTGAATAGTTTAAAAAAAAGTATAATGTCTTCAAAGTTGGTGAATTTATATACATATTGTACATTCAGGCTTAGATTTTTTCCTCCCAAAATATCCTATTTTAAGAGCTACAACAGTTCAATTATCCTTATTTCTAGACCAATTAAAATAACTAGAATTTTTATATAGTTATAATAATGAAATGGAAATTATGAGTCTAAATAACTTGTTTCACTGGAGATATTAGTTATTAAAAATTTGTTGTCAGAATAATGACTCAACAATGTAATCACAGTTTATTATCAAAAAAAACAATTTTACTGAAAAGTTACTAGTTAATGCAGCTTTGTTTTGCATCAAGTGTAAAAAACATTAAAACTAGAAAGTAGACAAAAATACATGGGCCTGTTTTGTGTTTTGCAGTGAAATAACGTTTCCCCCTCAGAGTAACTTGTATTTACTCTTCTACTAAAGCCGAAAACATCCAGTTCTTCAGGAGTATTAAAGAGAGTGAGTCACGCGTCAAAACCCCTGAAACAAACCTGCTGAATGACCTGGGTGGGTGAGGGTCACACCTGTGGAAAGCCATCAGAACAGTCCTGCTGTGGTTGCAGGCAGCAAGGCGGAGCTGCAGAGTTTGAGACGCCACGCTCAGGAGCTGGTGGATGAAAACGACGCCCTGAAACTGACAGTTCATCGTCTGAACGCAGAGCTCAGCCGCTACCAAGCTCGCTCCAGACCGCCGTCCAAAGAGGAGGTACGGTGAGATTAATTGAAGAAAGCACTGCTTTCTATCACTGCTGCTGCTGCTGCACTTTGTTCAGTTACTGATGAAATTACTACAAACTGACTTGAATGATTAGGATGTTTCTTTAAAACCCTTATGCAAAGTAACTTTCTACAGAACTCATTGTTTGTACCTCATTTCATTTTCTCCATTACCCATCTTTGATGTAGACCCGCTGATCCACATGCAGCAACCTCTTTGTTCCTCCTTCCCTCTGATTGTTGTCCTGTCGCAGCTCGCTCTTTCCAGTTCACATCAGCAGCAGAAGAAAGTCAACCTGTGGCTTTAATCATGGCCTCCTGATGCTGGGTGTTCACATCAGGAGATTTGTCATGTTCCTGCTCTGTCAGTTGACTTCCTCTGCCCCAGTGTGTGTCTGCTCACCCTCATTAAAGATAGCTGAGACAGAAAAAAGATGTTAGAAAGGCTTAATGGTTGAACAGCGCTGCAGAAAGACAACGCAAAGAGCACAAAGCAAATGCAGTTAGAAAACCTTCAGATTTTAGTTTACACTTTATTCTAAAAGATTATATCTGCACCATTACTGTTATTAAAAGTTTTTTTCAAATTACTAATCCTAAATTATCATAAAAATTACATCGAAATTTCAACACAAAGATTTTGAAATGATTTCTTTGTTATTATTTATGGTTAAAATATTTATGCAACAGCTACAAAAAATAGCTCACAATAACTCTGTTATGCAGAACTGCTGGGCTTCAGCCATGGAGGGGTGTCCTGCCTGTTTAAAGTCACAAAACAGAGTCCTAATCTGAACATTCACTCTAAAACATTCCTGAACATCACTTTGGAATTTTCAGAAGAGGACCTGATTATGTGTTTGAATCTCTGCTCTGCTGCAGAACTGCTCATATACATCTTTACAATTATCTGACAGAGCACAGATTTAATGGTTGAATCAATTATAAAAAAAAATAAATAAATCACATCTTGAAGCAGCAAATGAGTCCCACAGCATCACACTTACTTCCTCGTGCTTTTCAGTGGGTTTGGTGGTCCCTGATTAAATATTGATTCAGTTCGACCCCAGATGAACACACACTTTCTAGAAATGTCCCCTTTTCTTAGTGTGTAGAATAATTTCCATATTTGTGTCGCATACATTCATTTTGCCCCAAAAGACTGATTGTTGATCTATAAATTTTGACTTTAACTGAGTCAAGTGGGGTCTGCTCTTTTTTCCATGTTGCCACGGTGACTGAGGTGCAAATATAGGATGGTCGACCTCTGAGCTTCCAGCTGTGTCATTGGTTAGTTCTGCTGAGAATGCTTTATGATGTGACCAGTAAGAGAGGGGGTGTCACTTAAAACCATGCACAAAATCTAAATCCTAAAAGGACTGAAAAAACAAAAGGAACAAAACTTACAGAGAATTAACTTGTAGATTTTGCATTTTTGAAATTAAAGGATTCTTCTAAATAAATGCTGGAATTATGTAATTTAGTTCTATTAGAAATTGCATTTCAGAATTATGAGTAATTATATTTAAGGTTCTACATATTTGCTACATTATTTCTCTATTTTATACATATTTTTGTAATATCAGTTAACAGAAACTTCAAACCTATTCCAGAGACCCTCCTGGTCTTCATTACTTTACCATCAGGTGTTTTAATCTAATTTCAATAAAATCTTCTACTAACAGTTTTGAGGAACAACCTCACTTACAACCTGATGGTTACTTTCCACTCATTCAGACCTCCATAATCAAAAGATGCCAGGAATAACTTGATATCCTTTATATTTTCTGGTTTTATAGTAACATGCACATATAGAAATATATAGTAACTATGGAGAAAGTATCCACTGTTTCTACTGTGGGTGAGAAAAAGTATTTCTCCAGTTTGAATCAAATTTACTTTGTAAAATAATTTACACCATTAACCTTAATACTAAAAAGAGCTGCTAAGCCTCTCCTTCTTTCTCTCTGTCTTTGTCTGCAGCTTGATGTCAAGCATTTCTGCCCTTCGCTGCTGGTTTATGAAGACAGAATGAAGAAAAAAGATGAACTTCTGCATAACACTGAGGTGAACTGTTTCATTTCACTGAAATTACTGCTTTAGAACGAAACTGAAAAAAATGCAAATTTTAGTAAGTAAAGCAAATCACATACTAAAAAAAAATCCAAATTTGGATGCTAAAAAAGACTTTATACGATAGGTTTCACTTACAAAAACTTTATTTATGAAAAGGTGAAGGAGACAATACACTTTAGCTTCTCACATTTAAAGAAACAGACATATCACTGTGTAGGGATGTGTGTTATAAACTTTCATCTAGTTAAAAATAATCTCAGTGTTACAACAATATCAAGAGTTTTGTACAGTTGTGCTCATAAGTTTCCATATCCAAGAAAAAATGAGGATTTCTTGGTCATTTTTCATAGAACATGAATGATATCCCAAAAACGTGTTTTCTACTCATACAGTAGTTAGTGGTTGGGTGAAGCCATTTACTGTCAAAACATTCTGTTTACTCTTTTTAAATCATAATGACAACAGAAACTTCCCTGTTCAAAAGTTTACACACCCTGATGACTTTGTTCTGAAAACATGCACACAAGCTGAATGACAGGGTTAGGTTGAATAGGTTTGAATGACAGCTAAAGGTAACCATCCTCACTTGTGATTCGTTTTCCTGTAATCATTGTGTTCACACAAAAGGTCTTGGAGTTTCTGGGGTCCCAACAGATCCTTGCATCCTTCATCCAGTACTGCACGGACATTTCTGGATCCTGAGTCACAGGGAAAGCTAAAGAACTGTCAAAAGATCTATGGGAAAAGGTAACGGAACTGTGCAAAATAGGAAAGGGATATAAGAAGCTATCAAAGGAACTGAGAATGCCAGTCAGCAGAGTTCAAACTTTGATCAAGAAATGGAAAGTGAGGGGTCTGTTGAAACCAAACCATGGTCACGAAAAAGAAAAAACTGGTGTTTTAAGATGTACAATAAGGAGGTACATGAAGTAAAATGGGCTACATGGTCGAGTCACCAGAAGATAACCTTTTTTACACAAATGCCACAAAATATCTCACTTACAATACACCAAACAGCACAGAGACAATCCTCCAAACTTCTGGACTGAAGTTGTTTGGAGAAATGAGACCATTTGAACTTTTTGACCTCCACCTATGATGAAACACTATTCTTACTGTCAAACACGGAGGCGGATGGCTGAAGGTTTGGGGATATGTGAGCACATAATGAATGCAACACTTTATCACTTTAAGATATTGGAGAAAAACTCCACCTGTCATTGGTTACAACAGAATAAGGTGAAGGTTCTGGAGTGGCCGTCTCAGTCTCCTGACCTCAGTGTTACTGAGTCACTCTGGGGAGATCTCAAACAGGCTTCAAGCAAGACAGCTCAAGAATTTAGAAGGACTTGAGGTTTTCTGCCAAGAAGAATGGACTGCTTTACTGTTAGAGAAAATAAAAAACCTCAACCACAACGACCACAAGAGACTTCAAGCTGTCATTGATGCAAAAGGAGGCAAAACGAGGTGTTAAGAACTGGGTCATGTAAACTGTTGAACGGTGTCGTTTGAGACGTTTAGGTTAACATTATGATTTAAAAAGTCTAAACAGAATGTTTTGACAATAAATGGCTTCACCCAACCACTTATGTATGAGTGGAAAATAAATATTTATTTTATCATTAATAATCAATGAAAAACGACTAAGAAATCATAATTTCCTCCAGAATGTAAACTTGGGAGCACAACTGTATTTTGGATTTGTTGAATTTAAAATGATCAAATTAAAGACTTCTCTGCCTTTTAATCACATAAAACTGGATTTTCAGCCTCTAAAATGAAGTCTAAATATGCAAATGAGTCTGCTATTTAAAAGATCTGAACAAACCACTAATATAAATAAAATATGTGGCTTTGACAAGGAAATTGTAAGACTTTTTCAGGTCATTCAGGAAGATAATTGTGATGCAATGTGGCTGAAATAGAATATTTACAACAAATAGGTAGAAACAGACGTCAATGTTGGAGTTAATACAGGAAATCAACTTAAGGAAATTGGATTAACGTCCAGAAAAGTTGATTGTGATTCTTCTTTAAGAGCTAAAGAAAACAAGATTAGAGAAGGAAGAAAATCAGAGAATGTCTATTTAAGTGATGAACTGTCAGTTTGAAAAAAGAGTGAAGGAGCAATCATTACCTCTACATAAGAGAAACACAGAAATTCTGGACTTCTTCAGTCCATTTGATGATAAAGTCTCTTTTTAATCTAACAAACATCTAACAAAAAACTAAAAAAATCATGAAAAGAAATAATATTTTGTCAGTCAGTTAAAAAGCTAACATATAGATTTTAAATAAAATTATTGCACATTCAAGCTTTTATTTGCTGTAATTTTGATGAAAATGGTTAACAGGTAAAGAAAACATTTCATTTCTGAACAAGACAGTTGTTCAGAGTTCCATTTCCAAGCAAACAAACAGAAGATTAAGACTAAAGAAAACTGTGACTGGAAAAGGTGCACCAACACCACCAGTGGTCCAGAGTCCTGTTTTTAGATGAAAGCAACTTTTGCATTTCATTTGGAAATCAAGGTCTGAGTCTGGAGGAAGAGTGTGGAATCTACATTGTTTGAAGTGCAGAGTGAAGTTCCCAAAGTCAGTGATGGTTTCCATGCTATCTGCTGCTCTTGGTCCACTGTTTTTACTGAAGATCAGTCCATTCTAGATTACTTCACGCTTCAAGCTGTATGAAGACGCCAATTTTACTGATCAGGATGTTGCTGGGCTTGATTGAGATTCCAACATGCCTGAACAGAACCTGGTAGGAAATCTATTGGACCCAACCAGGCAAAAATCACAGCTACCCGGGCTTCCATTAGACCTATTCAGTCTAGCAGGCTGATCATCTCCACGTCACAAAGCGCCGATGCAGGAATTCACACAAAAAAGAGCCAACCAAGTACATAACTAATGCACAGAAATAAACATAGGGTGAAAATACCAGGCTTTAATGAAGAAAATATCTCGTTTTGAATGATCTGATGAGACATTCTAACTTTTCTACCAAGAATTTTAGGTAATAAAATTAAAAGAAATTTAAAAATGGGAATATTTCCAAATTTGTTGTAATTATTCTATAAAATACTTATTTTCTCTTCTTTTAACTGAATGTTAAAAAATCATCCAAGACAGTATTAATTTTTCAATTATAGTTTTGGTTTTGTCATATTTCCCAACTCCCTTTAAAGAGGAAAGATAAGGTTTGTTCTTTATTGAGTTTGTTGTTCATTCTGATTCAAAATAGTAAACTTAATGAAGGGAGCCGAAGCTCAATAAAAGTCACAAAAATGATAATTATTCAGAAAGTATTGCATCCTGAGATTTTCACGTGTTTGTGTGCTGCAGGAGGAGGTGAAGAAATTACGCCTTCGTGTCGAAGAACTGATCAAAGAAAACGAAAGTGCCAAGATGAGCGGATCCAGCCAGGACAGGTGAGACCAGAACCTGTTTGTGTGAGTTGGTCAGACAACTTTTTGTATAAAGTTATTTTATAAGCTTATTTTACTGTATGTTTGTTTTATGCTGTAACATGACCTTTGAAAAATAGATCCAGAACTCAATGTAGTATGGAGATCCAGAAGACACAATATTAAATAAATATATCGCGGGTTTCACCTGGTTAAATAAAGATTAAAAAACATAATAAAAAAATAAATAAAGTACTTTTAAGTACAATAGCTGGGCTGTGCAGAAATAAATCCAGGAAAAAACAGGGGGAGAAGCAACAAACTGATTTGACAAAAGAACATATATATATATATATATATATATATATATATATATATATATATATACGCGTTCATTTTTCTAAATGAATGGCATACGTTAACCTTGACAACCCTAACGTATGCCATTCATTTAG
The DNA here is from genome assembly GCA_014656515.1 of Oryzias celebensis. NCBI lineage: Eukaryota > Metazoa > Chordata > Actinopteri > Beloniformes > Adrianichthyidae > Oryzias > Oryzias celebensis. The sequence goes on from BNCR01000003.1 coordinate 4,560,565, forward strand.
AAAAATGAACGCGTTAAATTTTACAAACACAGATAAATTACACATCAGAAGTCTTTTGCTTTGCATCAGGTGGTTCAGGCTTCCACGGCGTGCGTCAATTTCTGAAAATACACACTTTGTCAAGCACAATGCTGCTTATAATATGCTCACTTACAAAAGAAATAATTATTCAATCGGTTTTTAATACTTTAGTAATACTGTAGTAATCTGAGTAATCCTGCAGACGTTAAACGTCTTTACATTTCTGCTTATCTTACTGTTGATGTGTTTTGTGCACAGAAATTACATTTCTGGGATATCTGGGTTAACACTTTACAAATTATAACATTTCAGATAGTAAAAAATTAAAGAACATTTTTTTTTTTGCTCAAAAGCCAAATATTGTTAAATGAAATATACTGTACTTAATGAAACATTGTGATTATTCGTGATTAATCTCAATCCAAAAGTGTGATTAATCTGATTAATTTTTTCATCGATTGACAGCACTAATAAATGTATATATATATATATGTACAAATTGGTGGTACCTCACCCCAAGCTCGGGTTCTCCATTACCATCCTGTCAGTCTGTTTCTGGAAGTACCTCAGGATTGTTGCTCTCTCATTCTCTGCCACTTCTGGAGGTGTTTCCCATTATGATTTTGGGGTTTCCAGTCCATATTCTGCACACATGTTCCTGTATTCTATTCCAGCTGCTTGGTTGTGGTGCTCCATGTATGCTTTACCGGCCAGCATCTTATACTCAGGCGCCTCTTTGCACAGCCTACACTTTGAGTCTTGTCTGGTGTGGTAGATCTGAGCCTCTATCGCTCTGCTGTTCAGGGATTATTCCAGAGCTGCCAGCTTGTTCCTGCAGGCCAGCCCTTGCTAGCCATTGGTAGGAGGACCTCTTGATATCAGCCACTTCAATTAAGGTTCGGTGGCACATCCCTTGCAGGGCTTATCCTCCCATGAGGATCTGTCCTCAAATATAATAGTTATATCATGGTTCTGCCGTTCACACATCTATAAAGAAATAAATCCAATGTTTTCTTGTTCTCTGTGTCCTATCTATTTCTGATGACCTACATCAGGTCACAAATACCTCCTGCTGTTCTGCGCTGCCGGTCTTTTATTATCCTTTCATGGAATCTCATGTTCCTGCATGAGATCAACAAACCAGAAGTTTTTAAAACCTCTTGGCTTTCTTCAAAATTGGGCCTTTATTCTGCTCGTTGCATTTGCATACATTTACATTTAGAGTGTTTTGCAAGTGCTCTTATCAACAGCTGATCACTGAACAGCGAGCGGTAAATTACTGGCTGATATTTGACAACTCCACCTCTTGAAATGAAGGGAGCCATTTACTGTTGATTATGAGAGCAAAGAGGAGGACATGTTGTCAGCTCCAGAACAGATATCAAATAAACAAGAGAGCTGTTCAAAATGTTAAACGCCGTTTCCTTAAACTGCTCTGTCAGTTAAGCCACTGTTTGTCCCACACACATCATTTATCTGTTTAAAATGCTCAGACGGTTACCAATACTGATGGAAGTTTAAAATACTAATACAGTCTGATATGATGCTTAAACACTTATTCATGCATTAAAATGTAGATCCAGTTGGAATTCATCCAAGTTACCTACTGTGCTCCAAGCATTCCCAAAAGAAATTCAGACACAACAGGAACTACAGAAGCTTTTCTCCTGTAGAAAATTCAACGTTTTAAATAGCAACACCAGCTATTCTCCAAAGTCTCTTTGACACAAAGGTTTTAAAAAAATAAGTACATAAAAACATCTCAAAATGTAGAAAATCATGAGAACGTTTTGTTAGTCAGTATTAAAAAAGTGTATTTTTATAGAGAATCATTACATGTGGATTGAAATATTTCAAGCCTTTATTTTTCTGGAAGAAAAGAAAGACTGAGTTTATAGATTCTCCGAATGTTGATGGACAGAGTAATAAAATAGTCACTGAACGAGCTTTTGGTACCTTTGTGGTCAGGTACCAAGTCCTGCTGGAAACTGAAATCAGCATTTTTATCGGGCTTATGAGCAGGGTTTGCTCAGGATTTGGTGTTAAATGATTGAACTTACTGTAAAAAAAGCAAAGCAAAGACGGTGACAAAAAGATAAATATTTGAACTTGTGGAAAAATATGAGTCTTTTTTTGTCATTTTAAAAAAAAAATGTCTATTTTGAATTTCTTTCTCTAAAAAATGCACTGGAAAATAAACGTTTTTCCTATTTAGGAAAAACTATAGAGAAAACGTGTCAAAGTTTTCATAAGTTTGACAGATTTATCCATTTTAACACACTGAACTGCTTTATTTCTCTTTGGAGATCTTCATCGTTTTTCTTTTTGAATGTCAATAAAATTATAAAGAAACTTTAATTTCCCTCCACACTTTTGCTTTTGTAAAACCTTTTTCTCAAACAGTTCCTTTGTTGTTCTGTTAAATTCTTATCTCACTGCATTCAGCTGTTGTAATAAACACTATTTTTCCACAGCGAGCAAATCCAACAGCAGGCCGTCCTGGTTTTGCAGGAGAACCAGGATCTTCTTGATAAGATCGAGGCTCAGCACTTTGAGGCCAAAGCCAATCAAAGCAAACACCAGTCTGAAGGTAGCGTGAAGTAAAAAGAAATATTAAATCAGTTGCATCATTTATATTTACAAGCTTTTTATGGCTTTGTTTTACTCTCCTGTCTTTGCAGTGACAAAGCTATCCAAGCAGCTGATGCTGCTGGAGGCGGAAAAGCAGCGCTTGGAGGAAGAGCTGCAGGAGAGCAGGAGGGAGGCTCAGAAACATGCAAAGGAGGTTCAGGTTCTGCAGAAATCTCTGAAGGATGCCGTCACCTGGGATGAACATTGTCACATTGCAGGGAAGCTCAGAAGGTGTTAAGAATTTCCACATTTTTAATGTTCATTATTTACTTCAATATGGGTTTTCAACAGTTAAACGAAATAATGAGAGCAGCAGACGCATCAACGATCTATTTGAAAAACTTTCCCAGTGGCCTTTTATTTATTGTTATGCATTTTTTAGCTAAAAAAGAAAAACCTGTTTTCTAGGACATAGTTTCTGCAGAGCAGCAGCAGTTCATTGGAAGTTCTCCTCTGAGTTCCGGACACACACACATCCCAACCTAATGTTAATGGTGTAACAAAAATGGCGAGCAATATTGGAGCTACCCAGCCGAATAGCTTTAGCCAGATTCCAGCTGTATCCTCAAGTGGATACTCCAGAATGGAGCGGAGAAGAGAGCTTGTTGCCAGCCCAGAGTATTTTCTACATCACAAATACGATCTGTCTGCTCCTAATTTTCTTTATATTCCCTCCGTGATCAGAAAAATGTTAGAAGAACATGTTAAAAACACAATTTTCATTGAAGTGGGTCTTAAAGCTTTTCTTTGTCTAAAAGCAGTGATTATAGTCCTAAAAATGGAATCCTCAGGGGCTTTACCTCAAGAATGGGTACTTTTCTCTGAATGCTGTGAGTGGTGTGACGCTCGGTAAATGTTGCTCTCAACCTTCAGACAGCTGGAGCAGCAGGAGAGCAGGAACAAAGAGGAACTGAAGGAACTGTTTCAGAGGGTCTCCAGTCTGCAGGAGGAGAAGAGGTGTCTGGCGCAGGACAACCTCAGCTTGGCCGCCGATGTGAAGACGATGAGGGCTGAGCTGGATCTCTGTAGACAAGCCAACAGGTACAGAATCGGAAGTGTTCTGTCACTTTAAAGAAGAAGCCAGGACAGGAAACCACATGAACTGTTCAACCACGAAGGCCCTGATCAATTTAAAACAATCGAATGAAAAGAACCTGCTTGGGATTAATCGGCAGTTTACAGCCAAACATCCAGGATTCATCCACACCAGTTATTTACTTGTGACTTCAAAGTCTTTGAATCAGATATTTTTATCGCGTGTTGGGGCTTCGCGTTAATGACTTCTTCCCAGGTGAGCAGAAAAACCTGACAGCAGGAAAGCTGGAGCTGCACAGGCTGGTGTTGGAAGGCTGAGATAATCATCCCTCTTCAGTATGCCCGCCTCACTTTTCAGATATATCCTCCATTATCTTGGAGATTTCATTGAAAAAGGTCCCTTAAATGTCCCTATGGCTGGAAGCGGATTTATTCTCATCAAAGAGTCTAAAACCTGCTCTGGTCTGGGACGTGGATCTGCTCCCAGTGGGTGTCTTCTGAGAATAAAATTGAGTGTTTCATTTCAAAGTCTGAAGACTGTCAGGATGTGCTAGATTAGACAATGATATTTTCACTTGTGCAGATGGCAGTCTCAAGATATCTGGCTCACGCAGTCTGTTCTCTGTCCCTGCTTTCCGGGCTTTGTCTCCCTTTTCTTGATATAGTTTTCTCTTGATCTTGTCTTGCTCATCCTTTCCTTCTTCCTCCTCCGCAGGAAGGCTGAAAGAAAGATGAGCCTCCTGAAAAAGCAGAAAGATGAGTCCCTGTTAAAGGAGGAAAAGGTGCGGCTTCACCTGGAGGCTCTCATGTCTGTAGCAGAGCACATCTCCAAGCAAAGAGACCAGCTGTTACACACGGTAAACCTAACGTCACCAGTTTTTCAAAGTCAAATGTTCAACTCATTATTTTGTATATTTTATATAGCTGAAGAAAAGAGACCTCCGCACTAAATTGCTGTAGAAAATGTTCAGGGATGCTTTTAGCAGTTGTTTGCACTGATCGAAGCAGACAGACAACCAGAGCAGAGTAACATATGGGCGTGGTTCATGAGTTGCACCAGCAAAAAGGTAAACAACTTGGCACACGTCACCCTGTGCTGTACCGCTCATCCCGAGGCGCTAATAAATAATAAAGAGCAGCTGTACCTGGCTCCAGACATTTGTTCAGCATGAGGTTTTTCTAGTTTTCTCCTGTGAATGCTAAGCATTCTTCATGTCAGGATCAGCATCCACGGGTCTAAAGTGGTTGATGTTCCTGTTGCAGAGGTTTTTTTTTTTTAAAAACCACATGTGTCTCAGGTTGTTGACTAAAATTATATAATGAATCATAATCCACTGAGGAAAGACACTTATAGGTTTTGTTGTGAGTTTAACAGAGCTAAAGTAACAGAAATGGTGAGAACATGAGTTTTTATGCTATAGAAATGATAAACTACAGAAGCACAAACGACTAGAATGATTCTCTTTTTTACTGCATTTATTTTTTATGATAAGTTTGAAAGTTATTAAAAAAAATGTTAAACTTAACTTTAAGAAATCTGTAAATTACTTCTTTTTTCTTTCAAATGTTTTTTTCCAACTATATCCAAAACAATTTTTTCAGTGTTTTTAATACATTTTAGGTGATGCTAAAAGAAGTCCTGGATTACATGGTAGGACATAGACATAGAGATTTTCACCCAAATCTCTTCTTCAAGGCAGCTGGAAGTCAAAAGTTTGATCTAGAAGACGTTCTGCTGCTCATTTGAGTGGCAAAGCTCCAGGGAAAACACTTCTTTTGTCTGAATAAAAAAACGATGTGTATGAGCTGTTTGTGTGCAAATGGAACTTTAAGATGATTTATTTATTTTTTATTTTAAAATGATTGGTTTTAATTTGGTATTTTTGTTGTTGAACATTGATTTTATCATTAATGTTTGCAGCTTTTCTGCGGAATCTGTAACTAAAATAAAATAAAATGTGGTCAGACAAAAGAAAAAGAGATTTTAGTTAAGTGTGTTACATATTATCAATAATTTACTCCACTGAAAAAATCCTGAACATACATACGTTTAAGAAGGAGTTTTGGTTGATATTCGACCAAGTTTGTTCACTCTGATTCTTTACTGAAGCTATTTATGATTTCTGCCCTGAAAAACGAACAAATAATGAAATTGTTTGTGTTACAGAGCAGCTTTGTATTCTTCCAATTAATCATTTAGTGTGTGTGTCCCCCCGTGTGCTCCTCTCTTAGCTCAGTAACCCCCCGTCTTCCCTGTCTGCCTCTGTAGGCTTCAGCTCTTCACCAGGAAAAGCAGGGATTCATCGGGAGCATCCTGAACAGCACAGTCCGATTGGGAAAGTTACAAGAAGATACAAAAGTAAGTTCCTTTTGTGTGGGGGGACACACATTCAGAACAGTGCAACAAGGGGGCTTTAGTAATTTAGCATGTTTGTGTCAACTTCACCTGGAGGACAGAGTTTAAATTTTCCTGGGTTGACCGCATACGTAACTAAGAAGCTTCCTGCAGTGTGTGCTCGCTAATTCAGTCCAACCGGCCAAGCCGCACATTTGGCTCAGCGATAGCGACTCCATTGATCCAACTTGAGCCCATTCCAGTTAATTTTGTTCGCTATCGCCCTCAAGTGTAGTCTCCATCAATCAGCACACTTGGTTTCTGTCGATATACCATCTGCTGTCGGCCTTTATCACCCAGAAAACCTACGAGCGCTTGTGTTTGAGGGGGAGGCCTCCCAAGCTGAGTCTGCTGGACCCACTACGTCTTTAAAAGGTGTAATGTAGACAGCAGGCTCTTCAAGCACTGTAACCATGGCTTTAACACTGTCTGCACCGTTGTGATGAGCCAATAAGAGGGTTTTAGCTGGAATAGCCCCAGTATAAAAGCAGCATCTGGACAATCTTATCCTAAAATTTAGATGTCTCTAAATGTAATGACAGCTGATTGTTAGAAGGGAGGTCCTCTGCTCATCCATTCTTTGACAAATTATTGTGTTGATAACACCCATTTTAGAGATGAAAGGCTATTCTAAGTAAATCACCATGGCAACCTTTGCTTACATGCAGGGCCATCTAGATTTGAATCGTATTGCTGACAGTTGCTTGACGCTACAGCTCGATTCAGCTTCTGTTTTCTGGTTCCTTCTTTGGATTTTTTTACTCCTTGGTGCTGCACACTGAAAGGCCCTGCGGCCTTCCTCCTCAGCCAGCCGTCTAAACCTGTTTTGGGTTTGTCAGCACCTCTTGTACTTCAAGAAACAGCGGCATGAAGATAAATACAATTCATGAGCTCCTAGTGGTATATTGGTGTGGCTATGGCAACAGCACCAAAAGAAAAAAAAAGGAAGGATATTCTGAATGTGATTGGCTGTTGGGACGATGACATCCTTAAAAAACAGAGTTAAACATGTGGGGGACACCTTTTCTTTTTTTTCCTTTGATACTTGATTTGTCTTTCAGTTAGGATTTAACTGGAAATATAATGTGATTTGTTGAAATAACAAAGTGTTTTAGTCAGAGGTTTCTGCAGAAATCAAATCAAAAATGAAAACCACGAGCGGCATTGTATGGCCGTCAGATGCTGCACGCCCCTGCCCTCACTGCCCCCTATTGACCTGTGATTTTTAGAAGAAACTGCACAAGTACATTTTTGGATTTCCTTGGTAACAGAGGGGTTTTTTTTTGTTAACCATGTATATCATATGTTATATTGCTTCATTGTGCTTGAGCCAACGATTCGTGTGTTAAATTTTCACAATCAAAAAAATTGTGCCGGTAACAGGGGGATGCCTCTTTTGCGAGCTCACCACGCAAACGGCGTTCAAAATCTACAAATTCCAAAATAAGGGAAGGAGTTAGGAGGTGAAAGATTGAAATCTCTCTTAGGGGTTTAAATTTGTAGCTGGTGCTAAAGGTGATTTTTTTTTTTTTGTTTAAACAGAAAATTTGAGATGGTGGCCTCTTCCCAAGGTCAAAGGTCAATTAAAGTTTGGGTTAGGTTCGAGTTTTATGTGTCTGAAATTTTGTGAAAGTCGCTCACCAATCATAAACAGTATAAAAGGCCAGTTTCTATTGGCAAGTCAAAAAATGCTCTGACTTCGTGCTCTGACGTCAATCTCCTGTTCACAGCGTTTAAAGGAGTAATGGCAGCCCTTTAAACATGGATCCACTGTAGTGTCGAGGTTAAGTTGCACCCACGATAGACATTGTGCCATCTCTCTGCTCCTCCTCCTCATAGCTGCTGTCAACCATGTCTCATATGCCATAAAATGCCTCTTTTCAATGACGCTGCGTTTGGCTATGGACCATTTTTTACTCAGACCGTGTGATTCATCCAAATGGAAACTCCTGTAAACACATGACAGCCCAAAGCAGAGACATCTGTGTCAGGAGCTCATTTACCAAAAGAAGGAAAGCAGAAATTCTTTCTGCAGACTTTTTTGTTTTTTTTTCTTAATCTGCTGGTGAACTCAGACAGTCAGTAAAAGCTTCTCTGCAGAAACCTGCTATGTTTGAACTCAGTACTTCATTTTTACCTTTATCTCACACGGTAAAAAAAAGTTAGACACAATGGGTTAAAAAAAATAGTCTTACCAAGATTTGTTATTTTAAGAAAAACAATTGTATTCACTAAGACATGTTTTCTCAAAGTAAAAGTGTATTCAGACTGGACATGGTTGGTTTGCCTAAAGTGAAGTTTGGGGTTTTTTTTTCCTCCGATAATCCAGAACAAAGTTTTAGTCTTAATAAAGCCACAAAGCAAAGTTCAGGTCTCGATCTGGACCAAATTAGATGGACTTGGTCTGGACTTTTCCAGTCTTAAGACACCCTAAGATTATTTTGTTGTTGAAAAACTTCCTTAGTAAAATGACTATTTTTTCATTTTTCTGAAAGACAGAAAATAAGACTTTTTTTTAAAACAAGTTTTTTACTTTTTTTTATTAGTTTTATAGTGGTTTTGTTTTTAAAGGGCCTGCCCTTATACCATGCTTTTCTTAAGCCTTTCAGAGTAAACTAAATCCATATTTATGATGTTATAATACCTTTGGGACATGAAAGTACACATTGTTTATACAATATTAGTTATTTTTGTGAACTTTATTCCTATCCGGAAGTACACAGCTGATCTCTGAGGCTCCACCTTTCACTCCTTGTGGGTGCCGCCCATTTCATGACGTCATCCTAGAGCCGGCCTCGGCAGCTAGTCTGTCTTCATATCTACATTTTTGCAAAGATTGATATACGTATTGTGTATCTGCCTTTAGTAACCTAAATGTTTATTCCAAAAATGTGTCAGCCAGCCCAGAGTTTAGTAGAGACTGGCGTTTATTCCATCACAGACAGAAAGGTGATGACTAATGCGCTCATTTTGCTGTGAAATTCGGTCTGTGAACGTTTCTTTTCTCTTTGAAGCATCATCAGTCTTCATATCAAAAATCCTCTTCACTTTAATGCTGATCATTTTCCTGGAGACACACGAACCTTTGCTCAATAATCCATGTTCAGAGTTGCACCTCCATCAGGAAATTGTTTGCTTTTTTCTGCAACCATCTCCTCCATATCACCTTCTGTTTGCACCATTTTCAAATACGTTTGGGTTCCACTCCAAAATGTTGTGCATATTCCTCACCAGAATGTTCTTTGGGATATGCCGCCACATGAAGTAAAAACGCTAAATGGAATGAGCGTTTCTGACCATTTGTACACAACACACATATCACACAGACAGCCAGTGTCTGCATGACTTTGCTAGTTCCGGGGGAAGTGGGGAGGTGTCTTAGAAAGGCCCGGCCACTATTAGAGACTGGCGTCTAAAGCAACAAACGCCTGTTTGTTTGCAGATACTGCAGACAGGACACAATTGGAAGATATACAGTATTGTGCTTTCAAAATCAAAGTGTTTGTTTTGTTTTGCCGAGCACAGCTAACTCCGCGCACAAAGTGGGTGTTAGCCTGGGGGCGGTGCTGGCCCCGCTGGCTCCTTCTGGAGGGGGCTGTTCTCACTTGTCCACGTCAGCTTGTGAGAACCCGATTGTGGGTTGGGAGAGGCTGGTGCTCGGAGCGCATTGGGGGTGTTTGTTGTAATGAGGAATGAACATTATAATACACTTAAAAGTTCAAAAAGTTGTTTTTACATGGTATAGCTTTAAGATTCAATCTTTGTATTGTATTTCATTTGTCATAGAAACTCCTAGAAGTACCTACATTAACTGATATGGCTGTGAGTGCACTAAACAAGAGGATTTTTCTTTCTCACCAAATGCCATTTTTGTTTTTGTTTTTTAAAATGTGATTAGGTTTTACTTGTAATTTTTTTTTTTACTTTTTTGTTTGAATATTTCTTCCATTTGGGCAGTTCCTGTCATAGAAAAAAATCTTTATTTAGACTTTTAATTAGTTTTACATTTGATTTGGAAACCTAGGAGCTCGGTCATTAAAGCACATCTTTAAAATGTTCATTTTAACTACACTTTTGGAAAGATTTAAAGAAAAAGTTGAGAGAAGATGCTTCATGTGATGTGAAGAAAGTTCTTCACCACCCACTGCCTTTAAAACCTCATCTTTTAATAAAAAGCAAGAAAGAAGGCTTTTATAAATTCCCCAGCCGGGTCTTTCATAAACCAGATGGCACCTTAGGGAAGGCCAGACTTCTGCAGATCTTTTTTTTTGTGACAAATCTTATTTATTTATTCATTTTTGTAATTTATCCTTTACAGCATTTTGCACAAACTAGCAAAGTCTATGCAGACTATGTCTATACTGATCCTTAAAAACAAATATGTGATCATTTTTTTTATCCTGCAATTGGACCAAATCATGTCTTTAACTGGAGTGACATTCTCCAGGAAGCGTTAGTCCTGAGAAAAAACAGCCATATTCAAAAGCATCTTTTTACAAAAAGGCATACTGTGTATTTGTATTTATTTTGAAGTACAACACTCAGCCACCTTTAGCTTGATGCAACATGTCGGGTTAATCTGCGATTTCAATTGTTGTTGAACCTGCTTTTTTCTGACATCAAATGAGAACAAGCTGTGGACAATAAAACTTGATAAAAAGAAGACAAACGCGTAGTATAGAAAATATTTTTCCATTTATTACATGTTCTGTAGCATTGTTGTCTGTGATAATAAGCTGAGAGCTGCAGCTGGTGTCTAACACACACAGTAAAACAAAGAGGGAAACAGAGCTGGAAGAAAAAGCAACACTGCTAAGAGGACGACGGACAGATGAGCTGCATAACACTCATTTTTATGTTTCAATTGAGTATTCAGCTGGGAGATCCCAGGTCCCTCAACTGATTCAGATGTTACAATGCTGCCTGGAATTGTTCAGCTGCAGCAATCATCAAAAAATCTGCTCCAAAATCCCCCAAATCTGAGCAAAATGCACCGGTCCCAGATAGACCTTACCTGGAGGAAGTGGATCCTTTAGCTCACACCACCCAAAAACTCCACATCCGGTTAGAACCAGACACTGCAGTACATCAGAAAAACCTGTTTGTTGAACCTCAACCTCAACCTTCAAAGTAACAGGACTGTCATTTCACTCAAAGACTTCATCTCCATTTGTTCCAACGTTTGCACTTTTAGCAATCAACTCATGAAATGCCCCAAACGATACAAATCAGCTCAGTTTACCCAACATACAGCAGAAAAGCTAAGATACAGTTCATAGTCTTAAAGACACGGTTCTCAGGACTAAAACTTGAGTGAAGCTGTAAGAAAAATGCATCTATTGAGACTTTAGAGGAGAAAAGAAAGTTCAACACAGCAGGAAACTGAACGGAAAGTGTCTCATAACAACCAGAACTGCAGGGCTGCTAGTTTTCACAGGCATCACCATTTAGAAGAACGGCCTGAGCAGGCTGGCTGTGAAAGCAACGATCTCATCTCTTATCCGTGTGCTGTGGCAGATACAGGGTTTTGGCCGGATCACAGTTCTCAGGTGGTTTTGAACACCTGTTGACATTCTTAGAGGAAGTTTGCAACTTTTTGGAAAGAAATTGACAAAATATTGGCTGAAGAATTTGCATTTAGTTGTTGCAGGCATTTCGTTAAAAACCCACTCCAATCATCTTTTGAGCTATTGTTTCCTGTGGTCTTTTAATCATGCTGATGCAGTTTTTAGCTAAAATGGAAAAATCTGTCCTTTTCTAGGACATAGTTTCTGCAGAAGTTCATTAAAAATTCACTCCTAAGTTGGGCTTGCGGCTGCTGGTGCAGCACAACCCCGCCCCCCTTTCTCCTCCAAGCTACATTTTTTTGTCTGCTCCTGATTTACAACAATTTGAATAAAAGAAATGTAATTCTGAACTTAATTTATGTCCTCCATCATAAGAAAAATGCCACCTAAAAGAGCATGTAAAAAAATGCCAAAAACACAGTAGTCATCGGAGTGGGTCTTTAACAAACAGTTATTATTCTGTGTGTGGATGTCAAATTAGTTTGTCACAAACATCTTTTTCCCAAACTGCAGATTGACAAATGAGTGGATTTTGATTGGTTGAGAATAGCGGTAACGTGACTTGCCAAGTATTAGCTTTGATGAAATCCTAACAGTTTGCGCTCAAAGACGAAGATGGGGTCGGGTTAGAGTCAAGACGCACAACAAAAGTCACACGTCACAGTAATGCAGGGATGCTGTGGAGGCCTCTGTCACCTCCCAGCCAAGCTGGTGTCAGAGATGCTGTAGTGGTCATAAAAAAGACTGAAAGCACATTGCTCTCACTGGTCCTTCATTTTGCATGACGGCTCACTGCCAGGACTCCTAATGTGCCGTGGAGGAAATCACCCTTTACATGGGGTTTTTATCTCTCCTCAAACCATCAGCCTGTTTTCTGCAGCGGCTCGGTCCGTGTCACTGGAATAGCCGGCTGGCGCCGGTCAGCCCCTGGAGGAGCAGTCACACATGCCTTGACACAGGCACTGGCAGAAGCCGTACACCAAGCAGACCGTCAGGCTGGACGGCACCAGGCTCACGCACACGATGCCCAGAGTCACTCTCTGGATCACCAGCAGGTAGATTCCTAGAGGCAGTGAACCAAAGTATAAGAAGCCCAGCAGCCAGACCAGAATTCGCGGCACATGGTTACAGAGCTTGGTCAGGGCGTCATGATCAGCAGGTCCATTGGATCCGATAGAAATTGAGTCCAAACTCTGCTCGGCGTAGATATCGGAGCTACCGTTTTGGCTGGGGGAGTGCTGCGAGTCCCTCTGCACCTCCATTATAGTGATGACCAGGCAGTTGGAGGAGTCACGAGATGGACTGGAGGAGGAGAAACTCTGTGGAGTCAGGAGGACCTCCCTGTTCTGATCTAAGCTGCTGGACTTCTCCAGGTGGGACATGATGTTGACGTCATCAGGCAGAGCTGACACCTGGTACTCTGAGATCTCAGTCTGGTGTCTGCAGAAGGGGCAGGGAATGCAGCCTCCTCCATCAGCCACATCCAGGATCTTCAAGAGGCAGCGGGCACAGACCCGATGCAGGCAGTCCAAGATTTTGGGCTTCCTGTTGTGTGCATTGTAGCGCTGGTAGCAGATCTTACACTCCAATTCCTCAGGAGAAGGACAGTCTTTCTCCTCCACCTCCAACTGAGGGCCGGTCATCTTCAAGTCATGTTCTGGGGAAGCACACAGAGACAAATAGCAAGTCAGAGATTGAACCAGCAGTCTTTCAGTCAGTATCACATGTAACTTCTAGAGATGAGAGTCAGAGCAGGAGGATGTTCCTCATGTTTCTTTGCTGAGCAGGGAAAGGTCAGTGCTCTGCTTTCATGACAGCTCGGAGTCTGTGTACCTGCAGGTGATGAATGATTTATGGGTTGGGAGTTGGAACAGGGTGTCATCCCAGTGCCCTTTGTGGCAAAGCAAAAGCCAGTGGTATTGATTTTTTGGGAAGAAGATGGGGAGAGCTGCTCCTTCAGTGTTTTTGTGTCGAGGACAGCATTGAAGCAGCTGTTTTATGAAGTTACCAGCGCTTGGCTTTGGAATCCTATCATTTTATTCAGTTTAACCTGGACTATACAAACTCTTTCATTTAGTTTATTAGACTTTTGTGAGTCTGACAAAACTGAATTTCAACAGATTTGTTCATTTCTTTCAAGCACGTGTCATGGTTAGAGTTAGAAATGTGAGTAAATGGCAGCCCTGCAACAAACTGGTGATCTGTTCAGGCTGTACTCCGCCTTTGCCCAACAGTAACTAGGTTGGCTCCAGCAACCCCATGACCCTAAAAGGGATTCACCGCGTTTAGAAGATGGATGGATGGAGGGAAAGGCTTTTTTAAGCCCAGTTTCATTCAGAAAGAAATTTCACCCAATTCCTTAAAAAAACGATGGCAGCTCGAGCTCAGGACGATTCATTGATGAGTCCAAGATTGTCTGAACTTTAGTCTTTATTATATCTCTTTAATTGTTGAAAACATGAAAGAACTTTGTATAATTGACCTAGAATGTGAAATGTTGATTTTTTTTTTTTCTTCGTGGAGACTATCATCACTATTCTTTAGAGGTGTGTATCTTTTCCTCTCACGTGATTCGATATAAGCATCTCAAAACATGGTCCACAAATTAGTGCATAAAACAGTCCACTAACTTTGTAGTGATACAGTCCAATTCTTCTGCCTAAATGGAGACAATCTAGATGTTTATTATTCATTTTGCATTTAGAGCTATAAACGAAAATGTCTTTCAACAGAGAGAGTTGTTTTTCCCTTACTAGCATTTTTATTTTAATTAACAAAAACACAATGTCTAGAGAAATTATTCATTATTATTTACTTCCCGATCAATGTTACATCTTTTTATTAGGAGTGTGACGATTCATTTTGACAATAATTCGATTCATGTCCTAATTTGTGGTTACTGAATGGATTCATGGTTGATATTTGTTCATTTTAAACGATCCAATTGGATTCGATTCACTGACCTAAAAGGGATCCAGCCCATCTTTGGCTAAAACTTCTACCAGTGTGACTCAGAGATAAATACCTGGTACTGAACAGTTTTCCAGATTCATTGTGTTTCTTCAAGATAATCAAGTGTAAATTTAATATCTGAACAAACAAACAAACAAGTGCACAAGAATTGATGGCATATCCATTCACATTTCAGTTTGATGAAGTTCAGCCCAATGTTGTTTTCCACGTCCAAATAATCCAAAGTGAACATTATTAGAACATTCTACCACACTGTATAGTCACATCTTTGCTAAATTCAAAGTGTTTCCACACATTGGACTGGAATGATCGTACATCGGTTGATCACGTGTGTGTTGTCTGCTATGATGCATTTGGTTTTTTACGGTACAGTAAAATAAACTTACCGTGTATCAATCCAAATGGTATTTTCCAATATCGATCATCAATTTATCTTATTTTGAAACAAGTTTTTAAAGGTATTCTGCCTCAGACAGATCGATCTGGTTGGATCATAGGAATAGAAATGGATTCATTGTTACACCCCTACATTTGACCAATAAACTCTTGTCAAATCTGTGGTTTTCAACCAATTTTGCTGTTACCCTCAGATCTAGATCAACGTTTTGGCACGTACCTGTATTTCTGACATCCCGACTATTTGGATCTAAAGGAACCCAAAGACAGTCACTGAGGTTGAGGTTTAGGGTCCTCCACCATTGCATCAGCTGCTTCAACCTTTTTTTAACTCTCTGTAAAGTAAGATTTTTTTCTTTTATCAGTCACTTCAACACCAGTTCAATGTGAAACTGGAATATTTCCTTTATTTTTTTTCGTTGTGATAATATTTTGTAGCTTAGTAAGACAAGTCTACATCTCGCTGCTGACTCTTTGGAGATGTTGAGCTTCCTACTGAAAATGTCAGCATGTCCAAAAAAAAATTTAATAAAATGCAACAAAATGTGTTTTTCAAAATTAAATCTATAATCTTCATCAGTGTGCTTCGTGGGACAGTATTTCTAGATGATTGACGACCCGTGATACTTTCTTGTGACCAATTTGAGATAAAAGAAAGAGCTGGACAGTCCGGACCTTTAAAAATCCCACGTGCAGTGTCACTTAGCTTGAGAACATTTTTTTACTCATTCACTTTAGATGGATTACCGATAAAGCCACTTGGATGGGCGACGAAACGTTTAAAGGAAGATTTTGTTTTTCTTCTATAAAATGTTTCCAAATGTAAAATATTGGCACTTCAAAATGCTGGAATAACTCTTTAAGTATTGAAATATAGTGATAAGGGTGGAATCACAATCAAATTTATATTAAACGTTATTATACCAGTATTTTTTATTTGTCTTAAGTTGCAAAAATAATAATTGTTCTGATATTTTATTTATAAAGGGATTTTTAGCCTGATGAAATCCGCCAACAAAATACCAAATTAGTTTGAAGTTTGATTCATTTTCAAGTTGAAAAACATGTCTGAGGCATGATGGATTTCCGTAATATGTTCTCTGTATCGTGAAGGCTGCAAACTATATTTCTTTTTTGTCTGTGGGGGCTTGGATGGTTTGTGGATGTCTTTAGGAAGACGATGCACTGCAAAGAATTCTCCACATGAGGTCAGTTCCCTCTGGGATTCTCATCCCAGCGTTCCAGTGTCAGTAACTGATAAACACTTGATTCTCAGTTACTGTTATGTTGTAGGTAATGAATTTTTGCAGAAATGTAAGGTTCATTTATTTTTCCACTTCCCCAACCAGAGGTATACCATCCATTACTTGAGGTAATTTCTTTAGCAGGCTTTGCAAAGTAGTATAAAATCAGTTGCCGTTTCAGCGACCGCGGCTTTCATTTGAGCCCATCTAACAGTCATTACTGTGCTGGTGATTGACCTGCTTTCACATCTGTGACCAGCAGCTCCAGCTCTCAGAAACACAAAGAAAAGTTATGTCACTAATTCAGACTCAATAGGAGTAATCAAAGCATGAAACTCTTCGATGTGGTCTTAACGCTAGGCTAGGTGTTGCTAGTGAGGCAAACTGCAACAATTCACTGGAAATGTCTGTGTTTTAACAGAACTTTGGAGAAATCATTAAATTATTTAAAGCTTTATTTTGGCTTTAAAAGAGGATAAATAGACTGGCGAGTTATTTCTTCAGGATCATAGTAAAACCAAAAATACTGTAGAAACGAAGAGTCATTGAGTTCAAATAGTCTCCAAAGTAAAAGTAATCCCATTAATCAGACATGATGTTTACAGATTTCAGATGTTTTTGGTGCAAAGTTACAATAATGGCATCTAATCATATTTTTTTTACATTTTTTATTATTTTATTTATTTTCATGTAATTATGCTCTGTGCATCATTACACATTCTGTTTTTTCATGGTTTGCCTTTGACAGAATCTATCAACGAAGCTGTTCACAACATTTTACAAGTGTCCCAATAATTTTATAGTTGATAGTTATTTTGTATCATTTAAAGAAAATGAAAAACAAAAATCACATTAAATCAGGTATTTACCAGAGATGCCAAAATTCTCAGTCTAAAATCAAACTGTTTGTTACACCCTTGAACTGGAAAGAGTAAATTGCCGCATCCCTGCTGCAAACTTTTGCATATGTTTACGTTAGACGTGTCAAACAGCTGTTGTGTTAAATTTGATATGTTTAATATTGTTTTATTTTTACATTACACCAGGCTTAGTATAAGCCAACTGAAAGGTTTTTCATCATTGTAACTCATATATTGGCAAATTAGGAAAAAAGAGATATTTCTGAGCATTTTTGTTTTGGTTGTTTATTTTTTCTTTTAAACACACAAATCATACCAAACTAAAACAAAGCATAAACCAACATCGAGGTTTGATCCAAATCATGGGAAAAGGGAATTGTTGCTTTCCTAATATTAGGGGAAAAAAATGCATTTTTTTCTGTGCTGCTTTTCTATGAGAGCTTCAATTCAAAGTATTTATTTTACAGTAATACTGTATATTTTAAAATGTATTTTTTGTGTATATATATATATATATATTATCTTTTCTCTAAAACATAATCAAAACCATAACTTAAAAGGAATTAAAAATTGTGTTTTCTTTAGCTGAGGCAGCAGAACCTCCTCCTTTTGCCTCATATTTTACATCTATATTTCAAAATTAAAGCCTTAAGGAAAGCCCTCCATTAGAACCATAAAATATATATCAAATAGGTGAGTGTTGCTTTGGCAAATGCCCAGCAGGCCTCTTTGAGACTTACTGACTGTTAAATATTGCAGCAACAGGTCTGCAGTAAAAATCTCTTTAAAAGATGACAGGGAGGTATCGCAGAGGGAGATGATGGATCAGCCCCAGCCAAAGGACTTTACAGGACTCCTTTTTTTAATTAACGTAAACATAAATAAACAAACACATTATCTAGATTAGGAGGTAAGGGTCATGGTTCTGTGACTGAGGAAAAACAAAAGCTCTTTCAGGAAAATGTTGCTTCTGAAGGTAAAGTTTCATTAACATTCAGTCCACATTTTTCTACAGGCGAAAAAAGACTTTCAGAATTTCTTTAAACATTGAAAAAAAAACACAATTCCCTACACAGAAAAGGTTCTGGTGAAAATCACAGTTTAAGAGGTAGATTAAGAAAAGTAAAGGTTTGTGGTTGAAATGCTCAAAAAAGTAAAAAGGGAAAAAGAAAGATTATCATTTATTTATATAGAAATCATCCATAGCTACTGCAGGTTTCCAAAAAAATGTTTAGAAATTCATTTAATTAGATCAAAGATATCTCTTGAGATTAGATCCAAAATGAAAAAAAAACAAGAATAAGAAAGTCAGAAATGAAGCAGCAAAAGACCAGTCAATAAGAAAAATGTGTGTTTTTTGCAAGAGAAAATAAAGTTTTATTTTCAATTATTCTTTTGTTCAAAAAGAAATAAAAACTGCTCTCTGCAAAAGACTTTCATCAAGCATTTATGTGTTTAAACCTCTTCTATTATCACTAAAATAATCTACAAAGAATCTTGTTTTTGTTTTCATCTTTTTGATTCGTATAATTAAAAGAGAACGTTTATTTCTTCTGCCAATCTTTCCCTAAACCATTTACATTGAGGCAGGTTGCCGTAAAAACTATGTCTGATGTATGTGAGGTGATGCTAAAGAAAAAACTACAGTTGTTTTAATCAAATCACCTCCAATCACACCACAATTGATCTCACAGTTTTTAAATGTATCTGTAGCTCTTCTATCAAGTTAATTAAAATAGAAAAATGTTCACTCTTGATGGAGTAACTGTGGAAAAGGAGCAGTAAAACCAATTCACAATTATGAATCCTATGTGAGATACGCCGCTCCCGTTAGATGAAATATCACTTCCTCCCTCTGGACTGATTTCAAAATCCAACTGTGTCATGTATTTCCTCTCCACCAGGGTTTCAAATCCTGAAAAAGGCCGAGCTGTCAATCTGTGACCAAACATGTTTACAAAAACACGACAGGTGGAAATTATTGGGGGAAAATATCAAGAATAACACTAACTTTAATTCAAAGAATCACTTCACAAAACAAGGAGGAAATGTAAAAAATATCAGTAATGTGATATGAATTTGACCTGGAGGCCAAAACTTTAGTCCAAGATGGTAGAACTGATCAAACTTCCTGTAACAGCACAACAAGAGTCGGATTTTTGATAAGTATGTTTGTGAAAAGAGAAACAAGCTTGAAGGGAACAAGAGAGAGTCACTGCTATTCCAAAATATCAGATACCGGTATTAAGCTCTACTTCCAGAGGCTTTGTGTCTGGGGTTGTTGGTTAAATTGCTTTGGTAATCAAATTTTCTTTAAAATGTCAGGAAGACATGATTTTAATACGACACACTTTTCTTAGTTTTTAGAAACTGCAACAATCTAATCATGATAAAGTTTTTAGATAAAATAAGAATGCATCTAAAAAGTTCTTGTCAAAATGCAACATGAAAAAAACCCATTACATACCTTTATTAAAATAATTTGCAGTCAAAGGACAAGGTATTCATCAAAAACTGACGTGGATTAAACTGCTGCTGAGGCATGTGACTCACAGAGCAAGTCTTAGTACCTGCCCTACAAGGGTGTTCCACTTCAATCCAAAAGCCATGATACAGCAAATCTTCTCTTAGTGGCACATTTCTTATTAATACCCATTTCCAAAAACAGACAGATTTGAAGAGATGTTGCAAGCGCTGATCTGTACTAAACTCTAGCTGTCTTTTCTTTATGCTTATACCGTACACTGCTTTAATTATACCATTCTTTTGCACTAATCATTTTATTTCATCCTTTCATTCTGGTTGTTGTTACGTTATGTGCTCGTGATTTTGATATTTACTGTATTCTAGGCTAATAGGACCCTTTTTAACATTCCAGTCCGAGGGCAGTAAGAACCGATCTCCAACAGCAGTCTATCTTTTTAAAATGTCAGGGCATCCAAATATCCATCCATTTTTGAACCCCCTGAATCTCTTTCAGTGTTGTGGGGTTGCTGGAGCCAATCCCACCTACAGCGGGGTACACCCGAGATTTTGGCTTCTTGGAGCTCGCAGATACTTCCTATTTAGAACAGCGGGAGCGGGTCATTCAGTCCAGTTTTTCTTTATATAGTCAATGAAAGGCCACAAAATCACATTCACAACTAGAGACTGTTTAGAATCACCAATTAATCTAAAAGCTACAAATTTGGGAGAAATCAGAGTGGACCAAGAAAACCAACACATGGACAAGGGGAGCATCCAAATAGAATGGTTCCTGGTGGGATTTGAACCATGGGTTCACTCATTGTGAGGCAAGAGCACTAACCACTATGAAATCGGTTAGCTCACCATTTAATTACTTCAAATAAACGTTGGCGCCTCTATACAGTACACTTTTCTTAACATGATACAGCAGGCAAAGATGAAGGAACACATCAAAGGTGGAAGCGGATTTTGTTGGGAGTTCTGTTTTCCTTTGATCCTCACTTTGATTTATTCATGTCCTTAACCACACTATAGCTTTGCACTTCAGCCAACAAGTTTTCTCAACAGGATCTTGCTAAATAGAACAGATTTTTTTACTTTTTTACATTTTGGAGGACACACTCATGTACAGGTTCGTCTGTCGGGAAAATGTGTCTGCGTCTTTTACAGTCCCTTCAACTATAGTTCAAGTTTCTTTCATCAAAAAGTACGGTGGCCTTGAAGAGCAAATCACATCAACAAATCACTCGACACAAAAACATTTAAAACTGACATATATTAAAAAAACGGCATTACATTTTAGAAAATTAAAGTTCCCCAAACCTAAAGGTAATAAAATAAAAAGGAAAAAAACATTTCGGAAAACAAAAGTAATGTCCAGTAAACAAAATGAAATGTTCAGAAAATTAGAAAATGGAAAAGACCGGCCCTGTGGGACGTCACTGATTGGATGATGATATCCAGCATTGCTTCATGTTAAATAATTTTCAGTTCAAATGATGGATAAACATCATCGTCAAATCAGCGATGTCCCATAGTACCTAACTTTCCAGTTTCTCGTTGTGTTTCTTGAAATTCGTTTTGTTTTCCGAAATATTTTCTTTTTTTCTGTTTTCACATTTTCCTTTCTGAAATGTTGTTTTACTTTCTAAAATGTAAACCTTTTTTATTTGTTTTGCTTTTTGGATTGTCATAATTTTTAAAATACTTTTGCCTTGAGTGTTTTGTTGATGTGATTTGCACTTCAGGGCCACCATAGATCACGTCAAAGCTTTTATTTTCCAAATCGAACCAGTCACATTTATGTTTCTTAAAGCAAACACTGTTGTCATCGGTATACTTCCTGTTAAAGCGATTCTCGAGGTGCATCTTCACATCTGCTGCTGGAAATGACCAACTGAATCCAACAGGTCTGAACAGATCCTGGCTCCATTTGACAGATTTGCCTGTTTTTACTTCACATATGTGCTGCCTTTTTGCAGTGTAAAAGTGTGTTGGGCTCATGCGAAAGCGCTGATTAATCAGTTTGACTGACTGCCATGTTTTTAAGTACTTGACGTGATCATAAAGGCGGTGTGTTCTTAGTGAAAAAGGCTTTAGCAGTTTGAGCGTGGCCCCGCTCCGTCTCTCTGTGAGGACTGTCAATGACGACTTTGAACTTTGCTGTTGGAGCGTCGGCTCCGTGTGTCTTCTCTAAATTGATCCAAAAGGTTAAGCTTGTTCTGCCATTGTCAGCCCCCAAAACTCATTTTTAAGACTTGCATTTAAAACTATAACTTTTTAAAAGGGTTTCAAGATAAGTAAAGGAGGAACTACTCATATAAATTGTATGTAAATATGTGCATTCTCATGTTAATCATTTTATGATTATTACAACCACTTCCATCAAAATTTGGCCTTTTTTACAACAAAATTTTGATTTGATTATTAGCATTTACAACGTTTTAGATTACCAAGATAAAGTTCTTTGCGTCTATGTCAATATCATCACCAATTTAACAAGCAAAGAAAGTAAATAGAAGCTTTTTGTTTTGGTGCCCAAGATGCTTTCTATCAAAAACACATATGTTTAAACTTGACTTATATTTCTGAAAATTCAAATGTTTAACATGCTAAATTAAAAAATATAAACAAAATGAGATATTTGAAATAAATGATTGCTTTGGTGTAGTTTTAGCAAAATTACTAAATAAATACTGGACTCATAAAGACTTATCTTTACAGATATATTAGGGATATGAAAATGCAAACAGATATTCTGCTGCAGCTCTGACCCATTATGACTAATAAACAAGTTTGATTAGAAAAACTGTAGATACACTTATGAACAGTTTATTCTTAACCAAATAATTATTTTAGTTTTGATGAGTGATGTAAATGTAGTTTGTCAGAATGTGTCATGTTTTATTAAAGAAGAGAAATCTACGGAGAGTCACAGAAATCTAAATTCACCTTCATTTGAGTCATCAAATTTAGCTCTTTGGCGTCCCAGGGGTTCTGACTGAAGCAAAAAACAAAAAAGCCTGAATTTCTCTGTAGAAGAATTACAAGGACACATTGACTTGCTGTAAGCTGTCTTACCTTTGCCTTCAGCTTTACTCTTTTATTTCTTCAGTCTCTAAAGATGATGCACAGTTCTGAATGCTACATAAGTCAGTTTACCACAGTAATGGGAACCATTTTTGAAACATTAGTTATTTCCATAACAAAACATGACATTTGTGATGCAACTATAGGACAGTCTGCAGCTCCAGGCTAAAACAAATACAACTATTTACTCTTTTTAAACAGCTCCAGTAAAATGAAGAATTGGCTTCACTGTATTGTTGGTCAGGCTGTTATTTGAACAGTCGGCATTTTAAGGGTCTTCTAGGTTCTGCTGAAACGTATGGACTCACCGTGCTGTTAATGAGCCCTGGACAGCACACAGGCTGTTTGACCTTTTCTGCTCTGAGGTTTTCAGCTCTGTAGATTTAAGCAGAAATTCTGATGATTCTTACAAGGAACCTTGTTTTTAACCTTAAGTGTGTCTCCAGTTTGCAAGATGTGTAATGAAGAATTCCCAGCTGGACTCTGGGGAAGTTTTTGCTCATCAATTTGTCTGAAAATGGGCAAAACAAATACATTTGTTTGACATTCAAAACTTTATTCAGTATGGACGTGCCTGCTTTTGGGTGATTTACGCTATCTGAAGGGCGCCGCTCAGACTAAGGACAAGGCAACCTTGTTTGGGGAAACCAATCTTAAGATTCTGGAAGTGAAAGCTTAGGCAGATGCAGGTCATCTTGGTGAAAAAGGCACAATTTATTTGAATCAGTAGAGCAAGCTTCAGAAACATGAGCAATAAAAAAATAATCCTTAAGAAAGGTTAAATGATATTTTTTTGTTTTAAATTAAATATTTTATTGTCTTAACCATTTTTGACTTCTGAATTTATTTCCAGTAATAAAACAATGCTTGTGCTTCTGCTTTCACGCACATGTAAATCACTCAATTTATTTTTCGAGCACACATGTTGATGAAAAGTCTTAGTCACATGCACATGGTTGACCAGTATGGGTGCTGTGGACTTCTAGGTGGTCAGTGCGCAGAGTTCAGGAGGGTTTAAAAAATGAAAATTCTGCAGCCTACTTACCCTTACATATTAAGTATTCGCTACAACCTGTCACCTGCAGCATGCCCATTGATAAAACGTTTGCTCTACAGGCCCACTGATTGGTCTACAACTTTGATGTGCCGTGTAGCCTTTAGTGGTCCAGATGGATTGAGTAGGGGTTGGTTGGTGGGTGACCACCATGTACCAACAAGGCTGTGATGTCAGCAAGGAGGTGGTATAATCATGGTTTGGTCAGTAATCATATAGGGAGAGAGCTGGTCAGCCCCTTTAGGGTCCCTGAAGGTGTGAAAATCACCTCTGAAAAGTGTGTGTAGTTTGTGACTAACTACTTTCTTCTGTGGTACAAAAAGAGGAGCCGTGCTTTCCATAATAAATTCCTCTTCATGCATGACAATGCCCCGTCTCATGCCGCAAGAATACCTCTGCAACAATGGCTGCTATGGGCATGAACGGAGCTAAATCCTTCCCTGACCTTAGAATCCTCAAGCAAAATATCTGTTCACATCCACACAGCAGCTCTGAGAGGCTATTCTGACATCCTGCAAAGGAATTCAACCAGAAACTCCAAACAATCACAAGTTTAACGAATGCAAAGTAGTGACACTGTAACCTGTGACAAATTAAGGGTCCTGTGGTCAAATAGAAACACAGAAGACACAATATAAAGACACAAAATGCAATAGAACACAAACTGATTTGAATAGCTATTGATTTGAGTAAAAATGACTTCCTAATGCAGCAATTTCAGCAAATGGCCATTTCCAGGTCTTTAGAATCGATTAAAAGTTGTGGAACTTTGTTGTGTGTACAAGTGTAGAACAGTGCATTTGAAAGTTTTTATTTTTGAAAAAAAATACTCTTATCTTTTGGAGGTTGACACTTAATATATACTCTAATGGTTTGTGACTTGAACATTTTGCTGAATGTGATTTGCATTGAGTATAAATATAATTTGCATAATAATTTGGATTGTGCTATAAAAACAACAACAATCAGAAAGTCCCAACCCACTGAAACATTTAAAAACTAGAAGGAGAATCAATCCTGAAGTTGACAGGTTTGATTTGCATTTGCATCAGGCAGCGTCAAAGGGGTTAAATTGTCTAATTAGACCCTGAGTTTTTAGATTCACCTTGAAGTGAGTCTCTGAAATTGACCCACATCCTTTGGAAGACGGAGAACGCGTTGTCACAAAAATCCAACCAACACAAGCAGACAAAAGTGGTATCAGCCTCTGTTAAAGGAAAAATGGGACTGCAGTCATTCATAGTCTATTACTGGAATTGACCTACTACACCAATATCACCTTCATCGCTTGTCTGCAGAAGATGAACCAGTTTTTCTTCTGCTTCTTTCCCATAAACCCTCTGCTTGCTTCCCGTTTGGAGTCTGATGTGGCCGTTAAACCGAAAAACATTCTGTAACGATCAGCTAATGTTCACAGCCTGTTGCACCGAATTATTGCTGCAGAGAATTTAAGTAGAATTTGATTTGGTAAATTAATTGTTGAGGTTAAGGGACGGGATGCTGCTGCTGAGCTTGCAAGCTTGTTAAATCCAGCAGCAGCAGCGGCGAGCTGATATAGGAGAAGAGAGGAAGATGTTTACACTGCAGCCTCCAACTTCAGCTGCAGCTTTGCTCTGCATTCAAAGACAAAGGAAGTAGCTGCTCGCAGCACAAATTGAATGTTAAGAAAAGGAAGTGAGCACATGTGAGCTGACTTAAGAATCAGAATCTACTTGAACCATATTTTTGCTAGAATTTAGTCCAAACATTAAGAAAAAAGAGGAAATTAAGGTTCAGTTTATGCTGTGAACCAGTTTTACTCCCTTTATTTAAATGGAAAAGCCTGCATGATCTTTTGATCCCTTTGCTAAATAATGAAGGATTTATAACCATATTTAACAGCTGAGGTCAACATCCCCTGATCTGACTGCTTTTAGAGCTTTTTTTTACTGAGAAATCACTTCAATAGAATCTGCCTGTCAAAGTAAAAGCTAACTAAAAGATTTCTATCAGAAAGACATCACGCTGCCACATGTAAAAGATCCTTGCACAGTTGAGGAAATTAAGACTCATGTCGGTGTAAACGAGTTAAAAAGACATTTCTAAGACTACGGAGAACCACAGTGAGATACAAAATGGGCTCCATGGGAGAGCTCAAGGACAGAGACGCTGCTGAGCAAAAGCATCTGGATTATCCACCTTTAAAAATATGCTTTGGAAGGGTAAGAAACAAGTTATTTTAGTTTAGAGAGTGTTCTTCTCATTACAACTGCATTTAAAAAGGCACATTATGTCAACAGTGGTGGTAGTAAGATAGTCTGGTCACCAACAGCTTGTCGAGATGATCTGAAGAAATTCCACTTTTTGCGTCCGGAGATTTTCACCACTCGATTGACTGGTTAAGAGTCCTCATCATCCCTGTCAGTACACTTCAAACTCATCTATCTTCCAGTCTCCTTGTTCTTTTGTCCTTTTCAGTCTTTTATCTCTAACATCTTCAGTGGTTTTCTGATTGGTGTTTCACAGTTGTGCACACACGCCGGTGTTTGTCCTCCTGCACAGCTCTGGATTTCCATTTTCTGTTCTTGTTAAAACTAAATTCTGCAGCTCTCCGAAGGAAAGAGTTCAGTTTGTGTTCAGAGACGTTAGGTTTTCTGTCAGTTTCTCAGACTAAATGGGTTCCAATCCACATTCTGTTCTGTCTCTTTTGAGCCTAAACTTGTAGAAAGACCAGAGTTCTTTATTATACTCTCAGTTTAACAGCTCTCATAAATATAAACCGTATAATATTCTTTTAAAAAATGATCTGAATAGTGAAATTTGATAGAAAACGTGGAGCTCAAGCCTGTTAGAGACTCATAGTAACATAAGCAACATTCATAGCCTGCATTATAGGCAGCAGCCTCTCTGATGGCTGAGCTGAAACAGAGGACACATTCAGAGAGCAGCAGTGCTGGAGCTGAAAATGCATTCTGCATCAGAGAATCACCAGACCTGCTGGTAATGAGCCACAGTGCTCACACGCTGCAGTTACAGCACCCAGCTTTTGTCAGCCTTCACGCCAGACCTGTCAATAATCATTTCTCATAAAAAACCTGGCTTATGTTTCTCTTCCTCTCAGCTGCTTTTGTCATCTTTTAAGAATGTATTTATAAACACACAGTTGCACTGTTTTCAGTTTCTTGTTGGAGATAGAGATGTTAACTAGCTTAACTGATAGTCTGCAGTCTTTAAAAATGTCATCAGGTTATAGAGTCGTTTTTACAGTTTTTGCTCCATTCTTTTTTTCTTTTTCCTCTTCATATAAACACACAGTTTTTATAGAAGAGGATTGAAGATAATCCATTGCAACCAGCCCCCAGCAAAACGGCTGAAAGTGTTGGTCTTTGCTTTTGATGCTGTGAGGAGAAGGTCAGCAGTCGCTGGGCTGCAGCTGCAAAGGGGGAGGTAGGTGGGGGTGGGGGGTGGATTGGTTTTGCGGCGCTCAGCACAACTTGTTGTGGCGTCTAAATGTCACAGTTCCAGCTGGGACGATGCTGATGCTCTCCCGCCTCCCTGGAAAACATCCCGGGACTCTGATTCTTATCATGCAGGACACGACTCTGTCCGTCAATCAAAGAGTGACCGAAACGCCCGCTTTTCTCAAGGCGCGACCATTGACTGTGGATGAGAACTGGACGCAGTGAGTGTAACGTCCCCCATTGAAAACGGCTTACTGCCAACTCCATCCAAATGAAGTCGATTCAGTTTTTCTCAATACATACACCGCCATGTTGGAACCAAAAATTGTCTGGAAACAGTGATTGGTCCGAGACTGGCTGAATCTACGTTTCTATGGTAACCACTCTTGCCAATCAGGAATAAGCTTGTTGGAAGTCCACACACTTGAAAGTGGGATAATCTGTCAATCAAACGTTGGAAGTAAGATCACGTACTTTTATTAAGGCTTCTGATTGATCAGTTTAGTTTATACCTTGAAGAACTTGCTCTACAAAAAATATATTGAAAAATAATGAGGATTATCAAGAGCGTGTTTAAAGAAAAAAAAGCTATCAGAGCAAGAATGGTTATTCTGACAAAGAGAATGATGGAATGACAGAGTAACAGCTGGTTATTTCTCTATAGAAGTCGATAGGATTTTGGCAGATAATTCCTGTTTGGAATGCCGTGGGGGCAAAACACACTGTGGGGGCGCAAGTTTGACATGAATGTAAATGTTTAGATTAGTTTTTTACTTATTTACTTACTATTTTTTCTATCTATAGGGCAAACCAGACCATGAAACTCCCTCTGCCATGTTTTAAACTTGGAATTAAGTTTTTGTTGTTTTCATTTTTTTTTCTGACTTTTAGGCAGAAAAGACACATAATAATGACAAAATAGCAAAAACTTAATTTCAAATGCGAATCGTGGCGGTCACTCAGATCTACTCGCTGATTTCAAGCTGTAAGATAATACAACTCACGTCAGACATTTAATCTATCAAACACATCACTTGTGACATTATTGATTGTTCCGCTTCCCGTTTGCACGTTATTTGTCTCACTGCTCTGTGTAGGTTTGTGAAAAGACAAAACAACGGCCTGCCCAGCATGGCTCACCATTAGTGAGCCGAACTGCTGCTCTGGAGCTTTTATGGAGAAAAATCACAGCTTGTGAAATGTTAAATGTTTGGACGCATGGGCCTTGACTTAAATCCACAGACACTATAAATGTCAGATGGTTAGAGGAAGATAAAAATGAGACACAAATGGGGAAAATATGCAAATGCAGATGCAAATTTGATTAAAGTTAAATGTATTTTTGATGAATTTTAACCTTTTAGATTGATTTGGATAAATAATTACACAATGTTGCCTTTTGGATTTGATCTAAACTCAACAAAATGTTCTTTCACTTCTAAAAAGCTAAAAAAAGTCAATGTGTTTTCTACTTTTAGCTGTACTTTATTTAAAAAAACTTTAAACTTTATTTATATCTAACTGTTTTCAGTTTTTGTTCTTCAAAAATGACAAAACTAGTTCTAAAATGGGTTTACGCTGGGTAATAAATCAATTTGAACAAGAAATTTGAATTTGCTGTTTTTAGACCAACTATGATAAAGTTCATGTTTCTGTGTTTTCGAATGTTCTTGAGGTATTTTATCTGAGCCTCAAGCTCCCTGCTGCACTCCATCCACTTGCAGACAAATAGATCCATGAACGTCTTTGTTTTCCTCATCTGAGCTGAAATCTGGCTAAAGCTGGATCGCTCTGATATCGATCACCATTTTTGTTGCACCGATAATGTTAGACTGAGGATGTTATAGTCTGCGAGCTAGCTGGGGATGTGTAAACGGAAAACTCTCAGTTACGAGTGACGGAAAGGGGGATGGCGTCGCTCTGCACCAACAGTCCCGACTACAACTCATTTCTAACGAATTCCTGCCACTCTGCAGAAACTATGTTCTAGAATACGGCTCAGGTTTTTAAAGTTCTTTAAAAATGCCAACTAACAAAGATTATAATGTTCCCATGTTGTTCCTATAAAATGAACAGTTTCTTCAGTTCTATGGAACTGGTTCAATTCTTTGACTTCAACGTTGAAGCCACAAAAAACACACTGCAAAAATCTGAAGGCTGTTGCTAAAGTGGGAGAACCACCTGAAACAGAGGTACTTTATTGAGTGGAAGAAGTGTTTCTCTATACGAGATGCTAAAGCTAGCTTCAGTTCACAAAACAACCGCCGCCGCATGGTTTTACAAGCATTTTTGCAGCTTGTATTTAGCTGCACTATGAATTTAGGTCAACTTCCAAAGGAGATGTATAAAGAAAACTTTTTGTTAAATACCTCCTGTCATATTTTCATCTTTAAGAAAGTAAATGAGGAAGAAAAAACATTGATTAAAATCGAGGAATAGAAGTTGGCGTGAGAAAACTATTTATCGGTCGTATCGCCCAACCCCACTTTGAACTTTATTTAGTCAAAATAAGAACCACAACTTGCTCCATAGTCTGAGCTTTCACTTGCTAAGCCCTCCTGTTGGAAGCTTCAACTGAAGTAATGTCTGATGTTTTGATCAATGATGGTACATTTCTGAAGGCAAATGTTTTTTTGGTTCCCTTAAAGAAAGAGATTCTTTTATTTTGAAAAACTGACTTACTTGTTATTATTATGCAGGTAAAATAATAAGTGTTAATATGCAAAAGTCAGATTCACCCTGTAGCAAGGTTTAGAGAAACAAATACATTTCTCCTCTTTTTAATCTACTTTTGGTTGCAGCTTTCATCAAATTATTTTTAGGAAACTAAGTTCACTCGGCTTGCGGGAAAAGTATTAATTTATTTTTGTCTCATTATCTCGGAGAAAGCAGCCTGGTTAATCCCTTATTCCAAGAAAACAGTCCTTATTATCTTGACATTTGAAGATAATTTGCTTTTGATCTGAAAATAAGAGTATTTTTTTCCCCGACGTGGCCTTTGAAGTGTTCGAACTGAGATTTTGGACGATTTCTGCCTTGGAATTATAAACGGTAATGATAGTGTGCAGAAAGGCTAATAAATGAATGAAATGAAAGTTATTATGTGACATTGAAGTTAATTGTGTTGGGGGGGGGATCCCATGGTAATCAAACTTGTTTGTAGTTGTGGAGTGTTCAACTTTAATTTTGTTTCACAAATTTACTATTATATTATTAAAATATAGTTAAAGACGTTTTTCTTATTTCTTTTAACAGAAAATTGTGTTAGAGGACCAAAGTTGAGGTTTCAGACAAAAACAAAGTATTTTATTCAAAACCATCATTGACCAGCTTTTAGTTTATTTTCTCTTTTGGTCCTTTTCATTTCTCTAAATTTATTAGCACATAATTGATGTTTTTTTTTTAAGATTTCCCCTTCCTGGTTTGGTCTTTCTCATTCATATCAAAGCGATGGCCACTACTATGTCGTGTCGTTCTTTTTAAAGACCCACTCCAGTGAAAATGATGTTTTCTGTGTTTTTGATATGTCCTTTTGGAATTTTTCTTATGATGGAGAATATATATAATGTAAATTGAGCTTAAAATTGTATTTCTGATTATTTCTTTATTCAAAGCGTTGTAAATAAGGAGCAGATGAAAAAATACAATTGTAAAAAGAGCTTTTTTGTGACGTAGAAAATTTGCTGGGCGGACCACAAGCTCCATTCTGATGCATCCACTTGCAGACGATCAGATCCATGTACGATTTCTAATGAACTCCTGCCGCTCTGTAGAAACTCTGTCCTAGAAAACAACAGTTTTTTTTGTTGTTTTTGTGGCTAAAAGCAACATAATCATAAATAAAAGACCACTGGGAACACTTTTACAAAAGAAAAGATGAGAGTGCATTTAACTATAACCAGAAAGGATGCAGGCCTTATGAACGGGTATAAGGAAGAGCAGGAAGGCTGTCACTGTCAAACCATCTTTAGTTGGAGGGTTTCTGCTGCTTCCTGTTTCTTTTCTGCCTTCAAAAGGCAGAGCAGCGGGGGGGAAATCATCTTTCTGTGAGTGACTCCCGTCCTGATTCTTTCAACAGAGCAGTTTTTCTGCTCCTGTACTTTTATTAATATCAGCAGCTAAGCAGTTTTTGGGGGGAAAAGTCAAACATCTCAAAGTGAGCTAAAAATGACATTAAAGCTGCAATTCTATGTACTACACCAGTGAATCCAGAGAAGCCAACAACTGAGTGATCCATTATCAGGATGGGTGAAAGTGTGGGAACAACCTGTTTGTTTTACGCTTTGTGGAGCTCCCACAGAAATAAAGTCACACACAGATGACTGAAGGACAGTAAACACACCATCCGGGCGTGTTCACACCGCGTTTTTCTGTCTCAAACTGCACAAACGCACACGCCGCACTCCTCCTGCATCCTCTCGTCTCGCCCGTTTCTCCTGACAGTTGCTTCTTCTGAACCTCCACTTGTGTGAGTGAGTGCTGCAGCGCTTCAGCAGCCGCTCATCTCTGTGGAAGTCTGCCGATGACCCCCCCCAGCCACACGCGTTCAAGCGCCGGTGTGCCACAGCAGCCGAGGATCTGCAGCGGAGCGTGTCGGCGTGTGCTGTTGCTCCTCACCTTGTCCCACTGTGTGTGACTCCCCCTCCTCCACCGCACCCGTCTCTGCTGCGCTGTCCTTCATTTAAATCCACTTCCCTCCTCATAGCAACGCTCCTCGTCTCATTCGTCCCTGTGCGCTTGTGTGTGAACGTGCACGTGCAGGTGTACCGGAGGCACGCGGCGTCCAGGCTGGCACAGCTGGAGGAGTCACTGGAGGGGACGAAAGCCTCGCACCGGAGGGAGATCCTTCACCTGCAGAGGCTGCTGAGCGGAAGACAGGAGGCTGAGGAGAAACTGCTGCAGTCCAAACGGTAGGAGGGGGTGATGGAGGGAGGGAACAGAGAGGAAGAAGCAGCCATGCAGGGAGAGCGAGGAGGACGGGGAGATAATAGGAGGAGGGGGAGGAGATGCGGTCTGTGTATGAGTGAAAGAGGAACAAAACAATTACAGAAAACACCTACAAGTGAGGATGCTCTTGGAATCAGGCGGAAGAGTTTGCCCCAAATAAGTACAAAATATTTACGTCCAAAAATGTTTTTTCTCCTAAACGGAACTTTTAATTTAAGTTAATCCAGTTTAAGTTAAAGGAGCAAAGAAGTTCTAAACCTGCCAGTGCCTTTTTTGAAAAAAAGAATTATGTGCACCTCTTTTATTTTGAAAATCTGCAGACAGTTTTAAGACAATGTAGACATGATGTTTCTTGTCTTTTGCTGATTTGTTGGGTTCTTTTTCTCAGACAATATTAATATAAAATTGCTGTGGTGACGTTGACAAGTTTCAAGTGACGACTGCATTTTCTTCAAAGAACAAAAACAGAGAAAAACTAAAAAGAAAAAGGCAAAGAACCACATTATAGCTGCACCAGACATCCACAGAATGACAAAGGAAACATGGATTTAAAAACTGTTAAATCAGTTTTTCAGATTTACCTTTGGCAACATTCATTTTACCCCAAAGAAACAGAGAGCAAAAGACATAAAAATGATTGTTTAAATTTAGATCAATCAAAAAACCTATGCAGGAATAACATTTTCTATGAAGTTTTCAAAAAGTTTAAATATGTAGTGTAATGTGTTTGTCAGTATGTCAAAAAGTGTGTTTTTATGCATCTCACTGACGACATCTCCGTTGTGAAAGGATCAACCAAAGGTGACAGACAGACTTGAAGGGTGAATCCAAATTGCTCCCTACCTCTACGGCTCCTTCATATTGCTCCAAATGTAGGGGCATTTGAAACTATAGTGGTGTCTCAACTTGTTTTTTTTGAGGAGGAACTGTACTGCACTTGTGATGCAGAGGAGAAACTCATTTCCTCACGTGGGTGTGAACTGAAGCACAGAAGTTCACATTTAAATGAAAGTATTGATGTTTTTTTGTTGCATGACTTTATTAAGCCATAAGTAGTACTTTCCGAGCACTGGCAGCTGCAGCTCTAACGTAGATGACCGGCGACAATTGATGATGTCACCAAACGGTATGAACGTCCAAATTTGAAGACACATTTTTTTCCACATCTCTTAGCTTGGAGGGATAAATATAGCGGTTGGGAGAAGCCGGAGGGGTAGGGAAGTATATCGGA
Organism: Oryzias celebensis; assembly: GCA_014656515.1. Taxonomy (NCBI): domain Eukaryota; kingdom Metazoa; phylum Chordata; class Actinopteri; order Beloniformes; family Adrianichthyidae; genus Oryzias; species Oryzias celebensis. The sequence continues at coordinate 4,593,915 of BNCR01000003.1, forward strand.
TTGAGACTTTGCCAAAAATGTCCCTGCTTCTGTTTTTGAGCTAAAAAAATAATAAAAATGACAACAGAAATAGACTCATTCTAAGGTTTCCAAACTCATTCCAAGTAAACGTGATAAATAAAGCAGTTAACAAAGAACTCCAGGAACCGCCCACTCTCTCCATACACCAGCTGTTGCTGAAAATGACCTGCAGGTGAACAGGTGCTTTAAATCTAATTCTTTTCCTGATCATGCAACATCGTCAAAACAACGGCAGCTTCGAATGGATTCCCTCTAAGGTTACGGGTCCCACAGTTATTAAAGTTAATCATTACTAATTAGAGACAAAAACCCGGCATCCTGGTTCTCATTCATTGTGGATGTAATGTGAAGGTGTGGCATAGTTTGGTTCTAATGTTACCAAAAGCCTGCTAATATCAACAACTTTGTGTGATTATTCCAGACAAAATCTCTTGAATTAAAAAGAAAAATGTAATAATTTACATATTCTCTTCTAGTTCTGTGCTTTTTATTGAATGTAAATTTAGGCTCCAATTTCAGTTTTGGTCAATTCTGTTCTGTCAAGCTGTAATGAACCAGATTTTGCTCCAGACAACTCAAGGATGTTCTAATATGGACATTGGGTGGGACAAGGTTTAAAGTTACATTTAAAAACTGTAAATGGTGTATACTTATATAGTACTTTACTACTACTATTTTTTTTACTGTCACAGTCCCATTCACCCAATTCACCCCCATCCAGTGTCTTGCCCAAGGATGCTTAGTGGCACAGGTGCAAGGCGGGAACTGAACCTGCAATCTTCTGATCAGAGATCAACCGATATTATTTGTCAAATGGGTGTTTTCCCCATCTGACCCATCCTCTGGTGGAATCATTTACCGGTTTAACAGCCCAGTCCGGCCCTTTTAATGATGGGTGTCAAGCAGGGAAGTTGTGGGTCCCGATTTTCAGTTTTTGGTATGACCCAATCCTGGATTTAAACCCACGACCTTCCAGCTTTAGGGCAGACGCTCTACCTTGGGGTCACAAGGTTGGGGTTGGTCGACAAAGCAATATTTGAAGCTCCACGGTGTTCACCAGTGGCCTCACCTGCCAATCAAAGGAAGATTTGTCTTATGATGCACTAATTCTCCAACTGAACCAAAATGAAATAAATACAAAATAAAAATCATTAATAAATTGTTCTCAATAATAACCCAAAGTTTTGGTACTGTCCATACTGAAGACTTATATTTGGTATAAGATAAGACGTTTTCATTAAGGTAGTCAATGGGAATTGCTTCAGCTTCTTGAATTTTTCTGATGAACTGCTATTGTCCCGCCTGGTTTTTGTCGAAGGGCGGAGCCTTGCTTCTGGCACAACCAAACTCTTCTAATGGAGAGAAATGTCTACTGGTAGTCTCAGTGTCTTGCTGATAAATAAATCAGGAATAATCAGATTTTAAAGAACATTTATTATAGAATTGCTTTAGAAATCCGTCATGGCAGAGCAATAACATGATACTCCCACCACAGTTTTTCACATACACAATCCCATCCAATGGTAAAATGTATTTTTCCAAACTATAATACTTTTCATTTCATGTCTCCTCTATTAAAGATTTCATTTTGCGTAGACTTGAGCTCATTTTCATCAGTTCCATCACTTAAGTTGCCACATTTTTAGTTTCAAAGCATGATCTGTTATTCTGAGCGGGTGAACAAGAAGTCTGGCTCCTTGAATCCCCCAAATAACCCTTCCCCTCTGCTCCTCTGCCAGTCTGTTTTTAGCTCAATCTCTGGGCCTGCTGCCTGCTGCTATCGAATGAAAGCCAGCTAATCAAATTGTTGGAAGATCCTGTCCTGCTCTGCCCGGAGGGCAGCTAAATGACGAGTCACACGCATCGCCACGAACATCGCCGCCATTCTGGCTTTACCTGATCCCACCAAGGTCCTTCATGCGTCTGGCTAGATTTGATTAGATAATTGTAATTTATTCTATTGAGGTATGAGCCATTTAATTGCTCTGTGTCTGCCAGCCTTTTAAACTGCACATAATAGGAGTTTGTTATGGTGATGGAAAGCTCTTTGAAAATGAGCCTGTAAAAGTTTACCCATCCGAGAACATCCTTACATACAGACTGGACCTCTTTTTTTGAGTGATCTCTGGTTACATTTCCTTTTCAAATGCTTCAAACAGACAGTCAGCCTGTCAAACATCACAGAAGACAAAGTTGTTTACCCTGTTCAGGGTCAGAACTGCACAAAGCAGCACTTATTTATGGTTTGTTACCAACACTGACTCTTAAACAAGTGATCAAAACTGTCATAGAATTAGCTCCTTCTAAAACCATTAGCATACAGGCATAGGACTGATCCGTCCATATTCAATAATCCAGTTCAATTCAATGAATGAAGCATGTTTTCAGACCCTAAGAGGGCAATGTTTTCTTAAGTGAATCTGACTGATACTCAATGAAACTATCATTACTCAATTTTAATTCATTTATTACAAATACTTAACATCAAAACAATACAAATGACATTTTAACGGTTAAATAAAAGTCTCTTTTCATGTATTAATTGTTATTAATAAAGTATTATTAAACAAATGCGAAATGTTATTAACTTGAGGTATTTGAGTGTTATAATATAATGTAACATGATAAATATTTATGATAGGAAGAATATCAAAAAGAGGGAGAGTATTTGTTCTCAGGTAAACAGTTAAAACATCTTTGCAGGGATTCTTCTGTTTTCAAAAACCTTTTTTTTTTTTTTCAGAGGAATTTTGTTTTTTGCTGAAACTCCATCAGGGAATAAAACAGAATTTCAGAGCTAGTTTATCGCTTTTTCAACATCTAACTTCTGCTCTTTAGCTCCCTTCTCACTGTTGCATCTTCTCATTATTTTTCTGTAAGGGAAGAAACCAGCATAATTCATAGTTCATTGAAGAAATCCGAGACATTTGCTGGTTTTTAATAAGCTCTTACTTTCTTTTTAACACACCGCATGTCTTAAGTTTTGTTGTATTCTGTTTTTTTCACGTTATCTGTGGGCGAAAATGGGAAATGATTTGGTGAGAACAGTTTAGCTTGTTCTCAGGTGGAGCTTCAAAAGCACTCCACTCCTCTGAAGACTAACTCCTTCAAACTGCAGAAAATTCTATCCGAGTCATTCTGTTTCTCCTCTGATGTGCTGCTTTGTATTCCATCCACGTCGCTGCAGCAAAGATGCTGATCGGTTCTGATCGCCGCCTGCCAGCTGAGTTCTGCCCCGCCCCCAGGGAGGCAGCACTGCCTGAGAGTTTAGGAGCTCTGGGAGGGGAACTGAACCGAGCGCTCTCTAAATACCTCCTCCATTACCTACAAGAGATTATGACAAAGCAGCTGCATTTTAGCCAGTCTGCTTATGATCCATTCTCATAAACCACCTTTTTTGTTTTTTACATTTTTAAACTATCCATGAGAAGATAACTGATCCAAATGTAGTTATTGCTGCTGTCGAACTTTTAGCTGCTTCAGCCTTGATCTCTGCTGTTATAAATCTGTATAAAACGCTGATGATCCTTTATTTTAATGGAGCTCATACATAATTAATGGTAAAGCCAAGAAAGCAAATGAACACATTTAAGTGGGTTTATTCCTGTTTTCCAGTCAGGTTATGTTTCTGGATCTGCTTTTTCCAATAGAGCAGGGTCTGCGGAGGCAAAGCCATTAACAAAACTGTCATAAATCATACAACTCTGCCGAGGCGTAAAGAGAAAAATAAGCCAAAATAAAGGTGAACAGAGACTGAGGAGGCTGTCGATGCCGCCTGGTTTCTTGCTTTGTTGCTTCCAGCTTTTGTAGTTAGAAGTTTCCCCTTTTTCTTATGGCTGCTTTTGGTTTCTGACAAAGAAATGGAGTTTGAAGTTTAGTAACGGTTTGAGCTTTAGGATCTGTTATGAAAAGAAACAGAGCATCGTGTGACAGAACAGATTTTCAGAAAAACAGCACTTTGGAATCTCGTCCATGTTAAATAATATGGTTTCTCTTTTGGGCCCGTACTGTGGAGTAGTGGTTAGCACACTTGCCTCTTAGTGACAAAACCCTGGTTCAAATCCTGGCTTTGACCTTTCCGTGTGGAGTTTGAATGTTGTCGTCTTGCATGTGTATGTTTTGTCCCAGAATGCAAAAACATGCTTCACAGGGTTAGATGGTCTCTCTAAATTGCACCTGGGTGTTAATGTGAGAGTGTGGCCCTGTAATAGACTGGTGTTCTATCTAAGGTGAACCCCGCCTTTGTCCAACAGTAGCTAGGACAGGCTCCAGCAACCCCATGACCCCAAAAGGAATGCAGCAGGTTCTGATGATGGAGAGGTTTCTGTTATTGTTTAATACAGTAAAAGACCACATTATACCAATTGAAATATTAGTAAACTTAAAAAAATTCAGGACTGTTGAAATATTCAGTTTTCCAAAACTGAAACTTCGCCCACTACAAGGTGTGTTGCAGGTCACTAACTTTGAAGTTGATTTGAGCAACAAAAGTCATTATTTACTTACAAAAAAATGTAGCACAATTGTTGTTAAGTTTAAACTTAAACAAAAATCCACTAAAAACAAAATCAGAAACTGCTGCCAGGGGGCTGACATTGGTAGAAGAGGGGGATACATAAGAGATGGTGTCCATGAGCCGTCGGACGGTTGTGTCCACGAAATCTATTCATTTCTGATCATAGACACCTCGAAGGGCATTATCGCACTAATACCATGGTCACTTACAGAATAAATACATATGAAATCACTTATTACTACATTAATGTTGTTATGTTTTACATCTGAATCATTTTTAAAAGGATATTTGAACCCGGTGTGACAAGTTGTCATGGTAACAGCGACCGAGCCTGCACCGACCTCGCTCTGCTGCAGCTGGTGTGTAAGGAATAACCAGTGGGGGAAAAGGATTTATATGCTAAACTTCATGTTAGGTGACCTAAAGCATAATTTCAGAGGGAAAGTTCACCTCTTACCAGCTTGTTTGGGTCCAGATCTTGAAGCAAAAGTCTAGAAGTTTCCTGGATCGCTTTTATTGCAAGAAATATCCACCCTTAACTCTAATCATTAAATGTGCATCAACAAACAATTTCTTTCATTAATTAATAATAAAAAGTTTTAAATATACACGGAAAGCAAGACTGAAAGACAGACAACAAACTATTTCAAATTAGAGTCAATATTGTTGTTGATTGTAATGTTTGATAGAGATTCTGGCATGTCCATCATAATGAAGGACAGACATCTATTCTTATGGTTTGCTCTTGTGATAAACTGTGGAATAACATAAGTCACCAATGTGTCAAGATTTTTGTTGTTCTGGTTACCAAATGGCATTTAGGTCAGCGCAATAATATAGAAGATTCTGGTTATTTAGCCAGAACTTGTTTTTAGGAGTCCATTATGTAAGGGATAATGCCCGATGAAGTGTGCATTATCAGAAATTAACTCACAACGTTGCTTTCACATCCTCTGTTAAGTTCTGATAACGTACACATCAAAGTTATCCCGCTTATTTCATGGTCATTTAAATAAGAAATACATGTTAAATCAACTTTTAGTACTTTAATCTTATTTTTTGTTTGTTTTAATCACTTTTCACTATGTGATACAAGGTGCAACATGATGTTGTGGTAACGGCTGAGCCAGCATTGACCTTGACTGCAGCGGGAAAGGAAAGCGATATATATGCTGATCATCGTGACAGGTTAAATAAAGCATCAGTTCAGAAAGTTCACCTCTTACTTCTGGTCTTTGTCCAGATGATGAAGCAAAAGTTTGTTTGGAAAAAGTCAGCGCAATGATATAGAACATTTGGACTCTGTGACCGGAACTTTTTTTTTAGGTGCACGTTATCACTTTTTAATCCACACCCTGCAGCCAATCAGAACCGAGCATACACCCAGACCACGCTATAAAAGGCTGGAGGGGAATGGTGAGAGCTTTAATTATCATGCTTTAGAAAATAAAGAAAACCTACATCTCTAATCCTCACAGCAAACCTTTGATTGCAGCATTTTGATCAGCTGACAGCTGACGGCAGGTCCCTGGAGAACCCGACACCATCCATACCTCTGCTGCTGAGGTCTGCAAGGTGAAACACAAAAACCGAGAGAAACAAAAGGACGCGAGTCCAAAAGAGATCAAACCGACCGCACGCGAGACCCCCTCCACCCACCGAGTTCACGTTCCAGCACGTCACCTACATCAGGAGAGACAAATCTGTGAAAGACTCCACAGACAATCACACTCCCACAGAAAGGAATGAAAAGACATAATTGCTATGATTCACAAAACGTCAGCATGATGGATGACATCCAAAGAGATAATAACAAATTTACAAAATGATGAATTGCATAAAGTCTTATTATCATCAATATTCCACTGTGTGTGGATTCATTGTCCAGATCGCTAAGATTATAAAAGACTTCTCACCTCATCTTTTACCAACTTTGCCATTCAATCCTTTACTACTGATGTATTTTATTTCATAGGAGTCTAAAATTGTGCTTGCAGATCAGATGTTTGCCTGTTACAAAGTTTCATTTTGTTACATGTCGACACAAAGCGTGTTTTGTTGCAAATGCTCGCAGCGTTAATTGTTTTGCACGAGGGAAACCATGTGGGTCAAACCCAGAGCTCTGTGGTGCTCCGTGATTAATCAAGCTTTGTGGCTGCCTAATGCACTTCGTTTAATCTCAATGACATTTTCAGACTTCTGGCAGAGAATGAGATCATCAGTTCTTTTGAGATTCCTGACTCAGACCTGTGAGGATGAGGGTTTTTAGCAGATTTTTCTGTGCCGTAACTTCTGACTGAAACTCCTTCAAAAGTTGTTTGTAAACTTTTTTGTTTTAGACACAAAAGGAAGATTATTATAATTCTGTAAAAAGTAGTTTTTTTTATTAAGCTGCTTTTAAAGTTTATATTGAGCACTTACTTGATTTTTTTGGTTTTTATTTTTAATTATCAAACCAATTTTATTTAGTTTTCTCTTTTTTATCCTCTTTCCCAACAAACCTTGTTCGTTTTTACTAAACTTTCACATTTCTTTTGTAATTTTGTCACAGTGTGAAAATGAGAGGCTCCTAGAGTTCAAACCAACATTTAATGAAGTCAATGTTAAGTCTTAGACGTTAAAAGACATTAATTTATTAATAATGAATGTTTGTATTTCAAGGATGAGGCAGAGAAGGATTGAGTTCATTTGAGTGACGGCTGCATGTTTCTGGAAACCGGAGAAGAAAAACAGCGTCTGTTCGATCTTTCCACATGTGTGTTCAGAACACACACTTGCACTCGTCTATTGAATCTTTCATCGTTTACAGCAGCAATGTTAATCGTTTCATCCTGCTTCAGGATGCAGCAGTGAGAGCGGTTGCCACGGGTTACTGTTCAGGTAGAAATCAGGACACGATATGTGAGGGTTGTTCCTCCAGGAGGACAAGGGACAAAGTGCGGCCACAAAAACAACAGACGCATTTGTTTAGGAAGGAGAACTCTTTTTCTTTGTGTAACAGTAAAGTCCGTTTCTCCAGAGCTGAACGCATCAAATGCAGTCAAAGAAAGAACTACATTCGGGGCATTTCTGTCTAAAATCAGCTTTGGCTGGAAAAAGAGAGATGATCAACGGACAGGTCAACACAATCTGCTGGATATACGAAGTGTTTCACTTTAATAAACGCATCACCAGCTTTTCTCACACTAGCAGGTTTTACTCCTTTAAAGAAGTTTTTCTAATCTTTATTTGGGGGATTTTTAACTCAATTGTGGACAATGTGGATGCAAAAAAACTCAAATCGACTGCACCGTGATGCTGAATAACTCCTGCAGTAAAAGCCCTTCTGGTTTAGTTATGCTCTTCAATAAAACTGCAGAAAAAGAGAAAAAAAATCAATTTTTATCTTATTTAAGTTTATACATTGATTTAAAATCAGAATAGAAAACAACCTAAGCATAATCAGCTGAGGTTCTTCTTGGAATAGGCTGTTCTGTTATCTAATGGAGAGAAAATGAAAACTTTAAACACAGAATTATGGACATGCATTGAAGCAGGATTTTCACATTTTTATCAGGATGATACATTTCAACAGAGTCCACTTTCATTAAATCCAACAAGCAACAACAGGATGAAGATATTTTAACAGACTGAACAATTTATGGGGAACATTTCTAAAAAAAAAAATCCTATGTTTCAAAAAACAACTTTAAAATATCTCAACCCTGTTGGTTTTTTATGAGTGAAACTAAAAAGGTGCATCCAAGGAAAAACACATATTTATTTAAGGTTGTTTTCATCATTTATTTGTGGGATTTTGACTAACATTGCAGGAATTTGTGGTTTGAGGCAGTTTTTTGTTTTAGTTCTGTCAGAAGAAGGACGTTCTTGATCATGTGAACCCCTGCAGGTCCCGATGAAGACATAAATGTTTCATGGAAGTTTCTCTCCTGACATCAGTTTGCAGAGAGGATCTCTGTTTTGTTTGGATGCTGCAGACGTGCATCCCTGCAGCTGCTCCTCCGTCATCTGAATGCAGCGACGGCCTCCTCGTTCCCTCAGAGGTCCGTTCTGTGATTGAGGGAGGCCGCGTGGTTCACCAGTCCATGCGCTTTTTTCAAAATCATTTCTGAAAAAACACCTCGTCAAATACGAAATCTTTCATTTTGCATTCTTGCTACGATGCAGCTGTTTTTATTCCAAATGTGTCATGGTTGATCTTGTCTTGTATCGTCGTCTCCATCAGGATCAACAGAAGCTTTCCAGCTTTCTTGAAGGCCAAACCCTCCATCTGACGGCAGACACGAACTCTCCTAAAATCCCAGCCAGACCATTGAGTGAGACTCATGAAAGGAACAAAGTGATTAATAATCATCCCTATTTCCGTCTCCACCCTCTTCTTTCCTCCAGGGAGGTGGAGGAGGAGCTGGAGATGCTGTGGCAGGCGGCAACAAGGGAGAACCGGGTGATGAGGGACACTCTGATGGAGTCTGAAACGACCAGGGACCATCAGGGATGGACGCTTTGCGATGGCGCCACTCCAGGCTGCCCCTCCTCTGCTCCAGACGAGGCTCCTACATCCTCCCAACATCCACCCAAGCACGGTCTGGACTTTTACTGCTGAGACCACATTCACTCAAAATGTCTCCGTTCTGTGAGAAAGTTTCTCAATTAAAAGACTGGTAAAAGCATTAACTTTGAGGTTGTATATATCTTATCCTCATATAGTTAGAACTATTGGGAAAGCTGCAATATTTCATGTCATGTTTAATCTGACGATTGTTGAGGAATTAATGAGGAAACACTGCCCTCTACTGGACACTTGTAGTACGCAGTCAATTTATTTAATTTTTTTGTTTGTTTTGCTTTTTAGATCGATTTCTACAATAGATTAAATGTTGTTTTGTAGTTTCCACACAAATGTGTTAAAATAAAATAATAATAATAATTTTTCTTTACTGCCACGCTTTCTTTACATCATTGCTTTTATATGTGACGTCTGTTACAACTAAAAGCATCTGGCTGCAACCAACGTGTTCTCCATGAGTTGGTTCACTTGTGAAATCTTGGCCCTCCTGACTTAAAGTTGCTTTTTATGCAAACCTGCATCACTTCCCTTTTCTGAAAGGCAGACGCACGTGAGTAAATTCCTTCATCTGAACTCGAGAATAAAGACGTTTCTCTGCTGTTGAAGTTTGAAAACGTTTATTTCCAGATAGCAATGGGCAGATCACTGAGAGACATTACAGGTTGTGAGGCACAATATTGTGTAAAAAGGCTTTTACTTTAAGTCCACTGACGCGTTTTTCACCGAGCCTGTGGTGACGTCATTCGCGCGTAAATTCTCTCATGAGTTGTGAGTTCGATTCCCCAGATCTACACGCGGTTTTATTTCATGTTTTCTATCTTTTTCTTTTGCTGACCTTTAGCAACAGTATTAGTTTGATTGTGAATAGCGTTTCCTTTTTGCTCTTCTTTATTGTTTTCACAAGTGTGTATCTTTTTTTGCTTTAACTTATAGTTTCTTTGATTGACATGTTCACCCATGGAGTTTTCACCATTTTAATCAGGAATCAACACTTTTTGTTGCAACAGCGTGTTGGTATGGTAAGTGAATGACAACAAAAATAGATTTCTAATTGTCTGCGACAAAGAAAATGTGTTTTAACATTTTATTTATGATGAAATACATACTTGAAGAGGAAGAGCAAAAAAGAAAACATTAACTACAATCAAGCTAATATTGTGCTAAAAGCCAACAAAAGAAAAAGATAGAAAACATGAAAAAAAAAAAAAAAACACTGTAATGCTCGGGAGTCGAACTCACAAATCCCGCAGCAGGAAATCGCTTAAATGTAATGAAAATGACGCAGGAATAACTTTAAATGGATTTTAGACTATAGCCTTTTATTCAAGCACAGCGGCGTTTTGACGCACTAAGGTGACGCAATGAAATGCCTCAAAAAAGGAAGACTGTACAGTCCTCTGGTCAAGTTAACGCTCAAACGCTTCTTACGAGCATGCATTTGCAAACGTACATTTTGTGGGCAGATTTATTTTGCGGTTTGATGAAACTTGATTTATGTGCCAGCGTGCATGTGCGGTTTTGAATCTTTATGGCCTTACATTGATCCCACAAGCGTCCAGCAGGTGGAGATCTTCTGAAAAACGAACTCAAAGTTCTCCCTCCAGTGTCTGTCTGGATTCTCCTTTCGAACACACGTTTGTGTCCCTGAGCCGACCAGGTTTCTGTGAACGTTTTGTGGTCACATTTTACTGATGGGGAGGTAAAAAAAAAACCCACATCTAACGATAAAACAACAGCTAAAGAAACCTTAAACATGAACACTTTTTCTGCAAGTCTGAAGTCTGAAAATGCAAACTGTAGTACCACATATAACAAACTTCATTTTTGCTGCAAAATAATTAAATTCACACTAAAAAATGTAATAATTTCCTACAATTTTCTTGAGTTTTTGCAACAGCATGAAACAAATGAAAAGATTTCTGATTGACATTCACAAAAACCTTGGCTTATAAAACAATGGTTAAAATAAAAATGTTATTATCATCACAAGCTGTGTTTAAACACACATTCTCCCTGCAATGTTTACTGCGAACCCATTTTAAAGAGCTTTTTTACTTTTAGGTGCTGAAAAAAATAATGACATTTAACAAATCAGCGCCTTTACAAGTCCAGAAACTGAAGTCTGGAGTCCTTTAGGTTAAATCTGAGACATGAGTATGACTCAAGTCCGAGTCTCAAGCTGTCCAAAACAGCAACAATGCCACACTCACTTTTTTTCCTTTCTTCTTTCCCCATTCTTCTTCCTCCTCCTGGAATTCTTCAGTTCAAGTTTTTTAAATTCAGTTTAACTTCATTCTAGTCATTTCAGCGCCTCTAGTTTTATTATTTTGTCCCCGGTTTGAAGGTCTAATCCTCTGTCTGATCTCAGATTCTCCTGTTGGTCTCTGATACTCTGTAATTTCTTTTGCTTTTTTGGACCAAACTAACTTCAATTGTGTTTATTTTCCTGTGCAAATAAACTATATTCACAACTAATGTGAACAAACATTTGAAGCATGAGCGTATCATCCTTCAGAGATGACTCCTGCTCTCAGAAAACTGATCAACATCTCCTCTGTGGCCAGTTTGTTCCGCTTCACCTTGTTGGATGGTGAAGATCCTGCAAACTGGAGGCCCTTTCCCACTCATTTCATTTCTAAATCTGGGAACATCGGCATGAAAAGTTCTGTTTTATGAGAAACAAAGACTCCAGACCTAAACTCACTGCTTTCATGATCACCTTCCCAATCACTCATGGCTTTCTGAAGCTGAACTGAGTTCTCCACGTGTGAGACGTCTCCCCGTCACCTGCGGTGGAAAAGTGACACTCGGTTTTCAGTGCACACATCAGCTGGTTTTGACCACACTGAGGCAGCGCTCACCTCTGCACAGGACAACCTTTGATCTCCATAAAGGCAGGCAGTCACCGTTTCCGTCTCCAGAGTGATTCCAGCGGAGTCGGAGAGAGTCGGAGGTGCGCCGGCGCTGTCCTCCTCACAGAGGTACTGTTCTGCTTCCAGGTTCTCCTCTCTTTACACTCTTTGGATCCAACTGATTCCTCATTTTGAACCATTTTGATGCCGTTTGTTTGGTGTCATCAGATCATTTCAGTCCTGTTTGTGAAGATGAGTAAATCTAATCAACTTTTCACATACTCGGATCATGTACAGATGTTTTGAAGGGTTTTGGGGGTTCACTTGCTCCACACATGCCAGCAGCCTGGAGTTGATGCTGTTTACATGACCCACAGAGGCAGCAGTGCAGGTTTGGGATGAACTCTCTAACTTTTGACCCGCCGTGTCACACTTTCTCTACAGCAGAGTGAGGCTGCCCATGTTTGCCTGTTCCAGAAAACATACTTACCCTCACCGTCTGACCTAAATACGCCGGAAAACTGAGCGGTAAGGATGAATTAAATTATCACTTTTCTTTGTAGAATTGTTGAAATTGACGTATATTCAATAGTTTCTCTTTATCAGCATGATAAAACACATTTTTTAAAGACATTTTGAGTATTTGAGTTTGAATCCTGCATAACCAAAGTGCCCTCCAGCTTACATTGGGGAGATCAAAAGTTTGGGCACCCTGCGGAATTATAGTATGCCCCGCCCCCTTAGGAAAAGATGAGACCTGACAGTGTCATGGATTGTTCACAGGTGATTTCAATCTCAAAGACTTGAAATAATCTGAGTCATGTGACCTCGCCCCAACAACCAGCATCATGGGTTCTTCAAGCATTTGCCCAGAACAATGAAACTGAAACTAGTTGATGCTCACAAAGCAGGAGAAGCCTGTAAGAAGATAGCAAAGTGTTTTCAGATGCTAATATCCTCTGTTCAGGATGACATTAGGAAATAACAGTCAACAGGAACAGTGGAAGTTAAAACAAAATCTGGAAGACCAAGAAAAATCTCAGTCAGAGCAGCTCGCAGGATTGTGAGAAAAGCAAATCCAAACTCCCGTTTGACTGCAGCATCCCTCCAGAAAGACCTGCAGACTCTGGAGTTTGTGCTCCACTGTAATATGGTCTTCATGGAAGAGTCATCAGAAGTATTTTGGAAACGAGCTCTGTGTTCATCCTCGTTTCCAGTCGCAGGGATTCTGCTGACTCATTGCCATGAATCTGCATTTCGTCGGTCCAAAGGAACTTTGGCACAGTGTAAACGGGTTGGGAGGGGTCCTCCTACTGTAACTCATTGACTTTGTGTTTTCATATGTTTGTTATGATGCAAGAGAGGCACTGGAAGAGCTTTGCGTGACCTCTGTGCACAGATGCGTGATCCTGAGCTGCTAACTGTCATGAATGACCTCTGGGGATTTTTTTTTTGTTTCCCACAGGGCAAAATGAAGACAGAATATGGTTTGGAGAAGAACAGCAGTCGACGAGCTTCGTTTGTAAGTAAATCTAAGAGCAGCAGTTTGCTGCTCCAGCAGCCCGACGGCTCTCCCTTTGCCATTGTTTCACCTCCATCCTGTGTTCTCCTGCTCTTTGATCCACCTCGCCCTTTGAACTCTCCAGACAGACGACGGTTTCCGGTGGAGAACTGGATCTGAAGCCTCCTACCTCGAACAGACCCACGATGTCGACAGTGGGAGAACTTGCCACCGTTTGTTTGGGAAATACCACCAAAGCATTCAGACCCTGAAGCCGTTCCGCTGGTCCTCCTCACAGTCAGTGAAAAACATCTGGTAAAGCCTCGCCAAACATTTCTCAAAATGTTGGTGATCATTTGCTGTGTTTAGATCAAACCCGGTGGACAACGCCGGCTTCCTGTCCTTTGTGACCTTTGCCTGGATGACCCCCATGATGTGGGCCATGTTCAGGAACAAGCTGGACTTCTCCTCGCTTGGTCTGTCTCAGTTTGACGTCGCGGACACCAGCGGAGACAGGTGCCACAATGTGTTGGTGAAATATGCTGCAGCTTTGAGCTTTTAGTAAAAACGTAACAAGAGCTTCTGATGTCACGAACGCAAATAAAATCTTGCAGGATTATTAAACAACCAGATATGTATTGTCAAATTCAACCAGTTGGTTTGAATTCAGGTAAACATGTTGTGACAAAATGATGTTGACAAGCGGTGAAATGACTAATTGTGCAGACTGTGGAAGCTGTGGGAGCAGGAGGTGGAGAAGAAGGGTCTGCAGAAAGCCTCCCTGATTTGGGCAGTCCTTCGCTTTCAAAGAACCAGACTGATCCTGTCAGTCATCATCGGGATCCTGGCCATGACTGCAGCTTTTGTCGGCCCTGTGAGTTATCCTTCATCCAAGAACAAGTCCCAAACCATTTAACAATTCATGATACAAAATCTACAAGAATCCATTTGTTAAAATTGTTTTTAAAAAAGCCAGGAAAACTGGCAAATTCATGCAAGAACTTTAAGAATACTTGGAATCCTTTAAAGAAGTACTATAATAACAACAGGCTGCCAAGCCTTTACCACACCATTTTTCTGATGGAGCAAAGAGTTAGAACGACCGTCTGGACATTGATAATGGTTTCAACTATGATTTTTTAAATTTAGGTGTTTCATTGGCAAGAAATATAAGACCAGCAACAAAAATAATGTCACCAATTCTAAATGTCAATCAAAAAAGCTTCACTCGTTGTTCTCCACCAACACAAAATGAGGTAAAAATGAAGGCTCCAGGTCATGACGAGACAAGAGCTGCTCTCATGAAAAAAGGAGCTGCTACGATAATTGAGCCTTTGACTGCCAAAAGAACTGAAGCTAGCTGGTGACGCTAGATTATTTCCGAATTATGGATTATTTCAAGGTACCTAAAAATTACTTGACGTCCGAATATCTAAATGTTTTTCTGAAAACTGTATCTTCTATATTCATCAGCATGGTTGATGAACACGTCTGCTGAAGTGGCTCTCATATAGTTTGCGAAGAAAATCTAAATAAATTTATGCAATAAAATTGACTAAACTTAAAAAATATGGAATACGACATCATGTGTTGACATCAGGTGGATTCCAAATTATTTCCAACAATGAGAGCAATTTGCTTTTATTAGTAATCAAAGGTCAAGTTAGTTTGTGGGGTTCCAAAAGGATCTATTTTGGGACCTCTTTTATTTATTATAAATGTAAATATTACAATTATTCTAAATATAAATGTTAATGACCTCACAAATGCTTGTTAAAATATGTCCCATGTTTGCTGATGATAAATAAATGATATTCAACCCAAAGTTTGATTCTCTAACAAGTGAAGCCAATGAAGAATCATCTGTTTTTTCTGAGTGGTTTAAATTAAAGCAACTATTTTGAATGTACAAAAGAGGAATTTCATGATTTGTAGTAATAAAATGAAAATTAATTTAGTTCGTTAAAAACTTAGTATTGATGGTATTTTTTTAAAAGTTACTCACACAAAGTTCCTAGAAAAGTCATACTCAGAATATTTGTAAATTAAAAAAAACATTCAATGTATCCACCTTATTTATTATTATATTATATTATATTATATTATATTATATTATATTATATTATATTATATTATATTATATTATATTATATTATATTATATTATATTATATTATATTATATTATATTATATTATATTATATTATATTTTAATATATATTTGGAACAATCTAAACTCAATCCTTAAATCTATTTTCTCATTTGAGAAATGTAAAACACCATTAAAATGAAGCTTACTTTTACAAACTATAAAGAAGAAAAGAAAAAAGTGTAAATGAGGTGAAATAAAAGGTTTTTCATTTTGTGTTTATCATGTCTGCTTCTTTGCATGATTATGTTTTTGGGGGAGATGGTTATAAAAAACCTGTGCTAGGTCATCACACTCTCTGCATCTCTCATTGTAATCCATATGATTACATTTTATGTAATTTATGTGCAAAGAAAAACAGAAAACACAGAAGTAATCTTCTTACCTCAAATGATCAGGTTGTCGTAAAGGTAAACAGTCAGATTATATAACCAGTTAAAATTTAAAATCAGAAACTGCAGGTTTAGCCTTCAGTGCAAAATTCTAAACTGGTAAATATTAACCGTTGATGATTGCTGAATGAAAAAACAAAGTCCTGACCGCAGAGGACAGGAGCAGGTTTTAATTTAAATGAGTCAGAACGTTTTCTTCTCCACCAACATGACATGAAAACAGCTTTTTTTAGCAGAAATCAACCATCAGTTGGACATTTCCTGCAGTAACTTTACCAACCGTAGTTTATTGACTCACCTCCTTTCAGTTTTCTACATGAACTTTTGGATTTTTTTCCCTCCAAGCAGAATCAGAACGGAGTCCAGAGCTGCTTTTCACCCACAAACGGGGGTTTGATGTGACTGTAGATTCTGTGAATCCCAGAACAGTTTCAGGAATATTTACTGGTTTATTTCAAGCAATCAAAACAACAAAATACTGAAGAAGAAAAACAACAGAGATATAGTGTATATCTATTTATAAATACATCAAACGTCAGAAGATAATTATCTTTTTCCACTTTCAGATAATTTTCACAGAAACTGTGAGCCAGAAACCTACAAACAGACCCGAACTGGCCTTTAATTACGTGTTCGGCTCACTGGTGTCTTCTCTTCTCCATCAGGCCGTTCTGGTCAATGAGATCTTGAAGTACATTGAGAATCCGAGCAGCTCCTCTGTGACGTTTGGCGTCGGTTTGGCCGTCGCTCTGTTCACCTCCGAGTTCTTCAAAGCCTTTTTCATTTCTCTGCTGTGGGCGGTCAACCTGCGCACCGCCGTCAGGCTCAAAGGGGCGTTCTCCACCACAGCCTTTCAGAAAGCCATCTCTCTGCGGGTGCACAGCGGCATTTCCATGGGAGAGGTAAACACCACACGCTTTATTCATCTGCTTTGTCTTCCTCCTCTACATCCTTGGACCTCCTCTTTGGTCCTCCTCTAGACCACCTTCCTTCCAGCTCCAACCTCAAAATCCTTTCACTAACATCATCACTGTCTCTTTCTCAGAGTCTAAACCATCTTCTTCCATTTTTCTATCAAACTTGTGGAATCTGCCAAGATATTTCCATCTCTGTCCTTGTCCATCCTGACCTGCTGCACATCCATGTTCTTCTGCCTCACCTGTACAGAGTCACCTCGCCCTCCTTTGTGTCCAACCCATCATACAAGTCCTCATCCGCTCTTTCCCTTTGTCTTCTGCTCTACCTTTATCCTCGTCATCTTCCTCACCACCAGAGTCATCCTCACACCACCATCCTCTGCTGTTCGGCTGTTTTCTTCCCAGCCATGACTTTACAGTCTCTGATCTCTTTCCGATTACGTCTAAAGAAGATCGTCTCCCTGTGCTCCTCTCATTTCTGGAAAAACATCTTCACCACTGACATTCCCTTCCTTTTTACCAAAGTCCACCACAGTCTGAACCCCATCACTTCCTCTTCATCTGTTTCTTTCAGCTACATGTCTGTTCCTTTTGCTCCTTTTGCAGATGCGTTTGGAGCTGTAGAGGTGCCCAATTTTGTTTTTTTCATCAAGCGGTAGTAACCTCCAAATTCAGAGGCATATTTTGCCATATCTGTCCGCTTGGAGGGCTAAATGTAAGGATTGGGAGAAGCCATAGGGGTACGGGAGGAATTCGGATTCTGCATCTGGTCTCGTGAACACACAGGAGATCCACCTTTCTTCTTTCCATCATGTCAACAAACTTTCAGAGTGCGTACTCTAACCTCTTCACCTCCCCTCCTCCTTCCACCAACAGTGGTCCAGTTTCCACCCTGTAGGCCATCAGCCCCGGTGGTGGTGGTAGTTGACTCAGGCTACAGCTTATCTGATATGGAAGTTCTCTTTGTTTATATGTTTGTTGATTTGTCTTTGGTTTTACGGTGGATTCCCTTCCTGACACAACTCTCTGTGTTTACCTGGACTTGGGACCAGCACACCACAGAACTGGATTGTGTGTGTCAGCTCGTGGTTCCATTCCTGCACAGTCTGCATCAACACCCAAAAAGAGTTGATCACTCTCTCTCCAGATGATAAACGTCCTAACCAATGACGGCCACAGGCTGTTTGAGGCGGTGCTGTTTGGCAGCTTCACTCTGTCCACGCCGGTGCTCTTCGTCGCGTGCATCGTCTACGCCTGCTACATC
This sequence comes from Oryzias celebensis, assembly GCA_014656515.1. Taxonomy (NCBI): domain Eukaryota; kingdom Metazoa; phylum Chordata; class Actinopteri; order Beloniformes; family Adrianichthyidae; genus Oryzias; species Oryzias celebensis. The sequence goes on from BNCR01000003.1 coordinate 4,612,093, forward strand.
CTCGGCTACACCGCCCTGACCGGAGTCTGCATCTACCTCATCTTTGTGCCCGTCCAGGTGAGTTGAGACGGGACGTTTTTTCCTGCTAAGCTTACTTTTGTTAGAATTTACAGGATTAAAATCACAATTTGAGCCACCGTAGAAAATACGGAGAAAACAACGTTTTGATCAAGTCTGGGGGATCAAAAGAGCAGACAGCAGACCAAAGGGGGTTTTCAGGATTTAGAGAATGAGAGAGTTCATAGGCTTCTTATCGAGTCCAAAATGAGCTCCATGGAAAACGGATGATCTGGCAGTGAGTGGACCAGCTTTTTATACCACTGATGGAGATGGGAAAGGAAAGGTGGCTGCAGGTGTGTAGGAGGTGTGGCTTAAGAGAAAGAAGACATAAATGAGGAAAAGTCAGTCAGGGAACACAACATTTACGCAATAAAGATCATACTTATATGAAGTATGTGTGATAAACAAAGATAAATTAATGAAGGGAAGAAAAAGCATCAACTTATTACTTGATGAGGATGAACTTTTTCTTCTGTAAAAGTAAATTGTTTTTTGCTTGTAAAAAATACTTTGGATTTTTCCTCTGAAAATGTTTTCTTTTTACTTTTGATTTTTGCCAGAAATAAAAGTTTGAATGTCAGCAGTTTAGGAGTAACAGAATGAGCTACACAGATAATACAAGTAGTTCATGGAACAGAAACCACGAGAGCTCTTTACATAATATACCGATGCAAGAACTTAAACAATTGAAAGTTAAACGATTGGACAGTAACATGAAAAATCATTAAAACAAGACTTTCAAATACCATACCAGTCTATAATCAACCTTACATAAAGAAGACCCTCAACAGAGCTGTGAGGAACAACCAGCAGACTGATAAATCTGATTTCTAAAAACATAAATCCACAAATAGCTCCTCAAATTCCAGATGATATCAATGTCATTTTTTCAGTTTATCTGGATCCTTTGACCTCGTGTCTCCTAAATGTTGTAACGTTATCCTTTCAGAGTCATCATGCAGTTTCTGCCAGGGAGAAGATTTAGACTGAAATAGAAATGATTGACCGTTCTAGAACACACAATTTTAACTCAGTTACCAATTGAGAATGTTTCTTGAAAAAAAAAAATAAAAACTAATAATGAAGATTGAAGATTTTAAAAAGTTTCATTTGGTCCCTGCCTGACAGAGAATTACATGGTCTCATTAGGAATAAATGAAGATTTTAGATCTGATTTTTAAAGCATTGTGTTACCCCTTTTAAAAAACAAAATCCTTTACTTGATCAATTACATCTGAGTTTACGGGGTGTTCAAGTGTAGAAGTTTACAATAGAACAAAATTACATTTTCAAAAGATGTTTTGTTAAATTTACCACCAGAGTCCGTCTTTTAAGCGTCTGAATTATTTGAGCTCTTTGACTTGAAAGCGGGGCTGCACGGTGGCACAGTGGTTAGCGCTCTTGCCTCACAGCAAGAAGGTTCCTGGTTCAAGTCCTGGCTGGGGGGCCTTGAAACAGTGTCACCAATGGGGGACCTTTCTGTGTGGAGTTTGCATGTTCTCCCCGTGCATGCGTGGGTTTTCTCCGGGGACTCCGGCTTCCTCCCACCATCCAAAAACATGCTTCATAGGTTAATTGGTTACTCTAAATTGCCCCTAGGTGTGGATGTGAGTGTGCATGAGTGTGTGACTGTGTGGCCCCTGCGACAGACTGGCGACCAGTCCAGGGGTGTCCCCCGCCTTCGCCCATGAGTAGCCGGGTTAGGCTCCGGCAGCCCCGTGACCCCGAAAGGGATAAAGCGGTTCAGAAAATGAATGAATGACTTGAAAGGCATTTTAAATGTGATGTTTGGTTGATATTAAAGAGCTTGAATCACAATATCTTCATTTATTTTTCACTCGTTGCAGTTTTTGTTGGCCAAACTCATTAATAAATTTCGCTGGAAAGCCATTCTCATCACAGACAACCGCGTTCGCACAATGAACGAGATTCTCAACAGCATCAAACTCATCAAGATGTACGCCTGGGAGGAGTCCTTTGAGGAGAAGATCGCAGGTGAGGTGCTCCTCCTACACACAGGCAGAACTGTACAGAATATTGGTTAAAAATGTATATAACTTAGACTGATTAATTAAGGCCCTGTCTACTTTTTTAATTAAAGATATTAATACTCACAGATTGATTAGAATGCAATATTTGAAAATAAATGAATAAAGTGCATCATAAATATTTATCTAAGAATATACAAAAAAGGGAGAAATACAGTGTAATTAGAATTAACATTTTCAAGAAACCTGAATTAGGAACTAAAATGAAATTAAATGAATTATTTCAAAAATGAGAATCTGCTTATGGATGATTTTTCCACCACAAATCAAAGAAGATAAATTAATAAATATACTTAAAAAATGTTAAAAATGCAATATACAACAGTATGAACAATCAAAAAGTAGACAGATATTTTTAATGGATTTTTTTTTTAGATCTAGAATTTTAGATTTTGACTGAAAACATCATAATCATAATTTAAAGAAACACTGGGTAAGCGTTAAAAATACATCAAAAGATGATCAGAGTGGGACTTTAAACCCTAAATAAACTTCAGAAGATCACTAAAAAACACTGTTTGCAGATGAAAAAAAATAATTTAGTAAAGTAAACCTTAATGATGAAATTATGAGCTGGCAGAGTAAAAATGAAGTCATGTATAACGGAATAGTTGCTTAACACAAGATTTGGAATTAGCCGGAAATTGTCAGGATCTGGTGTAGGACCCATCATGCCGGAGAGTTGGCGGCAGAAGTGTAAACGTTTAATGAATAAACTTAAACACTGTGTGACTGGCTGGAACAAGAAGAGAGGAAGAATCCCAAACTAATTCCGATTAGAAACGGTCTCAGTATTGGCAGCATTTCTCTCTGGTAGCTCCAGTTTAGAAACGTCCTCAAGTCTTTTTGTACCAACTCATTTCAGAAAGCTTCTTTCTGTCCTTTAGACTTAAGGAAGTCAGAAAAGAAGCAGATTCGTCTCTTCAGCTACGTGCAGAACACAAACACCAGCATCACCAGCATCGTCCCCACGCTCGCCACCGTGGCTACCTTCCTGGTGCACACGTTGATGGGCCTGCAGCTCAAAGCCTCTGATGTGAGTGGTGGAAGCTGTCACATCAGGCAGGTTTGGAGTTGAAATCACAGAAGCTCGTCTTCGTTCTCAGGCCTTCACCACCATCGCCATCTTTAACTCCATGAGGTTCTGCCTGGCTCTGCTGCCCCTGTCTGTGAAGGCCCTGGCTGAGGCGGCCGTGTCCATCTTACGCCTGAAGGTCTGCATCCTCATCCAGATGTTCTCCTCTTGGTGTCCCTATGTCAATCACATCCATGTGTGCTCCTTCTGTTTCCAGAAAATCCTCCTGATCCAGAACCCAGACACGTACCTGCTTCACCAGAGGAACAGCGACTCAGCTGTGGTGATGAAAAACGCCACACTGTCCTGGACCAAAGCAGACAGCCAGACCCCGAGCGAGCAGGCCGAGGGGGCGGAGCACCAGGCGAGCAAACAAGAAAGGATGGATGCCTCGCCAACCCTGAGAAACGTCTCCTTCACGCTGCCGAAGGTGAGCTTCACCTGATTCCATGAAAGAGCTTCCTGCTGGACTCTAACAGATGATCCGTGTCGTCTTCTGAAGGGAAACCTGCTCGGCGTCTGCGGGAACGTTGGGAGCGGAAAGACGTCCCTGATTTCCAGCATTTTAGAGCAGGTTTCTTCCTCTTTCCATTCTTGGGTTCACATCAGGCCTCCAGCTCGCATTTCTCTTTCTTCAGATCAGCTGCTTGTTGTTGGTCTTCCAGATGCACCTCCTTCAGGGATCCATCTCGGTTGACGGGAAGTTTGCCTATGTTTCCCAGCAGGCCTGGATTTTCCATGGAACGGTTCAAGAAAATATTCTGATGGGGGAGCCTATGGACCAGACCAAGTAATTAAAGCTCTCAACCTGCTGTTATTTAAAAAGAGGTGGCCTAAAAACAGGAAAAGAACAGTCAAAGACAATTACTGGAAAGTCGTATAATTATTCAACCATCCAGCAAGTTATTTGTACTTTAGAAACCTTATAATATAATAGAAACAAGGGGTTCCACACAAGCACAAAAAAAACTATGCAGTCTTTTTGATTTGATTCTTTTAAAACGACATATTCACTCCTTGAAGTCCCAAAGTGGTTTATAGTCACAGATCCGATCCTACATTCAATTCCTACCACTGCACCACGGCCGCCCCATGACTGCTTAGGATGATTTTACAAAAGAAAAAATACAGTAAAAAAAAAATCATTGTCAAACTGATCGTACACGTTGTAAACTTGAAGAAAAGATTAGAAAAATGATAAATGTTTAACTTGGAGAAAGTGTCTCGTATCTGCGCCGTCGCCTTTACCTCAGCAGTCAAACGGGGTCAGAGGTCGTCTGCGTTATCTCACAGCTTCATCCATCCTTTAGTCGCTTCCTAAAGGCTCAGACTGACGGCTCCCTCTGACCTCTCATAAAACCTCCAGGCCTGCAGATCAGAACTAAATGATTTAAACGCGGTTGGATTCATAAAATCTGATCCCAGAGTGTCCATAAAACAGGTTTTTATTGGACTTATCAGGAACACAGTCAGGAAACATCGGGTTTGTGAGTTCCTTTACCTGCAGCTGGAGACACGTGAGGTAGAAGGGAAAACTGCTGTAGCTGCTTTGTAGGTTAACAACCCAGGAGGATTCACTACTTTATTTTTTAACACCGTCATCAGGAATAAACCCACCAAGAGCATCACAACTAAACCTGCTTGTGTTTGTGTATTCACCAGCAGAACAATCAAATAAGAGCCTGCATCTGAATCAACGTATGACGCTAAAAGTGTCCCTAAAATCCTTCCTAACCACCTGAGGGCTCATGCTTTACACTGAGAGTTTAATTTAACCAAAAGAACGTCTCACAAAGAATTAATTATCATCCCAAAGGAGCTTTTTTGTCTGTGTGGAATCACTCCCAAAAGATCGTTTTTATTTATCCAAAAATATTTAAATGTTTACATAATTGTTTATTATTGTCTTTCACAAAGTAAAAAAAAAGCGGCTCCAGCAGAAATTGGTGGAAGTTTCATGATAATGAAGTTTCTGCTACTGTGTTATAAGATTTCACTCATTTGAAAAATGAAAGAGCATTTCTAAGCTTATCTTCACGTCACAAACCTTCAGTCTGAAAATCTTTGTTTTTATTTCTTAAGAGGCACCCATCCCCACACCGAGTGTGCCGTGTATTTACTTTTCTTCTCTTCTGTAGCTGCTCTCTGTTTCTTGGGCGTTTTGGATGTGGCGGGACAGTGAATCCCGTCAGATTTCATGACAGAGATAAAAATAAAGCCGTTTGAGGCCGTTTCAAAAGAAGTTCTTCTTTGTACCCTGCAGGTACGACCGGGTTCTGGATGTCTGCAGCCTCAGGGCCGACCTGCAAATTCTGCCATGTGGTGATCAAACCGAGGTCGGTGCACTGAAACCCCCCCCACACACACACACACAGTATTTTATCATTTACCTTCATGACGCTCTCTTTGATTTGATCCTGTAACCAGGCTCAGATAAAATCTTAAACTCTGCATTTTCGAACTGAATATTACACTTACAGTGATTGTTGTGATGAATTCACTGAACAAAACAGACATTTTGTCCTAAAACATTCGATTAAACATTTAAAAATGAACTCGTTCAGAGTTCAAAACCACAATAGGTGTGTCTGGAATTGTTTTCTGAATCTGGTTATTTCTAAAACCTTTTATGTGTCAGGGTTGTGTATTTTTCACAATATATTTTAAAACCTATTCAATGTATTTTCACTTTTTTGTTACTTTGAAACCCTAAATTTTACTTTAGTCCCTATTTTTTTCAGATGAAGAAAATCTGTTTTATTTATTTTCAAAGTTGTTTTTAGACAGGCAGTTTTATTTATTCTTTTTAAATGGATTTCTCTAAAAACATCTGAAACTTGATAAATAAAATAACTTTTATTATGTGTTTTTGTTACCAATGAAAGCGCATTTCTTTTTTTTAGAGGCTCCATTCTCATTTTCTCTCCGTTTCTCGTTTTCCTTCATAAATCTGTCTTCTTTTTTCACGTACTCTTTGCATTGGATCTCTGTGAGCGCTTTCTTCTGGTTGTGTTGTCAGATCGGGGAGCGGGGGCTGAACCTGTCAGGGGGACAGAAGCAGAGGATCAGCCTGGCCAGAGCCGTCTACTCCAATAAAGACATCTACCTTCTGGATGATCCGCTGTCTGCCGTCGACGCCCATGTGGGAAAACACATCTTTGAGGAATGCATCAAGAAGGAGCTCCAAGGAAAATCTGTCATACTTGTGACACATCAGCTCCAGGTGATGCAAGCAGTAAAAAAATCCTTTCATTCTGAGCAAAAGGCTCAAAAACAAGTTCAAAAGCACATCACTCATGTTGCCTTTTCATAACAAAACAAAAAAAACTCTGTAATCTAACAGCATCTTTACAGGAAATGACTTAATTTCCTGTAAGACATGAAGTCTCTCCAGTTACCTGCAAACTCAAAAACACGCCTCTGATGACGCACAAGTTTGAGCTGTAAGATCAGAACAGCTGATTCAAGACGAATCCTTTGGCCTGTAGAGCATCCATTCATTCAGAGGTGTTTATAACCTGTTAAGCTGCAGGACTATAATCTAAGGAACCTGATAAATACCACAGATTTCTCCGCATGATCCGCTTCCATCTGTCGCCGCTTTCAACTTCCAGTATCTGGAATTCTGCGATGACATCCTGCTGCTGGAGGATGGAGAGGTCCGGGAGGCGGGGAACCATCAGAACCTAATGAAAGCCAATAGACGCTACACTCAGCTGATCAGCAACTACCAAATGGAGAAGTCCAAAGTAAGAGCCTCCGTTTGTTCTGCTCGTCTCACTTTGTCTGTTTGACCTGCTCGGAGGCAACATTCTGTTGTATCAGCTCCTCACTAACAGAGCGAACTGTTGCACTTCCTCCTCATCAGACTCAGAAGGAAGAGGAGTCGTCTGAAGATGCTGAGAAGTTGAAGGAGACTGACCAGAGAGAGCGTGCAGACAGCGGGATTGTTAATCCAGGTACAAAAACTGTTTTAATTCAACAGCAGAGTGAATGAAATACTAAAGTAAGAACTGCAGAAATAATCCGTTATTGACTGAACATATAATGCATCATTTAATGTCGTTTCCCGCTTTAAGGCTTCGACATGTCAGATGAGAAGGATCAGGACGTGGCTGCTGATCAGAAATGTAAGTTTGCAGTTTAAAGTGTGATTTGTGTTTTCAGGCTTTTGTCTGTAAACTCATCAAGATCTGGACTTATTTTTTAGTAAATTGAAGATATTTTGTCTCTGATCAAAGGAAAACATATTTGACTTAAAAAACTTTAAGAGCAGATGATATTTTCTCAAACTTTTTCTGCCGTATTAAGCAAAAAACAAAATGAAAAAAACAGCGTGAACTTACAAAAAACAATTAGCAATAAAATACGTAAAAGATAAATAAGAATGCAATAACGCAAATAAAATCAAATCTAATAGTCAAAATAAAAAAGAAGTACATTTTTTGTGTTGTTATGCCAAAGTTGTAATTTTTTCTAAGTTTAAGCAGTTTAAGTTTCAAAATAATTTACATTTACATAACACATTCAAAAGACAATTATGTACCAAAATAAACAACAACTTTTGTGATTTTTTTTCCATATTGTAGTTTTTTCTTTTTTTTAGAAGCTTTTTGTGATTAAAAACTGCCAAGTTACAAAAGTAATGGAAACTGGCAAAACCCTTTTTACATTTAATTTCTTTATTTTTCATTTGATTACTTTTATGAATTATCCACAAATTTCAAAACCCAACAATCCTGAACAAGCATGTATAAAACGTCTTTTCTGTTCAGTGGAAATGTGGATTTACAGTTCAAACTGGAAGCAGTGAACTGAGGACCTCTAGTGGACAAAAACAGAGACACAAGGAGACTGCAGACAAAGAGGCAAATTTAAAGAGTTTTATAAAAGCAAAAGACTCAACGGCATCAAAATGATTTAAAAAACAATTGTTAAATTCAAGCTGAATTTAAAATGCAAGTGATGCAAAGACAACAGTTGAGGCTTGGACTTGTTTGTCTTTGCTCTATATTACCCACTGAGTGATGAACTCATGAGCTAAAAAAAAAAAAACTTTAAATATGTTTCTGTTAAAGCAATTCCAGGTATTTTTTTTATCAAATGATATATTTTCTGTTAATTTTTTAATGTTAAAATCCTTAATTTATTTATGAAAGTTGCATTTGATTTCGATTAATTAACTATTTCTTTGAAAATAGTTTTTTTTCAAACCAAACAATGTAGGTTTTTGAATCGCAATTTGACAAATATTTCTATATTGATTCAAATGAAAGGGAAATCAGTTGTTTGGCAGTGATACTCAGCTGTTGATCCTTAAAGCCACATTTTTGTTCCTTCTTTTAATGGTGTCGAGTTTTTCTCATCATATTGTAACAGAAGCAAACGTTTCTGCTTTTAAAATGTCAGTTGTTGCTGTGAGTTTGCAATGTGACCCATCAACCCGTCAAGTTAAAAAAGTTATTTAAAGCCCCACTCCGATCATCTTCTGATCTATTTTCAAAGGGTTCCCAGAGTTCTTTTAATTATAATTCTGCCATTTTTAGCCAAAATCATTTTTTAAATAAATCAATTTTCTAGGACATAGTTTCTGCAGAGCGGCAGGAGTTCATCTGAAAGGGATGCCTGGGTTGTGGGGCTGGATCGTCGGCACGGATCAAGTCCGCCCCCCCTTCCTGTCACTCATCCGTTTACACTCTCCTGCTAGCTTACAGCTCCTCAGCGCATTTTCAGCGTCTCAAAAACGATTGTTTTCATTTCTTCGTCTCCTGCTGATTCACATCAATTTTAATAAATAAATGCAGTTTTAATGTTATTTTTTTCATAATAGTTCTCCATTATGAAAAATGCCACAATAATATGTTAAAAACACAATTTTCATCTGAGTGGGTTTTTAAAAACTATTTATCTCAGTCCTAACCTTACTTTTGATCCCAGAATATATGGTAAAATGTTTGGTTTTTTAAAAACCAGTGGAAACAGTGCAACCTTTTCCATCACGACACCTCCTGAATGTGGTTGATTTTTATTTACTTCTGTTTTATTCTGTCATAAATCATGGTACAGGCAGCTAAAGGTGTAAAAACAGACCCGACTTGAGCTCCGATTCTTTTATCCTTACCTGACCATACCTTTTCCTATACCTGTAAAGCCGCTGGGAAGGATGGCGACCAGCTGGTCAGTCAAGAGTCCTCATCAGAAGGATCCGTTTCCTGGAGGGTCTACCATCAGTACTGCCAGGCGGCTGGAGGTATGACACCATCATTTGCCATCATTTCACCTCAGCAGCTGAGACGGATGTTTACTGGGTTGCTGCAGGTTACTTCATGACCTTCCTGACCGTCCTGATCATCGTGTTGATGATCGGCTCCACTGCCTTCAGCAACTGGTGGCTAAGCTACTGGCTGGGACAGGGTGACGGGGTGAGGAACACTACCGTTTCTGCAAATAACAAAAATGCAAAAAAGACTCGAGCGCACAAACAGTCTGAGCGGATCTCCTCTAAGCCTTTTGTCACGACTCCATTACTTTAACTGCAGCGGGAAGCGCTTTAGTGTTTGATCCCCATCTGCATGTCAGAGCTTGTTTTTTGGTTTAGAGAAGATTTGTGATGAATTCAGATGCTTTTAGACTCAACGGTAGATGAAATGTATCCATTGGTAATGTCTAGTGACTGTAGGGGTGTGACCACTCAACAGTGCAGGTGCAGTTTTCCAGATTCCTGTATTCCTTATAAGATAATCAGATGTACATTAAATATGTGTACAAACAAACAAGTAAACAAGAATGAATGTCAAATCCATTCACATTTTAGTTTGATAAAGTTCATCCCACTGTTGTTTTTCTGCATCCCAATAATCCAGCATCATTAGAATATTCTACCACCCTGTATGATCACACGTCTGTTACGTTCAGAGTGTTTCTACACACTGGACTCTAATGATGGTTGATCAGCTCTGCTGCATCATGTTTGCTGTCCGCTCTGATGCACCGAGTCGATCATACGTTACAATAAAGTAAACTTTCCATGTTTCAATCCAACTGGTATTTTCCAAGATCGATTATTGATTTATCTCATTTTGAAATGATTTTATTAAGGCATAACTTTCTTCAGACAAATCGATCTGGTTGGATCGTAGGAATAGAAATTAATTCATGGATTAGGTTCAAAGTATCACTACCCCCCTGCTGGTGAGAGTTTTTACAAATGCATTAACAGTTTTAACAAACATATCCTCCTGACGTTCTGATTTCTTTCTTTCTTTTTTTATCTTCTTAGTCTGCTTTTAACTCCACCGCAGACCAGAACAATGTCTCCTACTCTTCAGACCAGGGCGATGTCTCCAAAAACCCAAAGCTGCACTTCTACCAGATGATTTACGGTGTGATGGTTGTTGTCATGGTGATACTTGCTACCTTTAAATGCTTCATTTACACTCACGTCACTTTAAGAGCTGCATGCAAACTTCATAACTCCATGTTCAAAAAGGTACGTCCCTCACCTAAACCTGAGCTATTTTAATAATAAAGAAAACTTGGATGTTTGACCGAGCGTCTGATTGGTACGTTTCACAGATTATTGGGAGTCCAATGAGTTTCTTTGACACCACACCAACTGGTCGCATTTTGAACCGCTTTGCCAAAGACCAAGAGGAGGTGGATACCGTCCTTCCAATTCACATGGACCCATTTTTACAGTTTTGTCTGCTCGTCACCTTCACCATCATCATCATCTCAGCTGTCTTCCCACTGATGCTGGTGGCAGTGGTCATTATAGGAGCTTTGTTCACCATCATCCTCTTGTGAGTTGGATCGAAACCTCCTTTGGATACATCCAAAAGCGTGTAAAACCTTTTGACTGGGGTTCTTGTCCACGTCTACAGTATCTTCCAAAGAAGCATTCGTCAAATGAAGAAGATGGAGAACATCAGCCGATCTCCGTGCATCTCCCTCACCACCTCCACCCTACAGGGCCTCAGCACCATCCACGCCTACAACACTAAAGACAGTCACATCAAACTGTACGATAAAACACAAAGCTCCAGCAACTGGAACATCTCCATGCTTTCCATTCTTATTGACGTACTTTTGCAGGTTCAAAACCCTCAACGACATCAACTCAAATCACTACCTACTGTTCCACTCTGGCACGCGGTGGCTCTCCTTCTGGCTGGACTTCATGGCGTGCACCATGACGTTGTTGGTGTCTTTGTTTGTGGTCCTTAGTGGCAATGACGTCATTAATCCCACCTTAAAAGGCCTGGCAATCTCCTACACCATACAGGTCAGCATGAACGCACAGGAATGCTTCACGAACATCACTACAACATCAAAAGCTTTTGTCAACAACTGTCACAACCGCCCTTACAGTCGATACGGGCTGCCAGCAGGCAAAAAATGAGCAAACCTGTATGGGCCATGCATAAAGTATAATAGTATTATGAGTCTGTAGAGACATAATAGTCATGCATATTTTTCTAAAGTTGCAATAAACGCTTAACATGTATGTAAAGCTGCGTTCACCAACGCCTGTTCAAGCAGCCACTTTCAATGAAAAGTCCATGTAAACGCGCGTATGTACGCGTTTCAGGCTTCTGTGTTCAAAACTCTCGTGTTCACGCGTCGCTGTGCACATTTTTAAAGTCTGTTTTTCAGCTCTATGTAGAAAACACACAGCCACTGAACACGCGTTGAAAATTACATGTAAATGTAGATGTTAAATTGACTGTGTTTAGGGGGTCGGTTAAGGCTGCACTCTGGGTAAATACGCGTTCTCATGCGTGGGTTTTGTGGTTCAGTTAACAGGTTTGCTTCAATATGTTGTGAGACAGTCAACAGAAGTGGAGGCCCGGTTCAACTCAGTGGAGCGGCTCCTCGAATACATCACGGTCAGACGTCCTGCTGCTCATAACTTCATGGGACTGCAGCTAAATGACTTCTGACCTCCTTAGTTACTGATTTTATTCGATGTGTTTTCAGGACTGCAAGTCTGAGGCTCCCAGGCACATCGGGGGCGCTCAGATCCCAGAGGATTGGCCCAAAAGCGGCTCCGTCACCTTCAAAGACTACAAGATGAAGTACAGAGAAAACACCCCCATTGTTCTCAATGGGCTCGACTTCAACATCCAACCTGGGGAGAAGCTTGGCATTGTGGGACGAACAGGCTCAGGTAAGGTGCACTTTCTCAACCAACGTAATATTAGATTAAACTGATCTCCTATTGACTTTTCAATGAGATCCTAACTTTTTATTTTATTTTCACACCATAAGATATACACACCGAATAAAAATAGAGAATAAGAGAATGTGAAGGAATACAGTATTTACAACTCGTCTAAAGTTATAAGTAAACACGGATAAAGTGGTTTTGTCTCAGGAAACATTCTCGCTTCATTTAGGAATCTGGAACATTTTATTTTAATCCACGGTTGCATTAACATCAGACAGACAGACGTTTTACTGGAATTTTACAGACAAATGTATCTCAAAATGTGTAAGTCTTAATTTTAAGATATTCATGGACCATAAATAAACATAATAAGATCCATTTGGGGGATGACGTATAAATATTCATGCATTAAAGATATAAAACTTTATTTTTTTAGCAATACAAGCTAATAATAAAACATAATATGTATCTCTATATTTAAAGAAATCTTTTTAACTTTTTTTGTGTGTGAAGGTTTTGGGGTTTTTTTTGTTTGTATGTTAAAAATGTTTTTCATATATTATAAAACGTTACCAAAGTGTTTTATAAATAAAGATTTATTTGATTTGGTGTGATCTCACTAAGACAAATTTTAGCTGATTTTTTTCATTTATAAAGAGGGAAAAAAGTTTTATTCTAAGTTTTTTAACATGTTTTTTGAGAAAATGTATATTGGTATTGTCATTTGGGTTGTAACCTCACATACATCAGTCATATATTGACTTTTGTTTTAAATATCTAGTTTGGATTAAAACTAAAGTCCAGGTGGTGTTTTATAAGAAACATCAATTGAGAAATGAGAAACATTTTCCAGACTTCTTCTGAGATAAAACCTTCTCCAGAATTGTGGACACAAACTTCTACGCTGATTGTCTTCTCTTCTTACCGCCGTTCTGCAGGGAAGTCCTCTTTAGGCGTTGCTCTGTTCAGGATTGTGGAGCCAGCAGCAGGAACCATCCTGATCGATGGAGTGGACATCTCAGGGATCGGCTTGAAGGACCTACGCAGCAAACTGTCCATCATCCCGCAGGACCCTGTGCTGTTTATCGGCACAGTCAGGTACCACAGCTGACACACAAACACACACGAATGCGGCAGAACCATCATGAACCGAACCTGTTCACAGATACAACCTGGACCCCTTTGACAACTACTCTGATGAGGAGATCTGGAAGGCCCTGGAGAAGACCTACATGAAGGACTCGGTACGTCAACAATGTCATTCTAAGTGTTTACTCTATTTGTTTTTAGAAATAATTTTTAAAACACTTTGATTCCTTAGTAACTACAATTCAACATCTGTATGAGGGTTATATGACAAGAATTTAATCCAAAAACAAGTCAAACAGAAGTTTTACAGTTCAATTCTTTTTTAAAAGTTTGAAACTGAGGTTGTCTCAACAAAAAAAGAAGAAACAGAGCTTAATAATTATGACAACAATCCACTGTAGTTCCTAAAATTCTAAAAGTTCCAATGAATTAAGTTTTGGTGCATGAAGCGAACAAAAGACAGTGGAGAGGGATTCTCCTTTAAATGGAAGATCACGAAAGAACGTCCAGCAGAACCAGATGACTCTTTGAGGCTGAAATGACAGGATACAAAAAAAAAAAAACACTGGAACATCTGCAGCAGGGGTAGTTACTATAGCAACAAGAGAAGAGGAAACAAAAGAACAAACTCAAAATCCCTGGAACATCTGGAAAGCGGAAGACGAGTTGGTCTTTGAAGCAGCAAGAAAACAGAAAGCAAACGATGAGAAGATCACTGGAATATCTGCTAAAAGACAAAACATGTTTTAACACACTTTTAGAAAGCACAGCAAACATGTGCTACAAACATGTAGTAGTTGAACAGTTAAGTCAAAAGATTTGAACATGTTTTCATTGAGACGGATAACTCTAGAAGTGCTTCCAATGTCATGTAAAGAGAAGACGCATTATGTACCGTGCATGGTACTGCAAAGTAAAATTCTTAGTTAGAAACAATGACTAATCAGCCTTGACAAGTTTAGATTTAGGATTTAGATGTAGGATTTTGTACTTAATTAATTCTTTTGTGTCTAAAATCATATGTTTTTAGATGAAATGAATGTGAAACTGCCACTAGGTTGTGCCCAAACGACTAAATGTTGTGGAGGTTGCACTAACTGTTGATAAAAGTTTATTTCTGTTGAGAGAAATGCACCAAAACCATTGAGAAAAACTGTCAGGATGAATATGCTGTTCCCTCAGATCTCCAGGCTGGAGGATAAACTGCAGACCAAAGTGTTGGAGAACGGAGAGAACTTCTCTGTAGGCGAGAGACAGCTGATCTGCATGGCTAGAGCCCTTCTGCGCAACTCCAAGGTCTTTCCACTTCTGCAGACACGAGAACACCTTTTACTCTCCGGTGTCTGGGGATTAGACTTTCTTTGGAGACCATTAAAACACAGAATGGACTCTGTAGTGTGAGATTATGACTCTGCATACAGATGCTGCCTGTTTTTTTGGCATTGTTGAACTTGAAGTCATAAAGACTGCATAGATAGATAGATAGATAGATAGATAGATAGATAGATAGATAGATAGATAGATAGATAGATAGATAGATAGATAGATAGATAGATAGATAGATAGATAGATAGATAAAGCTAGAATTTACATTAAAAATGCACGATTTTTAAAAATTATTTTATGACATTTAAAACACTTCTGAGTGTAAACATGAAGTGGATAAAACAACTTTTCCTCTGTTTTCTACCAAACGTATTTCTGCTTTTTCCGTTGTCCATCAGATTATTCTTTTGGATGAGGCGACGGCCTCGATCGACGCAGAAACAGATGCTCTGATCCAAAACACCATCAAGGAGGCCTTCCACCACTGCACCATGCTCACCATCGCTCACCGCATCAACACGGTCATGCACTCGGATCGGATCCTGGTCATGGACAGAGGCGAGGTAACCAGCTTCACACCACAGACAGACAGTTTGAGTGATCCTAAACCGGGAATGACTCAACATTCTGCTCAACAGGCAGCAGAACTGGACCCCCCTGAGGTGCTGAGGCAAAGACCCAACTCCCTGTTCTCCTCACTCCTCGCTGCAGCTAACACTGTAAACACGTGATGCATCACGTCCAACACCGCTTCATCAACAATCACAGTTACTGTAATCTGGATTAATAATCTTGTTTCAGGTGTAACTGAGTAAAAGGGATCAGATTTTATTCCACCTTTGTGCATAAAGATTGTCTCAAATCTACAATATGTTGTCACAAATGAGCAAACAATCTTGTTTTATTGGGTTTTCACCTCCTAAAGGATCTGCTTTGTATATTTAAATATTTATTGTGCATGGCTTCCTGAATGACACGCGCTAAACTCTTGACGAAACCACAATCTGTGGACTAAAACATATCCAATACAACATTTACTGTCTGGAAGAAATATGAACGTTAAATTCACCACGTCTCAGCTCTCCATCCTTTCTGTTCACTCCTTCTACCCTCCATGCAAACTACAGCGGATAAGCCTTATCCAGATATGTATTATCTGTTAAGGATGAAGACGACTGACCTCATCTTGTTCAGCTCAGCTGAAAAGAAAGCCAAAAAAAAGACTTTAGGATAAAGAGGATGGGTTATTTTGGAAACCGTTTTATGTTTTTTATTGGTTAAAATACATGAAGCTGAGATGCACATGACATAAAAGTCTTCTGAGAGGAGCAAACATGCCGTGGTTTTACCCGGAGAAGCTAAAAACTAAGTTGAAGTCAGAAAAAAATGGACTTTATCAACAAACATAGAACAGATTTAAAAACTGTCTTTGGTACAATGCCAATTAAAGTCACCGTCCTGTCACTGTCATTTTTTGAAAAATGTATTAAACTGTTGGATTTGAATAAAAATAATCCCGTGGGAGTGACTTTTTATGTTTTTTAAATAAAAGCCGTGACTAACAATGTTAAAAAGGAGTTCCCTGCTTCAGTAAAGAACAGAAAATTCCATCACAGTTTTGATTGTTGTATCATGTAAATGACAAAAAAGTAAACAATCTTTTCATACAGTTTTTTATACTGAGGATGCACAGGGCGACTGTTGTGGGAAGAACCCGCCATGAGGACGCCGCTCTTCTCAGGCGGTTGGTGTCAGAGATAAAGACATACAAACGGGGACAGAACAGCCATGGGCGCAGGTGAGAAAATGTTACAAGGGCGTAGATAAATTCATTCCCATCATTCCCATCAATTATTCCCAATTTGATTAAAAAGGTGCGGACTGAAGTCGTACCTTAAATACATTTTTATCGACGACAAAAAGTTCTTGGAGATAAACACAAGCAAAGATCATTCAGGTTTCTATACGACAAATATTTATACGTTTAACAAAAACCCATTTTTCTTAAACTATGACAAAGATCCTCCATATTTTTTATAACAAATGGTCACACAAAACTAGCAAAAAAAACACATTTACATATCATATTTACCAAAAAATAAGTTTATAAACTGTTGGTTTAGTTATTTACTGATTGATTAGTTTGTTTCAGAAATAAAGGAGAAAACTGCAATAAATATTTAAAAAATAAATGAGAATATTCATAAATTGTTTAGAAAATTCTGCTGTACTGCTGAAGTTCACCTGACTCAAGATAAACCCTAAGCTCAATCAAAATGTCCTCACATATTCTTATGAAACAAGTTCAGGGGACTTTAGATTTAAGCAAAGGTTGTTTAAAAAAAAAAAAGTTACGTCTTTTAGATCAGGGGTGGGAAAACGTTTTGACTTAAGGGCCACAAAGGCTTCTAAAATTTGACAGAAGGGCCAGAGCAGGAGCAGATGCATGGCATGTTTGGAGAAAGAAATAACAGGAAATTTGGATGAAAACATACTTTAATTATGGTAAATATATATACATATTCGAGTTTTTGACTTTCATTTTAGTTCCAATGGGTAGATGTCCATCAGGAAAAAGTGTACTTTTAGAGAAATGCTGCGTTCAAGTACTGTTGGAGTGAAAACTGATTAAAAATGTGTTTGTAAGTGTTTCCAAAAAAAAAAAGCAAAATGTATAACATTTTCAGTAAAGCGACGGTAGCCTCTGAGTTCTTCGGGATCGGAATACACAGCAACAGCAAGAATATTTCATTTTACTTTATCTGTTTACACAAACAGAAATCTTCCAGCATAAATGCTTAGAAAATAGGGATCTTTCATGTGGAATTGGATGTTTAAAAATGATTTGAATCAGTGAAATGTTGTTTTTTGTTTGTTTAGTGAAGTCTGATGGAAATGTTATTCTCCCAGTAACCTCCTCGATGGCGTTTCTTACTTACGTTTAAAAGTGTTGAGGACTTCAGGTTTAACTCCATGTATGTGTCAGTGAAATCTGCCCCCCAGGACCACAGGAACAGACGGGGTTTCACGGATGAACTCGGTTTGCACGGAGGCCTGCTGCGAGCAGATCTCCTCAGCTGCTCTGTGGATTTGAACCAGTGTCCTCGGAGTCACAAGCTTCCCCCTCTGCCTTCAGGCTGAGGCTGAGGAGAGCATCAATGGATCAGTTATTGCGCTGCATCTGTGATGGGGTTGAAGGCTGCTCACATGCTGTATACTCATCTGAAAAATCTTATACTTCATTACATAATCCCTGCTCTGTGAGCTCCATCTGCTCCACTGTTATCATTGATCCTGTTTGAGCCCAGAATCATCACATATGTTCATGTAGGAATAACAGTAAATTGATGTTTCAATGTTTTCCAGGACTAGATGGGAAAATCCCTAACACTGTACCACTCCAACTTTAGAGTTTTGGTTCTTTGGAGTTCCATGTGGCGTCTACAGCGAGACGCATCATCAGTTGTGTATCTCAGGAGTGTTTCAGCTATTTATCACAGCACACCCTCCTCTGAGTGCAGCTGTAGCAGGTCCACTTCCTTCCTGTTGCTGGGACTGGAGCGGCACCTCTCACCACCGGGAGTCAGAAAGAGACATGTCGAGCCTCACCTTGGCACACAAACTCTTCAACCAGACTAGAGACTGGTGGTGACAGGACTCCATCGGTGTAAAGACCAAACCCTGCTGAGGCAGTTGGGAACTCCGACCCACTTCCTCACATAAGAGTTCGCAAGCCTTTCCGGAGGATTGGCGTGGCTAAGAGAGACCTCGTACACGGTTAGGGGACAAATGAGTCTGGGTAACAGTCCAAACCGGTAACACCAGAGCTTCAGTTTAAATCCACAATACAAAGATACCAGAACATTGATGAAAGTATTGGAAACTTACAAAACTTCAACCAGTGAAAATCGAAGTGTTGTCCAATGACAACACACTCCTAAAAGAGACTGACCCACACATTAAAGGAGGCGTCTCCTTAAAATAATAAATCACTAGTTTCTTCACTCACTTCTTTTGGAAACTTTTCTACCAAAGCACAAAGCAAATTTTACATTTTAACATTTTGAATTTTCCATACATGCAAAACAGAGTGTCCAGAAGAATGTACATGTATGAGTGCAGGCAAGCATACATTTAGTAATCGTATTTTTGTTACCGTGGCCGTATTTGCAGAGTCTCTTCGGAATCTTTAACCCAAACAAAACTAAATACAGATTTACCAAAATGACCTTGCACCCTGTTTTGGTCCAGGATTAGACCAAAAGCCCCACTGGCTGCTGCTTGAAGCTCACTCCTCCCATCTGCCCCCTGGTCAGAGCTGCATGTGACAAATTCATTAAAAAAACACTTTTTCAAAGTTTCCATAGCAACCATTTCTTTTTTCACGGTTGCCAGGCGGTGACAAATAGGTCTGTGTAACTATTTGGAAGAATCGTTAAAAGTATGTTTTTGAATTTCCTCAGAGTTTTCTCATTAACCACGCCCACATTGCTAATGTGCTCATATCATGCGTCATATCATTCAGTTCATCTTGAATCAAGGATTCGTGTATCACATTCTTACAATGTTCCGGTAAAGAAATATGCGAGCAACAGGAGAACGCCACTTTTGCAATCTCACCACACGAACGGCCTTCAAAATCGACTAAGTTTATTTCTAACATTTTTTTTTCCAGATAGCTTCACAGCAATGCTCGAGGAGTTAGGAGGCGATGGATCAAACTCCCTATGAGGAGTTTAAATTTGTGGAAGTTACAAACAATAGTTTTATTTAAATTCAAGATGGGGGCCTCTTCCTGAGGTCAAAGATAAAACAAACGTCAGTTGTGGTTGTAGACCTAGCCTTACCTGATTGCAATTTCAAAGTTTAAAATATAATTTCAAAGCTTCTTTTGGATTTTAAAGCAGTCTGTTCATATGTTTATTGGTGGTATAAACGTGTCTTCTTCACAGAAACTCAGTGGGGAAATCGTCTCTGCTTGTAACCAGCCCCCAGTGGTCACACAAGGAACAGCAACAAAAAGTTCCACTTATTAAATATACATCAAGTCTTTCTCAGGCTGTAAATAGATGTGTTAAAACACCAGCACACCGTTTGAATGTTTCATATTCTATTAGGTTTGTTTTGGTGCTGAGCTCCACACCAGGAAGTGTTCAGACGACTGCGCAGGCGCGCTCCGGTGGGAGGGGCTTATCCTCGCTCTGTCAGTTTCCTCAAACGGCGAAGCTCTCAGTCAGGAGCCTGCGGGACAGGAACAGCCGGGGTCTGCGGAGCAGAGGGCGGACAGAGAGGTGAGTGGATGCGGGGTCTGCCCGCCTGGACGTCTGCGGATTTCTCGGTTCCAGTGCGCATGACAGCCGGATCGGGATCTTCACTCTGCGGTGCTTTGATCGTGTCTTTTTATTGCACTTGTCGCGAGACCGTCTGAAGTCGAGCTGTCTGCTCCGTTACTTTCACTCAAGAGAACTTTATCCCGAGAGTTTCCCCAGAAAGAAAGATCTGTTTTTATTCACAAGTCTAATAGTGAAACATATTTATGTCATATGACTTTAATATTCAGTTTAACAAGCAGTTGATCTTTCAAAAGTAAATAATTTTATTTTGAAGGTTTGTTTTTTTTTCAGGACACAAACCATTCCAAGAAATGTAAACAACTTTTTTACTCAATCACGTTTTTATTTTAGAATTCTGTCAACCCTGTTACCCAGTTATCAGACTTAATGAATATCAATTTCTGGGGTCACAGAAGGTCACCCTAAAATCGAGAAAGATTTCAACCACCAGTTTTTTGACCCTAAAGTTGCGCTCTATCATCTTTTGTTGCATTTTCAAAGCTTTCAATTATGATTACTCTGTTTTTTTTTAGCCAAAACCGTAAAATTTGGGTTGTTTTTAATGACATCGTTTCTGCAGAGCGACAATAGTTCATGAGAAATTCAACCCCTTCCACTCCCTCCACTGAGAGCTCTCTGTTTACATGCTAATGTTGCCCACCCGGCGTATATCCTTCCTAACAAGTATGATCTTTTTCAACCGGCATTCGTCCATCTGCTCCTGATTCACGATTTAAAGAAAAAAATACTCAAAAATGCCATTTTTTTTAGCTGATTTTTTTTTATGTATGTCCTCCATCATTGGAAAGATCCCACAAAAACATTCTACAAGCAACACTTTCATCAGAGTTGGTCATTAAGGTCTTTTAAAGAGGAGAAACTGACTTTTTATAGGCAGTCAGGAACCGAATGAAGATCATCCCGTTTGGGTTTTTCTCCAGCGTGATGCCTTCACTGACGGCTGCAGCTTCTGCTAGTCTGAGCACTGCAGTTCATCTCCCCTCAGGCAGCATGTGAGAGTTGTTCTGTTGGAGAAGATACGCTCCTGATGTCACCTCCAAATTCTTGTTTACATTTGTTTTTAAATAAATCATAGTTTTTCTTATAAATCGAGCAAGCTGTTCCATAGAAGTAACGCTCACAGTTTCAGCAGCAGCTTCATCGATTTTTAGTGTTAGTGTCTTAATTGGCTGCACCGTATTCTCAGAGATGGGGGGTCTGCAGCAGCTCAGGGTTTTATCGCCCTAAAAAAACCTTTAGCTTTTGAGACAAAGTAGAAAAACAGGATTGAGGAATCCACTTTTTTTTTTCTAAACAAAGAAAAAAGCGGAATTTTATTGTTTAAAAATCTTTGTTATCTTGGGAGCTGCCTCATCGAACCGTCTGCCCTTTCCTGTTCCGTCCATGAATCCTAGTAAGTCTGTGTTTCGCAGGAAATACAGACTTTGGTGAAGATGCATTTGCTGTCTGCCCCATCTGTGCGTTTTGTTTTCATATTTCATTAGAAGGGCTTGCAGCTTGTACCATCAGCTTCAATTATCCTCTCTGTCAGAGGACCAACATCGCCTGTCTGCTGGCTTTAGTGATTACAGGCTTCAGGGGACAGGTAATCAGGTCATGGTTACACTGACACCCTGTCAGTCTGCTGAGACCACAAGGAGCATATGGCGCGAAGAACTCTCCCATCTTACACTTACACATCTCACACTCACCCAGCCTACAAATCCTGCATCCTGAGCAGTCTGCTTAGTGTATTTCTGTTTTGACTAACGCTTTTGCAGAGAAAGCCATGAAAACAACACTACACAGTTGAATTAACTTTCAATAATTGCAGGCTGTCATCAGAAAAAATCAGGAACTCGCTAAACAGCATTGGCAGCAATGACATTATTTAGCAAACAAGATTTTTTTAAATTAGATTTAAATGGGAAAAGCTGGTAGTTAATGCAGATTCCAGGAAATCAACAAGTTTCGAGTCCAAATAAAGATGAAAGACGATGTATCTATTCATGATTTTAAATGACAAATTGATTAAAAATATGTAAACTAGTATAGCAAAATAACAAGTATTAAGTATTTTTTTTGCCTGGTAGTTGTTTTTAAATAATTTCAGCAGAAAATGTTACTGTTCTTTTCAAAAACTTTTTGCTATAGTTTAGGAGGAATTTCCATGTTTTGGAGCCTTTTCATTTCGGGAACTCTTTTTTTTTTTTGTTTTAAATCAACATTTCTACCACTTTAGTGTTACTCTTTTTATTTTAATCCGACGGTGATCTAGCTGGGGTTAGGTGCCTTGCTCATGGACATGCTAATATGTGGCAAAACCAGTGATCAACCGTTTCAACTCATTTTGGAAACAGTTCTTTTCATTTTTGTCAGAAGGTGAACTCAGGTGAACATCCTGGTGTTCACAGGATTCTGTTCTTCAGGACTTTAAACGTTTGTTTCTCTGTTCATCTGAGATTTTTTTCAGTTCTAACTGCAGAAAAACGTATTTTTACTATGACTGCTTTAGAAATGCGGGAACGAATAAATGACTGGATGTCACAGATCAGGTGCAAATGTCCAGAGATCCAGTGCTTATCAGAATGGTCAGCCAACATCCTAATACTTGGTGGGGTCATTGACTGTATATGAGAACTGGACCGCATGAGTGTGACATCATCCACAGAAAATGGCTTACTTCCAGCTCCCACCAAATGATGTCAATTCAGTCGATATTTTTAACAATACGGACGCCGCTATGTTGGACCCAGATGTTGGCAACAAGCAGTGATTGGTCCGAATTGGTCTGAGTCAGCGCTCCTAAGGCAACCACTTTGGCCAATCATGAGTGAGCTTGTTGGAAGTCCGCTCTTGAAAGTGCGCTACACAAAATCTGTCAATGAAACGTTCTGAACGCTGGTTGTGGGGGCCCGCTGGCAACGCCTGCTTTTATTGAGGCATCCGATTGGTCAGTTTAGAACTTGAATAACTGGAACTAAAAGTAAAAATATACATTAAAAATGAGGATTATCGAGAACATGTTTAAAAAAGAGCAAGAATGGTTATTCAGACATAAAGAAGGACTGAGTAATAGCTGTTTATTTCTCCACAGAAGTCTATGAGATTTTGGTTTCTTGGAGCCAGCAGACACTTCCTGTTTGGGACACCAGAACACTCAGTCCAGTTTATCGTGTTCAGTCTGCCTTTAGCTGGTGGTTTTTGAGGCATCCGAGGTGCAGAGGTGGAAA
The DNA here is from genome assembly GCA_014656515.1 of Oryzias celebensis. Classification (NCBI taxonomy): domain Eukaryota; kingdom Metazoa; phylum Chordata; class Actinopteri; order Beloniformes; family Adrianichthyidae; genus Oryzias; species Oryzias celebensis. Next base: position 4,635,426 of record BNCR01000003.1, read on the forward strand.
AGTCAGCCTCTGGTTGAAGGATAACTTGTTTGGTTCCCGCCCTGTCTGTCTATGTGTCGACGTTTCCGTGGGAAAGACACTGAACCCCACATTGATCCTGCTGGTTATAGGTTGGCAGTAAGACAGCAAAGCCTCCATCAGCGTGTGAATGTGTGTGTGACCGTAAAGCGCCTCGGACCTTCAATGAAGGTAGAAAAGTGATATACAGATATACACCACTTACCATTTAAATGGATGAAGTGCAGGCTCAAAGCTCAGTCTTTAGATTTTATAAAAGTTTATTGCAGTTGTATTTACTTCTTCTACAAGTAAATCTAAATATTCCGGCCGTAAAAATAGCTGTGGTTACACCGATGTCAAAATGACCAAAGAAGGTACCTGAGTCCTGTGTGGAGTCTGTATGCTCCCCACTGCTCTCCCCTTTAAACCCACCTTCTGTAAAGGTGGAACATCCTGGATTGTGGTTTGACAAAAACGACTGCAGGTCTGATATTTTCCATTTGCGCTGAGAGATAGAGGCTGCTCTGTGTTTTTATTGAAAGACTTTCTGCAGTTATCCATGAGTGACTGAGTTTTTCTGGTCAATTTAAGGCCCCACTTTAGCGGATTCAAGCGGACACAGCCCGGTGCCGAGAGGACCCCAGCATTCTCAGTTTGATTATCCGGATGTCCAAAGTCAGATCAAGAAGAAAAGATAGGAGGATTGAGCTGAAGAACTTGGTAATTGATCGGTAATTGACTTGGCATTGATGGTGGTAGAACCACAAAGTGTTCTCCGCTCATTTCAGGATGTTCTTGAGCAAAGGAATCCTCAGGTTTCACAAACTGCTGGTTCATTCCATAACGTTCTACCAGCTGCTTGGCCTTTTTTCTGTAAATAATGAGAATAACAGTCTATCTGCATTTTCTTCTTTTCCAGGATTTGTGAAGGATCTGGCGCTACCTGACCCGTTTTGTTGGCCGCCGTGGTCCAAACTGAAGACCTTTTTTTGCAGCTTTTTCCTCCAAGGTAACATCCTCTGCTATGATGTAATGTCCTGCTCTGACCTTTTAACCATGAGGTTGTTTGTGGTCGACTGAAGACCGCAAGTCATTTTTCACAAAGTATATAGTAAAAAGCAGGAAGAAAACCTAGTTTCAGCTCAGCATATTGGATTCATTTAGCCAAAAAATGCATTTAGAAACCTTTTTTTGCTCGATTCAGCTTTGTAAAAACACAGCTTACATAAACCATTGCTCATCACACAGGTTCTGCTCCTTCTGAACGTCTGATGTAGTTTGAAGACACAGATATTTATTTCTCCGTTAGATTGGTGGCTGTTGTGAGATTTTCAGTCAGAGGCAGATGAACGGCGCTCAGCTGTTAGCGGGTCTCCACAAGCTGTGCTCCATTCTGGACTCAGGGTGCTTTAAAACGCCCACAATTTATTCAAAAAGGATCATAAACTGTTCTGATTCTTTTCTGCGTCTGTTTTTTTATTTACTTTAAACCCACAAACTGCTGCAACTTAAGTTTTCCTAAACTGGAGGAAAGGGGGGAAGCATTGCATGTTTTTCCTCACCTTAATAACAATTAAATGTTTATTGAAGTTTCAATCATAAAGAAAAATATTCTGGATGGACAGTAATTGATAGCATTGACTGTGAATAATAAACTGGACTGAGTGACCCCTCCCCCTGGCGTTCCAAACAGGAAGTACATCTTTTTTTTTTACATGTTCTTGATAATTCTCTTTTCCATGGTATTTTTTCTGTTGTGCAAGTTTTTCAAGTTATAAACTGGCCAATCAGACGCCTCAATAAAAGTAGGTGGAGCCTGCTGGCTTCCACGTCAAACGTTTAAAATGTTTCATGGACTTCTAATGGGTTTGCAACAAGCCCACTCCTGAATGGAGAGAGTGGTTATCATAGAAATGGTGACTAAGACCAACTTGGACCAATCCCTGCTGAACGTTGACTCCGGTTAGTGGCCTCTCGGGCACTTTTCGAGGTCGTGCAGTGGCTGTTACAGTGACAGGTGGAGCTGACGCCATTAAAAAATTGGGCCGCCACAGGGTGAATCGCCTACGGCAGCAGCTCTGGCTGGACGATGTGTAAATGTCTCCATACTGCCACTGTCCATAACAAGTGCCCCCAGCCAACCGGGCCTGGGGGTATATAAAAGGGCCATTCTGCACGTCTGAATTCTGCCATCTATATTCATGGCTGCAACGGCATGAAATCTTGAAGATTCTGCCACCGATGTCTCTCCATCACGCGGTGGCAGATGTATTTGTGACCGCAGCAGTACTGACGGTATCTGGCTCCAAAATGGATGCTTCCATGTTGCTCAAAAAATGGTGACTGAAGTGACTTCTTTTCATTGGAGCAGGGAGTAAACCTTTTTCTATGGATGACATCACACTCACTCAGTCCAGTTCTCATATACAGTCAGGGAACCAAACCAGACACTCGTTTTTAAGTAGATCCGAGTTCACTTCTTCTATCTACTCCAAAGTCCAGCTAAGCTTTGACATTCACCAAACTGAGAGAACAAACGTTGGTTTACAAGCGTAGTGTGAAGGGCACCCCTAACTTTTTTTGGACTGTACCATAAGTTCACTACAGGAGTGTTTGAGGTGGAGCGGTAAACTGTAATGAATGCACCATTTCAGTCTGGAGTGCAGCCATCCTGATACATGAACTTCTAGCACATATAGAAAGTAGCATGGATGAAAGACGGATGGGTCTCTCTTTCCCACCACAGTTCATTTTCTCTGCAGTGGAACTACAAAAGGAGCAGAAATCTCCTGCAAAAACACATTCTCACAATGCGGCACAGCATGAGAGACATAAAGCAAGCCAGCCCCGCTAGTGGAAAAACCCTAAAAGTAATGAGCACTCCAAGCACAACAAACTCCTGAATGGAGAGCGTGGAAGCTGCCGTGATAAACTTGTCCTGGGTTTTAATGCGCAGCCTCTATTAATAAAGTGTTGGCGTCGTTAACACTACCATCAGGACCTAGAATGACCCCAAACTGTTTTCTGATCTGGACCCGCAGGCTTTTGGAAGCAAAGCCCCAATGTTGAGGCAAACGTCTACTGTGAGCAGCACAGGTGGGTCTACACCACTGCTGGAGGGAGTTTTAGGGTTAATATTTAGAAATCGTTTTTTTTGCCTTACTACTGAGAGCGCAAATAAATAAACAGTGTTATATCTGTTAATAATTATGAATACAGTTTTGATTCGTGTGGGGGTGCATCTGGGCGTGTTGATGAATACGATTCCAATGGGAATCTGAAACTGAATGTGTACTCGTTAGAGACGGAACAGGACTAGAACAGAAGGCAGGTGCCCTTGGTGTAGTAATACATTTGTTTCTTCTATGCACCCCTTTAGAATATTTCTTGTATTTATTTTTATTTTGTCCTAGCTTTCCTTTTAAAGTATGTCAAAAAAATATCAAACAACACAAGGTGTCCCCCACCTTCACATAACAGTAGCTAGGATAGGCTCCAGCTTCCCTGTGTTTGGAAAATGGATGGATTTGTAGACGTTGTTTATATTAAAGCTACATGTCGGTCATTTGATTTATTCATTGCATAAAATCAGATCAGAAGCTTCAAAATGAAACGAGTGGTTACTTATATAAGCCATCCTGAAAATGCAGTTTGGCTCATAGATTGATGTGACTAACAAAAACATTAAATTATTTTTGATCGTTTTTTTTAAGAGCTTTACATGAATTGCTTTAAGAAGACTTTTTTTTGTGAAATTGTGCTTTATAAATCATTTAAATTAATTTAAATTGAATTCAGGATTTTTGAAAAAGTTGCTGCCCGTGTCCTTGTCGGAGCGCATTACACCAGCTCTTGCTTTCCTCCACTGGCTGCCTGTTCATTTTAGAGTTGGCTTTAAGATTCTTTTATTTGTTTTTAAGTCTATGAGCGGTCCGGCCCCGCGTTTCCTCGCTGAGCTTCTCTCTCCTTACACTCCAGCCCGTTGTCTCAGGTCCGACGGTGATCGTCTCCTTCTAAAGGGAAATGCAGGGGTAAATCAGCCTTTTCTATCTGTGCACTGAAGCTTTGGAACGCTTTGACTGTAAATAAGAGACAACTTCCTCACTATCCATGTCTAAAACTCGACAAAAGACTCATTTTTACAGCCAAGCATTTGTTCCCACATGAGATTTAGTTCTGTTGTTTTATTGTCAACTTTTTATTGTGTTTTATGTTTTTTACCTTCACATTTTTTTCCGCTTATTTACAAAATTTGTTTTTTGACAGTTTTTTAAATGAAGTTTAGCATTAATATACATCACTTTTGTTCAATTTTTAATTGTGTCAATGCACTTTGTAAATAAAGATGATGATTGTTTTTCGATATGTTTGCCTCCAAACTCTCTTTTATGTAAACCGGCCAAAAACAAACAAAAAAATCTTGTAATTTCAAAGAGAAGGATGCTCATGTAGAAGCGAGCGGGGGATACGGCGGTGATGGGAATAGGAGATACGCCTCAGGATTCAGGACCGTCATCTTCCCTGAAAGTGAAAGTGAAAATGGCTTAGTTCGGAAACGTCTTCGTCTTCGCCTCATAAATGTTTGTGGTCTATTTTCTGCGCTGCGTAAAACCGCTTGATGTTATTAAAACTTTCATCTGCAGTAAGACTCAGATGAGTAATCAGTTAAATAGAAGTCGTTTGCTGTATCTGAGATGTTGAGCAGGCGAACAGTAAGATTTAACATTTATTTCTTCAGCAGTAGTTTTCCCACTAACTTTATTGTCATTTAAGATGTTTCCGTCGCTGATAGGAGAAAAAACCAGGAAGTCGGCTGCAGCTCCTGCTCCTGCTGAGTGAACTGGAAGGGAAAAATAGGAGCAACTCCAGAGTAGATCATTGGGTCTCCAACTTCCTTAATTTTTAAAGACAAAGCATTTACACAATGTTTGTTTGCTATAAATTCACTCAATGACTCCAACTACCATCCCTCTGCACTTTGGTGGACTTAAAACACTGCATTTTCTCAGGATGAATGGATAAATCAGGATTTATCAGAAAAAGCAAAATTATTGTTAAAAAAACAACAACAACCAAATGATTCTGGGGTGCGTAAAAATAAATTTATGATTTGTACTTTCCTAATGATTAAAAATGTGAACTTCCTGTTTCCTTTAAAACCTCGCCCCCGAATGAAAGGCCCTCCCCGTCCGTTTCCTGCAAACATCACAACACCAACAGCAGTTTCATAGTGTGTCTGCTAAATATGCATGCAGCTGCTGCTCCGCGTCGTTTCCTTGGAAACGTGGCTTATTAGCCACCATTTATTAACCATTCCTGGTTAACAACTAAAATATCTCGTAAAATAACAACCAAATTCAGACTTGGACACAAATTTCATTTGTGAACGATCTAAGAGAAGAAAATAATAAAATTAGGTAGTACATTTACAAAACAACATCGTAGAAATGTTCTGTCAGAATTGGTGAGGTAACCTTTTATTAGTTACACAAAATTGTGTTAAACAGCGTTCTGTTGCCAGCTTTTCCGGTCTAAACCGTAATCTGGAAGTCACTTTAAAAATTTCGTTTTGATGTTGGCATTGCGTCTGACATCACAGTGAAAAGGATCCATTGGATTAGAGCATTGGATTATCTCGTCCATTTGTCTCTTTATAAATCCAAAAGTTGAGAATTGAACTGGTTGTAAATAATCAATGTTTAAAATGTTGTTTTTACATGTCTCTGATAACTCTTATTCCTTCTGGGTGGTTCCAAAGCAGAAAAAGTTCTTATAAATATAGTGTAGTGTCTTTTTTTAAAGTTGGTGACATTTCACCTCTTATCCAAAAGGATTTCACAACTTTTAAGTCCCACTCTAACTGTATTTTTCTATTATAAAATCATTCCTCGTGGGCTTTTAAATCTGATTGCACAGTTTTTAGACAAAATCAAAAAGCCTTTTTCATTTTTAGGACGTAGCTTCTGCAGAGCGGCAAGAGTTCATTAAAAATTTGCCTCTTGAGATGTGGGCTGAACTATTTTCCCACCAGTCCTTTGTTTCCCCTCCCTCCCACTATCTTACAGCACCTCACATTCATTGTATTTATTCAACAGCTGATTTTCAGTGACAATTTTCAAACGAGAAAAATTTCTTCTTACATTCAAATTTAGTGTTTTATTCAATGCATGATCATGAATTCATCTGAATTCATTTCCAGTCAGAACATGCTCTTAACATACGAAGCCCCCCACCCCCCACCCCCCCCCCCCAAAAAAAAAAAAAAAAAAAAAGCATAACCACAAATAAAGAGAGAAAAAAGTTTCAGGATTTACAGTTAGTTTGGAAACTCCTTGTTGTTGGTTTTTTTCTGAACATAATTGCAGCAGAAGTTTGTTTTATAGGCCAGCTTTTGTTTCAGTCTGTGTTGCAGGAATGACATCAGTGTCTCTGTGTTGAGACAGGAAAATCTTAGCCCACTTCTGCTCCCATAAAAGCAGCACAATAATGAAATGACTTCACAGCGGGTCTCTAATTAAACCAGCAGACCTCTGCCGTGGAGCTTTTACTGGGCCGAAAGACTGGGAGCAGCGCCGCACGGAGGACAGTGTCGTCAGTCTCACGGTTAACGGTGAACCTCTGCATCTCCATGGAAGTGTTGTGCCAAGACAGAAGCTCCAAACGGTGAAGGGGTTTAATTATTGCTTTTCAGGCAGAAAAGTGGTCTCGGTCAAAACGCCAAAGGCCACCGCTGTTCCTGCGTGACGTTAGAGGCTGGCTTGTCTGACTGGGTGATGCATTAATAACGGAGCGTGTTCCTGCCACAGCAGGCGGCAGAAAACAGCATCACTTCCCTTCCTCAAGGAATCCCCGCTCTGTTGTTTAATCAGAGAAGTAGAGCATTCCTGGGTGTCATGCCAATGTTCTTCTTCTATCTCGTTGTGACTCAACATCATTTTGTATGAGAGAATAGTAATATGAAGACCCACTCCGAGCATCTTTTAGTCTATTTTCAAAGCATTCCCAGTGGTCTTTTAAATTATGGTTATTTTTCCCAAATAAACAAACCTGTCTTGTTTTCTAGGACATAGTTTCTGCAGAGCGCCAAGAGTTTATTTGGTATTTGCTTTTGAGTTGACTGTTGATGCCCACAACTTATTTCCCATTATTCCTGTGTTTACACGCTCTCTCTCAAATCCCCAACCTAACATTAGCGGCGCAACAAAAATGATGAGCAATATTAGAGCTATCCTCTTGATTCACAATGAGTTGAACGAAAAAATACTCAGAATCACTAATGTAATCTTAAGTTTCTTAATGTATGTCTTATATCAGGAAGAACATTTTAAAACCCTAAAAACAGCATTTCCATCAGAGTGGGTCTTTAGGAACTTCTGATTCCACTGAGCGGTCTGGTTCAGAATGGTCCAGAGAGTTTCCACTCAAAGTTGGACTGTACGGCAAATGCGGGGTGAAGCTAACAACAACAATGGAGGTCGTCTAGCAGCTCAGTTTTTTTCCGCTTGGTTTTTGCAACTTGTATGTACAAAGCATTTCATGTTTGAGGATTGTGAATGGCGAAGAGGAATACAGTCGCATTCTTGGTGCTTTTTTTATCGTAATGACTTTCCGTCAATCAATGGGTTTCAGCTGTAGCTCCGGGCAGAGCGGTCCATTCCATTTGTCCATGGATCTACAACCAACAGGGACCCAAAAATGGTACGGTCCAGTCCAGCTTAATAGGTCCATATTATAATGGAAACGCTCAAAATACCAGACCGGACCAGAACGGTACCGCTCAATGGAAATGAGGCTTGATTGTTGCTTCTTTTATGTAACTCCATCACGTTTAGCATAACTCGTCATTGCTTTTCCTTGGATCAAAGAAAGTCGCGATTCCCGAGCTGGCATGTGAGAAGGATGGCAGCATAAACAGGGAAGTATTTAACACTTCAACCAGTAAACAAGCCCGATCTCTCTCCTCCTCCCTCAGGGAGCAGGTCCACCTCACAGCCTGCCTGTTTACCATGCATGCGTTCCCCCAAGAAGTTTCACAAAAACTCCATTTACAGGAACTTCAAAGAGTGTCCAGACTTGCCAAAGGGGAGGAAAACTATCTTCTATCATCCTGCTTAATTACGCCCGCAGCAAACGAGCTTCTCTTTCCCTGATGATGGATGCCATGCAAATAAACTGCTGGAAGGAGGGAGGACGATGCTGCACAGGGAGGGAAACAGATAGAAGGGGGAAAAGTGGAATTAGATGGAAGGTAGAGCCTCATCATTTTTAACATTTCACCGGAGACAGTGATGTCTTTATTCAGCCGATGTTGATGGGTGGGGCGGGTTAACTAGTGGTCCGTGCACTGTAGCAGCAGCTTGAAGCCTCATTGATTCGCTGTTGGGTCGGCTGGTGCTGAGATCGTGGTGGGGTCATTCCAATTAGAGATGGAGCCAGGGCGTTTAATGAGCAGGGGGGATGAAAGGGTTGCCAATTACTCCGGGCTGCTTTGTACTGATAACAACCTGGTGCTGTAAAGACCCAGCCTGATTAACCTTCAACAACTCTACCTTTGTTCACTCTTTTCATAAAGAAAAACCTCCTAGGAGGGGGTGGGGGTAAAGCAGAATTGCCCTCGATGTCCGAGCTGTTTTTTAGAATTGGGTGTTTTTGCACTTTAAGTGTTGGCCTCTTAATTGGGGTTTATTGGGGTCGGTGGCGCAGCGTTAAAGGGGACGTACACGCAGATGGCCTTCTGACTTCAGACGCTTTTGGACCGGGTGCCACCAAGAGCGGTGAGGCTGCCCTCAGTCTGCAGATGGGAGGATGGATGGGAAGCATGCCGGTCACATCAGCAAAGTAAATCTGTGACTTTTCATCATTGATTGTATATAAAAACTGGACTGGACTGCCCCCTCACCCCCGACGTTCCAAACAGGAAGTACCCACTGATCCAAGAAGTAAAAATCCTGTAGGCTTTTATTGTTACTCAGTCATTTTATTTGTATTTCTGTAGTTCAAGTTATTCAAACTGACTAATCAGATGCCTCAATAAAAGTAGGTGGAGCCTGCTGGCCTCCACGTCCAATGTTCAAAACGCTGGATTGAGACATTCTCATGCTTTCAAGTGGTAGGGCGTGGCCTTTCAAAAAGCTCACTCCTGATTGGTGAGAGTGGTTGCCATAGAAATGTTGACTCAGACTGACTTGGACCAATCACTTCTTATTAACAACGTCTGGCTCCAACATGTCCATATCGCAAAAAAGTTGCGACTAAATTGACTTAATTTTTTCGGAACCAGAACCGTTTTCTACGAGCGACGTTTATGGACTGTATATGTGAACTGGAGCAAGGGAGTGTGCTGTCACCCATAGAAAATGGTTGACTTTTGATTTCAGCAAAGTCAATGCATTTTTTTTTTGCAGTACAGATGTCACCATGTTGGAGCCAAACTTCATCACTAAGCCGTAATTGATGAGTTAGTCTGAGGGATCGTTTCTATGGCAACCACTTTCACCAAAATGTGTCAATCAAATGTTTCAGACATTGGTCATGGGGGCCAGCAGGCACCGCCAACCTTTATTGAGGCATCTGATTGGTCAGTTTATAACTTAAATAACTTGAACTACAGAAAAGAACATCATGGAAAAAGCTTCTTGGTGCCAACAAGTACTTCTTGTTTGGAACTCAGTCCAGTTCACATATACAGTCAGTGCTTCTCACACCCTTAGTATATGAATCTTATCTAATCTTATCAATTATGTGGTCTGAATCCTCACAATGATGCTGCTCTGAGTGACCATAACTTGTGCCTTTTATTTCGGAAAAAGCTACTATTCATGAGGAATATTACACATATGATACCACACACACCCACCCACACACACACACACACACACATACATATATATATATATGTGTGTGTATATATTTACAAAGCTTTTCAACAGTCCACAGGGTAAAGGTTACTGTGGTTCAAAAATGTCCAGGCTGATTTCTGGAAGAGCTCATCAGTCTTTATTGGGTCTCTACTTGCTTTATTAATTTCTAAACTAAGATCTATTGATCACAACTCAAGACCTAGATTTTTTTTTTTTTTTGCTCCAACCGAAAGTTTACTGTTTTTTGGGTTTTTTTGGCTTAAAGGGAATTTTCTTTGATATATATGATCCCTGCAGCGTTTTGGAAGCATTTCAGGTTTCATTTATATAAAAAGGTTTCAGGGTTTTATCTCTTTGCTGCAACTGCTGTCAAAAATGTGCAGTACAAACTCAGGAGGGAGTTTCCAAAATGTCTCAGAAGTTTGGCAAAGACTCTCAGTTTCCTCAAATGAGTCGCTGAGTCAGCTTTTATGCAGAACTCTTTTCTTATCTTCTTACGTCATTTCAGCGGAAAGAAACTCATCTGACAGGGTTCTCTGTTTATTTTCTTTTTCAGGTGAAAATGCAAGAAATGCTGGTTAGTGGTAAAGCTAACTGTGATTGGTTGAAGCCAAAGTCTTCCAGAGACACAAGTTCTCTAGAGTTCTTTAGGGTCACCAGAACCATGAATGTAAGCTTTTTTTGGTCTTATTGGGAGTTCACGTCACATTTGAAGATTATTGATATAATGGGATTATGAGTGAAATATTTGAATTTATGGATTTTAAAATGGACACAAACCAGGAATTCTCAAACAGAGGTGTTGGAACCATTTCCCATTGAGTCCCATGTTAAAAAGCAGTGAAAATAAATGTAACGTTTACATCCCGGGGGCCCAAAACTCTCACTTTGTCTCACCTTATACCTAAAAAAAATGAAGTTTACTGTTAAAAAAGAGAAACGTCTGTGAATTCTTCGGGTCATTTCAAAGGCGACGAAAGTCAAAGCCGCTTTTAAATGAACACAAATTTGATAATGACACGAAGACACAAAGCCGTCCTCGTTTATAGCTGACAGTAATCGTTGAACACGCAATAAAAACGTTAACTTTAAGAAATCACACACAAACTCTGTTCAGGAAAGCAAAATCCTTGGAAAAGTGTGATTCCCGCCTGCAGTCAGCGCACACACATGCCCAGAGATCCAAAGGAATTGGATTTTACGGATGAGATGGGGGGCGGGGACCTCCTGAGGGGTGAGGGGTTAAAGACCCAGTGTAAAAGGCCCAAGAGAAATAAGAAAAAAGGATTTAATCTTTTTTTAATGATAGTCTTTTTATTCCGAATGCTTCACGTTTGTTTAATAAATCTAAAGTTCAATTGAAAGGATTTCTATTCTTAAGGATAAACATCTGAAACATGAACCTGTGTTTTGAAGGCTAAAGAAGTGCTTTTGGATTTGCGATTGGATTTCTTGTGGTTCCTTCAGGCTGCCGTACTAAAGCTGCAACAGAACATTAATTTATCCCACTTTTACTTTTCAGGATAAACAATTGTTTATGTACAGAACATCTGGATATTTGTCACTGCCTGTACTTTGTGCTTTAATCTTAGATGATATTTTTGAAACTAAGTTTCCTGAAACCACTATTATGTCCTTCCCACATTAAAATGAAGTGATGCTTTGTGGATCGAATTAACCACGTTTATTTTTTTGAAGAACTCTGAATGATGCAAAGGCTCTGCCAGGGATTTTGCATGTCAATTTTGCATCTTGAAATTACAAAACAGATCTTGCACAATATGGAAGATGATTTGCATGAGGAGCAGGAGGCAAAATGTGTTTGTTTGCGTCCCTTTAGGGTGGAAGTTCATGATCAGGAAAAGCACATTTCAGTTAGATTTGTGCTGTTCTGTGCAGAATCTAGGCTTAAAACAGTTCAATTCATCAGAAGTGAAATATTTTGATTCAAATATGACTAAAACCAAGTGTATTTACTAGATTTAATAACATTTTACCTGAGTTAAAGTAATATTGGTCAGTATTCACAGTACGCTGCAATTTTTTTCAAAATTGAAACTATTTTTGATGTGTAATGTCAATTCTCCAAAGAAAAGTCATGAAAAAGGTTAAAATTCAAATTACAAGATTGCACTCTTATTTCCAGTAAGTAAAACCGCCTCTGAAATTGACACAAATAGCTTTGAATTAAAAACTCCCCAGAATCGCAATTTTAAGCCAAAGTTTCTTTGTATACGTCCTCCATCATGATGATGAGCATCTAAGGTAGCATCTCCCATCACTGGTTTTTGATCACAGACGGGTAGAAAGGATTTTTCCCTTTAAAATATTTTGTTTTGCCATCAAATCATCCACATCGCTGAACAGATAAGCCTTTGTGACCTCCAAACCCGGCATATGTAAGAAGTCTGTTTCCTCCACAGTGGAGGAAGTTCTGACCCGACCTGACATGTTCCTCTGAGACCTGCTCGGAAGACGGCATGCACGCTCCAGCAAAGCGGGAATTAATCATATATACAGGGCAAAATGCATGATGTGAAATGTCGGCTTTTAAATAATCACTTTAATGGAGCAAGATCTTAACAAGCTGAGAAGAGCCTCGGGGTGAAAGCAGAAGAGCTTTAGATGCATTTTAAATCAAAAGAGGATTTTTTTTTCCCCACTCACTTTTATTTATGTGGAATTTATGTGACAGACTCTCCACTGTATTACGCTTTAAAGAAGATAGACTTCATGTAAATCAGCAGAAGGGGCCAATAATGTTCATTTGATGAAGGGAAAATGTTCCATCTCCCCACAGCGGCTCGGCTTCACATGCTGGAAATAATCCAGGGAGGGTTAGGATAAACCCAGGCTTCGCCTCACTCGCTGTCTCCTCCCAGATCAGATGAGATTAGGATAGTGCTAAGGAGCTCAGGGGAGGAGGCAGCGGGGCAGGTGGGCACTAAGGGGCAGGAACTCGGGATGGCAGGGCTCTACCGGTTTTTCTAGCTGGAGCCGCGCTCTTCTCCGGGTCTTCTCTTCAGTTCCGATGCAACTCTAGTGGTCAGATTTTCTTTAGTTTACGTTCCCTTTCTAAAACAGTTTGAACCTAAAGCTTTCTGTCAAACTGTGATGTGAAACGAGGAGCCTTCAGAAGATGCTGAAGCCTCAAGAGCGTGTAAGATTCAGTTTTTAATGTCCTGTTGAATCGCTCACAGGAACAGACATTCTCTTCATGTTGACAGACGCATTTCAGTGACAGAATAAAGAATTTGGTTCAGATCATTGAATTTTGATGCTTTTAATTTTCCTTTACTGAAATCTTACAAAGACATGCAGGTTATGACAGCTATCGGAAACAGCTTTTCTTGCGTCCTGGAAACAAAATATTCTGATATTTTCATCTTTTCTCCATTTTTGTGCATTTAAACTGTAATTTCTGATGTTATTGATCAAAGAATCAGGAGAGATTTGGTTTGTCTTTGTTTCAGGGAGTCATGGCGAGCTGATGCCAGAGGAGCAGCGGCTGATAGTGGAGTTATGTGTTAAAGGTCGTCTCTTCAGTCCTTTTGCTGCCTTGAATCCACTCATCCTCATCAGCTGGTAGAGAAACTTGTTTTTGGCGATGGGGAGGAAGAAGATTCAGATCACACGGATTGTAGACGAGAGGAACCGTCAGGTCAGTGTCTCTTTCTCCAAATGTCTTCGTATGTCACACCAGGTCTCGACCTTCGATGTGGACTCCAATGTTTTTGACTCGTATTTGTATATTATATTAACTTTAACAACATTTTAACAAAAAAAGTCTGCTTTTGGTTTTCCTGTGTCCTGGTGTGTGTTTGACCTGATACCTGACTGAAGAACTTCATACATTTAGTAAAATGCTTAAATAAATCATTATCTATGCTTGATGTGTGAAAATAACGTCCAGTTGCTGGTTCTGGTCTGTTGCAGAACAGCTCAGGGCAGTAGATCCTCTGAGTTCTGCGGGTTGTGGAGTTTGTAGGCTCTGGTTCAGCCCGTTTAGTCCGACCTGAGCCCTTTCACAGGTTTATCACAGCCCTGCAGAAGGCTTCTGCAGAAAAACCCACGGTTCTGTTGCTGCCGGTTCGTCTTCTGGAGCAGATCTCTGCTGGGAGCTGCAGAGAACTCCTGTTTCACTCTTCAGAGTTCACCGAGCAGAACCGCTGGCGAGGGCAGTAATTTGGGGTTAGTGGCATCGGACAGCACCCTGTGATTAGCAGGGTGGGTCAGCGTTAGGGACACAGAGTGGCCTTCTCTCCTCGCGTCTCCTCGTTCAGCCACACTGCTGCCCACTGGAATCCCGCGCTGTCTGTCTCCTCTAAAAATACCCCCCCCCAACAGCACAACAAATACCAGCCTGTCTGGAAGGAAAGGCGCACGCTCTGGGAATAGGGATGTGGCTGGAAAATAAATATCTGGGAAAATGTTTGTATTTGACGTTTGGTTGATTTGAGCTGAAGTTTCCTCAGATAGACACTACTTCAGCTGTCCGGTCTGCGCTGTCGTATTTTTAGAATCTCAGGTTCTATTTTTGGAAGTTGGCTTGTGGTTTTGTTTCATCTGTCAAACACGCGGACTGTTTTTAGCTGCCATTTTAATTCTGCGCCGCAAAACATACAGAAGAGCAGAGAAATGACTGCAAAGCAGGAAGAGAGAAGGTCCGTTTCATCTCGTTTTACAGAAAGAAATTACACTCAGGATATCAATGATGCTTTTGAAGCTTCGGTGAGCACCGGAGTCTGCAACCTTCAGCACTTTAAATGGTCTTTTTGATGTTTTAAACATGTTCTTGTAGCATTTGTCTGTTGATGGAGGACGTATGTTAAGAAACTTAGGCTCAAAAAAGCATTTCTGCATATTTCTTTATTCAAATTGTTGTAGATCAGGAGCAGACACAAAAGGCCGCTAGAAAAAATGAGATTTGTGACAGAAAATGCGCTTGACGTACCCCAAGCTCTCTGCTCCGCTCCATTCTGATGCATCCACTTGTACGGCTGGATCGCTCCGATATTGTTCACCATTTTGTTGACCTGTAGTGTTAGGTTGGAAGCCAGTGGGAGAGCATGTAAGCAGAGAGCTCTCAGTTATGGGTGATGGGAAGAGGGGACGGAGTTTCTCTGCGCCAACAGTCCCGCCCACAACTCAGAGGTGAATTTCTAATGACTCCTTCCGCTCTGCAGAAACTTTGTCCTAGAAAACGACACAGGTTGTTGGATTTTGGCTGAAAACGGTATAATCATCATTAAAAGACCACTGGGGACGATTTGAAAAATGATTAAAGATGATCGGAGGATCAAAAACTGTATAAAAAAACTAAACATTTTTATTAGAAATAAATATAAAACAGAAACAAGAAAACACATTTTGCTATTTTATACGCAGCCTCATCATTGTCATCATTAAATATGAGATTTTTGCTGATTCAGGAGTTCTGTATTGATATTTTAGATTTACTGAAAGTGTAACAACAAATGATTTAGTGAATGTAAAGTGATAAAATAACCAAATACATGTTTAAACTCTGCTTCTGTTTCTGTTTTCATTGCTTGTGGATTTTGTGTTTTTTGTTACTCTGCCGCTACATCTAACTGTGTCAGACAACATGTATGAAAAACAGAATAATAAAAACTCATCTCATCGCTTCATGTTAATTCTGCTCGCTTGATCGAGCGGCCAAACTGCTGCAGCCAAACTTCCCTGAACAAGAGAGCAGCTACAGGAAAGAAATCCTGTAAAACACGAGACCCGTTAAATCCAGAACACCTGATACTGAAGGGAGACGTCTGAGAGCCTCAGGACGGCAGATTCAGCAGAAGCTCTGGAAGGAGGACAGGAGGAGGAGAGAGATGCAGATGATTCACTGCAGGGAGTTTGAGAGCTTGTGATCAGCGGTGTGTGGGCTGACGCTTCCACAGAGCCGACTTTAGCCGGCTGTTTTACAGGAACACGCCGGTGTCAGAATGACTGAGGTCTGTGTAACGCTGTGGTGGAGTGACAGCACATGCCTGGGCTTTGTTTGACTTCTATAAACGCCCCTCCCAGAATACTTAAAACATCTTAAGTTTGTAATCATCGAGGGAGGAAATAGGCATGACTCAGATCACAGGTTCCCTCCCACTTTATCAGGAACAACAGAGCCGTGGCAGAACTTCAAGTTTCTGCAGTTTTTTCAATCAAAAAATAATAATACTGTCACTCAAGCAATGAAAGTTAACTATTTTAGAACAAGTAAAGTTAATTCATCAACTCTCAAACTGACGGAGGAATATTTGACAGTTTATTCTTTTCATAAAGTTCATGATCAGACGTTGGTCTTCCATGTTGCTTTGAAAAAAACTGTTAAACAAATGAACGGATTTCAGTTTATTTCAACGTTTTCTATTTCTGATAAAATTCAGCTTTTCTTTAGTCTAAAAGGAATTATATTTGGATGTGAAAAATTGTTTTCTCATATTTTAGCTCCACATATGTGTCAGTGTTCTGTTCCTGCTCTGAAATCAACTATATCACTAAAACTGTTCAGCTCCCCTTATATATCAACAGCACCTCTGTGCCAGTTAGTTGTCAGCCTCTTGTCAGAGTCATCCTTATCCTGACCTTGATCCTGACCCTGACTCTGCCTGATCCTGAACATGCCTGATCCTGACCCTGTTTGACCCTGACCCTGCCTGATCCTGACTCTGCTTGACCCTCCCTGACTCTGCCTGCCTGATCCTGGTTATCCTCCCTGATCTTGACTCTGTCTGCCTGATCCCAGCTCTGCCTGCCTGATCTTGACTCTGCCTGCCTGATCCTGGTTCTGCCTGCCTGATCCTTACTCTGGCTGCCTGATCTTGACTCTGCCTGCCTGATCCTGGTTATCCTCCCTGATCCTGACCCTGACTGCCTGATCTTGACTCTGCCTGCCTGATCCTTTTCATCCTCCCTGATTTTGACTCTTCCTGCCTGATCCTGACCCTGCCTGCCTGATCCCAACTCTGCATGCCTGATCCTGACCCTGCCTGCCTGATCCCAACTCTGCCTGCCTGATCCCAACTCTGCCTGCCTGATCCTGACCCTGCCTGCCTGATCCTGACCCTGCCTGCCTGATCCTGACTCTGCCTGCCTGATCCTGGTTATCCTCCCTGATCTTGACTCTGCCTGCCTGATCCTGACCCTGCCTGCCTGACTCTAACCCTACCGAGTCCCTACCTCTGGTTTTTCTCAGAATTTAATGACCAGCCCAATAATCCAATCAGCCCTGCCCCTTCAGTGAGGAGGGTCTGACCAGTTCTTCCTGCCTGACTTCTATTCATTGTCACTTCCATCAGAAAAAAACTGTTCTCTCCCTATTTAGGTTTTTGCATTTTTTGGGGTTCAGCTGAAACATTTTCTAATTCTGACACTAAGGTCAAAATTTCTACAACAGAAGTTATTTGGATGAGCAGTGAAACGTTACAATAGTGGAAGACTTTAAGTCAACTTCAAGATAACGTCACCTGGATGAAGGAGAACCTTCATCATCTTGTAGAAAATATTCTTCCGATCCCGTTTAAGCCAAATTGTTTCCCACTTTTAAAGTGTATTTAGGTCAAGTTCAGTTCTGGTTTAGATTGGGTTCTAATGGGTTGTTGGGAAGTGGGCAGTTCTGTTAGAAGGCTGTGGGTTTGAGTCCAGGTGTAGCACAGTCCAGATTAGTTGGTAAAATAGTTTAAGATCAACCAAAGCAATCTCTCCTCCGGTCCACATCTAGTATCTGTTTTTTGTTTCTGGAGTTCATTCTGACAGGTGTTTGACAGGTGTTCAGGAACCTCAGGGGCGTCCTTCACTGTGGAATCCTCTCTTTGCTCTTGCAGGTGACTTTCATGAAGAGGAAGTTTGGTCTGATGAAGAAGGCCTACGAGCTGAGTGTGCTGTGCGACTGCGAAATCGCCCTCATCATCTTCAACGGCTCCAACAAGCTGTTCCAGTACGCCAGCACAGACATGGACAAGGTCCTGCTGAAGTACACAGAGTACAACGAGCCGCACGAGAGCCGGACCAACTCTGACATCGTAGAGGTGAGAGCCGAGGCGCCTCCTCCAGCTCTAATGTGGAAAGCATCACCGAAACCCACATTTCTGTGAGTGGAAGTCATTTCTGTGTCAAACGTGGAAGAGTTCCGGAGAACCTTTTTCACAGGGAACGAAGTAAGGCATTTTTTCTATGGTTATTTCCTAGAAAGCAGAAGTGCTGTCTCTGGAAGCTGTTCTTTTAAGCAGCATAGAAATGTTAACTGTTTTCCAGATGTTTACCAGAATAAATGACATTAGTAGCAGAATAAAAGCTTCAAAAATACAATTTTCTGACAATTCTACAGTTTTTATTGTCCAGCATGAAGGAAAACGTGACCAGTAAGCAGCTGCTTGGAATGATGTCACCTTTAAAAAAGAGACCGTGATGTTTTTGTTTCATGCATTCAGGTTAAAGGAGATATTTTTTGTTTAGAGTCCTAATTGGATAAAAACTCTCTGCATGGCCTCTTCCTGCTGTCTTTGCAGGTGGAGACCCGGGTTGTTTGCAAACCACTTCTTTGCTTTCCCCAAAGCTTGGATTTCCACCTCTCACTTTCCCACAATCACGTCTGTGCTTTCACATCTTAAGAGGACATCGAAATGAACTTAACTTCTTTAAGCGGTCCCCAACACCCAGTATGTGGACCGGTACCCGTCAGGAAGACAGTGGTACCGGGCTGCAGAGCAAAAACCACAATTATTTTCATGCTTTTTTTCTGATCAGTTTCTATAGGAAATTAAATTTTGACAAACTGCTGGACTCTCTCCACCACATCCGACTCATTATCTGCACATGTCAAGTCGCTCCGTCTCGCGTTGAAAACCCATTCGCTTCTTTCTAAAAGCGGCTGTTCCGACTGTTAAACTAAAACTTCCAAGCTAGCGCAGCTAGCAAAAAACATATCTAGAAAGTTTCTTATGGCAAAAAAGATCCAGAGAGGAAACAGAAGAGCCTTTAACTTCAAAATAAAACAGAGCTGTATTAAACATCGACAAAAAACAGGAGTTTTGACTCCAAATATGGACTCATTATGACAGTTGTTCTCACATATAATAATAATGCATAATATTCAGCAACCAGCTGTCAATGTTACAAGGATGTTGCTAATAAAGTTGTTCAGTTGATTCACTTTTATAATAGAAAATACCACTATTAATAACCATTTTTCCTTTATTTTTTTACCGTTTTTACCGCACATTAAAAGTCAGACAAGACTGAAGTTGGTCTCTGATCTTTGTCATTTATGGGTTAAATCTGTATCACATTTTAATGGCTCCAAACATGAAATGTAGTTAACAAATGAAGTTTAAAGCAGCTCCAGATATTTTACAGAAGGTAAAGAGATAAACTTTATCCTCAAAAGTTGAGAGAAACAGGAAGCTAAAAAAACGTGTCCTCGTAACAAAAACTATTGTCTGACATTAAACGGGTTCATGGCCTAAAAAGGTTTGGGGATCACGGCTATAACTGACTTCTATTTGATGTTAGATTTTCAGACTTTTGACACTCAGCATTTCCAAATAAACCTTTACTTTCCCAAAAAAGTAAAAACATCAGCTGCAACTGCTGAGCTCTGAATCCTGCTTGTATGTTCAGTAATAGCTGAGGTTTAGGCTGTTAGATTAGTGTCATTAAAAAGCCCGTGTCGGCACTAAAGAGTCCGGTTGGGCCTCCTGAAACCACAAGCAGACACCTGTGTCAGCGCTGCCATCGCGTAGGCTCCATTTGTTTATGTCCACAGATGGGAGGGGGACAGGCGATCCGGCTAACATGCACCCTGTTTGCATGTGGGTCTGTTCGCCTGCAACATTAGAGCACACAGTTTGAATATGTTTGTGGAACCAACCCCTGTGTCCAACAGACTCTTCAGGAGGCTTTTACCAAAGGATTTTTGTTAATAGATCATTTTAAGATAACCTGAGGTTTATTTATGTTCACAATGAACAAAACGGCAGGAACTTCCATGAAGTCCCACTTGGTCTATTTTCACAATGTTCCCAGTGGTCTTTTCATTGTGATTATGCAATTTTAAGCTAAAATCAAGAAGCCTGTGTTGTTTTTTAGAACATAGATTCTGTAGAGTGGCAGGAGTTCATTAAAAATGCACTTCTGAGTTGTGGGCCGCCCAGTGTATTTTCTACGTCACAAATAAGCTTTTTTCAAATCTTTTTTTTTTTTTTTGTTCCCAAGATTCTCAACATTTTGAATGAAGAAATACTCAGAAAGGACATTTCAACCTGATTTTTTTATAAAAACAGCCCCCGTTATCAGATCAGATCCTTCAAGAACATGTTAAAAACACCAAAAACACAATTCTTTTGATTTCTGAAAATCTCTGAAAAATATCTCCTTCAATTATTTATCTGACAGACGTTAATATTTCTCATTTGTATCCCTGCCTGTAATATGATGTTTCATTTCAAGTTGTTAATTTATTATGAAAGCCATGGCCAAACCCAAACCATCACACTAACACCACCGTGTTTGACTGTTGCCAACATTTTCTCTTTCTGAAAAGCTTTGTTCGTTTGACTGGTACACCTTCTGGAAAGTTACTTGTTTGTTGTCTCATGAGTCCACAGAATCATTGGCTGAAAGTGTGTTGGACAATCCAGAACATTTAGTTAAATGTGTCTGTTCTGGTCAGCCGTGTCTTTCTACTCTCCCATGGATCCATTTTGGTCCAGAAGTCTCTTTATGACTGACTGTTGAATCCTGACCTCTGGCTTTGAGTCAGGTGAGGCCTGCTCCTCTTTCCATTTCCTTCTGCTTCCTTTAGGAATTCCTGAATGAGATTCCGTTTTGTTTTATGTTTCTGAACTAAATTAATGTTTTTTTTTTCTCTCTTTGCCCTAAAGCAACCAAAGCCTTTTGAGATTTTTATCTTCATGTGAAAGAGACCAAACAAACGACACCTCGCCATCTAAAACATCTCCAAAAAGCAGACCGCTCAGCTCGTCTTACCGACAGATTACTTCTGTCATAACACTGAGACGGGCTTTTGTCCAGCAGAGTTGAGTTACAGCAACAACAGAGCATCATCCAAAGTATGCAGTGCAGTAATGTCAGCCTGCTGAGCTCAGAGACGGGCAGACAAAAGGAAGCTTTTGTCTTCATGCAGCCTCAGTGGCTGTAGGACGTCGCCCTCACACTTGAAGGTGTTTAGCAGAACCGTTAGTGCCTGCTGGTGGCAACGATCCAGATGCCTTCAGAGAATGACATTTGAGATGAATGTGACGCTCACTCCGATGCCGCTGCAGACACTCGGAGAAAGTCCGCAGAGCCAAGACATGATGCAGGGCTTTAAAACACCATCTGTCCGGCGTTTCTGTGTGTGTGAGTCATCTTTGCTTCACCATTTGCTGACAATACCTCCACATTTTCTCCTCATAAATTCAACAAACTCTTCCCGGGGTTTTACTGAAAAGTCATTAATATTCTGCAAAACGAAAGATACAGACCATGTTTTGTCCAACTGTAAGGGGTTTTCCTGTGTCCCATGAGCTTCTACTGTTACAGTTATAGCTTCGTACTAATCACATCTACTGTAGAAAAAGTCCAAACATTTTCAAATTTCACTTAAAATCATTTAAAGCTTCATTTTTAAGTTTAAAATCTAAGTTTATTGGGAGATGCACTGATTTTCTGCTGCCATCTCATATCTATCTGCTGTAGTTCTATGTTTATGGTGAGCGCTGCACCAGACAAAGTGTCATAAAACACACAGAGCAACAATCTAAACAGGCCAGTCAGATATTTGGATGCCGTTTCTGCTTTTGTGGTCTTGGTTTGACAGCTGTTCTCCATATCTGCAGAGCAAATGTAAAAAAAAAAAATGTAAACGTGACAAAACAAACATAACAACCTCGTCCTAACAAACCCCGAGGTTGAGCAGGGATGGAGGGGTTAGGACAGACATGCAGATGAAAAGCAAAAGCTAAACACGAACTGTGAAAAATTGACAGGAGACTTTCTCCAGATCAACGCTGCAGATGTTGTGTTGAGGAGGAGAGACGAGCTCTCTCTGTTAAAAGTACAGCAGAGACGGAGCCAAGAAAATCAGAAAAACTACACCTTTATTTCAATTTTAATACTGCAATCATTTATCACAAATCCTAATTTGCGCATAAATTCCCATAATCATTTACTTTTATATTAAATATACCAGGAAATACTCCATTTTGGTTTACTTCAGAGTTTCCATTAAAAAGTGATTGAGGAAACCTAAAGGACGAAGTTTTGGTCACAAGATTCAAATGTAAAAAATAACAATATTTATGTTAAGCTTATTTCTATCATAAGTGATCCTGGTAAGAGCGGGATGATGTCCTTCGAGGTTTCCAATATCAGAAATGAATGGACTTTGTAGAAACAATTGTCTTCTGCATCAAGTGAGACGTCCACGCCTCCGCGTCGTCCATTAATGGCTGATAGTGGACACCGTGTCCTTTATCCTTTACCAAACTTTGAGCTTTCACGCAGGTTTTTGGCTAAAGCTCAAGCTGTCCATATTTTCAGGGTTAAAATCTTTTTGTAGTAAAAAACAATCAAGCGACAATCACAGATGAACTCGCAGTAAACAAAGTATGACAGTAAAAAAGCCAAACATCTCAAACACTGTTTACGATCCTGGTTTTTCTTTGTCGTGACAAAGCGTCAATCTTTTTTGTGATCGGAGCGTGACCTCGGCTGTTGGAACTGCTTTTCCACCACTCTAATGAAAACAAAAGAACACGTGTGGGACGTTTTCATCTCCTCTCTTCTTTACACTTTTATGTTTGTCATAAAAAGTCCCTCAAAAGAAAAGGACAGACTGGATGACAGAAGGAGGGAAAAGCTCAAGTGCATTGTGTTTCAGATGGAACTTTACTGGAGAGTTCACCCAAATGAGCAGAGTGTGTCTGAAGCGTGGCATGTGAAGTGGTCAGCTGTGGTGAAAATAGACTTGTTAGAGTGTTTAGAGCTTTGAGTAACTACTAGTGTCTGGGAATGCAGAGGACATGTGGACAGCTGTCCGTGTGCAGTCATGAAGAGCAGCAATGTGATGATGGATTTCAGAGGAATGACTGAACGCACTAAAACCACCGAGATGTTTGTCTTTACGTCCATCTATCATTCCATCCTCCATGTTCAAACAGATGAAGAAATCTGCTGAAAGTGGCTAACTGTGCCACAGCACGCCTTCATTTGTTTTATTTGGAAGGAGGAATACATGTTTCCTCTTCACCCGTTTTGATTTGAGCTTTGAAAATTATTTGTTCTTTTATTGTTTTTCTGTTGCTGCAGTAAAAACAAAACAAACAAACTAAAAACTCTTACTTGTGTAAAGATCTTTATACAGTCTCCTTTTTTCTTATGCAGCTCAGATGTCACATATATAAGTTTTGGCTCTTAAGGTTCAGTTATTTTGAGAAATTTCTTGATCCAAGAATCTGAGTAGGACTACATTTACATGATTTCATTTAGGTTCTTTAATTTTTGTATTTTCATACTATAAATATATTTGCAATATCTATTTTTATTTTTTTATTTAAATGATTCAAAAGGCAGAGTTCTTTGCTTTGCCGCCTCCTCCATAGGAGCGTCAGTCCAACACAGGGCTCGCCTTTGTTAAAACCTTTAACGCACATTGCTTCTCACACTTTTTTTCCGACAATCTATATGTCATAAACACTTATCGAGTACCTTCTGAGTCATCTTCTTACCGCCTTGCAGCATGCCTCCACCGTACAAAAGCACCAGTAAAGTGTTATTCCTGACGTTGATTCGGACGTTCAAAATCTGTCAACAAAATATAAAGTTTGAATAAGTGAGCTATCCCGACAGGGATTACAAAGCGCAGGACTTCCATTATTCTTTCTCTCATTGCCTAGCCTGGCCCTTTGTAATTCCTGGCCAATGACTGAAGATGTCTTAGTCACATGATTTTGTTGACAAGCTTTGGCTGGAAGCAGAAAAGTCCAGTTGTCAGCAGTCTGAATGCAGACCAAACGGTTCAGGACTCCATCCGGACCAGATGAAGCGGACTCGGTCTGGACTGACAGACTTTTCCCATCTGAACACAGGCTTAAGACCTACCTAGCTGAGATGTATTGATTTGAAATTTGAAATCATTTTATCTCTGTAGACTCTGGTGCAGTATCACTTCCTCACATCAGCATCAAACCAGGTTTCCACATTAGCTTTATCTCTATTTAGACTTTGAGTTTTATTCATGTCTCATTTTGTTGGGTGTGATGGGTCAAGAGGGTGAGGACATTCTGTGTGTTTTATCATTTTATTTTGAATTGTTTTAAACCTCTAAAGCACTTTGTGTTGCTGCTGAATGAAAAGTGCCTTATAAATCAAGTTTGAAATGAAGAAGTGAGTCAAGTGAGGCCTGCACTTCTTCCATGATGTTCTGCTTCTTTGAAGACCTGAGTCCTTGTTGGGTTTTTGGGAATCATTTTGGTTGGTGGGTCAGTCTCCTGTCCGTTTTTTTTTTTTTTTTAATGTGGACAAATGTGGTTCTCTGAAGTCCAAAAATCCTGAAATTGTTTTTATGCTCCTTCCAGGTTGAATCCTCTAACTTCAGGATCCTGAAAGCTGAGAACCACACAGAAACGAGCGCTTTTCTAACCAGTTTTCTTGCTGATTTTCTGCCTGGTTTCCTCCCACAGGCTCTGAACAAGAAGGAGCACCGAGGCTGCGAAAGCCCAGATGGAGAGGCCTCGTACGTCCTCACCCCCAGCACGGAGGAGAAATACAAAAAGATTAACGAGGAGTTTGACAACATGATGAAGACTCATAAAATTGTAAGTCTCTGCAAATCTTCCCTGCAGTTTCATTGGTCGTTCTGACACGAGCAGTGACAAAAACAGGTCCAGAACCCCCTGCAGGTTGGACCTGCTTTAAAGGGCCTATACCATAAAAAAAATCAACTTTTTGATCTTTTAAGTGTTTTATAATCCTCACTACAAACAACCCTAAAGCGGTGTTTTGATCCGTTCACGTATTTCCTTTAAAAACCAGCCCCTCCGACCCATAAAAACGAGCGGGTTCTCACCAGCTGACATCACAAAGGGAGAACAGACAGAAAGGTGATGGGGAATTGGTTCCCTTTGTGGTGAAGTTCGGTCACAAAATGTAGACAACAGCAGATGGAAATTTCAGGATTGATTGAAATGATGACTGAACACTGGCTGGGAACATTTCTTTTCTCTTTAAAGCATCATCAGTCTTCGTATCAAAAATTAGAGGCTGACATCTGAGTCATGCGTGAACTGTGGCCCCTCCCACCCGCATTCCCTTAGTTTTACTGATAACATGCCACATCATGTTCAGCTGGATATCAAATAACTGAACCTGCCAGAATTTTTGTGTCCAATGTCCAAAACAAGGCTGAAAAACTATGCTTGAATGGACGAGACGGAGTATCATCTGGGAGACAGTTTCCCAGCTCATAGACTGATCCAGAGAGGTTTACTCTGTGTGCTTTCCCAACTTCCCCTGCAGTCGGCGGGTCAGCCGCAGCAGCACTTCATGCAAGCGGCGCCA
This sequence comes from Oryzias celebensis, assembly GCA_014656515.1. Classification (NCBI taxonomy): domain Eukaryota; kingdom Metazoa; phylum Chordata; class Actinopteri; order Beloniformes; family Adrianichthyidae; genus Oryzias; species Oryzias celebensis. Next base: position 4,660,862 of record BNCR01000003.1, read on the forward strand.
GGCAGCACGGCTTACTGTCCAGGAGGAGGAGCCACTTCGCAGGCTCTGGCGGCGGCCACAGCGGTTCTGGCCGACAGCGGGATCCTGGCGCTGCCTCCCCACAGAAACGTGAACTCTTCACACAGACCTCCCAGCGCTGGAAACACAGGTGTGTGTAATCCTTAATCCATGCAGGCTTCAACTTTTCAGAAACTGTGATGAAAAATTGAACAGAAAAATGGCATTCAGCCACCCACGTCCTCAAACAGAATTCATCTGTGCTTCATGCGTTCCCTCTCACGTTTTATTTTGGCATCTCTTCATATGTAAACAAGTTTTGGTCCGTGTAACTTTATGAGCATCAGTTTGATTTTAAAAGTTAGTAAAACTTGTTTGTTTGCTATTTGCTGCACATGAAGCCTCTGAAATCGTCCAACTGTCTAATGAGCATCAACTCGCAACGTTCACACAGAACCAACGTTTTAGAAAGTTTCTTTTGGCAGAAAAGATCCAGTGAGAAAACAGAATAAGAGCCTTCTCCTTCAAAATAAAAGATAAGACGCATTTAACAGATAAAAAACAAGTCTTCGCTTCAAATAGGATTTATTGTGACAGTTGTTCCCACAAGCCATAAAAATAATACATAATATGCAGCAATTGGCTGGAGAATGCTGCTAATAAAGTTATGATTACATCTAGAAAATACCAGGTTTTTTGTGAATGATTTTCTTGTATTTATCCGTTGGACCTTAAAAGTCAGATAAAATTGAATTTTACTTGGGATTTTTTTGTTTTCCAATTTGACAGTTATGGATTAAGGAAAACTCTACATCACATGTTAATGGTTCCTACACCAAATGTAAAGAACAAAAAAAGTTCAAACCAGATGCAGATATTTTACAGAGGATGAAATAAAATGTATCCTCCAATGCTAAACTAGAATCTAACACGGATTTACGAAAATCTAAAATCGGATCCAGAGCAGCTGGTAAGCATCTTCTATTCATTCTTTGATCTGGATGCAGTACCAAAAATGCTGCTTCTATCACCAACCAAATCCAGAGTTCCTGCATGGATGGAAGAAGCATTTTCTGAAAAAATATTTATTGATTTATTTAGTTTGCATTTGTTTTCTAAATGAAGTTCTCCAGTGAACGGTTGGTACTTCAGTGAATGAAAACGGACGCCATCCATACATCGCTACCAAATCCAAATCTCTGGTTGGTCAAAGTTTGAGCTGGTTTGACTAACTGCAGGATTTGTGTGGAGAGCCCGAAACACCCGTTTAAGCTGGTTTACATGGACTTATCATTGGAATGGTTGCATAAATGTACATTGCTGAGGGCGGTGTGAACATAACCTAAAACTAATATCTCACAGGATTTGTTTAAATGAAATTTGAAAACAAGCGAGATCTGTTTGCTGGATGCAGCAGGAACTTCTGGTAAATTTGGACCGTTCTCGTGAAGTTAACAAACAACTATCACATTTTTACACCAAATGTTCTTATTCTACGTTCTGACATAAATTCAGAACATTTTGATTTTACATTTCATTTATATATTTATTTATGCATTTTCACCAACAGGCCGAAGCCTAACAATAGACATATTAAATTGCTAAAATCACAAAATTGTTACATAAATATGCCAAATAAATATAATTAAACAGTAAATATTATACAATCATTTCAAATTTTCGTAAACATTTAACCCCTTGTGAGTTAAACACGAGTTTTCTCATTTTGGCCTTTAAACACACAAATTCACATCTTATTTGTTTTATGAAGGAGTTCATTTATAGGAAACTGGCAGATTTAATAAACGATAATCTTCTAGCACAAAACATTTGTTGGAGCTAAAATGTAAAGATATTTACTCTAAATATCCTCTGCTGCTTCGTCTAAATGTTCTACTTTGATGAGAGTTCAAATTTATGTCGAAACTCTTGGTTTTGAAAAGGTTTTAGAAAGAGATTGTGATCGATTTTAGAGACATCCGGGACTTCACTCAGTCTCATGTCAGAACAGATCACAAAGAAACACAGCAGTGATTCCTGTCGTCTCTCGAAGGACTACTTAAAAACATTCTGTCAGAGGGACTGAAACGATCTTCATCCTCTTGAGTAGATGATAAATGGTTCGGTCCATATGCTAACAGGTACCCGTCCTTATATAACATCTATCCTGTCATCTTTGGGTCTGTAGAAACATCGCTGTTATGTAATGTCAGGGGGGAAGTCAGCATGAATTATTCATCTTTAACTCCTGTATAATATATAGGCTCACTCTCAGCGTTCTGCAGTCAGAACTATTTGACAGACAGGCGGATCTAATGGATCCAAACCCTTTTCAGTCGCTTCTTTGTGTTCTGATATCAGAAATCCTGCAGAAGCTGTAAATGTCTCTCCCGTTTCTTCTTTTCTGTGTGCAGTGAACGGCTTTGTGGGTTCCGGCGGGGGAGGCGGTCTCGGTAAAATCGCTGCACCAAAATCTCCTCCTCCTCCTCCTCAAGGGAACAGTCTGGTTCTCAGCAGCCGCAAAAACGACCTTCGAGTGGTCGTCCCTCACTCCAAAGCAGCCATGCCGGTATGGAAAAAGTTTGATAAACGTCATTTTATATCCTTAAAAGTTCATCATCTTTTGATTTATTTTCAAAGCGTTCTCAGTGGTCTTTTAATTATGAAGTTTTTAACCAAAATGTAGGAAAAAAATACCAGTGTCATTTTCTAGGACATAGTTTCTGCAGAGCGGCAGGATTTCAGTAGAATTTCACCTCTGAGTTGTGGGCGGGAGTCTTGACATGGAGCAACCCCGTCCCCTCTTTCCCTCCCTTTTGCTGGGAGCTCGGAGCAGGGAGCTTGTAACTCGCCCAGCGTATTTTCTACGTGACAAACTCTTTTTCAAATGACATTTTTGCTCCTGTTTCTCAACAATTTGAATAAAGAAATACTCAGAAATTAATGTTTGTTTATTTATGTCCTCCATCATGAAAAAAATGCCAAAAACCCCACAAAAAACAAAATTTTTATCAGAGTGGGTCTTGAAAATCCCACTTACTGTAATGTTAAACTGAAAATGTCCTATTTTGGAGCAGTTTTGATGTTTTTTTAGCCACTTTTAAAGCAGCAGTTTGATGCTCAGTTTAACAGATGTATTAAAGTTAACCATTTGTTTACAGCAGAACTGACTTATTTTCATGCAAAGTTTATGTCAGAACAGAATTCATCAGCTGCTCTTCTTGACCGATATGAAGAACTTTGGAATCAGGGAGGATCCAAACAGGGAAAGCGTGGTGTTAAAAGAGTGTTAAATTCCTGCTTTACGGGCCCGCTCTGGTGTGAAGCTGTGATGTTAAGCTAAACAGAACCAGAGGCAAGCTGGTGTCTCCGCCCTGTTGGAAGGAGCAGAAGGTCCCCAGCTGCTCAGACGGCGGCTGGAGGGTCTGCGGTCAGACGGCAGCACCGTGGTTTGATCGCTCTGAAACCGCCTTTCGCTTCCCTTGTCTGTGTTAGAACAGCTCGGCCCCCACCGGAGGAAGACGGGAAGAGCCGAGCTGGTGGGCCCGTAATCACAGGGTGTGTGTCGGCTCGGCATTAGGTGGTGTTCGCAGATAGATGCTCCACAGATGAACACAGTCTTCAGGGAACCCCACAGGGACGGCTTTGATAACATGTTAGCTTCAGACATGTACTGGTGGTTTAAGCCTCTGTGTGTGTGTGTGTGTGTGTGTGTGTGTGTGTGTGTGTGTGTGTGTGTGTGTGTGTGTGTGTGTGTGTGTGTGTGTGTGTGTGTGTGTGTGTGTGTGTGTGTGTGTGTGTGTGTGTGTGAGTGTGAGTGTGTGTGTGTGTGTGTGTGTGTGTGTGTGTGTGTGTGTGTGTGTGTATGAGACACATCAGTGCTGACATTAGGAGGCTTTAAAGCTCGGTTTTATCTCTGAGAAGCTCCTCAGTCATCCAGGTCAGGTTTTTCTCAGGATTCTGTTCTTCATCTCTCTGCTCATCCATGCGTCTTCCTCAGTCCTTACAGCTGATGGAGAATCCACGTCAATTATGTGCCGACTGCTTCAGAGGTGCAGCAAAAAACTGCAATAACTAGATGTGTTAGAAGATACAAATGTCCTTTGTTCACTGGACAGATAGCATGTTGCTCTGCTTCTCCGTCTGTTCAGTCCTTGAGTAGACCAGATTTTGTCCCGTTGTGTTGCTGGGTTTGAAGGTGACGGTGATTGTTGAAGATCCTTCTGAGAACTGCGTTTATCCCTGCTGGAAATTTGGTCAAAGCCACAAAAAAAGGAGAACCTGCAGGACTGAACCCAGGAAAGAAGGGAGCCAACAGAAGAATGCCTTTCCCCACCACAAAAACCATCGACCGTCCATCTACACTCAGAAACTACTTGGATGAAGAACTGAATGTTCTCTCCATCAACCTTTGAGGTCCAGTTTCTCTGAAGAACAGAAACCTCTGAGGCTTTAAAAACTTCTGTTCTGGGATTTTATCTGTTCTGAATTCATGCAATAGTTTTAACCTCGTTTTTCACTGTCTTTTTTTTTTTATATTGGCATATTTACGGTTGCAAAGTGATGTCGTGGCTCCTGTCTAACAGCAAGAAGGCCCTGGTTCAAATCCCAGCTGGGACCTTTGGGTGTGGAGTTTGCATAATCTCTCTGGCTTCCTCCCACGGTCCAAAAGCAAGTGTCATAGGTCGATTGGTTACTCTAAATCAGGGTGTATGATTGCATGATTGAGAGGCCCTGAGTCAGGCTGATGATCTGCCCAACAGTAGCTAGTTTAAGCTCCAAGGCTGAGACCCTGAAAGGGATAAAACGGGTTAAGAAAATGGATGGATGGATGGATGGATGGATGGATGGATGGATGGATGGATGGATGGATGGATGGAAAGCATATTTATTAACTAACTACTGAACAGTGTACAGTGTTTGTTGAAGAAAACTCTTAGAGATATTTGCTAAGTTTTAGATTACTTTAGTATGAAATTCCAAAGCCGACAAATTAAGGTGCAGTTTTTCAGAGAGTAGGACTTTATTTAGATAAAGGTTGTATAACAAGTGGAGAAAGATAAACTTTGTTTTTGTTTTTTTTAACTAGTGTTGTGTACTGACATCTTGTGGTTAAATGTTGGCATGACACCCATGTTTAAAGACCCACTCCAGTGAAAATCCTGTTCTTGGTGTTTTTAACATGTTCTTCTGACGATGGAGGATATATATAGACAATTAAGATTAAAACTGCATTTCAAAAATATGCTTTTGAAAAAGCTCAGTTTTATTATAGAAACTCAAGATCCCATTCTGATGGATCCACTTGTAGACAAATAGATTCATGTACATCTTTTTTTTTCCTCGTCTGACCTGGAACCTGTGACAAAACTGCACGGCTGATTGCTCCAATATTGTTCCCCATTTTTGTGGCACAATAATGTTAGATTGGGGTTGTAACGAGCTGTAAGCTGGTTTGGAGAATGTATGGACAAAGGAATGATGGGAAATAGGCGAAGGCTTACTTCTGCACCAGCAACCCCACCCCCTTCCCCTCCCCATTGCTGAGAGCTCTTTGTTTACATGCCAAAAGTCAAACATTGTTTTTGAAAAAAAATCCCTTTATAAAAGTGAGTCTCTACTGACCCCCTGTGGTTAAACTGGGCATTACATCCAGGCTGAAGCACCGGCACAGAGAAGAAAAGCTCACATTTGTTCTTTTGTTTTCAGAACAGCCAGAGGCTGAGCAGCAATCAGTGTGGTCAGCCTCTGACCACACCGGTGGTCTCCATCAACACCCCCAGCCTGCCCCACCACAGTCTGGTCTACTCCGGCATTGGCTCTGCCTACAGCAGCGGTAACTCCTCACTGCTTTTCTCTGCTTCTTCTGATAAAACACCTGAATATTTCTACTCAAATTTTTTGTTACCCCTTTGTCTACATAATTTGTCTAAATAACTCTATTAAGACCAATATACAGCAATAGTATATTGCTTTTACAGAATCATTTTGTCAAGGCGTGTTTCATTTTCACCATTTATTTGTCCTCAAAACACAGCAGAAAGTTTTGTTCTTCTTTCTGTGCTTTGAGCCTCATCAGGCTGTTTTCTACCAAACACGTGACTCAGAAGCCAAACTGATGCTCCAAATACGACTTAAGAATGGAGACAAAATGATTGCGTAAGAAAGAAATCCAAGAGTGACTTCTGTCATCTTCCTTCTTGTCAGATTACACTCTGGGCAGCGCAGAACTGTGCAGCTTCGGCTCCGCCGCCAGCACCTCCCTGGGCTCCATGGCGGCGTGGGGACAGCACCAGCTGAGCTCCTTAGGGTGAGTGCACCGAACACTTGACCTCCTCATTGCTGACAGCTGCTTGTGCAAATGTGTTACTTTTAAGTAAGTCTGGGGTGTTGATCCGATTTTAAAGATGAGTCTGATGGAGAAAACAGGAAGGAAACTTTACATTCTCACTGTTCTTGCTTCAACCTTTTTGCTTTGTATTTTCATTAAATGAAAACATTCAAACGAAATGACTCGTTACATTACTATATATTTAGGAGGCGTCACACAAACAGGGAAGAACAGAATCAGCATTTTGCATTAAAGGCTGTCAGAGCCAAAAGTCCTGGTTTAGTCAGTTAAAAAAGTTAAGTGTTGTTTCTGGTTTGTTTTTATCACATTTCTTTTCACTATTGTGGCTTATATTTCATTCTACTAGTGGTTGGGGTTCATTATTTATGTGTATGAGGCCAGACTGTTTTTGCAATTCTCATTTCTTACTCCATACCTTAGTAAAAATATTTCAAAATCCACTAACAAAACTAAACCACATGCGTCTGAGATATCCAAAGGAAGTTTTGAAATGACAGTTGTGCTCACATATTTACATGGAAGAAATGATGAATTCTTGGCTATTATTCAGAGATTATGAATGATAACACAAAACTTTTGATACACTCATGGTTAGTGGTTGGATGAAGTCATTTAATAAGCGACACTGTTAACTCTTTTTAAATCATAAAATTAACATAAATGTCCAAAACGACACCGTTCAACAATGTTCATGACCCAGTTCTTAACACCTCGTTTTGCCTCCTTTTGCATCAATGACAGCTTGAAGTCTCTTGTGGTCGTTGTGGTTGAGGTTTTTTATTTTCTCTAACAGTAAAGCAGTCCATTCTTCTTGGCAGAAAACCTCAAGTCCTTCTAAATTCTTGAGCTGTCTTGCTGAAGCCTGTTTGAGATCTCCCCAGAGTGACTCAGTAACACTGAGGTCAGGAGACTGAGACGGCCACTCCAGAACCTTCACCTTATTCTGTTGTAACCAATGACAGGTGGAGTTTTTCTCCAATATCTTAAAGTGATAAAGTGTTGCATTCATTATGTGCTCACATATCCCCAAACCTTCAGCCATCCGCCTCCGTGTTTGACAGTAAGAATAGTGTTTCATCATAGGTGGAGGTCAAAAAGTTCAAATGGTCTCATTTCTCCAAATAACTTCAGTCCAGAAGTTTGGAGGATTGTCTCTGTGCTGTTTGGTGTATTGTAAGTGAGATATTTTGTGGCATTTGTGTAAAAAAGGTTATCTTCTGGTGACTCGACCATTTAGCCCATTTTACTTCATGTACCTCCTTATTGTACATCTTAAAACACCAGTTTTTTCTTTTTCGTGACCATGGTTTGGTTTCAACAGACCCCTCACTTTCCATTTCTTGATCAAAGTTTGAACTCTGCTGACTGGCATTCTCAGTTCCTTTGATATCTTCTTATATCCCTTTCCTATTTTGCACAGTTCCGTTACCTTTTCCCATAGATCTTTTGAAAGTTCTTTAGCTTTCCCCGTGACTCAGGATCCAGAAATGTCCATGCAGTACTGGATGAAGGATGCAAGGATCTGTTGGGACCCCAGAAACTCCAAGACCTTTTGTGTGAACACAATGATTACAGGAAAACGAATCACAAGTGAGGATGGTTACCTTTAGCTGTCATTCAAACCTATTCAACCTAACCCTGTCATTCAGCTTGTGTGCATGTTTTCAGAACAAAGTCATCAGGGTGTGTAAACTTTTGAACAGGGAAGTATCTGTTGTCATTATGATTTAAAAAGAGTAAACAGAATGTTTTGACAGTAAATGGCTTCACCCAACCACTAACTACTGTATGAGTAGAAAACAAGTTTTTGGGATATCATTCATGTTCTATGAAAAATGACCAAGAAATCCTCATTTCTTCCAGTGTATAGAAACTTCTGAGCCCAACTGTATCATGCGATGGCCACAGCTGGGCGGCCTTTTTGTAGCAAAGTGTAAAGTTTGGTCATTTTCACATTTGCACAATATGGGAAAAGAAAACTTCTGTTAGAGCGATTTCAAAATTTCAAACACACATCAGGTGAAGTCTACAACTCCAGGAAAAGTTTCGTTGACCTTGGACCTCAGGAAAAGTTCGACATCTCGAATAGTCCAAAGATATTATTTTTAGTACTAGCTACTATTGTAAACTCCTAGCATGATGGGGAAGATACTTGGGGAAAAAATGGGTTTTAAAGTTTTTAGAATTTGAATGAGGTTATCATGGCGAGATCGCAAAAGTGGCGTTCCAGTGTTACTGATTTTTTCAGAATATTGTAAAATGTAACACGTGAATCGTTGGCTCAAGCTGAACAAAATGTTTGTTATAAATGACAAACAATATGATCATTGTAGGATTGTGGGCATGGTTAACAAAAATCCTTCCAAATTAATTCAAAAATGAACTTTTGCTGATTCTTCTGAAAATGACATTGACCTGTTCATCATCTCCAAAAGACCAAAAAATTAAATGGTTGCTGTGGAAATAAAACATAAAGTGAAGGTGCCAAAAAATAGTGCAGAAGCTTAAATAGTAGTTTTTTTGTACTTTTCTTCATTTACTTTCTAGTTTTGCATGTTTCAACTTTTTCTTTTGTTATTTGGTGACATCTGGGTGAAAGGGCTCATTAGCACTCAGTCACCTGTACTCCGTGTGGGAGAGAGCTTGGGCTGTTGATGTGGCCCTTTGTCGCCCTGGTTTCTTTGCAGACACCTTTCTGCCCTATGTTAATGAGCTTCATCAACTCATTCAAGACAAACTCGTTCTTTTCTCTCATGATTTTTGCAAAAAGAAATAATTTTGCAAAATAACAGATGGAATTGGACTGCACGGTGGCACAGTGGTTAGCGCTCTTGCCTCACAGCAAGAAGGTTCAAGTCCTGGCTGGGGGACTTGAAACAGTGTCACCAATAGGGAGACCTTTCTGTGTGGAGTTTGCATGTTCTCTCCGTGCATGTGTGGGTTGTCTCCGAGGACTCCGGCTTCCTCCCACCATCCAAAAACATGCTTCATAGGTTAACTGGTCACTCTAAATTATCTCTAGGTGTGGATGTGAGTGTGAGTGTGTGAATGTGGCCCCTGCGACAGACTGGCGACCAGTCCAGGGGTGTCCCCTGCCTTCGCCCATGAGCAGCCGGGTTAGGCTCCGGCAGCCCCGTGACCCCGAAAGGGATAAAGCGGTTCAGAAAATGATGAATGAAACAGACGGAATTGCGTCATATTTATAATAGAAGATGTGCGTCACAAATAAAGCCCCAAACGTCCGCCAGGGAGACTTCTTTATGATAAATAAATTAGTTTAAATTAATAAAGTATTTTTAAACGTTATTTTTTTATCTTATTTGACTTGTATCAAATTTTAACTCTAGAAGCATGTAATTATTACTAGAAATAACTACTGGGGATCATGAATAACTGAATAGTACATTTATTTATTTTTTCACTTCTCTGTTTTGAAATTTCAGTCTCTTTTGCTGTGCAAAGTCCTTCTGCTTTTAGTTTGTTTAAAAACTGACATGCAAATCACACTTAAGTGACTCTAAGAGTTCTGTTTATGGCTTCTCTGAAGGGAAACATGACAAATATTTCCGTTTTTCATTTCTTCATCCTGTTCAAAGCTTTATATTTAAAAAAAAACAATTTGGATGAATATTAGATGAAGTGAACCTATTTGTGCTGTTTTCATTGGAAAAATGTGTGTACATAGTGGTATAGGGATGCATTAACTCAAAGATGTCCATTCTGATCATCTACCTGTGTCATGTTTATGCTGAGCAGTTTGTAAAGGCTCTCAAGCAAATGTTTGGCTTTTGCTTCAAGAACTTTGTCATGTTATAATGAAATATTCTTCAGGCTGCCTCCACTAGGTGGCGCTGCCACTCCAGGACCTCACAGTGCCTCTTGCTCTGTGTTTGCAGGTCAGGAAGCTCCAGCTTCTCAGTCAGCACAAACCACAGCATTAACATCAAAGCGGAACCCATCTCCCCACCCCGTGACCTCCTCAGCCAGCCTGGATACATGACCCATCCTCATCCTCACGCCTCCACCTCTTCATCCACTCCAGCAGAGGTGGGGAGGTCTCCTGCAGACAGCGTCAGCTCCTCCTGCAGCTCCCACGAGGGCTGCAGCGAGCGTGAGGAGCAGCCGCAGAGGCCGGACTTCCACTCCCTCCCCGAGGGGCGGGCAGAAGGCGGTGAGAGCCCGACCATGAAGCGAATGCGTCTGGACAGCTGGGTGACATAAACCCAGAAGTTGACTTCACAACGTCAGGACACATAGGAAGGACACAGTTAGGCAAAGATTTAAATGTTTTATTGAAACGTCAGGAAACTTTGACTTTATGAACATTTCTTTTTGTTGTTCCAGCAACGTGGTCGGACTTTGTGGCTCTGGCACGAAGTTCATCAGTTCCTCGCCAATAAAAAAGGCGGAGCTGGACAAAGGTGTGAAGAGTCTCAACCGTGTGTCAATGCTGACTTTCTCAGGGGTTTTGAAGCATGAAGGCCACGCTCCCTCCACATCACCATTGCTGTGTCTGTTACCGAATAATATTTATATCAGCCAAAGCAGATCATATGAATAATGTTTTTATAACGTGTACAGATTAAAAACAAACAGATCTTAGGTTCAAAGCTTTAGGCTTGTACAACGGAAATGTCTTTATTATTTCGTACATGGTATCCTTAATATATCCCACAGTATTGTTGTCAATTTTACTTTTAGTTTTTATGCATAACTGCCATGTCTGCAGGGACTTTCAGTTTTATGAAGACTGTCACAAAAATGCCCTCTCTTGAAATGAGCTCCCCAACATTTCACAAGAAGTCTAAAAGAAAAAATGTTGACTTAAAATGAAGAAATCGAGTTTTATTTACGAAAGATATCCATCTGTATCATCTTTAGGTGACGAGTTTCACTCTTACGCTCCCGGTAAGAAATGAACAGTAAGCATAATCGTTTATGTGAAGTCATTTTTATTCATGCGTGGTGTCCCAGAAGATCCCAACTAAAGACTAAAGGCGAGAAACTGAAAGAGTTGTTGCAAATGTCGCAACAAATCTAAAGGTAAGCAACCGACGTATGAGAGGAAAACATCAGCCTCCCGTTTGTATGAATACCAAGAGGAAAAGTGACATTTAAAACTAAACGGACATTGTAAAATACCCTAAGAAGACATAAGTAATGTAAAATTTGACAGTCAGAAGATGAAAAGAGGAGTCTGGAGACCAAACAAACTGCAGCTAAACAGCTCTGTGTTTGTATCATGGTGATCATTTGTATAGAATGGCTTTGCCTTAAACAGGAACCATGTCAATAAATGGCATCATTTTTTGTTCCAGATCTGGTTTGAAATGAACTTCAGCTAAAAATGGGACATCAAGATAAAATAAAAAACAAGATTATCTGTGGGAGATAAATCAACTGCAGAAATGCTGACAGTTATCAATAAATTAACCCTTATTTTACGGTCCTTAAAGCATTCAGTGATTCAAGGAAGCCATAACCCCTTAAAAGATAAACATTAGATTTATTTGTAATCACAGAAGGCTGCAAAGGTCAGCAAATCTGTGGATAAGGTTTGCTAACGTTTATGAGATTATTGTTTAGAGAAAGATGAAGTTCCTATGAGTTTCAGAAGTTTCTTATGACTGAAATAAAATACTCCTTGTTGTTGTTGTTGGCCAGGCATGTTGAACTTTTCTGATTTTGTCGCCATCTCTTTCAGCGACTCACTACAAACCCCGTTAACACCATACTTCGTCCAAGTAGCTGTTTTCGATTTGCAGTTTTTAACCAAACCACTTCCGTTTATAACCATCATTTAGTTTTTATAAAGTGATGTTTTAAATTAAAGTGAATAATCATGACTGCAATTTTGATTTGATTACAATTATAAGTCACATTTCATTTGTACATTTTATTAGATTACAGTTTTGCTTAAACACAAAAATATAAAATTATGCTAATAAATTATGTTTTGTGCGCTACTTTGAAGCTAGCTACAATGTTAGCTAACCGGAAATAATTTTTACTCTGAAAAAAATGATTACGCATGAACTAAAAGATTTCAAAAATGTGTACTCATATTTAACACAAATTTGTTGTAAATATAATTTCATCCTGCTTTCTTATATAATTCGTATTTATTTTGTGTGAACCCCCACACCGGAAAAGCTTTTACGTTGAAAGGTTTTCAGCCGCTTTCATGACGTAGCTTGACATTTGATGCTGACGGAGGGAGAGGAAGTATGTCTGCCGGAGCTTCAAACCGGCAACCTCCTCTCCTCCTGCGTGCTTTCACTTTCAGGCAGTCATGACTTGGATAGTGAAAGGCCGTCGGGCAGGTTTCAAGTGCTATAAAAAGGTGAGTGTCAGTTTATCTTGAAACGCAGAGAGCTACCTGTGGCGTTCGTCAACATGGCCAGGTGAGTCCTCTTGCCCGGAAACGCTTCACCTGTTGGCCGGCTGGAGAACACGCTATGACTACGGGCTTTGTTTGAGCTAGAGTGGATCTTCTCTGTAAACGTCTTTAAAAGTGGTTTAAAATTAGTTTTAAATTTGATTTCAAAGTGTATAAATGTAAATTAAGAGTTTGGATGATAACTTTTCACGTCCAGTTTATAGTTTTTAGCGGAAATTAATGTTAAATTTCAATAAAACTGCAATTTAATGAATATCTGAGTTTATTTATGCATGGATCCACCAGCAGGGACCTTTACATTAAATGCATATTTGGTTTCTTTTCCCCTTTCACACGTGACATGTTTGTTATTTTAGCTGTTAAACCTTCTAGTTCCTCAACTCAACATCAATCCTACTCAGTTTTTGCAGGGTATGAAGCAAAAGTCTGTGAAGTCATTTCAGGAAACGACTTCTTGTCTTGTTCTGACACGATAGGTTGATGGTGTGGTTACCCAACAAAATCCACCGGCTGACAGGGGAAAAGCAAGGTTTTCAGCAGCTTTGCTCTGCACACTTCTGTCAGATGCATGAAAACCAGCAGGACCCGATGAGCACGGAAAAATTCACACGAGAGCTCTGATATTTAAACAGGGATTACCCTCACATCAGTATCTGCTCTTTGTGGTCTCTTTGGCTTTTAAAGAAAGCGTTTTTTATTCCAGTCAAGCTGATCTTGTTTGGGACAGACACATCTGTGGATTTTTTTCTGTCAGGAATGCACGGGTCTGCACGTTTCAGAGAAATTTAAAGCAGAAGATTTCTGGTCTTTAAAAACACATATTTCAGTTTACTCAGACTTCGTTGTCGTTTTTTACTATGTGGCCCAGATTTTCACAAGAAAACATGAATTAATCTGTAAATGGTAAAAAAAATCTGTGCGTTCTACGCGTTTCAGTCACTTTCCTGCTGTGTGGCCTGCTGCAGATGCTTGTGCTTTTTTGGTAAACTTGTGGGGATGATCTGAAAGCTGTGCCCGGGATTTCCACAGCCTTGTGAAATGAACTGTTTGCTGGTAGCCTTAAAGTAGTTTTCATGGATAAAAACTTTTTGGGTCAGCTCATTCTTCATCCTCTGAGATCAGATGGTCTTTAAAAGCAGGAGCAGATAAACAGACGTAAGGTTTTGGGTTTTTTCTTTTAGACAAATGGATGTATGACGATTTAATTTACCTTGATATGTTTGGAAAACAGATTAGCTGTTATCTAGAAAAGGTGATAGTTACACGTCCTGACGTGACGACCACTGCAGGCCAGTGGTTGAAACATGTCAAGGTAAACGGTGTCTTTGTCCTTCTATTAGTCAGGAAAAAGCCAAACATATCAACAGAAAACAGATTGCTCCACGTTTGTTTTTCTAATCATTTCTTTGTCCTGAAAGCACTAAAGCAGTATCTGTTTACAGTCCAATCTCAGCTTGTGATGATCATATCTTTTTAAAAAGTTTTCTTTGGCCTTTGACCTCTGATTTTGAGGACCCTCTCTGATGAAAGTTGCATTTTTAGCATGTTCTTTGGACATTTTTCTGATGATGGAGACATTTATTAAGAAAATTCAGCTCAAAATTGCACTTCTGAGTATTTCTTCATTCAAATTGTTGTAAATCAGAAACAGACAAAAACATGAATTTTGAAAAAGATTAGATTCATTATGTATTATTCTGATACATCCACTTGCAGGCGACTAGATCCATGTATGTCGTCATACGGTTGTGTAGCTCCATTATTTCTTGCCATGTTCTTTTGCACCGCTAATGTTAGGTTGAGGATGTCAGGGACTGTAAGCTGACAGCAGATAACAGATGGATGATGGGAAGTGGGGGAGGGTTGCTCTGCACCAACCGTCCCACCCACAACTCAGGTGAGTTTCTTTTGGTCTTGTGCCACTCTGCAGAAACTATGTTCTAGAAAACGACACAGATTGTTTTGATTGTGGCTAAAAAAAGGCCGTAATCATAAATAAAAGACCTCTGGGAACGCTTTTACAATAGATCAGAAGATGGAGTGGGATCAGATAAGTCAGATAGTGAGTAGCGAGTCAGATAAGTGGTTGAAAGTAAGGCCAGTGGGTTTGAGGATGAGACTGCAGATGGATGGACGCTGTTGGTGTCTCCTTGACCTGAGCTGACGTCGTCCCTGCAGCCTTCGTGTGCGCTCTGGTTTGGATGGGCGGAGCAATGGCGCAGCCATTGCATACATCACAAGCTGTTTGTTTGGAGAAGTGAACAGATGCTGCTCTTATCATCGGCTGCATCCAGAGTCTGTTATACCTGTTCAGTGGGGAGGTCACATGCTGCTTCATCTGTCGTGTTTCTAGCAGCTTTCTTCTTCTATGGACAATGTTCTGGAGGAGTGAAAAATGGCACATAGATGTTTTTTGGTCAACTTTGTAGTTTGATGTTCCTCTCATTGTCATTTTATTGAGGTTTGTTGTTGCTCCCATGATGCTCTCTGATGGTCTGGTGGGATCATGAAGTTTAGTTGCATCAAATGAAAAACAGATGTTTTATACACATGATTTCGCCCTCTATTGTTTTGTTATTGGTTTTCTGACCTTTGACCTCTCACCTCCTGTTCACTTGTTAGCTCAATTGATTCTGGGTGGCTGGTAATTGCTGCAATGAGAATGTATGCTGGTTAAACACCCAGACAATAAAAGGTAGTCATGAGGAAGCACGGGCTGCCATCCACCCTGCTGAAAGTCACAAACATGAAACCTGCAGAAACTCCTCACAAGAGATGACCAAACAATAACTGTTTTTTAATGTATGACTATTTGTTAATAAATAAATAAATGACCTAATTTATTATTGAGTTTACTTTCAAATAAAGAAACAATTTAATCCTCAGATATGATCATAAAGAATGAGTGGCTGTCAAGAAAGCAAATCAGTAGAGTTGCTTGACCAAGATGTTGACATTACTTTCAAAATGAAGCTCTTATCTGCGGCTGACTCCTTCCGTCACCAGACCAACCTGAAACACTCAGCAAAATACCAAATATGTCTGCTATATTCATCACAAGTTCACTTCATCTGAGGCAGAATTTAAAAGAGAACTCTGGAAATCCCATTGTATCATTTGAAATAAGAAAATAAGTATTTGGCTCCTATAAACAAGCAAGAGTTCTTTCCCTCAGTACATCTACAAAAGAAAGACAACACAAAGAATCTGTGCCAGATACACTTGCTGGGTGAGATGCCTCAAATGCTTGTCATAAGATCGAGGCATCTGACCCATTATGTGTTTTTGGCACAGAATCTTTGTGTTGTCTTTCTTTTGTAGATGTACTCCATGCAACTTTCTTTTTCTGCATTCCAGATTCCTTTTGGTTTTGTTTTTCAGAAACCAGTTTTTCTCTGTAGGTAGTTTGCCATTAGGGTGTATCATAGTTGCACTCATTTTTATCTTCACAAGTGTACAAACCATAAACTGGGGGCACGGGGGTTCGAACCCTGTATACATTTTTTGTAACAAATGATCATTAGCATAGAATTTAAATCATGCACAGTTTGAGTTTCAAACGCATCTATCATCTGTTAGCTCGTCTTGTTTATTGTTGCTCTCTAGGGTTGTTCATAGCAAATAATTATTCTACAGTAACCAAACACAGGCCAGCTGTTGTTCAATGGACATTATGACATTATAAAGTACAGTGTACCGTCTGTCCATTAAGAGTTTTTCATGTTTCCCAACACCCTGGTCGTCACTTAAGCGCTTGTCTACATAGACATCCACTTTGAATTTGAAGACCAAACTTTAGAACTTTCTCTAGTAAAACCAGTGAAAACAATTGTGTAGAATTGTTCCCCTCTGACCCAGAGTGATGTAGTGATACTTTCAACCACGATAAGATAAGTTCACACCATCAGTGAAAGTACTCTCTTCTTCTCTCTGAAAGTGTTGGAACCCATGTGAACAATCATTAAAAAAAATGGTTTGTACACTTATGTGAAAATGGGGAACTATGTGTATAGAAGTTGAGTACTGACATCTGAATGTAAAGTCTTCTCTTCCTGAAATGTTTCATCAGGCGAAGACGAAAAATCCAACTCCACATGTCAAAACTCAACTTCAGATGTTAACTGGATGAATTCATTGACCAATGAAAAGGATGGATGATAAATGGGTGGTTTGCCCTCCTGAAAAATAATAATACTAGTTCTAAAATACATGATTCTGTCATCTGCATAGAGGAAGATCCCATTTTCTCTTCCAAAGCTTTAAAAATGTGGTTATTTTTAGAGGAATATTGGTTGTGATTGAAGCAAGAAAATGCAATTTTACTTTATTCATTTGACAGTTTATCTTTAAACTTGTAGTTTAAACTTTTACATACAACTGGCTGGTCCTTTGATCATGAAGTAGAAATTTTGACTAATATTTTTCTTATTCTAACCTCTAACCTTCTAATTCTAATTTTCAGATAATGTTTTTTTAGTGCATCTCACATTTGGAATTTAGGTTGGGTGCATGTGCACGCAAGTGTGTGTTTGCAGTTTTCTTTTGTCCCTTTGTGAGGGGACAAAGTGACAAAATTGCAAAAATGGGTGATAATAGTGGAGGAATCATTAAAAATCTGTCCATAAATGATCATTTTTATATATTGAGTTTTATTTGTTTAGATTTAGAATCAATCTTTTGCTTTCTTATGTTTAATAATCATATTTTTTTATTAATTAAAAAAATGTGTTGATGAACGTAGCAAAAAATGCAAAAATAATAATAATATAATTAAAAACATTATGGGAATGGGGACACAAAACTATTCAACACACTATGACCAGTTACTATTATTGTTTCCAATTTGTTTTTTTGTTCAAGTTTTTCTTTGAAACACTAAACTTTATGTGGCTTAAAACAAGTTTTGTGTTATTTAAATGTTTTCTTGTCAACGTGGTTCTGATAAGTGTTTTGCTCTTAGAATAATGTAAAATTGATTGCCTTTGCAGATAATTATTCAGCTGTGTCACAATTTCTTAAGTTTCTTTTTCTTGAAGCAACTTTTTAAAAGTGAACCTTGTTGAAATTATGTTTGCTGTAATACTTTCATGGTATTGTTTTTTTCTGTAGATTAAAGGCATGTAGTACACTCTACTACTCACAAAGGATGTGTTGTTTTGGGTTTCCGTCCCCCAACCCCAAACACAGTCTCTGCTTAATGTTCTCTCAAACAGAAAAGAGGCTGCAGTTCAGTTTTTGACAAACCTGATGGGAGAAAAATGGTGTTTTCTTCCCTTTCAGGGTCAAACGTGTCATGAAAAAGGTTGCTATAGCGTCTGGAAGCACTAAATAATGGGCTCATCTTTTTATTAAAACATCCTACCCAAAATTTTATGGGCTTTTTTTCAACTTTGACCTTTTTAAATTGTATAATGCTTCATGTGTTTTTTTTTCATCTCTTCTTTTTTTATGCTTTTTATTAATTGCGTTGAATGTTAATTTTTCCCAAATCCTCATGATGAAGTCCCCGTTTGGCTGCTTTGTCTATCTGTCGTTTGCTATACCTGAGTTTTTAGCCCCTGTACTTGCTGTGTTACTGTGAGTTGTTACAGTTGTGTTGCTGCCACGTGGGAACGTCATGCAGGAACTTTTACAACTTACGGATGACAGGTGATGTGTAGAGCTACTGCCTCTATTTCGTAACTTTTGTAGCATCATCAGGTTGTAAAGGGCTTCTGGTGGGTTCTTTGCTCTCATAAAGTTCTTGGGCTTGAATTCTAAAACCCAGTAGTGAGTGTGTGTGCTTCACACCTCATCAGATCATTACCCTTTTTCAAAATGTTTGTCAAAGTTGTCGTTTGTTGGCTGTCTCTCCTGTGCATAAATTATAGCATAAAAATGTTGATTTTTTTTTTTTTTTTTTTTTTTTTTTTTTCTGTTTTTTTTTCTACCAAAGTTTGGATGAGAGCAACTGAAAATATTTATTCCCACGCATTTACACATCTGGAAAGACTGGGGTTAATATTAACTCATTTTTATTGCTTGGACGTTTTTTTTATTGCATGTAAAGTAGGAAACAAACATGGAAAGTGAAGTATTGCAACTTAAGTGGGAGAAAGTGACTGTTCTCTATGTGCTCAATCCTATTTTCTTCAGCTGATTTTCATCATGGAGATGAATTTTAAAATACAAGGTCCTAAAAGCTGTTTACACAAAAGGAAAAAAAGTTGTTTTCCATTGAATTGCGTTGCAGTTTGCACCCCAAAACCGCATTAAACGCTACATTTGTGTTGAATTTCAACATTAAAATGATTTCCAAGGCTTACTGTGCTTACAGTTTACATGAAATACACCGTCAAAACTACCATTTTTAAATCCTCCGAATCTGGTTGATGTTGTTTGATATGGAATCTTATTTAATCACCGTCCTCCCTTGATTTATGCAAAGAAGCTTTTTGTTCTTTAAATTGGTTTCATAATTACTGTGAGAGTGGGAGTGATGACTGCATTTTGGCCCTGCAGGCAATTTTCTGTTTTTACTTCCTGGTTTGTAATCTAAGTAAATAAAGAACTCGCAAGACTGCATAGTGATTTGAGTGTTTGCACAGAATGTTTGCATTGTATTTATCAAAGGAAATGTGTGGCGGCCGTGTGGGAAGTCATCCTGGGATGAAGAACACGTTCTCGCGACCACAACGCTCGAGTAAAACCCAGTCTGGGGAGCAGCATTCACACAAAGGAAAAATGATAATAAAATAAATTCCACACTGCAGCAGAGAAAAAGATGACAAACGTTGTCACAGACTGTCACTAATCATGAAAGGACTATTTTTAAGACACAAAGAGCAAACTCTATCTTCTTGTGGAGGTAACTGGTATCTAGAAGAGCTCAACAACTTGTGGACAAAATGTCTGACAGCTAGCTGGTGGTATTTCAAAAGCACCATAAAGGAAGTTTTTGGTTTGTGGTCAGGTAGTCAAAAGCACCGATTTAGTCTAAGACCAAAAGTCTCAAGTCTGCACGTCTTAAAGTCCCAGTATTATTAACTTTTGATCTGTTTTAAAGCGTTCCTGCTTGTTTTGAAACTTACAGAACTCTGCAGGAATTTTGCAACACAAATTGCAAAAAAGAAAATTCTTTGATTAACACATTTTCTTTCTTCAATTGGCCACATGTTGTCACAACCTAATGAGGTGTTAGTCTCAGTTACTTTAATGAGTAAATGCTCAAAGCAACTGTAATGTACTGTATGTTTTTGAGGTATAAGAACACACACCTCCTGTAGCCCATGGAGTTCACACTGAACACGCAGGGAGGGGCTTCTACTTCTTTTGCTTGGCAGAGTGTGGTAGACTTTTTCACACGCAGTTTTTCCTGTTCTTAATTGGAGTTTTGTTTATTTAAGTTGTTACCTTAAGGTGCATCTTATAAATACAAAGACACATTAATTTTTATTGATAATTTTATTTGAATGTTGTAAAGGATGTTAATGTAATATATTGTTTTAATTCATTTTAGATTGGAAGATTTCATGTACATGGTTTTTTCGTCTTCTCCCTCTTTATTTTCACACAGAAAAGTACCAATAAGAATACCGGATCAATAAGCAGTATCAATAAAAGGAATGGTATGAATAAAATCTTAGCTATACCCATCCCTACCGATATATGAAAGACTCGATGCCATATAATACTGACAGGGCACAAACTATTAATTAAATCATTAATTTCTCCACCATGATCAATTTTCAATCGATTGGCATTTTCATGAGTCACTCCGAAAAGCATCAATCCGACTGTAGCTTTTGAACTGGACTGAGTGACCTGCTCCCCCCTGCTGTTCCAAACAGGAAGTACCTGCTGAATCCAAGAAGCCAAAATCCATTAGACTTCTATCCAGGAATAAACAGCTTGCACTGATTCTACTCATGCAAGTTACTCAAGTAAAAAACTGGCCAATCAGATGCTTTAAAAGGCGTATGGGGTGTCTGCTGGTCCCCTCGCCAAATGTTCAAAATGTTTGACAGATTCTCCTGAGCCCGCTCTCAAGTGGACTGGGGTGTGGACTTCCAACAAGCTCACTGATAAGCAAGTGTGGTTGCCATAGAAACGTTGTTACAGACGGACCTGGAATTGCCTACTCACAACGTCTGGCTCCAACACGGCGGCGTCCATATCATAAAAAAATGATTTGATGTCATGCCGTTGTAGCCATTCCATTACAGTTGATGTCAAACTCACTCTGTCCAGTTCTCTTATACAGTGAGCAGAAGAACCCAGCCTTAATGAACCGGCTTGTGTGTTCATTTCTATTGAAAGTTGTGCTGTTAATGAGTTGAGCAACCGACAGAAACAGTCACTGCCATCAGCTCCCTCCTCAGTGGTCCGACATGCAATCCACATATGTAGGTCGAGTCAAAGAATTCCAACTTTAAGCTGCAATCAGTTCTCTCATTTTCTCAAAGCAGACATGAATAATATAAATGCTGCACGCTCATATCTGTCAAAACTCTGATGGAAAAGCTTACAATATTGCTCACTGAGATAAGGCGTTGATCACTTTGTCTTTGAACTCCGAACTGCGTGTTTGTTCAAGCCACACTGTCAATCGTGACTTGTCACCGACTTCAGTGAAAGATGAGCATTTTTGAGAACTTTTAGTATCTGCCTTTGTCCTCCAGCTCTGACAGTTTCCTCTTTAAATAAAGGAACCAAGTGGATGGAAATGTTTGAATGAGAAATGCAGTCATTCGTTGCCTCTGGAGGAAGAATGTGGACGGATCAGATAAAAATGTAATGCTCGACCGCGGTGTCATCTGTTTGCGCTGACGTCCAACATTTAGCCGAGTCTATTAGTCTAACTTAATACACTGAAATGCCACAGTAGTCGTGCACCCTGCTCCAGCTTCTTGACATGAACTTGTGTCACTACTGAAGGTGCTTTCAGTGACCTAATGACACAATTTACACCACAAATGACTGAAGTCTCGCCCTATCGATGGAGGCGAAGAACCATCTGGTTATGGCCAGACGCCATGAGGAACAAGACCACAATCAAAAGCAATAAACCAAAGTCGACATAGTCACTTTATCAGGATGTCTGCTAAACACAGATTTCTAAAGAGCGCCCCCTATGCCTTTAAGTGTGAAATCAAAGTCACTGAAGGAGCTTCACCTGTCACCTGCAGAGGCCGGGATGTCTGCTTAAGCCAGGGATGTGTGGGATTTTAAAGGAGATTTGCATGTTTCAACTAACATGCAAAACTCAGTTTCTTTTTTTTTTTTTTTTTGTCTCTGAAAACAGCGATGGTAAGATTGTGAGGGGTGGTGCTTTCGGCTTGCATTTACGTAATCAAATTGACACTTGACCACAGAGTGAAAATCTCCAAGCAAGCAAAGAACATCTAGAGAAGCTAAATGTATTTTGATGCAAAGTCCCAAGATTCAGTTTCAGAGCGTTTGACTTTAAAGCCGTAGATTGTTGACAGATTCAGGTCTTGATGGTCCACGTCGGTCTCTGATGTTGTGACATCTCCAATGATACACAACCAGAGCCAAGCAAACACTAAAGCCTGATAACAGGCTCCAGTGACGTTCCCAGCTGTGTCCGTGTTTTTCTGATAAAAAGGTTGGTGGTATTTCCAGTTTTAGAAAGAACATGCCTTCTGCACGATTTACAGTGCACATTACTCTGTTTTTTGGTCAGATTTTTAAAATTCCTCCACACAGGGGCCACCATTGAATTTGTTAAACACTGACCAAGTTTACCGACTTATTAAAACAAATATACCGGCCAAACAAATATTTTATCAGCCAAATCCTAGCAATATTTTACACAGAAATACCTTAGGCATTTTACTTTTTAGATATTTTTCTGATTTTCTTTTTTTGGGTTTTTTTTTGTTTTAGGAAATTGAAATTGCTTAAAACTTATATTTATAAATGTGTGAACACGTCTTTTCTGTTAACTAACTGTAACCTCAAATTCAAACATGGTAAGAAAACAACAATAGATTTAGTAGAGTTTCCTAAATCTACCTCTAGGTGATCACATTGTATATTAAATCATAACAACAAACGCCTGAAAACAGGGTAATGTTTGGGGTTATTGTCATTATATATCATTATTGAAATTAAAGCTGCAGCTTTAAGGAGGATTGAGCACAACATCTGACAGGTCTCAGTTTTCAGTGTAACACAGACTCTGTCATGCTACACAGACGCTGCTAAAACAGTGGATTCAATTCTGTTATTTAGAAATTACAGTTTTTATGAATGTCCTATGAATTAATCTTATTGTATTTATCCGCCGCATCTTAAAGGCCGGTCCGTGAAAATACTGTCCGACTTTAAACGGGTCTGTGATCACACAGAACAGCTAGTTAGTACCATAGCATTAGCGGCTAACAAGCTAGCATCATAGCATCAGTGTCCAACAACAGTGTTGTCTCCAAATCAACACATTTTATTAATCTGTCTATTGTTGCTTTAACTAGCACAGCTTTATCCTCCAGTTTGGAGGATATCTGACTGGATTCTGTTATAAATCACCACATATTCCGCTGTTTCATCAGCCAAACTAAACACTGTACAGGTGAAGTGACCGCGGGGGTGGAGTGTGTCTCCCGTTGTGTTTTTTTGTTTATCTTGTATGCAGACTGTAGAGAAAAAGAAGACTGAAAAATCACCAGAAGAAAAGCTAATAAACATGACTAAGTTTACACAAATATTTACTCTTCATGTGATGACTACTCCTCTAACTCTTACTCGCAAAGAGGAGAAAATACTCGGTACTGGAGAGTGTTAGATTCAGGCCCTACAAAATAAAAATCTATCGCGATAGGCTCATTTTACTATTGAAGAAAAATAAAGTATTATCGCGATATTGATAGCTATCAGTTAATCGCCCAGCCCTAGTTGGCGCCAGTGTTCGGCAGGGGAGCCGCCATCAGTGGATGAATGTGAATGGAACTTGGACTGGAAAGCACTTTGAGCCATCAAGGAAGGTAGAAAAGTGCTATACAAGTATACGCCATTTACCATTTACTTTCATGCACTTTGAATATTGCATTGGAGCTGCTGAAATCAAACATTGTCGAACTAACTTTTACATTTTTAAGATTTAAGATCTATTTAATATCTGCAAATGTCTAACATGTTATAACACGGCACAAATAAAGACCCTTGTGTAGATATGCAAAAAAAACAACAATAAAAAAGACAAGCATTGAAAATAGACAGAAAACTTTTAAAATGGGAACAAAAATAGTTAAAATGATTACAATATACATTAATGAGACCAATGGGAATATGAACGATAAAGCGACTCATGAACTGTAGTTGAATCTGTTACTGCAGAACGTTCCTCACCATAAGGCGTCTCTCTCTGCTTTTCCTTCAACAGCGATCAACAATGCTTAGACTCTAGAAATCAGCTGAGCCTGTCCACCATGGAGTCCAAAAGGCCCAACGTGCTGCAAAATCTGCGCCACAAGATTCTGCTTCGGCGAAATAAATTAAGCCTCAATAAGCAAATGGACCATCGGATGAGCTGCTCCGTTCCAGACTTTCGGAGCATGAAGGCGGACTACCCCTGTGTGGCCGCCAGCCCTCAGAACCAACAGCAGATTGCATCCAGCTACAGCAGCCCTACCACTCCACTCATTAAGCCGACTAAACACATAGTGAAGATTGGGAAGGGCCTGAAGCTGAAAAAAGGCGGAGCTAAAAATGAAAACAGACTGAGTGTGCCTGGAGACTCCACAGACTGTGCCGTTCCTCAGGACTCCTTCAGCAGAAACCTTGAAAGTTCAGAGACTTCCAATAAAGTTGTTGCTGCTATGGAAGCGGACGAGCTGACAGAGGCGGAGATGACTATCGTCAGCACAGAAGCCCCCTCTGTGGACTGCTCTCAAGATTCACAGGTATGGAAACAAAAGACGATCAGACGTCCAGGAGCAAAATGACTTTAGCAAGTCTGCTTTTTAGGGTTAACCTTTTGTGTTTGTGGGAAAACATCTATAATAAAGGGAATAGACGAAGGTTTGTTTCAGTTCCTGGTTGAACACGGGTAAGAAGATAAACTGAGGCAGTAGTCCTGTTGCACATTTAGGAGGGTGAGGTATCAGGTTTTATTTGCGTAGATCTCTTGAAGTTTGACTTTGGGAAGCAGGATGCTGCTGCAGATCTCCAAGATCAACAATTGACTGCAAACTCTGCCTGATGGCTTGGTGTCATGTGACGAAGTTAAAGATGTTGTGAAGCTAAGAGTGAGTGGAAAACTTGCACATTAATACACTAAACCAGGATTTGACTTCATGAAGTCTGGAAACATCTAGAAAATTCAGATGTATCAACAACATCATTGTTTCATTGTTCCTCTGCAGGTGAAGCTCTTACAAACTGTGAATCTCTAATCCAGAAATGCCCAAATAGTTTTGTGACCTTAAAAGGTGTCTAAGACGCCCTTGGTTTCAGTAAATCTATAATAACCTGGAAAACACAGTTAAACTCTATCAAGTTCTGTTAACGTGAACATCACTGATAGTGGTGTTGAAGGCGGATTGTTACTAAAGAGCTTCCAAAAATCTCCAGCATCACATAAGACAATTTACCGTCTATTTCCAAACGTATCTCCTTCATAATCCATTGGGATCATGAAGCTTCTGAAAGGTTTTCTCAGGCTTTTGGAGTATTCTTTTTTGTCTTTTCGATGAACATCTGAGAGTTCACACGCTTGTTTATGTTGGACGAAAAGTCCTTCACTCTTGTATCTGATCTGGACTCTGATCAGACTCGAACTCTACCTGCAAAGGTGGAAAGATTAAAGTTTCCTAAATCTTTTTGTGTTCCTCTTACTGGAACTAACATGAATATGCTAAACTCTTAAAATCACACTATTTAAATAATTTAAATCACTAAATTTGTTTAGTTCTTCAACGCCTGTGTCGCTTTTGTACAACTCCCCCAACGCTGGAGCTTCTTGTTCTGTCAGTAGCAAATACTAGACACTACTACACACAGCTACAGGGGTTGGACAAAATCATAGGAACACTTGCTAAATTTAGAGAAACTTTATTTAATATGGAGTTGGACCCCCTTCTGCCTTCAATACAGCTTCAATACGTCTCAGTATGGAATCGTAAAGCTTCTTGACTACTTCCATCGGAATTTTCAACCACACTTCCATCAAAACCGGCTCCAGCTCCTCCTAACGGGAGGGTGGAGGGTACCTGACTTGTTGCTTGAGTATATGGAGATTGAGGGGGCCATTCCATGTGTTCCAGCTCAGTTTTGTGCTCCTCATACCAATTTTAACGATATGGTCAGTGTGGATCGGAGCATTAAAAAGTGTAGTGTTCTGTACTGTGCCCTTCTTGCTGTTAAAATAACAAACGCATGAGCCCGTTCATTTAAAAAAAAAAATAGAACAGATAAGTCACACTTTAGTATACGTCTCACCTCGGTCAAACTATGCAAAAAAAACATAACCTACTCAAAAAAATAACAATACATGGCTCTAACTGTCTACAAGTGGATGCATCGGAATGGGGCGGAGCTTGTGGCCCACCCAGCGAACAAATACACTCATTTATAAACTTAGTTTTTTTACGTTTGCTCTTGATTCACCACAAATTGCAAAAAGAACTGCTCAGAAATGCAGTTTATGCAGCCTCCTTTTGAAAAAAAAAAAAGCCCACCTAAAACCCAATTTTCATCTGAATGAGTTTTTTACTGCAAGTCTGACCTCCTTCTCTAGACGTGTTAAAACATAAAGAGGAAAACTTGTGACAGCTTTGTAAGATAACATTTTCTGACTTGAACCTTCAGTGCTGAGAACTTGACTGGTGATTTCAATGAACAGAAATGCATTGAAGGATCATTTGACGGTGAAAGACAGAAATGTGGACGTAAAACGCAAGGTTCCTCTGGCTGTCGCGTCTGCCGCAGAGTCCAGACGAGACGGTCAGCTGCTCCAAAAAGGTCCAATGAAAAATGGAGACGATCATGTGAAAGTATGAGAAATATTAAAGCAAACACAAGGAAGAGAACCTCTTTGAGGACAATCTTATCAAGTATTTGCTCTATTCTTTCGTTGGAGGAAGTCATTATCTTAAAACACAACAGGAATCTTTCAACTCTGTTTTCATTTTCAACTCGTCTGTTTTTTCTTTTATTTCCGTCTTGTTTTGGAAGATAGCCAATTAGGTAATCAGAGGTTATTTTAAAGAATGTGATGGTGGAGCTTTGTGTCTTTTTATAATGTTAGGAGGTGAAATTGTTCCAGTGACTGAAATTTTCCAATCATCTCTCCAAATGAGCATTTTTTTTTTCTGTTTTTTTCTTGCGTAATAAAAGCTTTAGCGTCAACATTTCTGCCTTCATCGAGACTCTGAGGCATCCATTTTTTTCTGACTGTGATGCTGTCATTGGTGAAACATCTTTTCACGGTTCAAAATGCTCCTCCGGAGTTCACCTTTTGACATTATGGTGAGGATAATGACTGGAATGATGCTCTGAGATCTTTCTCTTTCTAATCGTCACATCGACTGCAGTCGTGAACTTTTTAACTGGAGGGTGTTTTTGGTTTCAACATGAAGTTGGACAAAGATCTCCCCTTTTTTAGAGCTAAAATGACAAACTCCACCTGACCTGTTAAGAAGTCAGAAGTCCTGTTGGATCACGGAGATTAGAGGTTCTGGTGCTGAGCCCAGTTAGTATTTAAAGAACGGAAACACCACACCGGTAGATTAAACAGAGAAGAAAAATGTTTCTCTCACGTCGACTCTGACATCAAGAGACACAAAACAGAAAAGCAAAGAAAGGCAAAGTCTCCTCAGAAAGTAGTGCCGATCAAACCATTTTCAGCTGCGGGGGTGTAATCCTGCAGCTAGTTTCTCCTTTTCCATCATGAGGTTTAGGAGTTTTCTCCGTTTGGTCCACAGGAGAGAGGAATTTTTAATCAACGCTCCGAGGGTGTGAGCTCAGATTCTCGGTCAGTTCTTGAACAGTTTGTTTGAGCGCCTTAAAAACCCTTTTCTCTGCTTTTGTACCACTTACCAAAAGATGAGGAAGCAAAAAGTAAGTTCTGAAACATGCCGTTTAGTTTTAGAATGAAGCGCTGTGGCTCATTTTTGGCCTTTCTTCAGTGACGCAATGTTCCTGAAGCAGCTTTGACCTGAAAAGGAAGCTCCTGCTTTTAGAGTGGAAGTGTGAAGATTGTTTTTGGTGTTTTGTGTTGATCTTGTGACATTTTTCTGATGATGGAGGGCATATATTGGAAGAAAAGTAAGACTAAAATAGCATTTCTAAATTTTTCTTTATTGGATGTTGTGAATCAGGAGCGGATGAAAAGATGCAGTTTAACAAAGATTGTAACGTCGAAAATGAACTGGCTGCTCCGCATCATTCTGATGCATCTGCTTGTAGACGACTAGATCCATGTACGTCTGGAATTTCCTGTCTGAGCTGGAATCTGGATGCAAACTGCACGGATAGATAGCTTCAATATAGCTCAGCACTTTTGTTGCACCGGTAATGTTAGGTTGGGAGTGTGAGGAGCTAGTCAGAGAGAGTAAACAGAGAGCTCTAATTGGGTGATAGAAAAAGGGGGCGGGGTTGCTCCCTGCTAACGCTTTCTCCCACAACTCCGAGAAAAATTCCTAATGAACTCCTGCCGCTCTGCAGACACTATGTCCTAGAAAATGACAGGTTTTTTTTATTGTGTCTAAAAACGACATAACTGTAATAAAACGACCACTGGGAACGCTTTGAAAAGAGATCAAAGATAGATTAAAGGGATTTGAAGCATTTATGCACATCTTAAAAGCACTTTAGAAGAGCTTGAAAAGAGAAGACTTATAAGATAAATATGTACATTTCCTTACAAAAATGTGCTTTTTTTGGCATTTTTTCATAAAGTTTCCTTCGATATTTTTAGAGTTTACAAAACGGTATTCATTCTTCACATTAAAAGCTGACAGTTTTAGACTTGAAATCAACATTTCTTCAAGTACAGATGCAGTAAAGACGGGGCGCTTTCTTGTTTAAGAGACAGATGTGTAACTGGCATTTCCAAATGCCTCTTGATATGATGATGTGTCCTTGTGTGATGACAGTAAAGCATCTTACATTCCATCAATTGTTTGTGTCCCCAGACTGACATGGAAGCCGAGATTTCAAACTGGGCAGAGAATCAGGATTTTTCTAAGTGCTTCCTGCTCACCATCAACCTGAAGGAAGGTCGTAACCTGGTCATCAGGGACCGCTGCGGTAAGGCCCCCCCTCCTAAACTCTCCGCTCTGACGCATTTTCACGCTCATGTATGTTAATGAGGCCTTACAACAGGGAAGTCCACTTTACTCTGATGAATTATAGAACCGGTCCACATGCAGCAGCTGCAGCTCAGTCAGAAAGCTGGAGAGCTGCAGCTTTCCGGTCTGGAAAAGCTCCTCCTGATACTTGATGCTCACAGGCTTGTAGGAGGCTTGTGTGCTCAGCCTGACCTCGTTTGTGACGGGCGTAAGTATCTGAATACACAGCGAGCTCCTGAAAGAGAAACATAAGTGCTGCTGTGTTTGGTTAGCTTGTTGCAGAAGCCGGGCAGGATTCCACCCAGCAGAGCACAACCTGTCGGAGCCACGCCCAGCGTTCAGTGCCCTAAACCCTTTCACTATCGGTAGACGTGGATCAAATGTTTGCCTTTTGTGTGTGGCTGTATTTACATGACATGGAGGGTAGGATGACTCCAATGGAGGACTCTGTTTCACTGCGTTGCTGTTTGAGTCTGGACAAAGAAGAGCCGTTTACGCCTGAACTTACTCCACCTGCACTGATACGTCTTTGTCTGAGAGACTGGTTATCAGTATTAGAATAATACATACATTTATGGTAAATATATTGTCTAGATTCTTGTTTTTGAACTTTTTTTAAACAAAGGTTCACTTTATTCTTGATAAAAATCACAAGGAACATCAAGAGCTGAAAATGTAAAAATCTCTTTAGTCTGTATTGACAATATACATTCATTCCCATCTAAGCGTCTTGAATAAGAATCAAATAGACAAAGAAAAAGTCTTTCCAGTTTCTACTTGCTCAGAGTGAAACCAGAAGATGCTTGAAATTATTGAAGAAGAAATTATTTGAAGAAATTATTGATTGATGCTTTTGTTTGGATAAACACATAACTGAAATCCTGCCAGTGGTAATTGTTTTTACAATAATTATGCGAAAAGGAATAATTCCTCATTGCACACTCTACATTCTTCCACTGTAACCATCTGACTGAGTGGAAACGCTCACCAGAATTAACTGAACCGTACCAGACCTCTGCTGCCTAGACAGTACAGAACCGGACTGCTCAGTGGAAACCAGGCTCTAGTGTATCATGGACTTACTCTGTAGGAGACCTGGATTGAGGGATAAATGATTCTGCTGCACACTTGTTGAAAAACACTCGAGCAGTGCTGTGCGTTTCTGCTCTTCATGGACCAAGAGGAGGATGGAGTGTCCGGTCCAGACTTAGATCTTTCTGTCAGTTCCTCAGCTGATCCGCGCCTTCAGCTGATCCGCGCCTTCAGCTGATCTGCGCCTTCAGCTGATCCGCCCCTCAGCTGATCTGCGCCTTCAGCTGATCCGCCCCTCAGCTAGCCAAGTGACTGGAAAAAAACAAGCAGAACAAAAAGCAACAGCAAAAAACAACAGACACTGTAACTGAAAACTGTCATTTTGGATAAAAGTGTCTGCAAACTGACTAATAAAATTAGAAGCAAATTCATTAAACCAACAAATGGTTCCCCAGTGCGGCTGCGTCTGCATCTCACTGCTCCCCCAGGGGATGGGTCAAATGCAGGGATCATATTCCACACACCTCGTTGCGTGACAGCTAAATGGACTTTAACAAACGTTAACTTTCCTCCGAAAAACTTCACTTTTTTTATACGTTTTTAGCCATGACTTTTTGGTAAAATTACCTCCTAAGTCTTTCTTCTTTCACGATAACTGTAATGAACTCTGAGTTTCTGTGGGAGTTTAGTCTCTTTGGTTTTGTAAAAGCTGTTTTTGTTTTTTTTCTATGCAGTGGAAAATGTTAAGCAACGTTCAGTCGACACTCAGTTAGACCACAAAAAAGCCCCCCGAAATTTAGAAAGCACTTTTTGTCCTGCACTTCCTGTGGAGCAGATGTGTTACAAACTGAGGATTTTTTTTGGTACTAATTAGAACAATGAAAAGGTCCTGCAAACGGCTGCAGTGTCATGGTTTGGGCCCAAGACATCTGTTGTGGGAGGGAGCTTCAGGGGAAACTTGCACTGACACCTTGAATGTCGAAACTTGTGGTTTGCTCAGACCACACCAGAGGAGTGACGGTTTGACCCCGACCAGGTCGCCATCCCGTCACAGGAAGCCATTGTTTCTGAAGAAATAATATAAAAACTTCCTTAAAATGCAACATTTTTAGGTGCCCATTACCCAAAAAACAACGAGCAAAAAATAATCCAAAACATGAGTGAAATTTGAGTTTTTTACATAAAAAAAAATGGAAGCATTACTGGGAGTAAATTTAAAGTATTTCTAAATAATAAATTATTGATTGATGCTTTTGAGGGCTTATAACGTCATCAGTGAAGAAAGTCTGCTTCAGAAGGCCAGAGAATCCTCAAGAATGACTCTACAGGAGCTGTGATCTACTTAACTGAACCATGTCGGCATCAGACCCGCACGGTTCTCAGCCGTAGATCTTTTTTACTACTTTAAAGAACTGTTTGATGTTTTTTAGAAAAGACTTTATCACTAAAACCTTTCTGTTGATCACCGTTTCTGCAGACTCCAAACAGCTTTCATCACTCTGACCGCTTGAAATGACGAAACCGTTTCCTTCTTTGACACCTTCCTGTCGCAGGTACCAGTGATCCTTATGTGAAACTCAAGATCGATGGAAAAACCTTCTACAAAAGCAAAGTGGTTTACAAAAGCCTCAACCCGGTCTGGAACGAGAGCTTACACATTCCTGTGAAGGATCTGAACCAGAATCTTCACATCAAGGTAACCTCCCAGACCCAAACAGGTCAGTATTGACCTGAAGACTTTCCCGCCGTGCTGACTGTCTTCGTCCCGACGCAGGTGTACGACCGTGACCTGACCACGGACGACTTCATGGGCTCGGCCAGCGTCCAACTGAGCGACCTGGAGATGGAGAAGTTAGTAAAGTTCAGGCTGCAGCTGTGTGATCTGCGAACCAAGCGATGTTTAAGAGAAAAATGGGAACATTTTCTTTTTTCAAAACGGTCATAAAGTGTCTTCTGATGGTTTTATGTTTAACAGATATTCAGCAGTCCCTCGAGATAATGCGGTTCACCTTTTGTGGTCTCTCCGTTTTGCTGACAATTTTTCAGTCTAATTTTGCATGTTTTTTTAATCAGTGGACTGTGTTCTGCGTCTTGATTGGCTGTTGACTTTTTCAATCAATCTTCTCTGTGCCGTATCTCCTGTGCAGAAGGCGTTCAGTTTGCCAAACCTACATAAATCTGAGCAGATCTTTTTCACTCTCTAATACTGGACTGATTCTTTTTCAGTGGTTTGAACTTTAAGAGTTTCAACAAGAGAGAAAAGTGTCAAAATGTTCACGTCTGTCTGAGAAAAGTGTGCAGTGAGGCTTTTTTTTTTTTTTTTGACCTTAGACGAGAGACGAGAGAACAGCATACAACTGATAATACATGAACCCGCTGCTGCATACTGACTGCAGAGGGCGCTCTCATCTCTCTGCCACTGCTGAAGCTGCTGTTTGCTGGGCTCTTATTTGGGTAAAACCGGGTAAAAACTCTTTGACTGTATATGAGAACTGGACTGAGTGTGACGTCACCCATAGAAAATGCTTTACTGCCAGCTCCAACCAAATTAATGCAGTTCAGTCGTCTTTTTTTTTCACCTTTTTTCGTGTTAGAACCAGATGACGTCAGTAAGCAGTGATTGGTCAGAGTCAGTGTTTCCATGGCAACCACTCTCACCAATCAGGAGTGAGCTTGTTGGAAGGCCACACCTATTCCACTGAAAGCAGGCTCAGGAGAATATGCCACTAAATTAATTTTTTTCAATGTAGAACTTGTTTTGGATGTTGGGGTCCAGCAGGAACCTCCTACTTTTATTGAGGCATCTGATTCAGAGCCAGAAGTAAACCATTTTCTATGAATCACTTTCACTCATTCCAGTTCTCATATACAGTCAATGTTAAAGATCAGATGGAGGAAGTTTCATTAAAAAATCCTCCCACCTCCAATAATATAATGTTCCTGTCTTCTGGATTTATTGTAGTTTTCTCAGAACAGTAAACCAAAACTTCTTCTAATTTACATTTGGCTCTGTAAAAAATATCATTTCCTGAAAGGATCATACTTCCCAAGTCCTTTTCACACCTGCTTGGAACCACATGAGCCACATCCACACTCCCTGGTTGATGTCCCTCCAACTCTCACCGCATCGTCTGAGCCCAATCATCCGTTCATTCATGCAACATCAGCTGAAGGTCTGCTCCTCCCTCCAGGGTCCATGAGCTGTCTCTGCCGCTGAGCGACACCAACAGCCTGGAAGAGGACATGGGCATGGTGCTGATGGACCTGACCCTCACGCCCAAGAACGGAGACAGCAAGAAAGGCAATGTACGGCCAGCAGCTGCTTCTCCTGCATGGATTCAAGGAGGACTTCATCTGTGCCGCATTGCTGTTTGCGGCCTACTAACCCCTGTCGTTTTGTTTTGCACCTAACATGCATGCTCCTGCCAGCAGAGGTGGACTCGAAAGCGAAGCAGTGCGGTAAGGCATGGCTGAGGGATATCACAGGGCAGCTTTTGTTTTGCTTTGGGCTAAAAAAAAAAACACATCACAGGAGGGAATTTAGACACAGTTTTTACCTATAAAGCTGCCCAAATTTGATCTTTTATTTATTTAACTGATGGTTTCTTACTTTTTGCTTTTCCCTAAATATAACTTTTAAATTATTTTTCATCACCAGAGGCCCACACGACGTCACATTTCAGAGGTGTGCTGTATTTTTAAAACAAATAGAATCTGTAAACCTATATTCTCACTCAAAAGTTTTTTATTTTTGGCTTTTGCTGATCAGTGCGCCGTTCCTGCATGTTTGATGTGTCGCATGACTGTCTGAGTACAGTAAAAAGGAAAATGTCTCTCCTGCTTGTGCTTCTCATGCATCAGAACAGCTGACATGTTTGTGCATGCGCTGCCTTTGTCTGGAAAGCTGTTGCATTGCTCAATAAGTACACCCGGCATGTTCCTGCATGTGCATGCGCCCCTATAAAACTCACAGCTGCATCAGTGCCATGATGACACTAATCTTTACGTGATTCATCATCAGCCAAATGTTTAAAAATGTATGTTTTTATGAGAGATACTGAAGAATCTCTGCTTTATAGTGGAGTCTAGTTATAGTTTTTCTTTACAAGTCCTGGTTTATTGTGTTTTATGTTCTTGCGTCTCTGCCAAACTTCTCAATCCATTTAATTTAGATTCAATAGCAGATCTGAATATGCGGAGCGCTGAAGTTAACATTTAAAAAAGTTCCATCTTGTGGCCACAAATAAGCATTTTTTAGGACACAAATCACATAAAATAGTCATTTAAAAGTTTGTGCAAAATGCTAACTTGTGCACACAAAATAGTAATTTGAGAGAACACGTTTTTTATGTAATGCCCAGGGCGCCACATAAATACAAATCTATTGAACATTGATTTTTTTTAGCAGACATACGTTCTAAAAACCTTTTTTTTTTAGTCTACAGTTCAGTCTACACCACACAAATGTCAATCGATTCATGTATTTAAAGACACATTTCAATACAGTTTGATGAGTTAATTCCATTTTGTGGTTTAGTTTGAGTTCTCATCTCTTCTTTAAAAACTGTGGTGCAGCAATCAGGGACTCTCAACATCTTCAGCCTGACGGAGGCTAGGAAGAGGAGCCAGGTGTGGACCTCCGTGCTGTGGGTGACGCTGGTCGGCGGCGTTCAGCTGCCGGTGGACTCTCAGAGCGGTCATCTGTTTGTTCGTTTCAAACTGGGAGAGCAGCTGTACAAAAGCAAGGTACCATTGTGTTTTCTCGAGAGCGCTGATCTTGATATTTTACTGACCTTCCTCATATCTGGAATTCTAAAACCTTAGATTCCTCTGTGAAAAGCAGCTGCTTCACTTCCTTGTTGTAATTTAAAATACAATTCTTTTAATGATGCGCATTTCCTCTGGATTTCCCCAGTCTTGTTTAAAAATCTGTTTAAAAAACCAAAGCAAAAGCGGTTGTAGCTGAAATATTTGATCTATGTCCAAAAATGATCAGCTAAAAAAGTAAATGTTATTGAAGATTATGGCTTACATTAAGGGAAGAAATGGAATTGGATTCTAAAGAGGATTAAAAATGACCTATTTCAAATAAAAATATAACTAAAGTATTTTTGTTTAACCAACATCATTGAAATCAAGAAACAAGGTGAGAAGAATTACAGTTTTGTGTTTTAACATTCATTTGAAAGCTTGTCTATTCGTAGTGTTTGTTTTTTCTTTCCTCACAACATGAAACTAGTAGCTGGAAGTGGTGCAACACTGACCTCTTGTGGACAATCATGGCACATTCAGTTTAGAGATCCACCAAATTGATCTGGGAAAATATAAACAAAGCGTTTAGTGAATATTATTTTGTGTGGTAATAAGTTAAAGTTTTCATATTTAGTATTTATTTTTTATTTACACATCTTTTTTTTTGTATTTTACTGTAGGTCTTCCCTAAAACACAGAGCTCGATCTGCTAGACGCATTGACTCGATCCTTTTGACGACGCATTCTCTAAACCTGGAATATAAACACGATCTAGATTAAAGCTGTGTTCAGTTGTGGGTGTTTTACTCTTTTATTACAGGATCAGTTTAATTCATGCTTTTTGTTTTGCCTCTGTGAATGCTGGCTCTTTTCAGCTTCAGTTTTTACTCTGGCAGATCACAGTTTTTCGTATGAAAACAGAAAACACACTTGACCTTCTTAATTGTGTTCAACGTACGTTTTTTTCCTCTTAATTCTTCTTTTTTCCTCATTCTCTGAAACAAAAGTGACACACGGAAACATCAATGCAGAGTTATTTGTTTTTTAATACGGTATTTTTACTTTGTGTTCTTTAAGCTCTTGGGGAAATCACAGAAAACGCTTCAAGTTCCTCTTCACATTCACTCCTCAATTGCTTTAAGAAAAACCGGGTTTGTTGTATCGTAAACTAAAGTAAACATCTGTCCATCTTTGGAATCTCAGTCATCTCAACAATACGTTTTAGCAGCTTGTCAAAGTTTGTCTAACCTGTTTGTATTGTCGGCTTTACCCAAATTCCCTTTTCCTTTCACAGTGATGACATTAGAGGAAAACATTAACACGGCCCGAGGTCATTCAGAATGCTTTCTAGTTTATATTCTTTACTAAAACAAAGTTGATTAAGCGGTTTAAACAGACAATTCTGACACGTTGTTGTGACATTGCCCAACGCCGAGGCCAATTTCTATTGAATTCCTGCCGCTCTGCAGAAACTATGTCCTAGAAAATGAGCCTGGTTTTTAGATTTTGTCTAAAAACATCATAATCACAAATAAAAGACCACTGGGATGGTTCAAAAGATGATTGGAGCGGGACTTTTATTCATCTTTTTTTTGTTTGCTCTCTGATGCAGAACCACGACAAAGTGAGCAACCCTCAGTGGAAAGAAAAGTTCACCCTCAACCTGTTTCCTGACAGCCCGCATCAAATGGAGGTGGAGCTGTGCTCGAAAGACGGACGAAAGAGTGGGGAGTGTTTAGGAATGTGAGTGTTTTCAGTGAAGTGTTTGTTTTTTTTAGTTATTAATAAAAAGAACAATGTGTAAAAACTAAACTTTTTAGTTCATCTGTTGATGTTAAAGCCAATGTTTAAAGCTGTTTAAATCTGAAAAAACAGTTGAAATACCTCTTTAAAAGTGTAAGAAAATGCAACATAAGCTGGATGGTTCTTTCTTAAAAGGGCCATAACAGGCAAAACCTTTAAAAAGTTTTCACAATTTCAAAATTTCGAGTTAATGACTAAATCGCCTGAAGAAATGCAAAAGATTGCTTATAATAACTCCTGAGTAAACAGTAAAAATGCTAAATCAATAAATTAGCTTAAAAAAAACCCACATGAATAAAAGACTATTGACCAGTGCCTAATCACCTTTTTTGAATAAAAGTGCTGTTTGCTTTATATTAAACTGATAAAAAAAACAAAAACAAATATACAATCACCTTTTATGTGACAATAAAAGAGATGCAACATGCAATTGGAAAAAAGCTGTTTTTTTAATGTCCTGGTAAGTCATTTACCTGTTAAATGTAAAATAAAATAATAACAGAGAATTTAACAACTTTAAATGAGATATTTGACTGATTTAAGGGCTGCAAAAAAATAAAAGCTTTGTAGGACTTTGAAATTTAAAATGAAAGTGAAAATATTCTGAACATTACTTTACTTTCTTTTTTTACTTGTTTTTCTCTGTGACGATATACAAAAATTCCTATCCAATTCCCTCACTACGCAGTGAACTATGTAGAGCGTTCACCATTTTTTCAGTGTCAGAATCTACTATTCTAAATCCAGTGCTCTGGAAATTTCCCAGAAGTCTCTGTGGAAAAACCAGCATGCATCGATGCTCACTAAATTAGCATATAAAGACCACAATGCATTGTGTTTGAACAGATTCAGATGCATGTTTTGAGGTTTTAGTGATTGGAACAGGATTAGATCATCTTTTTATTTGACCACTAGAGGGCAGTAGACTCTGGTTTTTCTTAAATTTGACTAGTAATTTAAACTGAATTTAAAGTGCCTGTATACCATGCTTTTCCTAAGCCTTTCTATATCCATTCAAGGTGAAAGCGTTTTGTCTGCTCCGCAGGGGAAGTGAGTGTTAGGCTGGGGGCGACGATGGCATCGTGGACTCTTTGGAAGGGGCTGTTCTCACTTTGTGACATCAGCTCGCTAGAACCCGCGTGTTTTCATTGGTTGGTTAGGGGCTCAGAGTGCAGGTTTTTAGAGGAATATTCAGAAATACATGAACGGATCAAAATACCACTTTGGGGTTGTTTATAGTAAAGAATTAACATTATAACACTTAAAAGCTCAAAAGGTGGAGTTTGCATTAGCAGTTGCTTTAAGCAATTTTTTAAATCAAGTTTTATAACAGTTCTAGGTTTTGCATTTATACGTTAAGTTTTCTTGATGGTTTCCTTGATTTAATTGCTTTTTTCTACCCGACTTCTAGAGGCCAGTTTCTGTTAACAATCAGGTGCAGAGAATCAACTGAGAATCAGAGGAACTCAATCTGACAAAATGTGTCTTTTTGGCTGGAAAAATAAACTGTTGAACATCCCAAAATAAATTAGATCTGAAATATGTTATTGTTTTTGTAAAAATGTCAGATTTATCTCTATTTAAAGACTTAAATGTACGAACTCTGACTGTAATGATCTGTGTGTTTGTTTGATCAGGGCCACCGTAGATTTTTCTAGCATCCCGTTGAACAGCAAGAAGGTTTGCACGCTGGATCTGGGCCTGGGCAAAGGCCACCTGGTGTTCCTGTTCACAGTGAGGGAGTGCAGTGGCGTTTTCATCACCGACCTCTCCTCAGCACCCCTGGACGAACCTCAGCAGCAACAAGACCTGCGGAAAAACTATGTCAGTATTCAGACTCTGCAGATGCACTCATGAAAGGGATGTTGGGAAAGAGCTGTTGCTTTCATTGAATTAAAAAGTCTGCCAACCAAACGCAGCCCACAAGCGCCAGCAGCCGCCCGGTCTGTTGACACGGTTGGCTTCGTCGATTCACACCGCCGATGCCAAACTGTGAGCCGCCATCTGCAGCCTCAGCTGAAATGAACATTTATCAGACAGGGCTATATGTGTCCAGTCTTCAGCTGAACTGCTGCTCATCAAATCCCCTCACATTTAGGGGAATCGGTATCAAAACCAAATAATTAATCGTCCGGAAATTCAGGTTTCTGGCTTTTGTGTGACCCTGATGGAGATAATAATAAAAAAACACACCTGAGCTCACCTTAAGATGCGGCCGCTCCCCTGTGTGGCCCCCTGTACGGGCCCGGACGACCTTAGATGCAGAGCAAAAACAGGCCCATTAGAAATATGTCTTTTTGAACCTTTTCAAGTTTAAATCATGTTCTATAAATAAGGAAAGACAAACAGGTCCTGAAGTAAGAATTTTTATTTTAAGAAAAAAAAATCCTCATCGCTATGACGTGTTATTTTGTGACTGAAAAACTTTCTTGATAAGATTTCTTGACTAAAAAGAGACATTTTCTTGAAACCCAAACTTTCCTTAAAGTTGTGTTTTTGCAGTGAGGGAGCTGCAGATGCAGCTGCTGCAGATGCAGCTGCTGCAGATGCAGCTGCTGCAGGACAGAGACATTTTTTTCTTTCTTAAACCAAAATTTTGTCGTGCAATAAACATATCAACTCAGAAAATATATTACAGAGACATTTTAACACATACTCCTCTCAGTGATACTTCACAGGTCAAGACGAACCACAAACCCACAGCTCTGCACAGGTCCACCCACCGTTTGGTTGCATGTGACTAAGGCCTTAGATGTTGAGGTTCCGGTGATGTTCCTCCAGAATGAACCAAAATAAGATAAGCTGTACTTAGAGATGAGGAGCGGGTAAATACTGTTTTGAAGAAAGCCCAGTTTGCTGTCAATCTTTGGTTCATGTCAAACTTGCAAAGGGGAACTGGATGAGTTTTAGGCGCAGCTACATGAACCCTTTTATCCAAATGTCTTCAGCTTATTAAACGGGAGGATTTTCTGTCTACTCAGAGCCTGAAGCGATCCCTGAAGAACCTGCGAGATGTTGGTTTCCTCCAGGTCAAAATCATCAAGGCCAATGATCTGATCTCCGCTGACCTGAACGGTAACTCAAACATCTGGATTCAGTTTTCCCAGACGCCAGATCTTAACCGTTTGCGTTTTGCGCAGGGAAAAGCGACCCTTACTGCGTGTTGCAGCTGGGCAACGACCGCCTGCAGACCCACACGGTCTACAAGAACCTGCACCCGGAGTGGAACGCCGTCTTGACATTGTTAGTTTGTGAAGGTTTTTGTGTGAAAGTTTGTACGGAACGGTGTGACTGAACAGATGCTTTGTGGGGCTCTGCTGTCCTCCCCCGCTGTCCCCGCAGCCCTGTCAAAGACGTTCACGACGTCCTGGTGCTGACCGTCTTTGATGAGGATGGAGACAAGGCGCCAGACTTTCTAGGAAGAGTGGCCGTTCCCCTGCTCTCGGTACGACGCGGCGTTCCCAACGCGGAACATCAGCCAATCTGTTTACACTCTGCGCCTAAATGAAAGTGAAGAGGGCGCTAACACTTCAGCGGGTTGAGGGCTTGTTAAGATGTAATTGAGGCTGACTGACGGTCAGGTTCATGGCTGAGTTCAGCACCTGATGCCCTCTCTGTCCCGCAGATCCGCAACAGACAGCACATCATCTACCCGCTGAGGAAGCCGGACTTGGGGAGGCTGTCGAAGGGGAGCATCACTCTGGAGATGGAGGTTATTTTTAACCCCGTAAGTACGAGTTCGGCCTGCAGTGACGACTCGCACAAACACCAGCACACCGGAGAGACCTTTCATGCTTTTGTGTCTTCCATTTTTCTTTATAGGTCAGAGCGAGTTTAAGAACGTTTGAGCCCAGAGAGCGCCTCTTCATAGAGGATACTCCGAAATTTTCCAAAAAGGTTTGCTTCACTTTTTCATGTCGGCTGGACAAAAAAAACACTTAATATCTTTGATTTTAGAGTTTAGTTTAGAACCTCTGGAGGTTATAAACTTTAAAAAATAAATTTACAAAGGTAAATGAGTAAATATGTGTCTTTTATTAAGCGTATAAACACAATCAGCTCATGTGATTTATTTAAAATACAAAGTAAAATACTATCCATTCAGAACAGATCTCAGTACAAGGAATGCTTTAAAATGATAAATAAACTTTCATAATTCAGCAGAGATATTAGATAAGTGAGGCCTAATTTTTTTAACTGTTTGTCAAATCTAACATTTTGAATTAAATACTCATTCAATCCTCTGAATGTATTCTTTTAATTCTGTCAAATCTTTGATTTTGATTTTTCGTTTGTGCAAAATATGCAAAAAAATTAAAAAAAGATGCATTAAATGTTGTCAAAACATTTGCAATAAAAGCTGAAATACCAATTTATATTAAACGTTTCTCATAAAAATGCCATTAAGATTCATTTTATTTGTTGTTTCAATATTTTAAAAATTCATTTTTGTCTAAATCCACCAATGCACAAATAATTACCGGTAGTTTAAGTTGAAATATTACAGTGTTTGTTATTTATTTTCCCCCCCAAGACTTTCAGAAAAAATAAAATCAGTAAACGCTTTATTTCATTTTTTTGTGAAAAAAGTCCTCAAATCTGGGCAGATCAGATATAAGATATCCCCAATAAAAAAGGGGTAAAATGGCGAGAATGCCGCTAGGTTTTCTAAGTGAACTTTCTAAGAAGAGGTCGCAGTTGTTCTGGATTAGAGCTCAGATCAGAGGATTCCAGCAAACATCCAAACTCCTGCTCACTGTTCTGCTGCACCACTTTGATATACAGTGTGCAGGACAGGGTGCGAGACGGGGAGCCTGACTGTCTGCGCTTCCCACAAAGACTCATTGTTGTCAGACAATACCGCGGCGAAACTGCCTTTCGCACTGAGGACGCTGCTCATAACATGCAGGTCCGTTTTCATGCCAAAAATGTTTTTTCATCCTTCCCAGAAATCCGTTTTTTTTTTTTTTTAGTTTAACCACAGGGACTCCGTGCATAAACGCTGTAATTAATTAGAACAACAAGGTTTTGAAAACCCCAAAATAATCTTCGATGGTCTTTATCTTTCAGGCTCTGTCCAGAAACGTGAATCGGGTGAAAGCCGTGGTCAGATCCGTCATGTCGACCATCCAGTACATCAAGAGCTGCTTTCAGTGGGAGAGTGTGCAGAGGAGCCTGCTGGCCTTCCTGGTGAAGTGTTTTAACTGCTTATCAACACACTATCTGCAACCCCCCGCCCCGTCAGCCGCAGCCTGGCCAACCCTTCCCTGAACTCTCCCAGAGAGCATCTTAATCCGTGCAGCAGAAACTCTTTGTTGGAGCGGCCGCTCTCCCCGCTGCACGTCTCCTGGATGCAGACTTGAGCCTCAGCTGGAGAGAGTAGAGTCCCAGTGGAGTCTATTTTTGTTCTACTTCTCTGACAGCTCATTAACCCCGTCCGCACCGAGCCGGGATAGCTTTGGACCCCCTTTTTTAAAGCGGGCTTCAATTAAGGATGCGTTCCCAGATAAGGCCGCCTCTCTTTCCTGCAGGTGTTCGATGCGCAGGTAAAGATGGAGAGAAGTTGCCTTTCGCGTGCGCTCCAGTCATCTCTTTTTCAAAGATCTGACTCGATTAGAAAAAATAAATGCACCCGGCAAGTTGTTCATTAAATATTCAGGCAATCAGGGTCATGGAGAGTTCCTTCGGTCCTGCCGCTCTTGTCCTGTAGATGGCGGTAAAGCTTTGCTCGACTGCAATGCGCCTGAGCCCGGCAGCAGTTATAATGCATTTAGTTTTAGATTGCAGGATTACATCTGCATAGACTGCATGGAGTATGATGAGGTCAGGGGTCGGCGTGCGCTTTAATCAGCGATTGTTTGTGTTTTTGAAAAAAACTCCATCCCCTCGTGTGCCGTTTACGTTCCAACGCCTATTAGGGATAGAGATGTTTTACCTGTCAGCTCAGATGAAGAAGAAATCACGGGAGCTGGATCGAGAGCGCGATCCAGGACGCACGTCCTCCCACTGCTGCTTGACGGACAGCACCATCTGTACTCGTGTTTTAACACTAATGCTCGCTAAGCCTCGGCGAGAAGAAATAAATGGCTGCTGGAAGCCGCCGCGCAGGCCTCGTGAACCGAGGCTTCACTCTGCATGACAAGACGAAGTGACAAACCACCTGCACCATCTGCCGGCTGTCAGACAGAGTGGAGGCAGTGCGAGCTGCGTCGCAGACCGCCGAGGAGCTCCAAACCCGGCGGTGCCGCCCCCCTCCCCAGCCATCCTGTTTTATTCACAGAAACAAAGTTTTTCATCAGAACAGGTTTAATGGTATTAATCCTACAGTGTTCTTATTGCTCTGGAGTCTCCGGGTCAGCCTCGCAGCAGTAAAACACAAAATACATGAAACTTTAAGCCCAGATAATCAAATATTCAGGCTTCTGTCTGAATTCCTCACATCACAGACAATGTTTTATTTACCACTCAGTCAAATTTCAGTATTAAAGCAAAGAAATGCTTTCAAAGACTTCAGACGAGCTTCGTTATGGCGCTCCATAACTTTAATTACGGCGGCACCATTTAAGGAAATAAAAATTCTCCAAAGGGAAATGACGCACCCTAAACCAGTTTAAAGAAAAGAAAATTCACGATATTCCAAAGAAATGGTTTGATTTGGATCAAACAGGAAGATTTTCGTCTGATGTTTTCATGACAAAAGTCAGAAAATAAGTTGAATGTTTGCCTTTTTGTTGCCATTCCAATCATATTTAATAATAATATAAACTCCAAACATTTTCAAGGGAGTTTCTAACATTTGCAGAGACATTTTTCCTGTAACGTTCTCTCTTACTCGCCCCTGGGTAGTTGCTGGTGTCTAAAACTTAATTTAGTTTGCTAAGGAGAAAATATTTTTTCTTTTAAATGAAAATGTTTAAACATGTTTGAAAGTTTGGTAGAAAAAGGCTGAGGTTCTGTAACTTCTGAGGATGCTTAGAGATCTTTAGATTTTTTTTAGAATTTATCACTATAATAGTAGTGTTGGTTCCCTCATTAAATCTACTGTTGGATCCTCTGAGGTGGTTGTAGGTAAAGGTTTCTTCAATGTGATTGCTTCTACTATATTTAAATTATTTAAAGAATATCACATTGACCAGATCCAATCTTTTAAAGTTTAATCTGAAGAAGTAGAAGAGTTTCTGGTTGAGAAAAAAGACTAGATATTTGTCAAAGATTGAAGCTAAAATGACTGTCACAGAACATGGAATCCAGGTTGTATGTTTCCCTGAAGCATGAAAACAGTGACAGATACTGAAAATGTTTCATTCAGACTCTGCTGGTTGGAAAGTGAGCAGATGGATTCCCATCTAACACGTCTAATGTTAGCCGGTGTTGGTCAAACTTCGCTGAGGCTCCTCCCTTGGTTTTGTGGTTTCAGCGTGGAGGGATTTCTGTACACGCCAACCCTCCCCCCAAACATTTGTGTGAAAATCCTGCGGCTCTCTGCTAATTATTCTTCAGTAGCTGCCCCAGCATTAGGTGTCCCTTTGTTTTTGTGTTTTTTTTCCTTAAGTCCGCTGTGATCTGGATTGTCTTCCCTTCCTCTCCAGCTGAAATGAGCTGTAATTATCACAATCTTTATGGCCGGGGTGTACTGTTGCACTAAAGCGTGACTTTCAAGGAGTCCTCACTAATAAAGCATAACGCCGGTGGCGAGGAAGCGCCTTCATCTCTTCTCCCAGGCTCTGTTTTGGCTTGCGATAACACAGTGGTGGTCGCGGTAATGGCGTCTGTGGGTGGGAGGGGTTTGATCTGATATCTTTTATGTTGGTTGGTGCCTCAGAGGAGAGTGATGTGTTTCACAGATGTTCACCTCTGTATTTATTAGCCTCCACACTGACACACACACCCCCCCCCCGACTGCTGGCTGAATGTTTTGGCTAATTTGGACTCACCTGAGCCACACAGGTGAGGTCACCGGCGCTGGTTTACGGCCTGCATGTGAGACCGGCCCGGTTACCGTGCTCCGACCGTGCAGATTAAAGGCTTGAAAAATGTTGATTATGTTTCATTTCTGATGTCTCTGTGTGCAGACTTTCATTTTGACTATCTGGTACTGGGACTCCTACATGCTGCCTTTGTCCCTGGTTCTGCTGCTCCTGTGGAACTACTACCGGGTTCAGTTCGGAAGAGACACAGAGGATCTGGTGAGCTTTCATCCGCCTCAGCTTTCTTCCTCTTCACTTTATCATTTCAAAGACAATAAATTAAAAAAAGGAGCACATTGGTGCTCACAATTAAAAAGCTGATATGTTACCATAGCAACCAGTTCATAATAGCTAATAATGAAATA
The DNA here is from genome assembly GCA_014656515.1 of Oryzias celebensis. Classification (NCBI taxonomy): domain Eukaryota; kingdom Metazoa; phylum Chordata; class Actinopteri; order Beloniformes; family Adrianichthyidae; genus Oryzias; species Oryzias celebensis. The sequence goes on from BNCR01000003.1 coordinate 4,705,822, forward strand.
ACACATACAAAAAGCATAGAAAACTCTGTGAATGGACCAAGAGAGCATTATGGTCTCATCTAATTTACAGTGCTTGTCCTTTGCTAACGCGGCTTTCTTTCTCTCTGTTCCACCTCCAGTTTTTTTGTCCGGCCTCTTTCTCCCTGTAATTGGTCTGCTGCTCTGCTCTTGTTTTGACGGATCAAACAGAAAAAAAAAATGTTTAGCACTTTTGAAAAGGTCACGGCGTGCGCTGCTTTTTTTTTTTTTTTACCCCACTGTGACTGCTGTGGCTTCTTCCCCATTGAAAGTGTGTTCTGAGCCCCAACAACAGCTGTAATAGTTTAATGCAGCTCCGTTCAAATGGAGATTTAATCATCTCACCATTTTACGGGAGTCGTAAAAATGTCGTTATGGAAAAGCACCACTGATGCTCACAATGATTTTTGACCCAATAATGACAGTAATGAAGTCTTTTCACTGTTCTCTCCTCTGTACGGGTTGGTTTACAAAAAAATCACCAAAAAGCAGCAAACAGGACGAAATGGACGGAGTCAAATCAGGATCATCTTAAAGTGAATGTAAAACAAGATCGGACGATTTTACATGTAAAATTTTTAAGCTTAAATTTGGTAAAAGATTTGAGTTTATTGATTTTTTTTTTTTTGTATTTGTGTGTTCTGAATGTTTTCAAATTTCACATTTTTTCCTAAATGTACATTTTTATTTTCCAATTTATGAAATTCCTTTTTAAGTTTGCTGTCTTCGAGTCATCTGTCATCTGCAAACTTTTTCCTAAAACTCCAAAATGACATAAAAAAAGAGTTGTATCTTATGGATAAATTACCTCAAAACATTTGCAGAAGTTCAGGACTTCATATTAAACATATGAAGTAGTTTTCCCTGCAGATTTATTTCATTTTAAAAGCAATGTTTTCTGCAGAAGCAGCAGGAGAAACGACCCCGAGGAATCAGCAGTTACTGTGTAACCTCTAAACTTGTTGCGACAGGAAAATTCCCTTTTATGTGTTTCTGAGAACATTTTAAATCAAGATGATGAGATTATTGCTCAGCAAATTGGATAAGAGATTCAGCACGACAAATAAACTCCAGATTTTAACCCTGGACCTGCAGAAGAGTTTGAATCCAAGTTGTGAGATTTCATCAATAAAAAGAAAATTATTTATGTTTTCAAGATTTTTAATCCAGCAATTATCTTCAGGATTGCTTATAAAATGTTTACACAGACATCCAAATGGGTTCATTTTCCATTTTAGCGTAGTTACAGCATGGTGCCTTGCTCCGGATTTAAACCTTTATACAATCAGATTATAACATTAGTGTTCAGACTTTTACTGGTTCTGCACTGAACGCTGCATAGCTCCTGTCCACGACGACCTAAACGTAGCATCTATCCAACCAAGTATGCATGCATTACTTTAAATAAAAGGATGAGCGAGTCATTGACCTGACGTCTGACTTTACAGCTGCAGCAATGTTGTACTAAAGTCAGTTCAGGTGAGTTTTTAGATTCAGATTACAAATTTTCTGTAATTTACACTTTTTCCCACTTTTTACTCAACTATTTCAGTTCTTCTGTGTTTTTTTTAAACCTCCACTTGAAGAGCTGTGAGAAATGCATCTGATGTTCACTTCTACATCTTGATGAACCCGGTTAAAAACCTGTTTAAAAACTCATTGTTTGTTTTTTTGTTAAGAATCCGTTTCCTGCCTCACAGAGGCTCAGAAAGGCAGTTTGTTGAGCTTTCACAGCTGCCGGACGGGATAGATCTGCAGATGTGCTAAACATGTGGGATCAAAGATGATCCAAAGTTTCCAACCGAGGAAGTTCCAACAGAATCCCGTGATTTGACAGGGACTCCCCGAGGAGGTTTACGAACAAAGAGGAGTTCAGCCTCTAACAGAAAGAGCAGATCAGGTGGTCCACACCTTCACGGGCCTTCCGTCTCAGCAGCATTTATCCTCTAAATGACTGCAGGCGTCATCACGGTCTGACCAACAGCTTCAGTGTTATATTTGAGTCTGCTGGCCTGCGTGTTGGAAATGATTGACAGATGTATAATGATAGGATTGTGGACTTCCAACAAGCTCACTCCTGATTGGTGAGAGCGGTTGCCGTAGCAATGATGACTCAGGCTGACTGACACCAATCACTGCTCACTGATGTCTTCTGGTTCCAACACGGCAGCATTTGTACATAGTGTGGAAAAAATAGGCTTTATTTGGTTGAAGCTTGAACAAAGCAGTTTCTATGGATGACATTACACCCAGTCCAGTTCTCACGTACAGTCAGTGTTATCGCCTGACGACATGATCTCAAACAAATGGAACCGTTTTAAAAGAAAATCCTTCAGTATCACTATTGTGACATTCTTGGTAAACAGAACATGTTAGAGTTTAAAAATAAGATTTAGCTGGTCATTTTCAAAGTTTGAAATAGGCTTGCCCCCCCCCGCCTTTACAAGATTTTACATGTCAGAAGAACAACGCAGGGATTCGCTGCAGAACATTAACCAGAAGAGGCTGAAAATCTAGTAAAACACTGCTGACCATCACAGGTGCAACAGATTTGAAATCACATGAGAAAGTGTGAAAGTCCTCAGAACAGTTTCAAATGATCCTTCAGGTGGTTTCCTTCCAGTTTTCTCATTGTTGTGGTGTAATCTGCGCTTTTGTTCAGGCTCTATGACTTTCTCTCTTTCTCTTTCATAGACTCATGGACTCTCTCATAGACTTTCTCGATGAGTTAGGACACTAACTCAGTTCAGAAAAGACAAATCTAATGAACTGGGCCATAAAAATGGGAAAATTCACTTAAAATCCAGAAACTCTCAGCTTTTACTTTGAGAAACTGTTGTTTTGAATGATTTGTGTTCAGGCTGGAGTCTGCTAAGGTTTAGGCTCCTAAAATAATCAGAACCTGGGATGTTTGGATGAGTTCTGGATCTCCATGGTAACGGTGTGTTTATTCTTTCAGGAGAGCATGGACCTGGCAGACGAGGAGGATGATGATGAGAAAGTGAGTTTATTTTTAGCGCTTTCACACCTTGACTTCCACAGAGTGATCCTGTTCGCTGCTAAGCTCCTTTCATTTCCGCCGGTCGTACTTTTTTAGAGCCCAAAAGACGTTTAGGCGGAATGAAGGTCACACGGTGACCTGTTCCTGCTTGTCACCGTGCATTCACATGCTGATGGGGGGGTGGGCTCCCACTGCCTTTGGGAGAGCCCCAGAGCTTAACACGCCACGCAACACCAACAGTATGGAACTAATGACAGCTCTTTGGCACGCTTTTCCAGCTCGCCTTTGGAATGTTTGTGTTGAAATGCTTTTAAGACGTGAAATATTTCCTCAGAGTGACAGCGGTTTATTGTGGGGGGGCTCAGAGCAGTCCGTTTAGCTCTGATTTAGGGGGGGTTCTAGTGGGAACTTGACCTCAAATCGGCCTGAGAGCTGTGCCGCGGTGATGGATATTTGACAAGTATTTGTCCTACATGTGGTTTTCCAGTCACTGTGCATCTGGAATATCCGTCCCACCCCCGCAGCATCCCGGCGGAGCCCCCTCCTCATAACCCTGCGCTTGTCTGCGGGCGTTTGATGTGGGCATGTTCCCCTCTGAAGTGTCCTCGCTAAGAGAACAGACATTTACTTTCAAGCTCTCCTCCCTCCGGAGCTCTTTTCTTTATGTGACCTCGAGCCCTCGCCTCAGAATGTTCCTGATCAAATCGGTGGTCCTGGGAATGTCGCAAACCAGGTTATTTCCTAAGAAGAGGTTATCATTTAAAGCTTTAAAAATCACTTTTCTTTTATACTCTGTGTTAAAATGAAAAACGTTTTGTTTAAAGACGATGAAAATCCTGTTTTTGGTGTTTCTTTGGTGTTCTTGAGGCCTTTTTCTGATGATGGAGGACATATATAAAGAAATTTAAGCTTACATTTTTTTATACGAGTATTTCTTTATTCAAATCGTTGTGAATGACTCCACTTGTGATCCGTGTCCGTCTTTGTTTTCCTCGTCTGAGCTGGAATCTGGCTCAAAACCGTACGGCTGGATAGTTCCAATAGCGCTTTCCATTTTTGTTGCACCAATCATGTTAGGTTGAGGTTGTGAGCGGCTGTGAGCTTGCTGGAGAGCATGTAAACAGATGGGTGATGGGAAGGGGGGTGGGGTTGCTCCATGCCAAAGATCCCGCTGACAACTCGGTTGAATTGCTGCAGAACCTGTCCTAGAATCATAATTGGAAGACCACTGGGAACACTTTTACAAAACATCTGATGGTGGGACTTTAAAACATGAGCAAAGGTGACAGCTGTTTGAGTGCCGTGAAAGCCAAACAGCTGCTTTGTTTGTCCTGCAGGAGTCGGAGAAGAAAGGACTGATCGACAAAATCCACATGATTCAGGACACCATCCTGATGCTGCAGAACCTGCTGGACGAGATCGCCTCCTTTGGAGAACGAATCAAAAAGTGAGGCGGGGTTAACTGTGCTGGTTCTGATCGACTCTGAACAACGATTTCAGTCGATTGATGTGAATCTCTCCACCTCCAGCACGTTTAACTGGTCGGTGCCGTTCCTGTCGGGCCTGGCGCTGCTCATCTTCACCGTGGGGACAGTGCTCCTCTTCTACGTTCCGCTGCGCTACATTCTCTTGATATGGGGTGAGTTTCATCTCCGCTGTCCCTCCTAGTTTGAACTGGAATTATTTTTATTCTTCCTACTTAAAAATAAGTATTTGTTCCCCTTTAAGATATATTTTCTATCTGTCAATCATAAAAATGTCAGTTTTTAAAACCCAAACAGATGATCAGTGTTGCGACAGGAGGAAGTCCTGAGTTTTTCTATTAGGATTTTCCATCGTTAACGTCTGATGGCCACAAAACATCCCAAAAAAAAAGCTCCAAACTTTGATTTAACTGCTCCAACAGCTTCACATTCGTTCTTTGAGTTCCTCCAGAGGAGATATTCCTGCTGTTGGATCATTGTTTCAGTTCATGAACCAGGGAAAGGGATTCTCCTTCGGGATTTCCGGTAGAAAATAGAATTCCGGGTTTGGTTTAAGCCCACACTATCACACTACCACCGCTGTGTTTGGCTGTTGCTGTGAGGAGGCTTTTCAGTGCTGGCAGTTTTTTTACTTCACATGTCACAGAAAGATCCAGAGCGTCCGTCCAGAAGTTTTGTAGATCATCCTGATGTTTTCCGACTTCTTCATACTCAGCACGGTTCTATGTTTGTCTGCTCTGCGACGGTTGAGTTCTGAACTCTGGTTTTAAGCGAGTTGAGCGCGGCGTGCACTTCTGCCCATGTTCTTCTGTCTCTTTGATGACCTCCTGGATGACTTCTTGAATTGTTCTTGAGGTGGTTTTGTCTGCTCAGAAGCGGGAAGGTTCTGCACTCCTCCAGGTTTCTCCATACAGGAGAAGAACATGTTCCAACTGTGGTTCTCTGGAGTTCTGAAAGCTGCAGAAACATCTTTGTAATTCATCCCGGGTGATAAATGTGTGATAAAAGTTCTTCTTTTGGACTTCAGAAGTGAAAGTAAAACGGTGTTGCTGCGGTGCTGAGGCAGCATTTCTTAGACAACATGAGTGTCTGTTTTTACAGAAACAAAGAGCTGCTCTGTGACAGCGCCCGTAATGATGTGTTGGTTTGGATCTTTGTTTTAGGTATCCATAAATTCACCAAGAAACTGCGGAACCCGTACAGCATCGACAACAATGAGGTGCTTGATTTCCTGTCGCGGGCGCCCTCAGATGTGCAGAAGGTAAGCCGGGCGAGATCAGCCGCTCAGGAAGCCCAAAATCCCCGAGAACCGCCAGCTTCGCTGCTCGCCACCACAACTGGCAGGCATTCTTCAGGCTCGTCTGTATAATTAGCCGTGTCTGTATAATTACGCGGGCCGGTATAATTTCAGTTTTCGGTTGTGATGCTGAAGGTTCCCAGACTCATCCTGATACGACTCGTGTGTCTTCAGGTTTCACTGCAGGAGGAAAACATCATTAGGTCACCAGCTAAAAAACCCCATAAATAAAGTAGTTGCATTTTTTATTAATATTTCCCCTCCGGTTGCTCCTGAACTCTGGAGGACTTCCTTGCTCTGCTCCTCACACTGAATGCAACAGCAGCTCCGCAGGCCTGCAGGCGCCACTAAACCTGCTTTCTCCTGCAGGTTCAGTTCAACGAGCTGAAGATCATGAAGAAGAAGAAGCTCCTGTAGCAGCAGAGGGACCGCGGACACCAACCGAGGCCTTGCTTCACTCCTCTGCGCACCAACAAATGCTTTTATGTTTTTAAAAAGGAAGGACTGTCTTTCAGAACCTGCTGATTCAGATTCTTGGAACATTTCTACACTTTTTACTCCAGAAATGGATTCTAATGAAACCAAGACGGATCTTTTTATCTAAAATGAATGTCAAATCCAGCGTTTTGTTCAATGTTATTCATTTAAAGTCCAGAATATTTATCATGTCGATCGAGTTCTAGAGTTGGATCACTTTTGTGAATGTGGAACGACTAATGACGTTTTTTTGTGTCAAATGTTGAAATGATTAGTGAGGCGGTGCCTGCTCTGCTGGAGACTTTCATCTGATTTCTCTCTGTAAACATGTTATTTATTATGAAAATGCTTCATAAAAGGTGGTTCATCCTTCATTTCCAGCAGCATTAAATGCTCTCGTGTGTGCAGAGTGTGGGCGTCTAACAGCACGGTGGCAGAACCCCCTCCCCCAGCTCTTCATTAGGCTTTCATGAAACAAAATGAGGCGGTGGGAGACCTCCCCGGGACCCTCCTGCCGTGTTGATGGCCCTTGGGCGTCGCCACGAGCAGGAGGACCTCGGCGACCTCCTCTCAGCTTCTGTGACAAGATGCCAGCCAGGAGGACCCCCCCCACACACACCACCACCTCCCCATTACAGAGCAGCAGCTTCACAAATGAAACCAATAAGAAAAGCAGGGAGGTGTTTGAAACTTCTCAAAGGGCTTCAAAAACAAAAGGCTCAAAAATGAGCCTGGATGTTATTTTCTACAAACGTTCCTAAAAGCATTTTTTTTCTCACTTTAAAGAGGATTTACATTGAAATAAGTTGCACAAACACGGAACATCTTTGCAATCCGTGGAAAAAAAAAATCTTTGTCCGAGTCTGCAGGACGGAGGTGGAGAAGTTGACCCGCGAGTCTCCTGGTCCACTCATAATGTTGACTTAAGCATTCAATATTAATAACCTGCTGTCAGGGACACTGCAAGGACGTCTCAATTTGCCACTTATAGGCCCGCATGAATATGTATAGAGGCGAGGAGCTTCACATTACCAAGTGAAATTGTGTGGGGGCTAATGCCGGGAGGAGCCGCCGATCCGCCTCTGGACCGTTTGGAAGTTCATGAGTGCCGGATTTCATCAACTCCATGATGGAGAGCTCTGTTGGTGAATATGAAGGCTTCCGTAAAGTTCAAATCACCGTGTTTGGGTTTGTTTTAGTAGTTTGATGGTTAAGACTACGGTCACATTTCCCAAACTGCCATTGCACAGCGATCACGTTTTTCAGCAAAGTTTAAAGTAAAAGTTCAAATTGAACTACGCCAATTTTTCTTTAAAAGTTGTCATCAGTCAATGGCCGCCCGGGCACTTTTTGAGGTTGCATGGTGGCAGGAAGGCAGCAGCGCCATAATTGACTGATAGTAGGGTCTCCAAGGTCCCAAAATCGTCCCAAAGTTGGTCAATTTCAGGCTGCCGCCCTCAAGCCACCCCCCTGCCCCTGTGCTGCCATCCCACTGCCACAGTCTGATGGTTAAGCTGCATTCACACCGGATGTGATTTGCAGAGCTAACCAATCTGGGTCTGCTGCCCGTGGACCAGCGGACCTCGCTATGCTGGCTCACAGGCGATTGGCTGCCAGGGATACGGAGAGGTGCCGTGGGTGTCGTCATAACAGGTGCGATCACTCCACCTTCATCGGTTTATGATGTCACCAGATGGAAGTGCAATTTAAAACGGTCGTCATCCATGTGCAGCATCGTTCTGCAAGCGACTCTGAAGGTTCTGGTGAACCCAGATGTGGCAGCAAAGGAAGTCCAGAAAAGCATCCTCTCACAAACAATCAGGGCGTTAAGGATATTTAAGGCAGCATAAAGGTCACCAGTTCCTGACCTCTCTGTTCTTCCCATTTGGTTTAGACTTTATTAGTTTCTTAAATGTATTTCTGCGTAACTGTTTTAATTTGATGTAAACAGGCTTTGTCCTTCCTCATTCTCTCCTTCGCTCTGACCTAAAATGAGTCCAGAACATCTTTAGCCGAAAATTCACCCAGTGTGACTCCTGGGTAAATACCTGGTACTGAACAGTGCAGGTGAAATTTTCCAGATTCCTTGTATTTCTTGCAAGATAATCAAGTGTAAATAAGTATGTAAACAAGAATTAATGGCATATCCATACACATTTAAGTTCAATGAAGTCCACTGTTGTTTTCTGCACCAAAATAATCTAAAGGGAACATTATTAGAACATTCTACCTCACGGTATGGTCACATGACTTGGCTAAATTCCACACATTTTTTCTGTCGTCACGTGTGTTATTCGCCGTGTTGGAACTTGTAGCCAATTAAACCCACCATGTCTCAATCCAAATGTTCTGTTTTTCCAACAGCATTTATCAATTGATCTCATTTGAAATCATTTTTTTATGATTCGATTCTCCCTCAGAAAGATTGATCTGGTTGGATCGCAGGAACAGAAATTGATTAATCATGACCCCCCCGACTGCATACAATGTGTAGAGACGAGAAAAAAAGACACTATTTGAACACAATACAGTCAGAAACACATTACATGAAAAACATTTGCATCATTTACGCCTTTTTGGTTCTGCATTCACACCATTTCAATTCCGAGTTCATTCTCAAGTTGACCCCAGTTCTCCCATTTGATCACCAGAGTTTGAGTGAGTTTTTTTTTTTTTTTTTACAGCCGACTGACAAACCAGGCATAAAGGAAACAAATTTTGGTGTGGATTAATCCCTGCATGCTGTTTGCTCATTTGCAATATCCCAAATAATCCAGGGCTACACATAATTTAGCATCACCTCAAATGTAAAAAAAAAAAAACAAGAATATTTGAGCGGTCTCATATTTTTAGCTTTTCCTGTGTCATGAACTTCATGATGAAAATGTGCCTTTAAGACAAACACATTTAGTCTGTCACTCCAGGAATCTACTAAATGACTTAAAACCTTAAAGAGGATCTGGATTAGTGTAGATTTCTGGACATCAATCAAACCTTTTTGACTGCAGACAGACAGCAGAACAGGTGAAGTGATGGATTCAAGGTTTCTCACTGAAATGGCATAACTGATGAATCAATGATTCTGACACCTTAAGTCTCAGCTTGTCAGAAACCTTTGATTTTTCTACTTTTTATTCACTTTAAATTCATTGGCTGTGAGTCATCATAAGCTTCATTTTCATGTTGACACCTCCCACTGCTCCTAACGTTCAATCCTGGAGGGGTCCAGAACCCAGACCTGGGGGCTGGGGTAGGAAGCAACTCACCCCAGAACAGTCCCGCATCAAAGCCCTTCCTCCACAAGAGCCCGAGGCGACAACAGACGACAGCTCGGAGCGACAAGAAATGCAAAAAATATTTATGAGGAGAACCGGGTCATTTGGACGACCCGTGAGCGTGACAGGTCCTTAAGATCCTGCAGACAGGGTCAGCACAGGCGGGTCAGGGAGACCACCAATTGTTTCACAATACGGTTCAGTTTGTCGTCGGCATGATGATTAAAAGACGGATTCATTTGGTTCACCGTAATGTGGTTTAGAACGTCACAGTCGGAAACTCTGCTTGAGGAAGAGTCATAACTGGATGGAAGCAGAAGGGTCATGGATGTCATCTCAGCGTGGCGCTCTCGCTCTGACCTTATGGTCCAGCAGCTGCAGGCAGAACCGGGTACACACGGTTCCTCCACATGTTCAGGTTCTGCCGCAGATGTTACTAACAAGCCTGACTGTGAAGGACAGCTGGGGAAGAACACCGTCGTCCCAAAAACAGTACTCCAACCCGTTCCAAGTCGGTCCAATTTGAAAAACAAAACGTTTTCTGTCGTCACAAGAGAGCTTTGAACCAAACCCGGAAGAAACTCCAACTACTGTTTCCGAGGAAGAGCATCAGGTCGTCTGGTTCTGCTTCATCAGTACCTTACAGAGACCGGATCATGTGATGTTTGGAGGATCGGTTTGGGTATTTCTGCTGTTCTCTTAAACCATGTAATCAGATTACTACACCACCCAAAAGTAAAGTTAGGTATGTTTAGTAAAACTAGAGCGGCAAGACCCTTCATGCTACTGCCCAACTATGTACCCACTGGGGGAGCCAAATCTGGGACTTCCTGCGCCGGTCCCCAGCCCGCATACAATACAGGGTTGTGTTTCAGGTCCTCACCAATCAAACGCCTCAATCATAAAAGAAGGTGGTGCCGCGTCCCATCCTCTAAAGGTTTGACAGAATTTGTGTATCCCACTTTAAAGTAATAGGAGTGTGACTCCTGATTGACTAGGGTGGTTGCCATAGAAATGTCAACTTAAACAGACTCGGACCAATGTCTGCTCACTGACGACGTCTGGTTCCAACATGGCGGTGACTGTGTATCGTGAAAAATGGTGACCGAATAGACTTCATTTGTTGAACATGAAGTAAAGGACTTTTTATGGGTGACGTCACACTCAGTCAGTCCAGTTCTCCTATACAGTCAATGGGTGAAGCCAAAGGTGTTCCACAAGCAAAGCAAGGGTAATGGGATGGAATCCATGAAGTAAAATTCCAGAAAATAATAACAACAAAAAAAATCAAATTCCCATTGCAGGAAAACATTCAGACAATTTCTTATAAATTTTTTCAAAAAAGACCAGAAGAGTATGAGATCGTGTCTGAATTCTCTCTTCCTCGTGTACTTGGTGAACCATACAGGACGTTCGACATTTCTTTGGTGTGCTTGAATCAACAATTTCAAAATCCAAAATTTTGACCACAATGCATTGCATTCCTACGTCGTCGATGTTTACCTGTTTTCAGTTCTGGTGTGTCGGAAAACGCCTGTTCCTGGAGAGAAGGCAGGAGATAAATGATCTTTAGATAAACAACTTTATTTAGAAGACATCAGTTCACAACCACAGTTAACATAAGGAGCTACACGAAACGAAACAAACTAATGTAACTAACTTTGGGTTCTTTAATTTTGGGGAGAGGGGTGTCCTTCCCGGCTTACCGTAGAATCCAGTGAGGGTGGCAGGTTCAGCCACAGGAGAGAAATAAAAAGATCGGTGGGCAGTCACCGAATGGCGGACTCGTCGTCTGGTGTCATTTATTTTTTCACAAGCGAACCTCCCCTTCCCTCGGTTACACTGGTGGCAGCGGTGGGATTATTTCGTCATATATTACTGCTATGTAATTTTTCTCTCCTCTCCACATTCAACAGAACTCCTTCCTGTGGCTGAACTTGCCACCCTCACTGGATTCTACGGTAATCCGGGAGGGACACCCCTCTCCCCAAAATTAAAGAACCCAAAGTTAGTTACACTAATCAACTATCATAATCCAAGTCGTTCCAGATCACGATCACCTGGATCAGTCCAGGCCATGATAATGGGACTGTAATTCAGTCACCAGAAGAAGCAGATCAAAAGAACAAGCAAAGGGTGACTTTTCCATCGTCGTGGGACCTTCAGGAAAACAAACCAACTTTTCAGGCCAATCCTCCGACGGCCAGACATTTGCGTCGCCTGTCTGCAGCTCCGTCCTCCTGCTAACTGTTACTTTTCCAGCTGCACAAAAAGCTTCCTCACAACCTTCATCAATCTGGATTTGCTTGACCCAAATAGTCTCTTTTTTTTTTTTTTCTTTTCCGTGTCTGATGCAGCTGAAATCCCCCGAGTCTCCACCATGACAAGCTGCTAAAGTTGCAGCAAAGCTGCTTGAGGATGATCGACGGCCCATTGAAAGCGCTGCATATGCAGAGGATGGTAATAGGCTCCTGGGGGACGTGTTCCTGTGGCTGCGGCCCTCAAAAGTGAATGCTAAACAGTGGAAGGAGTCAGTGAAGAAGATCCGCAGAACTTTTATGGAAGACAAAAACGTTCCCTCCGATAAAACATGCTGCTGTTCGGAGAGATGAATTGTAAAAAAATAAACAAAAAAAACAGGTTTTTCTTAATCGGGAGGCCCTCCCACACGTCCCCTCACCACATCTCAATCTCATCAGCCACCGTGATTAAGGTTTGGCATTGGGGATTGTGCCGTCTATTTTGAGAGATATTTCAGCTGCATTTGTGACACTCTGAAAGGAGCGGGAGATAAAGGAGGCGTCGAGGAAAGAACTCCTTCCCGTTGTGTGAGTCCTAGAGAGGGCCTTGAACCCTGCCATTCAAGCCTTTCTCTCCATCAGCTGAGTCTAATTGCCAGAGAGGACAGCGGACTCCGGGCCCGATCGTTCCTTATCCTCTTTAGCGCTTTCAGGCGAGTGAAAGGAGAGCTTCTGCTTTTGATCTTTTCTCTGATTTGCTTTTTCTTCTCTGTCATCCCTACCATCCTCTCCTCAGGAGTGACACCAACTCCTTTCACCGCCTGCCCCCGTCTCCATCTGCCCAAAATAATGACCAAGGCCCAGGCATTATTAAACAGAGGTGGAGATGGGAGGTCAGCGCTGGAAGAGGGAGTCCAAACCCGGCTGAGGAGGGGCGCCTCATTCCAAATCTACTCTGTAGCCTCTCTGTGTTCCCCAAATTCATCCCTTACAGTTCTGGCGGCCTTGGCTCAGAGAAAGACCATTCTTCGGCGAGCCTCGGACGTGAAGGCCGTCCGTTCCCACAATGACACCCCAGGCTGCTTGAGACAATGGGGCCTGTGTGATCTCGCAGCCAGACTCAGAATGAGACGATACCTTTCTCGCCAATCCCATGGGGGGGCTGACCCTCTGGTCATTGTTGACAGCTAATGGACAGCGCCTTTCCACGGGCGGGACCCCCTGCGGGCCGCGTCATTTCAGGATGCCTAATAACACCTCCGTCTGCAGCCGTGGAGGAATTTCAGGACTTTGTCTGCAGATGAAAATCTCGCACAAACCTCAGAATCCAGGACCTTTCTGGGGCGCGGGGGGGGGCTGCTGATCGCCTTTTTAATCAGAGCCGCCATGATGACACACGACCCTGGTACATTTCATCTGAACGATTTTTAGAATTCCAGCCGTTTATTCGTTGCAATCAACTGCATTTGTGAACTGCACCCAATCACAAAGCATCATGGGAGCACAGCAGGGTTCAGACATGGAGACCTTCATGATTCTACAGCTGCTGCAACATCAGCAAAAGATGTCATATTTTTACTGCTTCACCAGGACCGGATGACTGCCAGACCGGTTGATGCAAAAAGTCCCTGCTGTAGAAAATCTCTGGCAAAGAAAAGCAAACCTAAAGAGCAGAGAAGTAACCAGGATCTCGGTTTAGCAAGCTTTCAAGGAAACTTCTAGAAAGAAATGAAGAAAGAAGTAAAGAACGTTTCCAGAGGTGATTGACAAATGAGAACCCAGCGAGGAATCATCCAGGAGATAAAATAAAAGCTAAAGATGACTCTGTGACGCTGAAAGTTCATGATTTAACTGTCACACACAGACAAAATTTAAAGTCCAAGCATCTTTAGATCGATTAAGGCGTTCCCAGTGGTCTTTTAATTATGATTATTATTTAAGAAACATAAAAAAAATCTGTGTCACTCTCTGAAGGACATAGTAAGCCAGCCCCCACTTCCCGACATCCGTCTGCTCTCCTGCTAGCTTGCAGCCCCTCACACCCCCAACCTAACAACATCAGAGCTATCCAGCCGTACAGTTTTGAGTCGGACACCCGCTCAGACGAGGAAAAACAAAGACGTACACGGATCTTTTTGTCTGCGAGTGGATGCATCAGAACGGGGCTTGTAGTTCGTTTTTTTCATCTGCTTCTGATTCACAAGAGAACACAGAAATATTCCAAAATGCAATTTGAAACTCAGTTGTCCTTACACATGTCCTCCATCAGGGGAAAAAGCCACAAGAACATGTTAAAAACACCATTTCTATCAGAGTCTTTAAGGAGGAAAATACCACTGAGCATCTAAAGGAATGTGAATGTCCAGAAAAGGTTTTTCAGTGATTTTCATTTGACTCTCGGTAAGATTCTGCTTTGTGATCAGGGCCGTGCACAGGATTTTAGAGGGGCAGGGGCTCAGAGCAAGAACACACATTTTTTTATATTTAAACAGAATGTAAAGATGGTTAAAATGTCAAACAAAGTACTGATAACTAACTACTCAGCTATTAGACCTGTTTAGGTGAAAGTGTCATTTTTTTGGTAAACAAACTGAGTTCATTCGCTCATCCTAGACTTAAAGCAATGAAACACTCAGACTCTTTATGTTGGCATTGTGCTGCAGGCAGAATCAACATGAGTTCAGTTGAATACAAAAGGGAAGATTTTAAACAGATTTCACTTTCATCCCCAGAATGCTGACATTATTCTTAATACTAAATCATACTGTTGTTGTGAGGATTTTGTGGTTTAGTTTGGTTTTTAGTGGTGTTTTTGGTCATGTTCTCTCCAGGTTCTTGATGATTATCCTCGGCTGTATTGATTTCTGTTGTATAGAAGTGTCTGGTTAGAATTGATAAATTGTCACCATAGACGGTCATTCGTGCAGCTGTTTTTTGTGCGAATCATTGAAATTTGTGTCATGATTGTGGGACAAAAGTAAACCATCTGAAGCTGTTTCGACTCCAGTTTTCTGGGAAACTTTGTGGTTTTTACTTTTTGCAGAAGTCTGGGAGTTGTTCTTCCCTTTTTCTGTGTTTTCAGGGCAGCTTGGACTGAACCGCTCCTGAAAAAGGTTTTCATCTTTAATGAGTTTTCCCCGCTGCAAACGTCTCGCCACATCCTCACACGTGCAAACCCTCAGCGGAGGTGAAGTGAAACGTTTTCATAGCGAGCGTGAACATTAAAGGAAGTCTTTGACTGAACTAATTAGCAGCAATAATTTCCTTTAGAGGAATTTTCCTTTTGAGAGTTTCATTAATGCATCTGTTTATATTGGAGAAATCATGTTCTCCTCTGATGCAAAAGCAGGGGATGAAAAGGAGGCTGGATGTTGAAATGATGTGGTGACGTGTAAAGTAATTACGCCTGCAGAGTGAAGGCTAACAAAGCGCCGCCGCTCGCCACCTCAGTCTCATCTGAGGAGCTTTTCAGATGCAGAAGAAGCGTTTTCTGCGACTTCTCTGTTTCTGCTGCTTTCATGCAGAGTGTGATGGACTCTGGAGCGCCGGAGGAGGAGGAGGAGGAGGGAAAGGGCACGGCGTTGGGTCAGCTTGATGGAGATGTCAGCGCTGCTTCAGTAATCTCGTGACGCCTCGGAGAGGGAGGGGTGTGAGCGTGCGGGACAGCTGAAACACCAGCAGCTCAGTGACAGCAGAGGCAGAGACCACCCCAACAACAGCAGCAGGGGATGCTGGGGGGTTGGAGTAAACCAATGCTAGAACTGATTGTTATCTCAAGGCTGTTTTCAGCTCAAATCCTTGGAATAAAGTAAAATATTTCCCTGCTTCCTGCCTCCCTGTGAGCAGACTCCCATCATGCATTGCGGCATCTTTCCTTTGTTTTGCTGCGTTACACTCAGTTTCGTACACTTAAATCCAGCAGCAGCAGGAAGTAAGAGGATCTGGTTCAGCTGGTGACCGAGTACTGAAACGTGATTCAAGTGGTAGATGGATATCTGCAGTGACACCGCCCCCCCCTCCTCACTGCAGCCCAGACGTCGCCCTCTGCCCCCTCCTGCAGTAAAGCGTCATGTGCGGCGTTTGGCCTTTTGTCTGCTGCGATTATGTTCATCATTAACAAGCTTTCTTCTGCTAATAACTGTTAGACAATCACTCAGGAGGAACGTGGAGACGACGTGTCTCTGATTTATTGCAACTTCTTTTCTTCTTATCGGGGATCCAAAATTCTTTTAGATTACTCTGTATGAAGACCCACTCAGAGGAAAACTGTTTTTAACATGTTCCTGTGGCATTGTTCTGATGGAGGACATGTATATAATGAGAAAATTTAGGGATCCAGTGCCTGAAATTCCTTCAAGTCCCACTCCGATCCTCTTTTGTTGTATTTTAAAAGCGCTCCCAGTGGTCTTTTAATGATGGTTATACTGCTTTCAGCCAAAATGTAAAAAGACGCACTCAGAAATGCAATTTTAAGTTTCTTTGTTTTCATCCATGTCCTCCATCATGGGGAAAAATCCCTCAACAACACTGAAACACCAGTTTCATTGGCCTGTAAAAATGTAAAACTGAGATTTCTTTCTATTTGTGACTTTAACATCCACTCACAACGTCTTTAAAATCTTCTTGATGAGGAATCTACAGGCTGATCTGTTGTTCTTCTGCAGCATCTCCTTTTCACAAATCCCATTTACTTCCTTATATGGTCGTTAGTGTCGTTTCTCTGGTGTGTTTTAGTGCCTAAATCTCAATTCAATCTCAGAGGAAGAGATTTTCTAACTGTCTGCTGTTTCAAACATCTGGAGAAGGAAGTGCGTGGATGGAAAGGATGTCCTGAGAGAAACGGCAACGCGTTTAAAACTGGAGCTCTGTGCATTTTAAAGCAAAGAAAGTTATTGCACTTTGCAGCCTGGAGGCTAAATGAATGTTGAAACTCTCAAAGCTCCAAGTTCTGCATCAGTCCTTCACCTCGAAGATGTGGAGGGCTGTGGTGTAGCGTCTGTGCTCCCCCTGTGGCTCTCAAAAGGACATAAAACCTGGTTTTGTTTTCTCCCCCTCCATAAATCCGGCTTAAACCACAGCATTACGCTGCTACTGAATTCAAATCCATCAAAGTTGGAGAATCCTTTCCATATTTTTTGTTTTTGAAATTCCAATTTTTCTGGCTGAGACACATTCTTTTAGATGGTTTGACGTGTCCTTGATTCTTTCTCCATTGTGGAGTTTTCCTGCGACTGCAGCTGCCTGTAAAAATGACAGATTTAATTGGTAAAATAGATTCTGTTGCTCAGATCTCTCACAGGGAAGGTCCCCCTTTGTTTTAAAACGTGAAAGAGAGAAATTCCCATCAGGCTTTTTGGTCACGCCGCATTCATGTCACACCAATGTGACGCCTTTAAAGTGGGACTTTAACAGCAAGGAGGACAAAGAAACGTGTGAAAAAGAAGGAAATTAATTTGATCCAATTTTAGACTCTTTATTTCAACAATGACGAATAGAGACAAACGGCGATAAAACGTTCGAGGAGTGGATTTCACTCAGACGCACTGATGGATAAAAAGGCAGTGGAAAAATAATCACTTCATCTCTGCTTGAAGATAACTGTAGGTAAAAAGAAACCCAGAGGCAGCAGTAAAATCCACTTTAAACAAACAATGTCAGCTTACTTTTATTAGCTTTTGTAATAATATTTGAACACACCATTACAAAGAAATCAGCAACTGTCATTACTGCTAAGCTGTTCACTCCAGAAATGTGAGAAAGTAACTATTTGAACTCTTTAAACGTCTTTATTTTTGATATGCAACTATTGAGAACGGGAATACATTCTAAATATACAGGTTTGCAACTTTCTAACTAAAACGTTCAGACGACAGAAAATAAAATCTAATCAATATGTGTTGAATCCAACCTAATATTCCTGTGAAAAGCCTCATTTTTAAGGTATTTTCATAAAAATGGTCACATTGTGGCGCACCAACAGATTTTAAAAGTTTTTTTTTTTTTTTTTAATCATCAAAGCCGACTTCCAAACTGTACTTTTACCCTTACCAAGAGGAGTTTTTTTTATCTTGAACAATTACAGAAAACAAAGAATGTAAGGAGGAGGAGATGAGACTTTGGACTTGTTTGTTGTGAAAACAAGATGTGCATTTTATTTCTCTAACGTGACATTTTGTTCAACTCATCAGGGCGTTGAGCACACCTAACACTCTCCTGCAGGCCCTGAACCCGTTACCATGACAACGGTCAGTCTGCTTTTAGAAAAATAAAAAATGTATAAACTAAAAAATATAAGTGATCAGGCCGAGTTTATCATAATGTGCGCCTCGTTTGAGATTATCCCTTATATAATAGATGTAAAATTAGATTAACATAATTAATGTCTGTAATGTAATTTCGGATTAAAGCAATAAATTGACTCCCCGGTGTTATACATCAGGATTACCCTGCTGGACACTCTGGGAACAACAAGCAGAGAGAATAACTGGAATAAATTCATCCTTTGGAAAGGAACATTAGAAAGCTTTGTTAGTAGAAATAATTTGGAAAATGTTTCTAAAAATGGGTACTTTAAACAATTTTGTTTAAAGATTATTTTAAATAAGATTTCCGGGTTTTTTATAGTGAATCTTTTAATTGAGTAAAGAACAATAAAAACTTAAGGGGAACCTTTAAAGATATTATGAACTAAATAGAAGAATAGACTTAAATTAGCATTGGCTCATGCCTATACCCCTTTTAAACATGTATTTTTCAGCTTAACAGACGTTTTTATTTTATTTTATTTTTTTTATTTGTAGTATTTTGTTTTGTTATGCATGTTTTGTTTTACATTTTTGAAATAATCTAAACTAAAAAAGACAGAAAACATAGTGGCAGAAGTAGTTTGAGTCCAGAACCTTGTGGAACACAATAATTGATTTTAACAGACAGAAAAATATGAGTTAACTGTGCCCTTTAGAGCTGATTAAAACATCTGGTTTGCTGAATAATTTAGTTTTTCAATGGTCACATATGCAGATCTTAAGATTTTGAAGGAAGTGATTTCATTTCTTCGCACATCATTTGATCATTCGGTGGTTAAACTTGGATAAAAACTAGAAATTACTTTTTGCCTTTGAGAATCTGAGTTAGATTAGCTGATGTTCAGATCGTTCTTTATGCTGAATTTCTGCAGCAAAAACAGACAAATGACTGATTTTCTTTTAAACATCTTCCCTTTTCTACAAAGAGACAGTTCTTTTTAAAAACAACATTTTTATTTTTCTGTAAATGTGTACAAATACTGTACAAGCTCCCAATTCATTTCAAGGAGAAATCTTCAAATGACTTGTTTTGTTGGTTTTTAACCTTGAGAAAATTCACTAGTTAGTAAGTGAGAGATTTGTCATTTGAAAATCAGTTTTTTTTTTCCAGAGAAATGGTTTGAATGGCCCTAAAAAAGCTGCAGGTTTGTAAACATTTCATGTGAAATGAATGCAGGTCACGCTGTAAATGGGAGCTGCATATTCACGCGCTGACTGATGGAAAAGTTTCTCTGCTCGGGAAGAAAAGCAGAGTGAGAGGTGAAGGAAGATCTGCAGATGTGTGTCAGCTCCCGTCAAACATGAAAGCACAAACCCGCATTCACGCCATCACCTGCACGGTGACCCTGTGGCTCCGAGAGAAGCCTCCCACATGAGCGCTTCTTTTCACGCCGACCCAGCGAGAAAAGGTCACTCCATCTTCCCGAGCCTCTCTGGTGTGGTTCTGGGTTTCTCTCTGAGGAGGAAAGCTTTGGCACTGATGCAGAGGGACAGAAGAGAGGCAGCGTGTGAGATCTGGGGCCCCGGGGGCCCTTGGATGGCTCCTGCTGAATGAGTGCCTCCGAGAGGTGACTGGGCTCATTGAGAACAGGTTACAAGGGGAAGGGAATGCTTTTGCTCTGCGTTTGGCCCCCTGACCCACTGTCCAACGGCAGCCTTGGCAGCTCTGAAAACCAACATATTTATTTGCGGCGCTCTGAAGAGAGAGGGCGGAGCGGCTGTCAGAATAAAGTCATCGTCCTGCTGACAGCTTCATCTGCTGTTGAAGGGCAGCTATGACAGGCGCACAATGTCGCTGCGTCAGCCGGGCCGAGCAAAGGACCGTCATCTGCGGACATGCTGGGAACCGTCCCCTCTCCCAAGCTCCCCTTCAACGCCACAGTTGTTCCTCTGGCCCAGTTAGCAGCGTTTTCCTCTGGTTCATAAACATGTCAGTCGATGTGGGAACTCTGTTGATGAGCTTACTATTGTCAGACATCAAAGGGAAAAAGCTCTTTTTGTTGAATGTGTTAATCCAAAGTTAACCCAAAGGTTTGGTTTAGTGTGAACGTGCGTGTGGTGCGTTCAGGGACACCAAACGTCTTCAAACAAATAAGCGGAAAAAAGAATTGAAAATAAGTTTATACATATCATATTTCATGCACGTAATTCTGAGACTCCCATCTCAATAGTAGGATCCAAGCTTTGCCTAAAAACTCATCAGATCCAACTGTTTTCTGACCTGTGGTTCATCTTAACTCCACTAGGGGCAATAGAGGACCTGCTCATTTCAAAATGGCTGCCTCCATGAAATCTCAAAAACGCGTGGCAGAAAAAGTTTAGCTAATTTTCAGAACTTTATTGTGAGAATAACTCATCTGTTATTCTTTTTTTTAATGATTACTGTATGTTTGGGAGTATGAGTTGTGGTTTTAGAGAAACAAACGGCTGTTCCTCAGTCATTCTTTTTGTCAGAATAACCGTTCTTGTTTTGATGCCTTTTTTTCACTTCTTGATAATTCTAACTTTTTCATGATATATTTTCTTTATTGCAAGTTGTTCAAGTCATAAACTGATGAATCAGATGCCTCAGTAACAGCATGTGCTGGCCGACGGCCCCCACCCACAATGTTTGATTGACAGATTCTGCCAAGTTGCTTTCAGTGAAAAGGAATGGGGATTTCAGACAAGCTTATTGGTGATTGCTGACTGTAGTTGCCATGGAAACGTTGACTCAGATGTCGAGCTTGGATCAAGAATTCTATGGATTTAGTGATGTGAAGTATAGAGTGATATCAGGAGTGTAAATGCTTTGTTAGCATGTTCTTTACACTACGGTTATCCTAATATTTGTTCTTACATTGCGCTAATTTAGTAGATCCCTCCAATGTTTCAAGAAGCTAAATAGGCATCATTAAGGGTGTATACATTCAGGTCAGTTTATTATTATTAATTCCGTTATTATATTGTGTTTTTCAAGATAAAATGTCAGGTCTTGTTTGGTATTTTGTTAAAAAATCACAAAAGTTTGATTTATACTCCAGTGCAACATGTAGGATTTTTCATTCCTTTAGAAATCTTTTTTTTTTTAATTGCTGCAACTTTTAGTCTGAAAATGTGGTACGTGCTGTGTTGAAAGAATGCAAAAGTTGTTGATAATTCATTCGTTACAATGTGAGACGGCGGGCAAAAGAGAACCTTTTTCCTGAACACTCATGCCAACATATTTGCATCCTAAAGTCCCACTCCGATCATCTTCCCAGTGGTCTTTTAATCATGATTGTGCCGTTTTTAGCCAAAATATACGAAACCTGTTTCGTTTTAGCAACCCCACCCACCTTCTACTTCCTGTTGATGAGAGCTCTCTGTTTACACTATCTCTCTCCTGCTAGCTTACAGCCCCTCACACTCCAGCCTAATATTAGCGGCGCAGCAAAAATTGCGAGCAATATTGGAGCTATGCAGCTGTACAGTTATGAGCCAGATTCCAGATCCTACGGGAAAAACAAAGACGTACGTGGATCTGGTCGTCTACAAGTGGTTGCATCAGATCGTAGAGGCGCAGGGAGCTTGTGACCCGCCGAGCGTATTTTCTACGTCACAATGGAGCTCTTTTTCAGACTGCAGTTTTTAGTCTGCTCCTGATTCACAGCAGTTTGAATTAAGAAATACTCATTTTCATTAAATATGTCCTTTGTCATCGGTAAAATGCCACAAGAACGTGATAAAAACTTCAAAAATAGGATTTTAATGGGAATACGTTGTGAGCACAAACTTACCAAATATTGCAATTCATTTTTGCGAATTTCATCAAATGGTTTAAAGAACATCTTAATTCCTCCCCAAACCGTGAATTACTGTCAGTTCTTTGGTGTAGTGGGCTTTACAGGGTTAACTATGGTTGAGTTGGAACACTGGTGTTATGAACCAGCCGTCAGCCTGAAGTTCATGAATGAATGATTTTAAATCTGAGTGCAGACGCCGTCCGTGCATGACTGTGGCAGTGGGTTGGAGCTGGGATGGACTGAAGCGGAACAGGAGGACGATTTAACTCAACTTAATAAAAAGGAAATTATCAAAGCTTTTATTTTAAAAACAATAATCATGTAAATGTTTGTTTAAATGCTTCTTAAAACACATGTAAACTTTAGAATAAGAAGATTAAATTTGGATTTTCAGACTGTCTGCACGCAAATCTCCAAAGAAAAGTACTGGATTATTTAATTTTAGAGGTTTTTTTTTTTTCAAAACTAAAACAAAACTAATACAAAAACATTTGAGGCATTCAGTGATTTAGTTCATCCAATTTCCCACATGAGCAAGATTACAAACAGCCAGTGGTCAGAAGATTAGGAGGTGAGAGGTCACAGCACACAGACAACATTCCTGTGACCCAGAAATGATCACCAACAATTAAGAAGAGCTGAGAAGGAAACTGAAGTCCGTCGGTCTTTGTTCAGAGCTCGCACGCCGGGATGAGGTTCAGTTCCTACAGACCATCACGTTACCTGTTTGCTTTAGGCATCTTCTCATTCTTCTCATCTGGAAACGTTTCTCTGATCTTCCAAAGGTTTTCATTTAATGATTTTGTATGTTATGCCCAGACTGATGGACTGGACGTGATGATGGCGTGAAGATCCGTTTTAGAGAGAGACTGAGAGTCAAACGTGATCTATTTACTAGAAGCACACGTTTGGATTGAACTTTGCAGTTAGATGTTGGAAATGTTTACCAGCAGTGAGCTGAGAACCAGGAAAGGTCCCCTGATACCACAACTTGAAAGTTGGTGGTTAGAGATGGTGATGGGCTTGGATATGGATAACTGTGAGCGAGGATCATTCAAGCCTCTTTGGGTTTTCCTCTTTTGTCGTTGAACTTTCTCTTCTGTGTTCACTCTGGCGTTCCGTCTGCCATCTCCTCAGGCGTGTCTGTGGTTATTCTTCAGTGTGTGCGTGCTTGTGTGATTCCAGCTGCTATTTTTCAGATCTCCAGGTTTTCCATGCATCCTAAATGTCTCATTTCTTTCTCAGTTATTTGATTAGTTTTCATCAATGAGTCTAAAGAAGGAGTTTCTCCAAACCTGCATTTGTTTCTTATTCTAACTTCCATTAAAGTTAGATATCATGCTATTTTAAGCCTTTCAGAGTAAACAATATACACATGCGTTTTAATATATCGCCCTTTGGCGCAGTAAAGTGTTTAAATAAGTAACCATTGCAAAGATCTAACCAACAATCAACTGAACTGAGCTCCACTACATCCAGATGTTTGTCTTTGTGAAGCTGAGACCTTTCAGCACCTTTCACCTGCAGAACGCTGCTGATCATCCCATTTAAATTAGAGCTTCAAATATTTGTTTAGGAGCAAAATCAAAACCAGAAAAGACCAGAACAAGCTGCTGGAGAAGGTCTGTCTTCTCATTGAACTTCATCAAGCTGCTCATTTCTGAAAAAACTCTAAGTGGAGATGTCTTTAATTTACATAAACTACAGTTATTGCAACTATTTAAGAGTGGATTGGGGATAAATTCTTAATATACAGAACTGGATTTGCAAACTTTTCAGAAGGCAGAAAATAAAACATCACACAGAGATGTTTTAAGTCTGTCTAAAATCAGAAGACCCTGCTGGACAGTGTAGGAACAACGTGCAGGTCTGAGTGCAGAGCCAAGAGAAAGTTAAACAAAATGGTCATTTAGAGAGGAAAGGAAAACGCTTTGTTTGCAAAAAAAACTTAAAGCAGCAACAACAATCAGAACCTCTGGAATTTTCCTGACCAGAAGTTTTTCAAAAGAACAGAAAAAGCTCTTGGTTCTTGTAGTTTCTTCGAAAGTGTTTCCATTAAGTAAAGCTCAACAAAACCCGAGGGGAACATAAAGAGAGAAACAGAAGTGGTACGAGTCCAGAACCCTGCGGAGCACCGTAACTAATTCACTAGAACAATTTCAGTTAAGTGTGATTTATAGAGTTGAAAACATTTGGTTTTGAATAAACTCTACATCTGAGTTTTGTCAAATGCAGATCTAGAGTTTCTGATTTTACTGAAGTACATTTCTTCACGCACTTTATCCTCTGATCGTTCACTGGTTAATCTTGAATAAATACTTGAATTTGCTTAAAATAATTTACCTAAATCGTTTTAATTTTAATTCAATATTCAGCTAGAATTTTGTAGTAAAATTTTCTCAGGAAGCCATTAATTGAAGGTTTTTTTGTTAAGTGCTTCAACTTTGAGTATCACACCAGCAAAAAACACAATTTATGAACGAAGAAAAAAACTACTTTTATATACTTCTGAGGATCTTAGGAACCGGTGAGGGTAAACTGGTGAAATATCTGATTGTTTTTAACAAAATAAAACATGTATCAGGAATGTATTTTGAAATCCACAAACTATTTAGCCAAATGTGTTGAAGAACATAGAACCTCTTGTTCTTCATTTCTGTTCCTTTTTGTTTTCTGTGAATAGAATATTTGCTGCTTTTTTCTGCGTTTTGTTGAGCAGAGAACGGATTTCTCCGATTGTGCATCGTCAGAGACTCATTTTTCACTTTGCATTTCACTGCAACATTATAAAAAAGTAAAATTCAAAGACAAATACAACACTTGATATGAGCTAAGGAGCCATTGTGTCCTCAGTCAGAAAAATACTGGCTGTAGAAAGTTAAAACAGAGTCCTGATTTCGATGTATTAGTGGAGGCTTAACGTGACTTTCGCCCTGGTTTCTGTGCACAATAAAGCTTTAATTTAGGCTCTGGCAGGGAGGCCGGGCGGTCCGAGGATGAGCCAATGAGGAGCGGCGGTGTCTGTGGAGTATCCCTGCCCCGTGGTGGTGCTGGCGGGCCAGCCCAGGCCTGGCAGCAGACTGCAGTGACAGACGCGCCCATGGGATTCCACCTGTCAGCCTCGCACGCACTAATCGACAGGCCTCGTATAAGCTGAACTCTCTGTCACCTCTCTGTCAAACCTTCATCTTCTCGTTCCTCTGACAGATTTCCAACCCCCCCCCCACCACCACCACAAACACTCTGTCCCAAACTCCGCCCCCGTCCTCCAGTCTGGATGAGACACATCACCGCCAATCTTGCAGCCCGACCGCATGCTTTCTCTGCCGCACAAATACACAAAATTGGCTTTTTTGTTCTTCAGCAAAATTCAAACTCTACTGAACCCCCCCCCCTGGCTTCAGCTTTAATGTGACAGAGGTGCTCTTTAATGTTCTACAGTAATTGGGCAGGAGAGGCTGAGACTGTTTGGGAGGAGGAGGAGGAAGAGGAAGGGTCATGGTCAGGTTTCTCATGGAGGTTATTCTGCATCTGTCTCTTAGCAACGGCAGCCCGCTTTTTGTACAGTCCTTGAGTTGATTAGCGTGTTTGGTTTTTTTTCTGAGTCTATGGCTGAAATGTTTTGCACAGAGGAGGTGGTGGTGGGGGCTCCCCGGCAGACGGCTTCCTCTCTCATCTTCTGCTTTTGAAATGTAGTTTCCGTGAGCGTCAGATGGGCTCAGTGAGGTGTGGAGCAGCGAATTAGCATCTTTCAAAGGAAAAAAAAAATCTGACAGGTAGTGGATTAAGATAAGAATTTCAAACTGCAACTCGCTTCCAGGGATCTTTTGGAGATGATGCTCCAGCAAAGACACCAGCCTAACCAGACTCTGGTGTCAGGTGAAAGGGCAGGCAGGGGTCAGAGGTCACTGGAAGGGTCCCGGGGACCCTCATCAGCTTGAAGGCTTCAGAGCTGCCAGACAGAGTGGCATGATATCAGTCTGATAGGATTAGGAGAGCCCTCGCTGGACGGAGAAAAGACAACACCAGCAGGAGGGTTGTTGTGTTTTTCACATCTAACAAAACTCTTGAAACTCCTCAGCTCGGCTGTTGCCAACATTTGATTAAAAACAAAGCGTAAATAAATAAATAACAAATATTTTGGAGTTCTGAAACATCCAAATTGAAGATCACATCAAGAATTTTGAGCAGAACTTCTTTGATTTGTCAGAAACAAGCAGCCCAAAACACCACAGAGTTGAAATGTCCCAAAACCATCCAAAAAGTCATGTGGTTTTGGGGTTGTGTAACCACGACAACAACACAATGTTGCTTTTGTTGTTGTTTTTTCTTCAGCATCTCTTAAGTCTGATTACAGGCATTAAGTTAAGCCATAGTGCGACACACAGACTGTCAGCAGGTACTTCCTGAAGTGGGAGGAGTTTAGGTAGCCATCAGACGTTTCTACTACAACGGAAAATAAATAGAAAACAAGAAAGAGCAAAAAAAAAAAAAAAAAACATCCTAAAACTACTTGAAGAAATCACTTAGTTGGTTTAGACACTTACTTTCTTCATTTTTTTACTTCTTAGTACTATTATTATTCAGTCTTTTATTATTAGTGGCAGTAGTAATGTTTTGCATTATATATATGTATGTGTGTTATTTTAAGAATATATTTGTTTAATCCGTTTTTTTTTTTCTTTATAGAAAATAATTTGACGCCATCATTTTTAAAGTAGTTTAAATAAACAAGCAAATGAATAAACAGACAAATAAACGAGCAAACGCCCAGAGAAAAGGTTGAATCTGGGCCGGAGCTTTAAAAACCACAGGCCACAAATGCCGGTTTCCATGCGGGTTTCCATGCGGGTTTGGCGGGTTTGGTTTAGCAGCTGTTTTCACAGCGCCTGGATCAGTGGATCAGCAGGACTATTTGTCTGAAATCTGCCGCTTTATTTGTGTATCTATTTATTTATTTATGCATGTATTTATCTATACATACATGCATAAATAAAGCACTATATTTATATATATTATTATTCTTTTGTTTTCTTACCACGCAGGAGAATCCCGCGTGCGAGGCGGAAGTCCCGCAAGCAAATAAACCATCAAACGCACGCGGCAGGTTAGGAAAAGCCTCTCATTTGTTCTCACCAACTTCATGACTTTCACGGCCAACGTTGCGTTTAAAGTTACAAAATTAGTGTTTGTTCGCATCTGGACTAATGATAGGCCACACATGGAAAAAAAAAAGTACAACTTCCCAATCTTTGCTTTTTACTTTGTACATTTTCTAACACATTTTAATAAATGCTTAATGACTTTTAGAATTAAAGCATTTACAGAAACATTTTTTTTATTATGAAAAAGTCTCTGAAACAATCGATTTTGATTATAATGAAAGATTAAATAATTTAGGAGCAAAACTGCTTGATTATTTTAAAAACAGTCGATGTTTTGATCCCGCTTTGATTTTCAATTATTCCTTAATGAACTCTAATTCACGGCAAACCTTTAAAAGCAGACAAACGTTACAGCCACAGAAATGTTCTTTTTTACGTTAATATATTTTCAATAAAAGAAAACGCGAATCCTCACGGGAAGTTTTGCTTGCTTTAAAAAATATATATATAATTTTACATTTATTTTGATAGTTTTAAATTTATCATTAAAGTAGCATTCAATAATATTTATCATTGTGAACTTTATTGAAATGCTTAATTTCTATTTTCAGATTCATAAAAACTTTCCTGAAGATTTCAAAATGAAAAATATTAAGAGTATATTTATGTTTGAATGCAGTTTAATGGCAGGATTAAAACATGAGAACTTTAAAAATACATTCGTTTTTTAAAATTAAAATCATGAATTTTCGACAGAGCTTGAAGATGCCGGAAGCTGATTGGCTGCCTTCAAACCGCGCTGGCCAATCAGCGGCCTCCGTGGGCGGACTCTCGGTGAGTCGTAGGGGGAGGACGGAGATCTGAGGCTGGAGTCAGCTCGTCGTGCTCCCGCAGACCAGGCTCCGCGCGGCCCGCTGACTCTCTGCGGGACTCGAGCGTGTGTGGGAACGCGCCCCTTTGTTTGCCGCTGGCCCTTTGGCCCGGAACGCCCAGGGGCCGCGGAGCGCCCGGCTTCATCCTCCTCAGGGTAAACGGTCGTGACAGAGCGCTCAGGGGGCCCTCATTAGCTCTATGTCCACTAAGAAGCAGAGAAGCTGCTTAATCCCCTCTGTCTTCTGCAGTCTGGCTCCGCAGACGTGACTCGGGCTTTGGCGGGCTCCTCAAACACCCTTGTGGACCGTCTCATGCTTTTATTTTGGAATCCTGAAGGCCCAAGAGCAGGCTTCCGCACCTTTTCCTGCAGCAAAATCCCCATTTTCACATCACCAGACCCTCAAAACAAAACTAAAACGCTGTGCAGGTTTTTTTTGTCTTGTTTTGTTTTCCTCAGAGCGACATCATTGCATGAAGCCCTGTGTGTTTTAGCGGGTAAAGATCTAATGACGCCTCATCAGGGCCAGTGAGGCAGCAGGGGCAAAGTTAAACGCTCTCCTGCAGGGGCCCTTCAACCGAGGCGAGCCCAAACGCACCATGACATGCACATAAAGATGTCACTGTCAGTGGAAGTAATTAGTTTGATTAAAATCGCCAGCGAGTCACAATACGATAGAGACCGGCTCCAGAATGTCCCACAGCTCTGCTTCACATTCAAAGAGCCTCCTGACACCTGCACAGGTAACACTCAAGAGTGAGCTGCAAAAACACAAATGCACTTCATTTATAAATCTTTAGTTATAATTTAATCAATATGTTAACCAATATGCTTTCACAGTACATCCGAGTGGTTGTCAGAAAAGAAGTAAACAGGAAAACACACACAGTCACTTCAGCAGATAGTGAGCGGCCGGGCTTCAGTCAAACCTGTTCAAGAAACATTTGTTTTGTGGTTCTTCATCCCTTTTTCACAGAAAAATTCAGTGCTCTTTCAAAAAACATTAAAATTTCAGAAAGTTTGTGAAAAGAATCCAGTAAATCTAAAACTGACAAGTGTTTGTTGGTGCGTGGCGTGTTTTTCATCTCCTCAACCTCGTGACCGATTCTTGATTTATTCCATAGAGAAAAAAACGGGAAAAAGTTGTAAATTTAATCCTTTTTAACAAATTAATAGTCGCTTCAAGAATAAACCAAATGCCAAAGAAAAACTGAATGTATTTTTTTCTTTTTGCAAAATATATTTAAATTGGCACAACCCTAAAAATAAACTGTTTTTTTTCTTCAACATCAAACAGAATCAGTGCTTTATGCCTGGCGGCTGGTCGGCGTGGATCTGAGCACGGTTTGGAGTCAACCTTTACGACATTTCGCTTCAGTCCAAAGTGCTGCCTCTGAAAAGGTACGAAAACAACGACAGAAAAGAAAACACGTAAGACAGTCGCTGCAGTTTTCAGAAACCAGGGCAAAAAAAATATATATATATAGATATAGATATGAGACAGTAAAAAAAAAACATAATTTACAAGCACGATAAATATTCACACGGGTCCAATAAATATTGTTTTTAATTCCCAAAAAATGTTCAGTTCGTAAGGTCACCGGGATCAGCGGTCAGTTGGTGTTTGTTGGTGTACGGGTTAATGATCTCACTTCATCAATAAGTTCATCGCTTTCCTTTCCAGCATAAGGCAGGTCTCCCCTCTGACAGCACAAAAATAGCAAAATAACATGAATTTGCTTTTAGTAATCTCAATCCACCGGCAGTGTTTTTGACCAAAAAAAAAAAGTAAAAAGTACCTGCACTTTATGAAAAAACCAAACAGGATTTGAGAGCTTTAGCTGAGCCCGGCAGCGTTGTTCCTCTATTGAAGGCTGGGAATGTAAGGCCAGCTGAAGCTGCTGCCGGACAGCAGCATGTCCCGGATGAGGGTCTCGATGGGGGTCTTCCCCACCAGACGCACAAAAAAGAGCTGCTCTATGACGGAGGAGGAGACGGTGCGCAGGGACGGCAGGCGAAGCAGCAGCTTCCCGAACCTGTTGGGCTGGTTGGGGTACTGACTCCTCACGTACTCCTCCAACGCGCACTGGGATTTCTCCTGGAGGCTCTCCACGTGCGCCATGTCCGACAAACCGCAGGCATCTACGGAGGCAGGAGGTCGAGACGGAAAGTCAGCAAACCGAGAAGCACAAATTCAACAGGAACATGAAATATTTGGATTATTAAGCCAGTAAAAACACAAACGAGGAAGAATCTTATGGGATCCAGAGGAATCACAGGCTGCTGTACTGCTGAGCGCCCTGTAGCGCTGCAGGCCTGATGGCAACAGGGGTTACAGAAAGGCTACTGTGTCCCAGTTTAAAGACACATGTTCAGATGACGGAAATAGACCTACATCAGAGACCTTCTTTTATTTTTTACTCTGCCGCAGCTCATCCTTTTGATCCAGCTCACGGTTCAGCAGCTCACTGCTGCAGCTAAGCATTTGGATTCTCTAAAACCCATTATTTGGTCAATAAAACTACTATTTACAGTTTAAAAACACAATAACTCAAACAAATAAATGTTGGGTCATTGAAGTAAATAACTTGCAAAGCGGTTTGCATTTTTTGATGCAGCCAAATCACAGCTTCTTAAATCCCACAATAACGCCATGTTACATCATTCCAGCAAAGCATGAGGTGACAAAGTAGGTCATAAAGGTTCATTGCAGATTTCAGCCTGCAGTAAGAAGATTATTTACTAACACAAGGGGGGCTGTTTCCACATAGAAACCCAACACTATTTTGTTTTTAAATTTACCTCTTTTACAGAACTGTTTGAGGGAAATGTTTGGGATTTTATTTCTTTTGATCTGGTTTTTTTCCTCATTCCAGCTCCTGCAGCACATTTATATTTTCCAATTATAAACAGGTATATTTATTTTTTATTGTATTTTGTGTGAATATGATGAAAATATTCACAGAATCCCTAAAAGATTTTCCCTGACGCTCTACTTTACCTGTGGTAAACAGCACGACGGCCTTCAGGCAGCTGTACTCAGCCGAATCCACGTGCAGCACCTTCAGCTTCTCCACCTGCTCCTGGAAGACCCGGATGTGGTCCATGAAGGCCACCACCCGGTCGGCCGACATGGGGGACGCGTGGAGGCCCGCGGCGGCGAGCAGCGGCGCGACGTGCACGGGCATGGAGCACTGCGCGGCGTTCAGGACGAACAGCTCGCTCCAGGTGAGGCGGAGGAGGGCCACCTGGTCCGATACCTGCAGGTCCGGGAAGAACGGGATGTTCCGGGCCCACTCCACGGCGCTGAACAGCATCCGGGCCGCCAGCTCGCAGATGTTCTCGATGCCCATGATGTTGTTGTTCTGCAGGCACTGGGAGCCGAACCGGGAGGTGGGATAAGGCTCGGCCCGCAGCAGCAGGGAGATGTACCCGGACAGGTAGGAGTGACACTGAAGCGGGTCCCCGTTCGTGAGCGCGAACTGGCCGTGGTACGCCTGCGTGGGGACCCTGCCTCTCTGGACGGCTACAAAAACACACCAAAAAAACACCAGTGTCAACCAGGACGACGTTTAAAAATGTCCAAAAATAATTTTTAACAAGCTGCTAGGAGAAATAAGTCACTTTCAGTCCATGTTTTTAAGCAACAATGTGCCAATAAAACGATTATTTTCATTTATATATTTACAAATATAACAGTCTTAAAATATTTTACAATTTAGAAATAAAGTTTACAACATGTCTTTTTTTAAATTTAGCTGTAAACCTATAAACAAAGGGAAAATAAATAACAAATGTGAAATTAAAATAACAGAAGTAATTGTCGGGTTGTCCGTGGATAGGCCTGTATGAATATGTATGAGGTCAAATCGCCTTATATAATAAAGATTTAAATATTTTTCATGCATAATTTAAAAACATATATGTTAATTTAATTAGTAAATGTAAAAAGCTTGTTCTGCTTCATCTAACAAACATGCTAAAGGATGCTAGCAGACCCCCCCTCTCTCTCTCTCCTTTTTTTATTTTTACAAATTAAATATCAATAAAACGGAAAACTAAACATACTTTTAGAACAATTTCTTCCACATTTCCTCTGACATTATATTATGTAAATACTAAAAACGGCAAACTGAGGAACAAAAAGGCGCGTTTTTGTCCTCGGATCAGTGGAGAGCGCGTGACGGGAGGTCGGGATTAAGCTAGGCTATACGTACCGCCTGAACACAAACGCGGTGTCCGCGCATCTCGCTAAGGGGACAAAAACGAGTTACATTTCCGGCTCGTACCTTCCCTCCTCATGCCGACCTTCAGGCATTTCTTCAGCCGGCAGTACTGGCACTGGTTGCGGTGGTGCTGATCCACGGGACAGTTCCTGTTGGCCCGGCAGGTGTAGGTCAGGTTCCGCCGGACGCTGCGCTTGAAGAAGCTCTTGCAGCCCTCGCAGGTGAACTGTCCGTAGTGTTTCCCGCTGGATTTATCCCCGCACACGATGCACTCGATCTGCTGGCTCTGCTGTTTGTCCATGGACGAGGAGGAGGAGGATGAGGAGGAGAAAGAGGTGCTGTTGTTGCTGGTCGCCGCTGTGGTCGCGGCGGAGGTGCCGGACTGGTTGGGCGGAGGAGGAGCCGCCGCCGCCGCCGGTGGCAGTTCCAGGGAGGTCGCCGGCGCCCCCGGGTTCCTGTGTCCCGTCAGCTCCGCGGGCAACGACATGGGGGCCACCTGGGACACCGGCGAGGAGAGAGTCCCCTGAGCGTCCCCAACGCCCTCGGCGTTTCTCCAAGCCACCATAGCCATGTCGACCTTCTCCAGATCTTCGCGCGCCCAACTTTCCTGTGTTTGTAATCTATCGGCGCCTTTCTGCCAAGCACATTTACGCCAGCAGCGCGGGAAATCGTCTCAATCTGGCCTCAAAAGCGACAAAACGAAGTAAAAGAACGAACGGTCACCCTCTGACAATCCCCCAAACGGCAGCTTCATGCGCGCCGGTGTGATGCGCGCTAACATCCACGGCGGGGAGAAAACCACCAGAACCGAAATCCACACAGGAAGGCGACGTTATTCCAAGAGGACGCGCTTAGTCTGATCCCCTTAGGTGTGTGCGCGTCCAGCTTTGACGAGCAGAGCGCCAGCCAAGCCTTCATCAGTGGATGGAGTCACCGGAACAGGCTATCCAGACGCGCCGTGCGCTCCCGATCACCCGCGAACTCCATTAAAAAGAGGACGGAGGAGAGAAAGAGGGAGGGAGTGCGATGGGAGGGGGGGTTCATGGATGATGATTTTGATGAGTGTTGGAAAGTGATGCGCCCGCGCGTCGCCGCGTCGGTGGCGCGCGCTCCGGGGCGGAGTTAACGCGTCGGGAAGCTGCTCTAAAAGCGCAAAGTGGAGTGGGAATTGTATCCCGCTTTCACCCGCTATCTGCGTTTTCCTGCGCTTCTTTGCTTTCCATTCAGCGGAGATTTCTCTCATGTTTTAGTGGATACATTCATTTGTTTTCTCCATAAATTATAGGAAAAAGGAAATCCTAATTGTAGTTATTTGATGCCATCTAGTGTCATCGGTTAATTACGCAGAGAATTGGCCTTCCTGGTGGAATCCTCTGGCGTGACTCCAGGGAATCAGGATATGGTAATAAACCATCATTGTCAGGGTCATAAAGATTATTAGGAGGATTTTTTTCTATTTAAATCAATCTCCTTTGCCGTCATTTTCACACACTTTGCGTTTTCCATGAGAGAAAACGACCATTCACACTCACCATTACTTTGGGCCACAAATCTTTATTTTGTCATCATATCCACTATATTTCTTGTCTGTCGCCTCTTTGTTTGATTGTCGGAATCAAAGTTTTAAGTCTGTCTTATTTCAGGGACTTTAGTTTCAAAATGTTCATGGGGCCCAAGTCTAAACTTACTGTTGGGGCCCCAAAGCTGAGCTTGGAAGTTGTAGAAATAAGTTCATGGTGTCACGTTTTAAAAATCTTTTATTTTTTTTAACTTTGCAATTAATTTCTTGAAGAAATGCTCGACATTTGTCTTGTTAGTACAACCCGAGCTTCTTTGTTTCTACAAATCATTTTCTACATGATAATTTCACTTTAAATCTGAAACAAAATACTCAATGCTGAGTGGTAAATTTAGTCACTTTTGTACTATTAAAAAAAAAAAAATTAAGATCAAACATTATTTATTGTATAACAAAGATCAAATGTGTAGAGGCAAAATACAATTGCATAAATCCAAAAACTATGTGAAAAATGTGTCAAAAACTGGTCAAACTTCAAAGATTTATTCTAATAAGTAAAACATTTCAAAGCTTAAAACTTGTTGAAATCATTGAATTTAGAATGAAAATTTGACAAAAGGGGGTCGGTGTCCTTCCTAGTCATTGTGAATATCCTGGGATTGGGAAATACACCAGTGAGTTCAGAGACGGCTTTAAAGTTAGCCTGAATACATAACACATTTAGCGTTCAGCAACAAAAAGAATTAATAATTTCAGTAAAAAAAAACTTTGTCTATTTGATTTTAACTATTGGGGAGTTTGAAGCTGAACAAATGTTTTATCATAAAAACATAAACAATGACCACACATTTATAAGTACATTTGGACTGAATTTAGCCCCAACGAGGTTCGTAAAAATGTTTCTCTTAACATTAAGTTGATGAAAACTTCTAGAAACACAGTTCCATTTCTGTTATAAATTGACCATCAGGGTTAATGTCCTTTTAATTTAATTTTTATTTTTTTACTTCAGCATCAGTTTTGGTCACAAAACATTTGAAAGTCAACGATTTCTTTTAAAAAGCCAAAGAAGTGTCTGGAGTCGATCTTCAGTTCCAGAAACCAGAAGGCAAAGCTCTTAAAGGTGAAAACAGAAAATGAAGAGGAAGACTTTCAGTCAGCGTCTTAACCACCATTACGTCAAACGGACGAGGTTGGAGCGATGATGAACACAGTACCTTTCACTTCTTTTTCAAAAAAGAAGAAACTAAAACCCATTCTGACTGTAAAGTGTCTTTGTTTGGGTTTCATTCAGTATCTGCAGACAGAAACCACAAACATAAAGTTAAAGTTTATTTTATTATAGCAACTTGTTGGAAGTAGACCAGCTGAATGCGTCTTCAGACTAAGTCTGAACATTTTAAGTCTACAATCTATAGATAGTATATAAAAAGTAAACTTCAGCCTCACTTTTAGAGCAGACTAAGTATACGGCCATGCAACAAGATTAGATAGATTCTTTGTCGAAGTGTCCTTGGGCACTGAACCCCACATTGCCTCCGGTGGTAATAGGTCGCCAGTGTCTGGCAACGCCATCAGTGTGTGAAAAGGACTGTGACTGCAAAGCGCTTCTGGCCTTCCAGGAAGGTAGAAAGCGCTTTACAAGTATACGCCAGTTACCGTTTACTTGTAGTACGCTTAAATACACTACTTTTGACTAAGGTTTTCAATGCAAAGTTGAAGGTTGCAGTTCTAAAAAAAGAATTCCTAACAAATCCTAGTACTCCAAACTCAATGCTAGTTGAGAAAAACTGAAAATACTTGGAGCAGTTTGTATCATCTTTCCAGGTTTTAAACTCTTTCATCAGCTATAGTAAAACACTTCATTAATACTTTTGACAGTGTGAGATATCACTGAGCTCCTTCAGCTGTTTTCTGCTAGTTCAGCATCAAAGATTGATGGGATTTTCCATGTAAACCCTTTATTCCTTTTCTTTATGGTTGTCCTATATGTCTTCAGCAGATTTTCAATGTCATCGTTCAATCTCTTTTCTTTTTTAAACTTTTCCATTAAATTCTCTAATCAGTCTTGCATCTAAACTTCAATGTCGAATGTGGAACAAAAAGTAACATTTTTTTTAGTAGTTTTTCTAGCAGATACAGAACTGTTTGACGCTCTGACAGGTATTTTTCTCTCTTGTTCCCTTTTAGATCTTTTGTAAATGTGTCCTATTTTGAAGTGTTTGCAGTCCTGTTTTTATTAGCGACTTGGCGCAGAGGTAGAGTGGTCGCCTCTGATAGGAAGTTTGCAGGTTTGGTTCCCGCCTTGCCTGCTCGTGTGTCAAAGTGCCTTTGGGCAAGACACTAAACCCCACATTTCTGCTGGTGGTTATAGGGTGGCGCCAGTGTTTGGTAGCAGATGGACTGTGATTATAAAGCGCTTTTCAAGGAATGTAGTAAGGTGCTATATGAGCATACGCCATAACAGAAAAAGTAACCTTTCAACAATATTTTAGTATTCGCAGATAGAAATGAAATAAACGGGTATAAATGGCATTTAGCACGCTCAGCTTCTTTTCTACATCTGTCCCAAAAAATGACTTCTTAGCTGCATATCACCTACAAAAACTCTTCAGCTAATCTCATATTTGAACACTGGGTTTTCATGATCCTTTTAGTGGTCACACTTTTTATCTTAGCAACAATTTTAGCAAGTTTAACATTTCTATTGTTGGTGTTTTCTGTGTATGACACACATTCAGTATTTAATTGATTAGATCTAAAGATTAATGAGCTTCTTTCTTGTTTTGGCTCCTCTTTGTGATGTACAGGATATTTTTATTTCAAGTCAGGATTCAAATTTGAATTATGTTTATTAGGATTTTTTTGCACTTTGCTTCTTCTTGATCTTTTGCCTTTAAACCTTGTTTTTCTTTTATTGATTTTTAGCATTTTTTTTCAGATTTTCAACTAATTTATCTGATCTGCTTTTTGTTGTTGACCGTTTCTCGTATTCAGCATATAACTGAGTGCTTCCAGGATTGTATGTGCCAATTAAAGAACTGTTCAGCATTGTTTAGCTTCTTATCTGTTTAGGTTCTGTGCTTTAAGTTAGCATTCTTAACCTCAACATCAGTTTGTAGGAAGCATACTGTGCTTCATACTGTTCAGCTGTCAGAAATCCCATTTGTTCAGGAAATTTTCAGGTTTTTTTGTAACTCGGCCATCTCACAAATGTCCTGTTCCATCTGCACCGCTGCAGTCTGTGATTGAAAGCTTATTAAATCTTTGGTCAAATGATTCTAAATCTGACACCAGTCAGTCTAACTGAATCCCTGTGAATGCATATGAGGCTTTTGATGGGAAATCCTTGCAAGGCAGAGATGCCAGGAAATGGCCGTTTTATCACTGACTCACATTTCCGTCACGAGTCCCGAGGCTGCGCTCGCTGTCACGCTCTCCCAGACAGACGTCTTTTTATTTGTCCCACTTTCAAACATAAACAGGCCTTGCTGTTTACAGAGCAGAACTCAGCTGCAGTAAAACTTCCAGTGTGTCTGTCACAGAATTTTCCTGCTCTCAGCTCGGATGTGGACCTCTGTCAATATCAGATCCAGATTTAAGAGCTGTTAATCCCAGCTGATTGTCATAGCGTGCTTGCCCCTGGAAGAGAGCTAATTGGACACAAAGTAAGGCATCGTTTACTCCAAAGGTGCCTGCTGTGGAACCAAAACTACAGATCTGCAGTGTTTTATTCACGCCGGCTTGATCCCCTCAACCCGCCTCAAAAAGGGAGAGTTGACTGGTGTTGGAGGAATTGATGAAGCTGAGAACCAATCAGCTTTCTTATTTCCAGTAGTTTATGGAAGAATGAACCCCATTGGAAGCCGCTGCTGTATTCTTGTCCCTCAGAGTAAATGAGTGCGCTGTAAGCTCATTATTCTAATGAGGCTAACCACTGTGATCAGTCAGCAGCTAACAGATCATGAGTGAGTGAAAAGTCCCTTTAATGTCACGAGCTATGATTAGAAAGTGGGAGACACTGAGTCAAGTGGCTGATTTACTGGCAGACTAACAGAGAAGTGTTGGAACAACAGGGGTTCTATGAACTCCCAGCAGAAGGTTTTAGCGTTAGCATTTTCAGCCAAACCAAATGTGAGGATCAGTGAAAGCTGCTTCACTGTGGCCACTCCTGAAGAGAAAAGCTGAAAGGTGAACAACATTAATGACCCCTCCAATGAAAATCATGTTTGTGGAGAACAAATGTAATAAGAAATCATTTCAGGTTTGCATTTCTAAATACTTCTCCTTTTAAATCGCTGTCACTTCCACAAAGACGCTCTATTTGAAATGATGGGCCATTGTGATGTCCCCGCCCAGCGTGCACAAGGCGCTCAGGTGCAGGAGAAGATGGCTTCTTCCCACTTCTGTGCTGTAGAAGGTTGCAATTCCATGAAAGGCCACAGAGATATCAGCTTTCATGCTTTTCCCAAGGTCTTTGCTTTGAGAAACAAATCGACTGAATTTCTTGGTCACAGCGACTTCAGTAAACATTCAATAATTTGCTGTCGGCACTTCGACTGTTTCTGAACTGGACCGTGATGGATGTGGTCAGGGCAGACTGGATCATTGCAGTGTAGAAGATGATCAGCAGCTCAGGAGGCAGGTTGAATTTCTTAAGTTGTCGCAGGAAGTACAACCTCTTTCGTCCCCTGACCTGTTCGCTCAGAGGGTCAGTGGTGACCTTCAGGTGGTCCAGCACCAGGTCCTTAAAGGGTTTCATGACCACGGAAGTCAGTAGTCATTTAATCCTGTGACAGGAGACTTCTTGGGAACTGGGATGATGGTGGAGCATTTGAAACAAGCAGGGTCCTCACACATCTCCAGGAAGCTGTTGAAGATCTGGGTGAAGATGGGAGCCAGCTGGTCAGGAAACACAAAACCAAAGATCTTCTGGCAAATAAAGGTTTATTTAGATTTGGCAAATGGAATGCAATCTATACAGGAGACACGGCACAGAGGAGATTTGTCTACAGCTTTGGTGATATGGACTCTGCTATGTTGGAGTCAGACGTCATCAGTGAGCAGTGATTGGTCCAAAGTGGTCTGAGTTACAGTTTCTATGGCAACCACACTTGTCAATCAGGAGTCAGCTTGTTGGAAGTTCACATTCTTACCACTTGAAAGCAAACCACCTGGTTTTACTGAGGCTTGTGATTGGTCAGGTTATAACTTGAATAACTTGCACTGCAGAATTAAAAAAAGGATTATTAAGAACATGTTAAAAAAATGATATCAGAGCAAGAATGTTCATTCTGACCAATAGAAGGACTGAATAGTAGCTGTTTATTTCTCTATAGAAGACTGTGGGATTTTGGCTCCTTGAAGTCAGCAGGTACTTCCTATTTGGAACACTGGGGGGGGTGTCACTCAGTCCAGTTCTCATATTCAGTCAATGTTTTTTGTATGGTACCTACTGGGTGTTTATCTGTTGAGTTAATGTGTCTCTTATGGTACTTACCACATTCAAGGACAGGGTACGTACAAATAAAGAGCCTTGACTTACATTTTTTGCATTTTCATGGTTTTTACCACGAATAACAAAATACTAGGTAAACAGAAACTACGTTTCCCTAACCCTAAGTACCATAAAGAAGAGCCCAGAATTAGTTTTTTATTTACATAGTAAGTTTATGTGGGTTTCATGGAGATGTAAGAGGATTTCTGTAGTACTAATGTTGTGCATTATTGTGTTTCAAAGCTTTTTGAGTTTAGTCTTGATCCTCCTACTTCCTCACATGTTTGAGATGTTGTATTTTAAATGATCAGAGAGTGCTGTTCGATTTAGCAGGACACTTGAAATCAACATGTCATGTTTACGACAGCATTAGGTCTTACACCGATTAGATCCCATCAGTGTTGTTGGATTCCTGCTACTAACCCTGGTAACTCCTGCAGGCCAAACAGGAAACTCTTAGGCCGTTAAGTAGGGTCAAATCTTGGTCAGGGAGCAACTTCAGTTCATCAGGTAGACAGACTCTCCACCACCATCTCACCTGCGGCCGCTGGACCACGTCTCACCTTCCATTTAGCCCGGACAGCTGACCCACGGCTCCCTCGGAGCCGCTGCAGAATTCTTCACGAGGCGAATTTCACGCTTGAGAGGCACATTGTGCTACAGGTCAGCGCGCAATAATAACGCACCGCCAACTGTCTTCCCCGTCTGAACAGATTCATCCTGCTGAAATGTTGGGATTCTCACTATACTATAGTCCTACTTAACCTCTGACCTCATCCGAGCTGCAACTCATTATGTGGCACAAGATTAAGCCGCGTAGCTTAGTAAATGATCTAAGTACATTCAGCTCAGATGTGCATCGGCACACACCTGCTGCAGTGAAACAATCTCGAGGACCGGTTTACATACATAGGTTTACAAACAGTTTCTGCAGCTTCTTGGTTGGTTTTCATGCTTTTTCATGCACCTCCTCCTTAAACAGAAATGATTCGCACAGAAAATCTATTTTTGACACATAAATAGAGAAATCATTAATGTTGGCACCAGTTACTGCTGCAGTTTTTACTTTAAAACATCACATATAATTCTGAAGTATTTGATCAGAAATATATGATATATTTGGTTCTTTTTTGTGTCGTCTGTATCATGGAAAAATGGCGACTGAAATGACTTAATTTAGTTGGAACTGGAGGTAAAACCTTTTCAATGGATGACATCACAGAGATTTACATCTTTTACACACGTGTACTAGATTTACATCAGTCACTTAGCTTTAAAGAACAGCTTTTTATTCACGGTACAGCAAAAAGAGCAAATATTTTACATTGTTTCACGAGGAGCCAGGAAAATAAATGCAACTAAAATGAGCCTTTTTTGTTACCTGTGTTTATTTATGATCTCGATCATTAAATGTTGAAATAATTTAGTATAACTAAGCGATAACTCAACGAAGAGGAGAGCAGAGACCACAGAGCTGAAGGAGGAAAACAGGAGCCTCTGTCAGAGTCAGGTCTGCTCTGCAGCTCACTCTGAAAATATCCTCCTTCATTCATTGATCATGTTTTGGGATCTATCTATGAAGAATAGATTCATCATTCCAATTTGTCAAGATCCCGGAGTGTCGAGTTAGTTATGACACAGAAAGAGGACTGCCTCCAGTTTCTGAGTCTTGCCTCTCTTCCAAACGAGTGGTCCAGGCTGGGGTGCAGAAGCCGCTCGGCACTATGGGTAATTAGTGTGATGAATGCTTTACAACAAATAGTGGCAGTAGGCCGTCTCGCTCACCGTGCGGCTGCGCTGTCACAGCTCTGGGGCTGCAGGCTCATCAGGGTAATGGATGATTCTGAAACAAGGACCATAACTCAAACAACAGCGCCACCACCAACCAGGAGGGCGTCTTCCAGCTGTGGATGTCAACCGCATAACTGCAGGTTACAAACCGCTATTGACAGACTTAAGACGTGTGAGCAGAAAAAGTCTTTTGGAGGCTTAAATTCAAAGAGTTTTACATTTGTTTTAGGAGTTTCCTTCAGCATTGGACGTAAACATCTTGATTGTAATCCTCTGCGGGGTTCCTTGTCCTCCCCTCCATGTGGAGCTGTCCCTGCTGAAATGATGGATCGCGTTATTAGATTAGAGAAGAGCAAAGACAGCCAGGAACCGGATTTGCAATTCACAGCCTCTTTTGAATACGGACCTTTTTTGCATGAAGAGGAAAGGCATAATTGGGCTGAGGCCCTGAGTTGGGGGGTTTATTTTTATAACAATATGGAGAACCTTGCAATAAATCAGGTCAGCTGTCTGCGCCACGTCACAAAGCAAGGCATTAGTCAGATGCGCGGAGTGATCCCTCTGTTCACTGGCAATATGGATAGTCAAGATCTGTTAAGTTTTCCAGCGTATGAAGGTCAGGCGGCTGTTTTGTCTTCTGTCTGGTCTCCAGGGCAGATGCAGCCGTGAAGGCCTGGCTCCCTCTGCTGTCATTTGGACACCAGCTAATAGCTTGTGCTTGGTCTGTGCTTTGACTTTTTAACCCACTGACACTGTGAATAATATGTTTTATGACCACAGAGAAGTAGCAATGACAGTAAAAGTGGAGCAAAAACAAAGATTCACAATGAGAGAAGCTTTTCGATGGCAGCCAGAGTGAAAGTAAACAAGAGCACGAGAGGCAGGGGAGGTTGTGCAAAGGTTATTTCTGGGTTCAGGAGTTGAAACTTTGGGGATG
Source organism: Oryzias celebensis (assembly GCA_014656515.1). Taxonomy (NCBI): domain Eukaryota; kingdom Metazoa; phylum Chordata; class Actinopteri; order Beloniformes; family Adrianichthyidae; genus Oryzias; species Oryzias celebensis. The sequence goes on from BNCR01000003.1 coordinate 4,747,629, forward strand.
TGGACACGTCAGTCCAGCAGAGTCCTGAGGTCAATGTGAAGACAAGTGGAAGACACATTCCTCTGTCAGCACGCAGAGAGCTCGCACGAGTTCAGGACTCCCTCGTCAAGTCCCAAGTCATTGAGTCAATAGCCAAAGAACATGACACAACCTCTCAGAGTCACTCGGCATCAAGCGGAACAGGGAATGGCATGCTTTCCATTTCACCGCACCGTGGCCCCGGCGAGACCCCGACTGCACTCGAGAAACAAGAGAGCTCTCAGCTCAGGCTCTTGCTAAAAAGCAGCGCTGCGACCCGGCCCTGAACACCTCCATCATGCCCTCCAAGGAGCCCGGCTGTTACCTGCAGCGGCGCGGGGAAGCATTACGGGGCTTCCATGGCAGGAAATTAGATCGTGGCAAAATAGAAGCTCATTTTGATTAGACTGATGTCAGGATTTAACCCCCTTTCAGCGATGGGAAGAGAAAATCTTTCCTCCCTGCTATCTGTCAAAACACTGACCCACTAAAAAGCTCTTTATTTCAAGCATAACTGAACAAGCTTAGTAAAATGGTAAATCTTCTCGTGTCACCATCTGGTGCCATGTTTTACAACTAGTGGTGGTGATGCTGAAAGTCAACACGCCTGACATCTTTATGGAGCTGCACTCGCATTTATAGGATATGCTATAGTATCTAATCATAAATATCTAAAAAATAGCTTCAAGTGGCTGAAAAAGGGCTCTGTTTCCTCATCCCTCTGCATGTACTTTTAGTAGAACCCATTGACTGTACATGAAAACTGGAGTGAGTGAATTTGACATCACCCATAGAAAATGGTTTACTTCCAGCTCCAACCAAATAAAGTCAATTCTCGCCATTTTTTCCACATTACGAAAGCTGCCATGTTGGAGCCGGACGACGTCAGTAAGCAGTGACTGGTCCAAGTCAACAGAACTCTCACCAATCACGGGTGAGCTTGTTGGAAGTCACACCTACATGAAATTTGTCAAATGTTTCAAACTTTGGACGTGGGACCAGCAGGCGCCGCCTACTTTTATTCAGGCGTCTGATTGGTCAGTTTATAACTTCAATAACTTGTACTACAGAAAAAAAATAGGATTAGCAAGAACATATAAAAAAAAAGCCTCAGAGCAAGAATGGTTGTTCTGACAAATATATTGACGGAGTAAACAGGAAGTTGGTACCTTCTGTTTGGAACACAATGGAGGAGAGGTCACCCAGTCCAGTTCTTACATACAGTCAATGGTAGAACCCATGGTAGCTACATGCTTAAGAAAAACCTGTATGATTATAGAGAAGTGCTTAGATAATGTTATTCTGTCCTCCATGATGCTCAGTGTCAAACAAATTCACTCAGTTTGGATCAAACAGCATCAAAAAACCGCTGGAACATTAAAGGTCTATGAGTCAGCACTACATCTGCAGAAAGGAAAAGCAACCTGCCAATAGTGAAGCATGGTGGTAGACCAGTGATGGTCTGGGTTTTTCGCAGCTTTCTTGGACACTGCAGAAGTTCATTAATAAGATGAACCCTTCAACAGCTGAGCTTTAGCCAAATGGAATTACCGTCACTTTTCAAGCTGCTTTTCACCACATCAGAATCGGCTGAGTGACGTTTTGTCAAAGAGCGTTTGTAATTCAAGAGCCAATCGTGACATCTCTGCTTTGAAAGAGTTACGTTTGAATCAAGTATTTTTAATTTTGTACCTGAACCCTGATCTACAGCGATCCCACGTCATCCTGGACGTCCGTCAATGCTTGAAAGGCTGGAAGATGTTCTGGAAGAGAGGCGACTGTAGTTCTGCTGGTCGCACAACTGAAACCCGCATTTGTTGTTCAACTGGAGGCCTCTGAGCGTAAAGAGCTTTCAGGGACTATTAGCGTATCAGAGGGGTCTGAGCCGGGGTCTGGCCAACCCCCAACTGCTGTTCCAGAATGAGAAGCAAACCAGGAAGTAAAAAAAAAAATGCAGTTCCTCAAATGACCACTAGACCTGGTTTAAAAAAGTCCCATTGATTACAATGTTAAAAAGTCAAAGTTTGAGGAAAACACGTGCTTACTTTTATATTTATGACAACCCTGTGCAGACGTTTGTGAGGCAAAGGTTGGGCCGAGGCGTTTTTTGTCTTTAAAAATCTGTTGTTTTGATTTTATTCCAGCTAAAATTTCTGCATTACATTGAGTATAGCGTTTTTGATGAGGATGAGCATGGTATAGGTCAAAAAATATAAACAGAGGCCACTGATGATGCATTCAGTGACCATCAGGAAACTACAAAGTTATGGAACAGCATGAAGAGAAAATGACTTTTACTAGTCAGGATGGACAAATGAATCATGTCTGTAAAAAGTTTATAAACATGTACATAGTTTTTAAGTAAATTAAGTTACATATATATATATATATCAATAATTGTATACTAATAGTCCATTAATATGTAATGTAAATGCATCTTATATCCATGATTCTAATACTTTAAAACTATTTTTTAAACAACATATTCATAGTATTTAGCATTTTTCCTGTGAGGCAGCACAGAAATCTGCCCAGCGATAGATTGTGCAATCCTACCTGCCACCTGGGTTGATTGTGAGCCTTTAACTAATAATGATTTGCTTTATTAAATGTTTTTAATACATTTTTGACAAAGATATCTCAAAGCTGGGCTTTCAATTAAAATGTAAGCGATGGTGTAATGGATGACCAATGCTGGACAGGTACATCTTCATTCAGACTAAATCTAATTAAAGGTAAGAAGGACTTTTACGCTAAAGTCTTTTTTTTTTTTTTACATATTTTCTCTGGTAACCAGACCTGCCAGTTTTTTTTGTTTTTCTGTAAAAACAACAATTTCTTTTTAACTTTGTAAACGAACAGAAAAAGGTCACATTAAAAATAAAAATATTATATTTAATGTATTTACAATAAGCATACAATCATGTACTCTTCACCAAGAAATATACAGAACTTAAAGCTTTTGAATAGAAATTCATAAAATTCAAGGGAAAAATAGAAATAAATGCAAAAACTCAACCGGGCATCTCTGAAGATCTGAATAAAAGCTTTGAAAATATAGATGATCTTTTCTTATGAAGATGCCCTTTTTCATTTTTTTAAAGGAGCACAGAAACAAGCCTAAGACCGTCTCAGACCGTCGCCTCGGAACAAAGCGTCACTTCAAACAAAAGGCAACATGCTGGAGTTGGATTTGTGGTTTTGTGTCGATCCTGCAGCGCATTTTAAGCCGTCTCTGCTCTGACTGCTACGTGCTCCCAGCTTTTTGTGTCTCGCCTTCGTCAGACTTGTGTTTTCACGATGCTAAGACGAGCAGAACCCCTTCAGTTTAAATGCTTTGGATCATTGAGCTTAATCATTCTCCAATAATAAAAAAAACTCAGTCTGAAATGTTAGCCAATGGTATTAAAGCTCTGTCCACATACCTGTACTTCCATCTAGTGTTTGCCAGTGTTATTACAGAACCATGCAAGAGGGAAGCGCAAGGATAAATGCAGGTGAGGATTCTTGGTGACGCAGAACCACAAATCCAACTTAAAGGCTCAAACCAAAGGATTGTCTGCATATGAAGAGTTTCCTGTTTGTGTCTCATTTCTATTATGGCTTCATTTACAGGAAAGTGTTGGGAAAACGTCTTCTGGAAACGGCTTTTGCACAAAAGTGTGGTGTGGAGGTTAACTCTTCATATGCCGATGATCCATTCACTGGAGTTCTGCTATAAAAGTCAACCACGAAGCAAGGCCATCGGAGGAGAACAATGAGAAAAACAGAATGTAAAGAAAGAAAAGTAAGTCTTTTACACTCTCGGGGTGTTTTCTCATCACAAGGCAAAAGCATCTCAAGCACGTTAAGGTAGCAAAAAAAGAAACAGTCCTGCTGCCGTAGGTCGAGGAAGTGCCGTCACCCCTCCACTATGTTGGCTTCTCGCTGGCGCCGCTTTTGTTTTGATGTGGAGCAAAGCAACAAATGGCTCCCAGCTTTTCCAGACGTGAAAGAAAGTTTAAGCTAATTCCTACATATGAACAGTTATCACATTCTAAATAGTGTTGCTTTCTAGATCACTATACAATATTCAATAGGGAATGTCTTTTCAAGAAACTTCTGCACGATATGGTGGGAGAACGTTTGAGGACATCACAGAGAGGCTACAAGCAGCCGGAGGGACGGCGCTGAACTCCAGCACGCATGATGACACACATTTCCTACAGATCACTTCTATGGTGTCATTTTGGCACTTGTATGGCACTACTATGTACAGAGGAGTCGGCACACACGGGCAGGACGCGGTCCAAGAGCTGGGTGTGGTACTGGGACCGTCCTAATCTGACCCACAGTTTCAGGATCAGCTGATGGAGAAATGTGTGGTGAGAATGGATGACTCCTGTTTTAGTGAAATACAGCACAGTCTTGATCAAATGTGGTCCAGATTTTTGTTGGGGTTGTTTTTTGGTGACAAGTCTGTTGGAAGGCTGATCCAAATGTGCAAAAAAGCACTTTAAAAAACTTGCTATTGATAACGTTCTTATGTTTGCAGGAATCTGGGGCCTCCATAAGATGGAGCTAACACAGGGACAGGCAGCTCCAGGCCTCGAGGGCCGCAGTGTCTGCATGATTTCCAGATATCTAAGCCCTACTCACGACTGATTACCTGGTTCAGGTGTGTCCAGCCAATTAGAACATGCCAGAGCAGGTATGTTGGAAAACACGTAGAAATGAGGCCCTCGAGGCCTGGAAGTGCCTATCCCAGAACAGCTTTGATTTGAACTCTGCCGCCCTCTTGTGGTCCACCTTTGTAATTGGAAGCGTGCTGGGAGAATTTTCTGAAACATTTTGCTTTCTAGGCATGTTTTGATGAGGAAAAACACAAGAAATTGTACACAAAAACGTGAAATGGATACAGAAGCTTCAAACTGGCACGTTTTCGTTTCAGAGGCTGTAATGTGCGCTTGGCTGGCAGGATTCAGACACCTCAGAAGTTAAGCATCACGGTGCATCAAGATGCATGTAAAGAGTTGAGTTTTCGAGGTGCATTCATTTCCCTGCTCACTCCCTGTTGCTGCCCCACACACACCTTCAAAGGATTGTATACGTTCAACTGTATTGCACAAATTGGGTTGTTGGTGCAAAACCAATGTGACATGAAGTAATGCCAGGAAACGGTTGTGACAACAGCTGGGTTTAAAATCCTTTCCTTTGGAAAAACATTTAAGGAGGTTCATGAGTGTGACGTGTCATTGATGTAAACACCACAATGAAGCATGCGCTGGTGCTGCAGCATGGGGTCTGACCCCCCTGCATGTTGTTAAATTGCTTTGTAATCCATGCAGTGCTGCTGCAGGGGAGCCCCACTCCCTCAGAGATATTTATCACTTCTTTCTTACGATGTTGACTGTATATGAGAACTAGAGCGAGTCACAGATAGACAACAGATAGAAAACAGTTTAATTCCGGCTCCAATAAAATGAAGACAATTTAGTCGCCTTATTTTTTCCAATACTGACATGTTGGAGCCAGAGATTGTCAGTAAGATGTGATTGTCTGAGTCGGTCTGAGTTTCTATGGCAACCACTCTCACCAATCAGGAGTGAGCTTGTTTGAAGGCCACACGCCTACAATTTCAAAGTGGGAGAATCTGGTCATCGAGGGTCACGATCGTGGGGCCAGCAAGCGCGGCCTACTTCTATTGAGGCGTCTGATTGGTCAGATTATAATTTGAGCTACAGAAAAAGGATTAGGATTAGCAAGACCACCTTTATTCTGACCAATAGCAGGACTGAGTAACAGCTGTTTACTTCTCTATAGAAGTCTATGGGATTTTGGCTTCTTGGAGCCAGCAGGTACTTCCTGTTTGGAACATGAGTCACACAGTCCAGTTCTCATGTACAGTGTTCTTAGATGATCAAACTTAAAGAAAAGTCACAGGGGGATTAAAATAAAGAGACAACGCACCATTGAAGCATTTAAAACCCTAAAGATGAGCTGGTCTCTGATACCAAAACACTGACCTTTGGGAATTACTGATCTAAATTTTGGTTCATTTCCTGCTGCTTTCCAATTCCATTTCTAAAGTTGTGAAAATGTGCAGCTTTTTCTTTCACCTAAATTCTAATCTTTTGTGTTATATTTTCTTTACTTCTGCTCTTTTTGCACCTTCTAGTAATCAAACCTGAGAAACACAACAGGGAGGTAACCTGTCTAACAAAGCTCGGCTCTGATCATCAGGGTGACTCTTATTTTGGTTTGTGGGAAGGACCGCCTCTTCCTTTATTGCTGTCGACGTCAAGCAAGCCGTCAGAGAGCCGCTGGTCGCGTCTCTGATCTGACATAAAGGTGGAGGGTGAGATGAGGTGGACCTCGCTGAAGGATGACGCTCTAACGGTTTACAGCACGTCACGTCAGACCATGAATGACTGCAGAGTGCAGCTATAAAACCGACTCCATGTTGTCACAGGTCTCGTGGTCCTCCAGGTTGTAGATGAACTTTGTTCTGCTGGTCGGGTTCTGACTGATCTCTTTGCCCAAATTGTCCAAAGTTACGTTGGAGGCAAACAGCTCGGTGGGCGTGAGGTAGCCCTCGCTGTTCTTGATGTACTTCCTGTAGTTCTTTCTCAGACACTGCCACGTGGTGGAGTACAGGACAAACGCCGACGACTTGAGGACGATGGCGATGCTGACGTACAGATGCCTGTAGGCCACGTTGTCGTAGAGCATGCAGGCTCCTTTCTCGCCGCAGACGGAGCTCCAGAACAGACAGGTGGAGTCGATTCCCATCCCGAAGATCAGAGGGGGAGGGATGAAGCCTGCAGCAGCGGCGGGGAGGGGAAAGACAGCAGGTCAAGGGTCAACAAGAGCACCGCTTTGAGCTCAACTGTATGTGGATTGACAGTCTGAGGAGGTCCGTCCCCAGCAGGTGACACATTGCCTCGACGTTTGTATCGCAGAGTCCAGTAACGGAACGACAGCCAGAACCAAAGCAGACACTTTCTGCACAATGAGACCAAACACAAGTGAAGGGAGGCGTCCGAAAGAGCAGGGTGGAGTTCAGCACCAAATCCAGGCTCAGTTTTCCTACCATTAATGCATTGCTGTTGTTCTTTGCCAACTTTACCAGAGTTTAAACTCCAGCTTCTACAGAGAAGAGACTGAAAGGTTCTCAGCTGCAGACTAACAGCATTACTTTAGGCTTTGAGTGTGTGGAGACTGGGAACGTCTGCTGGTCCGCTCCGAATCCGCTTCACTTGGTCCGGATCGAGTTCTGAATCTTGAGTTTGGTCTGTTTTCCGACTGCCGTCTGTTCTGAACTAAAGCCGGTAAACAAAACCACATGACTAAATATCTCTTTAGTCATTGGCCAGGCAAACAACGAGAGAAAGAATAAAGGAATTCCTGCACTTTGCAATCCTTGTCGGGATAGTTAACTTTTCATTTCCCTGATCAGTTTTGCTGCTGTGGTAGCATGTGGTAAGACGGTTACTGAGGAGACGGCTAAGAAGTGTTTATGACATAAACTGTCAGGAAAACAGTGTGAGAAGCAACATATATCAGGTTACAACAGTCGACTTAACCAAAGACAGTAAGAGACGTTTCTCTAGCGTACCGGTTCCAGAGGCTTTTTGTCTAAACAAAAGTGTGCAACAAAATCTAATAAAGTTTCTTACAGTAACTTTACAGGTTTTTTTTCTCTTGAAGCAGTTGCATAATTACCAGATTTCATTGTTTCGTTTTTCTCTGTGTATTTAACAGAGTTGAATTTAAAATGTAAACAGTTTCTCTTACCGATCAGCCTTAAAAGCAGGAACAGAACTCCGAGGGCGTAAGACTTCAACTCCGGACTCACAGTTCTGACACAGAAAAGGAAAAGACCGTCTTTGACATGCTTAAATATAACAAAAATAACAGTAGCTACATACATTCATATTCATATTTAGAAATGTTTAAATCAGGATGCTACAACAAAACTTCCACGTGTTCACTGTTGTGCTACAAACATGTTTCCTGTTTCCCACTGCCCACAAAAACTATTTTTTTGCTGATTGACATGAGTTTCCCCCAAATCTGTTATTCGGTTTTCCTCAGATTTCCTGTTGAAGGGATAAAGAAATCCCTGGACAGCAGGGACGTGGTGAGCGGCAGGTCAACGGCTCCCTCTTGTGGTCAGTCTGCGCCTCACCTGATGAGGATGATGACAGAGGGGGTCTGAGCCATGGCCCCGATCATGCTGCACACACACATCACACACAGGAAGGTGAGGAAGGCCCGCTGGCAGCCGGGGCTCGGGCACTTTCCCGGCAGAGCCACCGCCTCCTCGCCGCTGCTGGATATGCAGGTGCAGCTGGTCAGGTTCTGATGAGGCGAGACATCAAACCGTCACATTTAGGTCTCAAGTGCTCAAGCCGCTGCTTTGTTCAGTTTCCCTCACCGCTTTGGTGCAACCGGCGAAGCAGGCAGACAGGTAGGTGACTCCGTTGGAGCCGCAGACGGGACTCACTGATGCCGTGTAGCAGTTGCAGTTGTTGATGCACGCCGACTCGAGCGGCTGCCGCGTCTGCAGCGTCCTGCAACAGAGCAGACGGCCCCGTTTATCCTCACCTCGTAGCTACGCGGGATGCGGCTACAGCGGACCAGGAGGAGGAAAAAAAAAGGAGGCTTTGGTTCTCACTCATTGACGTAGGCCACCGTCACCCCGGCAACCGGGCCTGTGTTGCATCCCAAGAAGAGGAAGGAGACGTAGCAAGCGGTGGACACCAGGTTAACCAGCATGGCCATGCGGACGGCCCCCAGAGCTGACAGGTTCAGCTTCTTCACCAGCAGCCCCCCAAGGAAGATGCCCAGACAGGCACAGGGGATGGCCGTCATACCTGTGGAGGGAAAGGACATCACTGCCGTTGTCAGAGCAACCAAATCAAAGTAAAACCAAAAACGACGACGATGCCTATTGATGCAAATATGATTCAAACCACTTTGGCTCCAAAATGACCTTAATTTAGCGTCTACATCAAAGCAGAAACACACACGATTTTTTTAATACCTGGAAAACAATTCAGGCGACAAACAGTTCAGAGATCAACTCTGTCAACATTTGAAAATTCACATCTATCCTGCATATCTGTCCCTTCATTTTATTTCCACTTTATATTCATTCCCGTTTCATCCCGTCATCTTACTGAGAAGTTCCAGGTAAAAAAAAGAAATCATATTTCAACATTTTTGGCTTAAACTTATGTGGCTGAAGGGATGGAGCCGGCATACCCAGCAGCTGGTTGGCTGAGGAGGTGGTCAGGTTGAACTGCTGCTCCAGGTATTTCCCCAGGAAGGCGGCAAAGCCAGCGACCACTGCTATCTCCATACAGGCTGCCAGCGCGATGCAGCTGAACACGGGGTTGGACAGCAGGTGCCTGGTCACCCGCGGGATGACTGTGGAGCAAAACCACAGCGGGAAACATATCAAACAGGAGAAACCAAACCTTCAGTTGGCTGTTGGTCGCAGCGTTTACCTCGGAGGTGCTCCCACACCGACAGCCCACTGTTCATGTCAAAGCCGCCGTTGGGCTTGGAGCCTTGGTACTCCAGACTCAGAGAAGGAGGCAGCATGGCCTGCTCGCTCTCCCCCCCAGCCTCCATTTGTTCGTCCAGAGCCTGGGGGAAGCCGAACATGAAGAGGGCCGACAGGAAGAGTAAGGCACCGCACAGGAGGAAGCCGCCCCACCAGGCCCCGATCCAGCGAGGGTCGTCCGGGGTGATGTCAAGTGTACCTGGACAGAAGGTGGGAAAGTTCAGCTGATTTTGGAGAGATGAGCGACAAATCACAGAAACACGTCGAACTAAAGCTTCTGCAGGACTCTGAACACAATGTTTCAGAAGTTCTAGAAGGATTCCACATGTTGGCTTTTTAGAAAGTCGCCGCGCCAAAGCAGTTCTTTTCACTTCATGTTTTTGTCTCTCCATCAGAAAAAATCCTTTAGAATTCACCGTAGCAACCCAATGGTCACTGCCCTGCATGTGAACCCGGTCATTACACCTTAACAAGTTTCAACAAGTTCCTAAACGTTTTGGCAATAAAGAGAATTTTTAACACAATGTACGATTTTGACACATGACCCTAAAAGTCGGAGGTCATGCCTGCAATGCAGTTTTTCCTTGACAAAAAAGTGTAAAGAAATTCCTGACAGTAAACAAAGTAAGAATAGTTCTTAGTTGTTTTTTCTAAAAATCAAGAACCCCACAAAAAATGATGCAGAACCCACTTAAATACTTAGGGGTTGCTGGAGCCTATCTCAGCTACCGTTGGCCAAAGTTCATCAGCCTGTCACAGTGCCACACACACATGCACAGCTAGGGGCAATTTTGGACCTAGCCGGGATTCAAACCCAGCCCTTTTCATTGTGAGGCAAGAGCGCTAACCGCTACACCACTGTGCCGCCCTTAAAACTTCAATGTATTTGTTTGGATTTAACATGAAACCCAACATAGTTTACATATATAATAACAAAACTCCGTTCTTTCTGTTGTGGAAACATTTCAAACCTTTGTTTTCTTAGTTCACTCACTTGTGTCGATGAAGACGGCATCGACGTAGACTTTGGTGCAGACTGAACCCAAGATGAAGCCACAGGCGGGGCCGAACACCAACGTGGAAAATAAGATCCCTGAAAAAGAAGAGGCCCGTTTGTAGGTTTAATCTGGATCCTGCTGGAGGAAAAACAATAAAACAGAGCGTTTTGTGTGTTCCACCACTAGGGGGCAGCATTACATCACGAGCGTACAGGGTCAGTCTCACTGGCCCCTCGTTATGCTTTGTTCACCCTCAAACTAATTGATGGGAAGAGAAACTGTGTTATTGAACACCTAAAGCCTGTTGATAAAGAGCAAGGAGCGGAGCGGACACTCCCCTCTGTCAGGATCCACAGGCAGCTCCACTGGATCGAATCCCTCGTTTGTCCTCAGGTTCTTTTTGTCAGAATGGTCTTAAATTTAGATTAAACATCAAAGTCATTTTGTCTGTCAGAATTATTTTCTGTATCAATTTATTCGGATCATAAAATTTAAAAACCGGAGGAACAAGTGGTCCAAACCGGCTGGTTCTGTGGAACAAGATGACATCATTAGCACCTTTATCAGGTATGAGTGGGTGAAACCCAAAGGTCCCTCAACTAAAATCTGATTTTCTGATCCGAGTTACTGGATTATTCAAGTCATCAATTAACAATCTAATCTGGTATCATTAAGTAAGAAGTATCTGATTTCAGGAATCCTCTGTCCTCCATAATCATCCATGAACTTGTTTTGTTTTTTTGTGTGATGACTGTTTTCTCTGAATAAATAAAAGAACCCAAATCACAAGTTATCATTAAACAACTAGATTAAAAGTGAGAAAATAGAAATGCACATAGAGATATACCATATATTTTTAGATTAATAATTATTTTTAAATTCTGTTTTTATTTCTTTAAATATTGTAAAAGAGACAAAACAATCAGTTTTCTCCTTTCAGTTCCCTTTCATTTTCCATGCATGAGAACTTGTGTCAGATTTTGTTGTTTTTACGGAAATTAAAATAAAGAAATTACTTTTCCTCTGATTAGATTAAAAACACCATTTATGTTAAAAACAATCTTATTTTTGCTATAAAATATTAAACACACATTGTTTTTTGATCATTTAAATGTTTCTTTTCTCCATGTATACAGTGATGTCGTATCTGAAAACTGACAGCAGTTAAACGCAGACGCGCTCCAATAAAAAGCAGGTTTTATTAATTACCATCAATATTCTATTTAGTTTCTTTGAGAAACATTTCAATAATAATTTGTTCAACTGCGGGAAAAGTGTTGAAAAGTAAAGTCTGTCTGTTGATGGAGAATGTTTGGTGAGAGCGGTGAGTGCCGGTTAAATATAAATAAATGTTTAAAGTGTTTTATATTCTGAAATAAACCAGCATAAAACAGGCATTTTCCAAAAATCCCCATCATTATTCATTCCAAAACAAAGTATTTTGTGCCCTACGGCAGACTGGCAACCACTCCAGAGTGTCTCCTGCCTTCGCCAACAAGTGGCCGGGTTTGGCTCCGGCACCCTGAGACCCCGAAAGGAACAAAGCGGGTTTAGAAAGTAAATGAATGAATGAATACGTTACTTTGATTGTATCTGATGCTTTAATATTTACGTTTGGTTTTATTTCTTCTGTAAAAAAATGCCAATTTATTTGCTCTTTTCCTAAGAAAACTAGAACTAAGAAAACCAACAACTTTATAGATTTAACTAAAGCTTTTTAAAAGTCAGGTCACAACCAAAAAGGCAAATAAAAAGAACTAGTGAACCAAATTAACAAAAGATTTTGTCAACCAATGTGAAACAGTTTTATATTTATTGTATTTGGTATTTTGATCATTTTGAAGTTTCCTTAACAAATGACATCCATGCATACCTTTTGTAAAATCTACTAAAGAGGATTTCTAAAAATGTATCAAAGTCAGAAATAGGTTAAATTATTATAGAAAAACGTAAATTAGGAGGATATGAATATTGACCAAAAATGACAAATATAGTTGTAGTCACATTTTTGTTGTAAAAAGTCAATTTTCCTTAAAGTAACATTTAGAGTTTACTTAAATATTTGATTTAACTACAGAAGCTTTTATGTTCCACAGTTTGCTTTATTGTTCTATCAGCTTTTTGACAAACTTTATTATTTTAATTTAAAAATGAAATTTCAGCAAATTGTTGTTAACTAAAAACCATGAGCATAAAAAAAACCTTTTTCTATCTGGTTATTTTTGTAATAATGTGTTATTTCTTCTATAACATTTTGGAATTGATACTTTTTCTTGATCTTAAAGCTGTATGCTGGCGTTTGCAGACGAGGTCTGGTCGGGTCCCCGCTGTCTGACAGACAGGTCAGTTCAGCTGAGTCACTGGTGAGATCTGCAGCTGACAGCCAATGAACACCCTCCAAGATCCTCCTGCGCCCTCTGTTGAGGTCAATGACAGACAAGCGCAGGCCGCTAATCCAAGATGTGCACGATGTACAGACAAAGCGGAAACATCTATTCCTGCTGGATTCCACCTACAGAGGCGCTCAATAACTTTAATGTGAACTCAAAGAACAGAAGCACAACTCAAGAAGGATGAAAACATTATTCTGTTGGAGGAAAAGCTGCAGGAACTTGGATTGAAACGTCCTTCATGATGACGCGCAGACATTTACAGATATGCCCTCTCATCGCTTATTACAGGGAGAATGTAAATCATTCAGGACTCACTGACCCGCACTGATCAATAGCAGCCCTGCAAAAGCGCTGTCTTCAGTTGAGCTACAATGTGCTGCGGCTGCATACATCAAAGGCTTGGCTGCTGCGAGGCTGCGGGTTTGAGAGCCGTCTGTACATTACTTTGAGAGCGCTCAAGCAACGAGCAAACTCACAGAGTTTAGAGATTAAAGCAACATTTTGATGTTTATGCATCTCAAAAAAAGAAAGAACTCGTTTGAAATGTCATTCTCCCAAATGCTGGCCTATTCTTAGACGATTTGATGATCGGAAAGTGGCAGGTAGAAGGTAAAAACGACAAGAAGAAAACTTCAGACAGCTTAGAGTGGAGCAGCAACAGCAAAACAATAACGTTCAGCCAAAACATGAGTCATTTAGGGCAAAACTGCAGCCAAAATGTCAATAAAAAGAGGGCAAACCCCTGCAATCACTACAAGGCTACAAATAAGACTTTAAGACGTAATGAATGTATTAAAGCAATAGATGGATTTTAAAAAAACTGAAAACCGTTTGAAGGCTGCTGATGAAGCTCACCAGTTCAGAAAGAGTTCCTGAAGTAAAAACTGCAAAGAGAATCTATACTAAATGTGCCTGTAACTTTTACAGACGCTCAAAGCGGCTACATTCTGTATCCATGGAGGTTCATGGTGAATCTACTGGAGTAGCCACAGCTGCCCAGGGGCAGACTGAACGCATCTATGGCCCTCTGACCACCACCGGGACATTCATGCGCATTCACGCGCCAGTGGGGCCACGCTGGAGGCAGGGAGGGTGGGGAGTCTTGTCCAAAGACACAACGACGGTTGACTGGGGATTGAGGCGCTTACCCTTCGATCGTTGGCCAACCTGCTCAACCATCTGAGCTACTGCCGCCCCAAAAGGAGAGAGACGCCTCTTTTCACACAACAAGCCAGGGCGAACTCTGGAGTTCCATTAGGATGGAACGCTTTGTTCCAACAAGTGACAGATGTAAGATATACATCTGGGGTAACAGCTAAAAATTGTCAGAATAGTCAGAACCATTGCATATGAGAACTGGACTGAGTGAGTGTGATGTCACCATTATCTGTTTTTATGAGAACTGGACTGAGTGACCCCTCCCCCCCTTGTGTTCCAAACAGGAAGTACCTGCTGGGTCACACATGTGATGCAGCAGGTACGTTTGATTGAACACAATTCATTTACACTCTATTATTTTGCAAGAAACACAAGGAATTGGGAAAATGTCTGAGTCACAGTGATGGAATTTTTGGCTAAAGATGTCCTGGATCGATTTTAGGTCAGTGAATCGGATCCCATCGGCTCCCATCGGATCGTTGATCGTGAATCTGATTAGCAACCAGAAATTATGATACGAATCTAATTGTTGTTAAAAACAAATCATTACAGAACCAATGCAGATCAATACACTTGATAATAAATCTTGTCTGAAAATAAAACCGTAGACGGTGCTTTGTGGAAAAAATGTTTTAATTGATTATTGTTCTAAAGAACTTGATAAATGCAGGAAATGCATCTCCTTCTTTCTCATAACTTATCAATCACATAAGTGTTTAGAAAACTGTATGAATCAATTATAGTTTTTTCTTGTCTTGTTGCAAATTAACCAACTTATTAGCTGTTTTTCACACAAACAACATTCCACAGAAACTTGTAATGTTTTATTTTTGTACAAAGAGGTTTTTACAAAAGATAAAGATGGATGCTGCTTTTGCATTTTTTTATCAAGTGTATAGTGACGTTTTGAAAGTGTTTATTCATGGAAAATTAATAATTAGCTGAGAGTTTGACCCGCTTGTAATTCTTCAGTCATGTTTGTACAATAGTATTTTTTACGGCTCTTGATTGTTTTCTAACATTGCCTTACATCCTCGTTCTCATGTCTGTGTGCCTTTATAGATGGGGACAACAATGTTTATTTGTTTGAAACATGCTGAATTTGACTTCTGCCTCAGTTTTTTAAATGATGATCCTTTTGTGTTCTGTATTAATGTGTTGGAGGTCTGGTTGGAACACTGAAAACCTGTGAAAATGGTTTCTCTGCTGCTGCGTTCACCTTGAGCTGCAGCTTCTTGCGCAGAAGAAACTCATCTTCGTCAGACTCAGCTTCAGGAAGGACGGCGTACGGACTTTAAACTTCATCACGCTTTGATCAGGGAACAGTTCTTCTGTGCTGCGGTGACTGCAGTGTTCCTTCAGGTCGAGCTTGAAGAAGGAATTTCACAGACTCGGGTGTGTCACGACGAGAGGAACAATCACTTTAAAGCTTTCAGAGAGCATTCCTTAAATTTCTTCCAGAACATTACAACTCACTCTCAGAGAACTATGACTCCTCTCTTTTAAAACTCTCATTTACTGATGTTAGCATTTACATTAACAAAAGGACAAACGGAGGTAATTCAGGTTTATTTATGGGTCCACAGCGCTCATAAAACAGCTTAAAGACAGAAGTTAAAGCAGATTTAGCTTCTCAGTCTCCTCAGAGTTAAATCTGCACTCAAAGCTTGGCATCTCTTCTATGAAGTGGTGGAAATGTTTATCTCTCTCCACAAATGACTGTAAAACATTTTTATGTACACATAATTAACAAATTAAACTAATTTGCTGAGCTGTAAATCTGAGCGATGCAAGATAAAGATTCTCAAACGGATTACGGAATTCTGCCGCAGAACTGTTCAATCCTTGATTATTCATCCACAACCGAACCAAACTACAGCTGCTGCCACCACTCCCTGACTAATGGAGCCTTTAGTTTAGACAAAATCAACAAGAGAAAACTGGAAAGCTGCAAAACTCAAAGGCACAAACTGGAAGTGTCGGTAGAGAAATGCAGAAAACAGCAGAACTGCGACTTTATGCCCCCATGTGACACAGCAGTAACGCTACGTTCACACCGGGCTTGGAAACATGTGTTCCAGCGACTACTTCCAATGAAAAGTCACTACCATGTGCGTTTATATGCGTTTCAGGCTTCCACATTCAAAACTCTCATGTTTGCACATTGCTACGCAGGTCATTGGTTGTGTCTGTATTCCTTCACAACCCACTACATAGTGGACCACATAGTACTTCGCCATTTTACAGTGCTGTTCATATCAACAATTCCAAAAGCGAGCGCCCTAGAAATGGAAACAAGAAAACAAGCTAGAAACAAGAAATGTCCTAGAACTCTCTGCAATGTAATAAAAGCAGTTTTTTTATTGATAGAATCAAAAAAGTTATTATCTGGATCTCATTCAGTTTCTGGAGTGTGTTCTGAGGTTTCTAGTTGTGTATTATCAAGTTCATACATTTTCTGAAGCGGGTCATCCTCCTCTGTATTGCCCTGAGTGGATTTGATTGGTGGCGTCCTATTGGCCATCGATAATCATTTCGATAATTTCGATAATAATTTCGATAATTAATGATCATACTTGTTTAAGTATCACTCTGGTGTTTTGGTGTGCTTGTGTTTCTGGGGTGGATTATCAATTTGTCGTATTAAAGCTGCAGCTTCTTGCTTCTTGCAGTTCTGGCAATAGTTCCCTTCTTTTTTGTGTTACTGCATCAGTGTAGTCTTCATGAAATTCGTTCCTTTGAGATTTTTATTTTGAAAATTCAGCCGTTTGGATTACATTTATTAAACTTGTGATATTTTCTGATTCAGGCTATGACAACGATCATGTAATTAACAAAAAACAAACATAGAGACATGGCGTTTATGCTGTAAATGACACTTAAGGTCATAGCATCGCACTCTCCTAATGGAGCGATAAATGATAGACGGGGATCAATGCGGCGCAGGAGAGGTCAAACTGCCCGTCTCTGCTCACGTTGCCTGCACATGAATAATTTCACACTCAGCCTCACATTATGGCTCTGTTCAATTGCGGCTCCTTCCTATCTTGGCAAAGGTGCCCCGCAGAGGTGCTCCTATAAAACAACTTGTGCCGGGCTGAGCGGACAGCGCCTGCTGAGTCAGGGTCCATTCTTTTCTCTGCTGTCCCACAGCAGAGGAGTAATAACTCCAGCCGAGTCTAAACATTTTGCTGCAGTGGACTCCGCTTGCAGCATCACACCACTTCATTACGCGCATTACAGCGATGAACAGAGGCTATAATATCATGGAAGAGGCTGCGAGCTGAGCTGTCGGTTACAGAGCTGCAGTGCTTGCTGTTTGCAGACGTCTCTGACTGCAGAGTCGTTTATTTTGAACTTTATAGTTCAGTCATTTGTCCTGTTGCTGCAACGGCATTCTGCTGGCTACAGTATTTCCTCGCTGTAAAAACACCAGTATCAGCTCACCTTCTGTGTGCTGGGCTTTAGCTTCTCTCTTGTGGCAGACCTGCAATGGAGAACTACAGGTGTAGTTTGAAATAGGGCTCACTTGCTGTTGTCAATGTTTATTTTTACAAGGAAATAGTTCATTAGGTGAATTCATAAGGTTAGTGCTAGCACACGCTTATGACGTGTGGGCGATGCCGTCATTCTAGTCATAAGTAAGGTTCTGACTGCTTTCTGGCATGAATGCTGCAAGCATGGGGTGTACAGGTACGAGCCTGTAGGACGACTGCATACAAACTACACTCTGATTGTCTAATTTCGTTAACTCTAACAGTCTGCACACTTATCACCTGAACAGCACAAACTTGTGCCGTCCTCAAGGTTTTGGGGGTTAAAAAAAAAGAAAATCTGTACGACACACCTGCGTCTCACCTACTTCCCCTTTACCTTTTACCCTTGTGTGCCGTTTAAAGATCCACTCCAATGAAAGTGTTTTCTGATGTTTTTAACATGTTCTTGTAGCATTTTTCTATTGATGTAGGAAGAAAATGACGCGCAACATTGGATTTCTGATAAAAAACATTTATGTAACCAGCTGTGAGGACACATGCTAAACTTCACTGTATATCCACAAGACGGGTTCAGATATGACATGAAGAAATTCATTGCATAAAATGAACTGAATGTAATTTTAAAGGGTGATATAATAAACAGATATGCAGGAATAACAAATTTCATATATATATATATATATATGTATACACCCTTTTCACGTGTCATCTTTTTTCAGTCAAAATGGCGACATCACTGCTACTGTGTAATGTTACTTCCGATTTACGTGTTCAGACCAGAAAAGCTGACAGCTCAGCGCTGTTTAACACAATTTTACGTAAGTACACAAGTAACTGACCACACAGATTTCAGAAGTTAGCTGCGAATCGTCACTTCCTTATATATATTTTCATGGTGTTTGATTCATTTGATCCTTGTTTACCTTTATTTTCCCGCAGATCAGATGCGGTTATGAGAGGGAAAAAAATACAGTTTGGTAGAACATTTTTAAAATAAGTATTGTACAAATTTTCTGTTACAATTGGCTACAATTGGCGAGTGTTAATTTTGGATCCTTCAAAATAAAAGTCTTTCGCAATAGGCAAATTTTACTATCAAGAAAAAGTACTATCGTGGTATCGATAGCTATCATTTTAATCGCCCAGCCCTAGTTCTATATGAATATATAAAAAAAAAAGCTTGGACTCAACGAGTTTTATCATTTATTGTTCTTCTTCTGTTTATGATGTTTTTTATCAGTTTGAAATAAATAAATAGAAAATATTAAATACTTTATTTAAAAAGTTATTAAAAGTTATTTATTTGGTCAGATAAAATTACAAATATCAAGAACTACATGAAACATTTAGCTTTAATTGAAAAACAAAACAGGAATTTATTTTGTTTTTTTTTTAAATAAAGTGAAACTTTTTAAATAAAAACTAAAATAACATTGAAAATAACGATAAAAAAAAGCTTTTAACACAATAGTATGAAGAGAATCCACCCCTTTCTTCCACTGACCTTCAGAATTCAGCCTTAAATGCAAAAACCGAACAGAAATCCAGACTTTGGTCTAAAATGTTGCTGAGCACTTTTTTTCAGCAGAAACGATATTTGCATTTTCTATAGGAAAGACTGTTGCATTTATGCAGCACAACATGCACGGATCCATTCAGATGTAAAGCAGAAGGTCTAGAAGTAAACGTGAATACGATAAAAACCCCTTTATGTTAGACTGCAAACGCGCCGCAGACAGCAGGCTTTGCTGATGTATGAGGGAGGCAGAAAGTAATCAATAATCCATCTGCAATTTGGCTCTGACATCGCCGCTAAATATTATCTTAGCTTTTGCAGGCAGTCAGTCAGTTCTCCATCTCTCGTCCAGTTTCCTCCCTTTACTGGACGTTCTGCATGAATCTGATGATTCATTTGCTGTTTTCGATTTGTGTCTTTTACATTTAGTTTGGGGGTTTTTAGGTTTCTTCATTTGAAATGCTTTTAAAATACTGCGTTTGTGTTTCACTCACTTCCTGTCTGTTCTACACACAAGTTTCAACGGCTTCCAGAGAACATTTTTGGCATCAGTGTTTCACTGTTTAGATTTCTTTTCAATATCCTAATTAAATGGTAAGTGGGCGGGGTTAATGCTGAGAGCAACGCTGAACACCACAGGGGATCACTGCTGAAATACAGGATCAAATCCATTTTAAAATCACGGGTTGATCTAATTAAATATCAACATATATATAAAAAAAATACTTCCATTACAATACCCTGTTTGCTTAATATTTTAACTCCTTTTTTAAAAATGTGTAATCATAACAAAACAAAAGGGAAAAACAGTTAAAATATTGAATTCTTATATTACAAATAAAATGAAAAGAAATGCTAGAAAATGATTTAAAAACACAGGATTTGATAAATGGAAAATTCTGATTTTTTTTTTTTTATTGCTGATGGAAAAACGAAAGCTTGATTATTTCCTCAACAATCACTTCTTCCCCTCCTTTAAAGATACAGCTCTGCTTGTCTTTATTCACCTTCCTTCACCTCCAACAACTATCGTTTCATTTCCTGCAGAAAATGATCCGACATTGATTCCTTCTTACTCAAGAGTCAGTGCGAGCTATCACTTTATTCTCTTTTTGTCTTTTTTGGGGGAATGTTTCCTTTGCTCATCTCCATTTCTGGTTTGGGGTTCTGCGAACATCAGGATCTGGTCTGCATGGACTCAGTTGGACATAAGTCTGTTTAAAGTCCCACTCCAATCATCTTTTGAGCTATCATTAAAGCGTTCCCAGTGGTCTTTTAATAATTCATATGTCATTTTAGGCTAAATTGTTAAAACCCTGTGTCGTTTTATAGTTTCTCCAGGAGTGCATTAGAAATTCACTTTTGAATTGTGGGCGTGACCCTCGCTTTAAAATCCTCTTCCTCTAGCTTCATAAACCTCAAGCTAACATTAACGGTGCAACAAAAATGGCGAGCAATCAGAGCTGTCCAGCCGTACAGTTTTGAGCCGGTTGGCGGCTCAGATGAGGAAAACAAAAACGTTCGTGGATCTAGTTGTCTGCAGGTGGACGCATCAGAATGGCGCAGAGCAGGGAGACCTTTGCCCGCCCATTTCAGCTGATGTGTCACAACCGAGAGCTTTTACAAATGTTACATATCACATCTACACGTATCTATTTATACCTGGCTCCAACATGGCAGCAATATGGACGCCGCCATGTCCTCAGTAAGCAGTGATTGGTTGAAATCTGTCAATCTAATATTCTGATCATTGAACATGCAGGCCAGCAGGCACCACTTCCCTTTTTGAGGCATCTGATTGGTCAGTTTATCACTTGAATTCCTTGCATTAAAAACATAACCACACAGCATGTACAGACACACTGTGTGGTATTGCATGTACACGCTTTGTGGTTGTGTTCGTAAAAACCCTCTGTGTTACTCTCTGTCCATGACTAGGTCCATGTGGGAGATGTGGCCACACAAAAACAGCCTTTCCTTCAATTATCTTCTTTGTTCCTGCGCTCTTGGAGAGCTGCAGCTTTAATATTTAATCATGTGTACGGATGTTTGCTAAACGGATCCTCGCAGCTTTCTGTGTCATGTTGCATTATTCAAAGGGTTTTTCCTACAACTGTCTTCACTCGTCAGGCTCGTCAAACAGAGAGGGAAACACAACCGCCAGAAACACTAAACAGCAAATATTAGCTGAGCCTCAGCTGCATGCACACCGGGGGATGTAACCATGGCAATCAAAAAGCCTGGGTTTTAAAATGAAGGACTGCTGGAGATATTGTTATAGAGAATTATGAAGGATAGAGCCTGCAGCAAAACATCGGAAAAAAGGACCTGATAATAAACGTTCTCTGTTTAGTTTTGTGTGACACTGGGGTTTTACAGCAGAGAAAAGAAAAGCCGGAGAGCTGGTCACCACGGAGGATGTGTTTTCTTTGCTTTTGCTCCAGGTCAACCGTGTCACACAGGAGAAAAGGATTAGAGAAACTCTAACAAACGCCGGTGGTGAGCAGATTTTAAAATGTAAGGAAACAAAACTCCATTCAAATGATGCCTGACAGTAGTCACCTTGTTCCAATTGTGAAATAAAAAATATTTTCCAATAAAATCAACAATATTTATAAAACAACATTAATAATACTATACAAGTTAAATTAGTCTTTAACCTGCAAGTAAAAATGTAAATCTACAAAATATTAGCAATAAAAAAGATCAATTTGTTAATTTAAAAAAATATTAGGAATCTTTATTTTTATTTTTGAATTTATTTCTGATAAAATATTTTGCATTAAGACTTGTCTTCCATATATGAGAAGAATTATTTTTTAAACTTTTTATTTTCTTTAGTTTTCATAAATGCAAAATTAAATGTACTTGTTTTCATTTATTTATGCACAAGACTATGACGGTAAAATACTTTTGCTTCTTTTTGCCTTCTTTCAGAACTTATGTTTTAGCTTAAAACTGTTTTACTAATTATTTGTATCTTTGAAAAAAATTAATCAAAAAATCTGTTTGTTTGTTTGGTCAATATTTTGCTTGAAATTAGTCAGAATTGTGTCTTAATCCATTAGCTCTGTTGGTCAAAGGTAGAATATTCCAATAATAATTCCAAGAATCTGTTTGGATTCCTCTGCCCTGTTGGGAGCAACACATTTCTGATTGTTTCTGTTCAGTTTAAACCCAACGATCCTCTGAGTTCACTGAGAGAACGACTACTCCTGAGTAAACCTGCTTTCAGCAAAGAAGCTTGTTCTCAAGGACATAGACGAGCTTCCTCTCTCAACACATTTAAAATGGTTGAAAAAAGATCATTTTAATTTGGACGAACAGCTCTTTATTCCTAAATTTAAATAGAACAAAGCTTTAACTTTGCAGAACGTTGCAAGTTCACAGAGACAGATTTAAACTAAATAAGTAGTTAGAAAACAACAAAGTGCAAATCTATTAGTAATTTACATAAGTAAATGTTATAGAATTTTCTAAATTCCTGTATAGTTCTCCATAAAAGTCTGGACTTTTCATTTTAAAAAATGAATAATTTCTTGCACACAAATTCATTTCACTTTTGATATTTTTCCTATTTTGGTGCAAAAAAATATAAAGAAAAACATCCAAACTTTCAATGAATTAGTAGGTGAGTGGACGGATAAGGTAAAATCCTCCCCCAACAGCTGGCCTTTGTTGTAGAATTATCAATATATGTTCACTTCAACTTCACAGCCTCCACATGATGCTGCTGCCACCCCCGTGCTCGTCTACAAAATTAACATTGTTTTAATAGTTTTTATTATAAAATAATTTAACGGTAAATTACATGTTAGAGTGCTTCAAAAACAAAACTCAATGATTAAAGCAGAATTTTATGCCTTTAAACGCCTTTCCTGTTTCTTCACCAAACTGTATTTTTTATGTTTGCAGATTCTTCAGATTTTCAGAGCTGAAGAACTGAGTGAAGTTCTGCTTTTGTGAACCATGATGTCACTGTACCAGCAATGAGTGCAGCCGTCATGGCTGGATGAAGAAAAAACCGGCCTTAGATCTACTCCAACATTTGCACTGATGGAAGCAGGACTTGCAGAAGATGCTGGAAGTTCAGTGGTTTTGTTGTTTTATCTTTGTGACATACTTATTGCCATATGCTTATTGTTGTCATTTTGGGCAGGTCACAAACACCTCGAACTGTCTCAAGCAAAAAACAACAACTGGTGGACAATGTTGAAATTAAACACAGATTTCCTCACTTTTCAGCTAAAGCAGAAAAACAAGGATTTCAGATTAATTCTGGGATTTTCTTTCAACAGTTACCGTGGCAACAGAAAGGATATTATGTCATTCCTGTGGTTCCTCCTGCTACTGTATTTACTGTCCTCTGATAAATATCAGAAAGGAAGATGTTTGTGGTTAAAACAAAAAGTTTTGAGCTTCTGCTAACAAAGAAAACACCTTAAAGTTATTTTTCTTTATATTTTTATATTTATTTCAGAGCATTTCCACTCTTACGTAGTGATAAATATGGCTCAAAGCAGAGGGGTAATGTGATGCAGCTTGTAGTAAACACTCTCTAAACTATTGTGGATCTTCTGCAAATACTTTAGAAGCACACGCGTGTGCTGAAGCAGTGACCAAGAAATGAAATACACAACATCAGAAAAAGACAGTCTGATGAAGGAGCAGAATAAACCTTCGTTTTCAGGTTTATCTTTCTATAGTCCAATAAAAGGGTGCAACACACAGCTATACTCAGAGTGCATGTCAGAGCCCAGGAGGCACAGAGAGGGGCAGATACCCCCAGTGTTAATGACCGGGGTTCAGCCCTCAATCGGTCCCGAGACTCTGCTGTGGGCCTCAGACAGAGAGCACTGCCTTCAGTTTTCAGGCTCTGTGGTCCGGCTTCATGAATTATTGAAGGTCATCAGTATTCCAGCTCGTACCATGGGGGTCTGTGTGAATGAACTGCAGTTTTCCGTGTTTCAAACGTTCTGCTGTGCTGTAACGGACAACAGCCTCTTTAGCTCAGGCGTTTGCTGTTCATTTCACAGTTTTATAAAAACACTTCAGATCAGGAAACTAAAAATAAACGGAAAAAAAAGGACATGAAAGCAAAATGTTTGACTAGATAAAAAACTACACTTAAAAAAAACATACCAGTAATCAAATGTTGGGAAAAGGACTGCCCTTGAATGACTTCTGCCTTTGCTGCAGTCTTCTGCATTGCCACCAGTGTTCAAGCAAATGGTTCAACCAGAACAACAGGAGGTAAATGGTATTTTAATGCCATGCAAGCATTAACGGGAAGTCAAATTTGTATTTCAAATGGAGCCTTCATGAACATCATGAACTTCTGGCTCATCTCTGGTTGATGAATATGTGAAACCCTCCTGCTCGTATGACATGGTACATTTTTCATTCTTCCCTCAGCAGCATCACGCCACATACACAGCGGGCTCTGCCAACGCACGTTCAAGCAACCACTTCCAATGAAAAGTCTGTGTAAATGTGCGTTTCAGGCTTCTGCGTTCAAAACGCTCAAGCGTTGATACGCACGTTTTTAAACCTGTTTTCAGGCTCTCCATGCAAACATGTGACCAGTGAATGCAGATTAAAATCTGTCACTGACAGATGACATCTCCGGTTTTAAAGGGTTGAGTTGTTGGTGGTCAATTAAACTCTGTAAATCAAGAATGACGCTGGAGAACAAGACGCTTGTTTTAATGTCTTCCCCATGACTCACCTATATAAAGCGACGAGTCCTTCTTGTGGACGTGGTCGTCGATGTAGGACACTCCCAGAGGCTGGACAGGTGTGGCTCCAATACCAATTAGAACCTGCGCTCCAATCAGCAGAAGGTACATCATGTTGGTGTTGGCTCGGTTGGCGCAGTTAAACCCAGAGTCTTGATTTTCTGACCTGGACTTGTTGGAACAAACATCCCGGCCGTCTTCGGCGTGCCACGAGTCCCCTTCCTCATATTCGTACTGGTGGGTCAGAAACTCTGGCAGAGCTGACAACAGTGCTCCTAACGCCATGACTATCCCGCCGCAGCCGATCAGCCGAGGCCGGTGGGCTTTGGCGCCAAAGTAGCTGACAAACAGGATCAGGGCCAGATTGCCAATTTCAAAGCTGCTAGCAATGACTCCCACATCGGCGCTCTGGAGGTTAAAGCGTCTCTCTAGAGTGGTTAAAACGCTCACCTGGAAAACAAAGAGGGGAAAGAAAGGTTCAAACGGCACATAATGACATCAAGCCAGCTGTTTCAGTGTGTTTGCAGTAACAAGATTATTCTCTGCTGCTCATCCAGTCAGATTACAATCCTAATCCCCGTCCTCTACGTATCAGCTAGATTATGTGTGAGGCTAATTTGAATAGAACAAGTAAATTCACATGTATGACTTCTATATGTTAGATAGAAAGTAACTATTCTCAATGTACCGTTCACACACAGTGGAGTAGTGAGGACTGAGGAAAGACCGGTCATATTAAAAACACACAATCCTCGCATTTTTCTCATGATAGAGGGAGAAATTAAGATTAAAACTGCATTTCTGAGTTTTTTCACTATTCAAATCATGATGAATCAGGATGGAAAAATGCCAGTGGAAAGAGCTCTCAGTTGTGACGTAAAATCTGAAATGAGGGGGGCCAAAGTCCTCCTGCTCTGCTCCATTCTGACGCATCCTTTTGCAGTCAAATAGATCAAAAAACATCTTTGTGTTCCTCGACCGAGCCGACACCTGCTCCCAAACTCTAGAGCTGGTAGCTCTGATATTGCTAGTCGTTTGTGAGGGGCTGTAAAGCAGCGGGAAAGCGTGTAAACAAAGGGATGATGGGATATCAGTGGATACTTCCACAACACAACTCGTAGGCAAATTTCTAATGAATTTATTATCTATCTGATGTTTTTAATAGTGCTGTGGTAACAAGGTAATTTCCCCTTTGTGGGATCAATAAGTTCTATTTCATTCTATTCTAAAGGATCTGAGTCTTTATAACTGCTTTATCAAACTCAAAGATGAATGCTTTAATTCAGTTTGTGACTGTGAACGTACAACAAAAAATTAAACCCAAGTCAAATTAATCAACTGAACTGAAATAGAAAAATAAAACAATGTTTTAATCTTGAGATATACTTGTAAAGCTCTTTTCTACCTTGCTTCAACCTTGGGTCTATGTTTGCTTTACTGTGAGATGTTATTTTTAAAATATCTATTTGATTGTTCAGAAAGTGCTGTATTAAATGCTGTTTTCTTTTAATACAAGGGCTGTTTTTTAGTTTAAAACCTTAACGTTTTACATCTTTACGTGTCTCTTTTTTATTGAATATTTTTTAAAAATGTAAAAACATTTTTTGACTTCCATTTTTGTCTACCTATGGACTAAACTGACAGTTTGTACAGACTGTTAATGAAAGGGGAAGTGGTGCATCTGCTCATGTTTGGATGACTTTCTCCTAAATCCTCTGAATGGATTTTGCTGCACAAAGATCCTCACGGATGCAGCGCCTGCTCGGTGCTGCAGGCAGCAATAATCCAACAAAGAGGAGGAGACAGAGGAGGAAGATTTGGTCTGACAGACCCGACCAGACATACTGAGTGGTCACCAACGGGAAGGAGAAGCAGCGATGGAGATGAATGGCAGCAGCATCAGCATCAGGAGGAATGATGAGAGATCTCTGGGAGATGCAGCAAATGATTGTTGTGATAGGGAACTGGAATATGTCTGAGGAGCTTTGATCAGGAGTCAGCCTGTCTGCTTCCTGTGTTGTGCTGCTGCCCTTCATCTGATGATGCTGGGCCCCCTCCCGTCACATCCAGTGAGCCGGTCCTGTTGTGGTGGTCGCGTCATCTCTGGGGCCTGAGTGCTGCATTATTTACTGTAACGGAGCCGGCAGGTTGGGGGGGCCGATGGCGCAGCGGCCTCGTGGAGGACGCGCGTCCCGCGTGACAGGAGATGATTCTCTCAACACGAGCGCGAGCCTCATCAGCTGAGGAACCGCGCGCGCACGTTTGGTGCCGAAAGCAAAGAACTCACCAGGTACGCGCCCACGGTGCCCTGCGCCAACATGAGCGCGCATTCCGACACCAGGAAGATCTTGATGTTGGAAAAACACGAGGTCTTCTTCTCGCTGTCGTCCTGCTCCGGGTCGTCGGTGCTGCTCCGCTCCGCGCACATCTGGCTTTTAACCTGCATCCTTCGGCTCAGTGGCCGGACGGCGTGAGACAGGACGGGTCTGGACCGGGTTGGAACATCTGGTTCCGACGGGAACGAGCAGAACTGCGGAGGGAAACGTCGAATCTCCAGCCCGTCCTCGCAGGTGGCGTCCGCGGCGCAGTCCGTCACGGAGCGCGGCGGGCTTGGCTCCTCAGCGCGCGCGGGCTTCCGGCTCGGATGGTGATGCTCCCCACGCAGCCTGGTTCCGAGATGCAGCTTTGCTCCTCCCCCCCGCGAATCTCATCATGTCATCTTCACACTCTCAGCTCCTCTTCCTCTCTTCCAACGCGATGCCTCCTCCACCCGCGCAGCCTGTCGGTCCACCGAGCCAAGAGCCTTCCGAACCCCCACCGGCGAACCCATCTGACCTACAGCAATGTCGTTTATGCGGATGAGAGGGGCTGATGCGGTCCCTTTAGAGAGAGAGAGATAGAACTGTCACCTGAAGACGAAGGGCCTCAAACAGTCTGTGGAAGATTAACGTTCCCGATTTATTCACGCGTAAAAAAAAAACATGTCAATATCACAGAAACACAACCCCAGTGTGGATTATTTATAATAAAAAACAAACAAACATAAACCTCTCCAAGTATCAAACATTTGATTTTTCACAAACATATCTTCCATTTACCAGAGTCGTTAGGAACCTGCAGATTCCATTATTCAAAACAGTTGTTTAGATCATAAAGCAGCTAATTCCCACCATCATTGACGGTTCCAGTGGTTTGTGTGTTTTCTTAGTTTGATGGAACAGAAAGATTCTGTTGCGATTCATCAAACCACAGAAATGTCCAAACGTTTTGAACTGATTTCTAAAAGAAAGACCCATGATTAAAATTGTGTTTTTTTTAACATTTTTGTGGCATGTTTCTGATGATGGAGGACATATATGAAGGAAATTAATCTTAAAAATGCATTTCTGAGAATTCAAATAGTTGAGAATCAAGAGCAGACAAAGAATTTGAAAAAGAGCTCCTGCTCTGCTCCATTCTGATGCATCCATGTCCATCTTTGTTTCTCTTGTCCGACCTGCCATCTGGATCAGAACTGTGAATAGCTCTTATAGTGCTCACCATTTTTGCTGCTCTGTTAATGTTAGCTTGGGTCGTGTGAGGAGCTGTAAGCTAGAAGGAGAGAGTGTAAGCAGAGAGTTCAGGAAGGGGGGCGGAGTTGCTCTGCTACAACATTCCCGCCTATAAAACACAGGGAAATTTCAATGAACTCCTGCCATTCTGCAGAAACTGTCCTGGAAATCAATGAGGTTTTTTTTTTTATTATTTTGCTGAAAAACAGAGTAACCATAATTAAAAGACCACGGAAAAACGCTTTGAGAATTGATCCAAATATGATTGGAGATTGACTATAATCACAGTTTGTTCATGATTTCTCAAAGAAGACTGGATTTGAAAAAATAAACAAGTATACGTAGGTTACACAAATGTGCAATTTATCTTTTCATGTGAAAAATCCATTGAGAATTTTTACTTTTGATTTACTAAAACAATTTGAGTGTGACCTTAGAATTTATCTGATGTGAATTATGAGAGCGAAAAGAGGATTTCAATCATTAATTCCAGAATTACCTCAGATTCAAGATTCAATTGAATTTTAAAAGCAACACATTTATTTCCTGATATTCATTACAAAATCAAAGCTTCATGGTTCATGTAAAGTAGGGGGTCTCCATAGGTTGATAGTGATGACCTGTTGATCATGAAGGAAGTGTTGATCATATAGGCCATTAAAATTAACAAAAATATTTTGATATGTATACAGCATATTCACTATATTTTGGAAAAAAATCCTATCAGCCGATCATTACAGTCACTGCAAAATACATCACTTAATTGAAATACAGAAAGGCCAATTAAAAATTGAACTGTCCGTCACGCTCCAACAGCTAGTAAGGAGTTTTCTTCCTAAACTCCAGAAAGGTGTGAGCGTTTAGCATCACTCTTAACTGTGGATGTAGCTACTAATGTGCCTTATTTTTCTCGACTCAAAGCAAATATCCAACAGAACACAAGAACATCCCTGTTGTTGGCACGTGGCACTGCGGTTTCATTATCATGACAGCTCCGATCACGGGTCCAATTCAAAAATGTATTGAAGAAAATAATGACAGTAACTTCGTATTATGTTGAAATGACTGGATGTGTCACAACTTATTTCTATCAAACAAGAACAATATTGAGGTTTTTGTCTTTGGGGCTAAAGCGAAACGGCTGGAAGTCACTACAGAGCTTCAATCTATTCCTCTTAACACCACCAACCAGGCCAGAAACTTGGATGTGATGGACACAGACCTACATTTTGATAAACAGATTAAAGCAGTGACAAAATCAGCCTACTATCATCTCAAAACTATTTCAAGGATTAAAGATCTAATGTCTAAGCAGGGTCTGGAAAAACTAGTTCATGCTTTCATCTTTAGTTGACTTGACTACTGTAACAGTGTTTTCACAGGACGACCAAAAAAATCAATCAGGAAACTGCAGCTTATTCAGAACTCAGCTGCTCGTGTTCTCGCAGGAACCAAAAAGGTAGATCACATCAGTCCAGTTCTGAGGTCTTTACACTGGCTGTCTGTCTGCCAGAGAATAGACTTTAAGGTTATGCTACTGGTTTAAAAAGCTTTGAATGGTTTATCACCAAAGTACACGACTGACCTCCTGACCCAGTATATACCGGCCAGACATCTCCACTCATCTGGATTCAGTCTTTTGTCAGTTCTTAGAGTCAAAACTAAACATGGAGAATCTGCATTCAGCTTCTATGCTCCACAGATCTGGAACAGACTTCCAGAAAGACTTAAATCAACTGAAACAGTGTATTTCACCCGGGTTAAAGACCCATCTGTTCTCAGGTGCCTTTGATTTATTTGTTTTCAAAAGTCTACATCCATACTGTTTAATATGCAAGTTTTAAATTCACTTCTTTTTAAAATTTCTTAAAATCTTTTTATAATGATATTTTGATTGGTTTCTTTCTTTCATGTTTTATGTAAAACACTTTGAATTTTCTTTGTACATTAAATGTGCTCCACAAATAAACTTGCCTTGCCCTTGCAATCTCATACATATTTGTCTAAATGTGTTTATTTAATTCAAATACATTGTCTGATTTCTTTAAATAAGTGTGAATTTAAACATAACAATGTGAACATTTCAGAGTATGATTTGCCACCCATCGAGGGTGGTCTCTTCTCCAAGCTCGGGTCCTCTACCAGAGGCCTGGGAGCTTGAGGGTCCTGCAGTATCTTAGCTGTTCCTACGACTGCACTTTTCTAGACTGAGATGTCTGAGGTCTTTCCAGGGATCTGCTGTAGCCACTCCTCCAGTTTGGTGGTTACATAGTGCTCCAATTATCAAGGGCACCACTGTCACCTTCACCTTCACAGATTTCTCCAGTTCTTCTCTGACTCCCTGGTATTTCTCCAGTTTCTATGCTCCTTCTTCTTTATGTTACCATGGCTTGGTACTGCTACATCCAGCACAACATCTGTCCTCTGTTTTTTTATCCACCACTACAACGTCTGGTTGGTTTGCCATTACCACCCTGTCAGTCTGTATCTGGAAGGCCCACAGGATCTTTGCTCTCTCATTCTCTACATGGCTTCCATGCTCACTAGTCCCTGGTCTCAGAGAGGTTACATGCAGAGAATGTGAAGTGAATGGATGCTTTGAATCCCACTATCAAAACTGACAGCAGAACAACTAGTAGCTCTGTTACGATGTGTCCGGAACCTCTTTGTGTATGTCTTTTGTGTAATGAGTTTGGATGGCAGGGGTGTTTTGTGCCTGAGTCTGAGCTGTGGGCTGCAGCTCAGTGTGGACCTGCCTCCTAAAATCTTCATGACATCTGCTGTGGACCAAAGACTGAGGATCCCTCCATCACACCACCTTAAAAAAACCAGTCATTTCCTTACAGTGTTGGCAGCTTTAGTTACCCCCTTTCTGGTGGTTAGCTTGCCCATGGTGAAAACACACATGTTAAGCTCCAGTCCTCTTTGTTTGGACTTCTGTGGAGGAGCTTATTGTTCAGAGTACGTTGTGTGAGAGACTTTGTTTATTTGTTGATAGCTTGTTTGTTGTATCACCCTAACCACTTATTAAACTCTTATGTTACCTGAGAGATCTCCATTTGTAAAGTTTGCTTTCTGACGTCTCTCTTTTTGTTTTTTTTGTTCAGCTATCAGCTAATTAAAAGCTGTACTTTATCACAGAGCTCAAATCTGGGTTTTCTTTTTTATGTCACACCTTCTTTTCCCTTCTTTTGGGTTGGGGTCATAAGAAGTTCAATGCTTCATCATCCACAAATGGCAACTGCTATACGGCTTGAGATTTAAGAGGTACAACACAAACGGGGAAGCCAAAACACCAGGTAAACTGACCCGAGAGACAAAATCAAGATTAGAAAGAACACCAGGCAACCCCGACACCAACTACAACGGTAAAGTAAAGTACCCATAAAAATTAGCTTTGTATTTATGTAAGAGTTAAGTATGATAACGTTTGTTGGTAAAATAGGTTTGTCTGTGGAATCCTCCCTTCAGAGGTTTACTTGGACAAACAGAATGGACCCCAGCCCATAATCTCACTGCAGACACACCTCCACAGGTGAGTATAAAGAGACTGGACTGAACTGAGGCTGACACCAGGCTTTGAGGATTCAGCTCTGCAGCTTCCACATCCACCACAAACATGGCTCCCTCCACCTGCCTGCTCTTAATGCTCCTGCTTGGCATCGCTCAGGCACTGCCTGTCCAAGGTGAAGAGCACCATGAAGAAGGTGGTGAAGAAGGCGGTGAAGAAGGTGATGAAGATGACCCTATAGACTTCACCACCAAGATCCTCACCAGCAACAACAACACAGACAAGCTCCTGCTAGAAGGAGACCTGGTGGCTCCTACAAACAGGAATGCCATGAAGTGTTGGTACAACAGCTGTTTCTGGAAGAAAGCCTCCAACGGCTTTGTGGTGATCCCTTACGTCATTAGCTCTGAGTACTCCGGAAGTGAAGTGGCCACCATTGAAGGCGCCATGAGGGCCTTTAACGGCAGAACTTGCATTCGCTTTGTCCGTCGAACCAATGAGTACGACTTCATCAGCGTTGTGAGCAAAAATGGGTGCTATTCTGAGCTGGGCAGAAAGGGAGGACAACAGGAGCTGTCTATCAACAGGGGAGGCTGCATGTACAGTGGCATCATCCAACACGAGCTCAACCACGCGCTGGGCTTCCAGCATGAGCAGACCAGGAGCGACCGAGACAGCTACGTCCGGATCAACTGGGAGAACATCATCCCAGCCAGTGCCTACAACTTTAACAAGCACGATACCAACAACCTGAACACCCCCTACGACTACTCCTCCATCATGCACTATGGAAGAGACGCCTTCTCCATTGGCTATGGGCGGGATACCATCACCCCCATCCCTAATCCCAATGTCCCCATTGGCCAGAGGAATGGCATGTCCCGCTGGGATATCACCAGAATCAACGTCCTTTACAACTGCAGCTAAAAAAATGTTCATGTCTGATCATCAATGTGGGAAGTAGTACAAATAAATTAGATGCAAAGCAACTTTTGTGGTCTGTTTGATTTTCTCTTTTGTCTTAATGAAAAGGGCTGCATTGTGGCCTTGTGCCCTGGTTCTATTCTCAACTTGGTCCTTTTTCTACTGAGTTTACCTGTTTTCAAAGTGCATGCAAGGGGTTTCTTCTGGCACTTTGGCCTCATTCCAGTCTAAAAACATGCTTCACAAGAAAATTTGTAGAACTAAATTGTCCCCTATGATATGTTTGTCTGTCTCTCAGTGGTAATGTGATAGACTACAAACTATCCAGTGTTCTGTTCCTTTGGTCAAACATAACTGGGCAGGCTCCACTATCCAGACCCAGAATGGAAACGGGGGGTTTAGAAAATTGATGAACACTTAATAAAAGTACAGTGGGGAAAGAAAGTTTGGGCACCCCAGGTAAAAAGTTATATTATTGTGTATAAAGTACCCAAGTAAATATTGAAAAATCTTTTAAAGGCATCAGTTTACAGACGAGACACCATTTTAATAAGTAGAAAACAACAGGTTTTATTTTCATCATTTATCCTTTCAAAATAACATAAAACAAAATAATGGTCTGTGCAAAAGTTTGGGCACCCTGCAGAGTTACCCCAGGTTCACACTGCATGCAGTCGGACTCCGATGCGGCTGCAGAGAGTTCTAGCTACGGCAGGTAACTCACACTGGCTACGGATAGCTTGCAGTCCTCCTGCAGACAGGTTCTACTGCAAATCTCAAGGACCTCTCAACTCACATAGGTTCATGTGAGTCCCGCCATTTAAATAGGACATCATAGTAAACAAATCCTCATTCCACTGTGAATGGTTCTGTTGTGTTTGCCATGGATTTCTGCGATTTCTGTCATGCATGGTGTTATATGGCCATAATTACGATCTATCACACACTTTGTGACACCCGTGTCAGCAGAAATGGCGTAATGTTTACAACCCAGTGAAAACAGCACAGTACAGTGAAAAATAGGTTTTATTTTGAAAAATGTACCGGATGCACTTTACATTTCCTCACGACTTCCGGTTTAGGTCGTAAATTTCCGCAACTTCACAATAAAGTGCTACAGCTCAGTTCCGGCGTGCAGGCAAAAAATTTGAAGCCAACAAAATGGATACAAGGCACCGCAGAGGTCATACCAGACTGGATGCAGTGTGAGTGCCTCTCACACCTTTCATGTTATGTAAAACTTTGACGTCCGCACCGCAGCTAGCCTGCATGCCTTGTGAGCCTACGGCTAGTACCTTGTGTGATGACAATCTGCAGCGCTGCTGTGTGAGTGGTGAAGCGAGGAGCACAGGTGACAGCCATTCCCACCTAATGAGGGACTAATTAAAAGGAAGCAGTGAGACTCCTTGAGAGAGAGCAGTCTGCCAGCGCTACCAGCCACTCGACCTTGTGGGGAGGGTGCCGCTCGCTGCTGTCTAGGGCTGCCGGCGGTGAAGACAGGTAGAGAGGAGGAGCTGTTCCAGCGCAAGGAGGGGAGGCCAGCTGTCTCCTTTAGAAAGAACAGGGCCGGGCTAGGAATGAGCTGGTCGCCAGTGCTCTGATCTCATCCATCAGCACCCTGTGTCACTGCAGCTGAGATTCCTCAGATTATCACCGCCGCCCGGAGCAGTCAGACCCCAGGGAACCTAACGGCGTTGAAGCGTAGACCCCCCGGCGGGGGCCCTCGTCAGTTGGACGGGCTAAGTAGCGCACCGTCACACACGCTCCATTTTAAAGACTCTCGCTTTTTATATTGTGTCTAATGTTTTTATAGGAAGAGTTAGCCCACAGGAATCTTAGTTCCCCCCTTTTTTAAGTGGGTTTTATGCATGCAGTTTGCGGTGCCCCAGACAAGGGGGGGTGTTTTATTGTTTGCTGTGAAGTCTGTTGTCAATGTTGGTTTTATGGAACTTATTTATTCTGCAGGTCCACCTCTTCCACTGTTTTATGAACCATTGTTCTTTTGTGTTTAATAAAACCTTGTTAATTTTAAGAAGAGTCTCTTGTAATCCCTGGCTTCTGACTGACAGGATTAATCCTGTCTTGGAACCCCTGCAAACAAACATTACACTTGTACTGCCCCCCTTGGCAAGTATCACAGCTTGGAAACACTTTTTGTAGCCAGCCAAGAGTCTCTGAATTTTTGTTTGAAGTATCTTCATCCATTCTTCTTTACAAAAGTCTTCCAGTTATTTGAGAATTCTAGGATTTCTGTTACACACTGCTCTTTACAAGTCTATTCATGGATTTTCAATGATGTTGAGGTAAGGTGATTGGGAAGGCCACTACAGAACTTTCAGTTTATGCCGCTTAATTTAAGAAATCGTGGATTTTGAGGTGTATTTAGGATCATTGTCCATTTGGAGAAGCCATCCTCTCTTCAACTTCAACTTTTTCACAGATGGCATCAAGTTAGTGTCCAAAATTTGCGGAAATTTTGTGGAATGCATTCTTCCTTCAATTTGTGAAAGGTATCCTGTGCTGCAATACAAGCCCAAAGCATGATTGATCCACCCCCATGCTTAACAGTTGGACAGAGGTTCTTTTCAGGAAACTCTGTACCATTTCTTTTCCAAATGTACCTCTGCTCTTGCGGCCAAACAGTTCCATTTGAACCTGGACGGTCCACAGAACTTGTTTCTAAAATGCATCAGGCTTGTTCATTTGTTCATTTGCAAACTTCAAACGATGAATTTTGGGGTGAAGATGCAGAAACGTTTTTTTTTTCTGATGATACTTCCATGAAGACCATATTTGTACAAGTATCTCTTGACATAACGGTTTACCACAACTCCAGAGTCTGAAGGTCTTTCTGGAGGGATGGTGCAGTCAAACGTGGGTTTTGACTTGAACATTATGCAACCATGCTCTCAGCTCAGAAGGCAGAGTGTTAAAGTCTGTACCCAATGGTGACAGCAGTAATCCTAAAAGAAAGTCTTCTTTCTCTCTGTCAGCCTTTTCTTTTAGAGCTGTCAAGGAATGGAATAGTCTTCCAGGGAATCTCAAAAGCATGGCAGACTTCCACAGTTTTTCACAAGCGGCCAAAAAATGAATTCTGGATCATCAGTCTTGCTCACATAAACATCAACAGGTGGGTATTCTCGCCATCAGATGTTACTCCTGTGTAAATCATTTGATGGCTATCAGAGAACAAGATCATGGGTGTAATCGTTCATTTTAAATTGTAAACATGTTTATTTTAGAGTTGTTTTGTGTTGTTTTGCTTTTATGTGTTTTATTGCATTATTTTTGTAATTATCTTTAATGTGTTTTATATTGCATTTCTTTTTAAAAACTTTGTAAATTGGTAAATATGTTTATAATGTTTGGATAAATTGTATTGTTTTGCAAAGGACTACAGATGGAAATTAGCTATGAAGCTATGATCTGGTACATCTTTGTTTTTTAAGCTTAATGTGCTTGTACGCTGTTCTAATAAATTAATAAACTAAAAGACCATGATCAGAGAAGCTGTGATTAGGAGCAGCATTGAAACATTTCTTAGGTACAGAATAAAAAAGGCAGTCAGATCTTTAACAAATGGTAAATGGCGTATACTTGTATAGCGCTTTCCTACCCTCCCTGAAGGCCCAAAGTGCTTTACAGTCACAGTCCTGTTCACCCATTCACATACTGATGGTGGTACCGCTGTCGAGCACTGGCACCAACCACCCACTAAAGGCAATGTGGGGTTCAGTGTCTTGCCCAAAGACACTTCGATACATGGGCGGGCAATGCGGGAATTGAACCTGCAATCTTCCGATCTGAGGTTGACAACCCTAGCGCTGTACCACGGCCACCCCCAACAAAGGAGTGAACAGTCCATTCACAAACAGCAAAACTTCACCATAAACATCCACAAGTAAGCAAATGTCTAAAGTCTCTAACGTTTTCCTCTGAAATAAAAAAATGACTCAGTCGAGGCTGACAATAAGGAGGACAAGAGATCCGGGATCAGACACAGGCTGGCAGATCATCAGCTGAGGGAAACAAAAGCCACTGCCTTTGCAGGGCAACGACGGTTCTTTTTAACAGATGTTCACCTGTTGTCATTGGTCAAATTAGATGGCATCATGAGCGTCAGGGGCAGGAAGCAGGTCAATGCACTGTTACAGCTCCCAGCTGACCCACTAACAGTACCTCCTTCACCCGACCACACATGGACACGTATGCACAAGCAGACACAAAACGACAAGTTAGAGATGCAACAAAGATACAGACACAGATACACTCAAGAACACTGTTAAACTCCTTCCTTAACTTGACAGCATCCCTCACTTCCAGCAACCAATGGGTGATGACCAACTGTGTTTTTCATTTTATGACTAATTTTGGTTCATTTTACCAGAAAAATACAAAAAAGAACGTGTGTTTACCTTAGAGCTAAGTAAGAACAATATAGTTTGTTGGTAAAATAGGTTTGTCTGTGGAATCCTCCCTTCAGAGGTTTACTTGGACAAACAGAATGGACCCCAGCCCATAATCTCACTGCAGACACACCTCCACAGGTGAGTATAAAGAGACTGGACTGAACTGAGGCTGACACCAGGCTTTGAGGATTCAGCTCTGCAGCCTCCACATCCACCACAAACATGGCTCCCTCCACCTGCCTGCTCTTACTGCTCCTGCTTGGCATCGCTCAGGCACTGCCTGTCCAAGAGAAAGAAGGCCATGAAGAAGGTGGTGAAGAAGGCGTTGAAGAAGGTGATGAAGATGACCCTATAGACTTCACCACCAAGATCCTCACCAGCAACAACAACACAGACAAGCTCCTGCTAGAAGGAGACCTGGTGGCTCCTACAAACAGGAATGCCATGAAGTGTTGGTCTAACAGCTGTTTCTGGAAGAAAGCCTCCAACGGCTTTGTGGTGATCCCTTACGTCATTAGCTCTGAGTACTCCGGAAGTGAAGTGGCCACCATTGAAGGCGCCATGAGGGCCTTTAACGGCAGAACTTGCATTCGCTTTGTCCGTCGAACCAATGAGTACGACTTCATCAGCGTTGTGAGCAAAAATGGGTGCTATTCTGAGCTGGGCAGAAAGGGAGGACAACAGGAGCTGTCTATCAACAGGGGAGGCTGCATGTACAGCGGCATCATCCAACACGAGCTCAACCACGCGCTGGGCTTCCAGCATGAGCACACCAGGAGCGACCGAGACAGCTACGTCCGGATCAACTGGGAGAACATCATCCCAGCCAGTGCCTACAACTTTAACAAGCACGATACCAACAACCTGAACACCCCCTACGACTACTCCTCCATCATGCACTATGGAAGAGACGCCTTCTCCATTGGCTATGGGCGGGATACCATCACCCCCATCCCTAATCCCAATGTCCCCATTGGCCAGAGGAATGGCATGTCCCGCTGGGATATCACCAGAATCAACGTCCTTTACAACTGCAGCTAAAAAAATGTTCATGTCTGATCATCAATGTGGGAAGTAGTACAAATAAATTAGATGCAAAGCAACTTTTGTGGTCTGTTTGATTTTTTCTTTTGTCTTAATGAAAAGGGCTGCATTGTGGCCTTGTGCCCTGGTTCTATTCTCAACTTGGTCCTTTTTCTACTGAGTTTGCCTGTTTTCAAAGTGCATGCAAGGGAAGTTTGCATGCAAGCTGTCCAGTGTTCCGTGCCTTCGACAGACCTTAACTGGGCAGGCTCCAGTATTTAGACCCACAATGGGACAAGGGGGTTCAGTAAATGGATAAAACCTTAATAAAAGCACAAAATACATCAGAATCTTGTTTTCTAGTCGTTCAGCTTTCATACACTAAGATAAAGGAAGAAGTTTTGTTCATAGTAGCTTGTCCCATATTATCAAACAGACAGCAAATAAGAGGTGCAAAAAATGTAATCATGTTATTGCCTTCAAAATTGGCATTGACAAAAGTGTTCAGAATTGTAAAAAACTTTCATTAAAGCTTAAACCGTAAAAAGCTGTCATTGTTAGGACCAGTTAGAATTAAGTTTTTTTTTTTTTTTTTAACTGATGGGGGGGACTTCCTGGTTCCAGTCAAGGAAATTCAGTTCCAGTGAAGCCGTCTGCAGCCAGATCATTTTGGGCATGACAAGGGTTTTGTTTTCTGGCCGGGCTAGGGTTTGTGTTCTTTGATCTCCAGGTGGTTTGCAATAAAAAGATGATAAACCAAAATCAGCAAACTCTTATAAAAATGCTAACATATCAGTGCTACAAATAACAGAAAAAACTGAATAAATGGTTATGTTTATATACCAAAAATGTGCGTTTAATTAAGGATTTAAAAAAAAAAACAGTAAATATAAACGTATTTAACTGTGGAAAAGAAAAATGTGCACAGGGATTTAGCAACGTTTGACCACGAGTGTGGAATAGTAAGCTGCCGTCAAATAAAAATACAAAACATTTACACTTTAAGAGGACAAAAAACGCACAACTAATTTCTTGAATATGTTACTGAGGATTAACTTTCTCCATAACTGATGAGTAAAATAAATAATTGTTGATGCAAGCATTTTTTAAAAAACATTGCTTGAACTTTCCTGAGCGAACACATGACATTAATTCTTAGTTTTTGTTTCATACATCACATTATACATACTACCAGGTGAAAGAATTCCCACTAAAACCAAGCAATAATACCTGTAAAATTTAATGAGAGCTCTGGGAGAGGTAGTACTCTTTTGCAGAAATGAACAAAAATGTATTTATTGCACTAAATGTTTTAGTCCTGTTTTACAATTCTGCCCCATCATCATGAATTTGATTCATGAGAATTTTTGCACTGAAGAAAAACTTAAGAGTGTGATGATTTTTGCATCCTTCAGCCCTTCTGAAATGCATGAAGTATTTGGAGTCACTGTGCTCTATGTTGGTTCAATAAACATAATGATATATGAATATGTATTTTGGTCTTGTGTTAAATGGAAGCTTTTTGCATATCTGATTTTTGGAAGTTTGCAGTCCCCTCTGGTAGCGATGAAGAAAAACTGGCCCTCCCCATCATTAAAGTTCCCCATCCCTGCTGTAAATCAAAGAGGTGTATAGTTTTAAAGATACTGATTTTGTACTCCGAATGTTTTAGTACGATTGGACCTCAAACCCATCCAACCCTCATGGCTCAGAAGCCCCTGAAGTAGTAAAAATCCCTCGACGGTATGTTTACAATCTCTGTGTGTTCAGATAAGGTGTAGGCAAACTCAAAGCTGCTGTAAGATGTAAGATGAGTTAACCTGCGCTGTGGGCGTTTGGTAAGCCAACACGTTAACAGAGATTTTGAGAGAACAGTCTCTTAAAAACTCATCAACATGATTTTGTTTCACATCTGTTTCTTCAAATCTATAGACAATAATACAGGTGCAAAAATATTAGTAAAAAATATTATTTTCATGTCAAAACTTTGGATTTTCTAAGGATCTTTTGAAATCAACTTTTAATGCAAAGTTTCTTTGCATTAAAAACTTTTTAAACTAAAAATGACATAAATGTAAATGTAACTTTGATTGACTTTAGAGGAATATTTAAAATAACATTATTTATCACAGTTACATCAAGCTCTCCATTTATAGTCTAATTCTACAACCTCTTCCTCTTCCTTAAATAAGTACCTTTCTGTTAAGAAATGCTGATCATCTCTTGTTTCTTACAATTAAACTGTAACCCACACAACCCCCCAAAATGAGATTAAACTAATATTTCGAATTTCTTTTTTTATTTTTCCTGTAAACCCAGGTTTAGATTTATTGCACTTCATCTTATCTCTGAGCTGGATCAAGGCAGAAGACTTTATCTACATCACAGACAAAGTTCACCCTACCCACACAACAGGAAACAAAAGGATCTTGTGTGCCTGGTCCAGCCTTGACAAAGAGCAACTGAAATGTAATCACAACCCATGTCCATGGCCTGCAACAGGTTTTCTCGAGTGCATGGTTGTCTCTTGTAAACCTCGTAAATGATAAACAGAGGAAAAATATTCAATTGGGTTAAGGAATGGAGAACAAGGTAGAAGAAAACTAATATAAATTGAGGATTTGTGTTTAACCACTGTCTGACGAGCAGACTTGTGTGAAAACTTACACAGTCCCAGAGAACAACAAAAACTGTACCTTCTCTGTCATTTTCTTGTTGATTGTCGATATAAATGATGCAGATTAATAACTTGAACCTGCTGAGTGGAGGGTTGACCTTTTGACCCACTTCCCTCATGGTCATTCCATAGACTAACATATTCCTGTGGCTGAGCTGCTCCTGGTATGACAGATTCCCCGATACGGTTTCCTCACAGCAGAGCCAAGCCTTACGTTTATTTTATAAGGTTCATAAAGAAGTTATTTTTCAATATGTGTGGGTATGGGTCATGGGTTGTGTATGTTTTGGTTTTTAAATGTAAAGCGCTTCGGGTTGCGGAATGTAAGAGAAGCGCTTTTATAAATAAAGTCTGATTTGATTTGGTCAATAGATCTCATTTGTTATTAGTGATTAAATAATTAGGGAAGCACTTTGCGTTACGGTTCATAGGAAAAGTGCTATACAAATAAAGTTTGATGTGATTATCCAATCACGTGATCGGAAATCGGGTCCAATCACATAAACTGATGATTTAATCTGTATCATTTGCTGTCTCCCGATCAGTATTGGATATTTAATTTATTATTATGACAAGCGCTTTATACTTCAAGTTTATTATTCTGGACAAATCCTATACTAGAAGACTACGTGTAATGAACAGATCACAACATTTTATTGCCGTAAAGCGCAGCAGAATACGGCAGCAGTTCAAGCAGTAGGCTAACAAAAACAGTTCAGTAAAGCTAGCGAGCTGTTTACAGATTCAGGATCAATAACACTTTTAAAAATATTTTTAAATGACAACAAATATCTCTATTGACCTGTCTTGAAGCAAACAACAACCTACAAATTAATTTCAACAGGAAAAATGATCGTTTTTTTCTTTCTTTTTTAATGTTAAGCTACCAGAGACATGACTGCACAGCAGCTGCTAACTGTGCTGAATCTTTTAACCCCTTAAGGCTTGAGCTGTTCTTTGATATGCCTTTTTATTTATTTTGTATTAACTACTGTGTTAATAAAACCCAGAATGTGGTGTCTTAAGAGGTTAAAAAAGAATCCTATAATCTTATAAATAAAAAAATAACAAATGGTTCTAATGATATCAGCTAGTAATGAATATCCATCATCATATTTATCCTACAACAGACTAGTCCTAATTAATATGTAGGAATTTTAAATGAAGATATGAATCACGTTTAGTTAAAAAATTTTCAATAATTCTGAAGATATTAACGCTAAAGTCACTAAACCTTCTCAAGTGACTATTTATCACCGATATTTAATAAATTATTATTTTATTTTTTTACGGTAAAAGTTGTATTATTTTTACTTGATTGTTTAAGTGTTGAATGATAACAGAAAGTTAACAAAATAAAAATGTGGAACAACCTGAATCTGTTTATTAAATTTCTTCATTTTTAATGTTTTACAAAAGTATTGGATTGGGATTCGGTATTGGCCCGAAAAAGCCTGATTGAGACATCCCCTTTAAAAATTCTTGTCTTCTGTCTGAGTTCAGGTCTTGCTGCAGGTCTGGGTCTTGGTGCGGGTTTTGGTCTGGGTCTTGCATTGAGTTTGGGTCTTGCTCTGCTATCAATCTTTGAAAAGCCGCTCACTTGTACTAGAACTGGCCTTGTATTCACTGCAGTTGATTTGTAACGTGTCTTCAATTTTTATTAGTTTGTTGATGGT
Organism: Oryzias celebensis; assembly: GCA_014656515.1. Lineage (NCBI taxonomy): Eukaryota > Metazoa > Chordata > Actinopteri > Beloniformes > Adrianichthyidae > Oryzias > Oryzias celebensis. The sequence continues at coordinate 4,790,271 of BNCR01000003.1, forward strand.
GACTGTAGTGTGGAAATGAATTTGAGTTTTACCTATTTGTGTTACCTTTTAGTATCTTGTGTGTTGTGAATGTCAGCTGTGTTTTAAAAGTGTAAATATATCATGTGTTCTGCAAAGAGTAGACCCAGAGTTTTGCAAATTGCGTGTTAACTGCAAATTGTGTTTTAGGTTTAGACCAAAAAGTGAGAAATTAGCTAAAGCAGTCGATTAGCTAGTTTAGAGAATTGCACTTAGTGTTTTGGCAATTGGAGAAAACTGTAATATCAGTGGGGAAAAAAACAGTTTCTAAAAAGTCAGTTGTGTTTTTCTAGTTCAACTTAATTTGGACACATTTATTCAGCAAAAAACTCAGGTGTGTGTTTTTTAAAGAACTAAGTATGTTAGTAAAGTAGGTTTGTCTGTGGAGTCCTCCCTTCAGACATTTACATTAGACAAACAAAGTGGACCCCAGCCCATAATCTTGCTGCAGACACACCTCCACAGGTAAGTATTAAACGGCTGAATTGAACTGAGGCTGACGTCAAGCTTTGAAGGGTAAGCTTTGCAGTCTCCACATCCACTACAAACATGGGTCCCCCCGCCTGCTCTTACTGCTCCTGCTCGGCATCGTTCAGGCGCTGCCCATCCTAAAAGAGGAACACCATGAAGAAGGCACTGAAGGTGACTTTGTAGACTTCACCACCAAGATCCTCACCAGCAACAACAACACAGACAATCTCCTAAAAACAGTGTTGATCCAACAGCTGTTTCTGGAAGAAAGCTTCCAACTGCTTTGTGGTGATCCCTTTCATCATTAGCTCTCTGCACTCCAGAAAGGGAAGTGGCCACCATTGAAGGCGCCATGATGGTCTTTAACAGCAGAACTTGCATTTGCTTTGTTCGTCGAACCAATGAGTACGACTTCATCAGCGTTGTGAGCAAAAATGGGTGCTATTCTGAGCTGGGCAGAAAGGGAGGACAACAGGAGCTGTCTATTAACAGGGGAGGCTGCATGTACAGCTGCATCATCCAACACGAGCTCAACCACGCTCTGGGCTTCCAGCATGAGCAGACCAGGAGCGACCGAGACAGCTACGTCCGGATCAACTGGGAGAACATCATCCCAGCCAGTGCCTACAACTTTAACAAGCACGATACCAACAACCTGAACACCCCCTACGACTACTCCTCCATCATGCACTATGGAAGAGACGCCTTCTCCATTGGCTATGGGCGGGATACCATCACCCCCATCCCTAATCCCAATGTCCCCATTGGCCAGAGGAATGGCATGTCCCGCTGGGATATCACCAGAATCAAACTGCCTTTAGGAATGATGCAGCCTCTTAAATACCCTAAATATCTGAATTACTAGAAATAAAGCAGATACAAAATCATAAACTGATGTTGTTGTTTCATGTTTGTTTTCATTTTAAGAATACTTCAGGATATTCCAGCATTTTTTCATTTTTATGAACAAACGTCACCTCATCCATTAAAAAACAGGATGTATTTCACAACCAGACCTGCCTTCGCTCCTCAACACCACAGCTGCCAAAATCCTGCATCCCACTGTGTGTATGTGTGTGTGTTAGGGGTAATTTAAGTGGATGGAAGAGGTTGAAGGTCTGACAGATCAGTGAAATCACACTTTGAGATGTGTGGCCTAACAATGAGCAAAGCACAGAAGTCTTTCAGCTGCGAATCATGTTCTTCATGGCTCTGAGAGGGCGTATTCGCATGTTCATCCCATCTGTTTCATCTCCATGTTTGAACTCTGCCAACAGTCTCTGCCATGCTATTCCTGGGGAGGTGTTTATGGAAGCAACGTCTGTACAGACGGCGAAAAATGTCATATATAACCCTCTCTGCAAGCATACAGCTCTGATGGGTAAACCTCACACAGAACGATCTAGTCAGGATTTAATCAGTGATTTATATGCCTATTTCAATTCAATTCGATTTTTCTTTATACAGCTCAATATTGAAACCAAAGCCCTCTTAATGGGCTTCACACCGGTATTTATTCAAAGAATATAAAGTCAGTCATAAAATATAAACAATAGCTGGTTGCTAAACTAAATTAAACAGAATAAGTTAAACTGGCATCCCTGGCTTTAGACCCTCGTTCTGGGTGAGGAAATACGTATAAAAAATCTATCTTGGGGGGGAAAAGAAATAAGAAACCTCAGGGACACACATGAAGGAGGGATCTTCTCCCAGGAAGGACAGGCGATGTGCTAGAACTGTTAAAGAAGAATTAGCTCATCTAACTCTATAACTACATGTTTGAATAAACAACTACATGTTTGAATAAACAACTTCATGTATGAATAGTGTAGCAAGATGGCCTTCATCCAGAAGAAACTGTGGAGCAGCAAAGGGTGCGAGACGAGAAAGAGGGAAGGTCCACAACCAAAGACAGGAACACAGTCGATCCACCTGGAATCTCTCCTGCTACCCTGTAAGGGAGTGAGAAAGAGGGGCAACGTATGAATGGCACTGCACCAAACAGAGGAATAATGAACTAAATAAAAAATAATACTGGATAAATGATAAAGAATAGAGGAGAGAAGTTATAGAGGACAGAACTCCAGCGCACCATCCTTTTCCCAGCTTCTAATTTTTGTAGCCTGCTAGCAACTAATTGGTATTGAAATTGAACTCAAACATGTTTATGGTAAGAGCCTGAATATGGCACATATCGTGGATAGTAATAACAATAGCAGTAATAGGCAATCTGCAATTTTAGAATGTCAATATAAATAAATTATTTAATCTCAGCATACTAAGCAGAGGGAATATATTTTAATTAAAAAAATAAATAAGAAAATCCTTCTTATGTTTATCAATATATATACCAATATATATAGTGGTATGCAGTTGTAATGCAACAATTCACTTTTATTTTTTGAACAGTTAAATCAATATTTCATTCAATCAAAACATAAATCAAACTGGAACGTGTGGATTGAAATGTGTCATATTTGTCAGCTTTAGTTATGTATTTTTAAGGATTACTTTACTTATAAACAGAAAACTCTAAAGAGCCACATGGAAGAGTCTTTTTCTATCAATTTATAAATGTTATAAATAAATGTTATAATTTTACACAGATTTTTTTTTTACAGAGATCAATTACCAATTACCCATCTGTCAACTCATTCCCATCCATTTATCTGCCAGTACATTCATTCATCCTCCCATCTATTCCTCTGTTTACAATCATCACCAACCTTTTCATTCTGCTATCAGTCTGACTAACCATTCAACCATCTACACAGTACATGCGATTCATTCCGATCCACAGATCAACTGTTTATCCACCCATCTGTTCATTGATTGGTCAAAACATCCACCCAATTGTTCATCCAACCATCTGTCCATTCATCGAGATATTTCATGGCCATATCATTGCCTTACCAATCATTGTGTTGATTTTTGCATTTACTCAACCTCTAAGCTAAATCCATCCATCAACGAATTGACAGATCAATAATGATTTAGTTTATATTTCCTATGATCCAACCAGATCCATCTGTCTGATATAAGTTGGTCACAGAATTGACTTATACTATTTTAAAATAATTTCAAAAGGAAATAAATCAATTATATTTGATATTGGAAAATACCATTTGGATTTTCACATGGGGGGTTTATTTTACTATAATGTAGAGCTGGGTGATGGTCACAAAATTGCTTTTTTCATATCAGATGATAACGAAGATATAAACCAAATAACTATATCTGTTAAATTTGAACGCTCTATGGTTCATAAGACAAATGTGTAATCAATTGGTAGGTTGCTTAGATTTAAATATTTATTTCTGAACATACTTTGAACATCACAGAGCCACTGAAGGAACATGATATAAACATAAAAAAAAAAAAATAAGGCTGTTCAAAATGAGCCAATGTCGACTATGAATCATAACACCAGCCACAAATTACAATAAGAATTGAATCCTTGATTGAATTAATCATTACACCCCTACAGATCAGTAATTGTTTTTGCGTATTTTCTAAAAAGGTTTGTCAGTCATTTCTTGCTTAAAAATTGATCAATAAGGTTTTTTTTTTTTTACCTTAAAATATGCAGGTTGAGCAAAAAGTTAAGAAAGAAATCTTCTGATTAGAACAAAAGTGATTCAGTGTGTATGAAGACATACCTGTGCCTCATTCTGTCAGACTTGGAGATCATTTTAGGTGTTTGAATGTTTGGTCATTATTTTCTAGGCTCTGTGTCTAACCCTTTGAGGGGTTTTTTGTTTTTTTTTATTTGAGGAAAAAAAAATTGTCTCTCTCTTACCACTTATGATGTGAGTGTGTGCCATGTTAAGAAAAGTTAATGAGTCAACTGCGGCTGCAGAATCATTTCTCTATCCAGCTTTATTGTTTTCTTCATTCATGACCCAATGCAAACACATTAAGATTTTTTTAAAATACAAAACTGCAGAAAAACACTAACATTAGTCTGAGTAGGACTATTTTTTTAATGCCAAGCCTGTTTAATTTATCACAAATAAATTTGACTTCAGGCCACCAGATGGCAGTAAAGTCTGTCCCAACATCCAAATGTTACTTTCTTTTTTTCCTAATAACGCTGCAGCTGTGGGGTTTTCAAGCAGTAAAAGTAAAATTGATCAAAATATCAGTTATAAATACATTTAAATTGACCTCAATAAAATTCTAAAATAGCTCTTAGAATTTCTTAAACTGTTAAAAACTGTTCTCCAAATAACTGCATTCCACTTCAGAAAAAAACTGCTAAATCTGCTCCCTGATTTTTCTACTGCTGATTGGGTGTAAATTCAAGTTTCATGTTAACAACAGACAAAACAACAGCCAATAAAGCTTCTGAAATATCAATGAACTAAAAGACTAAGAAAAAAACAACGATAATATAGGCATAAGGTGAAATCTGTATCAGGTCATCTCGTTCTGACATTGAGGAACTAAAAACCTTGTCCTTTCTTTGAGTGGTGAGTTCAGCTGTTGTTTTCTGATTCAAATATCCTTGTTAACAAAGTTTAATTAACACTGTTAAATTTTAACTCTAAAACACAAAACAAGACTCAAATGTTACAGTTCTTTTACTTCAATCAATGGGTTCTTCTGAACATGGTTTCCTTTGCCTACTTCTCACAGCTGGACACTTGTCCACCAGTTATTATGGAGTAGCCAGTCACCCACTCCCATATTTTATAGTTGAATTCAAACTGTGGTTAGTGAGCGAAACAGCACTGTTCATTGGAGATTGGAACAAGTGTTACACATACCTGAGATCAAAGAAAAGTAAGGATCTCATCAATATGGTCTACCTGATCACTGTGTGCATGCAAAAATATTACATTATATTTTCTGTATGTTAGTTGTTTCAAGATTGTAAACTTTTTCATTCTTTTTTTTTTTATTTAAATAAAAACATTTTTAAAAGATCAGCTTCCGGTAACATTTCCCGACAGTTCTGCTTCTTTTAAGACTGTCCGAGCCATTTAAACAGCGGAGAACTCTGTGATCGTAAAGTTTGTTTTTCTCAACAACAGAGAGCTTCCTTCGACTAGACTACAGCGCCGAAAAATTAAGGAACGTCGCCTAAATGCAACACTGTATAATCATATATCGTCGTCATTTTTTTTTTCATATGTTGGCGACGGGAAAAAGAGGAGAAGTGTGCGTTTTAGAAATGTCACGGACTGCTGCTGCCGCTTTAGCCAATAATAACGTGTTTGTTTTAACTGAGTTAATAAAGTGTCAGTAAGTGGACCTGAATTATCTTACCTTGGGGGATAACCTCCCATCAAACAAAGTAGAGGAAGAAGAAAACATCCGTAGTCCGTTTGTAGTCCCGTGCGGAAGTGACGTCATACTTGCACATGCTCAGAGTGATCTGGCAGCTGTTACAGGATGGAGTGTGACAACGCCGCACCAACACGAAACTTTCATATTAAGGCGGGGGCCGCAAATGGGCTTGGGGCCAGTTTGAGACCCCTGCTATACACACAGGAAGGAAACAGTAGATAGAGGCTTATGGGATGTTATTCCTGATAGTGATGGGGATGATTAAACATTTGAAATAACCATGAAGCATCCTCTACAAATAAAGAAAACTAAACCCTACAACTGTAAACACTGAAAATATGACAAGCAATTCTGTTACACTAACCATGTGTAACAGAGAAAGTGTTTTTCCTCAAACAGCATGGTACTAATTTCTTAGGATCCATCTAAAAATGTTGTCATGCATATGTAAACGTCAGTTTGTTGAGATATTTTTTGTTGCTGAGGTAAACTTTGATCATTAAAACAAATGAAACAAGCACAATTGAATTTTTATTTTACAATTTCCATTCATGGCTTGTTACTCAAAACCGCAGGTTATGTTGTGGAAACCTTTAACCCAAAGTCCGAAGGTGTAGTCGAAACAAAAATGCATTTAAAATGTAGTTCCCAGACGTGGGAACAAAAATCCTTTTCTTGGCTTTTTTTGTTTTGTTTTGTTTTGTTCACCTTATGGCCTAATATAAGTAAATGAAAAAAACAAAAACAATCACTATAAACCATCTTCTAGTATGATAAAAAGATTTAAACTAACAGGTTTTGGTTTTAACAGGTGTTTTTTGTGTTTTTAACATTTTCTTGTAACATTTTTCTGATAACAGAGAACCTATATTGAATATACGGTTTAAACTGTGTTTCTGGATTCAAATCGCGTTGAAACAAAAAACCGGATGCTAGAAAAAGCTAGCTTATGACTCCGTTAATGAAATGGGCGTGTCAGAGTCTCTCTTACCACTTCGCTTCTCCGCCTCCGTGTCCGCTTTCATCTTCTTGTCCGAAATGGCCTCTGGCTCATAAACTGTACAGCTGGATTCATCCAGTATTGCCCGCCAAAAGTTTCGCGCCGCTACTGCTAGCTCGGCGCTATAGCCTCGCGCGTTAGCACCAAACAAAGCTCTTGGTGACGGGGAGGGGGCGGGGCTGCTCCGACCCAACAGTCCCCGCCCACAAACCAAGAGGTACTGACCTGGGCTTAAAATGTGTCTTTAAAAAACCAACTAAGGCTTTTAGATTGTGGCTAAAAACGGCACAACCATAACTAAAAAGGATACTGGGAACGATTTTACAAAATAAAAAGTAGAGTTGGAGTTGGACTTTAATGAATTTGAATAAATAAATAAATAAATAAATGTTGAGGATGGAAAAAAAAGAATTATTTTAACAAACTCTCTTGAATACCGGTAGTTTTCCTTGATGTTTGGGAAAAACACCTTAAAACGTGAAAAAAACATGATTTCATGCGGAGGTTAAATTATCTTTACCACCTCAAAGCTGGAGCTTCTGTAAAAAGAAAATCAATTTAATTCCAAAACGTCCATGTTTTTGAACCAAACAGTAGAATAATCATCATAAAGTGGCAAACAGAAAAACATGCAGGAGCAGTCCATGTTTCTGTCTCATACTGTGAGATGATTGGAGACTGAAACACTACAAGCACCTGATTTCTTCTCCGATCAGACTCTGACAGGCTCTGGCCGTAAGATTCTGCATTTCATCTGTTCCAGAGGTGCAGCAGCTGAAAAGGTCAACTTTGTGTTAAATGTCACTTAGAGAAGACAAAAGCAGTTATGGATGATTGCATCTCGCTGCACGTGGAAACGAGGTTTGGTCCAAACTCTACTCTTAATGGCTTTCAGCAATCTGTGCACTTTATCTGAATCTGACAAAGCACGTCCCTTTGGCTCGCCATGAAAATAGAAGTGAACGCTGACAGTCTTCTGCTTAAACTGTTTACCATCGACTAAACCTGAACTGTGAAGGACAAGGAACCTCAACTCCTCAGTTATTTTTGTCATCAACATGAAATGTGGTTTTTTTTCACCTTCTGTGCATTTGTTCGACATAATAAACTGTTTTTCTATTTTATCTCTCAAACTTATTTTTTTCTGTCACTCAACCAAAACAGGGAAGCATAAATCTATAATTTGATATTTTGTGTTCTTTGTGAATGTTTAGGTTTGCTTTCACTCAAAGGTGTAGAAGACTGTGGCGAGCGCAGCCATGCTGTTGGTTTAGAGACTGGCAGAGCTGGAGGAAGCGGACATGAAGATGCTGAGGTTCTCTTTTGGAGAATGGAGAGGATCAGACATGAATCCCCCAGAGAAATACATTACGGTAGATGTTTTGGAGATAAATGGAGGGAAACACATTGGTCTGGACACACTGAGAGGATGAACAGTGATGATGTTGGTGGAAGGACGCTGAAGAAAAGAGAAGGTTCCAGGAAGCATTGAAGGAGGACATAAGGGTGGAGGGTGTGAGAAAGGAGGATGCAGAGGAGAAGGTTAGATGGATGATTTGCTGTGGCGCCCCCTGAAGGTAGCATAAAACAAATTGAATTTATTTCGAGCTATGAAAACAAATCACTTGTTTTAGCTTTTAATATTGAAGTAAATTTTGAAGCAAAAGTGGTTTGATCCATAATTGCTTTCTGTAATTTTTGTTCTCTATCAGTTAAAAAAAGTAAATCATAGCATTATTGACTTATTGTTTGCATTTTTGTTTTGATTCATCATCAAACTGAAATGTATCTCAATAATTATCTCTAGATTCATTCACAGATAAACACGATTTGCCCAATCAAAGATTATTTTGCTTTTGAACAATAATCATTTAGTCGTTTAGAAAATGAGAGACTGACAACATTAAAATGTCAAAAAAGAAACAAACTTCTAGTCCTTGTTTATTATTGGATGTTCAAAAGTTGTTTATTAAAAAAGCCAAGGTGGACAAGTGTTGGTGAGACGTTGTTTCTTCCAGAATTAACATACTACAAGCTTCACTACACACCTTCACAGCTAAGTTTACTTTTAGGTCAGAAAACCCTCTTCTCTCGTCCTTAAGCATTATCGTGTTTAGTGGCATATGCTTTCAGTCAGGTGTGTGGAAACACTGAAAGAGATTCCTTTTTATCAATTTATCTGTGAAGACTCATTTTTCCAGGGTAATTCCATCGAAACAAAAACGTTTCTGATTTTTAGCATTTTTGTTTTATCAATTTACTGTATTCCATTTTTGTAAAATTCTATTTCGGCCTTGTTAATTAGGCTTTTTTTATGTGTTGTATTGTGTGCTTTTTTTTGTTTGTTTGGTTAGTTGGTTTTTTTTTTGTATGATTGATTGGTTGACGAGGTTGGAAAAAATTCCATCCATCCATCCATCCATCCATCCATCCATCCATCCATCCATCCATCCATCCATCCATCCATCAATTTAAAGTAATTGGTTCATAATTCTGGAATTAATTGAATCCTAATGAAATGAATGGACATTTACAATTCCATTTTACTGGATGACATTTGTTTTATTGCATTTGTTGTTGTTCTTTTGTAAACGTTCATTAATGTTGAATTTGTCTCTGTGCGTCATTTTGAGCAGAAGTCTGAAATTGTAACTCATTAATGGACAAACTAAATTTTATTCAGTGGAAAGCTTTTTTTTCTCTCTTAACCACCTCGTATTTTTATTATTTGCTTTTCAGCAAACTCAGAAAACAATTCAGCTTCTGGATTAGCTAATTAGAACATTTTGAACTTGTTTTTCTTTTTCCTTTTTTTTTTTTTTTTTGGCTGACTGGTATTTGTTCCACTGTGAGGCTGTTATAACACAACTCTCATGTCAACATGAAGAGGTTTTCTGTGATGAAGAGCAGATTATTAGCAGCTGATGTCATTGTGACGACTGGAACCTGGAGGCCTGTGAGCCCATTTTCCTTAAAAATTTGCTGAAAACAATCAAAGACAGAAACAAGTGTGAAAATCCCACCAGCAGGTGACCTGTCAGACTGCATCCAAACTCTATGTTTGTCAGAACTTTTTCAGTCAGCCAGAGGCTGCTCTGTCAGTGAATTCGTCCTTGACCAGAAATGCTGACTGCTGCTGACAGAGACGGTGCTGCAGGCCGTGGAAGGCAGTTCTGGTTGGACGAGAACAACATTATGTTTGTTAACCTGTAAAGTTTTTGTATATTGTTATAATAGTATTTCCATAATTTCCCTTTACTCATAATACTTTGAATGTTTTTCAACATCCTGTTTTATCCTGTTTACTTTTTTAATCAGAGGACAATTTGGAAACCAGGATAATTGCGAAATGGACCAACCTTAACTTCCAAATACACTTCTGGCAAACATGGGAATAAAACTAAAAAAGAGACTCAAGTCAGTGGATTTCATAGAAATGAGGAGCAGATGATCAGGCAACAGCAGAAAGTCCTGCAGAAAAACATGAAATAACTGTAGAAGTTATACCACAATAAAAACTCTAAGTAAACCCAGAAAGTCAATGAGGAAAACCTTCATCAATCAGACTGACAGACCTTGATAGTAGACACAGTTTTAAAAAAGGTAAAATTGAGAACATTTAATAATCATTAGGATAAGATGAGATTAGACTTTGTTGGTATTTTTTATGCCAACACATAAAAGCTCTAAGTCCTTCAGAGGGTAAAGAAGAAGGTCCTATCAGGTTTGCTTCTTTTCCAGATGACTCCTGTGGACAGTTTTGGTCACTTTCTTTGCAGATGACGTTACTTTCGATCTAAAACCTAGACTGGGGTCTTTCGGTCCAACAGAGGATGCAGGAGTACCTCTAAAACAAAAACAAAAAAAATGTCCCAGGTCTCAACAGAATCCACACAGTGCAAACAAACAATCTGTTTAAAGAAAAGTACTTTCAACTGATTTTATTCTCCCACATGAACACGGCTCCATGTTACATAAATTCATCTTCTGTGTAACCCTGTTAGCCGTCGTGTAGCCTTACTGCTCACCATGAATGTGGAGTCACACGTGTTTTCTTCAGCCATTTGTTTTGTCGTACGAGCTGAGCGTGATGATTTGCAGCCCTGTCCAGGACACAGCAGCTGTGCTTTATCTTTCTGTTTGTATTCTGGGCTCGTGCGGCATAATTAGGTAAGAAACAGAGCCTGTGGAGAACATAAGGACAGTGCAGCAGGATTTATGGTCCTTTGAGACGTTGGAGGGCGGGATCCGCAAACCTGGTACTTTAATTATGAGAAAATCCCTTTTCTGATCTTTATTTATTTATTCTTAGACCCTACAAACCCGAAATGTCTTAAAGCTTCAAGGGTTGATTGGACTTTTACAAAAATCACATGAGCTTATCTATGCTTATGTATAATTCAGAAGAAAGCCAAAACATTAGACTGATTCATCCAGTAAATAAAAGACACTGCACACTTGAATTATTTTTTGCTCCTTTACTTTTGTTACTAGTTATTTTTAGAAATATTGTTCCCTTTGAACTTTTCAGGCTATTTGGTCGTTTTCAGCCAAGTTATTTGTTTGCTTTTTTTGTGGATTTCTCCAAGTTCTTTGGACTCAACACTGTCCTGTAATTTGAGATTTTTGGGTTGGAATTTCTATTCTAGAATTTCTTAAATAACTTTAACTTGATTTAGTAAAAACAATTTTTTATGGTGTATTTTTTATTTTAGTTTTGTTCTGAGAATTTGAGTTTTTCCCTCAACTCGACGAATGTTTTATTTAACTTGAACAGAGCCGACTGAGGCGACCGCTCTCCAATCAACAGGCTGCAAAACCAGCCCCTGCTGTCTCCCTGGCAAAGGTTGTGAAAGCATCTGGTTTCCCATTGGGAACACTTTTCAAATAGATCAAAAAATGGTCGGAGTGGGACTCTAACTGCTGCAGCTTTGGTGTGACGTATAGGAACACTTGTGTTGTTCTGCTTGTATTTACTGTCTTCCTCGTCCTTAAACTCAATAATTGATTCAGTTTAATCCTGGTAACAAATCTTACCATCTTTATACTTTAGCTAATTGAACTTTTACCTTTACAATTGAACCTTTTTGGCACATTAAGAAACATTTTTAGACTGTTTTTTTCAATTGCCAAGTTCTGTTTTTGATGGAAAATGTAAAAATATTTCGTTATCTGCAGAGAAAATAGATCTTTACTCTTTGAGTGTTGTTATTCTAGATTAAAGACCCAAAGACTTTCATAGAAGGACATCTGTCAGGAAGTGTAGGTAATTAAGATGGTAAATTAAAAATTAAATCTTCTCCTACATAAGAAATGTTTAGATAAAGTCTTTTTAGCTGATGGACTAAGTGGTAAGACTTTTAATTGATTTCTAAATTATCAATCTGTTGAATTTAGTGATATTATGAATTTTCTTACTTGCTATACGTTCATCAGCTCTTCCAAGAGACACAAGAGTTTCTGGGAAAGGTGACACGGCCACGACTCTGCTGACCTTTCTTAACTAGGCCCCTCAGATGTGAGGAGAAGCAGCTCATCCGAGATCCTGCTGGATAACGGAGGTCTTCTTCTCTGCTGGTTTTCTTTAACTCTTTCTTCAGCTTCTGGTTTCTATTAAAGGGCTTGTGAATTTTTCCCAGTAGACCCCTGGTTTGGATACTGTTACCAAAGCTAGTTCATAAACAGTCCTGATGCTTTTTCTCACATTGAGTAAATGCAACCTCCTTCCTTTTTGATTTTTGAATGAACAATTCATCTGCAAACACAAGTAACTGTTGTTTTTTATTAATAAATTTTGTTTGTGAGCTTTAGTGGCAGAAATCCAGAATCTATTTGACTGTTGGAAAATAGACAAACACAATAAGCAGTGGTCAACATGCGACCATATAAAACCTTTTCCAACGTGAAGATGAGACTTGGGCATGAAAACTCCTCCAGGGATGTGGATGAAGCTACGTTTACACCGGACTCGGCTGCATGTGTTCAATGGACTACTTTCAACAAAAGGTCGACGTAAACACGTGTGAATCCGTGTTTTGGGCTTCTTTTGCTTTCACACGTTGCTACACAATTCTTAAAAACTGTTTTCGGGTTTTAAGTAGAAAACATGATGTCAATGAGCACGCGTTTAAAGTGAAAAAGTGACAGTCCAGTGTGAACACAGTCTGCTGGAAGCGTGATCAAGAACGCGCTTAATGTGGGTTCTTGAATGTGCCTGGCTTGCCCTGTGTGTACGTAGCATCCGACGTATTAGTGAGTTGTTTTCTGCATGCATGCTAGATGTGACACAAAGTAGAAAAAGTCGTCGTCCTCCAGACTACAGTCAGATGTTTCCATCGCTGGATTTCTGCTCAGTTCGTGCAGACTTGTGCTTTTCACCTGTGTCTCCTCTGGAGGCCGACGCGTCTGAGCAACACTTCACCGCCTCAGCCGTCACCACTTTGCTTTCCAGGCTGAGTGTGGCGGTCGCCCTGCCGTAGCACTTCCTCCGTCCCCTGTGGAAGCGAATGGTGAAGAGACCGTAGATAATGGGGTCCAGGCAGGTGTTGAAAAGCCCGAAGATGAAGAGGATATGAGTGAGCGAGTGGGACACCTTCCCCTCCAGGTCATGGGGGAAGAACCAGTACCACAGGCCCAGCAGGTAGTATGGAGTCCAGCACACGATGAAGCCGATGACGATGACCATGCTCATCTTCAGAGTTCTCATTCGGGCTTTGGGAATGTTGTTCTTTGAGCAGCGCAGATGCGGCTCATCAGAGGAAACTGTAAGAACATGATCAGAGGCTCAATAATTCCAAAGATGATAAAATATTCATGAGACTGTGATGTTGACCTGGTAATAACTAAAAATATCAAGACAGATACTCCAAAAGAAAACATCATAATATGGTTTTAGATTTGCTATTCGGACCCTATTTTTGATCTGTTTAACTCCATTAAGCATCACACACAAGACCACAGCTGATTGTGTAAACAATTTACCAGACTGGAAGTGGTGGAAAAAAGGAGCAGCGGACATCCCTCATGTTAGGTGGAAATAAAAGTCCACGTTCATCATAAAAAGAGATGAAAATAAGAGAATGATGAGGTGGAGGTAAAGTAAGCTAACTGGGAGTCGACCATAGCGACAGTACAAACAATGAACAGTAAGTAAACGGTAAACAAAAGAAAAAAGAAAAAAAGGTTTTAAAATTTTTAAACTTAATATTTTTTCCTGCCGCTACATCACGCTGCCAGTTAGCCTACTTTAGCTCTGAGTTAGCTTAGCTGTTTTTGTTTGGTTATTCTCTTATTATCTTATTATTTTGACAGACATGGAGTGGTTTGTCTGCTACTCCTTTTTAGACTGTCTCTCACCATTTCCGAGTCTGAAATGATCCGCTGGTCCATTGTTTAAACTTTTCACCATCAGCTGTTGTTGGCTGGCAAAGACAAAATGCTGCCGCAGATCGCTGTATTAAGATTAGTTTTATTCAATTGTCAACAGAGCCATGAAAACAAGATTATGGGATCAATAGCATTCTAAAACAAAGACAAATCATATTCAGAACAGATGTGCTTTTATTAAAACCAAATGTAGTTTCCAAATTTTTCTCAAAGTTGTGCACAAAATATTAATTTGTGCACAACTTTGTCTTTATTCATACGTTTCTTTTTGACAGTTATCTAACCCCATACTTTTGAGTCTAGTGGTTCCTTGAGAGTGAAAGTATCAGCCATGTCTTTGTGGACCTTTAAGTCTGTTTCATCAGATTTGGAATTTCTTCACAACGTGCTTCTCCTCTGAAATCTTTAACTGTTTAAATAGTAAATAGTTTAAATAGTTCTTTGAGTCTGAATTTAGGAGGAATACAATAAATAATTTTGCTTTTTGTTTTACCTTTGACTATCTGTGATGGAAAAATGTTGAATTTTTAAGTTGTAAAAAGAAATGTAGTGTTCAGCAAGGTAATAATATGAAGAATTATAGGTTTCTTCATACATAAAATATCAGACAAACAACCTTTGAAGGAGTTCTGGTGTGGAAACATGAAGGTAAAGACTAAACATCTGGCGTGCAGTTTGAAGTTCGATGGCGTGGAAGGCCGCTGTTCATCCGTGAACCAACTTACCATTCTTTTTGGTCATCTGCCTGGAGATCTGAAGGAAGATGCGGGTGTAGCAAATGATCATGATGGTGAGGGGCAGCAGGAAGAGGCAGGTGAAGGTGAACATGTTGTATGCCGTTTCCTGCCAGTGGGTCACGAAGCTCCCTCTAGTGGTGCACTGTGTGAAGTTCACTGGGTGGGGAATGGTCACGTTATGGAAAATAAACATCTGCGGGAGAGAAGATCAACCACAGGAGGCTTCCTCTTTAAAGTCTTAGTCACAACTGTCCTTACAGGTAGATATGGGCCGTGTATGAGGCACAAACGCAACATCAAGGTTGTAGATTGCCAAGTGAAAATGTTCATGCACATTTTTCTCTATGGACATGCTGCAGTCGACAGGTTGTAATGAACAGCTATACAACACACAATGCTACACACACTACATGCATGTGATGCATTCATACTGGACTGTCGCTGCCCAATACTAGCACATCAGGCGTGTCCTCATAGTTTGAGGCGGTTTGGTGCGAAATGTCAAAGCTGTGCAAATCTGGTGAATCTGGCTCCAGGCAATTTCTTTCACAGCTCTATTCCGATATATGAAAGACGTGGTGTCATATTATTCCAGTCGGCCACAAACTGCAAATTGCACATTTCTCCTCCATGATCAATTTTCAAATAGTTGGAACTTCTGTGTTTAGAAAAGGATGCTACCGTATCCCAGTCTCTGGTTGAGCAGGAAAACAGATTTAAAAACTTGCGTAGCTAAGCGTGAGCATGAGGATTTTGAACATGAAAGCCAGGAACGCTTATTAACGGGCAATTACATCGACTTTTCTGCAGAAGTGGTTGCTTGAACCCGCGTTTCCAAGCCTGGTGTAAGAGTGTCATGAGGGTAAGTCAGGGTCAAGTAGTTGACATGCTTGCAGCCTGACTGTTTGTCTGGACATCCTACGGAGCCAGTGCTCGCACCTTATCAACGACTAAAGCTTGGCGAAAGGGCATCGTACCGGTACGTCAGAAGTGCGTGTTACTTGCATTATACTTCACCACATAATTACAAAACAATGATTTGTTCCATTTTCATGACGTCCCTAAAGTGGCCACACAGGGCTCACAGAAACACACCTGTACTCCCCTTTAGGAGGAGACCGCTCCTCTCTACGACCCTCCACGGGTTTAGACAACCCGAAAACACACAGCGCCCTTACGGGTCAACCCTCTGTATGGGTTTTATGTGTCAAAGGCCTAAGCGGAATCACAAATAAAATGGACAAACTTTTCTTAAAAGCTTAAACATAATTTCCTAAAATAATTAATCTTTTATCAAATCTTCATCACAATCCTCAAGCTCATAAATATCTTTAAAAAAACGCCGCTCTAACATCTCCACCTAAAGCATGTTTGGGACATCCAGATTGGTTGGTTGACGCACAACCAGTTGGTGACGCCAAGTTCCAAGAAAACAGGCAAACTGACAGCATTTATTTTCAAAATTGCATCCAATTGCTTTAAGTTGAATGTCACACAAATAAAACGGAATAAAATTGGAGTTTTTCTGTGTCATTAGTGTGACTTTTGTGTGACTGCTTGTTGCAGTTCACTCACCAAGGGGGTACGTCCATTTATTTCTGACTGATTATTCTTCCTGCCTGTCAGGAACAGCAGTTTGCATTTTTCTCCCACCTGGATTTGCACATGTCAGCCGTTTCTCTTCATCATCAACCTCTTATGGTTGTGTCTAAACGTTAAAATGTTTGTTAAATGTTCAAATAGAATTCCAATTTTTTTTTCAATCTAACTGGGTTTTTGTTAGCAAACGTTCTTCTCGATCAGGTGTCTGCAACCTGAAACTCCGGAGCCGGTGCTGCTCTTTATTCCTCCATCGTGGCTCTTTGGCTTTGAAGCAAAAAGCCAATGATTAGTAGAAATAAAGGGTTTGTAGATTGGTTAGACTGCTTTAGTTATTAAGTTCTATAATTTATATTCAGATTTCTAACATGTCAGATAACAGAAAGGATGCTGGTGAAGGTGACAGTGATGCCCGTGGTGATTGGAGCGCTCGGGGCTGGAGGAGTGGCTACAGCAGATCCCTGGAAAGACCTCAAACATCTCAGTCCAGAAAAGCACAGTCATAGGTGGGTTTCATTTTAACAAAACACCATTACAATCCCATTTTTGGAAATATTTTAAAACAATATTTTTAAATGAACGGTTTAAATTCAGGCTGAAACACTGAGAACAAACCGGAGCTCAGTCTGACTGGAAATGAACTGAGACCACCTCAAAAGACGCGTCAAAAATGTCCGTTTTTGTTCAGACTGAAAATGTGTTACAGAAGAAGTCAAAACCTTCAAAATCTCTGAATCTGATGAATGCATCATTTTAACAACAGCAAGTAAAGTAAATGTATTCCTTTTTTAAGTAATTGCTGCATTAATTTAAGGTGTGAGTTTTGGTGAGGTGGAAGTAACATTGATTTTCACATTGATTTTCACATTGCCTCATAAAAACATCTATTCAGATTTTCTGCTTTAATGTGAACATGAGTCACTTTTTGTTTTTGTGTTGTTTTGACCTCATTCGTGCTAAATTATGTTTATAAAGTCAAAACTTTATCTTAAAGGTAAGAAATTCTAAAGAGCTGTTCTGCTGAAAATTGTGCTTTTAACATTTCCTTGTGGTGTTTTTCTGATGGTGGAGGACACGAATAAAGGAAATTATGATCAAAATTGCATTTCTGTGTATTTCCGTACTCAAACTCTTGTAAAACAGCAGCAGACAAAATAAAACCATTTCAAAAAGATCTCATTTGTGATGAAGGAATTATGTAACAAAGCTCTCTGCTTCACTTCTGATGCATCCACCTGCAAACATATAGACCCAAGTGCATTTGTACATGGTAGTATTAGGCGACGGGCTGTAAGTTGGAGAACTCTAAGGAATTGGGTTGTGACGGGGGATTGGTTTTCTCCACGCCAACAGTCCCCGCCCACAACTCAGAGAGGAATTCCTGATGGACTCCTGCCGCTCTGCAGGAACTATGCTCTAGAAAACAACGGGAGTTTGGCAAAAATTGCATCGTCATAATTAAAAATACAGGACTTTTACTGTTGATGTTTGAATATTTGCTGCTCATTTTGTGTGATTTCAGCCTGAAAGCAAACTTCTACTGAGTGACAAACATAAAGAATGAGGGGCTGGTCGAGTAAACATTTTATTGACACATTTTTTTATTTTGCATCCTATTGCATTGCATTTCACCAAGAAAAAACAGGGCAATGAAGCAGTTTTCTTTTTTTTTCCATCTTTGTTTTCTCCAAACCTTCAGGAACAGGAAGAACGCTGTGACCCTCATTATCTAAATGTGGTTTTTTATTCTGGTTCAACTTTATAATTGGAATATGAAAAGTATGACGGTCCTGCAAAAGCTTATTAGCTGACTTTTTTACACTGGAATTTAGTGGATTTAAGGCTGATTTTGTTCAGAGGATCATCTTCTTGTTTCACTTTCCAACTGCAAGAGTGCACATGTGAAACTGGTGTATGCACGTTTGCATTTGACTTTATCATAACTTATTCATCTTCACTTTTTCTGCCTCGACAAACATGTTTTTTGCATCAAATCCTTTTGGAGAAAAAAAAAAACAGCGTTTTATTAGAAAAATGGAGCGTTTGCATGAAAAATGTGAGGTCAGATTTAAGTGTCTCCTTGCTCGTGTCATTTGCTGTCAGTTAAATACCTCTGAGCGTGTGTGAAGGCCTGCAGCCGCCGCTCTGAAACTCTTTGGAGCATGAAGGAGAAGCTTCAGCTGTGCACGGAAAAGCGTAATGCAAGACTTGTGTTTCCCTCAAAGGGTGCGCTTCTCTCTAGATGATTTCTTTCAAAGTGATTAGTTCTGCCGTGTTGGGGGGTTGCTGCCTTACCTGAGGGACGGAGAGCACGGCGCTCATGGTCCACGCCGCCGTCAGCATGCTCCTGTTCCTCTGCGGGGCCGTGCTGATGGACAGCGGGCGGAGGATGGCCGACTGTCTGTCCAGACTGATCACCACGGTCACAAAAGCGCAGGAGTACATGGCTTGCAGCTTGAGGAACATGAGGAACCTGCAGGCCGCATCGCCCGCCAGCCACTGCACCGTGATGTTCCACACGGCGTCCAGCGGCATCACGATGAAGGTGACCAGGAGATCTGCGGCCGTCAGGTTGATGATCAGCACCCGGACGTGGGACTTGCGCTTGTGGCCGTTGGCCGCCCAGAGCACAGCTGAGTTGCAGAAGGTGGACACGCCGCACAGGATGAAGGTGATGATCACTCGGACCTTCGCCGCCGTGGAGAAGGTGGGCAGCTGCAGGGGGCCGTCCTCTGACGTCCAGTTACAGAGAGGGGTCATCAGATCACAGCTGGCATTGAGGCCCCACCTGGAACTCTGCTGATACATGACGGCAGGAGGACGGCAGCAGGAGGTCTCGTTCATCTTCTGATCCTCACAGAAGAGTCCACATGTTGTTCATCTGGAGGAAGTTGGTGCAAACACGCAGCCTTTCTGATGGAGTGGATGAAGAGCCTCCTTCCTGCAGCAAATCACATTAGGAGACCACCAGACTCCACCATCTGATCTGCAGAAAACCTGCAGCAATCAAGGTGAGTGCACCTCAAGGACACCTTAAGACGACATGAAAGAGGTTTTTAGCAGCAGCCTTTTCCCTGCAGATCCGGAGTGTTTCATCCTGAAGCTGCAGAGTCTTCAACTTTTGTTGAATCAAATGAAAAAGCTCAAACTCACTTGTGACGGAGGAGCAGCTTGTTCTGCAGCATCGCGCCTGCTGCGTCTGTGGAAACGGACTCCAGTCCTCACGAGAGCCACAGCAGAACCCCCCCGCCCATGCTTCCGCGTGCACATGCTTGGTCTGAACACCGCCCCCCCGCGTGCGCGGTCACGAGCAGCTGCGGCGCCCATAGAGCTGCGCTGGAAAGATTCTAAATTTGTCCTCGCGGATGAAATGAGGAAGATCCGCGCGCCTCCAGCATCACTGCCGAGCTGATGACCCGGATGTTCACCTGCGCGACTCAGGACTCACCTGTACAGCGGAGTCAACAGGGCTGCTGAAAGGGGAAAAGGTCAAAAGGCAAAATATATAAACAAAAAAGCTTTAAGAGGTGAAAAAAAATGTAAGAAGTGTTAAAGGTTTAAAGAGGGAAATGCTGTAGGAAATGTAAGAAAGAAAAGTTTAGCCTACAAATGAAAAAAAAAAAGTCCTAATGTTCAAAAATGTTAAAGAAAGGTTCAAATAGTAAAACTGCTTAATCTTCTTTTCACATCTGTGTTTCAAAATTATGAAACTTTTTTGCATTTGGATCATTATTCTGCTGAGGAACCCAAACCTTCTCACATGGAAACTGGAAACCATTCTTAAAATAAGTCATGAAGCCCATACCATCACACTTCCACCAGCAGATTTGACTCAGAATCTGAATAGCGCTGGTGGTACAGGAAGTCTGGTCGGTCCACAGAATGTTGGTCCACCATTAAGCGCAAAAACCGTTTGTGTTTCTCACTTGCTCCTGGTGAGAAAGCTTCTTTCTGTGGAACCTGAACTTGTTGAAAATCCTGTTTCCAGCCCATTCAATGATGACATTTGAAAGGAGCAGCTCAGCTGAGCAGTTAGAATGATCTCAGAAAATTCTCTCTGAAAGTGTTGGATAAATCTTCACTGTCAAGCAGAATTCTACCATTGACTTTTAATGTGCGGACTGAAGGATTGAAGCCATTTGGACAGTTTGACAGATAATTAGTTCAACATTGGGAGGAGACTTAGCATCACGCGGATGAAGCACACGCAGTTTGGCTGCTGCTCCTCATGCTGGTCACACAGTGTTGTGGGGACGGCATCCCAATCTTCAACCAGTGACTCAGTCAACCGGGTTGTGTTGGCCACGATGAACCAAACTGATGTCTTAAATTCTGTGCATGGAGGTGGTCACAGCTGATATCTAGAAATATATTTATTTTAACGCCAAACTATTCCCACCAGAAGCATTTTCATTTTCTCCTCACTTGGAGCAGGCCCAGATTTACCCAGCCCAACCTTGTGGTGCAGGTAGAATATCGGGGGCATTACCCCAACCCCCCCAATGCCTATAACTGGCCTCGACTTGATTGAATGATTCAACAGCTGTAACGAAATCATAGCTGAACATAATGTTCCTCCACGCTCTGGCATGTTCTAACTAATGTGGCAGCATTTGTAAAGAGGTTTTCCAATGTTTTTAGATCCATTTTGAAGGAATACTGTAGTAGAAACATCAACTAAACTATTAAAAAGTTTTGATTTATGTTTATGAAACAGCACTTGGAGTTTTTCTTTGTAGTTTAAAGCAAAAACCTTTACAGCAGAAATTTGGTGACAGAATCATCTGCAAAAAGGCTTTGTAATCATAAACTAAGAGCTTGACATTTAACTGGTGAAGTTCTCATTCTGACGTTCTTCTCCTGTGAGGATGGAAACGAACGGAGAAAGATGGACAAGATGAGGCACGCTGTCGGGGTGAGAGAGGTTGTGACCTGGATTTGGACCAAATCATCCATGAGTCCGACCACCGAGCCTTCAGCATGCATCTCCTCTGCTGCATGATGACCTAGCAACGTGATGAAGCATGTGGGCTCGGCCTGCAGAAAAAAATCATCCGAGACCGCCATGAATGCGAGTTTTAAATTCGTCACATTTATTTCTGGCTAAAGATAGAAACTGTATTTATTCAGAAAAAAAGAGAAATCCCAGCATTTTAATGTTTTAAGCTGATTTTATAGATTTGAAACTAAATCTGTGCAACAAAACCCGATTCTGAAAAGAAAGAAAAAGATCCTTGTTCTTGGAAAAAAAATGTCTTATTTTCTTATTTGCAAGAAAAATAATCTTATTAAGAAAGTTTTTCAATAGCAAAATAATTTGCACTTATTTCCAAGAGGTCTGTATTTGTGAGTGTAGTTCTGGAACTGCAGGTGGGGCAGAGGTTTTCTCAGCTCCCCACACACTGCCATTTCGCCACAAAGTGGTTGTCCTTACAAAGTTGGTATAAGCAAAATCTCAGCTGTGACTTGAGTCAGGAAGCTTGTGTTTTCTTTAGGATGCCCCGGTTTCTTTTTGCAAAAATGTCTCCAGTCGTTTTACTTTACTTGGGTTATTTATAACCAAAAAAATAGAAGTTTTCCTGGTTTGTTTGTTGTTCTACATAAAAAAATCCCCTATTCTCATTATAAATGAGGCGTTTTCATTCCTTCTGGATTTTTAGTAAACAATTTAAATGTTAAATCCTTTTATCCAGATTACTTTATCATTAAACCTGGAACATTTATACTTTTTTTTACTGTGAGGTCAACCTTGATGAACAGCTGAGCTGCTATTTATGATGAGGCTGACAGCAAACGCTGCCTCAGAATGCAGTGTAATCACTGTGAAGACATGAGCAGCCCGGACAGGAGAGCCCAAACAGACACTCCACTCAGAGGAAAGTCCCAGATCGGCTTCTGCTCCACAGCAGCTCTATTTTTTCAAGTGTTGGGCTTCATGTCATCTGCGTTCTCCATCAGTGTATGATGGATATTTGATGTGCTGCAAATGCCCCAAAGTGCCATTAAAGAAAGATCTGAGGAGAGATCTTTGGTAAATACCAGATAAAAACAATTATTTCAGCATTTTCTGACAGCAGGAAGCACATGAGATGGGAAAAATGAAGTTTTCCCATGAATGAAATTCATTTAAGAAATGTCATTCCCAAAGAGAAAGATGCGTCACCACATGCTTGTGTCGCTCCATGACACGAAACTGGAAACGCTGATTCTCTAGTCCTTTTCAGTGTGTAGATCCGCCTCGTCTAAAACAAGTTTTATTTACTTTTAACAAGGTCCTGAGTTTAATTCCAGCAACAATTTATATTTAAAAAAACATTTACAATATAAAAATGAATAAGCCTTGTCAAAGTTCTGCTTTAAAAAAAAACACTCAGAAGAAAATTGTATTTTGTGTTTTTAACACGTTCTTGTTGCTTTTTTCTGATGATGGTGAACATATAGTAACAAAAAGCAGCTTAACATTGCATTTCTGATTATTTCTTTATTCAAATCATGGTGAATCAGGAGCAGACAAAAAAATGCTGTTTAACAAACCTTGATGGACAGCAAGCATCAAGCTCAATTCTGATGGATCCTCTTGCAGACAAATAAATCCATGAACATCTTTGTTTTCCTCATCCGAACTGGTATCTGGCTCAAAACTGTACAGCTCCAACATCGCTCGCCGTTTTTGTTGCACTAGTACTATTGGGTTGGGGGTGTGAGGAGCTGTAAGCTAGTGGGGAGCGCGTAAACAGACAGATGCAGAAGCGGAACGTGGTTGCTTTGTGGTTCCGCCCACAAT
This sequence comes from Oryzias celebensis, assembly GCA_014656515.1. Taxonomy (NCBI): domain Eukaryota; kingdom Metazoa; phylum Chordata; class Actinopteri; order Beloniformes; family Adrianichthyidae; genus Oryzias; species Oryzias celebensis. The sequence continues at coordinate 4,813,558 of BNCR01000003.1, forward strand.
TCATACGCTCTGCAGAAACTATGACCTAGAAAACAACCGATTTTTTTATTTTGGCGAAAAACTGCATCATTATGATTAAGACCACAAGGAACACTTTGAAAATCGATCAAAAGATAATCAAAGCAGGACTTTAAACTAAACTTTAACCAAACAAAAAGAAAAAAGGTTTTGCTCACAGTTTTTACAAACAAATGTCAAAATTTCTTAAAAAAAGAAATCACAAAACAATTTTTGAAGGCAGGATTTGTTCTTAAGGACAAAAATTCCAAACATTTAACCTGAAACGTTGCCCTTGCTCCCCCCCATCCAAACGCATCCATCATCCATACCTGCTCGTTCCTGCAGGGTCACGGCGACACTGGAGCCTGTCCTCGCCTGCTCAACGCAGTGCTAAACAAAGAGAAATTCACCTCTAAAGGTCGATGAGGAGTCAACCTATGAAGAATGTCTGACTATGGGAGGAGCCTGGAGTGTTTCGAGAGAAGTACATGCAAACTCCCCACAGAAGGAAGCCAGCTGGGGTTTGAATCTGACAGTGAGGCGAGAGTGTTAACCGCTGTACCACCACCACCACCTCAGAGTAAACCTGTGCTTTATTTGGACATCAGTGAGCGAGTCCCAGTGGTGATCTGGTGCTGGGATCAAGTATAAAAGCTCTCCAGACATAAACAAAAGGTGCAAACATTTCTGCCTCTGAAGATCACATCATAACGTTGATCCAGGTTTCAAAAAACCTTTAAGAAAGAATAGAAGGATAGAAGGATGAAGGTTTACTTTAACCACTTTATCCTCAAATCCTCTTTTTTGCTTGTTGGGTTTATTTTCAGTAAATAAAATAATGGTACAGTTGAAAAACAATGACACTGTCACAGTAATACGGCGTCTCCAAATACAACTTCATTGACGTTCTAAAAATATCTGCGGTGACCCTCTTTTTCAAAATTAGAGTCAGAGCGGGGCTGTAAGTCATCCGACCTTTGGGTAGCGTCAGCACATTAAGCACCAAAGACCTCTGGCATCAACAGACTTACTGTGTATCATTTCCAAATGTGTCTCTAATGCAGCATTTGAAGAGCTGAAAAAGATCCGCTGCATCCATCCGTTAGTCGGCTGGCTGGCTGCACCTCTGGGGACGGCTGACAGTAATTCACTTCCTGGAAGAATTTCTCCGTTTACTGGCTTTTTATTTTTTTTTATAAACAAACATTTACAGTAACATGAAGACCGTTTCCTAAAGAACAACACGAATTCTGGAAAAGTTTGAAAAAAAAAGACTTTCAAATGAAACTGTCTTATTTTCTCTTGTTTTGGTGACTAGATTAAAAAACTTATTGGTAAAACCAGTTTTCTAACCCTATTGGCAGATTTTTTTGGGTTGCTTAAAAATAAAGAACATTTTACAATTTTTTAAAATTATTTCCGGGGGCATGTTTTTGTAGTGTTCACAACAATGACACAACAGGAGACGTTGTCTTTTTGAAATATGACAGATTAATCATTCACAAAAAAAGCACCAAACAAACTGAATAAACATCCCAATTTTCAGGTAATAATTCAATATTTACATGAAATCAATAAAATGCAAACCTTGCTCACAGGTGTATATCCAGCTTGAGAAATAAGGTTCATGAATTTCAAGATCTGTTAGAAAAAAATAAAACATTTTTGCATCGTCAGAAACACTTTTGGATTCATATAATAACGATGAGCTAAAAATACCTGAACACAATTTATACAGAAAAGATGCATCCACTCGTAGACAAATAGATCCATCTACATCTTTGTTTTCCTGGTCGGAGCAGGAATCTGGATCAAAACTGTACAGCTGGATACCTCTGACATTGATCACCATTTTTGTTGCACCGGTTGTGGGTGTGAGGGGCCATACGTTAGCGGGAGGGCGCCTGAAAAAAGGGATGATGGGAAGGCTTACAACAGTCCTGTCCACAACTCAAAGGTGAATTTCTAATGAACTCCTGCTGCTCTGCAGAAACTATGTCCTAGAAAACAACAAAGGTTTGGTTCTTTTTTGCCTAAAAGCTGCATAATAATTAAAAGACCACTGGGAACGCTTTGATCAAAAGATGATTGGAATGGGACTTTAAATGGTTTTATTGCAACCCAAAAGATGTCCTAAAATGCATCCCCATATAATGATGCAACTGCCACCGTAGCTCACTGTTGTAACTGTGTGAGGAAGGCATTCACACAATATCGTAATAGTAATCATTTTTCAAAAATGTTTATTTTACTTTCAAAAGATGTGTGCAGCTTGCAGTGCATGACGTCTCTCATTGACAGAAAAGTCAGAGGAATCTGCAGCTCAGCAGTTTGTCTCCAGCGACCTCAATCGTCAGTGATGCTGAAAATGGCTGCCCTTCTGATTCAGCAACAAGGCGAGCTGCATGCACTTTCATGGGCCAAAACCACCAGTGAGTCAACAACTTGATGTGCAAACGAACTGACAGAAATAAGCTGAACAAATGTAAACAGTTTGAAATAAAGTTTTTCTGAGAAAACAGGTGGATCGTCCGATCATGGCACAATTCCTGCAGGTCGCTTCTGCTGCCATCAGCAGCACAGAATTCAGCAAAGTCAGTGGATTTTCTAATAATTTTAGAGTTCAAAATCTATTAAAGAATTATTTAACTTAATTATCAATTTAAAATAACTTTCAGTGGATAAATGCTTTGACAGAATGAATTTCAGATCTCCAAAAAAAACCTTTTTTCCAGATTAAACAACTTTACTGATGGCAGTTTATTGAAGAGACTGCTGCATGACAGCAAAGACAATCTACATCAAACCATCAGTTTAACCCTGGAGAACAATCGCTTTAAAGAGATTATCTGGAATAAATGAAGAAAATGTACGCGTGAGCTCTAAATGTTTCAATTCTAAAACTCATTTGAGGTAACTGTCAACAAAAAACACACTCATAAAGAAAAGTTGTGCACAAATTATTAATTTGAATATATTTAGTCTAGCGTTTGACATGTCTGTTATGCTACACTTTGTCTTTGTTATGAATATGACTGGTCTTTGTCTTGAATACAAATTTCTTCTGTTAAAATTGTAAAAAATTCTAATTGTTTTTTTACAACTAATGAGTGGAATGCACGTCTGCTAGTCCTTTCTGGGCTGTTTTCAACCACTTCTGTGTCTGAAACGATCAGCTGCTGTCGTCTGACAACCACAAACAGAAGATCGCTGTATTATGATCTGTTTTATTCAATTTTCAACAGAGCTATGGCTATAAAGATAACTTTACTGTTATTGGATCAATAACATTCTAAAAAGTTCTATTTTATTTTAGTTTCATGAATAAACCAGCACGAAGGCTTTTATTTTGTTAAATGTAACATTTGTTTACCTAGTTTGCATAAACACAAAAGCAAATTTAGAAAATTGTTTCATGAATTTTGACATTATGTCAAATGTTGCTTTAGGAAAGACATTTTGGATATTAATGAACATTTAAAATCGAGTGTAAAGATGCCAGACTGTAGCTACAGGCTAATTTCCAGTCCTCTGGCAGATCCATGTTTCCACAGGTGAGCCGGAATAAGAAACCAAAAAAACAGAAGTAGTTTAAAAAAAAAAAGAAAGAAAAAACAAATATGGCACAATACAAAATGTAAATTAGGAATTTAGTCCTCAAAGATTTGTGACACAAGTCAAACACTGTGCTTGGATGTCTCAGGCTGTGATTGGAGGATCCTGAAGGAAGCGATGGCAAAGCAGGGGACAGTTGTAGGTTCCTCCTCTGGACTGTGACTCAGTCTCCATCAGAAGAGTTTAGATCATGGCAGGATCACGGGCCCCCGGGCTCAGGCAGCATCCTTTTTTTTTTCAATCATGTCATTAAACTCAGGCTTTAACAGTTGCAGTTCTTTTAAGTATGACTTCAGTTTTTTACTGTCAGAAATCATCAGCTCGAAGCAAACTGAGGGCTGAGCATTAATTAGCTCTGTTAAGATATGCTGGAGTCTTCCAGAAACGGATGGAAAAATGTGCTTTTTGATAATCCTGCTTCATCTTTAGCAGCATTAGCTTTAGTCTGGAATATTTTATGCTGGAAAAAGCAATTTTCTACATTTTTCAACATCTTCTGCCTCCATCAGATGATGAAAAACTTAGTTAAAATCATTTAAGCTCCAACTTTAGTGTCGGCCTGTTTGTCTTTTAGCTGAAAATGAGTCGTTTCCACTCATTACATAAGTTCTACTCCTTTGTCATCCAAATCAACTATAATTAAGTTCATAAACACAAAAAATGGCTTAGAACCATCAAATAATACTTATGACTGGGCTGTATAACATTCAATGGGAAGTCTATAACAGTTTGCTAGATTTAGATATAGTTAAAAAAAATGTCTCGTTGCATGGAGATTATTTTACTACTTCCTAGAAATTTTCTTTCTTAAGGGGAGCGATTCTTTTCTATATTAGGTAACTTTTTTTGCAGTGTATTTCTGAATTGAGTTTTTATATCTGAGATTTCTTGTTTCAAATACTTGAAATAAACCAATAACAGAAGCGGAGACCTCAGACACAATTTGTCTCCTATTAACCATGCTGTCACTGCATTAGTTCTTACCCCACTGGCAGATTTTCTTTAAGAAATACAATCTATAATGGGGTAAAATAAATAAATAAAAGTCTTTCTAAATATTCTTATTTTAGGAAAACAATTCTAGTCACTAAGACATGTTTACTCAAACTAAGTTTATGAAACTTTCTGATCCCATTATTTTTCTTGCCAGAGGGAAAATGAGAGTTTTCCTTAAAAAAAAATAAAAAAGGTCTTTTTTTTTCCCCCATTGGTGTTTCATTTGTATTTCTAGAAGCTGTTCATGCAAACGTCGTGTATGATTCCAAATAAAAAGATGCAGAAAGCTGTGATCACTAAAATTCTAAAGGAACAAATCAAAAATGTGTGGCTTTAACATTTATTCAACATCCACCTCTTTGCCTCAGCCCCACCTTAAAGTCTGGTGGCGGCACATGAGGTCCACAGGGTTACAGAAAAAGCCCTGTGATTGTCCGGTGTCAGTCCAGCTTCCTGTGCGGCACAGTGAATGTCACTGTGGAGGTAAATGTGCATTTCCTGCCCGATGCTCTCCCCGAGAAGCCACAGCCTGGCCCCCTGTCAGCTGCTTATGAGGTGATGGACACCATGTTGTTGGGACTCAGGATCTCAATCCAGTAACCATCAGGGTCCTGAATGAAGGCCAAGCCTTTCATTTTACCTGAAAAACCATAAACATTAGAAACATGAAGAAACAATCCCTTCACGTTTTCAACAGAATCAGTTATTAAGATTAGAAAAATAGGGAGACATTTTACATTCAGTGCTTAAAGCTTAAAAAATAAACAATTAGAAAGCTGGACGTCTAAAACATAAACCAAAGAATTGTGTAAAATTGCTGTATAAAAGCTGAGAATTAGATCATCAAATCAGTTTCAACAGTTAAAAAATCCAAAGAGATTCTACTTAAACTGTATGATGTCAGAATAATTAGCATAAGTGTCTAGTCGTTCACCCAAAATATTTGATCACTGTAGTTTTTAACCTTAAAACAGGGTTCTTAAAAGTTTATTCAAGTTCGATTTAAGAACTTTTCAGACCTTCTGTTTTAAATTTAAAAAATGAGACCAATTTTTTCATCCTATTTAAACAAACAAAAAAACATTATTCAGTCAGTGCAGATGTTGCAGAGGCACAAGCAGCGAGCTGGCTAGCATCCGCTGCATCAAGAGCATTAGCCGCTAGTTAGATACCTGTTCCATCCACGCCATTTCCCCGTGATCAAAACTGTAGCTTCTTGCCTTATTGTTTGCGGTCTGTGTCGCAACGCTTTAGCCCACTTCTTTTTTAAAAAGTGTTGGGCAGCGTATCGGTGCGTAAGGAATAGTTCTGCCGCTCTATTCACATCATTTGATTATTTATGGGGGACAAAACTACATTGTTGATGAGAAATGTGGAACGGTTTCAAACAGCAACCGTTTGAAACCAGTTAAGGCTCAGATTAAGGCTCAATTATCAAGGACTTGGTCAGCCTGAAAAGCTTGAACCTGTCTGCTTACAAACCTCATGCAGCTCCAGCTTTATTCATTTAAATTTGGCAAATGTTTTGAGGTTATTCATAATGAGTAATATTAAGGTAGATATGAAGGTGCAACCTAAATAAAAATTATTGCTTAAATTGCAAAACTTTTGCAAATAATTGTTTGTTTGGGGATGTGCTGTGATCAGATCTATCAACTGCATCAAAGAAAAACAAAATCTCCATCTTACCATCATCTGGCTTTTTCACAAATGTGACTCCTTGTTCTTCAAAAAGTTTGCAGGCTGCATAAACATCAGGAACTGCAATTCCAATGTGTCCTGTCAGGTTCCAGGAAGACACAGACGAAGCTGCGGTTAATCCAAACTGCAGAGCAAACACGTCTGCAGGAATCGGAGCGTTTCGTTTAACACGACCAGAGGAAAACTATTTACCAAAACCACGAGGATCCGAGTTTCCGTTGTGATACGGCTGCTCTTCATTTTCTGACCCCCAGTTACTGGAAAACAAAAGACACGAACAATAAACTGGGGATTATCAATGTACAGATATTTCAGTGAAAAATCTCTTCTGTTTAGTTGTTAGATTTTAGATTATGAACAGTTATCTCTAAACATTATATATATTTACAATATATAGCCATCCCATAATAATTTCAAAAGTTCTCCTGGATATTTCCAACTCGTGCGTTTTGGTTTCTTTTGTGTTTTTAAAATGTATTTTTTAGCTCCATGAGAAATTTTTGGTCCATTCATTTTTTTTTTTTTTTTTACAGTTTTGCTCACCGTGATGTCATCGTCTTGTGGGAGGGGGGGCTTTGCTCACTATGCCAACAATTTATTTTCAATTTTTACAATGTGTGCAAAATTTGGTGACTTTTTGTGGCAGGGGGCAAATGTTGACTCAAAAACGCAGAAATTTTTACAACAAAATAATATGGTCAACATGGACTGCTGCTGCAGGCCATAATTAGAGAGGTACAGCTTAATTAAATAATATACCCATAGATTTTGTAATCTGATTACAGTTTGATCCACAGAATGAGCTTATCATCCAAGTTAACAAGTTTAACATCAAACAGATCGACAAAAAGGTTCAGAGTTCTCCTGCGGTGCAGCAGACAGTCTGATCAAGTTTTTTTCTTAACATTAAGTGAATGTTCAAGTCTCCATCCTCAAGTCTGGACGCTCCATCCTTGCTCATTTTTATAGACTGCTGTAAACCTCCTGCTTATATGTGTCCAATCACAAACCAATCCAAACCACAAATAATCATAATACTCTGGTTTTCTGCTAGACTCCTGGCACATTTTTCCACGAGGATTATGAGGTTCAGGTCCTGATTTTCGATGAGGGATTGCGGGCATCGTGCATATTAAAATAAATTCCAGCAAACGGAGCTCTTATAACATGGGAAATTCAAGCAAAAAAATGTATTTGTAATCAGGGGCCTCAAAATTCACCACCTACAAGTGAAGCCATCGCTGCCTTCTTCCTGATAACGAACTAAAGTATCATTTAGTACATCACAGCAGAAAATCTGTGTGTGACGTAAATTGTCAATAAATACACATTACAGAGCCGGTGTCGGGCTGAACTCCCCTTCTACCACCCAAAGTGTATAAATCTCCCCCATGAGAAGGAAGAAATGGGGAAATACCCCCATTTAACAAAGTGAACTTCAGGTTCTGGGGTCATGCCCTTATGCAAAGTCACACTTGAGCAAAGGTTTTACGCTTCTGAGGCCAAAGGACCACAGACAGCCTTTCTATTCACTACAAGTCTTACTGATGATCAAAGCCCCAATCAGATTGTAAAAAAATAATGAAATGTAGGCATCCCATCCTAAACAGACACTCTTACTGTGTCAGCTCGATGGTGGCTCTCCTGGAGAAGGTCCACGCCGTCTTTTCCTTCACATCTACAGGGATCTCCTTCTTATCCTCATAACCCACGAAGAAGAGAGAAAACCGCATAGAGGGGAAGTCAAACTTCTGTAGGAGCCTGGAAGACATGCAGAGCACAGACAGAACTTTTCAGAATTCCTTGGCATGAAAGACAATTACGTCAGTCAATAAACTCGCCTACCTCTACAACCGGGTGCACAGGCTTTTCCTGATGCTCCATTATGTGCAATTTCCCTGCTGAACAATTACCTGCTATGCTAAGCCTGTCTGTTTTTCCTAACACACCTCACCAAAGCATCCACTTTTACTGAAACAAATACTCACGTCATGCCAAGAATTCTGGTGTAAAAATCCAAGGATTTAACTGGATCTTTCACCCTCAGCATTGTTTGCTGCATCATAAAATCCTGTAAAAAAACAAACAGACACAGATCTATACCTGAAAGTAAACGACCATAGAAGTAAATCCAAACATGAGCGGCACAGTCTGTGGAGTTTACACGTCATCATGACTCAAGTAAACCCGAGCACCGACACGAAAACCACAGCTCTTCAGAGGAGAAAGAAGGAATCCCAGCCAACGCATTCAAGTGTACAAAATAATATCTGTTCCGTTTGAAGTAAAAACTAACTTGGGAAAGATTAAGTGCAATATGAACGGAGTGTGAAAACGTAGATCGCATATTCTTTCCAAGGTCCTTCAACAGGAATGCATAAAAAAATACCTTTGTTTGGCCAAAAAAAAAAAAGAGTCAGCTTGCAAGCTGCCAACATGCAGAAGCTTGTCCTCCTTCTTTCCTTTGAACAGTAAGTGTTTCTAGATTTTTTTTCTATGGCTGGCGGGATCCTCTTTTCTGTGACCTCCTTCCCACTTTGACAGATGACGGAAATATGGAGGTATTTAAACTATTACCAGTAACACCTTTCAAAAGATGAAGCAAATGGTAATTGTTGAATAACCTTAATGTAAGATTAGTACATGATCTTTTAAGATTCGTAACTGTAGAACAAAAACTTAGAAAACTTGTGTTTGGCTGATCAAAACTCCCTGGGAATAAATCTTACAATGATCTTACCTTTTAAAGACCCAATTCGATCATCTTTTGATCTACTGTTTCATAAATGAAAAGTAAAGAATACCAGCAATAAAAAAACAAAGAAATTAAAAACTGACGATACAACTCATTTACATGCTTCATGTGAGTGCAGGATATTTTATTACATTTGGGTGAATGCTGATGCTCTATGAACCAGGATTTAATCGGCATTTTAGAATGAGGACAGTTTTGTTGAAGATTTTATATTAATAGAAAGACTGTTCCACAGATTGGCCCCTTTCTCTGCAAAAGCATTCTGAACAAAAAAACCTTTTACACAAAACTTTACAGCCTCCTCTTATAGTGCCCTTGTTGATCAGGAAATGTTTTAAATGCTCCAAATTTAGAGCATAAACATAGGTTTAAAAAGCTGAAGTAGATCAAATTTAAAATCTTTAAAATTTACTTAAAACATGACAATCATTTTTTTATCCAGAATATTAAAGGCCTGATTATACAGCCTCTCCATCGGTTGCGGTGAAGTAAGACAAGTGAGATAAAATCCTCGTATTCAAAAACACATGAGCCCATTTAAATGATAAACTGTTCTTTATTGTTCAGAAACAACTCATGCTGGCTTCAAATTTTCTGGAGATATGTTTGAAGTGACTTCTTTTAAATTTAACTGAGCGTCTAAAAATCACTCCTAAATATTTTTCTTGCTCCACATGCTCAATGAGTCCTCCATTCATTTTAATGCTGAGGTTATTTGATGTTTTACTCCTTTTAAGTGCAAAACATATAAACAGGAGTTGTTCTATATTTCATCATCTGCACCTGTTTCACAACGTCTTGAATACAAAAATACTCCAAATGCTATTTTTAGAATACATTTCTTTATACGTGTCCTCCATTATCAGAAAAATGCTACAAGGACACTTTAAAAGCAGGTTTTTCATCAATGTGTCTGTGAAACGGAGACTTGACTTTATTAACCGGACATCTTTAAAAACACCGACTACCCCAGCAAGTTCTGACTTGTTTTTTTAGGGAGATTGCAGACGCAAGACACTGACGTGGTTTATACAACTTCCGATTAAACACCAGAGTTATTATAAAGCAGGTAAACTCAAACACATGCTCATTTCCAGGTAGACGAGTTGATGGGACTCTGAGCTTTAGCAAAAATCCGCTTCGAGTCTGCGCACGCTCTGATTAATGTCTAAAACTGCCTCGCGCCAACCAAACTGGGATATGCTAGCTAATGGCGGTTTTTACCTACTTTCGACGGTTTTTGTCAATAAAAGTGACCCAAAAGCGACAGTTGTAGTCGTAAATACGCATCCAAAAATGTAGCTGCAATTTGTGACCAATAATGTAGACGTTCTGCGAACCAGTCTTGGTTTCGCTAGCTTGGCGAATGACATGTTTGTCAAAAAAATAAACTCAATTCGCTTTAAAGACGGATAACGGTCTTCTCACCGCAGTTATGGGGTCTCCATCTTTGCATGCAGCAGCCACCGCCTCGTCTGACAGGCCTTTATCGCTCATTTTTGCTTCAAATAGACGTAGAAAAGTTGAGAGGGGATGAGCAACTCTGACAGGCGGACTAGTTCCAGCCGAGGAAGCTGGAAGGGGAGGGACATCCGGTATTGGACTTCAGAATAAAGGACACTTGGCTTGTTTTTATTCTGAAAGATCGTCAGCAAAAAACTGATCAGATTTCTAGAGAAAAAAAAATTAGAAGCTGTAATAGTATTTTTTTTAATTACCCAAATTTGAAAAACAAAAAAAAAAACAGCAACACATTTTCTTCTATAAAACTTAAAATTAAAAGAATGGACAAAAAGAAAGAAAAGACAAAGAAAAGACAATTTAGTACATCTAAATTTTAGTTTTTAAATTGTGCATTTAATGCATTTAAGTAAAGTTTTAAATCTATTTTTCATTGCTCTTTTTTCTTCGTTAGTTCTGTAATTTGTAAATTTCTAAAGGAAAAAAAACATTTTTCAAAACAAGAATACATTGCATATATTACCTCATCTTGAATGTTTTAAAATCCCTTTAAAAACCCCATCTAGAAAAAAAAAAGTTAAGTAAAATATCTGTTCTTTGTCTTATTGCCTTGTGTGAGCAATAAAAGAAATGTTAAAAAAAAAAAAAAAAGAAGTGACTAAAAGCACACAATGTTCTAAATACTTGCACCCAGTGCTGAACTTCTTTCTTGGATGTACGTACCCGGAGCAAGAGTTAAGGTTAGTATTAGGTTAATAAGTGCAACCAACAACATTTAACCTTGGAAGCACTAACAAAAACATGTGCGAGCAATGCAGCAATGTGCATCTTGGCTGCACATTTTCCACATGGCCAGCATGAATTTCAATCACTTCTTGTGCTTGGTTGCACAAAAATGTGTGCAAATAACATCAGCCTTTAAAAAAGTGGCATTTAAAGGCAGTAGTTAGAGTTAAATTCAGATCAAAGTATAAAAGATTCATATAACAAAAGAAATGCCAAAATAACACACACTTTCTACAGTTTTTTAAAATTAAATAAATAAAAAAAGAATCACCTCAAAGCTCAGCTGGTCATGAAAATGACTTTATTATACACAGGCTCCAGAGGTCTTTCTCGGGAGAAAAGTGACAGGAAGAAACATCACCGACTTTTGACCAAATATAAGCAGTTTGTCACAGCTGTAAACCGAGTGGCTCCAGATTCCCACAGCCACAAAATGAGAGCTGACCCTCAGCACAGGGCTGTAAAAATCGCTGAAAGTCCAGCTGTCTGCAGAGTTCCTGAGACAGTTTAGCTGTGACCCAACAGAACCGGCAGCAAGCGCTTTTCCATCAACGAGACATCTTTCAATGCGGTTCTGATAGATTTAAGTGTTACAAAATACCCCAAGCCCATAAATAATCAGCTCAAACAGTCAGAGAGCATGTAACCTGCAGGGATAGCTTTTGGAGCGTATTAGCTGATTAGAATGTGTTTTACACTCATCTTTTAAGGGAAAAAAGCGGATACAGGTCTGCATTCTAAGGCCCACGTGTCAGTACCTCACCAACATGAGAAATTAAAGGTTACGGGAGGATGGAAAGCCCTTTACTGCAGAGACTGGACCTCTAGTAGCTACGTCCAAACAGAGTGTAGTACTGTGCAGGCTCCTTCCCACTGACACACAACTGACTGGGCTGAAGGGTCTTTAGAGGGGAGAAAGGGATACACAGACTCTTGGCTCCCATAGATGGAGCTCCAGGCTCCAGGTCCTGGTCCCTACAGGATGGGGAAAACAAAAAGCGACATTTTTTGTATTTAAATGACAACGTGTCAGATCTTTGAAATGCACATTTTATCCTAAACGGTAGACGTACTTGGCAGTGGTTTTCTTGATCCAGTCCTCACATTCGATTCCTCCACAGAAGGGAATCTGGACGATCTGTGGAGACAGAAACACGTCACAGATTTTTGTTGGGTGGGAAGCGAAATGTGGCGGCTTTGTGGATCCTGTCACTCACTCTGCCCTGGTCCAACTCTTTCTGGAACTGTTCCATTGAGTCTGCCGTCACCATGTGACTCCTAAGGTCATCTGAAGCTCTAAGAAACACAAACAATACAAATATTTTATAGGATTTTACACTATTATAATTCATGCACAATTTTCTGGACACAGCAACTTTGTCCATTCACCGCAAATGAGGCCATTCGTTCTTATTTCCAAGTCTCAGCCAATCAAGTTTAAAGGCTCAATCATCAATTTAACCCATCAAACGTACCACTATAGCGAGATTTTAACGTCTTCACTGCTTTGTGACGCTGACACGATAACGTCTAAGAACTAAAATCAGAGTTAAAGGCTGTGTTTAGTAGTTTGGAAATATTCTTTATGAAAGTGGAGCCAAACTGTTCTGGTCTACGGGTAACACCATGTTGGGGCACAAACAAAAGTCGGCGACTGACGAGAAAAAACCCAAACAGACGTTGAGAATAAAGAGGGCTGACATCCAAATCCATTTCAACTGCAGAGAAAGTCAAACAAAGTCAAGGATAAGCAATGTAACAAATAATGTGTGTTTCTGTATTTAATCTAAGTTTTATAGATTTTTTAAACAAAGTCTTCGAACAAGAGAATTAATATGTGGGTTTAATTAAATCTAGAGTTTAGGTGAAATATGGCCTCATTTAATGTGATCAGATACAAAGGACATGTTTTGTTTTTAACTGACAGAAACCAAAAAATCTGTTGAAAAAAACATGAAAACAAAAGCACTAAATGCACAATTTGTACAATTAAATAGAATTCAAATGATTGTCTTAACAGGTAGAGATGCCAGCGTTTAGTCAAAGGGATCTTTGTGATTATAAAAATTACCATGAAAAATTACTAAAACCTTCATGTAAAATCTTTTTTATGGTTAATCTAACTTTTCAACGTGAATATAAAACAGGTGATTTTGGAGAAAAATGTACTAAACATGCTGCTATTATATAATTGTTTATGTTTTGCAGTTGCTTTTATGAAAATACAGGGAAAAAAGTCTTTATTTTAAAATAAATCACAGTTTGATCAGGAATTTCATCAGTGCTGTGTCCTTCTTATGGGCTTAATTACACTTCATTAAACACCTGCTTTAGTATTTGTTCCTCCTCTTACAGCCTTTAGTTGAAAACTGCACTGAAAAACAAAGTTTTAGAAAAGCTGTTGCCAGGTTTTTGTGCCACAATCATTTAAAAAGTGCAACATACAGGATGGAGTGGTTTGAGTACAGTGTGTGAATTGATTCCAGTGCAACTGCGCCACCTGCTGACTCAGCAACAGAAAAACCCTTCTCCTGCAGTTTTAATGCATTTATAAATGCATATATATATAAACTTGTCTCACTTTTTGAACAAGCTGCTTTGGATCTCCTCCAACATGGCAACTAGCCTCTTCTCCATCTCGCCCTCTGGTATCGTGACCTTTGCACCCGTATCTCTCCTCACCGCCACACACTGCTTCTGCTGCATATCTTTAGGCCCCACCTCCAAACGGACGGGGACTCCCTAAAAGAGAAAAGCAACCAGACGATGAAGACCAGCATAAATGTGGTCACTGGTTAATCTTTACATGAAGCCTTTTGAAAACGACGACAGACCTTCAGCTCCCAGTGGTTGAATTTCCATCCTGGGGAGTAATTGTCTCTGAAGTCTGACTTCACCCTGACTCCAGCGTCCAGCAGCCTGTTCAGGTACTTGGAGCACTGAGCCAACAGAGCCTCCTTCTCCTGCTCTGGAAGGGACGCAGTGATCCCACATGGGATGACAACCACCTGAGAAGGAAAAGGTGAAGGTCGTTGCTCATTTTTAGAAGGTTTCCTGAACTCGTGACACCGTTTACAAGTGACCACAAAAATCTGATGTTTGTTTTATAACCATCTGGTCTCACATTACGCCTACAGTCTCAGAAGTGATCCAGAGATTATAAATCTAAAAACAGATTGGTGGTTGCTTTCATACTAGACAATAATACTTTTATTTGTACATATATTTTTACACATTTTCATATTTGAAAGAAAAAAATAAAGCAGATAAAATACTTTATACGTGGCACAATAATCAGATTTATTCAATTACGGTCTACGATCTAATAAAGGATTTCAAATGATCGTGTTTTTTTAAAGCCTTACTGACATGTACTCATGCAGGAGGTTGATTAGTATGCATACTTGGAGGGTATTGGGTTGTTTTTGGGTTGACCTGTACAAGTCTGCCTATTTTTCACCCACAGACAGTCCATATCCACTCATAAGGGCAGTTGGGACTAAGGCGTTAACCCTTTAAAGACCCACTCTGATTAAAAATTGTGTTTTTAACATGTTCTTATAGCCTTTTTGACATGATGGAGGATATATATGAAGAATTTACAATAAAAACTGTGTTTCTGAGTATTTCTTTATACAAATTATGTTGGATCCGGAGCAGATGAAAACTCGTGGTTTGAAAAAGCTCAGGTTTGTGACGCAGCGACTGCTAAGAGCAGGCCAAACTCCCTGCTCTGCTACAATTCTAAATCATCCATTTGCAGACAAATAGATTCATATACTTCTTCATTTTCTTCGTCTGAGCTCCATTAGGCTCAAAACTGCACAGCTGGATAGCTCTGATATTGCTCGCTGTCTTTTTGTTTTGCTACACTAACGTTAGCTTGGTCTGTAAGCAAACAAGAGAGAGTGTAAACAAAGGAATGCTGGGATATTAACGCTGGGTTGCTTCCACGCCAACAGTCCCACTCACAACGACATAGGTTTTTGATTTTGGCAAAAAATTGCATAATCATCACTAAAGTTTGGTGTTGCCAGCGACACCTACATAACACGTACTCTTTGATACACCGTAACTCTTCAATCAACACAATCAACCTGGATCAGCTGATTATGCTGTGGAAAAAGTGGCTTTTCATATCGGCTTTGAACTGTTACGTAACATATTACTAACGTAAAGTGCTGCATAACGGTGCAAAACCGATTTTCCTTCTAATGTAAAGTATTAAATCGTAAAGCTACTATTCTCCGCTGCAGAATCCGCTGGAATTATGTTAATGGTTAAAGAATTACAATATTTGAGAGAATATCAATACTGGAGCTAAAGCTCTGGTGTTCAAGGATTAAATAATCTGATTACCTCAGAAATCAGACCAGAAGATTTTTGGTGAGCATGCAAACAGCTGTCTCTGATTTTATGTCAAAGTACCTGCACACAGGCCACTCTGGGCGGCAGCACGAGTCCCATGTTGTCTCCGTGGACCATGGTCAGCACGCCAATGGTCCTGGTCGTGATGCCCCAAGAGTTCTGAAAAGCCAGCTGCTTCTCGCCTGGTCTCTTTGGATCCTCAAACACAATCTCAAACATTTTTGAGAAGTTTTGACCCAGGTGGTGAGACGTAGCCCCCTGCAGGTACAGAACAAGACTCCTAATGTCAGCATGACGTCAGCTATGACGGGATTCAGCGCACAGGTGCAGTCTTGTACCTGGATGGCTCGACCGCTGGCTGAGATGAAAGCTTCCACTGTGGTCGTGTAATCTCCTCCGGCAAACTTCTCCTTCTCCGTCTTCCTGCCTTTCACCACTGGGATTGCCAACAGTTCTTCATAAATTCTTGCATACAGATCCAGGATCTGCATCACCTAAAAACACAACAGAGAAGAGTGTTCCAGACCTCACCTGCATTAAAGTATGATGGGTGAAGGTGGAGCCGTTACCTCCTCGGCTGCCTCCTCTTTGGTGGCGAACGCCGTGTGTCCCTCCTGCCACAGGAACTCTCTTGTCCTCAGGAACGGCTGTGGATGTTTGAACTCCCACCTCTTGGAGGAAACGGGAAGGAGAATGAGATGGGGGCGCATCAACAAACCTGATGAACGCCACAACGAAGAAGACGAGAACTCACCACGATGTTGCACCACTGGTTGAGTTTGATGGGCAGGTCTCTGTGGGACTGCACCCACTTAGCATAAGCGGGGTACATCACTGTTGGCACAAAGAGGAGGAAAAACGTCAACCGCCTGAGAGGCTTTAACCAGGACGCAGCAACGGTTCACGCCTGACCTGTCTCACTGGTGGGTCGGACCGCGATGGGCTCAGCCAGCTCAGTCTTTCCAGAGCGAGTGACCCAGGCCACCTGACGACACAAACACGACAGACGAGGATGTGAGGATTTCAGCCCAACATTCATGAGAAACGACTGCAGATAAAACTGGGAGAGGTGGTTAAAAGACCCACACCGATGCGAATCTTGTTTTTGGTGTTTTTGTTAGAACCCCATCCTTCAACCAGAGCAGCGCCTGTTCGTTTCAGTCTTCAGGCAGCCTTTGTTGAGGACAGGCTTTACCATTCATCCAAGTTCTCCTTTCTTCCATTGTATCCCAGTCATGCCTCCATGAGAATGTAAGTTTACTTCTGAATGTATTTATTTAGTTTATGGTAAGGTGTGCTCTGTTCTGTTCAAATGCTTGAGTCCACTCAAAGTTAAAATCCATAAGAAACTGTTACAAGTGAGTGGAATTTTGATTGACATGATAATATTTATGTTTGGGTTTGTATATACCACATTTTATGTTTATTTGACTCGATTCGTCAGTGCTCTGTGTTGTGCGGTTGGACAGAGATGCATCGCCACGTTCTCCGTCACACATGATGGTGTGTTCAGGGACCCTGGTAATTTTGATATTTAGATGAGAAGATGGCAGGTCTTCATTGTATCAAGTTAACATGGATGCTTCTACTTAACGATGTCCATACAGTTTTGTTATTATTTTGATCACTTGTATTGTTTGTTTCTGTTTAATAGAAACCATGAATGTCATGAGTAATATGGAGAACATGAAGGTATATAAATGAGTGTGAATGACGTTTGGGATTCATTTGCGAGCACCTCCTTCACACTCACCACTGTTGTTGCATTAGTAATGTTAGGCTGGAGGTGTGAGGGGCTGTAAGCTAGCGGGAGAGCACTTAAACAGAGAGCTCTCAGGTAAGGGTGATGAGAAAAGGGGGCGGGGTTGCTCCGCATAAACAGTCCCGCTCACAACACAGATGAATTTCTAATGAACTCCTGCTGCTGTGCTTATCCTAGAAAATGACACAGGTTTTTGGTTTTGCTAAAAACGTCATAAACATAATTAAAAGACCACAGAGAAAGCTTTGAAGTAAAAAATCAAAAGATGATTGGAGAGGAGACTCAGAAGGCTCAGATTTATAGTATTTTAATGTAATTCCATCAGATAACATTATTACTCTGTATGTCTGAAATGACAGAAACCAGATTAACTGATGTTTTCTAAGTGAAACAGAGAAATCTGTTCGTACATTTTCTCATTTAAAATTGGAAATACTTTGGAGCACAGATTTCGAATTCCAGGCCTCGAGGGCCCTACATGTTCTCCAACAGACCTCCCATTGTAGCTTCTAACAAGCAAAACACGCCTGATTACACCTGTTACACGAGTCTGTGTTTTATTCTTTGGCGTTTTTCTTACTTCTTTGTAAAATACTTTGCACTGTAATCATTGGATGAGTTAATAAGTGCAGAATAAACATCCCCTGATATATTGACGTCAGCATTTCCCAAAGACATATTACTGAAGAAAGTTAGTGTAGGACACTTCTCCAGCTTATTGGAGAAGAACCTTTTCATCCACCAGGTCCCTGAATAACAAAGCCAAACTTTCGCTCACGTCACCTTTTGACTGAAGCTCCGCCCACCGTCATGGACACACCCATTCTCATATGAGCCCACCCACGATTGCTGGAAAGGTGATTGACTAGAATTTTACAGTAAAACTGAATACAATAAAGTGGCTGACATGTCTGTAAGGAAGCTCAGAAATCTGCGTTTTTTTAAGTAGTACCGTAAGCGTTGGTACTGTTACCAACTTGGCACAAAGTGTTGGTACCCCTCCCTAGAAATGATTTACCTCTGGGGCAAAGTCTGCGATGTGGGTCTTCTCCTTTTCCAGAGCAGCCTGAGACACAAACATGGGGAAGTAGCAGTTCTCCACACCCAGCTTCTTAATTTCCTTGTCAAAGAAGTCTTTGATTGCCTCCCAGATGGAGTAGGACCACGGACGTAGCACGTAGCAGCCGCTGACATCATAATACTCGATCATCTCTGCTTTAGTTATGACCTGCAGAGGAGTGGACATTCAGTATCATCAGCAAGAACGTTAACTTTAAAAAAAGAGCGGTTTTGTTTGAAAAAGGCTCACCTGAGAGTACCAGTCAGCCAGGTTCTCCTCTTTCTTAGCTTCCAGACCCAACCTGACAGAGAACAAACACATTAGTTACCATAAGGTTAATCTGAATTAAGACTTAATCCAACAGGAATCTCAAGATCATGCCAAAACAGATTCAGCTCCACCAGGCACATTCCAGAACAGGAGTGTAAACTCATGCCTGATTATTTTATATAAAAAATAATCATAATTTCATTTTCAGGTGATCATGCCGCTCAAAGCCTGACAGAAAAAAAAAATCTGACAACTCAAAAACATGATGCTTTTTTTTGGCACAGCATGATTTAAAGATCGGATTTGAGGAACAAAAGTTATTTTTCTGCACTTTTAACATGTAGTCTGAAAATATTCTAGCATGAAAACTGTTCAGTCAAGAGTCAACCCTCCTGCCTTCGACTCTGCAGCTGTTCCATGACATTAAGATCACTGAACATGCTCAGTCTACAAGTGCACTGCATTCAACAGCATGCTGATGTTTGAATCCGCCGTGGGACACAAGAGCGCCTGGCGTCTTTTCATCCTTTCATTTCCTGATGTTTAAAAAAAAAAAAAAGCAACCAAAAACAATTTCATTCTGCAAAGATAAAACTACAACCTTCAGAGTAAGAACTACAAAAATCTCATCTCTAATGATTTAGGCTGTAAAAACTCACAATACCAAAGGATCATAGGAAAAACTGGAACATTAAAGACCCACTTGGATGGAAATCGTGTTTTAACGTCTTCTTGTATTTTTCTGATAAGGAAGACATATTTGGAATTGAGAGCAAAATTGCATTTATGAGAATTTCTTCATTCAAATTGTTGTGAATCAGGACCACACTTACCGTCCCGCCCACAACTCAGAGGTGACTTTCTAATAAACTCTTGCTGCTCTGCAGAAACAGTCCTAGAAAATGACTCAAGTTTTTCCTTTTGGCTCAAAACAGCAGAATCTTAGACTTTTAAAATTTATCAAAAGATGATCAGAGTGACTTTAAACTTTGAGCTGCAGTCAACAAAATAAAGGATTTTCTGTTTATATTATTGACATGTCAAAAACACTTTCATGATCATGAATAAAACTGAGATTAATGCTAATTTGTCCAGATTAAAAACAATCTGAACAGCACAAAACTGTGGGGCAGAAAAAACCTCAGCTATGAGCTTCATTGTATCATAAGAATTACGTTTAAAAAAAAAAAAGTCCAACAAAATCAGGCAAGTAGGATTCAATAACAATTGAAGATCTATGTAAATCTGCCAAATCGAACACATTTTGGAGACAACATAGAAATTGATTTCTCTACAGCCAATCAGAAGGCAGAACACAATGCATTGCTTTAAAAAAAAACAAATAGTAAAAAAAAAAAAAAAAAATTTGAACCACGCTATAGCGAGGAGAACCACAAGTCAAACTCAAACTGACACACTTTTGATCAAATTCACGCAGCAAATGTTTACATAATTAGTAGTTTAGTGCAACAAAACCAAAGCTAACGGCGGAGATCGAGCAGATGAAGACCAGGCCAGCCGTTCAGACTCACCACATCTGAGTATACGAGCTGCAGTGCACGCTCCATCTTCTGCTTGAACATCATCGTTCTCCTTTGAGGCTTGATGGACACAAAAACTACAACTACCA
This sequence comes from Oryzias celebensis, assembly GCA_014656515.1. Classification (NCBI taxonomy): domain Eukaryota; kingdom Metazoa; phylum Chordata; class Actinopteri; order Beloniformes; family Adrianichthyidae; genus Oryzias; species Oryzias celebensis. The sequence goes on from BNCR01000003.1 coordinate 4,833,962, forward strand.
AGCAGTTTTGTCCTGCTAAAGTCCACGTAACCTTCAGCTGCTGCAGGTGAGCACTCATTAAAGACCCACTCTGATGAAAATCATGTTTTTGGTGTTTTGAACATGTTCTTGTGGTATTTTTCTGATGGTGGAGGACATGTATAAAGAACATTAAGATAAAAATTGCATTTCTGAGTATTTATTTAACTGTTGTGAATCAGGAGCAGATGAAAAAGAGCGTTTTTATTAAGTAGAAAATATGCTGGGCCTCAAGCTCCCTGCTCCGCTTTCATCTGATCCATCCACTTGCAGACAAATAGATCCGTGTATGTCTTTGTTTTCCTCATCCAAGCTGGCATTTATATCAAAACTGTACAGCAGGATAAACTCCAATATCGCTCGCCATTTTTGTTCCACCGCTAATGTTGGGTTGAAGAGCTGTAAACTAGCGGGAGACAGTGTAAGCAAAGGGATCATGGGAAATGAGGGGGACAGTTCCAGCACCAACAGTCCCGCCCACAACTCAGAGGCAAATTTCGGATGAATTCCTGCCGCTCTGCAGAGACTATGTCCCAGAAACTGACTCGATTTTTTTGATTTTGGCTTAAAATGGCATAATCGTCATTAAAAGATCACTGAGAACGTTTTTAAACTGATCAGAAGTTGATCAGAGTGGGACTTGAAAGCAGAAAAGTTCCAGAGCTCCTGAACACAGACTCAGCATGAAGTCTTTTATTGCCGCAGACTCTCCAGCTGACATAAACTGAATCCATCACACACACCTCCTCACATGAAACCAGAGTTTAAGAGAATTATAAACAGGAAGAAAAATAACCTTTGTTCCTCAAAACCTCCAAATCAGGAAGTTACCAGCAGGTTATCAGGACCTTCAGAGGTGTAGTCCTAACAGTTATGTGAGAAGATGGATCACAGATTTCTTACAGTCTTCAGACTCTCACCGTGTCTGTTTTTTGGGACCTTGACCTTCTCCAGAGCCTCCTGCTCCTCCAGATGACTCCTTGCCATGAGGAGCTTTGTCTCCTTTACCCTTCTTCCCTCCTGCTCCTCCTCCTCCCTGTTTCTCAGACTTGTTCTCCCTCTCCTTGCGGTTTTTGTCTTCTCCTCCTGCAGCTCCAGGAGCAGACACCGGTTTGTAGTCCTCTCCAGTGACAGACTTGTACTTGGTCTTCAGCTCCAGCAGAGTCTTCACGGCTTGGTCCACCTGGTCCTGAAAAAAGAGAACTGAGGTTCAGGTGCCAACACCTTAAGCTACATTCATAAAGCCCGTTTAAGCGGCCAAGTCCAATGAAAGGTCTTCGTCAAAGCGCCATCGGGCTTCTGCGTTCAAAACTCTCACGTTTATGAGCGCCTACGCAAGTTTTAACAACTGTTTTCAGGCTAGAAGCAGAGCCAGGAGGACGCAAGTCGAACTTTGAAAGTAACAAATTCCTGTAATTGAATTACTTTTGCCAGTAACGAAGTAACGTAACAAACTACAGTTCAATTTTCGGTAATTAATTACAGTTACTAGACTATAGAAACCCTCGTTACTTCGGTTTGTAGACATTTTCTCTCGGTTAGCTGAAGCAAAACAGAGATTAATTTAAAAAAAAAAAAAAAAAACGACTCTAAAGCCGCTCTTTGGTCAGCCAAAACGAACATGCAGGTTTTTAATAGTTCTTTGTGTTTTCAAAAGACTGGCTTAGATTCATATTTGATAGAAATGAATGTAGAGATGAAAATATACGTGAACATAGAGGTGACAGTTCTGGCATAGACCACATATTCAGGAACTATTAACTTATTGTTGTGTCATTTTTCACACTGTAGTCTGAATTCAAATGAAGTCAGGTTATGTCTTGAACAACAGACGTCCTATTGAGATAAACATCTCTTTTTCAAACAGAGCCCTGTTAAATAAAAGACTAGAGGATCTTGTTTGGAAGCTGTTCTTCCCTTCAGAATTAGCTTATGAGTGGAAAAAAAGTAAAGTAAATTAACGAGTAGCAAACTATTTCAAATAGTTAATGAGTAAAGTAATTTAACTACAATTTTGATCCAGTAACAAGTAAAGCAATCAATTACTTTTTAAAAGTAACTTACCCAACACTGTCCATATCCACAGTTGCAAGAACACTAGCAAAAAACCAGACCGTTTCCATTTCGTGCCCAATTTCTGAGATTTTCCTCGCTTTGACATTTTGACCCAAGCCTCTTCCAACAGATGTGATGGACATGCGCGAGTCAACAGCAACAAAAGAAGCCCCTCCCTGCTTTTCTAACGTGAACACCGTGGTCTGAACAAGGGTTTAGCGCGTTCTTGAACGTGTGTGTAATGCCGGTGTGTACCCAGCTTTAAACAGCCGTTCATTCAGCAGACGGGGGCACCTCCTTTACCTTGGGGGCTTTCTCTGCCTTCAGCTTCCTCACCAGCTCTCCCTGCTGGGCCACCTGTGAGAAGAGTTCCTGGGCCGGTGGAGATGAGCTGGACTGGGTCTGGGCTGGGGTGGACTGAGCCTGAGCAGGTTTTGAGGGGGGTTGTGATCCAGGTTTGTAATCCTGTCCAGTCAGTTTTTTGTACTCGGTCTTCATAGCCAACAGCTGCTTCACTGCAGCATCAACCTGATCCTGAAAACCATCAATGCAAGGAGCCAACGGTCAGAGCAGAACTCAAGACTGAGGCTCTAAAACATCCCAGAGGACTCACTTTGGGGGCTTTTTCAGACTTCAGCTTTCGGACCACCTCTCCCTGCTCTGCCACCTTCTCATATAGGCTGGGGGAATCTGAAACTGGGCTGGGGCTGTTCTGGACTGGAGCGGGGGTCTTCTGAGCCGGGGCTGCTCCTGGTTTGTACTCCTGGCCAGTGGCCTGTTTGTAGTCGGCCTTCAGGGCGAGCAGCTGCTTCACTGCTGCATCGATCTGGTCCTGAGGAACACAGACGATCAATAAAAAACCTGTTATCTTAATCTCACTGGGCTTTAATCTGCGTCGCCTTAGATGGAACAGTTACATATCCTATAGAATAATCATCAGTTCATGTTCTGATGCCCTTCTGACGCTTGCTTTGCTTTGGAGCTTGTCTTCTGATACCTTTGGGGCTTTTTCAGACTTCAGTTTCCTCACGATGTCTCCCTGCTCTGCCACTCGCTCATACAGGCCCACAGAAGAAGAGGAAGAGGAAGCAGAGGAGGAGGAGGAAGGAGAAGAGAGAACCACAGGGGAGGAAGCAGAGGAAGCAGGAGTGGCCATCCCCGGTTTGTAATCCTGACCCGTAATCTTTTTAAACTCTGCCTTGAGAGCGAGGAGCTGCTTCACGGCAGCATCGATCAGGTCCTGGTTTCAGTGACAGAAAAGATTCATGCAGGAGAAGCTGAGAACGAAGTGCAGCAGAGATGATGGCAGAGAGGACGCAGAAGAGACAGCAGCTCTGTATGAGCAAACAAAACCTCCAAACCTTTGGAGCCTTCTCTGCTTTCAGTTTCCTGACCACCTCTCCTTGATCCACTACTCGGGTGTACGGACAGGAGGAGGAGGAGTCTGATGAAGGTGTGGGCGTGGCTGCTGCAGTAGTAGTGGGAGGGGCCATGCCTGGTTTGTACTCAACACCCGTCTGCTGCTTAAACTGGGCCTGCAGAGCAAAACATTATAAAAATATCGATATTTTAAATAGATAATTAACTGTTTATAACATTCAGTTCAATTTAGTTAAACAATAAAGCGCTTTGCATAAAATAAAATAAAACAACATTGATAATTATGATTGTTGTAACCTATTTTAGGACAATATTCCAAAAAAGCCTGTTATTTTACTTGTATGCTACTGGACTTGTTAAGTAACTGTCACTTTACATTAGCGATTTAACCAACACCAGCGTACTTTTAGAGAAAGCAGCTGCTGAACAGCCTTGTCCACTTCCTCTTTGGGAGCTTTGGCGGCCTTCAGCTGGCGGACGGCGTCGCCTTGTGCTGTGATGCTTGAGAGGAGGTCGGCTGCTGAGGCGGATGCAGAGGCTGCAGGAGTCTTTGAGGAGGCGTCCGACTGAAAGGACAGACCAACAGAGCGAGGAATGAGTTTGCAGAGAGAAGAAGCCGCCATAAAAGTTGGAATTTGTTCATCTGGTACCTGATTCTCATGCTATCCTATATTATAATTTAAGATTAAAGCTTTGGTATGGAAGTGTTTTCACCTGTAATGCAAACTGATGTTACATTTTCAACTGAAATTCAATTTGATCATGCAATCTAAATTAAATCTGCAATTCAGGCTTACAATACAACATTTTTTAATATAGAATTTAATTTGAAAATAGTTCAATTTAATTGCACATTATCTACATTAAAATGTTTTAAATAAAAGCAAACTCAATTGCAATTCAAATTAATTGTTTTTGTACTAAATTTTGAATAAAAATACAGTTGAGAATTTATGTTTTAATATTTAATTTGGCCACGTGTTTTGAAAATGCATTTTGCAAGAGAATTCAATGCTGAATTTAGTCATGCATTTTAAAAAGCATCAAGCAACTGATAATTCAATACAAAAAAAGACATTTCAACTCATTTTACTTAAAGGTTACTTAAAATCTATTGCATTTCATTTTGTCGTGGTGTTTTTGTGTCAAAAATGGACATTAGAAAATGTATGCTTTTGTTTTTAAAACTGTTTTCACTTTTTTCCTCCAAATTTAAAACCTGGTTCTTCATTCACTTTAAGCTGACCCTGGTTTGACTTCATATTTGTTCTGTCCAAAGGTGTTGCTTGTGTGCAGAAAATAAAAATATAGAAAATAAATCAATAATTGATCAATATGCATCATTGCATTTAACATTTTGATTGTTGTTATTAGTGTGCAGTGTTCCCTCACTATAACGCGGTTGACCTTTTGCAGTCTCACTGTTTCACTGATTTTATCAGAACCAACTTCAACATGTATGTTATTTTTTTTACAGTACGCTGCTCTGCATTCTGATTGGGTATTTATCTTGTCAATCATTCGCTGTTCATTCAGTTTGCCAGTTACATAAATCTCCAAGATCTCCAGATGTTTGTTTTCATTCTATCAAACTGGACTTATTTTTTCATTTTTTCTTGAACTTTGAGAATTTCAATGAGAGAGAAAAGTGTGAAAATGTTCATGTCTGTCTGAGAAGTGAATAAAATGTGTACTGAGGAGATTAGATTAGCATAGAATTTTGCTATGCGTATGTCATCTATCTCAGGTTACTTTAAGAACATAACTCCTGCGATACTGTAGTGTGGTTACGTTCTTCACTTGTATATTTTTCTGATTTAATTTTTTTCCACTTCTGTTTGAGTGTTGTAAAAGTATTTCATGTTCAAACTAAAAACTTTTTTTTAGGTTTGTGATGAAAGCTGTGAAGGCGCGTCTCGCAGTGACCCTCACCGTGCTGTTCTTGCTTTTATCCTTGGATCCCGCGGTCGGCATCTCCTTAGTGTGTCCATCAGGAATGTAGATCAGGACACACGGGCTTTCCTTACAGCTGTTCGGACTGCAAAACGGGGAGGGGTTACTGGCACATGGTGGCATAAAGCGCAACAGTGATGGGTGGGTACGGGTTGCTGCTTTCACCTGATTGGCTCATAGGGCTGGTCACAGATGTAGAAGCCCCGCCTCTGTAGCTGGATGATGTCACCTTTTTTGAGGTTCTTCAGACATGGATCTCCAACCATCTTCTCCTCCATCTGAGAGCAAATGACAGAGTAAAGTTCTGTAAAGCAGGTGCTGTGGGGATGGCGGTTTGGGGCAGAGTCAGCTGTTCACCTTGGTGTTTTTGTTGATGTACTGTTTGAAGTCATCATCTTTGCCGAGGACCGCTTTGGAGATGAGCGGCTGGTAGCTGATGCAGATGGCGGGCAGCGTGGGGGCGCTGGCTGTGTCGGCCAACCAGGTGATCTTTGTGGTCTTTTTGTAATCTTTGTTGTCCAGGTTCAGGCGAGCTTCCAAAGACACAACTCTACCATCAGCCCCCCTAAATGAGAGGAAAAACAAATCCGTTAGCCGCGTTCTCAGAGCGCAGCAGGTTGTATGGTGATCACACATACCTGTTGATCTTGGTGATGATGAGGTTCCCCCAGTTGATGAAGGTGACCATCTCTCCCTCTTTGAAGGTCTCGGCGTCAGCTCCTTCCACCAACACTTTGGGCCCGTACCAAACCTCCCTCACCCCCACCTCTGCATTCTGGAGGGACGCAATTTAGAGACATTGTTACGACTCGTCTTCATTTTGACAAAAACACCTCCATGTACATATAAAAAAAAAAGAAAAACTTTCTGGAAGTTCAAACAGCAAATCCACAAGAGCATCAAAGCAAGAGTCAGGTATCGGTGGTGGAAGTGTAATGGTGTGGGGTTGATTTGAAGCTTCAGGGGGCCAGCTCCTTGAACTTTTTGATTTAAACAATCGATCCTCTTCAGTAAATCCTGAAGTAGAATGTCCACCACTGGATGATGACCTTCCGCTCAAGAGCACTTGAGTTCCGCAGCAGAACATTGATCCAAACATTTCCCCTTTGACCCGGCCCGAATATACTTTTTCAAATTGGTCATAAAGGTTTTATTTTTGTTTGTTTTGAAAACAAGATGGTAGCCTCTTCCCGAGGTCAAAGGTCAACAACACAACTTTGTCGGGGACGGGGGTACTAAGCTCCAAACATATTTTGACCGGGCAAGTTTTGATGCGTTTTTGAGAATGTGGCAGGAACGATATTTTTGTCAAAGGCGCAATAAGAAAGAATAATGAAGGCTATAAAGTGATTTATTCAAAGTTTAAGCTTTGATTGAAATAATTGATGATCTCAAAGTAATTTGTGTTGAAAACTCCCTCTGCCCTTTGGAACCTAGAGCATAAAACTACATTTTTGTCTACTTTTGAATTTATCTCTGTATTTTCAATTTGAAAGACAACTTTCTTGCTTATTTAGTATCATTTTAATCAGCAGAACCTCACCTATGTGACACTACCTTTATTTAGTCACTTTTCCATGTTGTATTCACACATAAAATCATGCAAAAACAGAAAATTCTGTCTGGAAAAAAGTGATTCATTTGCTGTGGAAAACCCAAAAATGTTTAACGAACCGCTTTTGCAACGTAGAATGAAAGAAGGAAACTTCTCTGCTTTAAAAGCACCATTTGAAGCAGACAAACACTTATAATGCTCAAAAAGCAGCTGACCTTGGGATGTTTGGCCACTTCTTTCATCTCCTCTTTGGCTCCTGGGATAGAAACAGGAACCACGTAGGAGTCGGACAGAGCTGTATACCTGGGAGCCACGGGGTCGATCACCTTGCACAAAACCAGAGACATAAACTCACCAGGTTAGTGGAGTGCGAAACATCAAATAAAACCACATCCATCCAAACACGTTCTGCACAATGACAAGACGAAACAGGAAGTGATGGTCCTTAAAACATATCTGTGGCAAAACAAAGAAAAACTTGAGCGAACACAACCCGCTTTGTGCACTGATAACTGGAGGACAACAGAAGAAGAAGCAGCAGCTCTCATTTCCCCAGTCATCACCTGCTAGCACCACTTTACCAGCCAGGTTAAATTTAACTATCCTGCTATAGTTCAATTAGAATAGAACAGCTTTAAATTTAACAACAAACAAATGCAAATAGAATATGTACAAAAAGTCAAAAGAAATGTTTGAAAAGCCTTTAGAGGTGAGACAGCTCTGGGGTAGTCACTGTTAGTCTGACTGCTCTTGTTGACCTGCACCTCTCAGAGGGCTACAGGTCAAACAAGCAGCGTCCAGCGTGAATCTGTCTTTGGCGAAGCTTTACTGAGGCAGAAGGAATGGTAGATGTTGAGCAGAAAAGCAGCAGATGATCTTTTCAAATCTGATCATGCGTTCACATTTGAATCTAACATAAATAATAACTAATTCTGCGGAACAGGGGATACGCTTGATAATTATACTGATTTTATATTTAGCCTTTTTAATCCTAATTTATAACTTTTTACCTGAAAAAAAAGAGTCATCTGTTCAATTAAATAAAAACAATTTTGGAGTGACTTTCGAAAGTATAGAGATGAGCTTTCTGGTGTTTTGAAATAAATAAGAAATCAACATAAGGAGACGCCTCAAAAACTCACGAGAACAAAAAGCAACAAATGGAGATGCATGAGAGGAAAACATTATTAGAGGAGCAGGTTAATGTTGATATTTCAGACTAACTGTGCACTTAGTGGTACAAGCACCAAATCTGTCATGAATATTTGATTTCTTTTTGCCCCAGTCTCAACACGGGCTTTTACTGGACAAAATGTTTCCTTTTGTATATATTTTAAAGTCTTGGATTTTCTCAAGGCCATTGTGCTTTTCTAAAAGAGAGGATTCTAAGGTACATTCATTCCAAATTTGATGCGTATCCCGCAAAATACTCATTTATTAACCGATTCCACAATGGGATGAAGGATAATTTAGATGTTCTTTTCCAAAAGAACTGAAATCAGCAGCTTGTTGTTTGAACTCGTGGTTAGGCTTGTAAATTTCTGCAGGAAGAGCATGAACTTTAGGATGAAGCATGAGTGAAGCAGGCTGGGTGAGGATGAGGAGGGCGTGGTGGAGGAGTACCTTCAGACAGCTAACAGGCAGCTTGGAAACAGAAGAATGAGATGCTGTTTAATGTCAGATATAAAGAAGGGAGGAACAGAGAGAGGAGAGACATTTACACCAAATGGATCCTTCAGTTCTGGTTGACAGGTTCCCCACACTCCTGACATCAAAAACTCAGACCAACACGGACATTTAGCTCTTGTCTGAACAGAAAATTGAAGTTAATCTAAGCTCCCGCTTCCTCTCTCAGCTGAAAACACTCATCATAGTGGGTTTTATCAATGGTCTCCATCCTTTTTCAGGCCACAGGTTGGTTTAGTGTCAATATTTTCATGGACAGGGCTGCACGAGGCTGAGGTGGGCGTCCGATTCGTCTTTTTTTTTAGCTTCTAATTTTTGAGGGTGCAATTTGTTTTGTAAAATCTGTAACATCCCTGCAGTTGGTTTAAACGTTATTTGTACACTAGATTTCCAGTAGAAAACTTTAAAATGTGACACAGATTGTCCTCTGACCTTTAACTGTCTGAAGCCAAAAGATCAGACGCCGACTTCAGCTTCGTCTGACTATTAAGGAGCGACTGATACAAAAAACGTCTCTAAAACTGGTATTTTCTAGTTATAATAATAAATATGACTCACAATTTTTAGCAGCATCTTTGTGTTAGACAGCTGAATGTTATGCATTTTTGTTTTGGTTTGTGGGAACAAATGTCGCAATAAATCTGTACTTGGAGTAAAGACTCCTGGTTTTTGTCTGTTAAAGGCAGAATTATTTTATTTTGAAGCCTCAGTGGCTAAATTTTGTGAAAACTTTCCAAATGCTGTTTGTTTTTTGTTAACCTAGCTTGTGGGGTTTAAATTTTGTGGTCGGAGCAGCCGCTTTAAGAAAGTAGCAGATGGATTTTCCACACCTGTCCGAGTGACTTGATATGTGCCAAGAATGAGTCAGATGTGGTGATGAGAATCCAGTCGTTTTCCAAAATAAAACTTCCTTCAGAATCAGATTAAAAACAAAATGGACACATTTTGTCGTGGTTTTTTGTCCTCTGTACCAACTGTCCCCCAGACTGGTATCGGTCCGCGACCTGGAGGTTGGCCGTGTATGAGTGTTGGCGTCAGGTTTGGTCTCTTAATGCTCGCAGTTACTTCACCTGGAAGTGGGTTGTGCTGACTGGATGTTCTGAAAAGTGTATTTCAGAAAGTAGGCAACTGAGGGAGAAGCCACAATTTTTCAAGCGTTTTATAGATTTAGATGTGGCTTGGTGAATATAAACTTTTATAGTTTGTGTCTAAGCTCATTTTCAAACCATGTCAAATCTCAAATTTTAAAGATGATAAACTAAAACCGAAAACTGGATTTTCTACTAATGTTTGAAAGAACTTCACCACAGAATAGTTTGTGTCTAAGCTCATTTTCAAACTAATATCTAATATCGACCTCACTTCAACATCAACTTTAGTTCAAGCTTTGAACATCGGATTTTAATTAGATGTTACAGGAATGTCTAGAACAGGAGCAGGGTTTGAATTTTTATTTTACATTTTTTGTGTACTGTGTACTTTATCTTTTTGCCATGTACAGATTCATTTATGTGGAAATACACTTTATTTGTACCTATTTTTACTTCCAAATACGGGGACATATTTCTAACAATTTGCAGAAAGAGTTGAGTCTGACAAGATGACAGAGGACTTTGTAGGGATGCATGCTGCAGATTTTCAGACCATCAGAAGCACAAGCAGAGAAGAAGAGGTGGAGAACACGGAGCTGCTCTGGATTAAATGTGAATAAACTCGACCCGTGTTGTACTTCCGTGTTGTTTTAGCAGTTTTTTTCTCTGCTTTAACTCTTGTTGTGAATTTATACAATAAATGAGAATTAATTGGTAATTCATTTAAAGGGGCCAAAGCATGAAAAACCATCTTTGGGATTTTAAGTGCATTATACTGTTCATTCCTCACTATAAACAACCTCCATGCGGTATTTTGATCCGTTCAGGCCTTTCTGAGTAATCCTCTAAAAACCTGTGCTCTCTGCAGCAGCCCCTCCCCTGACCACGAAAGCGAGCGGGTTCTCACGAGCTGACGTCATAGATCGAGGACAGCTCCTCTGAAAAGTTCGGATGTTTGCGTGCATGCATGGACATGTGAAGAGTCCACAAAAATAACTCATATTTCATAAATAATTTGTTTTTTAGTGTTCCAAAGGTTATATTTGATCATATATGTTGATATAATTTACTCTGAAAGGCTTTAGAAAATCATGGTATGGCCGCTTTAATGATACCACAACAAATGAAACTATAGGAAAATGAACTCAAAGGTAAGGTAGCTTCTGAAATGACTCAGTATAAAATAATGTTTAAGATTTGTGGAAAACATCTTCATTAACCACATTTGGACCACAATAAGTCTTTATGAAAACATTATGTGGACGTTGATACTCGACTTTAGCTGGAAGTAAAAAAAATGAAAACAACACGTCGGATGGCGTAACGTTCTGCACCCTCTGAGGACCAACACCCAACATTGATGACGGCGTGTATTTGACGTCTTCACCGCACAACTTTGAACAGTGGTTTAGGACTACAACCAGGGGGTTTTACGTGATCGGGCCTGATCATTAATAAACGATTAATAAATGTTTTAAACTGACAGAAAGTGCCCCTACTGGTTTGTCTCAACTTAAACAACAACCTACAAAAGAGATTATTTTCTTGTTGATGAGAATTAAACTGAGATGGCAGAGGGACATCAGCCAAGACACCGTCTACAAAGTATCAGCTCATGGAAAAGAAAACATAGATATGAGATGGTCACGAACTCTCATCATTATATTTAGGCTACAACAAGAATTTTGAAAAAAAGTAAGGAATTACAAATGGAGATATGAATCATATGTGATTAAAAATCATTCAGAACGATACTGCAGGCATGAAATGTTCCAATGCCGATCCTGAGACCAGAGCCCTGAAACCTCCATGAAATGATTTTATACACTTCTGCAGATTAATATTACAGAATGTGTGCTTTTCTTCCACAGATAAGTTTATCAGGTGTGTGTTAAAGATATGGAAGAAAGTGTAACATATGTTATCTTTCATGTTTTCTTCTGTATGTCAGTGATGTCCAGCTAAAGCATCTAAGGATCTTAATGTCTCTTTAAAACCCAAAAATGTATGAAGATGACCCCCTGATGTTATTATCTGAAAGTATGAGAGTATTCCTAAGATGTAACTAAACCAGCACAACGAGGTAATCAAAAGAGGAGCAAGCTGAGATGCAATCCGAGTTATTTTAAATATGGAAAGACGAACTTCTTTTGGATAAGAGGAGAATTTGAAAATAAATCTGTTTGAACCTGAGACGACGACTTTTACATTTTGATAACGATTCATAGGAGGAGCTTTTCTGTGTCGCAGTGAAGGGAAATGAACTAATCATAAAAAATAAAACCTGCTCTTCAGATCAGTCGAGGCGTCTTTATGAAGCATCCATGAGAACAAACTTTATAAGCAGGGGCGGTTTATGGATTACTGCACATGCAAAACTTCCTCAGTTCACCAAACATGTTGAATAAAACGACACGCAGCTACAAGGAAACGCCGAACTTCATGCAAGCATTCAGCTTCTTCAGGTTAGAAGGGGCGGAGCTTAGTAAAAAAAGATGCTTTTGGAGGGCTGGGAGAAAACAAACATTTTTAATCATCATGTCTGAGTCACTACATTTTACTTTCTCTATTGGTTTTGGAACGAAGAAACGCAAAAAATACAAAAAAAAGTGCAGCTTTTCATTCAGTGGAATGCAGGAGATGAAGGAGATGATGTACGGGGATGAGCAGCAGAGCAGACTGAAGCCATGCCAGCAGAGACAAACATCTACTAAAGGCGGGAAAAGGTTTGCACAAAAACAAAAATGTTTGGTTGATTTGAGCGAAAATGAAGACATGCTGCAGGCGGGAGGGAGGAGGACTGAAAGAGATGATTAGTGGCTCTGCCTGACTGTTAGAGTAAAAAGGTAAAAGGTGTTTTTTTTATTTTCCCACTAATGATTTACAAAATAAATGTGTCAATTTAATACCTGCTTGGTGGTTAAAAATGTTCAGATAGAGCCTTAATGATTAAATATGGATTCCTACAATAATGAAAAAGTGCTGAAACGCTTCTGTTTTTTAAACTGTACCTTCTTGTTAAAAGCCCAGATTTTGTCCCACTCCATGTTCACCACTGACCTCGACCCACCCTAGAAAAAAAAAAAAAAAAAACATTCTGTTTAGTCAATTTGATCATCAAATAAATCAAAATGTGTTTTTAAAGCACTTTTCATACATAAGTAACATCATTAAAACATGTTTCTACACGAAACCAGAAGCAAAAACAAAAACCGTCAGACACAAAAACCCAACCCAATATAATGAAACACAAACGATACATGAATAAGATGTGACAGTGAAATCTGGCTTGATAATTAAATTAACAGAAGTGGCTTGATGCATATTTGCATCAATGGGGGTTAATGGAAAGGTACAGTTGCTGAAAGTGAATTAAAAAGATAAATAAATGAATACTAATAAGTAAAATAAGAACAAATAGTCTTTTTTAAATCAATTTACTTGTTTTACATCATTGCTTGTGGTGTATCCCACTTTGTGTTACCAGGTATGAAAAGTAAGGATGTGAGGTCGTCCCGATCAGAATCTTTTGTCCCGGTCCGATTCCGAGACATTTGATTTTGATACTGACACCAAGTCCCAGTCCAATACTTTTGCACGTCATTAGAAAAAAAAAATGAGATTAGCAGATCTGGGTCGGTCACTGTTCATATTTTATTCACCTTTTTTTTTTTACCTTTTAACCCGTAAACAGAGAACTTCTGTGGCACTAAAATGTTGCGATTCTTTCACGATATACAAACTTCAACGAGGGCATTTATTAGAGATAAACTTGAAATACACAGTCCTGCTAAAAATAATAATAATAACAAATGAAGAGTATGAAACCACATGATCGAACCCGATTTCATCTCCAATGAAAAGCACTAAATGAATAAAGATTGATTTAATGCAATAATGTGTTATATTTATTTATATAAAAATTTAGGAATATTTATATATATTCTACATTTTAGCTAAAAGCCAGAGTAGCTCTTAATAATAATAACCCAGGCTCTTACATTAACTGTGACCGTTTACACAATTACTGTGAATCAGCTGACAGTGACGTGGAAAAAAGCAACAAAATCAGCTGATTTACATCAATTCTGCATATACTTCACTACTGAAAATTGTTCAAATTAGTGAAAGGCTGCTTCTCCCTGATTCAGCGTCAGCAAGACTTAAACAGTTGACCAGTTACAGCAGTTGAAAGAATGTCAACACTGTAGTTAAAACATGAAGAGTCTTTACAGCCCTGCGGCATGCTGGGAGGCTGTTCCACAGGCGAGACCGCCTCGCTGTGTGTTTTGGTTCTTTATTTATGTTTAGAAATATCTATAAAAGGCTGAAAACAGTCCGAACACCATCAGCCAAGGTGCACGTTTATGCTGTTCTAATGAAGACTGACCTGGGCTGCTATGAACTGCTTCAGACCCTCCACGGTCATTCCCCTCCTCAGGATCCCCCTGACGGTTGGAAAGCGAGGGTCGTCCCTGGAAAACAGGACCACAGAGGAGGTGAACTCATCCGCTTTGGCCCCACAGAGGACAAACCAAACCAGCCTCACCATCCATCCACGTATCCCTGGTCAACGAACCAGGTGAGCTTCCTCTTTGACAGCACGGTGTTGTTGAGGTTGAGTCTGGCGTACTCCCAGATGTAGGGCTTCCTGAGCTGCAGGGCGTTGATGATCCAGTAGAACTGCTGGTCTCGGTCGTGGTACTCTGTGGTCCTCAGAGCGTGCGTTACACCCTCCAAGCTGTCCACGATGGGGCAGGCGAAGTCGTAGGTGGGGTAGACTCTACAAAAATATGTGGTACTTTAGCAAACAGCATGCTGGGAAATACAAATGTCCAGTTTTTTTATCTCTAATTATTTCTTTGAAGTAACAGAAACCAGTGGCATGAAACTGTCACCACCGTGCTTCGCTATGCAGAATTTTTTACCAGAATCCGAGGGGGTGTCTACTTTTCTGTAAAGTGTAGAGATCTATCTTTAAAGATCCTCTCCAGTGAAAATCCTGTGTTCTGTGTTTTTAACGTGTTCTTGTGGCATTTTTCTTTTCGATAATGGAGAATATTTATGGAGAAAATTAAGCTCAAAACTGCATCTATGATCAGAAGAGGAAAAAATGCAAAAAGAGTTCATTTGTGATGTTGAAAATATGCTGGGCGGGCCACAACCCCCTGCTTTCAGCATGGGGAGGGGAAGGGGGCGGGCTTTCTCTGGTCCCGCCCACAACCGTGACGCCAGTTTCTAATGAAACCAAGATATTGAAAAATGATTTTAGCTGAAAACTCGTTTTGAGGTATTTTCATTCAACTTTGTGACATTGACTCACAGTAAAATATCAAAATACAGCAAAAATAAAAAGTGGCTTCATGAAGTTTTCCTATCATAACAGACTTCCAACCGTTACTTTTACATCACCAAGAGGAAATGTCTTCAATCTTAAACGATTAAAGAACAAAACATCAAGTCTGGAGTGTTCTAATTTAACACGTTAAAAAGTAGGTGCACGTTTCTGAGCAATCACATTAAAATATTTACCACAAACTTCTTATTAAACTTCTTATGTTTTCAGATGAGTTCCAATAAAACAGTTGGACTTGTGTTTTCTTATATTTTTATATTTGAGCAATAGACTAAAAATGAGACTAAAGCGATTAAAAAAAAGAATGCATCAATTTGTCTGTAATTAATTCATTGAAACAAACGTGATAGTTTGACGCCCCTAAGCATAATCCTACTGAAAAGAGCACAGGGAACATTGAAAATGGATCAAAAAATGATCGGCGCCGGTCCTCCACACACATATGTAAGCAGATTCTGGTAATAAAATTGGTTCCTGAGGCTTTTGTGAGTTTATGAAAGTCAAAGTACTTGTAGGCGTCTCCTGTGCGTGGATGGGGGGCGTTTTTGCAGCGGTACAGGGTGGGGTCTCTCAAGCAGCCGTTGTTGGAGCTCATGTCTATCTTGGCTCTCATGCAGCAGGTCTGGCCGTACTCGGTGCCGGCTTTCATCTCCGCCCACATCTTCATGTTCTGCTCCACAGCTGCGGGGAAAGAGCAGGGTCAGCGTGGACTTCTGGGTAATCGATCAGAGCGAACCTTCTCTTGAATCGTACTGTTGTTTCTGCATTTGGACTCTATCCGCTGCTCCCGCTCCTGCTTCATCTGCTCCGGGGGCGTGTTGTCGATGTAGGCATTGCCCTCGGCGAGCATCTTCTCGGCCAGTCGCATGATGGTGGGGAAATGATCACTGGTGAAGGTGAACTGGTCAGGGTGGATCTGGAGCATGGAGACATCATCCAAGATCACCTGAAGCGAAGACAGACGGTTAGGAAGGTGGCGCCGTGAGCTCTGGGCATTGTTGTCAACGGCTCACCTTTTCAAAGTCCTCCTTCTCCTTCTCGGGGTTGGTGTCGTCAAAGCGCATGATCAGCTTGCCTTTGAAGGTGACCTGGTAGTGCTGGTTGAGCAGGGCCGCCTTGGCGTGGCCGATGTGCAGGTACCTGCTCACAGAAGGACGGTGCAGGTTAGCAAGGCAGCGTCTCTCTTTAGAACCTCTGAACTCACACTGAAGCGTTACCCGCTAGCCTCAGGAGGGAATCGAACCACCACCTTTCCCATCTCAGCCCCGGGAAGCTCCACAAACTTTCCCAGATCTTGCTTTTTTTTGTCCGACTGTAGAAAACACAAAAATGTTTCTAAACTAGAATTCTCTTTTATCATGTGTTGAATTTTAAAATGAGCTGTTTCAACTTTTACATTTAGTTAATGTGCAAAAGCAGAAATTGTTTTTTTTTGTTTTCTACTATGGCATACAGCTTTTTTTTGGTTTCCAAATTCCAAATTCCAAGAGTGATATTACTTACGTTGGCTGTTTTCGCCTCAGCTTTCTTACTGACGTACTTGTTTCCCACAACAGAGAAGGGAACCTGGGAGCTCAGGAAAGAGAACCAGCGGCTCACGTGCGGCAACGAACCAACCTGACTAGACCATTCGTTGTTACCTGCAAAAAAGAAAAGCAAAATGACGTTTCGGATTTCACAAAACATAAAAAGACAATTTATCTAAAGGCTGAGCTTGAATCAAGAAGTTCTGTTCAATCACCAAAGTGCAAACATGACTCAGTTAGGAGGGGGTAGCTGACCCCCGCCGTGCTCTCTTCTGGATCTCCGTAACTGCCTGGAGCTTTGGAGCGGGTCTCCTTTGGGGGGCCCTGGCTCGTACCCGGGGCTGGGGTGGGGGGGATGCTCAGAACTCCTGGGTGGTGGTGGGCGGCTTGTATGGGGTGGTGCCCCACGCTGGGCCACCTGGCGCAGTGGGAGGCCTGCTCTCCTGGCTGGGCTGGGGCTTGCATTCTGTGCTTCCGTACCTCACTGCGCTCGGGTGTTGGGGGCCCACGTGGCGGTCCTGCGTGCCCTGGTCTGGGTGCTTGGCCGGGCTCCCTGGCGGGCGGATCTCCTCTGTTGACTCACTATGGGTGCGGGGACGGGCCCTGGTTGGCGCTGCTGTCTCAACGGGGGTCTTGGTGTGGGGATGTCTGGGAGCTCTCCTTCCTTTTTTTTTTTTCTTTCCATTCCTTCATCCACTTCAGCTTAACATAACATTCATCTGAGCACAGGCGTCGACTCACCTTTGCACCTTCAAATAGTGTGCGTGTCAGAATGTAATGCTTTACATGTGTTGGTTGGTATGTGTGTGAACTGGATGTGGACAAGTTTGTGAACACTCTTGGAGCCGTCAAGTATGTTTGTAACAGCTGAGTGTGTGGACAGGCCCCGCCCATTTTAGACCAACTCTCACTATTGTAATGGGTATAGGCTCCAGCATTTTGTTGCCTGTAGACTTATAACTACACTTTCCCTTTCCATTAGTCACCATCTAACATCTATAATTCACCCCCCCCACTCTCTTTTCCATCAGGTCCAACAAAAAGAACACAAACAAAATTAATATTAATAAAGTTTGGTTTAAATTACAAAAGGGGCTTATACCAACATACATTTTGTGTTGCCAATGATTTATAACCCCCGATTGTAAGAGTAAAATCTGTCTAATGCAAGAGGTTCACAGCTCATATCTGTTTGGGCAGCTGTTGGACAGGACAAGTTTAAAAATAAATAAATAAATAAATAAATAAATAAATAAATAAATAAATAAATAAATAAAGGCTGAGCTTGAATCAAGAAGTTCTGTTCAATCACCAAAGTGCAAACATGACGTTTAAAACTGACAGCGACTCTTCTTTTGATTTCAGATCAGGACTTTGAATGTTTGAACTACTTTGAACTAGAAGAAGTTTTCCTAAGTCTTCTTGCAGTTTTTTTCAGGTGTCTTTTCCTCAAAAAGCAGGTGGAACATCCTCAAATACTCAACGGATCTTCCTAAACAGTGGTTCCCAGCCTTTTCCAGGCCACAGATCAGTTTAATGTCTGACAATGGTTTTAGGACCGGCCTGTACGAGGCTGAAGTGAGCGTTTGATTCTTATTTAGCTTCCAGTTTCCCTTCATTTTTGAGGGTAAAGTTTATTTTTATTCTATGTTAAAATATCTGCAGCTGCTTTTAACTTTATTTGTACTCAAGATTTCATCCAGGAATCCCTAAAATGGGATATAGATTGTCCCTTAAACCGTAACTGTCAAAATGGAAGATACAAATTTCGACGCCAATTTCAGCCTCGTACGACTATTAAGGTGTGACAGAGAAATACACAAATTTTTCTACAAAAAAAAATTCCAAATTTGTTTGTTTTTGGTTAAGTTTGTTAGCTTGTGGGGTTTAAATTTAGCATTCCTCGCAGATGGATTTTAAAAACGTGACCGAGCGACTTGACATGCGTCAAGAATGAGTCAGATGCAAAAGGACCGCGTTGAAGACATCAAGGTCCAGAACAAGAAGTCTTCTCACATTACTTAGAAAAACTATTTTAACTAGCGACCCCAACAGTTCCCGTTTTAAGCTTTAATTAAAGTTTTTTCTGCAATTCTGAACGCTGTTGGGTTAAGGTGAAGTAAAATGTAAAATTTCAGCTTCCGGTCGATGATGTTGGCGACATTTTGCCTGCAGCCAGGTCCCTCTCGATATAGTGGCTAGAATCCAAAGTAAAACTTCCTTCAGAAACAGAATATAAATAAAATGGAAAGAAACGCAGGTCATGTTTTTTTCTCTCTGAGGTCCGGTGCCAATTGTCCCACAAAGATGTTCAAATCTGAAACTTCAAACCTAAAAGCTGAAGAGAATTTCATTCTCTTTAGTGGAAGATTACACGCAGACACCTTCAAAAATGACCAATAACCAACAATAGTTGTTATTTACCCATTATTTGCCGAGCAAATGTGTTGTTTGTGTTCACACAGTGAAGAAACTGATTTAAAACACCCATGATGCAACAGTCCTTTAAGTTTTAAGCAAAAATGCAAAAAAAAAAGAATTGTAAAGCAGGAATCATTCTTTTTCCATCAGCAGATGAAGTGGTTCACACTAAGAATATGCTCTACTAACCTTTGAGGACAGCCCAGACAGACAGGTCAGCCAGCGTGAGGCCATGCCCAACCAGGAAGGTCCGCAGGGAGAGGGCCTTGTCCAGCTCCACCAGCGCTAATGTGCGACTGGACGGATCACCAAGGCGACGAGCGCTGAACTCCAGCCAGTGGTCCACCTGAAGACACAGCTCATGTAAAGTTAACAGGCCCCACAGAGGGACGGGAGGGAACAGTCGTTTTAACGCACTTCAGTCTCCTCCATTATGTTGGCTCCATAGAGGTGGAGAGTGGGAGCCATCCGGGCCAGGTACCGGCTGATGGAGGTACCATCTCTGAACTGGACTGAACTGAAGAAAAGGTTCAGACTGAGACATCCAGAAAGCAACTCAAGCAAAGAACAAAAATGACAGTAAAGTCACCCACTCTGAGATGGTCAGCTTGGTGCTCTTGCCTTCCTCTACTGACACCTGCACAAAGCTCTTCACATGTTCAGCAGCCAAAAGAGCTCCTGCAGCAGCACAAGAAGCAAACATTTCTTACAGAGTATCAGGTCTTGTTTAAAGTCCAACTCCCATCATCTTTTGATCTATTGTAAACCGTTCATAGAGGTCTTTTAATTATGATTATGCCGTTTTCAGCCAAAATCCAACACCCTATGTCGTTTTCTAGAACAGTTTCTGAAGAACGGCAGGAGTTCATCAGAAATTCTCCTCTGAGTTGTGGGCGGGACTGTTGGTGCAGAGTAAGCCTGCCCTCATTTCCCACCATCCCTTTGTCTATGGTCTCTCCCTCTACCTTCCAACCCCTCACAGCCCTAACTTACCACCAGCGGTGCAACAAAAATGGCGAGCAATATCAGAGCTATCCAACCGTAGAGTTTTGAGCCAGATTCCAGCTCAGACGAGAACTACAAAGACGTAGATGGATCTAGTCTTCTACAATGAATGTATCGGAATGGAGCGGAGCAGGAACTTTGGCCCACCCAGTGTTTTTTCTGTGCCATAACTAAACTCACTTTCAAACGGCATTTTTTTTAATTGCTTCTGATTCATAACGATTTGAATAAAATCAGAAATGCAATTTTGAGTTAATTTTCTTTATATATGGCCTCCCTCATCAGAAAAATGCCACAAGAACAGGTTAAAAAAAAACAAAAACACAATTTTCATTGGAACCAAGTGGAAATCCCAAAAATCTTTGTCAATAAAAGTTACTAAGTGGGGAAAAACAGTTTCCTATGAAACCAAAACTGACAGATTTATGCTGTTTCTGCTTTTTACAGCTCAGATTTTAAAAGTTGCTTTTTTCATTCTTATTTTTCATGTTAAATCATGTAAATGTTAAGAATGCACCGCTTGTTTTTATTAAAATCTATTTCTATCTAAAAATGAAGTGTGACACTACTGTGGAAAGCTGTTTTATGAACAAAAACATTTGGTTTTCGAAGTGGTATATTCATCCCATCTATTGGTTACAACTTAACTGGAATTCCATTCAACATGCAGAAAAAAACAACAGAAAACTTTGACTTCTAACAAATCTATTGGCTAAATTAGCTGTTGTGTCACATAAAAATATCTAAAAGCACACGAAATTTTCACTTATGTTTGCTTTAAGAAATATTTATATGTAATATATCCAAAAATAGTATTTTGATTGCAGCACCCTAGTTTAGATTATCATTAGATCTAACAGTTGGAGGTTGTTTATGCAGCACTGAATGAGTTTTACCGACATTTCCCCATAAATATGCCTTTACACAATGATACCCCCCAATAAACTGTCATAATTTGTAGCTGGGATGGTTTTAAGTTAAGATGTGACAGTGTTACACCCTGCACTTTTGAGGGGTTTGTCAACACTCAGCTAAAAATGCACAACTGCAAAGTTACTTTCATCATCCTTAGCATCCTAAAGAATAGACCTGGTTAATATGAAAATCAGTAGTATGTTATTTAGCTGCTTCTACAGAGAAAAACAGAATCAAGCAATTTTTTTTCTTTCCAGTCCGACCTGCGAGCCAGCCTCCAAAAATACTCTGCTCATCCAGGAATCCACGTTTCAACGTGCTTGCATCAGCCTGCAGTTCTCACTGCAGACAGCTGGGGGCGCTGCCGTGCAGTTTTGGGGCTTGATTCAACAAACTTTGATTTTCCAAACACTAACACGCACTTAGAGGCATTTTACCATCAAAAGAACAACCGCGTTTCTGCTTAAAACACTCTTTAATAGTGCATTTGCTGGATTTTGACAGGTTTAATGCTACTTGGTTAGCTAACCTGGGTTAGCTTGATCTGTTTACCGACAAATCAACGCCAAATTTTCAGCTCCATATATGTTTTCAATCACAAAGCTAAGAAAACTGCAGCGTCTCGGTTCTTGTAACAACAAAAGGTGAACGGAATTAGCCAGGTGGACACATGGAAACCGGTTAACAGAGTCAAAACGCCACGACTGCAAGCTCACCTAGAGGAGGGTCGCTGGTATTGATGATGAGGTTTAAAGCCATATTTCCACAACGTTTTTCTCAGCAAATCAAACAGATGTTAATCAAGCCAATGGACAGACCATATGAACAGACATGCACGAGCTCCCTTCACCACAACCGGAGATGGCAGCTGCTTCGTGTGATGATGATGCGGCTACTCACCAACGGGAAAGCGCACCAGACTGCCACCAACAGCACGGGAGGAAAACTACAGGTGTTGCTTTTTTTTGCCTTCAACTTTATTTACAATCAGACAAACAGCAACAAAAGCATGTATTGAAAAGTAAAAAAAATATTATGACTATTAAAAATTGCCTATTTTTCCTGAAAGTAAAGAAACTCATTAAAATTCTAAATCACATCCACCCATTGAAAGAACTTTTGATATTATAATTTAATATTAATGACAGTATGTGTACATTTTGTTAAAAAATTGAATCCAGACTACATTTGTTTTACTTTTGTCCCCAAAAGCCATTTATGTTTTCTACATAAATGGCTAAAACCATTATCCCACCATTACCAACATTTTCACTAAACAACATCAGATTTGGCATCATATTAGAAAATAAAGTAGAAAAGGTAGGGGGCTAAAAACAAATGACATCAACAAACAATGTTACAAGGCGTGTAACAAAAATTAAAAAGAAAGTGTTTCTATTTGAAATAATTAGTTATTTAAAGCATAGAACTCAAATTAGAAACAGATTTTTAATGGACAGATTTTTAATAGACTTATTAAAATTTTCAAAGTCATAGGTTAAAATAGGGGAAATGGCTTCCCACTAGTAGCCTATATTTACATTTCCAAATGGCTACAAAATTGGAATCCAACACTTAAAACTTCTCTAACTGCTAGCAGACTTAGTGGAGATCAAATATTTGAGCATAATTGGCATCAGTTTAAATAATTGACTAATGAGAATTTATTGTTGAATCACTTTTCAAGGAAAACATTGTTCTTGTTGGATGTAATGCCTCTGTTGGTCCAGGTATATTATGTGGGCAGTGAGAAGTTGTGCTTATAAATAAGAGAGAAAGCAAACAATTTGTACATTTTATGCATATTTTAGAAGTGTCATAGATTCAGATCAGCCAAAATTTCAAACCACCTATAGTGGAGTAAACCAATGAGAGGATAATGTTCCATTTAGAAAAACTATCAAATAAAAACCTGTTTAATCAATTTTTATTTTATTTATTTTTGTAATGAACCTTCATGTTCCAAATAAAATCCTTCAGCATTCTGTCTGTTCTTTTGTAGGTGCAGTAAAGACGCATAAGAGAGTGAGCAGTATGGGGTTCCGTTTGTGCCAAGAGCAGGACATAAAAGGATCAGTTTTCCACCTTTAAAAGAAGGATTCTGACTTTTAGGAAGAAATCTCTTTGAAGCCTTATGTATAAATTTCAGGTGTAGCATCAATGTTAGCATTTCACCTCCTCTTCTTTCCTGTTCTTCATCCTCTGAACACTTCATCCTCTGAACAGTTGTCAAACACTTTACAGGCATTGTCACCTTCAACTTGAATGGAGTTTAGAAAGGAATTAGTAATTTTTAGTATCCCACGTCCATGTAGTGTTCTCAATATTCTGGAGCCAAAATAAACACTACTTAAGCTCTTTATTTGTTGTATGAACTTAGTTAAATAAAGAAAACATATATGCTAGATTAAAATTATAGGCATCACCAACTTTATACTTAACTTTTCAAGCTGCTTTTTTTATTTACACGTATCCTTTTGTATTGAATAATTTGCTCATTCCAGCATCACATTATTCCTTTGTAATTGCTATATTGAAATAATCATGTTTCATTTTAAGTTTAGTTGACAAAAAAATGTTTTAGAAATAACAAACTAATTTAAAATTATTATTTTCCTGCCTAAAAAGTTCAACTCAGATTGTTTGTGTTTCCTTCCCAGACAGATTTCCACTCCTGGTTACTTCTCTATAAAATTTTCTTCACACAAATATCTGGTATAACAAAAACATTTCATACGAACACAAATCTAATTTCAATAGAAAAGTGGTTTCAGTCTCGTTTACAGGTCGGCTGTAAAAACAGATCTCTTAATGTAATACCCCTGTTTCTCCTGCAGAGGGTGCTACGGTGTTTGCAGATGTCCTCTCTGGAGTCTGCGTGATCTTCAAAGACCTACAGAGGAAAGATCAAACAATGCCTTCAGTTTAGCCTTTTATGATGAAAATAAAACAGAACTGCGTCTGATTATTATGAGTTCCGGAGTCGGCCTGAGTCAGATGTTCTATGACACCATGGGGTGAGGTTGTTGTCAACGGTAAGACCACCAAGGACAACAAAGTTTAGTGAAAAAAAAAAAACACTAACTAAAACTAACTTCCTCTTTGACACCCGCCGTGTCTCCCATTATTGACCGTAAAAGAGTCAACGGTTATGCGATGTAAACACAGATAATTTAGAACCGGGGGGGGGGGGAAGCAGTGCATGCTTTGAATCTTGCCAGCAGCCAATCAATTTCCTCAAATGTTGCCCCGCCCACATCGTGACTCTTAAACGGTGGTGTAGTTACCATTAACTTTACAGTCAACGGTCGTTACACGTACAAAATGCTGCGTTTATTCTTTCTATATTTGTCATTATTGTGGGCCGTCAGTTTTTCTGAGGCTGACTTCAAGTCTTTACCCAGGATAGTGTTCAAAGACACAGGTAGGACATTATCCTTTTAAATAAATACAGGTGCGGTTTCAGTTGATCTTCTACAAGTTATCTTATTGAGTTTTTATTTCCAATTTTAACTATTAGGCGTCCCAAAAGTAACTCTTTGACTGATACATATTTATTAAAAAAGTTTAATATTGTGTATACCTCTTTTGTTTTTAAAGCTTTATTAATTTTTGACATTTTGAACACTTTATAGCATCCCTGTCCTCTTACTCTTGTTAACTTCTTAGTTTCATAGCTTCTATTTCACAGTAAAAATATGATTTTTTATATTTTAAAATTGTTTATTATCACTGAATAGTCTTTATTTGAAATGTCTTCAGTTTACACATCTTCTGCAGTCGTTGTCTCCTTTACTCTACTGTTACTTTTGTAGCTCAGAAATATAAAGCGTTATTTATTTTTGTGCATTTTAATTTGGTGGGACAGGCAGAAACTGAAATATTTTAG
Organism: Oryzias celebensis; assembly: GCA_014656515.1. NCBI lineage: Eukaryota > Metazoa > Chordata > Actinopteri > Beloniformes > Adrianichthyidae > Oryzias > Oryzias celebensis. The sequence goes on from BNCR01000003.1 coordinate 4,858,812, forward strand.
TTGCTAGGTAACTGCATCCCTAACAGGGACCTGACAGTTTAAAGGATGGATCAGTGGATTACATTTACAATGATTTTTTTAAAATTGTAACTATTCTTTACATAATTAAATGAACATGAATGCTGCCTCTGTCCTGTAGTTTTTGTCTCAGGATCCACATAAGAGAATAAAAGAACAAGTACTTTTTCACAAACTCAGAATCAAGTTTTACTCCAATTGCTGTAGAGTTTTCAAAGAATCCAGCTTTCAGTCCTGTGTTTAATGTAGTATCTATTTTTAATAGATTAGTTTCCTCTTTACTTTCCCTTTAACTGCTGTTTGTGATGGAATGCAAATTAGTAGATAAAATATTTAAATTGCAAAGTTTATGTCTTTTTTGGTTCCTGGTCTCCAAATGACTCTAACATTTCACTTGTTTTGCTTCCAGAGGCTGTTTTTAAAAAGTTTCCTTTGCATGGACATGGTAAACCAGTGAAGGTCATCGCAGAAACACAACCAGACACCATTACATTTGTGGGACAAACACACCTGAGGATTTTCAACTTCAAGAACTCTGAGAAGGTAACGGATGCTTTCACAGCAAAGGGAAATCCAGAACTCGACAATACAGTTTAAAGCTGCACTGCAAACATGCTTGATGCTTTTTTACAGACTCCTGAAGAACAGAAGGTGGTGTGGGAGGATTGCAAAGATAAAGTGAGAAGTTCAGGAGGAATTGGAACAAAATGGTTTAGTTTCTGTGCAGAAAAATGAGAAATGTTCTTTTTGTTATTCAGGGATGTGACTACAACATCACTGTGGTTCACCAGAGGAATGGAACTGGGTTGACATTTGTGTGTGGAAGCAACCATGAGGAAACAAGTTGCTGTCAGATGGTAAAAACACAGTCAGACTTTTGTTTGGTGAACTAGTTGATTTCAAAAGCAGAAGCAAAACCTATTTCTTGTTAATTTATTCCTGTTTTTAAGAGATAATATCACAAGACTGGAAATTATGTAAATTTTTTTGTTTGTTTTTTCCCCCTAAAGACATGTCATTTTTCCCCCCAGAATTTAGCATCTAATCCTACAAAAGCCCGATGTTCTCCCTATGAGAAACTCCAAAATATTAGACAATCAATCAAGAGTTTTGTCACAAAGAAAGGGGAACATTCACTCTTCGTCGGTGAGTTTTTATTGTTTACAGAATACATTTTTGTTTGTATCAAATTACTCCAGACTATGCTGTCAAATATATTTTGATATTTGATAATGCGATTGCACCAGTTACTCCTGTCCACATCTAACAGGAACTTTTTCTTCCAGAGTCTGGAAATAATGTAAATCTTTACATGACCTCCTCTGGAAATGGTGAGAATGTTGGCATTCACCGCTTTGGGAATCAAAGGCTCTTACCCAACAGTCATAATAAAGGTATTTCCAGAAAAAAAAGACATCTAAAGACCCTGTTTTACGTTCATAGTTGAAGTTATTTGTGTTTTTTGTTGTTTTGTGTGTCTTTAGAACAGCATTTTGTGGGTTTGATGCACAGCAGGAGAAACAATTTTCTTCAGGACAGAATTTACGCCTTCTACAAGCAGAAAAACCAAGACAGAGAACTTAACAGTGATAAGTGGATCCCCTTTGTGAGCCAGATTTGCACAGTAAGGCCTGAAAAACTAGAAAATAATGTACATGTATAATGTACAGTAATGTAAATGCAACCGTATGTAGTTAAAACACTGAGTTTGATCTCTGGTGGCGCTTTAAGGCAGACATTGGCGGCCGTAAGAACCTACTGCAGTTTCAGTGGACCTCACAGATGAACGCTCGGCTCTTCTGTGGAGATCCAGAGAGACGACAGCATTTCTCTGAGCTGGTAGATGTGGCCATTGTGGATGCAGACAGATGGGAGGAAACCAAAGTTTATGCTCTCTTCAGGAATGAATGGTAAGACTCCAATGTAAAAAACAAAAAACGGTGCTGCTTGTAGGTCAAAATCAACAGGTCAGTCTTTGAAGTTTCACATGAGGTCAATCACAAACAGTTCAGGTTACAGTTTCTGTTCAAGTTTAAAGTTCCTAAAACAATCAAATTTGAAGTCAAAGCAGTTTTTTAGCTGATTGTGTGGAAACCTTTAGGAGAAAAAGTTCTGTGATCCCTGTTCTACTTAGTGTGTTTACTGCTGGGATTTTTCTGCCGTCTTAAGTGATTTTGTCTTGTTTGCGTCTCTACAGTCATCATGACTAAAATAGTTTTTGTTATCAGTGGGGTTTCTTGTTTGCAGCTGATCGATGTCTCACTGCTGTTTTTTTTCTGCAGGGGTGTGAGCGCCGTGTGCATGTACACTGTAGCAGACATTCATCAAGTCTTCATGAAGTCCCTTTTTAAAGAACCGCAGACAAAAAGCCAACCGAACAGGCCTCGGGAGGTGTGAAAGGACACTGACTGTAAGACCTCACATCCAGTCAAATGATCAGTTGTGAATTAAACTCTTTTTTTTGTATCTTTAGTGTGTTTCTGAAAGTTCCAAGATTGATGCAGAAATCTTAAAAAACATCAAGGAGGTGTCAGAGATGGAGCAATGGGTGAAGCCTGTGAAAAAGTCTCTCCCGCTTCTGGTTTATCGTCACAATTACACTGGGATCTACGTGGACGCTTCCCAGCACAGCAGTAACAGTCCCCACACTGTTATTTTCCTGTCTTTAAGTGAGTGGAACTATGAAATAAACCTGCATTTGCTTTTACGTTTGATCCCTGAGGGTTGCTTTAGGTAGAGCCAATCACAATGGAGCATATTAGCAAAAGTTTTAGCCACTGAGATATTTTACTAGCAACCGGGCTGCACTGTTCTCAGTCCGTTTCGACCGAAGCGGGCAAAAGCAGTCTGCGGCGATGTGGACTACCCACTGACCCGTTTTGAAACACAGACTGAGGAGGCTAACAGTTTGTGTAAATCTTCGTATGTGTATAGATCTGAATAAAATCACATCCATTTATCAGGTATGCATTACGTTTCCTATAAAATGACGTATTTATTCATAGAAAAGTTTCAAATGTTGTTCATCTGTTGCTGCTTATACAAAAACATTAATACCACGACCTGGGTCTTATTTTTCTGATAATCAGAGTTATTTTCCTTTTAAAATCAGACTAAAATTAAGCTTTTTATGGTCATTTTACTGTCTCTACTAAGCGGTGTCCCATTGTTTACAGACCATTCCAACATGGCGTCGCTCTTTACGTATCTTGGACAACGGTAACAGGCTAGCATGCCATCTCGAGTAATATATCTCATTGGTGTTAGCTAGCAATCGCTTGCTAGCATTTGCAATGCTTCTCTTAATTTGCTCAATTTGTTTTGTTATAATGTATCTTTTAATTTGGTGCTGCACGGTGGTGTAGTGATTAGCACTTTTGGCTGACGGTGAGAAAGGCCTGGTTCAAATCCCTGCCGGGTCCGTTCTGTGTGAAGTTTGGATGCTCTCCCATCCATTTGTAGGTTTTCTCTGGCGGGTTTTAGCTCCATAACAATCACTTTGTTTTTTTTGGTCCAGTGGGGTAATGGGCAGGTCTATGTAATTTTTCGGTAGAATCTGCAAAAGTAAATTTCTTGATTTCCTAGACAACAGTGAGTTTTTTGTAAACCCCGCCCACATTCCTTATATATAGGACTTGTGAGGCGATAGATGAATATCCCAATGGAAAATGTCATCTTCTCAAGGTCAAAGGTCAACAAAACTTTAGTAGTGGTTGTAGACTTAAGCTGGTGGATTGTGTTTGAAATGTACTTTTATTGTGAAGATTACTCAAACATTCTTTCCCTTATTGCCATGAATGTGAGAATTGCCAAATTTCACAATTTACCTCACCATGGCCGCTTCGTTGTAGGTCCAGTGGCCATCCCATAATAATTTCAATGCTTCATTTGGATATCCCTGACATGTGTTCTGGTTTTCATTTTTGGATTTTGAACTGTTTTGTTGAGAGATTATGGCCCCGTTCATTTTTGTGATGATTTTGCCTGCTGTGATGTCATCATTTTTTGAGCGGGGTCTTTCACTATTTATAAAATTCGTGTCAATTTTGGTGAATTTTCAAGTCTGTGGCAGCGGCGACAGTGACATCAAAACGTGCGCAGTAAGAGAAGAGAGAAAGAAGAAGAAGAAAAAGAACCTGATACAATATGGTTCTTCAGTCTTTGACTGCTTGCAGGCCAGAATTATGATAATGTGTCTATTCCTGTTTAGTCCTAAATTGAAATGTGAACAAAATTGGTTTATTTATACATTGAAATCAGATTTTAGCTGTAATTTTTATTTTACACGTCATCAGACCATTGTACAGCCAATACAATTCTGCAACGTCATCACTAGTCGCAAGCCCCCATACCGATGTGACAGGCCGAACACAAATGGTCTCTACACCCGCCCTGCTGTAGGGAACCATCAGTACAAAGATCCTGTAAAACTCAACAGTGTTCAAGCAAACTGTTAAACATACTGAAATAATAAACATTAAAAGGGTTTAGTGTGTCTTCAGGCCACAAAAACAAAATGAATCATGTGAAAAGCCTTATGATCACACCATCACAAACATCACAATAGGGGTTAAGTGTGATCTATAATCAGTCACATGCTTAGAATAAACCACGCTTGTGTAAGTTTGTCACACTGATATCATCTCTAATCAGACTTTTTTTTTGTTTTTTTACTTATGAGAATTTAAAAAAGTTTTGAGCTCAAAAGTGACAGGAATTCTTTATGCACCTTAATGAATGGTCTGATTTCATGACACCTACAGTGTTTGTCCATTTATGGCCATGAAGAACCAAAACTTTAGCTTCTCTTTAGTTACAGGTTCCTGAAAACTCTGCTGTCATATAACACAACTATTAGGACCTAATTAGGGCGAAGATTTGGTTTGTTTTCAAATACATGTGGGCAACGCTGTAATGTGCATTTAGTGTTACATGTGGTCAGCATGAGTTTCCATCCGTTTGTGTGCTTGGTTGTATGTAAATATGTGCGAACAACATCAGCCATAAAGAAAACCGTTTGCTTTGATCTTCCTGATGAAACTCATTTATAAAAGTCAATCTGCTTTTAGTAAAGTCTTGTTGCTTTTTAATGTTTATCAAAAGTGTCTGTTAAATCATTTATGTCAATGATGAGGTGAAGGGGAGGCTTACAAAATACAACACACCTTAATGGAATGTGTGAGTCATTTGTGAGTCTGTTGTGTTGGTTGTATCTTCATCTTCCCCCTCGATTGTGTTTTTCCACAGGTAATGGTGGGATTCACAAGGCGCTGCAGACTGAAAACGACAATTTTCTCATTTCTGAGTACCGACCTTTTAACCATCACGCCCACATTGGCAGCCTCTTCCTCCACCCCCCCTCAGTGAGTAATTCATCCCCTCCCCACACGAGCATCCTCCCATTCATCAAACAGCTGAGCTGGAAACTGTGTTTCTTACAGGGAAAGCTGTACGTGAGCTCAAACAAAGAGGTGGTTGAAGTTGATGTGGTGAACTGTGAGCAGTATGGAAACAGCTGTGAGGACTGCATCCTCTCCAGAGACCCTTACTGCGGCTGGAACGGCGTCCACTGCACTGCAGAGAAACGGTAGCTAATGCGCCGCCGCTGCGTTCTCATGTCAAAAAGCTCACACGGGTTGTGTCTGACTTCCTTCACTACATAGTGCAGTATGTAGGGCTTTCGCCGTTTTGTAGAGCTGTCCACATACAATTCTGACATCAAGCGCAAAAAGAATTTCCCAGAAGTCCCTGCAAAAACTTGTGTGTGTCAATGTTCACTAGATTAGCAAATATAGACCACAATGCATTGCGTCTGAAGGAATTTCATGCAGAAAAATGTATTTTAAGTTTTTATCATCACAACACAAGAGATTCATGAATAGTTTTGGACGTCATCTTTGCCGTATAAAAACAAAAAGTTGTGAGCACGGCGTCTGAATTGCTTCTAAAATCCAGGACACTAGATAGTTAAACAGTTTCTTTGTTGTTAGGGAATGAGTTTGGACAAAGGTTATACAGCAGCTCAACTTGAATATAACTAATATAGTCATTTACAAACACTGTTATACTCTTAAACACATAATGAATACACACATGCTATTGGATAGTATGTGTGTAAGAGTGTAGTAGAGTTTGTGAAACTAAGTATGAATAAAGTCTCATTCTCATCCACACACTCAAACATCACAGACATACTCTACACACATATTTGTCCACATGTACACAGACATTTAGCTCAAACACAAACGTATGCACACAAACACACGACACGCACACTGTATATCTTTCCGTCATGCATGTTATTTGTGCAAAGATGAGCTGGTACCTGTGCTCATGTGAGTGTCTGTAGAGGATGATAGATTAGTTCAGCATTAAGCAAGACGCTCCAGAGTTTAGCAAGAGTTCCATCCTATAACACTTCCGTTATTTTCTTAGCACTTCTGTATTTTCAGAGACCAACAGGAAATGCTTTTGGTTTGACTATACACTGGGTGGGTTAGAGGTTAAAAGAAAACAAGATGTTCTGACTGGTTCCTACTAACTGACTAAGAAAGTAGACTTCTACATTCGTTTTGTGACATATTTCAGTGTAAGACAGCTGTAGTAATCCTCCACACCCATTTTTAGGAACATTGTTGCAGCAAGTTTACTTTATCATCGTGTTGGTCATCATTTGCATCATTTTTGACTAAAAAAACCCATAAAAAGTTATGAAGTAACTCCTTTGATAACTGTGTGTCTCATGCAACCCAGGAGCTTCAAGGGTTCCTCAATCAAAAAGCATAAAGTCACCGTCTTAGTCAAGGGAATTTTTGATCACTTCAGTGTTTTTGGTCTCTAACAATTGTTTCCTTGATGTTGAATTAAAAAAAAAAAGAACTGAAATGTTCCTGACTAAATAAAGAACAATCGATTCTCTTTGACACATTCTAGAATCATCTGGAGCGTCATGGTTCAGACCAAGCCGCCGACTTAACACTTCAACACCGCAACACCCTATTTAGCAAGAGTGTTACAAACAGGATCTGACTTGCAAAAGTGTGAAGCAGCTAATCTACGTGCCCCACACACACCTGTGATACGACAGATAGGGGCCGCTCGGGTGGGTTATTTCTGTAATGAAACAGTTCCACAAACACAACAACGAACCAGCAGGCAGTTCTGTTAAAATGATGACAATGAGCGTATGAAAGCACAAACTTGTACAACACTCCAATGATAATGCACAGTTTTGTGTCACATTTATTTTGCTGCAAATTCATTTTATTTCTTCTTTATTTGTTGTATTTTATCTGCAGGTTTTAAAGAATGCTAAGTTGTCTTTGTTCTTGCAGAGGCTATCAGGATATGACAGGAAACCATAGTAAATGCAATGAAAAATCATTTGCTCACCTCAAAGCAAGTTCGGAAAACTCTTTCAACTTTGGTGAGTATTAACCCAGAAGCCTGACCATAATACTGCCTCTACCAGTTAGAAAAATTAATTAATCTAAAAAAAAAAAAATACATAACATCGATTTTTTTAAACTTAAAAAACTAATTATGTTTTCTTAAGACAGAGCTCGATGAAAGACAAGTAAAATATAAACGTAACAAACATTGTTCATGAAATAAACACATTAAGTTATCTGATGTTACAGTAAAGTTGTGACTTGATGTCATAAACTTCTCAGAAATTGACCTATATTTGTCTGCTTAGTAACGCAGTCATCTTATTTCAAGAGAATATATTCAAATATTTCCTAGTTTATGAATAAAGGAAAAGAAAAACCCCAAACTCTGTTCTAAGTTTACATCATCCAGCTTGTCCTGTTTGTCAGAATTGCTGCGGCTGCTGCAGCCTCAAAGCTTTTATCTGCAGCGTCTGACACTGAAAAAGATTACCCAGAAATGAGAGTTTAGAAGTCAGCTCTACCTTTAACTGCCTTAAATGATAAAACTTTATCAAGTGTTTCTGTCCTGAAATTCTGATAAACATTCATGCTTTGCTGTTCAAACCCTGAACTTGTCTGCTCATACAAATGGTTTGGTAGTAGTTTGTTTTTGGACTTCATCCTGAAGCTCACGTTCCCTCAAGTTTAGAAAACAACCGGTTTCTGATTAAATAAAGCTTTATCAAACATTTGTCTTAACGCTACATTGCCTCTCTTTATTTATCCTTCAGGAGACACCAGGATCATTATTCCCTCTGGGTCCAGATATTTTTTGCAATGTCCTGTGTCTTCCCGCCATGCTGAATACACCTGGGAGACCTCCACCACCTCAAAGCCCTGCAGCATCCCAAAGGAGGACGAGTGTCTGCTTCTGATCGAAAGCATGAGCTCCCAGCAGGAAGGAGGTTATAAATGCACGTCAGTGGAGAAGAACTACAGCAAAGTGGTGGTAGAGTACCAGGTGAGGAGCACGGCGCCTGGCTGGACAGCAGCGTCTGGATTCATGTGGGTTTGTGTGGCTGCTGCACTGATGGGGACGTTCAGCTGGTAAAAGTCCGATGTGATATGAACAAAAACAAAGTAACTCTGCCAAAGTGAAACTTCTGGATCACTTTGCCAGTCCCAAGCCTGGATAAAAGAGGAGGAATTGTTAATTATGTTCATATTTTATTCTTTGTCAGAGCATTTTATATGAAAAGATATTTTGTGACATAAAATAAATAAAATAAAATGTATATTTCTAAAATAACTAAAATGGGAAAAGGCTCAATGCTGCCCTCTACTGGTCACAGATTGCAGTACAGCCCAGTAAAGACGATCAATTTTAATAACTTACAAAAGAAAATAACTTAACTAAATAACCAAATAACCAATAACCAAACTTTGAAGCTGTCCCATTGTCGCTGCAAATGTGAAGCAGAAACAAAGCTTTATACCTGCTTTGTTATCAGTGAGGGATATTCAAGCGGAAGGCTTTAGTGCAGCAGCACCTGCCTGTGAAAATAAGGTTTTGATTCTCATAGTTTTTCATCCCAAACATCAAAAATTTAACAGGAATCTGAGGCTCTCTAAAGTGCAGCAGCCAGACTGATGTTGAAGTTTAAATGTTCTTTATTTTTCTGTGAACTGCAGTTCTGGTTGATGCAGTTTGACATCCGTCTGTTGAATTTGTGATTTCCAAATGTTTCATTCTTCATAGTTGTGTTGTTTTCATGAATGTATTTTATCAAGTCTGTCACACTGGATGTCACAGACTACCTCAGTTCTGGCTTTCAGTGCAGGAATGCACATCCAGCTCAGGTTATTATGTTATTGAATGATTTGCTTTCTTTTGCATAATGCTGTGTCATAAAGTTGCACTTTAATGTAATTATGACATAAACTGTCATGTGTCACTTGAATTTTAACAGTGCTAAATGCTTTGTTTGCAATCACCAATTTGATTTTTGAATTGTTTTTTTTTTTTATTTAAATAAATTTTGTACAAAAAGGGTAAAAGTGTTGGACAATAAATCACTCCTGTTTTTACAGCTGCAGTTTTTGAATCCGTTCAAAGATGCCACATTTGTAAAAAACAAACAACAAAACGTGAAACTGCTGTGAACAACAGAGCTGCAGCCATAAAACATAATAAAACTAAATTTCAATGAACAGTTTTCCCCGTGTTGTTGGTTCTAGTTCCCAGCGGGAAAAAAAATGACATCACGAGGGAAACCGTCAAAAAATGAAGGAGGCCAAAATCTCTCAAGAGGCTCAAAAAGATGTCAAAGTCCAGCAGTGAAACCAAAACATACGTGTCGGGATATCCAAAGGAAGTTGGGAAATTATGGGACGCTACAGCTTGGTGGCCATTTAGTGACAAATTGTGAAATTTTGGTGATTAACATATTTTCCCACAATAAGGGGAAAATAATACGTGTTTGAGCAATCTTCATGAGATTTCACGTCACCAGGTTAAGTCAACAACCACAATGGAAGTTTCGTTGACCTTTGACCTTCTTTGGGAGGAGACATCAACTTGAATTAAAAAAAAAAAACTTTCAGTAACTGCTACAAATTTAAACTCCTTTGAGGGATTTCACTTGACTGCCTCCTAACTCCTCGAGCATCATTGAGAAACTATTTGGGAAAAAAATGATGTTTTAAAGTTTGTAGATTTTGAACGGCGTGTGGCGAGCTTGCAAAAGCGTTGCTCGCATTATTTATACCTGAATATTTTGAAAATGTAATAGTATGAATCCTTTGCTCAAGCTGGAAAAAATGATATAACAATACGATACGAGTATATTGGGAATGTGGGTGTGGTTATAAAAAAAAAAGCCTCTGTTGTCAAGGAAATCCAAAAATGTACTTTTACAGATTCTTCTTAAACGTACATAGACATGTTTGTCATCCCCAGGCAATCAAAAAATAAAATGGTTGCTATGGAGATGAAACCAACAGAAGAGCCACTTTTTGGAAAAAAAAGTTTTTTTTTCTTATTTCTTTTCTTTGCGTGGCGTGTAGCCATTGAACCAGTGAGGGCGGGTCAGGAGGGCCATCCCATGCTTCTAATAGCTCTAATGATGATGAGAGTCAAGAGAAAAAGATGCTGCTCCTTATCATCACACTCCCTCCACCAAAGGCTGCTCCAATCCCCATTCTCACTCTCAGTTTGACCCGAAAAACCACCTCCTGAAATCTCCAAAGCGTCCATGTATGATGAGGTAAAAACAAGAATAAACAACGACGCATTGTTCACGGCTCAAACATTCAAGTCATGGCAGGTTTCCTGCAGCACAGACAATCCCAACAGAAAACTGACATTTCTTCCTGCAAACTTTCACTTGACAGAAAAGCTGTTTTTGCATCAACATTAGTCAAGAATCCGCTCAAACTCTCAGTTTCCTCCATCGATTGTGAAATAGGAATCCCAAACAGGAACGGCTGAAGAAATGGACACAAGCAGAAATGAGATATAAAGTAAAACTTTATCATGACATACAAGTTTAAAGCCCTGAGAACCATATCTTTTATATTAACTAAGAACAAAACTGAATGTGTGAAAAACCACTTTGGAAAAGTGCTCCTCTTAAATACAATCAGCACAAACCAGTTTTTTACAAGCATTCGTGTGTTTTGTCCCATTTTTTTGTTTGTTTTAATCAAAGAGAAAACTAGAATATCAGTAATATCATTATTATCATGTCCATAATAACAATACAAAAATATGCACAAACCCCACAGCTGAATTAATATACGGAGCATTGTACAAGCCAAACAACATAAACTTGATAAATGAGGTATTCGATAACCACTTGCATATGCGCCTGCTTTTACACAGATCAGGTTAGTTTTTAAACATAATTTACTCAAAAAAAAAAAAAAAAAATCAAAAAGTTTCTGCAGACTTCCAGCTTCACAGCTTCCTGAGTGACGAGGCCCGGCCTGCAGCAACCCACCACAGAAACCTGAAAAATGCAAGAGGAGCGTTCAGCGAGGAGACGCCCGTCCCTCCCCTCACGCAGCCTCGAGGTATTGTTGTATGATACAGGCACGACACATCACATACAGTACACTAATCCACACAGCCGGCAGGACAGGAGGCGAGACGTCTCCGCAGTTGGATGCTGAAGCCCGCTCTGATCAGGCAGAGAGTCCTTCAACAGCAGGCCTGAGGCGGCGCTGGGGAGCTCCAGCAGCACCACCTGCAGCTTCTCTCAGGTTATTACAAGTCAGAAAAGTACGATGGGAAAGATAACTGTTCCTAAAACCAAGGTCCACCAGGACGAGAAAGCAAAAAAACTGAATAAATATCAAAACCTCCAGCATGAACTGGTGAAATGAACTCTGAAGACCAGACCAGATCTCACCTGCAACTACTTAAGGCAGCATCTATTCATCACCTTTATAAAATACATTTCTTTTCATCACAAAAGGTTGTAAAAAGTGAGCTGAAGGAATTCCGCAGCGCTCTCCAACCCTCAGTTATCAGCTGCATCTGCGAGACCAGACGGCTCAAATACAATCAAGTAAAAACCACCTGATCTGGCAGGTAAAAGCCTCACATTCAACACAGGTGAAGCTAGAAGGTCCACCCACTGCAGAAGCTCCGAAAATGCCTAAAAAAGTTCCTTTAAAATGATTCTGGGAAGTAAGACATGAAGATTTCTGAACAGGCCCATTATGGTTTGAATGCATGTCCTCCCCTCTTGCTTCCGGAGGGACAGGAAGTGGTCGCAGGAGCTTCCAGGATTGTACAGAGACCCGGCGTTCTTTGGTAAATAGCTGTGCAATAACCAGGAGGAGGATGACGCCGTGATACTGGTCACATGATTGTACACATGCATATGAACTGCAGCGTCCGAGTTCAGAGTTCTTCTCAGAGATAAAATCATTCTTCTGTTCCTCTTTTCTCAACATAAAATGAAAAGAAAGATTTAAAAGATTAACCCCCCACCCCACCCCACCCGCCTTAGACAACAACCCCTCCCATCCAAAAGAGAAACAAGCGTGATACAGGTCCTACGAGCAAATACAGACGATAGCAAAGCCTCTTCCCAAAACGTTATCCCCCGAAACCCCCCGCCCGCCTCCCCGCAGTCTGGGTCCATGTCAGTTTCCGTTCAGGCGGGACTTGTGGCGCCGAGTCTGGAAGGCTTTTCAGCCGAGGTATGTAGTGTGGCTCCCCGCGACAGAGAGTCTGATGAGGTATTAATGAAAGCAGTCTTGTGCATTCGTCACCGTTTCACTTATACGCCGACAGTGACTCCTCGCCGTCCTCGCTTTGCTTCCTGAGAAAAGACAACACCCCCCACCCCACCACCCCAACCATTCCCACCCAGAGCAGAGAAGACCCACGGCCGAGGTGGAGGTCCCGCTCCGGCAGCCAGCTCCGACGCTCGCGGTTGGGAAAACCACCAAAAAAAAAAAAAAAAAACAGTGGGGATGGGAGCTTGAGGTGACCCAGCGTCACCTGTGTGTGTGGGCGGGGCATATGTGTGTGTTTCTGTGTGTACAAGAGGCTGTTCCCCAAAAATCTGTGCGCTAAATTGAACTCTTGACCCTTGCATTGGGCCGCTGTGAGGCCAGCTGGGTCATGAGGTGTGTATCTCACAGCCGATCCGGAACATCCAACCGTTCCTCCGTGTGACCAAGACACCCGGCACTGGGGGGGAGGGGCCTATTGCTGTAAAGGTGGCTGCTCTGTACGTTTGGTTCTGTGGATGAGAGAGTTTTACCCCCGACTTCCCCCAATTGCAACGAGGTCAAAAAAAAGAATACAAAAATAAAGTTCGATTCAGGTTAAATATACTATAGCTCCTGAGGTAAAGACACCACTGCAGGTTACTTGATTTGAGGTATGTAAAAAGAGAAAAAAAACAACTTTAAATCATTTCTAAAACACAAAATCAAAAAGACAACAACATGGCAACCAACAAACAAATTGTCCTAAAGATAAAACTTTTCAAGTTCAGTTGTGAATATACCTGTCAGTGGGTTTTGGCTGAACTGATTGTGTCTAGCATGTGTGTGAGGTTGATTGGTGTGTGTGTGTTTAATGCATAGCAGTTCTCGCGTTTCCACGCAGAATTTTCTCGGGCTCTAGTTTCGTAATCGGACAGCCAAGAGGTCGACAGGTTTGATGAGGTATTTGTTGTGCAACAGTTTCTTATCGATTACTGTATGCTCATGCTGCAGCCTCCCGGAGGAGCGGAGGCCCGGGGAGCACGGAGAGGAAAAGGCGGGGTGGGGGTGGAGTTAGGGTGACCCGCTGGGGGCCCCCTCAGCTAAGCCAGGGCCCTTGGAGGAAGTGGAGGAGGTGGGGCTGAGGGTCTGAGCCTGGGCTGCAGAGAAGCCAAAGCTGGCGCTGGTTCCAGCAGGGGAGGCTGAAGCGGCTGCAGCGGCAGGCACAGCGGGGCCCGGGGCCCCCCCAGACTTCTGGGCAAACAGGGTTCCTGCAAGAAACCATTACAGACCATTAACAAGGCTCTTTGGTTGAGTGAAACCGTGAGACTAAAGCCTCATTTCCACTGAGTGGTCCCGTCCGGTAATTTGAGCGTTTCCATTCAAAAATGAACCCATGAAGCCGTGCCACTTTTGCGCCGCCGTTGGTTTTAGAAAAATGGAGTAAACAGGTTAGGGTGGAGCTACCGTTGAAACCTGTTGATTGGCAGAAGAATGCGGCTGTACCACTCAGTGGAAACAAGGCTTAAGGGCAGACCAACTCAAATAACTTCCAGCTTTAGGATTTTAAGCTTTAATTGGGTATCAATGAGTTATTGATCAGATATTATTTTTGTTTATTCATTAATTAAAAGAACATTTTGTGGCTTTTGCAAAATAAAATCCCCTCCTGTCCTCTGTAACATGTAATTATGTCTGCAGGGAGCTGTATCAAAGTCTGCTTTGTGCATCAAGTATGAGTCAAGTGAGAGGCAGTTTCTACAGAATAGGAGACAATAGACCAGCTAAGGTGGTGTCAGACATTCCTCACTATTCACTATTTAGTGCACTATATTGGGCTTTTTTGTGCCATTTTTGCATGGCGTCTGAATCTACAATTCCAAAATCCCAGGGAATTTCCAAGGAGTCGCTGCGAAAAGCGAGTGGACATTTTTGTGCGAAAGACTTGATACTACCATTTAAGAAACCAGACCCATTTTTCTTTAAAGGCAAAATGATGAGCGATTTACCACAACCCAAGTGGCCTACATAACAAACACACATTTGGGATGTTATTATGTTACACTGATGTGGGTTAAAAATGTTTTCTTCATCTCTGTGTTTATTCTAAAGAAAATTTAGTCAACAATGAACAAAAAAAAAACATTTTTTGTTAACGGCAGCAACAGATTTTTGTCTGTTTTAAAGTGCAGCATAACCGTCTGGATTAACCTTTTTTTAAATTACTGCACCGCAACAATTTTTTCTAATTCAAGTAAACCATTTTTAGTGCTGGTTGCTTCCTCTCCTTCTTTTCATTTTTTTTTTGAATTATTTCTTATAAAATGTTCCTGAAAGTTTAATTCAAAGAATAATGTTGGTTTTGACGCTGCGATTTCTTTAGATTCTGTCGTTTGAAGTTCACGAATCTTTTAAATGTTTAGAGAGGAGCTTTTCCAAAGCCAACTCTTTTATAACAACTTTTATGCTGAATCGTGGCGTCGATGAAAGAACCAGTTACCAGACGTTTGTCATTTGCCCAACAAAATAAGGATATTTTTTTATGAAATGGCACAGAACTTTTCCAACTTTATTATATTAATTTGGATTATTTTTTATATTTGTAAAACAGCTAATATAAAATCCTGCACCAGAGACACACCTGAGTAGATGGTCCCATTAACCTCCACTGAGACACTGATGCTGGCATTCCCATTGGTTGAGATGCTGAGGGACATATCCTGCTGCTTCTCCTCTGCACAAAAAATATAAAAAATCCCACATTTATCATTTATATTTACTCACTTTTCTATTCTAGTTTACAAAGAAATTGACAGTAGGGTAAACGTGGCAACACTGACCTCTAGTGGCGACAGCAGGAGCTGCCAGGCGCAGGTTCATGGGCATCTGAGAAGCCATGGCCAGCAGGTTGTGTTGGAACGCCTGCTGCATCAGGCGCTGCTGCTCCTCAGCCAGACGGGCCATCTTCCTCTCTGGACCCTCGGCTCCTCCGCTGGTCTCCAGCTTTTCCCGCAGCTGTTCCAGCGTGGCGGCTCTTGCCAAACCAGCAACCTGCTGCTGAGCCAGAGGCAGCGCGATGGGAGCTCTGGCAGCCATCATTGAGGTGGTCAGGTCATCTGGAAAAGAGAATTAAAAAAAAAATCAATGTCTGAACGTTCTGCCTCTGCTTCAGCTCCTAAGGGAGCTGTAACGGTGAAGCCTGCTTGGTGACCGGAGGAGCTGGACTCATTATTCTGAAATACATCAAAGTAATGTGAATCTAGAACCAGCTGCTAGAAAAACATCAACAATAAAGAAAACATTAGCATCAAAAAGGTGGTTTTAAAGATCATTTTAACTAAAGCACATTCAAAGATAGAGAGAAATACGATGAATAAGATGAATTAGTTTGATCAAGTTAAAACATTTCCAACACTTTTGAAGTCATAGAGGTAAGAGAGATCCATCATCAACAAAAGAAACAGGAACAGGAAGCTCTTAAGGACCAAGCAAAATGACCCAGAGAACACAAGGATTCATCCAGGAGGCCGTCAAAGAAGCAGAACATCAGGTGAGGTCAGAGTTCAGGATTCAACAATCAGAAAGACATGTTTAACCCTTGTGCTATCTTGTGAGTTCCAGATTACCCCGCTCCAAACGTTGACGTGCCTTGGATAGTACAAGGGTTATGAGACACTGCTGAGCAAAACCCACACTGAAGCTACAGACCCAGCAACAGGAGACAAACTCACTGGAGCTAAAGGGAGACTCTAAATGTTTTCATGAACCCAAACATGGAGACTGGATCACTGATGTTTTTGTAGAGCTCTTCGAAATAAATAAACCTGATCTCTAAACATCATCTGTGTCTCCCAACAGAAGAAGCTCAGTGTAGCAAACAGGCTACAAACATTAGCTGCTAGCTCCTCCCACAAGGAGCGAACTTAAGGATCATATTTTTGGCCAAGCAGCGAATTCTCCGTGCGGCAAAGGAGGGCGGGACATGCGAATATTCCACGCCAATCGCATTCGGTGTAAATGCACTTTAACTTTCAGGAAGATCAGCACCTCCTTCCATCCATCTTTTTGGTTCTAAAAATGCTTTTACTTTGGTAATTTGTCTGTAAAATAAAAGCTGATTATGTAAAAGAAAAAGAAAATCTAAAAAAATGATCTAAAATGTTGTAAAAAGATCCCAGCAAAAATGTTCAAAAATAAAGATTTTTAAGAGCAGAAGCTGTAGGAAATAATGTATTTGAATAACAAAATACAGTGTACATAAAAAAAATAACATTTAATAAAAGGAGATTTGTTATAGTTAATGGTAAAGCAGATCTAAAAATGGTTCCTTCACCAGGACATTCTCCATTCCAGACAAACCTGTTTGTGAGCAGCAGGACAGATAATAACTGATTCATTATGGCTCAAGCCTCAGCTTCAACCCACTTTAGTCTCACAGCGGCAAAAACGAGGGGAAAAAAGGCAGCGCTCCATCGTTTTAATCACAGAAAAATGTAAGTGCAGCCCATTAGTTAAAAAGCATGGATACTGTTGGGGTCAACAGCAGAGGCACATTCCAACCAAGTCAAAGAGACATCAGATAACACTGCGGCATAATGACAGTTATCAACAGGATCCTCTTGATGTGGACTGAAAGCTTCAAAGTTCATAAAGCATCCCACCCCCACCCGTGTGGGAACCTAGTTATTTATCAGCAGTAAAAAGGGTGAAGGCTCTCCATGGCCTCAGGCCCAGCTGCTTCACATGGACTGCTAAACAGCTGGATGGACCGCACCATCACGGATGGACCGCACAAACACGGACGGACCGCACCAACACGGACGGACCGCACCAACACGGATGGACCGCACCAACACTGACGGATTGCACCAACACGGACGGACCGCAGCAACACGGACGGACCGCACCAACACGGACGGACCGCACCAACACGGACGGACCGCACCCACATGGATGGACCGCACCCACACGGATGGATTGCACCAACACGGATGGATTGCACCAACACGGATGGACCGCACCAACACGGACGGACCGCACCAACACGGACGGACCGCACCAACACGGACGGACCGCACCCACACGGATGGATTGCACCAACACGGATGGATTGCACATACACGGATGGACCGCACCAACACGGACGGATTGCACCAACACGGACGGACCGCACCAACACGGACGGACCGCACCAACATGGACGGACCGCACCAACACGGACGGACCGCACCAACAGGGACGGACCGCACCAACACGGACGGATTGCACCAACATGGACGGACCGCACCAACACGGACGGATCGCACCAACACGGACGGACCGCACCAACACGGACGGATTGCACCAACATGGAGGGACTGCACCAACACGGACGGATCGCACCAACACGGACGGATCGCACCAACATGGAGGGACTGCACCAACACGGACGGATCGCACCAACATGGATGGACCGCACCAACACAGATGGACTGCACCAACACGGATGAATCACACAAACAGAGGAATCGCAACAACACGGAGGAACCGCACTAACATGGATGGATTGCACAAACACGTAGGGATCGCACTAATAATAAAATCACAACCATTCATCATGTATGCATTGCATTTCTCATATATTGACTTTTTTTTCTTTTTAAAAAGTTTGTAATGTTGTTCATCTGTTGCACTTCAGACTAAAATAATACCATGACCTGGGTCTTATTTTTATGATGATCATAATTGTTTTCTTTTTAAATCAGACCAAAATTAATATTTTATAGTCATTGTACTGTATCTGTTAATTCAAGTCTCACTGTTTACAGACCTTTCCAATATGGCGTCGTTGCATGGTAACAGGCTAGTGTAGCGTCTCTTGCAATATAACTCACTCACAAGTTTCAAAAGAAAACATCAATAAAACAGAACACTAAACTGCTTGATCAGTTCCATTTTAAAATACATTCTACAAATAAATTCTCATGTTTTTAAGATTTACAGAACAAACACAAAATTGACATTTTTGTCAACATCCTGTGACTAAGCTAGGAAACAAAAAGCAAATTCTCTGAATTTCTTCTTATAGTTTCAACTGTTGCTGCTGTGAAGGTCTGAACTTTGTTGTTTTTGCTGCAAAATTATTGTTTATTTTAGTTTGAGATTGAGCATGCTCGATGGCACTGATTCAGGTGATAAAAAGGTTGGTAGTATTTCCAGTTTTAGAAAGAACATGCCTTCTGCACAATTTGCATGTTACTCTGTTTTTTGTGGGATTTTAAATAACTAAAACACCTCCACACAGGGACTGGAATTGAACTTTTGAAACACTGGTCAAGTTGAGCGGCTGATTTAAAAAAAAAAAAAGAAATACAGAGCAAACATATATTTTATCAGCCAAATTCAAACACTATTTTACACAGAAATACCTTAGGCATTTATTTTTCTTTGAAAATTTTCAGATTTTGTTTTCCCCGAGAAAATGAAATAGCATCAAAGTATTTTATAAATGTCTTTACTGTCACTTAACTGTAAACTGAAATTCAAACATGCTGAGAAAACAAGAATAGATTTAGAAAAGATTACCTAATTCTACCTCTAGGTGATCACATTGTATATTAAATCATAACAAAAAAAAAAACGCCTGAAGACAGTTTAATGTTTAGGGTTATTGTCATTATATATCATTATTGAGATTAAAGCTGCAGCTTTAAGGAGGCGGGAGGATTGAGCACAACATCTGACAGGTCTCAGTTTTCAGTGTAACACAGACTCTGTCATGCTACACAGACGCTGCTAAAACAGTGGATTCAATTCTGTTATTTAGAAATTACAGTTTTTATGAATGTCCTATGAATTAATCTTATTGTATTTATCCGCCGCGTCTTACAGGCCGGTCCGTGAAAATACTGTCCGACTTTAAACGGGTCTGTGATCACACAGAACAGCTAGTTAGTACCATAGCATTAGCGGCTAACAAGCTAGCATCATAGCATCAGTGTCCAACAACAGTGTTGTCTCCAAATCAACACATTTTATTAATCTGTCTATTGTTGCTTTAACTGAAGCAGCTTTATCCTCCAGTTTGGAGGATATCTGACTGGATTCTGTTATAAATCACCACATATTCCGCTGTTTCATCAGCCAAACTAAACACTGTACAGGTGAAGTGACCGCGGGGGTGGAGTGTGTCTCCCGTTGTGTTTTTTTGTTTATCTTGTATGCAGACTGTAGAGAAATAGAAGACAAAAAAATCACCAGAAGAAAAGCTAATAAACATGACTAAGTTTACACAAATATTTACTCTTCATGTGATGACTACTCCTCTAACTCTTACTCGCAAAGAGGAGAAAATACTCGGTACTGGAGAGTGTTAGATTCAGGCCCTACAAAATAAAAGTCTATCGCGATAGGCTCATTTTACTATTGAAGAAAAATAAAGTATTATCGCGATATCGATAGCTATCGTTTTATTGCCCAGCCCTACGGGTCAATAAAAAAAAAAAGAAACAATAAAAAGGCACTGAAAACTACAATGGAGTCATCAGGCTAAGACAAAAAGCGCATAATTAAATAAATGTATGAGAATAAAGTTGTAAAATTATTAGGAAAAAAGTCAAAATTTTACAAGAATAAGCCACACAATTATGAGAAAAAAGTCAACATTTTAAGAGAAAAAAAATTGTAAAAAAAGTCACAATTGTGTGCCACTTTGTGTTGGTCTTTCACATAAACTTCCAATAAAATATATTTCTGTTTGTGGTCATAATGTGAGAAAATATGGAGACGTTCAAGGGGTATGAATATTTTTCCAAGCCACTGTAAATTAACCTCTTAATGCCTGTTTAATATTTGAACGCAATGACATAGGGGTAATTTTTTTTCTTAGGTGGAAATAAATTCTGGCGTTAAGAGGTTAAACAGTCAATGTTTGAGTGTCTTTGTTAAAACCTTTTAAAACCTAAACGTAACATTTTATTAAAAAACCAAATACAAACCAAAAAAAAAAAATTGACTTTTCCATTGTAAAATTCGTATCTTTATTCTTGTAAATTGCTGAATCTCCTTTTCATAATTGTCTGACTTTGTTCTCATAATCTTACATATTTTTCTGATCTATTTGTTTATTTTTCTTATTTTCTTCTTGACCAGAATCCTCTGTCGTATAAAACTAAATTCTGGTCACGTTTGTTTGGCGTGGGTTCTCTCCTGCTCCAATAGAGGGCACTGTTTCTCCAAAAATCCTCATTTTCTCACCCAGGTTGGAGCTAACTCTCTCCAATTATTTAACCCTTACTAAAATAAAAAGTTACCTGGTGAAAATCCTTTTTCCTAAACCCTGAAACTACATGTGATGTAAAACACTTATTGCAAACAGGTTTCATTCAACCCCCAAGACTTTTTTACAAGAACTTCAGGTTCCCTGCCACCTTTCTCCATCTGGAACACAGACGCTGTGAGAAAGTTGGAAGCTTCACATTGAGCAATTTATTGAGCTTTTTAGTCCATATCTGTGGAACACAATCAGATGATTCATCGGAAATATTAGTTTCAAGTTTTTAAAGTTTGGTTTTGGAAAACAAACTTCAAAGGAACTGCTTTTTTTGGAATGAAAAAAACTAGTGTTTTTTTTTGTTTGCACGACTTCAAATGAGCTGTTTTCTTGTCAGAAAAAGAAGCCTTTGCTTCAAATTGGAAGTTTTTCCTGCATTTCTGCAGAGTGACTGGGTCAAAAGTCTCATTTAATCATCCAAAATCAGTTAGCTAATTAGCAATTAGCATCCAAACTATTGCATTGAGGCCGAATTGTAATAAGTGAGCAACAGATTACATAGAAGACCACAGTCAGGCTGGTGTGACGGTTCCTCATATGTCGTGTTTCTGATGTTTGTTTTTGCTTCACCTGGTTGTTGATTTTGTCTCAGTTACTGAACAGGACTTTAGTCAAATGAGATTGTTGTTGAGACGTGTTTTTAAATAAATGAAATTGGTGGGTTTTTTTCTTCAAAAGGTGATTAAAAGTTGAGTGAAGGTCTGCACATCATTTTTCTCACCTGCAGTTGTTATGATGACAACACACTGGTGGAAAATTTTACCCTCTTCTGCCCCACAACGTTTCAAAAGTCAAACTCCACAGATTTTAAAGTAAATATTTCCTCGGTGGGGTCAGAGTTCTGGTAACTACCTTTCTTCATGGAGGGTCCCGGTGAGGCTTGCAGCCCGTTGAGGGTCACGGAGGTCCCTGCACCCAAGCTGGAGAGGTGCATCTTGGGAGGTGAGAGGATGTGGGGGGCAGTGCTGGGAGAGGGGGAGAAGCGGAAGAGGCTGCTGCTGTAGCTGGGGCGGCGGCCCTCGCGCCGGTTACTGTCGATGGCGGCCTGCAGCTCGCCCGGGGAGCTGAGCCCTTTCCTCTCACACTCGTAGGGGTACAAATACTTCATGTACCTGGAGGGGGGTAAACACGGATGAGACCGCTGCATACAGATAGAAACACGAGACTAAACAAGTTTTCTAGTTAATTCAAACATTTCATTTGTATTGTTCATTTTTCCTCATACAACCATTAGTATTACAGTTGATTAACACATCTCTGAGCCCCATTTCTCATTAGCATGATCCAAACTTTCATCAAAACCCCATTGTTATAATATATCGGTCCATGTTTTCAACCTTGCAGTTCATCATATTTCCACTAGAGGCAGAAGAAGGGCTTTTCCTGCTCATTTCGAAATGGCTGGAACATTTTATGCTAATTTTCAAAACATTATGGTGAGAAAAACTCATCTGTTGTTAATCATGTTTTTAAATGACGACTTACTGTATTGTAAGAATGTGAAATTTGTTGATATTTAATCCTTTATAGTACAATTACACCACGTTAAAAATGCTTGGGTCAAATTTGAGTCAGTGGGTAAATATGTTGGTTATTTTTTGCATCCTAAACTAACATTGTTGTGAACAAAAAATGTACCAAAAAAATACACAAACGTATCATAATCAATTTTATCTATGTGACATGAAAGTGATATTGCAAGTGATTTTTTGTGGGTTAAAAGACCCACTCCAATTAAATTGGTTCTTTTAGTATTTTTAACATGTTCCTGTGATGATGGAAAACACATAAAAAGGACATTATGCTTAAAATGGCATTTCTGATTTTTGATTCAAACGAAAATGAACAGACGAAAAATGGTGTTTGAAAAAGCTTGTACTTGTTTAGTAACATCTACAATCAGCAGGCCACAAACTCCTTGCTCGTCCCCATCCACCTCAAGATGACAAGCTCCATGTATGTCTTTGTTTTCATCGTCTAAGCTAGAATCTGGCTGAAAGCTGCACAGCTGGATATCTCCAATATTGCTTGCTATTTATTTATATTTTTTTGTTGCGCAGCTAATGTTATTTTGGGGTTTTGAGGGGACGCACGTTAGCGGGACAGAGTGTTAACCATTGACAGTATACAGAGATGGATAAAGCGACTGTGACGTAACCCTCAGAAAATGCCTTACCGGTTCTAACTAAATAAGGTTAATTCAGTCGCCATTTTTCCGCGATACAGAAGCCGCCTTGTTGGAACCAGACGACGTTAGTAAGCGGTGATTGGCCCACGTCGGTCTGAATCAGCATTTCTATGACAACCACTCTCGCTAATCAAGAGTTGGAAAGCCACACCCCTTCCACTGAAAGCGGGTGCGGGAGAATCAAACGTTTCGAGCGTTCGAGGTGGGGGCCAGCAGACGGGCCAGTTCATAAATGGAATATATCATTAAAAAATAGGCTTAGCAAAAATATGTTGTCAGAGATGTCAGAGTAAGATTGGTTGTTCTATGAGTGAGTAATAGCTGTTTATTTCTCTGTAGAAGTCTATGGGATTTTGGCGTTCTGGGATTGAGTACTTCCTGTTTGAAACGCCACAGGGGAGAATCATGTGTCCAGTTCTCATTGACTGTCAAAGGGGTGAGGAGATTTCAGAGGAGCCAGAAGTCCTGCCCACAAATCAGTGGGAAATTTCTAACGAAATCCTGCCGCTCTGCAGAAACTATGTCCTAGAAAATGAAAGTTGTTTTTTTTTTAAAGCATAATCATAATTAAAACATCACTGGGAATGCTTTGAAAATAGATCAAAAGATGATCTGAGTGGGACTTTCATCAAAGGGTTTCAAAATCATCCCAATATATAAAAATATATATTTTTTATAAATTCTTTGATGTGAGTTATACTTTGTTAAAACACCTTAAAAAACGGACCCTCTTTTGACAGTTTTGTTGGACTTAAATTGTAGTGAGAAGAGGAGGAGCGATTTGTTCACAGCTTCTTACGCACAATCCCGTTGCGTTTCTCTGCTTCGCTCTTTCACAACAGCAACGTTTCAGAAACTGGAAACGGCAGAGTTCCCACACCATCAGGTGACGCTTGTGTTGTTGGGAGATTAGAGGAGCTGCTCATGACAACACACTCAACTGCATTCTGCATAAAAAGACCCTCAAGACGTGCACGTACATGCAGCAGCATTTAACAACGGCAAACTGACGAGACTGGAGAAACACATGGGTATCGCTTCCATGGGGACGTGCACTTCATTTTCTTTATTTGGTAGTCCTCTTTTCAACTTGTTTTGCTTTTTATCACTTTTACTTGTGTTTTCTTATTCGGAATAGCATTAAAAAATTATAGAAGTGCAAAGATTTAGTCAATTCAAATCAATAAACCCTTTTACATTTTTAACTTAAGCAATAAAAAAAAATTACTTTGACAGTTAGGGTTGATGAAACAACTGTTTTCCTGCAGGTGAGTTAAATAACTCCTGGTCTATTTTTCAGCAGAAAACGATGCTCGGGTGTGACCTAAGGAGATGCTTTTGGGTTACCTGTAACCACAATAAACCCTGCTGTGATTGTGAAAGCATTTCTTGGCTCCACATAAAGGGCTCCTCTTATACTTTTCCATCCCATAAACAAACACTTCCATATGAGGAGCGCATGGCTGAATTATGGCGGTGGGGATCAATAAGACGCAGGAGCAGCGCCGTCCATTAGACAGGGAAAGCAACACAAAAAAAACACATTAAAAATACATTGGTTTGGAGGAGACGGCGAGGTGTCACCTCAGTCAGTCAAACCTCGCTTTTATCCACATAGACTGTAAACTATTTGATACTTGCAAAGATTTCAAACCTTGTTTTTAGACATTAGATATATTCTTCCAGATTTGAAGTTGTTTTTAACTTATTTTTGTTCTACACTGCAAAAACATGCCTCCTAAAAATAAGTTAAACATTCTTAATACTTGAAAAAAATTCTCAAGTAAAAATAAAATGTCATTTTTCTTCATTTAAGATTATTTTGCTATTAAATATGTTCCTGATAAAATTCATTTTCTTGCAAAACAGAAAATCAGACATTTTTCTAGAAACAATTGTCTTAACTTTCCTAATATTCAGTTTTTGCAGTTCAAGCTTTTCTCAGAATCAGTACAGTCCAGAATTGTTGTATATCCAAAGGAAATTATGATTAGCTACAATCTTTTCACTCCAAACTCTTGGGAATAGAAAAACTTGATTTATGATAAAAAAAAAAAAACTAAAGTTTCTTGATGCTCGTTTGTCCTTTAAATGCATTAATTTATATTTTCAAGAGCAGAGGTTGTATTTATTTTCTGAACGAAGTATGAAGGACTGTAATTTATGGCTCTGTTTTAAAATTCCACAAATGCTAATGAAGTAAACTGGCATTCTTTGTTATTATTTTGGAACAAAAAAAATCTTTTTTCGTTCTAAGTAGAATAAATTCTAGTTTTAGGTTTTAGAAAGATTGAAGAGGATGCTCTAAAATGAGTCAATTCCACGTAGTTTTCCTTTAGTTTTTGTAACTGTAATCAAAATGAATAACAATTACATTCTTAAAAACTCCAAAAATACAAATGATAAAAAAAATAGTTATTATTGGGCTGTATTACATTAAATTTAAAATAGTTAGCTTTTATAGTTTATTTTTCCCTGTTTTGAATGATTGCAGTTTCTTTTTTCTAGATTTCTTATCCTATAAAAGAACTTCTTATTAATTAAACATGACTTCCTGTTCGGGCAGACAATTTGACCACTTTCTGGGGATTTTCTTTTTAAGAGTAGTGTTTTTAATCTGCCTCTCTTTGCAGTGTACATGGCGACCTGTGGTTTTGGGTGAAATAATGCATGGGGGGGGCACACTGTTTCAAGAAAAATAATCCTATCAAGTAGGTTTTTCAATAGAATAGATTTTTTATCCTAAAACAGGAATTCTTAATTTTCTTTTCCTTTTGCCAGAGTGTTTTTCCTCAATTCTTCAGAATTGTTGGCTTGTCTCCAGGGAGACTGTTTTTGCAGTCTTGTGTCTGTAGCCCCTCTAGTAAACCGTCACGGGTAACACGCCAAAATAAAAGACGCAAAAGGGCACTTTCAGTTTCACAGTGACACGCCGGGATGACAGACTTCTTTGCCAGAAGCCGGCTCGGACGGGGCTTACTGTGTGCGCAGAGTGAAAGCGGCGCTGGTGATGGATGTGGGCAGGTTGAGTCCCTTTGTGATTTCTCTCCAGATCTTTTTGTTGATAACCTCCACGAGGCCTCCCTTTTCCGTCACCAGCTTGTAGAGCATGTACAGGTCCAGGACCTGCTTGGCCATGATGGGAATCCGATTGACGGGGGTTCCTGTGTGGAGAGGAGACGAACACGTGAATGAATCCACGCCAGAACCATCCGCTTGTGCTTTTTTTTGTTTTATTTATCTTATTTGTTCAAACACCAAAGCTTTAAAACACAGGATTTATGTTTGGTGATTTAGGAGCTGTCAGGACGCTATTTTGACGAGGGCAGGGGGGGGACCCGGATGCCTGCATGGCCATTAAATGTGGCTTGAAAACATATTAGCCCCGTTAAGGGAATCTGGCTTGACCTGGAAAAGGGGATTCACCGACAACACAAAGAAAAGCGGCTCTAGACTTTTGATACAGATGCATTAATCTCATCAAAAGCTTATCTGCGGTGAAGCTGGGAGGGACATGTGTGCACGGGGAGGGTGGGGGGTGGAATGATCAGGAAGGAGTGGTGGTTCCCATGTGCAGCAGAATCAAAAAGTGCATGTGCAATAGTGTAAACATGAGGAGGGAGGAGGGGATTGTAGGGATTGTAGACAACCTGCTAATCTATAGGCAGCAGAGGATGGTTGGTTGTTGTTGTTGGGGGGGGCACGGCCAGTATAATGAAGCTCATTTAGAGGATTGTGTAGAGCAAATCCACCCCCCCACACACACACCACCCTGCGCTGGTGCTTCACCACAGTCCCATAGATTTGTCCTCGCTGTTAATCTCCCCCCCCCAGCTGCTCCCCACCATTAATGACTTTATAAAAAGTGATCAGGCCATGAAGATTAGCCCCGATTCATTTCCTTAAGTTAGAAACATGTCTGTAAGCCGCGGGCCCACATGGACATGTGGAGATCAGGAAAGGGTGAGAGTGATGTCAAAGCACCACCACCTCCCTGAACACCCCCCCACCTCCTCACCTATGCCCTACTTCAGGTTGGTCACTTAAAAAAAAAAAACTCAAGATAGTTCTGCAAATAAATGATAAGTGGGTGTGAGTTAAAGCCCCACAGCACGCTGTTTATCTCCTGTTGGTCCTTCACGGGTGGAGAGCGCCATTTCTGCCAACAGGATGGGACAAGTCACAGGAGTTTAGACACTAAAACGGAGCAGGAAGTGAAGCATTGTGGGTCGATGTTTGTAAAAAAGAATGAAAGACGCTTTATATCACTTTATTACCTATTATTATTATTATCTACTAGAAACAATACGTTTTTCAGGAAACATATGAAAATCCAGGACATTTTAAAACTAAAATACAGTGATTTGACACCAAAAACTGCAAAAACGGAATCTAAAGACATTAAAAACCATTGCTTAGAGAAAAAAATATTTATTTAATATCTTGCAAAAAAAGTAATCTTATCAATAAATTTTTTTCGATTTCAAAATAATCTTAATGTAAGGAAATGTAACAAGAATTTATAATTCTTGAATGCACTAGAATTACTTTAGCAGTAACGACTCCAAATTCGAGTCGTGGGCGGGACTGTCGGTGCGGAAGTCAGCTTTGCTAATTTCCCATCAGCCCTTTGTTTACGTTCTCTCCCACTATTTTATAGCACTTCACAAGGCCAAAGTAACCCTAGAGTAGCAAAAAAAAAAAAAAAGTGACCATTATCGGAGCTACTCAGTCATTTAGTTTAGAGTCAGATGGCGGCTCAGACCCTTGTTTCAAGAAAAAAAAAACTTGCAAGAAAAATAATCTTATCATGAAAGTTTTTCAAAAACAAAACAATCTTAGTTTGAGAAAAAATGTCCAAAATGACTAGAATAATAAAAAAGAAATATTGATTAGACTGTTTGTCTTACCCCATTGGATTTTTTTTTTCCTATTTAAAGAAGATTTTTCTCATGTTAGAATTTTTGCTTAAATTTCAATTAGAAGGTGAAGATTTTTGGATTAAACTAGATTATAATAACCTTATAGCAGTTGTTAGTTTTTCTAGATTCCTTGATTTTTTTGGTAATTTAATGTTTTATAAAAAGCTAACTTAAAGTTATAAAATCAGCACCTAATGAATTTGCTCAAAGAGTCACTGATCTCTATAGATTGAGATAAAAAAACAGATTACCGGTAAAATAAAATATAAAATTTACACTGCAAGAAAACTAAAGTCTCACAAAGTCTCATTGTCTAGTTTTAAGTTTAGATATTTCATTACATTTGATTTAGGACCAGCATCAGAGTAACATTTCAAGATGTAATGACTTGAGACCACAGATCTTGAATATATTATTAAAAACAAATTTTTAAAGAAATAATTCTCACTAAACCTGTTTTTTTAATTTTTAAAAAGACCCACTTCAATGAAAACTGTGTTTTTGGTGTTATTAACATTTAGCTATTGTTAGCTTTATTAACTTTTAGCATTTTTCTGGTGATGGAGGACGTTTTATTTGACTCACAAAAAATGTATTTAACAACAGAAGTTTAAAAATAAACAACCATTTGCATATAATTTTTAGGACAAATTGATCTTAAAATCTGTAATTCTAGTTTCTCTAATTATGGTTTAGAAAAAGCTGAACTTTTGTAGCGCTTAAAATAGAACATATTAGTAGAAAACGTGTTTAATGGAACACAAATAGAACACTTTTTCTGAGCAAATGTTCTATTTTAGACATCATATTTCCAATAAACAGAACAATTGACCTAAATATGAGTATTTTTTTAGCAAGTTTCAAGATTTATATTGTCACACAAGAACAACTTATTAAAATAAATGTCATCAAGTCAAATTCTACTTGTTCAATTGGCAATTGTTTTTACTTCTAATAATTGAAAACATCTTGTGTTCTTTTTTTTTTGGACATTTTTTCCAGTGTAGATGTATTTCAACTGAATACATCATATATACAATACATATATCAACTGAATCAAATAAACCCTTCCAGTTTCTTTAAATCAAGCAAGTAAGTAAAAACATTGTTTCCCTGGAAATATTGCTAAAAAAAGATGTTTCTAGCAATCTAATCAACATTTATTGTTTTTAAACATTAAATCTTACTGAAAAGTTTCGAGGACGTTTGTTTTGTTTTATATAAGTTATTTAAACTAGACTCTAGACAAAAGTACTTGATGAGATTTTGCGTTTTTGCAGTTTTGTTTGGATGAATCCATTCTCCAGGATGGCGTTTTCCTCTAAATGATATTTTTTTCAGACGAGCAGCTTTGCTTCTGGGAAGAGGAGAGTTTACTCCAAACCGCAGGCGCGTTCTGCTGTTATCTGCTGTGGCGAAGGGCATCAATCCCACATTAAACAATTACTACAACCGGAGGGGTCAGAGATCAGCCGGGGGTTATTGATGTGTGCATTAAAGTGCAGGTCAGCAGGAAGCCATGTTTTCATACAGGCTCGCTCGTGAACAATGACGGCACAACAGAAGAGACACATCGGCACTGGCCTCAGAGTGACAGGCCAGCAGTTAGTCAGTCTTTAATTCACGCCCAGGCTTTTGTCACCATCTGCTGTCAGCTCACAATCAGATTTCAAGCATACACAACGAACCCTTTAAGAGCCTTTGAGCACACAGGAAGCAGACGAAAACGCCGCTGAACAGAGAAACAAGAGTCTAAAGCGTTTCTCCACCGTTTAGCAAACACGTTTACAGAAGAAAGTAGATCAAACAGGCTTTACATTCCTGATCGCACACAAAAGCAACTTAGATAATACTGTAATTGAGCATAAATCCCATTAGCAACACTCGGGCGGTCAGCCAGATTTCCCTCATCAATGTTCTGCCTGTCTTCCTCTCCAACATCTGCTGCTTCTAACCCTGAAGACATTCAGCTCTAATAGGCTTAATTAGACCAGCCCAAAACATCTCTGCTGATCAGGAGCGCACAGCTCCTCATCCTCACATGCACACTTCTCCTCTGAACCGTCAAGCGTCCAACTCTGACCACCGAGATCATTTCACCACTTCCAAGTCTTAAGTAGGCAACCACCGGGTCCCTCATTTCTCAGTAAAGCCCTGATTTGTCCGCACGGCTGCTATGGGCCAATCTGTAATTGGCTGCAGGCTTCACCTCCCATCATCCTTTGCCCCGGACTGATTTTACCCCAGGGACATGGCCATCAGGAGCCTAGTGATTAATGGCATCAGAGGTCAGAGGTCACTTTGGTGGGAAGTGCCGAGGCTGAGGGCCCCTGAACCACTCCCTGAGCCCTTCCTTCAGTCTACATCAAGGGCCGCCATGGAGGCTAACATGCTAACCATTTGAGAAAAAAGTGAGAAGAGCATTCTCAGAAATGTATGTTTTTAACGTTTCAGATGTATTTAAAAAAAAAAAAAAGGAACACGAACAGAATAAATAATTTTTTAAGACGAGAAGAGCAAAAACGTCCAAGTTTGTGATGAAAAAAATGAACTTTCAAGCTTTGCATCAAGCTCTCCTCTCATTATGATCACAGCAGCTAAGTAACAGGGTCACTCCAGCTGACCCCTGACCTATTTTTAGCAGGAAACAGCTGTTGGCATTAATGATATGATAAATCAATTGGGTCCCCCGTCCCCCCGACGCCGATGCTGGTAAATTAAATACTGCTGACTTCACTTGATGGGCATTCTTTAAATAATTCAGGGACGGGGTGACAGCCCAACAGCGGCAAACATAGGAAATTAATTTTTTACTGAACGCTTGGTGTGAGGTTTCACTATGATCGGCGGAGCGCGGAGATGCAACAAACCGCTTGACAGTTTTCAGTTTCTCCCTTCCTCCTATCTTCGTGCCGACGATGCAAAGAGAGAATTCAGATGAATATCAGAAAAGGAAAAAGTCCGTTTTTTTTGGTTTCCTGTAGGAAAGACAAGATGGGAGAGAAGAAGGAAGGGGGGAGGAGGAGGAGCTGCTATCCAGCTGGAGAAAGACTGGATTACTTCTGCAAGGAAGGTGTCAGCCAACACAAACAGCCCCCAGCCTGATGGCTGAGCCCTTTAAGAGGACCACCACCCATCCACACCTTCCTCCTCCACCTCATCATCGCCTCTGCTGCACTGCAGGTCAAGTTTCATTCAGCAAATATTTATTGTTCCATAACCAAATATCAAAAAGTACCCTTTTTTGGGGAGGAAATTTCCTTATTGACTTTCAGAATTTCGTGAAATTGCTTAAAGGGTGGGGGACGTGAAAACATAGCCTTTGTTAACGTGCGGCAGAGGCACGCTGACAGCACAGACAGGTCTCTGAGCCGTGCATGCTGGGAGTTTCTGGAGGCAGCCCCCTCGCTGCTCGGTTTATATGCTTAAATGATGGGCCTGCATATATATACAGCGGGGCATGTTTGTTTTATTTTTAATGCGCAGACAGGGACATAAAAGGTAAAAAAGACTTGAGAACACAGAGTTTGCTATCTTTAGTGCAGGCAGAGCCACCACTCGCATGACAGACTAATTCATATCAAGTGTTAAGACATGTACTCTCCACATAAGGGGAGTTAAATGTAACGCTACACTATAGAGACATTGCTATTTCAAGCATGAAGCTAAAACTAAGCGGGCACACCAACACAAATTTAAAACAAATATTTAGTCGAGTCGACAATTCTTCTGAAAAACAAAATATTTGTCTGAATGACCTTAACCTGATAAGGACACCAGAAAAGAAAAAGGAATCCTTCACAATAAAAGAGGCCACACAGGCTGAGCATTCGCAGATCCTGTAAAGCCAGATATCCGTGCAGACGTTAGACAATGAGCTACAATCTCACACTAACTCCTGCTGCACGACTGGAAAGTGTTGCCACTAAACGATGTAAAAATAAATGACTTATTTCCGCTATAAATGCACACAAACACAAATTAGTCAATGAAGAAAAACCTTTAAATTCTTGCTTTTTTTGTTCTGTATGCTTAATTCTACGCATTAGTTGAATAACACACTGCTTTTTATTTGCTTTGTAGGGAATCC
Organism: Oryzias celebensis; assembly: GCA_014656515.1. NCBI lineage: Eukaryota > Metazoa > Chordata > Actinopteri > Beloniformes > Adrianichthyidae > Oryzias > Oryzias celebensis. The sequence continues at coordinate 4,890,940 of BNCR01000003.1, forward strand.
TCCAGGAGCTGACTTACTGTCAACAGTCTGTGGTGTAACAGGGAACACTGGCAACCCTCCAAATAGAGGTCAACTGCACAAAAATCTCGCTGTGGTGTTGCAGCGCTGGGAAACCTGCCAGACGGCTCACAAAGACAATATCACAAGATTAATTACAAGATATTTGACAAACTATATGTTTGTTCATTTATTTTTTTAGATCTGGTCATTTTTGCTGAACGGTGTAAAAACTAAACTCCTGTTTAGCTGATCTTCATCTTTTGTTAGTAGATGTTTCATTTCTACTTTTAGTCATTTATTGGAATAATAGCAGTTTAAATTCCACATTAATTAGTGCATTTTTTTTTCAAACCATAAACATGTGGATATAGAAAAGATCATTTTGTTTTAGATTTGGTCTTTTTTCATTGATTCTGCTGTTATATTTTGTAAGAATCTGAAATTGTTGCAGTTTGTAAAACTAATTTCTGCTTTTATTCTACTTCGCATTTCAACTTTACTTGGGTTTTTGTCTTTCACTATATTTTGTGGTTTTTTTTTTTTTACTTTCTACATTTATTACTTGTTTTTTGTGTATTTGTTTATAGACTGCAAAGCAAGAATTTAATTGCAATAAGGTCTTGGCTTGACAATAATCACTTTGAATCTTGAAACTAATGCTTAATAAATCAGAAATGCTTTTTTTAAAAAATGGCTCAGAAAAGAATGCACTGAAAAGCACAAAAAAACAGATAAAATACAAGAATTACAAACACCTTCCTCCATTTATAACCAATTTCAATATTGCTCCTTACGGAAACGTAGGAACTTACAGTCAAGTTAGGACATGAACTGAAATGTAAATTCTACAAACATATGTTACAACATGTTACAAATATATGTATACAATAATAAACTTGCCATCAAAGTCTCATTTATCTTTTACTTATTACATGAAATAATAATTCAGTTTTTGCTGTTTTTGTTGATTAATTGATTGTTAATGAGTCAATATTTCCAAAAATGAATACAGTGCTGATAGTTTAGAAAAATAGGAGTTTGTTGGAAAATAAATGATAAATGCAACTTATTTTTTTGATATTTTCGGACCTCACTGGATGCTTAACATGCAGAAAATAAAATGAATCCTTTTACCCTAAAGCAGAGACATGAAACTTCCCATTGCCACGTCTCCATACTGATAGTCATGTTGAGAAGATTTTGGGTGGAGAGCCAGAAAGAAACACGACTCTTTTCTTTACGGGTCATAAAGACGGGTCACCTAGTGAAATAGAGGGGGAGGGGGGGCTGAAAAGGTTGGGAGGCGCGAAAAGTGAGATGGCCTCTTCAACTGTAACCCAAGTCTCCTCTGTCCCCAGAGACCGAGCAGATCAACTGACAGGACCCCGGTCAGCACCGGCCCATGTGGAGCCAACAACGATGGGCGGACGGATGAATGAATGGATGGATGGATGGATGGATGGACACGCTGAGGGATGAAGAGCTGTCTCATGCAGTGTAGTGACACGGCGATGGGCGGGGGGAGGTTCCCATATTGTTCACGTGTTTCAAAAAAGCCAAAGTATTCATTTCAACACAGATCTTAGGATTTTTTCCACAAAGGTGTGTCGAAAACAATCATTTCTGCAAGAAGTTCTCAACTCAAAAAAAAAAAGTCCGTTTTTATGGTTCAAAATTAGGTTTGAGTAACTGTTCTTTACAAGAAAAAACAATCCCACATCTTACTGAAGCACCGAAACATTTTTCTCAGTATGTTTTGCTTCACATCTATATGTTTTGACTGTCACGTTAAACCACAGCAACCATGAAAAACCTGTTGCATTTCCCAGACCTGAGACAAAACCAGGTTTTTCCCATCGTCACACAATCAATCAGGACTTGCAGTTTTCTGAAACATACTAACATACTGGTTGCTTTAGGCATCAAGGTAATAAAACGGAGTGAAACGTATGGATCGACCAGTTCAACCGGTCTCTGTGCTGAGAGGACACCTCAAGCTTCAATTAGGTCAAAGCTAAAAGTGCTGCTTTGTTAGTTATGGAAAGAAGGCGGGAGATCTAATCTTTGTGTACATACGCAGGTGTTGCATATGTTTGTTCATAAAGCCGGTGCTCAGAGTTCAAGCTACGGTGGCCTTGACGTCCAAATCACTCAATATAAAAACATTATACATCACAATATATATATAAAAAAAACATTTTAGAAATAAAAAAATGTAGAGAGCAAAGTGTTAAAAAATATTTTGAAAAACAAAAATATGTTGCAGAAAACAAAATGAAATGTTCCATTTGAAGTGGATGGATTTTACCGGTTAGAGTATTTCTTAATTCAATAACAAGTACCTCTTAAAATGTTTACAATAATAGAAAAGTTTAGGCTAATGTTGACAAAATGAAAAAGATTTGGTGACTGAGACTGCAGGGTTCTTACTGATTTTTACTTACACAATGCACATAGTATATCTGCGCACATGCAAAGTCGGAATGTGCAGATGTGCGCATGTGCACAGTCGGACAACACATCTGTGCATGTGCAAAGTTGGGCAGCACAGCTGGGTCGGCCCAATCCGTACTGCTCTTCTTCTTCTGTTTTGCTTAATGGCAAATATGCCCCCAGTGTACCAGGACAGCGCCACCTAACAGACGTATTTTAAAGTTCATTTGGCTACAAAGGTGGCTGCAGTGGCTCGGGGGGGCATCTTCTCGGAGTAAAATGCTCTCAATTCTGCTCTTTTCCTGTTGCCAAAATGTAAAAAATAAAAATAGAGAAAATCAGAGAGAATGACTCCAAGCTGTATGGTTTTTATTTATCACTAACTGTTGAGATTTCCATTGCATGGAATGAAACAATTTAAGAATATAGAGTCTTCCACTTTAGCACCATTCTTTTATTTTACGGCGCTGTAATTCAGTTTGGGTGTTGTTGAGGAAAACAATTTGTTTTAACAAGTTGTTTAACTGGCTCAGACAATTGCAAAGGAGGCACAACTATCTGGAAATGCGACTGGAAGCTAATCTAATTCAAATGGCTAAACGGACACAATGTTGACGACAAGAGGAAGTGATGTAAGACTGCTCATGTGGGGTCCCGATTGGGTTTCTGGCACAGATCAGGTAATGACACATTCTGTTGGAAGATATTGGCATGCTAAATTACATCCAATAATTTTGTCCCATTATCTCCACCCTTTTCCGGGTTCTCATTTTATTAATTTGTGTAACATTTCATTTGAAATTTTGGAAATTACTTTTGTTTTCTGAAACAAATACGTTCCGTTTTCCCAATGTTTGTTTTAATCAAAAAAATTCAAAACATTTTTTTAACTTAAATGTTAAATTTTGAATGAAACTTTACAAATCTGGAGCGGAGAGAGTCCTACGTCATTGTAAATAAATCCACCGGGGAGTTGAGCGACAACTGAACTCACCGGTGTGATTTGTTGATGTAATTTACACTTCAGGGCCACCGTACAATCAAAGCTGATTTTAGAGTAGGTTTCCTCACAAATTTAATGAAAACATGAAAGCTGAAGAAAATGTAAATCAACGCTTTGAGTTTCAAATGATAGCTTTGTCGAATTCACGGCCGGATGCATAATAACTGGAAAATCAAGTGAATGAGGGCTTGGCTACTTTGATGGAGAAAATGTCAAGAATGTATACGTGCGCTGCAACATGACAATACATAATCATGGTGGTGGGGGGGTGGCACTTAAGTGCACACGCTAGGCTTAACCTTTTCCCCTATAACAGCCTGAAATTCAGCTAAAAGCAATTAGAAGGAGTGTGACAGTACATGTTCAAGCTTCATAACACAGCTAACTGCCTCAGTCAATGACCACCCAGACGGACAAATAAAGCCATCAGCTCGGAGGAGCTCCATTTGGGGCCGGCATCGCTGATCAATACGAGAGTCATCAGCTGCTCGAGCTGGAGGGGGATGAGGAAGAAACTCGGGGGTGGATTGTGAGCAGTTCTACGGCCGTCAATGCTAACTACTTTTGGCTCGACGTGGCTTGAAGGTAAGGCCGTGCATTCCCCTCCAAACATAATAACTCAAAAGTTGACAAAAAGCTTCGACTTCTGTTCCTTCAATTACCAGCGACTGAAAGGAGAAGATATTTCATTTCATCACTTATTAAATAAGCAGTAAGTCTGTCTGATCGTGCAGACAAACAACATTAAATTAAATGTCAGGAAAAGATGCATCTGCATTTCTCATCCATCCCTTTCCTGGTTTTCCATTAGGCCCCCTCTGCACTCAGATCTGGGTTACTGTGTGGCTTATGGAGCCCTGCAGTAGGAGCCGAGCTGGAAGTGAGCTCAAGGCTATTGTATTGGTGTAGGGCTCCTCTGGGGGCTGTAATGCATTTCATACCATCCATCACATGGGTGTGGAGGGCAGGAAACATTGCTTTAAGAGCACACACAGGACACAGATGGAGAAGCGAGACATGCAGATATGCGGAGATAGCAGAAGTTTGGGAAATTTGTTGATCACAGGAGACTTTCAAGGACAAACTCCTACAGAAGGTCCTCACAAAGACAGGACGCAAAGATGGCCCAAAAATGATGGAAAAGTACCCCATCTTTTATTATGCACGAAAATGTTTGGTCATCGCTGAACATGCAACTCTCTGATGTAAATGATGTTTCTGGTGCTGCTCACACGTTCCTGTGTCCTTTTTCTGATGATGGAGAACAAATACGAAGTAAATTCCGCTTAAAATAACATGAAGACGAAAAAATGCTGTTTGGAAAAAAATGTATTCATTACGAAGAAAATACGCTGGCTGGAAACAAGCTCCTCGCTTCGCTCCATTCTGATGTATCCACTTATAGACAACTAGATCCACGTCTGAGCTGGCATCTGGCTTAAAGCTGTACGGCTGCATAGCTCCAATTTTGCGTTTTTGTTGCACCACTAATGTTAGTTTGGGGTTGTGAGGGGCTGTAAGCTAGTAGGGAAAGAGTGTAAACCATTGACTGTACGTGAGAACTGGACCGAGTGTGATGTCACCAATAGGAAATGGTTTGCTTCTTGTTCCAACAAAATGAAATCAATTTAGCCGAAAACGAAAGTCTTCATGTTGGAGCCAGAAATCGTCAGTAAGCAGCGATTGGTCCGAGTCAATGTTTCTATGGCAACCACTCGCACCAATCAGGAGTGAGCGTGATGGAAGTCCACGCCCAAACCAACCGAAAACGGAGTGTACGAAATCTGTTAAATGTTTTAAACATTGGATGAGGGGTCAGCAGGCTCAAACTACTTTCTTTGACACATATGATTGGTCAGTTTATAACTTCAGCAATAAAGACAAAATTTATTTAAAAGATAAGACTTTTATTTCTCAGTAAGTCAATGAGCTTTTGGCTTCTTGGAACCAGCAGGCACTTCCTGTCTTCAGTCTAGATCTCATACATACATACTCCACAGCATACGGTGTATACAAATGGGTGACAGGAAGGTGGGGTGGGGTTGCTTTGCTCAAACGGTCCCGCCCACAGCTATGAGGCGAATTTCTAATGAACCACTGCCGCTCTGCAGAGACTATATCCTAGAAAATGGAACAGGTTTTTTTAATTTTGGCTGTAAATGATATAATCCTAACTAAAAGACCACTTTCAATGCTGTTAAAAATAGCTCATAACGAGGTTGATTCAGGATCTCCCTGCTCTGCAGCTTTAAGTCTCAAATCTCGGCACGGGTTGTAATTAAAGATACGCGGGACCGAGGCGATCTGCGGCTGTGCGGCGGCCCGGCCCAAATGACAGAGGAAATAACAGGAAGGTGGAAGGCGATTGGGGGCTGGGATGAAGACACGCAGAGGAAAAAACACAAAGAATAGCCTTGGCTGCAAAAAGAAACAAACAAAAAAAAAGTCTGGAGATTTTCATGTGATGCCACCCCAAACACATCAGGAAAACTACTATTTCCTTTTGTTTTTGAAGGAAGAGCACAACCACTGCAAATACTCGCGCCACAAAGACTGGGCTGTAATTTACCAGCCGCTGGGTGGAGTGTCACCAAGTTAAAGATAATCTCAGAGCCCAAATATATCGAGATGGGAGCCACAAAATGTTTGATCGCAAATGCAGAGGAGGGGGGGCGGCTTGAGTTCAAAGAGAGCACTTTTTCCTTCTTTTAGATCCTGACTGGGAGCATTGATTAAAAAGCCAACTTGGCATGTGTGTATCATTAGGGGTGCCACCCTTTCCCTGAGAGACGAGGCCCCGCGCTGACAGTTCCTGAGTTTTCCTTGGTGATTATCTTTGAGTGGCGCTCTGCAGTGGCGCTCTGAAAGGGAGAGCGCTTGTTTCTACACGGGCCGGCTGACGTCTCCTTTAACCTCTGCTCAGTCACCCTGGCACCCCGTCTGCCCTCGTGTGGTTTCCACGTCTGCCCTCTTCATCCCTCATCCTCCGTTTTCTCTCTTTTCCCTTCAGAGACACGCGACAGTCATTCCCCCGTCGCCGTCTCTGTTTGGACAGCCAAATCAAAAAAATACCCCCCGCCCCAACTTATTGAGAGATCATTAATCATCGTGGTAAAGACAGGACACCCTTTAATCCAGCCACCTCCAACCCCCCAGCTTCACCAGGCAGGACGTAGGGCGGCCCTCCACCTCTATCCCCCGCGGTGTTATCAAGTTTCAGTGGTTGTAACTGTAGCACAATGAACAGAGGGGGAAGGTGAAGACACAGGAGGAGGAAGGGGATAAAGACAGAAGGAAAGACGAGACGCCAAAGCGTCACTTCTCCATCCAGAGAATCGCCACCGTTTCTTGAAATTTCAATATGGGTAAAACCTGCTTAAGGTTAAAAAAAACAAAAACAAACTAGCAAGACATCAAATGAAGAAAGCTTTCAAATGCAAAGCAACACCGAAAAGAGCAAACATCCTCACAATGGTGGGGGGATTTTATTGTCCAACCAACCAGGTGCTGCCACTTTCCAGAAGTTGTGGGGTGTTAACTAAAGGAAAATGAGGCCGTATCAAAGAGCCAGAGAATGTTCCTATTGTGGAGAGGGTGTTTGTACAGAGGGCCCGCCTGTTACGAGGGCAGAGCAGGGGAGTAATATAATGCATGCACGGATCCCCAGAGCCCATTCACGCTGTAATTGGTGTGGACAGAGCTCTTGGTCTCTCGGTTACAGTTTGGGAACTTCCTCTAATGTCCAGCTGGGAGGTCACTTTTCCCACACTACAAACAGCATCAACAAAAAAATAAAAGAATTCATCGTGTTGTTTAGGAAATAAGAAGAGTGTGCTTTCTTCCACTTTCACAATGTTGTATTAAAGACCTGCTCTGATGAAAATGCTGTTTTTAACACGTTCTTGTGGCATTTTTCTGATGATGGAGGACATATACAGTATAAATTGAATTTCTGATTATTTCTTTATTCAAATCGTTGTGAATCAGGAGCAGACCAAAAAATGCAGCTGGAAAAACAGTGTAGAAAATACGCTGGGTGGGCTACAAGCTCCAATCCAATCCAAGCAATGGAGAAAGGGGGTGGGGTTACTTTGGGCCAATTCATAACTCACATTTCTAATGAACTCCTGCCACTCTGCAGAAACTATGTCCACACAGGTTTGTTTATTTTATTTTATTTTGGCTAAAACAGCAAAATCATGACTAAAAGACCACCGAAAACGCTTTTAAAATCTATTTCTGGTTCCAGGTCAATGCAATGACCTGCATTTATGCTGGTAAAGTATAAATAATTAATCAGAATTTAGGAACTGGATCATGATCATTTAGGTAATGAAAATAAAAAGAGAAAAAGTTAGTAAAACATTACTGGGCTGAGATTCTATTAACTGCCTCCCTTTCAAGCAATTAATTAAACTCGTTTTGAGAAACTTCATATTTAATGGTTTCTATTTGTCATGTTCTGTATGCACAACAGCTAATAGGTAGGTACATTTATAATTTAATTATATTTGAATCATTTACATGTGTTTGTGGATGTATGCATTTGTAGATTTATCTTCTGATGATTGTGTGACTGAGGTAGAATTCCTCCTCTACCCCTGCGGCTCTTCCCTATAGCTCCAATTGTAGGAGTATTTGGAGGCGTCACGGCGTCCAAACTTGTTTTTTTCAGGGGATGCCATAGCGACTTAAAGCTGGGTATCCCACCCGCGGTAGGATGATCCACGTCACGCTTGTGATGTGGAGGAAAATCACAAATTTCTTCAGGTGGGTGTGCTCTGAAGCAATGAAATTTACATTTAAATGTAAATAATGACTTTTCGCTTTTGGTGACTTTTTATAGTTCTATAAAAGTGGGTTTTAAGGTTTAAAGTTCTAAAACTGATGTTAGATATTTTCTGAGCGCTGGCAGACTATTCATGACATGATCAAGCAGTAGTAACGTCCCAACTTGACACTTTTTTCCATGTCTCTTCACTTGAAGGCTAAATGTAGGGATAGACCGTAGAGGCAGGGAGTTAATTAAAATTTGGCTAAAATTAACCTAAGTTTGATATAACTCTGTATAGATATGTGTTTCTGTTGTTTGTCTTCTTTAGTTTTATTTTATTTTTTGATTGCTTGAAAATAAACCTTTTCCAAATCCAAATTCTCCTAATCCAAAAATAGACCAAAAATAGATCAAAAGATGACGGGAGTGAGTCTTTAAAACATTCAACTGTTTCCTGGTTTGATAAATGTCTCATCTTGCTGTAATGTTTCCTCAAAAACACTCAAATGAGCGCCACATGATGAAGCATAAACACAACGGTTGGTGCTGCAGCTAAACAGTAATCTTTCATTTTAATCACTGCAATTTTCCTACTTCTCCCTCTAATTCAAGAAATATTTATCCGGGCCCATCAAGACCACAACAACTTAATGACACAGGCAACTCCTGCTAACCACTTTATTACCATTAACAGACCTACCGGGACTTTTCCCTCTCCCAAAACAAAAAAAAAAACAAAAAGAAAAAACAGAGATAGCGCGACATGTGGTCCTTCTTATGACCCGCGCTGATGAAAATATTGATTTTGGAGTTTGACATGTTCTAGTGGCAAATCTCTGATAATGCAGGACATCTATGTAGATAATTAAGCTTAAAAATATGTATGTCTGAGTACAGTGTTCCCTCGCTGTATTACGGTTCACCTTTTACAGTTTTGCTGCAATTTAGCGTGTTCTATTTTCCCTTACATAGCGCAGTTTTCCACACCCTGATTGGCTGCTGAACTAGTCAATCTGTGTCCTCTGTGGGGTGTCTCCTGAACATAATGAACTCAGCTCGTTACATTTGCACAAATCTTCCATCACAAGCAGATCTTTGTTTTTATTCTTTCATATTGGACTTATTTTTCTCCAAAGGTTTGATTTTGAGAGTTTAAACAAGACAGAAAAGGGTACTTTGTGGATTTCACCCATCGTGGGTTATTTTTAGAACGTAACTCCAGCTATAAATGAGGGAAACACTGTATTTCTATATTCAAATCATTTTTGGATCAGGAGCAGACGAAAAAAATCGCATTTGTGGCATGAAAACTGTGCTGGGTGGGCCTCAAGGTTCCTACTCCACTCCATTCTGAGGAATCCTGGCATCTGGCTCAAAACTATAGGGCTGGATAGCTCTAATATTGCTCACTCTTTTTGTTTCACTGCTAATGTTAGGTGGGGCTGTGAAGGGCTGCAGGTTAGCTGGAGAGTGTGTAAACAGAGAGCTTTCAGCAACAAGGAGTGGAAGAGGGGCGGGATTGCTTTGCACCAACAGCGAGTTTTTAATTCCTGCCGATCTGCAGAAACAAGCGATTACTTAATTTTGGCTAAAAACAGCATAATAATATCTAAAGATCTCCAGGAACGCTTTGAAAATGGGTCAAAAGATGATCAAAGTCAAACTTTAATAAACACTCAAAGGAGGACGATTCGTGCTTTTCCTTACTGCGATGTGTGAGGGTTTCTGGCAGGAAGAGAAGGAGCAACACCTCCCCATGCGCCTCTCCTCTTAACTGGTGATTTCAATGAACAGGAGTGACTCTGTCCATCACAGCCTGCAGCCATTAATCATCTCAAGTGGACAGCGCTGACAGGCAGCTGGCTGGATCACTCTTATTTTCTTCCTTGTTTTTTTTTTCCTCATGCACCCTTGCTCCTCACTCCTCGTTTTGCGACCCCTGCCTCCTGCCCCCCCACCCCAATAACAAGGCGAGCGGGCGTCAAAACCATCACAAGCAATCACCCATCTGCGTAATCGAAACCTTTGCGGTGGTTAATAGCGTCAAGGCAGCTTTAGCTGCCGTTCTGCAGTGAGTGGAAGTGAGAGCAGAAAGCCTGTAATGGATCTAATGAACAGTGATGTCGCTGTAACTCATCAGGGGAGAGCAGCCTTAATGCATTTGTATGCACATGTCCGGCCATTAGCTAATGTTTCTCCTCGCAGCAAATGATTAATAAAAACATGAGGTCGCCCGCTTGATTAAGGCTCAGATCCTTCTTTAATATTACAAGCAGCAAACGGGATCAAAGGTTAAAGCAAAACACGCAACTGAAATTCCTGTAACTTCAAGCGCTGAGGAAGTTAAAGGTCAAGAGTGTTGAATTATAATGTCTTCTGACATTTTTTTTTTGTAACACAGAGCCCCATCAATGCCCTTTTTACTCCCCGACACCATTTGGAACAGCTGCAAAAATTCCTGACCCATTAACACACATGCATGTTTTTCAGCGCGCAGGCAGGAAACGGGAATCCCTCACAAGTTTTCCTTCCGCTGTTGCTTTCCTTTCATGACTTTAGAGGCCCCCTTACCAAGGTGGGAAAAAGGCCCTTGCCATTTGTCTCTCTCTGTCCCGAGATTTCCGCGCGTTGGGACTGCTCCTTACATGCGGTACCCCCCTCATTTCCACTGGACTGCAGAGAAATGGATGGTGGTGTAATTAGAGGGTACTGTCAACAACAGCCTGGCAAAAGAGTGGATCCGGCCAAGCTGCTCCCTGTGATTAACGCTCTGGTTTGAGAGGTCAGCCTCTCGTCTACAGGTAGAGGTGAAGCACTCACCCTGGGTTATTATACCCTTATGAAGGTATTATCAGCTCCACAACATGTGTTCCTGTCATCAAGCGTTTAAGGTCGTCTAATTTTCACCTGTGCAGCTGTAACTGGTAGAACTTTACTCTGTTTTAATGTTTTATATTGAGGAGAACAGGTTTACTTCTTTCACCCGTTTGTGGAGGGCTGACCCCTGCACTTCCTAACCACTAGTCACTTCTTCAAATGACACAGGAACGTGATCCCCACAAGCTGGATCCAGTTACACCAACTGGAAATGCGGACAAGCTCCACAAACTGAAGAACTGGTGCAGGTTCTGGTTCAGGTGGAGGGTTTGACATGAAACAGTTTACTGAGGCAGAGAAGCCAGTCGGCTCCATTTTCCCCCCTGGTTGATGGATTTCTGCCTCTGAACCAGCTTAAGGACGGGGTCAGCCTAACACTCACAGCCTGCTGCAGAACAGAGATGCTAACAGGAGCCTGACAGATCCTGACCCCCCACCCCACCCCTGACTCACCTTCATTCATTCATTACCCTCCAAACAAGACGTCAGCATTAAGAGCACAGAAACCACTGCACGCCAGCCACAACTAGACCCATTAATCTGATTTTTATTGTAGGAAATCATTGCTGTTCCAGTTAAACTGGGGCTGCAAATAAAAACCTTTAAAGTTTTAAAACTTTGTTTATATTTTAGGGTTTAAATATTGTGTTTTTCTGAAGAAAATGTTCCTGGCCCCTAGCAATAAGTATTCTGTTTGAATATACTACAAGTTTACTTAGTCTATACTTTCAGTATAAACAAAGTATTCCAGTAGTACACATACTTCTTAGTACACCTAAAAGTACCGACTGAGGCAGTAAACTTGATGTTTACTCTTTATTTAGGTTACCATCCATATATTGTGAATTTAATATGTTCCAATTTAATCTGAAGAAGTATTTAGATGGTATACTTCCTACACAACATATATGGTATGTAGTATACTTGCCATAATACCCCTAGGCTGGACTCCCCAGCCTAGCATTGATGCCCCCCGCCGTGTGAATGCAAATGTGGCCAAGACCTCGCCATTCCGGGGCCTTGGATGGCCGCCGTCGACCAGGCTGCTCTGTTCTCAACCCGCTTTGACCACATCGTGCTGCTCTGGGTGGAGATTAGCCCATAGCGTTACCGCATTACCGCACGCGATTAATTTGAAAAAAGTTACGTGTTAATATGTTTTACTGCTAATTAATTACACATCAGAAGCGACCGTCTTCTGCTTCTGCTTTCCACGGCGTGCGTCAATTTCTGAAAATACACACTTTGTTATAACATGGTCACTTACAAAATAAATAAATATTCAATCGATTTTTAGTATTTATTCTTGTTTTTTTCGGTTTAGACTGCTTTGTCACAAAAAGCGTACTATTTGATTGGTGGTGTGGCACGTTGCCACGGTAACACAGCAAAGCGTTGCTGCAGAGGCACAGGAAAGAAATATATAAGCTGATCGTCATGATAGTTTCAATAAAGCATCAGTTCAGAGAGAAAGTTCACCTCTTACCGCATGTTTTTGTTCAGAAGATGAAGCAAAACGTTTGTTTTAAAGAAACCTGCGCAGTGAGATAGAGCATTTGGGAAATGGGACTGGAACTTCTTTTTTATGCGCGTGAATACACAGCAGCCAATCAGATTTGAGTATTCACTTGGGCCATTTAAAGTGCAGAAACACAATGTTTGTTTCTTAGGGCTGTATATCTTTGTTTTCTTGGAGTAAAACTGCAGACATACAAGTCTTTAGAGTTCTGCTTATCTTACTGTTGATGCGTTTTGTGCTCACAAGTTACATTTTACATTAGTTAACACTTTACAAATTAAAACCTTTCAGACAATAAAAATGAAGGAACATTTTCTCTCTGGCCTTATTTTTGGTTTAAAAGCTGCATATTGTCCTATAAAATGTACCTAGTAAAACATTGTCATTAATCAGATTAATCACAATTCAAGTGTGATTAATCTGAGTAAAGTTTTCAATCGATTGACACCACTAATAAAGTCACAACCATGCATCAGGTATGCATTGTGTTTCCTATATAAGGACGTATTTATTTACAGAAACTTTTGAAATGTTGTTCATCTGTTGCACTTTGCACTAAAATATTAATGCCACGGCCTGGGTCTTGTTCTTCTGATGATCATAGTTTTTCTATTTTTAAATTGGACAAAAATTAAGCATTCTATGGTCATTTTACTGTGTCTGTTTGTCTTTAGCTACGAGTAGGACATAAGTGTGCAGCCAAAAACTGGCACAGAGGAAATAAAATACTTAGTTCCGCCTCTATTTTTTTTAAATAGCAGCAAGAAAATAACAAAAATACAGAATATGAACAATTACAATATGGTCTGATATTTTTTTCTATCATGATAAAACCAAATTGCTGAAGCCCTGCATATCTGCAGAAAAACAAATACCTGTTTGCCTCAATCATATGTCTTATTTTTCTGTTTTTACGTTGTGTTTTCCAAAAAGTTGTTTTAATATCATGCAGAAAAAAATATATATACTTAAAGTTATCCTATTATTTTCCAAAGCATTAATTTCCAAAACTAAAAAATGTTTTAAAAAGCTTCTTCAGAAAAGGTCTAGTTTGGTTGCACGTCCATTTTTATTTGTCGGAATCTGCAGGTGGAGGTTCACAGAGCTCAATCTGACGTTTAATCCAAAGTTAATCAATAATCTCATGTTTAATGTTTAATCCGGCGTTTCTGCATCAGTTGTATGATCTGCAGTGGCTCTGGGGAAACAATTGTGTTAACCTGAAACTGTACCACAGGAATAAGTGTTGGTGTTTGTAAACAACCTTCAGACTCAGTCATGTATGCCAGCTTTAATCAGTAGCAGAGATCCAGGAGCATGGTGACCTGCTGTGGTCAGGAGAGCTCCGGTAAATGAGCACAGAAAGGGGGCAGAATGGCACGAAAGAAAGAAAACATTAATCTCTGATTATTTTAGTCATGAGGCTCTGATGCACAAACACAAAAATGAACAACACTGGAAAAGAAGAAACAAATTTAAAACAGATTTAGGGAAATTAAATGTTCATCTGTGATTGTCTAGAGTTGTTTATTTTACACTAATCAAAAACAACATTTTAAACTATGAATATTTCTGTAATATAGGGAGTTTTTCTGCCAATAAGCCAGTAAAATGATTTTTAAATAGCTTTCCTTTGCAACAAGGCTAAAAAACATAACTTGACTAAAGACTTCATGGGGAAAAGGGAAAATCAACGACACATATTTTAGGATATTTCCAAGAAATGTTATCTTTAAATGCATCTATATTTGACCCAAATTATTAAATGAATGAAGCACTTGATGTCTTATTTTAAAAACATTTCAAAAACTAAATAGTGATTTGCTTTGGTCACAGAACAAAAGCAAAAGAAATCTGAAAACTCACTGAATGACCGCCTTGTAATTAGGCGGCTCTGTCCATCATAAAAATGGTTTGGTTTTACAATAACGTCTCATTTTATGGCTTCATGGTGATATCAAAGTCATGGCATCCTTTTTCAAGCACTGGTCACTTTTCTGCACTTTAATACACTGTGTGAAAGAAAGCGCCGTGGTGCAGACACCACATAACAGTCATATATGTGAGATCAGCCATAAATCCAACATGTTTCTATAAGAAGTCGTCAGAATGTCTGAGATGTATCCCCTATTTCTGTGTATTTATAGCCTAATCTATATTAACTCTCTATCAGCAAATGTATTTCTTTAATCTTCATATTATGTAGACATTTCCTTTAAGTGCCGAGACTCCTCGCCCTTTTTTTCTTTGCATGCCATTTTCTTGCTCTTGAAAAATATCCAGTTTCATGAATCAAGCAGCAACCCCCTTTAACAGCTTCTGCGGGAGGAAAACAGAATGGAAGTGGCTGCAGATCTTTATCAAAGGTGCTTTTGTTCTTTTTGTTTTACTCCTAATGGAGGACTGTGCTGAAAGGCAGGCAGCTACTTCTTTGTGCAAAGCGATAAAGTGCAGCTCTCTGAATGACTGCAGCAGAAAACAGCATTTAAAAAACATTCATAGAAATCAGTAAGCTGGGCTCTTCCATGTGCCGTGAAAACATTATTTTTGTTGCCAAAACACCCTAAAGGTTAATAAATCTGGCAATCAATTGACCATCTAGGATGCCTAGTAGACCATTAACAAAATTGAGTGAAAGATTTTTGGACAAATGGAGCCTCTTAGGAGCAGGGGTAGCTGTAGATCTGCGTGCATCCCTCTGCTACTCGTTTTTGGGTTCACTTCCCATGTCTGACATGGTTGTCTGACAGTCATCTTTGGCGTAACTTCTGACTTGACAAAAACCTTTGGATGATCTGTGGTTTAATGTTTCAAAAAAAAAAAAAGTTGCTAGTCTGAAACCCTGTTTCTGGGCTGAGTTTGTGTGTTTTTCCTGCACTTGAATGGAGTTTTCCTCACTGACTTTGACTGCATTGCTAGTTTTTTTTTGGTCAATTTTTGGACCTATAATAGCCTTTACAGCTAAACTACAACACACTGTACACAAAATAAATGGAAAAATAAAAAAATCAAATAAAAAAGAAGCAAAAAAATGAAATGATTGGTGCCAGACTCAGAAACCAAACTAGAATCCAACAAATTTCCCTCATTAGCTCAATGTCACGTATTGGATAAGCGCAAACACATGCATTGTGGGTCGTTAAACAACAGGACATCAACATTGATCGATAGCTTTTTGGCGCATTGGAACAAACCATCACATGCAGACATCTCTTTGGACATTAATATTCAGATCTCAAAGTCAAAAACAAAACATGGCGGCGAAAATCCCACCGGGATTTACTCTGGGCTGGATGTATAAGATCTGACTGCGTTCTCGTTCCATAAAAGCCTAAGTACATTAGCAGCATGAGTCTGAGCGGTCGAGCAGTCAAAGCAGCACATGGTCAGCTGAGCTTGCCTGCGTGCTGACCAACTTAATAAGTTGTGCCACTGACAGATCTACTTGACTCTGATAATGCAGGATCAGCTGAGGCAGATCTCACCAGCTGACACCTTAAGGCCTTTACTCAGGGGAAGGGAATTAGTCGGAGATTTCTAAGGACGTGCGGTGTGAGTTACAAGATGTCTTCTAAGTTGATCAGTGAACTTGCATGCTTGACATGTAGACAAGAAACATCAGACGAGCAGAAACAAATGTGGATTTCTGAAAGGGCTGGAATGTAACAGGAATTAGATGCAACCTATCAGACGGTGCTGCAGGGCTCACAATAATAAATTCATTGTAAAATCATCTAAAAAAGGTCAGCTTCCTGAGGAAATGTTGGAAAAGGAAGTTGTGCGGCATTTCCCACACGGGCAGAGATGGAAGCATTGGGTTTAAATAAAGCCTCTTTCAGCTCTTGAAGGTTTAGGCAAATGTGAGACCTTTAAATTCAGCTCAAAGCTGATGAGTTTAACTTCAAAAATTAATCCAAGCCTGCAAATAAGTAACCAACTGAAATTAAAGAATAACCATCTTCCCCCTCAAAGGTGTAACACCAACAGAACAATCATATGCTTACAGGATTCAACTTAATGCTTTCAAAAACAATAAACCTGATTATTGATATTACATTAAGATGCTAGAACGAGCTGAAATGAAGAGATCATTGTGGCTTACCTCGTTTCTGCATGAAGGTGAAGAGATCGTCCAAAAATTCCTTACGTTTGGGATCGTTGTCCAGCTCGTAGAGCTAAAAGACAACAGAAAAGTAAAAAGGAATGCTTGCTGTGCTTGTGCAGCTTTTTCCAACAAGATGAATCACCAGTGAAAGCAGGTGCCTGTCTGCCCAGTCCAGACTGTCCTTATCTCTGAATATCCTCTCTAACAGGCGACCACATGGAAAGCACGACCAGAAATAAAACGCATTTACAAAACGAAAACATTGTTGGCCTTCAGGAAGGATTGTCTGAAGCTTCAAGGAAAATTTTCTTCATCAATGAGTTGACAAAAATAAAGGAAATGATTTATGTACCATTTAAGCTTGAAATAGGTTTGCTAGAGCAAAACTACTGCGGCTTAAAGCGAATTTTACAACACTTTGCCGCAGCCGCAACAAAAAGACACAATGGGGTTGGTCCACACCAAAGCCTGGTCAGAAAGTTCAAAACAAGTGATCTGTAGGCCGAATGAAAACAAGGGTTTTAGCTCACACGAAGGAGAACCTTGGTAAGGTTCTGCAACACTGTGAATGCACATGAACTATTCGAGGGACCAAAGAGTTTTGATGAATCTGTGTCTCCTGGGCAGAATGCGATCAGCTTGCATAAGCTACGCAAATCTTCATTTTTACAGCATAACTTGTGCGATAAACAAGGGAACACTATAATGCCATATCCAGAAAAAAAACTAAATCGTTTATGACCAGATCAGAATGTGTGTTTACCGAGTTCATAGCAGTTTTAGGGTCAACGAGAATCTTGGATTCATGTCCAGCCTTTCCTACCAGGGAGTTGTCCTTTTCTAGAACAGTTTCTGCAGAGCGGCCAGAGTTCAGTAGAGAAACCCCTGCACCCTTGCCCTCACTGTTACTGAGAGCTCTATGTTTACAAGCTCTCCTGCAAGCTTACAGCACCTCACATCTCCAGCCTAACATTACCAGTTTATCAAAAGTGGCGAGTAATGTTGGAACTGTCCAGTCGTACAGTGTTGGTCCAGATTCCAGCTCAGACGAGGAAATCAAAGACGTTCATGGATCTTTTTGTCTGCTTGTGGATGCATCAGAATGGAGCGGAGCAGAAAGCTTGTGACCCACTGATTGTAGTTTTTCTGTAGCAAATACATATTTTTTTTCAAACTGATTTTTTTGTCATCTGTTCTTGATTCACAACAATTTCAATAAAGAAATACTAGAAATTAAATTATAATCTTAATTTTCTTTATTTATGACCTCCTCCATAAGAAACGTGCCACTAGAACATGTTCAAAACACCCGTTTTCATTGGAGTGGGTCTTGAAACACAGCCTATTTTCAGTTTGAAAGAGAATGGAACATTTGAGAAATGTCTCATCCTAAAACTTAGTGCAGGAGGTGAAGGTGTCAATAAAAACACAATGGTCATGCTTCCATCTTCTTCCTGGTTAGAACCAGTTCCTTTTAAACCAGCAGATGCTCTGACTGCATGACTTTTCTTGGAGGTTTGGTTCACTTCCGTTGCTGGTTTGCACTCCAAACTCTTAACTTTAAGGGAAAACTCACCTTTGCAAAGTCTCTGGAGGCTTCCCCTCTTCCTCTGCTGCTGTCAGCCTCATCTGTCCATCCTCCACTGCCATTCTGCACATGCCAAGAAAGACAAGATAATCAAGGTCAAAGAGGAAATAAACAAGCAGAGCGGTGCCGTGTGCAAGGAAAACAGAGAAGCTGAGAGGAAAAAGCAGGAGACAGTATCTGAGAACCGATCTTTGTGTTGTGGTTCTCTATGCTTTGTGTTTTTTATTTGACAACATCAAACTACCATCAAAGTACTTCCTGTATTTTCTTAACATGACAAAAACTTTTATGTTGCCTTCCTTTAATGTTTCTTAAAATGTAAATGGGTTTTGTGGACATCCTGTTTTTGTACATTGAAGTTTATGTGACATTTAACTTTTGAAAGTTATCTCCAGCCCTGGGGGTGTGGGGGGTTAATAGTTCATCATGACTGAATAGAAATGACAGCTCTCAGTCCAGCGCAAACATTTTACACCTCAAGCCCTACATATTCTTTAAGTTCCTTTGAGAAAAAGCTTTTAAAACTTCTGTTAAACATTAAAGACCTCTCAAATCTATCTTTGATAGACATCTTTGTTTTTATGACATTTTTTGTAAATATTTGCTAACAGGATGCAGAAAATCATTTGCCTCCTCAAAGATTGTGCATTTTTTGGATGATGTTTGTGCATCCACCCATGATTATGATCATTTTATGGCACAGTCAGCTGGAAATAACTTTGTTTGAACTGTTCCAAGCACTGACTGTATAAGAGAAATGGACATAGTAAGAGTGACATCACCCATACAAAATGTCTTACTTCTGGCTCCATCCAAGTTAGTTCAATGAATTTTTTTGCAATACGATGCCGCCACGTTGCCCATGTGCTGAAGTGTCCTAGAAGACAGTGAACCCACATTTCTGCTGGTGGTAATAGGTTGGTGCCAGCATTATGCAGCAATGCTATGTTCACACAGGTCTCAACAATGTCCGTACAAGCTGGAGGTGTCAACATTGAAAATGCTGATGTTCACGTGTCACCAAGCATGTTTTTAAGTCTGTTTTCGTGCTCTTGTTTGTACAAAACAAGCAGGCCATTGAACACGTAATGAAAGTTAAGCTGGTTGAACTTTGATCAATCAGAGGTTAGTGGTGATGTGTGGTTGGCATCCCTTCAAAATACGGAAGTGACAATAGTTCAAAAGTTAATCGTGGAGGAGAAATTAAAATTACGGTTTGTGCCTGGCCAGAATTAATTTGACACCACGTCTTTCGTGTATCGGAATAGAGCTGTGAAAGCAAAAGACTGGAGCAGTTTCGCAACATTTGCACTGCTTTGATATTTTGCATCAAGCCACTTCCAACTGTGAGAACATGCGTTAATATCAGGTAGCAACAGTGCAGTGTGAACACTGTAAGCTAAACGCACATTCAAGAATGCCCCCAAGTATAATAAATTTACCATTTTAGAGCCAGACAACGTCAATAAAAGAAGTAATCGGTTCAGATTGGGTTTCTTTGGCAACCACTCTCACCTATCAGGAGTGAGCTTGTTGGAAGACCTTACGTTGGTCTTTTATTGGATTAGCGAGAACATGTAAAAACCCAAGGTATCACAGAAAGAATGGTCATTTTGACCAATAAAATGGCTGAGTAATAGCTGTTCGTTTCTCTATAGAAGTCTATGAGAGTACTTCCTGTTTGGAATGGCAGGGGAGAGGGGTCACTCAGTCCAGGCTTTATATACAGTCAGTGGTTTCTACAACTTTTTTCTACAAAATATATCGATCCCTGATTCCATTGTGGGAGGGGGATGCTGCAGACCACATGAGTCCTCTGTGAGGCTAAGCAACGTTTGAAAACAAATGTTGGCTTCCTCTCAATGAATTCATCCAGAGGTTGAAGGAGGAACCCCTGGAGTTATTGTGCCCCTGAGCTCCAGAAGCCCCCTTCCCCCTTCATCCTCAAACATCTCCATTTGACCCAAACCATCTGCATCTGGGCCTGCCCTGCCCCCACCCGTGTCTTCCGACCCAGCTGGATACACGGGCCCCCATCCCTCAATCTTAACGCAGCTGTGACGGGTGGCCAAGTTCATGGAGTGTAGCTATCAGAAGAGGCCAGAGGAGGGTGGGCTGGTCAGCAGCCTCGATGCCTCTGTGTGCACGTACACACGCACACAAAACACGCACTGCTGATGGTGGCAGCGTGGATGTTTGTGAGTGCAGAACGGGGGGGGGGCAATGGCCCCACAAGACGGGAAGGAAGGAAAATAAGGGCAGAAAGGAGTGCACGGTATGTGCCGAGCAGGAATGTCTCCTAAAGACAAAACCTATAAAAGCATCAGGAATCAAAACAAGATCCGCTCGGAGGGGACGTTAATAGCTGCTGCTCGGAGTCTAGTTTCAACTGGTAGCCCATTGGTCAGTGGCAATTACAGGGCCTGAAACAAGAGCCCCGAGGGCAAAGGTTGTCAAGGCCCCTGAGAGCAAGTCATTTTCACCCTCTCACTCTCCTGTGTAACCACTGTCAACATTCATGCTCTCTAAACAAATATTCATTAGTTACGAACTTGCAACACAACTGCGACAACTGCTTTAAGGTTACTTATTAAATTGGGAAGGCCATTTACAACGACAGGGGGAAAAAAATGTCTGCCCCCGCAGGTATGTGAATGCCGCGTTCAGAGAGCGACATTTTTCAACAGGTTGGTAATAACCAATAAAACAACAATAAGTAACAACCTTTTTTTTTTATTAAACATTAGAAATAGGAAAAAGTGGTAAATCAGTGTTCAAACCGACAGAGAGACTGCAGCGGAAAGATCTATTTCAATGTGTACAACGTTACAAGGTAGACTTAAGGTTTCCAGACCTTTGCACAAAACTTGACCGTCTCTGTTAAACTTTAATCTCCTATGAATGATTATGATTCAGATAATTCTCATTTTACACAAGTGCTCTAAGCCAGTGGCCCCCAACCTTTTTCCGGCCACAGAGCAGATTAATGTCAGACAATATTTTAACAGACCAGCCTGCATGAGGCTGAGGTGGGCATCCAATTTTTTTTTTTTATATCCTCCAGTTTCCCTTAAGTTTTTAGGGTTACGTTTATCTTTATCCTCAGTAAAATATCTGCAGTGGTTTAACTGTATTTGTACTCTAGATTTAACCTAGGAACCATTCATAGATTTTGTCTTGACCTGTAACTGTCAGCAGAAGTGAAAAAAATCGGACATCAACTTCAGTCTATTCTGACTCTTAAGGTGCAGCGAATAAATACACAAAAGAGGTCAATAAAACTGGTATTTTATAAAAAATAATAATAAATCCACCATTTCCAACACCTTATTAGCAGCATCCTTGTAACATTAGACAGCCGTTAGCTGAATATTATTCATTATTATCATAGTGGTCTGTGGGAACAACTGTGGCAATAAATTCATATTTGGAGTCAAGACTCCTGTTTCTTGTCCGTTAAATGCAGCTTTCTTTTATTTTGAAGTCAAAGGCTCTTATTCTGTTTCCTCTCTGGCTCTTTTTGGCCAAACTTTCTAAATATGTTATTTTTTTTTGTCAACTCTGCTAGCTTGGGGTTTTGTTATTGGTTGGAGCAGATGGATTTTCGACTTGACGTGGCTAGAATGAGTCAGGTGTGGTGGTGAGAATACACCTGTTTTTCAAAATAAAACTTCCTTTAGAATCAGATTATAAATAAAACTGAAAAAACTGTTGGACAGGTTTTTTGTTCGCCTTGGCCAGGTATCAACTGGTACCAATCCACAGCACAGATTGAGGACACTGGTCTAAAGTTTTCACTTTGCTGTCTGCTGACTGTAAAGCACTTTGGGCCTTAAAGGAAGGTAGAAAAGTGCTATATCCTGTAAGCAGACAACATTTAATGGATGTACAGGATTCTGAGTATTATTGAAAAACAGCCTTTAATCTGAAGTAAATTGGTCAGTTGCTGCAATATTGGAATGATTGTGATGATCATTTATGCCTCTGGGTTATCAGCCTTGGCTTTGTTAGGGGAAAACAAATGTGTTTATACACACACAAACACACAGTCCCTGTGGGACGCTGTTATGAGAGAGCAGAGGTCAAGGTGTTTCTGACTCCAGCTCTAACAAAGGTCTAAAGGGACAAAACGCCATCGGTCCAGTCAATGTCAAGCTGCAAGCCTCTTCATTAACTCTACTTTAAAACCTGCAGTAACAATCAAAGAAAACACCTCCAGAACCAAATACCAACGGACCTAAAGGTATCCCAGTACCGTGAGCGTCGGAACCTGACTGATATTGAATTGGATTAGTCAGCCTTCAGAAATGTGACGAAGTCCTGTCTTTAAAATTCTTTTGGCAGACCAACGGCATCTGCATCTGTCCACACATAGCTGAGGCACCATGCTGAGCTTTACAAGTAGTTCCTGTTTCAAGTTTGCGGTTGACTCTGCAAACTGGCCGTCTCCATAAATGCAAGGCCTCCAGGTCTGCTGCACGCATTTAACACAGACGTGAGCTCCTCTGTAATGTCTCAACTATGTAAATTAGACGCACCGTTGCTGTTGGAAGATCTCTGCTTACTTTTTTTTAGATCCAAAGAGATAAGCTGCCATGTTATAAATGTAGACCTTTAGTGCCACGTAAGTGCCTTCAAGATGCTTTTCTTTTGAAAGCTGAAACCATAGTTCAAGAGGGCAGGTGATAGTGGGCTACTTACTGACCAGACACAGGTAGACGACGGCCCATCCTCAAGTAAAACCCTCCCATAAATTAAAATCAAATAAAATCATAAAAGCACATATCTGTCATTGTTCAGCTGTGGGTTTGGATTGATAATTCACAGAAATACATATTTTTGTTGCCAAATGAACCTTAACCTCAATAAAATAAAAAAAAAAGCTGTCCATTGAATGCACAAGAGCTTTGACAAGAGGAAGATGTAATGCACATGACTGAACATGAGACATGATTGCACACATCATCTCAGCCTTTCCTCTGCACAGATGCATATTAGCTATTATGAAAAAAACAGTTGGTCCTTGTGGGATTACCTGACAAACACTGTTTTCAGAATCATGAATTGCTAAGTTTAATATTACATTTTCCCCCCAGACATTTGTTTTAATATTTATTAACATTGCAACAGATGATGCTTAAGACTCACCAACTACAAATTTAAATTCCATTATATATAAATGTTGACTTTATTGTTGTAAATAAACCTTATTGCTGTATAAAAGTTCCAAAGGTTTTCTCGCCTACTGCGATTTTAAAAAGTGCTCTTCGTTGATTTTCAAGTTGTACATTTTTTTGGTATAAAAGAGTAGATAAACACTTAAAGTGTCTGCTTTATCTGCTTTGCTCATTAGCTGAGTTGTCTTTAAATAACCTTTTTAAAAGACTAAATTAGTAAACGGATTTCATACATCGGTCCTGTTGAACCTTTATTACTCAAACCGTCATTACCCTGAATCAACGAGGTCGACTGGTCAGAAGATCATGTGATAATCTTTAGGAACGGAGCCATCATCCATCACTTTATTCATAATTCTCTCCACAGATACACCAGAACTCATGATAAACATCTATGCAGAACCCAGTTTGTTCCCACAAGTCAAGAGAGAATAATCCCACTTAGAAAGCAATAAATCCTATCTCAGTTCAGATTTTTTCTAGTATTTCTAACCAACAGTAACTTCTTTTTGACTTAATTTAATTCTTCCAAATGTATTAGTAATTGTAGTCATGTGAAAACGAAGACGCATGATCTGAGAGGTAAAACATTTGACTTTACTTAGATGAAAGCCGACTTCACGGCCAACGATAGCATGACGCTCAGATCCCCGTCCACCACCATACCGAACAGGCAACGTGGTAAACGCAGCCCAGAGGAGTTGCTTTTAGTCTGTCGCTGGGAACAACAGCGACTGACATCTGAGTGCTTTCAACTTGCAAATTTCAGCGTGGAACTCCAGAAAAGACTGATGGGGAGCAGCATTTTCTTATCTGAGATCATTGGTGATATACGACAGAGATCCAGCAACAAAAGGCCGTTTCAGATCGTAATCCCTGCTGACATTTGTCATCATGAAAATCCGGTTTTATCTATAGAAAAACATGTCTGCTTCTCAAGCAATTTTTCTTTACAGCACACACATACTGACTCAGTAATTATAACATGAGCCATTAACCAGGAGCAGACATGTTGGCTCTTGAATTGGGACCTTGGTCAGCTGAGGAATGTTAACACCATGTTGCTTTTTGTTAAGTTAGAGTGGCTACTGATGTGTTGGGAGCACTCCTTATGATTAACCTCCTTCTCCGCCTCTCATAACGGCTGGTGTTTCTAAAGAAATGACTTCCAGAAGAGAAAAATATTTCCACATCTTCATATCTACCTATAACAGAAATTTACACGGTTTGCCCAATACGTTTCATTATAATTTCAAGGAATCCCTTTGAGTCACACTGCATGGTTTTACAATAACAGTAAACCATCATTTAACGAACTGTTACGACAAAATTCCTTCCTGTACTCGCATGTCTATTTTGATTGAGATTACAAAGCAAAAGCGTGAAAACGAAGCATTTATAAGGAGACAAATACAGATCAGGCACAGACTTTAAAACAAACTCGCTCATCGTCTCTCTTCTTATTGATTCACAGTTTAAATTCTCTGTCAAGATGCCATTAGAGACTAAAACGGAGCAAAAGTTCAATTTCTGGTGAAAATGCAAGCTCAACCTGTAGTCTAAACAATGGAGAGTTGCAACAAGAGGAATTGTTTTAAAAAAGAAAAGACAAGGGGGTGGTGTTTGGAGAAAGGGGAGCTCCCATTTTTGGTGAATGGTCAACAATTTAGACAGAAGGAAGTCAGTTTCCTGTGAAGAATTTGGTGGACTTGAAACAATAAGCTGCTCCTGTTAGGTTTTAGTGGAGGAAACGGAGACAAAAAAATCACAGATGAACTGTTGACATTACCAAACGATGTGGAGATCTGGAAAAATGTCAGTGTAAAGCATGCGTGAGAAATAAAAATAAATGAAGTAACTACTTGTTCAAATCTGCAAACGAAACAGGAAGGTGATGACTTACTATGGAAAGTCGTTTGTATTTCAAAACAGAACTTGTCTTGAGCTTTGACTGTTTATGAAAACTGGACCTAGTGTCCCATAGAAAATGGTTTGCTTACAGCTCCAACAAAATTAGGTCAATTCAGTAGCCATTAGCTGCATGTACATGTGCAAAATGCCTTTAATCTTATCAAAGCTTGTATTAGAACTGAATTGTGTACATGGGTCCTGAAAAAGTTTATCCGATTAGAACAAACGTTTGCATCCGCCACACGTTCGATCGTAAAAAATCATTCTGACATGTCTAAAATATCAGAAACGGCCATAGAACAAGTAGCAAAGTTCTGTTGTAAACAAACACGGATGCTGTTAGGGTTGGGAACTTTCTGAGCGTTTTTTAAATTTTTTTAATTAAAATTACTATTCGCATGTAATTTTCGAAATATGTGCGGCCAGAGCGGAACTTTTT
The DNA here is from genome assembly GCA_014656515.1 of Oryzias celebensis. Lineage (NCBI taxonomy): Eukaryota > Metazoa > Chordata > Actinopteri > Beloniformes > Adrianichthyidae > Oryzias > Oryzias celebensis. The sequence goes on from BNCR01000003.1 coordinate 4,916,766, forward strand.
TCTTGGCCGCATGGACCTGGAGGAAGGGTCAGGTTAATACATGCCGATAACAACATTTAGCCATGGATGCATTTAAATCTGCAAGGGCAACGCAGCAATTTGCATTTAGGACGCACACAAATCTGTGTGAATTACATAAGCCTTTATTTTTTTTCGGGACACGATTGGTAACATAAAAGATCACAAGATTATTTGCAGAGTTTATCCGAGCAGGGCTGAGTTTCTTTGGCAGCCACATCTTGCCAGTCAGGAGTGAGATTGTTAGAAAGTCACACCCCTACCACTTGAAAGCAGGCTACACAAAATCTGTCAAATGTTTTAAAATTGTAACTTTCACTGAGGCATCTGATTGGTCAGTTTATAACTTGAAAACTTGCACTAAAACCATATAAACATGTTAAAAAAAAGGCATCAGAGCAAGAATGACTGAGTAATAGCTGCTCATTTCTCTATAGAAGTCCATGGGATTTTGGCTTCTTGGAGCCAGCAGGCACTTCCTGTTTGGAGCACCAGGGGGAGGGGCCACTCAGTCCAGTTCTTACATACAGTCAATGGACCTGAGGCCAATTTAATTTCCTAATTATTTCGGAAACTGTAAAATGCAACACAGAGGCTACAATGAAGCTACACGTTTGTCTTCCTGCATTAAACCAGGTATTGTTCGCTTAAACGCCTCTTAATTTTTCTTATTTTTGTGTGTGATTCTGTGCATTATACTGATATAATTTTATAATTGATTTTATGTGCTTTTGTATAAACAGCGGTGTGAAGCCCACGGCTATGGTTGTGATATTGGTCTATATAAATAAAATTAAATTGAATAATATTTTTACTTAATTTAGAGAATGATTAAAAACCTTTCCACAAATACTTCTTTATTTCAGAAAAATGACTTAACTGAGGAAACAGATGCATTTACAGCCAGAGCATCTATACTAACTTTGCAGAAAATATGTTTAAACGTCACTACTGTCATTCAAACACTCAAAATTCAGCTCCTTCAAGGAAATGTACAGAGAGCATTTGGTTATATAAAATAAAGTCAAACTAAAGGCCAAGTTAGTCATTAAGCCGTTATGTTTAAAAGTAGTACTTCTACCATAGCAGTTAAATGCTAATATTAGGCTGCAAAGTAAAGTATTAAAGTTAAGTCATAAAATATATGTGAACAAAATATAGTTTAGAAACAGACTGAATATTTATCTGAAGCAGCAGTAGAAAGTAGTTATACAGCTGTGTAGTGAACAAAAAGTAAAGATACTGCAGCTGCTTGAATATAAACTACCAACTGATGTTGTAACCAGATGGAGCCGTATGCACCACATGTTTCCCAGAGTTTTCTTGAGCTGAAAGCAGCCTTTTCCAGATACCAGACAAGCGTTTTCTGTTGTCTTCTGGGAGCAACAAAAACCTCATTTTAGCTCTGTAACATTCATCAACACAGTTCATTATCATATTGGGCTGCACAGAACTTTATTGAGGTACAGCGAGGCCCTTTTGGTGCAGAGCCCCATCTAGCACTTAATCTAAGCCACCCCCCACCCCCCCATAGAGTCGCACAAACACTTCATTAACCTCAGCCTTAGCCAGACCGTGCAGCTATGAACAGGAGGCATACTGGTTTGGGTAAAGTAAAACCTTATTCTAATTACTGTGTGGAAAAGTCCATTTCTGTCTCTGTTTAAGTTGTAAAAAAGCAGAATTCTTGTATCTGGAAAAGTTTATTCCACTTGTGTGCTAAAAAAAAATAAATAACAGATGTGTTTAAAACAGTTTTATAAAATTTGGGTTGTCCTTTTGCACAGAAATCCAAAAAGAAAAATGTGTTAACTATTCAGACTGATTTAGCAGATTAGCTGAAACTATTTCATCTTTGAGAACCCTGCAAGCATTCCTACCATAAAAGAAAATCAACAATTTGGGGCAGATTAGCTATATTAGAGTACTTTTTTGCTTACAGAGTTAGAATCACTACTATTGAGCCACATTTCTCCTGATCTACACAAACTCATGACTGAATATTTAATTTAGAGGTAAAATATGGTCGTGTGAAAACACAGAGAACACTGGTTCTCTCTGTCTCGCACTAATTACAGTGAGATTATTTGGTTTTTAAATGAAAGGCCTGATCCAAATCTCTTCATCCAACTGAGTTCCAACAACAATGAAATAAAGAACTTTACAGACTTCCCACAAACAAACAAATCCATGCAGCACAAAAAAAACCAACCAAAAAATAACTTTAGAGAATACGTGAAGGTTCTGGCCAAAATTACACATCTACCAAAACACCCTGGTGTACCACCACCTGTGGCCTGCTCAACTTCCACAGCCTGACTTCTCCCGACATCAAGTGTTTAGTATGTTTTCCCAAAACAAAGATGGGAATTGGAGGAGCAACTGCTGCAAACTTATATAGAGTGATGAGGCCAACACAAACTTTGACCTTCAGACCATGTTAAGGTCCATATACAACCTCATACCAAGATATTATCTAGGAGAAAAAACACTAAAATTGTGACAGGTTTCCTTTTAAGTTGGGAAAATAGTGAGATTAGAAAGACAAAACATTTACTGCTTCCTTTAAAGGGCCGACAGCCCCTTCTGTTTAAAAAAAGGGGGGGGGGTTGATTATTTAGGCTTGTTTTGCAGACATGGGGTCTCAGTATTTTACGCTCTTTGACTCACATTCTAATGCTTTCTAGAGTCAAATACGAGCCCATCTGTCCAACACCTTAAGAGAAACGTTAACTGGTCCACAAAACAGCGATCTTACAATAGAACAGTGAAATGAAAAAACGGAAGGAGAGACAAAGTTTAATGCAATTGGCTTAAAGGGTCTCTACATACAGATGTGTGCAAATCTCAAAGAATTAAAGCGGTGTTGGAAAGAAAAAGAAACATGCAAACAATCTGAGAATATACTGACATTCATGAGGTGCATGGATCAGTTCACTGAACCCATGTTGATATAAAAACACATGCTTCATTCTAGTGCACTGTCTTTGAAAGCACTCTTTTTTTTTTTTAAATAAGAAGTGAATTTGCCTTTCAGACGCCCGATACATCAGACTAAAAATTCTGCAGACTAATTTCATTATGGCCGAGCATGTAACACTGCACTAAAGCGGCACAGGCCACAGTGTGTGTGTGTCTGCTGGAATAAACGCAGAACATAAGTGTTTCTCTGTTTCCCTCATGTTATTAGTAGGTTTACTGGCCAGGCGGTGGGTGGCCTAATTACATTATGGCCATACACAACCAAGTGGCTCAGTGCCAAATCAGGGATAAGAATAAGGTAGATGACCAGGAGTGAGCAGGAGCTGGGCACCGTCAAAGCAAAGTGGGGAATGAAGGGCGGGGTATCTCTTTAAAAGCTCAGGCAGTGTTTATGGAAAGTTTTTGAATTGGAGTTCAAGGGGTTCCTCCAGCATTATTCATTTTTGCCTTTATTTTCTTACTCGTACATGGTCCATTTTGAGTGCAGATAGAAGCAAAAGATTTTTTCCCTCATTTAAAAGCAAAAAAACTTAAATATTTTTACATGGGAAACAAATTGAGTTCATTTAAAGCAGCTAATGAGTCAACAAAGCACTGTAATTTCTGCATTAAAAGGCACATTTAAAAGTCTTTTTTTTTTAGCCTTATACATGGACTAATTCAGGTTGCGCTTGCTGATGTTTAGGTGATTTTGAGAGGTCCTCTGTCAAAATGCCAGTCTGTTTTTTTGTAAGTGATGCAAACAAGGTTGGGTGTTATTGCAAAATGCTAACGCGGCTAATGTGTAGCGGTGTCAGCAATGAGCTATATATATTGCTATATATACGACATCCCCGAAGACCGATGGAGGATGTTGTATATATATATATATATATATATATATATATATATAATTACAGGTCTTGTGAATATGCTAACGTAGCTAACGAATAGCATATGCTATGCGTTATATATGACGTGTCATAAACATGTTCTAAAGTTACTGTGATTACAGCTAATAGTCTGATTGACAGACTTATCTCTGAGTCTTTTGTTTCTCTTAATGCCCTTTATAGTTCAGTACTCCTTAAATATAACACAAGTTCAGAAATAGACCATTCATTGGTGGTCTACAATCCGGTGCTTTATAGTCTGGTGAGTCCTTGAGTGAGGAAAATAATCAATTTTTACATTTACAAGATATTTTGAATCTGTTCCGGACTAATTGAGTATTCATATTTGTAACGTCAGAGATCATAAATATAGTAGAGTATAGTAAATGTAAATATTCCTCTAAATCTGCAAAATAATGTTGGATTTTAAGTAAAAATAAAGTCAACAAACCAAAAGCATTACTGTCACCACAAGTAAGTGAATCTTCAAAGTAAAGTGTCGGTGAAGGTCCCCATTTTCAAAGTAAAGCAAAGTGCAAATGTTTTTTTATGGATGAAAAATGAGACTGAAGTTCAGTTTACTGAAATAAGTTCTAGAAAAAAAGTGTTGTTTTAAACATAATCAACAATGTGAACAAAAAGACATAATACATTTGACAATACTGTAAAAATATTATGAACATTTTTTTAAATAATTAACAGTCGTCACATTACTGTCTGCAAGCAGTACTGGAGCGTATCTGCAAAATGTTCATAAGTGTGAGAGTCTTTGGGTATTTCTGCTGAAGCTAAAGAAAATGCTGACAGTGATACAAAGCAACAGTGATGTCTGTGTTTTGTTTAGTTTTTTTTTACTGCTGAAGTTAATCAGAAAGTTGACAGAAAAACCTTTGAGTGTGAGACTATCAATTTAAAGTGACAAATACCATTTCTTTATGTTTTGATCTGTTGTGTTTTATTGCTTCTGATCTGCTGTTCTAAATAAAGATGTTCATGATAGCGATTACATACAGTACTTTACACTATCCGTACATTATTGCTCGTACATCCAGTAAAAAGACAAGTATATTGAGCATAATGTATCAAATATCAAGAATTGTGGTTAGATCTGTGAATCGTTGGTCTTGATTTAATTTAATCAAATCGGATCGCCGTCTAATTGATGATCCACAGCCCTAAGTACCCCAAGTACACATGCTAAAGGCATAAATCTGCTCAAAGATTCCAAAGAATCTTATTTCCGATGGTGATGAATTTGTTTTCACCAGCAGGGTTTCTTGTGATCACCACACTTGCACACTAGATACCTGGACAGGTATTTTGCCGCATGATTTCACTCACAAACTAGTAACTTTCTAAGGTTGCCAACAGTAACACCCTCCCTCTAAGGCCTTCACACCTAGGAATCCAGCGTGTAAACATGTTGTGGAAAATCAGCGTGTATCTGCTGCCATTATCCCCGTGTGCTACAATGAACAACCTTCAACAAGTTGACATTCTTAGCATAGCTCTCCATCGGACAACCTATGCAATACACGTCTAGTTGAATGTCGATGCATTTGCTTGAAGGCAATTCTGCTCAGCCATTATAGAAAGAAGCCTGCAGAAGAGCCACCATTTTAGTGAGGCCAGGCATGCTGGAACAAGAGGGGTTAATGGCTGCTGCTTGGGGAGTGGGGGGTGGATGGCATTGATTGCTCAGGATGTTGACAGCACTTCTCCAATTTGATAGTGGAGCTGATACTGGATGAAGAGGCTTGCTCTTAATAAAAGCATCATGTGATGTGCTTTCACTTAGAGGTGGACAGGAAGCCTCCAATTGTTCAATTAACCTTCGAAAGTGTAAAAATCTCAGTTTTTGGACAATAAAAAACAACCAAAAGTAAAAAAGTAAACTTGAACAAAGAGCAGTTATTATATATTGAATCAGTCCTTTTAAAACAATAAAAAAAGCAAGTGAATTAGTGACTAGAAGGAAGGCTAAGATAACAAATGTCACCACAGCTCAACTGAAACATGAAGCAAATCTGATGACAGATGCTGTTTTGTGTCCCTCCAGTGGGACTCTGTGAACTTAACAAAAGGCTATGAAGGGAAACGGACATCTACGCCATCCAAGGGTGCCGTTAGCCCTGAGCCATACCTCCAACCCCTATCCTCCTACACCAAACTACAGTCATGGCTCTCTGTGTCTCACCCTTCAAAGCTGTACAGCTTCTAGTCCCCTGGGCCATGGCCACTGAATAGGCAACCCAAATCAATAGCCCTGGATGTGCAAACACAGGGAAGTCCCCTGCCCCCCTCCGGACGCAATCTCGCAGCACACGTCAATACTCATCATCCTCAGTCACCCACAGCCACACCAGGGAAACTGAGATGAGAGGATCATGGCTCCCAGGGTGACCTCACCCCCTAACCTCCAACAAGACACCCTAACTTTGCGAAACATAATGAAGCTTTCCGTGGGAAACCCTCATCAAATTGCAGTCATCAGCAGGAACGGTGTAAACAGCCACACCTATCCTCAACGAAAACAGAATTCATGCTCACAGAGGCAGGATCCCTATAGCAACCAGGAGCAGTAAATCAAAGCTAACCAAATGCTGCAGTGTTTTTTAGTGCGATTCCAGCCAGTATGAAAACAAGAGGAAATCGGGGGGGGGGGGGGGGGGGGGGGGTGCTTTCGTGAGATTTACCAACTTACATTCCTGTACACCAGAAACAGGATCTCACAGTAACAGTAGAGGCCGTCTCATCCCACAGGTACGCTTAACATCTCATTCCCGGACTAATCATTTTTAGCCAAATTGGTGGCTGTCAAAACAGTTTAGTAAGAAAAATCTCTCAAGCAGACACAACAGCAGTAATTTAATCACAATCAAGGCCTCCAGCAGGAATCTGGACACCAGCCAACAATGGCAATGAATATCCTCCAGGAGGAGTAGCACGGAAATGTATATGAAGATATAGGAACGGACAGAAAGCCCGGAAGCTTCTGCAGAGGAACCCTCATGTTGTCACAGAAAGCGAATCTGCTTCTTCCCAGCATGCCTGCAATAATGAACATAAAAAATCTTTAATCCAAATCAAATAATCGGGAGTCTGATCCCCCTGCAGCACACATTTAGAGGAGCTCTTTCCATCACAGGGAGGTGGAGCTGAGGCAAATTAGACTGAGCGGATGGCGTCCTTTATCTGCTAACTATTGTAAAGGATTTCATGATGAGCTCGCCATACGCTACCGTCAACAAAGGCTCTCGCTAATCGTGATCCTATGTGCAACAAGAAGGAACTAAATCTCACTGCCCTCAGGAACATATGGCTAAGTTTCTACTTAGAACCAGATCCACTGCTGATGCCATGTTCTCATTAAGAACTATTAGGACGCATAAAAAAAGTCACATTTCCTGTGGGGATGAGCTGGGGGGGGCACGCCTGCCTCTGAGCATTGGGTCACGTTCGGGGCCAGAGGAGATTTTGGGGGTTTTAGAAGGAGGAAGGCAGAACAGACAAAGTGGTAGGCGACAGGCTAAACGTCCAGAAGCAAAGCATGCTGCTACCTGTCCTGGTCTAAGCGGTGCTGCACCTCTTAATAGGCCACTGAAAAACAGGCCTCCAGGCAGGACCACCCCTCCCTCCATTAATCACTCCAATTACAAAGCTAGAAAAAAAATAGACGGAAGAAAGAGAGGCGGGGGCGGATAGAGACAAATACAAGAAAACGGGCAGGTTGACGGACACATGAAGCTCAAAACATGAACACTCGTAAACAATTCCCCGACTTTCGTTGGGATTTTTCAACCAAACATGGAAAAAAAGGACTGTGGTGGGTCCTGGAGTTGGAGAGGTCTCTGGATATTTTGCTCCTGGGTAAACATGTCTGTTGGTAACAAGTATGTCTGGTTTGCCAAATAAACTGACTGCATTTGTTCAGCTCCAACCCTTTCACCAAGACACCACATTCCACAGGCAGAGGCCCCATCCCCCATTACACTAGATGGCCCCTTTCGCTGCCTCACACAAATGCAACGTTTATAGGGTGGTATGGCCAGAAGTTCACACTCATTGGTTCAAAGGCCCTTTCACAGGCAGAGCAAACATTTTAGTGAATCACATCTGTGATTCCACCACATACAGGCCCTCTGGAAGTTAACCCCTTGTTCTGGTGTTTCGGGGCCATACGAAACTAGACCTCCGCGACGGCATTTTTAAACTACTGATTTGCAAGGCGCTCACTCAGATAATTTGATTTAAACCCTCGTCTTCTTGGTCTGTGGTGAGAAAAGCAACAGATATTAACGTTACTTTAAAGTAACTGCATTCTTGTCAGTCCTATCGCAGCATCCAAGGTGCCTATTAGACATTTCTTCTTCAGAGCTCTAAGTTCTGTCTAAAAATACCTCACATATCTCACGTCTTTTTAAAGAGCAAGTACCCACCTCACTCTCATGCTAATGGAGACATTGCACAGACCCGATAGGTCTCCGTATACATTGTCAGTGTACCAACAGACCCAAAAACGTCATACAAAATAACCTTAATAGGAGTTGTCACATGTGGAATAGGAAACTCTTAGACTCGTGTGAGTTGATATCTTTGCAGACAGTAAATTACTGTAGGTAGGGTCAGTCTTCGATTTGAAGGGTCAGTCCAGTGTTTTCCTTCGTTTATCGCGGGAGCTACGTTCTGAAAACAACCCGCAATAGGCGAAATCCACAACTTTATTTTTTAACAATTATTTTAGATGTTTTAAGATTGTAAAACCCCCTCACTGCACATTTCATAAACTTCTCAGACACACATCACTCTCAAAGTTCTAACTTTTGGAGAAAAATAAGTCCAGTGTTGCAGAATGAAAACAAAGATCTGCTAGCTTTGATGTAAATATGGTAAACTGAACAGCACAGAACAGATCGATTTACACAGAGCACAATCTGCTATTAAAGAAGTATAGCAATAAAAAACTGCATCCCAACAAACAAAGAAAAAAAGGCAAAACATTGAAACCGCAGAAGGTGTACGGCGAGAGACCACTGTATTTTCTCTGTTCCTTCAATGATGTGGCATCAAATATTCAAGACGTAAGCAAGATTTTAAATCTTTCTCTTAGGTCAAATTGATAAGGAGCTGGGGGTATCTGTTTCCCGTCAGCTGGCTTAAAGTGTGCAGGGGTATTCCACCTCTATCAGGACAGTACCCCACCTCCAGGGACGTATAGGCTTGGATGTGGCAGCCCGCTACACATCTGGAGCTCATCTCCCAAGAAAAGAAGAAGCATCTCTACTGGAGAATCAAAGCAGATTATGGCTAAGTGTATATATTTCAATATTTTAATTTAATCTCAAATATTTAAAAAAGTGTGAAAAATAAAACCCAACAATCTGTAATAAAAAAATGGCAGATCCCCGAATCCACCCTATGAGTCTGACTCAGCTCCAGTCTTCCAGTAAAAGACCATCACAGAGGTGAAGCATAAACATCTTCAGATTAGATTAAAGCGATTTTCATGGGGAAATGGGATTGTTATAGAAGCAGGTAATACGATATACAGATAACAGAGTAAACACGCAGTACAGACTGTAATAGGAATGTGTTTACGAAGAAGCAAATGTTGAACATTATATGGATTACATTTCCCTAACTGCCTTAAATGACTGAAACAACGAACAAAAGACACTTTGTGTTTCACTCTTTTATTTGTCAAAGCCCTCATTTTTGCTCGCATTAGAACGTTTTTTCAAACATGCAAAGTCGCAGTTTCTGCGTTGACAATCATCAGGAAAGACAGGAAATGTTATTACTACTTCCTTTAAACAATCAATCTGACCATTCATTCAGCTGGTGCTGAGAGCACCGAACTTCCTTTGGTTTTCTAATCACATCTATATAGGGCAGGAAAACCTGAGACGCCTTTGTTTGACCAGATGGCTGACTAATCGAGGTTGGCTCCACTGGGGGTTGGGACATCCGAATCTACTACAAACATTATCAAACCCCTTTTCTACCTCAAAATATTGTTTTCTCAAACAACCCAGAATCAGACAGAAAAGGTATCAAACAAATGAAGTCTTTAAAGGGGAAAAAAAACATTTTTACTGTTAAAATTTGTATTTTTTGTGTCACTTTTCAATCATTTACTATGATGGCCTACGAAATTATCGACCATGTTAGCATAGTCCATAGTTCTATTAAGTGTGATTGTCTATTAACCAGATAAACTGTGGGTCAGGGCCCTAAGTATTTTGTAATCTGAAACGATCCAACGCTTCTCTTTCAAGTGATGACTCAATTGTTGTTTCAGAAGCACCCAGATTTCCAAAGGGATCTGTTCTTGTTAATCCATGTCAAATATTACACTTTCATCAATTGGGAAAATTATGACTTAATTCTCTTCACGTGCAAAAACTTTCTTTCCTAAAAACCTGGATGTGAATCACTGAGTCCGAAGTGTTGCAGAGAGGAAATGATTTGAATGAGGAAAGAATAACAGAATTTTGACAGACACATAAGCCACACTTTCCTTGTTGTGTTGACGTTTGCTCGTCCTGCGCTCAGGAAGGAGAGCAGTGTCAGGGTTTTGAGGAGGTAAGAAGAAACATTTTGGGAGCCGAGCTGTGAACACATGGCTGTTAGAGTAACGTGACATTTCCTGGGTTGCAGCCAGGTTTTTTTCTCGCTTCCTCCCTGGTGGTTGTTCCCTCTTACAAGTCTATGATTACACTGAGCTTGTGTTTGAAGATAAACAAGCACACACTACTATAAACTACACGAAACTTTGGCAGCAAGTGTGATGAAGAGAGAAAAGCGAGAAGGCAACCGTGCAGGGAAAGCCTTCCGAACCTCTTTCAACCGCTTCCTCCCTGCGTGGCTTAGTGCCAGGTCTCAGTCAGCTGCAGCATTTACCCGAGTGCTTTGACACAGTGGCCCAGTTAGCACCTACAGGCCCTTGACACTAGTCTGGAGAAAAGCCAAAGCAGTAGCAAAAAGAGAGCCACGGTGGATACAAACAATGCACAAATCTCACCGCTGACTATTTTTGCATGAGGAGTCAAGCCGAACCCAAACAAAACCATTATTCTTTTGCAAACACTCTAAACTCACTGGTTTGAAGAAACTACAAAGGGATCCAGTAAAATAGCAAACAAAATCCCCATTGTCCACACTTATATTTCTGTACTTTATGACTCCCTTAAAGACACAGTCCAATGAATGGTTGTTTTGGGTGTTTTTTTACATGTTATTGTAGGACATTTATAAAGAAAATGAAGATTAAAACTTCGTCTCTGAGCTTTTCTTCATTCAATGGTGAAATGGTCAAATTGTGAACGAGGAGCATAAAAATGTCTTTTGAAAAAACGTATACAAATTGGAATGAGTGGATCACAAGCTCTCTGCTCGCTCCATTCCCATGAATCCACTTGCAGGCAAATAGATCCGTGGACGTCTTAGTTTTCCTCGTCCAAGCTGGAATCTGGCTCAAAACTATATGGATGGATACCTCCAATATTGTTGGCCATTTTTGTTTTATCGGTAAAGTTCGGTTGGCGTTGTAAGGGGCTGTAAGCTAACGGAAGTCTGGAGAGCGTGTAAACAGATGGATGATGGGAAACGTGAGCAGGCTTACTCCGTCCCAACAGTTCTGCCCAAATTCAGAGGTAAGTTTCTAGTGAATAATAACACAGCAACTGGTGTGTAAAGGATTGCGTGAACATGTTATGATGTACTGTAACGTCTTCAAGGACGCTAACAAAGAGATTGTTATAAAATCATTCAAAAAAAACACACATGGCAGGAAATTGAAAGCGCTGTAAGGTTAAATGTAAATTCTGTTAAAATCTCCGTTAATTAGATTGCACTCGTATGTAGTGTCAAATTTTCCAAAACAAACATTTTAAAACTAGAGCACGCCACTGTGGATTTAGCCTAAGGACCCGTTTATACTCTACAGTTGGGTCTGGATCAGAGTTCCTATTTTTCAGTCAACCTGCAGGTGCTGAAGCTCAACTGGTGAAGACCAAACTAGCTTAACAAGGCAATAAAACTAATGAGTACCTGTTACCACCTTTTGTTCCTGAATATGGAAAAACCAAGAAAAAGCAAATTTTCAGTTCCTCATATTATCCCCGGGGCCTGGTATCAAAGGGGGAGAACTTCCTCTGGACTCTCATCTTAAAAGGTGGACTTTACACCTAAATTTAAGTTGTACTGCCTTGTGTCAAAAAGATTTAGTTAATTTTTGGTTTATTTCCCATGTACAGAAACTGTAAGAGGTTATATTTCTTAAAAAATTACGTAGTTAGATTTTATTAGACTTTAAGAGATGATCTGTACAATGAACATATATCTTTGGTTGTAGCTGTGTGACGTTTCCAGGTGGTTTAGTCGTCTCAATGCCAAAGCAAACAAAACCTGTTGAGGATTTTCAGCATTCCTGCTGCTTGAACAACATTAAGCAAAGCTATGTAGTGCTTTTTTTCCCCCTTTAGAGGCGATGCAGGGGTTAAATGTTTTTACCTACCGACATTATGACCGCCAGCCTTGGGATTTAAAGCAACCATTTGGCAAATGGTTGTTTAACCCATTAAGTTGTGGAATCGCCATTTGTTCCCGGCTTTTTTCACAAACTGAAGAACGGCCGTTAGCCGAATTAAAAATATTTCTTTCAAAAGCATCCCAATAAAATGACCTCAAACCACTAAAGCAACTTCAATCATGGCAGTGCTCTGCAGCTTACTTCCCATATTTAAATATGAATGACCCACATACAACAGGACCCACAAGGACGACAGGACCTCGAGCTGCAAGTGCCAAAGGTCACTGCAGCACAGAACAAACACCAGTTGATGTGCATGTGCACTGTATATGAATAAACACATATATATATATATATATCATTGTGTCGTCAGCCTATATAAAACTCAAGGAGACCGCGGGCAACAGAGTCATCCGACCTTGGCTGTGTTTCACTGCAGCTGCTAAAGGAGGTGGAGGATGTCTTGGTTTTGTTTGGCTCTCCCCCCTTACTCTATTTGCTTCATTAAAGAGCAGGTGTTGAGATATGTTCATAGGGAGTGGTGGTAAAGGACAAATGAAACCAGCAACAGTGTGCAGAGGGGGTGCTTGTGGTTTTACTACAAACTGATCAGATTACAGCACACATCGATGGCTCGGCTTTCATTAGAGGCCTGTTTATCTTCCAGGGTCCACAGAAAAGAAAAAAAAACACACTTGTGACATTTCAAGTAGATACGAAACATTCTGCATTTAAATGTGAACACTGAGGAGCATTTGGTGAGGGTGTTTTTTTTCATTTTTAAGGAAAATACCAATGATACGCCATGCAACCTCACGTGTGGGATTCTTTCAAATCATTTAAGCTTTAAAAATATATTAAAGGGATTTTAAAAAACAAAGTATAGTCAAAGAAATACATATCTGATAATTCAATTCTTTTATTACAGCAAATATTTTTAGCAATGTTGACATATCAACATTTAAAAACACTAATCTGAGCGAGAAAAATTACAGAATCTGTTTTAAAATGCTAAATATTAATATTAGTGCCTATTATTAGGCAAATGAGAGTCTATATACAAATGTTTACCGTTGAAACTGCCTGCTTTTGATCTTTTTTTTGCATGCAGAGGTCACACGGTGCTGGAAAAATGACAAAACTAGTTGTCATTCAAGCTAAAAACAAAAAAGCGATCTGTCTTGCTCCAACTGTCACATTGATGAACTCTACAGTAACAGACTGTGAGTCGCCCCTCCAGGTGGACACAGCATCCACGTTCCCGCCTGAGGCGTCACAGAAATGCAAAACGAGGTTTTTTTCAGAACAATGACAACATTGAGGAGCGGAGAAGAGTCACAGACACCAGTAGAGTCAACGTCTAGCGTGACTGAGCCTTCTCCTTCCAGGTCGGCTGCTTATTGTGCAGAGAATTGAAGAATTGAAGAATTTTCAAATTGTTTTGCTGATGTGAAAGCATGTGGTAATTTCAGTTTGCCCGCAAAACTGCCGAGCCAAAGGTCATCACGGTGATAACATTTAGCAAAATATTAAAGAAAAACTCATAAAATTTTAGGCATAAATCTATATTACTTCCTTTTAAACTGTGGAGTACGACTTCAATTTGCAAACTCTTCACATTATCTTCCTAAGGTACCCAAGCCAGTTTAACTACAAACATTAATTTATTTAATTTAAAGAGTGGTATACAGCCTCTGCTGTTTTTAAACGTTACTTTATCACTGTATTTGTTAAAAACAAACTACTGCTTAAGTACATTTAAGTACACTTTTATGTACTCTAAAGCAGGAGTGTTGAGTTCCAGGCCTCAGGGGTTGGTGTCCTGCCGGTTTTTCAGATGTGCTGCTGATTACCTGGATCAGGTGTGTCTTGCCAGTACAAAAGCTACAAGGGAGAGCTTAGTTTCAAAACAAGAAGGAAGTCGGCCCTCTTTAACTGCAGTTTGACACCCGGTGATTATTTTTGACAAAATATGAAAATATTACAACAAAACTTTGCTAAATCTAAGATTTTTACAATTTTTCCTCCTTTCTTTTGACATTGTTCATGTTTCATTCACAAGAAAATACATTAAAGGAACAGAAATTAATGAATGCATTATTTGTAAATCTAACAAAATTGGTAATAATTTAATGTGCATAAATAATTGAAATAACAAAGTAAAGAAGATGTTAAAAGATACACAGACTAACTCAAGTAGTTGTGGAAAAGATATTTGTTTTTTTAGATAAAATGCATTAATATTGTTATTAGGTGTAAAAAATGTAAATTTTCAGAAATAAATTTCTCTTTCTCTTCACACTCTTGTTGTTTACATAAATACGTGCCTAGAATAAGACAAATCAAAAATTATAATCATTTCAGCTTTACTTTTATCCCTTCTAATAAACAAGCTAAATCTTTGTATGTGACACGTGTACACATACAAACACGTAAACGTGTTTACAGAGCAGATGCTAACCTGTCCTGCTAAATGATAAAAACTGGAAGTTATTTTAGAAAAATAAGCAATAAAACAAATCAAACTTTTGTTCATTTGCTGTTCTGGTAAACAAATAGCCCAAATAAACAATATTTTTTGAACTACTGCAATTTTATAAAAATTTACAATTTCACAAAAAATATGAATGCAATATTGAAGGAAAATATACATTTTTTATTAAAATAAACAGAAATAAACGAAGCAAGTTTTCCTGATTCTCTATTGGCTTTTGGGTATAATAACTAATCATTTTAGTTAGCAAGTTGACAAGTTATTAGTAAACTGTTAATTATTGAGTTATAAATGACTTGTTAAATAACAGTTTGTTAAGGATTTATAAACACACCTAATAGATAGACAGTAGATAAATAGCCAGCTTAGTATGCGAGTTTTAAATGACCTGTTATCTGTATTTTCATTATTTCGAACAGCACCTTGTAATTAGTAATAGATCATGAAGAAACTGTTAAGAAATTACTTACAAATGACTTGTTAAGAATCAATTCATATTTTATACATGTTACTGGGAGGCTTTTTTTTATTCCTTCTTAATTAACTGTTAGTAAATGAATAACATTTCCAATTAATTCTAACCCTACATTTATAAATCCTTAACCATCTATTAACTGTTATTTAACAAGTCATTTATAGCTCAATAACTAACAGTTTAACAAGTTGTAGTTGTTGTAAAGTGTTACCGGCTTTTGAAATGTTGTGTTCTACATGTGGACCTCATTTTAATTGAATAAAATAAATACGTTTATATGACACATATTGGCATAATCAAAAAAGATTCTGACTCATTTATTTTACGACCAGCGTCAGAAATCAAATTTACACCTGAAGTTAATATCTGCAGATAAAAACAAAGACGTCTTCAACTTTGTGCTCCGACTCCAGTGGGGAAAAACAAGGTTTTACAAGCTGCTAGAGAACTTTGAGCTGTGATATAAGTCGTCATCATAAAATCACATTATAGAAACGGCTGCACCTGAAATCTACAGAAAATGGAAGTCCAGGTGAGGAACTACAAACCTGTGCATTCAAAACTAAATGCAGCTTCCAATAAATACATATCTTTTATCCTTTTTGAAAATGTAGCTTCAATCAAGTAAAAATGAACCTGATTTAGGAGTTTATGGGTTTGGAGCAAAGTCATTTTAATGTACATTTTCAGAAGAGCTTCAGGGCACTCTCTGGAGGAAGTGGAGAAACGGACAAACTCAGCAAAGTCCATCCGAGACAACGCTCACATGTCAATGAAAAGCCCACCCCCCATTTCAGCACAAGTTCAGTCTTGAGTATAAAAATAAATCAAGACAATAAAAAATGTCATCCACAATGCAAATGTCCAGGGAACACGATTTCAAGAATCACTAAGCACTAGAAGGATCATTTCTGACATGACCCAAAGGATTTTAAAGTTTCTTTCAATGTTTCAAAAGTCTGCGTTTTTAGAAATGTCTAAAGGAATCAAACTGAACTGAAGATTTTTGTACCCAAGTTTATTTTTGATGTAAAGTTGTGAAAATTACTTTGTTCCTTAGACAGCCCCTAGTGGGACATTGAGGAACTGCAAAATTGACCTATTCTGGATTAGCCTCAAATTTGGGAAATGGGAAGCGGGGGCTTTGGTCCAGAGGAACAATGGGAAATGGAGTTTATACTTTCAGCTGCTATTGTATCCAAACTTCTCCAAAAGTGTGGATATTCTTCTCTGTAATAACACGATGAAGATAAATTTGATTTGGCGAGCAAATGCACAGAACCCCAACGAACGCTCAGTTTGAGCGCGAAGCTTCAACGGCGACAGAAGTGACGCCACAGGAGTCATTTAAAGAAGCCTCCTGGTGCCTGCAGGGAGCAGATGTGCACTCTGGGACTCAGACAAAAAAAAAAACTGTCTCTGCCTTCAGCGGCGAGTCCTCCCATCGGCTCCTCCTCCTTTGGGCCCTTTAGATTTTTTTTTCTCCTTTACAACCCTGCGACACAGTGAAACGAATTGAAAGATCACCAATCAGAGACACAACTGCCACACGGACATGCACTCAGCCACCCCCATCAAACGCCCCGTCTCTTGTCGGAGCCCCCGGTGGGAATGTTCACTGTTTGAAGAGTTAACTCTTTAATTCCGTCTGGAATGTTTCCTCTGGGTGGGGCAGCGCAGTGTGCTGAGCCAGACCACTCTTCCACTTCTACAGCCCCCTCCCTCCATTCCCTTCATCTCCCTACTAAATTCAATACCTCTATTTCTGGGAGGGGGGGGTTGATCCGCACTTAGCTGTTAAAGGGTCAGCGCAAAATAAAGCAGTTTATGTCAGCAAGATTATAATTTTACACGCCAAAGACAAAATCCAATTTACACGTGAAAAACGTAAAACAAAGGCGCTGCACAAATCAGGAAAGAGAAACTGGTGCAGCAAGAAATATGAGATTATGATTTCTAAACGTCAGCAATGCTAAATATCTGGAATTTATGAAGGTCAAACAACTAAATAAAAAAGACTTTGAACGATATATTTACTACTATGTATTTGGGTATCAATTAAATTCTCCGAAAAAGTTCCTTTTCCACAGATTAAACTCAATAGATTAAATTGGGAAAACACTACTAAATTACCTAGTTTCCAGTTTGTATCCATTCTTATGCAAATGTAACAAATAATTGGAAAATATTTGGCTATGAAAAAGGAAAAGCACAGAAGTTAAATACTTATGATTGTGTTTTGTTGTTTGCAGATATTCAATTAGAAAACTAATCTAAAGAGATATATAAACACAAATGTCTTTTTTGTCCTTGTCATCTTTTTCAGGTAAATCGTTTTCAGGTTGCAGATGCAGACCTGCAGATTTACTGCTTTAAATACATTTAAAACAATCTACATATTAGCTTTTTAAGAAATGTTTTCTAAATTGCAGAAGAATTTGTGCTTCTAGCGTTCTAATTCATAGCATTTAATTCATGAACTTTTTTGGAAAGTTTTCACAAAAAACAGAAGAAAGTTTTGGTCAAATTTGTCTGAATTTTGTCCAAAACATCTGACCTTATGGCTACTTTAAAAAAGTTTACATTTTTATGAAAAATCCTTTAAAAAAATTATATGTTATATAATCTGTTTTTCTGGTTATTTCTTATTATAAATGACCTGATATATTTTAGGTGATCAGCTACAGTTGAACAGAAATGCAAAGAAAGTATATAAGTTGACTGGAAATTACCAGGTTTCAGTTTTACCTGAGAGACCAGCTCAACAGCGACTCAGAAATGGTCATTTTCCAGCTCAGACACGTCTGTTTTTATTGAATAACACCTGAATTATGTGTGGAGCTTAAAAAAGTGTTATGGAAAATTGTAAAAAAGGGCCCAGTCTAAAACTTGACGTGACGGATTAAAACATTAAGGATGGAAAAATGACGCCAAACAAATTAATTTACTTCATGAGGACCTTTTCCCACAGAAACTTCTCTAAAGTAGCAAAAAGATCGACTGCAAATGTTAAAAGTCAAAGGGCGGAGAAATGCGGGCGAGTCAGCTTGAAATGTTTACGTTATTTTCTAATGTTTTCTGATCCTAAAAAGATAAATGTTTGTATAAAATAAAATAAATGTTTAAATTTCAATTGCACATAAAATGACAAACATATTTAAAAGAAATGTGTGTGAAAAAGCTTATTTTAACCACTTTTGACTTTACAGAAGACAGAAAAATGTATTTTCAATCATTGTTATACTAAAGATTTATACATTTGGAAAAATAAAAAAACTTCAAAAAAATCTTAGTTTAGCAGTTTTCTAATTTCAACGTTTCATACATAAATGAACACTTATTGTACTTCAAATGATCTTTTAAGTTTTACACTCTTGTCTTGATGTTTTTGTAACCCCAACCCCCAAAATAGATTAAATATTTATCTGATTGAGTTTTGTTCCTACTTAAAGTCAAAAATTTGTTTTAAGGTGAAATACAGAGAATATAGAGAAATGAATTAAAACATTTTTAAAAGCGATGCAGTTTGTTTAATTTAACGGGTTTTACAAGGAGAATCAGCAGGTCAAAACAAAAAAAACTGTCTTAAAACATCTAATTATCTGGGGAAATTTGCACATATTATTTTTGGTGGTTAAATATAAAAATCTGAAACCTTTTGGAAAACGCCTCACACCTCCAGCAGGTTCGCTGACCTCAACAAGCAACAATTGTCCTCCGGTTCAGAGGAAACCTCCCGTCTGGAGGACGGGCTTCAGCTCCCTTCAGCAGGCCTCACACGCCACGGCTTTGTTCTGGACCTGCCCCGCAACAGGTTTTAATGGACCGCGGCCCGGCTCATTATTTCTGCTGTGAATGGCCCCCGTTTGCAGACAGTTTGGACAAACAGAGGGCAGATGGTAACTCCAGCCGTATTGCATCAATATAACAGGAAGCCCAATTAAGGGAATAAGGCTAAGTACACAGCTTAAAAGCAACTGACAGTAATGGCATTTGAGGCAGCATCATATCCAGAAACAATAACTGGGTCAGAACGTGGACGTCGTGAGCAAATGAGGTCATGGAGCTTCCCTGCATCTGCGCAGATGGGTTTTTGGAGACCCCATCAGTCCTTTTGAGAGTTTTTCCCCAAATTCCAACGTCAAAATCAAGAAATGTGTGTCCTCCTCACTCATCATCCGGGAGCAGAAAACAATGGCAAACATTCCTGCCTCTTAGAGCTTACACGCCATCCTTATCGATCTGTTCGCTGCAGCCGTGCAGCTCCCCATTTCCTGACTGATGTGTTGCTGGGGCGACAACTAAATTATGCAACAGTGCTGCCTCAACAGACAGTGCATGACGAGCAGGAGCTCAGGGAGGCGGCGGGGAAAAGAGTTCTGAAAAACTGCAGCCCGGTTACCCCAGAGGGCAGATTTGGTCCCATCGGTCTGCTCAACGCTTTCCTCTCTGCAGGACTTTCTGACTTTCTTTTTACAGAAGAGATGAAGAAACTGATTTCCAGAAATGATTTGGTCAAAGGATTGCACAAGTGGAGTAGTGGTCTGCACTCTTGCCTCACAGTGAGAAGGTTCAAATCCCAGCTGGGATCTTTCTGTGTGGCGTTTGCATGTTCTCCTGGTGCATTTTGGGGCTTTTTCTGGGGTTCCTGCCACTAGGGATGGGCCGATATCATTTTTTCCGTCCGATACCGATAAACGATATTTTCTCTGCAACCGCGACCGACAGCTGATATTTGTCGATACCAAGCCGGCAGAAAAGGGCGTGCATGTGAATGAAGGGGGGCACGAGGTTTGCTTTGAGTTTTTTTCTCTTTTTTTGTGTTTTGATGTTTGTTTTTTGAGCTGCAACACATGAAACTTGCTGTCTGGAAATAAAGCTGGATTGATTGATAAGTTCAGTTTGTTGACAAGTATGAATTCCTGTACAGACGGCAATTTTAGGATCTTGTGCATAACTTGCATAAAAAACTCCAGACGGCAGACATCTTGAACAGCCAAAGCGCGCTCTGACCCCTCCCCCATGTACGTCTAGCGTCTGACGCACACACGGGTGGGAGGGGGAGCAAGCCTGTGCTGAACAGAGCGCTTCTCGTGCGTTAACCACGGTCAAAGTAAAAGAGAAACATCAGTGGCATGTATCGGTGGAGTTTTTGATATCGAGCCGATACCGATCATCTCAAACTATGCAAATATCGTCCGAAACCAATACCGGCACCGTATCGCCCATTCCTACCTCCTACAGTCCAAAAACACGCTTGAAAGGTTAATTGGTGTTTCTCAACTGTCCCTAATTGTGACTGTGAAAGTGTGACCCTGTAACACACGACGACCTGTTGAGGGTGAACCCAACCTTCATTCTACAGTAGCTGGGATAGGCCCCAGCAACCATGTGAAAGGGATTCGGTGAGTTCAGATGGATGGAAAATTTGGTCAAAGACAGAAGTCAGAGTCCCAGCCAGGACAAACTAGAATAGATAAGGTAAAATACTGAGATAATTTGATTTAAAATGTCATTTATATTTATTTCTTATCCCATTTAGCTTGGTTGAGAAGAGCAGTTTTTAAATAAGCAGTGATTATAACTGAATAATAGTGGATTTTTCAAAAATAGAAAATTCTTCCATTAAAAACAAAAAAAATCTCCTTCTAGGTTAAGAACTTTAGGATTTTCATAGAATTTGAAACACCAAAATGAAGGAAGGAGTCATCTTAAAGCCCATCATACTAGCTACCACTATGTTAGTGGTCTCCAACCTTTTTTAAGGCCATGGAGCAGTTTAATGTCAGACCACATTTTCATGGACCGGTCTGCGCGAGGCTGAAGCGGGCGTCCGACTTTAGTTTTTCACTTCCAGTTTCCCTTAACTTTTGAGGGTAAAGTTGATCCTCTGTAAAACATATGCAGCTGCTTTAAACTTTGTTAAAATGTGAAATACATTTCCCTTAATTCCCTTTTATTTTGAAGGTGACGGCTCTTCTGTTTCCTCGCTGACTCTTTTCTGCCAAAAAACTTCCTAAATTTGTTTGTTTTTTGTTAACTTTGCTAGCTTGGGGTTTTTAGTTTAGCATTTGGAGCAGAGACTTGAAGAAAGTAAGTGATGGATTTTCAACACGTCGAATAGAATAGTCGTATGTGCTGGAGAAAATACAGTAGTTTTCCAAAATAAAACATTTATCAGGGTCAGATTTTTTTTCTTTCTGCGGCCCCGGTACCAACTGTCCCACGCACCGGTACCAGGGAGCTGGGAACCACTGCTTTAGAGTTTACATAGTTGTGACGCCGTCTGCGGGATAACAGAAGACAGGTGGGAAAAAAGGTCATCACCTGCAGATCGGCAGCTTGACCTACATTTCCCAGAGATGCAGACGATGAAGCAACTGCAGGAGGAGGACGATCCATGAGCTACAGGCGTCACCACTGCTCATTGCAGGAAGTAAAACAAAGTAAGGGAGGGGGCAGCCAGCAGATCACTCACCCCCCACCCCGTTTGACATTTATTTACCTTGTTGTTTAGCAGAGGCTGGAGGTCACATGCATACATTAGTGACACAGAAGCAGCGACTTCCACGTCGTCCACGCCCATCTGCCCTTTGCGGACGAGGCTGCCTGTCAGGTCTGTCCAACAGCCAAACTCTGGCTTGCATCACAACTTTAAACTTTTGCAAACTTTTGGTTTTCGTTGAAACTGCGGTTCGCCGGTGAGGCGGCAAACGATGGCCACGACGTTGACCAGATCTCCCGAGTGCTCTGGACCACCTCAGGAGCTCAAACGCCTTCTAAATATGGCCTGACAGGCCTCGGCGACTATCTCTGGACTTGGATAAAAGCATCCGTCCGATGTCACGGGTTATTTGAGACGCACGTGTCAAAGACAGAGCTCGTCGAAATAATTAACTCTCCAGCTCATCGTCCCTTCTGCCCTCTTGTCGCCGCTTTTAGATGATAATAAAAGTCGCTTTTGGACGGGGTTGGCTTTCGAACCGGGCCCATTCATGGCTCTGCCAAGACAATGACATCAAAAAAAGAAAGAAAAAGCACTTCCCCTGACCCCCTCCACCCCCCGCGCCTGCAGCAGTGCAACCTGAAACTGCCCGAAGAGATGAGCCATCATTAAATACTGCAGAGCTGACATAATGACAGGAAAGATAAAAGAGAGGAAACAAAAAAAAAGGCCAGACCAATTCTCGTTCCATAATGCCTCCCCCAACACCCCCCAGGCCCAGCCCGCCCCCCCCTCCTAATAAAAGACACCAGGCCACAGATTGGGTGGTGGTCAGCAACAACTTTGCCGCTACGATCCTGTTCTGACAACGCTCGCACAAAGCCGGGGCCGTCCCTCCGAATAATGCCGCTGCAGACAATGAAGCAGGCAGAACAATGCAGGTAAAACTCATGCAATATTCAAGGCAGAGCCGCACTTCATCACATCCATCTGAAAGACAGGCGGAGATGATTCAAACCACAGTAATCACCAAAAAGACACACGGCACAGCCACCTGTTGGAGCAGAAGTATTTTTGAACACCCCCCATTGTCTGCGCTCTAAAGCTAAATTAGGATTTGCGGTCGACAGAATCGCCGTTCAAAGACATTTGCTTCTCAATAGGCCGCAATAAAACCACGGTGAACCGTGGTGGGGCTCCCTCCGCCCACTGACCCGGCTTTTTTATATCACTCACGTGCTTCTGAGCGCTCCGTTTAACCTGCTACACCTCATCCGTGACGCTAAACCGCACAGATCTTGGCTCAGAATTCTTCAGCGTGGTGCTCAGGCTGTATTCACCTTCCAGAGAAAGTTCACTTGGCGCTCAGCCGAAAGCTTTTGGGGTGTGTGTGTTGGGCTGGGGGGGGGAGTGACAGGCTGCTACTGTGTCCAACCTTTCCACCCACCCAGAATCCTCAGAGCTGACCCTGCAAACCACCCACAGCCTCCCTTGCAGCAGCGCTGCCCCACCTGGACGGGAGCCAAACCTGAGCCGGCGCTCGGCGCCAAGAGAGACAAAGAGCAAAAGAGAGACGCACGCTCAGGAGAAGGAACCAGCGAGGGCTCGACACTTCACAGCGCTGCCTGGCCTTCTGCCAAGACTCACTCAGGAGGCTGTTTCACCGCAAAAGCCAACCGGCGGTCAAACCTCCTGCAGAGATTTCAAGTGTTTCGCTGAGATACGGCTGGAGTCGTGTACACCAGTCAAGATTAGGCCGCCTCCACAGCTGGGGGGGCCGACCCCACACAGAAGACGGCTCCAGATGGGCCCCTGAGACACAGCGGTTCAGGAAGTTTTTAGCTGTAAGAGGATGTGATGCAGATGCTGACCTGTCTGAAGTGGTCCTCGAAGCCCCACTCGGCCTGCCCGTTCGGGGAGGCGGCGGAGTTGGGCCCTGCGGGGGACAGACCCTCGTCGGGTTCCTGCTTCACCCTGACAGGCGGAGAGGCGGCCCTCTGGGGGGCAGAGGCGGCGTAGCTGGCGAACGGACGGGCCGGGATGCGGGACACGTTCTGCTGCAGAGCCAGCGTCTGCTTGTGGAGGAACTCCAGCCCACTGGCGCTGCTCTCGTCGTCCTCGCTGCCCTCGTCTCCCTCCATCATCTCGTCGTCGTCGGCGGAATCCCGGCCCCGGTCCTCGTCATCCTCCCTTTCTGAGTCCACGCTGCTCTGATTGGACATCCGAGGGGGCACGCCGCTGGCAGGAATGCCTCCACCCAAACCTTTGCCCATGAAGTTTGTCCCGGAGGCCCGGGCTGCTGCCAGGATGGCCTGCTGGGCGGCAACCTGCTGGGCATACATGATGTGGGCCTCTCGTAGCTTCCGCTCCTTCCGCTCCATCTCCAGCCGGGCCTGCTGCTGGCGCTGGAGCTGCTCCATCACTGCCTCCAGCTTCATTCCTCCTGTGGAGGAGCTTTGTGGGAAGGCCACACCGGGCTCCTGAGACATGCTGGGCTGTGGGAGCATGAAGCAACTATTCACAACAGGATTTCCTTCATAAACCTACAAACATGCACAGGTCAATGAAACCAAACTTTATTGAAATAAACAAAAGTCAACGTTTGAGGTTGATAAAGTTTTTAACATTCAAAATCATTAACAGGTGATTGTCTTTGTAATTATTTAAAGGGACATCAGCCTTTGAATGGAAGCAGCCGGTGAAGCCTTTCCGCCGCTCCGGTGCGCGTTTTTGGCACCGGAGCGGCGGAAAGTTAAGGCGCGTGGCAGCTCACCTCTCACTGGAGTCACTCCAAACCAGGTTTAAAAAAAAGGCGAACAGGCACGCGCACACACGTGAATTAAGGTGGATTTCTCTGTGAAAAGTTCCGCCAACTATTAACTCCCGGGACGAGTTTCGGAGGCGCGTGTGCGCGCGGGGAGTCGGACTCACCGTACTACTGCTGGATTTGTCCACCATCCCTCCTTTCCTCGGGTTTGTCCTCCTTCTTCCCCTCGTTTCTGGCACTCCTTCAAACACTTGTAAACACGCAGACACGCGTGCGCATGGAAGAGAGAAGGAGAGAGAGAGAGAGAGGCGTGTGTGTGCGCGCGTGGGTAAGGGAGGGGGAGGGAGAGACGCCGCGCGCGCCCGCCCGCAGATTCCCACTGATCCGCCTAAAAGGCGCAGTCCGGCCGCGGTTCCGTCCGCGCTCTTTGATCTCCGAGGTTCTCTAGCGGGTTCGGGGGCAGAGCGGGAAGCGGCCCGGTCTCATGTCTCGCAGCGTGCGCGCGGAGGTAACTCCCAGTCGGTTTTTTCCCCTCTCCTCTCCTCTCCTCTCCTTGAGTTGACACCCCCAGCATGGCGCACACCAGCATAGACCCGCCCAGTCACCGCAAAAATACATCAACCTTCTCAGTTTCTCAGCCACTAACGATCACTGTGAAACCAACCCACGACATTTACAATTATTTTCACAGTTTAGTTTCTTAAAGCTCCTAATAAAAGGTAAATAAATACCCAAATTATCTAATTTTTCACGTTTTTATGTTAAATTTGTCAGATTAATATTATTTTCTAATAATTAATTGGATTCCAATAACAAATAAGATTTAAATGTAGCTTAATTCCATGGTTTAAAGTGAATTAAACCTCAAAACACGCATCAGAAGCTTGAAGCGCAACAGGTACGGCGAGAACGCATTTCGGCTTTTTTGCGCCCCCTCGTGGAAGAAAAGTGAACTCCTCTTAATTTTGGAGCACTGATATATATTATTATATTATATATTATTATATGTTATATATTATAACAGCAGAAGAACAGAACAACCATTTTAACTCTTACAATAAATAAACAAAAGAAGAAAATAAGTAGTGAGGCAATTATTCTAGAAACTGAAACAAATCGGGAAACTGAACATTTTTAATGCATTTTTATTCTTCATGCCTTGTTGTAGTGATTTTGAATATAAATTAGAGCCCTGCAGTCGCCACCCTCCTCTAAGCCCCACTGCTCTCGCCTTTACGTGCAACTGCCGCCAACCTTTGACCTACCCCTCTAGCGAGCAGCCACAACGCAAGCCTTCTCTTTCTGTAAGGCTGGTCTGAGCTATATGTGAAAAATTAATGTAAAAGCACTTTTTTCCAAATGGTGGGTTTTCTGTTGTTTTATCTCCATAGCAACCATTTAATGTTTTGATCGCCTGGGGATACCAGACAGATCTATGTAAGTTTCAGAAGAATCTGCAATAGTAAACTATTGGACTTTCTTAGCAACAGAGGTTCTTTGCTAACCACGTCCACATTCCTAATATGTTCATATCCAGGGTTATATAATTTTGCTTAGCTCTATTCAGGGATCAACATGTTAAATTTTTATGATATTCCGTTAAAAATGTGGGAGTAAAAGGAGGACACTTTTGCAAGCTCGCCACGTGCACGACATTCAAAATCTACAACTTCTAATTCAAAAATTTTTTTTAATTGCTTCCTTATGATGCCCGAGAAGTTAGCAAAGGATTGATGAAATCCTTAGGACGAGTTTTTGTTTGTAGCTGGTACTAACAGTGTTTTTTTAATTATTTTTAAAGATGGTGGCATTTTCCTGAGGTCAAAGGTCGTGTATTTTCGCGGGGTACCAGGTGTGTGCACATTTTTGGCGACTGTTCGCGCATGTGGTGGGGGTCAAATGTTTGTTCAAATGTGCAGATATTTTTCTGGAAGTGAAGACAACATGGTCCTTACAAACGATCCAATAAAGACCCACTCCAATGAACGCCATCTTTCTTGAGTTTTTAACATTGTAGCAGAAACCGAATGCTAGAAAAAGCTAGCTAATGGCGCAGTTACTGAAATGGGCGTTCCTCTCTTACCACTCCACTCCTCCGCCCCTTGTATGCTTTCATTCCCTCGTCTGAGCTGGCCTCTGGCTCAAAACTGGATTGATCCAGTTTTGCTCGCCATTATTTTTGTGTCGCTAATGCTAGCTGGGGGCCATAAGCAGTATGTGAGCAGGCAAAACAGAGCTCTGGGGAGGGATTGCTCCGAGCCAACAGTCCCGCCCACAAACCAGAATTGTATTTCTAATGTATTTCTAAAACTAAAATGTGTTGAAATTGCTTTTGTTTCACCTGCATGCATTTGCAGTTGTTAATAACATATTTTGTATACAAAGCAAAGATCATAAAGTCTAGATTTTTATCACTAAAGTATAATGAATTAATACTGATTCTGTTTCTCTTTGGGTGCATTCACAGCATTTTTTTTGCTTTATCAGGGACAGGATATAATAAATATAGTTTCCTAATTTTTCTTTCTTCCACAATATCAGCACATATATTCTTTTTATTAGGGAAGGGTAATAAATATTATTCAAAATGTGTCTGAAAATGTAGCTGGAACGTTTTTTATCACCAAACTGACTTCCTAGATTTAAATACTCTGTTATATTCTTTTAATGAACAAACCAAGTTAAAGTTGAACAAAAGGTTTAGAAAGTTGGCACGTTGATCCATTGCATGAGAGATAGCCCAGAAACAACGACTATTAGACAGAATAGATCTGTTTTTCCATGAGGGTGTATTGTGTGGGGAGAAATTCCAGGAAGTTCCAGGAATGGAGTATTTTTTCTGGTGATAATGTGGTCATTTAACAGGCAGTTTCCCAGCATCATAGTCACAGCATAAAATAACATGTTTTCAAGTCACTAAAACTTTCAATTAAGCAATTAGGGCCCCAATAATTCACATATAAATAGTAACTGCCATGCCATCTATTTTCTAAACCTGACTGGGTCACGAGGCTGCCAGAGCATGGAGTGGACACACTGTTTATTTAAATAAAAATTATTAAATAAAAATTTAAAACATTTTGAATTTGTACAAATGTTACCAAATCATAACCTTTATGTATAATAAAAAGAATTTATTCTAAAATAAAAAAATAGGTTATTTGTGAAATTATTTGAGTCATCTTTGTTTTAATTCAATGTCAGCTTTTCCCCACAGACTTTAATGGGTACGCACGCACACACACACACACGCACACACACACACGCACGTAGATGTATCCATCTATTTACACATTTATTTTTATAATTATTATTATTAATGGTGTGTTTTTATTGTTTTTGTTTCTGTCACAAGATAAACACGCAAAAACATTTCTTAGAGCTTTATTCTAAACTGAAAACCAAATAAATGTGTCGGTTAAATAAAAACAAGGATCGAATAGAAAACAGTTTTTCCCATCAGCACTTTACAACCAGCAGCAGATTGTCCCAACAGTTGCATAGTGCAGGTGAGTCGAGTGCTACCGACCACTGAAGTGCAAAGTTTGTAAGTCAAAACGCTTCTTCAAACAGGTCCAGTTTCAACACACTTTTGTGTTACAGGAGAACATGCTCGCTCACACACACACAACACAACACAAACAGGAAGAGTGAGAAAGTCATGAAGCCTGATTAAGCAGAGAAATCAAAGGCTTCATTCTGAAACAAAATGCGTCATCAGACTCTGGATTCTGCTTTTGGGCGCCTTATTCCATTTCAAGACATTTAAATGCAGATGAAACCAAAATAATGATGCAAATTCCAGCTCTTATTTTCTTAATGTCTTAAAAAAGGCAAGTTTTTCTGCAATCGTCCATTCATGCATTAAACCTCCCAACAGGATGCTTTTTAAGTTTGTATTTACACCTTTTTGAAAATAAACTCACAAATATAATAATAAAACCCAAACAAAGAGCTTCACAAAAGTGTTTGTTTTCTTCTGTTTTTGCTATGGAGAAAATGACACTTACTGTAACATAACAAGAATATGAACAAAAAGACACATTTAAACTTCAAAATAGAGTGTAAATACTTAACTTTAGTGTACTCATGATAATATAAATACTGTGACCCAGTTTTTGCAAAGACACGTTTTTCAAACGCTACATTTTGGTCATAATGAAAGAAGTCTTTCAATATTTATCCATTATTTACTTGCGTATGACGTAGATTGAGATTTAAAAACGAGAATTAAAGCATCATATTTCCAATCATGTTATTTGTATTAAAATGAAACAAAAAAGTTTCGTTTTTAAATCCTCAGATTACAGTTTTTGAATTCATTATTCAACAAAGTGAGTTAGTAATCTGATTACATTCAAGGCATATAATTGACATTTTTCACTAATTTTTGAGGATGAGTTTTTTTTTTGGGAGGGGGAAACGCTGCTCATCATTTCAAAGTTGCTTCCAGGAAACGTCTGCAGAAAAACAACTCAGCCAGGATTTAAACCGGGTAGGAGCAAGTCATCCAACTCATTTTACAATTATAGGTAAATAATGAATGATATAAAAGGAATGATGTGCGGAGAATTGTTATATTGGGAAAAACAGTCAGATCAAGACTTTGACTGACTTCTGTTTGTTTAACAAAGTCTTTTTTTCAATATTTTTGCTTGATCCTGTTAAACTGGATCAACCCATTGATCTGGTTGGGGTCGGGTATGTTATAATCACAGTGAATATGGCTTCCTCTCAAACTCCTGTGGGGTTTTCTCCCAGCACTCCTTCAGCACAGACAGTCTGAGTCCGAGCAGGAAGTCCTCAGGCAGCGGGAGGCAGATTTCTCAAGAAGGCAGCGGCTGAACTCGGCTGAACCCGAAAGCCTTCAGGAGGTCATTGGATGCAGCAGGAGGGGCCCTCGCAGCAGCAGCACAGAGATGAGCCGATGACTTTAGGTGGGATCAGGTCCAGGTCCTCGTCGTCGGGGATCTCGTCCAGCCGGTAGCCGTCCTGAAGCAGCTGCTTGCTCAGATCAGGATGCACCTGAAAAACCCAAACCGCCATGACTTTAAACCAGATATGGTCAATGTGGGGTCAGGTGGCACCATGTGTCCAGCATGGAAAACGCCTGATGGTTCGACTCTGTGAGCTACAAACAGGTGTTTACCAATCCCCTCTGCTGGAGCTGAAACGACTCGCCATCGAGACAACAAAGCGTTTACGAAACAAACCAAAAATCTGGATTTTTCCATGAAAAAACACTAAAATAATAAAATAAAGAAACCTCAAGTCTAGGAAGTTTTACGTAAAAGTTCAAGAAAAAGATTTTCAAACCAGGACCCAAACTCACAGATGAGAATTTCTTTTCGAATGGCAACATTTGAGCTTTTATACACTCAATGAGCTTGATACAAACGCAAGATTTATAACAGGAAACAGAGACAAAGTGGCAGAAGCAAAGATTTAAAAAAAACAAATGAATAACAATTCCATGAAGAATCACCAAATCTTAAGTACCGTTGCAGTTTGTAGCAAAACATTCAAAGCTTTGAGGCTTTAGCCAATCGGGAATGGGGACAGCTGGTGGCCAACCAAAGTCACAACACCCCTTTAATCTCATCAGAAAACAGCGATTTTGTCACAATATGATTACTTTTTTTTGCTGCAAAATTGTTAACTATAGTTAAAAAAATTTGGAAAATATTTTTAACAGATCTACCACAGTACAATAAAATTATATTGCTTAGTATGAGTATTTCTTTATTCAAATCATTGTAGATTAGGAGCAGGCAAAAAAATGTGGTTTGAAGAAGATTTGTGATGTATTAAAATATGACGGTCAAAGAAAACAACAGTTTTTTTATGTTGGCTAAAAAAAGCAAAATCATAATTGGGAACGCTTTTAAAATAGATCAAAAGATGATCGGACTGGGTCTTACAGCAATATTTTTAAACAGAGAGATAGACAAACATCCTCAGAATATGCAGTAGAAGGAAGAAACTTGTTAAAATCTGGGCTATTGCAAAATATCTACTCGACAGGATCAATGGGAAGCAGGTTTGACCAAAAATTTGATATTGGATCTGCAGGAAGATGTTTGAAAGTCCTGCAGTTGTGTCAGAGTCAGGAATTGGCTGGAGGCCTGTTGTGTGACTAAACATCAGAAATATTAAAACACAAATTCTGCCTCCACGGTTGTGTAACAGTCATTCCATTGTCTCTGCTGAAAGACTTGGCAGCAGATGTAGCTGTTATCAGCGACTTCAGTTGTGTTTTTGTGCAGAAATCGGAGATAAACAGATTCCTTTCAGCCTCTCAGCTCCTCAGTGACTGTTTAAATTTGGGTTTACGACCGGCCTGCCGGTCTTTCAGATAGGCTTTAGTGAGCCACATTCAATATTTGTGGAAGGAGAGATTTGCAAACAAGACTTTTCAAATTGTCCGTTTCCTCCGTCAAGGCGAGGCAACAATCACAAAGATCTCTAGAAACGATTCAAATTTAAAAATGTCTGGAGGACTCACCTCAGCTGAAGAGTATCCGGATGAATACTGCTCAAAGTCGATTTCTTCTTCACTGAACACAAAAAGGACAGTTTAGAAGGAAACTTCACAATAAAAGCCTGCTGATCTTGAGGGATGCAGTTTCAAACAAAAGTTGATTTATTTTTATTCAAACTGCATCTATATTCAACTCAGAAACTGTATTTCTGCAGAGATTCAGAAATATGATTTGCACTGTCAAACAGAGACGACATGAATGATGATCTAACTGACCTGTCTGAATCCAGAGCAACCAGAGTCTCTTCAGCGTGCTGGCTCAGAGCAGCGTAGCCCTTGTTATACTTCACAGTCCTGGAAACATTTTAGATTTAAAAAAAAACAAACAAACAAACAACAATCCGTTTTGTGTTTCCTCGTCAGGGCTCCAAACCTCTTTGCTCCTTGTCTCGACGGATGCGTCACTGACGGTCCAGCTGAAAGAGCTTTCTTCTTCAGCGCTTTCCTCGCCATCTCTCTGTGTTTCTCTGGAAAAACCAGGTAGAATATATTTTTATATGAACAGATTATCAGTTATTGATTCCCTTTAGATCCCCAGATAAAAACTTAACGATTAACTGTCAGCTTCGTGAGACATCTTAAATGTTAACGTGGTAAATAAAGTTTGCAGAACTTCCTCCTTATTTCTGAAATGGGACTGAAATTAGAAGCAGGAGACAAACAGGAAAGGCCTGAATGGAGGAAACATTTTTTTTGTTGTTGTTTTACTTTGTTTTGTAGCAACTTTGAGAAAACTTGAGAAAATAAAGATTTGGTTCAGAGGGAGCTAAATGCTAATGCTAAAGTACGAGCTTGTTTCGCATGTTTCAACCTCCCTCCACTGGTTTCTCTAACATTTGAAACTCATTTTAGGATGATTGTGTTTGCTTTTAAGGCTGTACATACTCACATTCACTCCTAGGGACAATTTAGAGTAACCAAATAAACTATGAAGCATGTTTTTGGAAGGTGGGAGAAAACCCACCCATGCATGGGGAGAAAATGCAAACTCCATGTATATTTATAAATATATATTAGAATAAAAATGAAGATGTTAAACCAAAGGTAGATCATTCCAGGCTGATCATCATGTTTGTTTTACTGGAATGGAAAAAATATCCTTTAAATATGGGTAGTAACTTGAAAAGAAAAAGATAAATTGAACACCAAATTTAATCAATTTCTCTGTTGTGGATCAATAAAGTTCTGTTCAAAAGCAAAATAGGCAATAAAAAAAACTTGAAGAAAACCAATTTTTTTTAAACTGTACAGTTTTTGACACTCAACTGTGTGAAAAAGCAGCAGTATATATCAAGTAAATAATGGAATCCATCTCTTTAAAATATTGCAACCTTTTATCGACAGTGCCGCTGTTTTGAAGAGCAACAGGGGCTTGTGTGTGTGAATGCCCTCATCCCAACCTCACATGACAAATTTACAGCCCCTTTTGTTGAACAAAGAAGTACAGTAACCCATGTAGGACATTTTTAGCTTAGTGAATTACTCCAGTTCAAGAAAATAGCTAATAGTAGTTATATGATGGTGCTATTTTAAATATTGTGCTTGTTTATTCTTTTTAATATAATCTGTGTTTCATCACATCAAAACTATCTTAAAGGGAACCAAGCTCGTTGGATCATCTGTTTCCACATCATGTCTGCAGATCTTTAGAACAAGCTAAGGCAGATCCTTTTAGTATGCATGCTTAATCATGATTCCCTTTTTGTTTGACAGATTTCAACCCTACCCACAGAGGAATACTCACGCAGTTTGAGGTGGATGACTGGAGCTTTAGACATGATGTAAGGTCCTCTTTTCTCCACTGGTCTGATGCCTCCATCTGGGGTCTTTGGTCTTGTGGCGTTGCTGGACCCCTGATATTTAGAGAAGACAGAGGAGGAGGAACTATGATGATATGGTATCGTTTATTTCCCAAACATTTACTATGTTCAACGACTACAGTGCTAAACGCAAAAGGTATCCAAAATGAAAGCTTAGAAATCCCTCAAAACAACTTGAAAACGTAATTAATTTAAATTTGAAAACATTCTTATGCTTGCTTTCAAGTTTCTCCCTTTGAATTACATCCATCTTTAATAATATCATGAACAGACACGAATTATTTCATAAAAACAAAGGCACTTTGTATTGCAAACAACTGTCAAAACACAATGCTAAGCTAGCTAGCTAGCCTCCTTGTTTCGGTTTATAAACTATCGTTAGCCGGGGCTGAAGCTCACATTACCGGCAAAAGACGCGGTTCCTGCTGCGCCTCCAGTAGGCTGTCTTTTTCTGGTTCCTCCATTATGTCGTTCATCATCTCGGCGTTAGTTGTCACAATTTATGGCGTAAATAATCCATGACAGTCGTCCCGTTTCCTCAAGGAACAAACAGGCACTTCCAGCTAGCTAGCCGCCCCGGCTCTGTGTGCTCACTTTTGTGATTGCTCTACCACTTCCGGGGAATTTCAAAATATGAAACCGGAACACACATTTACTTTGAAAAGCCAGAACATTCAGGCAAAGAAAAAAACAGCTATTGATCTTTGGTGAACACAATTGCTTTATTATACTGTAATACATCATAATGCAAGTTAACAGAAAAGGTTTAAACAACAGAGAAAATAAGTAAAACCTTAACATGTTTAGCACTAATATCAGTTGCTGTTACTTGTGATAAAGTTCTGCCTTTAAAACATGATGTGACGTACATCTTTTATCAACATATCTTTTTCATGGTCAAATTAGTGCTTAATCTTAACTTTCATTTTTTTTCTGCACATCATACTGCCTTAAATTGTCTCTTTAAATGTTCTCATAAAAGAGGTCAGCACAATAATACTGGATGTTATTTCAGGTTAAATCATCAAAGTGTCATCCATTTGTTTTTATTTGGTCTGATAAGCCTTGCCCTTTGAACAATACGAAGATAAATCTGAATATATTTATCTATAGTGATTTAATTTGACATTTAAGGTCACAATCGAGTAAAACAAAGCATGCCTTGTCTTAATTTGTCATTTAATTTTATTCAACTTTGGAACATAACATTTGAATTATAAAGTTGTACTAGTTCAGTTTGCTTTCAAATGTCTTCATTAAAACATTTTGCTTAAAAAAAATAAAATTTAAATGTTAAATTATATTTCAGACATAAATTCTAAATTTCACCATCTAGTGCCAAAGAAATTAGTGAAATTCATCTTTGCTTGGTTGGAATGAAAAAACAAACACTAAATGGAATACATAATAAACACAATTTTTTTAACCAAAAAAAACAGCACCCAAAGACTCATTTTAAATATGGTTTTCTTTATTATTTTCACCCCTTTGTACACAACAAGATCGCAAGTGTTTAATTAACAATATAGACAGTGTGACAGAAAGGAGAGAATGATGGAACCCCCCTTCTCAATTATTGATCGGATCCTGAGGAGACAGAAAAATGTGTAGCCTTCAGTTTAAATAAAGTTTGAGTGTGTCAACAGAAACAGTCCACGACCGTTATAATGAAATCCAACCTTGATGGTTTATAACTTGTCAATTCCAAGTTCTTCTGGTGTTGAGATGCCAAGTTCTGCCAGAGTGGGTTGTAATTCCTGAATGAGGTAGGGATAGATGTCCTTGTGAGGACCAGATTTATCCTGCACAAAAAAACAACACAAAACAAAAAAGGAACATTTAGACAAGTTATGATGTGCTTCTTAATCAATGTCAGTTGAAAAGCAGTCTTTGCTGATTTATTGTTTTTTAACAGCAGGGTTTTGCTGAAACAAAGTTGAAAAGTGTGAGCTTCATGCAAGGTTTTCCAGGGAAAGTCGTTTACCTTAACAGCCTCAAGGATGCGGATGGCGCTGGCCAAATCATTCAGCCTCCGGCAGGCCCTCAGCGCCGAATCCAGAACCTTTGGTTCGGGTACCAGGTCATATCCAATCAGGGTGTTCATGCCTTTAAGGTTAAAATCAGTATTAAAAACCACATTATTATTATATTAATAAATATTTCAAATGTCTCTTTTAAACAAGGTAAAGCAGTTATTTTTTTCACACTGTAACCTGCATAAAGATGTGGGAAAAAACATACCAATAGGCTGGTAATATTAGGTGGCCTTTCCTTCCAAATGTTACATTAGAATTAGAAAAAAAGCACATTATTCACTCATAAATTCACCTTTCCTCAGCTCCCAGCCATCAATGTCAGGCTTACTGAAATAGGTCACCCAGCGCGCATCAAACTCCTCATCTGTCTCCACTTTGCCATGGGAATAACATCTGGAGGCCACTGGAGCTGGAAACCAAAAAACATGTGTAAATGCTTTGAGAGACCTAATATTTTAAAGCCCATAATCTTGAAGACTTCCAATAAAATGTAAGCAGTCTTCTATATAGCAAGAAAATGCTGTTTAATGTACTTTAACACGTTTACGGATGTCAACATTTTAAAATCAATTCTTTGGATTAAACAAAGTAAAACACCAAAGCAAATACTGTATTTACTTAAAACTTTAGAGGTGCCACATGATCCATTCATGGTCCATTAATTGATACATAAACGTTTCAACTGACTTTGTGGTGCTACAATACAGTCTGATTCTTTTATCTATCTAGATATTTCTTAGTCATTTGACGTTCATTTAACAGAGACAACTGTTTTTCCTTACAGGCCCTTTTTCATTTCAAGCAACAAAAACAAAATGTCTATGACATAACAGCTTCAAACACGCTTTCACAACGCTGTCTAATGGACAAAGCCTGTGATTTTATGCTTAGCAGTGCACAAAAATATTCATCCAAGAGCTTCCCTAAAGTGGTTTTAAAATATGTGGACTCATACAGATAAAATAATTCACTCGGAATGCATACTTAAAGACATCTTAAAAGGTTTTTTTTTAATGCAAGCTGCTGCCTCTGCATGCTGAACAAAGCCGATGAACATTGTCATTCATGATTAAGGCATTAGAACATCAGAATTTGATTCGATATGAAAAATATTTAAATTTCTGATCTAACTAATTAGTGTGATGATCAATCCAGGTCAAGCCCAGCTGAGACTCACAACAAGGTCGTCCACATGTATTCAAATGATTTAGTGTAAACTACTGACTTATTATTCTTTGATATTTTATATTGGAGGGAGGGGGTCATTTCTCAAATGGTTTTGTTAAAAAACAAAGTTAAATGAATGGAGGAGGAAAAAAGCTGTGAGGAACAGCTTGAGTCGAGATGTTAGCTGAGGTCAAACTTAGTTTTAGGTAAAAGTTGATCTCAGCAAAGGTTTTTAGCAGCACGAGACTTCTTTCAGTTTCTTTTACATCATCACAGGTCAAAGTCCATTCATTACAGAGGAAACAGATCTAAAAACTAAACGCCAAGAATACATTAAAAGTAGTAACAAACAGACAGTAGGTGACCTGCTCCCAGGACCTCAGCTTGGTGGATGTGGGAGAACAGCGGCATCAGTAAAGTCCGTCTATGTAAAGCTCCACACATTCAAAATCCTAAGAAAAAAATGAAAGTCTGAGGAGAAAAGGCGCAGCTCTGCGTTTAACCTGCGCTCACTGTCACTCCTGAGCAACTGACAGAGGAGGGTCATCGCAAGGTCGTGACTTTACTTCATTCAATGCGCAAACTAACACCTCCCGTAAACGCTGGACCTCCGGTCCGTGCAGAAATACGTACTTTAAAGTCAAATGGCAGACAGTGATTCAAACGGACCAAAGTCACCCCGCGCGAGTCTCACTACAAACCGCGGCAGCTATGCTAGTTAGCTGAAGCTATTCCTTGAACTCGTAAATTCAGTGGGGAAAAAAAGACTAAAACCGATCTTACCCGCGTAGCAAGGACGCGTCCGAACCAGACTCCGAGCTCCCGCAGACGACAGTCGGTAAACAGCTCGAAACATGACGCCAGGTACCCGGTGCTAACCGTCCCGTGTTTGCTAAAGAGGGGGACTCCGGACGGAGGGACACGACAAGAGCGCCCAGTGTCACATGACTTACGGAAATAACCGAAGGGTTTACGGAGGAGATACGGGTGCTGTGTGTGGACAAAACGTTCTGCAAATATTTAAAAACAGCAGATTTAATTTGATTATTGTCTTAGGCCAAAAAAATATTTCCTACAAGCAAAAAATACAATATGAATGAGTAAAGCTCAGACGGAAGTAAAATTTTTTTTCACATATTGACAAACAGGGATGGACAAACAAGAAGAACCATTTTGTGTTTTTTTTTAAATCCTCATTTATTGATTAGTTTATTACCATAAGTTTTCACAAAAAAACAAAGAAAAACGAACAATACGAATAAAAATACACAGATAAATCAAATCTATTTAAGAAATATTTTTAATAAATTGATAAGAAAAGACATAAATAAGAGGAAAGGTATATCATCCCTCCTCTAATATAATATAATATAATATAATATAATATAATATAATATAATATAATATAATATAATATAATATAATATAATATAATATAATATAATATAATATAATATAATATAATATAATATAATATAATATAATATAATACAATACAATATAATATATAATTATAATTAAAATAAGTATTTTATCCTAATAATAGTAGGAAAAATGTGTAGTTTGTACAGGATGGTAAATTCAAATAGACATAACTACACAATATTTGAATTTATATATCTTGCATTTTTCATATGAAAAAGGTACTGCATGCGTGTGGATGTATATGTGTTTGTATATTTGCTAATGGAAATATGTGCAAATCATGTCTGATAATTTAGTTTTTAACATACATTTCTATGGATGACATTTTGTGTGTGTGTGTGTGTGTGTGTTTTAATGAAAACGATATATTTTTTTTATGTATATGATTTGGGGAGACGGAGAGGTAACAAAATGGAATCATTCACATCCAACTTCAGCTTTGTAAAATTGAATTTAATCCATTTGTTTGTTTG
This sequence comes from Oryzias celebensis, assembly GCA_014656515.1. NCBI lineage: Eukaryota > Metazoa > Chordata > Actinopteri > Beloniformes > Adrianichthyidae > Oryzias > Oryzias celebensis. The sequence goes on from BNCR01000003.1 coordinate 4,954,814, forward strand.
AGTTGTTTTTCTTCTTCTTTTTAATTGTAAATACATGTTTTTCTTTAAATGACCAGTGTGTTGACATTTTCTCTGAAATTCACGTAGACTAGGTTGAGTTCATTGAAACAAACAGACTCACATGTTTAAGATGTAAATTTCTAAAACAAGGAAAAACGAAACCCACTTGCTCAGCTAGAATGAGTCCCTAAAATTAGATTTAATTCAATACTTTAGCAAATGAAATGAAACCTCCTGCTAAGTCTGTTTGTGGTACTTTTAATTTAAAATAATGGAGACAATGCATTGATTCATTGAATTACTCCAGTATTTTTTAGAGGAAACTAGAATTAAGTATGTATAATGTACCTTTTTAAACTAAAATGTAATATTTGACCTGGATCAACTGTTGTATTTTGTTCTAAATTGGTGAGATGCCATTGCTACCCAATCATTTTCAGAAAGCTAGAACAGTAACTTTTTACTGTCTTAGTAACTTTGACCTAATTCGATTACCTAATAAAGACAAATAACCACCAGAGGGCGCTCTTGGTCTACAATTTATCAAATTACTTCACTTTGCTGGTAAATCAACTGATATTCTAGGAAAAAATCCAAAGAAAATAAACTATTATGTCAAAAACAATCAGATTTTCATAAACAAAACATGTATTTTCTATGATGTATTTAAGCTGTAAGCACTGTTTTCTTACATTAAGAAGGGCGCTGGTTCAAATCCCAGCTTGGCCCCTCATATGTGGAGTTTGAATGTTCTTCCTGTGTATTTTCTACAAGCTCTTCAGGTTCCTCACACCAAAAAAACAAAAAAAAAACCCAAAAAGCTGTTGATCGGTGACTAGGAGTGTGTGTGTCTGTGATTGACTGATGACCCAGCCTCACCCTAAAGTAGGTGGGATAGCCTCCAGCAACCACCTCATGCCCTGCATACCAAGAGAGAATAGAAGATGGATAAATTATTTAAGAACACAGTTAAAACTGTAATTTAGTCTTAAATATCATACCATATGTTTTTGTGCCTTTGTATTCTTGTACCAAAGCTGTGCAGTGGGTGTTAAAAGGTGCGGTGGATTGCCTTTACTATAGATCTGTTGTTGTTTTAAGATAGTGTGTGAGTAAGGTCAGTGTTCTTAGTGACGCAGTAAATGCTAATCTGCTGTAAGTCCAGGGCACCACAGTGGAAGTCCATTACTGTAATGTGCTGCTGCATCTCTACATCTCTGCCCATCGGAGCTCGTCGTTTATTCCTCATGCTGAGGTCTTCAGAGTCTTTGTAGACGCTGCACTTCTCTGCTTTCAGGACAGAGCAGGGCTCTGCAACCGTCAACACTTTCAAGACCCATTCCGGTCGATTTCTCACTGTTCACAACCAAAAAGGAGCCACAAAGTGTTATGTTACCATTTAGAAAAATAAAACACTGATTTCTCTTTTTGTTACTATGATGATGAATACGAATGAACTGTTGTTTTTTGGGCATGAATAAAAAAAACAGTTGTCAAAAAAATGAAATAGTTTATACCTTTTAACAGATTCCCATGGCTTCCTTTCAAAATAAAACACTTCCTGTCACTTATCTCAATGCGGAAAATGCAGGAGCCTCAGGTTGTAGATCCCCATTCTAAAGATTCTTTAAAGATGTGGTAAGTTTATTATTTTCAGTTTACATACGTTATATGCTCTGTAAAACACTGTCACATGTTTTTTAAAATCAAACAGATTATTTGTCATCGGTGTAGTGAAATGTAAAAAGGGCAAAAAATTAAACCTAATTAATTTGCATCTAAATAAAAAGTTCATTAATAATCAGAATATACAATTACTAAGAGCGTTAAAATGGCCAAATCTCAACTAAATAATGATAAAAATACCAAAAAGAAAGCATCACATGACTACAAACAGTGAAAAATAAAAACATCCACTTCTGCAGTTTCAGCTGGTCCAGATTTAAACGTTTAACCTTTTTTTTTTTTGCAATATTTTGGGTAAAAACTGCTTGCTTTGCATGACCTGTAGCGTCTGTCTGACACAGGATGTGACCGCTGGGGTGTCAAGTGTCTTCGGTGACTCTTCACTTCTACCTTCTCTTGTCATCTGAGAGAAACAAACTAAAAAAACGACCCAAAAAGCATCTCAGTCATAGTAAACCCGCTGCTCTCCCTCTGCTGTGATGCTTTTATTATTTTTTAAAAACAAGAACACAAGTTTTCTTGACAGTTTTGATGGTTTTATTGGCATTTTCCAGGGTACATATGATTTTACAATGGAAAAGTAAGAGGCGTGACACAGAGTGGCACTATTGCAGTTGGAAGAGGGCTCCTCTTCTGTGTGGCCTACATATGTAGCATGCTGTGTTTAATGTTCTGATATTTTTGACCATAAAAATGAATAATTCAGCATATTTCTAGCGGTGGGAGGACATGCATAACTCACTGAATGCATTATTAAATACTGGGTTGAATGATTCTATAAGTGGCCCCTGACCTTTCTGTAGAACTATCCTCTTCCTTTATGCAGTCTGGGTGCTGCTATGGTTCATGGCTAATATTCATCTTTGTAAATTCTAGAACATAACAAACACACACATATATATTTATATATATTTATGATACAAATATGACGTTTTGAAAGATGACAATCAGTATCTTACTCAACCCTTTCTTCTGAATGGCCAAATGTACTTCCCTGAGGAAAAGGAATATACTATACAGTATATGACATTAAAGTTTTCTTTAAATACTTTTTTATGATGGGGTTGCTAAATCTCTAGCACAGTTTTGACCATTAAAAGCCACACGTTTGCACGGCTCCAAACGTAAAAAATACATATTTCTGGACTATTTTAATGGCAAATATTGACCATCTTACAAGTTTTGAAGGACGACGTCCCTAAAAACCATGAGTGTGAGTTAAATGGCATGAATACAGATGCATTGGAAGGGAGGGGGGGGCATAAATGAAGTGTACATACAGCTTATTTTACATGAAAGACATAAAAAAATAAAGAGCGGACGAGGAAAACAGCAGGAGTGATCTCCTATGTACAGCTCTGAGGGATGATGTCCTACTATCACTTCATAGCAAAATCACAGAACAACATTGACCAGAAGGGCTGGGGGGGCAAAGGGTCAGTGATGACTGGGGGGTTGAAGCAGTGTGTGATATGTGTGCAAACTTCTATCAGTGTCACAATAAAAGCATGAGCTCTGCAGTGCCTGCTGTAGACGGCGGTGTTGGAAAAGGGGCAGGGCTGGTTTTGGTTGTTGATTTGGGGGGTTGGTGGGGGTGGGGTGGGGGTGGTCCAAAACGAAAGCACTTTGAGCTGCAGTTTAGCCACTGCCCAGCATCTTTGTAGCACGTTGGTTGGCCTCATCGATCCGAGTCTTGTTGGAGTCGGCCTGAAAAGGGTGAAAAGTGAGGGGTGGGGGGGTGTTAAACAACCAGATTTTGTGCATTAGAGTCAAAGCCAGAATAATCTGCCTCAAATAAGCTGCACGTGCTGTTGGGCTTCTTTATAGTAAGCCTGCAATCCATCTACTGTGCATCAGAGAATCCACCTCCTTTTATATATATATATATATATATATATATATATATATATATATATATATATATATATATATATATATGTTAAAAAGTGTTAAACCCAACATGAGCAATATTTTTAACGGTTATTAAATTAATCATCACCAGAACAATGAACATTGAGATGATATAGTCAGACGGCTGTGTAGAAACGAGGCTTTTCTGCAGTGTGAAGTGCACCAGCGTGCCGCACTCTACCTTATCCATAATCCTGTCAATCTGCCGGTTCTGGGTGTCAATCTCCTGGCCCATGTCCAAGGCCATGTGACGCAGGTTGCCAATTATCCCGCCCACCTGCTCCAGGTTCTCGTCCATCTCATTCTCCCGAGCGTCGTTTGTTACCCTGCGACCAAAGACAAACAAACTGCTGGAGTGGGGAGTGGAGAAGAGCTGAGAAAACCCCGCCTCCAACGCCAAACGGGAGAAACCACCTCCACAAGTTTTAATAGTTTCAGCAAAGAGATCTGAATTGTGTTAAAAATAACACAAACTTTATTTCAAACGAACAGAAACACAATTACAAAAACAAAGAAGATATTAATTACTGCTTCTTTCTCACTTCACACTTATTAATCAGAGACTTCTAACTACAATAATCTTCATAATTACAACATAGATCGAAATAAATTAATTAAAACATTTATTTTAGGACTTATGTTTTCCAAACAGCTGGAAGCAACTGCACCGTGATTTAACGAATGATTGTCTTTTAACACATTTTATTAAAGTCAATCATGTTTTGGGTGTTTTTAACATGTCCTGTAAGGGAATCTCCTGCTCATTTCTATGAAATCTCACTTTCCAAAACTTTATAGTGAGAATTACTCATCTATTGGTATTCACTTTTTAAATGGTTACTTCATCATGTTGTCTTTACTGTTATTCTGTTGAGTTTTTTTCACCTTCTAGGATCAGAAATATATTTTCGAGAATATATTTTCAATGCATTCGTTACGTCTAGGCTGGATTACTGTAACTCTTTACTAGCAGTGTGTTTTAAAAGTTCTTTAAAAAGTCTTCAGTTTGTTCAAAATGCAGCAGCTAAAGTGTTAGCAGGAACCAGCAGAACAGAACACATTACTCCTGTGTTAGCTTCACTTCACTGGCTCCCAGTTGAATCAAGAATCAAGTTCAAAATCCTCCTGCTAACCTATTAGGCCTTGAATGGTTTGGCCCCATGCTATATTAAAGATCTCATAGAGCCCTACCAACCAAACAGAACACTTCACTCACAAAATGCAGGACTGCTTGTGGTTCCTAGAATCTCTAAAAGCACAGTTGGAAGTAGAGCCTTTAGCCACCAAGCTCCTGTTTTATGGAATAAGCTTCCAGCTCATGTAAGAGAGGCTGACACAGTTTCTACATTCAAAGTTAGGCTTAAAATATTCCTCTTTGGACAGGATTATTGGCAGGCTAGCTAGTAATCAGGAAATATCTAACTTACTGCTGACCTACCTCACCTACGTTAATGAAGTTTTTGGGAATAATTGAAGTTTTTATTACATCCATTATACATACTTCTCCGTGGAGCTAAGCAGAGGGAAGATGGTTTGATAAAGCCGGCCAGGACGGCCTATTCCCTCTGCTTAGTGGTCTTACGAGGGCTTAGATTAGATTATTAGTATAGTTATGTTGACATGCTAAAACTGCAGATTTTCTAATATTATTGTTATTAATATCTGCTACCTGTGCCATATTACATGCAACTTATCATAAACATGTTTGAATTAAATTCCAGTCCCAATTAGTTGCTAAACAGGTTACTTGAAGCTGGGGAAAGTCTGGTGCACTGGAGTTCTGTCCTCTATAACTTCTCTCCTCTAGTCTTTATTATTTTCCCACTACTATATTTTATTTAGTTCATCATGCCTCTGTTTGGTGCAGTGTGATTCATATGTTGTCCCTGCTTCCCACTCCCCTCTGGGGAGCTGGAGAGATTCCAGGTGGATCGTGTGCTCCTGTCTTTAGTTGTAGAACTCGCTTCTGGCTCGTATCGCACTCCCAGCTATCTCCCCAGTTACATCTGGATGAATCCCGTCTGCTACAATAGTCATACATGTAGCTGTTATTCAAGCACAAAACCTTTCATTCTTACACAGCAAAAACACCACATTTTAACAAGGTTTTTTTTGTAACTTATTTTAAAGCAGAACTGTGATTTGTAACGTCTTGATTCATGAAAACTTTGATAAGATTCACAATGATTTTAAGACAAAAATGATCTTAATATGTGATAATGTTACAGAAATAAGGATAGTTGGACTGCTGTAGAACTTTTAAAATGTTTTTGGGAGTTACATGTATAAATATATGTTTACTGTAAATAAAAAGAAATGATGAGGAATGCAGACTTGTTTTAAAACATTACTTTCAATTACCAGAGCAATTTACCTAAATATCAGTTCATATTTTTCAGATTGAATTTTGTCTTAAAGGGGGAGGACGTCACAACTTATTTAAAATAAATCCTGCATCTGGGTCATCCTGACACACCTGTAACATACAACCCCTTCAGTCAGTTTCTGGAAAGAAAACAGTCAAATCAGAGCATTTAATAGAAAAACCGTCACATAAAATTGCTGAGAATGCCATTTATCAACACTTAGAAATGCTCGCTCATCATGGCTAAGCACTCATGCGCACTTCCAACACCTGAACACACCTCCAGCTCGCGCTCACCTGCGGATGAAGCCCCCGCTGATGGCCATCTGCTCACGCTCGTCCACCACTCGAGCTCCGGGCTGGCTGTTCACCACTCCATCCTGGTTCCCTCCCCAGGCCTGGCCCCCGCCCTTTATTCTACCACAAAGAAATGGGAGTCAGACTCTTGCAGCAGCCTCATTTGTGATGGTTCTGGAACGTGGGTGATGGGACTCGTTTTAACTAGAAAGCATGAATTCCTTACGTGCAAAGAGTTGTCTTTGTACATGCATGTTCTCATGCAAAACCGTGTCTAAACATATACATTTACATATGTTTAGAATGCAGACATGGCACAGAGCTAATCGTCCATCTAAAAGCAACATGACGGCCAGGTTGGACATAAAGGCATGTGGTCCATTTGGTGAACAATTGATCCAACGTGCAGATCAATCGAGCTCGAGAAATCCAAACACAGAACACAACAAACAAAGAGACACAAACACAGTGAGGAGGAGGAGGGACATGAAAACACAAAGTTCACAGAAGGAAACAGGATCAGGCATGCGCTGTGGCTAACAAAAGAAAGCCGAGCTGTTAGATGGTGAGAAACAAAGCGGTCATTTTAGGTGGAAGAGTCCCCGCGGTCAGCCCTTCATTTCATCTGGATGGACAGGTCCGCGTGAAGACAGGAAGTCAAATAAGCAAATAGAATTCTTTCCATGAGGATCTGATAGATAGAAAAACTTCTCAGCATCCCAGAAAAAAAGGTGAGATTGCTCAGTTTAATCTCAGTTTTCAATAAATACCACCCTGTTGCTGCTACTCAGAAACTAATTTCATCTATCAGGTGCTCCGTCCAGATTACAAGAATTATTCCTGCCATGCTTTTTGACCCGGGGCTGTCATATGAAATGTCTAAATCAAATGAACCCTCACAGGATTAGTGGGTCATGAAAGGAAGGATCAGAGAGCTATAGAATATACAAGAGATAAACACCAAATATATTAGTAGACTAATAAATCCAAGCATCAGACGATGGCTGCTTAAAACATTAAAAAAAAAAAAAATCTACATAAAAAATATCAAATACAAAGTTACAGATTTAGAAAAAAAGTGACATTTTGGCGGATTTAATATCCAGACCGAAACTTAAAACCAAGCATTAATCCATCCTGTAAAAGAATTTACACAAAATAATCCTCAAGAAACAACGAGAATTGATCATTTAATCTGTGAGAATAATGTTTTGGGTTTGTCATGAAGGCATTGTTTGCTCCTGTAAGCCCAGCATAAAAGCCACTTGTGTTTTCTATAGCTCTGAGGTAAAAAACAACTATCTACAGTGCATGTACCGACCCCCCAAAACAACATGCACACACATGACTCGGAGGCCAAAGTCCAGCTAAAAAAAAAATAAAATAAAAAAAAAATCACACAAGAGTTTGGCAAATGTCACGTTGAAAATAACTTTAAAAACAGCAAACTGTGAGCAGATTTGACATCATCAATGCATTACTCTGTACTGAGCATGCCTAGAAGTTTGTCTAACTTTTGCCTAACTCATGCATGAGACAGTGGGCTGTCAACTGATGGGGTTCCAAGCCAAATGTTTAGGCGGCTCTGGTCACTTTGAAGATCTAGAGTGTGTGCGCGGCAGTGACACCCGGTGGCATAAGTAAGTAATTGCAGCAAAATGAAAGCAATTTAAATTTAAACCAAATAAAAAATGTGAGAGCTTCTCTAAACAATTTACTTCCAGTGAATTATATATGTAAATATATTGAAGTACATTTATATAGCACAGTTATATAAATATATATTTTGAACCCGATATATTTGATTTAAAAAAGCACATGGCTGAAAGTACAACCCAGAGAACACTTTTTAAACTCAAGTTTGAAGAACTAAAAATATTTCAAATGTACCAATAATTTGAAAAAATGTATGTTTAAATGAGTCATAGTTCAAATTTGTTGAAAAAATGGTAAAATCCCGCTTAAGTGCAGTTTGTGATTTTGTAAATTTGATTGGTTTCAAACAAGCGGTGGTCAAGGAGAAGTCTTAAACTTGTCTTACATAAAACTAAATTTCTACACTAGTTTTCTATTAAATCTCAGCAAAATAAAAAAAAAACAAAAGCATTTAAAATGATTTGATCACTGTGTAAAGGGATTATAACCAATTTGGAAGTATTTTTTTTTACTTGTAAGGTGGAAACTTTACATTTTTCTCAGGTCATAGAAAATAAAACTAAATTGCTGTTAACTTCTCCTTACTTCAAACTCAGACTAGAAATGTAAAACTGTACATGTTTACATTTATTGCTGCACTTTGATCATTTCTATGCTCTTAAAGGAGCTTAATGGAATCAATGTTCCAGCAGAAAAAAGGTCAGGCTTGTATGCCGCATGACCCGGGGGTCATGCTGCAGAGTGGGTGAGGACAGTTCGGGAGGGAGAGAGTAAAGGTTGGTTGGGTGCCGTGCTGCTGATGCTGCTACCTGGTAGGAGAGTCTCTCATCCAATGTGGAATGAAGGGCTTTCAAACAAACAAAAAACAGCAAATGCAGTGGCAAAAGACCCATCGAGCCCACATAGTGGGATTTGCTGTTGGTCTGCTGACGTCAGGCTTAACTTGGACATTCATGCAGTGCTGGTGCCTGTTTAGAGTGTGTTGTGGTGGCCTCAGGCCTGACGCTACACACCAGAAGCAGGCGGATGGACAGAGAGGCAGGTAGATAGGCAGGCACTGAAAGACATGCATTCGGGCGACACAGGCGGCACCTACTTGTTACAGGGACATGAACATAGACCACAGAACTGTCCTAGATTGTTCAAATTCTTTTCAGCATCCATCATGTCCTTATTGATTTGGTCCATCCCCTCCTCGATGCGCTCCAGTTGTTCTGATTAGCAACATATAGTCATACATCCCAGCAAAAGAACGTAAGCACATGAGAAGAGAAAGAAAGGAAGCAGGTTGAAGGGGGGGTAGAGGGGAGGAGAGGGGGAGACAAAGGAGAGAAGACAAAAAAAAGACATTGACTGTAACAAGAAAGACATCAGACATCACCACCATCACCACCACCAGCACTGGACAGGCAAGAGCGCGGGGCTCCCAGCCGGTACCTACTTTTTAATACATGGGCATATCAGACCACAGCATTGTCCTATATCTTTTAAATCTTTCTCGGCCTCCTTCAGGTCTGCGTTCACCTTGTTCATGCCCTCCTCCACACGATCAAGTTGCTCTGGTGAGGACAGAGGTGTGAGAGCAGTGAAATGGCGTCGACTGGCGTGGTTTGCGCTCTACGCTACTTGGAGAGGCTAGAGATGTTCGGGCTGGGTGGAGAAGGCAAAGCAGGCGCTGGGATTCAAGAGTCCTCTTTTTTTTCATGACCTTTACGGTGGGGAATGATTTTCTCTCCGACCTCCATTCCAGGTACAGACTTTTCTGAACTTTTTTTGAGTTCTGCCCCTTTTTCAGCGAAAACAGAGACAGAATTAGATGAATTTGTACAGCTGAAGACGTTTTAAACAGTTATGACTGGCACGGTTTAGAGTTGCCATGTCAACGAGGTCATCTAAACTGCTGTGGTGTCCTTCATACGTGACAGAGGGCGTGAACCTTTCACTTCCTGATTGAAACTTGTTTATTAAAAAAGAACCAAATGTGTAAGTGTAATTCACTAAGTAACCACCAGGGGCTCTACATATGGGGTTTTTCTTCCTTCATGTTTCCAGATGGTGTCTATCCACTGCTGATTATCTGGATCAGGTGCAACCATTGAGCTTTATTACTGGATTGGCCGTCATGTGACATACGACTTGACAGACATGCGGCATTACTATGCATTGAGTCCTCCCGAGGGAAGAACGGAGGTCCGAGTAAGTACACAACCAATCACAAAAGGGGACGCAATGTTTTGCAATCAACTGCACAAACCACAAGAACAACAAAATAATTTGATAGAGAGGAATCATCACAGGATCGCAATCGCATTTCAATAGAAAGAAATCGGGCTCAGAAGCATGAGGTTGGTGCTAGTAAGTAGCATGCTAGTTTAGTTCATCTTCTACATTTTTCTTTTTTTAAAATGATGTGTGACGTTTTATTGTTTTAAAACATGGATGTATTTCTTTTTTTTGAATAATGTTTGATGTTTTAAAACATGGCTGATGTTATTTGCATGCATTTATGTGCGACCCGCACAAAAACCGATATTGAAATTCGTGTTGTCCACATCTAAGATGCATATTGCTGCATCACCGTGATTTAAGTGCGTCCAAAAGTAAAAGTTGTTGTTGGTCGCACATATTTTTTTAAAGAAAGGGATTATTCGCACATGTTTTTTTCTAAATACGTGCTGCTTGTGTTGAACTTTTTTCTTGACCGGAGGAAGCCCAGCTAGAATGTGCAGCTCTCACTTTCTGCCCAGTGGCATGAAGCGAACACTAAAGAGTTGTTGGTGAAGGAGCTGTCATTGAAAAAATGATAAAAGATGATAAAGGATTTAGATTCTAATTGTTTTTAACTATGGTAGATATTTACAAGTGGTTGCTTACCTAAGTGTTACACCTGTAACACTAGAAGGCAAAGTTCTTGCACTGTTTACAGATTAATCCTTAGTGGTAATAAATTTTCAAATATACCACGAGATCAATAATTTTCAAGCTTTAATTCAAGCTATGTTTTGTGAAAATTGGTTAAGAAATGATGGAGCTGGTCAGATTTTTGTGGTTGATGCCTGCCTGCCCTCCACTGGAACAGCAGCAGTCTGTTGACATGACTCAATGCACAGCAATGGCGCCTGCGCACACCCGTCTCTACATATAGCGGCAAACAGGCAAAGGCCAATCCAGTAATATTTATCAATGGGTGCAACCAAGTAAACAGAGCAGGAATGCGCACTTTGTATCCCACCTTTTCACAAGGCAATCCCTTTTTAACAAATAATGTTTTAACTCCAGAACAGATATAACTATAAACTTAATTAGTGTCATTTCACACATTTTTCACCTCTCCAGATACCTTTATACGCATTTATTTGCACTAGGAAGAAAATGATTTAGTTTTATATTTGAGCTCAAAATGACACAAACGGGGGTGTGGTCTCTCCAGTGACAGACCAAAATCCTTTGCTGTCAAGCTTGGTTTTCTCATTTTTTCTTCTGTTTTTGAGAAGTTAAGATTTCATAACATATTTGTTCTCCAAATAGAAACCAATGGGTCAAATCTACTGATTTACATTCTGTATCTAAGACATAAACATAAATGGAAGAAGCGGCAGTGCTCGTATGAAGAAGGAAAGCCGCGCAGCAGTTTCACTTCAAAGCAGAGAGATCTCCTACAGTAAATAAATGTCATGTAAAGCAGTGAAGCAGCAGCAAATGCTCATAAATATTCATTCATTATTAAAATACTGTTGTTTTTTCAGTGTTATAACTTGCTTTGGTTAAGATTCACAAAGTTCTATAAGGGATAAATTCTTTTTTTTTTTTTTTTTTTAGTAATTCTTAGTTATGAATGACAGTTTTCACATAACTAAGAATTCAGCTGGATTATGGAAATTGTTCAAAACTAACATAAAATGCTTTTGGCAGAATTGCAATAAAAAGAAGTTAAGGAAAATCGATCAATGACATTTGTGCAATAATATTGCGGCTTAAAAATCGATTTAAATGAATAAACCCAATGTGTGTTTAGAGTGATCTTTTCAGACCGGCACAACACTTTCAGGCCAGTCAGAGGCGGATATTCTCTAGATGTTTAACGTTGCAGCAGAAACTTTTGCTGGAGGAGAAGCAGAAGACTATGCAGACCCGAGTAGAGCAGAGAACTCATTACTTGAGAAAGTACTCAGTTTCTGGAGTAAATAAAAATGTGTCTCTTCTAACTGCTGAAAGCCCTTCCGCATTAATTCCAGTCCAAGTGAGGGATTGAGTGAAGGGAGAGGCGGTTGTTATTTATCTTCTGAGCTGCAGACAGTCAGGTCTGACTTGGCAACTGACCTCCTCCTTCTCCAAACGAGGATTAATGAGTGCTGACCGCTCTTTCCCGCCTCACTCCGGGATGCCGACTCAGAGCACGGTCAATCGGCAAAACTCATTACTGCCTTTATAAGTCTGAGAAATAGAAAATAATAGGGGCCCTGGGGGGAAGGAAGGGTGTTTTTTTATGTCAGCAAACAGGTTCCTACTGTTGCTGCTGTTTTTAAGCTTTTGACAAACCTCAGCTCTCTTTAGACAAAAGCAAATATTTATGGAAACAACCTACTTTACCTGCCTACAGGTGGAGAGGATGTTACACTGCAGCATCACCCTGATGTGCATCTTTAAAGACATGTTTTTTGTGACTGAAAATGAGTCAATACAAAATACATATGTTTCTATACACTTTTTAGTTCTCTTTGAGGCCTTTTGGGAAACAACTTCTTAAACTTTCAGTTTCAGGGAAAAATATCAAAAAATATATTTGAATTCAATTGAATTCTATTTTATTTAAGCATTTGATGGCCCCTCTCCACAGGATCAAAATCCATTTAATTACAGATAAAATAATTTACAAAACACAGATGTTTTTTTTTTTTTTAACAAAAACCCAACCTTTATGTTTTTCCTTTAGAAGCTGATAAAAGTCTGGTACGGTTTGATAAAATATAGAGCTGATTTATCAGCTGTAACTCGGCGTCTGATTCAGGTCAACATTAATGAGCCAGACGGGCAGGGAGGGGCTCATTAGCCGCAGTGGGACCTTCACCACAGGTAATACATCACTGCGAGGACAGACACATCTCCTGCAGAGAACTAGTGTGCATTTTCATGTGCAAAGAGCAGCTAAACAGGGTCGCATTAATTACTATAAGCCTGCCAGGTTATACCGTCCTATTTATTTCACAGACAGCATTTTCTTTTTAAAACAATAAGACTATCAGCACAATTTATGGTGTCCAACAATCCTTCCCTGTTTGTTATTGCATTAAACGCTCATGTATCAAAAGGCGTGTGCAAGTTTTGGTGAGTTTTGATTTTGCGTCAGGGTGGGAATTTTCGCTCAAATGCAGTGAGGAGGAAGAATGGCCCAAAGTCTTAACAGTGCAGGACTGCTGCGGGCCACAATGAAAACCGTTAGAACGGAGGGCAGAGCAGAGAGTGGATCGCTGGGGGGGTGTTGTAGATGACTTTAACATGGAGGTAATTTAAATCTGTGAATTGATTGGCGTCTCATGATAACGGCCGTGCTCTGTGGCAGCAGTTCCTCTGTGAGGCGAAACGATTGGATGCAAGACAGAGACTTAGTAAAGGAGGAAGGAGACGATCTGTTCCTTTGACAGGCCAATTAGGCTGCTCTGTCACACATGAAACGAAGTTCAAGCACCCCCACAAATCCTGGACACTTACTGTCAAAGTAGAAGCACCCCAGTCATCAACAGTAGACCTTACATTTCACCGTGGGATACAGACAGTAATGAAACACACGTTGTTTTTAAGTATTTACATGTTGGAAGTGGATCTGTTTTTCCCACATCCTGCAGTTTAGGAAAATAAAAGTCCTCTGGTTTGAGGTGGTTTCTAATCTTCACCCATTGCACATTATTTGTAGGTCTTAATCTGCGGGATCCAAAAAGGAAACTAGGAAAGATCAAACCTGAGATAACAGCTGAAACATGAAATTCAAAAGGGTTTTTCGCAAAAATCTAACAGAAAATTAGGTTCCATGATTACAAAGTGCAGTTATTTAAATGATGAGTTCAGATTCCAACATGTGATCGTCTAAAAACCGAACACAACTACATGTAAAAGCGCTTGTTCACATCTCCTATATTCTGAAGCCTTAATTTTGTATTTCTGCTGAACTACTCTGATTACTTTTTGAATGGAACCCAAGTATTATGGAGTTGGACATCATGGAAGACAGATTTCAAGATTTTCTGATACGGACTCGAGTTTACATTTCTATAAATGATAGAAGGAATTGACCAGGGCCAGTAGCTTTAGTACAAACCCACACCATCACACTCCCACCACCATCTTTGACTGTGGTTTTGATGTTTTTTGCGAAATTCTATTAGTTTGACTTCAGTTATAACAGGACACAAACCTTCTAGAAAGTTCCTGAATTGTCTCCTCATTCAGCAGAATTGTTGTTCCTAAATTTTGGGGATAATCCAGAAGTTTCTGTCAAATGTGGGAGGAGTCTGTGTTCTTTTTTCAAGCTTTAAACTTTCCCATGGATCCATTGTTGTCCAAAATTTGCTTCTGTCATCTGAATCATGTTGAATCAGTGACAGAAAAAAAATGACAAAAACATTTTTAAAAAGTTCAAATAAAGAACTGTAGGATTGTTTTTCATTGGTTATCATTCGTTCCTGTCTAAATTAGGGATTAGAAGTCAGTCAGACTTTTTCAAAGAGTTTGATCGTCAGGAGAGAGTGTTTTATTTAAGAAGCTAAACTATTCTGTTTTATGATGCTTTTACTGATAAAACTTGTAAAAAAACATGTATTAGGCTGCCTCTGTTGCAAAGTCTTATTACCAGCTTCAGATTTTCAGAAAAAAACTGAGAATTTGAAATGACAAAACAGGAGTTTTAGGTTAGAAAGAGGCAAAGCAGAGAAGGCAAGCTCCACAGCAGCATCCAGTATAATCATATCACCAGACAGACTCTGTCCTTTGCTACTTTCAAAGATAGAAACGTTCTGTTTTTCTGTTCCAGCGACGTCACAAACATAAAGGTAATAAATCTTTCATAATCCGGGTTTACATATACTGGACGTGCTGATGCTGCGACAAGGCATAAAAGTGCAGCAAAGAGAATCGAGAGCAGGACAAAGCAGATTACTGTAGCAGATGAGCGAGCTCCACCCACAAACTTACCTCCCTGCTCGTCCAGCATGACCAGAGTCCTGATGCCGGCATCTTTGCTCTAAGGACAGAGACAGGACAGAGTAGGAGAAGAGGGGAAAAGAGAAATAAATGTGGCAGATGAGTGAAGCAGTATCGACGTAAATCAACTGATTCTGTCTCGGAGAAAATCGACTTCACACAGTTATGACACTTTGTTAGTAATGTGTTGCATGTCAGTGCAAAGCCAAGCTGCTTTTCTCTGATTCAGTCGATTCATGTTGATGGCATGAACGATCAAAGAGTTAGGATGTGTCAAAGAGAGAGTTATTTAGGTGTCCCTGGTGACCTGTTAAAGAGTTAATTTGATCAAGGTTGACGTCAGGATTTTGATAAGGTCACTTCAGCACCTTGACTCTTCATTTGGGTTTTCTGTTGTGGCTTTGCTGCTGTAGTTTAGATCATCGTCCCGTAGCGTGACCCACTAAGTTTCAGCTGTCAGACCAACAAATTCTTATTTGGTTCTTTAAGCCTTAGTCACAACTGCTCATTAGGCTCATTAGAAATTTGTATCTGGGTTGTTGGTGGGATTGCTGGAGTGGAAGTAACCCTACGTTCTCAGCATTCCTTTGTTTACACACTCTGCCTCTACTTTACAGTCCCCGGCTAACGTTAGCGTAGCAAAAAATAAAAAATAAAAAGGGGAGCAACAATGGAGCCATCCAGCCATACAGTTTTGAGCCAGATGGCAGCTCAGACGAGGAAATGACGTTAATGGACCTATTTGTCTGCAAGTGGAGGATTTGGAAATGGAGCGGAGAAGAGAGACTTCGGCCTGCAGGGTTGGGATGCAGTTGCTGCGTCAAAACCTGAGCTTTTTCAAACTGCAGGTTTTCGTCTGGTCCTGATCAAACATGATCTGGATAAAGAAATACTCAGAAACACAGTTTTAATCTTAAATTCTTGAATATATACCCTCAATCATGAGAAAAATACTACAAGAACGTGTTAAAAACACCATTTTCATTGGAGGGGGTCTTTAAACAAGACGTAACTGGGGAGGGGGGTACGAAACGTAGGGGTGTCCCATGGATTTTTCCTTCTTTCTATCCTCCAGAAATCTTGCGGACTACGAGTGCTGTTCAAGGAAAAGGTGCATCATCCATGCCCATTGCACAAAACCTAGCTGTTAGAAATAGGAAAATTAGACAAACAGCATAGTGTGCAGGTCTATCTTACCGGCATCTAACGGGCACCTACGTATCACGTGCACATCCTGTGCATAAAGCAGTAAGGAGCCAGTGCTCACTCCTCACTGGTGGCTGGAGTCTAAGGACACAGTGAGACGGCATCACCCGTCTATTATAAGTGTGTGTACTTTCATTATCCTTACAAATACTTCAAGATACACTTACCACAAGCACCACAATCACACGTTTCTTTTTTATGGCGTCCCTTGAGGTGGACAAGGGAACTAAGAGACACATCCGCACTACCTTTAGGATGCAGCTGCACTTGTCTACGACTCTTTAGGGACAACCCAACAGCCTGCACTCGTATGGGTCAACTCCCTGTACGAGTGATTGTTACTGAGGCTTTAATAGTGGTTCATTCCCCAAAGATGACAAGAGGACACCACGATCTGAGGGCTTCAAACTTTAATCATACTTTCATCATGCTTGACTTCATCATTTGTTTCTGCTGCTTAAACATGTCTCTGCAGAGCGTCAAGGTCAAGCACTGGTATTTTGGCCTCATTAGTCATGCTGGTTTTTATTCAGGTGCAGGTTTGTGACGCTCCGTCATTCTTCCATGTTCATTTCAGATGACCCTTTCCCGTCAATCTAACTGACTCTTTTGTCACACCTCCACCTGTTTAGACCACCTCGTTCGCTTCTCTTTTGTTCCTTCTGGAGCCCCAAAAAAGCAAATAAAAGCTGCATAAATGTCCCAGTTTGATTTGCAAATGTAAAACAAACAAATGTGGATAGAAACCCCATCATGCTTCGTGACTCAATATCACACTATGGAGAGTGGATAACACGAAGGAAACCAAACAAGTCTCTGACAGATTTTACAGTCGGCGGGACGCTCGCCTCACGCACCACTTATTTTGGATTATAGAGTGTGCTGACCTTCCAGGAGGAGTGATAGGAATCAGTTGCACAGACGTTAGTGCCACTCAAACGGGCCGAAATAAAAGCTCGGCCTGTGGCCTTCGATCCGTATCGGAGGGGAAATGAAACCGCTGCTTTTCTGCGTGACCGAAAATCTAATTAGAAGGAGGACAGTTTCTGACGTGTGCACAGTGGAAAAATAAACGAGCCGGGACTTCTATGAGTGCAAGGACTGCAGGTAAATAGAAATTGCAGGAGAGCTGCTTGTTTACCCAAAAGAAATGATGGGAAATCACGGACATGTGTGGGCAGCTTCAGAGCAGCAGGACAGGAAAGCTGAGCGCGCCAGCTGGCAAAGTCTGCCGTGGTGACATCGGCCCTTTATGAGTGGACGTTTACACACACGTGCACGCACACACACAACCAGGCAGGTCTTTTACACTCCCCTGTTTTTCACCTGATGCTTTTTAAAGTTTTCTCTTGAATCAAACTCTGGTTTTCAAACTATCCTAAAATGCTTTTTTTATTTAGATGGGAATAAATAGTTTTTGATTTATGAACACGACTAAAGAAAACGTACAAATCTGCACTGCAGTCATCTTTAATTAAAAACCCCAGTCTGTGGTACAAAATAAAAAGTCATGGCTTCCTTTAGGACAAGGATTAATGTTGAAATAAAAAGTGTAATTGTTCCATCCTCGTAAACAAACATGTGCAAACACTTGAAAACATTTAGCTAAAAACAGCATAAAAATAATTAATAGTCCACTCGGAATGATTTTACAACAGAAAATAATATATTAGGAGTGAGAGTTTAAAGATGGACTTTTTTCTGAAAACAAAGATCTCAAACAGATGGCTTTTTGTCATAAAGACCCCTGAAGTTTCCAGAACTACATCCCTCAGGAACGAGCCACAAGGCTTTCATGTGACAGAAAATCCCAGTTTTTCTGGGTGAACATTTCAGAAGAAAATACCCCATCCTTGCTTTTTGTCACCATTTTTGTTGTTCGCTTATTTTTGTGTGTATCCAGTGAGACGCAGCTGTGATAAGAAAAAAAAAGTCTGCTTCATTTTTAGTTTTTATTGATTGCTCATCTCCTTTTGTCCTTTACATTTACTCTCATCCAGCTAGTTTTACTTTAGTTCCTGCTTTTCTTTGATTTCCTGTCAGTCGCAGCCTCCTCGCTCAGTCTTTAGACCTTCAATTATTTTATTTTGTCTCCTTTACCTGTCTTTTAATTCCTCTATAAGAGTTCTTTCTGTTTCTAGTGTTTTGTTCTGTTTCCACTTGTCTAAGTTGCTATAAAACCTGATAAAACATCATAATTTCCCAGCAGTTTTGCAGTGAGTCACACGAGAGCAGCATATCACATTTACATGTATCATCTGTGCCTGTGCTGTCCTACAGCAGCAACAAATGCAGACAATGTGAGAGCGGGAATTTGAGCCTGATGTCCTTCAGATTCCTCTCAGTCTCCTCGCATCTTTCACACCCCGCCCATCCTCCATCTCTTTGCTGTTCATCTCATTTTATTTTTATTAACATCCATCACACCCACATTCTCCTCCACCCAGCAGGCTTTTCATTTCTGCTCCACCAGAGACCACGGTAAAGATTAACGGTTTTCACAGAGACGTTCGTAAATGTGGATCTTTATCGGCAGAGCCAATCCTTAAAACATTATTTCAATTCTTTCTTTTTCAATAAAGAAATAAAAACCTAATCTCTTTACTGCTGTCATTTTAAAGATATTAAATCATTGTTGAGTCTAAATAATGTCCCTTCATCTAAATAGTTTCAAAAACCTAATAAAGTTGATAAAAACGTGAAGCTACTAACGGCATGACTCATGGTGATAGTTTCATCTTTTTGCAGTCTGTTAACTGACAGAGAAAGATAATATAAGACTTTGCAGGGTTTAATATTTTTAGTTTAGGTGAAGAGACAGTTCTGTTTATAGGGGGAGGCTCAGTGTCTTGTCAGTTTGCAAAAAGCTAAAAGTGTTTTGGCTTAAAAAGTGTTGCGTTAAAGTCCCATTCCAATTATAATTTTTTTTAGCCAAACAAAAAAATCCTGTGTTAGTTTTGAGACATATTTTCTGCAGCACAGCAGTTCATCAGAGAAGCTCATCTGGGTTGTGGTTGTCTGACTGTCGGCGTGGAAGTTAGCTCCACTAATTTTTTCCGTTAGCCAGTTGCCTACACTCACACCTCACATGTTTTGTACCTCACAAGCCCAAGCAAACATTAGCGTGGCAAAAAATATGATGAGCAATATCAAGCTATCCAGCTGCACAGTTTTGAGCCAGATAGCAGCTCAGACGAGGAAAACAAAGACGTTAATGGATCTATTTGTCTGCAAGTGGATGCTTCAAAATTGGAGCAGAGAAGAGAGACATATCTATTAGACATCTAAATTTTGGCTATTTTGACGTGCACAGCTATAGATGTGAATTATATCTTTAATAGATATAAACAGATAAAGGTCTATAGAACATCGCAGTTTGGACCTCTAGCAGACAACAATCCCACAACTCATTGCGTTGTGTTCCCATCAAACCTTGTGCACTGTAGCCATCGTTTTTCACAAAGAATCCAATCAAAATCCACAAAAATATTTTTCATCAAGAAACATCCAGTAAGTACAAAGAGATGGAAATGCATGAAGGTCCATTGCAATGCGTCTATGAGACCCTCAGAGTTTCCCTGAGTGATTGACCAAAGAAAAAAATAGTGTGTCCCTCTGAATGTGTATCATTAAATGACATGTAAATTAGACCTAAACATAGCTGACTGAATCTCCAATCCCTCCAAACACATGCATTAATATTTAACATCATAATAGAGAGAAGCTAAACATTTTTTTATTTAATAACATAAGGAAGAATAAATTAAAAGGTGTGTTAGTGGTGATTTTTGTGTTTTAGAGGCCATCTTTTTAACTTTCAATAATGAAGACAGTATTTGTCTTACAGCAAGATCCTCAATGCTTAAGAACAATCTGAAGATGTCTAAGTGGGGGGTACAGGAAAAACAAAAGAGGTCCTAAAATCGAGCTCTGTGGAACCCCAAACAACAGAGGAGCAGTTGTATCAGCAGCGATAAAGGGTGTTCTTTTTCTAGAGCTCTGCAGTGACCTTTCTATAGTGACATCTTTTTAATCCACATTTAAGGGTCTTCTTTACTGTTTCAGATGGCTTTAACACTTACAAACTTTTTTGAAAAATGTTTCCTAAATCAGATTCCTTTATCTGTTAAAGAGCAAAAGGGTTTGGTGTTTTTGTTTCGGATACCTGAGGATTTAAAATGTATCCTGCTGTGTCTTTCTTTTATCTGCACTCTGACAAACCTGAGGACATTTTACAAACACTTGGTACAGAAACATGGCATTCTGCTGGCATTATCTTAAAAGGTCAGACCATTGTTCAGGTCAGCCACAGGTCTTCCTGTGCCCCTCATGGTTGATCTCATTATGGGTGGGTCATCCAGGGGCTGGAGAGGGGCTACATGCAAGTTTCTGCATCCACCTAAAATCTGACAGGAAGTGCAGACAGCCGCACTTAAAGCAGGTCGCTGATGCGAGTGCCTACGCTACGTTTTTTGAGTCTGCGACCTGTCAACGGGAAAACGGAATGCTGGGAATTGCAGGGAACCTAAGAGTCAACAAGATTCAACATAGTCCCACACTCTCATTGGTAAAAGTAAAAAAAAAGAAGCATAAAGGTTTGTTTCAAGCTACAAGAGGAAGCAGTCCTGCAGCAGATGGTGCCATCTACATGGATCTGTGATCTCAATCATCATCAAGACTGAATGGGATTAGAAAAAGACGAAGCATTGATGCGTGGGTCGTAACAGACAGTGTAAAACCCATATGCGCAGATTTATGTCTTTCTATTTAATGAAGTTTGGATGAGGGCATGTTTTGGAAATTTTGGCTTTAATTCTGAATCATCTGCAGAAGTAAAGGGCAGTGGGGGGGTGCTGGCCTGCAACAACAAAGTCAGCGAAGGCAAACACCCGCAGTAATCAGAATTTGATCCAGGATCGAGCTCATTCGCCGTCTTTTCGGCCTCTAAACGAGATCCTTGTCACTGCGTGATTAGACTCACCTCCTCCACCATCGCCAGCATGCGCCGAGTGCTCTCCAGAGACTGCAGACAGAAAGCAAATCATCAGCTGACAGCTCAGAGGGAAACAGGTACAGATTTACAGCCACTTATCACAAGGACGTTTCAGTTCAACCAAACACTCACAACATTTTGAGAACATGGGTTACACAACCAACATGGATTATTTCTGGTTTTTTTGTCTTGTGGTTCTGAATCTTTTTTATTCCTCTTACACTCTTTCTCCTATCAAATCGCTCCTGTCGTCCATCTCTTCCCCATCACCCCTCCCTGCATCCTCTCCTCATGAATTTTTAATGAGGCCATTTTGGCTGCTCTATTATTCTGCTGCTCCCTGAATTATCTACTCTTCCTGAGCTCCTCTCAACTCATTAAAGAGGCCAAAGTTCTCGGTTATCAAAAAATGAAAAGCAGTCTTAATGAAAGAGCGTTTTAAAGAGGAGGGTGCCGAAGCGAAAAGGTGGTGGTGTGGGGGTCACATTGGATCCGCTGAGCCTGTCAGGCTGGAAGCTGCTCCAGTTGTGCAGAACAGGCTATTTTCAATTGTCACAACAGAACATCCTGTTCAGCTCCAAACTTTGCTGAGTGTCCGTCCATCCACAGTTAGGTTAAATTCTCTTTATGGACTCTTACTAGTAGGGAGGGGGTAATTACAGGGGGCAACAAATGCTGAAACATTGAGTTACAGTCTGCTTCAGGGACGTACCTCATCTGCGATTTGGTCCGCCCGCGTCTGCAAGTCGGCCAGCTCATTACGCATGTCCGCTTCATCCGCCATGATAACTGTCGACTCTGACCGGGATCAAAAAAGCTGTCAAGAAAAAAAAAAAAAAAACAAGAGGAAGTTTTAGTAAGTGTGGTAGGAGAACCAGCAACCCTCAAAATGCAGTGAAACTCAAGAAAACACATTTAAGTAGAAACAAAGTGACCACCAGTTTGGATAAAATGTAAAGAAACAAATGACTGATTCCTACCCCCTAAAAAAGGGCGACTGAATTAACTTAATCTGGCTTAAGTAAGTAATAAACCAATTTCTATGGGTGACGTCACACTCACTTGGTCCAGTTCTCATGTACAGTCAATGACAAAAACACAAACAGGTCGTTATGACAGAGATTCAGAGTTACACACTTCAACAGATGTCAGAAATCCTTATTGTGGATTTGGTCGGAAAACTGTAATAGGAAGGAGGTAAACTCTGCCTTGAGGAGCAGGACTGAGGCTTTGGTCTATTTTAAACTACACTAATGCTCAGCTAGAAAGTATGGAGGTATGCTCCATGAAAAATGTATGCGCTTGTTGCTCTGCGGACAGACTGTCGCATCCAGCTGCTGCGAATGCAACCTTCACTCTGCCTGAACTATTCAAATTGAAATGAGGCAGATAATCTAATCTGGTCCAATCAGAGCTCTTTTGTGCATCTTTTTATTTCAATTGCACCAATCACGGCAGATCCGTCAGTGCAGATTGCAGCTGATATAAAATTTAACCAGCCAGCAGCTTTCAGCTCAGAATCATTAAAGCTTTATGTGATCTAATTTCCTACAACATGCAGAGGCTGCTGCCATTTGGAGCCAGCCGGGCTCTGTACTGGATGAGGGGGTTTACAGAGAATATTTGAGATGAAAATAGAACAGCAGAGGCTCCTAACATCCTGGCAGGACAACAAAAAAAAAAGGAAGTTATTTGGTTTGAGCGACATGTCACGTTTCCACCTGAATTTTTGTGACGGTGAAGCAGACAGAGCTTAATGAAGGCCCGTGTTCTGTTTGACCTCCTGTCGGCCTTTGACTCCGCCCTCTGCAGCCGGCACGGCGGTTAATAATTGAACATGTGCCAGGAAAAACATGGAGGGAAGGGAGGGGCAGATTTGCTTCTCATGCGAGTGTTTTTTTGTCTTTGGGAAGTCTGAAATATTTATGCCGACATTTTGACTGGTGCTGTAATGCAGAGCTGCACACGGGGATCTTACAGGTAACTTTTGAACATCTGAGCAGCTGCTTGAAAGTTCCACATCATTCAAGCTCCAATCATCTGTCTGTCACCACATTAACACTGGATTTCACTTCATGCAGACGAGTTTACCTTAGACTGTATATGAGAACTGGACTGAGTGGTGACACCCCCCCCCCCCCCCCCGCGCACCTAAACAGGAAACACCCACTGGTTTCAAGAGGCCGATATCTAATAGACTTTTACATAGAAATAAACAGCTCACACTCAGACATTATATTTGTCAGAGTAACTATTATGGCTCTGATACTTTTTTACAATTCGTTCTTAATAATAGTCCTAATTTATTTTCATGATAGTTTATGATAGTTTTACCGAAGTGCACGTTATTTAAATTATAACTGGCCAATGAAATGTCCAAAGTTTGATTGACAGATTCTCTCACTGTCAAGTGATCAGGCTGTGGACTTCCAACAAGTTCAGTCCTGATTGGCCAGAGTAGTTGCCATAGAAACAATATCTCAGACCAACTCGAACCAATCACTGCTAACTGACGACATCTGGCTCCTATATGGCAGCATCTGAAAGGTGACTGAATTTACTTCATTGCATTGGAGCCGCAAGTATGCCATTTTCTATGGATGACGTTAAACTCACTCATTCCAGTTCTCATATACAAACAATAGTGTTGATATGTTTTGTTATCTATATCTATCAAGCATATAAAAAGAAGAACCTAACCTCTCCATCACCCTTTTTTCTCCCTTTGTCTATGTCTCAACGCTCATCTTTTCAAGGATCTGCTGTGATATTGACCTGCCTTTGATTGCTGGAGTCTTTGCAGCTGTGCCGCTTCCCCTCCGCTCACCAGCAGCTCGGATTCATTTCCTGTCATTCTGCAGGAACTCGCTCTTTCTGTCCTTCTTTCTCTGCTCCCTTCATCTGACAACTTTCAAATTTCCCCCTTCAACAATCTACTGAAAATCTCAGTTTTCTAGCGAGTTTTGTTGCAAAATAATATTTTATGTAAGATTTTTGTATGAAGTCAAGTTAAGTGCAAGACCCCAAAGATTAGAAATGAAGGAATCTTTATTTATTTACTTCCATAGCACTTTACAACACCTAGGCCTACAGGATGCCAAAGTGCTTTACAAAAAAAAGTAAATTTAAAAAAATAATAACTTAAGAACAAAAAATTAAAAAGAGCAAATTAAAAAAATGTGGTAAAATAAGTAAAAACAGATTTAAAAAATGACCTGCGATGATAAATGCTGTAAGCTGAATGTGGCTGCTGAAGAGGTTGAAGCTAATAGCTTTTAATGCTGAAGCTGTTAGCTAAACTCCAAATAAGCTGAAAAAAACCTCAGCAGATGCCAAATTGGCCAAATGAGCTAACATGACACTAAAACATTAGATAAATGCCATATTAGACCAAATAAAAACCAGTAGATGTTAAATTAGCCAAATATGATTGCATAATGTTAAAACAACAAATAAATGAGAAATTAGCAAAAAAAAACTTTAGCCAAAAAGGCTAGAATATTGCCTAAATATTATCTAAATGTCAAATTAGCTTTAAAAAAAAACAAAACAAAAGATGCTAACATGCTGCTAAAATATTAGCTAAACTGTTGTGAGAATGTTTCAGAGAAACTTAGATGGCACCAATTACTAAGTATTTAAAAACCATTCTAAAAAGCTATGTCTCCGGTGTATGTTTAAAACTGTTTTGGCATGTTATCAATGTAGATTAAGACAATCAAGATACATCAACCAGAAACCAGAGACATGAAGACCTGAGAAGGTTTAAAAGGTCATTTCTGAAGCTTGGAGACTGGACAAGAGACACAAACAACAACTGGAGGAATCTTGGAAAAAAAATCCAAAATGACTTTGAAAACCATCTCAGTGGCCTAGTGCTGGAGTGTCCACCCTGAGATTGGAAGGTCATGGGTTCAAATTCACAGTTGGAGGGAGAGGGAATCAAACCATCAATCATTTGATCCTTGACTGACCTGCTCAACCACCTGAGCTACTGCCACCCCGTCATGCTGAAGACTCCAAAAACGGGACCCAATGCGTCCCTGAATGACACTCAGCGTTATAGGGTTGGATTCGGGGAGTTAAACATTATGTCTGATTGCAGCTGTGTCTGCAGCTTACCGGTCCCCGAGGGATGGATCAAATGCAGGGAACAAATTTCACCAACCTAAGAGTGTAACAAATACAAGGACTCTAACTTTAAACACAAACACTCATCCAGAAGGACATGAAGAAGGCAGGAGAAGATGGAAAAAATGGGCAGACATCACTTGACTCAGAGAAGGTCAAAGTTCAGCAGTCAACAGCCAGGAAGTAACTTCTGGACAACTTCTGATGAGACAGAGGTGGAACTTTCTAGAAAGTGAGTCCTGTCACATCTGAAGTCAAACTGAACCAGCATTTCAGTAAAAGAACATCTCAGAAAGATTGCCACATGCTGGTGGTGAAGGTCTACAGCTACAACCTGGACTCTGTTATTTTTGGTTGATGAAACCATGAATTACACATCAAACAAATTCCTCTCTAACTGGTTGAAAAACAAAACAAAAGATCCTGTTTTATGACTTTAACCTCTATTTAATCCTGAAAAACCCTCCAAAGCCCCTGAATTCATCGGATACAGTAAAAAATGAATAGAAAAAGAAAACACTTAACTCAAAGGTCTCAAACTCCACCCCTTTGCTCTGCATGTTTTCCTACTAACCTCCGATTTTAGCATCTTACCAGTGACTGTATATGGGAACTGGACCGAGTGAGTGATATTATCCATAGAAAATTATTTACTTTCAGTTCCAACCAAATGAAGACAGACGTTGTTAGTAAGCAGTGATTGCTCCAAATTAGGATTTTGTGAATTAAACATTTCTAACATGTAAAAGTTAGAGGGTTAGTCACAATATGGCGAGTAAATGTTTGTGTAAATTTAGTTATGTTTACTAACTCCTTTTGTAGTGAATTTTTTTGTCCTCTTCTTCTCTATTGCCTGCACGTGAGGTAAATAAAACACCAGCATCCAGCACTCCACCCCCGCGGTCACTTCACCTGTGCAGCGTTTATTCTGGCTGATGGAACAGCAGAATATGTGGTGATTTATAACAGAATCCCGTCAGAACTGGAGGATAAAGTTTCTTCAGTTAAAGCAACAATAAACAGATTAATAAAATGTGTTGTTTTGGAGACAACACTGTTGTTGGACACTGATGCTATGATGCTAGCTTGTTAGCCGCTAATGCTATGGTGCTAACTAGCTGTTCTGTGTGATCACAGACCCGTTTAAAGTCGGACAGTATTTTCACGGACCGGCCTGTAAGACGCGGCGAATAAATACAATAAGATTAATTCATAGGACATTCATAAAAACTGTAATTTCTAAATAACAGAATTGAATCCACTGTTTTAGCAGCGTCTGTGTAGCATGACAGAGTCTGTGTTACACTGAAAACTGAGACCTGTCAGATGTTGTGCTCAATCCTCCTGCCTCCTTAAAGCTGCAGCTTTAATTTCAATAATGACATATAATGACAATAACCCTAAACATTAAACTGTCTTCAGGCGTTTTTTTGTTATGATTTGTGAAAAAAAAAGTAGAAATGCAGAATTAGGAAATCGCTAATAAATCTGTTCTTGTTTTCTCAGCATGTCTGATTTGAGTTGACAGTAAAGATGTGTTCATACATTTATAAATTACTTTTATGCAATTTCCTTTTCTTAAAACAAAAGTCAGAAAATGTTCAAACAAGTAAAATGTTTAATGTATTTCTGTGTAAAATAGTGTTAGAATTTGGATAATAAAATATTTGGCTGGTTTTTAATCAGTCGATCAACCTGGCCAGTGTTTCAAAAATTCAATTTCGGCCCACCTGTGGAGGAATTTTAGTTATTTAAAATAAAAAAAAAAAAAACAGAGTAACGTGCACTGCAAATTGTGCAAAAGACATGTTCTTTCTAAAACTGGAAATACCGTCAACCTTTTTTATCACCTGAATCAGTGCTACCAAGCGTGCTCAATGTCAAACTGAAATAAACAATAATTCTGCAGCAAACTGTCTAAACTATCAGAAGAAATTCAGAGAATTTGCTTTCAGTTTCTAGCTTAGTCACAGGATGTTGATAAAAATGTCAATTTTGTGTTTGTCCTGTAAAACTTAAAAACATTAGAATTTATTTGTAGAATGAATGCTTTGTTTTAAAATGGAACTGATCAAACAGTTTAGTGTTCTGTTTTATTGACGTTCTCTTTTGAAACTTGAAGCTTTTGCTTTAAATTTCAGTTTAGTTTGTAATATTTATGCCTTTTTTTAAAAACTGTTGCATCATGGTCCTTCAGTGCATCTGTTATGTTTAAAGTATAATAGGAAATAAATGATAAATCTAAACAACCTGCAGATGATTACACATTTCTCTAATGAGCCACAGAGCATTCAAATGTGACATATATACCGGTAGTTATTTGGTTTATATGGTGATATATCTTGTTATTGCCTGACATGAAAAAAACAATATTGTGATATAATAAATTCACTATACCCCACTCCTTCTTTTATAGTGTTTTACTGCCTTCCTTGAATGAAGGCCCAAAGAGCTTTACAATCTCAGTT
This sequence comes from Oryzias celebensis, assembly GCA_014656515.1. Lineage (NCBI taxonomy): Eukaryota > Metazoa > Chordata > Actinopteri > Beloniformes > Adrianichthyidae > Oryzias > Oryzias celebensis. The sequence continues at coordinate 4,982,721 of BNCR01000003.1, forward strand.
CTATTCACTCGCATTCACACACTGATGGCGGCGAATAACTTAAACATAAACATGTCATGAAAAAATAGGATTCTCAAAAACAAAGGTAGTAGAGCAAGAATAGTTATTCGGACAAATAGAATGACTGAGTAATAGCTGTTAATTTCTCAATAGAAGTTTATGGGATTTTGGCTTCTTGGTACCAGAGGGCATTTCCTGTTTGGAACGCCAGGAGGGAGGGGTCACTCAGTCCGGTTCTCATATACAGTCAATGGATCGTACTGGTAAAACACACCTGAACCAGGTCATTAGCTGGTCATTGGCTGTACAAAAAAGGCTCCTAACAGAAAACATGAACCCTGAACAGCTACTGTACTATAAATGGCAGCACCTAAAATCCAAAGACACCTGAGAATATAGACGGTCTCATGTGGACACAGGTATGAAAACTTGAGTTACTTTTTTCTAAATCCACATTTGAAGTTTTTAGGTGAGAAAAACAGCCTTCCATTCACATCAGTGTTTTCTTCGCCCTTTCGTCTGTCCTTCTATCTGAAGGTCACGTCCTCTTTAGCATGCAGCCCACACACACACACACACACACACACACACACACGTGTATGGGACGCTCCACCCCCTCCCCCACATGCAGCCCGTCACTCGTCTTGACTGACAGCTGCTGTGAGGCCTGAACTGCCGGGCTCAGCCCGCGGAGAGATTAAAGTCAGCGGGGAAAGAGGATTTAGCTTCCATAGTTTCCTCCACTTCCTCTCTCCTCTTGCGCTTTCTTTATCTCACTCCGTTTCCTAAACATCTCCAGGAACGATGAGAAATGTACGGCAGGCCGTTTGAAAGGTTCATTTAACTCCCACATAACACAACGGAAACTCCAGGAGGCTGAAAAAAAATCTAAACAGGCTTCATGTGAAATAACATGACGTTTACACTGAAAAAGCGGCAGTGAATTATTGATAGAAAAATTACGAGCTTTAATTCTGAAAGGTAAAAGCAGGATGAGGAAACCTACGCATGACCTTCATCAGAACAGCACACTGAAGGACTCCGCTGCTGCTTTGTGCTGCTGGAGCCTACTTCTTCAAGAGCATGAAAAAAGACCGTCTAACGTGTCTGAAATGTATGAAATTGAGTTCTTTGAAAATCAACAAGATAAACCATTATGTGGGTTAACATCCTTCAATAATAAAGTCATTCTCTTCATGTTTCTGTAAATCGGTCTCATTGTTAAACCTCATATTCTGCAAATGATATATAAGTCAAAAAAAGAGGTTTACTTAAATAGACCACCAAACTGAATTAAATGAGATGTCACAGCCGGAGCAAACCTGCTGAATGTTCGATCAGCTAATGGTTCAGAAAGACACTAAATTTTAGTGAACAACAAATGTGGCCTCGCTGCAAAAGGTGGGTTCAAAACAACCCAGTTAAAGCCCAAAAACGATAAATCCCAGGTTGAAAAGACTGAAGAAAAAAGACAGGAAAAATAGAGAAAGAACAGTTCATCTAAGATTCACTTCTGACTGAAAGCACTTCTGTTTTCCTGATTCTTATTTATTAAAACGTTATATTAAAATGTAAACAGTAATTCAACAACAGTTGCTCCGATCATCTTTTGATCTGTCATGTGAGCATTCCCAGTGGCCTTGAATTAGGATCATTTCATTTTTAATCCAAAATCAAAAAAATGCTTTCTAGGACATAGCAGAGCGGCAGGAGTTCATCAGAAAAATGCCACAAGAACATGTTAAAAACACATTTTTCACTGGCGTGGATCTTTAATTTATCCTCAGGGCATTCTACCCGTTTCCTAAAAGAAGACTGTATTAAAACAAAGTTTTGGAAATAATCTGGATAAACAAAGCAAATAATAGCAATACAGGCTTATATAGTTCTGCTTTTTTATTTTTAATTCCTTGTGGAGTTCCTTTAGACAACTTTGGTTAAGAACTGCTTTAATAATTCACTGAATTGAATTCAACGTTAAAAACAAAAAGCAAAATTAACCTTTTTGCTGCATTTTTTTTCCATATCGAACCTCCTAGAAGGTAATTTCTTGCAGAAGCTTCTAACATGAGCATTTTTTCACTTTGACAGATTTTCAGAGGATTCAGGTCAGGACTTTTGTAGGATCAGTTCAAAGTTCAACCAATCCCCTTTTCTGCTGTTCTCCCTTTAAATCTGTCTTTGTTGGTTTTAAAATGATTGAAATGTCCAGATATGAATCAATGCAGAACAGTCCAGTCATCTGAAGATTTCATGGAAATGTGGGAGAACGCAAAACCAGAAAAGAAATTGATAGTTTTTTAAGTGAAGACTTTTTGACCCACTGAGAACCAGAGTCTTTCTCGCTTGTGATGAGCAGCTTCTCTAACCAGCTGCCATGAATCCAGCTGCATGCCCACTTCAGATAAACAACATTTAAAGGAGGAAGTAGGACGCCGGCGAGCGGCGGCGGCTGCACTCAGTGTCACAGTCAGGGAATTCAGGTCAGCTGGGCTCTTGTTCGGCTGCTTGTTTCTTACAGGCTTACATTCAACCTAAATGTAATGGTTTTTTTAGGATAACTGCTGCAGTTTTCCTTCTCATTCATCCATGGATTTATTTTTGCAGATTCATTCCAGTGGGGGGCTGAGGGGTAGGAAAGACTGGAAATAAGCTTTACTATTCCTGCTCCTCATTTGTGTGTGAGTAAGAATAAATCTGCTTTTTGGGAGTTTTATTGGCTTCCTGGCTTGTTCCATCCTGCAGGAATACAGGAAGTGAGCTGGAAACAATAGAAAGCCTTTGTATTACGTTCCTGACCGTTCCTAGATCTTTATCAAGAATTCATGTGACTAGTAGAAGTATCTGCTGGTCTCCGAACATTGAAAGTGATGACTACATTTAGCATCTGTGGCTCTTTTACATCGTTTTCACTTGTCCATCAAGGTCTCCATAGCAACGCCAGTATTTTTTAAAAACAGATGTTTCCCTTTACAACAATTATCGCAAATTGCATCTTTTTTTTTAAATCACAAAGTTTAATTATTGAACAACAAACAATTAAGAGATCTACTTTGTAAAAATGTGAATTTTGGTGCCACAAAGTTCTGATCTGAGAGCATTCCTTCAGGTGTCCCACAGGGCTGCTTCATACATTCACGCATGTGCTTCCGTTAAGATGATTCTTTAGTTCAGCAGCAGCTACTGAAGGCAAATACATGGAGATAAATGCAGAAAAGAATAAAAAGAAACAGGAAGTGGAGTTCCTGGAGGGGAGCAGCACACATGCACACTGTGGGACAGACTGAATGCTGCACAAACATGAGGGCAGAGATGGTTTTGTGGTCAGATCACGGTTTGCTTTTCAAAGATTTGCCAACAAGCCGAACTGGTTGAAAAGAGTTTTGTTTATCTTGACTTCTCTCTTTAGGTCTTTTATGCCTCTCTATTTTCTACTTGTTTTCTTTACTTCATAATCTCTATCATAGATACTTAAATCTTAATCATGGTTAGCGTTAGCTAGTCGGCTATATTGTATTTGCTTGTTTCTGGGCTTTTATGGATGTGTTAATAGAGCTGAGGGTAACAGGGGGCTTGGTTCTGGTTCTGGGAGTCTGGATTTTGATGCTGTGGGCCACACTTAAAAAACCAACAACAGCAGTTTGTTCTTACAGTGCGAGCATAGATGTCTGTTAGGCAGATTTTTACAAACCTCCACAGATGTATGACCATGCAGAGGGATTACTCTTTCTGATTTATTTTTTTTATTGCTGGCACGTGGCGGTGTGGGGATTTATCAATTCATCAATTTCTATGAGGCAGAATCGAATCGACCTTTACCTTTGAAAAATCGTTTCAAAATGAGATACATCGATAATCGATTTTGGAAAATGCAATTTGGATTGAGACATGGTAGGTTTATTTGACGTTAACATAAAAATGACCAAGTGGACTTCCAACAAGCTTTACTCGTGACTGACGACAGTCATAGAAACACTGACTCAGGCTGACCAACCACGGTCTCAAGAGGTTATTGTTATGTGTGAAAGTTTTGCAGACAATGAGCACTTTTTTTAAAAAATATTTAAGGTTTTTGTTTTATATAATGGGGTATTTGTATTCACATCTTTTTAATTGTAATTTTTGTAGCTTTTGTTGCTAGATTTTTGTCAATCATCTTTTTCTGAACTCCTTACGTTGGTGTGATAAATTTTATTTGACTTTATTTTCTCTTACTTTATCTCATTTTCATTTCTCTTGGTTTTTTTGCTTACACTTACTACACAAAAGTCATTTTTAGAAAATAATTGTCAATATTCACTTTTTTCAGTCGTTGCTTGTATGTTGGTTCAACAGTTGTCGTATTTGTTCCATCAGTCCGGCCTTTGGTCACAGCAAAGAGAATTACAGTAAAAACACACACAGGTGAGTTTCAGGGGGAAATGTCCCTTGTTAGACTAACACAGAGAGGCTTAGACCTTCAGGCAAGTTAGAATTGCCAATTAACCTTCATGAATGTCTTTGGACTTGTGGAGCAGAAAGTCCACACAGATGAGGAGCAGGACGCCTTGAGAGACGACTGCTGCTTCACTGAAGGAAGATGTTTCAGTGTTATAGCGATTTTTAGAAGGGGGACCGGGGACATTCTGTTGCTCACAGTCAAACAATTTAGTTTAAAATGCTGCAACTGGTTTCACAAAACAATAATAATAAGGAACAAGCTGCTCAGTCTTTGACTTAATGAATATTTCTGACCTTTTTCATGAATGTTTTATAAATGAAAGGCTGTTATTGAAATACCAGAACCTTGAAAGGCAAAAGACCAATAAATTAGACTCAAATACAACACAGATATAATAAAAATTGATATTTCAGCCTGGATTCTTATCATTTCCTCACTTTAGTCGCATGAAAATCAGAGTATAAAACAGGAGAAAAGAGACAAAACAAAAGAAAAAAGCTTTCAAAAGAACAAAAAAATTCAGAAAATTCATCAGATTAATCACACTTTTGGGTTGTGATTAATCACGATTAATCACAATGTTTTATAAGGTCAATTTTATATCACAATTTGTGGCTTTTGAACAAAATAAATGCTACATAAATAAAGGTCAGAGAGAACATTTTTCCTTCATTTTTATTGTCTGAAATGTTTTAATTTGTAAAGTGTTAACGCAGATAAACCAGAAATGTAATTTGTAATTACAAAACACAGTCAAGAACTCTCGTGTTACTGTGACAATGGGCTGTGTCACCAATCACATAATCGGCTTTTTGTGAAAAACGTTCTAAACTGAAAAATAACAAGAATAAAGTACTAAAAATGCATTGAATATTTATTTCTTTGAAAGTGACCATGTTACAAGCGGGTAGTTCCCAACGAAGTGTGTATTTTTTTAGAATTTGACGCATGCCTTGGAAGTCTGAACACTCCTCCCTGAACAGGAATCGTTCTGATGTGCAGTTCATCTGTTAAGTTCAACAAAAATGAAGGCGTTAATTGTTTTAATTAATTGCATTCGTTAATACGTTAACATTTACATCCCTACAAAAAACGCATTTCCATAAAGTTCTAAAGTGGATGAAATGCTTTGTTTTAATCAGAATTTTAAATTGCTAAAGAAAAAGATGTTTTTAAAATAAGCAGTAAAAATGTTTTGTGGTCTTAACCTCCCCCAATATGAAAAAACTCTGAACATGTCTAAATGAAAATAAGCCCAACAGGACCAAAAACAACAACAACAACAAATCCTCCAAACATGATAAAACAAACATTTTTTAAACATGACAAAACAAACAAACAAACAAAAGATTTGGTTTTCCACAGAAATCCGCTGTGATGGTTGATGGTGGAATGTAAATGGAACGGAAACGGAACATATTCCAACCAAAGAGTAAAGCATAACTTATTCTAACATGAAAGTAATTACACAAAGATATGGTTTTACTTTTGAAAGGATTTCACATATTCTGCTCTGTTTTTGTGTTCTTTTTTGAGCCTGTTGGATGTTCAGCTGTTAGGTTACATTGTTCAGTTGAGATTATTTTAAGATTCTTTATAAATAACAAAGCGGCAACCTGCGCAGTCAGTGGTTTGTGGAGTTTGGCTGCATTCGTCTGTACTGACCTCACCTTTAGTTAATAAACATGTTATAAATAAATGCTTTTTCTGAAACTATCAGTGCAGTAACCCAGAGAAAAGGAGCTTTTTTAGCTTTAGTTATAGATATTTTTGAAGAATAGGTGATCATGACACTGTCATTTCCAAAATAAATGACTGCTAAATGAAACAGTTAACTTTGTAGGTTAATTTTTTTTACAAATGACTAAATGTCTTTGAAAACGAAAACAGATTTAAAATCAAAACAGAAACAGCATTTTTGTGCAGAACGAGTATAATGTCCATGAGTGCTATTTTAATGCTACATAAAGATAATAGAAACCAGCATTTTTCTGGATTACTTAAAGAGAGTGTACAGCTGTCTGCGTGCACGTGCACACAAACAGCAGAGATGACCACTTATCCTGGCGTCACAGAGGTTATTGTTGAGATGGAGAGTCTTCTATAACTCAGTTACGGACACACAAACATCCCATGCAGGCACACACACGCACAAATGCGAACACTAATGGCTTTTGCTGTTGCTTCAGATGCAATTGGAGGCTCGAAACAGTGATGCGTAGCGGCCGTTACGACACTTTTTCCTCCACAAAGTCATCACTACAAACGGTAGATCCACGCCGCAGACACATGCTAGCGTTTCTGTAACGTCTATTGCTGTTTTCCTGCTGCGTAAACCTAAAGAAGACTGCGCACACACTGCTGACCCCATTAGATGCAACAGCCAAGATCTGACCTGGGCAGGAAGAAAGCCTGAGGCCTGAGCTTTTCATGCCGTCCTGCCACTGTTTGCCTGACTGCTAATGAAGCGGGTTTGCACCAGCATCTAGGAACATGCACAAGAACCAAGTCCAGGGTTCTACAGCACACACTGCCCTTCCGGCAGTCAGATTTGCTAAAACACGCATGTTTGTGAAAATAAAACAGTTTAAAAACAAAGTAACGGTTTATAGATAGAAAAGCAGAAAATGGAACGAAAACGCTAATGTGATGACAAAAAACCTTTTTTAAAGGTTAAAACCTAAAGAAGGTGACATAAGACATCAAAAATACCTCAAAAGATTCCAAATCTTTCTGGGAATTGAACCTGCAATCTTCCACTCAGAGGTCAACTGCCCTATCACTGCACCACGGCCACCTCAAAACAAAAAAACAAAAAAAAGGGATGAAGTTGATATGGAATTAAACTACCCAATCCAAGGAAAATTGTGTTTTTAACATGTTCTTGTGGCCTTTTTCTGATGATGGGGGACATATGTCAATAAAATCCATCCATCCATTTTCTAAACCAGTGTTTGTCGCTTCCGGAGTCACTGAGCTGCTGGAGTCTAACCCAGCCACTCATGGGCGAAGGCAGCATACACCCTGGACAGGTCGCCAGTGTGTCGCATGGCCACAATCACACATCCATACACACACGCATTCACACTTAAATAAAATAAACCTCAAAATCACATTTCTGATTATTTCTTTATATTGCTGTGAATCAGGAGCAGACGAAACGCCATTTAAATAAGATCATTTTTGTTGCGTAGAAAGCACAGTGGGCAGACAAGCTCCCTGCTCCGTTCCATTCTTGCAGACAAGTGGATGCATGTATGTCTTAATTTTCCTTGTCTGAGCCGCAATCTGTCTCAAAACTGTACGGCTGGATAGCTCCAATATTGCTTGACATTTTTGTTGCCCTGGTAATGTTAGGCTGGGGTTGTGATGGGCTCTAAGATAGCAAAACGTTTTGAAAATAGGTCAAAAGAAGATTGGAGTCTTTAAGTATTGAAAATATTTTTTATACATATCTGATAGTATAAACCATCACTAACAACAATATAGTCTGGGTTTGTTCGTGTTTTAGGAAGTTTCCTGAGGTGTTTCGGAGAAAACGCGCTCTCAGTCCAGGATGGACGCAGTGACCAAGTTGACTTCCTGCCAAGAGCAACGCCTGCTGTGACAATATGGCCCCACTGCATTAAATCGCTCCCTACAGAGAGGCAGGAGGGACACATGCAGGGAAACTTGCTGTGGAAAATCACTGAGAAAATACAGCCCTTCATTAGGACGTTTTGATTAGATCTTTTTCTGAAAAATATATTAAATTGAATTCAATTGTATTTATATAGGCCCAAATCACAACCATAGCCATCAATGGGCTTCACAACAGTATTAATGCAAAGAATGTAAAGTCAGTCATAACACTATAAACAATAGCTGATTGCTAAACTAAACTGAGTAAGATAAACTGGAATCAACTGGCATATCCTGTATAACTGTGAGCCCAGAAAAAGTGAACCAAAAAAGGGTTTACATCTGGTTTAGTGTTGTTATGTTGGAGGTTCCAGAAAAAGGGAAGGATCTCCATCCTCCTGCCATTCCTCCTGCTGACAGCAGGCGGTTGAGAAGCAGAATAACCAGACATGGACATATACGAAAACTCAGTCATTGAGACGAGGAGAAAGTCTGAAACTTCAAAAGTAATTCCAAATTATAACATAAATGAATTATAAAGAAACTTTTTAAAAAAAAAATAGATAACTAAAACTTCAGAGCTGCCACTTTTTGAAGTTTCTCAGTCTGTCAGCTTCTGCTCAGCTCGTCACGGTGAAAGCAGACGGAGATGTGCAGTCAGGCAGACATGACAGTGTGGGATGTACAGGAGATTCAAGCAATCATTTGAGGCCTGCAGGGATAATCACTGCAAAGCCCCACTGTCCCATTCAGTGAGGATAAAACCCACTGGATTAATCTGCGGCCTGTGCAACACACACACACACACACACGCACACACACACACACACAGAGCTTCAGGCACTTACATAACACACAGACCCCTTTCCTTCTCACTGTCTTTGCTTTATGTCATACATGTTCTCCATTTTCTGTCACTTTTCCCAGGCTGCCTTTCCTCAGCACTTCTTCCAACAACAAACCAAGCATGCTGCCTGTTTGCTCACATGATAATGACCCACAGGATTATAAAGAAAACAGATCATTTCATGGTTAATTCACTATTGATCCACAGCGTTTTTAACTCCACCTTCCAGGTAGAGAGGAGTATTTCCACAGATCCATGCAGCGAAGGAATCACGTTACTTGAGCTGATCAATAAGAGGGAACGGAGGCCCACTTACAGCTAGATGAAACTCATCACGAGTAGAGTGTGAGAGGAGAGCGAGTCACCAAACATAAAAAAAATGCAAATGTTTGCAAATAGAACAAACACTGAGTCAAGTATGAATCCAGAAAACAACAAACAGCTTCAACTGTGTTACAACGTAACATAAAAACAAAACTATCAAAGTCAAAAAGGCCACGCTTACATGATTTGATGTTAAACATCAAAATATTTATCACATCATCCTGAACTCTATTTAGTTCCAGAAGCCTTTTCTGGTGTGATTCGTTTTCTTGAATGCTCATTTCATCACTCCAGCCTCATAAGGGAGCAACAAAAACCTGTGATCTCCTCGTTCAGATGAAGTGTCTGTTCTCCATGGAGGCTGTGGGTTTGTGGAAATTTCTCACCTTTTTGGTATGAGCCAGTGACGGCAGGGAGACATTTGTTCAGCAGGGAGTTAATCAGAAAAAAATAGAGTTTCACTAATGATTGAAAAATGTTTTTAAAGTGTCTACAACTATTTTGAGCATTTCTGCTCTGGGATGGACAAAACCCCCAAACTCTATTTTCTAGGGAAAAAAGTTAAACATTTAGGCGCAAATCAACTAGTCCCTGAAGTAAATCAAGGCTAATGTTAGTCACAATATAGAGTTTTCTGATCACAAGTGGAAAAAATTGTGTTTTTTCTGATTTCAGCTGAAATCTGACAGGAAAAAGCGGATCTGTTCAGCGATCAGGGCGCCTGCGCGTCAGCGGAGCTGTCCGCGGTGCTGAACCTCCATCCCAAACACCGGGACTCTCCCGCCGTCAGATTGCGCAGCTAACGGCGACTTTAATCCGGTTCTAAACTCAACAGCGACTCTCAAACCCAGGAACGAGAGAAAGCAAGAACGGAAACCGCCTCCAGCCTCAGCCGCTTCGGTTCTTTAACTAGACTTTGATTGTTCCACTTACTTTCGTGCGTTTGTGTCAAAAGAGCGCGAAAATCAGAACAGCTGCTAGCAAACAAACAAACAAAAAAAGAAGCATAACTACAGCATCAAGTATCCTCAAACGATCACTAAACCGTTCGCTGGTAACTTCAAAACCCCAAATTAACAAATTATTGGAACTTTTGGGCTTTTTTCCGGGATTTGGAGCGGTTTTTAAGATGGAAAAAAAGACAGACGTAAATCGTACCTGTTTAACTTTCTTTCCTCGTCGCGTCCTTGTTGTTTGCTGTGAGTGTGTGGACGAGGTGAAAATGTCTGTCAGCTCCACTGCTCCGTTTGAAGGGACTGTCTCCGCCCTCCCCAACGATAACCGAGCGGAGCCCGCGGATTTACACAAGCGCACTTCCGGTTACTATTATACAAATTAAAACCGGTGAATTGCAAAGAACATTTTACGATTATTCACCAAAGGACTGCTGTCTAAAGAGAACATTTTAAATTGTAAATAAAAATATTAAAATTTCATAATAAAACAAATATGGTGTAAATCCAGAATAAAATGGAAAAATATGACATAAAATGAATTGAAATAAAACACTTCAATAAATATCCATACAGTGACACAATAACTTACACATTTGATTAAAATTTACCTTTATTTATGAAAAAATACTGATAATAGTTCTACTTTAATTAATCAACACATTAAATCAATCCAAAAGGTTTAAAACAACTGTTTAAAACATATTAAACTATTAAAATATGGCCTTTAGGCTTACCATGTCTGTATGCCTAAGGAAAAAAAAAACCCAAAACCTCCTGATGGTCTGAGATTATTTTAAAGCCGTCTGTCTCAAACCTTAGACATCAGCACCGTCCTTCCATCTATCTACCACTGAACTGTCAGTTATCTGATGCAGTTAGACTGGTCATTTTAACCTACACATCCTTAAATTGACTTTGTAATGGGAAATTATACCCTTAGCATAAATCTCTGACCATATCTTAAGCAATTTTAGAGTACTGAAGCATTTGTGTCATAAAAATCACTGAAAAAGTCGTCGTTGTATATCACATTTGGATTAAAAGAATCCTTTGCCTTTTAGGGCATTTGCAGTCCTCTGCTTTTAATTTGAAATTGGATCAAGAGACTTCCTTTCGCGGTGCGCTCGGCGTGAACGCGCACATAAAATGGCCGCACCCTCTGACGTCACTGGAAAGGTAGGGCAGCTTCACGACCGAAGATGCAATCTGGTCATTTCAGATTTGAGATAAAGAATCTGTGAGACAAAAAAATGGAGGATTCTTGACGAGACTTTTTTCTTTTCATTTTGAATTGTGTAACTTTATTAAATACGAAGAATGTAAACAAAACATGAATGAATGGGCCAAACTCAGCTGAATAGCATTCCCTTCTATTGCCACGTGGCCTCCAGTGAGGGAAACTGATGTTTTAGCATACAGAGAGATTCCAGACAGTTTCTTTTTCTGTGGCAATAGTCTGGGGATGGTCTGGTGCAGAAGACTTTGACTGGCCTGCAGAAAGTCCCAAACCTGAGGAAAGTCTTCCAGATCCAAATCCACATAGTTTATTTAAGGGATAGGATGCAAATGTCACATGCAATAACAAAGGTCTCTCTTCTGATGAGTCTCACCAGCGCCCAGATGTTTGTGCCTGGAGTTCTGCTGAACTCAGCCATAAAAACTGGGAAAGTGTGCATTTAAAAAATGGAGAGGTTTCAAACAAAGCGGCTTCAGTCCTTCTGTGACTGGGCAGGTCATGGATGTTGTTCTCGGATGTTCAGCACAGCAGTTGTGTTTTAATATCTCCTTGCTTCCTTCACGCATATCAATGATGATTACTCATCACAGCTGCAGCTCATCATCTTCCTCCTGACCTTTCCGCCGTCTCCTGGCTCATCATTTCCATATCAGAACATAAAGACTTCCCCGGATCGGCTGAAGGAGATCTGATTCCTGTTCATTTAGTTTGGGTTGTTGTTAATGCAAATAGATGCAGAACATCCGTTCAAGTTGAACTTCAAAAGAAAATTTGGGAGCAAGTGTCCTCTGTGTGGGAGGAAAGCAGAACAAAGATTGGCTAGACGTCTTATGGGTAATGTAGTTTAGTCCTAAACTCTCAGTGAACGGTGTTTGATTAATGACCGTTTATGCACAAAACAGTGGAGATTTTTCCACAGGAAGAGCTTAGTATCTTACTGCAATGTTATGTATTTTACAAACATAACCTAAACGCCATAATCTAAGCTCTTCTGAGAATATCTTTTCCCCAGATTCTTAGCCTCCACATCATGAAAAAAACTCAACTCCATTTGAGATGTTTCTTCCAGAAGATGTGACAGAATGAAATCTCAGACTGCAATAAGTCAAAGAGGCCACAGGGTGGTGGTGCAGCTCAAAAGAGGGTCAGCTTTCTCAGCTTTTACTTAACCCTTTAACACCCAAGATGTCGCCGGTGACGGCTAAATAACACACGCTCTTTGAGATATAACTTCTGAACCGTTTACGGAACCAACTTGAATCAGCTGACTCATGTTGACTGCGCAAACACTTCACTACTGTAAAGTATTATACATCAGTGCAAGGTTGCACTTCTGCGCTTCATAATCCGCTGGAATTAGGTTAGATGCGTAAACGGGTGAAGAGTTTCAGTAATTGAAAAAAATGCTAACGCTCCGGTATTGAAGAGTTAAATACACGTATGCTGAAATGCTGGAACCAAACGGGGGGATTGTTTTCAACCCAAAAAGTGTTTAAACCAAGCAGCAGTGGATGCAGTTTATGTTTCTCCCACAGAAACAGAACTGAGCAGGTTTCTGCCTGTTAGAGCCCCTATACAGATGACTTATGAAAACGGGTTTGATGCAAAAGCTGCATTTTATTTGAAGCTTTAAGCTACATGCGCTGCCATGTAGTGGTCAGCACACTCACCTCACAGCAAGATGGTTTGATTCCCAGCTGGATCCTTTTTGTGTGGAGTTTGCATGTTTCCCAAGTCCAAAAATATGCTTTATTGGTTAATTGATGACTATGAATCGTTTGAAAGTGAGCATGTTAAGGAGTGTCTGTGAGGACTGGCTACATGTCCAGGGTGTGCCTCACCTTAGCCCAACAGTGGTTGGGATAGGCCCCAGCAACCTCATGACCCTGGAAAGGGATTCAGCGGGTTTAGAAGATTAATAGATAGCGATTACTGTGGCTTTAATCCTGCTCTTAATTTACTTCAGACGAGAGAAATACAGAAACACCTTTATACTTTGTAACAGGAGCCAACAGGAAATCATGTAACCTGAAAGTTTCCCAAATGGTCTGATTACAAAGCTCTACCTCTCTGTCTGTGTTCCTTTGCATGGAGAGAATAGTAGCTCCCATCTAATGACAGTCAGCCCAGGAAAAAACAAGGAGTCCAGACTTTTACAGAGTGTTTGCTGCGTCATTAATTAGATATATTAAAACTGTTTCTCTTTTAAGCTCTTTATCTCAATCTGATATTGTTTAAGGGAGCTTGAGTGAACAAAACAAACTGACCTTTTTTGCTGAACAGGAAGTGTCAGGTCATATGGAGGACAAATGTTTAGGGCGGTGTGCTTCTTGTCTTTTTTTTTTTTCTTTGCTTCTAACCGCTGGGTGGATGCGTGATATTTCACATGCACTCTCATCTGAGATGCAATAATCCCAGAGGGAGCAGAGAGCTGAAGCACCGACCGTAGAAAGTAATGGTCTCACATTTGTCTGAACATCGATCCAGGTGGAAGAGGCGGCCGCTTCCCACTTCACATCCTTCCTCTATTGTACCTACAGCAACGGAAGTAAGAAGGAAAAAGCAAACTACAAGGTGGATTTTTGGGAGAAAGTTGAATGTTCTCCTGCTTAGAACCTTCCTTCTGCCAAATCACATCTCTGATTCTGCAGCGGAGACATACGATAACTTCTAAAAGGCACAAAAAGTCCACCTGAAGCTCATTCAGTAAAAGTTTACTGTCAAACAAAAACAAAACAAACATGAATATAAGAAACAACAACAAACAAGAAGACAATCAGAGTTCATGGAGAACTGGCCTCAAACAGGCTCGACCTGCACAGGTGAGATGTTTGGCTGTTAGCAGCCAAAGCTAAAGCAGCTCCTGCTGGGAAACAGGAGGAGCTTCACGTCCGGACCTCCCACACAAGGACTTTAGACTTTGAGAAGAACGTCACGTCAACACTTTTCAGGAAGAAAAACTTCTGAAATACTTCACATAAAACACACTTCATCCTTCAGAGGTTTCCTCTGATCAATCAAATGTCTTTGCTACAAGAAACCTCTGAAAAAGTGTCTCTAATCTCCCACAGAAAGGTTTTTGGATAAAAGTGCTCGCTTTGTGAGTAAGGCCCGCCCGTGGTTATCTCGGCTCGGTTACTGAGCAAACGCAGCTGTGCTCGCCGTTTAGTTTGTACACAGCAAACACACACGGGGTTATCGAGCTCCCGGATGCTTCATTCGGGAGCGAGTCTAAGCAGATTTCAGATCTCCTGCCCTCCATCAGGGAACCTGTCAGCCCTGGAGGTCAAAGGTCTGGAGGCAGCGGCTGGAGCAGCAGTACGCCACAAAACTCACAGTTGTCCTGGAAAAAGAAGGAAAGGGTCAGACGGGAAGATGTTCTAAAAAATAAAAAAACAGTGAAGGGTTTGTTTGGTCCGACCTGCGGTGCACTCCTGCCAGGGCGGTGTCCCGGAGGGGGAACAGCTTGGGGTAGATGATGGTGAACATGGCTTGGCTGCAGCGATGGCAGTGACCCAGAGGGAACTGCAGCAGGTCCAACAAGCTCTTTGGGAGGGCGATGGGCGGCACCAAGCCCAGGTCTGAAATCAGACGTGGTTTTGAGCCCGCAGAGCTTCACCACTCCGGGACAGGAAGGTGGGAGTGTGTGGGGGTGTCCTCACCTGCCGGCCAGTGGTGGTACAGGCGGTGCAGCGTCCTCATACCCAGCTCTTCCAAAGGAACCACGCCATCCGCCTTTGATCCGATCACCTTTACTTCAGCGGGAAGACCCACCAGCACCTCACTCAGCTCCTCACCCAACGCTTCACTCGCTACACCCTCCAGTCCACCAGGGGATAAACCACACCTGAGCGGACACATCAGGACAGATCTTCACATGCTCCGAGTTAAGGTTTTTTTTAACCATATATCGATAATAAAACACTATTTTTAATGTTATAACAAACAATGTTCTTTAAAATGAAGAAACTCTGGGAATCTGTCTTTTCTCAAACAGGAAAACATGGAAGTTTTAGTCTTCCATCAATAGATGCTCCAGAATATCCAAAAGATAAAAAGCCCCACTCTGATGAAAATGGTGTTTTTAACATGTTCTCGTGGCATTTTTCTGATAATGGAGGACATATATCAGGAAAATACAACTTATCTCTTTATCTAAATTGTTGTGAATCAGTTTGACGAAATATAAAAAGAGCGCATGTGACGTAGAAAATATGCACAAATTCCCTGCTCTGAGCTTTCAGCAACAGGGAGAGGAAGAGGGGTGGGGTTGCTTCATGTCAATGGTCCCGCCCACAACTCAAAGGTGAATTTCTGATGAACTCCTGCCGCTCTGCAGAAACTTTGTCCTAGAAAATGACACTGTTTTTTTTTTTAATTTGGGCTAAAAATGACATTAAAAGAGTCTGAAAATGGGAACTTTAAGTGGTTGGGAACAAATTCTTGCAATAATTGATAGTTTGAGCTTCAATGTCCCAGTTCTCCTGAAATAGTTTTAATAGAATAGAAATAGTTTAACTAGAGGAGCAGCTGAAACCCCTGCAGGGCCACAAATAACAGGAGAAATGTTTTATTTGCCGTTTTTTGTCTATCTAAATTGCTGGTTTTCTTCTAAATGCTGATGTCAACTGATCTTTCTTCAAAAATGAGAGAAGATAAAGACCAGGTCTAAATGAGATTATCAGGCTGCAAAAAGCTAAATAAATGTTTTAAATGCACAGAGATAAGATCGCTCTTACTGGAAAAATCTGATTCCGTCTTTATGTGTTTGTGTCAATAATCATAAAAGTCATTCTTCTTCACAGAAGTAAATCTTAAGCTGCCAGGAAGAAGAATGGACTGATTTGCTTTAAACAAACCAACCAAACGCTTTGCCAAAAACTGGATTTAGATCTGGCTTCTTGACTTGAAACGCCTTTTTAAATTGTCAAATAAATCCGTCAAGAAAAGTGGATCAAAATTCCTCCAAAGATATAAGAAACTGACCGTGACCACAAACCCCTGAGGGACAGCAGCAGCAGCAAGTCCTGCTTTCCACAAAACGTTAGACAAGCTTGGAAAACTTTTTATATAATTAGTTGAATGTGTCACCGTGGTGTTAAAAAAGAAAATTAAAAACTATTGAAGAGGTGATTACTTTTAAATACTTTTATCCTTTTATGTAATCATTTTGTATTGTAGGATCTTAGAGGAGGACAGACTGAGCTGTTTGTTTTGATCAGTTCAGCTCCAGAACATCAACGAGATATGTTTGACTCTATATTATGAGGAAAAAAAACACTCCCATGTGGTACAAAGCTTTTGGGAACTTTCCAGAATCAATGTAAACAATTTATATAAATATATATTTTATAATAGTTTAATTTGAAATAAAAAATAACAACCCAAACTCTCCTCTTCTCCTAAATTCTGAGCTAAAAAACAAAAAATGGTGCGAAGGAACTACGTTTTGGCTCCTACGTAAGCTATTGTGCTAACAGCGATGGCGTCTCAGTGGCGTTGAGTGTGTTACCCGCTGCACCCGATGACCTTGTTATACAAATAGGAGGGGAGGCCTTTCAGCTCCATGTTGTTGTCCACAAACACAAACTGCAGCTCTCTGGATCTGCCCAGGTCTGGAACACACAGAGGATCAGCGCCTCCTCTTTCATCGGAACCACAGCAAACCGCTGCAGCACCCGCACTCACCGAGCGGCAGGAAGGTCAGCCGGTTGGCCGCCATGGAGAGCTGGTTGAGGCGGTGAAGCCAGCAGAGCTGTCGGGGCACGTGGCTCAGCAGGTTGTGGTCCAGGGTGAGGTTCTGCAGGGAGACGCAGCGGTGCAGCTGATCCGGCAGTGACATCAGCTGGTTCATGGCCACATCCAGCGTCTCCAACTCCTGCAGATCACCAATCTCTGCAGATGAGACACGCTGGACTTTGACTTAACTTAAAAAAACAACGTAAAAAATCAAAGCTGCGAGAGGCGTTGTGTGCCCCGCACGTTCTACCCGCCCCAACCATTGCTGCACCCACCATTGCCCCCATAGTGGGCGCCTTTACTGGCTGAGCGGTTGCTATACACCCCTCATTCTTGCCTCCGCCACTCTGCTCAGTGCTGCATGTGACCAATTCATGAAAAAAACAACACTTTTTTTCAAAGTGTAGGCTTTTCTACTTGTTTATCTCCATAGCAACCATTTTAGTTTTTGGTCACCTGGGGTTAACAAAAAGGTCTATCTCATTTTTAGAAGAATTTGCAAAAGTAAACTTTTGGATTTCCTTGGCAACAGAGTTTTTAAATTTGTTAACAATGCTCACATTCCTAATATGTTTATATTGTATGTTGTATCCTTCATTTAGTTTGAGCCAGGGATTCATGCATTCAATTCTCATACTATTCCTGTAAAAAATGTGCAAGCAAGAGGAGAAAGCCACTTTTGCAAGTCTACAAACTTTATTTCCAACATTTATTCCCAAGCAGCTTCCCAATGAGGCCAAAAGAGTTAGGAGTTGATAGGTCAAAATCCCTAGAAGGAGTTTCAATTTGTAGCTGCCACTATAGGGGATTTTTTTGGGAGGAAAATTGAAGATGGCAGACTCTTCCTGGGGTCAAAGTTCAACAAAACTTCAGTTGTGGTTGTAGATTTAACCTGATAATGTGTGTGGGACATTTCACTCAAAATAAGTTTTCTTTTCCCATAATGTAGGAAGATAATCACCAAATTTCACACTTTGGCACAAAAACGCCACCAAACCGTCGCTCTTATGGCCATCCCAAAATTCATTTCCACCGGGTATTAGGTGTGTGCAAATTTTGGAGGGTTTTGAGTATGTGTGTGTGTCAAATTTTCACTCAAAGGTGCAGTAAGAAAGAAGAATTCTGACAACAATCTGGTCCTTGTAGTCCAGGACGGCTGCGGGTCAGAAGAACCCGTCCAAACATTCACAAACTCTTTGAAACATTTACTCAAAATGCAAAAAAATAAAATGTGAGTTCAGTCAACAAGCATGCTTGCTAATCCTCAAGAATAATCTGGCTTTAGTGGTACATTTTTCATGTGAGATGATGGGAAAACAGGCCAGAAACACTCTGCTGCCCCCTGCTGGCAGACTAAAATCATAGCGTAAACAGCAACTTCTAAAACAGAGACGCTGTTTTTGGACATCATACAATGTAAATTAATATAATAAATTATATTAATTAATTAATTAAATTAAGTTTACATATATATAGATATATATATATCTATATATATAAATATCTGCATCAACTCTCACATTCTTTACCTGGCGGAAGGTATTTCAACCGGTTGTTGGAAAGTCGCAGGTGTCGCAGAGACCTCAGTCGGCCGATGTCCGGACAGAGCAGCTGCAGGGCGTTGTCGCTTAGGTCCAATGACTGCAGCCGGGCAAGGTTTCCTATAGCTAAAGGAAAAGCATCCGATACCATTAGTGTTTACATACACAAATGTGCATTAAAGTTCTTCACACGACCATTCAATTACCTTCAGGTATAATAACTATGTTGTTTGAGTGCAGGTACCTTTAAAAAGAAGAACATTAAGTTACTGCTTGATTTTAAAAAGGCTTGTAAAAAAAGGAAGAGGAATAACTTACAGCTCAATGAGGTTTGGGAGTTTCTGAGCCAGATTGTCCGGCTGATTAAAAAAAATAAAATAAGAAGAATTAAATTCAAAACTTGATGAATGCGTAAAACTGTGTTGTCATGGTAACACCATCTGTCCAAAGAAAAGAAAGTAATCACCTATGTATTTCCAGAGGCATAGAACAATTAGAAAGTTTGATTGAAACCACAAACTGGGTAGAAAATTGAGATCAACTTGAAAATAAACACATGCATTTGTGACTTCACGAAACATCTGAGGAAATCCAACAAAAAAAGAATGATCAGGATTGTAACATTAGAGGATTTCCATAAAAACAATAAAGAAAACTCAACATATTAGAAACAATCAGCGATTTAGTCTAAAGAAATGTTACAAGCAACAAAAAACAACACGTTTAAATACTTTTCTTTTTTATCAAATTTATGCCCGGATTTGTTTCCAAATATACATTTTAAAATATTCTACAGTGTTTTTTTTCTGTTTATACTGATGCAAAATGACGTGGAATCCTACATTAAATGTTTTTTTGTAAACTTTTCTGTTTGCATTTTCAAAAAACAAAGCTTCACATCATCATACAAACAAAACTGATCACAAGAATGCCGCCAGAATAAGGAAAAAAACCTTAGTTAGTTATCTAGTGAGCGTATCAGTTATGAGAATTTGTTAGCAAATGCAAAAAACATACAAACAGGAGAACAACTTAGACTGTGACCAAATAATGTGAGTTTTTCTAACCCTAAAACAACAAAAAACATGTATTTATTTTGATTTTAATAAACTTAACACACGCAAAACTTAAAGACTCACAGCTGTCATTTTTTATTTATAATTATTATGTAATTCACATTTTCATAATTATGTATGTAATGTTTATAGCATAAAAAGCAGTAGGTCTGCAACTTTCAACACTTAAAGATCCAATTGGGTTGATTTCTCATTGACTACAAGCCAAAAGAGGCTACAAAGGTTTACTTAATCCTTTAGAAAAATAAGACACTGATTTGTATTTATTTTTGGGATAAATAAAAATAAACTTAAAAAAAGAAAACATAATCAGAAAATTGCCTTTTTAAAAATATAAATATGAAGTTGTTTTTAACACATGCACAGGTAGATAGTGTGAGGTAGCCAGTGGTTTAAAAGAAAGAAACAGTTTATTTTGCCATTTGTGGTGCATAATAGCCAGAAATTCATAAATCTAATGAACCAAAAATAATCATGGCTCATTTTCTTTTGGGATCAGAAGGCACACTTAAAATCCCTGAAATTGTTCAAAACAGAAAATCTGCCTTATAAGTATTAATTCTGGTTGTTCTTGCTGACCTGAATTCTGTGGTACGCGGGACTCAAAAATCTGTCCGAATGTTTTTGTTCGGATTTGTTCACCTCCAACGCTGGTTAAAGGATTTTAGGAGCATTATGGCTACCGTACAAACGTCTCCCAGAGTGATGCCTACTGTTCTAAAATGGTTCGTGAATGAGTAAAATGAAGTTTAAGTCAGTTCACTTTACTACTTACCTTTTACTTTACAGTTACTTTTCAAAATTATGATAGCGTCTTTAACCAGAAAACTGGTAAAAGAGTGACTGCTCTGAGGCAGACCCTCTATACTGATTCTGCTGATACTTTTCAGAAAACAGTTTTATTCAAACAACCTTTTTCCTTTCATTTGCAACAAACTCTCTTGTATTCATTTTGAATTTTTACTGTATCTTTCTTACTTTTGTTTGATTTATTCGATCAATTGTGTTTGACTTGTACTTTGTAGCTAATATTTGTAAAAAAAGTACTATATAAATAAGTAATTATTATTTTATTTCAAATAAGCATGCCTTCTTCATGCACAATCACACTTGTTGCTCAACCCCTTAACGAAAATAAATCTGATTGTGTTAGTTGTTAATCTGGATTTTCAATGCATTGAACGTTAATTTGGGTTTGAAGGCAACAACTCACATGATTAGACTTGGAACATTATTTGGATTGTTTCAAAGAAACTGAAAAAGTGAAAATGTGAGAGGATTGTTTGGTCTCTCACGATGATGACGTCACGTCAAGTGATGCTGTGTGGATACCAGTGAGGTGAGGGAGTTCCTCTTCATGTAGAGTCTCTCCAGAAACAGCAGCCCGTCATCCTTCAGCAGCTCCACCGGGAAAATGTTCAGGTTCTTGTAGTTCAGGAACAGGTTTTTGTGGCGCTGTTGTTTGGCCACAAATATGGTTTCATGGAGTTCAGTTGCCATTTTAAAACCAAACCGCTGTTTCCTGGAGGAGAAACGGTGTGCCACAAAATCAACGTTCTGACCAAAACTGACGTGGTTGAGAAACGTTTAATAATCTCGTTTGGAAGGTAATCTGATGGTGATGGAAGAATAGCATTTTCCGATCAGGCTTCTGGTGTTTTTAGAGAGATGCTACGTCAATACAGTAAACAAAGAGGGACAACAACGACCTAATGCAGACCTAAAGAACAGGTTAGCTTAGATTAGCCTTCCCAACTAATCTGTCTTATTATATTACGGTAAGCTAACATTTTACGCACCATTAAGCAATAATTTTATTGTTTTCGTGACTTTCCTGGAGCGAAAACGAGCTTAACAGCGAAGAAACAGATCAACTACGTTTCTCAAGCGCAGCAGTGAACCATCGTAAACACCTGACGTCATTGAGTTCTTTTTCTCCTTCCAAAACCATGGACACAAACTCTTCGATGACACTTTGCTGCCACCAGCTGGTCATCTAGAAAATTACAGCTATTTTCTGAGTCGGTTAATTTCAACTGGATTTACTTGTTTTTAAAGATCACATTTGAAATGGTTGCCAAAAAATAAATAAATCATAAAAAAAAGAAATATAGAAGCTTTCTAGCTGCATTTCCTTATTTCCACAAACGGGTTCTTTTAATTTTGAAAGTTAATGAACAACTATTTCCTTCCCATAAATTAACTATATTTAAATAAGGCTACTTTTTGACAAATATATTTGATATAATGGTGGTGTTTCGAATTTGCCATCTTTAATATCACTAGGTTTAAGACCAAGAACTTGATCTGTACATAAATGGAAGATCAGTGTAAAATAATCATTTATAATCAGTGGTTCATTTTTGGTTGATTAAGGACAAAACATAGTTAATTATAATAATTACTAGTTTTTATTGACAACTAGTAATTAATTAAATACGCTTCCAAAATGAAAAATCAAATCCTTTTACTGAATTTTAAAGTTATTCTAATTTGGCTGTCTGACTTAAACTTATGTGATGCATTTTTTCCGCTTCAACTGCTAACATTAAGTTTTAGTTAACGTATTTATGTGGCAACATAATAATGCTTAAGGTTTTACAATTTACCTAATCATTAATGTTTTTTTTAATTTGTTTTCATTCACCTGTAGCAGAAAAAAGACAGTTTGCATACATTTTTATTCATCTTAAATCTGTGTAGAAAAAAGAAACAAAGAGAAATAGACATTCTCTTTTCTTTCAGCCAGTCATTTTTCCTGGTTTCTTAGTATATATTCATAACAGGAAAAATCTTACAACAGCATGTACAAAAGAAAACAAAAATCGAAATGAAACTTCAGCCTAACACATCATTTCAACAGAAATGTAAGACTTGGAAGGCTATGAATAATTTATACATTTCAAAATATATTGACCGTCAATGTAACAAACAAAAAAAGTGAAAACCAAAAGCGTTCATGTTCTTATTGACGGCTCTTAACAGGTGCTTCAGTGGTAAATGAGGCAAAAATCAGACCACAAACACTGAAATACCCACCCAAACCCCAGGAATGGTCTGCTGTGGTTGAACTCTTCTCAACAACTCACTGCTCTGTTAAGACATGAATGCTCTTACCAGAAACAGGGACTGTAATTGGAGTGAACAAGCCTCTAATAACAGTGAACAGTCAGAAATGTTTTGTTCTGGTGGTGAAAAAAAAATTGTTCAGGAAAAAAAAAGAAGGAATTTGTTCCGTTTGATGAACATAATTCATAAATGGAAGATGTTAAGTTTGTGAATGAGCATCATCATGTGACTGGAGCCTCTGGGAAGTAACAAAAAGCTGTGATGGGTAATTGACTCTAACGAGCTTTCTTGACAATTATCAAATTTATTATTATTATTAGCTCCAAAGATCCGGGTTTTGGTCCTTAGGGGTACGGACATCCAAAAACCAACAGTTACAGTTTTTATTTATGGAATTCATTTCCCTACCTTACACTGTAGTTTAAAAAAAAAATAAATCACAAGATTTGAAAAAATTCAACGCAAACAGGAACACCATATAATTGAAGAGTTGATCGCCATTTTGAAATCATGTTTCCCCACCCCATACCAGAATGGTTTGTGGTTTGAATTTGGCCGTATAAAACAACACCCAATCAGATTGTCCAAACAGCCTCGCAATAGATGAGATGTTTTTTTAACTTGTAAAGAGTTTGAAAAATAAAAAAACCTGTGAGGTAGACGGATGGTTGAAGGAATAACAACTTATAGTTTCTCTCAAATTAACAAAAAAAAAACATATTACAGGAAAAAGGGAGATTTATACAGTGATTTACACTTCTCAAGAAAATAAAAAAAAAAATAAATAGTGAACAAACACTAAGCCTGGGAATCTTAATGTACCTTTTGATGCAAATAAATCTTATTGATGTGGACTTTAATTTCTCTTCGACCTGAGATTTGGCTGGGACTAAAGGTCTAAACAGACCAACGACGTCTTGTCCAAACCCTAAAAAAAAAACTTAAATGTCAAAGCCCCCTCCCCAAACAAAGAACAAACACAAAAGAAGGACGTTGACGGTCACCGGTTACATCAACGTCTCTGAACCAGATGCTGGGAAGTTACTGGCGCTCCAAATAATAAGGCAAAATTGTCGTACCTTTTTCCTGCAGAAACAAAACCAGCTCAGATCCACTTCACACAACAACAAGCATTAGAAAGTGGTGGAAATGTTCGGAATCCAACCTGAAGGAATCGTCTTTTCTCTTTTTATATATAGACTATAGTACAACCACAAGAGAAATACAGAATAGCAGCTTCTTTCTGTAAGATAATGAAAATCTTCAACTGTATAAAACTTAGAAAAGTGACAAACAACTTTTATGCACATAAATGCTCCGCCCACATGTAGAAGCTGTGACTTTTGAAGAGGATGGGCAAGTTTAAAAAAATACCTGTTTAGTGTGCATGAGTGTCTCTGAAGAGAACGGCGGCGATGGTGAAGGTCCTCCTCGCTGTTCTGCTTCAGGAGTTCTCCTTTTTGATAAAGTACTTTTTCTGAACCAGCTGCGCTCGGCAGTTTACCTGCAACCCAGCTGCAGTCTGTGAGGAGGTGTGGCTCAAAATGTTGCTAAAAAATGATCCGACGGAAAAAGCTGCAGGTTCTAAGTTGTAACCTGGGGGGCGTGCAGAGACAAAAATGCCCCCCTCTGACTGCAGACTGGTGGAAATTGGCAGATGAAAGTGCTTTTGTGGGTTCTTGCTTCTATTCTTACAATGCTTACAACGCTGGAGAGTAAAAGAGAATCTGAAAACAGTAGAAAATTTGGCAATTCATTTGGCAGAGCTGACCGCTCCTCCCTCTGGTTGTTCGACAGGAAGTGGCTGCCGCCGTGGCGCAGAATGGAGACCCATCGGACTGACAGAAGTGCTTCATCTTCATTTAGATATGCTTTCTTGGTAATGCCCGTTCCAAAAGTGAACCAGGTGGTTTGTAAAGGCCCACGTTTTCTGTTTCATTATTTGGAAACAAGTAAAAAATGTAACAAACAACATTTTGCTTAATTATAAAACAGGTTTAACCATGAAGACCGAGAATGAGCTCCCCCAGGGATAATTATCCTTTTGCAGTTCCTTCAGGTTTTTGGTTTTCCCACCCAGTAGCAGCAGCAGTGGCGGCGGCGGCGGCGGCGGCAGCGTCTAGTGCCACCAGCTGTTGGGAGGACGTGAAACTAAAGAGGAATGTTTGGAGCTACAGCAGAACGTGGACTCCTCTTCCATGGGAAATCTATCTGATGAAGAAGCTCTTGCTGTGAAATGGAACATTGTTACCCATGGAGACTTGGACTCTTCCGGTGGTGGTGGGGGAGGTTGCAGTCTGACGGGTTGGGGGGCAGATCAGCAGGCTGAGGACTGGGGGAGTGGCATGGCACGCTCGTTTTTGCGGCCTCCGTTCATGTGAGCGTATGGAGGCAGTTCCTCCAGAGAAGGCCGAAGTGTGACGCTGGAGCCGGCAGACCCTGCCGGAAGGCCCGCCCCCGAAAGCCCATTGGCCGCCTGCTGGCTGGAGGGCTGCTTGTCCATGACGGTGCTCGATGTGCACGGTGATGAGAGAGAGCTGGGGGCCAGCGAGGAGGCTGGCAGGACCTCTGAGCTGGGCGACGGAGGGGTCTGCTGGGGGGTCTGGGGGTCCAGAGGGGCGTCCGCTGAAGCCTCCAGCTTGTCCGAGTGGAGCTGCGAGGCTTCAGTGGGCTTGTTGTCGGCGCTGTAATAGAAACTGACCTCTTTGAAAGACGGGTCAAGCTCGTCCTTCACGCTGCTGATGATTTCCACGAAGGACGGACGCATCTTAGGATTGTACTGCCAGCACATTCGCATCAGCTCAAACCTGCACACAAACAAACAAACAAACAAACAAACATGAACGTCTGTGTGAAAAACAACATGTCCTCCAATGAACTAAATGAACAAAAGCAGCATTTGTTTGCATTTTATTCCAAACAAAAACCTTTATTAACTCAGAAACACAATCAGCCAAGTTTTCAGAAATTGAAAGATTCAGCTTAATTTAATGCAGTCAAACACAGCTTTTTTACATTTATAAAATATGTATTTTTGTAGGAATGATCTGAAGCATAACTATTTTTAAATCACTGTATTTTCCGCACCATAAGGCGCGCTTGAAATCTTTTGACGAAAATCGGCCTAATAATCCAGTCACCTTCTGTGTGAACATGTCCACCTGAAACCCAAACTGTATGAATGCTGCTTCTTCACATTTTTTGTGCACTTTGAAACCTATGCAATGTTAGTATCAAAATGTTCGGCACGTTTAGGACATTATTCAGTGATTAAAGTAAATTGCCTCAGCATCTTCAACGACCACATTCAGGAAAAAGCATTCACACTAGCGTTACCGCAGGTAATGCAACTTTTCTAACCCTAACCCATTTTTAACCTCTTCATGTCTGAATTTATTTCCAAAAATAAAAGGAAAAAGTCTTCATTGTTTTTCTTTCAAGGTGATGCTAAATTAAATGAAGTCTTGGATTCAATGGCATTTTGCAAATTAGTGACATACGGCATGAAGGGGTTCATCTTACATCCACAGGTACTTTTGGAACAACAAGGCTTCTTTTTAAGTGATTGGGAAACAGTTTGGCGCCACCTTGTGGCTGTAAATACAATTACCAGAACAGACGAAAAAATGACTTTTCTTTTAATTGGTCTTTTCATTATGAATATGCAGTTTTTGAGTAAAATCTAAAATCCTGTGTTGTTCCTTTAAGACATATTTTCTGCAGCATGGCAGGAGCTCAGAAATTTGAACACACATGCTACCTACACCGGTATCAAATTTGATAGCTATGCGTACTCGTGAACCACTCAGACTCATTTACGTGTTACTTAAAAAAAATAATATATTCACACGTTTTCTATTTTTGTTTGTTTTTAAAATGTTTTCCAATAATTATGATGCAAAACAACTGTTAGTTAAGCTAAAGAAAAGGACAAACGAACATTTTGGACACAAGGTTGTTGTGTGAAAATCATCCAAGGGTAAAAAAAAATGTAACAAGTCAATTTTTGACCAAAAGACCACGCAGGATTTCTTTGATAGTAACTTACACACGTGAATGTTCAGAAGTCATTCATACCAGCAACTTCTGCTCTGACCAGGTTTCAGAAGAAACATGGCGGCAGCCTGAGTCATATAATGGAGGGAGTTTGTGTTTTTAAAAACATCCAACTGGTAAAAAAAAAGGAATTTCAAGCTGCAGGTTTGTCCACAAACACTCTCGAAAGTGGACTTTTTTCAGAACTTTCAAACTGATCTCAAAGACGTGAGTTTGTCTTCATTCAGTGATCTCTCTGTCTATACTCGACAGGTTTTAGAAGGTCAGACTCGGGTGGGGGGTCAGGGTGTGGTTTTCTTACAGCATGTCGGGGCAGTTCTGCGGCTTTTCCAGCAGCCCCCCCTCCATGACAAAGCGGAGCACTTGTTCGTTGGACAGTCCTTGGTACGGCTGCTCTGCCAGGGTGGCGATTTCCCACAACACAACTCCGAATGACCTGCAGGGTGGGACAGCGGCGGATGGAGGAGGGAGGGCAGTCAAGAGTGTCATTCATGTCGGCATTCGTGGGATATTATTGAAAAGGACGTGGAAAAATATGGAGGCAACCCGGCTGCTCACCAGACATCAGAGTTGGTGGTGAAGACGCCATCCTTCAGAGACTCGGGCGACATCCAGCGGACGGGGAGCAAACCTTTGCCACCTTTACGATAGTAATCTGTCTCATAGATGTCTCTGGTCATGCCGAAGTCTGCTCAGCCGATGACAAAAAGTTTGAAGACAGAAAAATGGTAAGAAAGAGGACAAAAATAAAGACGCAGTGTTTCGCTCTTAGCAGCTCATTTCTCACCTCCGATCTTAACTGTGAAGTCCTCAGCCACCATGCAGTTCCTGGCTGCCAGATCTCGGTGGACAAACTTGTTGGAGTTGAGGTACGCCATGCCGTCGGCGATCTGCCCTGCCATCTGAAGCATCTTCTTCAGAGGAGGAAGAGACAAGCTGGACCACTGTTGCTGTGGAAACAGACAAGGAACGAGGAGTTCTTACTGCTGAATTCATCTCATCTTATGAGAACATTTTGAACTTTAACTGCAAGTTTTGGTAAAAAAAAAATATTAAATTTAAGTTTATCAGCCCATCAAGCAGAAATGTGAACCTATGACAGCTTTTGGATTTAAAACTTGGAGGTAATTCTAATCCAGTCAGGATGGAAACACCAGACAGGTGTGAGATCTTGACTATGACAGGAATAGTTTCAAACCATCAGTGGTTTTCAACAGTGGCATCATCTTTGCTGCTCGTGGTTTCGTTTCACCTTCAGGATTAAAAATCAAAAAGGATTCACTTTCTGTGCGGCTGCACGTCGACCGTGACGAACCTCTTTAGGTCGCAGCGAGCGCAGGTAACTTTTCAGGTCTCCTCTTGTCATCAGCTCCATGATGACCAGGGTAGGTTGGCCCTGGGAGACCACACCCAGGAGTCGAACCTGCAGCAAAGGCATCATGACTGAAGGAAGAAGCTGCACAGGAAGTGGTGGAGTGGGCTTGAACCTACCACATGGTGACAGTTGAACTCCTTCATGACAGAAGCCTCATTAAGGAACTCGATCCTCTCCCTCATGCTAGCCGACTCGTTGACCGTCTTGACAGCAACCCTGGTCTCCGGCTCGTCTTTGACCACGCCTTTGGCCACGCCCTCGTACACCATGCCGAACGACCCCTGACCCAGCTCCCGGCACAGGGAGATCTTCTCGCGGGCCACCTCCCACTCATCTGGTACATACACTTTACAGGAAAAACATTTTCAGTGGAGTTGAAGTGCATTGAGACAGTGGAAGCCGCAAGTGGAAGTCACTCACTTTCCGCGGCATTGAAATACTCCGGGTTCACAGAGGCGTACAGGACTCCATTGCCAAGCCGGTCGCTGTTCCTTTTTAAAATAGTCAAGTGTTAAAGGCGTCATTTTAGAATCAAAGAAAAATCACATTTTAGTTCATTAAAAAATGGCAGAAAATTTGATAAAATGTCTCAAACAAATTCACAGAAGTTTTAAAACTTTTAAAACCCCTCACTTTTATCCAAAGCGATTGAAAATGTGAGTAACAAAAACAAAAAACGACTTCAGTTGCTGAAGGTGCTGAGGTGGAGGTATGATTTTTAAGTCCAAAGGAAGCTGTGGAGGAGTTCAGTTTTGTAATCCTTTATTAGTTTCAGTATTTAAATTTTTTTGACTACTGTAACCTTCAATTTCAGCTCATTTTAAAGTGGAGAAAAGCAGGTTTGCGCTACAGTTGTAAAGTGTTCATGCAAACAACTTAAATCAGCAGATTCTGTTGCAGAGATGAGCGACTTTGAGTCGTTATTCAACTCTGTGCCAGTAATATCAGTGCAAAACCGCTTTGAAAATCCTCTTTTCTTTGCACAGAATCGGTCGATCGCGTAAATGGTCCAAGAGTTACGGTAGGTCAAAGAGCACGTGTTATTTAGGTGTTGCTGGCAACATCCCCGGTATTAAAGGGTTAATTTACAAACATCATTAATGTGCTGAAAGAGTAAACAATCCTAGCAGCCATGTTTGAAAACAGAAAATATCTCTGAGCACCTTTTTCTGTTGAGGGCGACCAACATGACGACCAAACAGCTGATCAAGACGACGATGATGATGGGAACAATGATCATGGCGTACAGCGCACTGTCGTATCCTGTTGAGACAAACTGTTAGTTTGCAGACGATTGAATGAGGTTTTTCTGCAGATAAAGCCCGAACGTGTGCATGTCTCACTTTCAGCCACGTAGAAGTCCAGCGATGGCGTCCAGGAGCCGTTGCCCGCCAGTGACGTGGCTCTCACTCTGACTGAATAGTTTCCTGGGCTGAGGTTGGTGAGCCGAATGCCCTGCTGAGTCTGGTAGAGCTGTCTGGATACACACTCGTGTTTCTCAGTCTGAGTCGCACAGAGAAAAAGATGCAAGTGCAGTT
This sequence comes from Oryzias celebensis, assembly GCA_014656515.1. NCBI lineage: Eukaryota > Metazoa > Chordata > Actinopteri > Beloniformes > Adrianichthyidae > Oryzias > Oryzias celebensis. The sequence goes on from BNCR01000003.1 coordinate 5,012,541, forward strand.
CAGCTGAGAGTCTGCTGCTTTTAATTTGAAGTTTTACAATTCAGGAGGGCGTCCCATTTTGCTTCATGATCTAATAATAATCAGTCCTGAAGCTGCAGAGTTTTTCAGGACGATCCTGTTTTCTGGTTATCTTTGTAGTTTCATGTTTTACAAAGTTTCCTGCGTTCTCGTTACCTCTGCAGCCAGTTTGTACTTGATCTCGTAGAGGAGGATAAGCCCGTTGGGATGGGACGGCTCGGGCCAGCGCAGAAACACCCAGTCTTTGTGGCCCTCCCAGGTCACCGGGCCTGGTATGTCATCAGCCTTTTCTGCAGGACCAAACGGGCAGAAAAACAAAACGTCAGCCATTTTCCTAAATGCCACAGACCGATCTGTGAACAGGGTCTTGTCGGGTCTGACCAGCTGGTTTGGTTCTGGAGAACACAAACTCGGCCGCGCTGCACTCCTTGACTTGTCGGTTGCAAGCATGAACGTCGATGCGGTAAACGGTGAAGGGCTGGAGGCTGGAAATCTGTAGCTCGCGCTCAGTCACGGACTGCTCCAGGAACTCATACTCTCGGTCAGCTGGCTCCGGCTCGGCGCCGCCAGTGCTGTTTCTAGCTGTGTGGGGAGGCGGATCGGCACTGGCGTTGCTGAAGGACTTGTGTTGCCCAGAGTAAGTGGAGTTAGCGATGCCAAAGACGTCTCTACGGCGCCGATCAGCCGGTCTAAAGGTGTGATAATGACAGAGAAAGGAGAAATGTAAAATAAAGAAATGATTTTGTCACATGTGACCTCAAAGGAAACTTTTGTACCTTGGCGTAAAAATAGAATTGTGCAGGAAATTCTCAAAGACTTTTCTGTAGGAGGCGTCAGCAGCTTCAGCCTCTAGGACTTCTGGGGATTTGGGACAGAGGCAGCACGGGCCTTTATTTGCCCCCTCGGTATCAGATTTTGTGGGTTTCGTCTCCTCTTCTTGGTCTCCAACCCCTTTGGCAGCAATCCTTACAGGGATCTTCAGCTCTGGTGGAGAAAGAGGAGAAGAGATGAAGTGCAGCAGCTGGAACGCTGAGCCCGTTTACATGGACGACAAAACCCCAGCCAGGTGATGAGAGATGCTGGGAAAAATCCAAGCCAATGGATGTTGTTACTCCTTGTGAAGAACAAACAATGAAAAGCAGCAACATTTTACTGCTGTTTTATCAAAGTTAGTAAAAGTGTGAGTATGCCAGCAGCCATGTAAACCAAGAACCGACCCGCTGAAGCTTAAAACACTTAAAACTTTAGTCAAGGCATACGTTTATTTTGTTGTAATAAATCAGAGTAAATCATGTTAATTTTCTGATGGTCAGATTTTAAAAGCCAAATTTCAAAAATCCAATTACTATTTTGTGGGAATTCCAAAGAAAAGTCTGATCTGGAAACTTTCAGAATAATGTTTTTAAGTGTGCTGAAGCAAAAGAAATATTACATTTTAACCGTTTACAAACATTCAGGTGAAACATTTTTTTCCTTTCTCAATAAAAGTTACAAGAAAAAAAATCCACTTTCAAACTTAAGAAATTATATATTTTTTCTTATTTTTAAATTTATTTTGATATTCTAAAGTAGGACAAGCTCTATTACTGAGATTTGGACCGCTGAGGCATCAAACTACATTGCGCTGGGCCTCTTTTGGGCTCTCCAGTGGGTGGTGGGCCCACATTGTTTCATTGGGCTGGACCTGACTGGTGCCCATGGAAAGGGCCCCAACTACCAGGCACCCACCTGCAAGCCCCAATCCCCGGCCTGGCTCCAGAGTGGGGCCCTGGCAACGCCAAGATAGGTGACACAACTGATTATCTGCTTTTATAAAAGGATTCTGAACTGTTCCTTGTAAGACAGAGATCTTTTTTTAGCAGAGACCTGAAGCTCTGCAGCTCTCTGTTCACATCCCGATTGTTGAGTGGAGTTTAGATCAAAGTTGCGGTTAAAAACCAAAGCAAACAGAACTTTATTTATAAACTCTCAACTGATTAGAAGAGCCAAAAAACTTCTAAAGCAACTTCCATCAGGATATTTTTTAAACCTCTTGACTACCTGAAGGAAACAATTGTCTGTTCAAAAAAATTTTCAATTTCACCAAAAACTACAATTTTCAAAAGCCCCGCCCTTTTACATTTGGTCCTGAAAAGCCCCAAATGTCCTCTATAGATACCAAAAGGAGGTAATTTAGTAGTATGCAATGATTGGGAGACATTCAGGTTCAGAAATGTCCTCTATAGATTTGTACTGCTGTTGGTCAGGAGGATAATACCACTTTTAATTGTGAAGAAATCAGAACATTCAGAACATGTGGAATATGACCAATCTCAAGCTGAAGTTGGTATATTTGATGTTATTGTCACAGCGGATACCTTTGGAGCAGTAGTTGTGCTGGAACAGTTCCCGGTCCTCTGCCTGTTGTTGCCATCTTATGAGGTAGTAGGTCCGGTTCCCGTTTGGTGAGACGGGGGGCAACCAGCGGACCACCAGCTGGGTGGAGGAGTTTGAGTACGCCCGCACATCCCGAGGCATGGTGGGCGCTGAAAGAGACGGCAAAACCCAGGAAGCGTTAGGACGGGGAGGCCCCGCGGCAGGAATGTCTTCACGCTGCAGCTGGATTTATTTTACGTGGCTTCATCGGATCCTTTTGGTAAATAAGGCTACTCTGTGCCTCTCTGCTGCAGCTGTGTTTATTTCCAAGCGTGTTCCTCATTATCTCTTTATGGCGTGTTTGAGAGAAACCCAGAAATGATATCATCCTGTCATGGAAGAGCCATCACACATGGATCTCAGGATTGAAGTGCAGCAGAGACAGTTTCCAGGTTGAAGCCAAACGGCTGTCAAGAGCAGCCAGAAACCAAACTTTATTAAAGGCAGAGGTCACTGGAGCGGCCAGCCAGTCCAGAACTGCGTCAGAAGGACTGTTTACACTAATTACCGGCTGTTTTGCCTTTTGGCATAAAGGGCAGCTTTTTCACAAATTGCAACGAGATAACCGCAGCACAAACACAGCAGAGTGCAGGTGTGGACGGGAACATTCACAGACCACCTATGAAGGACGTAAACATGTTGTCTTCCTCTGAAGCAGAGGAACAATGAGCTTCTTGATTACATAAGTTATTTTAATGCGATTGTTACCATTTCAATAAAAAAAAACATTTATGACAACTGAAGCCATAAAAAACAACTCTATTCTTTGTAAGGTCAAAGCGCCGTTTCCGGTAGCACTCACGTGACGGGCTGGTGCGGATGTACACCACTTTGCTCTTGGCTCCAGGCATGAACTTGTCCTCCACCATGAGGGTGACAGCTTTGACAAAGACGGCGTATTGCGTCCAGGGTTTCAGGCCGGACAGCAGAACCCCCGGGTCCGAGTCCTTTTCAGGCCGCAGCTCCACGTCCACCATGTTCCAGCTGTTGGAGCCACAGCCGTCCTGACCCTCAAACTCTGTGATGTTCTGAAAGGGTCTAGAAGGAATAGTAAACGCATCTTCAGCAAGATCTCTGCAATTTATGAGTCCAAGAGAAGTTGTTTGGTTGGAGATCACAGGAAACAATTTTGCCTTTGCACCACAATCTCGTGCTACTTAACTGGGACTACTGACAATTTAACCTTTTTCTCAAACTGAATTAGTTTATTTACTTGATAAAACTTCAGGGAATGTTTATTTATTTGGATTTTTATTTGACCTTATAAGACCTGCCAGGGAACTCCCTACACATTTTATTTTTGTTTCAACTTATAACAAAGCGTCTTTTTAGACTGGAAAAGTCTGTTGGTCAGAGTCTGCTGAACATGTTTTATCCCCAACCATGATTTCCAAAAATGGTTAGTCCGTAGCTGCTGCCACATGAACAAAGCTCGACACTCCATAGCCCGAATAAAACGCTGATGTCTCCTTAGATAGATGATGAGCACTAGTGCCGCGGCAAAAAATTTCAATGTATCTTGTTGTGTTAAACAGAAAGAAGGTTCCAACTGCTTACTTGCTTGAACATTTATTTTGTAATACAGCTGAACAGGCTTCTCACATGCGTCTCTGTTTCTAGATACGCGGCACGCGCCCAGCACTGCTGTGACATCATCCAAATGCACCCTAGAAGTTCTTTAACAGATGTTCACATCTGTCACCATGTTTTAGAATGACTTATCACGAGTTGGTTTCTGTTTATTTGCATAATTATGATTTAACGGAAACTGTAATTGATAAATTATGTTTTTTCAACATTTCTAGAATTTCGATAAAGTTTTGCGCATGTGTGTAATGGAAAGGCAGCTTTTGTTGCTACTCTGTTAACATTCTGTGATGCCCGGATCCAGTGGCCATTTTAGTCCATTTGTTCTCCTCCGACCTCAGAGCCTATTCAAACTGAGATGAAGAGCGCACCAGCGCCAAGTCCGACTGGAAAAGAACCGAGACCACCTCGAAAGAAGAGTCCCAGGTTCTGGACCAGGGTCCACTTGGGTGTATTCAGACTAGGGCTGGTAATGCACGTGATTAATTAAAAAAATTAGGGTTAGGGTTGTTTTCTTAGTGTACTACTGCAGACATAAAGTCTTTACAGTTCCGCTTATGTAAGTGTTGTGTTTTGTGCACACAAGTTAAACTTCTGAGTTAACAATTTATAAATGTAAACATTCCAATAAAAATGAAGGAAAAATTTTCTCTATTGTGATTAATCATGGTTAATCACAACCCAAAAGTGTAATTAATATGATTACTTTTTTAATCGATTGACAGAACTAATTCAGACTGAAAATATGTCCCAAATTTTTGGTAGAAGCAAACTTATTTAAAATATGTCCAGTCTGAATACACCCTAATCATTTAATTTATGTTCAAGTTTTACTTTATTAACTACATAAAACTCGAGGCATTGTCTATTTAATTTTAAAATGTATGGCGCTGATTAATGAGATGCTGTGGAGCCTTTTATTCACTACACTTCAAGAAGATATTTATTTGCTTGTTTTATTTAATTGTTTTTTAAATATATTGTTGGTGTTTTTTTTTATAACATAAAATTTTGATGCCAATATGTTCAGCTTCAAATATTGGCTTTATTGGCTTTCTTGTTTACCAATAATCAGTATCGGCCCTGAAATGAAAAAAAAAAAAAACACAGAATCAATCTCTGGCTAGGATTTCCCACAACCCTCTTTTTTATGGTCTTAACCTTTTGCTATGATGCAGAGTGGTGACAGTTCTGTTTACTAAACAGAAAAACTGATGTTTTGGGTTATTTCTGGCTCTGCTCCTGCATCAGCTCTTCCAACTTGGGAAAAAAAATGTTACCCAGTTAGGATGCTGCAGTCAGAAAAACAAAAACATGGCATGTACAAACTTTAAAGATTTGCTGCTATCATTTTTAGAATGACGGAGAAGTGAACTAATGCTGATGGGATTTGTGGTTTGAGCTGAAGCTTGACGTTTTCCTTTGATGATAAACTTCAGTGTTTTCAGATGCAGACATGTGTTTCACACATGATGGAAAAGTGCTGAAGAAAGCATGTTTGGTTGAGGAGTCGTGATGACAAAACTACAAAGAGTAAAGACACCAAGTCTAACAGACTTCTTCAAGGCGTTTTGCTCCATCTGATACTTCTGTCATCATATTTTAGGAAGGTGCCACAGAAACTTACGCCTCCTTGTAGTACACGATGAAGCTAATGAGGTCTCTGTAGTCTGGGGGTCGGTAGCGCTCCCACGTCAGGATGATCCTGGTGCTCTGGGTGCTGTTGGACTTGAAGCGCAGAATTGTGCTCTCACCTGTGGAGGCAGCAGGGAGTCAGAGAATACCTAACTGCTTCAGCATGTGTGCAACAAAGTGCGGTTAGTTAAATACCAACATATGGCGGAAAAGAGCAATAAACTCGAGAGAAAGTGTTTGCAAATTGCTCCAAACTAACTGCGGCTCACGAATAGGGGACGAAGTCATTAAAATGTTTGTGGTCTTTCGACCGGAGCTTATGTAGGCCCTTACAGCTGGCTCTGTCGCCGTTGTTTCGGAAGTCTGTCTCCTGAAAATGCTCCCGGATGCCCGTTTTGGTCCACATCTTTCGAATCTCAGACATGCAGAGCTTCGGGTTTGCTCTGAAGAAGAGCTTTCCTGTTTTTATGGTGAGGTTGTGCTGCTTCCAGTCCCAGAGGTACTGAAGCTGCTGGTTGTCGAACGCTGAGAAGGCGTACATGCTGGAGAGACAAACATGATGACGTCAACTTCAAACTAGAAAACATTCCTATTACTGAAATGAATCCAGCTTTTCTCCAATTCTAGCTGACATAAAAAAAAAAGAAAAAAATTGATTGGTACGATTAATTAATTAAAAAAAACTTTTTTTTTTTTTGTTGAAAAAAAAAAACAATCTAAAATAGTTTTTGCCTTTTCCCTGGTTTGTGTTTACTTTTTTTTCCCCCCGAGTAACACCCAGCCATCAAGGAATGACAGCAATCTGGGCCTTGGGACAGCCAGACTCCCCCGGGCTCGAAGACAAACAGATGAGGCAGGGAGTGAAGGACTGTGTGACCCTCAGAGCCTCGTCTGAGTCCGGTGAAGGTCTGTGCTGCATTCAAGGTCTGCTAAAAGTTTGTGAAATCTAACTGTGGAGAGACCGTTGATTTTAGGGGTGGGGGGAATAATTATTAGCATCAGTACTTAAAATATTTGCACCTCATCCGTTTTTTGTTTCAATGTTTTGGTTTATGTTGTTTAAACACATTTCACACACAAATGAAAAAAGTAGAGATACAAGAAAGCTTTAAAGGATTTCATATTTATAGGAAATAATTCTCTAAACTTGGCTGAAACTCTTAAAAAGTATTTGTCCTCTAAATATAAAAACTCATGACTGCAATATTTGTGTCAGTAGAGAAATTTTACAGATTTGTTTTAGACAAACTGGAGGAGCTTTCATCATAAAGGTGTTTATGAAACAGCATCTAAGCAGAACAGAACCTTTCAGAACCTTTATTGAGTCATTTTTGCTGCTGAACCCAAGAACTCTTTAGCTTAAATCCAGAAGCTGGTGGAAAACTTTTCTTTGTTTTATTGTACAGAACAGATTTTTTTTTGTTTAAATCAATAATCATCTCGGTCCTAAGCAACAGAGTCACCACTAATGCTTACTTTTAGCTTATTTAAATAAAATACAATGTTGGTTTGACTTCAAGGGCAACAGGACACATTTTGTAAGACATTTTCCAACATAACCCTGCTAGTTTGAGCAGGTTTTTTATTTTTAGATGTTTTTTTATGTATAAATTAGTATTTTTTTATTTATATTTTTGTATAAAGTACAACTTGTAATTTCTTAAGTAGTTTTAGTATAAAGTTTAAAGTAACTTCATGATCTAAATCACTAAAATTACACAAAAATGCAAAACATTCCGGTGGAGAAGCTTTTTTTTTTTTTGTCATTTTCATTCGCTTCTCTTGGATTTAAAAAAGATTAAATAACTGGAATGGATGATACCATAAACAGAATCTATTTATTGTTAGTTGTGAAGTAGAATAAACAACAAAAGTAGTTTTTTTCTTAAAATGTACAACTAAACGATAATGAATCTGATCAAAAATGAGCAGAATGTAAGCACAAAATTCAAGAAGGACTAAACACGCCTGCATCAGAGGTTAGTTGAGCCTTTAACTGTGTGTTTGCATGTCTGTGTCAAAAAAGATTTAAGATTCCGCTCGCAGCGAGACGGCGTCACAAGTGTTTATGGTCATACTCTTCCAGTAGAGTCTCTCCATCGATGTATCTGAGGCTGCGGAGGAAAGCCAGGGAGGTGAGGGTGTGGGAGTGGGTGATCCGTACATAACCCGTCACCCTCTGGATCAGACCCGTGAAGCTCTCCAGCTCAGCCACCATGTTGTCTAAACACACAGAAAGCAGCAAACACACAAATAAATGTATTTTATTCACCAGGTTTTACTGCAAGATTCTGGGTTTACAAGTCAGCAGAAGTTTGTGCTGAAATCATCCTGAATCAACATTTTCTTTGAAAGAGGATATTGTGCCAGCTCTCATACAGTTCGGTCTGTTTTAAGATTTCACTCGGGTTACACCTGAGCAACAAAGTTAAAAAATGAGAAGAAATTATCAAATTCAGATGTGAAAGAAGATGTGAGTTTAGAAGACAAAGAAGAAAAAGTTTAAATTTGAGATGCAGCAACTCCCATGGGCAGGCCAAAGTCTCCCTTGTCTGCTACAATTCTGATGCATTTATGTGCAGAGATGACTTTCTAAAGAGCTCTTGCTGCTCTGCAGAAAATATGTCTTAAAAAACGACACATGCTTTTTAAAATGTTGGCTAAAAACTGCATAATCATAATTAAAAGACCACTGGGAGAGCTTTTACAATAGAAAAAAAAAAACGTAATTTAGTGGGGCTTTACATGCAACATTTTTCTGCAATTATGGAACAATAATTACATTACCTGATGTGCATTTTTCTATACTCTACTATATACATTTATAGTGACTGTAAATCAGTGATCATAGACAGACATCGCAAAATCTTTTTCTTTAATTTTCAAGAACAGACTGCAATTATCCAAATATTCGGACACTAGTTAAATCTCTTACAAAAGTCATGAATTTATACTCAAATTCTTTTTGTATGTCATTAATCCACAACATACCAATAAATCAAGCATCACCTTGAAAGGGGAAAAAAACTCAAGAGTACATTTTTTTACACATTTGGAAATAAACTCACACAAAATTCCCAAAAGAGAAGCAAAAATAAACATTACTTCTTGTTTGGATAAAGAGGTGGCAGATTAAAATGGAGAACCTGAACCTGAGAAATTTAAAAAACAAACAAAACGTTCTCTGTTTAAAAATGACTGAAGGGAGTAACTCCTTTAGGGACAAATCAGGGAAAAAACAGATTTTCTAAATTTGAAGGGGAAAAAAATATTTTAGTTTTAAACTCAAAAGTACACACCGCAAACTTGAAAGACATATTGAACATTTGGGGAAAAAATGTTTTTTTTTTTTTTTTGGTAGCAGCTCCTGTTTTGTACTTTTTACTTCTATTTGTATCTTTTCTCTCACTCTTTGCTTCAGTCCTGAATTTTGGTTTTCGGTGTTAATCCTATTTTTACGTAGGGGTAGAGCTGGTCGATATGGCTCAAAAATTAAACCACAGATTCTCCGTTAAGACAAATTATTTCATTATTTTACAAAGAAAAACTATAGGTGTTATTTAAATGTTGAATGCAGAGAGAGGAGGTCACAACATAAGATAACATAGGATAAAAACAAGTGACTCAAATTTCTAATCAGTAATCAGGAATTTTCACAAGGTCTTTGAAGTGTTTTATTTTCCATCATAAATGAGTTGTTTCCCCTTTTCAGCACAGCTAAAAAGTGCCCCTGATAAATTTGAATTAACTGATTGAATCGATTAATTGCACAGCCCTATGTGGGGGTGGGGTTTTGAGCCCATTAGTTACTGAGACATGATTGACATTGGGTGATAAAGGGTTATGGTGACACTTTTGAGCTCAAATTTGTTTTTTAAAATGTTCTGTTCTTTTTTTAAAAATGTACAATTTGGTTTTCCATTCAATTTAGGCTCGTCCTGATTTGACTCGATGAACTGCTCGGCCCGGCGGCAGAGTTCTCTGTTGCTGGGATACTCACGGCCTCTGCGGATGTTGATGTGCAGGTTTCCCTTGATGACAGTGCAGCCTTTGAGAGACTGAGCCGCATCCATGGAGTCGATGACCTTCCCGTCGCAGACTTTATCACACAGACCGTCGCAGGCTGTGCAGTGCATGCTGGGGAGGACGGAGACAATAAACCAACACTTGAGCATTTAAAATGAGGTGAGGAGGTGTAGGAGAGTGAAGCATTTCTCACCTGTTGGTGGCAGACCGGGTGTAACCGGACGGACATTCAGGCATGCACTCTCCCCCGTGGATGACGAAGGTGTCAAAATCTGGGTGGTGGACTTTGGAGCAGACTTTGGCACTGATGCAACGCCAGCCCTCGAACCGGTAGGTTCCTGGAGGGCAGTCTGCCATGCAGCGGCCCTGGTGGAAATAATGCACGCAGGCCGCGCACGCAGTGTCACTGTCGGGAGCCGTGCAGCTGCCCAGGCACTGCGGGTGGCAGCACTTTCCCTCTGCGGTGCAAGCTCGTCTTCCACACCTCGGTGGACACTCTGGGGGGGAAAAATGTAAAAAAGAAAGGAAACTGTAAAGGAAACCGCAAAATTCAGTTTAAACCTCGATTTTTTTTTTACAGTTTTGTTTTGTTTCAATGTATATGATTTGTGCATTACAAAACAAAAACAAAAAAATTCTGAAAATCATTTTTTGATTGGCTAATAGGCAAGTAACAATGAAAAAAGACCTTTGAGTTGGATCATACTAAGCCTGGTGTAATGCAATAAAACAACAAATAATAAATCCATCTTAAATTTAGCACACTGGCATGCAGTAGTGATGCAACGATTCACTTCCCTCATAATTCGGTGCAGTGGTATAGCATACGGTTTGGTTTTAGACAAGAATTGTGGTGTCCCAAGAGATAATCTAAATCAATTTTTTTAAAATATAAATTGAATGCATCTTCATCCTTCTTGCTTCTACCAAGTCAGGTCAATAGCTGGCTGAAGGTAAACCACAGCGAGGGATGCTTGTTGTGTTCACTAAACATGTGATAACCCTTTGTTCAAAGTACTGCAAACAATACCTGAAAAAATGAGTATGGCTGCTTTTTTACCACAAAGAACACAATCTAAAATGTTAATGTTCAACACTGTTATGTCAAAGACATTTTGATTTTGTCGAATAAAATAAAAAGTGCTACTAAAAATACGGTTGTTGTTGAACGATATTTTCAATTAAAGTTTTAAATTCCAAAAATTAATGAATCTCGACAGAATCCATTTAGGTAAAGGAATTGGACTGTGTCATATCGCCACAAAGTTAGTTGAATTTTCGGTGTAAGGATTTATGGACCATGTCTTGTGATGTATATCGAAGCATAAGAGAAGGAAAGATACGCAACCCTACATAAAACCCATATCTTTAAAAAGTAGCACCAGATTTACACACAGAAGTTTGTAACTTTGTGTTGCTGGATGAATTAAACAGACAAACTTGAAATTTGAAACCAAAAATCAATAGTTTGCGATTAAATAAAACTGGTGTTATTTCATTTTTTGATGTAAAAATACAGCTGAGAGCTTTTTGTTTTGTCTTTGTGAAAAAAATATTGAAAAAGCTATTTGAGTAGACGAAATAAGATCTGAGACGCTTCGACCTTGGCCGTCTGATTCAGCTTTTTTTAACCACACCAAACAGAAATTCTTCAACAGAAAAAACAGCTGTTGTTGTGTTAAGAAACACCTGCCGGTGCCTGTTCTCCTGATTGTAAAATAAAGTTTTCCCTAAAGGCAACTAGCATTTTCCTACTTACCTCAACAGAAAAGGGGAAGAACAAAACTTGAACAAACTTCTGTCAGGACGCTGGTGGCTTCAGGTCTGAACAAATGATTTGCATTTACTGAACTGACATGTAAACACTGGCCTGCAACAAACTCGCAATACGTCAACAGGAGGACTGCTTAAAATCCAAACATTTCATTTCACTTCCTCTGAAAAATGTAAATATAGCAAAACAGATTTTCAACAAATATGGCTTCACAAAGGCATGGGGATCACACTGGGCTTTAGCGACAAAATCTCCAGTCCTGGTTTTTCTGAAGCCCCACAGCTCCAGTGGTTATGGTGTTCCTTTACATTGGCGGAACATGTAACTGATGACACAAAAAGAGATGGAGAGGAACAACACCACAGTGACAGAGGCACAAAGCGGGAGCCACACCTCTGTGTGGACTTTACTCTCAAGAACAGAAGAATCTCGGTGAAGCGGGATGGAAACACAAGCTCCTTTAATGAAGGAAAGCTTCCCCTTTACCTCACAGGTGAAACCACCGTTCAAACAGAGCAGAAGACACTACGGCTTTCAAGACTCGACATGATGGAAACAAAGCCCAGTTGTTAGGGGAAACACTGTAAATCACACCATTAAGTGATTAGCGTAAAGGAAAAGAAGTTAATAACTGTTATCTGAATGATGTCAGCTGTTTAGGTTAGCCAGAGGCTGTGTTTAAAGAGAAACCAAACACGGAGAAGTTTTTAGTGTTTTTTTTAGAAGATGTGAACAAAACAACTTCATTCAGCAAGTCTGTTAAAGAAAATAAAGAAGAAGCAGACAGAGAGCTGCTGTTTATTCCACATGACTTGCTGCATTAGTGCCATTCAAACAGATAAACGGCTGAAAAACATGGTCAGTGCTGCAGGGAGTCACTCATACACAGAAGGAAGAGCACAAGCAGATGTTTGCAAAACCCCACATTTATTGTGTCAGAATCCATTTGGGAGCGTGTGTGCAGCTAACAACCCCTGTCCTGACTGAACCTGCAGTCTGTCAGGTCCCAGCAGCCAGAGAGCAGACTGTTTACGTTCAGCAGGACGCCGCTGCTGCATTTCCCTGGCACAGAATGTTCTTTCCCTGCTGGCAACCCCCCTCCCCACCAACGTCCTCTCAACTCCGACTCACCCCGTGAACTCTCACGGCAGGGCAATGGGAACTGAGAAGCGGCTCTGGATGGAGAGGAGTCGGACCTCTGCCTGAAGCGGTCTGACAGTGAAGGGCGGAGTGAGGTGGATGGGTCAGCGAGTATGCAGTCGTGCAGATCAGCATTCCGCCGCATACCTGCAATGCATCCCGGCTTTTAGCCTGTGCGTTTACAGAGATTTAAGCCACGCACAGCTGTCTGACATTTTGCAGAGGAGCTGCTATTTCAGGGAAACCAGACACTCCTCACACTTTACTTTGTTACTCAGCTGCTGGGGAGGGGGTCATCATTTTAACTCTAAACTATGTGCCCTTAACTTTCTTACAGCTTTTAAATCCATCCTGTAGAAGTAGCAAATACACCTCACCTCTCCAAAAAGACAAAAGCACTCCAGATTAGACACTTGTGTAATCTGTCCGCCATCCTCAGTGATTTCTCCAACTGTTGTTTTATTGCTCCTCTAAACCCACAAATCTCTCAATTATGTGTGAGTATGCACCTTGCAGACAAGTGAGAGTCAGTCTGGATTGTCTGTGGTTCTTCTCTTAGAGAACGTCTGCACTTCACTTCTAAAAACAAACTGAGGGAAAACTTGAATGTAGGAGACCAGGAATAAAGTGGGCATAGAGGACACAGCAGGAGGCCTGGGAGGGGGCGCAATATCTACTTTAGATTTATAGTAGATATTACGTCTTTTACACAGATGGTAAAAGTCAGGAATGCAGACGACACAAACAAAAGTCATTTCCCAAAAGAAAAAGAACACAAGGCTTGTCTCCTGCCCTTCAGAAACATTTGTATTACCCCCAAAACTTCAATTTACAATTTTTAAAGACTCATAAAACAAGAGAGGAACTTTCCAGAAGAAACTGGAGACCAATGAAATAATGACAACAGTCAAACATGGTGGTGGTAGAGGGATGGTGTGGGGCTGCTTGGCCTGGGCAGGAAAATAACTCTGTGTCTAAAGTGAAATCCTTTCATAAAAATAGTGAAACAAAATGCCACAATTATTTCACCGAGCCCCTGCTAAATACAGCACAACCAACTACTATATTTAAGACAGAATTACTCATTTAAACTTCAAAAATTCAAAAATCTGACATGTTTCATTCTGTAGAAAAGCAAAACTCTGATCTTATAGGTTTCAATTAATGACTTACAACTCTATTATGAAAAGGTGTTTGCTGCAGGTTTTCTTGCAGGCTTTAAGGGTTAAACATATAGGATTGCATTACATCATCATAATTTATTTAGCCGTTCTGAACCACTTTTTTTTTAAATAAAACACCATAAAAGTGCTTCTTTTTTATGCAAAATTCCATTCAGTTACCACACAGATTGTCAAAACTGTAGCTCACTTCTTGGATTGGTCTGAAAGAAGGCCAAGTTGTCAGACTTCTAATCAACTTAAATCCTTGTTGGCAGATTATTTGCTGTAGTTAAATGTAAATCTAAACTGAGGAAAGTTACCAAACACAGCAGACTGTGCTGTTTGCCCACAAAACTTGCTCTACTCGACGGCTTTATGGTGAAGTAAGCACTAACTTGTTATATGAGCTGGTTAGCAATCATCTGCGACACAAACAACCCATGACCTCAAGCCACATGACCACCTTCTGTCCCCAGGTCATTAGGGGAATTTATAATTATGTTTTTATATTATATTTCAGCTGTAAATATATTTTAATGGCTGTTGAATGAGTTCAGATAATAGCTATAAGTGGTTGGGAAGTTAGCAGCTTTAATTGAGTGAAAGAACTCTCTTTTCCCCCCCATTCTGTCATAAGAGAGAAGTCTGGCTGTGGGATAAAGATCACGACTGTAAGTGGAAAGGCAGACCCGGGGCTTCAAGGGAAACAGAAATCCCAGCCCAGCAGGACAGTGAGCTGGGAATGCTGCAGCAGCAGGCGGGAGCTCAACGTCGCCAACGTTTCTAACTTTTACCACCAAACACATCGATCAAATACAACTGCCCCCCACGTGTGCAACCAAACTCTGGAAAGAACTTGACGCCAAACGCCGCGCTGGCAGAGCGATCAAAGGGACAGGTGGAATTGAAAGCTGGTTCCTGAGCCTCTTTTGTGCCCCCATCCCAGGCGTGAAAGGAACAGGATGTACCACACAGACAGACAGATGGCTTTAGCACTGTATACCGCTCAACAGTGGCTGATAAAAGGCAGATGTCTAGACTGATGACAGCACAGCTGGCTCACAAACACAGATAGAGATCAGCATTGGTTTGATTCCAGCAGCACCAACACAACGTGCTTCAGGTTTCGCAGCTTCAGCCCCACTTGTTGAAAATGTGCCCCCGTTTATGTCAACCCTGAACATCTTTTCAGGTAACCAGCCTCCTCCTCTGATAACATCTATGAGTCGTATACTTCAACTTTTCTTTAGAAGACCAAACTGCAAAACCAATTCTTTTTTACTATACATTAATAACTACAGCTGTAACGCTTATCTGAATACTCAGATGTCTGCGATCTGTTCCGGAAAAATCGAGTACAAATATTTATAATATCAGAGATGACCAAATACCAATCTTCATAAATATAGTAGAATGTAATAAAAATAACTTCTGATCTTCTGGCAATGCAGTTTTCACTCTAAAAATGCAGAATAATGTTGGATTACAAATATAGAAACTAAAAAAAACCAATGTGCTAGATTGTTTTTTTGTGTCTTTTGTGATGAAAAATTGACTGAAGTTCAGTTTATACTGATAAGTTCTGAACGGCCAATTTTGCTTTAAATTTCCACAATAGTTTAAATAAAAAATAATAAATGTGAAATTAAGAATATAACAAAAATCTTGTAATCAATTATGTGACATCATGCGACTGCTAGCATGGTGGAGAAGCAGCACCAGAGTGTAAGTAAAAAAAGTTCTTCTTAAATGTGTTTTTTTTTGTCTCCCTATTTGGGGTATTTCCACCGAAGATTAATTGAGTCTGTTTTGTAATCACAATACGCTTCACACCAATCTGGTCAATCACGTGAAAAGGCATCATATAATGGACCAGTTATGGAGAGGTTGGTGAAATACAGATGTATTTACTAAGTCTTTGTAGGTTTGGTTCAGATTTTCATTGAAAGAACTCAAAAAAAGTAAACATAAAAATTTGCTTATGTTTTGTTTAATGCTGAAGTTAACCAGGAAGTTGACAGAAAAACTTTTGTGTGCGACATTGTTTAAAAAGACAAATACAATTTCTTCCTTTCATCATGTGGTTAAATGTTTTTCAAGCTTTGATAAATGTGAACTCCTGTTCTAAATAAAAATATAAATGACGGTAATTACAAACATTTTAATGTTCATACATCTATTAACACACAAATAGCAACCATTCAAGTGTAATGTATTAGATAATAAGAATTATGGTTTGGTCTCAATATTGTTTATTTTGATTTGTGACTTGAACTGAACTGTGTAATTAAAAATACAAGGTTTTAGTAATAACCAGAGTAAAACAAAAGCTTCACATTCTAACATGCTGACATAAGGTCAACTGTATGCTGCTTTAGAACTAGCATTTTATGATTTGTTATTTACATGTGTCTGTGCCTGCTTCATTTGCTTTTGTGTTAAAGACAGAAGGGTAAAAAAAGAAATTCACCCTCAAATTTGTGAAAAAATAAAAAATACATTTGTGGGAATGCTGATGGGTAAATTTGTGTATTATTGTAAATTTGTATATTATTTGTTTAAGTGCATCTTTCCAATATTTCCATCAAAGTTTCTCTCTACTTTGGTTTGTGTTTTCCTGTCAGGTTTGCATTTTCTGGTTTCCTAAATAAGGGGGAAAAGCAGCTTTAGCAAATATTGATTAATCAAACTTTTTTTTAGCTCTAAAATCTGTTGATTTCAATATAGTGTACCTATAGTTTTCTTATCAACATATTTTTCTAGTTTGAATTTGAACAGTTGAAAATACATCAGTCAGCCACATTTCCAACTGGAATGTGAGTCACTCCGGCTGATGAGAAACTGTTCCAGTGGAGGTTTCCACGCTCACTGGGTTTTCCCATTTTTTGGGAATTTCACACAGTCCCAGTCCTCCCAGTGTGTTTCCAAAACTTAAGCAGATTTAGGCCACCAAACCACACCAGTCTAGAGCTCTGAGAAAAAAAAAGCTAATAATATTGTCGTATTTACAGTCCAGATGTGTTTTAGTCAGTGTCAAGAGTGGATATGTTTGCGGGCTCTACTGTTCAAAGGAGTCTGGGTTCATTCGTTGCAGCTTCAGTGTAAAAAAAAAAAAAAACTTTCCATTAGAAAACCCACTATGAGCTGGTCACCTAGTTCTCCTATCAGAGTCTGTGAGGAACCACCAACTGATCAAGTCTGACAGTCAGAGTTGGAGCTCGACAAACGGATTTTTGTCCCCAAGTAAAATGCAAAAAGACTTGTCTGTTTAATTTTTAGTGATTTTTTTTAAAAATCAGAAACTGTGAGCATTAGAATACAATCTCCTTAAAAAAGACAGAAACTACTCATATTTAGGACAATATATGCATTTTTGCTTTTTACTCCTAATGGAGAAGTAGTTTGTTTCAGAGGAGTTCTGGATTTTCACACCTGTCCACCTCAGTAAGACGGTGTCTTTTTTCCTTTGTGGAGATAAAGATCTGCCTTTCCTTTGATTTTATATCTAAAAAGACCCCTGTGCCTGTCACCATCTTATCACATCACAACCAGACAAACTGTGGTCCACTGGAGCATGGACCAAAATGATTTTCTAGGACCTGAAATGTGTGATGATCTAGAAAAAGGTCAGGAAACACGAGTTCTTCGAGAGACTTTGACAGCAGCTGAGAACATAAAGGTGAGTGCAGAGAACATGAAACACCTGAAGGAGCAAAACAAAAATATCAAATACAAGCATAAAACTACTAAAAGAATTCAAACTTTGTGAAATCATTCTAAAGCATCCACTTGCAAACAAACAGATCGATTAACGTCTTTAATTTCCTTGTCTGAGCTGCCGTCTGGCTCAAAACTGTGCAGCTGGATAGCTCTGATATTGTTCGCTGTTTTTTTTGCTACAGTAATGTTAGCTTGAGCTTGTGAGGTGAAATAAGCTATAGGGAGAGAGTGTAAAAAAAAAGTGCGGACGAGAAATTAACTGAGCTAACTTCTGTGGAAACAGTCCTGCCCACAACTCAAGAGGTGAATTTCTAATGAGCTCTTGCTGCTCTGCAGAAAATATGTCCAAAAAATATGACGCAGGCTTTTTGATTTGTGCCAAAAACTGCATAATCATAATTAAAAGACCACTGGGGACGATTTTACCATAGAAAAAATATATAGTTGGAGAGTGACTTTAAAGCACATAAAATTATAAACCAAATTTTCAATTTGTTAAATCTTCTTTGACAAAGTCAATTATCCAAAATACATTATAACACTGATGGGGAAAAGCAAAGACGCTATCAACAGTCTGTACAGCTCAGTAACTTTAATCCAACAATTACATGGAGTCAACACAAGAGCCACAGCAAACCCCAAAAAGAAGGGTCACAGCGTGTTTGTTCTTTTCATTTCTAACAGTCAAAGCACACGAGCAAACAGCCCAGCAGAGCTAGTCCAAACAGAGCCGCCAGTTCATCTTTAAGAAGGTGTTGAGAATAAACATCAGACAGAAAGAATGTGTGGCATCCCTCTGTTGACTGACCTGGAAAAGATACGCTGTGGCTCCACACTATCAGGGGGATGAGGCCAAAGGCTTTTGTTTTTCTGATTCCAGAGACTTTCACATTAAACCCTGACTTAAGACACAGCGTCTGCAACTCCAAGGAGACACAAAGCAACAGAACATGTCTGCCTCCTCCCTGTATTATGTCTACTTCTAAACAGCAGGACTGAACATCAGTTTTGGACTCAACACATTCTATACATGCCTCTTCGCCAACAGCTTTTTTCATCGTTAAGGACGAGGAGAAACATGGGTAAAATTACATATAAATGAACTCAAAACTAACACCTAAAAACCATTTTGTAAAGAGTGTAAAATACTAATGAATTTGGGTGAGGCTTGGAGAAAATGGTGATGACTGATCAGCCTGTTTTTGTCTTCTTCTGTGGCCTTTCCTATCAAAACACAACATGAAAAATAATGAAGAGCAGACAGATGATCTGATATCCAACAACTGAAGCTTAGAAAAACAATAAAAAAAAAAAAAACACATGCCCAGAATTACACGAGCATCAGGAGATGTTTCCTTCTTTTCTAACTGGTGCCAGATTTTAGTGTGATAAAAGTACATCTGGCTAAGGAGACAGAAACATAAAAGGTCAATTAGACAAAATAACTTTGTCTCTTCAAAAAACAACACAGACAAAGCATGAAAACTAAACAAAACTAACTATGAAAGTGTGCATCCCAGATAGCCTGGATGGAGGTCAGCATGATGATGATGAATGTTTAAGACTTCAAGACCCACTCCAATGAAAACTGCATTCTTGGTGTTCCTAACATGTTCTTGTTGCCTTTTTCCAATGTTGGAGGACAAACATATATATATATTTATAAATTGTATAAATTGTATATTATATAAATTGTATTTCTCAGTATTTATTTATAAACCTCAGTGAATCAGAAGCAAACAAAAAATGCAGTTTGAAAAAGAGCTTATTTGTGACAATTGTAGAAAATGCGTCCTTCTCCGCTCCTTTTGATTTATGCACTTGCAGACTGGTAATGTTAGGTTGGAGGTGTGAGGGGCTGTAAGCCAGAGGGAGAGACTGTAAACGGAGCGCTCTCAGCAACGAGAAGGGGAAAGGAGATGGGGTTACTCTGCACCAACAGTACCGCCCACAACCCATGTGAATTTCTAATTAACTACTTACTGCCGCTCTACAGAAACTATGTCCTAAAAAACATTTTCCTTTTTTTTTTTATTTTGGCTAAAATGGCATAATCATAATGAAAAGACCACTGGGAACACTTTTACAATTGTTTAGAAGATAATCAGAGTGAATCTTTAAAGAGTGTATTTGAATATAGTCTTTACCCTTTTAATAGACAGGGCTTTTGGAAACACGGTCACTGCCGTTCAAATACATAGATAAATAAATAATTTAAAAAAACCTACAAGTAAATGCACGTTCATTTTTTCAGTTTGCAAATAAAGATTTAAAAATTTCTGTAGCTGTTGAGTCCTAGAACAAACATGCAATATCTTCATTCTTTAGTTGTTGTTACAATCAAACTGAGAGCCTGACTTTTTTCATGTTTTGTTCTCAAATCTCTGTCCATTTGCTGCAGCCAGACACTCATTGAGGAATACCTGGACCTCAGCCAGTCACAAGTGGGCTCACATCTTTCACCGTATCTGATTGGTTTAGCAGTCCGGGAGCGTGCAACACAAGTACAGGTATCGCAACAGGTGATTCCCACACATCATGCCTGTTTGCATAGAGAGGTGACTTTCATGAACGAATACGTTCACATAAAAGCTCAAACAAGCTCATCCATTCAGATGCACATTTCACATGAGTTGTGAACACCCAATTCTTTCAAGTACCTCTATGAAAAAAAGAAAAGAGGAGCAGTACGTGAAGCAAGCGGGACAGGACCGGACATGGGGGGGCTACGCCGCGCCTGCAGGGGAGGCGCTTAGTCTTGTTTTGTCTTAAAATGTTTATTGCCCTGATTGCTGAGAGAAGAGAAAAATACCCTTGGAATCTGATGGAAGCAGGAATAAAGCAGCATCCAGACAGAAGGCTGAAAACACTCGGGACAACCATCAACCAGGATTCAAGGCCTGGATGTTTGAAACGTGAACCCGGGTTTTTTCTGACAACAGGCTCAAGCAAAAAATGAATTGATTTATGATAAGATCAAAGCCTAAGAGATTAAATGAACTGACACACTTTGAGAATAATGTTTGGGGTTCAATGTCTTGCTCAAGGACACACTAATATGTGGACTGTGGATGCCAGAGATCAAACTGTGTTGTTGTTTTTAAAGCATGTTTTCTACAGCGCAGCAGGCGCTCATTAGAAATTTGCCTCTGCGTTGTGGTGGGCGGAACTGCAGGCACAGAAGGTAGCCTCAGCTAATTTCCCATCAACACTTTGTTTACACTCCACTTTCTTTTAGCCCAAGCTAACATTAAAGTAGCAAGAAAACAGTGAGCAATATCAGAACTATCCAGCCGTACAGTTTGGAGCCAGATGGCAGCTCAGACAAGGAAAATGATCTATTTGTCTGCAAGTGGATGCTTCAGAATTGGAGAGGAGAAAGAGAGACTTTGACAGATGCTGGCTTTACAAACCCAAGCTTTTTTAAAAAGTAGGTTTTTTTATCTGCTCCTGATACAACACGATTTGAAAAAATACTAGAAACATTAATATTTAATTATTTTACATATCTCCTCCATTATGAGAAAATTGCTGCAAGAACATATCAAAACACTAAAAACACAGTTTTCATTAGAGTGAGGTTTTAAAGTCCCACTCCAACCATATTTTTTCTTCAGTAAAGAAATCTTTTAATTTTGCCTGGGATTTTTTTTTTTGCCAAAATCCAAAAGACTATTGTTTTTAAGACAGATTTTATGCCCATTTTATGGACTATTTGGACTTTCTTAGAACTGAAATGTGTGCCTTTATTGTGAATCAATAATTCATTTGATAAACAATTTTATGCTTTCATTTTTTTATAATAATGTTTTAGGGTTTGTTTTTTAATACAAAGTGAGGTTTTGTTTTTGGTGTTATTACAATACTAAAAGTGGGTGACGGGAAAATATGGAAAATATATAACAGTTGTATATGAAAGACAAACCTGTATCTTATGCCTGATTTTGTTCATTATGAATCAAAACTTAGCTGAAAATTAAAAAAAATATATGGGCAAATAAAAAAATGTAGATGTAATTTTCTATGAAGAGCAGACCAGAAATGAACAAAGTTCCACAGTGGTGGTTTATGGTGACTGCAGCCCTTCATGCTCGCTCTGTGTTGAAAGTTCCCCTTATGTTCCTTGGTCAGACGGAGTGAGACGGCTGTAGCCAAATGCTGCAGAAGCACACCAGGCTCATTCACATAAGATACCAAGAATTCAGTTGCCAAAGGATTATTGGAAAGCATGTCTGAAAGACTCTTAACTCTTCTGCAATCATAGTGAGAAGGACTAAATAAATGTTTCAGGCTAAATATGTCAAACACAGGGAGATTCAAACTTACACACAGCAGATCCCTCAGAGTCTCTGGTCAGAGCTCATCTCAACTTGATGGTGTTAACAGAGCACAAGCCACGGCCACAAAATTACAGTAGGCACTTGAACTCAGGCAAAACCAGAAATATTCTCTTCCAAGAATTCCAAGGCTGGGTGTAACTATTCACTGAAAGCAATCAGGATGCGTTTGGTTGACGAAGATGCCCCTTTCATTACCAACCTTGACAGCTGCTATACTATTGGCTTGGGATCTGTGAGAAGCAGTGTTCTTTTAGATGAAACCTTTGGGGGTTTCACATGTTAAACAAGGAAGTGTACAGTCAAATAAACTAAAGAAAACGCAATGTCACACACTTGTTTCAGATTTATAAAAAAAAAAAATGTTGTCAAAGAAAAAAAGCTCTAAAACTTTTTTGCTTTTTTTTTTACCACATCAAGCTTGCATTAGGCAACATTTATCCATTGAAACTAGCGACTTGAAAGCTTTTGCTTTCATTTTCAGATTATACATTTCTCTAATGAGCCACAGATATAAGGAAAACAGCTGTCAATAAGAAACGAAATTATAAATACAAAGTTGTGCACAAATTTATATTTTATTTATCAAAATAATTTTCCTGCCAGGGGATCAATAACAGTCTAAAAAATTTAATTCTGCCATTCTCATTCAGTTGAATCAACGTTCCAGGACTTGGTGTTTATGTCTGTGACCCTGTGACGTATTTTTGACAGTGATTTAACAGAAGAAATTTGTATTCAAGACAAGCAAGAGTTGTATTCAAATCAAAGCCTAATAGTATTCTAAACAGACATGTCAAACGTAACACTAAAGGTTGATATGAAACACAATGTTGTGATATCCCAGCTCTATCCAGAATGTTGTAACTTTACTTTAGATGAATGAAGGATTATCCACACTTACAGACCCTGAGAATCTCTAAGTAAACAAACCCCACATTTACAACTCCATCTTTTGTCCCACTTTCACACACAGATAAGGTTCTTAAACTGAATTTTTAAAGTAAGTGACTATTTCTGCTTTTTAATGTATGTTCAGCATAAGACAATGATTACTGCAAAATATTTATAATAGTTATAAAGAATTTAGTGAGAATTGACAGCACATTTCTTTTCAACAGTTACAGTGTAGACAAAAATATTTTCTTCCAGCTGAAGATACTGAGGTTTAAAATAAAATATATTATTAGAAATCAAAGCAATCTTAATCATCAAATCCAATCATTGATTTACATTTTTCTCCCCAGGCAAAAACTACTTTCATTTAGTTTTTGATGTAAGATTGATTTTTATAATTAGTGTCCTTTGATCAGTTTGAATCAACAGTTTTGAGGAAACCGTTGCTCCTTCCCTTCTTCTTCAACCACTTTATATTGGAATAATGAGTTGAAATGTTTTAATTTTGGAAAAGATATATATATATAAACTTACAAACACAATTGAAATCCATCCTGTTAGGTTGTTTATAAAAATGGTTGAACTATGTGCATAGCTGTTCTTTGTTCTACCACTAGGAGTCGCCAAAATTTAAACTTTCAAACTCTAGAAAAAGAATAATTTTAACTTAATCTTAACCAAGCCAAAAATATAGCAATTATAAATTAATTGGCTCAATAGAATACAGAAAATCATCAAATACAAACACTAAAATACAAAAAATGGAAAGTGATGTCTAGTAAATGAAGCTAGCAGCAAGTTAAGCAACAGCCCTGAAAACCCCTTTTGCCCTTAGAGTAGTAATCCCTTGGACCACGGGATAACTGTAGACACAAAAATTCCTTCCAGTAAATCCCAGATCTACTTTGTACTTTAATGATGTGCTTTCATCTCCTCCGGAAAAACATCCTCAACACCGCTCGGTGTGTGCAGGTTTGCAGGAAAGGAACGTGTTTGCCTCCCAGCCTGCACAGACACGACTCTTCCTCAAGGAGTTCTGAATGAGACAGAACACCCACACCAGACTCCGAAAAACAAACGAGGGAAGTAAACACGTGAGAATGCAGGCCTCCTCACCACAGCTAAAAGGAGACCTCCCCACAGATGAAAATAAAGCTTTGAAGCTCCTTTTTCCTGTCACTTTTATGAGTATGTGCAGTCTAAACGCATGTCCTGATATAAACTCAATAAACCTCTTTTCCCTTCAGTCACGTATTGATCCGTCGGGTGACTGGGTCTAGAAATAAAACGCCTTTGAGTAGAAGTTGACTGTGGGGCTCTCACACACTTTTAAACAATAGATCCCAGATTAAATTACGGGATCTCCATCCAGAGCCGTATCGCTGCAGGGGAACAGAACTGGCGGCCACACGCTCCTCTACGACTGCAGTTTTTGCTGAGAATATTAAAGTAAACACAGTAGCAAGTTTCAAGATCTATTATGTGAAGGTAATATAGTTGAACTGCCAGAGCCCGTTTGGAAGTAATGAGCACCATTTGGTCAGCGACCTCAAACACTCTGGCTATTAGCCTTCCTGGCTTTAATGATGTCTGGCTTTAAAACCGCCAGATTTCTCCAATAAATTACCTAATAAATAGTTGAAGAATGTAGCCTCTGCAGGCCGAGTGCTTGTACTCCTGCTGTTGGAAATCAATTTGGTTTTAAGACAGCGGGGGCAGAAACGGATAGCTTGTTCTTCCCAGAACTCCCTCTGTGCAAAGTACACTTCTGAAGTATCTTCATGTAGTAAATTTCAGCCGTTCCTGTTTGTAACTTCTACTAAGAAAGTTTGTGAAACACAGATTCTCACAAGGTGGGAGGGAAATCTTTGACTGACTGTTATACATAACTCAGAGAAGGCGTAATGACATGAATCTGAGCAAATAAATAAGAGAAAGCTTTAAACAGTTATGCAGTCATGTTAACACATCACAAGAGTATCTATCCAATTTCCTTTTTTTTACTTTAAAAGCAAGGCAGAACTCTAAACCAACTTGCTGCACTGGTGCGAATAACTTTTTTCCTCATATACAACCACAAAAAAGTAAATTAGTCAACAATTTAAGGCACATTGCATTTAACAGCAAAGTTTTACAGGGTCACTTCTTGTTCTTAAACTTCTGTTCATTTGCAGCTGCCGAAAAGGAGAGGTGACACTTGAGCGGGGCATATATTGTGGCATGAAATGCATTTTATAGATGCTTTCTAGAGCTTTATCAGTGTTTCGACCTAAAATGTCTTACAGCCGTCACAATTTTTTTATTTGCAACCATTGTCTTCCTGCAATCTTTAAAATGAACACAGAGCATAATATTATGGGCTTAACTGTATCTGATACAGGAAACCGGTCGAGTCATTCTCTTGGACATGAAAAGACCTCAACACCGCTCGGTGTGTTGTAGAATTGCACCCCTCAGAACATCCAACTCTTCCATGTAGTTTACAAAATGATCAGCAGAAAGTTAGACTTTGGTTCATTCATTAGCCTAAAAAAGATTTTTATTTATTTTATTTTCCCCTTATCTCCTTCCCTCGCTGACTGCACTGAAATTCACATTAAAACAAGCTGCGACTGACTGATGTCAACTTTTAGACAAACCCCCCCCCAAAAAAAACGTAAAATTTGAACTTTTTCTTAAAACCTCAGTGGCCACCACGCGGCATATAAAAACACGACTACCACCCCCCGATTACAAATGCCGCCATGAGGCCACCTGCAGATTTTGCTGAAAATTAAGGTCGCCACGCAGTGTTATTTTGGGACATGTGAGTGATTTTAGTTGAACTCCAGAACCCTGTGAGGGAACCCTTTTCATTTTCAAACTTAAACAAAAGTCTTCCAGCCCTTCCTTCAGTAAATACAAATCATGATAAAACTGACAAATAGATCATTCTAACATTCGTAAAAGAAATAAGAAACAAAACAGAAATCATAGCAAATTTATTTAAAGGCTCGAGTGTGATCAAATAAGTTACAGGAATGCATTAGCTTGTCATGTCATGGAAATAATGTGAGACTATCAATAGATTACAGACTAAACTTTCATAAATATGTAATAATCCCCGCAAAAACATTTTCTGACTGTAACAGCCAAATCGGAAAGTATGGTAAAAGTGTAATCAACTGCACTCCATCTGGATGTAGTTTCAGTGGAGTGATTTAAACGTTATACTATAGGAGTCAACATCTGTTCCATAAAATTAACAGCTTCCAATTCAAATTAGTTTATTTATAAAGCACCAATTTACAATAATAATCCAATTCAGATGATTCCAACAATGTCAAATCATCTGAGAAGTTTTTAATAACACCTTATATACTGCAACAGATCAGCATGTTGCATTGAAGTTGTTCCAGAGTAATTCACTGTAAAAAGTGGAGTGCATCTTGATGGCAAACAGAAATATAGAAGAAACTGTTCTGCTTTAGGAAGTTTGTTATCAAAGGTCAAATCAACACCAAAAATATAAAAACATCCACGCATATGATTGCAAGGGCCAGCAACCACAGAAACAACACACAGCCATGTCATCAAATGTGAACTCAATGCTCCATATCATACTTTGTCTTTTAGTAAACAAGAATAGGCATTTCAAATACAAAGATTCAAATTTAAAAACAGCAGTTTGAATCTCCATCTTTGTTTTTGTTTCATGAACTCCTAAAAAAACCACTAAATCTGCAGAGACCATCTTAACTTTGAGCCAGAAACACTCCTGAGGTAACAGGTAGCAGCCACAGCTGCTTATCAAGTCGTTACGCTCTGCCACTCCTGTCCAAAAAGAACAAAAACAGCAAGACTGCTTGCAGTACGACTCTGTCCTTTCACTTTTGTCAAAATAACACACTTTCAATGATTAAAACAAAAAATCATATAATGTAATATTAACCCTTTAACATCAGAGACGTTGCCAACAAAACCTAAACAACACGCTCTTTGACAATCAGTAATTCTTCAGCCATTTATCATAAATCAGCTGACTGACGGGCATATTGGCTTCATGCAAATACTAACTAAAGTGCTGCATAACGACACAAAGTCACTTTTAGCTGAGACTGAATCAGCTAATTAGCTGATTAGAAATCAGTTGATTGCATAAACATTACTGTACTGTAAAGTGTTGCCTATCAGCACAAGCATGCTTCTTTTCCACTTAAGAATCCACTGGAATTATGTTGATTGCATAAACAGTTGAAGAGTTACGGTTGTAGAAAGAATGTCAACACTGGAGTCAAAACTGTCACATTCCAGTCCACTCATGCGCAACGTAAGCTAAGATGCAGCTCACACCTGAGGGTCTTTGATCCCAATCTAAACCCTCAAATGAGTATTATTTATATTAAAACTACTTCCGGTAAGTGTTGTGTAAGTCATGAGGCTGGTAAAAATTTTTAAAACATCGTGATAAAAGTTTTCACGAGTTTTACGAACAGTGCGCGGTGAGAGTCCACCTACCCTTCTGACATTGATTGGAGTTCCAGCAGTGGTACCTGTAGCTATTCCGGATCATCGCCTTTCTGCAAAGAGGGTTGTTCTCCGTGACGCCCAGACAAACGTCGCTACACTCCTTGGACTGCTTGTTTCCAGCGATGTAATTGTTGAACTCTGCATCCATGATGGAGGACCAGTCTATGGAGTCAAGGTAGCAGAGCTCTGGATTCTTCTCGATCCGGATGGCCCCGCGTGTGATGTTCCTCAGGTTGTACAGCCCAATGTCTTTCAGGCTGGTCATCTCAAAGATCACCAAAGCGTAGTTGTAGAAGAGATTTCGACCCCGTATGACGGTGAGGTTGGGAAAGAGCGTACTCAGGCTGTCCAGGCCAGACACTCGGAATAGCAGCAGGTAATCAGTGATCATGGTCAGCTTGGGGAAACTGAGGGAGCGGAAGACTTCCTGGTTGGCGTTGTTATTTTTGTCGCCAATAAGGAGGATCTGCAGGTAGCCCTCCACCACTGTGCAGTTCTCCAAAAGCCTGAATTCGTTGATGTCATTGCCAATATCGATGCTGGGCCCACAAACTGCAAAGACAAAAACAACAATTTATTCTTTGATCTGTAATTGACCATCATTCAGTTTCCACTAGACGCTCTCCTTAAAAAAGTTTTCTTACTTTATAGTTTATATAAGGTATAGAAAGTGCTTCTAATTTTTCAAGATAAAAAACCTTTGGTCCGTGAGAGGTTTGTTCAATAAACAGTGTACTTCTCAGGAAAATTTCTGCTCATTTTGCAGTTTGGATAAAGTTTAGTTTGAATCCATCTTTACTGTCCACTGTCATAGCAACAGAGTTCCAACGTCTGCAGCTTTATTTTTACTCCTTCAACTAACAGTCCTATGGAAAGCAATGACTGTAAGTGAGACATGTTTATTAATTCTAGATGTGCAAATTTCTTAATACCATTTTCTGTTTTGTAGTTTTACTCTATTGTCGACGGAATAAAAACGTCTCTGAAGCGAGGAGTTTAGCTGGCTGTTTCCTTGTGCTAACACGGGGCGCACAATGCACAAGAATAGAACAAATAGCTTAAATGTTGACATTACACTTGACCTGTGCTTTTATTGCCAGAACATGTTTGCCTTCTAGTTCAGGTCTTCAAATGCAACATAAGGCAGAATAAACACTTGACAGCTTTGATTTGAACTCAGGTTAAGAGAGCAATAAAGGCTTGATTGCACTGCTCTTCTTGCTCACGTCTGTCTTAAAAGCCCAGTGTTGAGCTGAAGAGTTTACTGAGCTTTCAGAAAACAACATCAAAAGGAGACATACAACATAATGCATAAAAAATGTGCCAACAAAGCAGAAAATAAATGATATATGAGTTTTAGAAGTACTATAGAAGCCCTACTCTTCTGATCTCAAAAGACACCAGGTTCTCATTAACAACCAAAAACAGATTTTTGAACTGTATGGGGGGATGAATAAAGCTGCAAAGATAAAGTGTTTACATAAAAATGCTATTAATCTAAGCACGTTAGCCAAGTACAGACCTTTTAGAGTTCTTAAGAAAAATGGCAAATCAACAATGAAGCGTTTTAAGAAGAAATTAAGTGGATTTTAAAGATCATCACAGAACAGCTGTATAAGTGCTGAGGGTGACCACTGTTAGAACCCAGTTCTGGATATAATACAAACAAATCACAGCATTGTGCTAAAGCACAAATATATATATATATATATATATATATATATATATATATATATATATATATATATATATAAGTTACATTCTAAAAGTAACCTGCAAAGTATTTAGCTTTACCTTTGTCTCTTGTTTTTCGCTCTCAAAGATCAAACCCTCGTAGAAAAATAAGTCCAGTATTACAGAATAAAAACAAAGATCTGATTGCGATCAAAGATTGATGTAAATTTGGCAAGCTGAACGTGTCACCTCTACTGTACAAGGTAGGCACAAATGAGATTGAAAGTGGTGTAAAGCCAATCACAACACTGAATACAATCAACTTTTAAAGGGGGGAAAAAAGCATGCAAAATTAGACTAAAAATAAAAAAAAGTGAAACAGTGAGGTCGCAAAAGATGAACTTAAAGCAAGGGACCTCTATATAGAACGCACAGGGGTACCAGTGTAAAGTGTTCTCTCGTTTATAACGAGCCACGTTCTAAAAATAATCCACGATTGGTGAAATTTGGGAGTCATCTTTATTTTTTTCCAGTTATAATTAGATTTTTTAAGGCTGTCAAATCTCTCGCTACACACTTCATAGCCTTTTTCAAGACAATAACATTTTAACACTCTCTTGTTTAAACTCCCACAGTTCAAATCTTTATTTAAAAAATCAGTATTATAGAATAAAATTCAAGATCTTAAAAGATTTATATAAATTTGGCAAATTGAATTCATTTTGTCCATGGGGAGGAGGGGATTAATTGCCAGTGTCTATAGCCAACAATCAGCGAGACTTCGAAAGGTGAACTGTCTTATAGCAAGGATCACAATTTTATTCTAAATGTTACTATCTGCATTAGAGCCCCACTACCTTACCTGCTAATAAATAACTATATATCCTCACACTTTCCTTACTTACACCTCTTTTCATTTCCTTTAATATACGTTATATGCTGGTTTTGCTTGCATTTTCTAACTAGTTTTTATAACAAATGTGTCTGTATTTTGGTTCATTTCCTCCTTCATCCTCCAACAACAGCTTATTAAGGCAAACGTTTTCTTTGTTACTGTTGTAGTTCTTTCACTCCACTGTCGCTTCATCCATATTCAATCCTAGATGTTTTCTACACAATAAAGGTTTAACAGTTTGACTTAAACTAAAATAAAACAACTAAGCTGATAGAGAAGTGTGGTGACAATTGTCAAACTTTGCCAACAAACAGGAAAGAAAACGAGGTAAAAAACAAAACAGGGGAGCAGAGTGTCACCCACCAAACACACAAACACACAAACGCACATACACAGGAAGTATTCACATGAATTACTCTATGTTCTGGTGGATTGAAGAATTTGCCCTGAGCAGAAGTGAAATGTCTTGGCTTCGGATCAAAGGCTACACAACAAAGACACTTCCCTGCTCTCTCATGCGAACAAATTGCAAAAACATGTATTTATTAGCTTTTATGTTCAGTAAAGAGTGGAATTGTTCCACTTTGCTTTTACTTAAAGCCCTTGAGAAGTTATTTGCTCAATATAGCAAGAATACTTCGATTCTATGAAACAAAGACATTCTGTAAAGCAGAACAGCCTTTAAAAAACATGTGCTTTATGTTACATGGCCTATTCATAATGCATACCTGCATGTGGAAAAGTTTGAGGCAAGCTGGAAAAGACTGCTGATGATAGTAGGAGTGTTTACTTTTGGAGCTTCTTCTCCCACCTGGTTGCAGTGCTCTAAACAAAGTGCAGCCTGAAGCCACTGACACATAGAGGCCGTTATCGCAGATCACTGCGAAGAAAGCGCAGACTCCCCTAGCCTGAGGGCACTGAGTCATGGAAAACTCACACCAACCTGCTCTAAGGTTGTCACACTATCACACTGAAACTGACCTAGAAAGCTCCATGCTGCAAAACGACGCAGTACAGGAACCAAGATGGATTCCCAGCTGTTAAATGCCAGCTCTACTCTTAAGTGTTGGCATCTCAGAATTAGAGATTTCAGTGAATAAAAAGGGAACTTTTAAATCATTAAATAATGAGACTACCACAAACTTTAATTCATGTATTAAGTCCATGATGTGTTGCAATACAAACATTTATCTTCTAGGAACTACTTCTAGGCTAGTTTTAAAGACCCACTTGGGTGTTTTTAATATGTTCTTGTAGGGATGGGCGATAAAACAATAGCTATCGATATCGTGACAGTACCTTTTCTCGATAGTAAAACGATGCTATCGCGATAGACTTTTATTCTGAAGGGATTACTCGCCAGTCGCGAGTATTTTCTCCTCTGCGAGTAACAGTTTGAGTCATCACATGGAGACTAAATATTTGTGTAAACTTAGTCATGTTTTTTAGCTCTTCTGGTATATTTCATTTGTCCACTTTTTGTCTACCGTCTGCATGCAAGGTAAACAAAACACACACGACGCAATACACAAAATCCCACCGCTGCAGTCACTTCATCAGTGCAGCATTTAGTTTGGCTGATGAAACCATGGAATAGGTCGTGATTTATAACAGAATCCAGTCAGAACTGAAGGATAAAACTGCTTCAATTACAGCAACAACAAACGGGTTAATAAAATGTGTTGTTTTGGAGACCGCCTCATTAAAGCCGCAGCTTTAATTTCAATAAAGACATATAAAGACAATAACCCAAAATATTACCATTTATAAATTACTTTTATGCTATTTCATTTTCTTGTAGAAAAAAAAATCAATCAAAAAAGTAAAATGTCTAAGGTATCTTTGTGTAAAACAGTGTTTGCATTTGGCTGATAAAATATATGTTTGGCCGGTATTTTTGTTTTTTTTTTTAATCAGCCGATCAACTTGGCCAGTGTTTCAAAAATTAAATTTCGGTCCATGTGTGGAGGTATTTTAGTTATTTAAAATCCCACAAAAAAAGAGAGTACTGTACTCTGCAAATTGTGCAGAAGGTATGTTCTGTCTAAAACTGGAAATACCACCAACCTTTTTATCACCTGAATCAGTGCCACCGAGCATGCTCAATCTCAAACTGAAATAAACATTAATTCTGCAGCAAAAACAACAAAGTTCAGACCTTCACAGCAGCAACAGTCGAAACTATGAAAATAAATTCAGAGAATTTGCTTTTAGTTTTTAGCTTAGTCACAGGATGTCGACAAAAATGCTTGTCAATTTTATGTTTCTTTTGTAAAACATGAAAACATTTGAATTTTTGTAGAATTAATGCTTTGTTTTAAAATGGAACTAATGAAGCAGTTAAGTGTTCTGTTTTATTCATGCTCTCATTTGAAATTTGAATTTTCAATTTAGTTTATTGAATTTATTTTAACTTTTTTTTTTGTTTTCTGGGGAGAAAAAAACTGTTGCATCATGTTCCTTCAATGCATCTGTTATGTTTAAAGCATGATAGGAAACAAATATTTAAATCTAAATAACCTGCTGATGATTACACATTTTTCCACAGAGCATTCAAATTTGGCAGATACAGTTATTTGGTATATATTGTGATATAAAAAACAATATTGTGATATAAAAAATTCACTATCGCCCTATGTTCTAGTGGCATTTTTCTGATTATGGAGGACATATATTAAGAAAAATAAGCTTAAAATAGTGTTTCTGAGTATTTCAATTAGTTGTGAATCAGGAACAGATGTAAAAATGCTGTTTGGATGAGATGATGTTTGTTACGTAAGAAAATACACTCAATGGACCAAAAGCTCCCCGCTCTACTCCATTCTGATGCATCCACTTGTAGATGACTAGATCCATGTACATCTGAGCTTTCCTCATCTGAGCTGGCTCCAAACTGTACAGATGGATAGCTCCAATATAGCTTGCCATTTTTGATGCACTGCTAATGTTAGGTTGGATGTATGAGAGGCTGTAAGCTAGCAGGAGGACATGTAAACAAAGAGCTTTCAGCAACAAGGTGGTGGTGGTGGGGTGGGGGGGTTTGGGTTAAATTGCTCTTCGCCAACAGTCTTGCCCACAACTTGGGCAAACTTCTTATAAACTACTGCTGCTCTACAGAAACTGTCTCAATAAACAACACAGCTCTTCAGACTTTGTCAAAAAAAGGAAAGTGATCCTTAAAAAACAACTGGCAGCACTAACAACTGGGCTAAAGATGATCTGAGTAGGTCTTTAAGTCTGCAGTTACTTTTATGAAGATCATTGAGTTAATGAAGCATCAACATATATGATCAATTATTTATCAAATGAAGAAAACTGCACAAGGCAGAAAAGGCAACACCTCAAACACAGAAAGATGATTGTTTAGATTTAGAGAATCTATTTGCACGGGTTTTCTAAACTGGTTTACATCTGCACCTTCCATTTTCATCCAGGTGGAAGCTACCTTTTGTCTCGCTAGATCTCGCGAAGGTGGGTCAAATAATAGGAAACAACTAATAGATAGACTGGAAAAGGCACACCTTTAAGTACACCCTTAAGCCTCGTTTCCACTGAGCGGTCTGGTTCGGTAGGGTCCAGTTAATTCTGGCAAGCTTTTCCACTCAGTCAGGCCTCGCTTTCACTGAGCGGTTTGTTTTCACGGCCCCCGTACGTGGTGTAGACCGCTAGCTTGACATAGAAAAGCAACAACAATGGAAGTCATCCAGCAGCTCATCTTTTTATTGCTTCACTTCTGGTACATCGTGTGTAACAGGAATATATTTGTTGTTTGAAAGAAGACTGAGTGACTAAGCTGAATACTGCGGTAAATAAACGTTGGAAACGTTAGTTTAAATAAGCGCTATATTGGCACTTTCTTACGTCGTCGTCACTTTTTGCCAATCAACGGGTGGCTGTAGCGGCTCATGGACCTAAAACTGGTGAGGCCTCCCAAGAGGTACTGTTCAGTACTGTTAAATGGGTCCCTTTTACAATGAAAAGACTCAAAATACCCAACCGTACCGTACCACTCAGTGGAAACGAGGCTTTATTTTCAAAGAGGCAAATTCTTTTAGACCTGCTCAAACTTTTAACTGTGATATTCTTCCTTGTGACATTTTTAAAAGATAGCCTTGCATTAAGGTCATTAGCTTTCATTTTAAATACATTTTCTCCTTTACGAATTGATAAACAAAAGAGAAATTTCTTGGAAACTTCAGTGCATTTTATTGCACATGGCCATTACCACATTCACTGAGAGCAAAGCCAAAGGAACAAAACAGCAAAACTCTGTTACAACTGCTAAAAAAATAAAAGTTAGAATAAAGGCATTACAATTCAACGCTGAAGGTCCAATTTTCTAGTACCTTCAGCATATTTCTCCCAGAAGTGAGCAGAGGCTTCTACCACTGACTTGTAATTTTCAGAGCAACTTTTCATCCCTTCGCAAAAAATCCATCCTGCTTTCCATGCCCCCCATCCCACCATGACTGACATGTTTTCAGTGGAGAAAACAACTTCCTGCTGCCTGGTACATGTGTGAACAGGCACCTCCGCACAATGACCCAATTATGCAGACATTATCTGAAGATCATGTGTGAGAAAAGGCTTTTAACGAGCAGTTAGCTTTACCCAGAGATTAACCAGTTCACAGTTTATGAGTCGCCTCGCTTCACAAGTGGTTCTTGAAAAATGATTCAGTTTAGGACAAAAGACAGCAAAAAAAAAAATTTCAATCTTTTAAAATAAACAAAGGTTAAAATTCAGATCTTTTGGTCCTTTCGTGTATTTTTTAAATCATTTTAACTTTGAGACATGTTGAAATTCTTATTTCAGGGCTTAAAGACACACTTTCTTTGTTGAAATGAAATTTGGAAATCACACAAAATAAATCAAAACAAAAAAAATGTCCCTGACCAATTTCAATTTGTCCAAAAAACATATGATTTGTTTTTTTTTATGTTTTTTTTTGTTGCTTTTTTACTGCTGAAAAAAACCACTTAATGTGACTGATTTGTTGTAGGTAAAAACTAAATAAACTGAAAAATATTGATTTTTATCTACCCCTTAATACTAAAATTAAAATCCTCTAGCAGTCTATGACAAATAGAATACAATATAAAGCTCTAATTTTTTGTCATTAAACATAATATGTTGCGGATGAATTACATGTATTTCATACTAAAACTTTTTAATCAGTCAGCTTTGATGATGCAGAAACTTTCCTTAAAAGTTCATTTTGTAATAATTTTATTGTGTCATTTTAGCTTTGAACTCACAATGCCTTTGTCAAATCCCTTTTAAAATTTCCCATAATAAATTTAATTGAAAATAATTAATCCTATTTTTCTCATCAGAAAAAAAATCAAATGCAGAAAATTCAAACATTTTTCTGTTTAACCCTTTAACACCAGCACTTTAGCTCCAGTATTTACATTCTTTTGACTCTAGTAACTCTTCAGCTGTTTAAAATAAACGTAAATCAGCTGATTCTGTCATGGAGAAAGTCTTCCTTCTCTGTTTCAATGCTAACTGATCCACTGGCAGACAAATAGATATAATGTTTTTATTTTCCTCATTTGAGCTGCCATCTGGCTCAAAACTGTACAGCTAGAAAGCTCAGATATTGCTTGCCGTCTTTTTTTGCTACCCTAGTGTTAGCTTGGGCTTGTGAGGTGCTATAAGCTTGCGGGAGAGAGTGTAGACAAAGGCATGTTGGGAAATTAGAGAGGCTGACTCAACACCCCAAACTCAGATTTCTAATGAGCTCCTGCAGCTCTGCAGAAAATATGTCTTACAAACAACACAGGCTTTTAAATGTTGGCTAAAAACTGCATGATTATAATTAAAATACCAATGGGAATGATTTTACAATGGAAAAAATATATAGTTGGAGTGGGACTTTAAGTGAATGGATTGGGGGGGTTTAAACCACCAAATGGTTCCCGGCTGTGTCTGCAACTCACCGCTCCCCCAGGGCATGGGTCAAATGTGGAGAACAGATTTCACCCACCTAGGTTTGTGACAACTAATTGGACTTTAAATAGTATTGGTCACTTTTGGAGTCTAATTAACTCAGCTGGACTAGAATTGCATTAAATTTTCACATCTTCATTTGGTTTGGTTTTAAATCAAACTCACCTCAAATGCTAAAAGTAGAATTGCTACTGTAGTAAATAAATATTTTATTTTAATGAAGTTGTGTGTATATTTAGAAACTAAGAAGTTCCTCTGCTGGTCTGCAGACAGTTACTCCTGTGACAGATCTTTGGCGTGGCTCGATAGTGTTCTGGTATGGGGGTTGTGTCTATAATCTACCCATCAACACACAGTGTCAGCAGCCAGCAAGCTGCATACCTGTTAATACATTCCAACATCCTGGGTCTGTGTTAAGCCACTGCCTGGTGGTGGGTGACGCTACTGACAAACCCCCAGAGGCCCCCCTGCTGCAGCAGCTTTTAATGGAGCTGTCTGTGGTTGAGAAGAACCATGGACTTCAAAGAGTCCTGGTTGGGCCGTGTCGACAGTGCAACAGGGCGACCCTGGCTCCATTCACTCTTTCAGTCGTCGATACCGATAAAGGCACACCCTGGCTAGTGCGCTGTGAATGAACCGTCAACATCTCTATTACGTAAAGACTCTGCTGGTTGCATGGTGGCTTATTAACTTCGCCTCTGTCTTCTTCCACAGAGATTTCAAATCATCGAACACACAGACTTATCTCTGCAGCTCTGATGAGCTTCCAGATCATATTTGCTTTTGATAACCTTTTGGGAGCTGTCTGCAGCAACCCAGACTGTCCACAGACAATCACAGGAAATCTGCCAGAAGCTCCATGAGACAATAAAAGAGGAAGCACGGTGCCCTTTAGGCTCTTTCATCCACCGTCACTCCACAGCCAGCAGACTGTTTACTCCTCACCCCCCTCCTGTTCGCATTACAGTGCCCCGAAGGGCAAACACGCTTGGAAATATTTTTCCAAAGGTGAGAAAGAAGCAAACTTTTATGACGAGGAAAACATGTTTGGTTGTTTGACAAGTAGCAGGGCCGATTCTGGCTTTTCCCAACCTGCCAGGCCTTTTCGCTCCAGCTGGTGCTGTAAACCAGCGGGTGTGCTAAGAGCGCAGCCACACAGGGAACATTCAGACAGCTCCACGCCAAGGTTAGAATAAATGCAGGATTTCGCTGGGAGAACGCGTCTGCCGCTTCTAGGTTTGTCCCCTGACCACCAGGGCTAACAGTAAACCCCATAACACACAGTTCACAAGCTCCTCACTCTTCCCAATCAACAGAACTTAGTCTGTTTTCCTTGTGGCTGGTTCTATTTTAAAACCCGGACCCTGGTTGAACCCCGTAAACCCCCTCCTCCCTCCCTGCCGTGCATGTCACAGTGAATGGGATGAATCAGGAAGCCTAATTTAAAGTTTAACTGGAAACATTTCAGGAGGCAACACATTAAACAAATGACTGAAAGGAAAAAGGAGCTTCAAATTCACCTAATCTGAAGGTTTGCCGTGCGACACAGGCTTCAGTTTTTACTGCACAACCCGGTGCTTCTCACATTTCTCTGAGAATTTTAACAGGTAGAGCTGAGAGTAACAAGTGGAGTTGAAATGCTTTTTTTTTTGGACAGAGGTTTCTGTCGTTGTTTCCATGCAACTAAAAGACAACTGAATTAGCCAAGAAGGCACGGAAGCACTTTGTCCAAAAGCTGAGAAAAGGAGGAGATTCTGTAACTAAAGTACAGGGACACCATGAAGCAAACCGAGACATTTATTTCACAGCTTCTGTTTGACACACCAGAATCTTTTGCATAAACACAAAAGCATCCAAATCTGAAAGAAATATTTTTTAATATACCTGCCTGATTAGTTTGTTATTTTATACGTTTAAGGCAGAATTCCATCGTTTTTACACTTTTGTTTCCTCACAACTACATTCTGTCTTCTGGATTATTATACATTCATGTGTTGATTCATTAATCTGCAACATAAGAGACAAATACTTGAACAGACTTCCATCTCTGAAATAAATCTATGAAGTAACCATTAAGGGAAATTAATATTTCTATTCGTTGATTTTATAGGTACTGATTTTCAGATAAAAATGCTTTTTAAAGTCAAATATAAAGTGACATAGATTAAGAGTTCACACAGTAGAAT
The DNA here is from genome assembly GCA_014656515.1 of Oryzias celebensis. NCBI lineage: Eukaryota > Metazoa > Chordata > Actinopteri > Beloniformes > Adrianichthyidae > Oryzias > Oryzias celebensis. The sequence continues at coordinate 5,050,472 of BNCR01000003.1, forward strand.
TAGTTTGGAATAACTAATTAGTTTAATTCCCATTATTTTAGTTATACATTTCAGCATGATTTAGGAGAAAATAGCACCCAAACAGTACTTTTACTGTACTATAATATGAATATTTACTTAAAAATAGATACATATACCTTTTTTTTTTGTTCAAGCTATTTTACCTAATTATTTAAGGTACACATTTGACCATACATTCGGTGGAAACACTACCCACATAGTACTTTTACTGCATTTGGATATTAATATTTACTTTTAAAACTGCAACAACATTAAGCCGGATTAAACTATTTTAAAAGGGCATTCGGATGAATTAAAACATCTACTTTTAAGTTTTAATTCTTACTCGAAAATATTCCCGCTTTACTACTTAAAAAATATAATTTGAATTTAGATTATATTAAAGTGACGATACAAATTCTTGAACATGAGATTCCTCTGCCCCTCCGTGGATGTGTATTAGCTACGAAAAAAACTATTATTTGCACCTCCAAATAGTTTAAATGTTTACACTACATAATAAATGACAGAATTTCGCTTGAATGCGAGAAAAAAACGGTTTCGTCGTTAAATTAGCTCGTTTGTGAGGCTCAGGGAATCGGAATGCAGTGATGTGGAGAAGCACTACTTACTCTTTGCGGTGGCGGGCCGGAGGCAGGACGACAGAGCCAGCATCAGACCCCAAAACAAGGTCAAGTGCCTCGTTTTCACTGGAGGTCTCATTCCTGAAGCACGAAATTCCCGCAAAAATCCCGCAAATAAAGAGCTGGTGCCGGTGTGAAGGTGAGCCAAAGCCGAGGGGGACGGTTAAAACGCCTTTTTTAATCTGCGGTCAGCACCTTTTAGCTGTTAGCAGGCTAATGATGCTAACAGCTAATAGCGGGGTAGCTAACCCAACAGGAGATCCGAAAATCACCGATTTCTCCCACTGGACACGCGGCGGCTGCTCATAGCTCCCCTTCCCCCGTCACAGATTCAGCCACGCCGATGTGTGCTGTGAGAGCGTGTCGACTAGCGCGGCGCGGGGGTATCCTCTGTAATCCACATCACGCTCCATATCTAGTGGAAGAAGAAGAAAAAATCTTCAGCGTCCCGCTGGCGGGTCCTTGGAAGGCGAAAAGCGGGTCAGACCTCCGCGCGCCTTAAGCACGAGGAGATTGGGGGTGGATTTGGAAACAACGCGACATGTTACGTTGAAACCCAGCCTCGTTGTGCTATGAGCATCGCGTCTGGGAGGAACATCCAGAGTAAAATCTGGTTTCAGACCGCAGCTTCCATCTCCTCCTCCTTCTTCTCCTCCTCCTCCTCCTCTTCCTTCTCAGCCGTTCATTATCCACACGCCGTGTTGTGGTGTGAGCGGCAATTCGCCTCCTAAATGAGAAAATTCGAGGTGAAAATGAGTCCGTGGGTTAAATTTTTAAGATTTTCCGTCGTTTGATGGCTGCGCAGGTAGTTCGTTGGACAGATTAACGCGCAGGTACCCGCGCGGACAGTCTTTATGGAGAGTAAATTGTCTCAATATAATTAGCAAGCGTGTATGTGTGCGCGCGCGCTCGTACTTCTGGATTTTTCAGTAACTTTGGATTTGTGTGTGCTTAATTCTTGATTTGTAACTCATACAATACATTTTGTGTGTAACCGTGTGATCTTGCAATTGCGTATTCACATGTCCAAACATTACACAACAAATACAATGTACACACGCACAACGTAAAATTACAGCAGCTGTAAACTAACTATACATGCAAATCTTTAACCCTTTGACACCTAAGCATTAAGATGTCCGCCTGGACTTTTCTGGTAATTTTGACTATAAAACGGTCAGAGAACGTCCTGTTAATACGTGCTTTTGCCCCTTTTCCAAAAAAAACATGGAATTTTCAATATCTATCATTATTTCACAATCTACCCCATGTTATAAGAGTGTAATAAAAATTTAAACGGAAATAAAACACAGTATCGGAATTTGATTTTTTTCGTTTTTAGTGAGAAAGACAGTGCAATTGAACATGAACAACAGGTTTTGCATGTTAAGAGTCTAAAATTGATAAATAAAAACTATTTACCTCAAAATTTCTGTTTCTCTGTATTTCTTGTCTCTAAATGTGCAAAAATTAGAGCATAAGAGGTAAAATATGTACAGGTGAGTTTTGGTCAAACAGGGCAGTTCTCTCCTCCTTGGCTCCTCAAAGGCCTCTGTGATGCTGCCAGTGACCATTTCTGTCTGGCTGCAGGCTCAGGTCATTATCACACTTCAAGGGAGTGCTCTTGGTGAAGTTTTTAGCATCAGTGGGAAAAGATTTCACCTGGTGATGGGGTTCCTGTATTTAGAGGAGGTTGGACACCTGGGATGCGTCTCGGGTTGAACCTCAATGGGTGAGGGTCTCCATCATCTGTCTTCCACTTTTGTTGATGTGGTTTGCAGCTTTGGTCTCTGACCACATCACCAGAACCTCCAACATCCCCATGTTTTCTCCCTCTTTGGCCCTCCAGCACCTCATCAGCAACAGCCCATAGGCTCTCACAGGACACAGGAAACTTGAAGAAAAATAGAATGAATTTATTCTCATTCCACAGCATAGCTTTTCCTGAATAAATGTGCATGCATTCTGCAAGACTTTAAAAAGTGCTGAGTGTTTTAAAAATGCATATTTAGACTTGTTTATATTGGTTTTCGTTTAGAAAAGTGAGAAAATGTCAAATTTTCCCAAAATATTATTCACAATCTACGAACAAAATGGCAGATAAGAAAACTCTGATTACCCCCAGCACTCTAGCAGCATTTAAACGCATCATTTAGAGAGACTTGAAAAGAGTCTCACATCTTATCTGTGCTTAAATGTGGTTTTGTGTGTGTGCATTAGGGGATTTGTGCGTATTTTTAAAAGATCTCCATGTGTAGTTTCAAGCTGCTGTAATTTTAAGTCATTCATGTGTAAATTGTATTTTGTATTTTCTTAATTTTTGTATATGTGGACACACAATTACAAGTACACACACTTACGTACAAAATGTATTGTATGAGTTCCAAATCAAGAATTACGTACACAAAAATCCAAAGTTACCCACAAATTAAGAATAACGCACGCGCAAGTCTGGGTGAGACTATTTTCTCTCCATACCATGTCGTCCACTGTAAACACGGCGCCGTTGTGCGGAGATCGTCTCTGTTTGTAAAGATGACTTCGTCGGACTGTCGCTCCGCACTCTCGTCTGAGGAAACTGAAGGCGTCGCTCCTGCTGCAGTTTTACCACCATAGATGAAAAATCTTGCCATGGTGATCAGTGTATCTACAGTTGTTACATTGTTTGCATTTTGTAAGTTGTGAATAAATAACCATAAACAAATGTGAACACTTTGAAGATTCCCAATCAGGATTCACGAAGAATTGTACACTAGGTTAATGACGTCATACAACTCATATCTGGAATTGAATGGTTCCAGAAAAATTAGTAAAGAAAAAAAAACATCCATTAGACGTAATTGTGGAAGGGGTCCGGCCAAATAATTTGCGACACCAGTTTGGGAAAAAGGACAGAGTGGGAGGTTGTGACTCCCACCTTGTCTTGGAGTCTCAGTTAACTGAGCGGAGAGAGGGAAATCCGGGCCTGAGATCCGGGATCGGGTTTTTTAATTTATTTATTTATTTTGCGGAATGCACCCTTTCGAAAAATCGTGTCTGTCGGCAGGAGTGCGGTGATGAGGGACCAGAATTCACACCAACAACCCCGTCTGATGAGTTATATACAGAAGCTATTCTGTGCCTTTTCCCTGCCTTACTTTTGATGCTCAATGACCTTGAGGGAAAAGGTGTATTATTTTCTATAATTTTTCCTTTCAACCGAAGGATCACAAGATATCTTCCTCTTAAAATCAGAGTCGCTTCATGAAATGGGATAATAGTAGAAAACACAGAAGTATCTCACATAGTAGCTTAATTAAACACACTATAGTTTCACCACAGATATGTTATTTTATTTTTAGTAAAAATTCACCTTAAAACCAGTTTATATTATTGCGTTCATTTAATAATTATTCAAGATTTTCCTCAAAAATAAAAGTTTACCAGAATTTATTTATTGTTTTGAAAGCAAGTTGATTAATAAAAAGTAAAATGGCTTTGGAAAAGTGTAATTTCCTCTTTACCTTGGAAGTATAATTGCTAATTCCGGTTTTCTCCAACAGTTTTAGATCTTTACAGTCTTTCCTTCACAGTTCTGCTCATCGTTTGACCACTATTGTGAAAGACGCATGAATGCTCCCACCTCGTGGAAGAGTGTCTAAACTACAGGCCTCTGACTGAATGGTTTGGATCACTTTCTCATTTAGTGTGTTCTAATTAGACAGAACTACAGACAAAAGATTTTAAAAAGTCCCCTCAAATTATTAATTTGTCTCAATTAGTAAGTATTTTGTGTGCACAAATAAGCATTTCGTGTGCACAAATTATTATTTTAGCATATTTTGGGCCCACAAAAGGCCAGGTGAGCCCACAAATTGTGGGCCCACAAAAGGCTAATTTTTGCCCTCAAAATACTAATTAGTTCCCATAAATACTTTTCTTTGTCAACAAAAGGCTTATTTTTGTCCTCAAAATACAGATTTTTGCACTCAAAATACAAATTTGTGCCCACAAAAGCATAACTTGTTCCAACAAATACTAATTTATGACAACAAAATACTATTTTGTGCCAATAAAATACTAATTTGTGACCACAAAATACTAATTTGTGTCCACAAAACGCTTGTTTGTTACCATAAAATGCAAATTTTTGCCCACATCACATCCCAAAGCCAAGTGCAGTGCACTACAGTGAAGAGACATTACTAGCATTGCTCATTTTTGTCCACAAAACAAAAAAACTGCCCAAATAATATTGATCTATGATCATGAAAAACTAATTTGTGCCCATAAAAGGCTAATATGTGTACATGAATAATTATTTGTGCCCACGAATACTAATTTGAGTTCACAAAATATTAATTTGAGGAAACTATTTTATTATGTCATTTCCAGAACAGAGATTTGCTGTAATTAAGACTAAGTTAAATTACAACTGTTCTAATCCATCAAATATAGTTGAAGTTACTTAAATGTTGACTAAGCTGTTCTCATAATGTCTCTTAAGAGTGAATCCGTATGTCAGCGGTCCAATTTTAGACTTTTAGGCTGCCACCACTGCATTGATCTTTAGGGTTAGAAGCCCAGCTTCAGGAGGCGGGGAGCCGGCAGCCTGTGATGCTGTGAGAGAAGCAGACGGTAAACAAAAGCGTCCACAGAGAAGCCCCTGACAGTTTTGATTATCCCTGTAATTACGAGTCGCTTTCATCACTTCCCAAAGCCGAGTGCAGAGGCATTATTAGAACGCCACACATTACCTCAGCCCTGGCACACAGCACAGAGGTGATACAGAAAAGAAATGTGCACATCAGAAATTGAGGTGAATATCAAGGGCCACCCAAGAGTCCAAATACAGTGAGTCACCCCATAACAAGTGCTCACTGTACCAACATGACCCCACTGTGCCAGAGAATGTTGTGCCTGTCCACTCGCATTTGTTAGGTCCCCATTAAAGTCCTCATGAAGGGAGCCGGCAGACCCACCTACCTCAACTGTCCCTCTGGAATCCATTCTCGCTCTGCACTCATGTGGAAACAAGCCTGTTCACCACCAGCGGGTCACACATGCTAATGAGCGTCTGTTTGTTTTCCATCATGCTCATGCAGGAGGAAGGGAATTCAGGGGGACAATAATGGATGATATACAGGAAGCAACCCGGGTGGCTCTGCAGCACTAATTATGAAAAACCTCCCACACAGAATCGATGATGTGAAATCAGAACAGGAAACGGTGATGCTGCAGAGGCCGACCCTGTTCAGACGCCTCCCTTGCAAAGGATCAACCAAAGGAAAATACTCAATCATCAAAGAACAGGCAACAGCAAAATGCCAAAAAATAAGATTACTTTGATTGGAAATCAAACATGATTTTCAATTCTTTATATTTGTGAGCTTTTTAAAATGATTTCAATGATCGAGGTTCTATGTCAGAAAAGATTTCTCCAGATTTTCTTTTCAGATTGATCACATTTCAGCATAACTACTCTCATTGTTGTCACTGTGTCACATGATCAAGGGGTGAATTTTGATTTAGTGCACCTAATGTTTACCAGACCATTTAACATTAACCATTAAATGATTTTGAATACCTTGAAAATGACTCTTTCTTGTTAAATATTTTTTTTCACGCTCATTATTAAATTCATGAAATTTATTGGATAAGGAGTTATTTGTTTACTTTTGCGTGTTAAAAAGGAACTTGCCTCTGCGTCTATGGCGTCTGGTCACGCATTAAACTGTTGAAAAGACTCAAAATCAACTTTGATTTTTGTTTTTAAACCAGACACCTCTGCAGCTTCATTCATTTCACCTCCATGTCCTCTTGTTTCATCTTCATCAAAGTGAGAATGTGTTTCCTTCATTGTCTCCTCTCAGTCCACTTCAACATTCAGTCTAGAATTTTCCTCCAGTGTGTTTTTCTTTAATGTTCCTGAAATGATGCATTCAAAGTACTGATCTAGTTTCTCAAATGGATTAAAGTGGCATTAGGGGTTTATTCCACTTATTCAGTACAGCTAAAGCAAGATGAACCCAATTTTCAGCTGTATTGAGAAATTACATGATGATTTTGTGAACTCTTTATATTTTTCAGAAAAGGCAGTTTTATTAGTTTTAATTAAACCACAGAAAAGGAATGTAAGAGACCTATGACGCCTTTGAAAATATTTCAGAAGATAAGACCCAATGTCTTCCTGTTCGATACTCAGAATTAAGGGGTTAGATCACCAAAATGTCACAGTCAGGAAATCATGCAGGTGCAGGGAAGAACCACGTATGATGGGACAGAGATACATTTATTAACAGAAACTCACCACACTCGGTGGGACAGAAACGAAATAAAACTAAATGAACAGAAGACACAAAACACAAGTCGAGGTGACACAGAGAGAGCAGACAATCAGCACAGGTAAAAGGGCGAGAGTCTAAACAAAAAAATGTATTAAAGCAAACAAATCTTGCCATGTCCTCAGCAGATAAGTTCAATACTGATAACAAAATTTGGTCGTGGAATAGGCATTATGGCTCTCATTTTTTAACGTTTTTTAGAATCTTCTGGCACTCTTCACTTTCTGCCAGACAGAATTTCTTGATTCTGTCTGTTTGGCAGCTCGGTGTGTTTTAGCCCTCAAAAAAGTTTGGTTAGTGGCAGATAATTCAGAATTTAAAAGTTGCAATAAACTTTTTCACAGGTACTCTGTGCTGGATCAGAGTGACATATGATCTCTGGAATACTTTTCATTGGAGTTAATTTTACAAAAACACTTATCTACAACAAGATTTCCTAAAAAACAGAAGCTGTAAAAAGAGAATCACAAAACTGTCCAACTAGATAATAAAACTTGATTAAATCCATAAAAACAAAAACAAAAAAAAAAACAAACAAAAAAACAACCGAGCAGCATGTCTACAACAAAAAGAAAAAAAGCTTTGAGCGGTTAAATTCTGACACTTCTGAGGACTCTGAGGTTTTGGATAAGTTACAACACACCTTTATGGGTCTTTTCTGTTACACAGATTCTGACAATGTCTGAAAGAAGCTCTCTGAAGCTCAATTAAACATTAAACATCAAAATCATAAATTTAGTATTTTGAATTAAAAGTAAAGTTTAAAAAAAAGTTTAATTTATCATTCTTAAAGGCAAGTAACTTTTACTTTTCAGTGCAGATCAATTCTTAAAAACTGCTACTTGCAGTGGATCCAATTTTGTAAGTTTACCATGAAAAGTGATATAATTCTCGTTATAAGAAAACCCCTGAACTTATTAATTTTGTCACAAACAATAAACACATTTCTGTCAGCAAAATTGGAATTTTTCATCATTTCATTTATAGCAATACATTAGTTCAATAGCCTACTAAGAAGAAAAAATTGTTTTCTGAGAAATGTTGTCAATTCCCATGTTGACGTGTTGTTGCACAGTTATATAAAAGTCTTTTACTCACATTTTCCAGTCCAATCAACATTTTTGTATGATGATAATTGAGATTAGAGCTTCAATGACACACATCTCTGAGTTTCCACAGCAGTGTGAAGCTTCTTGCAAAGGTACAAAGGAAGCAGTAATTACATGGCGCCTCACTTGACGGTGCATTAGCCACAAAGACTGCAAAAATTATATAATGTGGTGGATGGGGGATAGGAGCATGTGCTTGGCAGCAAATAGAAAGAGAGATGGTAAAGACTTCACCAGTAATTACTGGGACATGAGCTTGAATAAACAAAAAAAGTATCATTATGTAATTCTGAATTCTGAAGTTGATTTTTAAAAAAATCTGTAATTGTCATTGGACTTTAGAAATGTAAAAACAAACACTTAAAAATATTTGGCTTTTAAAGTATTAAGATCAAAACTAAGCTAAATACTCACATTTTATATCCACCACTTCCACAAAAATAATGGCATTACATTTTTAATACAATTGAAAAAAAAGTTACAATTTTAATGATTATACTTTTTTTATTTTTTGAGAGTATGCAATAAAATGGTATCCAATACTTTGATGAATTTTTATTTTTAACTATTGCACACTGCTTTTTTCATGCTTTTTTGTTTGTTTTAGTGTATTTTAACTATCATTTATACATATATTTACATTGTATTATTTGAATAATGAAATGGTCAAAAGTACACTTAAAAATAAAATTGTCATTCTTCATGTACATTTATTGCCATCCGGAACTAATCTTAGTAGGACTCTGTTTTAGGCCGACTCCTCAATAAAGGTACATAACCGGATGTGAGTGGATTTAGTCCAACAGCTTGGAAACAAATAGAATTTAAATAGAACAAATTGTCAAATTTGACACTTTTAAAACTGTAAACACGAAAACTTTAAAATGATTAAAGCGATTTTGATCTTTAACAACCACGGGAAGCCGCGGCTGATCCGATTCTACCAGTATTTTGTAAGTATTTCTGGTTATTCCTGTTTAAATTAACGACGTTTTTCTGTTTGCTACATTCTATGCTATTAGTTTGTGCGCAGTTACGTTTTCTAGAATATTTCTTTTTTACTAGCATTTTTTCTATTTTATCGCAGTTTTCCTGCTGTTGTCATTGTTTGGTTTAATTGCTCTCCTTGCTAACTTCCGTTTTATTTTGTATAAACAGTAATATCTCATACTGGACTCGGTTTTTGACTTTTACGAATTTGTAAACAAAAACCTCACCGACTGACAACAGAACCGCCACCTTTAGTAACATAAACTGCCTTATTTACCATTTTAATCCAACGCAATAGAACATCGATGTCTCTGAGCATAAAAAACCTTCAACCAAATCTACAAAGTGAGGCTTGTGGATTTATTTTATTTTGATTTAAGAATCAGCAGGACAGTGCTACACAATCTTTTAAAATTAGATTTGTTGACTTTTGCAGAAATCCTTTGATAGATAACATTGACCTGCTTAGACAGATCAAAAGTGATCAGTTCCAGAGGAGATGATAATTCTTGGTCTTGAGTTACCTCTGTTCATGAATGTACTGTTTCAGGCTAATTTTAATGTTGACCCCAAATAAAGATGTTTAGATTTATCGTTCGGTTTTTCATTTCTGACATTATTTCTAAGAACCAGATCCAAGCCAAATTTTAAGATTTTTACCCAAAAGTATTGCTGAAATAATGTGAGTTTGGAGAAGCTGATTGTGCCTTAAATCATAATAAACTATGAGCAGAGAGGTGTGCTATTTGAATGAATTCTCTGAGTGTTTGGTCTGATTCTCTTGCAGACGGAGGACATGCAGCAGCAGATCATCCGTGAAACTTTCCATTTGGTTTCCAAAAGAGATGACAATGTTTGCAACTTCTTGGAAGGTGGAAGGTAGGCGAACGTTCCTCTGGTTCAGTTATCATCTGTAGAGAAAAGCAAACAACTTCTATTGGTAATAGAAAATGTTGAGGGGAGGAATTAGTTTTAGCGTGTTCTCTGCGGATTTTTGCAGTTGCAGTATCCGATGTTTAACCATTAGATGGAGGCAGAGGAACAGAAATCTCAGCTTTTGATTAGATCTGTTGAGACTGACCTAGTTATTCATCTTATGGTTCTATCCTCACTCAAAGCACTCAAGTTAACTAAAGTCTAGCAGTTCTTTAACTTGATTTTATTATTCAAATCTTTTTGCAGTCTCATTGGAGGCTCCGACTACAAGCTGATTTACCGGCACTACGCCACCCTCTACTTTGTGTTCTGCGTGGACTCGTCTGAAAGTGAACTCGGCATTTTGGACTTGATCCAGGTCAGCTGCTGCTTCTTTGAAGAGTCCCTTAAAAATGCTTATAAAGGGAAATATTTGACAACACCTTCTGTGTATAACTCCAGAATCAATATTCTTGCTGTCATATAACTATTATACTTTTTGGCCACAGAGTCATCAGATCAGAGTTTTTGAAAATGTGAAATATCTGTTTTATCTTTTGTTATTTTTGTAATTAAAAGATGAAATAAAAAAAGAAAGCAAAGAAACAAATGAAAGTACTTTTAGAAATTCGCAAACAGTATCATTAATTAATGTGGTTATGTCATATTTGATGTCTGTTTGAACAGCAGTCTCGTATTATTTCTATTGGGTTTTTTCTGTTTTGTAGGTGTTTGTGGAAACTTTGGATAAATGCTTTGAAAATGTTTGTGAGCTGGACCTCATATTCCACATGGATAAGGTAAGCTGGTCGTTTCACGTTGCACAGATAAAGAGGGCTGGGTTTATATTTTCCTTTGGGATGATTTGGTTTTTTTTAGTAGTCACTTTTCAAAAGGAATAAAAGCAACAGATTCCCTCAGGCTGTTTCTGTGAATAATCAGGCTGAAATGTGAAACTTAAAGTTAATAAATTCCAAAAGTAAATTTCCATTTGAAAAAGATTTATTAGATTGTTTATTTTGGTAATTTCTGCAGAATTATCGGTTTTTGTTTTTTTTTGGAGAACCACCTACATACTTTTGACTGCAGGGATTTTTTCTTAAGTTTTTTCCTCTGGAATCCAGAAAAATGCCCATTTTTAAAGTGTCATGTCCATGTTTATTAAGAAAATAAATTCCCTAAAGTCTGGATATTTCCTGACGTCAGCTGTTTTTATCTGGCTTTTAGGAGAGAAAGTTCTTCTTAGTGGAGCTGGAAAATGGTGATGAAGTCATTGAAAGAAAACACCTAAATACACACATCCGGTCTAAAGAAGAAACAAAACCTGTAAATAAGGCTTTATACCACATTAGGACCCCTCCTCCAGGTCAAGGCTGCAGCCATGCTAGTATTCTGTCCTTAATTTGAAACGAAATTTAAAGCAAATGCAGTAATGTTTTTGGTTTGCAAAAGCCATATGTATGTCTTTCTCTGCGACTGCCACAGGGGGGCAGTCTTTGAGATAAGAAGAGCATTTTAAATTTGAAGTACTGTTCAGGTTTATTTATTTCAGAGACTAAATACATTAATAAACTTCTTTTTAGAGAGTCAAAATGTAACTATACCGAATTTAATTGCACCCGTAGTCTCCTGACTGGCACACAAGAAAACACTGGACACAATATAGAATCACACACATGACAGTTACAATATGAAAGAAAAGGACTAGAAAATACAATCATTGATTATTGAAAAGTACAAGATCACAATAAAAGCATTTGACACAACAGTATGTTAATAGGATAATAATGAGAAAACGAAAGAAAGATAAATAAAGACATAAAATCAAAAGCATACTTTTTTTTGTTTTTCAGCTGAGATTTTATTACAAAGTTGTATTTTTGAACAGTTTCTTCAATAACATGTTTTGAAAAGCTTGTTTTTAAAGTTCTGGAGCATTTATGGGCTGCAGCTTCTGCTTCTTTTTACAAGAGATTGATTGAGAAGGATCTTTGAAATATTTATCTGCTAATTAATGCAGTTTTTTAATTAATTTTATTTATGTAGCCCAAAATCAGAAATAGCAGAAAAACTAAATCCTAATTGGTTTGCTTTCACCTTTTGACTTTGTTGTGTGGTTTAAATGCTTAGATATACTTATGTTTTTACACTTCATTGCGTTCGATTCTTTTTACATGACTAAAGGTTAAGAATGTGCACACATCTGTCAGCTGAAAAAATGAAAACAGAATCGTTGAATCATCGGGCACATTTAATCAAAAAGAATTTGTTATGAGTTCAGTTTTTCTTATTTTTCATTATTTTTGTCACTAGATCTTTAGTTTTTGCTGCTGTCATCATCATAAGGAAACATTTAAAATTTCTTGACCTTTTTACCATTTGAAAGGCTTTTGGCAAATAGAGCCTGCATGTCGTTTTTAGAACTCAGACATATATTCATTCCTTAGCGTTTTAATTGGCATTTTAACCACAATGTTTCTCAATTTTCAGAGTTTTTCCAGCTTAGAATACTGATCGGCCACATCTGTGGCCATCCTGATTGAATTTCCTCAGCAGGAGATTGATGTCATGCGGGGATGTGGGGTTCATTTGAGGAATGTTCCCAAGATGAAGCTTTAAAATGTTTGCTTTACTTCTTTTTTTGTTGGAGCTTTAGATGCGTAAACACACACAAACAAACGTCTGTGCGTCCGTCCTGAACGTGCAAATGGTTTAATGTTGTGACGGTGGGAAGCCAAGTGGCTCTCTGCCATGAGATGAACTCCAGACGGCGTTACCCGCTGTGCTCTGCTCGCTCCGCAGGTCCATTACATCCTGCAGGAGGTGGTGATGGGGGGCATGGTGCTGGAGACCAACATGAACGAGATCGTGGCGCAGGTCGAGGTGCAGAACCGCATGGAGAAGTCAGAGGTCAGTGTGGCTCCGCCTGCATCAAAGAGCAACACTTCACAAGCTTTTTTAGCTCATCAGCTGCAGCTGGTGTGACGGTGGAGAAGCGGAGGTACCGCGAGGTTTCACTGTTAGGGTTGAAGAAAAGCAAAAAGAGACCAGTCTGAGCCTCAAAAAATGACTGCTGTCATGAAAAGAAAAGAAATTGACTGCACAGGCCGGGAGGAAAGGTTAGGGTTAGGATTATGGTTACAGTTCCACAGTGGCGCGGTCTAGTTCATACTATCATTGGCTGGTTTTGATCGGACTGTCCCCTATAACTTTGATGAACTTCTGAGTGGTGTTTACACTTTTCAGGCGACCCGATCACCTCCAGTGTTTGTTTTTAACATGAGGGACATCTTCCTCAGACACTCGCTCTGAACGTGCAGATACAGCGCAGAGGAGGAAGTGGTGTGTTCCTCCACTAAACAGAGGCAGGCAAAAAAATCTAATAAAAATAAACTGGAGTGCTGCAAAATATGAAATATAAGACATCTCTCTCCAGTAACTTGCTCTATTTTCTATCTAGTTGTCCGGTGTCTGTCTCTGTGTGTGATTTGTATTTCCAAAAACTTCCTCAGTAAGGTTTCATCCTTTTCAGTGTTTAAAAGACATTTTTCTAGACAGAGTTTCCTCCGTAGTCGTGTACTCTATTCGTTGAAATAAATTCAAGTTAAATGACGAGATTTGATCGCGATTGCTCCCTGGGCGTAAAATTCCAGTCACTGGTGAAATCACCAGCTGGTGTCATATTCTGCAGTGAATGGGGCGATTCTGCTCCGATGGCCGTGTGACCACTGCGACGCGAGTCACTTGGAAGTAGAAACCAACCCCTAAAATACATGGCAGCAATGCGCATCTTGATGAAGATGAATTTCCATCAGTTTTTAAGGTGGTCTCATGTAAATACGTGTGGATGACATCAGCCCTTCTTTGATCTCAGGTATGTGTGACGCTTGTTCTGACCTCCAATGACCACAGTTTGAATTCTGCTATAAAAATATGGGAGTGAGTGACTGGCTGCTCTAAATAACTTGTGACCAGAGTTAACATGTTTGAAAAGCAAGAAAAACAAAATTAAAAAATGGTTAATACATTTTGTTTCTCGATCACTGATTTGGCAATTTAAAGAACAAACTAAAAAAACATTCAGCTTGACTGCTGCATGACATGAGCAGAGGTAAGCCAATCAAAATTTTTCATCACATCCTTTTTCTTACTGACAATCATTTTGAAGCCAAACTGAAGGTCTCTGCTGCTTCCTCCCTCAACCCAAATGTGGGGAGGAAGTGCTGCCAGATGTCCAGCAGGAAGGAGCAACAGAAGCCATGTTCAGAAGAACCCATTGATGGGGGTTAAAGAACTTTTAAATTTAAGTCTTATTTAGTGTTGAAAAGTTGAAGTGTAACCATGTTAATTTCACTGTGTTAATAAGGACGTTTAAATCTGAATACAGCAGCTATTGAAGACTGAATAAACAGAAAATGACATTTATTACTGATTTATTTATTTGTTGTTTGATTTTGTTAATCATTTTGTACAGAAAAAGTTAATAGTACAGTTCAGTGAATGGTACAGGACAGTGAATGGTACAGGACAGTGAATGGTACAGGACAGTGAATGGTACAGTTCAGTGAATGGTACAGTTCAGTGAATGGTACAGGACAGTGAATGGTACAGGACAGTGAATGGTACAGGACAGTGAATGGTACAGGACAGTGAATGGTACAGGACAGTGAATGGTACAGGACAGTGAATGGTACAGGACAGTGAATGGTACAGGACAGTGAATGGTACAGTACAGTGAATGGTACAGGACAGTGAATGGTACAGGACAGTGAATGGTACAGGACAGTGAATGGTACAGGACAGTGAATGGTACAGTTCAGTGAATGGTACAGGACAGTGAATGGTACAGGACAGTGAATGGTACAGGACAGTGAATGGTACAGTTCAGTGAATGGTACAGGACAGTGAATGGTACAGGACAGTGAATGGTACAGTTCAGTGAATGGTACAGTTCAGTGAATGGTACAGTTCAGTGAATGGTACAGGACAGTGAATGGTACAGGACAGTGAATGGTACAGGACAGTGAATGGTACAGGACAGTGAATGGTACAGGACAGTGAATGGTACAGTACAGTGAATGGTACAGGACAGTGAATGGTACAGTACAGTGAATGGTACAGGACAGTGAATGGTACAGTTAATAGTACAGTACAGTTAATGGTACAGTACATGCTCCATACACATTTACCACCAATGAAGGGATCTAACTGAAGAAGTTGTAAACTTGTCAACTCTAGTGTAATAAAACTAAATCAAAATAAAAAACTGTTGAGATTGGAATTTAAAAAATGTCTAAATCAATTTATCATTGGCTCCCAGACAC
This sequence comes from Oryzias celebensis, assembly GCA_014656515.1. Taxonomy (NCBI): domain Eukaryota; kingdom Metazoa; phylum Chordata; class Actinopteri; order Beloniformes; family Adrianichthyidae; genus Oryzias; species Oryzias celebensis. The sequence goes on from BNCR01000003.1 coordinate 5,065,777, forward strand.
CCACGAGCTGTGCACGCGTGCATGCACGCTGATGCTGCAGCCCAGCCCACAATGTGGTTCTTCTTTCTTGTTTAAAAACTGTTTTCGTATCTTAAACATCTTGGCCAGTCTGAACTCCTCAGCATCTTCTGGGGAAGCTGCAAACTTAGTAAACAAACTTTAGATGCCCGGAAAACCGGTTTTAAAGGTGTTCTCCTTTTCCTCGCACAGGGAGGTCTGTCTGCGGCCCCCGCTCGCGCCGTTTCCGCCGTGAAGAACATGAACCTTCCTGAGATTCCCCGCAACATCAACATCGGGGACATCAACATAAAAGTTCCAAGCCTCTCCCCGTTCTGAGGAGCATTCCCGGCGATGCATCCCACGCCCTCATTGCCATCTCGGTGGTGATCATCTCTGATTTCTGTTACCGTGCTGCAGGTCTCCTTCAGTCCGCACATTCCTTTAGCTGCATATGGAGAAGCAGGAACGTTAAAATTGGCTTTTAACTAATTTGCACATCTGAAAGTAAACATCTCAGCTCCTCCATTTGTCTCTCGTTCATCAGCAGTTTGGCTGAAAAGCTTCAGAAACTCTTCTTGGGTTTCTCTGACTTTTTTCTGAGGCTTTAATTGCAACTTAGTTGTTTTGTTTTTTTTTTTGTTGTGATTTATTATTTTTTTTCCCCCATCTGGAATAAAATTAATCTTGGGAGTCTGCTTGAAAGCTGAATGTTTCCCCTGAGTGAAGCTTTGCTCCGTGCTGAATGCTGACACGTTCACTTCCAGGTCTGTGCTGGATCAGACCAACATTTGTGTTCATTTGTAAAGTTCTATTTTTGTGTAATTTGTTGTATTTTGTGATCGCATTGTACTGTTTTAACATGAAATTATGTCAAAGTGGAGTCTTATCTCAGTCTGTAAGCATTTCTTGGCAGAATAAATGAAGTAATAAATAATAAAAAAAGCTATCTTTTCTGTGCTGTCTTGGTATCAGCAGGTAAGCTGAGGTCCTCTGGTATAACGTGAAACCAGCAGAACATTCTGTACCTCTGATGGCTAGAGGTTTTGCTCAACCACAATGAATTTTTTAGTCTTGTTGATTCAGCCGCATTCTTTTGGTCCCTCTTGCCACTAATTTAGGGATCTTTTTTTTTTTGGCTGAGGAAGTTGTTCCCTCCCCTGAGTTCCCAGGAAAACCTGCGCGCGCTCCTCACCTCCCTCTCCCAGCCTCACAGATGCGAACGGCTCACATCAGTCAGGGATCTCTCCAGCTCCGCGTGGATGTTTCAGGCATTCTGAGACTGGTATGTTCACTTCTGCTATAATACACACTTGGTTTCACTTAAGCTGTTACTGCTTGCACTGCCATGGGCACTTTTTTTTATAGCTTCCGCCATGTGGCAAACATAATGTGCAGCTTTTTCTGCAGTGAATGTTTTCCTGATGTGGGCTTCAGTACAAAGCTTTTTTTTAATTGCTGTTTACAAATGAGATCCAAGATTACCTCCAGAAGATCTCACTTGCATTTAATAAGTTAAGTCTTCATCAAAAAAGATAGAAACCCATTGTTTCTAATGTTAGAATCTAAATTAGCAGTCAAACAGGATTCTACAGGCGTGGTATTGGAGAAAAGGTTGTGTTCGGACTTCACCGTTGGGTTTTCTGCATATCCAACAGCTGATTGCTGCTTATCTGCTTGTGGTCGGGAGGAAACGTTTCATAGTGTTGAATCAGAAACAGATGCAAAGATGATGAGTCAATCTTTTTGGATATTTCATCCAAAATTTAAGGAACATTTATTGACTTATATGAAATGTGGCAGTCTGGTTCTTAGTAAGATTTGCTTGTTCTCAAATTATTGTTCTTTGCTTCTTGCTTTTCATTTGAACAAAATAACTGTCAGTGACAAATGACAAATGTGTGACTCATAAAGTTGCATGGAGACATGATTGTGTTGGGAATCTCTGACAGCTTGTATGAATCAAATAAGAGGTGATTAGTTTGAAGTTGCTTCCCAGGAAATAAAAGTATCCAACTAGAAGCCTAAAACAGAAAAACCACAGGAATCTGACATGTTGAACCTCAACATTACCTCCTACGTCGCCAGAAACAAACTGAATGAAATTCTCAGGGGACTATCCAAGAAATGTGGGAATGTGTTACATCCAAGTCCAAGGATCTTGTTGTGTGCCAAAAGTAAATTAGAGATCACTCGGACAATCTGGAACAAATTCTCTCTTAAAATACATGTCTCAAAGCTAGCTTAACCACCTTATACTGCAGATGTTCCAGCTTGTGCTAACTACTAATTACATGTTTTGAAACTCAAAAATTGGACTTTCTTTCCACTCTTGACCCATTTATTGGTCCAAGTTTCCACCTTTGCCCATTAGCTCACTGTCAGTAAATCATTTCAAAATAAAAGGTAAAGGTTTTGATCTTGTATCACAGTGGAACAATCGTCAGCACTTGTTTGTTGCTTGCTTGTTTGGCTCGATTATCTACAGTTCACATTAAGTTTTCTTCATTCCAAACTATACCTAACTGTAGATCTTTAGTAGACAACAAAATAACATGTAGTTTAATAGGTAGAGATAACTTACAGTTGATTCTTTGTATTTTTCTTTAGAATAAAGAAAGGAATAATAAATCAAAATATCAAACATATTTAAGAAATCAAGCAATGTGTTGATTAGGAAAATGAACAAAGATGGTGTAAGTTTCTTGACACTGTAATTACTCAAATAGATGTTTTTTACAGTCATGTATCCAGTACATGACTCACACATGTCACAAAAGGTTGAATAATAAAATGATTATCAATATAGTTAGGTAGAGTTTGATTTGTTGCTTGAAAGGGAGTTGCAAATTTATATAATCCCATCCCCATTGAGTTATGTATTTTTATGTATAGTTTTTGCGTAGTTGCCATAATCAGATCAGATTAAGCGCAGATTTGTTTTCTAAATGTAGTTTTTGTGGATTATCCTCAGAAAACATTCTTGTTATTTCAGGAGACATTAATTAATTTTTAAAGCAAAAGCTGCTCCTTCATAACCATGATGAATTATCTGTGGGTTCTTTTCAGTCATTAGTGATCAAAGTAGGTCAATTTGATTAAAATATAAACAGCTATGTGGGTTTTCAGTGTAAAACCAGAAGTGCTTTGTCGTAAAAATATAGAGCTAGTTTTTATTATTCGTTACCATAGCTATGAGTGACTTAATCCTTCCCAACTTTATTTATGAAGCACTTGACTTGTCTATCATCATGTAAAGAAATAGAAATACATACAAAAACAGTTCATAAAATGTACACAGAATGGTTTAAAAATGACCTTGTTTCATGAATGCCAATCAACACATTTCATAATCAATAAAACTGAATCATTTCCAAAGCAGTAAAGTAAAAGAAAGAAACGCTCTTAAGTGGCTAAACTACATTAACAGGACAATTTGTCCTTTAACTTCATTTTGAAAGAGTTACGTTTTTAGTCAAGAATATAAAAAACGCTGAATTAATGTAGTTTATGTAATCTTAGGCTTCTGAAGCCAAATGTTAGTTTTTACGACAACCTGTCTGAAGAACAAAAAGTGTCAAATACATCTGTAGTTCATTGTGGAGCGAAATGAGAAACAGATTAGTATGAATGACGGACTGAACACAATCACAGATGAAAAATACAGATGATCACATTCAGATCCATCAGTTCCAGATGTTGTTCACATGACCCAACTGGGCGTGAGTGTCTCTGTGGGTTCAGCTATTACTCATGTTGTTGAGGCTGTTTTAAAGCTCTATCACAAGATGACCTCTTCCTTTTAACCCAGCCTTGTGGTTAAAAAAAAAAAAAAAACTGTCTTAAGTTTTAAATAATTAACCCTTTAGGTTAACTTTTACTGCAGGTAGGAGATCATGTTTGACAAGGCTAAGTCTGGAAATCCCTTAAATTCAGGAAATGAATGTAATTCAATAGTATGTCCTCTGAAGTCATAGATGTGTATCTGTCTGCTGAGGACCTTCTAAATCATGTTAGACAAAAAGGTAAACACTTCTATAAAACTGTCTAAATACTTAGAAAAACACAAACCCTATCCTTTTTCACAGAGCCTTTCTACATTAGCACTGCAGACAGGAATGCAGAGATGATGTAAAAATAAAAGCACATCTTTCAAGATGCATCTGTTGAAAGAGGTGTTCTGGACATGTATCAAGAAAATGAGGATTTCAATGGCATTTCTGAGTGTTTCTTCACATCATTGGGAATCAGGAGCAGATGAAAAAATGCAGCTTGAAAAAGATCATATTTGTGACGTGGAAAACATGCTCCATTCTGATGCATCCACTTGCACATGACTAGATCCATGCATGTTTTGTTCGTCAGAGCTGGCTGGTAGCCCAAACTGTAGGCTTGGATATATTACTCTCCGATTGTGTTTCTCTGGTAATAGTAGGGTGGAGCCATTTGTGAATAGAAATATGATGATTCAGTATTAATAATCAAACACACAGCCCTTCTTAATGGTCTGCTACAAGATGCCAATCACATTAAACAAAAGAAAAAAGTTCTAAAAATGTGAAACATTTAATTGAATAAGCAATAAAATCTGCCAGTGGGCAGTGTTGGGAACCTTACATTAAAAAGTTATTAGTTACAGCTACTAGTTACAAACCCAAAAAGTAATTGAGCTAGTAACTCAGTTACTCCATCTTAAAAGTAACTAGCTACTCGGCAAAGTAACTATTTCATTTACTTTCAGTTAAAATACAGCAATCAATTAAAAGTTTTTCTTCAGCTGCTCGCAAACATGACAGAACATTAGGACACAATAATTAAATGAAAATGAGACTTCTAGTATATTGGTTTAGTTCTACCAATGAAATGAAATTGTTTAGTAACAGTAGAGAGATAGAGAGAGGATTGAAGTGTAGAAATCAAAATATTTATCAGAATTATCAAAAAAAAAACACTGCAACAAGCTTTAAAAAATATTAATATTAACTTCACATAAACTGGACGTAAAGATTTCAAGCATTGACTTCTTTTAGCTATCAGCAAGAGAATGATTTCTACTGCATACTTTACAATAATTCTCTTAATTTTAATTTTAATTTTAATTCTAATCCCAATTAATTCCAATCCTAATCCTAATCCTAATTCTAATCCTAATCCTAATCCTAATCCTAAAAAAAGGTTTGTGGTTTGGTGCTTCTTTTGGTTGGAACGGTTTCAAACAGACGTCGATATTGTGTTTGTACTGAGAGACAGCGTGAACCGGACGTCAACATCTGGCAATTTCAATACAATTAAAGTAAAAAAAGTCGACATTTCCAGCCTGAAATGCTTCCTGCTGATTTCATCCTGACGGTGGGCTGCATGTGCACATTTTGGAGCATGCCCCCGCCCACTCGACTCTGTAGCCAATCATGATCTCGAGGGGGAAAAAGCGCTCACGGCTGAGAAAACCACATCAATAAATTGAAGTAACTTGCCAAGATTTGTACCAAGTAATTATAAGCGTGATGTAGTAGGGATTAAAATAGTTAGTTAGATACTTCCTTAACTTACCTTAAGTAACTTGTCAACTTAAGTTAAGTAACTTGTCAACTTAAGTTAACTAACTTTCGTAACTTAACTTCTAAAGCCTTTAGTAGCGCAGCTATACTTAAACGTCGTTACTCCCAATACTGCCAAAGTTTTGTTGTTGAAAAACTTTCTTGATGAGATTATTTTTCTTGCAAGACAGAAAACGAGACCATTTTTTAATTCAACGTCTCCTTTTGCTTTTTAAGATTCTGTTTTTGCAGTGCTACGTTTGGAATTTAAGGCTGGTTTATTCCTCTTTTAGAAATGCTGTCTTTAGATGTGCAGATGTTATTCAGATCATCTTCCTGTTGTTCCACCCTGACAAAAAAAAAAAGAAAAGAAAAAAATAAAGGAAAATGGTGTCGGAAGTGTTGTGGTGGGAAAGGCTTTCTCTGGCAGGCAGAATGTGCTCCATCACTGTCCTTCACAATCAAGGTTTACTGTAGTCTCCTTACAGTTTAAACCCAATGAAGATGCATTGTTAGCAACATGGAATAAACTCCCATCACTGTAAATGTTACATCATTCTGGCTCCAAAACAAACACATCCTACACTCCCTCTGGTGCATCATTATCTCTGTAAAAGATGTTTTCCACACAGTCTTGCTTTCAGCTGCAGAAAGGTCAAAGGTTAAAGTATTTGCACCCTCTCAGGATTAGTTCCTTCAGCATCATTCCTTCAACAATTCAAAGATATTAAAAGCATCAACCTTTTCCTGTAATAAAATACATTCCTTACAAAAAGGAAAGGAAAAGCAGTAACAGATGGAAGGAAAGCCCTAGAATACCTGTTCAGTCATATTTGTAAATCATAAATCCCTCTGTGCTGTTGTGCATTATGAAGAGAACAGTAACATTTTATCCACAGGATTCTGAAAGAAAAGTTTCATTGATTAAAATGAATAATATTTATATATCTTTTAAAATGCTTTACGATGTTTGTTTGCTTTCTTAGTCAGTGGCTTTGTACGAATTCCTTCACTACTTAGTCCACTACATGGGGTCTTAGCCATTTTTTGGGGTGTCTGAATCTACAATCAATACCCAGAAGTCTCTGCAAAAATCTGGTGTGCATCAATTCTCAATAGATTGGCAAATATAGACCACAATGCATTGCATTTGAACAATTTATCTCTTTGAAAAAATTCACATATTTTTAATTTTTATAAATTATCCAAGTTTTCATTATCAGAACACAGTGGGTTCATAAATAATCTTCATTAAAGAGAGTTAAAAGTTCATGTTCATAAAGTTCACGTTTATTAGGATTTTTCTAAAAATGGGTGATGTCATATTTGATGTTTAACACATTAAAAAAGTAGTGAACATGTGTCCGAACTGCGTTAAAATCCAGGGCACTTTTTTTTAGGAATAGGGTCAAGTGAGTGAATTTAGACACAGTTAGTTGACGAACTGTAGCTGCTGACTATACTAGCGCTAGTCACAGAGCACTGTTATATACAGTTGAAAATATTTTCTGTTTCATCAAAAATGTAACTATTAGGCTGAATTGTAAATGAAGAGTTACAATTCAAAACACATTTCTTCAAAATAACCATCTGATGTGATGAGAACATATAAGGGAACAGTTGCTTTAATCTAAGGCATGGTTAATGTTAAAAAAAAAACATTTTTTTACACGTTTTCTTCTGTTTCGTGCTCTGTAAAACAGCCACAGAACCAACTATTGACTGATTTTGCAGGAACTTATAACAGGAAATGGTAAAAAGTATCCAAACAATAAAAAAGGAAGGGTAAATTGTGTCTGTATACTAGTTATTTGCTGTAATATCAAAACTTCACAGTAAAACTTATTTTCCTTATGAATTGTGGCCTATTTGTAAGGAAAGCGCATTTGTAAAATGAGCAGGAGGGTGGCGCACATGAAAACCATACGATTCTTCTTTGCCAATCAGTCTCAGCTGATTCTTTTGGCAGCAGTTGTTCAATGCCACAACATGATGTTTGTGATTTTTAACAGTTTATATTTCAATAAGTAGGACGCCTTTGGTACAAATGTCTTTCTCCATGATAATTCTAGCCCTGTTTTGTTCAGATAAAATCTTTCTGTGAGGGCAAGTTTTCCCATTTTGGATAATAGAGTTCAGTAAAGTGGAAGAATTTTTCATGTTATTACCTACATAAAGACGAGTAATTGTAGCGGCAATACACCGCACTATTTTCTGAACATTCTGAGTTTTCTATGCTATTGTTGTGGACGGAATCAATCATCACTGCATGTGCTAACAGTAAACGGCAATCAAGGCAACATTTCATGCTTTTTATTCTAGATTCCATTGGGATTTGTTTTTGGTGCAAAGCTATCTGCAAAAGTTTACCCATCTGGTTAGGCTTAGGGTTCCCAAATGTTGATATGAAGAAGATGGTCCAAAATTCTTTGTGGTCTTTTTCCTGAAACCCCCAGTTGGCCTTAAGTTTAGTGATCATATTTGAATGGCTCACTTCAAATAATCCTTCAGTTGCATCCATCGACTGTATCTGAGAACTGGACCAAGCTTTCTAGACTAAATGAAATAATTAAGTCATTCACCATATGAATGCCACCATGTTGGAGTCAGATGATGTCAGTAAGGAGTGATTGGTTTGAATGGGTCTGAGTCACCATGACAACCACTCTTGTCAGTCAGCCGTGAGCTCGATAGAAGTTCACACCTATTCCACTTGAAAACAGGCTACATGAAATCTGTCGACCAAATGTTTCAAATGTTGGATGTGGGGGCCAGCAGGCACCGCCTACTTTTATTGAGGCATCTGATTGGCCAGATTATAACCTAAATAAGTCGCACTCCAGAAAAAATATCATGAAAAAAGAGGATTATCAGGAACTTGTTGAAAGAAGGTGACAGAACAAACATGGTTATTTTGACAAATAGAAGAACTGAGTAATAGCTGTTTATTTCTCTATAGAAGTCTATGGTATTTTGGCTTTTTGGAACCAGCAAATCTGTTGGGCCAAAATGACCAGAATGTTGCGTCAGAGTTACTAAAAATTGAGTTATCAAATAAAAAAGAAAACAAACAAATTCTGGGTTGTACCAATGGCAGTTTTTTTAAAAAAAAAACATCAGAGGATTTTATTTGGTCAAAACAGTATTTTATTTAAAACAGATAATTCATGGCAGCAGCAGGCGTGTAAAAAATTAAAGAATGACTGAAAGAAAGTTGTTTTTTTTTGTATAAACTGTAACTTTTAGTGAACAAAGATTAACCTTTTGACCCCTCCTAATGCTTTTCTTCCGATAAAGCAGTTAGTCTCCGACGCTGAATTTGCAGTTGGGTTTTAACACACTGGCAACTGCTCCACACAGGGGGACGTCCTAAGGGGCGTAGTTAGCCACTGGAGAGAACAAAAAATAGAATTTGTATCACTTTGGGCCTCTGTGTCTGTTCTTTAAGAGAGACATTGGTTTGGTCCAGCGCACTGATGGTAAAATAACCCTCTGTATAACTTACGTTTTTGTTGTGATCCTATATTAAATATTGGTAATCTTTTAACTTGTTATTTCTTCATTTTTTTGAGTTCAATGTTCTCCCGAAAAAAAGATCAGGGCGCAGATAAGATAAATAACATGTATGACAAGTATGAAGTAAATAACAATGGAATGAGCTTTAGATTGCAAGACACCAATTAGATGTTGCCTCACTGCTTATGTTCTATATACATCACATGTGGCTGATCAGAAGCTCAAAATAACAAGAAAAAATAGTCGTTTGGCTTTAGCAAACCACCAGTCAAATCCTCTTCAGCTTATCCTGTAAATGCAAGTCTTTTAAAACAATAAAAAGTGCATACATAGAGACTTTCAAAAAGTAGTCTTTACTATACAATCTCCCCTTTTATCACATTTTTTTCTTAATTTATCATCTTAATACAGTTATGCTATGATGTAATGTGAAGCAATGGGGTACTTCTGTGTTTTTACCAAAGTTTTACACTGAAAAACTTAATACTCAATGTATTTTTACTGTTTTTGTTGACAGCTTTAAAAGAAATTTGGTGCTTTTAAGTTTGTTTATTGCAGTAAAAATGATAATAAGCAGTTACTCACTTATTTTTGTTCATTTTTTTTCAATGTTGTGTACGGTGGTCCTAAAGTGCAAATCACACAAACAAATCACTCAAAGCAAAAACACACAACGACAATTATAAAAGCAAAACAAATGCTAAAAAAATAACTTTATATTTTAGAAATCCTAACAAATTTTCAGGAACCAAAATGTGAAAATGAACAACAATTTTGGAAACAAAAGTAATTTCCAGAAAAATAGCAAATGGCGTATACTAGTTAAGCGCTTTTCTACCTTTCTCGAAGACCCAAAGCACTTTCCAGTCACAAACCTATTCACCCATCTACACACCCTGACAGCAGCTCTGCTGCCCAACACTGACGCCAGCCTATAGCCATCAAAGACATATAGTCAGGATCAGTGTCTTGCCCAAGGACACTTTGACAGATAGATGGGAATCAAACCTGCAGTCTTCTGATCAGAGGTCAACCGCCTTACTCTGTTCCACAGTCGCCCCAAAACAAACCAAATTAGAAAATTGAAACACAATGAGAAACGGGAAAAGGTAGGGACTATGGGACATCACTGATGGGATGATGATATCCAGTATCGCTTCAAATTAACTTTTAGTTGAAATGATGAACAAACGTCATCATCCAATCAGCTATGTCCCATAATACCCACAACAAAACAAAACAAAAAATAAAAACATCTTGGAAAAGAAAAGGACTTACAGAAATCAAAATGAAAAAAAAAAAAAAACAGAATCAGAACCCGGAAAGGTAGGTATTCTGGGACATAACTAATCGAAATGATGACATTCGTCCATCATTTCAGTTGAAAGTTCTTTGACATTAAGCGATACTGAATATTATCATTCAGTCGGCGTTGTCTCACAGTACCTACCTTTTCTGGCATCTAGTTGTGTCATTTTTCTAACATTTCATTTTGTTTGCTGGAAATGAATTTTGTTTTCCAATTTATTTTGCTTTTTACTTTTTGGTTTCCGAAATGTTGTATTGTTTTCTAAAATGTAATGCTGTTTTTTTAAACATTTATTTTGCTTTTTAATTGTCATTGTGATCTTGAAAATGTTTTTGCGTTGAGTGATTTGTTGTTGTGATTTGCACTTGCAAAACTTTGCTTAAAGAGCCTTGTAGGGTTGTTTCTGAAAGTGAGGGATACGTGTGTTTATGACTGAGATCTTTACAGATGTTTAACTGGATGTTGTAAAAAAAAAAGTGTTTTTGTGCCATGTTATTAGCTCAGACGTTCACTGAGAAGAACCTGGCTTTGCGGGACAAACAGAGACCCCCCCTCAGCTCTAACCTGCTCAGTCACTCATGGGGAAAGTCTACTATGTCAGTAAAAATGTTGGCCTCGCCATTCTTGTGCTGGCAGCAACCGCACTGGTTACAATAGTAGCTCTATCCATCGCCTACAACAGCGAAAAGGCCAAGAATCTGGGTAACCACAGAGCGGAGGTGGCAAAAACCAGCACGCCTCTGCCCCCCACCACCCCCTTCATCCCAAAGGAGCCATGGGATCACTACAGACTTCCAACTTCCCTCATCCCTGCCTCCTATAACATCACGCTGTGGCCCCGGCTGGAGCCAGACGCTGATGGCGTTTACACCTTCACGGGACGTTCTGCGGTGGTCTTCAGGTGTGTTAAGGCAACAGACCTCATTATCATCCACTGCAACAAGCTGAACCTCACCAGCATCCGTGGACACCTTGCTGAACTGAGCGGCCTGGATGGCGCCGCTGTTCCTGACATCCAGAGGACTTGGCTCGTCGTGAGGACAGAGTTTCTGGTAGTTCAGCTGCGCGGCAGACTGAGCGTGGGAGCGCTGTACCTGCTTCAGACTGAATTCAAAGGGGAACTGGCTGACGATCTGGAAGGATTCTACAGGAGTGAATACACGGAGAACGGTGTGAAGAAGTAAGGTCTCGTTCTTCCGTCTGTCTGCTTCACGCTTATCCTCCAGGTTGAGCTCCGCTTTGTGCTGTTTCACAGAGTCATTGCCACCTCTCAGATGCAGGCGACGTTCGCCAGGAAAGCTTTTCCCTGCTTTGATGAACCGGCAATGAAAGCCGTCTTCAACGTCACCATCATCCACAGCAGAGATACCACAGCTCTTTCCAACGGCAAACAAATCTGTACGCCCTAAACCAAAAGAAATCCCACCCGGTAGATGTTTGCTGAAAATAAATCCTATTTTAACTGCTTCCTGTTTTTCCAGACTCTAGAGACAATGTCATTGACAACATGCCTGTCAGAGTTACTTCATTTGAACCCACCAAGAGAATGTCCACGTACCTGCTGGCTTTTATCGTCACCGATTTTTCCTACAATCAGTTCAACCAAAGTGATTTGTTGGTGAGAAGTTTCTATTTATTCTTTTTTTTTTTTATTTACACAACCATATATTAGAAACTTAGTCCAGGGGTGTCAGACTTCAGGCTGTGAGGGCCGGCCTCCTGCTGGTTTTCCAGAAATCCTGTTTTATCTGCTGCCTGTTACCTGAATCAAGTGTGTTTGGCCAATAAGGAGCTTTGTGGCAGGTTGGTTGGAAATCATGTAGGACACCGGCCCTCGAGGCCCGGAGTTTGATACCCCTGCATTTGTCACAGCTGCCCTTTCGGGTGGATATGGGCTGTCTGCAGGCGGAAAATGGGCCTGCACAAAATTGTAATATCGTAGACGGCTTGGTGAGCTCGTAGAGTGAAAACTGATCATGCACATTTTTTCTACGGGGAACAGATCACAGTGCACACTTAAGGAACATGTAGGGGTAAGGCTGAAGTAGGTGAAGCCTTGGCTGTTGTTCAGATTTGTCTGTTTTTCCATCCACCAAATCCTGTGAAATGAAGGGGCCTGTTAGTGCTGTTCAGGTGATATGTGCATGCTCTTTGTGTGCAGCCTGACTGTTGGAAATGGGGAAATTAGCCAATCAGAGCATAGTTTGTGTATCACCTGCACACTGTGCATGCTACTACTTTCGACTAGAGTGCAGTGTAAGGGCACCAGATGACAGCATCACCCGTTAGTCATAAGTGCGTGCAACTTCTATTATTCTTATTATCCTTACAGATGCTTTAGGACGCACTTACCACATGCACAACAGCGATACGTTCCATTTTCATGATGTCCATTGATCTGACCACATGAGCGTCAAGAGAACTGCAAGACACACCTGTGCTTCCTTTAAGATGCAGCCGCTATTTTCCATGACCCTCCTTGGACACGGACATCCCGATAACCCGCTGCACCCATAAGGGGTCAACCCTCCGTACGGGTCACTGAGACTTGAGGCGTTTCATCTGAAACGAGAGCTTTTCTTTTTTCAGTTCATTCCAACTCTGAAAACCTTTTGCAGGTTCGAATTTGGGCTCGGAGAAAAGCCATTGAACGAGGGCACGGCGGCTACGCTCTCAATGTGACCGAGCCCATTCTTCACTTCTACCAGATGTATTACAACTCTCCCTATCCTCTCTCCAAGTTAGGTGAGTCCTCTGGTTTAACGCAACCCCGAAACTATCAGAAAAGTACTAACAGGCAGGACCTTGGAAAAAAAATAGAGTTTCAGGCTTAAATATCTCACTTCACTCCACATAAGACGAAACTAACTTACTAACTTTTCAATAAGAAGTAATGACATTATGTAAAAGCAATAAATGTTAAAGTTACTGTTAAAAATGTCATCTTTTCAGCAATATCTCTAATGAAGCAAGTTTTTTCACCACTTTTTTAAGTAGAAGTTTAATGTGTGAAACGGTTAATGGACTCATTTTTAGAAACAGACTTGCTTGATTTAATGAAGTGCAGCATCGCAGGCTTTAGAGATATAACACTTTGTCGTTGAGCAAAACACATTTATTTTTAAACATATTTCCAATTACTAAAAACATATTCCTAACATGGCAGGACATCACAACTTGTTCTAAAAAAATCTTACCAAGTCAAATTCTTCTGATTCTATTGGCAGATCTTTTTCACTCATTACAAGGAAAAACATCTTATGTTCCCAAATTTTTAACTTGTTTTGGGGACGTTTTACTCTTTGCAGTGGATACAAAACTCCAGTTGTTTATCGTCATGTAAACACAGCAACATTACAGAAAAAAATCAAACCACAGGGGGACCTTATATGTTTCTATATGGAGAGCAATGAAAAAGTAAACTTAAAACACAAAAACAACGTCTTTGTTTTAACTTTATTTAATAGAGGAAAAAAGCAAAACATACCAGTTTTTGTTTCATTGTTCCAGGGATAATGAGATTTAGGAATGGAATGCTTTTGTGAGCACTCCATCCTGATGCATGTCATGCACGCTCTCTGAGTTTATGATGTGTTCATTTTTGGTTTTTTTTCTTGCATCATTTACTTATTTGTGCTTAACTGCTTCTTGGATTATGTCAGTCAGTCCAGGCTTTGGCAGGTGAGATTGAATTCATTTCTCCAAATCATTCATTCATTCTTTTTTCCTGACAGTACCAAGGGAGTTAGGGAGTCTTGACTGCATCATTTCTGATTTTAAAAAAAGGCACATTTTGAAACTTATTTTAAGTTTGATGTATGTCACAGCTATTGACAGTTTATGAGAACTGGACTGAGTGACTCCTCCCCCCTGGCGTTCCAAACAGGAAGTACCAGCGGGCTCCAAGAAGCCCAAATCTCATAGACTTCTATAGAGAAATAAACAGCTATTACTCTCATTCCATTTGTCAGAATAAACATTCTTGCTTTGATACCTTTTTTAACATGTTCTTCTTGATCTAACATTCTTTCTGTTAAGTTATTCAAGTTATAAACTTACCAATCAGATGCCTCAATAAAAGTAGGTGGAGCCTGCTGTCCCCACGTCCAACATTTGAAACATTTGACATATTTCGTGTAGCCCGCTTACAGGTGGAATGAGTGTCGACTTCCAACAAGCTCACTCCTGATTGGTGAGAGTGGTTGCATAGAAATGTTGACTCAGACTGATTTGGGTAAATCACTGCAGTTTACGACACAATGGTTCCAACATTGCGGCGCTCATATCACAAAAAAATGGCGACTGAATTGTCTCTGTTTGGTTGGAGCTGGAAGTAATCTATTTCTGTGGGTGCTGTCACACTGCTGCAGTTCGGTTCTCATGAACAGGCATTGATCACAGCCTAAAAAACCTTCTTCACTTACCTTTTTATGCATTTTATAGAGTCAGATGAAGTGTGTAGGAGAACAGGGCGAGCCACATATGTGCTCTTGCATTTCCTGCTCTCACAGATCATTTGAGGTCTGTCATCGCTCTGTCTGCAGATCAAATTGCTCTGCCGGATTTCAGTGCTGGCGCGATGGAGAACTGGGGTTTGGTCACGTACAGAGAGACCGCTCTGCTCTTTGACCCCCAGCTCTCTTCCACTGGAAACAAGGAGAGGGTTTCAACAATCATCTCGCACGAACTGGCTCATATGGTACGCTGCTGCTCTCTTCCCAAACCAATCTTCATCGCATGTTTTTATTACTCCTGGTGAACCAAAGTGGTTTCAGTAATCCTTCTCCTGCATCATGACTTATTTTTACTCTGACATGAATGAGTCACTGAGGCCTCTGTGACAGAGCTGCCATTTCTTATCACGGCTCAGCTGTGTTTATGTTTTTTCTTTAGTGGTTTGGAAACTTGGTGACTCTGCAGTGGTGGAACGACTTGTGGCTGAACGAGGGCTTTGCGACATACGTGGAGTACCTCGGGGTGGACTACGCCGAGCCCTCGTGGAACGTGGTGAGTCCGCACAGGCGGCGGCGGTGACACGCTTCAGGAGCTGTGTTTGTCAGATGTTCGGGCCGTCACAGTGGCTTTCCTGTGTGCTCGGCTTCAGAAAGACCACATCGTTCTATACGAAATGCAGAGAGCGTTTGCCGTGGACGCCCTGGCCTCCTCACACCCACTCTCCAGGAGGGAAGAGGAGGTCAACAGTCCTGCAGAGATCACAGAAATGTTCAACACCATCTCCTACAACAAGGTCTCTTCCTGGCAAACCCACACATTTCAAATTGGATTTCTTTTACCTTCTCAGTCATTTCAGGCTGGTGTTGACATGTTTGTTTTCAGGGAGCTGCAGTGCTCAGGATGCTGTCAGCGTTTCTCACTGAGCGCGTCTTTGTTGTAGGGCTCAGTGTGAGTAATATTATGGGCTGCATGATCTCATTTTTTTGTTTGCTTTTCGTTTGATTGATTGGGTTTAATGGTGCAAAGCTGCTCAACTTGATTTCTGTCTCTCCTGGGCTCTTTCCATTTTCTTTTTGCTTTAGTCTTACCTCAACACGTTTGCCTTCAGCAACACAGACCACTCAGACCTTTGGGACCATCTCCAGCAGGTTGGTCTGGTGTTAAAAAATCTGATGTGAGCTGAGCATCACTTCTCTCGTCAAACCTCTCCTCTTCTCCGTTTTTTCCTCTCAGGCGGTGGATAAGACGCCAAGTTTGGAAATTCCTCACTCTGTCAAAGACATCATGAGTCGCTGGACTCTCCAGATGGGCTTCCCAGTGATTACCATTAACACCCGCACAGGAAGCATCAACCAGACACACTTCCTGTTGGATCCAGGGTCTGTGGTGGGAAGGTCCTCCCAGTTCAAGTAGGGAAAGTATATATTTACGTTTTCATTTGTGCTAAAGAATCTTTCATGAAATATACAAAAAGATCAATAGTAAGATGTTTTGCTTATGAATTGACTTAATTTGGTTGAAACCAGAAGTAAGACGTGTCCAAGAGTGATGCCACACTCCCTCAGTCCAGTTCTTTATATACAGACAATGGCTGCTTCACGCTAGCGGCCCTACCCACAACTCAAAGACAAATTTCTAATGACCTCTTGTTGCTCTACAGAAACTATGCCCTAGAAAAATGACGCTGGACCATTTGGTTTATAATTTATACATTTTTATCTTCAAACTAAAATATTTGTTTGCGTTTAAATTCAGAGGTTGGGTCTCACACCTTCATCTGTTTTGGTTTATATTTGATATCCAGTCCCTACAGCTACTCCAACCATTAAAAATAAAAGAATAAAGTAGAAAACTGGCTTTTCTTAATCATTATCTAGTAAAAAAAAAAAAAAACAATCTGTACAAAGCTGAGACTAACTCTGTGTTTTCACTCATGCTTTCCAGTTACATTTGGTATGTTCCTGTCAAATGGATGAAAAATGGTGTGGAGCAGAAACAGTACTGGCTCCTCCAGCGAACAGGTACAGTCATCACTGGGAGTACTTATTTTTTATGATCTGAGGAGATTTCTTGGACAAAAAGATTTTCTTATCTTTCTTAGCCAGTGTTGATCAGATGAGAGTTTCAGGGCAGGAGTGGGTCCTCGCAAATACAAACGTATCTGGATACTTCAGGGTCAACTACGATCAAGACAACTGGGACCGCCTACTTGATCTTCTCAGCACCAACCATCAGGTTTGACCCGAGCATCCAAAGGCTTATCGTTGAGTGCAGGTTTAAAGTGTCTCTTTGTCTCTCAGGCTTTACCAGTTATCAACCGAGCACAGATCATAGACGACGCATTTAACCTGGCAAGGTAAAGACACAAAATGAGAAAAAAAGAGGCTTAATGCTTTGATATAGATACAAACATGCTGTTTGTGTTCTTCAGAGCAAAAATAATAAGTACCAAGCTGGCCCTAAGAACGACCAAGTATTTGTCTAAAGAGAGGGACTTCATACCCTGGGAGTCGGCGCTGGAAAACCTCAACTACTTCATTCTCATGTTCGACCGCACCGAGGTCTTCGGACCTCTGCAGGTTTGTCTTTTTTTTTATCCAACAGGAGAAACTTTCAGGTGGACTTCATGAGTGTCGCGACTGAAAAGTGTAATTCTGTCGAAGGCGTATCTCAGGAAACAAGTCAAGCCACTTTTCGAGCATTTCAGAACGCTCACGGCTAACTGGACCACTGTTCCTGCAAACCACGACGACCAGTAAGAACTTGGTGCTTTAGTCGAAGCAAGACATTGTGGAGCACCATGAAGACTGCTGATTGTGTTAATGCATCAGGTACAATCAGATAAACGCCATTGACATGGCGTGCCGTGTGGGGGTTGAAGGCTGCAGGGAGCTCATCAAAGGCTGGTACAGACAGTGGATGGAAAACCCATCTCACAATCCGTAAGTACTAAGCAGCTTATGTTTATACATCGGTATGGTACAATTTCTACCGTTTAGTCAAAATAAAATGCCTGGATGCTGGCAGGATTCACCCAAACTTGAAAGGAACGGTTTACTGCAGCGCCGTAGCTCTGGGTGGAGTGGAGGAGTGGGACTTCACCTGGCGGATGTTCAGGAATGCCACTCTGGCTTCGGAAGCGTTGAGGCTGAGGTCGGCTTTGGCCTGCACCAAAATACCATGGCTACTAAACAGGTGTGTGTTTGTGGGAGTGTGTGTGTGGAGGCGTTGGAAGGTTGATTTTTGTAGGAGTTGAACAAGCAAACTGGTCCACCTGAAACTTGACCCTCTTGTGCAAGTTCATTTCAGTCTCAATTCTTCTTGAGCCAAGCACCAAAGTGCTGCACAATCAGAAAGAAATTCTATTCAAAATATTCAGTTCTGACCACTGACAACTGGACTGAGTGAGTGTGACATCACCCATAAAAGTGGTTTGCTTTACAACCAAGGGAAGTCAAATCAGTTGCCATTTCTTTGTAATATGGATGTTGGATACAGACTTTGACAGTAAGCAGTGAATGATCTGAGTTGGTTCGAGACATTTTTAATGGCCACCACTTGAAAGGGAGCTACACCAAATCTTCCAATCAATCGTTTTGAACGGGTTCATTACTATGTGATTGTGCATGAGTTATATGGATCCCCAACCCTTGGGCAAAGACCGGTACTGAAGTCGCTGAACCAGTACTTTCAAAGACTTTCTCCAGAAAATAAGACAGTGTTCCCTCGTTTGCATTCTAAAAATATCCCACAATAGATGAAATCCACAAAGTACAATTACAGATATTTTAAGTCAAAGTCTGACAAAGTCTACATCCAATTATGATGCAGAAAACAATGCACTGTAAAAAAAAAATACCAAAAACATGCAAAATTGCACCAAAAAAAGCAAAACAGTGAGGCTGCAAAATGGAAAGGGAACACTGTACACAAAGATCCATCTCAATCAGGAAAGTCAGATGATGAAGAAGTCTGACCCATTGCATCCGGAGTCAAACCAACACAGCATTTCAGAAAAAATGACATCTTAGACCAACTCAGTGGCCTTGTGGTAGAGGGTCCACCTTGAGACTGGAAGGTAATGAATTCAAAGTCACACTAAAGATTAAAAATGAGACCCAATACCTCACTATTTAACACTCAGCAATAAGGGGTTGTACTGTAGGGGGTTAAACCAAATAGTTCATGAGCACAGCTGTGTCTGCAGCTCACCCCTCCCCCAGCTCACCTGTTGAATGATCCTTTATTATAGATGGCATGCTGTTTAGTACATTTCTAATGGCAGGTATCTGGAGTACACTTTGGACCCAACCAAGATCCGCAAGCAGGATGCCTCCTCCACGATCCAGTCCATTTACAGTAATGTAGTGGGGATGCCGCTGGCTTGGAACTTTGTCAGAGAAAGATGGAGCTACATCTTCAATCAGTAAGAGCCTTCTCCTCTTTTTAAAATCCCTTTTTTCCAAGCTCCTAGCTTCCCAGCCTCCATTTGTTCCTATCATATCCAATAAACCAGGAACTAGGATCTTCTCTTCAGCTCTTTCTTTTCTCTCAGGTACGGGAAAGGATTGTTTTCTTTTGCTAATCTCATCAACGGAATCACAACGAGATTCTCGACAAAGTTTGAATTGCAGGAGGTATGCAGCCTACACATCCACAGACACAATGACCGGCCTCAGAGGGAGGCGAACGCAGCGCCCGGATTGAGCTCAGTTTCTCCTTTCTCCTCTCTGTACAGCTGGAGAAATTCAGAGAAGACAACCTCAATGTTGGTTTTGGTTCAGCCACCTTGGCCCTGAAGCAGGCCATAGAGAAGACCACCGCCAACATCAAATGGGTGACTGAGAACAAAGCGGAGGTGCTCCAGTGGTTTACGGAGGAAGCCACATGAGGACACAGGAAGTGAACCGGCGCCCTCCGCTTTTGTGCCATCAGGGTTTCATAACAAATGGCAATCACTGTAACGACAAATCTCCTCGACGACTGTTACTGTGACTCAACATTTCAGCAAACACCAAACACCAAACACAGCACAAAGGAAAAGACAAAGACTGTGTGTTTTC
The DNA here is from genome assembly GCA_014656515.1 of Oryzias celebensis. Classification (NCBI taxonomy): domain Eukaryota; kingdom Metazoa; phylum Chordata; class Actinopteri; order Beloniformes; family Adrianichthyidae; genus Oryzias; species Oryzias celebensis. The sequence continues at coordinate 5,085,654 of BNCR01000003.1, forward strand.
TGTTCACATTTAAATGTATGGTTCCTTTGATGTCTCCAATGCATGTCATCCATGAATGGTCTGGATTTCGAGCAGCCGCATTAACAGTGACGCTGTGACTATTAACCCTAACAGTGACGAGATGCAGACTGCCTTTCGTGCCATTTTCATCACTCGTGGACAGGGTTGAATGCTTGCCTTTCATGTGTGTGTCAATCTGCGAACGTGCAACAACTACAGGCCTCCAGCGAGCTTCCTTTCGTTTGCTTTGAGGCTGTAATCTAATGAAGAGTCTGTGGGTGAAGCAGCAGCTTTGGGGGCTCTGTTTGCAGCCCCACAGCTAAGGGAACAAAATTCATGAAACTTCCAATTAAAAAAAATAAATCTCAAAAAACGTCTAACGTTCCTTTTTCTTTTCCCAAAAACCCATCTGCCCTCCTCTAACAGGCGAAGCAGATTCATGTTTGTGTCTGCAGGGATGCTCTGTCCTGTAGTTGTTGCACATTTTGATTAATCTTCTGGTTGTTTCTCCTTTTCTCTGAACTTAAAAAAAATAAATAGTTTCCCCATGCATTGTGCTTTCTGTCCTGTCTAATCACAGACTAACATCGTACAGTGGATTTTGAAAGCTGTTTCTACTCCGCCGGGCTGTAGATTTTTATGAAAGAAGTGAAGTTAGCGGTTTGAGAATCCAGCTGCAGCTCTCGCGGCCTGAGTCATCTGGCGTGAGTTTTGTGTTCTCGCTCGTCTTTCAACGTAGAAGACTTCGTGCTCCAACTACCAGCATCTGTTCCAGCTCAGCAGAAGCGGAGAAAGGCGCAGCGATGACACGTCTGCTCTTTTCACACTTGTGTTCAAACGACTGAGATTTTTATTGATTAAATGAAATGATGAGATGGGTTAATGACATGCGTAGGGTTCAAAAGTGGGAAAAAAAAGAGTGCCAGTAAATCAAAGTTTCCATAAGCTTTTATTGTGAAATACCTGGAGGAGGGCGCCACAGGGTTTTCCAAAAGACATCCGTCCATTTCCTGGACAGATTTAGAGTCGTGCTGAGCCGGAGACTTTCTCTTCAGATGAGGAGCAGGGTGCATGCCTTACAGGCCCCAAAAACTCTACTACTCAACATGCAAAACATTTGACGCTAGAAGGATTATTTTAAAGTGATTTGATAGTTAACTTAAAAAAACAGGAACCATCTTGTTTTTCATTTCAGAGCAGAGACACAGACAAAACTTTGGATGTGCAACATTTGGCAAATATGAAGAAGTATTATCTAAAAAATCTGGGGTGTCCAAATCCAGGCCTCAAGGGTCGGTACCTATTGCTTACCTGGATCAGGTGTGTTTGGCCACTAAGGACATTCAAGGGGGCAGGTTGGTTTTCCAACCCAGGCCCCCGAGGCCTGGATTTAGACAGCCCTGATCCAAATCCAATGTTTACCTGTAACAACGCCCAACCCTGTTTAATTCAAACTTTTTATTTTTAGCAAAGTTTGACTTTGCTCTTCTCTCTCCGATGTGAGCTAGTCTTCTTCATTAGTATACATGAAGAAGATTATGTAGTTTTGCTAGTAAATTTTGTATATTGCATTTAAGTGCGCTGAGAACAGCGCTTAGCAGACACGGATCGTCACTCAGGACTTAAAGAATAGCAGCTTTCACCCTGCACACTGCACTGCCTGCAACGCTAGCGGGTTCTTTCCCCGTCTGCATGCATGCATGGTCAGCTCTCTGAGGAATGTTCACATGTGCCTCTGCTGCATGTCTCTCTACAGTTATTCCAACTTAAGATGTCTTTATTTCATTTTTTTAAAAGAAAGGATTCACATCAATGAGTTTTTATGTCTCAATACCAATTTAAGACCCAAATATGAGAGAAATCATAAAAACAGTGATAAATTCTGCTTTGACTTGCATGAATGTTGGCGACGGGCCTGTCTTACTTTGCCTGAAAATAGTATTAATGTCACACTAAAGGTGCATGACACCAGAGCACCATTAATGTCTGATTATAGTCACATTTTTCTAAAAAAACAAAAAACCTTTTACCCTTTTTGTCTCATGAAATGAATGTTGAGATGATTCAGAAACCTTGACTGCATTTTTTTCAGTCCTACCCCGCTCAAACACACCTGGCTTTGATAACTGCCATCATCAGGCTTCTGCACAGCTTGATGATGAGCTGAAACAGGAAGACCAGGGTTAGGAATCTAATGCTTTTATAATTACATGTCAAACAAGAGGGAGAATCACTGTTAGATAAACCAAAATGTTTAAGGCATTTAACTTCCCAGTCTGCAAACAGTCGCACCCCAGAGACCAACGGCTGTTACAATTGTGATCAATTATTCCTGAAACTCTCCTGTTTTCTGGTCCAATGGTGCTTTCATGGTTTCATGGCATCTATGGTTTGGTTGATATATTTTTTTTTTCTAAGCAGTTCAAACTGCTTGTAAGTGTTCTATTTCTGCTCGTATGGGTACAATAATCTCTGACCAGAAAAGAAAACACAAAAACAGAAAAACTGACCATTTGATCCACTCACTCTTTTGTATTGATGGCTCTTCTCGTTTCATCTCTCCTGCCAGCAGACATTCGGGTCGTTTTTCCGCACAAAGCACTAATTGGACTTTTCTGCTTTAGTTTAATTCCAATCTTTGGTCTAACGGACAGTCGGTCTCTATAAAAAGATTTGGCCTAAAAGTAGGACTAATCTGGAGAAGAAAATCACTAGAAAGTAGAAAATATTACCTGACAATGAAGCAAATCATTATTTTTAAACAAGAAATCTTAAATAAGATATCAAAATCTTGAATCACGTTCCATACAATCGTTAAAAAGGGTAAAATGAGCTAGAAAAGCAAACTGTTTGATAGGATCACTTCATAATAATTATTTTTTGCTTGTTCCAAGTGAATGTTTTTTTTTTTTTTTTGAGTTCTTATAAATGCAATTGTAGTTTGTTTTGAAAACAGTGACAAAAACTAGTGTGGGAGGTGGATCCTCATAAAATCTATGAATAGCATAAATATCATTCTTAGAAAATAAATCTTCACTTTTGTTTTCACAATAACAGCAATGGCTAACTTGTCGACATTTATTGAACTTTAAAATAACTTGAGATTGAACCAAAAATGACAATATGAGTTTTTTTTTTTTTTACTTAAATCAAGTTTTTTCTTTTGTCAAGAGTTTGGAGCAAAAGGATTTTGACTCATTTTAAAAATAATTTTCCCATTTCCAGATCCTAGTTCCTAATAAGTAAAAAAAAATCCTCGACTGTGCTGATTTTGAGAAAAGCTTGGAAAGGTGTAGAGCAGGCATCGCCTATTCCTCGTGAGCTACTGCCCTGCTTGTTTTGTGTTTGTAGTAGTTGCTGATTAGCTGGATTGAGTCCACCTGATCCAGGTGAGCAGTACCTACTGAAGCAGGGTTAGCTGCAAAACAAGCAGGTCCGCTGGTGTAAAGCAAAGAGAAGTTAAACAATGTAAAACGGCTTTAAATGTCTAAAAACACGGTTTTAAATCTTTGCAAGAATGAAGACGTTTGCAATGTGAAGAAAACTACTAGCAATCTGGAAGAGGAACCTGTCTGTTGTGGTCCAAACAGTGTGGAAGCTTCCTGGGAATGATGGTTTCTTATCAAAGCTTTGGTGCAGTCATAATTGCTGGTCAGTTTCACAGCAGATAGCATGTACCTCCATGTTTACTTTATTATGGTGCACGTCTGCAGCTGAACCACTTCGGTTTTTATTAATAGGATAGGACTGACAAGAAAGTCTTCCACAGATGGGCAGATATTTTGTTCTTCAAAGTAAAAGAGCACATGTGGAATGTGTAGATGATAAACTTCAGTCCTGCCAAACGGACGGCACTCAAAGCTGCCTATGAAGTGTGTCTGGTAGGACTTGAAAATGTGATGCAGATGGAGCAAAAATGCTGCACCTACGTCACATGCTGTGAAAACTTTTGCTGGCCCTTGATTCTTAGAAACCGCTTGAAATGATTTTAGTTTGGATTCAAATGAAGCCTTTGTTAAAATTCTGTGACTGAATCACAACCCTACTTTTAAAAAACAGTAAGCTGCAAACCCATTAAACCTCTATAAAGAGCTGCAATTAAAACGAAGGTTGTCAGTAAATACAACAACTCCTCCTTCAGAAGATCATTTTCACTTTTCAAAACTTCCTAAGCAGAATTGACAGCTTTGTGTTTATTGGAAGACATATGGATGATGTCAATGTTGCTCATGGTAACACACAAATAAATCAGAGATATTACTGTTTGGCTGACTGCTCACTTGCACCGTGGGATTTCTGAGCCTGTTGAATCACTGAGCAAAAACTGACTTCCATCAAAGGTAAGAAAAATAGAGTCTGGTGCCATGACACATTCAGCAAAGCAGGAAGAAGTCTCAAAGTGCTTCATATGGAAGCCATAAAACACAATGCAAAAGACATGATTTAAGAAGAGAAGGCATGCAAAATGCAAGCAGCAATCAAAAAAGAAAAGGCAGAAATCAGACAAGAAGTAACAGAAAATGGAAATATTGCTGGTATTTGGTTTTTAAAAAAAAACTTTATTAGGTCTTGCCAAAGTTTGTTTTGATAATCACTGCTCGGAAAGCCAGTGCTTGAGGAAATGCATCCCTTTGTTTTCTTAGGATTTCTGAGGAAAGAGGTGTTCCTCAAAATGCCAATTACCTCCTAAAGTTTATCCTCTGTGTGGACAGGACGCCAGCACATGAACGTGAGTACTGCACAGAAGTGATCCACCTTCCTGGAGTTGGTGAGGACTCCAGCAGCAGCAGCAGCAGCAGCAGCACTGTGTTTGGGAGGACAGCAACTCCTTGATTGACTTTTGGGATATATTGGTAAAGGCAGAACAAGTTTTTCCAAATCTGGTTGGGACACGAGCTTTCTTGTTTTTCATGTGTTTCTGATCTGACTGCAGGCCAACTCTGTGACTGCTTTGATGTGACTGCACAGGCTCAAGTCTGATTTATGATTAGACTCTGGCTCGGTTTGTGTTTTTATGACTGTTGTCTACAGCTGGGACGAGACTTTGCATCACTGCACCTCCGATCCACAAACGACTCCTTCAGTTTGGTCCTTAGATACCCACTCTGATAAAAATTACGTTTTAACATGTTATTGTGGCTTTTCTCTAATGACAGAGGACATATATTAAGAAAACTAAGCTCAAAATTGCATTTCTGACTATTTCTTTATTCAAATAATTGTGAATCAGGAGAAGATGGAAAAAAAGTTGCTTGAAAAAGAGCTTATTTGTGATGTAGAATATACGTTGGACAGGCCACATGCTGCCCATCCGATCTCTCAGCAATAGGGAGATGAAGGGGCGGGGTTACTTCACGCCAACAGTCCAGCACACAAGTTAGAGACTCATTTCTATTGAATTACTGCTGCGCTGCAGAATTTATGTCCTAGAAAATGACACCTTTTTTTGGCTAAAAAAGGCATTATAATCAACAGACCACTGAGAACGCTTTAAAAATGGATCAAAAGATGATTGGAGTGGGACTTTTGTGCAGGACAATGAACCCTTTATCATAGGGTTATTGATACTGTTGTCTTGTTTGCTCAACGGTACCCGGGGTTTCTTTCCATTAGGAGCAGATGGGAAAACATTAAAAGTTGGGAGCCCAGAACAGAGCCAAGAGGAGCTCCACATACCAGGGTTTTCTGCTCTATTGTTTAGCAATCCATTGCTTGTTGAAATACCGGAATTCATGTCTGTCGAGTGATATTCTCTGATTTAAAAAGCTGAAATTCCTCCTCATCGTAAACATTTCAAACAGAGGCGTTCATGGGTTCCTGCACTGAAAACCAAACTGAAAACAGATGTTTTGGGGCTGTTCAGTGAAAACAAATGGATTATAAAAAATTCAACTGTAACTTCTGTGCTTTCCAAAACTGTTGAGTAACAAGCTCCCTATATGCAGATAAATGAAACCATAAGGGGAGAGTTTTCTCAATTCTACATCTTTATGGTTTCATTTATCTTTTTTTGTTTGTTTGTTTGTTGAAATAATCTTTTGTGTGAGTTTGATTTTTGGTATTTGTTTAAAACTGCTTTGTGAAGAGTGCAGGGAAGAGGAAGACCTTGCTAGTGAAGATGGTTGTAGGGGTGGATCCCTACAGAAGTTGTTTCAGGGAGTCGAAGATTCCTTTTCTTGGTTTTGCAGAGTTTAGGGATCAAAATAAGTTCAATGCAGGCATGAGAGATATTCTTTTTTTTGAAGTTTTGATCTTACGTTGCTGTTTCTTTCTTCTGGACTTGTTTATGTCTTTTGTTATTCTGGGAAGAGCTAAAAAAACCAGGGGAGAAAAGAAATTGAGAAATCGAATGGGGAAACCTTTTTTAGCCAGTGTCGGATTTTTCAACACCAGATCATTTTTTATTTGCTTACTTTTCCTTTTTTTTAATTAAATTACGATGTCCATGATTGTGATTAAACTGGAGTTAGTGACTGTGACATGAGGCAGAAAGATGGCAGTAAAAGCGTTAGGTTCGTTTTCCACGTGGTTCAGGAAAGTGTTTGAGTGAGATTCTTCATAAAACATGGCTTGATGATGTAATCTTTGCGACTTAAATTGTCTGGGTTAGTGTGTTTGAGGGGGTCTGTTTGTATTTCACAATGATCTGGAACAATGCTGGCTCCCCAACTGACTGATGATTCCCAGTTTAGTCAAAAAGACAGGATTTTGATATATTCAGTTATGAAATCCAGCCCTCTTGACTTTTGTGAGGCCTCATCTTCACACATTAATGCCATTTTAAGCCAAAATCAAAAACCTGTGTCATTTTCTAGGACATAGTTTCTGCAGCGCTGCAGTACTTCATTACAAATTCACCTCTGATTTGTGGGCAGGAATGTTGGCGCAGAGCAACCCTTACCCCTTCTAGCTGCAAAGAGCTCTCTGTTTACGTGCTGCCCCACTAGCTTACAGGTCCTCACGCTCCCAACCTAACATTAACGGTGCAACAAAATTGGCGAGCAGTATTGGAGCTATCCAGCTGTATAGATTTGAGCCAGATTGGACGAAGAAAACAAAGATGTGGATCTAGTCATCTACAAGTAGTTGAAACAGAATGGAGCACAGAAGGGATCTTGTGCGTATTTTCGATGTCACAGTTCTTGCGTCTTCTTTTTCAAACAGCTTATCTTCATCTGCTCCTAATTCACAACATTCAGAATAAAGAAATACTCAGAAATGCTATTTTAAGCTTCAGTTTCTCAGTATATGTCCTCCATCATCAGTAAATACCTCAAGAACATTTGGAACATTACAAAAACACAAAAAATACCATTTTCATCAGAGTGAGTCTTTAAAAGTTGTACAATGTCAAAGCTCTGCTGCAAGTCAACCATCACAACTTCAAAGCAGAGGATCACTCAGAGTTCTTCTGCACTCATGACGTTTACAGATTTGCTTGATCTAGTTCTCAATCGCTTGGTACCTTCCTCTGTTTTTCAAACAGCTGCTGACTGATTATTCTGTTATTTCCTTGCTCTTCAGAAGAGACATGGGGAATGGCTTCCATGTCAGAAAAGGGGCGGCGTTGGCCTCTCTGGTTGCAGCAATTGGTGCCATAGCGGTCATCATAGCCCTCTCAGTGAGGCTCGCTCAGGTGAAGTCAAAGAACGCAGAAACACCTCCGTCCATGACCGAGCCCACTGCTTCTGCTCCGAAGGAACCGTGGGAGCTCTACAGACTTCCGGACACGATCACTCCTAGTTCCTACAATGTGACCCTCTGGCCTCGACTGGAACCCGATGTAAATAATCTGTACTTGTTCACTGGGAACTGCACAGTGGTGTTTAAATGTAGGAGGGAGACAGACCTCATCCTCATCCATTCCAAGGAGCTGAACTTCACTCTGCTGGATGGATTTCATGCCAGGTTAACGGGCTTGAATGGACCCCCGCCCAGTCTGATGAAGACATGGATGGAGCTGCAGACTGAGTACCTGGTGGTTCAGCTTGACGGCCCACTGCAGGTCAACAGCAGTTATGAACTCTACACAGAGTTTGTTGGAGAGCTGTCCCTCATCCAGCAAGGTTTTTACAGGACTGTATACGCTGAGGACGGAGAGACAAAGTAAGATGAGATCCAGTTTTTTGGGTTCCTGTATGAAATGTTTCAGATTTTCTCAGTTTTTAATTTTGGATTTCTCCTTTTTCTTCATGCAGACATTAAAAAAAGATTGACCTTCATACAGTATTTTTTCCTGCTCTTCTAGCGAGTTATCAGGAAGTAAAGCCAAGTATCATCAGCATAACAGCATATTGCTGTTCTGTCAGATGATGTCACTAAATAAATGCATAACAAAAGTGATAATTTTACTGATAAAATTCTAAAATCTGTAAACCAGAAAAGGACATTTTAGTTCCGTTTGATAAATGCTGCTTTAAAAGTTGAGCCAAAAAGCTGTTCTTTTGTTTTTGAGGATGCACTGAATGTAATTCTCTTCTCTGAATCAGATTTCCAGTTTTTGGATTTAACCATGTCATGATGAGAAAGAGAAAATTAAGACATTTTGTATTTTTCATCTTTTTGTGAAGGTTTTATCTCACAAGCTGTTGATAAAGAACTATCAGTTCACAGCAAAAACATTTTATCATTATGCTGCGACACTATTAGTGTGATAACAGACTTTTGTGCTTTCAGGGTGATTGCAGCAACTCAAATGCAGCCAACGGATGCCAGAAAAGTCTTCCCGTGCTTTGATGAGCCGGCCTTGAAAGCGGTCTTCCATGTGACGCTCATTCACCTACAAAACACCACAGCTCTGTCCAACTCCATAATCTCTGGCAAGTCCATGTTTCCTGGACGGTCTGCCCATTCCCTCTGTCATTTCCATCATGATGCACATTTTTTTCTTCAATCGTTTGCATTAATCAAACTTTTTTTTTTTTACTCAGCGTTAAGAAAACGTATCTACAGTACATTTATCCAATGTCATTATTTGAATATGTTAGTTGAAATCATGTTATCTTACCAAATCACATTCATTTTGGTGGCCGAGACCCGCCATCACAGCAAAAAAAAAAAAAAAAGGACTCAGCAAATGAAAAGAAGTGCAGCAAAAAAACAAGAAATGTTTGGCAAATAACAAGAAACACTGTTGCAAATAAATGATTTTGCAAATAAAAAGAAACCCTGCAAATAACAAAAAACACTGTTGAAAACGAAAAGAAATTATGTTGCAAATAAAATGGCAAAGACAAAAAAATGCTGCAAAATAACTCTGTTGCAAATAAAAAGAAATGATGTTTCAAATAAATGAATCCCTACAAATAAAAATAAACCCTGCAAATACAAAGGAAATTATGCTGCAAATAAATGATTTTGCAAATGAAAAGAAACCCTGCAAATAACAAAAAACACTGTTGAAAACGAAAAGAAATTATGCTGCAAATAAAATGGCAAAGACAAAAAAATGCTGCAAATAACACTGTTGCAAATAAAAAGAAATGATGTTTCAAATAAATGAATCCCTACAAATAAAAATAAACCCTGCAAATAACAACAATCACTGCTGCAAATAAATGATTTTGTAAATAAAAAGAAACCCTGCAAACAACAAAAAATACTGTTGAAAACGAAAAGAAATTATGCTGCAAATAAAATGGCAAAGACAGAAAATGCCGCAAATAACACTGTTGCAAATAAAAAGAAATGATGTTTCAAATAAATGAATCCCTACAAATAAAAAGAAACCCTGCAAATAACAAGAAACACTATTGAAAACAAAAAGAAATTATGCTGCAAATAAAATGGCAAAGACAAAAAATGCTGCAAATAACACTGTTGCAAATAAAAAGAAATTATGTTTCAAATAAATGAATCCCTACAAATAAAAATAAACCCTGCAAATAACAAGAAACACTGTTGCAAATTTAGTGAAAAATTGTTGCAACTCAAAGTAACTGCAAATTAAATAAAAAACTGCAAATAACAGAAACGCTGCTGCAAACAAAAATAAATGATGTTGCAAGTAAAATAAACGGTCAAATAAAAGTAGTTTCTTTTTTTGTTTGTGCAGTTACTTTTTCCCGCTGCGGAGGCAGAATGTCAGCCACCATAGTTAACACTCTGTTATTTCAAATAGTAATCAGTTAAATTTGTTCCTTTTTTCAGAACCCCCTTAACTTTATCCTCTTTCATTTGTTAAACTTTATACTTATGTACTAGAAGCCATTATAAATCAAGTATTGTTGCATTTCTATGTAAAACAAAATCTGATTTGCATCATAAATGTTGAGGATCAGCAACGGTCAGTATGCAGACATGTTTAAAAACTTTTCTCTTTTAGTTTTAATACATGTTGGAAATATATTTTCAAATAATTCAATAAGTTATTTGGTTTAATTTCACACATTATTTTAGATTAAAAGACATGGTTGGCATCTGAATAATTCTTACACTAAAATCAAATGTTTCTCATGTTTTTTCACACGGAATGTTTTGACATGACAGTAAAATTGGTGCAGAGAACGTTGATGGTAAATTTCTTTGTGACAAGCATTTACAATTGCAAAAAAAAAAAAAAAAGACCCTGAAAGCCCATGCTTTATTTTCTATTGTTTTTTAACTCCAAACAGAGCGTGTCAGCATCACTGTGGATGGCCAGGACTTAATCAGGACCAGTTTTGAACCCACAGAGATCATGTCAACCTACTTGCTGGCTTTTGTTGTGTGCGATTTTGGATTTGTCAGGACAGACCTGGGCTTAAGGGTTATGGTAAACATCTTAATGAGGAACATTATTTGATAGAAATGCATGAAAAACTCTCTGAGCGGGTATTTCTGCGTCCTTCTGTCATGACGTTGATGGAAAGGTCCATTGGGGTTTCTGAAGCATGTTTCTATGGGGTTTCTGATGCATGTTTTTAAGCCTTCTATCCCGGATGAACTCTGCTGTACTAATCAAACTAATGAAAGAGAGGGATCTTATGCCAAAAAGTGCACCAGAAATATATTTAACATTAAGGAATAATTTCAGATCAGCTGTAATATATGGCACATGGAGTGATTTTCGCTCTTTGTATTGAAGAAATTAGTCAATTTTTAAAAAGCAAATATTATGTCAATTTGACTAAAAGAAAGCCTTGATTAGATCAAACTATCAGCCAAATGTTGAACAGTTAAACCTCCTCATGTCTAAACTATCTTTCACTCCTTAAATCTCAGAATTTCCTGTCATATTTCATGAACCTGTGGACAGTCCTCCTCAGTTTTTCTCTCTCTTCTCTTTCCTCTTTTCTTTACTGCCCTCTGCTGGATGTAAAGCTGAACCTTTTCTGCACCATCACGAATTACTTTTTTTTGTTTTAGATCAGGGTCTGGGCTCGCAAGAAAGCCATAGAGAAGGGAAAGGGAGATTATGCCCTGGAGAAGACCAGACCCATTCTGGCGTTCTATGAAAAGTACTACAACTTCTCATACCCCCTGAAGAAGTCCGGTAGGAAGTAAACCCCCACCATTAAATGGTTCCAGGAGTTGCTTCTGTTTTTGCAGTTCACTAAGAGAAAGGTATACCCAGCACTGTCTTTTTATTTTTACAGACCAGATTGCCATACCTGGATTAGGGCCTGGAGCAATGGAGAACTGGGGCTTGATCACCTATGGCGAGTCTGTGCTGTTACAGGACCTGGAAGAGTCTTTCAATGAAGACAAGGAGACAGTGGTGGATATGGTCTCTCATGAGCTGGCACATATGGTATGACGCTCAGCAAACGTGTGTAATTTACTGGATAAAGCAGCTAAAAAGGAGAGCTGTGACTGAAACTCTCCTCCAGTGGTTTGGAAACTTGGTGACCTTGAGGTGGTGGAACGACTTGTGGCTTAACGAAGGCTTTGCCTCCTACGTCACCTTCCTGGGATCAGACCATGCAGAACCAACGTGGAACCTGGTAAATGTTCTTCTATAGAACATTTTGTTGAATATTTGTTCATAAATGAATTAATCCAGTCATGCATCTTCCAAATTCGCTTAATCCCTCTGGGGGTCATGGAGATGTTGGAGCCTATCCCAGCTACTGTTGGGTGATACATCCTGGTTAGGATACCAGTCCGGGCAAAATGAATATCATATACAGTAGTTTAAATTAATGATAACAATAACTCTAATTCTAAGATATCAAAATCTAGAAACAAGGAATTTCACACAAGCATTCAAGAAGCGAAAACAACATTTAAAAGCTGTTAAAAAAGTGTTAGATAGAATTACTTCAAATAGAATGTTATACAGCCCAAAAATAAGTATGTTTTGCTAGTTCTAAGCAAAGCAAGATTATTTTTCTTGCAATACAGACGAAATGACAATTTTTCCAGAAACACGGGTCTTTCACGCATTTTGTGTGCTCAAGTTAGCATTTTGTGTGTACAAATTGGCATTGTGCACACAAATCCGTATTTTGTGCACAGAAATTAATACCTTGTGCGCACAAATTAGTATCTTGTGTGCTCAAATTAGTTCATTGTTTACATAATTTAGTATCTTCTATGCATAAAATAGGATACTAACTTTTGCGCACAATATATTTATTTGAGGGAAATGTCATGTCCAGGGCTCCATAAGATTCAGTTTTTACTATTATGAATGCCATTTATTCAGAAATACTATGAAATATATTTTTTTCAAATTGTTTTTTTTCTTAAACATTTTAATAAACAGCTCTGTAGTTTTTTTCTGGCTTAACAAACTGCAAAATGTAAATTTTTAAGGGATATAAAATCTTTGCAAGTGACAACAGAGTGCTGTTAAGTCATGACATCCTTAAAAACAATACCAGCTTCCTCTCTGAGTTTTAATTCATATTTATCACAGTTAATAAAGAATTTTAAAAAATGTCAAATATTGTTTACTATAAATGATTATTCTTGTTATTTAGAAAAACTGCCATCATCAAGTCAAAGTTAATGGTTGTCAGTGACACTGTGATTTCAGAATGACCACAATATGCCGAGTAAAACCATGGGAGCGTTGAAAGCAGATGATTCGTGCATGTCCCACCCGCTCTCTATCAAAGAGGAGAAAGTCCAGACACCTGAAGAAATTGCATCTTTGTTTGACAGCATCACCTACAGCAAGGTGAATTCAATGCTGTATGATAGTTTGAAAGCAGGAGGCCATTGCAGGTCTCCAAACTAATCTACTGAACATTCCACGGCAGGGTGCTGCTGTCCTTAGAATGCTGTCAAACTTTGTAACTGAAGCGGTCTTGACCAAAGGATTGCAGGTAAAACAAATTCACATCTATGTTATGTCACACACCAGAATGTAGTGTAAAATATGCCTCAAATTCTTTTACCAGGCTTATCTAAAAGAGTTCCAGTATAAAAACACGGTTACAAAGGATCTGTGGAAGCACCTGCAAATGGTAAGATACCAATCCTTCTGGGTGCTGTAAAGGCTGTAGGATTTTTCCTGATATCTTGTAGACAGACTGGAATGATGTGTCGTTGTTAATAAAATGTCAAAGAGAACATCTGAGTTTTGTTTTGAAGGCGGTGGACGAAGCTGGCATCTCCTTGCCCCGACCTGTAGAGGAGATCATGAATCGATGGGTCTTACAGATGGGTTTTCCGTTGATCACCATCGACACACAGACAGGAAAAGTCACCCAGAAACACTACCTGCCTGATCCAGAATGTGGAGTGGACACACCTTCCGAGTTCAAGTGAGGCGTGATGTTTCACCCAATCATGTGATCGCTAAACGCACTGCAAAAACGGGCCCCGTAGAAATATGTCAAAAATAATCAAAATGTTAAAAATGTCTGTAAATAAGCAAAACAAATCTGCCAATGTGGTAAGATAAATGGTCTCACCAAGAATTCGTATTTTATTCACTAAGACATGTTTTAGAATGTTTTCTCAAACTAAGATTTTTTTTGCTTTTGAAAAACTTTCTTGATAAGATTATTTTTTGGAAAGACAGAAACTAAGATAAAGATTCCGTTTTTGCAGTGTAGCATTTGTCCTATCATCATGCTTGTGTATTTACTGTTTTGCATGTGTGGGTCATTGATCTGCCTGAAGCTACACGTGGCTCGTCCCCATCACCTGGATGAAGAATGGAAAAGAAGAGCAAAAATACTGGCTTCTAACTAAGGAAGGTAATACTCCCTTCAAACAAAGTAAATAATTAGTGAATAAAGGATTTATTTAGTCTTTTGAATTTAGATACAAACACAGACATGGCTCTGGGGTCTTCTGATTGGTTGGTGGCCAACATAAATTTGACGGGTTTCTTTAGAGTCAATTATGATGCTGAAAACTGGGAGCGCATCATCAACAGACTGAACTCCAGACATCAGGTGAGTGTGGAGCTCCTGCAGCTCTTTCTAAACGAACAGACTCTAAACTTTTCAATCTGTCATTTGCTGTTTAGGACATTCCACTGATCAGCCGAGCTCAGATTATAGACGACGCCTTTAATCTGGCAGAGTAAGGTCATATTTTTCCAAGACTTTTTTCCAAAACAACAGCAAAATGAACGTACATTCTGTTTTATTGATCACTTTCAGATTGGAGATGGTGAACATGACTCTGGCTCTGAGAACCACCTCGTACCTGGATAAAGAAGTTGAGCACATGCCCTGGCAGCGAGCTGATCTTCACTTGAATCATTTCTTTGACATCCTTCGTCCAAGAGGGATTTATGGACCCTTCCAGGTTTGTAAAGAAACATAAAAGGAATGAATTATGGTCAGACGGTTGTGAAACATAGAAATGCATTTGTTTGTAACATGAATTTAAACCTGCTGGTTAACCCTTGCTCTGGTTGACCTCACACTTTAGTCAGAGAGAAAGGTTAATGTAACATTTACAGAGGGTTAGCTAACTGTAAAATCCATCCATCCATTTTCAGAATCTGATAAATCCAATTTTTTGAATCGCTGAGTTGCTGGAGCCAATCCCAGCTACTGTTGGGCAAAGGCAGGGTTCATCCTGAACAGGTTCCAGTTAGTTGCAGGGCACACATTCACACCTTGGGGCAATTGTGGACACTAATTACCCTAATGATGCATTCACACCGGATGCGACCTCAAATTTGCACCTCGTGCCTCTCTTTTGGCGCCCGCCAAACTTACTGCTCAACGCCTTGACACCTTGACGCCCCGGCCGCAGAGCAACCGCTGACAAACTTCATTGGATGACCATATTTTTATAAAATATATATTTATATATAAGATTAGCAAGAAAATATTTGAAAATGTAGCAGAGCAAGAATCTTTACTCTGATGAATAAAATGACTGAGTAATAGTTTATATAACAGTAATAGTCTGTGGGAGTTTGGCTTCTTGGAACCAGTGGGTACTTCCTGCTTGGAACGCCACAGGGAGGGGTCTCATACAGTCATGGTTTAGCCTCATGTGCTTTACATATAGATGATAACACCACATTGTAGAAATAAATATATGCAAAATATTATAAAAAATTGAGTCTTTCTCTCTTTTGCTCGTGTTTGGTTGTGCAAACCAAACAAACATGTTCAACTGTGAACGACAGGTACAGAACTGATAAATGTCCCTATTGTGAGTGTCTTTGTAATGTTTCATCTATTTCATCCTGCAGGCATACGTCAGAAAAAAGGTCACGCCTTTGTTTCAGCACTACAGGGAGCTGACCCTTAACTGGACCAAGACTCCAACACGTCTCTCAGATCTGTGAGGACGTTAACCTTTTCTCAGTTTTAAGATAAGATCCGTTTTCTGAAATTGCCAACCGTGTTCTGAGTGTTGTATTATTTCTGTCCAGGTACAACCAGATGATAGTCATCAAGCTAGCCTGCAAAGTGGAAGTGAAAGACTGCATTCAGCTCACCACGGCATGGTTCAGAGAGTGGATGAATAATTCCACCACCAACAAGTAAAGATTTGCAGAACACAGCAGTCAATGTTAAAAACTCATTGTATTTCACTTGTAGTTGCCCTGTAGTTCATCATCATTCCACTAGGGGGCAGTTGAAGGGCTTTTTCTGCTCATTTTAAAATGGCTGCTTCCATGAAATCTCAAAAACACTTTTGGCGGGAAAAGTTTTGCTAATTTTCTTTCTCTACTTGAAGATTGTCTAGCGTCCAGGGCGATTGCATTGTAATGCTGACGGCACATGAGACATTGGCGGCCGTCCTGTGCTCGTGGACTGTCTAGTTCTTCTTCCCAATCGCTCACTGTTAGTCATCAGGCAGTGCAGTGAGCGTTTGACTCGAATATCAACTATTTGAAACAGAGTCCAGTGGGGGCAGTGGATGTACAGTCTGTTGGAGAAAGTAACTATTCAGGGACTTGTCTCTGTTTACCAAACAAGTGAGCTCTGCTGCTCTTGGTGTGGCAGAGCGAGCCCCGCCGCCTTAGGGAGCATTCAAAGATGGGCGGGGCTTTAATACTTGAGCTGTAGAGCATGACATGAAACTTCAGTTGACAAATCCTATGCCCTGTTTCACTAGGGGGCAGCACCTGGACGGTTTTAGACCCTAGTTTCAGGAATTAAACAAGCTTTTTTTAAATTGTCAGAAATTTGGTAAGTCAGCACTTTCAAAGCCCCATATGTACAGGTGAACAGCCAAAAAGGTTGACTTACTGTTAAGTTAGAAAAGTCATTACTTACATTTAAACTTTGGTGCATCAGAGCACACCCATGCACGTGAAGAAATGCGTTTCTCCTTTGCAGCACAAGCATGATGCGAATCGCCCTACACTACTACAGCTTATTATTGGAGGGGTAGGGGGAAACCGTGAGAGAAGAGTTCCGATTTGGCATATATCTCATAAAAAAAAGATATTGAAAATATTTGTTTTTTGATTTCATCAGAAAGGTTTAAACCACATCTTAATTCCACAAAAATCGACATTTTCTGTCAATTCTTTGACACAGTGGGCTTTACAGGTTAACTATTGGACGTCTGCTATCACACCTTACAGAATTCACCCCAACTGGAAGCATGAAGTTTACTGCAGCGCAGTCGCAGCCGGAGGGGTTGAGGAGTGGGACTTTGTATGGTCCATGTACAAGAATAACCTCACGTCAGACAGCCTAATGTATGCTCTGTCCTGCACCAAACAGCCATGGCTAATCAACAGGTCAGATGCATCTAGACGTCATGTTAAATGACACTTTTATTTGGGACTTTTAATTCAACAAAACTGTATTTCAGGTATTTGCAGTACTGTTTGGATCCAGAGAAAGTCCCAGAGATGGACGTCCCTTTTGCCATCACTGACATTGCTTATAACCCTGTCAGCCAGCCTCTGCTTTGGGACTTTGTCAGAACTAACTGGCGGATCTTGGTCGAAAAGTTAGTTTTTGCAAGGATTGACTGTACACTTGTTAGTCATCAAACCAATGAAGCTCTTTTATTCTCTGACAGGAGCAATTTTTGTAAAGACTATCTGGTCTACACTGTAACCAGACATTTCTCCTCTGAGTTTCAGTACAAACAGGTATGCTTCCACTGATTCTCCTCGTTTAAAAGTCACTTCATTTCTGGTGTTAGAACTGACATTTAATTGGGAAAAAAGGAGCTTTTTATTGGCATGAATATCAGAGCTTTTCTTGTCTTTTTGCTTTGCAGCTGCTGCAGTTCAAAGAGGAAGTTAAAGAGCAGCTGAGCTCAGAAGATGAGATTTTTGTGGACGCGCTGAAGAAGGTGGAGCAAAACATGAAATGGATTGAGCGGTACAAGAAAGAGGTGCATGACTGGCTCATTAGTGAAACTTCAGAGGAGAAGTAAACCTGCTTTTTACCTTCCAAGAGAAAAATGTGCCAAATGTTATTACTGGCTATGCAAAGTTTTATTGTTAGTATTTTTTTTGCAGTTTTTCTTTGGAAAACTGTCTTATGTTCTATTTTTTTGCGTGTGCTTTACTGTACATGCATAAAGCGCTGAAAGACAAGTATGTTTGTTTGTTTTTTCCATAAACACTGATGTTACTTGTGGAGTTGCTTAAGGTTTAATGTTTGGATCAGGTTTGTTTAGCTTTTACAAAGAAAAAAAAAGATGATTTTAGCTATTTAGCTCCGAAAAATCTGACTATGTGCATCCTTCAGATTTCTGCAGAGAACTGAGGTTTAGGATTTAGGACAAAGCTGCTCTCCTGGAGTGAAACCCCTTTACATGCGAAATCGGAGTGATTTTTGTTTGATAATTTGGCCTCTTCGTGTCTTTCAGGAAACATAGCAGCATGCTCTTACTATGCAGATATTTTGTGGCCTCAGGGATCCTTGTTTCTCTCACTCTGGTTTTGGATTTGTACACCGACTCTGCTTCTTTTTCAAATATCCAGAGTACATTTTCCTTTGTAACACATTTCTAGTTTTCTCAGGTGAATTTCATCCTTTTTACAGACACTTTGTTTACAGAACTGATGGTTTGAAGGACACTTCTGATGACACACCCAGTAATCAGACAAAAAATAACCCTTTTAAAAATGTTTTTTTCCTATTTTATTGTTAACATGCCACAAAAAATACCCTTGTTTTCTTTTAGAGTTAACTAATGATTGATTAATATTAAAATTGAAATTTAACATTTTCTTAACTGTCTGTTTATTGGTTGCATGAAAACATACATTGTATTTCTTTACTTTAAAGCAGCTGTATCTCCAGAATGAAAGATGCAGCTCAACTAAAGATGAAATCTGCATTCTTTGTGATTAATATTTATTTTGTTTTGCATATATACAATATAAAACAGTTTAAATAGGATATTTTTATTTATTATTTTATTTATTATTTTTTATAAATATTTAACTCACTGGAAGAGGTTTTTGGCAAACTTTTTTTTCTTTTTCTGTTGAATTTGATTTGAATGACTTGCTGGCATGAAGTCTGTCTGAGCTTTTCTGGTTGAGCATTGATGGTTTCTGCTTGGAAGAGATGAAGGGATTTTTTGGAAGAGAAAGTAAAAAATACAATTCTTTGTTTTTATTTCTTTCTTTATTTATTGCGCAGAAAGATCTGATAAATATTCATGCAAACCTTTTGATTGTGTTACTTTTTCAAAAGGTTTGCTGTCTTTTGCGCTCATTCCCTCACTAACATTTATGCTTTTCTTTTGTAAAGTATTAAAATTTAAACATTTTACTCTAAAGAAATCACTTTAATAGATTCATTAATATTTAAAACCTAAAGTTTTGTTGCTTTAAAAAAAAAAAACTTAACAAATCCAAATGTAGCACAGAAAGAGTCACCTCCTCCTGGTGGGGGTCCCTAACTAAAGACTTTAAAGGGGATGTGACGCCTTGTTCTTCTGACAGCTGCAGGAAGCAGAGGCCAAACAAAAGCAAACATAAATAAACTGTAGGGTTGATAAAGAAAATTCAAAAACTCTCAGGCTTTTGATTATAAATAAAGTTTATTCTGTTCAAGGTAAATAAAAAAGCTTAATAAATACACATATCTATGTACAAGTAAATTACTTAAAGAAAGTTTAGATAAAAGGAGAAATTTCATTCAGAACATGTGTGGAAGGACAGACTTCAACATTGTCCTGAGAAGATCCGAGCTGGATGTGGCTGCTGCTGCATCCAGAACTGAACTCCACCTGAAGCCTGGAAACAGATTCAAGCAGAGACGTTTAGTGACATAATCAATCAGGAGGGCAGAGATATTCATCTGAGTAGGAAAAGGATTCACCTCGTTGGATTGCTGTGGCAAGAACTGCTGCTCGGTCACGGTGCTGCGGCTGGTTTCGTGTGTGTTGTAGCTCGCTCTCGGCTGACCTTGGAGGTGCCCGATGGTTTTTGTGGGCTCCAGGGAGCTCTGGGATCTCCTCTGCTCCAGCACCTCCTCGCTGAGGCCCAGCTTGGCTGACAGGCAGGAGATGTATCGAATAGTGAGGCGCAGAGTCTCAATCTTGGTGAGGGTTTGGCCTGCAGGAGCGACGGACGGAGGCAGGTAGGTCCTGAGGTGATGAAGAGCTTTGGTCAGGTCCCTCATCCTCAGTTTCTCCCTTTCGCTGGCAGTCTGGCGCTTCTTCCCCGGATACCTCGACCTGGATTTCTTTACGGCGGGGGTGCTGGCAGAGGCTGGGCTGCAGAGTGACCCCGTCTGGCAGGTGAGATGACGCTCTGCTGGGCTGCAGAAAAGAAAACTCTCCAGCACATCTCGTTCAGTCCCCGCAGTCTGCAGGGAGGCAGGGGAGAAGCAGGAGTCCACAGAAGAGGTAGGAGACAGGCTGCTGGCGGCACTGTGGTAACCGGCGTCGGAGGCCGGATCCGGAGCCAGAGCTTTATCCAGCAGAGACTCACAATCGAACTGCAAAGGGATCTCCTGGAACTGACAGGGGAAGCAGAAGGACATCTCCATGGCTGTTGGAAGCTGCAGAGGTCTGACACCAGAGAGTGGAAAGAGGCAGGAAGGCTGCTGCATTTATGTGGTAGGAGGTGTGAGGTTGCACCTCCAGCGCTCACCTCAGGTTCGCAGGAGCTCTGGGAGTGGGAGCGACACCCTTGGTCAGGGGGTCTCATGGGAAACTGGCACGCTTCTGGGCAAAGTGTGACCCTGCAGGCTCCATGGGCTTTAAAGAAAAGACACAGATCCAACGTGTGGTGGACTCCTCCAGCCTGGGAATGTGACCCTGCAATGACAGGACGGGACAGGAACCAGAACCTGGACCAGTCTGAGAAAGAATCCAAAGCTTCTCAACATCGTGCCCGGAGAATTTCCACTTCCCTTCAAATACACCATGACAGCATCTCCTAAAGTCCTGCAAACCGTAACCTTTACCGCAACTGCCGGATTCATTTAAAGGCATAGTTAGAAGAAGTGTGCCGCACCAGCTGGGAGGTGTGAGGAGTTTGCACCTTGAACTGTTTGGACAGCAGCTGCTGTCCTCTGAGAGCCAGGATGGAGGCACAAATAGTTCTGCAGTTTGTTCATTTCTTTTGTCAAACAAAAGTGCTTCAGGTAGCATGTTACTACGGTGGCCCTGAAGTCCAAATCACTTCAACAAATCACCTTAAAAAACATATTAAATGTCACAATTAAAAAAGTAAAATCCTGAAGTTAAAGGAATTTTTATAAATCAAAATGGAACGCTAAATAAATGAAACCAAATTAGAAACTGGAAAAGGTGAATCATGAGGTCCTGTAAGACCTACCTTTACTGAATGGTTTATTATATCCTTTTTTTTAAACATTTCTTTTGATTTTTGGAAATCATTTTTGTTTGCTAAAACTTCCTTTTCATTTTGTTTCCATTTTTTGAAATTATCTTTTTTTGGAATTTTGTTTTGGTTTCTAAAATGCCAAGTTGTTTTTTTCTTTTTTTAATAATATATTTTTAGTGTTGAGTCATTTGATGTGATTTGCACTTAAGGGCGACAGTGCATGTTCCCGACTCCAACATGCCAAACAGAAACCTCAAATATGTTTAAAGCAGGACACGTTTAAGGTACGGTTTCAGCAGAAGTGTCAGGAATGGTGGCACAGAACTGGAATGGCAGCTAAAACTACAACTTTAATTGAAGAAATGCTGACGAGGCATAAAATGTAAACTTGAAGTAGATTTAAAACCAGAATCCTGAAACATAAAACGACTAAACGTGACGATAAGAGGATCTGGCTATAAATTGCCCAAGATTATTTACTGAGGCTCAAAAAACACAAAGATGATTGAAACTGAAACCAAGTGAGAAATAAAAGAGCACAAAAAATGACTCCTGACATAAGTAAAACAAAATAAAAGTGAAAAAAGTCCCTGCAAACACAGATCCATGACATTTGTGCATATTCAGCTCATGGTTGTCTGTTGTTTTTTGCACTTGTGCTGTGGAGTCGAGTCTTGAGCGGCGTTCCCACAATCCAGCGCGTCGCATTTGCCTCCTGCTCTGCGGTAGAGGCAGCAAAAGGAAGTGTGAGGCTGTCCCTCCACCTCTGAAGTTCAAGCAGGAAAAACATCCAGCCTGTGAGGTAGCAGCTGAAGGCAAAACTGGAGGTGACAACACGCTGAAACCTCACAATATTTTCAGAATCTTTATAATATTCCTGAAACAGGAAAATGTCTCCTTTCATTAAGATGAAACGTCGGCTGTAATGTTTCCTTCCTCCTCCCAGTTTCCTTCTTAATCCTCCTCAGTGTTTACTCACATGTAATGAGTGAATAATCAGCATGTCAATGCTATCCCTTTCATCCCAAACTCATGTACCTCACACAGTTTATTAGCTCAAGTCTGATGAAAGACTTAAGTGGGGATATT
This sequence comes from Oryzias celebensis, assembly GCA_014656515.1. Lineage (NCBI taxonomy): Eukaryota > Metazoa > Chordata > Actinopteri > Beloniformes > Adrianichthyidae > Oryzias > Oryzias celebensis. Next base: position 5,107,873 of record BNCR01000003.1, read on the forward strand.
AGGCTTTGTGCTGCATATCAAATGAACCTCACCCATGTGGCAAACTAAACACTCAGCCCAATTCTGGTGCCCCGTATGCAGATCCACGCTCCTCCATGAATACAAAAGTCCTCTCTGTTGGCTTTGGCAAATAATCAGGGCGGGAGGTGAGAGAAAGCGGGGTGGGATTGAGGTCTAGACTCACCGGTGCCAAAGGTGTGTGTGTGTGTGTGTGTGTGTGTGTGTGTGTGTGTGTGTGTGTGTGTGTGTGTGTGTGTGTGTGTGTGTGTGTGTGTGTGTGTGTGTGTGTGTGTGTTTGCAGCAGCCCATTGGCAGAGTGAGGTTAAATAAACCAAAAAACCTGCAGCAGAGGCCGGACTTTGAAGCAAATCTCACAGATTTGGAGGGAGACTCCAAGAGAGGACAGCCACTCACAGAGCAGCCATCCGCAGCAGGAACTGGGATTTGTTTTTACCAACATTAAGGATCACAGGCTGAAGACTTCAACAGCATCGAAGTCTGAGAGTCTTATTAAGACTCATACATTTCACAAAAATACATCTTATTAGACTCAAAAGACAGAAATACTCTGCCATTAACCCTTTCACAATGTATGTCGCCAATTCACAGAGCACCATTCAATCCAGACCTCCCCTAATTTAGAGCAAAAAAATATAAAAAATAAAAAAAATACTTCTTATAGAATTGGAAACACATTAATGCCTGACGAGTGGAAGACAAATCCTCCTTTAGAACTCTTAATTTGTGAAAATGCAAAATGTCAAAACGACCTCTGCAAAAATGAAGCAGTGTTGACTACCTTTACTCAGTTAAAACATCTTTCAATAGAATTTTTTTTTTATTTTTTAAATTATATTTGAAGGGAATATAAAGCTGCTGGGACTTTCAAGAAAAACAAATTCTTTTAAATAAAGTTTTTTTGGGAAATGTGATGAATCCCATCAGAATGGAAGTTATGGATGCTCCCAGCTTTATCCAACTTTAAAGTCCCCTTCCCATCATCTTATGATCTATTTCAAAGTGGTCTTAAAATTATAATTATGCAGTTTTTAGCCAAAATGTAAAAATCTGTGTCGTTTTCTAGGACATTGCTTCTGCAGAGCAGCAGTAAACCAAACCCACTTCGACTTTTTTAAACTACTCCTGATTCCCAATGATTTGACAAAAGAAATACTTTGAATTGGAATTTATGCCTTGTATGCCTTGTATGTAGAGAGCTCTGCTGTCATGGGTGGAGACATCTGTTAGTTTCACCATGTGGGCGGATGTCCTGCGTGCAGCAGAAAGTACAGAGCTGCATCACCACCTTGAATCCATCGGAGCCTCCATCCAGCGTCCGCCACCGTTCAGAGGCAAACCCCGACAGCGCAGAGACGATCTCTGCGGGTTTGGGACATTTATGAGACAAAAGGAAGTTTTTCTAGAGCACCTTCATCACACTCAACCAAGATTCACCAAATGAACAATGAGGATGTGATGGAGGAGTTTGTTTCTTTCAAACTTTAGGTTTTTGAACTTCTCCACATTTTCTCACATTATGACCACAAACATAAATATATTTCATTGGAATTTTAGTTGAAAGACCAACACAAAGTGACACACAGTTGTGAAGGGGAAAGAAAATTATACAAAACTTCAGTTTTTTTTAACAAAAAAAAAGGTTTTCAGCCCCTGAGTCAATATTTTGTGAAACCCCTTTTGCTGCAAGTCTTTTAGGGTTTGTCTCTTCCAGCTTTACACATCTAGAGACTGAAATCTTTGTTCATTCTTCCTGTAAAACAATTCAAGATGAGTCAGATTAGATGGAGAGCGTTTGTGAACAGCAGTTTTCAGATCTTTCCACAGATTCTGGATTGGATTTAGGTCTGGACTTTGACTGGACCATTCCAACACATGAATCCGTTTCATTTTTACCATTCCATTGTAGCTTTGGCTTTATGTTTAGGGTGGTTGTCCTGTTGGAAGGTGAATCTCCGCTCCAGTCTCAAGTGTTGCTCAGACTTCAACAGGTTTTCCTCCAATATTGCTCTGGATTTGGTTCCATCCATCCTCCCATCAACTCTAACAGATTCACTGTCCCTGCTGAAGAGAAGCAGCCCCATAGCATGATGCTGCCACCACCATGTTTGATATGATGTGTTCAGAGTGATGTGCAGTGTTGGATTTCCACCACACACAGCACGTTGCATTTTGGCAAAAAAAGTTCAATTTTAGTCTCATCTGACCAGAACATCTTCTTCCACACATTTGCTGGGTCACTCAGATGGTTTATTGCAACTGCAAACGGGACTTTTATAATTTTCTTTCCACTTCACAAGTGTGTGCCACTTTGTGTTGGTCTTTCACATAAAATTCCAGTAAAATATATTTATGTTTGTGATCATAATGTGAGAAAATGTGGAGAAGTTCAAGGGGTGTGAATACTTTTAAAGCCATTGTACATCTTTTTATTGTACTGTTTCCATGTTTTTAGTTTTCTCTGCACTTTTTAAAGCAGGAATTAAACATTCAAACCCAAAATATTAAAACGTACATTTTGAAAAACAAACCTAATTGTATGTTTTTACCCACCAACATGAAAACTATTGATCCTGGTTAGAGTTCTTCCACTCTCTCAGTTGCTTCTGCAGGTTATGAATGTCAGCTTTCAGCATTTAGAAGCACAGACACCAAAAAAAAAAATCATGACAATAGTTCATCTAACTGCACAAAAAGTTAGATTTTTGCAAGACTTGTTTGCTGTATTTGAATTTTGTTTAAACATTTTTTGTATTTTATTATTCTTTTGTAAAAAACACATTAATGTTTTACTTTTACTGGAGAAGGTACATATGTGGAAATGTTTTAAAAGTATTTATCATACCCAATACATGTATGTTACGTTGTTTTAACTCATCAAATTCAATAAAGTCTTTAAATTTGATGCTTTTTGGCATCAAATTTATTATTGAATTCCTGAATTATTTTTTATGATGACGGTTTAAGATGTTATAATAACATGAAATTGGATAAGCATGTTTTTTTTCTTCTGAAGGGCAAATATTTCACAATCTAACTGTTAAAAACCGGACAGAAATTTTGTCCAAAAACTTCTTTTTCTCTAAATGTCATCTTCCCCGTTTGACCAGCAGAGGGCGTCCGCTCCACACTGAATGATGGGACTCAAATATGTTTTTCCCCCCAAAACTTTTCATCTCATTTATGAACTTCAACCAAAAATGTTGATTTTATAAGTGAGACTTTTGAACAGTCAATTACTCTGAAGGACACACAAATGGATTTATTTTGAGAGTTTATTATAAATATTGAGATAAGAAAATATAAAAATAGCTGTTAAAATATCAGTATTTACATAGAAAGTTTAGAGTGAAGGAATAAATAAAGCAGAATAACATGTTTTAAATACGTAAAGTTCACAGGGATGCAGCAGGAACTGCAGCAGCGTCTGAAGTGGAGGAAAAGTCTAACTCCAGTACTCTCTTGGAACCAGAGGAGTGCAGAAATCTTTGCCGCACATCTGAAGGAGGAGAACAAATGTTTAACTTTATTAGATGCATGAGCTTTTGCAGATAAAGCATCACTTGAGATCAGATCACAAACCTGGCAGGAGGCCTGGGAGGCAGGAGGCGTCTGCAGCTCTGCGCTGCTCCTCACATTTCCCTGAACTCCCTGAGAGTGCTCTCTGCTGAACTGAGCTCCTGCAAAGCTACATTCCCCAGAATGCATTGCTGCATGCTGGCTGAAATGGTGGACCTGGTATAAGCTCTGGCTCAGGCTCTGGCTCCCCGCCCGTTCAGCAGCAGAGCCGTTCTGGAAGTAGCTGATGAAGTCAGGAGAGGAGCTGGCAGAGGCGTCCGCCTGCTCCCTCCTCTGAAACAGCACCTCCTCGCTGAGGCCCAGCTGGGCGGACAGGTAGGAGATGTAGCGGATGGTGAGGCGCAAAGTCTCTATCTTGGTCAGAGTTTGTCCTGCAGGAGCGACGGATGGCGGCAGGTAGGACCTGAGATGATGAAGAGCCTTAGTCAGATCCCTCATCCTCAGCTTCTCCTTCTCGCTGGCACTCTCCCTCTGCTTGCTGCGGATCCGGGAGGCCCGGCCCGACCTCCGGCCACGTCCAGATGGGGAGTGGGGCGAGGACTTGAGGTTCTGGGAGTACCGGTTCTTAGATGCCCTGGGAGTGGACTGTGAAAGCTGCTTGTAGGAGGGGGAGAGGCTGGAGTCCATGGAGTGGACGGGAGACAGGGTTTCTGGAGAGGAGATGCTGGAGAGATCCGTGTCAGAACACCACTGGTACTGCAGGCTGTAGTCAAGAAATGGGACCGAGGAGGTATCCATGTTGTGAGGAGGAGCTCCACGGTCTGGTCTGGAAGGACGGAGAAGCTGGAAGCACTGCTCAGCTCTCCTCTGCTTGGTTTATAAATCCAGGCCAGGCCACAGAGGTGTGAAGTGACACCTCTGCAGATTCTGCACTGTCTGCAGCAGAGGCCTCTGAGCGCGCACGCACACACACATACACACACACACACACGCGCACACTGCTCTGGGAAAGCTCAGCTCCAGGAGTGGAAGTGTGAATTTTAACTCCTCCTCAAAACAATAAACATTTTTGCTTTTTGGGTTTTTGTTTGGAACGGACTGATTTCTTCTACATCTGCACAAACACATTCAAAGCTCTGCAAAAAACAACAACAGAAAAACCCTTTTGCTGCGCCTGAACCTATCCTGACACGTTTCCCAAGAAAACTGGGAATCTTCCCTGGAAGCTGTTCAGCTATCGCAGAGACTTAAAACAGTGTTTTTTAGACATTCAGGATAATTCACCGGGTTGGAAGTTGGAACTTGTCTTTGCTCTACACCTTTCCAAGCTTTTCTCAGAATCAGCACAGTTGAGAACCTTTATCTCATTTAGAGCTAGGATCTAGAAATAAGGACATTACTATTAAAATAAATCCAAATATTTTTGCTCCAAACTCTTAGCAACAGAAAAACAAGACAAAAAAACAATTTGCTTGATTTAAAAAAATGATCATAAAGCATGTAAATGTATTTAATTAATCACTTTATAACCTTGAGAAGAAGAGACAGGACAACTTGCTAAGATTGTATTCTCTTTTTATTCACATTTGTTCTGAATGTGAACAAATGGATCATTTCCAATTATTTCACTAGTTTTTTCTCACTTTAATCACAATGAACTACATTTAGTTCATAAAAACCTAAACAATAAAAACCATTTGCTAAAAACTCGCAAAAAATACTTATTATTGGGCTGCATTACCTTCAACTTCAAGTCATTTCTTTTTTGAATTCTTGTGTGGAACTCATTTCTAGATTTTGATATTTTATGATAAGATTTTAAAGCTAAAGTGACTTTCTGCACCGACAGAAGATTTTTCTACTTTCCAGTGATTTTCTTCCCAAGGTTAGTGTTCTTTTCCTATTTCTAGGTCACCTCTTTTTTGCAGTGTTTCCCTTTAATCCAAATGTTTTTTTTTGTTTTATTTTTAAAGTTGAGTTTGTCCTGGATTTGGATCTTCATCAGCTCCTCAAAAAAGGAAATGTATGGGTTTAGAGTTTGGTTTTCTTACTGAAATTGTAGCGTTTTGCTAGATTAAAATGTCATTTTGTTCCATATTTACATCAACTCTGAACCTGACAGTCTTTCATCATCTTCTTTTCTTTCTTGTCTTTCATTTCTCACCCACACCATTCTTTACACGACAAAAACTGAATCTTAAGAAAGTAAAAAGCCCTTTGTTGCAGGAAAATCTCTTAGTTTCTGTCTTGCAAGACAAATAAAAATGTTTCAACAGCGACTTAATCTAAATTTGACTAGAATTCTTTTCTTAAAATAAGAATTCATTTTTCTTAAACCAAATTGGCAGATTTATTTTATTTTGCTTATTGAAATACTATTTTTCAAATGTGAAGAACTTAAATCTCCAGGGGTCTGCTTCTGCAGTGACATCAACGCAAAGTCGAGCTGCATTTTGTCTTTTAACTTCATCTGTTCACTAAAGAGAAGTTGGATGTCAGCTGCTTGTGGGAAGAACACGGATGTCCTAAATGGTTCTAAAAAGTCTAATGGGGCTTAATGAAGCTTAATGTTATCTAGTTAGAGCAGAGGCGTGATGGTTTCACACTGATGAGAACTTATGAGCCTGAAGGTGTCGCTTCACACCTCAGCTGTGAGAACCAGGCGTGACGGACCGGCGTCCTCCCTCTGCCTCCGACCCCGGAAGGAGTTTGGAGCAAATCAGATAAAAGCAAACGTGGAATCTCCTTTCAGACGGTGAGATGTTCTGGTTCAGAGAAGACTCGGGTCTGTTTGAGTTTCAATCATTCACTGCTCGCTGTGTTTGCTTTGGTTTTGTTCCTGCGTGTCTTTAAGGCACATTTAGTGTCGAGCATAAATCAGGAGTCATTAGATTCCATCTTCACAGTTAATAATCCTGTTGAGCCAGACTGATAATTAAAAAGCTTTTGCTGGAAGCTCCTCTGTGAGGTCTGGCTGCTCTGGGGTTCCTGGTGATGACAAATCAGATGAAGAGCGCGATGCAATAAGGTGTGAAATATGATCATGTATGGAAGCAAACAAAGAGGCGCGAGGCCAAGACTAGTGCTTGAGTCAGGCGGACTGAACCGGAGTTGAACCCACTGCTTGACCCTGCTGAGGTGAGGCTGTGGGAGTCAGGCAGGGAGTTTGGCGCCTCTGGGGGGAGCGCCCACCCACGGCAGGCTCCGTTTCTGGGCCGCTCGCCACCTGTCTGGGCCTCACCGTGACCTCCAGAGAGCTCCCTCTGTTTGAAACTGTTCTGAGTGAGAGGAATGAGAGTCATCGCTCAGGAATGGGTTTGATTTTCTGCTGTGATGAAACAGCAATCCTGCATTCCTCCATCGTCAAGATTCAGGGAGTTTATTGTCCTACACACGCAAGCACAGCAATGAAATTCTCACCTGTGAGTTCCCAAAGCTAGTCAAAAAATAGAAATGGGAAGCAAATCTAAATTAAATCACTCCATGAGCTACCTGCCTCTGCCTTACCACCCTTTGGAAAAAAAATCTCTTTCTTCAAAAAAACGGCTTTACTGTTTGTTTCATCCTCCTAGAAACCATTTCAGTTTTTGGTCGTCTGAGCATAACAAACAAGTCTATTTAGCTTTTAGAAGAATTGGCTAAATAAACTCTTGGATGTCCTTGGCAACGGGGTCACGGGGATGCGGGAGCTTGACATCACTGATTGGATGATGATCTTTGTTCATCTTTTTTAACAGGAAGTTATTTGACGATATCTTCAGACTGAAAATATTTCTTTAGGTTTTTGGCCATATCCACTGTAAAAGTTCAGTGACTGATCAACCAACTCTTTATCAAAGTTCAGGCAAATACTCCTTGTGTTTTTCCACTTCTTCAAAACTCAAATTTCGGGATATTTTGTTTTTCCAAAATGTTTTTTTAAATCTTTTCTAGAATTTTGTTTTGATTTCTACCATATAATGTTGTTGTTTTTTTAAAATTATTATTTATTTAGCTTTTTCAACTGTCATCCTTACATTTGTGTGTTGAGTGATTTGTTTATGTGATTTGGACTTCAGAGCCACCGTACTATTCTCACATATTTCCTAAAAATAATCAACCCAAATATGCTGCTGAAACACCATCATCTCTCCATCTTTTCTATCATGACATCAGAATTTGGTCATGAAGTGCAAATCACACCAAAAAATTACTCAATGCAAAAACATAATAAAAACAATTAAAAAGCAAAACAAATAATAAAAAACAAAAATTAAAACCCATTTTCAGACACCAAAACACAAAAGCAACAAATGAAAATGAAACTAAAAAAAAAGGAAACATTCTGGAAAATTAAAAAAAATCAAAATGAAATGTTGAAAAATGAGAATAGAAGAAACTGGAAAATGTTGAGACCGGAAATGCTCCGTTCTAACCATCACATTTTCATTAGTATGCAGACACTGAAGACTTTTACCTCAAAACTTGAAAGTTGCCGTCCAGTTAGTGATTTCCCATAGGACCCACCTTTTCTGATTTCCTCTTCTGTTTGAATTTTTACATTTACATTTGACATTGACTTTTGTTTTCTAAAACGTTTTATTTTTATTTCAATTCTATGTAATTGTGTTTTGGTTTCAGGAATATAGCTTTGATTTCTAATGTGTTACCTTGCTTTTTAATTATTTGTTCTGATGGTCGTGATACCTAAAATCTTTTTGCATTGAGTAAATGTTGGTGTGATTTGGACTTCAGGGCCACCATCCAAACCAGGTGGAATGGAGAAAAACCTTAAACTGTCGGTCCAGCTGTTTTAGGTGCAGCTTTCCGTTAAGTTCAGTTTCCTTTTTGAGTCCTGTCCCTCCAAGATAAACAAAAAAACGTCGTCACTGTATTTATGTGCAGGTAGCAAAAAAAGAACCAACAGTCCAATCTGGACAGTCATTGACAACTTAAACTTTAAATACAATCGCACAAGACATCCCAGAAAAGAAGTTTGTGTTGAAGTAGACAACAAGTGCTTCAAAAGAAGACTTATGTAAACGGTCTCCATGCAGGAACGGTCAGGAGGAAACAGAAAAGGAACAAATGACTGGAAGACAAAGAACTGATGAAGGGCAAACACAATCAGGAGGTTCCTCACTGAGGGAAGTAATCATAGAGAACAGCAGGTGAGGTAATCAGAAACTGAGAACTGTGATGAAACTTAAGCGGGAAGCTGAGCTCCTGCCTGACAAGAACAATGCCAAACATCCACCAGAATAAGTCCAAAACCCCTGAAAATCACCTTTCCTTAAAACAACTGGACGCAGTGTCCAGGCATTCGACTTTTTTTATGTAAAATGTTGAAAAAAACCAACAGATTTGCTGCACAGACTGGAGGCTGATGGAAGGAGTCCAGCTATCTAGTAGCTTTTCATTCGACCTGCTGCTCCACCACCTGTTCTCAGACACGTTTAAAGGCACCTCGTCTGAAACCTTTCATTTCAAACGGTTTATTCCTCTGATGACACAGAATCGAGCTTTGGAAACACTCACTCACTGGAATCCTCAGCAAAGGTTTTTATAAGTTTATTTCCAAACTATATGATATTTATATTGACAAGCAGGTGAAGCTCAGGATGCTGTTAGCAGGGACGTGCACAGGATTTTAGAGGAGCAGGGGCTCAAAGTCAGAAAAGGGCAGCAAAAACATTTTTTTCTACCTTTAAACAATGCGTAAATGTACATGTAAATGTGGTAAAATTTAAAATAAAGTACGAAATAGATAACTACTCAGCTATGAGACCTGTGAAAATGATGCAATTGTTATTTTTATGTGTTAAATTATTTACAACACAAGTTCATTCACTTTCTCATAGACTCGGAAGACATTCAAGGCAAAAAACACTGGAGGTTCTCTATTTTGGCATTGTGCTGCAGGCAGAGTCAACATGAAATGTATTCATCGCAGCTAATATTTTAAACACAGATTTCCTACAACTTTCATCCCCAGAATTCTGAAATTATCAATGATATTTAAAGCTATTCACTTTTGTTTTTCATTGGTGTTTTTGGTCCTGTTCTGTCAGTCTCCTCAGGTTCATGCTGATCATCCACAGCTGTCTTCATTTCTGTTAATTCTCATCAGTACATAGAAGTGTCTGGCTTTCAGTTCTACGTTGTCAGGTCATCTGCTTTATCCTCGTGCCACTGGGATGGGTTTTGGCTTGTTTATTTATCAAATGTTTATGTTTCTGCCACCATGGCCAGTTTCCCGCATTTTGGATCCTACAACTCCAGCTCCAGACTGTTGCACCCAAACTGACTCTTGAGGATTCACAAACTCTCTGTTCCATCTGATCCTCCAAAAACACAGACTTTTGTTGTAACTGGAAAGATTTTAATTCAAAAGATTGTGAAACTGAATCATACAGAATTTAGAGAATGCAATTCTCATTAGAAAATATTAACTTTATTTCATTAACTTTGGTCTGAAGCTTTGGACTCACCTTACTGTAAATAGGGATCTTTTATTTTGAAAGTTCATCTGGTGTTTTATTTTGTACTAAATACTCAGATTCCTGTTCCCACATGATCTGTGTGCTGAACTGAACTGTGTGCTCTGCTCAGATGTCTGGCAAAGGTTGAACAGACTCCTTGACTAACATAGAGCGTTTTCCTGACTTATTAACCATATGTAAGCTCATTGTATCAGCAGAAAGCGACTAGTTAGACCAGAACTCACATGTTGAAGACAGCAGCAATGTGGTGAATTAGACCTGTGTGTTTTTGTTTTGTTTTGTTCTTCTTAGTTGATTGAGATTGAAAAGAATTCCCTTTTGTGGTGTAAAAGTTGGAAGATAAAAAAAACAAACACTTTTTTAGATGCTTTTTGATCTTTTACTGCACTACAATGAGAAATTTAAAAGAAAATACCTCAAAATGAGGCTTTTCACGCCAGAATATTAGATAAAAAATCATTGTGATTATAAATGGATTACCTGTATTAACTACAGGTCATGATTAATTAATAGTACAAAAAATGAATTGCATGACACCACTGCTGGACCCTGATCCAATGTTTAAACCTTGTTCCTTTCCCATCTGGTCTCTTGATCACACAGAAGATTCACCTTTATTCTTTCCATCACATCAACCAACTCTTGTTTTCTCTGTCAAAGTTCCACTCCTTCACTTCTGTCTTTCTTTTTATTTCTCAGTCTTTAAATAGGTCTTCCTCCTCTCCTTTTTCCACCAACTGTCGTCCATTTTCTTTCCTGTTGACCGATCTGATTGATTTGGGTTTATCAATGGACGGACGGACAGATAGATTTTCTGAGTGTCATACTGTGACAGGTGGTTGAACTCCTCCATCTACCTCTGGCTGACCCCTCCAGTTCCAGCAATGTTTCACACCTTGGGTGTAAAATGTGCCCCCCCACCCCCACCCCCCCTACTCTTCACCCAAACCACACACTGACATGGACGAAACCCCCGGAGAGTCTCACGATGCATTTTCTGCATTAATAAACTACGCCTGTGATTTCTTCTTACTTACATCTGTCAGACTTGTCTTCGTCTCAGTAAAAGAAAGTTGTTCAATATTCACTCATTTCTAATTGTCATTTTAGTATTTTTAAATGAATGAGTTGTAATGTCTTGTTTTTAATTATTTAAAATGATGCACTACTTCTTAATTAGTTGTAATTGATTTCAATATTTTTGAATAGTGTTTAGTTTATTAGCAGCAAAGTAACTGGCTGTAAATAATTTTGTTTTTTTAGTTAGCGAATCCTTGAGCTAATCTATCTATCTGTCTGTCCGTCTGTCTGTCCACCCGTCCGGTTGGTTCCCGCTTCAGTCACGTCTTCAGAATTTGGACGTGGAGGGCCTGAAGTGACCTGCTATTGATCACTCGTTCTCCTCACACACCCCAGGTTCTGCTGAGGTGTTGTTGATGTATGTCTTGCTACAAATGCATTTACATACTTCTGCATTTTTTTATTCTCATAGTCCTTACAAATGAATCCTTACTATTCGATACCAATTTATAGATCTAAAAAAATATATTCTTTTCAAATGAAGGTAGAATACCCAGCAGTTGCAGATTGCTTACCGTCCTGAACTCCACTCAAACCACTGACTGTATATTCTAAACAGGAAGTACTCGGTTCTGTAGAGAAATACACTGCTATTCTATCAGTCAGAATTATAAATAAAGTATGTCGTCTCACATCAAATGATTGAAATGTTTGGTGGACAGATTTCGTGTAGCCCTCTTTCCAGTGATAGGGGTGTGGAGTTTCAGCAAGCTCACTCCTGATTGGTGACAGTGGTTTCCATAGAAACAATGACTCGGACCAATCCCTTCTTCCTGACAACATCCGGATCCAATATGGAGGCGTCCATAGAGAAAAATAATAAATGGTGACTGAACTGCCTTAATTTTTTTGGAGCAGGAAGTAAGCCATTTTCTATGGGTGATGTCACTTTAGCACAATCCAGTTCAAAGATACAGTCAATGATTTCTACCTACGTTGTTACTGTAAGGGTTTAGTTCTTTTGTTGACTGTGAGATACGTCAACATGATTCATACTCGCAGTATCACAATCCAGTTCTGGAGTTTGGTGCCAGTTCTGTGAGGATCAGATTGACTCTGTCACGACCCAACCCATGTGCTGTCAGTGGACCCCAAATTAAGTACCTCGTGTTTTGGTCAACAACTATCTACGTCACAGTGAAACCAAAAATACATCAGATGGAGGTTTACTCACTGTTTTTGTTTATTTTAACATAAAGTTTTTGTTGCTTTGTTTTGGGGCCGCACGGTGGAGCAGTGGTTAGCACTCACTGCGAGAAGACTCTGGTTCAAATCCCAGCTGGAACCTTTCTGTGTGGCGTTTGCATGCTCTACCAAAACAACTCATGTTTTTTTTTTCTTTTTGAGGACAGACATTATTGTGTTAAATTTATTCTTGTCAGAAAAAATGATCGTAAAGTGTTTTGACCTCAGACTTTATGCGCAGTCTGAATGAAACTGTAATGAAGCAGGAGACCGGATCACAAGCCCTCAGCTTTATTCAAGTCATGATGCAGCTAATATGGTACATCTACTGCACACAGGTCTATATGTACAACAACAACAAAGAAAGTGATGGTGTCAGAATGCTGTGTTGCAGTAAAATCATAGACAAATGAATGACAGCCTCACACAAACACACACACACACACGCGTGTTCTGCTCAGACACACAAAAAAAGTAACATGCTTCTTAGAAATCTTGACACATGTTGTCAGAAAAGCAGAAAGTTCTGCATATCAGTTTTTCATCCCAGCGTTAAAACAAGAGCATCATATCAAAACATCCAACCTCAGAGTTTTTTCACATCCTTTTTCAGAACCCCCCCCCTCACAAATTAAAGAGAAGTTTTGTACACTTCGTGGTGACAGAGTGACAGGACTATGTTTATCATCTAAAAAATTACCAGTTAATGACAGTCGAGGCCTGAATTTGGATCAGCTGGGATAAAACTGAAAAGGGATTTATTGACATTTGATAATTGTGTCAGTTCAGGTTTATATTCAAACAGACCAAACAGAGCAAAATAAATAAAAAATAAAACTACAGACACAACAGGGCTGCACAGAATACATACAAACTGGATGAATGTAATGAACTGTGGGGAATGTTGCTGCATTTGGGAAAACAAAACTTTCACCCAAGTCAACACTAACGCTCGTCTGTCGCTCTTCTGGAGAGAATGAAACCAAAGCACGACATGGTAACGGGAACTACATCACCATTCAAGCACAGACACTTTTTCATCTTAAATATTTTACACAAACCTCAAACACAACAGATGTTGGGAGGACAGACCAGGACAAGGACTAGATTCTTTCATCGAGATAAAAGCTCACAGTAGCCTGAGGAGCTGACTAGAAACACAAAGAAACCACAGGTTCATGTAGGCAACCAGACAGAATTTTAACAGCTTTTTAACACTCAAACAAAACTCAGCAGAGCCTCGCCTCCTCGTCTTTCTGTTTTCAGTTCCCTCAAGTGTGTTTCCGCTGTACTGTGGCCGGGGCACCGAAGCAGAAAGAAGTTTGGCTTTTCACGAGAGGATTTTCTCCCGAGTTTCAGGCAGCTTCAGAGCCACCAGGCCTCCACAGACGAGGGCGGCGAAGGCCAGGAAGATGGGGATGATCTTAGTGATGCCGATGAAGGCGGCGAAGATGAAGCTGGCAATGATGGCTGCAAATTTACAGATTCCATTCAGGATGCCAAACGCTGTCCCCCTGTGGAGGCGAAGGAAAGAATATTTTCTGTTTATGTTTGACGGGTGACGTGAATATTTTGTCAAAGAAAGTTCTATCTTTACCCAGTTTCAACTATCAGTCAAGTGAAAACAGGTCTTTTTGGAACTAACTAAATACGTTTTAGAAACTAAATCCCATAAACAATAAGATTTATTGAAATCTTGGATAACTTGGGAACTAAAATGGAAGTGGTTCAGGAGTTTGGCACTTAAACCAAGCCTGACTGCCAAAGTTGGTACCAACAGAAGTTAATTTTGGGGGTCATTTTGGCTGTACCTTTTAGAGGAGGGGTAGAGCTCCACTGAAATGACCTCCAGTCCGTTCCAAGCTGCCACACTGACAGCATAGAATAGACACTGCCAGCATATTACGGCTCCCTGGCTGAAGCTTAGCAGCAGCAGGAAGGTGCAGGCCGACGAGGCCAGCATTGAGCCACCTGAAACAAACAACAGACTTGGACTAAAACCTGAATCCGGAAGGGGATTGGTCCAAACCTGTCATTTACAGAAAATGATTGATTCTTTCTGCTTTCCTCACCTATTATACGGATTCTTCCTATCTTATCCATGAAGAGGGCAGAGATGATGTTGCCGGGCAACACAGCCAAGCTGCCGAGGAAGCTGACCATGTAGATGACGATGTCGTTTTCCTCCTGGAAGTTTAAGTGGCAGCCTTTTTTCGGGTGGAGGAAGGTGGTGTTTTCCAGCCGACAATCTTTGAACTTCTCCTGCCACAAATCTGGAACAGAAAGATTTTCGTTTGAAATAGAACTGAAGTGGTTTAACTGTGTTGGTTTGCCTAATGAGTGGATTGTTGGGACCTGTGTTGTAGAAGATGGTGTTTTTGAAGGTGCAGTTCTCAAAGAAAGTGTTGGTTGATCTGACATCCTCAAAGTAGCAGTTTTCAAATAAGGAATCTTCAAACTTTACAGACTTGATCTCGATGTTTGCAAACCTGAACAAACAGACAGTTGTGACTTTAATCATGCGAATGCATGCACAGCAGTCCATTTGGCGATAAGAACAAACCCACTTGTCATGGATGTACTCTCCCTCGCGGTGGATCTGATTGACCAGAGAGAAATTGAAGTGGAAGCGCTCCACACGTTCTCGATGGAACACTCTCACCTTGGACTCGTACTCTTCATACTGCATGTATTTGATCATGTCAGGGAACCACACTCCCAGACCGTGGTAGCTGATGCACACAACAACCAAAAACATGAGCACATCAAACCGCTGCTTTTCTGGGAGCAAGAAAAACTAAACAAAAAAACAAGAGATGGTTGTTGTCTTACCTGAAGGCCATGCAGAACCACACGATGACCAGGAAGAGGCCCTGCAGTCTGAGCTCCGGAGCAGACAGAGACATCACATTGGCCATCACCTTCACGCAAGGAAGACAGGCAAACGGCAGAAAGTTTGGTAAATGAAAATGGAGACTTCCAAAATGTACTGGAGAAAAGGAGGATTTACATTTCACAGCTGACAACAGGGGCTGATTGTTTCATTTGATCAAGTTTTGGCTGGTTTTTTTAGACTTAAACCATTAGGTAGTAGTAAATGCGGTTTATCACAGGAACTTTGACATGAAGGTTTTTAGTTTTCTCACTACTTCACGGAGGACAACTTCATAGAACAAAACAGTTATAACCGTAGATTTGCTGCAAGGCAAAAGTGTTTAGCAGAATGTATTTTAAGTGTCCAGGAGTCTGCTGAAAAATGAGGGGGGTCTGGTTGCAGTAAAGATGGCGCCCAAACACATCATTAAACACATCATTAGCCGGAAGGGGA
This sequence comes from Oryzias celebensis, assembly GCA_014656515.1. Lineage (NCBI taxonomy): Eukaryota > Metazoa > Chordata > Actinopteri > Beloniformes > Adrianichthyidae > Oryzias > Oryzias celebensis. Next base: position 5,123,485 of record BNCR01000003.1, read on the forward strand.
AATTTTGCAACTCTGCGTATGTATACTAGAAGATTGTTAACCCTAACCCGCTTTCAGTCTTTTTCTAGTGGAAGAGCTTGAACTTCGGTCGCACTTCCTGCTACTGATGGTTTGGCGCCATGTTGGCACCATGTTGTTGTCCGCGACCAGGTTCTCTTGTAAAAAATGAGGAGGTCTGTAAATGCAAGCGTGGTCTGAGTGTACCACCGTGGAGTGAGAAATGTGGCTTCAGTTTTTTTCAGTCAGGTTAAAGAGTCAAGTCGTAAAAAGGAACTGGCACCACCTGATAATGCAACACAGAGTTCATATCAATGCTAAAAGTGTGTTATTGCAAATAGTCTGTGAGGTAACGTAGACTTTCCATTGGGTAAAAGCACAAACATAAAGCACTTTCTCCATCAACTAGAGGAGCAAACCCTGCAGGATGCGTCACCCTGACATCCAGCCTGAAAGACGATGAGCTTTACTGCTTTGGATTAGACACATCACGCAGCCCTAACATAGGTATAGACCTGCTGCAGCATGGTCATTTTCCGGACTGTCCAGCGCTGGAAGGCGGTTCCAGTGTCACTCTGGATCTCTATGAACTCATCCTCCTGAGTCTGAGGGGTCTTTATGTTGGTCACCTGTTCAGAAAAGAAGGTAAACAGTGATAACTAAAATACTCAGTTTTCCAGAACTACAGCTTGTGAAAGTCTTGCTCCACGATGAAGACTCACAGTGAAGACTCTCTCTGGCTCTCCTTTGGCCTTCCAGTTGGTGTCATGAACTCGCCGCAGGATCATCCAGGCTTCATCATGGCGTGCATTCTGAAAACCAAACATCTTTTTTGGTCTTTGTAGCTGAAATTAACACTGCAGTTCAATTTCTGATTAGGAAACGGCAAACCTGCAGCTCAACATTCCCCTCTTATCAGAACAGGTCATGTGTCATAACTCAAACAGAGCTGCAGGCTCTGTGCAGTAGCACACAAATATCACATGTGGTTAAAGTCCTGACAATGTCCTGAATGGGAAACACGGGGGGGTGTTGTTCTGCTCTAGTCTTAGCAGCTCTTTGCTACCTTTGCACAGCGGTGCCATGTCGCTGTTGTTGACTCTTTAAGCAGCTCCTAGACTCTGACGGCCAACATTGGGGAAACATGTTTTAGGATTTTTGGAGGTTTCAGTTTTACTCTGACCTCCAGCAGGAAACGCGGACTCTCCGGCATGAAGACGACCCCAATGAGGGCGGCCAGAGCAGGGAAGAGACACACCAGGATGAAGACTCTCCAGCTATGGATTTGAATCTGAGTTCCAATGGCGAAGCCCCAACCTGGAAAACCGGAGAAAATGGTCATAGTAACTACGGCGCTTGTAGGTTAACAAGTTCTGTCAGTCAAACTGAACTGTATAGATGAGATTTCAAGCCTTCGTCACGACTGCCCTTGAGGAAATCTGTGCAGATGTTTGCATGAAAAATCACAGCCTTAGACTGCTCGGTAAGCCTGGAGAGTGAAGATGTTTTTCTACAGGCACGCTGCAAGCACCAGCATAAACATACATGAACATGGAAGGGTAAGTGAGGGGGAAGGAGGTGAGATGCAGGTATGGATTTTTTCAACCACCCCAAAACCTACAAACTGCACATGGGAGTCAGGACTGCTGTGCAACAAGCCTGTTAGAGCTGTTTCCATGATAAGGGAGAGCTATCTGTGCGCCGCTTGACTGTTAAAAATGAGGACTTAAACAATCAGTGTCGTTTGTGGAGGGGGTCCTTCGGGCACTCACGTAATAATGTTTTCAACTTACTTTAACTATATGAAAACTTCCCAATATACTAACCACAACTGACAAAAAATAAGCTTTCATGCACCAAATTTGTTTTCTGCATCTGACCCATCCCCTGGGGGGCGGTGAACTGCAGAGTCGTCCATTCTCAAGAACCGTTTGGTGGTTTCACACGCCAATCCAACCCCTTAATGCTGAGTGTCAAGCAGGGAGGCACTGCGTCTAATTTTTAGAGTCTCTGGTATGACTCAGCTGTGGATTTACACTCACAACCTTCCGATCTCAGGGCGGACACTCTACCACAAAGCCACCGAGCTGATTTGGGAATAAATGCAGAAATTCTGTTGACTTCAACTTCCGATTTGACATTTTGAAACAGCTTTTGATTTGTATATTTCAATTATTATGACAATTTTTTCATATTTCAGCCTGTTTTTCAACATTTGATCCTGAATTCATTAAAAAAAACCTTTTTTTTCACTTATCACCATGAATATCTGTTGTGTGTGAACTTCATTTTACACATACTGAGATGGTAATGATTTTACACTAAATTCAACCGTAATAAAAAAGGACTGAATCCCGGTTTCAGAGTTTTAGCGCACAGTACATGCTTGTGTGTATTAACTGGGTGTTACCATAGTGAGGAATGATCCCCCAGGCAGTGAAGGAGGCGTACAGGCCTCCCAGCATCCAGAACATGCAGAGCCAGCTCAGATGTTCTCCACGTTTGTCCATCTGCAGGAACTCGGTGAAGTAGGTGTAGACGATTGGGATGGAGCCACCAATTCTGGAGAAGAAACGGTAAATAAATAGCATTATTTTCTCTTTTTTTCCCCTTAACACACACACCGAGACGGTTTTTCATCTGAAATGCTCTGAATTATAGCTGGTTTTCTAACTTGAATCTTTTAATCTGAAACATCCGTTAAACCCGTAACACCCGGGCGGTTGATGGATTTGAGCTGTTCTTGCTTAAGGCAGTTAAATGTTTTATTTTCTTTGCTGCGCGTTGATATTTGCAGCAAATCTACACAGTAAAATCCTGTGTATGAAAGACTAAGCCCCAGAATCCAATATTCTGCATGATTTGAAAGATAGGGGCTCTGTACTATCAGTTATTTTAAGTAAAACCAATTTTGGGATTGAATGACAGCAGGATTCTTCCTGCCAAAGAGATAATTGCTCAGTTTTAACCTCAGTGTTTAATTCTTAGGGCAATATTTAATCTTTCACTTTCTTAATCTGACTTCCTAAACTTTGTCTCATCAATAATTTATTTTGAAACCAGAAAAATATATTTAGCTAGAAGCAATCCCATTTATGCAAGCAGAACAGGTAGAAAAAGTCTGTTTTGTTGCATGTTCCATAAATAACTACAATATTAACAGCTTAAGGCAAACTTCCTCTTGGAACCGTCATCAGAGGGGAAATCCTTCAGTGCAGCTTCTCTGTGACGTACTGCTAGCAGGAGTTTAACTGAAACCAGGAGCAAACAAAAGACTTTATTGTTCACTGTTTTTAATCAGATCAATCAACAAAGTCTGTCCTGGAGTTAAAAAATGGAAGTTTCTTCGTGTGCAGAAAGCAGATGGACTCTCCTCTAACTGTGGCACCGCGGCTGTGCCAGCATGTCAGCCGGTCAACACCCTGTTCCAGTCCGCAGAGAAGTGGGATTTGGACAGAACATGAGTAAAAATTTTCACTTAACCCTGATGAAGACTTTTTTTAGAGAACAGATATTTGTTGTACCTATAGGTATTATTGTTGTACCCATTTTTAGGAATCTAAGATGCAGTTTTTTTCTATAATTTATTAAAACTTATGAAGAATTTAAAAAAAAGTAAAAAGCGTAATTACAATTAAAACTGTTTCATTATATACACTTCACCATAATTAATTGTGATAAATTATAATAAAGAGATGCTCCTGAAAAGGTTAATTGCTGAAAAATTGTGTTCAGTCATTTGATTCTGGATTAAATTCCAACATATAGAAATGTATTCTTTTTTTTGTTTGTTTTCTATTCTCTCCAAAGCAATTGTTATTATTGATTTAGCTGTTATGCACTTTTTCGTCTTGATTGGATGGTTTGTGGAAAAGATTTGTTAATTAGTTATTCTCTCTTTTTGGAGCAGATTGGACCCAAACGTGACGGATTCACAGGCCTCCTACCCGAATCCGGAGCAGAACCTGAGGAACAAGAAGAAGCCGTATCCCTGAGCGAAGCAGGACAGGAAGGAGAAGACCAGGTCTATGGTCAGCACGTAGATCAGACACTTCCTCCTTCCCATTTTATCACACAGACCGCCCCACACCAGAGCCCCCACCATCATGGCCACGTACACTAGCAGACCTGCAAACACACAAACACACTCTCACAACAAAAACCAAAAACCAACACAAAATCATGAAAACCAGGGACTTGGTCTTCTCTGTGTTCTCCACCAGGGGTCTCCCTTCACCTGTGTCTGAACCACCAGCTTCTCCTGGTGTTTTCAGTGAAGTAGCCTTGAAGCTTGATCAGCATCTACAGAAATGCATCATGGCGTAGAAGGAAACTGGTGTCAGCGTTTCCAGGAAGATGTTTCTCCAGTATCTCTAACCCGCTCTGTGCTTTGCTCACTATGGCACGTCGCGGCGGTCTTTGTGTTCTCCTGTAACCCTTCATTAAAGCCCTGAATGCAGGAGTGTGTGAGTCATCACCATGTGGAGTGAATGCCAGCGTGCAACAGGCAGCTGCTGCTGCTGTGCGTCAGCCCTGCTGGCTGTGAGGCTCCAAATCTTCCTCCTGCTTTGTTGCAGTCGAGTCGGTCGGCTTTTAGCTCCTCTTTAAACATTCAGAGCCATATTTCCTGCCCGCTCCGTGTTTTTACTACACGGCCCTAATTACACAGGGACTAAGCCGCTTAGAGGCACGTGGAGCGGTGGTGTGCACCTTCCCTGTGGATTAATAAACCATCCAAATGGTCTGATGCTCCACACGCCAAGATGTACGACCTGTTCAATGAGACACTCTTCAGGGTCTGATGTCTTGGGATGTTGATGCTTGAGGCAGCATGCATGGCTTTGATATGTACAAGGACAGGACGGGTCCGTGATTAAGGCCTCTCCTTCAGGTAAACGTGCCCTTGAGCCTCGAGGGGAACTAACGTTTACCTATTTCTTGCAGCTTTTAAAGCAAAATTGGTGTAAGATGAACCACTAAAGGAGGAAGTAATGTGTTTCACCTTGTGAGCAAAATAGATGGATATCATTATGAGTCATTCCATGTCACGCATTTTCTCGGATGGGAAATTCATGATTCATATTGAAGCGGTTTCTAAGAGAGCTTTAACAGGAGAACATGCTGAAGGTTGTTTGAAATGCATGATAAGCCTCAAATAACAGATAGGATGTTGTTTATGTTAAAAAACTATTTCCCACTGATTCTGGAATGTGGAAATTCTCTTAGAGATGTTTGCAGGTTTGGTCTTTAAGAACACACTTTAAAATCAGCAGATCAAACTCTTTCTGGATACGTGTTAGCTTCTCCTGCCTCCTTTGTAGCATCACACAGCTACACTGTGAAGAGAAGCCAGTTAGTTGGTGGAGCTACAACATCTGGCAGGAATACCACGGCTTCCTGGGGAGAGGAGAAGAGGTCCCTTTGGACACACTGGAGATTATTGCAGTGCCGTTCTGGGAACGCCAACATATTTTCCCCCCTAAAGAGCTGGAAGAGGTATCCAGGCCGAGACTCTTCCCTCCACAGTTTAACCCTTCACAAACAACAGATAAATTACAGCTTTCTCATGAGGAGATTTTCCAGTGTTTTTCACAACTACCAAACATTCCCAAAAAGCCTTAGTCCAAACTGCCCTAACGGGTGGACATGGGCAAAAAAAAAAAAAAAAAAAAAAAGGCAAACCCGTATGGGATATGCAGATGGTATGCACAGAAATGTAGGATGGTAAACTGCTCGGTAAGCATGTTACAGGTCGTAGCGAATACTTATGCATCACATCAGGGTAAGTAAGAGTGAGGTAGGTAAGACCGAGGCTTGTCATACGCATTTTTCTTTATTCAACCCCCCTGAAGCCTGCACACAGTGCAAGGAGCCCGTTAGTGCTGTTCATGTGATAAGTTTGTGCTCCGCTGACTGTTAGAAATGAGGCAATCAGATCAGAATGTAGTTGCAGACATCCTATGGGCGTCCTACAGGAACTTACGTATCACCCCGTGCGTACAGCATTTGCAAGCAGTCAATCAGGAGCCAGTACTCGCACCTTAGGAACGACTACTGTGCTGCACAAGGGCGCCATACGACAGCATAACCTGCATGTCATAAGCACACACACAATATTGTTGCTTTCCAATTTCATGATGTTACAAGCCTCAACGGAACTCCAAGACACACATGCACTCCCCATATGATGCCGCTCCTCTCTTTGACCCTACACAGGGCCGGACAACCCAAAAACCTGCAGCACTCATATGGATGCACGTGAGGAAATCCCTATATACATTCTGGTTTTGAACCCATTGAATACAAAACCTCAATGGGTTTGGGTTTAAGACAGCGTTGAAATTCACATTTTAAATGCTTGACATTGGGCCCAGCACCAGAGGGCGGGCAGGCCCCACCCACCCTCAAGTCAAGCCCCCCAGGACAGGTTTTACTGCACTGCTTCAGTTTCATACTCAGTAATGTTGTTTCCTAAAATTAAATGGACAGTAGAACTTGGCAAAAGAAAAGAATGCACAAGCAGTAAGAAGCTACTGAAACTACTTCAGCATCAGCAAGGCAAGTGCAGCCAAGTTCTGCAGCACATCATCTCTGCCTTTACTTTGCTGTTTTATAGTGTCCAACGCTGCACTTGGATTCACTGGTCAGTTCCAGATGACCTTGGAGTTGATAATAAGGAAATTATCTAGCGCAATATTTCTTCTGGAAACAAATGTAGTTTCTCAAGTAAAAAATGGTTAGAATACTCCGTAAAAAGTGATTCTGCAAACTCCCATGCAGACAGTCCATCAAAATTTGATTTGAGCTCAGTGATGTTTTGGTTGAGTTGCTTTTGTTAAATCTGCTGAATTTCTCTTGTTGGTGAATCAGCTCCTGTTGTTCCTGTCTCTTTTGGTCGAGAACGTTGAAATCCACATCGTCTATTGAGGTGATCTGACTCCCAAGTACAGCAGCATAAACACAAACTCGTTTTCACTTTCATCATTCCATCGTTTGGGAGATTCCTACCAGAAACTGAAACGATTGATTCCATGTAATGAGAAGAAAAGCCAGATGGTTCTTTAGAGACGGATGCATGACCTTCTGTGCTTTACCTGCACCTCATTATACAAATGCTTTTAATTAGCCATTTGCTTCATTCATCATTTAGTAGGAAGTTGTTTAAAATTCAAATAAAAATGTGCTTCTTTTCTTTGTTTTCAGCAGATGAACTCGCACCTCTGCCTTTAGTCTGCAGATTAATCTAGCAGTAAATGTTTAGGAGTCTGTCTGCCATCCAAAAGTCAGGTAAGGATTAAACACCTTGGCGCTGCCGCCTGTCTGATGAACGGAGCATGAGCGTGCATCAGACACTATCATTCTGCAGATCTACTTCATATTCTCAGCCTGTGATCTCACTCTGCACAAACAGATGCTGTGATTTCATTTTCACCGGCCTGTCCTCCTGCTACCTCAGCCTGTCAGAGGCCTGAAGCGTGTCTGACAGCTCAGCACCGAGCGCTGCAGCCCGCCAGGATCTCTGACTGCTGCAACATGCTCCGTATTAGCCTGGAAACACACTCTGAATACAATTACCACAGGTTCCTCATCAGTCTCTCACAGGGCTGCGTCCCGGGAGCCCATGTTAAGATGAAGTGAGTGATGTGCAATCTGTCACATTGCCTGGCTGCACACGAGGTCTTGGAAATAAGTGGAATGGCTTTAATTTGCAGTTTAGATTTCTGCACAGATAGGAGATGGTTTCAAGGTGCATTTCAAGCAAATTTCCATCTGTGCTGCTTGAAAACATTTATTGCTTTTATGGATGCTTTTATTCTTTTGATAAACAAAGGACATTGTTGTTTGATGTTTCAAAGAAATTTAAGAGAAAAAAGGCTTTATTTTCTCATTGGGAAATATTCACTCAAATGCAAAATTTGACTTCAACCATGAACAGCAGCACATCCCTTCCCTGATGAGTTCCTCAACCTTGGGTGAATATGGAGTTGTAATTCACCCAATGAAGACTATAATTAGCTTTCCTTGGAGCAAGCTGTATTTTATTGAATAACACTTTCGCAAAACCCAATTTTCTGCACGTAATAAATGGAAAACCCATCTGACTTGTGGTCAGAAAGAATTATTTTTCCTCAAATGTTTGCAGTTTAAAACCTGTTCCAGATGTCCATGCTTAACCAGGTAAAAGCTTTTTGTCATCTTCCAGAGGAATTCCGACCGTGCATTCTGATTGTTTCCCTGGTTTTGCAGAAACACATGCAGCTGTTCGGGATCTAAAGACATAAAACTTTTTAGTTTCATGCGTTTAAGAATAACGACAAAAATTTGCATTTCCCACATTTCTTCCAGATATATAAAAGTGCTCTGAAGGCACAGCATATGGTTAGCTTTTCTAAATCTACATAAATGTGCACACAAATACATGGAAATATAAAAAACAGCTTTAATTGGTGGTTTTTGGGTAGAGAACCATAAAGAGGAAATGAGCTTTTGAATGAAAACGGTAATAGAAGCTTAAAAACTCAATTACTTTGGTTCTGCAATAAAAAGACAATTGTATAAATTTGCTAAATAAAGAGTAGAAACCTGTAAAAGCATTTATGCTGAAAGTAGCAGGAGTTAAATCTTTTGATCAACACCTAATGATCTGCTTAGCGGATGGTAGATCAGTCTGATGTTCACTAATGACACTCTTTTTGTGTTGTTTAATAGAAAACATGCTAAAATGATTGGAATTCTATTAAGTTTTAGAGAGTTTTGTCTCCATTTCTGATTTTCTAGTACAAAAGGTGAAAGCATGTGATTTAATACTTTGTGAGTTATTTAATAATCAAAGCTTTTTGTGCAAAGACATATCTATCCTGGTGATAAATCAACAAGAGATGGTGTAGTCATATCTTGCTATAAAGTGACTGTAAAATCAAGAAAAGAAGTTTAATATTAACAGGTTCTCCTTTCCCCCTGCACAAGAATTTGCTTGTTTTTGATGGTTTCTTCTCGAGGATGATTAGAACTCATAAACTGTTAGAAAATCTCTGAGCCTGATGACTCATGCATTCCACAAGTTCACAAGAGACATGGACGTCTCAGCACTCAGTCCAATATAAAAGAGCTACCTCTGTAATGTTTGGATGGAAAAAAACGCAACTTTCCAGATTCATTTGGTTGCAGGAAAAACTTGGTTTGATTTGTCAAGAATAAAAAAGTCATTTGCACACAGTGTGCACATGATTAGGAACTGAGGGGCTTTAACAAGAAAACTTGGCTTGCTGGGTGTCATTGCATCAACTTTATCGGCTTTCACTGAAATATAAAGAAATGAATACAAAAGAATTCATCTGTATCAGATCCTCACGTGTGAGATTTTGAAAGCAACTGCTCTATTGTGATAATCAATCACTTTAATCCTGAGGTGATTTAGTTCTACTACTTACCCAGCAGTCCTTTGTCAGCGTTGGATATGCACATGTCTTTCTCTGCGCTGGGCAAGACAAAACCCACCACGAAGCCGTCCACGCCATCCGCCATCAGTGCCAGGCCCAGCACGAAGAAGAGCATCCACTGGAAGCGTCCGTGACCACAGTCCTCCATGATGGTCTCGTACTGCTCAGGAAGGTTCTCCTCCTCCTCCTCCTGCTGCGCCGCCAGGCGGGCCTTCCTTTTGGCCTCCAAGCGAGCTGCCCGCCTGGCCTCCTTGATCTCATCAGGGTGGGGGATGCCTTGGTACTCCCCTTCGTACATCTGGTCATCCTCATCTGCCCCTTCAGTGGCATCACTGGCAGCATCGTCATCCTGTTGGGGGTAGTCTGTCTGGTAGGGGTATCCATCTTGACCTCCTCCGTCTTGAGTGTAGGTGTACCCCTCTGTCATCTGCTGGTTCACATTGTTCTGATAGGGGTCATCCATGGTTGGCGGCGGGGAGCAGGGGTGGCTTTGTGGTGTAGCTGAGGTCTGCTGAGGAAGCTCAACTTGTCAGCTATAATGGCATAATCCTCCCAACGAGCCGCGATCTACTCTCAGCACTGCGGCAGCCTTCTTGATCCCAGGTGTCAGAGGAAAAGTCGGGTCTTTGCTGGTTCGCTCTGACGTTTAAGGCCTCAGGCACTGCACCGGTCGACTGTTACCTCCCTTGATATGCACAGTGCTGCATGCTGAACCTAAAAAAAAATAACTGAATGTTAGCATGAGAGCAAAAGAATCCACTGCTGGGACAGTTTGTGGCCTGTCAGAAGAAGTCTTAAACCCAGAGGGGCTACATGGAATCGCTTTACAGCAAGTCATCAACGATCCAAAAAAATCATGCCGTTTATGTTTTTAACATTGTGGCGTTTTACCAATTATGGAGGACATGTGTTAAGAAAAATATGCTCAATGTTTGAAATATTGAGTAGTTCTTAAATCAAATTGTTGTAAATCAGCAGCAGTTTACAAAATTCAGTTTTTGTGAAAATACGCTGGATGGGCCACAATCTCCCTGCTCTAAGATCTCAGCAACAGTGAGGGGATGAGGGGGCGGGGTTGCTCGGTACCGCTCACAACTCAGAGGCACATTTTGAATGAACTAATGCCGCTCTGCAGAGACTATGTCGGAGAAAACAGCACAGGTTTTTCAGTTTTGGCTAAAAATGTCATTATGATTTAAAGACCACTAGGAAAGCTTTGGAAAGAGATCAAAAGATGATCGGAGTGAAACTTTAAATCGCCTTTTTTTCAAAAGGTGCTTTATATAACAACAGTAGGTTATCTAAATGTTTTACATCTCACATCTTACAGTTATTTGATTTCATTTAGCCTTCCTTTTTAACAGCAAATTTTCTTCACTTGCATTTACGAGGCACATCATTTCTTTATATTGAGGGAAAAAAAGCCTCTTTTAAAAGTAAAATTCAGTTAGAAGTGCCGGTTTTCCCCCTGCAGGCTGTTTGTCCTCCTGCACAAGCAGATAATCTCATCGTCTTCTCGCTCAAACACTCCGACGCCATTTTGATCCATCAGCAGCCCTGCTGTGACGGCGACACGTTCAGATCCTGGTTTCCGTCAGCAGCAATAGAAGCTGAAAGCGGCGATGCAGAGGAGCAAACGGCGCAGATTAAACCCACAGCTCCTGAGCATTGTTGTCACATCAATTACTGTTGGGATTAAACGACTTTTTCACTGAAATGAAACTGGCACCCTGAGGCCACGTCTTCTGAAAATAAGAGATAAGGAGATGACTGAACTTTTTTTTTGTACCTGGAACCTGGTCAGCAAAGAATGAAAAGATTTTGGTTTTAAACACCGCCTGCATAATTCCTGAGCCCAGTCAGTGACCTCTGTTGTCTTCTAGATGCCACTTTTATTCCTTTTCCTGGTAAAATAGCTTTGTTTGTGCATTTCCTCCTAAATATTTACACTTTCTGAATCATTCCTGCTTCGTTGAATCTGGAGGAACCTCTTTTCCAGGAGCATTTGCATTCATTTTTTCTTATGTGCTCCGCCTGTTTTGGGTGGTTCTGCTGCAGAGCCTGAATGACAGTCACTACTATTTAATCCAGATTAGGATTTCAGATTTTTTTTTTTCATTTGTCCTTGTTGAATCACATTATTGTTCCACTGTGAAAGTCAGCAAGGTGGCTGACGGCAGCGCTGGATTAGGGAGTCTTGATTGAAATGTTTTCATGTGGTTGCTGCTCTCTCTTTGTGACTTTAAAATACTTAAACCAGCGATGGAAAATGTTCACAGATCAGTCCAGATACCAGGAGGTCCGGGACGCTGTGGAGATCACAGGTTCTTTTCTGTTGCATGAATAAAAGATGGACAGAGGAGGATTGTGGGAGGATCGATGCTCGGTCCGGTTCAGGAACCTGGTGCTGCTTTCATCATCGCTCTGCAGCTTGTCTATGGACACAGCTGGTGCTTACATAACAGCTGGACTGGGCCCCCCCCCCCTCCGCTCTCACGGTATTGATCAGCATGTGTGCTCATGCCGTAACACACACAGATTCAGATGTCAGAATGCCTTTCCTGGCAGTGCAAATTTTGAATAGGTCATGATCCGTTTTCCTGTGAGAGCGCCCAAAAGTCAGCAAGTCCCTTTGAAAGAGTGAAGATCAATGTGGGCTGAAGGCTCTGCAGGAAACGTAGAGGTCGCTGAGACGTCTTCTTTTTTTTATATAGGTAAAGGTTTTTCTCTTTTTCTCTTCCGATCAGTGGTTTGACGGCGTCCATCTCTTCACTTCATCTAATCTTGTTCTTTGGAGATTAGGCAGAAACGGGGAGACGCTCCCTTTTGTCTCACCTGAAATGATTCCAGGCTGAAGCAGCCAGTGGAGCATCTGGCATCTGTTTGGTTTTGCAGAAGATCTTAGCCGGTTTAAAACCATTCTTCTGAAAGCACCGGACTTTGCGTGAATGTTCTCCAAGGTGTTAAAGCCTTTTCATTACTTTGACCTCTAGACTGTCAGCTGTCCGGCCACTGGAACTTCTGTCTGACCTAAACGTTTGTTCCCCAAATGAGCTTTGATTTCAGTAAAAAAAAACTGAAAAAACTGTCAAAGCTGAAGCTCTTTTTTTCCTGAACACAAAGCTTTCACATTAAGAGTTTTGGTTTAGAAACCTAAACTTGCATTTGTTGCCATCAAAATCCAGACAGAGGATCGATGTTTAAGCAACACATTGGCAGACTTTATCCCATGCTCAGGCCTTAAAAAAGTTTTCTGGTTTTCTATAAAAGCCCCGAGCCATTTGGGCAGTGAGTTATTCAGCGGCCTTCAGATGATCAAGAAGAGAAGAAGCTTTTTCCTGGTAAACTGTCAAACACATTCACCTGTAAACAGCCGCTCTGATCCTTTTCACAGATATTCAGCCTTGAATGAGACGTCCTCCTTCAATCAAGCGCTGGAGAATGTGACCATCAGTAAAATGTTCATTTCAGTGTCCTTTTTTAAAAAATAAAATAAAAAATTAATAAAAGTGTCGCATGTTGACAGTGATTCAGAACCAGCTGAGCTGGACGGGTTTGGATGGATGCACAGAAATCGTCATTCATTAAACGAAAAAGATTTGCTTTATTTTTAACAGGATGGCAGAAGGTGACAGTTGAAAACCAACTATGGCTCCTCAGCCATCATTTCCCTCTCAGCTTCTTGCAACAAAATGAATCTGACAAAGCAACAAGTTAAAAGTGAAAACTTACCAGAGCGGACCTTCATAATAATAAAAAAATCCAAGTAGCATTTTCAAATGTCCAGCGTCTACATGACACTTTATCCCGAGGCCGAGCTGCAGCCAAACCTGAGGGATTAGGACACAGGCTCATGCCCCCCCCACGCCTCCATCACTCAAACTCACCACCCCTCCCACACTGACACAACCCCCACTTTTTCCAGCCTCATGGTTCAGTCCTCAGGGTTTGTATGGTGCTGACAACTGACTGCAAACTGCTGTGATTCAACAGGATGTTTTGTCTTCTTCGGATATTCCACAGGGGGGTCAGAGGTCACTGTCAGTAGACAGACTCTGGCAGTGTGTTCTCTTTTTCTTTTCTTGTTTCAGGAGCAACAAGGATGGTGGAATGGGTAGATCCTTGTTGCTATGGAAACTTCATCACTAGTACAAGATACTCTGCAAAAATGTAAAACATTCCAACCAGGGATCCCATTCCATCACTTTTGGTTCCTGATGTCCCATTTTTGCCCCATAAACTGAATGTCTGTGAAGACTGAGCCCTGTAGTGTATCTCCATGGAAACTCCTCTCCAGTCCTGAGTCTCCCTGGTTAAAAACATAAGAGAAACATTTCTTTTCTTTTGAATCTAAAGGTTGGAGAAGGAAGCTTCATGTCTTTGAGTGTGAAGATTGAAGATGTAAGTGTTCTGGAAAACATGTTTTCTTTAGTTTAAAACCCACTCAAACGAAAATGGTGCTTTTAGCATGTTATTATGCCGTTTTTCTGACGGTGGAGGACATATATAAAGAAAACTAAATTCAAAGTTGAAATTCTGAGGATTTCTTCATTCAAACTATTGTGAATTTAGCAGACAAAATTATACTGTTTAAAAAGAGCTTATTTGTGACATAGTAAATACTCTGGGTGGGCCTCAAGCTCCCTGCTCAGGGAGGGGCAGGGTTGTACTGGAAAACAACAACATTCCCTCGGGATTAATGAAGTACTATGATGATGATGGTGATGATGATGATTTCACAATGAGCTTAAAATTGTCCCAAAACAAAGCAAGTAAATCTGGTCATTTCTTCACTGCAAAAATCACAAGTTTTATTTTTCATTACAAAGATCAAATAAAAGAGACAAAATAAAAAAAAACCCAAAACAAAGCAAGGACAAAGTCAAATTATATGAAAAAATGTTGAAAAAAAGCAGACAAAGCTCTACTAATATTGCAAGGGTTTTATTCCAAGTCATGATGCGATTAAGTGTCATAACAATTTCTGTTTGTTTTGAACCAACATTTTAAAAGCTAGAATTTTTTGAAACCTTTATGTAAAATTTACAAAGGAAACAAATTTTATGGGGACGTCGGTGCCATTCCTGTGTCATTGTAAAGAACCGATGTGACTGGCAAAATCACTGGTGAGTTCTGAGACCAATGACGGTTAAAAGAACACTGGGAACGTTTTTAAAGAGATGGTCGGAGTGGGTCTTTAAAGACAGAAAAAAATGAGCAACATGGATTAAAAAAAGCTCTTTGATTTTAGTTGATTTAACACAGATGACCTTCATACAACTTGTGTGGTTGTGAATACCTGTGGTCAACATTTAACCATAATCCATGTAAATAAAAATTTGAAAGAGCAAATAATACTTTATTTATGCACAAAATATCTACAATTAAACTTTATTCGTTAATACATTTTAATGAAATAGACTATAACTTTTTTTTTAAATAGTTAGGTGTTTTCATTAAACATCCAATAAAACAAAAAGGTTGCTAAAAGTGCTTTTTACACCAGTATAAATGAATATTGTATTTTCTGCACAAAAATATCATGAAAGTCATCAAGTTGAATTTACAACTCTTTACAACAGATAGATGTGTTTTCTGGCACCCCTATCTGATGACATGGTACAGTCCACCATGGGGCATCACTTTAGAGAGTAGATGTCTAGCATAGAGGCAAAGCTCTCTAATCCAAAGGCCAGATAATACGAGCGCAAAGAGGATTAGCTCCACCCCAGCAGATCCATTGGCTAAATTTAGCCCTCGTACTCTCAGTCTTAACCATTCTGTGTTTGACTCCTCCTCCCAGCATTGCTGGCCACTCCCACTGTCCATCCACGCAGGGCTGTCCACAAATCACATGCATTTTTAGAGCCCCAAATAATCCCAGGTCTCCTCCTGTGAAACGCCTCTTTTCATTGTGGGATTATGTAAATGTGAAATATTCTGTGAGAGTCAATTAGTGTTTGTTTTCTCTGTCCTCCATTTGCA
Source organism: Oryzias celebensis (assembly GCA_014656515.1). Taxonomy (NCBI): domain Eukaryota; kingdom Metazoa; phylum Chordata; class Actinopteri; order Beloniformes; family Adrianichthyidae; genus Oryzias; species Oryzias celebensis. The sequence goes on from BNCR01000003.1 coordinate 5,138,907, forward strand.
GAGCAGGGTTTTCTGCCAGCGCTTTGGGATTACAGTTGATGGGCCTTCCCTAGAAGGAGGCGCAACCATGCAAACTCTATGGAAGGTACTTCTGACAGAGCCTGATAAAGTCAGGGCCTGGAGTGTCTTTTTCCCCAAATCTTACTCAAACCCATTCAGCTACTTTTATCTACAAGGATGTGTAAATGTACCCACATAGAGTTCGTCCAGGCTGATTTAAAGAAGATTTTTAAACAATTGAAATCCCCTCCAGTAAAACATGATGTGGAAGAAACTATCTTGGAATGTTCTTTGAGAGTCTCTCTTATAAATCGATTTAACTAAAGCGATTTCTTCCTTAACACTATTCTTTTGACAACTTGCATTTGTTTTTAGGTGAGATTCCTCCAGGATATTGCTTTGAGGCCCCTCTGGGTCTGTGTTTGCCGCTCAGGTGTCGTTCTTTCTCAGGTCTTGTTTTATCTTTGTCAAAATCCATTTATTTGAGAGCACAGAAAGTTAGCAAACAAAGGTTTGCTGATGGAAGGAAAGCACGACTGTTTGTGCTGCCTGTCCTTTGCTGAAAAAACGCATTCATGTTTCAGAGAAAAGGACGTCACTGTTTCTGCCGTCTGTGGAATTACAACCAAAATTCAAACTTAATTTAATGAAACTTGTGGTTTTGCTGGTTTTAACATGTTCTTCTAACATTTTTCTGACAATGGAGGACATATATAAATAAAATTAAGCTTAAAATTGCATGTCTGAATATTTTTATATTCAGATTGTTGTGAATCAGGAGCAGACAAAAAAATGCTGTTTGCAAAAGAGCGTATTTGTGACGTAGAAAATACGATGGGTGGGCAACAAACTCCCTGCTCTGCTTCAATCTGATGCATCGCAGACAAACAGATCAATGTACATCTTTGTTTTCCTTGTACGAGCTCAGAATCTGGCTCAAAACTGGCTCCAAAGTTAATCGGACTGGCTCTTTAATTCAACATTTCTTCTGTAGATATGCCTGATATGTCTCCTGTTTGGGTGGAGACCTGGTAAAGACCTGTGGTTGAGCATGTTTATCCAGCATTCTGCCTTTCCAGTTATTAGTAAGGAGTCACTGTGCCTCCACACCTCCCGTTTCCCCTCATTAAAGAGGAGGGACCTGACAGACTTAATCTGCTCGGGTTTAGTGAATGGAGGTGGGACGCGGAGGTGGCAGGGAAAAGGTCCGACCTCCTCAAATCCTTCTCATTTGGTTGGACATGCCAACTTGGCTGAAGTGATCCCACCTTTCCTCTGGCGGGGATCCAGCACCGCAGGCATCTACACTTGTAGATACTTGGAAGAAGCTTAAAGGATAGCTTAAAGTTAGGCAGATGGCCAAATGTGTGGGGAGCATCCAGTCATGGTTTTGAAGCTCGGAAAACATCTGAGCATTCTCGGGTCTGAGAAAGGAGTTTAATCGAGACTTGCACCAAAGACACAAAGAGTTTGTGTGACAGTGGTGTGTGGTGCACTTTAAACTCAGACAGTAAATCCCTGCAGATGAGATCATCTGGATTTACTGACCAGGAGCGCCGCAAATGCTGACATCTTGTGGACATTTTTAGGAGTAGAACCGTTTATTAATTACATTAAATGATCCATTTGCATCCTAATTATCAGCAGTGTAGCACAGGTTTGAATTGCAAACACAATTTATTTGTAAATTTTCTGTTTATACACAGTTTTGTGAAACAAAAGACTAGCAGAAGGATTACAGGAGCAGGAGTGATGTTTGCTGGCTGAACGACAGCAGCATGACTGCTTTTCTTATCTTTGCAGCTCACAGTATCTTGATAATTCGGAGGTACGTTTTGATGCTCTGAGACATTTCTGCACGCCGAGATGAAGAAAATGAGGAGTTGTGTGAAAAATCACACATCCAGAGTCAATTTAGAGTTGACAGTCACAGAGAATTGGTGTGAAATGTCTTGAGAATTGTTGTAGCTGTACGGTGAGCATGTTAAAAGCGGTGCTCGAACAAAGGTGGCAGCTGAGCGATGGGAAAGCAGACAGCTTCAGCCCAGAAGGAGCTTTCAGAGCTTGTTTTGATCTTTGCGGTGTCAGAATGTGTCAATAATCATGGGAAGTTTCAAAGCACAACAATCTAGATCTTTTTTTTCTGATAATTTCTGATTTTTCTGCTCCAATTAATGCCTTTCTAATTCACCCTCAGTGATTAATTTGATTATCACCTGACTGCATGCTCTGGCTTTTACCATCTGCTCAACTTTCACGACCCCATCCCATCCTCATGCAGCTCCGCCATCCACAGAGCACGCAAACCTACTTTATGAAATCTGCCAAACATTAAATATTACACTCATGGAGTCGGTGTTGAGCTCAGACAACAAAAAAAGAAGCTCCAGCGTTTCCTTCAGCAGACAGGGGAGCATCCTCTTCAAACCAGAAGAGACAGTTGTAGTAAAAAGTGAGGCTGTTTCTGTCACACCGTGTTGCATCCTGGGACAGAAGTAACAGCTTGTTAAATCACTCTCACGTTACCTGAGTCTGATGCCGCTGTCGCCTTGTGAACTATTCTTTGCTTTGACTAAAAACTTGGGGAAAAAACTTCTGTGAACGTGCGAGAGAAGCAGGAATAACCCAGTTTGCTTGTTTTCTGCGCATTTGGCAACCCCCTAACCCTAATTCATCAATTAATCAAAAATAAAATAATAAATATGTGTTTTACTGGAGACATGAAGCTTGGAAGTGTGAAATTTATGCATAGACCTTGTAAAAATGTTACTTCAACATCTAAAAATAGAAACCGAAGAACCAATTTTTACAGGAAATAGTGTCAGAACAATCAACATTCAGTCTTTGACCTCTTTTAATGGGAATTCTAGTTTTAATTGAGATGTTTACTGTTCCTGCTGGAATAAAAAAGGTCATGTTTTATCTGGAACGTTTCATATGACCAAATCCTGCATGCAAGGCTGCAGAATTACAAAAAATTCAAACCACTTTTGTGGCTCATCTAAAAACATGTTGGTGCTTCCAAATGCATGTTTTATTAAAGGGATACGGCAGAGTCATAAGCTAAATGATTCACAGGTCAAAATCCTGATAACAAGACATGTTTTTTTTTTCCTCTTACAGACATGTTGGAGCTTTTGCTTGTCATATAACGAAGAGCAAACAAACTAAAGCCTGAATGCAGGGTTTCTGCAAAACAAAGACGATTGAGGCCACGCATGAATACAACATCTGAGAGAGCGCAGAGCAGACGTGACGTCAGCTGCTCAGCCTCCTCTAGAACAATGTTGAGTGTTGACCGTCTCTGACTGTCCTTCACCTCTGCAGCTTTTCACTTTCTGTCTTTATTTTGCGATGCTTTGCAGCAAAGTCGCAGAAAAGTGTGACATGTAAGTTTGTATTTATTCTATTTAATGATACTGCTGCTTTGACTCTCTACTTATTAACAGGAAAATGTCAGGATTATGTTTTATAAACTGAACATCTATTTCTGAGCTCCAAATGCGCTTAACAGCTTCCTATGTTGTAATTCTGGTACACTGACAACAAAAGCAATGTCACAGTAATGTATGAATAAAATGAAACAAATGTGGTACAAGTGTGTGTTCATTAACTACCCATAACTTTTTTGTTACTTTACATGGCTTGTTTGATTCATTTTTTGCATTTCTACACAGACAAAAAAATAAATAAATTACATTGCTGTTTTCAAACTCTGTAGAAACACATTAAATACAAATAACATGTCTACTGAAATTAAATAAAAAATCAACACAAGTCATGAAAATGTACCACTTTGATGAAAATTGTGTTGCTTTGTTTGATTTTTTACTTGTTCTTGTGGCATTTTTTGATGACGTAGGACAAGAAAACAAAACTCAAATTTGAATTTCTGAGTAGTTCTTTATTCCAATTGATGTGAATCAGGAGCAGACAAAAAAGACCGTTCTCCATTACTGCTGCTCTGCAGAAACAATATCTTAGAAAATGACACAGTTTGCTTTGTTTTGTTTTTTGCAAAAAGACCACTGGGAATGCTTTTAAAATGGATCAAAAGATGACTGTAATGGAACTTTAAGAGAAGACAAAATAAGACCTGGAAAAATTTCTTTAAACTTATGCTCACACCACCCTCAGTGAAGCATGCACAAGTTTCTATAAACGCACATTTTGGACTTCCGTGTTTAAAACGCATGTTTTTGGGCTCTACGTACAAAACATGCAGCTATTGAACGGCCATTGCAAGTTAAACCAGGTTGAACTTTGACTAGTCAGGGACTCGGAAATGGTAGTGACTTATGGATGGATTTCCATTTCATTCACAGAAGTGCCAACTGTTCATCATGGAGGAGAAATGAATAATTGTGGTTTGTGCCCGGCAGAAATGACACCAAGTCTTTCAAATATTGGAATAGAGCTGTGAAAGAAAACGCCTGGTGCAAGATTCACCAGATTTGCTCATTTTTCACATTTCACACTAAGCCTCTTCCAACTGTAGAAAAAAACTGATCAGGAAGCCCCTCCCTGCTTGTTCAGTGTGAACGCCGTGGGCTAAACGCACCTTTAGCGTGTTCTTCAATGTCAAATGCCCGGTTTGTCCATAGCTTTACACAGTGACACAAACTGATCCAAACTTTTGGGTAATTCCCAGTAAAGCCACAGAAGTATTTAAAATATAAAAGCCTAAAAACTTAACTGCTATGGGAGGTGAGAAACAACTGTCTGATCATAATAAGGCTGACCAGCAGAGACTAAAGAAGGGGCCCCAAACTTGTTTTGCAAAGGTGCTGACAAACTTGAGTAAAATCCACGCCGGTTTTGACTGATTCTGCCATTTAATTATACTAACCCATCCCAAAGACATTAAATATAAACATTTAAACATGTTATCTTTTGCACCAAAACTTGTGTAGACACGACCAAAGTGACAGCTCGCTCTAATCTGAAGAATCAAGCCAGGGCTTCTCTGAAAAGCAACAAAAGTCATAGCTAAGCGCCAACTCATGTGGACTCTGCAAAGCGTGAAGCCTCCCTTTGAACACTGAGAAGCTGTTTTCTAAAGGTACTTCACTCAAATGATGTGCCTGTCGCTCCGGTTGTCTCCTACCCCCGCCGTCCTCCTGCAAATTGTGTGTTTTTGTGTCTCCTTCCAAGTGTTTACCCTTGGATAGGGGTGGGGGGTGGGAGCTTCAGTACTATCTCTTCCATCCTTTCCCATTGGAGGCCTCCAACTTACAAACCCCTCTTTTATGGCCACACAAAGGCAGCTATGTACTTCTTTGTCACTCACTTGTTATCCTGTGCCGCTCATGTTCTGGCAGTCTGCAGACCGCCCTGCCTCGTCGTTCCTCACAAATCCCTTCACTCCTCCTCCACACTGCAGCGATGTGTCTAAGTGCAGCTCAGCAAAGCGGTGAATGGGGACCTTTTTTCAGCACCTGCCATTTATCTAACCCCCGGCTGGTTGCTGAGGAGGGAGGCAAAGCTCTGAGCTCTGATGTTTGTGACGGGCTGAAGGCCTGCTGGGCCTTCAAAACAGCTTCTCTGTGGTTTGGTTTCGCGTACGAGGATGGATAGAGTACACCTGGTGTGTTTGTGATGCTGTGTGTAAGTGTTTGATGAAGTGCCAGACAGCTGTGTTTCAGAAAGGTGAGTTTGAGGACAACAAGACAGATTGCTTGTGTTGAATATTTTTGTGCCTGCTCCTGCTGGAGCTCAGTCTGGAATGAAGCCGTAAACATTTCTGACATGCAGTTTCACCGTGACATCAAATCTTCATCTTTTCTCCAGGTTATTTTCACTTCGATACAAACACAAAAAGTGTGACGAACTCCCAGAAAAAGATGAAAATAATGCTACAATTTTATTTTTTGATATCCATGAGACTTAACCCTCGCCAGTAACTGTGCACAGTTGACTGTATATGAGAACTGGACCGAGTGACCCCCTCCCCCCCTACATTCTAAACAGGAAGTACCCACTGGCTCCAAGAAGCCAAAATTCCATATATTTCTATTAAAAAATAAACGGCTATTATTCAGTCATAATTTTTGTCAGAATAACCATTCTTGCTCTGATGCCTTTTTTTAAACATGTTATTTTTTCCACATTTTTTTTAAATTTATTCCAAGTTATTTTAATGTAATTTTAAATTCAACTCAATTCAATTTTATTTATACAGCCCAATTTTACAACACAGTTGTCTCAATGGGCTTCACACCAGTAAAGAAGTACATAAAGTCAGTCATAAAATATAAACAAAAGCTGGTTGCTAAACTAAACTAAAAGACTAATCTAAACTGGGTGTCCCTGCCCTTAGACCCTAATTTTCGGTGAGGAAAAACTCCTTTTTTCCTCCGCTGCACAGCTCGACGGGAAACACCATCCCTGCGCCACTTTGGCTACCCCTCAAAAAACGATTCCAGACATGGCTACCCCTCCAAATGCTCCAACTGTTGGAGGGGTAGGGAGAAGTCAGAGGTGTAGGGGAAAAAAATTCCGATTTGCCCTTGGTTTCTAGAGTGTTTTTTTTTCTCTGAACTCTAGTGCTGTTTTTTTAATATTTATTTTGCTGTTTTTATTGTCATGGTCTTTTCAAATATTTTTGCATCAAATGATTTGTTGATGTGCATTTCAGAGCCACCATACAGAAAAGATGCCGACTGAATTTAGTATATTTTGTTGGAGCCGGAAGTCATCCATTTTTTATGGCTGACGTAGCACTAACTTGTTCTAGTTCTCACATACTACCAACGGTCTGCACTCACCGGTTCATTTGCCAATCACATTGGTTGTTTACAATGACATGGGAGTGACATCGATCTGCCATTAAATAGTTTTTCATTCAAAACTAAATGTTAAGATTTAGGAAAGTTAGAAATGTCAGGTTTAAAACAAATATAACAAGATTTATTATTGTAGAACCACTTGGAATTACTCCAATAAACTTCTTATTTAAATTATTGTAGGTTCCCCTTTTTTCAATGCATTTTTCACATTGTTTTGACCTTGCCTTTGTTTTTGGATTCATGCATTTTTAGTTCATCTGTACACTTTTGATCTTTGTTTTAAAACAAAAACAGCTCAATTTCAATTGTTACTGTAAAAAATGACCACTTGAAGTAGAATATTTTTACAGTTTTAAGTTTAGTGTGGATTTTTTTTTCTAATAATGAAAAATATCTGTGAAAAACAAGAGGCAGGGGTTGAACTAAAACGATGAGTATCAGACAATGCCCCAAAAACTGTTTTATGGTAAATTAACAGAACAAATTGTAAAGTAGTGAAAAAGTCTTACAACGACCCCGTTACACTAAGAGTTAATGTAATTCTGAAGAACATGAAAAACCCTGTTGTAGAAAAAAGAAATATATATATGTTCTGTTGTTTTCTCCTCCAGCAGACATTTGTTTGAAAAAAGGCAGCTGAGTGGTGCGATTTATCAGTGATGCTTCGGTCACAGATGTGGTCCACTGCAGCAGATAAGCTGTGCTGAGAATGGAGTGACACACACTGTGAGATATGAACTAACACTTCAAAAATATTTGTGTGACTCTCAGAGATAAGTCTTTTTACAAGTCAGCAGCCATCAATCCAGAGCCCTGGATGGCTCACAAAGTTATCAAAACACACCAAGGCAGGTTTTTTTATTTTTATACCACACAGTCATCAAGATTGCTTGTTTATATCCCCTGGGGCTGCTGTTACATCAGCAGCTATGATTTCATCCGTAAGTGTGAGCTCACATGCTCCTTAAGCGTGGCTGAAAAACGCACTGACTGTTTTTCTTACTTTGTACTGTAACTGCATAATAAACGCTCAGCTCATTCATGCCTCTCAAAAGAGCCAGAAAAGGATTCTGAAAGGCTCTAAACCCTTCATTTCTCTCATTTTGAAGATGAAATTCCTTCTTTCCTCCTTAAGAGGCATTAACAATGCACTCTAATTGATGTGTATTTGACGAACCAAAGCAAATGTGGTTTAATTTATGTTTATCCTTTTCATACAGAGAAAATATATGACGCCAACTTATAAAAATGCACACAGGGTAACCACACAGTTTAGAGCAATTTGTACTGTCCCATGCTGACGCGGGACTCCTGAGAATCTTACAGTCTGCTCTGGTCCTGCATCACTGACATTTTCCGTTTATCAAAGTGGTCAAAATGCATCGCTGCACAATAAATTGTCCAGTTGATGAAGGGTCATCGTTGCTGGCAGGCTTTATTTTCCAGCAGAGGGCAGTTTAAACCACAAGTTTTAATGTCTGCTTACTCTGCTCAAGTGTAAGCCGACATAATGAGACAGTGAATCCTCCTTATGCTGCTACATTGCAAACACCCACAAGTGTCTGCACCACTGGCCTACCCAAATGATTCATACTTTAATGACATGTTGTTTTCATCTCTGGTTACTCTAAAGGCCATACAGCAAAGAGGCAGCAGGAGAAAATGCACTTATATAACATTCACTATTAAATTAACTCTGAATAATGATTAGCATGGAGGGCCATAGTCAATATCATTCTTACTGGTGCAGAGAGCTGAAGAGCAGATCTTTTAGTAATGCAAAAGCATACAAAATTATTTGAAGACATAATTTATAGCATCTCTCCAAGGACTGAGAGGCAGAAAAGCTAAAGAGAGAAGTCCAATGGCACCATGACAAAATGCCAGGATGAGCGTTTTCAAAGTAAATATAGATCAGTGTAGTATGGACAAGCTGTGACCAAAGCTAAAAAAGTGTGCAACAGCTTTTCGGCTGTGTCTCTACTTCAAGTCCCCCTACATTTGTTCTGGCCTGCGAAGCAGGAAGCCTGCAAGCTGGAGAGACTGCAGTAGTTTTTGTTTATGGTTGTATCTGTTGTGCTTTCAAAATGAAAGCAATAGTATGTAGTTTGTAAGATTTCACTTATTTGCAGACAACAGATATAAAACTACCCAGCAAACACAAGGAGAATTAAAATCTCGTTCAGGAAAAGTAACTATATGCATTTCAGAAAGACTGTTAACAAGTTTGAACAATGAGCTTAATTCAGTCCTTAGACAAGACCTTTCAAGTTGCTGCCTAAACTATGTAGCCACACGGGGGCCCAAACCTGCGTCTCCCTGTGCCAGTCCCCAGCCCAGATAAAATACAGGGTTGTCTCAGGAAGGCCATCTGGCGTAAAACTCTCTGCCAAACCACCTGTGCGAATCAGTGAACGCTGATTTGCTGTGGAGAAAACAGCTTTAATTATCAACTCACTCCAATGAAAATTGTGTTTTTTTGGTGTTGTTAACATGTTCTTGTAAACAATAACAATGCATTAGATTTTCCTGACCCTCAAGGTGCTTCTAATCTGTATCCATTATTCATTAACTCCTCTTTCATACTTGGTGATGGTAGGCTACTGGTGTAGGCATAGCTGCCCAGAGGCAGACTGACAAAGGCAAGGCTGTGGCCTCTCTGACAATCACCAGGACAATCATACACCAATGAAGACACACAGAGTTAAGTTTCTTGCCCAAGGACACAACAGCTGACTGGGTGAACCGCCATCCCTTTGATCATTAGCTGAACTGGTCATCCACCAGAGCCACTGCTGCCCAAGTTCTCTGATGATGGAGAACATTTATCAAGAAGAATTCCACTCAAAGGTGCATTTCTAACTTTTATTTATTCAAATAGTTGTGAATTAGGAGCAGATGAAAAGAATGCAGTTTGAAAATTAGATTATTTGTGATAATAAAAAATATGCTACATATTTCACATGAATAGAAACCTTTCAGTAAAGGGGAAGGGGAAGAAGGGGCAGGGCTACTTTGTAACAACCTTTATAGAAAGAACTCTTTGTGTCAATGGCGACAACGGTCCTTAGGATTTTTTTATTTTTAAAAGGCTAACAACATGCTAACATCCTTTGCTTGCTTACTTTGGGAAAAACTTCCTACCTGTTTAGAAAAGTAATTTTAAATAAATTTTTTAAAAATCAATTTTATATGTTGTATTCACTAGAATACTTAAATATTTTTACTTATTTTGGCAATTTTATGTCATAAAAGATTAAAGTCCCACTCCAACTCTATATTTTTTCTGTTGGAAAATCATTACCAGTGGTCTTTTAACTATGATTATGCAGTTTTTAGCCAAAATCAAAAAGCCTGTGTTGTTTTTTAAAGACATTGTTTGCAGCGGAGCAGGAGCTCATTCGAAATTTGCTTCTGTGTCCTGAGCGGGAGTGTTGGTACCAAAGTTAGCTCTTTGCTAACTTCCCAAAAACCTTTTATTTACACTCTCTCCCGTTAGCTTATAGCACCTCACAAGCCTAATATAACATTAGTGTAACAAAAAAAAAAAAAATGGTGAGCAATATTAGAGCTGTCCAGCCACACAGTTTTAAGCCAGATCACAGCTCAGACAAAGAAAATTAATTAAGTTAAATTGGTCTGTTTCTCTGCAAGTGGATGACTCAGAATTGTAGCAGAGAAAAGAGACGTTTGCCCCCCATGGCAGTTCCTACGTCACAAACTCGAGCTTTTTCAAATCAGCTGCTCCTGATCCAACATGATTGGAATAAAGAAATACTCAGAAAACCAGTAAAAAAGAATAATAATTATACATATACTTATATGTATATATATCATCCAGAACCGCGTCGCGGGGCAGCAGTCTAAGCAAAAATGCCCAGACTTCCCCCTCCCTGGCCACTTCCTCCAGCTCTTCTGGGTCCTCAATAGGTGAGTACTTGTGCGAAGATCGACCGGTAAATTGAGAATTTTGCTGTCTGGCTTAGCTCTCTCTTCACCACAACGGACTGGTACAGCGACCTCATAATGATGGTCGCCGCACCAATCCACCTGTCGATCCCACACTTGTGAACAAGAGCCCAAGATACTTAAACTCCTCCACCTGGGGAAGGAGCATGTCACCCACCCAGAGAGGGAAAACTATATTTCTCTCGTCAAGAACCATGGCCTCAGATTTAGTGGTGCTGACCCTCATCCCAACTGCTTCACACTCAGCTGCAAACTGTTCCAATGAATGCTGGAGGTCCTGGCTCAAAAGTCAACAGGACAACATCATCTGCAAAGAGCAGAGAAGAAATCCTTTGGTTCCCAAAAATGATCCCCTCTGGCCCCTGGCTGCATCTACAAATTGTGTCCATAAAGACTATGAACAGAACCGGTGATAAAGGGCAACCTTGCCGAAGTTCAACATGCACCGGGAATACGTCTGACTGGAGCGTCAACACAGGAGCTTCTTTGGACAGCCTGGACGTCACTGTAGGATGGTTGCACTTTCATCTTTCTTAAATTTCTAGGTCACTTTTGCCACCGTATTTCTGACTGGTATGGAAAGCTTTGCTGATCTTCTTGTAGCCCTTACAATTTTTGTGTAAAGAAATTATTTGTTTTCTCAGATTTCTCTTCCATGAGGAGCCATTTCTGACAGCATGACATAGGAAGGGCTTTTCTTTGTCAAGTAAGGATCTTTTATAGTCATCTATACATATCTGAAATGAATCATATGACTCACCTGTGGTTGAATACCTGTTAGAATGTTGTAGTCTTAAGTGTTTCTCCTAAGGAGTGTACTCATATTTGCAACATGGGCTTAAATGAATTAGTTAGGATAATCATTTTTTGTGTGTGCAAATTCACAAATCTTGTTTGCAATCGATGGCCCACATTTGTGAGTATTTTGCAGTATAATACCTCAAAGAAAATGTTGATTCTGAAGGGACATTAAAGGTTTCCTGAAAAATGTAGTGGGGTATAATCATTTATGCTGAGCACTCTATGCACAAAAACAAGATTTTCATCGGCATGGGTCATTAAAGTTCCTAGGATTATTTCTTTTTGAAAAGGCTAACAACATGCTAACACCCTTTGCTAGCTTAATTTGGGAAAAAAATTTTTAATTTAAGTAATTTAAATATATATTGTAAAAATAAAATTGATATGTTTGAATTCACTAGAATATGTAATTATTTTTAGTTATTTTGGCGATTTTTACTCTTTCGTAAAAAGTCAAACAAGTGTTGCAGTACCACGTTTGAACTGTAGTTGTCACTGTTTAGCGCTGTTTGTTCAAAGTGAACTTCGGGGAGCCAAGATCCCTGGCGTGCTGGTGGAGACTCCTCCCACTGAGTTGTCCTGGGAAACACTAACAACTAAAAAAGTCCTGTGCGAGCGCTGCGGATCCGGGAACGAGGACGGAAAGGCTCAGTCCCTGTCATCTTCTTAACTTAAGGTTTTCTTTCAAGGAACAGGGCAACTCGGCGAAGCGCCAAGCACAGCAAGCTCACTTTGGGAAGGATTATTATGTGTCTAAAAGCCGCTGCGCCTTCACGCTGAGCTTCAGCTGCTTTAGGTAAGAGGACTCATTTCTCGCGTCGCCTGTGTTTAGAGTCAAACAAGAGGGACGTGTCGCAGGTTTCGCGTATTTCTGCGTGTTTTTTCCACGGAGAGAAGTTGTTTTATAAGTTGTTGCTCGGTAGCCATGACATCCTCGGTCGGTCGGAGTTTGTCCTGCAGGGCCCGCGTGGGAACTTCTCACGTTTCTGTGAGCTCAAAGGGGCGAGCAGAGCAGCCACTCAGCAGTCCTTAAAAGTGTAAAATTACCCCACACAAAAGAGTCAAAGACACATTTATAAGCGTATCTCAAGATTTTTTACATTTTGAGATCGCCACCAATGGTTTTTCTGCTATTAAATAAAATTATACTTAGAAGCCGAGCAGTTGTGAGGATATGACCATGTCAGTAGAGGAAATAAAAATGGTTTTTGACTCATACTAATTCACAATACACTGGATATTTATTTAAATAATTGATTTTGAATGAAACCACCAGGGAATGAACATATATTTGTGAATGAATACAACTATTTTTTTAGTTAAAAATACAAAAACCTTCCTTTTTTTCGTCTTTAGGGGTGAAAATCTGTGCCTGAGAGTAAATATTTAATCTAAAAATACTTCAGTATACTAAATAAACAAACGAGTGTCTTCAGTCAGAGACTTCTTCAACCACACTGCAACAGGCTAAAGTTTTTCCTGCCAACACTTTTCCTTCTAATAACTTCAGGCTGTGCGTCTCCTGCTATTATGTCTTCATGTTTTTAAATGCTGCATCAATTTAAATTTTCCTTTCGAGGCTGCGGTCTTTCCTTACATAGTTTACATGATGTACTCTTGCCTGGAATTAGATGAACATTTTTTGCAGTGTTGTCACTTTTTGGGCATGCCACTTATCTGATAAAATGCTGTTCTGAGATAGCAAAGCTCCTATCAAGTCGATTCACCTTTAGATGGTAGGATATAAGCTGTAACAGTGCTTTCAAAGAGTTAATGTGAGGATGGCAGTGAGTCTTCACTCCCATGGTGGCTGCTATCAGGAGAGAGTAATACTGATTAAAAGTGTATTTGTTTTGTTTCCATGTGACAGTTTGACCAAAGTGTGTCACATGACTTTTCAGTGTCTTAGGAAATGATGTCAACTAAAAAAGAAAAGATGTGAAAAAGCCTTAGTTTGACCTTTAAAAATTCACTCTAGAAATCTAGAATCTATGATCATGCCATTTTTAGCCAAAAGCAAGAAACCTGTGTTGTTTTCTAAAAACATAGTTACTGCAGGGCAGCTGTAGTTTGTTTGAAATTCACCTCTGAGTTGTGGGCGGGACTTTTGGCTGGAGCAATTCCGCCTGCTATTTCCTTCACAGAAAGCTCTCCGTGTATATGGCTTCATACCCCTAACTTAACATTACCGGTTCAACAAAAATGGCGAGCAAAATTAGAGCCATCCAGCTGTTATGTGCCGGATACCAGCTAGGACGGCAAAAATAAAATTGTACATGAATCAAGTCGTCTACAAGTGAATGCATCAGAATAGAGCGGAGTAGGGAGCTTGTGGCTTACCCATTGTATTTTCTACATCACAAATGCACTCTTTTTTTTTTAAACTTACTTTTTTGTCTGCTCCTAATTCACAACAGATTGAATAAAGAATTCCTTAGAAATATAATTTTAAGCTTAATTGTCTTCATAAATATCCTCTGTCAGAAAAAATGACACAAGATTATGTTAAAAACATCAAAAAACACAATTTTAATGAGATTGGGTATTTAAGGAACTTGAGCTGGAAGGGTTTTATTTCCCGTCTTTCCTATTACAGCGCCTGGATGCGCATCAGGAAAAACAGTGGCCTGCTAATTCATTTACACCAGTTTGAGCCATCTATTTGCACGCATTCAAAAGACCAGACGCATGACAAAGAAGGTTTCTGGTTTCTCATGGGTTTGCTTTGACTAGACAGACCTCTTCCTCCTAGTGCCCATGGTGGCTTGGACTTTGTTTTATTTGATGTGAGCCTCTTGTCATCTTCTGTGGACTGCTCATACATGTTTTTGTACAGTGTAAAGATTCTGTGTCCCATCACTGAAATTCTGCTTTTCTACAAGTACCCCAATATTGAGGTGCTCCCCCATAAAACAAAACAAAAACAAAAAAAAAAAAAAACAGGAAAGGGGCCTAAATCGGACTGAGATACCATACTATTAGGGCTGTTCTTCAGGACTGACACTGGTGGATTTGGTATTCGCCATCCCTGTATTAGATTCTAAAGAGCTTACGAAGTGAAAGCAGAAACGGGTCCATTCTGACTGCATCCTGAAACTTTTTTTGCACCGTGGGTGTGGTATATTTGCAGTATCACTTCATCATCTGAGCTAAAATGTAACTTTTATGTGTCAAAGGGAAGTTTGCCTTAGTGAACTGTGATTCAATCTGGGGGCTTTACAGCACACTCACAGGAAACATGCAAGCTTTTAGTGGTTTGGTCGTTAGTACTTGTCAGTTAGCAGTGCAGCACAGTTTCACCTATGCCCTGCCCTTTTATAGATAGCCTGATATTTTCAGAGATTTCGTGGATTGTAAAACATTTAGTTGATTTAACTTTTCCCAGTCTAAACTTGTAGGATTGTTAATGTCTGAACTTTCAAATTCAATTCTTCCAGTTCATTTTAATACTGAGAAATACTATAAAGTGTAATCATTTCTCCTCTCAGATCAGTTGTCCTTGTTATTTCAGCTGATGCCATTAGTCAAGTGTCAGTGCAACAGAGCCCCCGATCCAACTGAGGCACTGAAAGCCTTTCAAACTACAGCAGCAGTTTAGTGTTTTTTACTCACCAAACTAAAGCCTCAGAAGAAGTTTGCTATGCTTCTGTTAAACCAAAGCTCCATTGCCAGCTTTTTCTGAATTTTACACTAAAACACAGACTCACTAGTGAGGCCGTCCAAGGCAGAAATGTGTATTTAGCTCCAGACTGAGAGGTGAATGAAAAAGGACCTGGCGTCCCATTTTGAGGCCTGTAAACTTCCAAAAGGATTCTTCCGGCTCCAAGCTCAACCCCATCCATTTCTCATCATCCTAAACCCCCTAATTTAATGATGATGGAGGATATGCACAGTGTCGGCCTTGTAATTATGCTGTATTTACTATAGAATGGGAGCATTACAGCGAGTCTTACAGGTACTAGTTCATCAGGTAGTGCTGTCTAATAGCTAGGTTTTGGTTTGCCTTGGACGTTAAGTGCTGAATGCCCCGCTGATATCCACTATAAATTAGGAACCCAGTTTAGTTCGAGCTGGAATCATTTGCCAAGAAGCAACCATTATCAGAGTCCAACTTTCCTATGACAAGGAATCTTCAGTGTTTGCTGGAAATGATTGATCATACTTTGCTGTTAATTTTCCTGTGGTGAAACTCATCCGCTTTAAAACCGAGTTTTCCTACAAAAAGCAAAACAAAAACTAGCATCTACTGCCTGGATTTTACTAAATGCCATTATTTTTTTTTAAAAACTAAGCAGATGTAAATAGCAGCGCTAATGCAGCAGCATGTTCAAGACAGTAATTGTGCAGGCAGCCTTATGAACCAGTACTTTTGAATTCAAATGCATCTGGTGAAAGTCTTCTTTTAGTATCAAGATGTTGTTCCTGTCTGTGAATTTTGAGCAGCTGCATGCAATATGGATGCAAGCATAAGCAGTATCATGCACAACGAGGGGAAGTGAGACCGAGGCAGGACTTGAGCCATATCTTTTTGAAAGCTCGGCACGGTTGTGCTGCGTTCATGTGTTTCTGTTGCATTCCACATCTGTGCGTCTGCTCAGTGTTGGGAACACTCATATCTTTGGATTTCAGACTTTCAGTCCTGCAGTTGTGGTGAAATAAGCACTTTTAATTAATTAATTTATTTTCTACATCAGACTTGTCTGTGGTTCTTGCGTTCTTTTAAGTGGATAAAACATAGTGGTGGAAGTGAACCATGGTTCCTTTAATTCCCTGTGGAGATGCTGTTTTTCTTAACCAGCATTTTAGCTTGAAGCAAGCAGAGAAGTCTCAGCGGATCGTCTTTAACTAGACATGATTCCTGTTATCTACTTAAAGCTCTAATGTTTCCATTACATGACTCCAAGACTCATGTTCCCAGATGGACAGAACAATATTAGAAAAACCACCAACAAACTTCATCAATGCTGTTATCACGCTAAAGCAAAAGTAACAGAAAATCAAAACGGGAAGTAGAATTTGGCCCACAGTTACTGTTTAGTAAAAAGGGAGATCCTCCATTGTTTCATTCTGATCAGCCCTCCTGAAAAAATCCTACTATACTATGATTGTGTTAGAAAACAAATATTTTTGCCTTTGCACTTGTAATATTTTTTGGGTAATATTGTTATTAGTAGGCAATTTTTTGTAAACTTTAACTTTAATATCGACATAAACTGGTAAATAAAATCTTAAATAGATCATTTTCAATGTAACAATGAGGAATTTACTCTTCAAGTCATAAATCGGCTTTCTTTCATACAGCTTTAATTTGAATTTTCACTAAAAGGCTTAACAAGTTGATCATCTGTTGGCTTCTACACAAAATGATTTACAATTGTGAAGTTCAAAAAGGACACAGTCATTACCTTAAATTCCCACTCTGATCATCTTTTGATTTATTTTAAAAGCATTCCCAGTGTTTTTAAAATTATGATTATTCTGTTTTTAGGAAAAGTGAAGAAAAATCTGTGCTGTTTTGTAGAACATAGTTTCTAAAGAGGAGTTTATCAGAAATTCAACTCTGAGTTGTGGGCGAGAATGTTGGTGAGGAACAACCCCACCCCCCTTCCCTTCCCCGCTGCTTAGTGCTCAGAGCAACGTACTTGTGCACATATTCTACATCACAGATGCCCTTTTTAAACAGCTTTTTTTTGTCTGCTCCTATTTTACAACCATTTAAATAAGCAAATACTCAGAAATCCAAATTTGAGCTTAATTTTATCTTTAAATGCCATCCATTATCAAAAAAATGCCACAAATACATGTTGACCACTGAAAACATCATTTTCATTGGAGTGAGTCTTTAAGAATAAGCTATCAGAAACCTTTTAACTCAAAGAAAAGGTTAGACAAAGATAAAAACTAATAGTGAAATATTTCACTGGCTGAGGTTCACTTCGGAAACCTCAAACTCTTCTCTAAAAAGCTTGGTATATCTGTGCACAAAGCACTGAGTACAGCGAAGCTCCGCCTCTGCGCTCTGACATCAGGGCTTTAACTGTGTGTGTTAGCACAAAGCCATATTTAGATCAGTGTAATCAGCGCGGTGAGAGCTCACATGCCTTCTGAGGATACCTGCCGAGCATAAACACACCTGTTCTCTGATGGACCTAGAGCGACTTTAATGTGCACCTGAAGGAGACTGCACACACACACACGCTGTGGGTAAGGTCTACTTTGATGCTGTCATACCCTGGTCTGTTAAAGGTGCTGTGTTGCTGAAGTTTTCAGGTTAAAAGGAACTGAAACAAGTGGAATCGTGTGAGACATCATGCTTGAGTTTAAGGAATAATCCTGCTTCCCGAGCAGTATCCCTCTGATGGTGGCTTCATACTTTCATAACTTTCTCTTATTCATTTTAACTTTTGCAAGCACACTTCTTTAAACTGTATTTATTTCAAAATCAAAATTTCAGGATTACATTCAACTTAACGTCACAGAAAAATGTCATTAACTTTTTGAAAAGAAAAATAACAGGACACTAATGACACTTGTTTCAACATTTTTAGACTAAATCACAAGACGATTCAAATTAAATCAAAGCTATGGTTCCTCTCATCTTTTACAACTAAAATGATAAAACTTTTCTTCTCACAGAAAATGGTAGCTACTAATGCAAATATAGTACACGACACAAACTCTGTTTCGTTGTTTCTCTGAGTCGTTTTTAAAGCAGCTGTAAAAATGTGGAGGTTAGCGGAACATCTGAGTGTCACTTGGTTTTGGTGAAACTCATCTTGACCCGTGTGGGAGGTCAGGAGTTTATCACAGGGTAAACACACACACGTTACACCAAGTTTCTGATGGATTCAACTCTCCGCTCGAAGCCCGCTGGCAGAGCGCGGCGGCCGTCAGAGCTCGGTTACATCATTGGTTACTTTGGTTTGTTATCAAAGCAAACACCTAGTTCAGTGTTTACCCAAGAATGCACATCAGTCACGGCAGTAATGATCTGATCAGGCCTGTTGTGTGTGACGCTCAGGTTGGCGTTCTTTGATTAAACCTCTTGGGTCCAAGTGTAGGCCAAAGACACTTTCATTCCCTAAAATTGTGTTTCTTCCTGTCAGCATTTTTTCATTCAACCCCACACCATGTCTGAGTGAGCAGGTGCAGATGTTTGCATATTTGGAGAATTCTGACACATTTTGAACTCTTTGCCATATTTTCCTCATAGAGCAAGGATCGCCAGCATAGAAAATTAGATGCTTCACAGGTAACTTTGCTTTTGTTCAGCTTTGGTTTGGGATTTTTTCATTTTGAGCAGTAAGAATTGAGGCTTTCAGTACAGATTATTTTGGTTGTTGACTTTTCTATTGATTGTTTTTCTTCATTTGTCCCTGTTACTTTAAAAGCATCTGTTTCCCCTCATTTCACCACATCAGTTTCAGTGCAGCAGCGGAACAGATCTCTGAACATTTCTTTTTTTTTTTCATTAACAAAAAAAACTTTCTACAAAGTGGAATGACTGGCTAAAAGGAGAAAAAATAAGGACCAGAGGGCATCCTCCCAGCGCTTATTTACTTTATATCTTTCTATCACTGAAATTGTTGCAGTTGCTCTTGCTTTGTGTCTGCTCATTTTTAGTTTATCTCTAAAAATGAACTTTTTTTGTGTTTTTATTACATGTAAGTAAACTTACAGAATGTAACGGCCTCATAGAAAGGTTGTTACCCCGAGCCCACACCGCATGTGGTTTGGCTCCAGTGCGGCTGTGGTGTGGACGCCTTTACGTGGCACTCACACTTCAGCCAGTCCATTCCGGCCTCTGCTGCGCTCCGCATCCGTTTCGTTGGCGTCAAATTTTTTCCGGACACCGGAGCTGAAGCGTAGCACTTTATTGTGAAGTTGGGGAAATTTAAGGCCTTACCCGTAAATCATGCAAGCGAATGTAAAGTGCATCCAGTACATTTTTCAAAATAAAATCTATTTTTTGCTGTACTCGCTGTTTTCACAGTGTTGTAAACATATAAACATTATGTTGTCAAAATGTGTGGTTGACGACACGATTCATAGTTGCTGTTGGTTTGAACCATCCGATGGATCTGATTCACTGACCTAGAATGAATCCAGGACATCTTTAGCTAAAACTTCAACCAGTGTGACCCAGAGATAAATACCTGGTACTGAACAGAACAGATGAAGATTTCCTGGTTTCTTGAATTTTTTGCAAGATAATCAAGCGTGAATTAAATTTGTGTACAAACAAACAAGAATGAATGTCAAATCCTTTCACGTTTTAGTTTGATAACGTTCAACCTGCTGTTGCTTTTCCACATCCAAATAATCCAAAGGGAACATTATTACAATATTCCATCACACTGTATGGTCACATGTCTGCAAAATTTGAATTGTTTCCCCCACACTGGACTGCAATGATGGTTGATCATTTTTTGCTGTCATCACACCTGTGTTGTTCGCTTTGATGGCACTTCTTACATTAAAGTAAGATAAACTTACCATGTTTCAATCCAAATGATATTTTCCAAGACAGATTAAAATCCATTTATTTCATTTTGAAACCATTTTTAAAGAATCAGTAAGAATCAAAGAATGTCAAGCAAGAATGTCGTGTCGCAAAACCACAAGGCGAAGCTTCTTTGAGAAAATCTAATTTGAATTTTTTATTTTCACTCATATCCATCAATCCAATTTCTAAATCCGTTTTGTCCAGGTCGCCAGTCTGTCGCACGGCCTCAATCACACACCTATATACACACTCGTATTCACACCTAGAGTAACCACTTGACCTACAAAGCATGGGTTTGGATGGAAGCCGTAATCCCCGGAGAAAACCCACACATGCATGGGGAGAACATGCAGGCTCCAAACAGAGAAGTCCCCCATTGGTGACTCTGTTTTAGGTCAACCAGCTGGGACTTGAACTGGAGTTCTTGTTGCTGTGAGGCAGAGGCGCTGGCCACTGCGCCACTGTGCATCAACCCCCTCTTTTTACAAAAACTATATTTATGGAATATGCATACTGACAAGACAGCACAAATGCAATTTTGTCTGGCTATTTTATGATATATTTGCTGAAATAAACTAGGTTAGAAAAGAAAGAAATAATAGAAGAGAAATGGCCCAATGGACACTTTTCTTTTGTCCCCATGATATATGTTGTCACATTGCCCATCACTAGTTCAAAGCTACCCCATGGCTCAAAATTTCTGTTATTTTATTCAATTTTTTTTTTTATAGCCAGCACAATCGAACAAATTAGTGTTTTTCCTGTTACATGAGCTCAATAAAATGTTGTGCGACACTGATAATCCCCCATGTGAAACTTTAAAACTATATGGATTAAAAGAGATCAAATTAAAAAGAATAAAACACTTGGCATTTGTAGTTTTTGCAACATTTCCAACATTTTTTGATTGCTTTTACTTTTTCATGCTACAGTTAGTTTAAGTTCTGTCAGTACTACTACTACTACTACTACTTCTGCTACTACTACTACTATTACTACTAGTAAAAACCCTACTTCTTTCTCATTGTTGTGTAAATCTGTCATCAGAGGGAAAACGCCTTTGTGTTTTCAGATAAAAAATTTCTGTTAAAAATTTTTTTTTCTGGTAATCAGTTTATTTTCCTCGCATCTTTAACAGCGGCAAATCAACACAACTCGAGTTAAACAGTAAAACAAAGATAAAACTGCAGTGTGACTTTCTTCATCCCCAGTCGACCGCCTGAGCTGCTTGGTTGCTGTGTTGCAGGATTCCAGGAATAGACGTTCCCTTGTTTTTATCGAATTGACTTTTATGAAACCGTGACAGCACTAAAACATTCCTTTAAATATTTGTCGTCTGACTTCCAGAGATTTCCCAGAGTTTCGAAGTAGCCTTTGAAGGCTTTGTGGTGTGAAAACAGAGGAGGAGGGCTCAGCATCAAATCTGGGGCAGAGCTGATCAAGGCCCAGGCCATGATTACAGGCTGGGCCCCCAGCGTGCCTCAGAATAAGATAATGCTATCTGGGCGCACAGGTATTTGGTTTCATTGGAGAGGGTAATAACTGTCACCAAACACTAAGGAGACCTTTCATCCGTGGGCCTGCTGTTGTCAGCCAGCGTTTGTGTGCATTCTCGGCACAGAAGCAGCTTTTGTGTGTCAAGGTAGGGTCACGTCACCACTGCAGCCTCCTATCGGTGCACACGGACAATAGGCAGGTTTGATTAAATCAAACATCCGTGACTATCTTAATGGTAGTCAACATGGTGCGTTTGAGTTACGGTGGTGGTGGTGGTGTCATCGAGGAGGTGATGTAGCCCTGACTAATTTAGCTGCTCCCCCCCGAGGAGCAGAGCTGATAGTGAAGCATAAAAAGATTCAGACAAGACTTCAACACAAAGCAGACATGCTTTCCGCTCACTCTCCTCCTTTTCTTCTGTTAGGTTGTGCAGTCTAAACGGAATGAACTAGTTTCAGGGCAGTCTCAAACATGAGTGTGAGACGTGGAACAAATGGTTGAGTTAAACATCAAACTTTTCTGAAGCTTCCAGGTCTCAGTCCTCCTGATGTGTGTCATTCCAGATCAAAGATGTTATGTAGCTGCTCTAAATACTAGCAGAAGGCATAAGTGGACATTTATGAGTAACTGTGCTCTAGAGTGGAAGAGGTTTAAGGAGCTCTCACTAAAATCCTGTGCATCTTATGCATTCAAACCGAATGCGATTCATGTGGCGGAGGCGGCCAATTTCAATGTAAAGTCAATGGTTTAGACAGGAGTTGAGGTTCTATGGCGCGGACTGTGCGGCCGGCGCTGCGCGAAAGTATGGAAACGGTGCAAATTGAGTAAACAGATCCAGCTCCATGTAGCAGTCAGGCAAAAAACATTAGCTGCTAGCTGCATGTAGCAATCAGGCTAAAAACATTAGCTGCTAGCTCCATGTAGCAGTCAGGATAAAAACATTAGCTGCTAGCTGCATGTAGCAGTCAGGCTAAAAAACATTAGCTGCTAGCTCCATGTAGCAGTCAGGCTAAAAACATTAGCTGCTAGCTTCATGTAGCAGTCACGCTAAAAACATTAGCTGCTAGCTCCATGTAGCAGTCAGGCTTAAAACATTAGCTGCTAGCTTCATGTAGCAGTCACGCTAAAAACATTAGCTGCTAGCTACATGTAGCAATCCGTCTAAAAACATTAGCTGCTAGCTACATGTAGCAATCCGTCTAACAACATTAGCTGCTAGCTGCATGTAGCAATCAGGCCAAAAACTGATGGTAGATCAGATCCTGGCTGGTAGATCCTCCCACACATGACCAAGTTAGCAAGCTTAGGGAACACATTTTTGGTGGCGCGATGAGCAGCGAATTCTCCCCGTGACTAAGGAGAGGCGGGACAGTCGAATTTGCCACACGAGTAGTGTTCGATGTGAATGCACCTTTACACAGATTGAAGTTCTGTTTGTGCAATTTAGATACAGGACATTTAAAAGTCTGATTCAGAAATATGAGCCCAATATTTATCATTTAGCTAAAAATATACCTGACTCTTTTTCTGCCTTTTAGATAAATAAATGAAAAAAAAAATACAAATTGATAGTAGGATATACAAACGTATGTAATAATTTATTCAGAAATATTTTTGGAAATCAGATAGTGAGTTGAAATTGCAGAAAATTGAAGCACAAATTTAATATTTTGTAAGAAGGATGAAAATAGCTGACTTTCTCTGCCGAACTGATTGGAAGGTTGAAGGTTTGACTCCCATTGAGCAAGACACTGAATCCCACATTGCCTCTGATGGAAGGTTGGCGCCAGTGTTTAGCAGCGGAGCCACCATCGGTGTGTGAATGTGTGTAAATGGGACAATGACTGTGAAAGCGCTTTGGGCCTTCAAAGAAGGTAGAAAAGAGCTATACAAGTATGCTCCATTAGTTATCAAAACACCTGGCTGTGTGAAATTTGCTCTCCACATATGACCCATTCCTTGAGGGAGCAGTGAGCTGCATACTCAATCATGCTGGGGAACCATTTGGTGGTTTAACGTGACAATTCAACTCCTCAATGCTTAGGGTTAAGTTGGGAGGCATTTGGTCCCATTTTTAGAGTCTTTGGCGTGACTCATACTGTGGATTTGAACTCATGACCTTCCAGTCTCAGGGTGGACATTCTACCACAAAGCTACTTGTGGTATCTGTTTATTGAGTAATTGGTTTGAACTACACAAAGATCAAACTTTAGAAAAGAGCTTAAGAATTGTTGTATTGAAATTTACAGACATATATTTCTTCTCCAAAAAAACCCACAAGAAAGTGCTTAAAGAAATTAATTATTAAATTAAATTGTTTAATTGTTTAGCTTAATTTGCTTAGTTACATTTCTTAAACTCCTAAGTAGGAGAGGAAGATATTCTGGATAATTAAGTATCAACAAGTGTTACTAACAACCGTTTCTCCTTTTAACTAAACTAAAATATGTACATGAACAAAAATAAAATAAAATAATTTTAAAAATTGCGTTTGAATTTTATACTATATTGTATCAGGTCTCTTTCCCAGCAAAGCCTCCACCGTTGGTTTAAGAATAAACTTTCTATACTTGACTTTTTTGAAAATACACCATCTTTAGTCGTCTTGTGTTTTATTTTTTTTGCACTAAAGGGCACTTTCCTGATGTGTTTTCATATGTAGGTGAAACATAGTTGGCATCCCAACAACTTCCTGTTAAAGTTAAATGGTGCATGGCTTGGAGTAACATGTCAGAACGTTCAGTAACCAGTTCACCTTTCCAAAATCAAAGCTAAAGACATTAGATCACCTGGATTTGAGCCAAGTTCTTGAAGAAAGCCTGTTTACTCTTAAGAAAAAAGAAGTGACCGCTCACGTGAGTCTGTGTATGTCAACAAACCACAGGGCTTTTGAAACACTTTCCTTAAATAAACAGTGGAGCTCTAATGCTCAAACTGCACTCAGCATGTCAGCATCAGAGAGGAAAAGCATCTCACAGACACAATGGTAGCAGGGTGATGATTTGGGCATTTTGTTGCTAGAAAACCTGTTTCATGTGAAATCACTGAGTCAACCATGAAACATTTTGCCTTGAAGTTGAGTCAAGCACTCATCCACGTGGCTTCATCAGCCTGATAAAGCCACATGGATGAGTGAAAACCTTCACAGTCGATGAAAGGTGTCACCGTGCAAAATGTGAGTCCATCTTCCTGTCAGTTAAAGTTTCTTTGGCAGTAGATTGTGCAGCAGAAGAATAATGTGGTGTGCATGTTCAGAACGGAAGGAGGAACATGATGGCGATGGAGGGGCCAACTCAAAGTTCAGGGCTCGTCCAAATGAAATGCGACATATGGCTATGAAAGAGCTGTGAATAAACAATTGCAAGAAAACCTTGATGAAGTGAAGCATTTGTATGGAGAAGAGTGGGCTGAAATTTCTCTCCAGTGATCTGAGTGACTCAGCCATTCCAGAGCAGATTACTTTAAGGTGATTCATGCCAAAGATACTTCTACAGAGAAGCCTTTACTCACTGCTTCTGCAGTTTTTTTTCATCTTTCTTATTTGTTGATAACACCCTAATTTGTCATTCATCTTAAGACCTGGCATGGATAATCATTGATGATCCATGGCCGTTTGTCCATCTACCTCTGTCTTTAGTCGTTTACATTGACAATATATAGAGCATTGGATTGAGTGCCCCCCCCCCCCCCCCTTTTTTTTTTTTTTTTTTTTTTTTTTTTTTTTTTTTTTGTGTGTGTGTTTGTTTTTAAAATAGGAAGTACCTGCTGGCTCCAGGAAACCAAAATCCCAAAGACTTTGTCAGAATGTCAGAATAACAATTCTTGATCTGATGTCTTTTTATTACATGTACATTTATTCAAGTTTAAAACTGGCTCATCAGATGTCTCAGTAAAAGGACACAAGCTTACTTATGATTGGCGACAGTAGTTGCCATAGAAACATTGACTCAGACCAATCACTGTTATCTGGAAGGAAAAATGGTGTAGGTATCTTGGAAAACTGGCGACTGAATGGGTTTAATTTTGCTGGAGTCGAAGGTAAGGCACGTTCTGTGGGTGACATCATACTTGCTTTGTCCAGTTCTATTATACAGCCAATAGTTCCAAATGGTGACTTACCTGATTCAGGTAATAAGCTTTAGTGAGGCAGAAATACCTGGAAAACAAGCACCAGTCTTTAAAGACTGCTGTATCATGACACAGGTTCACTTTTATGGAGCTAAATCTTGGAATTTCAAAGCCTAAATGACTGATTTATAATTCTATTTAAAAAAAAACATTTGGAAAAGATAATTAGATACTGTAGCTCCTGTCATACACTTATTTAGAACATAAAACAAAAGTCTTATCTTTTGCACTTGAAAAAACTCTACTGTAACTGTAACACTACCACAACAAATTGAGCCCTTTGTTCATCTTCTCAATTTTAATGAAAGCCAAACTTTTGCTGGAAAAAAGCTCTATTTTTGTAGTTTGGATGTACAGTAAATGAGTGTTATAATGGAGGAAGCTTTTGGGACATTCTGAAGCAATAATACTTTGACAATAGCAAGACTTTCCCAAATGTCACCACAGCTGCGACAAAAGGAGGATCGATGTGTGTGTTTTTTTTTTGTTGCTATTAAAGGTTTGGACTTGTGTTTTAAAGAAAGTTTGTCTTGTTTAACAGTTTGACCAAATAATTTTGGTGAAAACTGTTTATAGTTCAGCTTGTTGATCCTGCTTTATCCTTGAAAGACGACCATGATGATTTAGCAAAATGTAAGGACTTAAGTTCTATGCAATGCATGTGTCTTTAGGATGTGTTTGATACTGCTGAAATGGTCAGCCATTACAAACTATCTTTACAAGTTTGTCCTTGCTAGGTTAATATTAGAGAGAAGTCACAGATATACAAGTAACGTGAGGTCAGTATTGATCCTCTCGCAGTCTGGCTTGTTTTGTTGTCATTGAGCACAGGGGTGGAATGGGAGCTCCAGTCCATTTGTGGCTTCTTTCACTTTTTGTGTCTTCTGAGACCTTAATATTTTTTGGATGTAGAGCTAAATTAAATAATCTTCAGCATTAAGTAGCCGCATGTGACTGTTGTCCCCATAACACTTTGACATTCCTAAAGTTAATTAATGGCCAGTGGGAAGTTTTTTTTTAACCTAGAAAGACTCGAGTAATAAGCCTTTGAGGTTATTGAACTGCTAGTGTCAAGTTTTGCAAAATCTTTTACAGGTGTTAACCACAAACTATGCAAAAATATATGTGTAAAAATTGTTAAAGAAAAAATGCAGTCAACCTTTATGAACACTTTTTTGTCCTTAAATGTGTGAT
Source organism: Oryzias celebensis (assembly GCA_014656515.1). Classification (NCBI taxonomy): domain Eukaryota; kingdom Metazoa; phylum Chordata; class Actinopteri; order Beloniformes; family Adrianichthyidae; genus Oryzias; species Oryzias celebensis. The sequence goes on from BNCR01000003.1 coordinate 5,165,790, forward strand.
GATCTACTTTCCAAAGGCAGACGGTTGTATTTTTTTGTGTCCTACATAGAGCCTTGCTCTTCAGGCCTGATTGACTTCTAGAGGGGATGTGAGAAAGTGAGTAACTCTTTATTTAAATAATATATGTATATTTTTTTGCTTTACCCTCTTAAGTCCTGGCATCCACGTGCATGGACATCACATTTTAGGTTATACTACTACAGTAGTTCATTCTTCTTAAATGGGACCCTGTGACTGTGCGTAGAGAGTTCCCTTAAAATTAGTCCAGGTCTTAAGAAGTTAATGACGCATTATATGTTTGAGAAAGAATTTCTTTAAAATACAAGTCATACAAATTCAATACATTTCAAACATGCTAAACTTTCAGCAATGGTTTTATAAGAATATTCCATTTAAGTTACTTAGGATGGTTTTGATATCTTTTTTGGTGCCACATTTTTATTTGTTGCAAGCTTTGGGTTCAAGTATGTACATTTGGGATTTAAGTGATATTCTGTAAGTACTGCTGCGCAGATTAAAATCTCATGATTTCAATAGTTTCTTATCAACTATGGATACTTCATGTTTATTTGACATTGTAATAACAATCAGTAGTTTTCATGTAAAGGAACAGGTAGCTACAGGAAGTCAAAGTAGGTTATGCTTACACTGTCCGGCACCAGTTTATTGCTCATACAAGTCCTGCATTGGGGAACATTGTAAAATAGTTTAACTGTCTTTTTTTGCATGTTCTCTTCTTACCATACAACTTTAAAATGCCCTATCATAAATTACATAATCATACATTTCTATTCATTCTACGTATTCTTTCTGTCAACAACATGAGCACTTTTGAATGTTGTTCCAGCTAAAAAGGCTGTGTCTCCTCAGATTGTCACCACAATCACCACCTCAATGTTTAGATTTGCTTTTAAGAATTGGCTTAAGTGTTTTCAGACTGGACACATTTGGTTCGCTTAAAGTGAACCAGAGTTTGTTTCACCCAATAATCCGGAACAAATTTTCAGTCTGAATGCACGCAAGTGGACCCCGGTCCGGGACTGTGTTTTGAGGTGGTCTCAGTTCGTTTCCAATCAGCCTGAGTTCTGGTTTCTCTCAGTTCAGTCTGAATAGGCTCTGTGCTCAGTGCAGAACGACTGGACCAAACAGTCACCATAGCCGAACATTACGTGATGTAAACAGAATAGAAGGAAGCCTCAGACAAACGTAAAGCAACAATGAGATATTGAAATCTGGTTGGATAATTTCAGGCTCATTAAAACAACTTTTAACTTGATACACATTACTTCACACTGTTTTTCCTACAATCTATCTGTCTCAAACACTTATCAGCGTGCCTTCTTAACTGTTGCCTCCTCAGTCGAAATAGAGACCAAACGCAAGGTTCGGAACTCAATCCAGACCAATTATTGAATCATTTTGTGGATAAAGGAGTAGAATAATTTGTTCTGAAATGTCTCCTACCGGCAACAAACTAACATAATTGAAGATTTCCCTGATTTACCAACTTTTAGTGTGTGCTATGTGGCTGTTTTATTGGGAATCTCTTGCTAATAGTGTGGGGTGATAAATGACTTGTGAAGTAAAGCCTTTTCATCCACACATTTAATCTTGTGACTTTTAAGATTCTTTTTTGATAACCAAGAGTGTTGTGGAAGCCATTATAGGTCCATTCCCAGGCCTGACTCAGCACATCACCTTGGTCCATTTGTGCCAGCCGGGCAGCCGTGGCTGCTGCCCTGTGCCTTTGCAGCCTTCCTGCATCAGAGGGCAGGAATTTTCTTCTAGCAGCAGTTCAAAGACTTCGGAAGAAGCTGCACCCAGAGTTTTAGATGGAGTTAATGGATCGTGTATTCTAAGAAAGCAGTTGTTGGGTGGGTGTAGGGTACATTTTGAAGATTTTGTTTCTTACTTCCTTTGCGGAATGAGTCTTTTTTTCTTTTAAATTGTTTAAAATTTTTTACTTCACAACTTAAAAATACACCTAATGGATGGATTTAGTGTCAGATGCTGCTTATTCCCTTTAGTTCACTTGAGGTTTTAATCAAGGGTGCTCCTAGGTAAACCGCAAAGTCATCACTTATGGTGAAATTATGAAGATTACAGAAAACAAATTGGTTGAAAACCGTTCAGTGTTATTGTAAAGGATATTATTTGGCATGCAAGTTACTCATTACCTCCCGCCATTGTGCTGCAGTATATCATAGAGGATATCATATATATCAAATTACCTTGAATTTTTTTTAATCTCTTGGCGGTCTTGAATAAAAAAGCATGTTTTCAGCACAAATCTTTTTTGCAGTTGCCTACAACCAGAGTTCAGAAAATACACAGTGATGTGTTGCTATTTTAAAAGTCTCCTTTGTTATCTCTGGATGATTGTTGCTGCACAACAGGAACTGTTTGACCGGACCAACTGTCACACCTACTGAACTGCACGACTATGGGGTCAGAGGACGAAAAGATATCAAAGATGCTGTTAAGAATATTTTTCCATCCCATTAACATATAATCAAGTGAAGGAGTTTGTTGTGTTTGAGGACCCACAGAGAATTTATTTTCCATTTCTTCCATTTTTTTTTTCTTGCTCAGTGTCTGAATTTTCTTGCAGTTCATCAACCCATGAAGAAAACACAATATAAACATTTTTGTTGAGAATCCTCAGACACTCCAACAATTGTTAAGGAGAGGCAAATGACAGCAAAACATGAGCCAGAGTGGACTGATGGTTAGGGAGGGAAAAAGTAAAACATGTTTTTCTTAGCAGCTCTTGGAACCGACAGCTGAAATCTGAAATGTGTCCCTTTCTAATTACAGGCCACATGATCCAAATGTTTTGAAGCTCTTTAGCTGTTTAATTAGCCAGATTAGCTTTGTTAGCTGGTGTGTGCTTTCATCAGCTCACTCTGGAGTCTTTCTGGCTGTTTCTTAAGTCAATAATCCTTTTTTCAAGAGGTGTAATCGCTGTACATAATTTAGTTTTTTATTCTTTTTTAAAATCAAACAAACGGATAAATAATCAGTTCAAAGTGTTGTACCTTTGTCCATGTTGCGCAAGGTCATTGAGCGATGCTCTTCTTGGGTTGCTTTGGTTTTGAAGTCATTTTAGAATTTAATTCTGACAGACAGCATTTCCAGAAACTGCTGCGCTGTTGCAAAATCCTTTTAAATATTATTATAATATTTTTTTCTGGGAGGTATTTCTTTGTTGTATGAGCAGAATATTGGGATTAGGTTGAATCCCACACACTCCCAGTTATACAAACATAGTTACGATAGTGGTTGTCAGCTGAAAGTATGAACTGCACTCAACTTTGCTGTTTTTTCCCTGAGAAACACATCATTGCATTCTGCACTGAAGCCTTTGAAAAGGAAAAAAAAAATCTATTGTGGAACATATGCTAGATGACAGGGATCAGTTCAGATGGCGGAACACATTTGTTACTGTAGGAGCCTGGCTTGATTGTAACACCCGCAAGGAAGTTGAGAAATTATTTTGCAATACAAGTCCTCGCCCTCTGATATCCAAAACAGCTAGTGGGGCACTTGTGTCCTGACGAGATGCAGTAAAAATGAGTCAGCTTCCTCTTAGTTCTATCAGCAGGTTCAGAAACCACTGGGCAGTCACATGACCCTCAGTGATTGATACGGAAAGGGAAGTATTGAAAGGTCCTGCAACACAATGTTTATTGCTTAAGTGTGTTGAACTTATGACAAGACACATGTACCTGAACACCTCTATTTATTTCCTCTATCATCTCAACATTTCTCAGCTACACTCAGTCAATAAAGCACCCAGTTCTTCAATTTAAATAAACTGCCTATTCTTTATTAGTGGGCAAACATTGCAGTTCCTTGTGTTTCTGAGACAAACCCAGGGTAGAAAACAACAAAAAGCATTCTATTTACTCTTGCTGGTTGGCAAATTAAGCTGTTGCAGTTTTTCCCTTTGCCTTGTCAGTTGCATATGGAAGGACAACAACAGTTTAGGCTATGAGCAGAATTATACTCTACAAGAAGCAAGACACTTTTTCTGAAACCTACGGCTGTGAGAGCAAGAGCAGTGGTCTTTGCTGATCTTAACATCCTAGAGCCTCATCACACCAGATCGTCTGAACCAAACTTCACCGAAAATGAAATGGGGTTGATTGCTTGCCACCTCTGGCTGGAGTCATATTCACACGGGTACAGCTACTAAATATGCAGGTACACGGGCAATGGTGTTTACTTCTTCTGTCAGCCAGGATACACTTCACAACTTCCCGATATCACCAACTTCTATTTGTGGTAACCACCAATTTAAATGAATTTCAGCATGTCTTTAACCTCAGCTCTAGAGAAGACAGACCCCTTTGCTGTCACGATTATAATTTGTTGTCAGAGTCGAAATGAATAGTCAAAATAGCTTTTGTTTTGCTTACTTGCTTTGTTTTGCTAAAATTCTGTCATTAAATTGGACATTCATAATGCATTGTTTCACAGTGATCATAATTACATCAATAGTCACCTTTTCTGCTCGCAGTACAATTTTCAACTGTCTTTGAGTCTAGGCCCAGGGAATGGTAAATCTCTTCAAGCAGGGCAAGCATTTTTTTGCCTGAATATGGAACACAAGCAATTACAGCAATCAAACAAACCGGACTTTGGTGTTAAATGTCCTCTGGTACAGAGTAAACGGTGTGCGATGAGGAGCCCCTTACCCCGGGCTCACACTGCATGCGGTCCAGCTCCGGTGCGGCTGCGGATTGGTTTAGCTATGACAGATGACTCACACTGACTATGGATGGCTTGTGGTCCTGCTGCAGCCACAGGCTCTGCTACCAACCTTGTGGACTTATGAACTCACATAGGTTCATGCGATAACCCGCCATTTATAGAGGAAGTACTAGTAAACAAACCTTCATTTCCCTGTGGTTTTGGATTATATTCACAACATTTTTTCTGCGTGACTCGTCTTTATAAAATGGGTAAGCACGAAACTTGTATTAACACTATGTATTATATGAGGCTTAAATGTAGACATTTGACTGTGTTATGTGGGAAAATAGGTTTTATTTTGAAAAATGCACTGGATGCACTTTACACTCGCTTGCGTGATTTCCGGTTTAGGTCGTTTCATTTGCCCCAACTTCACAAAAGGTTCTCCGGCTTGCTCTGGCATCCGGCAAAAAATGTGAAGCCAACAAAATGGATACAGAGCGCGGGAGGGGCCAAATTGCAGAGGCCAGACTGGACTGGATGCAGTGCGAGTGCCTCTCACCCTCAAGTTACGTAAAGATTCGGCATCAACACCGGCTCAAAAAAAAAATGTATTTAACAATAAGCAAGTGTCACAATCCACACACTTCCTTACGAAATGCTTTTTGACGTGTTCTGCCATGTTGACCCATATTTGCGAGATTTGCACCATTTCGACAATTGCACCAAAACTCTTTCAACTGTGAGCATATGGGCTACTTTTTGGTCGCAACAATCCAGTGTGAATACAGCATGCTAAAAGTGCGCTCAAGAATCTGCATTCAGTGCGTTCTTGAAATCATTCTTAAAGTCTACAACTTGTTGCCCGCATCATGCCACTAGAAAAAAAAGTACATGAACCTTTCTGGTCTATGCGCTTTCAAATGGATTTGTCCATTTTTTTGCCTGCAGACATACAAATGCCCCTTTTTTACTTTCTTCAAAAACATAACCAGCAGTGACAAAAGCCCAAAACATGGAAGCACACATGAACCTGCAGAAACCTGCGAGAGTCACATAAGTCAAAGTTATGTGTATGTGTGTGTTAGGAAGCTGGTCCTCGGCCCAGAGCACTTAAGGCAAGAGGATTAAACTCCAGAGTATTATTAGAGCTACTGATTATCCCCTTACCTGATCCGACTAATTCTAACTCTAGACTATTTATTTAACGAAAAAAGTGGAAAAATGTTTCGATTGGGTTGGAGAGAGGGAATTGGCTGTGCTGTGCTTCAGCGCTCTGTCGAATCCAGCATTAACTCTCCTGGAGCATTCTGCTGAACTCATTAGGTCCCGGCCTTTTGTCGTTGCCTCCCCCGCTGTGGGGTTTATGTGATTAATGCACTGCTGACCACTGAGGCCAGAAGCAAGGACTTGTTTTAGTGCCAGGGAACAGCAAACAAAAGAAAATTGTCTCCGCGAATAGCAGAGGATAGCACAGGCCTGAAGCCGACTTGTCCCTTGACTCATTGATGAATGAGAGCGGAACCGTGTCTCCTTAAGAAAGTTCAGCAGAAAGGTTTTTTAATCCATTTATCTCCAAGTACCTGGCTGTAATATATTTGTTTGGATGTAATTACACACCCATTACCTTTTACCCTGTGGTCAGAAAATGGATTTCAGGCCTGCGACCAAGAATATGAGTGCAGAAACAAATGTGAGCCTTAAAATCTCCCCAATTGATCTTACTGGCATGTAAACCTTTGAAGAGGTGCTACAAAGCAGTTTGTGATGGATTACTCTCCCAATTATTTCATTTATAGATATTTCCAAAGCAGGTATGCATGCAGGAATCCAAAGCTTTTACACTGTGTACATCAGCTGCCTGAACAAACACAAGTAAAGATTGGGTTGGGTTGGATGATGTCCCCTCCCCCATTCACTCAATGAGTTTCAGCTAGTGTCAGGTTTAACCATCACCTAGGCAACAGCGAGTTCAAATGCCACCAAAGCTGGGCCATGTTCCTAGTTCTTTCCCCAAACACCTTTGCCATTGGTTTCCTGAAATCAGTCAAAAGCTAACCTAATAAAAAACAAAATAACAGCTAATTCTTGATTTAGGATTACTAAATTGTCACTGGGATTTTTTCCATCTATGTTTGATTTTATCTGAGTTTTTTAAAGCCACTATTTTCTAATTCTATTTTCTTTTTTTGTATTAAGTGAAAATAGGTTCAACCAAAATCTAAAACAATTTCGTAATAATTTTGGTCAAAGTAATACAATTAACAGCGTCTCCAAAAAAAATGTAACCAGCCAATTTTTTGTAAATGTATATAAAAAGACTGAGCACTTCCTAGTTGAATCCAAATAAGTATTCATGACCGACCTAAGTGTCCTGGCACCCAGACAGGGAGTTAATATGCTTAAAAGATATGGGGCAGAAAGTTAGAGGTGACACGTAGTTCATGGTTCAGAGGACATTTGTGAGATTAGCATCTCTCTCATTAACAAACTTTGTGTTTGGTATTTGAGTAGCATTTTCCCAAAATCTCCAAAAGTGTCCTGACGGGATAATCCAGCAAAACAAGACGGCAAACAGTTACTGATGTAGACATTTTCTTTAATGCGGAGAATGGCATTCTTTAAATGTTTCCTTAGGGAATCTTTTGTTTTGGTGTCATCTGAAGGCCGTATCCGGCTGTTTTATCACCCAATATGTTGAACTGTGTAAATAACAACATGTGGGATTCACTTTTGCATTTTGAGCAAGCTTTCCCATAAATTAAAAATAAAAACTCATCAGTCCAATTTAGAGTTCCTAAATGTTTGTTGAGGTGAAAATATTGACTTATTTTATCGGGAACTATTAAGACAGTGAGTATGTTTTTATAGTCATAGCAATCTGATAACTAGGAATAATCTGATTACTAGAATAATCAGATATAGGACTTTCACATGAACTATAGAAATGTAAAAATCCAAGAAATAATATTGTCTATCATGTCCAATTTGGATATAATTTATTTTATTTATTTAACCTTTATTTATTCAGGCAGAACAGAATAAGAACAACATTCTTATTTACAACTGTGCCCTGACAAAAGGCATGACCCTTTGAGAAAGAAAGGAAATAGGTTACAAGTACCAGAAATAAATAATTGACCATATCTATGGTGTCAGAGTTGTTCAACTAAGGTTAAGCCTGCCTATTAGGTTTTGGTATTCTTTATTTAAATCACACAAAGAGACAATAATGGTTGCCTTTATACATCTGTCTTTGAATGTTTTCATCTCTGTACTGCTACCTTTTTATTTCAATTCAGTTCAATTTTATTTTTATAGCGCAATATCATAACCATAGCCGTCTCAATGGGCGTCACACCGGTATTTATTCAAAGAACATATAGTCAGTCATAAAAATATAAACAACTGCTTGTTAAACTAAACTAAACAGACTAAGCTAAACTGGGCATCCCGGCCCTTAGATCCTCCTTCTTGGTGACAAAAAACTAATAAAAAAAAAAAAAGTCTATCTTGGGGGAAAAGAAATAAGAAATGTCACATGAAGGAAGAGGATTTAATAACTGATGTTATATCCACTTGATCTACAGCAGTGAAGCAGTCTAATGTTACAGAGGTTTCTATGGATACCTTCATTTCTACCGCTTTAGCTTGCTCTGGGCTGATAGTAGGGATAACTTTGTTCAACTTATGTCAAATATTTGAGATTTCTCCATTGAAAAGTGTAGGGAAATCTTCAGAGCTGAGAGTAACAGGAATATGTGGTTCTACTGAGCTGTAACTGCTGGTGAGCCTGGCTAAAGCACTAAAAAGGAATCTTGGAAAAGTTCCATTCTCTGATATTAAAGTGGGATAGTATTGGGTTCTGGCTTTACGCAGAGTTTTTTTTATAATTTATGAGGCTATATTTTCAACTCGGACTGCTCTGAGCCGAAGTGGTGCTAGTTTTCTCTAGCTTATGGGTTACTTGTTTCAGGGAACGTGTTTCAGCATTAAACCCCAGTGCTACTCTTTTTTTGTCTTATAAGCTTTTGTTTCAAAGACAAACAACAAACTGATCGTTTTATGACTAATTTGAAACAGTAAAATATATAAATAAATTAAATTAAATGGCTTTACATGAAGAACCCCTGCCCCTGATCATTTAGAAGTGATGCCTGTTGATATTTAGATTTTTCAAAAATCGGATAATTTCATAAGGAATCCAGAATTCGGTTTACACGATAACTCAGATAATCATGTTCAAGTTTTGGTGCATTCAATTGGGACCAAGATTTTTATTTTGAAAATGAAAAGCAGAAATAAAAAAAAAGCTTTTATGTGCAACACATTATTGTTATCATGATAAAGCACAACACAGACCATAATCTGTTATTTGTTCTTCTCTTTCAGCATCCAGGGACATGAAACTCAATCCACAGCAGGCTCCATTGTATGTAAGTGTTGCTAATCACACTTGTACTCACACACAGCAGTTACGTGTTCATGTTACCCACCTACGCTGGAAAGGTGTGGAGTTTGGATGGACTGACAGCTGTTAAACCTGTTAGGGCACCCGACAGTCTAAAACTTTACTGGCAATTCCAGTCAATGCAAAGACGTGAACTCATAAAATTCCTGGAATAGCTGCACGTTATCTTAATGTTAAAATAAAAAAGATTGCTCAGTGTGATAGTTGCATAGACAGGAATCTAGGTAAGACTTCTTGTAAATCACCTTAGTTTGTACTTTCTGCTGACTGTAAATGTGTTTTTTAGTTTGCTGTTCTTGAGTTGCATCATGACTGATGGTTGTGTGGAACTGCATGTATCTGCTTTAACTATTAACTGTGTGTCAATCACTCATCAGAGACTGCAGCTTCTGCTTATTTTTGCATAAACTTTATACATATTTTGGAGTTATAAAATAGCAGAAAGTTTCATTAGTTTGGTTTCTTTATAATCAATTTTTCTTCACCATGTTTCAGCTAGACACACTTATCAAACTCTAAAATGTAGTGAACATATAGAACATCTAATACATTTCTGCTTTTTTTGTTTTAAACAGTATCTTTTTTGAATGTGGGTACTTTCTTTGGCTCTCGTCAGAGTTTATATTGTTCATTTGTGGTTGAAATCTTATGTTATGTTCATATTGGCCTCAGCAACTTGCATTAAAGTGACAGCTTTCAGTGAAAAGCACATGCAAACTATACTGTATCTTCAGAATATTAAAAAAAACATTTTTTAAACATACCTTAAGCATTGTATTAAATAAGATAAAATCACTCTAAAGCTAAAGTTTGAACAACAAGTTGATTCTTTAGCTCCATTTATTTCCATGTTGTTTGAGATGAAAAGAGTTTTGGATCAAATCTAATCAGATTTTCTAATGTTGCGTAAATGTTAATCAGACAGGAACATGAAAACCTTAAAAAATATTTTATTATCACAATGGGCAGTATATCCACGTGCTATGGTTTGTGTCAAATATAAGTTTGCTTAAGATCTATGAAAACTTTCATCTCATTTCAATTTATGAAAGAGTCAAGGACACACAAAAGAGGCAGAATGATTCAGCTAAAACTGCTTTAGCCGCACAAATATGCAGGGTTTATCTTGATTTTAGCTGTCAACTTGGATTTTATCAGAGTTTTGAAAGCCAAGGTGCTCCTGAAACCTAATTTTAACTTTTTTGTCAGATGTCTTATACGATTTACTTATTCACATGATATTTGAGTTTTGTTTTTTTGTTTTTTTTACCAATTTATGCTGGACATCACTCGTTTGATCAGCTAACTTTGTTCAAACTTGTGTTTCATCAGCAGCAGTGTCTTGCAGCAACATTTCCTTTATGTTCCAATCACCCAGCAGTCGCATGCTGGTATAGTGATCCAAGTTTGAGGGTGAGAAAGCCTCAGTGCTGGGGAATCCCCAGGCTCTCTGGTGTCAAACACAGGCAGTCTCGCCTTCCATTAAGACTCGGATCATTTTTCAGGATGCCGTGCCACTCAGCTGTAGTGGGAGGGACTTTGTGTGGAAGCACAAAAAGATCCATGTCTCACAGTAGTTTCACTAGTTTCACACTGAAAAACAGCACCTGCAGGGTCACATTTTTGAGTTTTTAGTCATTAAATAAACTCTCTCACCACTTTTTGCGAGTTGTGTCTAAGGTTTTCTCACTTAAAGTCAAATCTCAAGTCCTAATTTTTATTTTTAATGTTAGAACTGACATTGTCATTCTGGGGCTAAATAATTAGAATAAAGAAATGAACATGTTCACAAGTCCTAAGTATCAAATCAAACCTCATGTCTTTGCTTGTAAGACTAAAGTGTGACTCAAAAACCAACTCAACTGAAAATTGTGTTTTTTTTGCTGTTTTGACAAGTTCTTGCAGCGTTTTTCTCATGGTGGAGGATATATTTAAGAAAATCAAGCTCAAAATTGCATTTTTGAGTATTTATTTATTCAAGTTGTGGTGAATCAGGAGTAGAGAAATAAAAAATGCTGTTTGACAAAGATCGTATTTGTGGGATAGAAAATACGCTGGGCGTGCCACAAGCTTCCTGCTCCTCTACTCTCTCCTTGCAAAACAGCGAGACTGTGAAAAGTGAATCGTGATTTAGCGAGGGAACACAGTACCTTAAAATTTATTTTTACTGCACATGGTTATTTCTTTTTATGTTCTATTCTTTGAGCCAGGATTCCTGTGGCTGGTAAAGACGTACCAGGAGAATCTATCTAAATGAAGACCTCACACTAAGGGACAAATCATCCCCCATTTTTGCTTTTCTAAACATTTATTTTTAAATTTAGAAAATGTGTGGACTTTTAACAACTGTGAGCTGCTACACTCGTGTTAACATGTTTCAAGCAGTGATTATTTGCAGAAATATTGTATTGGCTTCCAGCGAGGACCTCACTCAGCATGTTACTAAATACTTAAAAAGTTATAATATTTGTCAAAACTTTGGGGATTACATCATTTTGAATGACTGAATGTTTGCTCTTTAAATATTAATCTACCTGAAAGGTGGGCACACACTTGGTTCTTCATATGATGAACACAAGCCTGGCTTGTCATTTAGAATGTGCCAACAAGCCTGCATCAGCATCTATAGCTTCTTTTAAGCTCCTAATTGCTGTTAAACTATGGCCGAATGCCTAAAAGAAAAGGAAGATGTATTTTTGTCTTGCAGATTTCTTGAAATAATTTGATAACATAGTCAGGTGATCTCACAGCTGCTGAATCGTTTGGTTCATATTTAATGATGTATGTGTGGCGGGGATCATCCTGAGCGAATGCCTCTGTGAGTTCCAACAGTCCCATATCGCCAGCAGGTGTGGAAGGCACACAGCACAGAAGATAAGCCATGGAAGTGTGTGTGTGAGAGTCTGAACGCAAGACTGGCTCACATATTAACCACCCAGATAACCTTATCAGTGATTTACAGTCAGACTCATCAGATGAACCACGCAGGGTCCATTAGACACCAGATTTTAAGAGACTTATCACTGCAGTTCTGTTTTGCCGGCACCGTGTAGTCATCCTGTAATTGTAATTTAAATAAATAAATAATCTTTAAAATAAAGCACAGTAAATCCATTCTCCAGAGGGGGATTTAATGTGGCAGCTCCAGTTTACAGGGGTGTTTCTAGATCAATAATAGTAGAAATGAACAGTTACACAGCAGCAGAGGTCAAGGCCTGGATGCTCTTTCAATAATACTTAGCAAGTCTGAGAAGGCGCTTTCAAAAAGCAAACATCGGGGAAAATAAGTCAAGGAAGGAAAGAGTTTTTATGGAATTTGTTGGGCTGAAGATTACTTATGGGCTTACTTTTAATAACAGCAGAAGATGCCATTATTCTGCCCGCGAGTAAACATGCTATTTACATTCTTGGCATTTAGAAGACGATGTTTCCAGAGAGCTTACCATAAAATGAGCAGGTAGGGGTTCAGCCTCCTGCACAGGATGCAATACCACCACAGGCATGCTGGCATTTATTAGGACTCAACCTGTGAATTCTCTGGAAGAAAGTTATGGGCCAGTCTGACTTGTACCAGGAAGAAGGATGTGATTTCTAAAGGTTTCCAATCTTTTGTATTTTCAGAAGTGCATTCATTAGCCAAACTACTAAACAAACCATGCATTGATGGTTTATTACATCGAATTGTTCTACAAGAACGTGAGTTCACCTCCACATGGATTTTGATATCCAATCTTCACTCTTAGCGTCTATTCAGACTGGGACAGTCAGTTGGTCTGAACTCTGGGCCGAGTCTGCTTAATTTGGTCCGAATCGAGTCCTGAGACTTGTGTTTGGTCTGTATTCAGACTACCTTTCAACCAGACATTTCTGTTTCAAACCAAGGCTTGTAAACAAAACAACACAACTGAAAACCTTTTTCAAAACTACACAACTGAAAACCTTTTTCAAAACTACACAACTGAAAACCTTTTCATTCATTGGCCAGGAATTAAAAAACCTGGGTAAAGACAACGAGAGAAAGAATAATGGAAGTTGTAAGCTTTGCAATCCTTGCCGAGATATTTCACTTATTTAAACTTTGTTCACTTTGATAATGGTTTGGCTTTTAGAAATTATTAGGAAAACAGTGTGAGAAGCAATGTGTAATACGTTAAAAGTTGTTTTCATGAGCCTGTATACATCTGACCAGTTCAATGAGTTACTGTCTCATCATTGCTCCGTTACTCTGTTCACATCCCGTAACGCTTGGCTTAGGCAGCATGTCTGCATTTGTCCCAGGAAAACAAACAACATCCGAACTTTTTCAAAAATGGACGTGTATACTATATATCTAACTTTATTAGGGAAAGGGAGGGGCTGCTGCAGGGAGCACAGGCTTTTGGAGGATTACTCAGAAATGCGTGAACGAATCAAAATAACGCTTGGAGGTTGTTGATAGTGAGGAATGAACAGTATGATACACTTAAAAGCTCAAAAGTTGATTTTTCATGGTAAGGCTTTAATTTACTTTCAGTGTTTTGCATTTAAAGACAAAAAAACTCTAAAAAGAAAACGCCAGCTGTTAGAAGTAAACAATATTTTCATTTAGTAATAGTTTTAGGTCGTTAGTTTATTAGTGTTTTTTAGTTTTTCTTTTTTAAATTAAGTCTTAAATTTACAATGCTATTTTTGTACAAATTTACAGTGTTTCATTCAAGTTTGAAATGTTTATTTTTAAATTTACATTTTTTAAAAATCTTCTTCAAGTTTATATGTGTATTATTAAACAGTTTTCCAATTGTTTTCTTCTTTCTAATTATAATCCGTTTTATTATTCACTTTAAACTGATCCTAATTTGACCCCAAACTCATCCCTTCTTCTCATCTAGTTAGATATTTTAGTCGTACATGTTAAAAATATATATTTTAGAGAAAAAAACCCCAAAAACGAATAATCTTATGAAGCTTTAGCTTCGTGTCAAACCAACTCTTTTTTGTTTTTAAATTATTTAAACGAAAGGAGTTTTGTAAAATATATAAAATATCTTTGGCACTCTGCTGTTTAAAAAGCAGATTATTTCATTTTAGTCAGCTAGATGTGAAGAAATGTAGTTTTTGCTTTAAACAAATAAAAAAAAAAACTTGCAAAAATCTTTGAGCATTGATGTGTATTTATATATACACACACATATATATTTAGATTGATATCTATATCTATATATATCTATATATCTATATCTATCTATATATATATAGATAGATATATGTATATATAGATAGATAGATAGATAGATATAGATATATATCACTAACTATTATATTACACTAAGTGTTGCTGTCATAAGCGGCAGTGCTGCTGGCCGTGAAAAGGACCACACTCGCTCATTCAAACTCACAAAAGGGGGTTGGGTTCATAGCCTCCAGCTGTGCTTTTCTCGATGCTAAAAAGCTGCCTGTTCCTCGTTGAAGCTTCATGATTAGCAGGTCAATACCTCAGTGGGCCACTTTTTCAAGTACTTAGAACCAGCAGCGAGCACAGCCATGGAGGCATTAAGGCATCACGCAGCTAAAACATACTTATTGTTTGATTTGGGTTGAGAATGTGAGAATAACCTTTATTGGTTATTGTGTTATTAGCTTTTGCAGGCCTGGTTTACATACTGTACCTGTTTGCATGTTTTGCAAAGATTGTCTCGTGCAGCTCTGTTTCCTGTCGAGTCCAACAGATGTTTCACATTGCTGTTTCTCCACCTACACCACCCACCAACACATTTGCCTTAACAAAGAGCTTATTCATTTAATTTTAGTTTCTGCCCCCTTTTGTCCTAATGAGTTTGTCTTAAGGCACCACACTTTTTTTATTATGAATTCAAATTATTTGATTAAATTTAAAAGTTTCAGGTGTTGCCTTGTTACAGAACATAACTGGTAATGTTATTTTTCATGGGCTGAAAGGGATTTCTGTACAATAAAAGACTGTAGGAAATCAGAGCAGTCGTCAAAATGCAGTGAGTTAAGATTCTGTCTGAGGTGATTTGCTGTTCGCCTCCAGCACTAGAGGGAAAAAAATGATTTCTCTTTTTGCCTCTCTTTTGTTCGTTGTGGAAATGTGGAAGCTATTTCACACTAATACCTTTTCATTTTCCAATGAAGCCCAAACTGCCAAATCCACTGAGGTACCAATCCGTTCAGCAGCAAGCCCTAATTTCCAACTGGGTCTCAGGATAAGATATGAGTTTTTAATGGAAAGAATGTCATGGCTGCTGGCTCCCAGCCGCCCACATCTTATTTACTCCAGTTCCTCTGCTCTGTCTGCTAAAGTCAATGCACTCTGAACATCTCCAAGCGTGCACTCTGCACTTCTGTGTGTAAGCTACATCTGTGGCAGCAGGGTCAACTGGAAACACGTCCTCTCCTATTTACAGCACCATCATGTCTTGTGTCATGCAGAAGCCCACCAATCCCAAGGGTGCTGGCTGGCCCCTCTGCTCTGTTGAACCATTTCCCTGTTAGAACGAGGCCCAGAGGTCGTCGCTGCAGAAAAAGGAAGCACCTTTAACCCTGTTAAGCCTAATCCACCACATCAGGCTGCACATGTTGGTCTGAGTTGGTGGGATGCCTGCGACCCTGGTCACATTAAGTGGGATGAAATGTGCCATTGTCTTCCCTCAGAGCCGACAATCTCCATTCCCTCAGTGGAAAACTGCTTACATGAACAATATTCCTGTTTTTCTCCCATCCTCCTCCTCTTCCTCAGTCTGTCCTCACATGACACCACAGCATTCTCTGCAATTTGCAGCCACAACACGTCCCATTTATAAAAATATCAGTCAATAATTATGTCCTGAACATTCTGTTACACTATTCACATGAAATTGTTATTAAAAAAGTTAGTTGTTATTCAACATGTAGTTGTTATATAAAGATGTAGTTATTATTAAAAAAAAGTTAGTTATTATTCAACATGTAGTTGTTATTTAAATACGTAGTTGTTATTTAAAGATGTAGTTGTTGTTTAAGCATGTCATTATTTAAACATGTAGTTATTATTTAAACATGTAATTGTTATTTAAGCATGTAGTTATTATTTAAAAAGTTAGTTGGTATTTAACATGTAGTTGTAATTTAAACATGTAGTTGTTATTTAAAGATGTAGTTGTTATTTAAAAATGTAGTTGTTATTTAAACATCTAGTTGTTGTTCAAACGTAGTCGTTATTCAAACATGTAATTGTTATTTAAAGATGTAGTTATTATTAAGAAGTATAGTTGTTATTCAACATGTAGTTGTTATTTAAACATCTAGTTGTTGTTCAAACGTAGTTGTTATTCAAACATGTAATTGTTATTTAAAGATGTAGTTATTATTAAGAAGTATAGTTGTTATTCAACATGTAGTTGTTATTTAAACATGAAGGTGTTGTTTAAGCATGTCGTTATTTAAAGATGTAGTTGTTGTTTATGCATGTCGTTTTTGTTCAAAGATATAGTTCTTCAAACACGAAGTTGTTTAAACATGTAGTTGTCATTCAAACATATAATTGTTATTTAAAGCATGTAGTTGTTAAAGATGTAGTTGTTATTTAAACATGTTTAGTTTAGTTTAGCAACAAGCTATTGTTTATATTTTTATGACTGACTTTATGGTCTTTGCATAAATACCGGTGTGAAGCCCATTTAGACGTCTATGGTTGTGATTTTGGGCTATATAAATAAAATGAATTAAATTAAATTACACATTTTCATTTTTTCTGTTTGCATAGTAAGTACAAAACAGCTGGAAGAAAATATCATCAAAAATAAAAAGATTCTAGTGTTTAGTTTTTGAAAAGACTCAGCTGTTCTCCACACACCTAATAGGACTTTAAATACCCACTCCAATCCACTCCAAAATGGTACTTTTGGGGTATGTGTGACATCCTCCTACCCACTACATAGTGCATTTGCCATTTTGTAGAGCTGTCTGAACATACAATTCCAAGATCAAGTGAAAAAAATTCTGCAAAAAACCAGTGTGCATTGATGCTAACTAAATTTGGGAATTTTTACCCCAAGCATTTATTTAAATGTATTTTTTTTAAAATAAACCTTTGACTATTTCATCAACAGCACACAGTGGATTCAGAAATATTTGTTGTAAAATGCTTGTATTGATTAGATCTTTACTTTGTGAAATTGGTGATGTCATATTTGCCATTTAAAAAAATAAAAATAGTTAGCATGTTGTCCGAATTGCTTTTAAAATCCAGGACTATCTAGTGCCAGACCAGGACTACAACAGCCCTGGTGTTTTTAACCTGTTCTTGTAGTATTTTTCTAACAATGGAGGATGTTTATCAATAAAATTTAGATTAAAACTGAGTTTTTATTATTTCTCTATTAAAATCATTCTCAATAAGGAGCAGATGAAAAAAAAGTGGTTTGAAAATGCTTGTAAATTATGTAAAATCTCCAATTAGCAGGCCACAATCTCCCTGCTCTGCTCCATTCCGATGCATCCACTTTCAGACAAAAAGATCCAATAATTTCTTCGCTTTCCTCCTGAGCGGCATCTGGATCACAATTGTACAACTGGATGGCTCCAACATTATTCGCCTTTTTTTTTTTTTTGCACCACTAATGTTAACTTGGTGTTGTGAGAGGCTGTACGCTAGCAGTAGAGAGTAAAGAAAGGGATCATAGGAAATGAGCGGAGGCTAACTTCTGCACCAATCGTCTCACACACAACTTGGTGGCAAATTTTTGATGAACTAGAAACGTGCTAGAAAACAACACAGATTTTATGATTTTGTCTAAAAACGGCATAATATTAAAAGAGCAGTGGGAAAACGGATCAATAGATGATTGGAGTGGGACTTTTGCACAAACACTGGATTACTGGTTGGTAGACTTGATTTTCTGAACAAAATGTTACCGACTGGATCAGCTCAGGATCAGTGCTGGGTGGGGTTGTTTGGGTTCATCCAGTCCTCCCCTGCTAGACTCATAATCAGCACTTTGTATGCAAAAACCTTTTGAAAAGTCACACTTTCAGTTTAGTTGAGTGTCTTGTCATGAGACATCATGCTGGATCCTCCTCTGGATTATGTTCTTGCAAAATGTTTTCCTTCTTTTATCCATTTAAATACGTAAAGGTTTTTACATTTTGAGTTGCTGTCATGTTTGTGTCATGTTTCCAACAGCATGGCTTTCATTACTTGGAGGTTCTCTAATACAAGACTTTAAGTTAGTTTTGTTTTTATCCCCTGTACCTCTGATAATAACTCTAAATGCTTTTAACATGCTGGGTTTAGGAAGAGAACATTTCTGAATACCACTTTAAAATTTGTGCTTGTTTTTATGTTTTTTTTTTGAGTGATATTTTTCTCTGCTGCATTTCTCTTCAATTAAGAATGATATCTTTGATACAAAGTTATTCCTATTTTGTTTTATTTATTGTTTGCATTTTTCGTCTTTTTAAACCTTTATTTTTCATTTAAAGGCAGTTTCTTTAATATTTTATTTATTCAGTGTACATTCATTTGTTGTTATCTTTAATATGCGCATACTCAAAGTAGATGTACATGGACTTTGGTCACTCATTGGTTGCTTGAATTTTACCAGTTTCTTTTTTTTTTCTACCAAAATTGCAATGTCTTTAAGAAACGGTTTGTAATTATTTAAGCTATTTTTGGTCACTTGTGAACTTTTAATCAACAGTGATGAAAATATGAGGGATGAAGGAATTATCTACATTTTGCAGCAGTTCAACCAGAAAAATTAACCAACTACTAAAGGTCAACCATGCATGTGTAATCAAAGGTCCATATTTTTCATGTTATTATTTTATGAAAAAAGGAGACAGGATCAGAAAAAAATGTTTTAAACTTAAACTTGGTTTTCTGAATCCTCATAATCTATGCAGCAGTGATAAACTACCACACTAAATGCAGTGTGGCAGTGCAGATGCTTTAATTGTCTGTAATATATGTTTTATAAAATAAACAGATGGATGATTGATGGATAAATATAAAACAACAAAATTGTCTATACCATTTCATAATGAAGTTGTAAATTTATTTTGGGTGTTGGATAAAAAATTATTTTAATAAGTGAAATAAATGGTTATATACATTAGGGAAGACCCTAAAAACCACACCACAAGTATACCAGCCTCTAGTGGTCTTTTGAGAAACTGCAACATTTGGTACTTCCTGGTTTGTGTTAAATTATAAAACTGAAGGTGAGGGCTTTTAATGTAGTAAAACTAGGTTTCTGCTTTTCTTGCTTTGTCTGATAGATCAGTGCCTATGTTTGCAATTCCCCCTTAAATGAGCAGCTGTCGAAACTCTGTAGCAGTAAATATGTTTTGCTAAAGGAGGGCTGCATGAAAGCAGACCAAACCAAATGGAGAGGTGATATTTCTGAGTCTGCCAGACTTTGCTTTCAAAAAATACCATAAGTTTATGCATTCCATTACGTATGTTTCTGTTTATATGGAGTGATCAAAAGTTAATTATTTTTTATCCATTATTTTAAAGATGTCTATTTGGTAGTTTTTACTTTTTAAGGCCTCCATTTGAGCTGAAAACTGCTGTTGATCCTAAAGTGAGCTGTGCAGAGGAACTGGCTGAACATCTCATGTTTGGATCTAAAAAGACTGACTGTGATTGAATTTTCAGGTCTTGATTACATTTGTTATCTGTGTTTGAAAGATAAAGTTGTGCAACTTCAAAACTTTTGCCTCAGCTTTAAACTTGTGGACCTGACTTTGGTTTTGTCTGAATTTACTCACTACTCTCAAACCCCTAAAAGACTATAGTGCGAGACTATCTAGTACTGTGGATTTTAAGGTAATGTGGACATCATGCACGTTACTTTTTTCACCTATTTACTAAAGTAAAACCTAATAAATACAGCAGACATTTATGACTATTTATAAATACACTGTGGATAAAGAGGAAAACTTGAATAATTTACAAAACTACTTTTACACAGATTTTTTTCAAATGACAAGTTGTTCAAACAATACATTGTGGTCCATCTTTGCAAGTCTAGTGAGCACTGAGGCATACTAGCTTTTGGGAAACTTCCAGGGAACTGGATTATGGAATTGTATATCCAGAAAAAAATGGCCAACACCCTATATAGTGCACTAACAGGGTAGTAGTGAGTGAATTTGGACACAATAACTAAATGTATGTCTAAATTTTCATCACTACTCCCTAACCCCTGAAAGACTAGTGTGAGAGTATCCAGTGGCCTGGATTTTAACGTATTTCCAATGCATGATGATGTCACCCATTTGTCGAAGTGAAAACCACTGACTGTATATGGAGAACTGGACAGAGCGAGTGTGATGGCACCCATAGTAAATGCCTTATCTCTGGCTCCAACAAAATAAAGCCAATTCAGTCGGCGTTTTTCCACATTACTGCCATTTGTAGCTAGACGGCAGTGATTGGTCTGAGTCGGTCTGAGTCAACGTTTCTTTGGCAACTACTGTCGCCAATCAGGAGTAAGCTTGTTCGAAGTCCACACGGCTTCCTGAAGCCACTGAAAGCAGCTTGGGGGTACTTGTCAATCAAACGTTAGAGGTGGGGGCCAGCAGGCACCTCATGCTTTTACTGAGGCATTTGATTGGTCATTTTATAATTTGAATAACTTGCGATAAAAGAATATCACGAAGAAGAAATAGTGTTAGCAATAAAATGCTTAAGATTATTTTGACAGTCAGAATGACTGAGTAATAGCTGTTCATTTCTCAATAGAAGTCAATGGGATGTCGGCTTTTTGAAGCCAGTCTGGTAGAAACCTAATAAATATGAACGTTTTACAAAGACTAATGAATCCACTGTGTTTTGATCATTAAAACTTGAATGATATAAAAAATAACGTTTACACACATTTTAAATTGACAGTTAATTTAAACGCAATGCATTGTGGTCTGTATTTGCCAGTCCAGTTTATGGGAAACTTCCAGAGCACTGGATTTTGGAATTTTAGATTTGTACACTCAAAAAAAAATGGCTGTCTGTGCCCTATATATTGCCCTAAGTAGTGAGTAGTGTGTGAATTTGAACATATGTCATGTTGCTCTATTTCTGGGCTGAACTTTGATGGCAACAGTTTCATTTTTAAAATGAGCAAAAACCCCACCTTAAATAAACTCCATTATGAATCCACAACTATGGACTGATCACATTCACTTGTATTAGTCGCCACTTGATCTAAACGTTTTCTTAATGTTTGTAGAACTGTACATTTTGTGTAGTATTTTGATAGTTTGAATCATTTCTAATGTGATGAATTGTATGACATCTGCCGCTTTCATAATCGGATTGTTCCTTCTTCTTTGTGTTGACCTCCGCCTGCAGGGTCACTGTGTTGTCACTGTGCAGCTCGCCAATGAAGAGCTGCCTGCAGATGATGAGGATGTGGATTATTTCCTGCTATTTGCTGGCAGCACACAGAGGCACCTGACCTCCACCCTAAAGAGCAGCCATGACACCTTGCTGGCGATGTGTCCTGGTAAGACGCTCCACCCATCATCCCCTGCTGCTCTCTTTTAGCCTCACATGGGTGGACAGCTCCACCTACAGTACTCAGTGCCTTCTTAATTCAATGAGATGTTACATTTTAAAGGGTATAGCTAGTTTTAGTATGGTCAAATATTCCTGGTCATGTGGGGGAATATTGGAGCCACAATAGCATAATGCAGGCATGTTTTAGCACCTGTGACCTCTATGCACCTTCATATCAATAAACCAAATTTTATGGCCAACTTGTAAATCAGCCCAGTCTACAATAAAACAAAACAAATGATTTAAAAGAAGTTAATAAAAAAACACATCAATATTAAAAAGGCAGCTACTGCTTCCTTAGATTAGTTTGCGGTTTTGATTTGCTGTAGCCTTTGAGTATCATGATGCAATTTTTAAGTTTAACCAGTGTTATCTGTCAACTGTCACATAACAGAAAAAGAGTTATTATTGGTGGAAAAGATATTTAAATTAGAAAAAAACCCTGATTTTTAACTTCATTTTTTAAATGAATGAAGTTCTGCTTTTTCATGTTGAGCTTTTGCTGCCATTTCTATTTGGAAATGAGTGTGCAGCCCATGTGTCCCACAGCTACTCACAGCAAAGCTGATGAATGAGTAACCAGTGGAAGAGCAGAGACCAAGGGTCATGCTGAACCGTGTACAGGAAACCCTACTTTGTTCATGTTGCTATATTAAAGGTGGATTCTTATTATTTACAGTCATGGATTAGTGGTTTTAAAAAGCTGGTTGGAAATAGAGATTATCTGCAGTCCTTTCTTTGGAAGCTGCCAGTATTCTTCTCAGAGCCTAACGAAATCAAGATAATTCTAACAGCATTTGTACTTGTTGCTGAAAGTCCCACTCCGATCATCTTTTGATCTATTTTAGAGTCTTTCCCAGTGGTCTTTATTATGATTATGTCATTTTTAGCACAAATCAAAAAACATTTGTCGTTTTCTAGGAAATTGTTTCTTTAAAGCATCAAGAGTTCATTAGAAATTCACCTCTGAGTTGTGAGCGGGACTGCTGGTGGAGCAAGGCCTCCCCACTTCCCCTCCATAATGCTCCGTAATGCTACGGTTACATATCCCAAAATGCCACCACGCTGTGATCAAAATACAAGTTTTTCAGTAAATTTGGCAGGTGTCCGTGTAGCCGCATTTGTAATTGGGAGGCAGCAGTCACATTTTTACATGCGCTGGCGGTTTGAAGATGTTAAAATTTTACCGCGACCGATGACGATTTCTTTCTATAAATTGACATCGGTCAGTGGCTGCCCGGGCACATTTCAAGGTGGTCCAGTGACAGGCGGGGATGATGCTGTTATGAAAATCAGGTGACAGCTGGGCGGCCACAGCCGGATTGCCGGCCAACAGCAGCTCTCATTGGATGATGCCAAATGTCTCCGGTAGTTTGGGGGTGTGAGGGGCTGTAAGCTAGCAGGAGATCATGTACGGTACTTGATATGTCCATATCCGTAGCTCGGGGGTATATAAAAAGCTGACCATTGTGCACACCTGACGGCTGCCTGACGGGCTGCCTGACGGGCTGCCTGACGGGCTGCCTGACGGGCTGCCTGACGGGCTGCCTGACTGACACCTTCTACATTCATGACCATGCCAACGATTTTCCAAAAACAGGGCAGCGGCCTAAAATCTTGGAAGATTCTGCCAATTCCTCCCCATGAGTTGTATTTGTGACCGTAGCGCTCTGTTTACATGATCTCCTGCTAGCTTACAGCCCCTCACACCCCCAACCTAACATTACCGGTGCAAAAACAAAAAACGGAGCAAGGTATGAGCTATCCAGCCAGATTCCTGCTCAGAAATGTAAACCAAGTCATACATTTATCTAGTCGTCTTCAAGTGTATGCATCAGAACGGAGTGGAGCACGGAGCTTGTGACCTGCAGATTGTTATTTCTGTCACACCACCATGCTTTTTCTAACGGCTTTTTTTTTTTTTGCTGCTCCTGATTTACAATGATTTGAATAAAGAAATACTCTGAAATGTTATTTTTCTTAATATATGTAAGAAAAATACCACAAGAACACTTTAAAAAAACACCAAAACCAGGAGATTTATCGGAGTGGATCTTCAGCACCAGTTCTTGCTGCCCTTTGCGGCCTTTAAAGTTGTTCAGAGCTACTTGAAAACTTTTAGTTAAAGAACTCATTCAGACAAATGCATAGTCCAAAACTCAAAGCTGCTCTAAAGTCCAATAAGCTCCATGAGTTTGAGGTGGTGCCACTGTATCACCAGCAACCACTGATGTCAGCAAAGACCTGGAATTACCAGGAAAGGACAGTCTAAAACAGCGTGTGAATGGGTTTGGATGGAGGAAGCTCTGGTCGTTGCGTGTGAAACACGCGACACGACAAACTGCTTTATCTCATTAAGGGCTCGGCTGAATTAGGCGTGTCTGCTGGGGGATGAGAGGAGGTGTTACATTCTCCGAACAGATTTGCTGCGCTTCATTGCTCCTCCATCCGTCTGCTCTGAACCTTGAAGACCTGCTTTGCTGCGATCTCTACAAACCTGTAGATCAGAGTTGGGCAATTTCATCTAAACTTAGACTGTATTTAAAAAAAAAAAAAAAGGTAAACTCGTGGTACATTTGGGCAGAGTGTTGGGTGTCACTGATTGGTTTATTTATTTATCAATTTGAATTGTTTATTTTTTTCATGTCTATTTTCCTGGACAAACTCAAAGACAGCTTTGGTTTTGGCCATGCATTCAGGCCTCAGTCATCCATGTTTATTTCTTGATTTACATTTATTTGTATTTAAATGATAGCAGGTTGTGTTGTTAATCTGTTGCAGGTCATGCTTTACTTGGGACTGAGGTGGAGGATTAGAAAGAAGATGTCTGATTACGTTTAGTAAAAATCAATTTCATTCAAACAAACTGGGTTTTCACCAGCAGAGCAAAGTTGCACCCTGTTGTTACAAATTATTGTGCAAAATTATCCTAAAATGAGTTTGCTATTTGACAGAGGCATTTGTGAGCTGAAAAATAGATAGTTAATTGAACAATTTAGGTTAATTTGATTGGCCCCGGCTCAAGGCTTTCTGGGTGGAATTGGCATATTTCCCTTGCGCCTGTGTGGGTTTCCTCCGGGTGCTGAGGCTTCCTCCCACGTTCCAAACACAAGTGGATTAATTGGTAATTCCTGACAGCATCGATTTGGTAAATTGCATAATGAACTGAGGTTTGTTGAAGTAAAAATCACAGGTGTTTGTAATAAAATTGCATTTTACTTGTTCGAGTTCCCAAGAGCCGTGACATCTCTAGAAAACACTGAACCAAGGCAGGCATGTTTATAAGAAAAATCCTCACCGAGTGCCAAAATAACTCATGGAAGTGCCATGTTTTGCTTTTGTGTGGTTTGTTAAATTAGTAAATTTGTTATATGTTGTATTTCTGTTAAACTCTTTGTGAAGCTGTCATAGTTGCAAAGAAACACAAGAAGCTCCTGTTAGAAACGCTGACTCGATTTACCTCCTTTCACATCTTCGATTTCAAAATATATGCATACACACACACACACATATATATATATATATATATATGTATATATATATATAGAGAGAGATAGATAGATAGAGATAGATAGATATAGATATAGATATAGATAGATAGATAGATAGATAGATAGATATAGATATATATATATATCTATAGCTATATATAGCTATAGATCTAGATAGGTAGATATAGATATCTATATATAGATATAGATATCTATATATAGCTATAGATAGATATATCTATCTATCTATAGCTATATATAGCTGTAGATCTAGATAGATAGATATAGATATCTATATATAGATATCTATATATAGATATCTATATATAGCTATAGATAGATATATCTATCTATCTATAGCTATATATAGCTGTAGATCTAGATAGATAGATATAGATATCTATATATAGATATAGATATATAGATATCTATATATAGATCTCGATAGGTAGATATAGATATCTATATATAGATCTAGATAGGTAGATATAGATATCTATATATAGATCTAGATAGGTAGATATAGATATCTATATATAGATCTAGATAGGTAGATATAGATATCTATATATAGATCTAGATAGGTAGATATAGATGTCTATATATAGATCTAGATGGGTAGATATAGATGTCTATATATAGATCTAGATAGGTAGATATAGATGTCTATATATAGATCTAGATAGGTAGATATAGATGTCTATATATAGATCTAGATAGGTAGATATAGATATCTATATATAGATCTAGATAGGTAGATATAGATATCTATATATAGATCTAGATAGGTAGATATAGATATCTATATATAGATCTAGATAGGTAGATATAGATATCTATATATAGATAGATATAGATCTAGATAGGTAGATATTTGGTTGTATAAAAACATTTTCTTATTTTTTTGTATTTGTTTTTGTATTTTTTCTATATTCTTTACAAAGATAGATTACTGAAAGTTAAATAGTAGAGGATAATAAGATAAAATAAACAGGAATTCCTGTGTCAGTAATCCATCTTCTGTAGTGAGATTATAGTAGGAAACATAAGTCAAAGTATTTGCTATTTTGCCTGTATAAGTTTTTATAGAAAATAGATTTTTACTTTAGCTAACCTTTGATTTTTGCTTACTTTTTATAAGAGGCCTTTTGCAATAATCACATAAGCAGCAGCCAAAACAAAAACAACAGCTTTGCACAGTGATATTTATCACAGAACAGTTTTACGTTTTTTTAAAAAACATTTAATTCTCAACAAACTATTTATTTATACAGAAGACCTGACGTGATAAAGCTGCAAAACAGCATCATAAAAAAAAAAGTTAACCTTTGCTCAAAAAATTGCTGTTTAAAACATTAAGGGGAGGGGGGTTTACAAAAATAAAAAGACAATCAAAAACAAAATAAAGACTAAAACAATCCAGAAAAAAGGGCAAAAAATTATTAATAGATAGAAAACTAAGAGTAAAACAAAGCAAGATACCACCAACTACTGAGTACTAAAAGCAATTCAAAAGGATATGTCTTTTGCTGCAGTCACAAATACAACCGCCACCAAGCGATGGGGAGGCATCAGTAGAATCTTCAAGGTTAGCTGCTGCACAATTTTTTTATTTTTATTTATTCTTTTTTTTTGGCGTGGTCATGATCTTGGTATATCAGACAGATATTGGTTGGCAGTCGGTAAAACTCCAGAATGGCTGCGAACAGTTAAAAGCTTTGTTAGTTAAGGTCAGGGAAGAGCAATAAACAACTTTAAAACGAACAGTTCAAACTGATCTGGTGAAGTGAGCTGAGTACTGCAGTGATGATAAAACTATAGAAACATTTAACTAGCCATAAAACATACAGCGTAAATGTCAAAAAATCAAATTTATTCTTGTACTTTGGAGCGAAATCAGTGAAAATGATGCCGTTTGTTGTCTGCGCCTCTCCCTGCTCTCGTTACATATTGTCCTGCATTGTTTTTCTGTCTCTGCTTTTCTTGTAGCTCATAACTGCTGCGAGGTGGTGTCGGTCACTTTGTGCTCAGCCACCCGGGATATTTGTGAGGGCTCGGGGATCTGCGGGGCCGCCCCATTCGTGTTGCTCCGTTGGCCGAGCATCGATTCTGCTTTGTCCAGGATTTGGCTTTTGACATGGCCCAGTTCCTGGTAAGCAGCCACTTTTCCAGCCTGACGTCAAAAAGGAAACACACGGTGATCCACTGATGAAGAACTGAAGACATTTTTACGCTTATAGACTTTTAGATATGATTGCTGTTATGCATTTGTTTTTTACCCAAAAGCAGCAAGTTAAGGTTTCTGTCTGTTTTCGTAAGACTTCTGGTCTTTATTCTCATTAAATTGTGACTGTTCTCATGCAGGTGAGCACAGCAGGCAGAGCGGATGGTCTGGATGGAGTTCTGCTGCTGGATGAGTGTCAGATTCCCCTGCAGGAGTGTGAGCGTTTGGATGAGAGCTTGGCGCTGGCTCTTCATCACCTTGTACTTCCTCCAGGCTGGAGCTTACTGGGGAGCAAGCGGACCAACAGCAGCGGTGAGGCTGGGGGCCAGTGAACTGTCTGGATTATGTTCAGAACACTTAAGGAGGTCTGGCTATGGGCTCCCCCAAAATGTGATTTTTTTTTTTAAGCAACATTTTTGCAGTTTTGCTCTCTGAGAGCAATAATTCAAAGCTAGGATGATCAGGGGCTGTGGGGATATGGGTGAAGAGGGGACTTTTCTGCTGAGATCTGGAGTAAAACGTTCATGCCTCAATAAATTGAGGTAAAGAGGGGTTCATTTGTCATCTTCAGCATTTGGAAAACATAATTGGAGAGTATAAGAAGTGGTAATTAAGTACAAGGACAGGGCAAAACCACAGTGCAGCACTGTTGCATATCTGACATACTTCCCTGCAGAAATGTAACAGCCAGACGAGGCCTGAGTGGAGACGTGCAGTGTTATGGGAAACGGTGATGGATGCTGGCTGAAAATGCTTAAAAATGTTTACATAGACAGGATTTGACCAGTATATTGTTGCTTTTTCCTCCCATCAAGCTGCAGTTTCAAACTTGACATCAATCCTGAAGGAGGGAACGGGTTTGAAGCTGAACTGACTGCTCTACAGCAGCAGAAATCCTATCAGAGGAAAGCTGGAAAGTGGCAGCAGAAAATGCTGGTATCAAAGCTACGTGTTTAGAAGAACGAGAAGGAGGAGAACTCTCTGGGAATGAACTGGGAGGCAGCGATGAGGGAGGATGTTAGGTGGAGCTCCC
Source organism: Oryzias celebensis (assembly GCA_014656515.1). Classification (NCBI taxonomy): domain Eukaryota; kingdom Metazoa; phylum Chordata; class Actinopteri; order Beloniformes; family Adrianichthyidae; genus Oryzias; species Oryzias celebensis. The sequence continues at coordinate 5,194,248 of BNCR01000003.1, forward strand.
AAGCTGGTTGGCCAGAGGTTTGACCTCCTGTGCTGTAAACAGCAGGGTGATGACATACTCAGATGCAGCTCATAAACATCCCTCAGCCGTGTGAGTTATAGCTCATGTCAGTGCAGGTTGGAGCCTATATTTACATTATCGAAAGCATATTTTCTGATGGGTTTACATGAGACTGTGAGTCCACATGGAGCCCTGTGCTGCCGCCTGCAGAGCCAGCTGTTTGAATTGTGAAAAATTGCCTAATCAGTGCAAACAAACACACATTTTTATTGAAATTAAAATGGCAGCTTCTTCCAGCACTTGACTCAGATGACTATAATCAGTTGAAGGAAGCTAAATGAGCTGATATGGTGGATGAACTCTGCGAGGTAATTGCTCTCTGTGAAGCAGAATAAATATGACTTCTGGGAGTAGTTAGCGCACTGCCTCCGGCTAATGCTCAGATAATGGCTTATGGTTTCATTCGGACTTTTAAAATCAAACAACATTCATTTCAGTCAAAATTGACCAAAAGATGCAAAAAAAAAAGCAGAAATGAATGCAGTCTTCAATGCAGTGTTTAAAACAGGAAGTACCTGCTGGTTCTAAGAGCCTAAAATCCCACTGGTGATTATAGTGAATTAAACTGCTGTTACTCAGTCATTCCTGCTCGAATGCCTTTTTTTTCTTACATTTTCTTGCTAATTCATAAAAAAACTGTGACTTGGACAGACTCTGATGAAGTACTGCTCACTGACGACATCTGGCTCCAACATGGCGGCTCCCGTATCGCTAAAAAAAACAAAAAAACAATGACTGAATTTACTTCATTTAGTTGGAGCTTAGAAATAAGCCATTTTCTATGGGTTATGTCACACTCACTTTGTCCAGTTCTTATATACAGTCAATGGATAATTCCAGTGAACTTCTTGTTATAAAAAGTACTAGTTTTTAAAAACTGGACACAGTGACATCTTTGTGTTGAAGTGAATTGTCACAATGCTGATGAATGCTGCAGACAGCATCTGTGGTGACGGATTTGTGCTCTAGTAGACTCTGCTCCCTAATATGTCACCCCTTTAGTATGGAGCACAGGCAACTCTTAGCTGTGGGGAGTGAAGAGGAGCAGCACTGAGCTCTGCCTCCATCAGATCTGTTAGATGAAGGATGGCAGCAGAGGTGATGGCAGTTTATCTCAGTCATCCTTCACGCCGTAGACACGAACCACCATTGATATCTCTGCAGCCAGTTTTGTTTGTTTGCTGAGAATGAAAGACACTTAGCAAATTTCTCTGCGACCTACCAGGTCTGAACAGAATAAACATAAAAATTATTTCTTTGAGATCACCTAGGCAGAGGTTTTTAATAAAGCACTGGTCCCTCATTAAAAACAACCTGCAAAAAGCAAAATTTGTGAAGAAATAAACTTTATTTTTTAATAATTCCGGATGCTTCAAAGCTGTAAAACACACGTTAAACCCTTTTCTTAGACAGACATGAACATTTTCACACTTCTCTCTCTTGTTTAAACTCTGACAGTTCAGGCCTTCATAGAAAAAGTAAGTTCAGGATTATAGAATGAAAACAAAGATTTGATTGCGTATGAGGATTTGTGTAGATCTAGCAAAGTGAATGTATTCTGTACAGAAGACACAACGTGGAGGCAGTTGATTGACAGTGGTTTACAGCCAATCAGGATGCAGAGCACTATTCTCTATGAAAAAAAGGAAGCAAAGTAAGTTGCACTAAACTAATTGTGTAAAACAGCGTGGCTACTCAGAGTGAACTGTGTTTCAGCAAAGCTAACCCTGTAATATCACATGGATGGAGATGAGTGCAGAACCAGAAGTCGCACCATGTGGAACAGTGGGTGTTTGGGGGGGTCATTGCCTTGTTTAAAGTCCATATTTAAGAATCAAATGTGCACCTGCTGATGTGTGTGAGCAAAGGTCATATTCCAGTTCACTTGATCTCTAGTTTGGTTACATTTCTTTTATCTTTGACAGATTTACTGCTGCATTTCTTTCCTCCTAACCTGTTTGGCAGATTTTTGTTTTGACTTTTAGCCTCAATTTATTCATTCTGCTGAGTAATTACAGCAACTGACAGTTGTTTATGTTTAAAAGCAGCCGATTGAGTCTCTCAGTGGAGAAGAACATTAGAATCTAAATGAATCAAAGAGGAGATGTTAAAGAAGCGAAGAGTGTTTTGTTTAAACACCATGGAAACAAATCTGCTGAAAGCGTGGATCCGCGCTGCGTTTAAAACCGTTTTTACATGTGCTTTGACGCCGGTGCAGCAGGTGAGCAAGTCAGCTGGTAGGTTGCTGAGCAACAAAATAAAGCTTTATGATAATCTTTAACCCAGGTGAACTTGAGAGCAATTTTCCTCTGGACTTTTAACATTAATTTGACTATTTTGTTTGTTTTGGGTTGCAACAATTAACAGCAGTCAAATATATATAAAATAAAAAAGATTAAAAAAATGAACAAAAATGAAAGTGAACAAATATGACCCAGTGGATTTTGCAGGGTTAAAGCCTCTTCCCTCAGTTTTTTTTTACCCCTTTTTTATTACTAAAACACTTTCAATGTTTTCTATTATTGTGCATCCATGGCTAACTCAAAATGTCAGCTTTTTTTTTGTTTATTTTAAACGACACTTCACTAAGCCATCTGTACGCAAAATGCAAATAAGTGTCAGACATTCTGTCAACAAAACAAACAACCGTCTTCTGTTTTTTTTTAGTTTTATTAGATAATGGGGCAGAAAACAAAAGCAGAGGACATTTTTTTTTTAGCTCAACACCATCTTGCTAATCATATGGTACCAAGCTACTGTAAAACTTTTTATTTCAAAACTATAACAGTTTACAATGTTTGTTAAGGTTAGCTGTGGTTTCAATTTAGGCTAAGTCAGAACTTGCATTCTTATAGCTGATCTGGAGCTCTGACGTCCTATTTATTATAATGATTTCACTTAAGTTTCTTCAATCAGTAAAATGTAAACACAGTGTAGGCAGCTAGACTTCCATGACTGTGTCAAAGTCCTGGAATGGCAACCACTTTTCAGGAACCAAACAACTAACCCAGCAGTGAAGCATTTCCTGCTGATGTTTGGCATCTCACATTGCTGCCCAGCGCCACTTGGCAGCTGGATCATTACATTAATCTGGCGAGCTTGAAGTTTGTCGGGGCGGGGTGGTTCCGACTGGCCTTCTGTAAATGGACTGTAACCTCTCATCAGCAGAAGGAACCAGCAGCGTAAATGCTGCCCTGCGATTCTGCTGATAAAGCAGAAGAAAAAACATGTTTTTAAGTTCAGCCACGGCCGCATTTGAACCTTTTACCAGTCTGGTTTCAATGGTTCGGACGGTCAGAACAATTTTATAAAACATGGAAATACAACAGAGATGTTCAAAATAAATAAAAGAAAGTGCTGAAAGAAACATCTGCTTCATTGAGCTCAAAACCTTTCTAACAAACGCGTTTTGGATTTTGTTTTGCAATTCTAGATTGGATTTTTTTTTTTTTTTCGGTCAGTGAATCAGAAGGAAAGTCCACCTAGAGTTAGGCCTGTTGAATGTATATGAAAACTGGACAGAGTGAGTGTGATGTCACCCACAGAAAAAAGATCACTTTCAGCTCCAACAAAATAAGGTCAATTCAGCTACCATTTTTTCTTGATACAGACGGCAGTTATTGGTCAGAATTGGTCTCTGTCATCTTTTCATTGGCAACCACTCTTGCGAAGCAGATGAGATTGTTGGATGGCCACACCCCAACGGCTTGAAATTGGGAGAATCTATCAATCAAATGTTTGCCATGAGACCACATACTTTCGTTGAGGCATCTAATTGGTCAGTCGAATAACTTTCAATAAGTAAGAAGATGTTAAGAAAAACGTAACGGAGCAAGAATGGTTAATCTGACAAATAGAATGACTGAGTAATCACTGTTTATTTCTCTATAGAAGTCTAAGGGATTTTGGTTTCTTGGAGCCTGCAGGTACTTCCTATTTGGAACATGTGGGGTCACTCAGTCCAGTTCTCAAATACAGTCAATGCTCCAAAACAACACTATACACTTTATACACTAAAGACTCTGCGGTCTGACTCTGCATACCTATTTTTTTTATTTCTGTTCTCATCAAATAACAGTTTAAAAAACTGTTTTGTTATCTGTAGTTTTATTTTGGTAATGTGGCATATTTACGACCCCTAATTACTGTTGCAGCATGTAAAAACGTTTTATCGTGATGGCTTTTCCCAGTGAACCTTTGACATTGTGCTCTTTTGAACTGTGTCAGTAGTGTGGCAGTCAAAGGGACAGATCATATCAACAGGGAGGACGGACCAACTGATTGGTCAATAGAAATGTTCTCATCTTCTCTCTTAGGAGTCATGGCCTTGTTTATTTACACAGTCTGATCTTTGGAACAGCCCGACTTCAGGACTGCTCTGGCAACTTGTTCTTACAGGAAGACTGTGGCTGTCTTCTCATGAATCAGCGTTATTGTTTTAGTGTGTGTTTAATAGCGAGTTTCTGTGTTTTATTGGGATATTAGTAGCCTGGCTGATATATTAAGTCAATAATGTACTAAATGAAGAGTGGGAGTCTGCTGTGCGGCTGCTTGGCTCACCTCTGCTGAAACTGCGCGATATGATTTAGCTGCAGTGTTATTGTTTTCATTTGCTTGTTTCATTAGGAGAATAGCCACTATAGATGCCAAAAGTCAGGGAGTATTTTCTAATTGCATCCGCCAAGAGGCAACTTAAAAGGATGGATGTAATTCAGAGTATGTACTCTGACACAAATGTAGAAGTCACTTCTGGACTACTGTGGGTCACATGTTGGTTTCTCATGCCGTCGTGCTGCCAAGAGGTGTCATGTTGGCTCCACCATCAATCTGTCTGGATTTCTGTGTTTCCCTCTTTGAGCTTTGCCGTTTTGTCTCTCGCCCTCAGACTTGACTCCTCAGGAGACGCTGCTGCATTTCTCGGCACGGCGAGGTCTCGTTCGAGTGATGCGGTACTTGCTGCAGCAGCCTGGAGCCAGAGAAGCCCTTCGCCTGGCCAACAGAGAAGGCCACACTCCCTCTGATATTGCGGCATCTCGAGGCCATGAAAGTCTCGTTGAGCTTCTTGCAAAGTGAGTGAATGTTTTTTTTAATCCATTAAGGCTGTAGGAGCCAGTTTGAAATATTTTCATGAACGTAGACTATTTTGAATTGAGTTCTTCAAAGACCCACTCCATGAAAATGCTGTTTTTAACATGTTCTGGCTTTTGTGGCACATTTGGAAACAGAGTGCCTTGCTCTGTTTTGAGCGCAGAAGAGAATTTTTCTGATATTTGTTTTGATTGCACATCTGTTACAGTTTCAAATGTATTTTTCTATTTCAAGTGCGAAATAAGTTTCTTACAAGTTTTATGATCAAAATTGTATCTTTTTTGTATTCTAGACATGTTCTTGTAGCATTTTTCTCATGATAGAGGACCTATATGAAAGAATTTAAGAATAAAACTGCTTTTCTGAGTTTTTCTTTATTCAAATCAGAGCAAGTAAAAAGATGCCATTTAAAAAAACTCAAATTTGTGACAGCAAGTGAAATGGGTGAACCGAAGGTTCCCCGCTTTGCATCATTCTGATGTGTCCACTTGCAGACAATTCATAGACAAAAAAAAGCAAACGACGAATCGAGGTGTGACATCATCCATGGAAAATGCCTTATCTCAGACTCTCGCAAAATGAAATGAAAACGACTGACGATGGTTTTTTGATTTTGGCTAAAAACAGCAGAATCATAATTAAAAGACCAGTTGGAGCACTGAAAATAGATTATAATATTATTAAGATGGGACTTTAAAGAGCTTCACTGAACTGAAGTTTGAACTAAAAAAGAAGAAAAATAAAAAAAGCTTTTTGGATTATTACAGAGCATACCCAGCATCACTTTATAGGTTCTGATTTACAATATTCTTTGATAGCAGCAGCTATGTAAGAGTCTACCTTTAATGTTTTTGGTTTAAGGCACTTCATGTCATATAAATATCTGTTAAAGTGATAAACAAATGTCATCATCCAATCAGCAATGTTACCTACCTTTTCCAGTTTTGTTTTGCTTTGTTTTTTAACAATTCATTTTAATTTCTGGGAATTAAATTTGTTTTCTAAAACATTTCGGTTTAATTTTTTATGTTTTATTTTTGTTTTTGAATTGTTTTGGTTTGTGGAATATTTGATTTGATTTCTAAAGTGTTATGTTTTTTTAAATTATTTGTTTTTTTAATTCAAGTGTTGTTGTGAGCTTTATGATGTTTTTGAGTGAATTGTTGATTTGGTTTGAACTTCAGGGCCACCATAGTTAATCTTTTAACACCAGTAATGTCACACAGACACCTAAATACACCGACTTTTTGACCGTTCAACCGTTCAAACAATCCCGGTTAATCAGGGGATTCTGACACGGAAAAAAACAGCTTTTCTTTCCGGTTTTGCATTGATATACAAAACATTAGAGTTCTGCGGCGCAAAGCCGCTTTTCTCCACGGCAGAATCTACTCATAAACGTTAATGACACAACTGCACATGGCTGCATATGAGCGTGAGGCTGCTTTTCTCTGTTACAGACGCAGCTGGAATGACTTTATTTACGGGAACGATTGAAAAGTTACGGTAGACAACGAAAATGTAAACACTGGAGCTAATGCCCTGAGTAAAGAGTTTTTACTGTGTTTTTTCACTCGTTCCAACTGCTGCCAGCACCGGGTGCGTGTGCACAGGGCGCATGTGCACAGTACCAAACTGACTGACTCAGAGATACATTCTCATTAAGAAAACCAATTATTCTTATTTCTGGTATGTTACATCTGCGCACACCCAGGAATGAGACTTTCAAAGTCGCTTTTTTCCCACAGAAAGGCTGGGCACACCGGTCCATTGAAAAATCCAGTCTCACTCTAGAGCCCTGAATACAACTAAATGAATGAGCGAAAGAACCAAACGTTTTCGTCTGGACGCGTGCAAAGATACTGGAGAGGTTCTGGGTTTGGAGGCGGAGAAGTTCGCTTCTACAAAGGCTCTTTAGCAACAATACTGTCCTCTATAGATAAACCCAGACTTCTATAGACTCCGTCATTCACACAAAGCGCATTTTCAGTCATCCAAGTGCAGATTTGGTTCCTCCTATTCTTTGATTACAGTGTCTTTTGTTTCTACGAACAAAAGAAGTGTTCAGAGGACCTCACCATGGAGACCAGTTGCTTCTCCGCTTGGCTTTCTTATAGTTGAGGGCAAATAGAAATGTTGTGGGCTCGACAGTATTGTTCTAGGGGAATCCAGACGAATAGGAAGGCTGTACTGCAGCACAAAAGCTTCTGTGCATCTTCTGACCTTAGGCGTTACTTCTCCTACATGTCGTTTGACACAGCTCTACTCCAGTCCAAACGTTCTGACACTTTTTAAAACCGCTCAAGCACTCAAACCTGGTCTGTTTGAAGTTTTAAAGTGTCAGGCACAATACTGTCTTCCTTCCAGTGACAAATGAGGTCAAATCCGCTCGTTCCTTTGTAGTGAAACATTACATTTCAAAGGGAAAGCTGCGTTTTTAGTACATGAAATGACATGCAGCTTAAAGTCCCCTTTAATGTGGTGAAGGCTTCCTCTCTGTGTGTTTTTGTTACAGACTTAAATGACCATTTTGGGAGCTTCTTCAGTTTTAAGTGTTGCTTTAAAGCTTCCAGCTCCTTCTTTATGTGTTTATAATTTCATTTAGCTCATGAGAAGTGAAGTCACTCTTTGCCTGGCGGGTGACCTCAGCCCTCCAGGCTTCAGAGCTGAAACAATCCGCCCAGGATTACGCAAACGGATCTGCTTCACTGGGAGCTGCTAGCTCTCGCAGCACTATCTTCTTCAGAAAAAGGACTGTACATACTGTAACTTTTGACGCTCAAAGTCGATCCCAGCGGGTGGGAAAGCTCGCCAAACAGGAGTTTCCTCAAAGTTCCGTATCAGCGGATGTATTTTAACTTGTTTTTGTCAGACTGGCTGCAACATCTGGATCTTTTCTCTCATGTTTACTTCACAGCAGGGCTGAGGCGCACACCGGGACAGACGGGGAGGCTGAGGCCGTCCAGCTGCCCACTGCAGACGCTCGGGTGGTTTGCCACTTCCCCTTGCTGAACACGCACACTCTGACGGTGAACTCTACCTGCGCTGTCCCCACTCTGCAGGCCAGCACGGAGCAGCTGCTTCACCTCATAACCCATCTCCATGCAGAGGTGAGTTCTGGGCTATCTGCTCCTCTTCCATGCAGGCTCCTGTGGATTGTTTGCCTTGTCACTGCCCTCATTATTTTAACCTTTCAGCTCCGTTTGTATAACCAGTGGAACTCCTTATGCAATCACAGCGCTGGTTCTTGATAAGAGCAAGTTCTCTGCAGAAAGACTAACATGCGTGTCGCTTTCTTGTTGTTTTGTGCAGGGACTGTCTGTACTGGAGCTCCGTTTGGGTTCTCTGCACACGGCTGCAGAATGTTGTGAGGGCGTGGAAACGTCCTGTCAAGAACATCTCCGGCTGCCTGCTTCAGCGTTAGAGGGCCTGAAGGTTGAGGAGAGCGGGGGAGCCGACTGCACAGCGGAGAGCAGCAGTACTGTACCCAGGAATGCAGAGACAGACTGTAGTGTTCCTGCAAGTGATCCACCTTCAGAGATCCCCCCAAAGGAGCACGACCCCCAGGAGGACAGGGCGGATCTCAGTTTGAACTCTGAGGGAGAGCCCTGCCAAACGCAGGAGGAGGAGGAGGAGGGAAGGGAGCAGCCTGCGGTCTCCAGCCAGAGCTTGGGTGACGACAGCAAAGGAACAGGGTGTGAGGCCGAAAAGGAAAGAGGCTCTGCTGGAATCCCAGCAGCAGCAGCAGCAGCAGCAGCAGCAGCCACAGCTAGCTGTGGTAAACAGGCAGAGGAAGCTGATAAAGTGGAGGCTGAAAGCCGGCAAGAACCGGGAAAAGAGCAGGAAGCTGACGAAAGAGCACAGGAGAAGAACTTCACTGATGTAACCGAGACCAGTGGGGTAGGAAAGTCTGCAGTCATGGGGTTGTCACATTCGTCAGAGGACTCTGAGGTTCCAGACACCTCTGACTCTGAGATGACAGAAAGAAAAGATGTTGACAAACAAGAAACAAAACTCCTTCCAGATGTTTGTGACACACGCCCACCAGAGGAGGAGGCAGAAAACACAGACTCAGTCCCGAGTGACCTCCCCAACCCACCACTTACAGACTGCGGTGATGTAAACGAGGATCCTGAATCTGCTCCTCCGTGTGTCTTGATAGAAGGCCTCCACGAGGGGGAACCTCCGCCAGACATAAACAGCCAAGAACAAAAGCAGGAAACAGCTGGCAGGGATTACTCAGCGCAGCAGGAGTGGCCTCAGGCTTCAGAACCTTATTGTCATTCTGGGAGTTGTTCTGGAACGCAGAGCAGCAAAAAGCTGGACGAGGATTCACTCCAACTCTTGGTAACCCACAGTCCCTCTTTGAGCGAACTTGAACGCATAGATTTACAGACACCCGGGAATTTTTCACAGGAAACACAGACTGATCAATCAACGGAAGAGATGCCGTCTAAAAGGCAGACGGGACAGGACCATGGCCTCTCCAGCGACGACGAAGGCAGTTTTAGGTCGTTTGGAAGTTCTTCAACGGAAGTGTTTCATCCCAGTCAGGACAGCATGTCCATGGAGAACGGTGGTGTTCCTTTAAGCAAGGAAGTCCTTGAAGAAGGCAAGTCAGAGGACACAAATGATCTGGAACCCAACGAAAGCAGCGAACATCCGGACGTCAGTGCAGAGGCAGCTGCAGACTGCAGTCAGGATGGCATCGAGCCTGCACGGCAGCTGTCAAGCAGCCTTCAGACTTCAGAGGATTTGGGTCCTAAGAGCACAGAGGAGCTGGACACAGAAGTTTTTAACAAGGATCTAAGTTTAGACTTGGTGATGGAGGAAGCTCCAGGAGCATGGGGCGACTTGAACGTAGAGGAGTCAGAGGAGATTCTGTCTGAACAAAATCCATTCATCAATGAAGAGGCCAAAAACACAAGTGCAGCTGAGGGAGATGATCAGCAGACTGGTGAGGAGCCTGTGGTTCTGTCACAATTGGAATCAGACGCACAGCAGCTCGATCTGAACAAGTCAGAGTTGACAGAGTCTCCTGAGGATCAGTCGCAGGGTGCAGAGGAACCCTCACACACCGTTGATCATTTGGAAATGGAAGCTCTCGAGTGTGAGGCACCAACAGAACCTCAGACTGAGAACCAGATGCCTGAAAACAGTCAGAATACGAGCATGACAGGAGCACCGGCGAGCTGCAGCAGTGCAGCCCAAGGTGGGTAAACTATGACTTACATCCAGGTTCTACAGGGACTTGCATCACAGATCAATGTGTTTGTTAAAGAACCACTCCGATGATGGAGGACGGATGCTAGATAGAGAAAACTTTAATGGAATTAGTTACCAAAGCTCAAAAAAACAACATAATAATAACAGGTAACTAGCACTAAAATAAAATACAGTAAGTGTCCAGTGTTTATGAGGCTTTGTAGAGTCTAAGTGCTGACGGGAGGAAAGATCAGCAAAAGCACCCCTTTCTGCTGTGTTCATACAGCCTTTGGCAACACGAGTTCAAGCGACCACTTTCAACGAAAAGTCTATGCATTTTGGTCTACTGCATTCAAAACTTCTGCGTTCTCTCATCGCTACGCACGTTTTTTAATAATTAATTAATAATTGTGGTTTGTGCCCGGCTGGAATTATGCCACACCAAGTCTTTCATTTATCGGAATAGAACTGTAAGAAAAAGCCTGGAGAGATTTCTCGACTTGCATCGCTTCGACATTTCGCACCAAGTCTCTTCCAACTGTGAGCACGTGTGCTAGTATGGGTAGCAATGGTCCAGTGTGAACACAGCACGCTGATAGCATGTTCAAGAATCCTTGCATCCACATGCTCAGTGCGTACGTTGCAGAAAGTCTCCATGATGGATTTCAGTTTTCATAGGATTACCCACCAGAGATAAAGAGAGTCTAGGAGACATCCCAGAACAGAGCTGTTTGCAAGTCTTTTTTGAATGTTGTAGTACAGCAAACACGGTCGCATTAGCAGTGCGTGTTAGCAGGTCTCAGACGCTCAGCTCAGCAAAATAAACTGGAGTGAGTGGAGAGCAGGAAGTGAGACTCAGAGCTTCTCATCTTTAGGCGATCTCGCAGCACTCCTCTGTCTGCAATTTTCACTCATCTGAAATGATTGTGCTGCAGCCAAGTCCAATAAAGAGAGGTCGGGAGCAAGGTTGGTGCTGCGTGTCACTCAAAGTGGCGTGTCATTATGAATCGGAGGAAGGTATTACAGCATGACAGCAGCCGATTGCTGTGTAATGTCACTGTGGATCCACAGGCAAACCCTCCGTTGTTTCTTTACCCCTCGTGTTCTGTATGATGATCTGACTTCATTTCTGTACGTTTTCAGCCTTTTTATAACTCCAGAAATTCTCATGAGGCTGCATTAGTTTTCAGTTACTACTTTAAAGCAAAGCAAAATAAGATGAGTTTTAAGTTTTTTCCTAAAAACCTCCACAGTGGATGAAACCCTGGCATCCTCAGGCAGGTCACAGTTATGGAATGTGGTTTTGTCCACCAGCAGACCTGATGACCTGAGGGCTCTCAAAAGGCCATAAACTTTAAGCAGTTCTGATAAAAACGAAGGTCCAATTCTATTAAGACATTTTTAAAAAAACCAAACTAATAAGATCAGGAGAGTAATTCCAAAAACTACAGTTATAATCAGTATTTGAATGTTTGGCTGCGCTCATATTTGTTGGACGAATGTTATTATACAAGAATTTTCATGTATTTTTGTGACTGCAAAATCTTTCTGGTAATAACCACGCTTTATTCCGGCTGATGTCGGCTAAACGGGTCGTGTGAGTCCTTGCTGGTGGACTGATTGCATGTTATTGTGTGCATGTCTTCAGACGACGGCGAGCCTGGAAGTGCTGGAAGCGCTGCAGGAGAGGAGGAGAACGCAGCAGACGAAGCAGACGTCTCTGAGGTAAGACAAGCGTCTCTGTTGGACCTGTCAGGTGGCAGCTTCTGCTTTGAAAGTAATGCATCCGACATTCCTCCGTGTTTGCTGATGCTTTGAAGAAAACCTAGCAACTTTTGGGAGAAGGTTCCCCACGCAGCCAGCATAGAAATGCCTGTAGCTTTCTATAGTGTTGAAGACCCACTCTGATGAAAAAAGGGGTTTTGGGTGTCTTTGAAATAGCTCAAAAGATGATCGGAGTGGGACTTTAAGAAGAGGGATAATGTTCTCGTGTGGATGGTGAGAACTAGCATCTTTTTTCAAATGTGCTGCGTTTTGCTCTTATTTTGAAATTCGTGGACACTGCAGTTAGGACACTTTTAAAGCAAAGCCGTCTTCTGACAGAAGCAGGAGGTTAATGAAAATGAAAGGCTGCTTTTAGTAAAAGCTCATTCAGACTCTTTGTATTTCTACCAAAAGCTCTGATTGCTCAAAGCTCCTCAGTTTAAAAGCAAGCAGCTTGTTTTGGATTTCCTTTAGAAATTGTCAGAGAAAAATCAAGTTTCCAAAGAATGTGTGGTAGTTTAGGAGAGAAAGTACGCCATAAACCATGAGGCTGAAAGGGCTGTAGGGTTTTCTTGCAATCAGATGGTGTGCCAAGTTGCATACATAAAAAAAGAACCTGAATGTTTAGACTCTACACTCAGACAAATCTGAAATCTTCTCATGAAGTTCTATCAGCTCAGTCTGCCAACACATGGGTGCAAATTCAGCAGACGAGGCTGTGCTCTGAAATGTTGCTGACTGACGGATTCCTTTGCAACCAGAGCCTAGAGTGGTTCTGCTTCTTCCTGGGCTGTGGTCTGGGTCAGTGGCTTGTTCTGAATACCAGATGTTGGACTTGCAGCTGGAGAAACGCAGTTTGTGCAGGGTACTGGGGTCACCAGCAGAGGGAGACATAACTTCAACGTAACTTCTGTTTGAGGAGCTGATTATCCGTTCATATCTGAACACAGCTGCAAATGTGAAGGACTTTTGAAGCGGTTTGAACAAAGACAGGCCAGATTTAAACCATAAAAAAGTTTGTTTACTTACTTTAAGATGCAAACTCTGCTGTGGGAAACTTCAAAACTACTTAATGGGGTTTCAATATCCAGACCAGAAATATGCCAAGAGCTTCTGCACTGAGCAGGAACTGGTGTATCATTTATCATGTGACCACACGTAGCAGTTTAAAAGCATACGCTTAACATGATCAGAAGATTCAGCATTTATCCTGCATTAGGAACGCATTTGTTTTGTCAAGTTTAATGTTTTTATTAATGATGGGGATAATCTGTGATAAATGACTGCAGGCTGTGGTTTCAAACAGACTATCGTGTTCATGTAATCTCTTTGTTAGTTGAGATAAAAATGTTCAAGATACTGAAGGAAGTTTATGAAGAAAACCATCTAAGATGTGCAGAGTGTTTAAAAGAGCAATTTTAAAACAGGGGAACATCTTATTTTCAGATCAGATTTTTGCTGGTTTTCTAAAATTAACATTAAGCCATTTTTATGTTTTGTGGTCATATGAATGTAATGCATCTCCAGTAACACTTTTTTAAGAGAGAAATTTATCGCACATGTTTAAACTCTGCTTTAGACAACTGCAAGTTAAAATTCACAAATGGTACTGAGTTTTATTTCCACATTCGTAAAGCTTTATTGAATTTTCCACATCTAGTAGTGTATTTTCCCCCTTTTTTAACTAAAGAGTGAGCAGACCAACCTGCCTTTTTTGTGTATAAATGTTTAGAACAAATATTATTACAGTATATATGTTACATATGTGTATGTGTGTGTGTGATTTTAATTATTACATTCAGTTCAAGTTTTTTAAAATGCTCTTATACTCCAGACTAAATGAACCCTTAATAATATTCAATAACAATTTGTTGACCAACTGTATTCATATTATAATAATCATCTGAAAAGGATCAAGCCCAAAAGGTATTTGCTGATAAATATATTCTTTTTTTCACCTAATTTTGGGGTGGAAACATTCACCAGTTTACTCCTCAATGTCCACCATGTCCCGTCATGGAGGCGGCCAGGGTAACCCTGGACCTATGAGGTGTGAAATATCTGCCTCCATGCAGCACTGTAACCACACAAACTACAAGGTTTGACATTTTGTGCTTCCTGGGGTTCACTACTGTGTTAGCAGGTGTAACCGAACTAACCTTAACTAAGATCAATTTAAGAATTCTGAATTTTTTGATTGAGACCCGGATCAGTTTTTATTTGTTTCAGGAGTTCATTGTAATCGGAAAAAAGGAAATTTGTGGGAAAACATGGACTTTTTGTGAGGTCGCCTGATTTGTATTTAAATACGTGAAAATACTTTATATTCTCTAAGGCACTTTCTGCGTCCTATGTCAATAAATAAATATATAAATGATAAATAAATAAATGAATAAAGCATGCTATGAATAAAATATGGTTTAATTAATGCCTGCTATAAAATCAAAAAATAATGTTATTATTTACCAGATCTAGAGAACTTTAGTCTGGTGTTATAATCAAATGTGATGATAGAGGATTTGTTATTATTTTGGTGGATATTTATTATTAATCTTATTTTACAAAAAACAATTTCTTTTAGTTGTTTGTGCTGCTTTCTACAGCACACACTCTGTGTCAAAGAATATCCTCCTGCTGCAGCTGTTAACTTGAATTAAAATGAAAGACAGTCAAACATGACATTTTCTATCATTATCACTTTAGTGATCCTGTTTCTTTTTTTAGTACTGAATTAACAAGGTTAATTAACAACTTATTAACAATTCAGCATTGTTTTTTTCCTATTAAAAACGTGTGCATGTAAATACATACATTTACTTTAAGAAGTTGTCTTTGAACCAAACACTTGCTCAGGGAATGATGATGTTTCCTTTAAATCTCTTCTAATAATGAACCGCTCTGATTGTAGTTTAAACCGTCCTGTTTGAATCCTTGAGGAGTTGTAAAGCTCAGACCAAGCCAAACCAAGGCCTCTTGGTTGGACTGTTTTGTCAGAAGTGGTACAAAATAGAAACAAGCTATTTCATTCATGTAGTTTAAAGTCACTTTAGTTTTAAAATCTAAACATAAATAAGAAAAGTTTATGAATCTTTTATTTATTCAAAGCTATAGCATTTTTCTTTAAAGACCCACTCCGATCATCTTTTGATCTTTTGTAAAGGCGTTTCCAGTGGTCTAGCTATTTATAATCATCAAATGCAAAAAATGCCACAAAAACAAGTTAAAAACATGATTTCAGTGGAATGGGTCTTTAAAGCCGAAGAGCCACAATAGAGGAATAAAAGAGAACAACAAGAGCCTCAGGTTGTAGACCCCTGTTCCATCTAGATCATTACTACAGATTTTTTCTGTATTAAAATGATTCTAAAAAATGTATTAGTTTAATTTAGGCAGGTTGTGAGTTTGCTGGTCATTAGGACTTTTCAAACTGAAGGGAAACAGAAGTATTGTTGATTAAATCACTGTAAGCAATAATTCTCCTCTGTCATTTGTGGAACAGTAGAGGACTTCTGAAGACTAGTTCACATGATGACAGAGAGACATTCAATAGCTCATTGAGAGAGAGAGAGCACGAAGGCATGAGTCAGACAGAGAAGTTGAGACGACAAGAAGAAAAAGAAGGAGCGAGGGAAGAAAAGAAGGGTGGGAGCAGAGCTGGAGTCTGGTTGAGCGCTGCTCCTGTGGCCAGATGTGAGGCTCGGCAGACCCTTCAGCTCCTCCTCAGCAGGATTCTGCCTGGATCTTTACCTTCTCAGTCGAGACGCTTTGGATTTATACATACAGGTGAAAATGTACGAGCGACACAAGAGGAGGTACAGTCTGTGTGCCAAAGAGGAGAGAGCTGTAGACGTGGTTTTGATCAAGGTAGGCTACTTTTTCTGCACTTTGGAAGTAACGAAGCAAAGTTGTTTGGTGTGATAATACAGCCAGCGCCACAGTAATAACAGTTATTGAGCAGAGGCTGGGAAAACAGACTCCAGACAGATAAAATATAATGTCAGAAGCAATAAAAGAAAGATTAAAAATACGGGAGCGGGACTTCATCCATAAACGTAGGAAGTCAAAGATCGTTATGGAATTATTTCATGAAATTAAGTCCATTAAATAAATGGAGGGTCGTAAAGTGATTTAGCAGCTTAAATTTCTCACACTTATCCATAAAAGCTCCTAAAGGATAGGGATATTTTTTTAAATGCTAATTTTTCAGGAGGGTCATAAATTTGCTCAAGCGTCCGAGTCGCTCCTCAGGTTTGTTTCCATGGCTCTCACCGTGTTTCCCCCCGGGGATGATTGCATGGTTGTTGATAGCGGCCCTCCAGACACAGAGTACTGATTAGTTCGGGGTGGAGTGTGGTTTTCTGAATGTACACGGCTGCATGGGTATGCGCTCTGTCACGCCGCCACACATGCCTGCCATCTGTCCATCTCTGTGGAGCGGCTGTATATCAAAGTTAATGAGGCTCGCACTGTTAAAGGTCTTCCTGGGGTTGTTTGGTCAGCATGTTTGGAAACTCTACAAGTGAATCCGAATGCTCTGAATATGTCTGATCCCAACGCCGGCTTTTTCACCTCAAAGAGTTTCTCAAAAAGATTTTTGTGAAACCATTTGAAGCCTGCGCTCTTCGGATTCTCCCTAAATGGGATCTTTGTAGCGCCCAAAGTGGCGCTATTTAAAGCTGAAATGCCACTTTCCCCTTTTCTGCTCATACAGAGCCTTTTCTGACATATTTTCCACTGAGTTTCGTCTGGCTGCTGTGCAGCTGCTGGTCCCATTCACTGCTGATTGAAAAGTCCAGCACCACTCAGGATTAATAATAGCTCAATTTCACTCCGTAAAGACAGTAATTAAAGTCACGCAGCTAGTTGGATGACATGTTACTGACAATCAAATCAGACTGGAACAGAAATCCGTTCTGCCTCGGCATCTGCTTTTTTTTCTTCACAAGTGGGTCAACAACCGGTTTTCCATTTGTTTTTGTCAAAACACTGGTCCAAATGTGGAAGGTTTCAGCAGCTGTGGCCAGATTTACTTCTCTAGTCCCTGATCTCACAGTTAAGTTTGACAATCACTTCAGCTGTTTCCAATGATGTAGGAAATGTGTCACATTTCATTCAATGTAACCTTACAGTTTCAAAGAGGTTCTTTTTTTGCTTTTAAATTGTTGGGTTAAAAAAAGCAAGACAAAAATTATGACATATTTGTGATACTTGTTGGAATTAATCCTTGTTTAGAATGTTGTATTCAGTTTAGTGGAGCTTCACCTTTATTTGTGTTTATTTATACATGTTCACCAACAGGCCAAAACCCAATTCACACACAAATCACGGAATGTTCATATAAAATATCCAGAAAAAATATAATGAAGCAGTGAATGTACTAAAATAGCATAAAATAAAGCAGAAATTCATTATTTCGAATTTTCACATTCATATTGTTTTTTGTTTTGATTTTAGAAAAATACACTTTTATTTTGTCTCTCTTTACACATTCAATCTTTGTTAAAAATGTAAAAAAAACTGACAAAACTGCTACTCAATAATTAGATTTTTTGGACTGCTTCAGGTTTTTATTGTGGAATTATTGTGTAATATCATGAAAAACATCTTTAAGAGATGTTGCTGGGTTTGTATTAAGAATAAAGATACCATTGCTACAAAAAGGGTACATTTTTAGAGCAAATTGTGCAGTATTAAAAACAATGATCAAAACGCCTCAACAAACCAAAAAAAGTTTTTGCGGAAGTGAAGCAAAAAGAATAATACCTGTCTTCGAGTCAGTTCCGCTTTACTCCAGAGAAATGACGAGGATGAGCGTGAGAGGAGAGGCAGAGGAGAAAATGAGAGGGATGCAGTGGTGTGGGAAAAGGCAGAGCCGGCCTAACGGTTTCCTAAGGCCCCAGATGGAAACTGGCATTAGGCCAAATGACTTCATTCCAACCAGCGTTTCACGTCCCAGCATCTCTCCTGGCCTGGAGTCACAAAACACTTCATCACTGCACTCGGAGTGAAAAGCTGCAACAATTTTAGCCAACATCGCCGTGTAAATGTGTGCAAACCACCCCAGTCAAGAGTCCTGCTCTTATCGTGAAGGAGAACTTAAAGTCAACCACTCAGGCAGGAATCTGTGTTTCTCTTGTGCATCAATAACCTAATCAAAACATGATTGTAGACCACACTGATGTTTCAAATGCTTAAACAAAAGAGATGTCCCACAATCTAGTTATTGACCAGAGCTGGAGCATTACGTGTCTCATGAGCTCAAAAACTGTGTTTTCTTCTAGCAGTGAAGTAATGAGATTTCTCCATGTCAGCTGATGGGTCAAATTTAACCACTGTGCTCTGCGCCAACTACACATCAGGAAGAAGAAATTATCTGTCTGTTCAGACATCCACTGTAGTCTTGGCCATCTGATGAGGACCAACACTCATCACCAATTCATTGATTGGGCCAACCCAGCGGTGGGTTTCTGCCATTTTTCCAGAACCCACCAATCTGGATGTGGTTACTACTTATAGGGATGCGCTGAGACTTATTACAAACCACAAAACTTAAAATCATTCATGATTTTTTTTCCGTTGTCCTTATTGTCCATTTCCATATATTTATATCATACATAAATATATATCTCAACAAGGGGAAGAGAGTCCAAACTTCTTATAAACTACTCCTAAAGTACAAACTGGCTTTGCAGCCATAATCGAAAGGATTGATCTTTTCTAATTAATTAAATCACTAAATCTAAAGGAACTCAACTCCTTCTCTGCAGGATTCTGCATCAGTTTATGTGTAGGCCAGCTTTCAGAGTCTCCACTCATTTTCTCATAGTGCATCTCTTCTTTTTTTAAACGTTAAATCGTGTTGCTTTGAGCAGTTTGGCCCTCTTACAGCAGAAGAGCATTTCCAGGGTTCTCTTAAAGCGGCTGCATCTGCAGGCCTGTAGTCTCAAGCATAGAAACGCCTGCAGTTTTCATACCTGGCTGGTAACAGTCATCCTGTCAGCCATAGCATCCTTCAAGCTGCAGAGCCTCCATGGCTGCATGCCTGTTCTGAGACGAGGCTTCAGTCCAAGGCCCGCATGGCCCTCCAGCACACACACTGGCAGACATACACACTAGCGCATCTTTTATTTTTAAACCAGATGTGTTTTCGCTAGGTAAAGTTTAAAATCCCCCAACACTTCAAATATGCAATAGGCCGCGCCAGATCTGGGCTGCCAGCTTTCGGAAGCGGTGAGTGTTCTGCAGGCCTCATCATCTCACATCTTGTGTTCTTTGAACTCAACATACAGACCTCTGAAAACCCTCAAAACTTTGTCCTGTTTGTCTCTTTGTTTATGGCATTAGAAAAAGCACGCTTCTCATAACGTTCAGTTACTTCTAATCATTGACAGTGTCTGAGAACTGGATCGGGTGAGTGTGACGTCACCCATAGAAAATGCAGTTTTTCTGGCTTCAACATAATGAAGTCAATTCAGTTTCCTTTTTTTTTCCAAAATGACCTGGCTGCAGTCATCACCCTAACAGTTACTTTTTTTTCCCCAATTTAAGCTTTAATAAAAGTTTTTCTACAATTCTGAATGCAAATTTGGTTAAAGTTTGGGATAGGGAAAGAGTAAATTGTATCATTTCCGCCTCCGGCCAATGATATCGAGGAGCCTCTTATCCGCGGCCAGATCCCTCTCTCTTCTTTTTTTGCAGTATGTACGTCGCCATGTTGCAAGCGGAAAACGTCAGAACGCAGTAATTGGTTCCAAGTCATAATTTCTGTGGCAACTACTCTCTCTTCAAAGCCGACACGATCTGTCAATCAAATTCTTTGAATGTTTGATGTGAGGTCGAATACTGTTATTGACGCATCTGGTTGACCAGTTTACTACGTGAATAATGAAGAGGATTATCAAGAAGGTGTTAATAAAATGGTATCAGAGCAAGAATTGAATGAGTAACAGCCGTTTATTTCTTTATAGAAGTCTTTGGGATTTTGGCTTCTTGGAACCAGCTGGTATTGCGTGTTTGAAACACCACGGGGGAGGGGTCACTCAGTCCAGTTCTCAACTACAGTCAATGGTTTTACATCACATCTAAAAGCTTTTTCCAATAGGTTTTTATTTAGTATTTTATTTGTCTGTTCCTGATTCACAGCAATTTGAATAAAGACATACTCATAAATACAATTTTAGGTCTAAGCCAGCAGGTATTTTGTATTTAGAATGCCACTCAGTCCAGTTCTCACATAGTCAACGGTCAGAATCACTACGCTACACTGTTACGCTTTTTTCCCCCCATTGTTTGAACAACTTTTACTCCAATTTCATTTGCATTCTCTTAATCTTGATTTGTTTAGCAGTTGCCAACATTAACTTCCATGTGTAATTGGCATTTTCACCACGACTTCCCTTTTCTTGCTTTGACCTGCTTTGCTGTGTATTCAGCAGCAAAGAGCTCGACCCGACGTTGCACGCACCAATAAAACTCATCAAACCACTTTGGCTCCGTTTTTTGGGCTTTAATTTCAAATGTGTTCACAGTCCTTCGTTTCCCAGGTTCTGCCGTCACCCTTTTGCTCCGAGGTCGGTGAATGAAGCTTTTTGTAATTTGTAACAATCACTGTTAGCTGCTTTACCCTTCAGCAGAGCGCGTGCACGCCTCCACCGCCTCTGTGTGTGTGTTTTGTCAGCGCTGGCGCCCTCTGCGACCAGCTAATCTTTCCTCGTCAGCGTGTTTGTTCTCTCTCAGCGGGCCCTGTTTGATATCTGAACACAGCTGTGAGAAAAGAAGAAGTGTGTTGTGTGTCTGTGTGTGTGGAGGGGGTGGTGTTGTGTGTGTGCGAGACTTGATGAGGGGGAAAAGGCAACACAAGAGTTTGTCCTGTGGGCTCATGCATGGCACTCTGTTGGCTGGAACGCGGTGCCTGGACTGGGATCCAGTTGGTGTGCGAGGATTTGTCTGTGTTTTTGCAGGAACGTGAAAATATGGCGACACTGAGTCACCGGGCGCTCCCAGACCTGGACAACAGAGCTCTGTGTTTCTGTGGGTCAGCGCCGGGGGAGCTCGGGGTTAGTTTCTTAAAACCCCTCATGAGTTGACCTTGTCTCTGGTTTGGACTCTCTCATCCGGTCTCGTGATGCTGCATTGCATTAGGTCATGCCTTTTCTGTTTGGTGTCTCATAGATCTGCTTTTCCTTTGTTTTTATTTGTGGCATTGCCTGTTTTATTTTTTAGCTTTTTTCTTATAGTCTGTAACTTAAAATGATTATTAGGAAGTACTCACAGAACGTGAAAAGTCATTATAAAGGATGACCTTGAGTTACGGTTGCTAAAATGTCAAACATTGCAGTAATGTTGGCCATAAAAAACTACAACTAAAAGTCTTTAAAATGACAAATGAACCACTTTATGTTTTACCTTTAAACATAAGCTGAGCTGACATTTTCTTGATCTGATATAAGCATTCAGCTCAAAGGTGTTAGTCATTAGGACTTCGGTGTTGCTGTCGTTAGTAAGACAGACAATGCTTTACAAAGGGTATTTTTTTGTGATGGTTGTTTCTGGTGCTTTATTTATTTAAACATGGGAACTTGGACTTCAGTCAAATCAAAAGAGATCTCAAAAGGATTTAGATTTTCCTGTTAAAAAGCTAATATTTAAAGCAAAAATTGGATACAAGCTGAAAATAATAAACATCAGAACAAATAGTTTAGATGTCCCTTCTAACATCACAGTGTCGCTACAGACAATTTGTGCACACTCTACATATGTCATTTTGATCTATCTTTATACATGCGTGATGTACATAATGCATTAATGTCTATTTCGTTTGTCATTCATTGATGTGCACAGATGTCTGTTGAGGGTTTTGGCCAACGGGTTGAACACAGCTTATGCTATTAGTTTGTACATTATATGTACATTTAATGCAATTGTGCGTGATTTTTTGCAAGGTGAAAACGGCAATTTGTGGCTTTCCACGACCGTTACAGGTATGTCCACAAATGTCTAACGGACTTTTTACGCATGTATCACCGATGTATAACTTTTATATTGCGTATAAGCCACAACATTTCATGTTCAACATACAACTTTTTTCACTTCCTCCACGTATATTCACGTATGACTAGTTTTTAACCGTGCAATATGCACAAATTGTACGTAGCGGCAGCGTGACACGGCCTTAAGCAGCAGAAACTCTTATGAATCATCCCACTTTTACACAGTTATTTTCCTATTTCTGTTTTTCAAATAATCTTAAATAAATTCTGCTAAGTCAATGCAGTTTGCAAGTCTAGCTGTTTTAGTAAAGTAAATATGTAGGTTTTCCTTCTACTTAATTGATTATAATCTTTAATTCCTTTAATCGAATGAAATCTATTAGTAATAAGAGGCAATATATCAACATGCTTTTGTTTTTTACTCTACAGATGTGTTGATCCTTTGTATAATTTATTTGGTTTATCACTTTTTGCCGGGTTTAGCTTATTGAAATTGGAGGTTTTTAAAATTTCTAAATCTTAAAACCATCTCCTTTAAAAACACACTTAAAAAAAATATATTTTTTTTCTATTGTTTTTAGCATATTGTTTGCAACATTTCTCTCAAGATGAAGGACATATATAAATAAAATTAAGATTTAAACTGCATTTTGGAATATTTCTTTATTCAAACCATGGTAAATCAGGAGCCTAAAAAAACGCCATTGGCAAACGCTTTTAGTTGTTACATAAATCTACAAACGGCGGACCGCAAGCTCTAGGCTCCACTCCATTTTAATGCATCCACTTGTAGACGATCAGATCCATGTATGTCGTTGTTTTCCTCGTCCGAGTTGGTATCTGGCTCAAACCTGTACGGCTGGATTGCTCCAATATGTCTTGCCATTTTTCTTGCACCGTTAATGATGGGAGGGGCTGTAAGCTAGCTAACGCTTTGAAAAAGATGATCAAAATGGGACTTTAATCAGTTTTTAAAAAGTCAAAAGCAAAGACAATTGACTTTTCCTGTTTCCAGAGTAAATGCATGCAGGACAAACTGTTTGCAGCCTTGGTTTCTTCCATCTCTGAATTACTTTAGCTCCTGTGATGATCTCCAGGACTGGTTTTAGTTTCTGCTCAACAGAAAACAACTTTAAACTTATTATATTTCAGCTTGTAACCTTCAGGTTCTGCTGAAAACTACATTTGAATTACAGAATAATCATTTGTTTATTCTTCTTTTACGTTTTACAGTTGAAAGGGTATTGTGGAAACTTACTGATCTGAGCCATCTTTTAATCTGAGCTTACTGAGAAGAATTAAGAAGGAAATGAACAGTGTAACGTCAGGAATAAAGTACAAAGGAGGAGGGATCATGGCTACTGGAAGGAAGGAGCTGTTTGCTCGGCATTTATCAGATTTACAGGCCTGCTTTTAAAACCTGTAATGCCTGTTTTTGTTTGTTTGTGCTCAAAAAGATGGCTTTTTTACCCCAGCAAGCCTCTTTTACCATTGAAGCTGTATGTGTGCGATCTGTTGAAAGTCAGAGAACGTCATCATTGTCTTCAGGACGTTGATAAAGTTCAGGGTAAAGGAGGATCTTGTTTGACAACTGTCTGATTTCTTTAGTTTTTACCCAACTGTTCAGGTTTTGCCTGTGAGGAGGAACTGCCTGTGGCTTAGTGACACACAGCTGTTGTATAGTAACGCAGACCACAGACGAAGCTAAGCCACAATGTTGTGTATTCACTACTAACCACAGATCTGTGACAGGCGGTGTGTTTGAGTTAGCGTCAGTGTGACTGCTCAGGGGCTCAGAGTAGACAAAAGTATGGTCTTTCCAGGCACTTCCTCTGGGGCACAGATACAGCCCCGTTGCAGTGACTAAATCCCACCAATAGCCTTTAAGACAAGCGTTATGGAGGGTGTCTTATTGTTACCTCCCATCCTGTGCACAGGAGCAGCACTTCCTAGCTGACACGCTGGTCGGCACCATCATTTCTTTGCGGTGGCGATCACATGTCGGTGAGACTGATTCAGTGTCTTCCTGTTTCTCTGCAGATCCACCGAGACAGAGAGGCGTCATTCCAGCAGCCCTGGACCACTCAACACTCAGGTAAGAACCCCACTGACCGCTCGCTATGTTTGGGATTTGAAAGACTGATTTTGATAACATCAGTGTGTGTGCTGCATGTTATTGTAGCTTCTGGAGTGAGACCTTATTTCCTTTCTGGTCATTTCTGCCACAGCTTTTCTTTCGGAGGTTCTTGCGCCTGAAAGCTGTTTAGCTCTAATAACAGTGAACTGATGTTTGGCCTTGTGGATTCTTAGTCAGTTTTCTTTGGCACAAAGTAAAGTCACTTACATTGTTTATGCTCCAGCAATCGAGCAGTGGTTTTTAGTTGTTGGATCTTGGCCTGTAAATCAGCTGTCATGCTTCTAGAGGAAACAGTTTGTGGAACACCACTTTTTTGGGCCTTTTTGACGTCAACGATTGGCGAATATTCTGTTGTATACAGAAGTGATGATTACAAATTGGTCTGTGGCTCTCATTTATCTTAAAATGTTCAGACCCTTGATAGCTCAAAAGCATTAGTTTAGATAGTAGATGGTTGATGAACATTTTTTATTTCCACTTGGATGTTTCAATGAAAGTTCACAAACTTTGTAACTCTATGAAAGAGCAAATGGATGACGGCTTGGCCCACCATTGTATGCTTTAAAAGTTCTTTTTTGATTGAATTTCCTCTGACAAACAGGTACAGAAAAGTAGTGGTTAGCGCTCTCCTTACAGCGAGAAGGCCCAGCTGGGTCTTTTCTGTGGCGTTTGCACGTTCTCCTCACGCATGAGGGGGTTTTCTCCTCAGAGTCATGGCGAGCAGTTGACCATGTCTATCCAGGTTCAGCAGATCACAAAACTCACGGTTCAGATCATGTCATGGTTTTAGAGTCACGGTTCAAATAATTTTTTGGATTACTAAAAAAAAAGGATAAAATTAATACAATTAACTACAATTAATCTTTGGAAAGGCTTTAAAACATTTATGTAATAAAACATATCTAAAGCATCTCACAAATATATATCACATCAAAACCTTTGCTCATTTATGAAAACAATCTTTGAACTCAAAATATTCCGTTTTATATAGTACCTATAGTATAAGCACTTGAGTTGCCCAAATAAACAAAGTACATTATGGTACATGTTGAAAAAAGGTAAGAGAGAAGCGGTGGATGTCAGAATTTACAACTTATTTTTTTTTATTTTGTCGTTTCATTGTTTGTTGTGGGAGTCAGGGGGGGTGTTCATGTACTTCTAATCCACAGCATATGTAACTGTTTGTCTATAGACGTTTTACCTTGTTGGATGTGTCCTACATGCAGATGTGGATAAGTGTGGAATTATGTTGAGTGTGGCTTGCTGTGATGCTAAAGCAGCAGGAGACAAAGCAGCAGCTTCATTAAAATCTGGTCACTAATGTTTAGACACGTCTGCACTGTGAGGTAGCTTTTAAATGAACTGATGAATAAACTGCAGCAAAACATAAAATGAATGAATTCCATTAATCTGATTCCAGCCTTACAGAACTTCATGGGAATGTGTTCCTCTGTAACAGGGATGGTGTATTAAATATTCTCCAAACGTTTCTAAAGCTGTTGTTGTCATTCAGTTTGGAAAACTGTTTGCGTCCCTCATGTTAAAACCTGGTAGGGATTTTAAT
This sequence comes from Oryzias celebensis, assembly GCA_014656515.1. Lineage (NCBI taxonomy): Eukaryota > Metazoa > Chordata > Actinopteri > Beloniformes > Adrianichthyidae > Oryzias > Oryzias celebensis. The sequence continues at coordinate 5,220,055 of BNCR01000003.1, forward strand.
GTTTTAAAAAGCTGACAGTCAAAGTGGATTTGACGTTACTTTTCACTACATTTGTATTTTGTATTGCCGCAGCGCAGCAGAAAAAAGGGATTGATCCTCATGAAATGACCTGCAGGGAAGAAAAAAAAAATAAGTTAAGCTTGGGACAATTCACCTTTTATCTGTGCAGGAACACAAATGACACAAGTCTTTCTGAAAGAGTAAAAAAATGCTTTGAATGGATGACATAAAGAAAGACGTTCAAAAAGAAAGAACAATGTAGGAAAAAGAAAAAGGGTGTCAAGTGGAAGGGAGGGAATAGGTGGGATTTCCTCCGTACAGTAGCAGCTGGCTGACATCACTTCCTTTCTGGTTGGATATCTCTTCCTCTGTCTTTCTTTTGCTCTGAGTTTGGTGGGTTTGGCAGGACGCGTAAATCTAATCAATTATCTCTGACTCAGAATGGGATTCACCGCAGTTATTAGTGAAACAAAGAACACACAACTGCTTCTGATTATACTCTCTGTACCTTTACACCCTTTGGAAACAATACACTAAAGTAAAAAAAAGGATCAAAAATCCCAAGTGTTCACTTTCATAGAGGCTGGGTTGGAAAGTAGAAATTGAAACATTTCTGCCATGTCAGTTCATGGCCTTCTCAGACATTGAATTAGAAAATTCCTATTTGCTCTAATATATAAAAAAAAACATTCTAACAGTCTGGTTTCAAATCACATTCAACACACTTCACAATGGATTCATTAGGTGGCTGGTTACTAAACCAAGTCTGGCCCATAACAGACCAATGGGTCACCTGACCAGAGGGTTTATTCACCTCTCAAAGCCTCTGTCCAGACCAACTGACTTTTCCACTCTGAAGACTCACCTTCTTCAACCATTCTGAAAGTCTTGTGACATCATTCTTCAGCTAGTGTTGATGCAGTGTAGGGGAACTCTGAATGACCCCTTACCCACATGATATCTCCCGTCCAGGGGGATTTCCATTTGCCTATATTAGATCAAAAACTTCCTTCTATGACAACAGATTTCTGTTCTCTTGCTTTGATTCATCAGAAACACATTCACGACAATCATGCTTCACATTTCAAAGACACTCTTTTTTTTTGTTATTTTTTGTTATTTTTTTTGGTATTATTATTGAGAGACTTGTTGGTTAAAAACATTTTTCTCAAAATTATTGGAATCTGTAAATCTGCAGCGATGCTAAAATGAAATATAACCAGTATTATATTTATATTATAATTATTTATTTAAAAACATAAAAAGCAGCAACGTTTTGTTACACTTGAGGCTGTGTTCTAAGTTGCAGCTTTATTAACTCCCCAAATTAAAACACAACATTAGTTTAGTCTCTGTTGTTTTCATGCATCGCCTTTAGTTTCTGCTGCCAAAGATCATATTTGCAGCTTTTTCCATAAGTCTAAACTGCATTTGATCATCTTGCAATCAAAAACACTCTTAAAAAGCATGCACACTAAAACGCCTTTTAAGTGTTTAAGTGTTTTTCTTCCCACGTTGCTTACTTCCTGCCAGTCACCTGCACCATGTCCATTTGCCGCGTGGGGGTGTGAATTTAAATGATATGATCTTTTTTTTTTCTTTCTAAAGTCAAGCGATAGATCATTGAGGAGAAACTCTGTATCAGATGTACTGCATTTTGTGAACAACAGACCACATTGCAGTTCAATTTCTGTCTCATTCTTTTGCCCAATAATAAAACAGGAAAGAAATATTAAAGATTACATTTCAAGAAACCTTGAGGTAGAAGTTAAAAAGACCCGTTCTAATGGGAATTTTTTTTAAAAAGTGCTTTTGTTTCGGCTGTATCATCCAGTCAAACTCGGCACGGTCAAACTCTCAGAGAGAAATCAATATTTAAGGTAAACTTCTTTCATTCGTAATGCTGAAAACCACTGTTGGCCAAGCATGACCTTTAGGCCCTGAGGCAGGGCTACATGAGAAGCTGTTATGCCAGTGTGCTCATGTTGTTACATAGCCTCAGGAACTCCTTGGAAAACTAGCCATATTCAACCTGAACCTCATAACTGACAATTTTTCACACAAAAGAAAACCCAGAGACATTCCGTGCACAAAAGGAACCAAGTTGTTTTGGTCAAGCGTGTCTTAGATGGACATGTCTTCTGTGTCTCTGTGGATCAGTTTGAAAGTGTCATAAAGCTGTAGTCACATGCACCCGGATGGGGGGTTGACCCACAAGTGAACAAAAAATGTGTGAATATTTTTGCTCGATGGGTTCACCCTTGAAAACTTGTGTGTGCCCATTATAGGTTGGCATTTTTTTTTTTTTGCACCCAGACAGCCTGTATCTAGCCCTAAGGACAGTTGTGACCAGGGTTTTAGTACCTAACGGTCTTTAAACATTAGCTGATCATTGACTGCACTGATTAGACATATAGTTTCAAACCATCAGACACAGTGTTCAGAGGCCGCTGACTTACAACTTTCTCCCATAATGGATATCTCAAATAAGATAATAAAGAAAATAATGGAAAAACTTTGCTCAAAATGGAAGAACATATTTGACAGCAAGTCTTCACTTAAAAAACCAAAGAGAACTAAAAGAAAACCATGATACCAGCACAGATTTTCTTGTGTGTACAGAACACATGTTTTTAGACTTGGGACAAACCTGGACAAGCGGAGTTACACCCTATTATTCTTTTCAAGACCAAAATTGATAGTTTGGGAGTCTTTGATTGTTTTTTTTGAGGCTATGTTTACCATGCTGATGTTCCAGGATATTTCATCTATTATGGAACCACTGTTTTTTTGGCCCAGTTTAGTCCAGTAACCTTCTTTCATAAACTCTTTAAACAGATTCTTTCATGTTGAAATTTTGGAAGTAATGACTAGAGCCTCTTGAACAGGTTTCACACACAATTTAGTACTCCATTTGTTTAACAGTTCGCAATAGTTGGTTGAATCTGTCAATGGGTGTGTAACCCAGAAAATTGATTGCAGATGGCCGACCTAAAGCTGATTCTGACAGGATTTCGGCCTTTTACAGTTGTCACAGCAACTGAAAATAAACAAAACAAAACACAAGATGTGCTCTGTATACTTACCATCACTCAGCGCATTCAGCAAAAATGTGGTTTCTCAGCTTTAGGATTCTGGGGAAACTTTTTAGGGTGCAAGTTGCATAACTATGGAAATTTGGTTCTAAGAAAAGCAACAAGTGACTGTTGTTTTTTCACTATAGTTTTCAGCTAAAAAATGTTGTTTATTGCAGATAAAATTCTGTTAGAGCAGGTAAAACTGAAAGTAAACCACCCATCAGTCTTAAAATTAGTTAGATATTTTAGCAGACAGCCTTTCATAAAGCTTTTTTTTATTAAAACAATGAAAATACTTCAACTTTTCGAGTGAAAATGAATTTTATTTGTTCCTAACAAACCAAACGAGTGGAAATATGTCCAGGTGTGTCTCTTTCACTCCAGATATGACACTCACTTGACCTCCAGCATAGACCAGCATTTGAGCTGCTTTTTAAAAACAAGTATCTCAGTTTATGCACAGGTATATAGTTTTGTGATTCGGCTTCAGTGTGAATGTAGCAGAGAAAAAACAGGGGTTAACAAAAGCTAAAACAAATGTGCATCATACCAGAGTTCATTTCCCTGATACAAATGTTCAGTCTGAATACACCCAAGCTGACCCTGGTCCAGGACCAGGAACCAATCTCATACCCATCTTTCGAGGTAGTCTTGGTTAGTTTCCAATTGGACTGAGCTTGGGGTCGCTCCAAGTTTTCTCAGTCTGAATGGGCTCTGTGCTCGGAGCAGAACAACTGAACCAAAATGGCCACCGTAGCCGGGCATTATGGGATGGAAACAGAGTAGGAAGGAAGCCGCAGAGAAACATGAAGCAACTCATTAAAATGTGGTCGGATAAATGCAGACGCAGTAAGACAACTTTTAACGTGGTACACATTGCTTCTTACACTGTTTTCCTGACGATCTAACACCTATCAGGCAACCTTCTTAGTCATCGTCTCCTCTGTAACCACCTTACAGCATGCCTCCACTCTACCAAAAAAGCAGTAAAAAGTGTACAGAATTTCATAATTGCTGAGTGAAAAATGAAGTTTGAACAAGTGTCCAGTAGAGAGTCCAGTAGACGGCAGTCTGAATACAGACCAAACACAAGGTTCAGGACTTAATCCAGACCAAACTCAGCGGACTCTGACTGGGCCAACTGACTTTTCCGGTCCGAACACACCCCAAGTATCATACTCAGTTGCACAGTATATTTTAGAATGTTGCTAAAATACTTGATGAAATCATCATTCACAAAAACAGAATGTCTAAATTGTCTGTTGGTTGTGAGTTTCTTGCAAATTTGTCTCACATTTCCTATACTTTCTCCTCCACTTTATCTAAATTAAGAAAATAAAAGATTTCCTGACAGATTTTTAAAAAACATTCACCAATTGTTGAGCAAGGCAAATTTTATGATGTTGTGTTCTTAACTTGTTGAAAGCAGTTAGACGTGAGGGTTATGGGGTGTCACTACTTCGAACAGAATATTTGTTCATCTAACAATTGGCATGTAAGGCGACACAATGGCAAGTTTTAGTCTGGACAAAACAGTACAGCAGTTTACACGACTGTGGAGCCACTTCATCTAAACTGCTTCTAATTTAATGCAAAGCCAACAGCTGGTGAGCGCTCAGTGACCCACTAATTCATCAGAGGCTTTTCCACCTGTTAGCTGGACCGTTTCTGTGTGCGACTCTGCTTGTGGGTTTGTTGGGGGGTCTGTTTATATCCGAGGGAGGAAGACAACTGTTAAAGCTCACAGCCCCCTGTTAGGTTTAGTGGACAGGTGCGAGTGTGTGACAAACACCCAGCATCCTCTTGTGTCACCGCCACCAGAGGAAGAGTCAAACGCTTTAAAAAAAAACAAAATAAAAAAAAAAAAAACACCTCAGTTAAGTTGAATGCAGCACTCAAGCCCACACATCTGCAGAGCCCATTTTTTTTGTCTCGTCACGCTGCAAATGGCAGACTGTGGTTAAACGTTCTTCTATAGAAAGGTGGCTAATTCATTGTACCTCTGTTTAATTGTGAAGTTGTGGCTCTATTCTAGATAGATAACAAGTTTTATCTGATTTTTTTTTTATAAAGGTTTATTGATGGTGTCCTGTTTTTGTCATCCTGACATTCAAAGATATTTTCATCCAATATTTACATTAAATGCAGCCTGTCACAACACTTCATTTATTTGGATAAAAGCAACACTCAGAAAGCTGAGAAAAGCTGTTCTGCGTTCTCCAGCAGTGAAAAAGCCTGTCTTAAGTGTGCATCTACTCCTTAGCTGTTTACAGAAAAAGAATAAGGTTTCCTTTTTTCATCATCGGATATTTAAGTGCTTTATTTTCTTCAGTTTTTCACAATTTGTGTCTTTGCAGGATGAATGCACAAACACGTTTACAAAAGCTACTTCCTCTTGCTCTCATGAGAGCAATGAGTAAAAAATATTCCTCTGAGAAAAAGAACAACATCCGCTTTTCGTCCGTCCAGAAATAGTCCTCCTCGTCCAAGCGCAAAAACGAACTTGCAGGCTGATCTCATCCAGTTGTTTCTGGCAGAAAGCTAAAGAAAGCACTTTGGTACAGACTTCATCTTTTGTTTAGCCTGAAATTAAATCTCCTTAAATGTACAAAAAATGTGACCCCTGTAGACCTAACTTTACAACAGATTGTTTATTTAAAAAAATAGGGAGATGAAAAGCGTTGGGCGGAAACCTAAAACCTGCATCCAGTGGGCTGCTGGTAAACACCTAAAGTGATTGAAGAGTGCTGGGAGTCGATGATAGGACTCCAAAGGGTTTGGAGTGTGAGGGATGTTTTGAAGTTGTCTGCATGTCTGTGATTCACTGGGGAAGTGGTGACTCAGGAACACAGCAGTGGGCTTGAGAACTGCCTGCTTTTCCTGCACCAGATAACTGTAGGCTGAGTGGAAAACACAGAAAACTGTTAGTGTGCCTCAAAGAGAGCGCCCAAACCACATTTTCAGTTATTTTCTTCAAATGAACTTGTTTCCTCGGAGCTTTCAAAACAGGCACACATGAGCGGGTTTCTCTTCAGCACAGACAACTTCTTTTAGGATGGTTGGCCATTGATCTGCCAGACTTTTCACACCTTCCCAGAGTCCCAACACACTTTTCACAGATGTCTGACACACCTGCTTAAACAGGTAAAGGGCGAATTTGTCAAAGTGGCAAGTTTCAGTTAAACAGCTAAAGGGTCTGCCTGAAATGATTTTCATATTAATTACCTGTCACCTGGAGGTTTTTCTAATTAAAATGTCAGAATCTGTTCTGCTGCTTCCTTTTCTGTCCCACGACACTCTCAGGGTGAACTTTGGCTCTTTCTGTCTCTTTCAGGATGCTCACCAGGTTCAGTGTTTCCCAGTTTGACCAGTAGAGCCAGCAGCTCCACCAGCTGTCCATCCTCTGCTCACAGAGACTCTGGCAGTGACATTGAAAGTCTTCTGAACGCAGAGTCTGGATACGACAGCGTCTTCAGAAAGGTCAGTATATCAGCACCACTTTAAACGGGATAGTTCGTCGCTAAAATGACATGTTCAAGTCCACCGAGTTTCCATGTGTGGCTGCATGCAGCTTCCTGCAGAGTGGATCTGCAGAGCAATCAATAAATGCATTTTAAATCAGAACAAATCTGTTCACATTGACTTAGCAGCAGAGTCCGTGTTGATGCAGGTTCTGGCTGCAGTCCAAGCGTCAAGTTCACCCACCAGCAGTGTACCTGTTTACAACCACCCAAGGATCATATGGTTAAGAGCTGCTGGATTTTGTGGTTTGAAAATCAGCATCCTAAGTCTAAGATGATGAAAACCTCTCTTAAAGCCTTAGTAACATGCACCAGTACATAATGTATATATGTCTATGGAACATGCACATGAAGAGGAGTGACCTTGGTGACCTTCCTCAGGATTGGGACAGAGAATGTGCAACAGGGGAGTCCCCTGTTAAGTCCCCTGTCCCCAGGGGACAGGGGACTTAAAATATGGTCCTGACAGCTCATATCCACATTTAAGGGCAGTTGTGACTAAAGCTTTATCATGTTTTATAATTGACTGCTTCACTCTGCTCAGTCTCTTCTGCCTATATGACTCTGATGAAAGTCTGGGGGAAGCTGAAGTCCTCAAGCCTTTCTGCATTAACCCCCCGGCTGTGTAAACACTTGGAAAATGCCCATGGTCCTGTGAAAGATGGATCGTGTATTTGCTCTAAACAGCTCTGAACATCCCGACTGTGCTGTCTGAAAGTGCCCTGTGTGATGCTGAGGGTTCGGACACTGCAAACAGAAAAAAATGGGTCATGAAGCTCACTGCCTTCGTTTAAAACAAAGAGACCAGAAACTGAATTCTGAAAGCAAGGATTAATGTCTCTGCTCGTCTTTGAGGAGAAAAAAAGCCTTTCTTCTGTGTGAGAAGCTGGTTCATAGCTGTAAAGGTTACTGCATTGATCCCACTAAGACTTGGGCCAACCATGGATGCGCCCTTGGGAGATAAATATAGAATTTTGAGGTGTATGAGATGAGCAAAATCCAAAATAAACCCGTAAAAGATGAAGAGTTTTAAAACTCCTCAGCTCCATGCTTTCCCCTGACTGAACTCAAACATTGACTGCAGTGGGTGTGAACCCTCCGTGCACACACAACCAAGCTCGGGCGTCCTCTCGCTCCCAGAGGAAGTTGTGTCCGCAGCATAAAGCAGATCTTTCTTTCCCAGCTCTCCAACAGAGGCTGCTCTATGTTCGGTGCTCACACTGCAGCTGCTTGCACAATAGGCCCAGTTAAAGCTCACACCTATGAATTAGCTCTGAATGCACATTTACAAAACTGTGTTTCTGTGCTGGAGCTCATTCCCACCAGTGCAGGTCAGAGGGTATTTTTTTCACCCATATGCTTTGTTTTCACAGCTTTATTCAGCGCTCATGTTGGTGTCAGAAAATCTCTCTTTTTGCATTTCCCACCAAACACTAAACATTGTTCTAATTATTTAAAGAAATGCTTTGTTGTTTGTGCATCTCATGCACATACAAATACATTGCATTCAGCAGCCCTGCCATCATGACTGTCTGTAAATAGACTTTGAAACGACTCCATGACTCAAACATCTGCCAAAGCGTTGTTTCTCCCCAGCGTTTATTGGTGTTGGTTATAATGCCAGCGCTGCTGTAAAGTGGCTTTGGCTCGTTATCCTTAAGCTCTGCCATTTGGTCCTCATTATGTGCCATTCCTGTGGGTTAGGCGGCTCTGCCATTCTTCTCTGAATTCATCTCATGCTTCGTTGAGGAAACGCTGATGTGATCGGCCAAACTGTTAAAAAAGAAAGAGAAGGATGTTTGAGTCTGTAGTCTTCCTTCCTTCACTGTTGTGCATGTTTATTAACAGACATGATAGAAAATCTGGGTTTTGTAGTTATTATTGTGGATTCTCTTATTTGTAAAATGGTGTATACTTGCATAGCGCTTCACTACCTTCACTACCTTTCTTGAAGGAGCAAAGCGCTTTACAATCACAGGCCCATTCAGTCACTGACTGTGACACACTGATGGCAGCTCCACTGCCAAACACTGGCACCAACCTAACCACCAGGAGCAATGTGAGGTTCAAGGACTCTTCATCTTATTTGTATTCAAGGTGGCAACCATTGAAAACATTGATTAAAAATCCAAACTTTGGTGTGAGATTTTATTTTTAGACCTTGGTGGGTTTTTTTTTTAATACAGTTAAGTTATGTTATCTTTAGCTAAAATAATAATTTAAAAAAACGGTGTCATTTTCTAGGAGTTATGGGCAGGACTGTTGGTGTGGAGCAACCCCGCCCCCTCTTCCCTCCTTCCCTTCTCGGTTGCTGAGATCTCAGAGTAGGGACCTTGTGGTCCGCCCAGCACATTTTCTATGTCATAAATAAGCTTTTTTTCAAACTGCACTTTCTTCTGCTCCTGATCCAAAAGAAATACCCAGAAATGCAATTTTAGGCTTAATTTTCTTTGTATATTTCCTTTGATGTGAGACAAATGCCATAAGAACATGTCAAAGACACCAAAAATGCAATTTTAATCAGGGTGGGTCAATAAAGAAATTTCTGCTGCATTGGATTTGGATGTCTGCAGAATGATGAAGCAGTGACAGTTGGAGACAGTGCAAGCGAGGTCTCCGTCTCTTGCTCCTCCACGGATGACACCACCAGCGTCGGTCCGTCCAGCTCCAGTCCGGAGGGCAGCCAGGGCCTGAGCTGCAGCTGGAGCCTAGAAGAGGCCGTCCAGACCGGGGCTTCGACCGCCTCAGGCTTCGACTGTTGTGGGAATATTGGAGGAGCCGGAGACGCTGAAGAGGAAGCGAAAGACCGGGTGACGGAGGTCCCGCGGCGCTCCTCCCTGTTGAGAAACAGCATCCGGTCACTGTCACCTCTTCGCCGCCACAGCTGGGGTCCAGGAAAGAACCACGGAGGAGAAGCTGAGATGAACCAGAGGAGGTTAGTGGGACAAGTTCCTACCAAGTCTTTATCGAACCAAGGATTTTTCATGTTATTGCAGATTAGACAGCTGCCAGTGACAGCTTTTAGAAGCTGATGTTATGATCTTACATCAGCGTTATTAGAGCTTCTCGTCCCTGTTCCCTGCACACCATGTTGAATGCTTCATCCTCCTGTTGTAAGCAGCTGTGTCACCATTTGTTTGGTGGCTTCAGGGAGGGACCACGAGTGTGCTTACTGATGCGAAGACTAAAAATCATCATTTGAACATATGGACTACATGTGCACAGGCACAGCTTTAGCTGTCACTGCCAAAGAACCTGACTAACAAGACTTCAACTCCAGTTATTCTTTCTCACTGACATAGGTAAATAAAATTTAAAAAAATATATCTATAGTTATTATTTTGCGCACAAAAAGTGTTATTTCAACAATACGGGTGAATGAGGCTACTTGTGCATAATTTTTAATGTTAAAAAAGTTTTTACAGAAAAACATCAGAGACGAACTGCTGTAGAGTCATACGTTTATTCTTTTAACATTCACAACTGAGGTCCTAATGGAGGCCTTTCTATGGGGTGAAATCAGGATCAGCTTAAAAAAGAAAGGAAAAAATGAAATGTAAACGTGAAAAAAAATTGAAAACCGTTTTTAAACTCGAAAGTACACACAAAAAACATGAAAGAAATGTAAAACTATAAAAAAAAAATTATATTTTAAGTTTGAAGCGCTATTCCGATACGTGACATGTCTTGGTGTCATATGTTTGCGGCAGGGCACAAACCGCTATAAATAAATATAGTTTTTTTTCTTCATGATCAATTTATAAATGACTGGCACTTTCATGAATTGAAAGAGACGCCATCCATACGTCAGTAGCAAACCATGTCCCTGATTGGCCAAACAGGTTTAGCTTTCAACGCGTGTTCAATGGAAATTGAAAGAGCAAAAATGGTCTTGAAAATTGAACATGAGTTTTGAATGTGAAAGCCAAAAGTGGGCGTTCACATAGACTTTTAACTGAAAGTGGTCACTTGAACGTACGCTTCCGAGGGCGGTGTGAACGTAGGTTCACATTTCAAGTGCTCCTCCTACTTCCTTTGCACCACTGAGGCAGCAGTTGGGTTCAAGCTGTGGCCGAAAGGATGAGCTGTTTATCTGGGCATCCAGAGATCGATGTTGTTTTCATCCAGCTGACCTCACTGCTGCCCCAAACTGCATCTGAATGGAAACAGAAATGGCGGGTTTGGAGAAAAATGCTTGGCTCTGAAATTCGAGACAAACGGATGTCTCAGCTCATAAACAAGAAGAGCATACCTGCAATGTTAAACGAATAGGTTATTAATGTCAGCTGAGGTTTCTTCTAACCCAGAGAATGGATTAACATGGATTAACACAACAATTCATGTTGTGTTGGTGAAATAAAGAGCCTTATTTTAAGTAGCAAAAACATAAATATTGGAAAAACTGATCATAAAATGCTCATTAATCAGGAAAAACTCAGTAATGAAATAACTGTCTTTTGTCATGCTATAAATACAAACAGTATGCGTGTGACAAACAAGCATTACCTCCCCATCTACCATTTAACTCCTTTTTAAAAGAATGCTTTTTGAACAAAAATCCTCTGGGAATCCCCTTCTTATATGACGTCTTTGGTCTCGTGAGGGAGCGTTGGATCTGTATTCATCTGCATCCTCTGTCTCCTCAGACATCCTGAGAGGCAGCTGTCTGTCCGTCTGCACTCAGACCTGCAGTAACGACGTGATATTAGCAGCAGCAACTTTTCTTAGTTTGAGTCTCCATGATGCATATGGATTACATAATAATAAATTAATAGAAAGGCTCACCTGTTTTCAGGTGTAATTAAAACCTGCAGCATTGAAAGAAAAACACCTCTTGGTACATGCCGAAGATTACTAATGACATCAGACACATTCTGTCTATTTATCAAACGCTGACTCAATTACGGGTCTTTTGAAGAAAGCTGTGCCCTTCATGGTCTTAAACCAATGAAAACATGATGTGAAAACTCCTTTTTCAGCCGTGTGATTTTCAGCGAGTTATCTCTTATTAAATTGCACCAATTCTATTGACCTTCATGAAGTCAAAGGGAAAAAGGAAAAGATTCACTCTTCCACATGGATCTCATTCCGTAATGTCACACTAAGCTGAAAAATCAGAGCAGAGCACTTTTCCTTCATAATATGGACAAAAATATGACAAAAACAAGCGAGAGGTGAACTTTCTCTTTTGACTGATGCTTTAATCATGACGATCAGCACATATATCTCTTTACTTTGGTGCTGCAGTCCAGGTCTGCCGGTTCAGCGATGCATTGTGTTACTATGACAACAGGCCGCATTACATATCTAAAAGTCCGCTTTTTGTAAAAAAAAAATCTAAACCTAAAACATGACAAAAATAATGCACTAAAAATCAATTGAATGTTTATTTATTTTGTAAGTGACTATGTTATAAGCTGGATTGTGCCCGATGAAGTGCGCATTCAGAATTCAACACACGTCACAAAAGCCCGAACCGGCGAAAGACAGTTGCTTTGCGGAGTGTAATCAGTTAGCATTAATGTATATTAATGCATTACTTTATTAATTATCGTGTTTGTTATCGTGTTAACGTTTACAAACCTAATATAAATATACATATAAGTATGTATTTATACAGCTTCTGTTTGTTGAATTTAATATTATCTTTTCCAGATTTGACCAACATGTAAATAATGAAAAATAGGTGGAGTTTGTCTATAATGGATCATTTCATTGTCTTTACACTTGTTTCTCATAAAAAATCATTTGAAATGATGAAAGCAAACTATTTCTTTTTAGATTGTGCTATATAGCACAAAGAGAAAAAGCTGCTGCCATGAAAAGTGATGAGTTAAAAACAGTTCTTACCTCATTCTCGATTAGATTTTATTCTTTTTGAAGAACATGTCTTCAAGATGACTTGAGTTTTTGGTGTAATGGTTTGTCAGTGAAACATTCTTTCTAACATTAGCTGTCTTCATGTTTTGGTCTGCTTAAAGATCTTAAGTTTTTTTAACAAAGTTCATCCACATATTATTTTCTTTCTCACCTAAACTCCTCTCAAATCTTGACTCACATCACCCATCATCCTTCACTTCCTGTCTCTCTTTCATCACCTCTAGTTCCATTCGTTGCCATGGTGAGAGGAGGCCAGCCTTTCACAGGAGAAGGTACAAATGAATCACATTCATCATCAGTCCGTGTGCTGTTAATGCTCTCTCTTTCTCTGTGACGTGCGGTGGCTAATGCAGACCGGTGTGGGCCGTAAAGCTCCTGCTTTTGAACATCCGCTTGCTGTTCTGTTCCCGCTTTCTGCTGCATCCCTGCAGGCGATTACTCTGAAAAATGACCCTCTCTTTTCCCCCACTGCTGGAATGTGCATAAAGCACTGTGGCAAATGGGCAGTTGAGTTCTTTGCTGTTTTGTGTTGCAGTGGTAATAACAAGCAGCCGCGCTGAAAAAGAAGAGTTCGGCTCAAGAGACTCAGCTGTACTGCCTCACAGAGTCCTGTAGGGATTTTTTCCAACTGTAAAGCTGTCAGAAGAGTTTAGAGTCAGTGTTGAAGGAAAAGCCGCTGTGATACTGCAGTGAAATAAAGGTGGAAGCAGCTCCAACTGTAGATTTGTGCAGTGGATCAATTTCCCTTAACTTTTGATGGTAAAGTTTCCATTCATTCTCTTTAAAACAAATCTGCTGCTCCTTTGAGTTTTATTTGTACACTAGATTTTGTGTAGCCACAGTTAAAATATGATATAGATTTTCCCTCAGTCCATAACTGTCACCTTGGAAGAAAAACAATTGACCACCAATTTCAGCTTCGTCCAACTTTTAAGATGCGATAAATAAATACACAAAAAAGCATTTACTGGATAAAAAAAAAAAAACCCTGGTATTTTCAAAATATAACAATAAATGTGAATCCACTGTGTGAACTACTTTATAAGCACCGTCCTCGTGACACACGTTACATACATTTTCATTTGTTAACTTTGTTGGGGTTTTCTATTTAGGGGTCAGTGTTTTTTCCCCACTGGGCCGAGCAACTTGACATGCGTCAAGAATAATTATTGACTGTATAAAAGAACTGGACAGTAGGGGTGTGATGTCACCCAAAGAAAATGCCTTACCTCTGGTCCCAGTGAAACCAAGACAATTCAATCGCCGTGTATCCGTGACACGAACGTCGTCGTGTTGGAGCCAGACGACAGTAGTTGGTCTGAGTTTCTATGGCAACTACTGTCATCAATCAGGAGTGAGCTTGTTTGAAGTCCACACCTCTTTCACTGAAAGCGGGTTCGAGAGAATCTGTCCGTCAAACACTTTGAATGTTCAAGGTGGGGGCCAGCTGGCTTATTGAGGCATCTGATTGGTCTGTTTATAATTTAAATAACTTGAGATATAGAAATAATATCATGAAAAAGTTGGGTAAGGGTTAGAAAAATGTCACTAAATGTAGTGATTTAGTAATAGCTGTTTGAAGTCTATAGGGTTTTGGCTTCTTGAGCCAGCAGGTACTTCCTGTTTGGAACGCGAGGAGGGAGGGATCACTCAGTCCAGTTTTCTTATACAGTCAATGATAATAAATCGGGCCTGGTGGGGGGAGAGTTTTAGAGTAGCTTGTCCAAATAAAAATGTAGGTTGTGTCTGCAGCCCAGGGGGTTGGGGACCACTATCTAAGCCACAGTTGACAAAATTTCGCCTTATATACAGGAAATGCATATTTGTATAAACCCCTGTTGTAATTGAGATTTTTTTTTTACTTTTTTTAATTAGATTTCTCAGGTTTTTACTAAAAACTGTTAAACTTTTTATTATGGGACCCTCTGGTGTACAGTGGCCCCCTAAGATCTTGTGTTTTGTGCATCCGCATAGAGTAAATCCTGGTTCTACAAGCAGATTTGCTTTCTGTACGTTTGCTCAATAATGGTAGTCATCAGCCCCCTTGAACATCTGTCTGGCTTTAATTGAGATATGTTTTGTACTGTTGAAGGCCACAGCTGGAACCATCTGGCCACATCTGTCGCTTTGAGGAAGGCAGCAGCTCCTCTCGCTGTCTGCAGTGCCAGCCCTGTTTTGTCGATGTTATGGCGGCTCAGTTTGATTTCCTGATATGACCACAGGCTGCAGCAGGAAATGAACTCTAACCCGTGTTTATGTTTCACTTTGGTGTGTATTCTTTGTCCAGTTATTCCAGAAATGCACAATCGTCCCTGCTGTTCAGGTGTTTCCACTGCCTGCTTTTCCACCTTCATCACTTGCTTCATCATTGTGTTTCTCACTTTTCTTCAAGCTGTTTGTGTCAGCTGGTGTCTTCCTGATGCAACCCCCCAGCAGCAGTGCGTGTTTGCTGTTTCCTTTTTTGCACATAGCACATGACCTTCTTTGAATATGGCCCATTTACGCACATTTATTTGCATTTGTCGTTGTTGTGGGTGTGCAGGCGTGTTTTGTCTCTTCAACAATGCCCTGCCCTGTCAGTCAGACACACATCGGCTTCCTACAGCCAAGAGCTGCAATAACTGCAGCTCCTATTCAGTATGGACGACCTTGCGACTCTGCAGGATATGTATATATTAACACTGCCAGAAAGGAGACTTTAATATGGCAAATATAGCCATCTACATTCACGGCCCTGAGGATTGGTAAGTGCTGCTCTGCACTGGTCACTGACGATTCTCTTAGTCAGGTCTTAGTTATTGATGTTTGAAAGTGTTGGACTGAGGAGGATTTGCTGGATAATGGAGTGCCATACGAGGGCACAAGGACTGAAACAAGAGATTTACTGCTGGAGATTCAAGCGTCACATAGCCTGTCCTGAAGCAGATAAAGCTGCTGTCCGCGAGCATCGCTCATCCTGAAATGTAGCTGTAGTTTTCCTCCTCATAATCATTGCATTGGATTTTTCAAGGCCTCTTATTCCCGGTCATAGATCGATTCAATTGGGTTGGTAAATCACAGCTGCTGAGCTCTGTGTGCCGATGCTGGTGTTGGAAGTCATTAGCTGTGGTTTCAGCTGTAAATCTGCTCCTGAGCTCGGTGATAACTCAGCTGACTAAACACTGTGCAGCAGAGGCTCTGTGCATGTATCAACAGGTGCATGCTAGTGTGTGAATGTGTGGTTGTTGCAGCCAAACATGATCAGTGATGAATATTTCAGACGACTGCTTGCAGTGTGAACACAAAAGTCTATTTTTTCTTTTTCTGAAATCACATTTGCTTGTTGTTTGCATGCACAGCTACAGCCTCGAGGGACTCAGCGGGGGCCGAGATGAGCTGAGGGGCTCCTCCACTCAGGGCTCCCAAATGGTGGAGCCCTCCAGGCTGCCCAGACAGGACAGTGAAGACAAGGGCTCGCTGGTTTCGCTGACAGAGGAGCAGGAGGAGCAGGAGGATCACGGAGGAGTGCATGACCCGGTCAGCCGATGCGCACATTGCAAAGTCTTCAGGAGTCAGATCCTCACAGCTATCAGCTGGAGGGATCCTCAGGAAATCCCAGGCCTAATGCTGAGAAGAGAAATAGATTTGTAAAGCTTGCAGATAAACATACCTCATGCACAGTCAGGGCAAGCCTTGGTCTTGTCAGTTTGTGGATTAACGAGGATTATCAATCATCCACGTCCTCAGGTGGATTTATTCCACTGACTTCAAAATTGTTTTTGTCTTTTGTCAACATTTGGAATGGGACTTTTTATAGCAATCAAAAAATCTAAAGAAAACAAGTCAGGTTAGCCAAAACATTATGGCGTGAATCTGTCCTAAATTTGTAAAAAATGTTTTTTTATAGCAAATATACTGCCCCTAAAGCCTCAGGAAAACAATATTTCTTAGAAACACAAGAGGTTTTTGTGTAAAATATATTAAAATAAAGGAAAATGCAGATTTCATTGGTCAGTAAAGGGTAGAATTGTTTGTGCTTCCTAACAACAAATGGCAAAGGACAAACAAACGTAAAATACAGTAGAATGCAATAACTCCAGCAAACTTTAGGTAAAAAATATGAAATATTTAAAAACTTTTATTCAAAAATGCCAAGGCAGTCTATGTTGGAAATGAATTTAGTGTATTTTCATCAAAAACAAAAATGTAAATGTACTTTGGACAATTAGTCATGAATTGATTAAAAGATTAAAAAAAAAAGTAAGAAAACTAAAGCAGCGAGCGGTGTTGGACCTCTACGTCCCACCGCCGCCCTCGCCACCCACCCGACCCCACTTGCAAAGCAGCCACAATGCACACCTGGTATTAGGTATTCAGGTTGGCACAGAGCAACCCCGCCTCATTTCCCCTTCCCACTGCTGAGAGTTTGGAGCGGGGAGTTTGTGGCCTGCTCAGAGTATTTTCTTTGTCACAAAGAAGCTTGTTTTCAAATGGCGTTTTTTTTTTTTTCTTTGCCTGCTCCTGATTCACATGGTTTGACTGCAGTAACACTCTGAAATATATTTTGAAGCTTCATTTTCTTTATACGTCCTCCATCATGAGAAAGATACCACAAGAACAAGTTAAAAGCACCAAGAACTCAATTTTGTGTGGGTCTTTAAATGTTTTTTTATATTCACAATATTACCATAATCTGGTTCTTGACTTCGGTTTAGTTATTCATACTTACACTTTACTATTTGTTCCACTCTCCTTTTACCCATTTTTGCCTCCTCTGTGTGTGTTGTTGCAGAAATCACGGCGGTATCTTCCTCTGCGAAACAGCTGCCATCCAGTGACTCTGCCCCTCACCAAGTCCGTGTCCATGCTGGCCATCAGCCATAAAGACATCGACGGTGAGGAGCTTCTCTCATGTCACGCTCAAAATGCAAAGACTCTAGTTTGAGATGGCAAATGAGCAAACTTCAGGTAGAAGCATAGAAAACCTGAATGTCCTCCAATGGAAAATTAAAACCATCTACTTCCAAAAATGCTCTGTAGATTTTCTCTTTGTTCACCTTTTTTGGTTTTTACATTTTGATTGTTTGAAGTTTAGTCAAAGTTATTCAAGCTCACATCACACTACATTATATAATATCGAACTTAATTGGAAGAAAAATGGCCGTCGGTCGAGTTTGCTCACCTGCTTCATCAGGTGTTTCCCTCCATCAACAGTTTGGCATCATTGTTCTCATATGTTTGAGTAAATCATCCATTCCTGTTGTGGTTCTTTCCTTCCTGGTCCCTCCCCCCAGCGGTGGTACGCCTCAGACGACAGAGGCGCATCTCTTTCTCTTTCAACCTTTCTCCCATTCTTACCAAATCTAAGCCTCAATTCAGTTTCGGAGACTCTTCCTCAAGCGATGATGAGGATAACTTGAGTAAGTAAAGACCTGTGAAGCTGAAGTAGAAAATAGATGTTCCTTCAGCATCAGAGCCGTAGATTTTACCCGTAGAGCCCTGAATCCTGTAACCACGTTGACAGCTCGGTGTAGAGTCATGAGCTGGAGATGGGTGTCCCCACCTGTGACTCGCGCCTCTTCTCTGGAGGAGCCATAAAATCTGTCGGATTAAAGCTCGCAGTCGCTCTTTAGATTTTTTACAGCTTTGCAGTGAATTGGTGCTCCACTCTAGTACTGTCACAGCTAAGCACCACTTAACGCTGAAGGCCAGTGAAGCCTGAATGTTCTGCTGTCATTAACTTGCCATAAGGAGCCCACTAATTGCTGGTGATATTAAGCTATTGTCAGTATGAAAAAAGTGCCTGAAGCAAAGTTGCTGTTGCAGAAAACCCACTCCCGCCTCAGCCGACAGGCGCGCTTCTAATCATTTCTTTTGTGCTTCGCTTAGTGAGACCATGACTGTTCAGTATGTTAGTGACCTTTACCTAAAATAGTCTGTGCGAAGTTCTTTTGCAACAAATTGAGTCAGGATCAGGAGAGAAAGAGGAATAGAGCCGTCATGAGCGCTGCAGGTAATCTGAGGAAGCTCTTTCTTCCGCTCTGATAATACTGTCACTTCTAGTCAAAGAAACAGAGCCTTTCTTTTTGTTCTCTTACCCATGATGTGTTTCCGCTTGTGTTTACCATCGATGTAAATATACACCAGCAATGCAGGCGGGGCAAATTTGTCCATCTTTGATCTACTTCAGAAGTGGTGCACATAACGAGATAGATTTGTTTTTTTTTTGGAGGGGGGGTTAGAAATTATGTTCAAAGTTGAGTTAACGTTTGGTGGGATTTGAGTCTGTTTTTCCCAGTATTGGTTGTGGAAAATCTGAATAAATGACAAATCTGAGGGTTAGGAGACTCTTAGCGCTCCAGTTTCAACTACCTTGACTTTCTTTAATGAGCTAATTTGGGCCTACATGAAAAAACATAAAATATATGTGACATTTAGGACTGAGGTCATCTATTCATCCAGTTTTGGATGGAAAGTCAGAAACTACCTCCAGCCTCTGTTTTCCACCAGAGTCACTTGGTTGCTTGCCTGTAATAAGGGTACCCAAAGGCCAAATTTCATGGACATTGTACGAAGCATTTGCCAAATCCTTGAAGCTAGAGTGTGCAGTGATGTGTCCGGCTTAGCGATTGGTGTTTTAGCCCCTGACAGAGATGAAGAAAAGCTCCGCTCACTTTCTTTCTTGTTTCTTTCCAGGCATGAGGTCCATTTCCAGCACTTCTGGGTCACTAGCATACAGGTCAGTTCAACTGTGCTCATCTAAGAAAGTGTTTCTCTGGGCTCTGAGAGCTGCCAGGTCCTTTATAGTCCAATAAAGAACCAGAGAAGCTATCAAATGCTTTCAGAGAACAATGGTTGCTTTATGGAAGCCATGAGGTGTGAATGGATGCAGCTGTTGGGGAATGACATGTGTGTCTATGTATGTTTTTGACCCAGTATATCAGAGGAGGAGCCCGGGCCTTTGAGGAGCGACAACGAGGGAAAGAGTGTGACCAAAGTGGGCCGAACTTTCAGCTACCTCAAGAATAAGATGTACAAGAAGACCAGCAGGGTGAGCGCACAGACCTTCTGCTCCACAGCAGCAGAACGCTCCTCCTGCTCCTATAGTTTGAGAACCCAACATTTGCTTTGTTTTCTTCAGCTCTGACCTCTTCATTTGACAGGAATGGATTTATTTTACCACCACTCATTATAGGGACCAATATTTGAACTTTTAAACTAAAGAAATCTGCTGAGCCTCTATAGAGAAAAACTCAACATTTCATCAACTTTAAACTGCATGAAAAGTCATTAATTAGCTTCATGGTCAGTGAGCTTAGTTATATATTTCGTTTTTTCGTTGAGTAATGGGCTGTCAGGAGAGATTACACGTCTATTAACTGCCAGCGACAGAAGATTTTACCACAGGAGACTCTTCAAACCTTAAACGAATGGTCAGTAAGAACCTGTAGGAAATGTATGTTTTATTCAAACCAGGAAATTCATCATTTCTTTTAATTAAAGTGTTTAAGAAGTGCTGATTGCATTGCATTAGGCAGTTTCATCATGAGGAACTGGGCTTGCTAACTGTTGGACAGTATTCAGCAAAATATGATGGAATAATAAATATTTCCCCATCGACTGGTCATCCAAATATTTTATTAAAGAAGTCCCACTTCAACCATCTTTTAATCTATTTTAAAAGGGCTTCCAGTGGTCTTTTAATTGTGATTACACTTTTTTTAGACAAAATTAAAAAACTGGAATGGGTTACTTACATTGGTTTTTGTTTAATTCTAATTGATTCTTGTAGTTTTCCACCTTATTTCGTTAAAGCACGAATAAAATACAGCCTTGCAACTTGAAAATACTTTCAGAAGCAGAAGCTTTATCTCCTGTCACAACCAAGTTGCGGGCATGTCCTGCATTTCAAAATAAAAGACAAAAAAAACATACAACCTGGAAAAGTCAAAATAACATACAAATGTCAAAATGGAAACCCACAATTATTACTGATGCATTTTAACACTGTTATATGAGAGCTTTAGCTCCAGCTTTCACATTCTTTTGACTACTGTCTTCAATCATTTACATAATTTTGAATTGGAGAGAAGCTAGCTTACAGCCCCTCCTACCTCTAAACTAACATTATCAAATGTCAGTTCAGACGAGGAAAAGAAAGACGTACACGGATCTAGTCGTCTATAAGGGGATGCATTAGAATGAAGCAGAGCAGGGTGCATGTGGCCCGCCCAGCGTATTTTCTTTATAACAAATACGCTCTTTTACCATCTCTTTTACCTGGGGATGGGACAAATATGGAAGACAAATTCACACACCTAGGTGCAAGGACAACTAATGGAACAATTTCAAATGACATTTTTTCAAATGATCCTAATTCATAGGGATTTCAATTAGATAATACTTTGAAATGTAATTTTGAGCTCAATTGTCTTTAACACCAAAAAATGAAAAAACACATGATTTTCATCGGGGTGTTTCTTTAAATGAACTTTCATGTCAAAAGGGCCTCAATTTTACCTTGACAATGTTTTTGAAATGAAAGGTTTGTGTTCAGAAACATCTAACTCTTTGTGAAACACATGCAGCTTTTGCAAAGAGACACTGAGGGTTGAACAGGAAGTAGAACAGGAAGGCAGGGTAAGCTGTGGTTTTCTAATCTTTTCTGTGAAATGAGTCTTCACTTTGCTTTTAAAGTGACAGGAGAGTGAAGAAGATGACCATAGCTTCAGGCTGGTCAGCTGCGATTAAAAGTTCAAGATTCAAAGTTACATTTTACTGTGATTTGTTTTAATGCTGTAAACACTTTTTTCTTTATATAATTCTATCAGACTCTTAAGTTAAAGCAGAAGTGATAAAATCTGTGAAAATGCAACTTCTTTTTTGCATTTCTCCAGTTCAACTTTCAGGCTCTAATTATTCATTAGTCATTCTTTGCACAAAGCACAAGTGTGAGTCTAAAATCTCTGGAAGAGGATCTTCGCAGAGTTTTTTTTTTTTTACAGCGTCCGTACCAGACTGTGGGGTCATTGCAGAAATAGCACGTCCTGTAGCGAGGCAGTCACTTCCTCTTTGCAGGGTTCCTCATGGAGCCTCTGTGGTAGCCGTAGCTTCAGCCGCAGCCAGCAATGGTATGCGGGAGATTCACAGGAGGCCATGTTCTTCTCGCTGAAATGGAAAGGTTGGCTGGAGGTAGGCGGAGAGCGAGCTCGGCTTTCCATGTCGCGTTGCGGTAAAAGTTCAGCTGCTGTCACAGGATCCTGCTTGAAGTGCTCCTGGATGAGCTGAGATGTTTGTCCAGTGAAGTCATTGCTTGATAGAGAGCGTTTGACAGGGTTTCTGCTTTGTTTAAATCTCTGGGTGAGGTGTCAGAAGTTCAGTTTAAATTAAATGGAGTTAAATTGTTCTTGTTTTCTTTGGTACGAATAATCAAAATTGAAAAGTTTGAAGCAGAGCTGTTTGCTGGTTCGTTGGTTATTTGGTTGTTGTTGCAGGAAGTGAGAATGAAAGGTGTTTGTAATGACTTTCAAACGTGCTGCGGTCCGGTCTGTCTGAAAACAGAATTGAGCGGGCTCTAGTATCACAGGGCTCTTTGGTTCTCACAAACCGAGATGCCCACGCTGGCCATTAAAAAGCTGGAAACCTCCCTTTTGCCCATTTCCTCTGGCTTTGGGTGGAGGCTGTGATGTAAGTCCTGGAGAATAGAAAGTCTGTTCTTCTCTGGATCACTTTATGGGAATGGGATTCTGCTCACTGTGTTAGTGACTGATGATGATGATGATGAGTTAATGCAGAGGCAGAGCAGACAGAGAGGTCTGTTTTGAGAAGGTCAGACATGTGATTTCCAGAAAGCGCATCCTGCAGATGTGTCTCACTCGTCATAGCGTTTAGCTACGAGAATCCATCTGGGCTGCATGAATGTGTGTTTGTCGCTGCTGTGCTAGTGGTGGTTACAGTTTGCCAGTCCTCCCAGGCATCAAACACGGACCTCCTGATCAAACCCGAAGACGAAAAGCAGTTCATTAACGCCACTCCTTTAACGAATTGCTATGTTGTCAGCATAAATAATGTGTCAACCCCCCTGCTGCGGCTACATCAGACTAATAATGTGGCTCTGTGGGGTTCAGATTGGAGTTGAGAACGAGCAGCTGGTCAAATGGAGAAGCATTTTGTCTGCATCTGGTGTGTTTGTTAACCTAATGCATCACCAGGCTTTACCTGTAGCATCTCCTTTTCTCAGTTCTGTTCAGTAGAGGAGTTTGAGTTGACACTGAATGGACATTTCCTAAGTAAAGACTGCAGAAGATGGGATAATGACAGAAAAAAAACTGTCTGGAGCTTTAAAAGGGACTTCTAAAACTATGGTAGCACTGGAAATGCATCATGGATTCTGAATGAAACACTTGGATGTGGGATTGAAGGAAAGTTGGACCCAAATTCCCCAAACTGAAAAATTATCAGAAAGGACAGTTAAAATCTCCTAATAGATCTGCACAGACTGAAAAGCTAAATGAAGAATGAGCCATTTTTGGAATTTGTTGACCCAGTGAAACAGCGGCTTGACAAAAAGAAAAACCTGACAGTTATCTGTAAATCAGAAGATCCTGCCCCCATTTACTATTCTAATGAAATATGTCAAATAGAATGATGAGACAGAAAATTCACTGCATGCCGTCTTTCATAAATATTTGGTCTAACTAGAGGTAAATGATTGCTTTTAAACCAGACTTGTTTTAGTTATACTTTTTTACATTGGAATCATTGACTGTATATGAGAACTGGACTGATTGACCCATTCCCCCTTGTGTTCCAATAAACCAAAATCCCATAGACTTCTATAGAAGTATAAACAGCTATTACTCAGTCCTTCTAGTTGTCAGAATAACCATTCTTTCTCTGAAATCTTTTTTAAACATGTTCTTTCTAATCCTATTTTTTTCACAAAATCTTTTTCAATGCAAGTTATTTAAGTTATAAACTGACCAATCAGATGCCTCAATAAAAGTAGGAGATGCCTGCTGGCCCACATGTCCAGTGTTCCAAAAATTTGATTTTGTGTAACCCGCTTGGATGCGGACTTCCAACTACTCACTCCCGATTGGTCCGAGTGGTTACCATAGAAGCAAACCGACTCAGACCAATCACTGCCTATTGACGTCTTCTGACTAACCTGGCAGCATCTGTGCTGTGAAAAAATGGCGACTGAATTGATTTCATGTGATTGGAGCCAGAAGTAAGCCTTGAGTGACGTCACACTCACTCAGTCCAGTTCTCAGTCCACCTATGCAACAACCCCCCTGGTGGTTATTTGATAAAATTCTTTTTCTTTTCTCTTTTATATGCAGACACGCTTCTGTTTTAAAGTCAAAGGATTTTTCTAAATGCAAATGTAGTGTGAACACAGCAAAGGTAGCATCAGCGCTCTGCACTTTGGGAAGTAAAACGCAAATGCCACCATGCAAATCTCAGGAATCAAGAAGTTAAAAAGGTTTTTGAAGGGAAAAGGTGAAGTGACAAAAAACAGTTGGGACTTGTTCACTGCTTGGAACTGTTGTAATCATCTATTAAACTAGGTTCATGCTGTCTTTTTTCCTCCTGTTCAGTGATTGTTTTAGGTAGTACATGCCTCTTTTGTAGGCAAAAAACAGTCAAACCTGTATGGGGCGCACAGTCGAATTCTGATGGTAGTAGACCTCTTGGCGAGCCAGTAGAGCGAAAATGGACGTCCTATGGGCTCTCACGTGTATCGCCTGCACCCCCTGTGCATGCAGCATTTGCCAGCAATAAGTAAGAATCCAGTACGCGCACCTTACTAACAACTAGAATGTGGCGTAAGGGCACCATATGACAGCATTACCCGTACGTCAAATGTGCGCGTAACTTGAGTCATCCTTATGAATACTTAAGAATGCACGTGCTAAAAGCAGGACAATGGTATGTTCCATTTTCATGACATCCGCTGAGGTGGCCGCACAAAGATGTAACCGCTCCTCTCTACGCCCCTCCATTTAAAAATCCGCTGCACCTGCTCGCATTAACCCCTGAGAACAGTGAGACCAGACTGAAGCCTTAATTTTATCCTGAAATTGTTTAAAGTTTCTTATTAACTTTGAGAAAACAATGTGTAATTCCATGTCATCATATTCAACAGAATTGTTTTTGTTTTTGACGCTGCATTTTTTTGTCCCACCCAGGAAAAAGATCGAGATAAAAAAGAGAAAGAGAGCAAAGAGAAGGACAAGAAGACTTTGAACGGTCATCTTTTCACTCCCTCCAGTCAGGCGGCTCAGTGCTTCCAGTGCAACAAGGCTGTCAACAGCAAGGATGCTTTCTTTTGCTCATGTAAGTGTTATTTTCTTCTCATGTTCATGTTTGTGTTTTGTTTCTTTTTTTTCTAACCTAACCACACATCCGAGTCCTGTTTCATGAGTCATTGTGAGCAGCAGGTCTGGTTAATTTACTGAAGAAGCTCAGTCAACATTTGTTGCACACGTCATTTCATTGGGAGGAAATGATTCTTTTGTTGATGGTAATAGTGGCAGATTAGCGTTTTTGCTCGAGGCTGCATCGTTCTCAGAGTGAAGCTGAGCTGCTTCCTGAAACACAGGGACAAAATACTGACAGAGCACTTTTTGACGCAGTTTCTTTTTGGAGCAGCAGCTGCAGCTCCAAAGAGGATGTAGTTTATTTCTCAAGTCTTTAGGTGCAACTCCTCCTCCAGGGAGAAAAACTGAAAAAGGAGAAATGAGTTTCGCCATGGACTCACATCCGAGATCCTTGAGACAAACGAGAACCAGCTCTTTTTGTGTTTTCAGGTTTGTGCTCACAGATGTCTGGCTGGTGTTCATTCTGCAGACGCACACAGCAAATCCTTTGAGTCAGATTTTCTAGAATTGGTTAGAAGTTCAAACACGGCAACGAAAAATAAAACTGGAGCAGGCTGGGAAAATCATCCATATTTTCAGGCCGTGAGTGAAAGCGTCTCATGCACAGTTACTTTCTAAAGCCTGACTGCTTAGAGCGGAGGTGTGTCTGTGGAACTTCAGGAGTGGAAATCTTGGCTGCAACTCAGTTGGGTTGCTGGTTTAACTCCATGTTTGCTGGAGGTCGAGGTAGAAAAATGTTATGAAAATAACTTGAAAGTTTGTGAAATCTGCTCCAATTGTAAACAGATCTTCCTCTTCTTGGCACTTCCTTTTTGATCTTAGATTTGATTTTTCCTTTTTGCACTCGTGCACAAAGGCTGCTCACAGGTCAAAAACCCATGTTGTTCATGAGTTCAGCACATTGGGCAGTTGCAGTTATGGCTTTTGTTCACCAATGGGGACTTGGGAAGGTCGACGGACGTAAATTTTCCCACGCAGAGCAGCGTAATTGTGCATGCGTCACTCCGGGCACGGTTCTTTTTTCCACTTTGCCGGCGAGTTGTGTTGCCCCTCGATTGCATCACACGTCACGCCCCAGTCTGGCTTTCATTAGTGGTCTGCCGGAGTTTCCTGGCCAGCATGAAAACCAGTCAGGGTTTCTAGCCCCCACCCCACCGTGCACCCTTGCTGGCCCTAACGCCACCTTCCAAACTCTCAGCATTCACTGCTCTTTCTTTTTCCAGACTGCAATGCTTCCGTCCACAAGGGCTGCAGAGACAGCCTGCCAGTCTGTGCCAAGGTGAAGATGAAGGTAAGCAGCCGTCACACCCGCTCCACTGCACCCTTTGGTGAACTGTTTTTCTGCGGCCGGTATCGTTTTCATTTACGCTTATTTTCTCTGTTTTTCTGTTCAGCTGCCCAAGCAGCAGTGTACGGTTCCAGACTCAAGCACTTTGCCTGCAGTTACAATGAGGAACAAATGTAAGTTTTTTGAGTCCAAAACACTCCCAACCCATCTGCAAACCAGCACTATTGATGCAGAAGTTTCAAGAAGAGCTTAGATTTCAAATAAATGAAAAAAGCTCAAAGCTGTGAAATGACCTTAACTTAACTTTTGGACTGTGGTGGTCAAAGCCAGATGATGCTTTAACCTTCTACCAGTATCCATCAGGCATCTCAGAAACACAACTCAGTCGGCCGTTGTGTGCCAGATAGCAAGCTGGTAAAAACATTTTTAAAAAGTTTCCACCGGTAACCTCCGAGCCAAGTCTGACTGGAGCCTCGGCGCTCGCCGTGTGCAGCCTGTGTTGTCACCCTTCCAAAGGATTAATGTGACATTCTCTCAATCTGGAGTCTCCATCTTTGTAAAGACTTGCGATCGGGTTTTCAACATCCTCTGATAATCCTGTATTTGCTGAGCATTAAGCAGACGCCGTATGTTCCAAACAGAAGAAAGATATAAAGAGAACCAGATGTCATCGGCCTAGTTTAAAAATCTTTCTTTTCTAGATTTTTGTCTTCTTACACTTTAGCACTAATAGATCACAACAGGAATGAGTTGATGTTTTTCTGTGGAATAAGACACATTCCAGATAAAGTTAATTTTACCATAACATTGTAGACAATTACATTACATTACATTATCTTTTCTTTTGTCATAAAAACAATTGACAATATGAGCAATATTTTTCTCCCAAATCCTCATGGAAAAGTTACGTTTAAAGATCATTTTTAGGTAAATGTAACAGAATTTGGCAGCTTTACCTGTAACTGATGTGATTGCTACAGCTGGGGGGACACGGGAGCGCCCCTGGTCTGCCATTCTTTCCCCTGACGAGACTTCCTCCCTGATGATACCGCCGGCACGGAGGCACACCAGCATCATGACGTTCCAGGGAAATAACCTCTCCAAGAGTCTCTCCATAAGCAACATTGCTGGGTGAGTTCAAGATTTTAAGAACTGATTCTGGTTGACCGATTTAGAGACTCACTCTGATAAAAAAAAAAAGTGTTTCTAACATGTTCTTGTGGCATTTTTCTGACAATAGAGGACATATATCAATACAATTGCAGCTCAAATGTGAATTTTAGAGTATTTCTTAAATCGTTGTGAATCTGGAGCAGATGAAAAAAAAAGCAGTTTGAAAAAGATCTTCTTGAACGAATCAAGTTTTTGCTTGCGTTGAGGATTAAAGTCTACTGCTAATGTCTGGCTGGGTGTAACTGAGTGCAGTCAAAGGCAAAGTTCATCTAATTGCCAAAACTATATGTTTTTCTACACATGTGATTAAGTCTTAGTTTTTCTATTTAATCTTTTAGTTTAGAAACCGAAAAGACTTTTTCCCATTCCTGTTCTGACTTTAACGGTCCCTCCTTGCAGCCCGGTGTTCGACGAGATGCCCATCAAATCTCTGCGGTATCTCTCTCAGTCCACCGACTCGCTCAACAGAACCAACCAGGTTACGGAGTCCATGGAGTCCCTCACAGATGAAGGTCGGCACGGACAAAATACTGCTCACATCTGTTCACGCTGCAATGGTTTTATTCTGCCAGCGTGTGAGACATCGCTGTAAAATGTGAGCTGTGCTGCTCGGTTCAGGAACTGAGATGATGGACGGGCAGCTGATGGGGGAGTTCGACACTGAGGCCAAAGAGCTGGAGGCAGACTCCTGGAGTTTGGGAGTGGAGCAACAGTACCTGCAGCAGCTGGATAAGGAGCTGGTCAAGAGACAGGATGTCATCTATGGTAAAGGCTTAACTTTCTCATCCATTGTCAATTCAGGACTGTTCATTTATGAAGCATCACAACAAACGTAAAAATGACAGAGAATTTCAGAAATTTAAATTTAGTCCAGATAGTTCCAGGAGGATTAAATTGAATTGTCTGCGTTTTAGTTTAAAAAATTTCAGTGTAGTCTCATAGAATGAGCAGACCACTGGATGACTAGAAATGTCCTGAGCAGGAAAGAGACCTCCAGCAGACTCAGTAAAAACACTGGAACATCTGGAATAACAAAGAAGGAAAACAGGCACAATTACAAAGTCATTTATGAAAGAGATAGGAAATGGATTAAAGATCTTCAATGACAGACGGGGAGATTGCATTCAAAATACGGCATTGATGCTGCACAAAACCCATCTTGGAGATGATTTCTTAATGACGTCACTCCCGTCTGACAGCTGCCTGACTGTCGCCGTCTGTAGTCATGACCACGCCTACAATCTTCCAGATATTCCAGTGGCGCGGCAGCTGATCTGAAAGATTCTTCTGATGCCTCCATTACGTGGTGGCAGTTGTATTCGTGACTGTAGCATTAACCATGAGCTTTTATCAAAGCAGGCATGTTCACAGTCCGACCCGTGGGCCAAACGCGTTCAAATTTCCACCGACCGCAGGCTGCTGTCATAAAATCAATAATGTGTGGCCCCCAGCACCTTCTTAAGAACTAGGATTTCTTGATTGCCGTTGGAAACCTGTGGCAACAAGCTGTTTGCCAAATGTGTTGTTTCTGTGTTCAAACCCCAGTGGTTTGAACTTTTGAATAAGATAATGATTTGGATTTAAAAGTTCACAGTGAATATTTAATACTAAATAATATGTAACATTTTATATGAGGCAAAATTTGATTGAATATATAAGTTGTTTCCTTTTTTGTTCTTTTGTTTCTGGTCTTCAAATAAGAACTTCACAGAAATTTAGGTTCAAATGTATTTAGATATTGCAGACTAGTTGGTTGTCTCTGACATTTCACCACCTCTTGAGGAACATCCTCTCCTGTGATAGTGGAATGTCAACATTTTGAACTGAGTAGTTCTGGTCATTGCAGTAAAAGTTTGCTCTGTGTCTGCAGAACTGATGCAAACGGAGATGCATCACATACGAACTCTTCGCATCATGTCGGAAGTGTACAGCAAAGGCCTGCAGAAGGAGGTGCAGCTGGAGCAGTTGACGGTTGAGAAGCTCTTTCCAGTCCTAGACGAGCTCCTGGAGCTCCACACGCAGCACCTCCTGCGCCTCCTCGAGCGCAAAAAGGAGAGCCAACTGGATGGGGGGAGCTTGGAGGGAAGCTTCATCATCAACAGGATAGGAGACATCCTGATAAATCAGGTCTGACTGCTGAAATACATGCGTTTTCTTTGTAGCTGTTCTGGAAACTTGAACCCCACCCCGCTTTATTGTTTTATCCTATTTTAAAATGTGTCACATCCTCTTGTAGTTCTCAGGATCAAACGGTGAAAGCATGAAGAAGGTTTATGGGAAATTTTGCAGTCGCCACAATGAAGCTGTAAGCCTCTACAAAGACCTCCTGACCAAAGACAGACGCTTCAAAGCCTTTATCAAAGTAAGACTCTGCCTTCTGACTGCTATTTCTACTCCTGCAGGCCTGCTTTCACTTAGACATATTTCTGTCAATGCACTTTTGTCAAAAATATATATTTTCATGAGCATTTATGCTTTCGGAGACACGATAAGTTGAATCGAGTTCTAACGGATGATCTCAGGAGTGCTTTTTGCTCCACTTTGATCTGATTCTTTTCCCCCCTGTGCTTCAGTTGAGTCGGTATGTTTATTCGTATAGTTCCATCATAAAATAAAGTACACACAGTTCCAGAACACGCAGGTTTAACATCCATGCTGCTCCTCAGCAAACACGTGTTGCCTTAAAGGCTTCACGGTACTGAATAAGGGATCAGGCAGAGACTACTTGAGCCAGTTTTGGGAACCATAAAGATAACCATGCACAAATTTAGTGTAAGGGTGACCACTCTGCCGGTAAACATTACAAAACTGTAAAGCAAAAGAGGAGCGAAGGAACCAATCGATTGTCTGAAGCGATCGGCCGCATCGACTCCCGTTCAAGTGGGCACTTTCTATAAAAAGTCTATGTAAGCACACGTCAACCCACATTTCGAATGTTCAAAAATCCAGTTGCTGGTTCTTTGTAAAAATCGGGCAATCATCTGTTGCGTGCTAAAAGTTCAACCGGATGAACTTCTTGATGCTGAACTTTGACCAATCAGGGACTCAGATTTGGTTGTAACCTGTGAGTAGTGTCTTTTTTGGTAACACAGAAGTGCCAGCCGTTTAAAAATCAATGATGGAGGAGATACTAATAATTGCCGTTTGAGCGGGATTACCAAGATTTACATTTATAAGAACAGTGCTGTGAAGAATTGTGGAATTTGCTCCACTTTGACTTTTCACTCCGAGCCTCTACCAATTGAAGGGTGGTGGATAAGCACTGATAAACAGTTAAAAAAAAATCAAAAGCAGAAGAATCCCCTCGCTGCCGCTCTGCTCGTCCAGTGCTGGTCTGGTGAAAACACGATTGGCTGGAAGCACGTTCAAGAAACGGCCTATAACACATTCTTGAGCGAACCACATGCGGTCGGTATGAACGAACGATGAAAACAGTTTGCACATTGGTGTATCAGCCTTGTATAAACTTTCTTCATTTGTTTGGCTCGCGGGGAAACTATTTATTTTGTTACAAGAACGAGCGAAACAAAATCATGTTTTGGCTGTATGTTGGTCTAGAGGAGGGCCACCCAATCCTCGTTCCTCTGATCTACCAACCTGTCTGTTTTCCCGTTCTCTCTGCACTGCTTTCTGCTGAGTAGCTGACTCAGGTCAGCTCTGATTGACTGATCCAGATTAAATCTGTTAAAGTTCTGATCGGAAATCAGGCCCGATCATGTAGTTTCAGACTCCATCAAAATGAAATGTCCCAATCAGCGATATTTATTTTATTGCCATTTTGATCAGATCTATATATTTTAAGCTTATTATTACTGCTAAATGCTCTATTAGAAAGACCATAACATGTATTGCCGTTAAAACAGCAGAATACAACACTAATTTGAGCAGGAGTCGCACAAAAACAGTTCGGTAAAGTTAGCAAGGTATTCATAGATTGGAACTTCTCGGCTCAATAACTCTTAGTGTTTTAAATGTGTCGGAAGATTCTCAAAAGGAAATGACTCAAACAAGAGCTACTAAACCTCATACCTATTGGAAGCAAAATCCTAAAACGAAAAGACTGTTGAAACCTCTGTCGATCTTAAGAGAATGTAGATTTTTATCAGATACAATTATGAATAATTAGCAATGTTCACTCCAAGTCAGACCAAAACTTTCCCCCAAATTTACTTCATTTGCAGAAAAGTCCTTTAATGTACCTTTGCTAAAGTTTTTGGATTATATTTGTATCTAAAGTTTCTTGCACATCACTCTACTTTCTTGTTTTTTTTTAATAATTAACTATTGAAAAAATGTATTTTGTTTATCTGAAGTTCAGTTTTCCAGCTGCTCACGAGATGCAGACGCACCTGTTGTGTGGGCACGTTTCACTGAAGCACCTTTTGCTCGTGTTCTTCCAGAAAAAGATGAGCAGCAGTATTGTGCGGAGGCTCGGGATCCCAGAATGCATCTTGCTGGTGACCCAGAGAATAACAAAGTACCCTGTACTGATTCAGAGGATGCTGCAGCACACTAAAGGTTGGCTTTCTCTCCTTTCCTCTACGCTCACAGTGTGAACTCACAGCCTCAGGGCGCATGTGGACAGCACAAAGGAAGTTGGTTTTATTTGAAAAAAACGCAGTGATAGCTGCAGAATCGGTATTTTCAGCTTTCACACAGCAGATAAAAAAAAAATTTCACGTCTCACACATTTAATCAAAGAAGGCAGGAAGGTAGAATCACTTGAAACCATGAAGCGACTTGTGGACAATTCAACACCGCAAAGTGGCTTAATTTTTTTTTATTTTTTGCTTTGTAAGTCGTCACCAAATCAACTTAAATGTTTTAAGATCATCAAGAGCCCAGCACCATCTGCAGTGATACTGTTGGAAAAACACACAAAACCCCCTCAAAAATCTGACTTTCTTCTTTCTTCGTGTTCCTGGAAGCTTCCTCAAAGGCAGATTTTCTCTCACATACCACTATTTAGAGGAAGCTTCAAAAGGTGTTTTTGGAATAAAAGATTAAGCGGAATCTAAGAAGCTGAAATATTTCACAGCGTATTTATATCTGATTTGAAGCTGCTCTCATCAGCTGGCTTCCTGTAGTGCACCTTCTCTGTAATCCTTCCCAGGAGCCTCTTTGTGGATCCATGTGGGATGAGGAACTTAATCCCCAGTGTACTTTCAGAAAACTCTTCCCTGCCAACTCTCCTGTACACCCAAAGAAACAAACACTAAACACCGAGTTGGAGGAAATGTTTTGCTGATTTGAAGCATTAAAGCGCAGCGAACTCAGAAGGAGGATCTCACTTTTGGAGAAAGGATCAGAAGTGTGTCATTTACTCAGTTTTCCTTCCTGCAGACCTTCAAACGCTCGCTGTGTTTTTCTCTGCTGTGACTTTTGATGCATTTTTAGATCAATACATCAGTGCTTTAATGATGGATGCTGCAGAGAACTAGCATCCCTAAACACCACACAACAGGGGATTGCATTTCCCTTCAGTGACTTTTAATCAGTTTGGACCTCCAATTACAAAACATTCAAGTTTGTTTGTGTTAAATTCAAAATATTATAATTATTTAATCACTTTTACATTTACAGTTTATTTTTCTGTTTAGATATTAATGCAATATTTCACAACCCTAATTATTTATCAGTTAAAATACCAGTTTGGCTTATAAAAAAGAAGAATAAAAAACGTTTTTTTTTTATTTCTTTAGGTGAAATTCACAAGATAAGAAAGGACACCATGGTGCTTTTGTTTGATTTAAGTTTGGCTGCAACATTTGCCAACAATCCAACACAGGAAGGCGCTTTTAGAGGTTTCAGTGGGTTAAGTTTCCCATCGGGGTATCCTCTCCTGTAAATGTGAAGCAACATTTGATCAGCTTTCTTACTAGATGCTGAGTTAGATGACGGGGATGGTTGTTGCCATGGCAATCTCTTGTGGGGAGATTTGTGCATTGGGGAACCAAAATAACTTTTATTCTAATTAATTTCCAGTGTTTTAAAAGCATCTGTGTTCATGATAGGACAAAACTTTCTTGCTTTGACTCAAGAACAAAAATTCATTTTTACAGACGAGCAGGATCTGTCATGGTTGTCACTTATCTATAAAAGTATCAAAAAACATTTTGAATGTTATAAAAAAATGTTGCTGTGACATCAATATTTTATTAATTAAAAAAAAAAAAACTTGAGCATAAACGTTTACTATATTTAAATACTAAACTGAAAGTAAGAATATGTGAATTAATAGTTATGCTCTGTGTCAAACTGGATGTGTTTATCACTGTAGAGCAGGCATGTCCAAAGTCCGGCCCGTGGGCCAAATGCAGCCTTAGTTCAAATTTCCAACGGTAAAGTCCTTTAATAAAATCAACAGCATTTTCTAAAAATTGTATGATTTCTTAATTTCGATTGGCTAAATTACTCATTTTTTTAAGCTAATCAAGCTAATTTTCAAGCTCTCCTGGGAGCCTTCTTTGTCATGTTTTAGCTCAGCTTAGCTTTAGATCTCTGGCCCTTTTTTAGAAAAAGTTTGGACACAGCTGCTGTAGGGAAATGTCTTTAAGCTTTTCATGTAAAACTGTTGCTTTGTGTCCTGCTCTTCATCTCAGAAAGCGATGAAGACTTTGAAGACCTGAACGAGGCCATCCGGCTGGTAAAGGATGTGATCGCGGCGGTGGACAACAAGGTGAACGAGCACGAGAAGAGACAGCGTCTGAAGGAGTTTCACAGCCGCATGGACAGCAAGTCCATCATGACCATGAAGAACAAACAGATGTTTGCCAGGGAGGACCTGCTGAGGAGGAGACTGATCCACGACGGAGCGCTGCAGCTCAAGAACGCCCAGGGAAGGCTAAAGGGTGAGGGGGCGCTCACGCTGTTTGTACTTTTCATTAGAAATATGAAAACCAACTCACCTGATGGTTGTTGACCCTCCAGATGTCCATGCTCTGCTGCTGTCAGACGTCTTGGTCTTCCTCCAGGAGAAAGATCAGAAATACGTCTTTGCCATGCTGGTACGTCTCTTCTACTTCCTTTTATCTCCTTCCTTTACGCTGTTTGCTTACTTCCGTCTAGGAATAAATCTGGTAGGAGTGCTGCTAGAGAGAATGTTGTCGTATTTTCTTATGCTGCGCCGCTCACTTTTCTGACTGTAGACTGACGGCTGCTCTGTGTGTAACTTTGAATTTATGTGTGGGTAATTCTTGATTTGTAACTCACACAAAACATTTTGTGCATAAGTACAAAAATGACAGAATTCAAAAAACACAAAATGCAATTTACACATGCAGAACTTAAAATTAAAACAGCTTGAAATTAGCTACATGAACTAATCTAAAAGAATTATACACAGATCGTTTAAATGCTGCTAGAATGCTGCATTATCAGTTTTCTTATCAGCCGCTTTGAACATAGATTGTGAATAATATCTGGTGAAACTTGACTTTCTGAAACAGATATGATGGCTAATTAATACAAACAAGTCTAAATAAGCAATTTTAAAACATTTGTCCTTTTAAAAAATAAAAGTATTTTCCAGCATTGAGCAATTCCTCTCTGCAGCACCTCCCCAGAAAAAACAGCCACAGAGCGGAGTGGGTTGATCAGACCACCGGCCCCCTCCGATCTGCTGTTGTTTAGAAGCTCTGTTTCTCCACATCCCGGGAGTGGACACTTCAACTACCTGCTTGCCCCAGAGAGCCGGGCGTAGAGCTGATTGACTGATCATTCTCCCACGGCAGAACCCCCTTCTCTATACAGACCAGGTCCTTCTCCACACCCAGGAAGTGGAGCAGGGCATAGAGCTGATCAACTCTGTCCGTTCTCGCGGTGTCGAGGAGGACCTCTTGCCACCTGCTTGTGGAAGAGTTCCGTGGCGAAGGTGCTGCAGAAAAAGCATAGAGAAACTTTAGTGTTTTAAAAATGCATCTTTAGACTTCTTATATTAATTACGTCACAGATATTATTCACAATCTAAGTTCAAAGAGGCTGACAAGAAAACTGATGACCCAGCATTCAAGCAGCACTTAAACTTAAGCACAAATCTTGGAGTCTCACATGAGATTTGTGCGTAAAGGCGGGTTTGTGTGTGCGTAACAAATGATTCGTGCGAAATTTTTAAAGATTTGTGCGTGGAGATAGTGTCCATTGTACACACATATTCTCTCCATACTCCTGTTTTACACTGACAGGGAGGAAAACAGAAACAAGACAGTCAAATCCATCATTGGAAAAAACATTAAAAAAAAAAGTCTGGCATGTTTTAGTTGATAACATCCATCTAATCTAATTCTGTAAAACGTCAAGACCCACTCCGTTCCAAATGGAAACATTTTTTTGTCAGTTTGAATTTTGTCAATAAAAACATTCCACAAAAACAAGCTAGTAGTTGGGCCGTTTTGGTTAGCTTTTTAACAAGGCCAAAGAACAATTTGAGAAAAAAACCCCCACAAATAAACCAGTTTTAAAAAAAATTAACCCAGTCTGATCAAAATTTTGGTTTTATGGTTTTTTAACATGTTCTTATGGAATTTTTTTGATGAGACAGGACATGTAATTTTAAAATCAGAATTAGGCATTTCTGAATATTTTTTAATTCAAATCATTGTGAATTAGGAACAGATGGAAAAAAAAAAGTCATCTAAAAAAGACTTCTTTGTTTTCCTCGTCTGAGCTGGCTGTTGGACAAAAACTACTGTATAGCTCCAATATTGCTCTCCATTTTTGTTGCTCCGGAAATGTTAGGCTGGTGGTGTGAGGGGCTATAAGCTAACGGGAAAATAATGCACCAATGCTCCCACCCACAACTTAGAGGTGAATTTCTAATGAACTCCTGCTTCTACGTCCTAGACAACAGCCCACGTTTTTTATGTTAGCTTCAAATGGCATAATTAGAATTAAAAGCTCACTGGGAACGCTTATAAAATAGATCAAAAGATGATCAGAGGAGGACTTTAACAAATAAATACCAAAATATTTAAAGTCAAATGAACATTTTTTGCTATAATTCAAGCTTTTCCTTTCTGGATGACGTTTGAAAATGGGATCATAAGGTAAAAGTTTGACCCAAACATGGGCACACTGGTTTAGAATTTGGTCCGGGTTGTTTTACGATTCATCTTGAGTCATTTTGTAGGAAGGATGTTGGGATGTGGTCACAGCTGAGCTGTCTGTCCTGATGCAACAGAAAGCCAACTGTGGTTAAGCTGTAAGCCTCCAATGTCTTCATTTGTCCTCCCTGCTCTTCACTAAACATCTTTTTTCACATCTGATCTTCTTTTCGATTTCTCTGCTTCCGTTTCTGCCCTCCTCTTTCTCTTAATCACCCCCCCCCCCCCCTTTCTGTTTTCTTCCTCTGCAACCCTCCATTTCTCCGTCTTCTCCTCCCTCTCAACCCTCCCACTTTCTGTTTTTTCCTGCGTCCTCCTCTTCCATGTCTCCTCCATCAAACCCCTTTTCCTTTTCCCTTGCAGGACCAGCGCTCCACCGTCATCTCCCTCCAAAAGCTGATCGTCAGGGAGGTCGCTAACAAGGAGCGCGGCCTCTTCCTCATCACGGCGGGCACTGACAAGCCAGAGATGATGGAGGTTCTGGCCAGTTCCAAAGAGGAACGCAACACTTGGATGCAGCTCATCCAGGGAAGCATGCAGTCCATGTGAGTTTAGATTCTTTCCTCCTGTTGCATGTAAACGTCTGCGGTGAGCGAGATTCTGTCCTGATCCTTGGATGGCAGCACTCAGTGAGGTGTAACAGGACTGTGCTGTCAGGAGGATTAGCACGACTCTACCTGAGGATGGAATGCACTCAGCGACTGCTTCAAGGCCAGCTCACTTTTAAGCAGAGGATTATTTGAATGCAGCCTGTAGGAAGGAGAAAGGTTTCGTTCTGTGTCTTGTTTCCTCAAGATCCCATTTCTGTCAGAACACTCATTCCGGATTAAACTTTTTGCCTGTTTATGTCCTCAGAAAATGCTACAAGAACAAGTTCTAAAAAAAACACCATTTTCATCGGAGTGGATCTTTAAACCCTGCCTGATATCTGTTTAAACATATGTTGAATTGTAAATTCTTTAAAGACTGCTGATTTTCGCCACTGTCATTATTCTCTTTGGATGGACAGGGAGAAGGATGAGGATGAAGGGATTCCCAGTGAGACAGAAGACGACAAGAGACAACTGGAGAGCAAAGCCAGAGAGATGAGAGGTGAGGCAAATAGGAGTCATTTGCCTACACGTAGGCAAAACCCGGTTACTATTCCTCTCACCGTCCCTGCGCCCTGTGTCACTGGACAGAAATGTTGAAGCAGAAGGATACCGAGATCATGTGTCTGCTGGAGGAGAAAGTACGGCTCTTCAGGGGGATGTGGGAAGGCCTGAACCCGAGCGAAGAGTCCTCACGGCAGGTCGAGCCTTTCTTCAGGTCAGCCTGTGGCCAGGAGCCGCCCCGGGGGGCTTCCATCATGAAAGATGCTCTGCAGGAAGGTAAGACTGAGCAAAGGAGGATCTATAATGCATGTGATGGAGAAATATTTAAAGATTTCACAAAAATGAAGCCAGAACTGATCCCCTTCTCTCAACCCTCATACATCCATTTCATTGAAGATTTCATCATTTTGATATTGTTTCTTAGTCGTTTTGCAGTCTTCTGGAGGCCTCAGTGCCACCGCAGACATTTGGACCCCGCCTCTCTCTACCATATAATTTTCCTTGACACAGGACTGATTTGTATGTCAAGAAAATCCATTACAACCCTTGAGCGGATAGCTCGTCCTATTTCAGGTGTAATTGACTCAGCAGCCTTGTGTCATCAGAGCTGAGAGGTCCAAAGTGTTTGTGTTCAGAAAATCTTTAAGGGTTCCAGGTGTGAGATAGGACTTTACTAGAGCTCTGCTTCTGCTGTCATGTTCATCCAATCTACAAAAAGAAAAAAAAAAGAAGCAAACAACAAAAATCCATCTGTTAAAGCCTTTTTTAATGTGAACTACTGTTCATAATAAGCCTTGTTTTCACTGCATGGTACGGTCGGGTTTAGAATGGTCCAGACAGTTCAGGTGAGCGTTTCCATTCAAAGTTGGACCAACCCGACACATCCCCGGGTGAAACTAACAACAACAACAATGAAGAAGACAAGCGGCAAAGACGAGTACAGCCGCTTTCTTTTGGGGTCCATTTGATAAAGAAAACGCTCAAAATACTGGACGGGACCGTACTGTTCTGCTCTGTGGAAACAAGGCTTCAATGTTTTTCTTTCTAAAAGATGATGTCAGTTTCAAGCTCTTTGAAGATTCACTCTGGAGAAATTCATGTTTCAGGTGTTTTTCACATGTCCTTGTGTCATTTTTTCTGATAATAGAGGACATCTATTGGGCGGTCCATGAGCTCCCTGCTTCACTCCATTCTGATGCATCCACTTACAGACAAATAGATCCACCTATGTCTTTGTTTTCCTCATCCGAGCGAATTTCTGCAGAAAGATTTTAGCTAAAAACGGCATAATCATAATTAATAGACTAATGGTAACACTTTTGCAGGAGATCAAATGATCAGTGGATCTTTAGACATCTTATTATCTGGCTTAAGTTGGGATGAAAGTGATGCCCCTTTTATGTGATTAAAGTCCTGCATTGAACCACCATCACTCCTGAACATCAACATTGCGGTTTTTTAAGCTAAGACCCAACAAACTGATGGTAGAGTTGAAAAACAAAAGTAGCTGTGAGGCTTCAGGCAAAAACAAAAAGTCTGTGAAAATCCTAGTCATTTGTTTTGCATTTTTCCAGATTTGATGACTTCACATTAAAAGAATTATGGGTCTGTTCTCAGTGTTTTCAGCTGTAATTCCTTCTGCGCCTTCCTATGATGCCCGGAGCAGAAACCGTCTTTGATGTCTTTCTCTTCCTGCTTCTTTACTGCAGCTCATGCCTTCTTGGACTTTCAATAAATTCATGATTGCTAATATATTTAAACTTTGGACAAAGTAGCCAGTGTCTCTAACAGGTTATCAATGGTTGCTTAGCAACAGTAGCCAGAGCTGGGTTGCAGGCAGAAGCGCCTGGCAGGATTCATGCGTGCAGAGATGAGCCGTAACGCAGTTAGCCAGGCTAATTCACTTAGGGAGCTGCACTCTAATGTCGGCCTCTGTGTGTTTGTGCGCACGCTGCAGTGGAGACGTT
The DNA here is from genome assembly GCA_014656515.1 of Oryzias celebensis. Lineage (NCBI taxonomy): Eukaryota > Metazoa > Chordata > Actinopteri > Beloniformes > Adrianichthyidae > Oryzias > Oryzias celebensis. The sequence goes on from BNCR01000003.1 coordinate 5,259,521, forward strand.
ACAGGCGCTGGTGAACGGCAGCCTCGGGGGGGCCATGGCCAGCGTCCACGAGGGAGGCGGCGCTGGGGCGGTGTGCCTGCCTCGCCGCGCCGAGACCTTCGGAGGCTTCGACAGTCACCAGATGCACATCAGCAAAAGTAAGGACGGCCGCTCTACACCTCTGCCAACGTCAGCACGTAACACCCCACCCTGCTGTCCACCCACCTGCTGGCCTGCACCATTGCACTGACTGAAAATGAGATGATGCTGAATGCCCAGCTGCATTTTAGAAGTTTCCATTTATTTTAGTTTTCATCTTCAAACAAACTTTTGGTGCAGACGTAGCTGCAGGCTTCACAGCCAGCATTTCCCACAATGCCCCTGTTCTCTACAGTGAGCAAAGCGTTTGAGAAAGGGGCTTGGACAGAAGAGCGGGATGCCTCCTGGGGAAAATGTGGCCTGAGGCAGTACCTCTGAACTGACTGCCTTCAGGCTGCTGGTTTTACAGATTAAACTGCAAAAATCCACATCTGCATAACTGCAGGAAAACATTTTCACTTAAAAAAAAATATGAGCACAGACTTTTTGAGGCAGTCAACAGATGATGGGTTGAGTTTTTAAAATAGAAATGTGAAATATTTAAACGTTAATGGAGATGTTTAGCAGTTTGTGATGAAATATGTGCAAGCAGGGAAACAAAAAGAAGCAGTTTTACATGAATTTTAGATATGAACATTGAAAAAAAACTCAAGTGAAAATCTCCCAGCCTCTTCAGAGAAGCACAAGCTGCTCTATTTTTCCCACCATAGAAATAATTCACATAAATTTGGCAGGAGTGGTGGACGAGTCCCTTCCATCACAGGAAGCGAATGATGGCATCAACCTCTCACTTGTCAGTCATGAGAACAGATTTTGTCTGCACTGCTTTGTGAAATCCAGTGAGCTGCAGACGCACTGAACTGCGGTTTTCCACCGTGTTCATCGTGCATGACTCCATTTCTGTTTTTCACACAAGAGTTAGCCATCAATAAGGAACAAACACTGATGCAATTAGAGCGGCCCTCACACTGGGCTTATTGTGTCTTTGGAAATTCCCTTCTCAGAAGCAGAACTTTGTTGTGGACCAACTCCATCACTCTCTGCTTGTAAGTGAACCCTGAGCATTTCACTGCAGTGTGATTGCACACAGACGTTCTATCAGACCACAGGCTGGAAGCTTTGCGTGTTACGATTCCTTCTTGGTGCTTCCGTCTGTTCAGAGCTGACTTTGAGTAATAGCTCCACCGGATGAGAAGCTGTCAGGGGCTTCAAAAGCAGCCGGTGAAAATTCACCACCAATGTGTGAGATAGTTGCTGCCTACATTTTGAAGACGAACAAATGCTTCATTCTGTATCTCGCTGCAAATAATCCATGTATGATGTAATCACAATTTCAGATTCAATTTGAGAAATATCCCACTCCTTTTAGTGAATTGTTTCAATGCTTCTCTTGTCCGCATGCGAGGAATACAGGGCGCACGAACGCGACACAAGACCCCCACGCACGCACATAGGCGGGGACGGGAACTCCCGCTAAAAGTAGAGAACAAAGACTGAGTAGAAATAAAAAAACTTTTCTCTCTATTTGCATTCAACATATTTTATAAAATTCTCTTATTTTCTTTTATTAATTTCGTTTTAAATTTCGGCATAAATTGCAATATATCATTGGACCTTAAAACTGTAGATTACCGTAATTACTGTATGATGTATATTTAGTTTGAAAACGTTTTTTTTTTTATGTTTTGCTAATTAAAAAGCGGTGTTGTTACTGAAATAAAAGTCCTTTAATTTAGTAAAGTAAAGCATCTTGATTATATAGTGTGGTGTTAAATAATCAAGCTGCAGATGATCAGTCACATGAAAACAGGTTGGGGGGAATCACAGTTGTTAACAGTGATAGAGTAGCGCTCGTTTCAGCTGTAGTTTCTCTTCACTAGCCTCCCACTCTGAGAACGTTTGAGGCCCCTGACCTGTTGTGACCTCTACAGTCTGTTTGGTCCAACCCTTTGACTGTATATGAGAACTGGACCTTCCAAACAGGAAGTGCCAGCTGGTTCCAAGAAGCAAAGATGTCTCAGTCATTCTATTTGTTATAATAGCCATTCTTGCTCTACTGCCTTTTTTAACATGTTCTTGATTGTTCTCATTTTTAATTTTTTAGTTGTAAGCAGACCAATCAGATGCCTCCAAATAAATGAGGTGGTTTCACATCTAGTGTTTGAAACCTTTGATGGCAGATTTCATGTCGCCCGCTTCTGAAGTGGTAGCGATGTGGATTGCCATAGAAATGTTGACTCAGACCAAACTGTCAATGCTTGGAGCAGAAATCAAGGAGAGGTTTGCTCCTCCTCCTTTATAAACTCCTCCCTTCATTTTTGATGGATCTAGAAAACGCGACCTTTTATTTTGCTTAAAATGTTTTTTTTTTGTTTTGCCAACTTTTTTCTGTTGATGGTCAACGTTTGCGCTTTCTTTTCACTTCAGGTGGCGACCGAGACGAGAGCGAGGATGTGACAGGAGATCTGCGCAGGACGGAGTCCGACAGCGTTTTGAAGAAGGTCAGTGCAGTTTTTGCTTTGCTATCCTGTATTAAGATGAGTTTTTCTACTTCTGGTGGAGCCATTGTTCTCCTTTTAGAGGACCGTGCTGGAAGCTTTCCTCTGTAGCTTCTTCTCCTGCATGGATGTTGCTTGAACACTGCAGGACAACTGTGTGAGAGGAAGAAGTGTGAGAGCCGTTTGCACTGTGTGTTTGTGTGCAGGGAGGAAACGCCAACCTGCTGCAGCTGCTGAAGAGGAACAGTGAGGTAACGCCCACTTCCCATCTGTAACTCGCTTAGGGTCACTGTCGGCATGGAAACGGCCAAAACTCAGACTCACCATCGCAGCAAAATTCTTTGTTGTGCATTTAGTGTTGTCTCAAAAGCATTCTCACTTTGCCTTTCATAAAAGTAAACAAAAAATTCTGCGTGAATACATGGCGCCTCCTGGATCTTGAATCCAGAACTGTTGTAGCAGGAGAGCTGGGAGGAGCACAAGGAGGCCTTCAAAAATCTGTCATTGTGTGAACGGCTCTTTCTGGATCTGCTCTTCCCATCTTTGCAGTAGACGGGCCGTGTAATCTGAGTGAATTCATGGCGCCGCTTCCAGACACGCTGTTGTGTAACTGCCGTCTGTGGGAACGGCGTGCTGGTAAACACAGAAGCGCAGAAAAGGTCGGATTTCTGAGCTCACATTCAGGAACCGAGTGGCTGTTTTTCAAACCGGTCTTACATGAAAACTAAAGAAATGAAAACAGTCAGGACCAGCAGGAACTCAGAAGGATGCTTTTGTGACACGCTGTTGACTTCTCTCCAACAGCAGCTCCTCCACAGCGTCTCCAACCTGCACCTCCTGCTCAGCACCCTGCAGGTACGGCAACCGCCTCACTGCTCATCCATTCAGAGCGTTTCTGGGTGTAACCCTCTCCGCGTCTCTGTCCTTCCAGGCCGTGGTGGTCCAGCAGGACAGTTACATCGAGGAGCAGCGGCAGGCCCTGAGCGAGCGCTCCTCCTCCTGCTCCTCCCTGTCCCGGCAGTCCTCGCGGCCCAGCTCGCTGGTAGAGCAGGAGAAGCAGCGCAGCCTGGAAAAGCAGCGGCAGGAGCTGGCTTCCCTGCAGAGACAACAGGCGGCTCACGCTGAGGAGAAGAGGAGGAAGGAGAGGGAGTGGGAAGTCCGGGAGCAGCAGCTCTCTGAGAAGGAGCAGCTGATGCACTTACAGGTGACTGCAGTTTTGTTTTGTTTTTTTTTGAGAACAATAGGTGGAGACAGAATTACATTCATATAAAACATTATCATCTAGATTATGTTTTTATTTTTAACTGCCAGTACGCGGAAATATTTCAGTTTCTGTAATAAAACTCAAATAAGGACTGAACTCTCACACCTGTAGATTATTATTATTATTATGTAGCTCATAATAGAACAGTCAGCTCAGTGAAGGATAAATCTTTGACTGTATCTGAGAACTGGACCGAGTGAGTGTGACGTCACTCATAGAAAATGACTTACTTTTGGCTCCAACCAAAAAGGTCAATTCCATTTTTTTGCAATATGGCTGCTGCCATAACACTGTCAGTAAGCAGTGATTGGTCCAAGTTGCTCTGGGTCATTGTTTCTATGGCAACTACTCTAGCCTATCAGGAGTAAACTCGTTAAACGTTCCCACTCAGAAGTAGGATTAGAAGAATCTGTCGAGCATTTCAAGCGTTGGACCAGCAAGAACCTCCTGTGTTTATTGAGACATTGGATTGGTCAGTTTATATCTTATACGTTCCGTGCTCGGAGCGCAACAACTGAACAAAAATGGCCACCATAGCCGGGCATTATGGGATATAAACAAAGTAGAAGGAAAGCCAGGGACAAGCATAAAGCAACAATGAGACACAGCAACTCATTGAAATGTTGTCAGATGAATGCAGGCTCAATAAAAAACTTGCTTCTCACTGTTTTCCCAACAATCTATATGTCAAACGTTTATCAGAGTACTGATAAGTACCGTTAATTTCCTTAGTAATCGCTTTGCCGGACCGAAGTTGCAGTAAAAAATGCCGTACTTGAGGTTGATACAGACGATCAAAACTGATCAGAGAAATATAAATAAATATAATAAGTGAACTATGCTGATGAGAAATTACAAATCGTAGGATTTCTCTCGGTCTTTGCTTTGCTCCCTGCCATCGTAATTTCTGCCAATGACTGAAGAGATCTTTAGTCATGTAGTTTTGTTTACAAGCTTTGGTTCAAAAGAGAAATGTTTGGTTGAAAGGCCGTCTGAATACAGACCAAACGCAGGGTTCAGGACTCAATCCAGAAACGGACTTTTCCGATCTGAATACACTCTTTCCAACGAGTATTTCAAACTAGAATTGTTAAAACTGCTTTTTGGGTGTCAGAAATGAATATTTCTGGAGTTCTTTTCCCAGAAAGTCAGTGTTTCCATTTTGTATTTCTATTACAGCCTCGATCCATCCTCTTTCTGTGGTTTTCCTGTTGAAGCAACCCGATTTCTTGCTGGTTTCTCTGAATATTTTTTAAAAATATTTAATTTTAAAGCAGCTTTTATCCTTCAGATAAATCTTCCCGGTGAGGCCGGTATGCACATACCATGTTTGTATGGCACTGCCTCCAGCAGGGCTCAGATTCTGCTCCACTGCTCTGTAGATATTCTATTCCTGAGGTTGTGAAAAACCTGATAAAACCCTCGAGTTGGTGGAGGAGGAGTTTGCTTCACATGGATGTCCACTCGTCTTCCGTCAAGGTTCTGTTTTCTCCCACTCATCTCCATCATGTGGCCTTGGTTTTCCTCTCCAAGCATGAATTAAAAATGTCCTTGGACTGAGAATTAGGAGGACTTTTGTAAAATCACTGGAAGGTTTTTATGAGCTGGGCTGCAGTGACCCGCTGTGCAAAGGAAGACAAAGGTGCTTCAGGTGTTTTTGTGGGCTGCACAACTTCAACTCAATCAGAGTCTGCAAAGGGAGAAGTTATTAAAGATGAAAAGTAAAAGTTGTGGAGGAAAAACTTTTCTGAATGCAAAATTTAAAACACAAGAAACTGGAAATACTCCAGTGGAGAACAAGTTTCTTAAATCTAATATTTATTTAAACAGACACACGAGAAACTTCTGAATTATTTACTCTGCAGCAGTAAAGTCTTGACTTCCAGCTTTCTATTTTCCTGTAGTCAACACCAGGGTTAAAACTTGTTCAGTGGCTTTTGGACCGACTTATTACCGACTTTTTTGTGAGTCATTTCAATAAATCGATGGATGCATCTTCCACCCACTGCAGGAGGAGGAGGTGCAGAAGCAACACAAGGTGCTGGAGGCTGAGAAGCAGGAGCTACATCTCAGGAAGGAGGAGTACCAGAAAGACCTGGAGCGGCTGAGAGACGCCCAGAGGAAGCTGGAGAGGGACAAGGAGGCCGTTCGGCGCCAGCTGGACAAGATGGAGGAGCTGTCTGAGGTAAGCGGCGAGGCTTCAGAAGGAGATGAGCCTGTTCTGTTGTGCTGTAGGTCTGCTCAGCGGCACTGTGGCAGGGCTGAGGGTCGTACCTTAGAAAATCCGTTTTTTTTTTTTTCAGTTTACAGAAATATTATCTGGAGTTGTTTGCATTTCTACAAACATCCTCCACTTTAAAGCCTGTTTTTGTGAATAAAACTGTTAGTTCAGCAGCCGTCTGGTTCTGTTTGAAGATCCAAACTGCAGCTTTAATGTCAAATCACTCGGATTTGTCTGTTTGTCGAACTGAAAATACCAGGAATCATGAATCAGGAGCTAAAAATGAACATTTTTCCTCAAAAAGGAGACCAAGGCACATATTCCAAAATGTCACAGCGCAGACATCTAAATACAAGTGTTGAATAAAACTCTGTGCTGCTGAATTTAAAATTGTGAGGTTTTGGTTTTAAAACTTCTGCGTCGCCGAGGTTTTCAGAAAAAGTTAACATTTTACAGTAACCAAATAATATTTTTACACCAGTCAGTGGCCCGGGCACATTGTTGCGTGGTGGCATGCGGATGGCGGTGCTTTCTTAGGAGGCATTTTGTCTAAAAAATGGTGGTACACACTCTTCTGAAGTTTGTCTGCATGGTTACAGACAGAAAACCAAATCTGTGCATTCAACAGTCAGAAGCTGAAAATCTCCACTTCCTGTCCTCAGTGGAGCCTCTTTAAAGTTCTGCTGCTTGTGTCTGACGCTGCCCCTGTTCCTTCAGAGGACTCCCTCAACAACATCCGACGAGTTCATGTTCCCCGGCAGCTCCCAGTCTCTGGAGCTGGACCCGCTGGAGCTCTCCCCATGCTCCTCCTCCTCCCTGCCGAGGATGCCGCCACAGAGGTCTAAGCCCAAAGGGAAGGGCCTCAACCCCTTCACCTCCTCCAGCCTGAAGAGCAGCGACGCCAACAACCAGATCTCCAAAAGCTTCCTGCAGCTGACCAAGAGCAAGAGCAAAGACGGCAAGAAGAAGAAGAAGAACAAAGATGGAGGGGCGGCCACTGCAGGTAAAGAATTGAAGACGCGACTGAAAAGACAGAGAGGAAAAGCGACTGTAATGTGAGCAGATTTCATGAATCAAATGCTGCCTGGATGATGAGGGTCCTTTTCTTCTTCAGGTTTAGTTGAGTTAAACGTTTTTTTTTTGGTGGTGTGTGACTGTAGTCAGGACAACAGATAAATCAGAGAAATTGAGAATTACTCTCAGTTTTAGTGAGGAGTTGGAACTGTCTCCTCAAATGAACCTGATAAATAAAGATCCATGAGCATCCGCTTGTTATAAAATCACAGGGCTGAAATCAAGCTGTTATTTTAGATACTCCTATACAACCGGAAAGATTTTGTTTGAACTGTGACCATTAATAGATCTAAAATGATGCAAAAAATAAAGAAAAATTAAGTAATATTTGATTTAAACACAGTTTTAAGATAGAAATGACAAAGTGCTTCCCAAAAAATAAACAAAACATACTTTTAAAGTTATGCTAAAGCTTTATTATTTATCACATATGTATCACAAATTCAGATATTTGTTTTATTTTTAAGTAAAGTGAGCTCATCTTAAATTATCACACAAAAGAAAGAAATCAAATCATTTTTTGTAATAATTTCCTGTCTGTTCCGGATGATTCCAATAAGGATAAATTGTCTTAATTACACAATAGTAACATCTTATGTAAATGCAGAGCAGCTTAGATCAAATGGTTTTTAGTGTAGTCCAGATCAGGCTGGGAACCTCAGACCTTGAGGTTTTCCCGCCTGTTTTCCTGATAAACTCGGCTTTTTTGATGATCTTTGTTGGGTGTTTTCAGCCAGTGAAAAGCTGCCGATCTGAAGTGGGGTGTTTTTGGAAAAGCTGTGTCAGCCTGGAGTCAACTAACTCTGTTTTGGAAAATGGGGATAGCTGCCTAAAAATATCAGTGCCCTCCTTGATGGAAGTTTCCACTTGGACTCACGCTGAACTGGTTTAGCAGGAATGTTTATGAAAGAACCTTCTGACTCATGAAGACGAACAATTTCAGAAAAGAGGCATTTTAGACTTTTATAAAACTTTATTGATAATACTTTTGAATCTCTCAAAGTGCTTTCAGGAATAAAAAACAATTCTCAAGGTATTAAAAAAACACACAGGAGGCCACACATTTACACATCCACCCTCCTCTGCAAAAACCTAAAATCTAAACCACTAGTTTCTCAAAAAGCCTTTTAGCAAAACCTAACACTGATTTCATCAGAGGAGCATGTTTCTTTAATGTTCCAACAATGGCATCCGGTTAAAGACCCACTCAGATGCAAACGGTGTTTGAGGCATTTTTCTGATGACAGAGGGCATGAAAAAAAATTAGTAACCTTAAAATAGCATTTTTGAGCATTTCTTTATTCAAACTGTTGTGAATTGAGAGTATTTATAGACATAGATAATATAAATGCTCTGAGCTCTGCAACGGGGAGAGGAAAGGGGGCGGGGTTACTCCATGCCAACGGTCCCGCCCTCAACTCAGAGGAGAATTTTTAATAAACTCTTGCCGCTCCGCAGAAACTATGTCCTGATTTTGGCTAAAACGGCTTAATTATAATTAAAAGATCCCTGGGGACGCTTTTAAAATAGATCAAAAGGTGATCGGTGTGGATCTTGAAGAACCCGATCTTGCTCGTGAGAACCTTGTTGTGGACCAGATAGCAGATGAGGAACAGAAGAACATATGCAAAGAAAAAGGTTCAATCGTAGGTCAAAGCTGAGCTCTTCTTCTTCTCCTTTCAGACTCTCAGCATGTCTCGGAACCTCCTGTGGACGGAGAGATCTTCTTCTGCTGAGGATCACCCTCATCCTGCCCCCGTCCCCCATGCAGTGCAGTATGAAACACTGTTTGAAAGCTTTTAACTGTAAAGTAGAGAACTTGACATTTCCTGCATTTCAGAGTGAAACTGCAGAGATTTTAGTTTGTGGAAACTCTGATGTGGACGTTGGGATCCATCCACACAGTCCCAGACATCCAAAAACTCCCTAAACAAGTGCTGCGGATCCTTTTCAGGTGATCTGCCTCTCAAGTTTGACCAAGTATTTGGAGAGCTGCTGCCCCCCAGAACAGAAGCGTTTTTTTTTTTTTTTTTCTTTTCTGTCATGGACGGAGGGTCAAGGCAGACAGAACTGAAGGTCAGAGGACTCCTCGAGGCGCCGAAAAGTCCTTCCTGCTAATCGCATTCATTAAGTGTTAATTGAAGACGGAAACCAGTGGAGGGGGTTCTGCGTCTCCACGGCAACCTTAGCTGACCAGAAAAGTCTGTTTTAGTTCCACTGCAGCCGAAAGAAAGCCGCAGGGAAAGCCAGTGCAGATGTGATTCCACCCACCCGGCCGAGGAGTCCGCATGGATGTCTGCCGCCATCACGCTCCTGATGAGGCTTTCATTTCTGCGGGTTTTAGAGTCGTGAGGATGAAGTTGGGGCCTGGCGGCTGAGGTTCCGGCGAGCGTTTTCCAGCTGAGTTCAGCTCTGCAGGTATCCTTCCTTCAGGCAACTGAACTCCTCTTTTGGTTTTAGGACTAAGACTGTCCGATTATTTCACGTTATTTAGGCACTTTGGTGCTGAAACATAAGTTTTCTCCTTTTCTGGCTATGCAGTGGTTTTTAATCAGGACCAGCAACGATCCAAAGAGCTGCGAATTTGGGCGCGCAGCTGCCTGCTGGTCGGGTGGTTTTCCTGCTGCGTCTCATCTCATTTCTTTCACGTCTGTTATGAAGCGTGCCGTTAGTCCGCGCCTTCTTATTTTAAGGTTTCAGCGTGGTCGCTTCGACGAAACTCAGAGAAATGAGCTTCTTATTGTTGCTACTGGTGTGCTTTATCTTCCAGGGACGTCTTTCAGTGACGTCAGGACCCCCCTCCGGGACAGATTTACTTATCTGTCTCAGCGGGTCGCCGGCGTGCCGGAGATAATTGTGACGAGTGCGTGGGCTCTCTCACATCCTGACAGCTTCCTCACAGCATTCATAATTGACTGAAGAAACAAACAAGTTGTCAGATTGTAATTGGTTACTCAGTGAAAGCGCTCGCCGGCAGCTTTGATATATATATGTGTGTGTGTGTGGGGGGGACAATCAGCAGTCAGGAAAATGAAGGTGATGATCAGCCTGTCAGGTGAAGCCTGCGTAGCCTTAAACCTATTGATGAATGCACTAGAAGTAGAAGCCAGCTTCTCCTCAGGAGGAAGAGGAGGGCCGAAGGAAACGTTTGTACTATGCACCTGGTACACACCCATTCTCAACCATGTACAAAGAAGGGCAAACCTGTAAATATGAATAATGTACAAAACAAATCCAATGTAAAAAATAAACCCACTTGTGTTTTATTCCAGCATTTTGTAAGAATGTTTTATTTATGTATCCTGCTCGCCTGCAGGTGGCGACAGTGAAAATGCGTCTTTCTCTCACAATTAAAGAAGTATGAAACCCGCTGGGATTTTGTCATCAATTCTGTTGCTGATGAAACTTGTTTTAGTGATCAGTAGAGCAATATTACAATTTGTATTGTGATGCACTCACTATCTGCAATAACTTTAAGCCCCACAGATTAACCAAAACAGAAGCTGAAAAGACGGCATAACCTGCTTTTGTTCTGGACCGTTTTCTCAGGACATCTCGTCATCATGAGAAAACAAAATTTGTTCCGTCGTGATAGTGAAGCTTGTACTGTAGCATCCCTCTCCCTCTGAGGCGCCCAAACGTAATCTGTTTTCCCTCCCTTTATGTTGTGACGACTGTTGGCCGTGTCCAACGCCATTCTGCGTACAATTCAACAACAGCAAAAGAAACCCCTCCCCCAAAACATTGTTTTTAGTCTATTTTTGATTTATTAGTGGAGCTACACTCTTCAAATGCCTTCATTCTGTCTCATGCACCAAATAAAAAAAAAAAAAAAGCAAATGTCTGAGTTTGCAGAATCCAGACCTTCATCATCTCCAGGAGGAAAGTGTGTGAGGCCTGCATGAACAATGAGGAACAGCTTAGAGTTCACGCTGGATTCTCACATTTCCAAATTCTCGGTCACAGATGAGATAAACCCAGCATTGTGGGCTAATTACTGCTGCGTGATAACTGTCTTAATGCTGTATGTCTAATTGATAGTTTGAAAGCAGCTTTGAATGGAGCTGAGATAAAACCAGAAATCTGAGCGAAGCATCAGAAGAGGGATCGGTTTCAGGAGGAGCGGCGTGACTCTCTCTGCTGCTCGCTGCTGCTCGCTCCGAGGTTTCACTGTGGCATCTGTGGGAACGTCGGCTGCTCAAACCTCCTTCAGACGTCACAGGTAAAACTTCTCTGTTCCTCCTTTCTTTCTTTTGAAACAAATGTTCCTAAACTTCCAGTTTATAGAATTAAAACGTTTAAATACTTTTTGTCAATCAATTCAAACTAATGCGACTGAGAATGTTACATTTCTATTAAAATATTTGAATCATTAGGCTTAAAATGAGTCATAATTATGAAGATTTGAAAGTTAGAACAACTTTGTTGGAATTTGATAGTGTGACATATTTATCACCTCCTGAAAAGGTTTCCTGCTCCTTTAAATGTTTGGGTCAGAAGCTCCACAATCATGTGACAGACTGTGGATTTGGCAAACGCTGTCTACACCCTTCATAAGGAGGACCAGACACAGAAGGTCATTGCTAAGCAGGCTGGTTGTCCAGAGTGAATGGAAGGAAGCATTTGGAAAAGCCGCCGATTAAAGACCCACGCCACTGAAGATCAGGTTTTTGGTGTGTTTAAAGATGATGTGGTGTTTTTTACATGATGGACTTCTATAAAGAACATTAGGATTAAAACTGTTTCAGAGTTTTTTTTTTATCATTCCAATTGTTCTTAATCAGGTGCAGATAAAGAAAGCAGTTGGAGAAAGCTTGTGGCTATGATGTAGAACCCACAATGACAGGCCACGAGCTCCCTGCTTCGCTCCAGGCTGATCCCTCCATCCATATGCAAAAAAATAGATCCATGAACGTCTTCGTTTTCCTCATCATCAAAGTTTTCTTTTTACTTGTGCATTTTATGTAAAAGTCAATGTTCCAGAGTCTGGATGAAGAGGACTCTATCCTGTGTGAAGTTCAGAGTGAAGCCTCTCCGCTCAGTGATGGTTTGAGGTCCCATGCCGTCAACGTCATCATTCTAGATCACTTCATGCTGCCCTCTGCTGACGAGCTGTTTGAAGGCAGATTTGATTTTCCAGCAGGACTCTGGACCTGCTCCTGCAGCGGTCCGGGTGTTCCTGAGCGGCAGGAAAATCTCTGAGCTGTTGTCAAGAAGAAGATGAGACTTCAGACGTGACAGGAACCTGGGCTACGGTGTCTATGCGGTAATTCATGCAAAAAAACTAAAAAGATCTGTGCATCTGATGAGCTTCAGAAGCCAGACATTTGTGAGGAACATCTGCAGAGAGGAAAGAGTTCAGGCTTCAGCCGGAGTGGAGAGCGTGATTTAAGAGGACAATCTTTGCCGGTGTCCAGAGAAAATGTTTGGATGAACCGTCCTATCACTCCTCTGCAGAACTCGCACACACTGAGAGCTCAGGAAGTCATCTCCAGACCTGCACAGCAAACGGAGACCAGCAGGATCTATTTTAAAAGTGTCCCCAGTGGTCTTTCAATCACTATATGCCGTTTTTAAACAACAAATTTAAAAAGTGTTGTTTTAGTGGGACAAAGGAAATTCCTCTGAAACGTTGGTGTGGAGTAAACTCGTCTCCGTGTCCCTTCATCCATTTGTTTACACTCTCTAGCGCTAGCTTACAGCCCCTCACACCCCCAGCCTAGCATCAGAGGTGCAACAAAAATGGCGAGTGATACTTGAGCTTTCCATCGTCTGATCATCAGATAAAGCCCCCGCCTGCTGCCCTCTCACTGCCACCCTCCGGTAAAAAATTGTAAATGTCAAATGTGTGCTCAAAATCTGAGTTGTGAATGACCAGTGGTGCAGAATGGCCCGCTCTTTCTATACCCGGGCTACCGGCTGACGCCACGCCGTGTGGTCATTCAGCTGTTGCCCGATTTCGTCATGGCGTCATCTCCTGCTGACTGAATGATGAACACGCCAACGATTTTCAAAATAGATCAGACAGCGGCATGAACTCTTGAAGATTCTGCCGATGTCTCCTCATCGCACGGTGGCGGTTGCATTTGTGACCTTTAGCATAAGTCAGAATTCAAGTTCAGATCACAAACTGTTGTTAACAACCTTAACATTAGATCGGATTTACATCAGGACTGAATATTCAAAAAAGTCTAAAAATATTTTAAGAACAATATGCCTCTTTCATGATGAGTGATTTCTAATTGGCTGTTTTGTGCACTAATACTTTTGTAACCCATTACTCTGAAGTTCCTTTATCAAACTCGGAACATATTCTTTTTTTACACATTTTCATGCTATTTAGCATAAAAAATGCAAAAATGGAGAAAAAGCTCCTTCAAATTTGCTGAGTTTTAGTGGCAGACAATCATTCTGAGAGTCTGTGGAACGAAAAGCTGTAGTTCTTTGGGAGTTTGCTAAAAAAGGAGCATTGTGGTGCAGACATGATGGACAATCTCATCCAGGAAGAGATCAAACACGGCTGGCGTATGGAGTCACTTTAACATCTATAATTACTGATCTTTCTGTCTCTGCAACACAGTGTCAGTAAGTTAGTCAAGTACGATTACGGTCTCTTTCTGTCAGAATCTTCCACAGCTGAGCCTTTATGCTCACATCTGTAATTATCTTGATAGTTCTCATAGGATAATATGCACTCGGAAAGAGGACAATTTACTTTGATTTTCTATTTTGCATTAAAAGGCACAAAACGACCCATAATTCTGGAGTTGTGTCTGTAAAAGGCTCCACAGCAGCAGCGCACACACACACACACACACACACACACAGAGTCAGGGCTACACGTGTGAGGAGGAAATGAAATGGCAGACGGATGGACGCACATCCACATTGTCCTGGGATCTCCTGTTTGCTCATCAGTGCGACTCGTTGCCGAGGTAACGGTTGGCCAGTCTCACTTGAGGAAAAAAAAAAAAAGGCTCTTGATGACCTCAGCGCTGCTCGCCGAGCTGTGATCAACGTGTTTGTGTCACCTCGACTCCCCGCAGGTTCCTGCAGCTCCAGGTCTAGAGCCGAGCATGGAGATAAAGCCAACAACAACAACAACAACAACAGGCAGCCATGATGGCTGAACACAGAAACATGATGGAAAGCTGAAACCTTGTTTTGATTTTTTCCTTCAACCTATTTGTCATCAAGAAATTCAAAAAAGATGTTTATTATTTATTCTTCTCATCACTCCAACAGGTTTGGGTACAAACATTTCATACAATTTTAACAAGGAAAACAACCAAATGCTGATTCTTTTGTTGTATTTTAATTTTTTTTTTTTTTAATTTATTTATTTTTTGTAAAATTGTATCTTTTTATTTAAAAGATTAAGTTTATAAGGAAAATGCACTTCAAAGTGGGGGCTGCATCCGGCATCAGTCTGTTCTGGCACAGCCAACGGTCAATTCTGCCTTTAACTTCTGTTTGGTGTTTTTTTTTTTGTTTATTTTTTTATTTGTAGGTAAACGGTGTATACTTTTATAGCACTTCTATTCTAGTCTGATCAGTGAGTTATGAAGCATTGGGGGTTTTTAAAAACTCATTTTGAAGACAAAAGTTAACTGATTTTTCAAAATACAAGAAATTGTTTTTGTCACATCGTCATTTCATCTTTTCTGTTCTTAATAGCTATATAAAAGGCTGACATTTGAAGAGTTTTTAACATGTTTTTAAAGCATTTATGTCCTAATGTAGGAGGACTTGTATAAAATAATTTAAGATTAAAACTGTGTTTCTGATCTGATCAGGAGCAGGTGAAAATGCTCAGTTTTATGCTGCAGTAACTGCCACGGGCAGGCCAAAGTCTCCCTTCTCTGCCCCTGTTCTGATGCATCCACTTGCAGACGATGTTCTGCGTCCTGACTGGCTGTAGACCTCGTCAGTCAACCTCTTCTGTGCCATGCCGACTGAACAGAATGCATTCAGTTTGCCAGAGTTGTATAAATCATAAATCGCTATGTGCAAATCTTTTTAATCATAATTATGCTCTCAGTCAGGAAAGATGCTTGGTAAGAAAAGCTTCTTGTTTTGTACTTTGCTAGTTTGTTTGGTTAAATCCTCTGCAGTCGTCGCTGCAATGATTGTGTCTAAAACCACTGACTCCTTAAACTGATGCATAAATTATGTCAACTTTTTTTTTTTTTTTTTAGACAAAAGCTTGTTTCTGTGCACGGAATTTATAAAGAAAGAAAACACTTTCACTCCAAAACTGAGGTCCTTCAATTTAAACATAATTTACAAGCTTTTGTGTAGCACCTGGGGGGATTAGCATAGTCTTCCTCTGAGTAGTAATGACACTTAATTACAGCGTAAAAGTACCTTTTAGGGGTTTTCTGCTGCAGTTTTAGATGATGGTTTCTAAGGAAAGCAAAAATGCAGAGACTCAAACAAACTCTGAGAGGAATAACAATGACCAGAGCAAGGCCCTAGTGTGTCCGACTGGTTCCAAACAGCCACAAATGTCTTGTTTATTTTACGTGTCAGTGAGCTTAATATGCGCAGCGTCTCTGCCTGGGTTAGATGATGAAATTTATATGGTAGCGTGTCATCACTCAGCTTCTCCCTCAGCCTGGGCTTGTGTAACGGTCACAGTTTGATAAACTGAGAAAAACGGGAGTTCAATGCATTATCAGAGGTGGAAATCACAGAGGGGGGACAGAGGACAGTGTTCATTTCCTTCATGCAGACTTCCTGCAGCATCGCAGTGAAGTTCATTTTATCAGTTTAGATGAAATTCTGATGAAAAATGCATTTGAAGTGCAGCCTCTCTGTGATCCTTGTCCTCATTCAGCTGCATCTCTGAGCAATTATCAGAGACGCACACAAACACTTTCACGTCAGTTTAGGAGCTTCTAAAGTCATTCAGCTTCTAAAAAACGTCAGAGGCGTTAATTTTTAACAAGGTTTTTCCTTTATGTAACTTAACTTTTGAAAAGAAACACACTCCCACAGTTGTTTTTGTTTTGGTAAAATCTGCAGCAAAAAAAAAAATCTTTAAAAACAGTTGTTTTATGAAATAAAAATATGAATTTAAAGAAACCTCAACTAAAATGAGGGCATCTGCTCATCAGGGTTTGTTGGAGGTAAATCGGGCCGAGTTTCCTCCGTCTGAAATGGCTCCGTGCTCGGAGTGGGACAACTGCACCAAACAGCCATCGTAGCCGGGCATTATGGGATGTAAACGGAAAGCCACAGAAAACGGCGGCGCATGAAAATGTGGCTTATTAGAACAACTTTTAAGATTTTAACGTTTCTTCTCTCACTGTTTTCCCGACAATATATCCGTCAGAGACACTTATCAGCGTATCTTCTTAGCCGTCTTCTCCTCAGTGACCGCCTTGCAGCGTGCCTCCACCGTACCAAAGTAGCAAAGTCCTTTTCATCAGACTTGGTTCAATAGAAATGAAATGTTCTTCAGAAAGTTCTTTTTGCTTTTCCTGCACAAATTCCCATGAATGTTTGGCATTTCTTTCTTGCTTTTGTTTTTTCTTTCCTTGCTTATGTCCAGAGCAGCTCAATGGGATTCAGATCCTGGCTGACCACGCCATGTTTCCATGGAAACATGCAGTGGCCCACCTGGCTACCTGCCACAGCTACTGAGTTTTGACAAGCCAAAACCGTTTTTTTAATAATCCCATTGCTCTGCAGGACAAGCTGGGCCTGAATTGAGATGTTTCAGTGTTGGAGTTTTCTTCTCCCAGGACTGATCACATGACATTCTTTGGAAAATATCCTTTAATGAGTTTTTAGGAATCTTTGCTTTATTGAATTTTCACCCTTTGACAGTTTTAAACCATTTTTCTCCACTGGGTTCTCTGTAGAACTCATTTGAATGTGACACAGATTTCTTCAGCCTCCTACAGACCGGTCAGCGGTACTGTTGTCGGTCGGTTGGGTCCTGTTTTGTGCAAAAATATCTTTGGATTGTTTCAACAGATCATTCTTAGATAACCTTACTTTGTTTTTTTAGCTAAAACAATCCTTTTGTTTTATATCAGACTGTTAACTGAATTCTATCAGCTTCATCTGGAAAGAATGACTTGGATTCTTTGGGATGTTTTAGAACTTTAGTGGCCTCATCCAGGCTCAGTCCAAGAATCTCTGGTTCCTTTAGTCACAACTGCCCTTAAGGCTCTTGACATGATTAACATGAGTGTTTTAAACTCTTATCTAACAGTCAAGTTGGGTTTTGTTTGATTCCTTGTTGGAGTTCGTGGGTCAAACTTTCATTTTCGTCTCACTCTTTCTGAAATCTTTCTAATTGCATTTGCAGGTGTGCATATTTAGGTGTCGCCGGCTTCCGACATCTCTGGTGTTACAGGGTTAAACGGGTCATGATCTGCTCGTGTCCCAAAATACCACCGCTAGGAGACCTGAATGCAAGTTTTTCAGCAAATCCGCCAGGTGGCCGGCGGCCGGCATTCGTAATCTTGAGGCGGCAGTCGCATTTTTACACACTGCGCAGTGGCTGCCGAGGTTTTACGAAAAAGTTACATTTTTACGGTGACCAGACAATTTTTCTCTAAAATTTGACATCGGTCAGTGGCCGCCCGAGGACATTTCAAAGTCTCGCTGTGGCAGTCCAGTGACAAGCAGGGAAAACGCCATTGGGAGGCAGCTGGCGACAGCTCTGGATGGACGATGTGTAAATGTCTGCGGACGCCGGCCATCCATATCAAGATCCACCAGTAGCCCGGGGGTCTAAATACAAAGGGGGTCAGTCCACATGCCTGACTGCTGCCATCTGCATTCATGACCACACCAACGATTCTTTTTTCCCTTAAATCAGGTGGCGGCAAAAATCTTGAAGATTCGGCCATTGCCCCCCCCCCAATCGCGCGGTTGCTTTTGTGAACTGATCAAATCGAGATAAAAACTGTTTACGTTTGCTGTCTGATGATGTTTTCACTCTGAACTTTTCCTCAAGTTAATGACTTTTCCATTTCTGTGTCCTGGTATTCCCAGCTGTGCCCGATTTCCCTTTGACTAAAATCCATGAAAATTCTACTGAAATTCTTCTGTGGGATGAAAGCTGTGATGAACATGTTATGGCTTTACATTCAGAGTCTGACAGCATGAAGCCGGAGCACAGGAACCCGGGAAAGTGGCTGAACCGCCATTAAAAGGGAGCTAACAAGCTCCTGTGGGATGAAGCTGGCACAGCAACTGATGTCTGTTTAGAATAGTTAAGGAGTGCTGATCACGCTCACAGCGGCTCGGTGCCGCCGCAGTCGATTGGACTGGATTCCTCGGACCCAAGAGCATTCTCTCTGACTCCAGAAAGGAAATAGCTTTTAAAAGAATCGTGTCCTAAAATCGTTACCAATTCATCTGCTAATAGATTCTCTTTGAAGCCGGCAATTTATTCTACAAGGAGGAGTTCCACTGGCGCCGGTTATTGTTTTGGCCGCCATCAGTATTCATGTGGAGAGTTTGAATTAACCATCTGATTTAAGAATTTTAAATCGGGGCTCATGAACTCAGCTGGACGGTAGCTTTTAACACTCGCCTCTTCCCGTCCCTTTGAGGCGGCTGTGCGCCGGAAATCTGCGCGCTCTTATGCTTACGTCAGAGTTCCGATGTCTTCCTTGAAGCCGCTGTCCTTCAGGCCCAGGCGGGTTTGAACCTGCACCTGTCAGACTCATCCCTGAGCTCATTACGAGGGAAATGGGTCAGGAAGTGAGCTACGTTCACTGCATACAGGAAGTTGCAGCAGATTTCTCTGAAATGATGTTTTTAACTTGTTCTAGTGGCATTTTTCTGATGATTTAGGGCAAATTTGAAGAAAATGAAGCTCAAAATGGCATTTTTACGTATCCTAAATTCAAGAGTAAAAGTCAAAATTTGCCTCTGCTGCCTCTTTTAAAATGTGTGAAATTTAATTTTCAAGACTTGACCAAAAATATATTCATAAATCATGTATGTATTTATTTATTCTGAAGAGCTCTACAAAGCTTATACCCTGGAAAATGTGGGATTTCCCCCGAAACTCCAGTTAAGTTTATTGAAAATCTTTGCTTTTAAATTCTACTATCAACTAAAAGGCATTCTTATTTTTATTCTGAGATGCAATGAATGCACCGCCATGTATTTTAGCTGAGTAAATTCATAGAAAGTGGTACCTTTTCTGTCATGGCGTTCCCTTGGATGAAGTTTGTTAGCTCTTCCTAATTAATTCATCTCTTCTGACGGTTCAAAACTGATTGGAAAGGTTATGTTTTCTGTGATGAAGTGTTTTTTCCAATCAGCCTTAATGACATGCATAAAAAAAAATAACTCCCCTCAAACACTGTTTACTTTACTGACTTTTGTTTCATTTAATACATTTTTGCCATATTTTTAGCTGCATTTTAACAAGGATTAAATACAGGCTTTTAAGTAAGGAGTTAATGTTGATTTTCGTTTTCTTTGTTTCAGTTGTGACCTACAAGGGAACCCCCCCCGCCTTCTGCAGCCATCCTCGCCGCCGTGATCGGCCTCCTCTACGGCTGACAGGAGCAGGCCGCGGCAGTCTGGCAGCGCCAATGTTTGGAGGTATAGGAGCGTGAAGCCGGGCGATGCTGACAAGCAGCACGCAGCTCAGCCGACTCTCCCTGAATAATTACAGTCTGCTCCGAAGAGGGCTGCTGCTTTGGCTTATCTGTGTCTCTCCGTGCCGCCTGGACTCCTAAGTGCACCATCTGCTTCTGCCTTGAATCTGGCTGAACTGTGACTCGCTCTCAGAGTAAACTTGTGTGCTTCTGCTCCCTCTCAGTGGGTCACACCGCTGCGAGCAGATGCCTTTTCCCAGCCTTTGATATGATGCACTGCAGCACTCCGAGGTCTTCACAGCCACAATGATTTTAATTTTAATTTAACTATTGATAGTTTTTGCTGCTTGTTATTGTTACCAAGGCAGATTAAACCTCAATTATCTCGTGTGACCCCATGGGGGGCTTGTGTGGACGCTTTTTAACAAACCAAAAATCCCTGTCTCTTGGATTGCATGGAGAAAATGGTTGTTTTGTCACTGGGTGAAGCTAATTGCTGAGTTGTAAAGGAAATGGCTGCAGATCGCTGTGGAGACCTTCTGTTCGGCCTGCGCTCTGCAGGACCACTTGGAAGACTTCCATGTCTACCTGCTGACTGGATGGAACATTACTGAGGAAGATCAGCGCTCCTTCTGTGGCGGCGAGGAAGATCAAACCAGAGTCTTTGCTGCTTTCCTAAAAACAACAACACATGGCTGGAGTTTAACAGACCAAGAAACATTCGAAAAGAAAAGCAGCGTCTTTGTTTTTACACTGATAGAAGCCGTGATATAAACGATGCAGTTCTAGCATGTCATTGGTGTTGATATTACAACTAAACGTTGTAAAAGTGTGGTCCAAACAGAAAGTAGCCGCTGGTTCCAAGAAGCTGAAATCCCATAAACTTCTACAGAGAAATAAAGAGCTGTTACTCAGGCATTCCATTTGTCTGAAAGATAGGTTTTTAAAACAAGTTGATGAAAATCCTATTTCTTTCACAATATTTTTCTATAGTACTGTACACAGAAGTCACCTTTTTTTGTTCTGACGTTTGGTTTGATCGTCTTGACCGTGTCTCTACGTGACTTAATGCTTTGAGTTGCTGCTTTGTGATTGTCTGATTAGAAGTTTGTGTTAACGAGTGGTGGGACAGATGTACCTAAGAAAGTGGCCAGTGAATGAAATCTTGTATTTGTTTTTTTTTTTAACAATTATCATGATCTGGTTTGTAATTTCTTATATTTTACCAGTCCAAGTGCAGATCACTTATCAAATCCATAGATCTGATTAATAGAAAGTTGAAGTGCTGATTGATTACATTAAAAGACAATAAAAATAGAAAAGATTGTAACAATATTCCAGAAATTATTATTATTATTATTATGTATCCAAAAACTTGAGGTCAGCATTTGATGAATTCCATGAGTCCGGCCCTTTCCTTCTCCACAGTTTTCTCTGCTTCATGCTGTACTTGTTTGAAAGAGCCAAGAAGCATGCTCCTTGCCGCGGGATGTTGGCCTGCGTGTCTGTCATGTTTGTAGAGATAAACTGGAGCATGAATGCAGGAGACATATGCTCTGCCCAGTTCAGCCATATGTCCCCACTGCTGCTGTTTCTCCACAAACGGCATCATTTTAGCACAACAAGTCTGTCCGTGGCGTTCCCGCGTCGACTAAGATTAACGCAGACAGGCACTGCATTGGAAACAACGCCTGGGAGGGGGAGGGCAAAGAGGAAACATCACCTTTAATCATAATTAACATCCCGCCACACTTTGACAGACAATGCAAACGCAAAGGTCTGGGAGCAGGACAGTCTGTAACATTTCTGTTTCAACCATCAAATCCAGCAGAGATTCCAATGACAGCGACTTCCAACTGGGAGTCAGACAATTTCTGGGTAAAAGCTCACTCTGGTCATCCCCACGGTGGAAAATTCCCTTTACAGATAGAGATGTTTTAGAAGACGGCGTGTGGAAAATAATAAAATACAGACAGCTAAAAAAATCCTCCACGGTGGGGAAACGCTGCTGCGGCTCAAAGTAAAGACTCATGGCAAACAATGTAAAAAATGTCAGGTCAAAAAATCTAATAATGCTTTAGAAAGTGCAACTAACAGAATAAAGAAAAATCATACATTTCAAATACGAGACAAATTATCTTAATGAAAAATATAGTAAAATTCTACAAAAGCATTACTAAAGTGAATACTAAAAGCTCGAATGAACAAAATATTCTAAAAAAGAGTTTTAACATGTCCATTTATTTAAATGCTAAAAAAGTTTTTAAAATAACACTAAAGCTGTTTTGCTTGAAGAGTTGACCAGTCAATCAGGTAGATGTGGAAATGTTTTTTTTTGTTGTTTTTTTTTACTTTTGTGGTGTAAAACTTAATACAAAAGGACATTTACAATCACAAATCTAGCAGTAGCAGCTAGCTTTGCACACGATTTCTTCATTACAAAAAAAATATCCACAATCATTTTCATGTTGTTTGACATCCTTTGCAAACTTATGTTCAGTTCTGGGGCATTTTTTTTCCTTTCTCTTAATTGAGAACCATTTTTGGCGACTTTCCTCACCCCGTTTAATTAGTGATTTTAACATGTTGGCACTGGAACAGTATAAAACAGAAAGCATAAGGAGCATTTGACACCATTTCTTTAGTGCAGCAGCAAAGGTGTTGATAAGCAAAAGCAATTAATTAACTAATTTCCATAAAAACAGGCTAACGTAGCAAACCTGCCAGTTTGTCTCAACCATTCAGGGAAAGAAGGAAAAAACAACATCATTTTTGGAGCATCAGCGTTTATACTTAGGTAAACTGTCAAAATGTGATCATTTAATGGCGTAGTCAAGAAACTTTTGCATTCAGGCGTAGCTACCCAAGTCTTGACCACCATTTTCAGGCCCTACGTACAAAAAGTGTACGATCATTAAATGCGTGCCGATAATTTAACCAGGTAAACTCAAGACCGTTCAGAGATTTGGAAGTGACAATTCAAAGATGTTTTTTATTCAAGGAAGCACCAACTGTTTGAAAATTGATAATGATAGTAGATTGATAATAGAGGCTCGGCGCCAACGTCAAAACGGTGCAAATCCTGCAATCCTGCAGTGCACGATCAGTGAACGTCCGAGCTGTACGTGGAGCCCGCGACCTGACTTAAAAACTTGTGTAGTTATGCGAGTTCACGAGCGTTCCGGACATGGAAGCCCACAATTCTGCTTTACGCACGTTTCCATAGACTTTTCAATGAAAGTGGTCGTTTGAACATGAGTCGACGTGGCGGATGTGAACGCGGCTTAAGCATAGACCGTAAAAACAATGGACAGCTCTACCCCCTGTTCCCAAAAAGACATTACCGGCTGGTTCCAAGAAGTCAAAATCTCAAAGACTCCCACTGAGAAATAGACAGCTTCTACTCAGTCATTCTATTTGTCAGAATAACCATTCTTGCTCTGATACATTTTTCTCAACATCTTCTTTCTGGTCCTATTTTTTTCTTCTGACTTGTGATTGGCGACAGTAGCTGCTCTAAAAACGTGACTCAGACCGACTCTAACCAATCACTGCCAACTGGTTTCAAAGTGCTGACGCACGTATCTGGAAGCAACGCTGAGGGATTTGGCTGGATTTTGTCAGAGCTGAAGGTAAGGCAGTTTCTATGGGTGACGTCACACCTCACTTTGTCCATTGTTTCTATGTCAATGAGCTTCAGGCATGATGTTTTTGCCCCTACAGGACCTGGATATCTGTGCGTAACCCATCCTTCTGGTTCTGGTTCATTTGGTGCACATTTAAAACACTTTTGGTTCCTTTTGGGTTTATTTAACACAAACACTCTTCTGACTGCTTGTCCGATGTGCTTTTGTTTTTATGAGTAGTGAGGATCATATCTTTATGTTTTTTTAATTCATTCTTACAGATACAATCTTTAAAAAATGACTGTTATTGTCAGGACTTTTGCTGCCATAAAGACAAACAAAGTGAAGCATAAATCCTGATTAAGGGTGAACTTTGTACTTGTCATGCTATAATTTGAGTCTCTTCAAGTGAGGAAGATGTTTATGTAAAGACTGCTTAAAAGACTTAAGTAGTGTGTTCTGTCAGAGAACACATGTACAACACATCTACCCATATCAGATGTCAGTGCTTTGTGTTTTCACAGCTTACAAATCCAATGCAGGGTAAGCTGAATATTTTCCATCTCAATAGTAAATATTTCCATTTCACTATCATGTAAAGCTGTTTGCTATCAAATGCATCCCTGAAATTGAGTATGCATGAGCATTGCACGGGCTGCCAAACACATGGCAGAAAATCCTTTTCATATTCTGAGGAGATGCCATTTTCTCAGTGTCCCATGGCTCTGTGCACAAATGCCTCCCCTCCCCTTCCTCTGCCGTTGGCTGTTTGCTGCTGGATGAAGTGCCAGGGGTAATGCTCTCTGGTGGGGTTTGGCTGATGCGCTGTGGGCCAGTAGGGGGCACTGTGACTGTGCGGGAGGCCTGCGCCTGTTGCTCCCCACCTGCAGTGGCTGAGTGGATGGTCGCCTCCTCGGCTACATAATATCTGTCTGCTCTCAGGAGCATTCACGGCTGGGAGAAAATCACTGTGTTTGCTGATGATAATGCAATTAATTAAAGAGCCAATCATTTTAGCCCAGTGCATCTAAATTTGAATGGAACTTCTGACATATTGCAGTGTGTTGTACATGCACAAGCTGGGCTCTGCCTCTGCTCATCATCAACAAGCTTGCTTTGTGTTTTTCCCCCCGAATGACCTGTATTTTGCAAATCATTTTTCATATTAATTTGGGTATGCACTGTGCTGCATGAGAATGCAGGATGCGAGGAGGACTTTGGAGGGGAAAGGTGGATGAGACAGAAAACAGTCCTGGTGTTGATGCACAGGATGACACAGCATCTCACATGAGATGGCTGTGAGGGTTTCTGCTGGTGTCAGACCTCACCAAGTATGGCAAGCAAAATCGCCAGCGATTTTTTTTATGATACTTTTGCTTGCCGTAGCAGTGAGCACCTTGCGCGGATTTGTGCAGAAGCTGCTCTGATGTCAGACGAGGAGAAAAAGGGGAGCAGGAAGTGCTGCTGGGAGTTTTCTATCTTTCTTGCCTGGCGGGGAAAGGAGAAAAGAGGAGGGGGGAAAAGGCACTCTAGCACAGCCTGCAACGTGAACTTTGTGTGTGCGTGATTTTTCTTTCTGTGGGCCCGCAGGGATCCGGCTCGCTCCTCTCCAGAGCGCAGAGCGGGCTGTTTGTGAGCGCCGCGCCGCGTCTATGCCGCAGTGTAGAACTGCATAATGCATCTCTGATTGACTGATTATCTGGAAGCTAAAAATACACGCTGTTGCACACTGTATTTACACAGAGGAATTAGCATTTGCACTGAAGCATCAGCACACTGTGGATGCTCCGCACGAGCTGCAGCTGCACGCGGATCAGGGCGCGAGCCCGTTCCTGCAGTTCTCTCCCCTGGTGTCTGTGGCCCCTTAAATTGGGTTTTGTGCTGCTTATTGTCATGGCAACTCAACTCTCCTTTTGAATTAAAGTTTCTAAAGCAAATTATAAGTAAATTGGATTTAAAAAAGAAGAGTTAAAGTCCCACTTCAACGATATTTTTATCTATTGTAAAATCGATCCCAGTGGTCTTTTATGATTATGCCGTTTTGGGCAAAAATGTAAAAGCCTGTCGTTTTTTAAGTCATATTTTCAGCTAGAGCTCATTAGAAATTCGTCTCTAAGGGGGTGTGTTGGTGCTGAAGTAACCTTGAGTTGGTAATCCAGCATTCCTTTGTTTACAATTTCTCCCGCTAGTTTACAGATCCTCAAACCCATAAGCTAACATTAGCATAGCAAAAAAAAAAAAAAAAAATGGCGGGCAATTTCGGAGGTATGCAGCCGTACAGTTTTATACAGCTCCCCAAAATGACAGATATTTCATAAATAGTTGTTTCTTTCGTGTGCCAAAGGTAATATGTAACCATATGTATGAAAATAGTTTATTCTGAAAGGCTGAATATCATGGTACAGGCCCTTTAAAGAACAGACTGTTGAGAACGAAAATATGACAAATATTTGCGAATTTGCTGCTCGCTGCGTGGCTGAAAATGTGTTCCCTAAGCTTGCCACCTTGTTTGCGGCTAATGTTGTTTATCACTACATGAAGCTTTGTCTGCATTTTATCTACAATACATGGAAGACGCAGATGATGTTTAGAGATCCATTTTTTTCCTTTTTGCTCTTCAAAAACATGGGTGATCACGTCTCCATGTAGATCGCGGGCCATCAAAAAGAAATCAACGAATACATGAACCTTCTACCCACAAAACAAAAACAAAGTAAAATTCAGTGATCAAATAGCAAACACTCCTTACAGTGAATCTGTGCTTGTGCCAGCGGTTTGTCCTGCGCAGACGTGGTGACCTACCCAGAGTTTAGACTTTTTCACTCTGGCTCGCTGCGCCAGCCTCTGAATTCGAGTCGCAGGACCTCAAATCACATCTAAACCATTGACTTTACATTGGAACTGGCTGCCTCTGCTGCGTGAGTTGCGTTCGGTGTGTAAGCACCTTAAAGCACACCTTTAGCGTATGGTATTCACACTGGACTGTCGCTAGCCCATTCTAGCAAATGTACCTAGGGTAAGAAGAGGCTTACGAAATGTGGAAGTAGTGAAAATCTGGTGATTCTTGCTCCAGGCTATGCTTTTACAGTTTCATTCTACTATATGAAAGACTCTGTGTCATAAAATTCCAGTCAAGCACAAACCACAATCATTAATTTCTCGTTTGCTATCATGTTTACAATGGATGGCACTTCCGTGAATGAAAAAGACGCCACCCATACGTTACTACTAATTTTGAGTCCCCGATTGGACAAAGTTCAACTGGTTTCGCTTTCAATGTGCGTTCAATAACTGCCCGTTTTATACGTATACAGTTGAGAAAATAAGGATTTGTTTAAATGCAAATGTTTGTAGATTTTCCTACTTAAAAAGAAACTGACAGTCTGCCACCCTAAAGGTAGCGTCATTTGATCAGTGAGAGATAGAAAATCGAGAAATCCGCTTTGAAGAATTTATATACATTTATTGCATTTCATTGAGGGAAACAAGATTCGATCCTCTAGAGTTATGGTTCACACAGACCAGTTTGACTCTTCTAATCAGTCAGACTCTCCAACATGGGAAAGACTAAAAAACTTTAAGTGGATTTAAGGGAGAAGATTGTAGATCTGCACAAATCAGGATGGACTACAAAACCCTCAGCAAGAAGTTGGAGGTTAAGGGGACAACTGTTGTGCCAAAATGCAAGAACATGAGCATCAATCCATCTATACTTTGTGTCTGAGGCTCCAAACCAGACCTCACCTGGTGGGGTTTCCATGATCATGAGAACAGTGAGAAATCGGCCTAAAACAACACTGCAGGAGTTAGTTGATGATGAGTTGTTGACCCTATACACTGCAATGAGTTAACATCTTACAGTGCTCATAAAGTATCTCTGCTTAAGAAGGCACAAGAGCAGGCCCACCTGAAATTTGCTAATGAAATCCTGAGTAAGAAGCTGCTTCCTTTCTCAAGCCAGGAGCCTTAAAAAGAGTGCTGGATGTGTCTTCCAACAGGATAATGACCCAAACATGAAGCCAGGTCTGCCAAAAATGGCCAGAGAAGGGCTTAAAAGGCCATGGAGTGGTCCAGCCAATCTCTGGATCATCCGTATGTATTTCCTCCACTGCACGTGGAGTATTTTACAGGATATTTCTAAAATACCAATTAGGCAGGCTATAAAATAACAGCTGTTTAAAACATTTGACCACAGTCTACATGTTAACATTACTTCAAACTTTATTTCTTTGTAATGATACTGTAAAACTCGTGTTTCCTCTGTTGGGGCTGTTACAGACTGAAACCATTTACAGTTCTTCCTTACTGTAGTTCTGGTTTGTCTTTTCTTAAAAACTCACACTATTCTCGTCAAAACAATTGACAAAATTGATTAAAAAAAAGTGTAGAGACGCATAGTACTCATGGGAGTATATTCTGACCGTCTTATAGAACAGTAATACAACAAAATGGATTATTTATTTTGATCTCAGGAATAATGAGCGTCACATTTGACTGGTAATGTTTGAAACTTGTTTTGTTTATTGATATTAATGAACAGACCAGAGACATGGGAATGCTCAGCACACACTTTAGACATTCTTCCAACAACATGTGAGTCGCTTTGGTTGGAAAATAATGAGGAAAAACATGGGTGATGGAAAACAAGCATGCAACACAACAAACTAAAGATATCACGTAAAAATGCTGAGGTTTATCTTATTTTTGTATTAAATCCAGTTTCACTATCAAATGTATAGTACATTTTCTCAAAAGGGAAACAAAATTCCCACCACCAGCTGTGAAGTCCAAAGGACCAAAAGGGACTTTCACTTTTTAACTGATATAAGGATAACCCCTTTACATTGAAACCTCAATGTAAAGTGTTAATTCAGAAAAAAAAATAAGAAAAATATCCTAAAGTTCCAGAGTAAAAGTCTAAAATGTGTTTTTTGATTGGAATCTTTTATTCTGTCTAAGGTCAGCTTAAAAAAACAGCACAGTTGCTGTTGTTAAACACACTACTGTTCTTTTTTGCATTGAATACATAAACGATGTTAGATTTATGTAGAAACAAAACATTAAAATGAATTTTTCTGAAGCTAACTGGACCTTAAATTAGGCTACAGTACAAAAAAAGTCAAGAGCTTAATTTTTATGCATCTAAGTTGATGCTAAAAGTGTAACTTCTTGATATAAAACAAATAATAATAAATAAATCAGGAAGAACGTTGTTTTGTTTTCCTTTTGAAACATAAAGAAAATTATAAATTAACTGTGTTGTTTCTTTTTTTTTTTTTTTTTTTTTTTTAGATTTCAGGTGCATTAATGGGGAATCTTAGAATTTCAAAATGACTAACAGAACGCACTGTCATGACTAAAAACACACTAACAGAAATCTCGCGACAGATAAAAACAAAAACTGAAGCTCCACATTTTAGCAGAAGAAATTGCTTCTGCTGTTTTGAGCTTTACTGGTTGATCATAAAACTGCGCTAGAAGAAGATGATTTTCACTTTCATTTCTGCAGCAACTTCACTTCATTTTTTCCACTTTATGAAACAAATGTGACCAGAAAACAAATCCACTGAGATCTTTGATTCTCAGAAGAGCTCCACTCCCTCAGAAAGTCCACAACTCAATGGTACCTAAATGAGTTTTTGTTCTTCATCACTGAGGCTGTAACCCACATCTTCAGAGATGCTCATGTGCAAATTTCTGACCAAACTTTGTTTTCTTAGAGCAGTGTTCCAACTGCTGAACACTGAGAATGAATCAAATGAGCCACAAGAGGAAGAATCTTTTTGTTCTCAAAGGAAATTAGAGTGAAGCATTTTTAAAGAGCTGTCCAAAGACACAAACGTTTGCAAAAGCGACACGACTGCAGACCAGAGTCATGAAAAGCTGGAGAGCAGACAGCAGAAAAATAAAGGACTTGGCCCGATGTGTGACACACCGCAGGACCAAAATTAGAGCTGAAGCCAGAAACCCAGAGAATCTGATGAGAAACCAGGAACAGCTGCGATGAAACAAACAAAAAGCAGGTGTGAGCAATTACTTCAACACAGAGGGCAGAACAGAGCAAACTGAACTACACGCAGGCAAATATTCAAAAATGCAATCACAATCTAAAGAATTAAATACAGGAAAAACGGAATCACTGACGGATCCACAGTTATTGCACTCAGAGACAAATTTGCAAAAAACATTCACAAAAACGTACAAAATCTCAATTTAAAATATTTGTTTTTCCAAATTTCTGTGATGTTCTGATTTCCAAATGAGGTTTTAGACACCCAGGACAGCTCTGTGACTAGCTTATGAAACATTTGTTGTGATGCCTTGGAACTTATTAAAAACCCCAAAAGTTTCAGAAAAACCTCCAAACCTCGAAATAAACTTTTGAGATGTTTTCGAAACTATCGTCACATTGTTGTGGGTTATGATCTGGTTTGTATGAATTCAATCTGGAGGCAAGAAATGAGAATTTGGCAGATAAGTCGAAAGTCTTGTTGTGGTTCTGATCCTTGATGCATTTTTTAAGATATTTTTTTTCAATCTTCAGAATGAAATAAAAACATATAAAGTGTTTTTTCATTTAGTAATTTTTGAAAACCAAAACGTTCACAAGCATTTTTCCAAAATATCCAGAACTTTCCCCTCCAGATTATTTACACAAACAGATCATTCTCAACGTTTCCTTAATACGTAAAAATAGCCAAAAATGTCTTTAATTTCCAAGAAGTACAGTGTAGATTTTCAAATGGTACAGACACACCAGTCATGTTGTGTGTTCAAGAATGCACTAAATGGAGGTTCTTGAACACTTTACTGTTACAAAAGGGGGTTATGAATCTTCTGACAGACATGGTGTATATTTGTATAAACCCCCTTTGTACTGTATTTGAGGCTGAACTCTATTTATATTGATTATGATTGTATACACAGGCCCCTGCCCCCGAGCGCCACCCTGCGACAGCTCTGACCGGGCACTGACGGGCCTGAGGCAGTCCAACCAGTCAGGGCCGCCTGCTCATGATTGCCTCAGTGGAGACCCCAACCCGCCAAACCTCCAAGGTTTGTTTGTTCCTTAAAATAAGAAATCGTGGTAAAACAAAGATTTCTTTTTCTAGGGTCCCTGTTTTTGCAGTGTGACTATGTGTTCTGTTGCTCAGCAGTGAAAGCCAATGACAGATAATATAATTTTCCCAAACCTCAATCTTGCCACTTGTAAAATATTCATAAATACCCACAAATCTACTGTTGGGTGAAGCTGAATTGTGGTTGATCATAAGGACACATTTCTGGCATATTTATATTTACAATAAATCTCTGAAGTGAACAACAAGAAAAGGGACATTTCAGACAGCGTGATCAAAAAATAGAGTTTGGTCTCCTTATCACAATGGCATGAACCTTCTTTGTACCTCTGTGGCATTTGGTTTAAATAAGCATTTTAGCCTGAAAACCTTCTGGAACCTGCAACAAACCTAACCGTCCATCTCCAGCTGTAGA
Source organism: Oryzias celebensis (assembly GCA_014656515.1). Lineage (NCBI taxonomy): Eukaryota > Metazoa > Chordata > Actinopteri > Beloniformes > Adrianichthyidae > Oryzias > Oryzias celebensis. Next base: position 5,290,354 of record BNCR01000003.1, read on the forward strand.
GATGAAGAAAAGAGCTGGTCTGAGTTGTGTTTTCTTCTGTTATTCCTGCGACTTTTTGCAGTTTGGGTTTATGTTAATGCATCAGCTTAGCTTTGGCAGACGTAGGCCAGGCTTGCCAGCTTATAAAGATAGAACTGTATCCTAAATACTGAGGGGGCGCCACAGATGAATGGTTTCTGCTGTCATTGTCTTGTTTTTCCTCCTCAGTGTTTTTGAAATAGTCGAGTAGTCTTCTCTTGTGGCTTCAACAGTTCAACAATCGGGTGACTGAGACCTGTAGGATGAGAAATATATTCAAACTCGATGATAAACCTGTCTGTAGAAGAAAACTATTCCCTTGAAAACTCAGCCGTACTTCTGTACTTGATGTGAGGTCTGTATTTTCCCGCAAACCTGAAATTGCTATTAAAACACTCTTAGCTGTTTGGCTCCAGGTCACAGCTTTTACCTTTGTAGAAATGACATGTGATTTTCTCTAAGGAGACAGCTGGATTGACGTCAATTCTACTTTGTACAAAACAATTTTCTATATTGAAGAAAATTGGGCGTCTCACTAATCTCACAGCTCTAATCTGCCGCTGGTTGGAAGGTGTGATGCTTTGAGGGGACCACTTTAAAAAATGGGAGCATTATGGATCTATATGTCAACGCAACCTCGGCTCAGGCTTTCACAAACGCAAACGAGCACGGCTCTTTTTCACTTGTTCCAAACGTATTTAATTCAGCCGTTTTCTCCTCTTATCTTGGGGTAAAAATGAAGCAACAGTGATGTGGGCATTTCTGACAGAAACAGGACTTCATTTAGGTTTAAAAATTCATTTTCATGTTCTTAATAGAATAAGAATCTCCTTGGAAAAACATCACTTTGGTGAATAAAATAGGAAATAATGTCCGACTTCTCATAAATCGACAGGTTTACTATATCATTTTAGAGAAACTCTTATGTGTGTCGACCTCATACCAGATGCAAACTGTTTATAAGTTGTTCTCACAAAGATTAGATGTAGATTGGATAAATATTAGAACTTGATCTCGCATTTTTAAACAAAATTTTGTCATCTCCAACTTCAGCGTTTTTAATAAATTTCTTCAACCTTTGGTCACAAAAACGGTTTTTGATTATTCATTATTATTATTATTATTATTATTATTATTATTATTATTATTATTATTATTATTATTATTATCGTTATTATTATTATTATTATTATTATTATTATTATTATTATTATTATTATTATTAATAATAATAATAATAATAATATTTATAAGTATTTAATATCCAAAGAAGTAAAATATAAGTGTTAATATTTGTTACTGTAGTAGGGATATCACTTTGTATATTTAGATCATTTAAAATCAGAGTAGAAAAAAAATACATTTGGAGTTCCACAAAGCTCCATACTGTGACCCCTGATTTATTTCCCAGAGCATTTGTTAGCCCGAATTTTCAACTTTGTAGATGTCACCAAAATGTATATGAATAGTTTTCTGGAGAATGATACTCCTTCATAAATACACAGCAGTCACTGTATACATGAACTGGACTGAGTGACCCCTCCCTCCTGGTGGTCCAAACAGGAAGTGTCTGCTGGCTCCAAGAACACAAAATTTCATGGACTTCTATGGAGAAATAAACAACTAATGCTTAGTCATTCTATTTGTCAGAAAAACCACTGCTCTGCTTCCATTCTTGCTAACCCATTTTTTTCTGTAGTGCAAGTTATTCGACTTATAAACTGATCAATCAGATACCTCTATAAAAGTAGGTTCCTGTTGGTCCCCATGTCCAACGCTCAAATCATTTTATTGACAGATTTTGTGTAGCCTACTTACAGTTAGAAGAGATGTGGTCTTCCAACAAGCTCACTCCTGACGAAGCAAAAAAGGTTTCCATAGAGTCTTAATTCAGACCGACCCGGACCAACCACTGCTTACTGATGATGTCTGGCTCCAACATGGCCACATCCACACATCTATATAACAAAAAGAAATGTCTGTGATAACATCACATTCACTCGGTCCAGTTCTCAAATACAGTCAATGATATGAAGACATCAACATCAGCAAGGAGAATTGCAGCACTCTAGTTCCAGATTTCTAAAATGTCTAAACCAATTGAAAAAAAAAAAACCTTTCTGAAGTTACTTTAACGCCATGAAAAGTCTTTGTAAACGCTCATACATGCTCGCTTTGGGTTTTCACATTAAAAACTCTCACGTTCAGTTCAAGTTCAGTTGAACTTTGACCAATCATTTTGCTCAATTTGGTAGTTATGCTTAGATCCACAAGATCCACTGAGAAAGAATAAAAACCTTTCTTTTTTTGTGATATTTTTATTTTGATCCTCTCAGCTGTTTCTCTTTCTTTGTCCTTTTCCTCTTTTTCTGGTTGTTGGGATCAGCAATTCTTCTGAAGATCTTTGCTGTTTGCCGTTAATATCCTCCGCCTCCATTTAATTTTCTGTAAACATAACATTCACTTTCACTGCTTCACAGATAATACCCAGCTCTACATCTCCTCTAAACTTAATTCCACTCTTCTCCTTTCTTCCTTTTCCAAGTGCCTTCTTGAACAAAAAAAAAGAGAAGGAAAATCCCTGCTCGGCTCCAATAGAAACTTAATCCAAATAAAACTGAAATGCATCTCGACAGCACTGAATCGATTCTATCCACATCCAACAGTTTTACTTTATCCACTGACAACTCTTCCATCTTCCCTGCCCCACAGGTTAAAAGTGAATGTCGTCTTCAACAGCCCACTCTCTGTCACCTCCTTCATCAACAGCATAACCTGCTCTATAGTTTTTCATTTCAGAAACCGTCTCCAACAATCCCTCACTCCTCACGTTGCTGCCATGCGCTCCAGTCTTATCACATCGCAACCAAACCCAGCTGTTTGACCTTCCTCAAAAATATTCTAAAAACTGCAGCCTGTGCTTTAACAAGATCTCGATCCACCTGCCACACCTCTCCGTCTTAGGATCTACATTTTTTCTACATATCAATGGAGCGGGACAGCTGGTACCAGGGGTACCAGTAATGAACAAACAAATGGAAAAAAGTATTCTTTTGGAAAAAAAAAGCCTGTGTGGAAACAGAAGAAGAGCCTTAGACTTCAAAGTAAAATAAATCTGCATTTAACAGACAAAACCAAGGATCTTTACTCCAAGATTTCTTTATTGTGACAGTTGGTTCCACAAACCATATTATTACAGAACATTCAGACTCTGGCTGTCTAATATTACAAAGATGCTGCTAATACAGTTGCTCAAATGGTGGATTCACGCTTATGATAAAACATGTTTTAGTGACACATTTTCTTCTTGTGATCAACCATCCCACCTTCAAAGTCAGACGAGGTGTGACTTCTGACAGTTACAGGTTCAGGGAAAATCGGTGTCACATTTGAAATGATTCCTACATCTAAAGTTTGAAACAGCTCCAGATGTTTTATAGAGGATGAAGATCAAATTTAGCATCTGTTAGACAGTTTCCTCTACTTTTTCTATCCATATACTTTTTTCATTCGTTTTTGGTATTTTTCACAACATTATTTTGAATCTAGAATTCAAACATATATGTAATTTTCATTGTAAATGTTTTATTGTTATTTTTGTACAAAGTTCATAATAGAATTTGACTATATCCTTCCTTCACAGGAATAAAAGTCAACGAAACACTATTATGTTTAAAGGACTTTTAACTTTTATTCATTCCTGCTTTTAGAAATCTGCTGGATTTGACAGACTTAAACAAACATCATAAGATGAAATGTTTTCTAGCAACAAAAAGCAGCTTGACTGCAGAAGCTGTAGGACAGGCACTTTGGGGAAAACTGTCCCATTTTTTCCTCATTTGATGCACAAACTGAAAGATAAAAGCTGCTTTTGAGTTTGTTTTGTTATTTTTCATGTCAATAATTTTCTCGCATTTTAATTTGTATTTACTTTATAAAAAAGAAAGCTTACAAATCAAAATGAACGCTGTGTTTTTAAGAAGTCAGAACTCATGTCTGAATGGTAAGGATCATTTCATCTTTGGCAGTGAGGAGTGGAACCAAACTATTTCTGGTGTAAAACTCAGGTCAGGTGTCTTCAATGCAAATGGACCACCAGCTGGTTTAAAATGGAAACGCCTGACATTATGGACTGTGTGCCTTTTTCCTGCACTGAAAGCAGGTCTTTTCATAAAACCATCATTACATGTCACAGTGTGTGTCTAAAGTAACACCTGTTAGATCTGGTGTTTGTTGGAGACCGGCCACTATTAGAATATAAATGTTAAATTATTTGTTTGTATAGTAAAAGTTAGCAAAGAGGACTTTTCAACTGAGAACAAATCCATCGTTTGAAAGGGAACAGCTCAGATGTGATGTGAAACTCTGACATGAGTCAGTCTGAAAGATATTTCAAGACCTTACTATAAGCTAATCCTCGATAATTTGATGAATCGATTTCTATTCCTCCGATCCAACTACATCGATCTGTCTGAGCCGGAATCAAATCAAATTGACTTATACAATTAAAAAAGTGTTTCAAAATGAGAGAATAGCATTTGGATCGATGCACAGAAATCAACCAATAACAACAAAAAATGTCAGAAATGTAAAAAATCAGGCAAATACATTTTTTTGTAGCATTAGAGGTTAGTAAACAAAATAAAATATTCTAAACTTAAAATATCAGGGAGATAAGAAAAAAAAACAAAACAAAACTCAGCTGTTGTTTCAAAAACCTGCATGTGCTGTGGATTTCCTACTAAATATGCAGTCCAATAACCAAAGGGTGACTTTTGAAAAAACTCATTACCTCTGCTCTCCAGTGCAGATGGAGGGAGCGTTCCGTCGGAGCTGTTTTCTCTCTCAAAGTGCTTTCTGAACCTCACCTCTCACCTTCTCAGAAACTTCAGCCAATTATGACAGAAACAAGGTTAATATTTCATCCCGCACTTCATGAAAGGAATCCCAACCATGTCCAGCCTGCTGGCAGCTCTCTTCATCTGCGGGGGCCGGTGCCGGTCTCTCTCCACGTCTCACCTGTGGGCAGTGACATTCAGGAAGGGGGGGGTTTGTTGGCTTAAAACACGTCAGGTTTCAACCGCTCTGAAAATAAAGGCCAACACATTCAGATACACGTGGCAGAATCCATTAATTATTTGTGTTGGAAAAGTAAAAGGTGTTTTTGTGTTTTTCCTGAATCAGTTTCATGGCTGCAGCAGAAAGGAAATCAGAACAGGATGCTAAAGAACGAAATGTTAAATGTTTTTAACCTCACAGCCACACGGAAGCATTGACTTTTTTTTAAATTATTGTCTCAATGCAAATAGGACAAATATAAAGTTCAGGACGAGAGCGTTCTGCTGATCACTCCATCAGTAAACTCTGGAAACATCACGCCGTGACAGCTAAACGCGCTGCTGCTTGACCTAACACTCAAAACGCACTGCAGGACCCCTTCTTGTGCCTGTGCACTGACTTCACATTGAAACTGGATGCTCCTGTTGTTCCAATTGCATTCGGTGTGAATGTAGCTTTGATAAGGTGTGAGAACTGGCCCTTAATGACAGCGAACAAATGGTGCATGCACAGGGTGCACAGGGTCATGTAAGGGCCTGTAGGATGTCCACACAAATTACACTCCGACTGTCTAACTTCTAACTTATCACGTGAACAGCACTAACAACTTCCTTGTGCAGTCTGCAGGATTTGTGAGGCTCAAAAAAATGAAACATTTGTGTGATAGCTCGCGTCTTACCTACTTCAACCTTACTTTACTCGTTCGTGTTGTTTGAGTTTTCGCTATGACTCACTGAGCGGCCTACCACCTTCATATATCCTGAAGCCACTTGAATGCATGCAGGTTGGCTCCTTTGTCACCTGAAACAGCCATACATACAGTTCTGTATTTGCTTCTCTTATCTTGGATAAAGTTTTTTTTTTTCTGTTTATTCTAACTTTTTTCATTCTATCTGCTTTTTCTCTGAAAAGCCCAACCAAGAGTGAAAGTTACAAACTCGTTGGATGCTGTGTGCAGAGCACCATCAAATGCAGTGTTTCTAGAAAGATAAACAGAAAAACTCATGATTGAGTTTTACCTGCAGATCAAAGTTATTCATATTTTCATAGTGAGCCCGACAGCAACGCTTCCTTTATGAAATTATTTTGACTAGAACGGGAGTGGAAAGCAAAAGGAAGACAGAACGCTCTCACACAGTGCGGTCAGTGATGTCAGCTTGATGATTATTTGTGCGGTGAGGATTCTGCTCCTTCAGGGTGACACGCACCACAAAGATAAATCTGCTATGAAGATGTTTAAGCTTCACGGTGGAGCGCACAAGGAGATTTGGACTTGTTTGCTCAGGGCAATCAGTGTTAAGCCAATAAAGACTCCAGTCCGCAGGTTGAGTTTGATCACACATGACAGGGAAGCCTGGACGCGTTTGACTGGCGTTTAAAGGGTTTCCAGTACTTTTTGATCAGGTTAAATGTACCTGTTGATCCCCAAATGCATCTGCATGTTCTCACATGCTCAGTTCAAACAAAACTGGGATGTGAAAAGACAAGGACCACCTTTGGAGAAATGTTTTAAAACGTGTTTCTTAGAAGTAGAGCAGGTTTATCTGCTTCAGTCTTTCAGGAGAAGGTTTATCCAACACATGATGTTGGTTCAGTTTTTGACTTAATACTACTTGAATGAGTAGGCAAAGAATTATTTTTGATTGATTTTAGCTTAAAAACTGTTAAAATTAACATCAATCTGCTCAAATCACCAAAATTCATCAAAGAAATCTCAAACTGGTTTTAAACCAGAAAAAAAACCTGAGAATGGAATATTAATGAGAGTGTCTTACAAGATGTAAATGTAAGAAATGTTTCCCTGGAACTTTGTGACATTTTAAGTAGAGGTTTGTTATACTCGGATCTAACCTGGAATTTAAAAAAACATTTGAATGAACAATTCCAATGGATCAATACATACAAAATAAGGTAAGCTCTCATTAGGCTAATTTAAATAGAAAAGTTACTGAATGTAAACAAAGATCTTTATTTAAAATAATATTAACCTTAGAATTAAAAAAAAAACAACTTTTTCCAAAAAATGATTACAGTTAAGAAAAATAATAAAATATTATTAAGTAACTAAAAGCAAAAATTTACTGAATGTAGCGACCAATCTTTATTTAAAATACTATTGAACAAAAAAAAAAAACTTTTTTTTTTTACAATGGTGACAATTCCCATAGATCATAAATAAAAAAGGATTCCAACCTCATTATTAAGCCCATTAGAAGAGAAAAAGCTACCCACTGAAACAAGCAATCTTTAGGCTTTTTAAAATGGCATTCAACTAGCAAAAACAAAAAATCGTTTAAGTCCTCACATTCAAAGTCTAAAGTCTAAAGTCCTGGGATTTTCTTTTGAAAGCTATTTGTTTTTGTGGTTTATTTCTAAAAAAATGAAGTATTTCTTCACTTTCCAAACACTGAAATGCTCCTATAAATGTGATGTGAATTTAAATAAAAATGATTAGCCACAATTACTGAAAAAAAAGCTCCTTCTAATGGAAAACAAGCAGGCTATAAGCAGCTTCCTGTTTGTTCTCAAGACTATCTTGACCAATTCTCGTGTTCTTTCTCATTTCATTACTGCTACAGTAAGTCAACCATAACAACCACAAGGCACAAACCACAGGCAGACTGTGAGTTATTCATCGTACTGCGCCCTCAGGCTGAGTCTGTGTCCTCCTGTTAAAAGCCACCTTCGCACAGCAAATATTTCCACTGGTGCGACAGAGTTTAATAACCCTCAAAACAGCCAACAGCACTGTCCATCTGTCCTGAATCCAAGTCTGTGTGAGAGATGATGTGAAGCTGTTGGGATGCTTTGAAGCTGTCAGCTATAGACTGGAGTGAAGGCCACAACTGTGAGTCATGAGCCTCACGAGGCCATGCAGCAGCTACAATAACCAACCTGAAAGCATCCGAGCAGACGCTTTTCCCCGCTGACTCCTGCAGCAATTCATGTTCTGTCGATATTCTGACATGAAAAGACACGCTTGTTGTGAGGGGTGACACTAAAAGGAAGCAGAATGAGTCAAAACTCGCCCATAATGCTTTTCTAAGACTGAAGAGGATGCTGTCTGAACATTTAATGGGACTCCTATAGAAGAAGATGATCTGCATGTTTGCGCAACATTCAAAACCCGCTCCGATCATCCTCTGATCTATTCTAGCCGCGTTCCCAGGACTCGTTTAATTATGATGATATCATTTTGGTTAAAATACAAAATCCGGTATCGTTTGGGACATAGTTTCTGCAGAGTGGCAGCACTTCATTAGAAATTCACCTCTAAATTGTAGGCGGGACTGTTGATGTGGAGCAATCCCGCCCCCTTTCCCCTCCCCGTTGCTGACAGCTCGGAGCAGGGAGGCTGTGGTTACATCACAAATACGCTTATTTTCAGACGGCATTTGTTTGTTTGCCCCTGATTCACAACTATTTGAATAAAGAAAGACTCAGGAAGGCAATGTTGAACTTAATTTTCTTTATTTATACTGTCCATCATCAGAAAAATGTCCTGCTAAAAATACTAAAAGCACCATTTGTATCTGAGTTGGTTTAAAAAACATGTTCTGAGCTGGTCTTTCAGGAGTTTGTACACCTTAAAGTCCAGCTGGAAACAGTTCTACATCCTTCCACCACATGAAAGCAAGTCTTTTTTTTCATTAAACTCATGAAAAATCTGGAATCAATAGCGCAACCCCCCCAAATATCAGCTGGAATGTAACCAAACTCATCACTGGTAAGAAGTACAGACTCTCAAAGCTTGCACCCTTATTTAGAACAGCAATGAAATCATTCAGAGTGACCAATCTCAACACACAGGATTATGCAGAGGGATTAAAAACTCCTTCAGTGATGCGCTGAAGGATCATGCAACCAAATTTATGCAAGTCATGTTTGCCTGCTCGACAAACAAGCTTAGAGAATTCTTCTTGGGGAAGAAGAAATTATGATTAGGCTGATAATGATCCTTAAATGTCATGTTTTTAGCATGTGGCGGGGCAAAATGTCACCAGAAAACACTTCTAAACTGAAAGTGCTGAGAAAAACTCATTTACATATTTGTTATACTAAAACAAGTCAGATGATCAAACTCATTTCAATAAGTCAAACGGCTCACACAGTTTCAGCCTGAGACTAAAAACTTTCTGCTTTTGAAGACATTTGATTTGACTTTTCTTTCCAAACATGCTTTAAATAAGAATTCTTGTGAAGTTTTCCAGAACAATCTTTCATTGTCTGAGAGCTGCAGATGTTCTTGAGGAAAAGAGTAGAGGTCAGAACAGAGGAAACAGACTCTTTTCTACATCGAGATTTTCAACTTTGACAAAAACCTTCTTCAGAAAGAGTCACAAATACATAAAGTGTTAAAGCTGGAAGCTTTGAACACTGGTCAGACACGTTGGAGTCTGATTTAAGGAGAAGCTTTTTAGTGTTGGACAAGAACCAGGTTTGTCGTTGGTTCGGTCTGTTCTAAATACCTGCAGAGACTCCATATACTCCATGTACTCTAAGGTGCTGACTCGCCTGCAGGTGTTTGTTCTTTTCCATCCTAAACATCAGGGCTCTGCTCTTTGCTGAGGGGTTTACTGCATCAAAGCTAATAAAGTATTTTTTCGTTCTGACTCGTTATAGACCATCATAAAAAAAATGAAATAAAAGAAGTATTTTACCCTCAGCTGAACCTCAGCAAGGCTCATTGAAAAAAAGGGTGAAAACAGGAAAAGTGAGCTGATAGGATCAACCTTCAGGACTGTAAAGTGACTGAAAGGAAGTGCAGGGCTTTTAAAAGGGTAAAAATAAAACCAAAGAAACGTTACTTTAAAAAGGGAAAATGGTGAAAATGATCAGAAAATTCTGATGATTTAAAAAGATTGTGGGATTGATTTAAAAGAGATCACAAGTCTTACTTTAAAATCCTTATGTAACAGATCTTAGTCTGATCACACGTACGTTGATATACAAAATGATAAAAGCTGTACTGCACATCCGGTTGCTTCTATAATCAGTTTAGAATTCATCATGAACTCCAAACTAAATCCTTCCAAACTTCTTACACTCCAGTCTGTCATTTTGTTTAATAAAATGTGTTTATTTAAAAGCTTTAGTTTTTTAGATATTACATTTGTTTATTTTCTTAAATAGTTTTGATTTTCCTTTAATAATTATTCAGCCAATTTAATTGCTCCTATTCCTTAGCAGACAGCATTTCACACATCTTTATTTTCATTTTAGCTTTACTAACTTTTGAAATGTAAACATTATATCTTTCTTTATGAGTATTCAGCAAATTTGAGCATTTCTCTTATTTTTAAATGGTGGTGAAGCCTAATTTTGGCATCATTTGACGCTAACCCTTTTCAGCATTTCTCAAGTTTGTTGAGACAATTTGGTTCCTTAAGTTTATTATTGATGAATATTATTAGGTTAAATGTGGCGTTAAGATAGTTAGTCTTTAAAACAACTTGTGTAAGGCTCGACTTTGTTTTGCTTTCTTTTTTCTATCTTAAAGAATAACTTGTTTTGTTAGAAGTGTAAAGTTTTTTAAGGGAAATCTCAATTTTCATTATTTTTTGGTTATGTATCATGTAATGATTACATTTTCTGTGTATTAGCATGTTAAAGAGTCACTGGAAACACAGAAAAAAGATTTCTGTTTATTTTAAAAAGAAGTCCGGAGAACCTAAAAAATATGTGCATTTGCATAAACCAAAACGATTTACCTCAACCTGGAAAAAGGCTGACTTAGACTTAGACCTGACTGTATATGAAAACTGGACTGAGCAACTCTTCCGTTCTGGCGTTCCAAACAGGAAGTACCGGCTTGTTCCCAGGAGACTTCTATATATAAATAACCAGCTATTACTCAGTCATTCTATTTGTCAGAAAACCATTCTTGCTCAGCTTCCTGTGTTAACCCTTTAATACCGGAGATGTTGCCGGCGACGCCTAAATAACATACACTTTTAACATATTAAACTCTTTGCCTTTTACATGACCAACGGGAATCAGCTGATTCTGATGCAGAGAAAAGTGCTTTTTCATATCCTCTTTGCAACGATAGGCAACACATTAGGAACGTGAAGCGCATAATGTCGCAAAGCCGCTTTTCTCCATGACAGAATCAGCCTCATTGTGTTCTAGTACTTCACTATTTTAAAGTGTTGCATATCATTGCAAGGATGCTTTTCTTTGCCTCAGAATCTGCTGATTTCACATTAATTGCATAAATGGTTGAAGAGTTACGACAGTCTAAAGAATAAGCACTGCAGCTACAACTCCGACGTTAAAGGGTTACAATGTTCTTACTGATTCTGACTTTTTTCATGATATTTTTCCTGTAGTGAAAGTAAAGTTATAAACTGTCTCCATAAAAATATGTGGTTTCATGGCGAACGTTCCAAATGTTTGATTGACAGATTTTCCCGAGCCGGCTTTCAACCGGTTGGGGTGTAGATCTCCAACAAGCTCACTCCTGATTGGTGAGAGTGGTTGCCATAGAAATTATGACTCAGCTTGGGACCAATCACTGCTTACGCACTACACAGTACATCCTTCCTGCTCATGAAATGTTCCTATTTACACTCAATGAGCATGTGCAGGCCAAAATTACGTCATAATGTTTCAGTTTTGGCAGACCGCTTGTCAATGTGCTACTCCTTTAGTCTTGAGGTTACTAAATGCTGTTTTTATTCAGTTTTTGTGATTTTAGGTTACATTGAATTGTGTTACATATAATTGTATGCTTTATGCAATGCTACACTTGTCAAATTAGCATGGAGTTTTAGACTAATCCTTAACTTCTTGAACTCATAAATTGTTTTTTTACATCGCACTATCACTCTGCTACAGGGCGTCTCTGTCCACACAGTGACGCCAAACGTCCTGACTGCAGCACGGAAAATGCATAAACGCCGGAACTGAACCACTCAGCTAAACTTTCATTCTTACTCCACGTTCGGCGTTCGGTTAGAAAGACCTTTCAGATTTTTGAAAGTTCACCTACTCGCCCATGAACCTTTCCTGCTATGTTTACGACCTAACATGAAAACGACGTGACCATTCTTTTAGGTAGGATCATCTGATGAGGTCGGACAACTGGATGGCTGTGTCTGTCATTTTGTTCTACGGGACGGAAAGTCGCACGAGGTAGGACAGATTGTTGGAACACTGGAACTAAGTCATTTTCTATGAGTGATGTCACACTCACTCAGTCCGGCTGTCATTTTCAGTCAATGGTCTAGATCCACACTGGATGATTGGGACTGAACTGTGGTTTCATGAGCCCATTCTTTTCAAACTAAGTGGGCAGATGTTAGAACCTTCCACTAAAGTCTTCTGGCCTTTACCATGCTCTACATTTTTGTTCCATTGGGGATTTGTGTGGTATTTCAACTCAGATCTGCCTCCCAGGGTATTTTCTTGTACTTGTACTTCATATCTGTTCTAAAGCTTCAAACAATCTCATTTGCTTGAGGACCACATGCATAAAATGAAACACTAAAACCGTTGATCCTGCATGCCTGCATTTATTAACATTATTGGGACGAACAATCAGAATTTCATCTTTTTCCGTTTCTTGACTTTTATGCCATTAAATCAATTTCGTGAATGCATTTCTACTTTTTCTGCACTTTATGTCCCTTTCTTTATCTCATGCCTGACTCGTCTGCGCTGCAGTTTCTTCAGGGTTTATGCACACCTCTTTCTGACTCTTCGGTAACCCTCCTCTCCATCTTTCCAGCAGGACTCAAGTGGTTTTAAGGAATAAATCAATCTGGTATCAGAGTTTGCAGCTGGCTTCACCTTAACAGGCTGATGAATGGAGACAGTAGCTGCTCTTGATATCTTCCTATTTTGTCCATTCCGTCTTTGTCCTTCCGGGTCCTCACCGCTGCTCTCTGTTTGCGCTCAGCCGTGATGGATGTTGGAAAGTTTTCAATGGAAGAAGGAAAAAAGGGTGAAGGCTGAATAGGAGTAAAAGTGAAGCAGGAGGAAGGGACAGGCCGGAGCAGAAGACGTACAGTAAAAGGCGAAAATGAGACTGCTGAGCCAGCTTCCTCCACACATAGATGTGTGTGCGCAGCCACAATTTGGCTAGCATCCGACTGCAGCGCGCGTTTCCTCATCCGTCCTCCACCACCACAACCAGCATCCTCCACATCCCCCATCATTTTGATTAACAGTGAGAGCAGCCAGCTGCATTCCTGTCCCCACTGAGAGGTCAGCTGTACGGCGGGGCGCACAGCCAAGCAGCAGAATTATCACATCAAACCGCTTTCCCTCAAACACTCTGAGGAACTTGTGTCTTGGCTTCCAATTCAGGAGAAAGTATTACAAAGATGAAGGTGTTTAAGTCATACCTGACAGCCACTGTTAGATTCCACTCTATGATGCAAGTGTTTTTTTTTTTCTGGCCAGGCAACCCTGGAGCTGCTGGACCCTTTCATCTTACTGAATATATCTGCCCTCACACAGTCCTAATGTAAATTATGCATGGAGCAGCAAAGCCAATTTCCCGAATGTTTAAGCCTGTAACCTTGGAGGTATGTTCCTGACCTGAGCTGAACATGGAAGCTGATCTTCAGAGGAGAGAAGCAAAAAAAAACAAAGCTCATTTCTGTTTAACAAGAGTGGCACTTCTTTGCAAGACTTTTCAATCCTGATTCTGCAGATCTACGGTCCAGCTGGTTCTCCTGCTCTAGCTTTTTTCATGATGGATGGGCTCAAATCAGACACCTTTGTCGCAAAAATCCAGACAAACCCCTAAAGATCCACTCCGATAGCAAATGGATTTTCTGTGTTTCTATCATGTTTTGTAGCGTTTTACTGATGATGGAGGACATATGTGAAGAAATTTGTTCTTAAAATGGCATTTCTGCGTATTTCTTTATTCAAATCCCAGTTTAAAAAAGAGCATATTTGTGATGAAGAAGCTACAGTGGGCGGGGCCACAAGCTCCCTGCTCCACTCCATTCTGATGCATCCACCTGTAGACAAAAAGATTCATATACCTCTTGGTTTTTCCTGGTCTGAGCTGGCATACAGCGGGATAGCTTAAATATTTTTTACCGTTTTTGTTGCACCGCCATTGTTAGATTGGGGTTGTGAGGGGCTGTAAGCTAGAGCATGTTTACAGATTGATGATGGGGAGTGGTGACCGTTGGTTAGAAATGAACAGTATTTTCATTTTTGGTTAAAAATGGCACAACAATAATTAAAAGATCGCTGGGAACGCTTTAAAAATAGATCACAGACATGAATTTGCACACCTAACTGTTCAATGCCCACTAATGCATCTGAAATGTACTTATTCCAAAACTGTGCATTATTTTCTGTATGATAAACATTCTCAGTTGGGGGCTTTTGTGTTATTTACAGTCTTAAATGCATCCGAAGTACAAAAATGCACGGCTTGTGTTGAACTTGTAGGTATAATGAGGTTCTAAATTTTCCAACTGGCCACCTTTTCAGGTCAAACATGCTCCACTGATTTCATTAGTAATTTCTATTGACTCTTCTTTTGTGGTTCTTGTTGCAGAGTGTGATGATGCAATCTGTAATGCAAGTCATTTAGTGAATTACTTTTACCTTTTTTTAAAAGTCATTTTATCTCCCATTAAAGGCTGATGCATAAATGATTGTTATCCTGCATTTCACTTGTTCATTTTTTATCCTAGAGTGGCTTTACACTCATTTTTTTAAATGTCACTATCACTTTTTTTTTGCAAGGGCAACAGTTTTTAAAAATCCAAAATGGAAATAAGACAGAGCAGAAAATAATAGAATTTGAAGGACATAACTGACGTTTCAGCGATGTGTGCGTGTCGATTAATGTAGTGAATTTGAAATAGTGGGAGATGCTTCAATATTAAAGAGATAATAGTTTACAGCAAAAACTATACCCTAAGATAATTGGAAAAGTTTAAAAATATTGGATCAACATTAAAAGGGTCAGTCAACATGCTTGAATTTTGTTTGCAAACAAATTTCAAACTATTCATATAAAATTTGTAAAATTCCTCTAATTATTTAACATTTTTATTATTACTAATTATGCTAAAATGTTATTTTTTAAAGAGAAACGTTTTAGGGATCCAATTTACCAAAGAAGTTAAGTCAATATTTCTCTTGAACTTCATAGAGTTGAGGCTTTCTTACAAAACTTCAGACAGTCTGCATGATATCACTTTAATCAATTATTTACCGGGTCTCAGCTCTGTACATTAAGCTGCTTCACTCTTAATGATCAGGTTTATTAAAATAAATGTTTCAGAAATGAAATCTTTATGAAATTCTGTTGATTTCTTTCACAATTGTACTTTTAAATACAGTTATTAGAACACTGCAGGGGTTAAGATCTGTAACAAACCCGAATTTGCCTCATGATTATCCATATGAAGCCCGGCTCTTCCTGAAAGTGTTTCAGGAAGTCCCCAGTCTCTTGGGGGCTATTTGTTTCCAGAAGGTGTGGAAATCTTTATTTGCATTTTTCATCACCGAGCTCCTGCTTTTGTTTTGCTCGAGTCGTTTCTATTACTGCACTTCTGCATTTATTAGAAACAACTCTTTCAGCTTTTTGAGTCGCCCCAAAATCCTTAGGAAACACTGCTGTTGGGCCGACAATGAGCGGTTCTCATCACTTCACATTTCATTGGGTTTGTTGAAAACGGTTATGTTTTGTCTCATAATGTTAGCACTGTTACTAAAGGCTACTGTTTCAGTCATGAGTTCCTCCCAAAGTGAGCTGATTCTGTTCATGCGTTTAGTCACATTTTGGCGAACACTCACCGATTCTTTTCTTTCTTTTTCCATCTACTTCATGAACTGTTCCTGAGCTGTCTTAGTTTATTTTATCTATACGATTCAGTTTTCTGAGTCTGTACATTAATTATTAGTCATTGTATTGCTCTTTTTGATTGCAATTTAGACCGGGAACCTGTCCAGACAATTGACTGTATATAAGAACTGGACTGAGTGCCAAACAGGAAGGGCCTGTTGGTTCCAAGAACTTTTACAGAGAAACCTATTATTACTCAGTCATTCTTTTTTTGTCAGAATAACCGTTCTTGCTCTGAAATCTTTTTCTAACATGTTCTTGATAATTCTCTTTTTTTAAATGATATTTTTTTCTGCAGTGCAAGTTATTCAAGATATAAACTGACTAATCAGTTTTACTAATTAAGTTTGACTAATCAGCGAGAATGGTTGCCATAGTAATGATGATTTAGACCAATTAGTGATTTAGACCTGCTTAGTGGCATCAGTGTCCATTGTCCATATTGCAAAAAAAAAAAAAATGCAACCAGTTTTCATATACAGTCAATGGTCCACACCAGACTTACATTCTGTGGGAGGGGCTAAGTTTACATTAACAGAAGGGGCAGTTTGCTTCTAAATGTCTAAAAAATGACATAAAAAGTAATTTTTAAACAAAATAATGGTCTGGAATGGCATTAAATGAAGCAAAAACGGCACCTAAAATATTAAGTTTACATTTCTTTGCTTTTAAATTTACAATACCACACATAATCTATACTTGACGAGAGTTTGAGTTTTAAAGAGAAACCCGAGTCGATTGGCGTTTCCATTTGAGGAATGTAAGTTCTAAGAAAAGGGTACTTGAAAGAGTTCACTGAATGCTCAGATGTAGATTTGTTACATCAGAGGCAAACCCACATGATAGGTTTACAGATTATCTTTAATTTATTTACATGGCCCAATGCTGCTCATGAACTTGCATGTTTTGGGTTTTTTTCTGTTTTTGAAGAGCTTCTGCACTGCACTCGCTCTCCACCTCGCTTTCATCCCTGCATCTCATTCAAATTGCATATTGAACCCCCTGTGATCAGAAAGCTAAGATACTTAGCAAAGCTTCTGCATAATCTCTACCAAACGAATTCTGGACATCATTAAGCTCTTTGGGGGCAGAAAACAGTATTTTTACATTTTGTACCAGATGTTTTTACGCCGCTTTGCTTGATGAGTGATGGTCGGATAACCAAGCTACTTCTGCTCTCTGTTGAAAGCTGTGATCCAACGGGTTTCAGTCTTGGTCTGACAGCCGATCGGACATTGTGGTGTTGCTGCGGAAGCCGTGGAAAACCAGTCCGTTAATGCCAGACAAGATAGTGATATTTTTAAAGAAAGGGGTTACATGGAGTCAAGCATACACTGAAAACATTTCCAAAGGAAGATAAGAGCACACCAGGCTGAAGTAGAAGTCCAATAACAGGGGGAAGTTTTTTGTTGCTTGGTGTTTGGAGAAACACTCTTAATCTCTCAGTTTGTTGGGTTTTTTTTTTTTTTTCTTTGCTCCCCGGAGGTCTAATTTAAAACGAAAAGCTCTTATTAGCCCAGCTCCCCCAGAGCCTTTCTCCTGGGAGCTTCCACTGAAGACACCACTTGAATCCCAATCTGAAGAGAGACAAATTACACTTCTTCTTAAATCTCATGTCTTTTTCATCTTTTTTTCTACATTCAGATCAGATCATTGGCCGTTTCTTTTTCTGCAGCCGTTCTGGGCCACTTTCACAATACTACTGCTTTCACTGAAATTGGATTATTGTACACTTTTCGTGTGAATTTACGAGAAGGCTAAAAACTTCTGACATAATAACCCAATGCGTGCTTCACATCAGCCGTTTTTCAACAAATCCAGAGAAAGTTCATTGTTGTACGGCTCAACGCCTCTGTGGAAGAGAGTTGCTGGAGGGGTCTGAGAGTGTGTGACAAAACTGCTCAGTTTAAAACACTTCTTATAACACGGTGGAAGGAGGAAGGTAGTACGGGGGCTGGAGTAGATAAACAAACAATAAAAACATGAAAAAAGCAAAATGCTTAAATTTAGCACAACGAATGTTTGACACTTTCAACGTAAACTTACTGCTATGCAGCAGAGACGCAACGTTTCACTTTCACCAACATGTGCCTTCTTGTTGTACGTTACAGTTCAGTTTTCAATCTGGAGCTGGGGCATCCCTATTAAACATGTCAAACCAAAACTGGACGGATGGAGGTGGAGTGCAGAGGCTACAGGGGTCCTCCTGAGTTCAGCACTCGAGGGAAGACTCAGAAGGGAGCAACTTCCATGTTGAATCATGCAATTTTGCACCAAGAATCAACCGCGATGCAACCTGGTCCAACATTTGTCAGTGTGCTTAATATTTGGGGGGTCAATTTGAAAGTCCAAAACAAACAAATCAAAAAACTAATAGGCAAGCCAGGAGACGTTCCATCGATTTGACTTGTTTAAGAAAGTCTTTGGCGTTTACAAAAAAAGCAGGGATGAAGTCAAAAGGACAAACTCAAAAACACTGGCACTTCTGGCTGTTTCACCAGCTGCTCACTCACTGCCATGGTGAGAGTGAGGTCTCTCCTTATATACCTCTTATGGCCACTCCCACCTAATTAGGCACGTTGCTCAAAAGCATTTAGAAGGGGGTGTGGCTAAGACACTGTGCTGTGAAGCTGCGGTGAGTAAATTATGCATGTGCGTGTGTGCTGAGAACTAGTGATGACCAAGTGTGCACCTGTTAGGAATGATGAGCGAGGCATTATGGTTTAGGAACAGCAGTTTTTTTATGAAATGGATATGCACGCTGGTGTGTAGGTGTGTGTGTGCTCACTGCGCCCCGCTCAGACAGGGGGGCGTTGGGGGTAAAACAAATACATATATGTTATGTTGCTGATCCAAAACTTTCAAGGACATTTCATTTGATTTCATAGCATTTTTCAAAAAACATTTGTCCTTAAGACCAACCTCCTAATTACAGATTTGTTTAGCATTTCGAGTTTCCAAGATAGTGACACCCACTAACAATGCACGTACAGTTTACATGTAGAGCTTCTCATCGTTTTTAAGGCCCAAACTGCATCTCAGTCACAGTCCGTTTCAGACGTTCACACACATTCACTGGCAGTACATGCTCTGCATGTACATGCTGTATGCACATGCCTGGAGTGCCATGGATTTTTTTATGCTAAAATACATTCCAGTAAATTAAAAAAATAATAATAATTTCCAACTCGCTGACCCCAACACATGTATAGAAGAAATTTCTGATGAATGCCACATATCTCTAAACTAAGAATCTGTTGATGAGACATGTAATTAACAGTGTTTATCTAATTTAAACCTTTTGTGTGAAAAAGCGGCTGCTGGTTTGACTCTACTGACCTCCTCATCCAACGAGGGCTGCTGTCAGCGCTACAAATCTTTATTAAAAAGGTGCATAAAAACCAGAATGTGTCCACTGAAAACATTTGTTCATTTACATTTCATTTATTTTATGAATCCTTGGCACATTATGGATTGATATTCAGCAATGTGTTCAAATACTATATATGTTTTTCATTGAAAAAAAATCTCTTTTTAAGTCATTAACTTTTATTTTAAACTGTGGAGTTTCCACAGACACTCCTATAAGCTGCATTAACTTCATTGACCATAGTTTGAAGTGTTCAAAGTAGGAAGCACACGTTTTTCCCTCAGTTATAAAGGATGTTGGTTCAAACACCAGTATAAACAAGGTGATTATCTCAAAGCTTCAGTCTGCGCTCATGTATCCCAGCAGAGCCCTGCAGCTTTCAGAGGTATTACATTGGAGCAGTCGCGTCAATGCAAATGTGTTTTGCTATTTTGCCTCGTGGGAGTGTTTGTGTGTTGTTGTCAAGTGATCTTAATGTCACTGTGCGTGGTTAAAGAGATTGTTTTGCGCGGTTCCCACACAAGTTCACGTGCAGCTTATCTGCAAAATTCTTCGTCAGGGGAGCGAGCATGTTTGCAGGAACTGTCTGCTGCAACACTGCAGCAGGAGCGTTTGTGATGGAGATGTCAACCGGCAGAGTGGCTATCAATCAATAGCAATGATGAATATGATCGTGTTATTCTTTGGAAATAAACAGGCTGAGTGTTAATCTACCTGACAGCTGCCGGTGCTTCCCCCTCAGCTACAACGTCGGCTGTCAGTTTGATATTTGTTTTGTTTTTCTGTTTATCCCGTTACTGCTGAATCATTTAACTGAGTAACAACTGTGTCTGCTCTGTGAATCACTGTTCTGCTTTGGCTGGGGTTAGTTATGCTTCCGTGACTCCTCTGCTCCCAGCCTGTGTCTCCCCCTCTGGCTCTCCTCCCCAGTCACACAGTGGATTTCTCCAACACACACCCATCAGACACACACTCACCTGGCATGGGAATATAAATGATCAATTTCCCCAAGCTGAAGTCGAAATGCTCATAGAGGAAAACTAAATCCCATCCCTTGTGCTGATGGGATATTTATCTCCCCAGTTTTATCTACTCCTCTTCTGTCAGGCGCTGCCACGTTTTCCATCAGCCACGTTCTCCTTCAAACAGTTGCTCAATGCACCAGGACTCCTGCTTTTTTTCGCTCTACGGATCCACCCAGGACCCCTGATCCTCACCTCTGTACACAAGCAAGCAGAAAATTACGGAGGAAAGATTTTCCCGCGTTTCCGAGGACAAAAGCTTTGATCCTTTGGAGGAGAACTCAGCCCTAATTGTTTGCGACACTTTTAGGCTTGTAAACAGTTGTTTATCTGAAAAGGGGGAATAGATGCACTCCTCTGCTGCCGCTTTGCTTACGGATCATTGCCGAGAATCAATTCCTGATTCCAGCAGCCAATCAGCTGCGAGTAATTATACTGCAGGCATCTGGTAAACATGGCCTTCTGATGCCTTCAGGGGTTGCTGTTCTCAGTCTTATTATTTTGTTCCCTTGATTTGGTTTGTGAAGATGCTGACAGGAGTCAGCAGCAGCAGGTAGTTCAGGTAAAGAAAAGTCATTTTGCTCTCCTCCGTGTCCTATCAATAGAAAACCACATCGACCGGCACACTGATGCGGAGAGAATTGAGCTGCAGGAGGCCGCGGGATGTCCACGGCCCTCTGGATTCATCAGCCTGGCTGACTGTCAGAAAACGAGTGATTCTGCTCGCGATCAATGAGCACTTTAAGTAATGCATGGATCCGCAGAGACGTGCTTAAGACAGGGTCATAACCAGGCTTCTAATGAGAGCAGTGATGGCTCCCCATAGGCCTAAAAACCACTTATGGAAGGAAAAAAGAGGTGATGTCTCACATAATTGAAGGATTTGTTAAACCTCGCATATTTCTTCCATCGGTACGCTGTATCACAAAGCTAAAACAGATTAGGATCGATCAAATCCTGCAAATGCAAAACTAGTCTTTCTATCTTAAGTTATCAGGATACAATTCACAGAAGTTAACACTTTCATTCACTCAATTCCTTCAGTATGTTATGCACTTTGAAGTTCAGAGGCGATCTGTGTTTTCAGATCTTCACCTCAGAAAACTCCTTGAAAAGTTTTTCATCTGGAATAAATTCACAAAACAAGTGCAGGACCCTCCAGTCTCACTTCATTTAGCTTTGGAGACTTTGATTTCTCAATGATTTAAGCAAAGCAGTTTGAGATTCCCTCCGTATGGATTTATCGGAAAAGGTTTGTGTGTAGTGTGTCCTTCAGCTGAGGACTACAGTCAGCTTATCAAGGTGAGTTAGCTTCTGCTGAATTAGCAAATGCAGGGACTTCCCTTTCAGTGGTCTGGCACGTTTGGATGAGAAAAAAAACAGTTAAGCTCTGAAACTGACTGACTGACTGACCTATCTCTGACTCTTATCACACTTAATGCATCTTATAGTTCAGTGCTTTTTATTCAGGACAACATTTTGATCTGGTGCACCTTATAGTGCAGCCAAAAACAAAAATGTATTTTCTGTTCATTCTGTGTTAGAGATCAGTGGAAAATGGTGGAATCTGCACACAGAGAAGCAGAAACTGAACCTCAAAAATAAAACAACAGGAAAACCAAAAAAAAAAATCATCAAGAAAATCACATCATTTCACACATGCAAGTGTATGTAGATTTTTAAATGACTACATTGAGATGATCAACGGAACTTTTACTATATATTCTGTAGAACTGTTCAATTATCGAAGGAGTTGGGGGCTGCACGGTGGGTTAGTGGTCAGCACTCTTGCCTCACAGCAAACATAGGTCCTAGTTGGAATCCCAGTTGGATTTTGTCTCCAGAGTTTGAACGCGTGGATTTTTAACAGTAGCTGGGATAGGCTCCAGCAACCCAATGACCCAGAAAGGGATTATAGGGATGTGTATCGATATATATATATGAACATTTTAATCTTTAAATTCTCTCTTCTCTCTTTTACCTGGTAAGTGCCTCTGAGCTTTCTGCAGCCGCAGCAGGGTTTATGCTGCAACTGAACCATTTCAGGTCCATGTCAGAGAAGAAGCTTCCTATTGTCACAACAAACCACCTGCACTCCCAAATCCCACCATATTCTCCAGCAGATCATCACAGCGTGCACAACATCCGTCTCCCTGTGTGACCTTCACAGGGGATCGCTGCAATTGCCCTTTGTCCTTTTGGCATTCTAAGCACTGAGAAATTGCTGCCTTTGTCCCTTTAAAATGGGAGTTTCACATCTGGAGGAGCCTTTCCCTCGGCATTTGCTCTCTGCTCCTCAGAGTTTGTTTGTCGCTGCAACGGTTTGCTGGCTTTGGAGTGAAAAGTCTCCAGGGGTTCATCCCAGGAGACTTTTCAGAAGGAAGGAGGACCACAGAGGCTTTTGTAATGGAATTAAAAACGCAGTTATTTTTATAGATTGCTGTCATGACAAGATTGTTTTGCATTGTTGACAGTTTTTGTTGACACATTTTTGCACAAAAACACACAGAAACATGCAAATCAAACTTTAAAAAAAAAATGAATGGAATTAAAAAAATAAAGGGACGTTGTGAGAAAAATCAATAATTGTGGAAGCTTCTGAGATTTAGGATTATATTGAAAAAAGTAGATATTTTCGGCTTCATCAATTTAGAAAATTGTAGGTATCAGATAGAAAGAATTGTCTTTAAACATGTTTGGATATCACAACAAGAAGGGGGAATGAATGCAAAAATAGGGAGGCAAAATGAAAAAGTTGAGAGTAACATAAGAGTGCTACATTCTTTTTTCTTGTTTGGATTTCTAGAAACATCCACTGTTTTATAGCTACAAGCTAATTTTGATAAAACCTGACTTTAGATTATTGAAATTAGAAAAAAAAAACATCAATTCCAATGAAAATAGTGTTTTTAACATGTTCTTGTGACATTTTTCTGTTAATGGAGGACATATATGAAGAAAATTAAGCTCCAAATTGTGTTTCTCAACAGTTATTTATTCAAATCAGTGTGAATCACGAGCAGACAAAAATTTGCCGTTGGAGAAAGCCTGTAGATGGGATGTAGGAGCTTCAATCGGCTGTCACAAACTCCTTATAAACAAATAGATCCCCATTCGTCTTTGCTTTTCTTAACGTCTGAGCTGGTGTCTGCCTAAAACTGTAAGACAGGATAACTTCAAAATTGATCCCATATTTTTTTGTGCACCGGTTCGGCTGATATTTTGGGGCTGTGAGGGGCTGTAAAAGGGCTTCCTTTTAGTCCCACCCACAACTCAGAGGCAATTTTCTAATGAACTACTGCCGCTCTGCAGAAACCATGTGCTGGAAAAAGACACAAGTTTTTATTTTTTTTTTATTTTAAGTAAACATGACAAAATTATAATTAAAAACCAATATATAACAATATATCTTTAAATGTTTATTGTGTGTTTTTGCTGTAGCACTTGAAGAAACGTGGAGGGTGTGTGATGAACAGATGACAACTAAGTTGTTAAAGGAAAATAACAAGATGTTTGACAGAGAGGAGCAATGATTTTGATTGTGTTTTATTGGTGATAATGGATGTTTGTGCAGAATGTAGTGATGCTATTGTGCACAAAAACTGAGGGAATAACAATTTTTCTATTCTGTTTGGAACCTTTCTTGTAAGGTTGGCACACAAAAGAAAGGACAGAGTTAAAAGAAAATATATACAGCAGCAGTAAAAATATACAGTTAAAATATAGAGTTTTGAAAGAGATTAATACTTTTAACTTTAAGGGTTAGGGTTAACAAAGCATATAGCTTGATATAATGAACGTTCAAAGCTTTATTTGATAATGTCAGTTTTGGCCTCGCTCTTCAGGATCTTTTTTTTTTTAGAGGACTAAAGGTAATTGGCAGCACATTATTATCACAAAAAACTTTTGTTTCTGAACGTTGTCAGGAAACTGTGAGATTGGCATTTAACAACACGAAAGGCTGAGCAGATGAGGTGCACTTTCTTTTAATTAACAAGCGATTTCAAAACCTGTCAGTCAAACAAATTTAGCTACATTAGCACAAAACAACATGTTTTTATACTTTTAGCGGCTGGACTAAATATCATAACAAACTTTTCAGTTTGTCCTGTAAATACCCTTTTAAATCCTCAATCTCGATAATGTAAAATGACTGATTTGAAATCAGAAAGACTGGAGCTGAATCAAATTTACCTCTTTCAATTTCCTTTTTAAAAAGCATCTGAAATACTACAAATGAGAGATGGAGGCCTTTGATCGCTCATCAGCATCCAGACGTGCTCTCAGCATCTCTGTCCGCTCTAGCTGCTTAATAAATGAAAGATTCCTCTTTAAAATGACATCACCTGCATTGAAATGAGTGCTCAGTGTGTTTGAATGAACAGGTGTGCAAATCAAAGTAACTAATGACAAAAGAGGACAGCAGAATTGTAAGAAGAATTTTAAGATAACAGAAAAAAAGCTGAAAACGTGGCTTTTTATTTGAATTTACTGATTTAGGTTGTTACTATTTTAGAGGTTTCTCAGGTGTTACCAAGAAATGCTAAAACCCGGGAAAATGTACCAAGTAAAAAGGTACTGCTAAAAAATGACTCAAGTGAATACTTTCAACACATCTAATAAGTAATCTAAAACCTATGGAATACTAACTTAATCAAATAAAGAAATACTTTTTTTTTTGCATGTGAAGTCTCATGGGATGTTAAGGAGACGGAAAATAGATCGATTGCACGCAAAGACAGTAAAAGGGGTACAGAGTTAAAAAGGATTTTCATTAGAAATTCATAAAAACATCTGTAAAAAGAGCTTATTAGAAGCATTCACACCAAAAAGTAATTGTGACAAATTCAGTTTGCTGATGACTTGAATACTAATGGAAGCAGAGGCTCCCAAAAGAACAAAAATCTATTAATCTCCCCACTCAGGTGACACCCGTCCACCAGGAACACGCCACTCCAAACTGGGGAAGGCCTCCACCTAAAGCACAGGGCTGACACCTGAGTCCTCAGCACTGAGGGACGGGGAAAACAAAAAGAGGATTCATGGCATTCCTACACGACACAATTTAACACCACATCCACGCACCCATCCACTCATTAAAACTAGATCCGTAAAAAAGACAAATCGAAGGCTCAGCCAGCAAGTCCGATGCTGCTCGGTGATGTGGGTGGTGCGGATCTTTTTCGCCCAAATCGCTCAGGCACACACAAAGCCGGGCCAGGAACCGCTTTTTCTGGAAAAATTAGCATCAATAAAGCAGCAGCTGTTCTGCCAAGACTGGAAGCATCAGAAAGTCCCCAGCGATGAAAGACAACATTAGCAAAAAATAAAAGACTGCTTGAAGACAAGGCAGGGCTACAGCATCGTTGACTTACCCGACAGACTGTGTTCGTCACTTAGAAAGGATGGGATTGCGCCGCCCGCAATGCAGGAGCCAGATTTAAATTAATTTGAAGCCTGTGCGGTTATCAAAAAAATCCTCAATCTGAAGTCAGGCCAGCTAGCAAACATCTGAAAACAGGTTACCACCACTACGTTACCTGTAAAGCCTCCCCTGAAGAGTGCAAACTGGAAGGAAGTGGGTGGTTCCAGTGGCTCAATATTGCCCATGATGGCCAGTGGGCGCCTTGGCCTTTTTATAGCAAGTGGGGTGCTTCACATACTCTAAAACAAAAAAAACAAAAACAGAAATTGGAGCATTTTCTTGTTAAAAGTGTTCTTTTTTTGTACTTTTAGTGATGACTTAATGTGGATACATAGATTTTAGACAATAACACCATAAGATCATATCACATGTTAATAAAAATACAGCTTTACCATTGGTGGAGGGGTTTGAGTGCGCCCAGGAACTAAGCTGTCGCTGATTTTTGCCCCTGATGGGGTCTGCTATGGCAGACAGATCCTGGGTGATGGGCCAGACAAAGAGCAGTTCAGAACCCCCTTTAGAGGCCGATGCAATGTGGTTTAAGGCGGGTGCCTCTGCGGCCTGGCCTGTATGTCTCCATGGGAGACACGACCCGTCTGGCTTGGGAGCGTCCCAGAGTCCCACCTGAGGAGGATGAAGCCGAGAAGAGGGAAGTCTGGACATCTTTGCTTACACTGCTGCCCCCGCAGCAGCATCAAGTCTCTCCAATTTTGAGGTAAATAATCTTTTTTTTTAACCCTTGATAACCTGAGAACAATTTTGTAATGGAATTTTTAATTTATTTTATTTGTTTATTTTGAGTAGCAGCATTTAACAGAAGTAAATATTAAAAAAATAACTAAAAAAGTTAAAAAAACAACAACGACAAGGGAAAAAAAACAACGGCCAAGTTTGACCCAAGTGGCTTTCAAGAATTACAAATGTTTGTTGATTGTCTGATGTTTTAACACTTCTACATTCCTAATGTCTTCACTCTTTAAGTTTAACAGTCTAAACAACCTCTATAAACAACACAATAACGTTCATTATTTTGGAGTCTTACTGTTCAAGAAGAACAAAGCTGCTTTTTCATAAAAATATTTAGTTTGTGTACAATAAAACGAACTTAAAGATTTAAATGTGTTTCTGACAGTTTTTTTTTTTTTTTATTATTTTCAAGTTTCTTTACAAAGTGCCATACTGTAGGTTTATGTTTTACTGGATATTATTCTGTGCATTATAATTGAGTTATAAACCAGTTCTGACTCTCAGGATCATTTACATGCAAATGAATTTGTAGGGTTTTGTCTGAGTCAGACTTGGATGCAGCGGGTTTGGTGCAGTGTTTGTGGGACATGATGGGCCGCAGGGATTTAACTAAAGGTCTGTTTTTTTTGTATGATTACCGTCGCTGTTTTTCTTCTCCTGTGATGATTGTTCTTTATTGTAAATCGTTGTTGCATCCTTTTGCTTCTGTTTCTGTGTGAAGCTCTAACTGTTCCCTCAGAGCTCTTATAAGTAAAGGGAGAAGCAGTGAAAGAATAAAGCCACTCTGCTCCGGATCATTTTCTCAAATTCAGAAACGCTGATGGGTTTAGCTCCACCTGCTGACCTCTGCCTCGTATCGGCTTCCTTCAGCCTGGTCTCCTGGTTCTCTGGTCAGCTGGGAACGTGTTCACATGGTTCCGCGTGTTTCCGCCTGCAGCGGCCTTTTCTGTTTCAGTGACAGAAAGCTCAAATGAGGTAAACAAAGCAGCAGCTGCAGGTGGGACTCACTGCAGCATGCCTGGAGTCTCTGCAGAAAACATTCTTAAGGAAACCAAGAAAGCAAAGCAGAAGATAACTGTTTCTGTTAAGTTCATTTACAGATTTGGTTTGATTTAAACAAAGCCACGGGCAGTGGTGCAAACTCTGTCATCTGATGCTGACAAGCAGCGACCACCAAGAGTTTTGGTTTAGTCTTTGGTAGGGTGGGAACAGCAGAGTGGACAGCCATTTAAAATGAAAACATAAAAAAAGTATGTTTAGCAGTTTTATTATTATTATTGTTGGCATACAATATTAAAACAGCAGTTCTTTTAGTTGAGGTCCTCTTACAAGTGCTTAAAAAAGCTTATACTGAAGATGTTTAAAATCATTTAATCAAAGCTTTTTGCTGGGGAGCAGTAGTCCCTTCTTGCCCCTCTGTTGCACCGCCCCTGGGTAGAGCTCACTCATGCAAAAATGTTTTTCAGATCCAGCAACAGACTGGAGAACTGTCTGGGTTTGTATCCCAGCTTTATTCTAAAAGTAGCTGGAATAGACTCCAGCAAATCCTGTGTACTAGAAATGTTTGCAACATTTTTGTAACATGCTGGGTCTTATGGCCGTATTGGCATCTACGGAATTTTTTTTAAGCTAATTTTGCACTAGGCCAACATTTTTTAGCAACATGCTGTTTTTTTTTTTTTTTTTTTTTTTTTTTTTTTTTTTTTTTTTTTTTTTTTTGCCATTTTAGCTTTTGATGTTTTATTTTTAAACTAATTTGGAGTTTAGCTAACATTTTAGGAACATGCTAACTTTTTCAGCTGTTTTGGCATCTACTGGGGTTTTTTGATCCACTTTAGCATTTATATGTTTATATGTATTTAGCTAATATTTTATCAACCTATCTGTTTTAACGTTTTCAACCATCAGTTTCAGCGTTTTCAGCTATCAGCTTTTGGATCTTCAGTGGCCACATTCAGCTTACAGCATTCACACTTGCATTATCACAGGAAATGCTATATATCTAGTTCTTCTTAAATTTCCAATTTCTGCTGATAGCTTACGAGTTTCGCCATCACAGCTACTTTTTTATTTCACTCCATCTGATCGCCCACCAGCACCCTTATGCAAAACACATCCTGTTTTAGGACCTCTCAGTTGTCTGAAAAACTGGCTGAATGTTGATATCCCTGTGCTTTACAGTCTTAAATCACATAAAGTCACATACAGTAAGTCACATGGTGTCCACCACAGAAAATATTCGGGTGTTGAGGTGACCAAGCAGTCTTTTTAAGGAAGCACTCCATTTTTGGGATATTTTTTTAAAATTAATGTTGTGTTTCTACGTATTTTTTTGATTATAAAATGTATTATATAGTTATACTCTCCTGCTGCTGCAGGACTTCTTCATGTGACATGAAATGTGGCAGCAGCCATGACAGTTTGGCCTGTAACCAGTTTTCCTGCAGATTCCGTCTGGTTATGAGCGGACATTGCTCGTAAAATGTGTCCTTCTGGATTACAACCTTTTAGAATGTTGTTAGTGTAGCTGTGGATGCCCTTAAATTCATGGATTGCATTCATTATCAAAGCCTGCCTAAAGAGGTCTCCCCCAAACTTTCTCCATTGACTTTAACGTTCTTTTCTCTGGGTTAAAAACTGGCTTATTTGATAAAAGGATGTTTGTAAAAAGACTGTGTGGACGTGGTTGCCTGAGGAAGCCAGCATTTCTCATCTGTGAAGTGCTGCAGAGGTCTGCCTTTACTTCTTATTTTTTCTCTCTCATTAGAGTCTTTTTAAGCCCTTGTTTGCGCCGTCTGCCTCATCGCTGCTCTTCTCACGGCCTATTTACTGTAGGTCACTGTGAATAATAGCTCCAAATTTAATGTCCAACGCCTCTCTCCCTTCTATGCATTCTTGTTAACAATGCCACATTAGAGCTGACCCTCTAGACATCGCTGGACTCTTATTAATCGCATGCAGCTGACTTCTTTTATTATCCTTTTTTGTCGCCCATCTCCAGTATTACTTAAAGACCAACTCCAATAAAAATTGAGGACATGACTTTTTTAGTTTGATTTATGTTTTTCAAACACATTATAAAAACAGCAACTGTTACATTTCTACACTCGCTGATAACTATAATCATAGAGTCTATTTAACAGATTGACAAACATGTTTGAAGCTTATTTAAGCCTACCGCCTTATATTAATTCAAAAACAACAAAAACCCACACAATATATTGATATCATCGATATGAATGTCTTCGTTGGGATGTAGAAACTGCGATGAGTGGGCCAAAGTCTCATTGCTTCTTTCCATTCTGATACGTCCACTTGCAGACAAATAGATTCATTGATGTGTGCTCATCATTTTAGTTGCACTGGTCATGTTTGCTTGGGGTTGTGAGGGGGTGTAAGCTAGCAGGAGAGAGTGTCAACAAAGGAATGATGGGATATCAGCCAAGGCTTACCGCTGTGCCAATGGTCCACAACTCAGAGGTACATTTCTAAGTCCTATGTCCTATAAAATGACACAGTTCTTTTTGATTTAGTCTAAAAACAGCATAATCAAATATAAAATACCACTGGGAATGCTTTTAAAATAGATCAAAAGATGATCTGAGTGAGATTTGAAGGAGGGTTGGGTTTTATGGGGAAGCTGTGTTCTTTTTGCTTTGTTTGTCTTTTTTCCACCGGGAATTCTGTTACACTTGTTCACAGGCAACTTTATGAAAACATGCGGTCACCGTGTGCTGAGGACCAGTGGAGGGGATCGGGTCTACACAGAAGCAAGCCCGTGTGGGTGCTTTCTTACATGTAGAACTCTTGTGAAGGAGCTGAGGTGCAGAGATGATGACCTTGAGCTTACCTACAGAAGAAACGCCGGAGCCGAATCTCCTGAGTGTTGGGGAGAATATGGAGCCCTGTCAACATGAGGAATGTTGTTGTGCTATTGTCTTGTAATAAAAGAAGTCATCATTCCGTGCAGAACACAGTTCAAACTAAAAACAACCTGGAGGAAATGAGCCCTGCAGGAGTGTGTGCTTTTCACAGCTTTGGTACACCATTAGCTTTTCGACATTTATTAAAGCGGCGCCTGCAGAGGCACGGAAATACAGTACATCACAATACAAGACAGCTTTTTATTAGAGCAGAATATTAATGGACGCTTTGAAATTTCCCGTGCCACTAAAATACCTCCAGGCAGCAGCAGCTGTTTAGAAAAGGTGGAGGCGGGATTAAACCTGAGCGTAATGCCGTTTAATTTAATGACATTTGCATTTCTGGGCAGTAAAATATCTGGAATTTATAGTTATGGTTGTATTTCAGCTGCTTACACAGCTGTGGTAAATCTCAGAGTTGTGAAATAAACTGTTGGAATCAGGTGGTGACAGAATTAATAACAGAATTCTGAAAGAAAACCTCCGACTTTGTCAACACAAAGTGTGTAGCTTGAATAGTCAGGTGAAAAAAAAAAGTTCTATTTTATGTTCTGATGTCATTATTTGGCTGCCACATTTCTTTTCTTGTACATCAGACAGAAAATGAATAATTCTGGGCCATAAACAAATTGGTCCTTCCTTTAACCAAGCACCAAAAAGGATTGTGCCTGAAACATGACATTGGCTGCGCCAAGGAAAAACACCATATAAAGAAAATAAAAATGGAACACAAAGCCAGGTCAGTTTATCAGGAACAAGACCGAGCAAAATATAAACTGTTAGAATAATATCTGCTCAAATGAAAGGTCAATATTACAGTAGAACCTTAAATATTGGAGGATTATTCCAACTTGTATTTGGATTTGTGAACGGTCTAAGAGAGGAAAACGAGAGCAGTTAGGTTGGATGTTTAGAAAATGTGGTACGAATTTCTGTCACAATTGGTAAGGTTACCTATTATAATTTATGTAAAATTGTGTTAAACAACGTTCATTTCTTTGCTTTGCCAATCTAGACCCAAAAACTGGAAGTAACTTTACACACAGAACGACACACACTTGTGCCTCTGTGTGATCGAAGCAGCAGAGCAACACTCAGCAAGGAAGCTTGAAGCACCACTGGTACGAACTCAAGCTCAATTTTAGGTCTGAATGAGTTCAAACTCAAATTTAAATTAGAAAACATTTGTTTGCTCATATTGAATGTATTTTTTTTTAAGTTTGAGTTGATAAATTGTTCCTTTTTTTTAAAGGTTATCATCAACCTACCTGCATACCTTTTCTGAGGACAAGCGTAAAAAGCTGTCACTCACCAAGTTTGGTGTGTGCAGATCTTTCCTAATTGTAATATCTAATACTGAAAATCTTCTTTTCATATGTATTCAGATTGGGGAGCCCCTGGCTGAGGTCACACACACCTCTGCTTGCTGTTTAGTCTGTGAAAAAGCCCCATTGCTTGATCTGCACAACACAATAACGAGGGTCAGGGGAGGGTAATGTTGATGTTTGTGCCTTTTTGCCGTCCAGACCTGTGAGACTGACTCCTGGTGACGCCTTCCAACCTGTTTTGTGACACTTACATGACAAATGGCGGAGCCTGTCAGACAACATCTGCTTCTCATCTGCAGCCCGGACTGGCACTGCCAACCCAGCACACACGCAGAGCGCTGGCCTGGCAGCCGCTTGAAGAGTCAACCTCCCACCGCTCAGTCACGCAATTACAGCCAATCAGCAACCAAATGCTGTTCTATTACCGGTACCCCCCCATCCCTCATGTCCTGCACAGCTCTGCTCCCATCAGCGTTTTTGCTCAGCT
Organism: Oryzias celebensis; assembly: GCA_014656515.1. Classification (NCBI taxonomy): domain Eukaryota; kingdom Metazoa; phylum Chordata; class Actinopteri; order Beloniformes; family Adrianichthyidae; genus Oryzias; species Oryzias celebensis. The sequence continues at coordinate 5,322,560 of BNCR01000003.1, forward strand.
AAAAATACAAAGAGGGGTCATTTCAAATTATACAGGCTGATCCAAAAGAACAACACAATCCAAAAGCAATGATGAGGAAAGCAGATGAAGAATTTCATATGATTTTCTGAGGAAACAATACTATAGCCACCCTTAATTATGAAATGAAGTATTCAAATCCTTCCATCTGGCATGCTGCATCCAGAAAGTGACAGGAGGAACTATTTTTTCGTGAAAGAAGAGCAATAAACAAATCAGTAAAACTAACCCTAAAGGTGCAGACGCTTGGTCAGGGAGTGGAAAATTAAAAATGTTCCTTTTAAGCAGAGAAAATCAGTCGCATTACCAGTTAAAAGTAACAAACATTCACTAACGATTGATTTTCAGTTGAAAAAAATCATTAAAAATGTGGGCAAAGTTACTGCAACCAGACGGATTATGATGAAATAAACGGAGCAAAAACACAAATTGAAATGTTTCACTAAACCACGACATGCCAGCCTTTCTTTCTATAGTCTCTTTTGGTTCCTAATGTTTCCTCCTGCATTCAGAAGACAAAAAAATCACCACGTTATTCATTTTGCTGCAGGCTAAAAGCATATTACTGGATTTGCTTCTCAGCAGTTTAATAAGAACATGACAAGCAGTTTCACTTTCACACAAACTTGATTTTTGAATTGAAATTTAATCAAACATTTATAAATGTTTTTTATTGGCGGCTTGGATGGCTCGGTTGGCTGCGTGTTGGACAGGAGGATGGAAAGCCAGGATTCGTTTCCAATGAGTCTCGATGAGCTGAATCCAGTGTGGCCCTTTGTGCCACTGCCTGACCATGTAGCCGCGAGGAGGACCGGTCCCTGTGCCTGTCCCCAGTCTGGATAAAATACAGGGTTGTGTCAGGAAGGGCATTCGGTGTAAAACTTTCTGTCCAACCGTAATGTGCGAATGAGTGAAAGCCAATTTACTGTGATGACCACTGACAGGATATGGCAAAAAGTGAATAATATGATTTATTGTCTGTTTTTAAACAGCGGGTTTAAAAAAACCCCGCAGTTTATTATACCCGGTGTAATGTAGTAAAACATTATTAAACATATTACATTTTAAACAATTTCAATGAGAACATACGCAAACGTTTGCGGTAAGGATGCAACGATTCATTTTCCTCACTATTCAGTTCAATGGTGGAATTTACAGTTCGGTTTTAAACCAAGAATTGTGTCATTCCTAACAATAGAAGTTTTTTCATTCAACTAGAATGACCTTTTCAGACTAATTCAAGGACTCACAGCTCTTTGCTCATGTCAGGCTCCAATGGCCAACTCTTTTTTTTGCAAACGAGTAATCAGGTGATGGCTATAACATCCAAAGAAATTTGTAGATTAGAGAGAAAAAACGCATCTCTCAAGTGACATGACGAGTCCATTCTGACGAGGAATCGACACATTTCAGATAAGTACTGTAACAAAAAAAAGCCTCTCAGCTGCTTTGATTTTTGATGCGTTTTTTGTTCAGTGCATGTAAAACAGATGGGGTTGAGCCTTTAGGATGATTTTTGAATTTTGAGAGTGAAACTGACGTTCATATTTTCGGCTGCAGGGACACCAGTCGGTGTTGGTCGGCAGAGTTCAGGGAACAGGAAGGATCGTGGATGGATGAGGGAGTTCAGGGATGAAAGTGTTGCTGAGGTGATCACTCTATGAGGCTTTAGATCTGATGATGGGGGTGGTGGTGGTGGCAGCCATGCAGCAGCGGGAATCCAGTAACACTTTTTCCTTTTAACTTTTGTTGGGAAACGCAGTTTTAGGTCACCCTCATTGTTTGGTAAATACTACAGGTGTAATGATGAATCGATTTCTTTTCCAGTGATCCAACCAGATCGAGCTTGAGGCAAGTTGGTAATCCAATCCCATCAACCTACACCATTATAACATCGGTTCAAAATTAAATAAATCAGATTGAACCGATATTTGAAATACCATTTGGATCAAGACATGGTAGGTTTATTTTACTATTACATTAAAATAACCAAGGTCCATCACAGCAGATAACACATGTGATGCAGCAAAAACTGATCAACTATCATTCCAGCCCAATGTGTGGAAACACTTTGAATTTAGCAAAGACGTGTGACCCTACAGTGTGGTAGAATGTTCTAATAATGTTCCTTTGGGTTATTTTGATGTGAAAAACAACAGCAGGCTGAACTTTATGAAACTAAAATGTGAATGGATTGGACATTTGTTTATGTTTATGCTATTATATATTATTATACACATATTTATGTATACTTGATTATCTTGTAAGAAATACAATGAATCTGGAAAACTTCCCCTTTCTATGGCAACTACTCTCACCCAATCAGGAGTGAGCTTGTTGGAAGTCCACACCCCTACCTCTTGAAAGCGGGCGACACAAAATCTGTCCATCAAACGCTTTGAACGTTGAATGTCGGGGTCAGCCGACTCCACCTACTTATATTAAGGCATCTGATTGGTCAGTTTCAAACTTGAATAACTTGCACTACAGCACAAGTATAATTAAAAAAAATATTATTAGCAAGAACCTGATAGAAAAAAAAATATCAGAGCAAGAATGTTTATTCTAACAAATATAATGACTGAGAAATAGCTGTTTATTTCTCAACAGAAGTCTATGAGATTTTGACTTCTTGGTGCCAGCAGGTACTTCCTGTTTGGAACGCAGTGGGAGAGGAGTCATTCAGTCCAGTTCTCATTTACAATCAATGCTTCAAACTATTAAATATCATTGGCTTTGGATGGGCCAAGCTCAGAAATGTTCAGTTCATTAAAGGTAATAATTAGCAGGTGGTCACAAAATTGCTCATCATTATGTAGAAAGTAGGAATCTGAGTATAAAGTATTGCTGATAATCTGAATACAAATAATAGACTCCAAACCACACGATGATGGAGAAATAAAAATAGATGGAAAATTGAGTGCAGATTATGTGTAAATGTGAAAAGTAAATGAGCGATATTTCCATGTGCTCTGCTGTGGTGTAAAAACATCCTTTGGAAACCGATAAATGACTTGTTTCAAATGGCAGAGGCAATCACCAAGTCTCAGCTGGATGATACAGCTAACGCTCGTCCTCTGTTGGTGGAAGTGATTCTCAAGTCAAGGTTAAATGACCAAGTTTTTGAGCTGCATTGTGCTTTGAGGCTCAGCAACACTCCATTTCTTCAGTGATTACAGGGAGCTGGAGAGCAGCAGCAGTGTTTAGGGACTGTTATCTCCAGCCTCTTTTTGTCTCTGATGGTTTTATAATGCCTTCTCTTCTTCATGGATCACACTCTTGCAGGCAGAATACCTCAAAATGATGCATACTTTATTATGCTCAACAACAAAGGCTAAAAACAGTACGTACCTGCTGTCCTTGAGGAGCAGGAGCGCGGGTGTGTGCTGTGACACTTTAGAGAGAACAGGAAATATTCTCACATTCTATAGACGCTGCTTGGAGCTCGATTAAAGCAGCAACATACTGCGTAAGTGCAAGCCGCTCTGTGTGAGAGGCGGCTAATGAACTTGTGTAGGATTCTGTGTTTGAAGTTTGCAGACTGTATCAGGATGAAACCTGCTGAACTGCAACCAGCTGTGATGCCAGTCCACAACAGTTTACCTTAAATCCTGCACATTCTAGCTCCACTTCTATTTTTTACAGTTTTAAACAGCTTTTTGCTGATCTACACGTCCTTGCAGTGGCATGTTTTTTTACTTATTTTTGACACTGAAATAGGACAGTTTTTCTTACTTTAAAGACCCACTCCAATGAAAATCACATTTTCTTTATTCAGACCGTGATTGATCAGGAGCAGATGAAATCTGTGGTTTGAAAAAGCTTGCAGCAATTACCACAAGCAGGCCAAAGTCTCCCTTCTCCCTTACAATTCGGAAGCATCCACTTGCAGACAAATAGTCATCGTCTAAGCTGACGTCTGACTAAAATGATGTCGCAGTTTTTTTTTTTTTTTTGCTACGTTAATGTTAGCTTGGGCTTGTGAGGTTTATGAGCAGGCGAGTGTAAACAAAAGGCTGATGGGAAATTAGTGGAGCCAACAGCCGCACCAACAGTCTCGCCCCCACAATCCAGAGGCGAATTTCTAAAGAGCTCCTGCTGCTCTGCCGACACTGTCTTAGAAAAAAAACACAGGTTTTTTGATTTTGGCTAAAAAAACAGCATATTCGTATTCAAAACATCGCTAATTCTTTCGATTTGATTCAGTTTTTGGATGAAAAATCCTCAACAATATTTTACCAAATGTGATGCAAACCCAGAGGAATCCAATGTTTCCGTTCTTTAAATGACCACTGGGGAGTGGTTTCCAAGGGATTTATTGGCGCCAATTCCCAAAGCAAGAAACATCAAACTTAAAGGATCCACTCTTAAAAAAATCATGTTTTTGGTGCTTTAGCACATTATTCTGATGAAAGAGGACATTTATAAAGAAAATTAAGCTTAAAATTGATTTTTGAGTATCTCTTTGTTCAAATCGTTGTGAATCAGATGAAAAAATGCAGTGGGGTTGCTCCACGCCAACGGTCCCGCACGCAACTCAGAGACGATTGTCCAATGAACTCCTGCAGAAACGATGTCCTAGAAAACGACCGAGGTTTTTGGATTTTGGCTGAAAACGGCCTCATCATGAAAAAGAGAACACTGGGAATGCTGTTACAACAGATCCAAAGATGATCAAAGTGGTTTTAAGCAAAAAAATTAAAAATGAATTTGTTTCTTTAATGCTATTAATTTTGTAAGGTAAGCCCTTGATGGTAACATATTGACCTCTAATCATTTTAACAAACCCACATTATTATTTGATTGACAGTCTATATACGTCTGCACAACTCCTCTGTGTAACTCGGTCATCAAAATGATTTATTAATGCATCTATTTATTTATTTGCTTATCAGTTTGTTTTCCTTTTGGGATGCAGTGACAGCTGATTTTCTCCTCTGTGAGATTAATAAAGATTATTTCAATTCAAGAAACAAATAGATCACAGTTTTGAATTTTGCTGTGATTCTCATGAACTGCATCATTTTGGGCCACTGTGGAAATGAAACCTTTCTCTGGAAGATATGAAAAAGAGGAACAGGACTCAGTAGGATGAGCGAGGACAGAAGCCTGTCTTTAAACAGTGACCCTCAATGTATAACTTAAACAAAAACTTCTTTTTTGAGTTTGAAAATTCAATCCACATATTTTAAATTTAAACTGAGTTTACTTAATACAAAGTTAAATCCTAACAAGGGGCAATTTTGATCAAAATCATTAACAATCACGTTTCTAATTGTTTTAACAACAAGGCCCATTTTGATCAATCTCTACAAAAACAAGCTGATTATACAAAGAACAAAGAAACCAGTGATAACAAAAAGGCAGAAATCAAAAGTTTTAGTTAAAAAGTTGAGATAATGTTTATTTGTGCTCACTAACAATTGTGATTCTAGGTGAAAATGTTCCATTACCTGCTTGATTCCTTGCATTTCTTTCTTTTAGATTAATGACAATTCCAGTCTACGCCACGAAATAACTGTTACTTAATATTTGGAAAAACGAAAGGTTCATGAAGAAAAAGAATCAGTGACTGAAATAGATAATAACAAAGCCTATAACATACATGCGCATACCTCCTATGTCCATCTAAACAATAAACACGATTGCAGAAAGTTTGACAAAAGCAGCACCTGGAGATCCAGGTAAGAAAGGTTCCTGCCTGCCTGCCCGCGTTTCATGTGTTACTATCTTAACAGAAGGTTTTATTTTGCACTGCTGAAATCAGACACAATATCAAACATGACAGTGTGCAGCCGGTGTCACCCGGATGCTGCTGGGTTTCAGGTCCGCTGGGCTTGTTGAAAACACTCGACATGACTTCCACTCGTGTCTTGACATGGAATATGCAGCGGAAGTCCTGCAGAGTCCCAGTTAAAAACAAACTGCCTACACACGTTCAGCTTCAGCTCGCTCGTATTCATCAAAATGAAGTCCCAGTAGGATCATGTATTGATCTAAAGTGTTGCCAGTGGTCTTTTAATTATGATTATGCTGTTTTTAGCCCAAACTATGAAAAACGGTTGTTTTCTAGCTCTTCGTTTCTGCACAGCTTCTGAGTTTTGGATGAGACCATTTGCATGGAGCAGCCCTGCTCCCCCTTCCCTTCTTCTTTTGATGAGAGCTCTCTGTTTGCATGCTTTCACACTAACTTAAAGCCCCTCACATCCCTATCCTAACATTACAAGTGGCGAGTAATATTGGAGCTATTCACCTGTATAGTTTTGAGCCAGATGACAGGTCGGACGAGGAAATCAAGACGTACATGGATCCGAATGGAGTAGAACACGGAGCTTGTGGCCCCCAGTTTAGTTTCGACGTCACAAATAATTTCTTTTTGAAACGGCATTCTGTCGTCTGCTCCTGTTTTACAGCGATTTGAATAAGGAAACATTTAAAGAATGCAGTTTTAAGACTTTTTTTCTTATATATGTCCTCTGTCATTGGAAAGATGCTACAAAAACATGTTAAAAACACAAAAACCCCTCTTTTTTCAGTGGAGTGGGTCTGTGATATATGAACATTACAGTGGCCCTGGAGTGCAAATCACAATAAACCAATCTCTCAATGGATAAACGTAAAGAGATCACATCGACAATTAAAAACAGCAAGACAAAATAAAAAAAACCTCCATTGCTTTTTAGAAATCAAAACAAATTTCCCAAAGACAAAAACAAAATTCCAAAAAGTATGAAACAAAATGTCTGTTTTCCTTGTTCTTCAAAACTTAAACTTCATCATCATCAGAGATGTCCCATAATACCTACCTCAACCAGTTTTTTATTTATTTATGTATTTTTTTACATTTTGATTTCTGGAAATGACTTTTGTTTTCTGAAACATTTTTTTTTCTTTTTGTGGTTTATGGAGTTTCGTTTTGATTTAAAAAATCCCTTTTTTTAAAAAAATATTAGTGTTCCTTTTTATTGTCGTCGTGATCTTTAAAATGCTTTTGCTTTGAGTTCTTTTTTGACATGGTTTGGACTTCAGAGCCACCGTAGAAAACTGTGGCTGAAATAAATGGAGAGAAAACAGAATTCTTTTAAATCCATGCAGATTTTCTTGTTCAAGTCACAGAGGGGGGTGAGAAGGAAGCAGATTATTTCTCTTCCATTTTTCTCAGCAGAACTGGGCAGCGTGATTCCTTCTGTCTTCTGGGCTGCTTTGCTGTTTTGCCTCGTTGACTCATTAATGGCGTGTTAAAGACACACATGAAAGCAGTTAACTGCACACTGAGGCGGAAACGTATCATCATCCGCAGCAAAGGAGCATTATTATCATGTTACACATGTTTCGATGCTTGATAGGACACTTGTTTTAATATTTTTTCGACATAATTAAAGTATGGGTTTCTTTTCTGTCAAAACACAGCTGCATTTTCTTCTCACTTGACTGACTGCAAGATGCAGAGGTTTTCACAGCAGCTTGTCAAGGCACCTGCAAAAGAGCTGCATGTATGAACTCGTGTCAGACTGTCAGCAGCGACGAGATGAGCGACCGCACGCCTGCAGGTGCAGGTCACCCACCGCCGCGCTGAAAGGCGTAAAGACAGATAATCCTGTGGTTAAAGAGGCCATTGCATTTTGTTTGGACTTATTTGTAGCAGTTTTCAAACTAGCAGACCATTTTGACTGAATGTGATCTCCCTTTTTGCAAACTTGTTAAAAAATGTATGAGAAAAATATTTTTTTAATAGAAACACGCCAAGTTGGTATGACCTTATGATTGGATGTCAATGCCCGGTTCCTTTCACAGCTTATATGCTAAATTTTTAACTCATTCATTCATATTTTTATCCTGTACAGTTTACCCAGGCTGCTGGAGCCTCACAATGACAAGGTGGGTACATCTGGACAGTTTGCCAGTTTGGTTGGTTACAGACAACCACCAACACTCACACCTGAGTTTCCAAACAAGCACAGGAATGGATGTGTAGCAAAAGCTGAAACTAAAAACACAACATACTGGCATGGATATCCACAGAGAAAGAGGCATTGTGGGAGTGACTCAGGCCCACATTCTGAGCATTGACTGTAAATGAGAGCTAGAGTAAGTGACCCCTGCCCTCTCGCATTCCAAACAGGAAGTACCTGCCAGGTCCAAGAAGCCAAAATCCCATAAACTTCTACTGATAAATGAACAGCTATACTCAGCCAGTCATTCTGTTTGTCAGAATTACCATTGTTGCTCTGATACATTTATTTCCTGTTCTTGATAATCCTAATGTTTTGCATATTTTTTTTCTGTTGTGCAAGTTATAAACTGGCCAACCAGCTCACTTCTGATTGGCAAGAGTGGTTCCCATAGAAAGGACGACTCAGACGGCCTCAGACCAATCATTGCTTATGGTTCTGGTTCCAACATGGTGACACCTGGATTGCATAAAAATGCTTGTCAGTGAAGGAGGTTTTTTTGATTGGATGCTGCTTCTCTTGACCTTTGAGTACAGATATCTCAGGCAGAGATTGGGTGATTGAAACATATAATTAGGGCTTATTTTTGCGCCTTTAACGTATCATTTAAATATTTCAGAAATCTTGACTTTTTTTCAGTCATGTTTGAACGTCATCTCTCTATTGGTTTGGCACCTTTTGGTATCACAGTGACAACATGACATGACAGGTAGGCAATTACCAGACTCCTCATCACTGTCAACATCATCTAGCATTGAGTTTGCAGCTCTCGGATTGAATAACTGTTTATTAAATTGGACCAACTGCCCTCAAACCATTTTATTTTTCAATTCAAGCTAATATTCTTCAAAAGTTTCAATACTATCTGCTTAGTATTTTTGAAATCTCCTGCAGAAAGTGTTCTAAATTTGTCTTTTTGTAAACATTTTTGAATAAATTTTAGGAAATTTTAGACGCACTAAGTATTTAGCCTCTGGCTGAAGTTTGAACCGAAGGGTCCACCAGACATTTAACACAGGTCACTGAATGCCAGGAGCCACTGGACAAGCAGGAAAGAGGCTTCCTCTTTTTTTTACTGTTTACTAGTGCATGCATGCCACCTACAGTTGGAAGAAGTTTGGTGTGAAATGTCAAAGAGGTGCAAATCTCGTAAATCTTGCTCAAGGCTTTTTCTTTCACAGCTCTATTCCGAGACACGAAAAACTCTGTCCGTACACAAACTGCAATGATTAATTCCTCCTGCAGGATCCATTTTTAAATGGTTGGCACTTCATTCATACGCCCGTACCAAATCCGAGTCCCTAATTGGTCAAAGTTCAACCTGGTTTAGCTTGCAACGTGCGTTCAGTGGCAGTGAACGTAGCTTAATATGTACTGTTAGGCGCTTAGCCTTATCTGGACCCAAACCGGATTCTAAAGCAGAGCAGCTCAGAAAACGGAGCAGAAAAACAGAGACTGAAGTTTGGGTCAGAACCAGTTGAACAGACTGAATGCAGAAGAACTGACCCAGAGATTAAGATATCAGAGACACCAGTTACACTTACCATGAAGCTTATAAGTAAGTACTTACTGTAAGCACACACAGACAGGATCTCCAGCTGTGGTATGAGTTTTTTTTTTCCTGTTACTTCTGTTTAACCAGTTCATTTCTTTCTATTTCCAGCTTCTTTCATCCCTCTTCAAGCCTTTTTGCCGACCTAACAAGCTGACCCTGTTCTGAACTGTGAGTTTTCTGCATCCTCCTCTGGTTAAATGAGCCCTTTTTGATTTTTGGGTTCTGAGAAGAGAACCATGGATCCTTTGATAGATATGTGTGCAAGCGGTCCATGTTACATGTCTCTCAGCCTGAGTTTGCTCCACTTTAATTTCATTTAACCCTACTTCTCCCCAATCCACTAATGCAACAAAATAATATCACAAATATTTTGAAATCTATTTTTTAAAACCAAATGTAATCCAGATGTTAGACATGGGATTAAATTAACAGCAGTAGTTTGAGTTTTAGGAACTTCAGGAAGGGCTTTAAAAGTCAGTTGATCCTTTCAGGATACAGATCAGTAATAGCTTGATGAAGCCAAATCAAACCACATCGTTTTCTGCCATGCAACATTAACAAACAAATCTGACGTGACACTACATCAGCACATAATTAACAGCTACAGCGCCATTGTATTGTTCTTGCTTTTTATTATTCAGTGTGTGAGCTATACTCTGATACTACAAGCCTAATTGAACCTGAGACAAACTCCAACGAGCACTTTTTGTGACACGTTATTTATCATTTTATTTGACCTTATTTTTAACTTGGATGAACAACATTTAACCTTGTTAAACAATAGATTACACCAATAAAAGTAAAATTGTTTTTCTAAGAAGGTTTGATTGTATTGAGAGTAGGACACAAATGCAGAAAAAAAAGAAAATATTTTAAGAAGCAGAAATATTAGGGATGCGGGTAAGGATTCTTTTGTGTTACAGAAAAATGTGTATAAAAGAAGTCTAACATTTTTGACGGTTTTAGACATTGGGCTTCTGACCCCTGGCATGCTTGGGATGAACTCAGACCAAAGATCACAGGGTGGCAAACTCAATCGCACAGGGGGCCAAAATCCAAAACACACCTTAGGTCGCAGGCCGAAAAGGATAAACATTTATATAGCTGCATTTTTAAAACTTTAAAAACATAACTTTTTAAACTTAAATACGAATTAAAACAGATAAGAATATTATTCCAGAATAAAACAACTTAAATCTTAAATAATTTACAATATTTTTGCTCTACATAAAAATATATGCTGTCAAAATTATACAAATATAAACATGCTTCAAAACAAAACAAGCAAAGCCTGGAAATATAAATAAAATATGTGTTTTTCCAGCAAAAACCAATCAAATCTTTTCGTTTTCTTTGCTCTTGTGTCATTTCATCAGAGCTGGACTCCTGGCATCGTCTTTTAGGTACAAGTTCATTTCTGTTTGGTGTGTGAGGTTCGGCATCTTTGCGAAACGCATCAAATCATTGGTTTTGACAAAACCTCTTATTGTCAATATCATTTTTCAGGTGATAATAAAACATTAAAAACCAAGCCAAATAACTTATCACATAGATTAATGCAAACCTTTTTGGTGTTTTCCTAATTGTGTGCAACACCAACAGAAAAGAATCCTCCCAAAAATGTCTATACATTCATAAACAAATGATCTATTGTTTTTGTATTAATATCTAAAAAAAGCTGTTTTACTCCCTTTGTCACCGTCTGTCTTTTTGGAGCAGCTTTATGTCGGCTACAAACGACACACGCGAAATAGATATTAAATGGAAAATAAAAACTTGTAATAAAAATGTATAAATAATTAATAAAGAATGACATCATTGCAAAACTGCTGAGTAAACTAAAAACAAAAAGTTTTACCCATGGTAGTTCAAAGAGTTTGGTTTATTCCTTGTTGCTGGCAACAGCTCCTGTATTAATGGGTAAAATTATTCCCTAAAGAATTGAAGCAGCTTTGTGAGTTTTGTTTACAAAGCTGTCCATTTACAAATTAGCACAAATAAACCAAACAGCTTTATTTTTCCATCAGGGAAAAATAAACTGCATCCACTGCTTTTTTGTAGAAAAATTCCTTTGGAAAGGACAAAGAAAAAACATCTAATCAGAATATTGATGAATTCTAGAAGTCATAATTTTAAATAACTTTCAATGACTTTAAAGCAGCACGCAGACACACTTAGGAATTTCATCAAGTGTTTGCTTGATGATTTGCTCACAAATACAACTGCCACCGCATTAATGGGGAGCAAAACATGATATTTTGAAAATCGTTGGAATGGTCATAAAAGTAGACGGCGTCAGTCTCGGAGTGTAAATCTCTCCGGACAACGGCCATCCATATCAAGTGCCACCAACTACCCGGTAGCCCAGGGGTATATAAAAAGCACCCTCATTGGACTGCCATCGCATTACCTAAAAATGTGCCGGCCAACCTCTGGCCGATCTCAACTTTTTAGAGAAAAATCATCTGGTCACCGTAAAACGTTCACTTTTTCTTAAAAACTCCGCGGCCCTCACAAATGTGGCCCCCCGGTTATGAATGCTGGTTCATGGCCACCTGGAGAATTTGCTGAAAAACTTTCGTGCTGTTGCATTATGGGATTGGTGACCATAGTATAAGACAACCAGTTTTGCCATCTTCTCTACAAACCCTCTGTTCATTGCTGTAGCCTTGAGGTTAAAACACATATTTTAAAAGTCATACTCAGAAATAACAAGGACATTTGATTGTGCTTGTTGTACAGTTTTTGAGTCTCTAATTTTTGTTTTTATTCCTAATCTTTCTAATGTTCTTTAGATTTCTAAACTGACCATTTAATCTCCAGTCAGGACAAAGATTATGAGATCTTTTGAAAAAAGTTTCTCAGAAATGCCCAGACATAAAATATGTGGACATTCTGTTTTGACCTGAACTTGACATTTTCCTCTTTCCAATACTTAAAGAATCTATTTCAGTATTTTGTTAGGGGGAAGTTCCTGCTGCCAGAAGTTATTTAACCGTCTGTGGTTTTTAATGCTCTGGGATTTTGGCTCCAGCTTTTCTTGTAAACGTTTTAACGTCAACTGAGTTAGAATCAAAATTCACTTTATGAAGGCAGATTAAGCTCACCTTTTGCATCATAAAGCTTTTGCATTTTTTCTTGACTTTTATAGTTTTACCAACATTTGTAATATAAGAGCCGTGAACGTATTTATTTTTAATCTGTGGCTTATTCTGTGAGAGTCAACTGAGCACCATGTTTTTGCAGCGAGAGCCTCTAAATATAAGCAGTCAGCCTGTCTCTAATCCCCCGTCTGCTCAGCACACCCAGATTCATGGAGAAGTTTATCTTCAAACTCCAAAGCTCCAAACTAAAATTTGAGTTTCCACTGCTCACACCAAGGAACAGATTTGAGAGCTGCGGTGTTATCTCTGCTTTTGGTGATCACCTGATAATTACAGCAGCATTTCTGGATTGAGCAGAAAGCCTCTGGTTATGCCTCTGGTTATGCTTTCCCAGGGCTGGCAGACTGTTATCTCACCTCTCAGGGGGTCACCTGTTGATTTTGACATTAATCGACATTAATCAACATTAATGATTCATTGGCATCATGTCTGAGAAACCGTGACGTGAAAAAGTTTTACCTTTTTCTCGATTTTATTATTTTTTTGGGGGGCATGTTTGTCATTTAAAAAGAGAAGACAATCAAGCCAATTACAAAATAATTTGTTTGTAAACCACAGAAACACAAACGAGGTATTTAACTCTTCTCAAAAGAATCATAAGAAAGGGAATGTCCAAACTTATCAGGCTTTTATTTTTAACAGAAGCAATTTGCCCATGTCTGTCTTCCTACTGCACAGAAGTCTCTATTTCCAAGCCATTGCTTGGTTCTGCCACATCCACCAGAACAGCTTTCCTCTGTTCTATATCCACCGCTACAATATCTGGTTGGTTTCATTACCATCCTGTCTGCCTGTATCTGGAAGTCCCACAATGTTCAGGGATAGGGTTGACCAAAAGTATTCTCAGCTGCAATGACAATTGTAGAAAAAAAAAAGAAAGAAATGTAGATGTCTGCATGTTGTCTGGAGAGGAAAATGAAGTGGGAGTAAAAGCAGTGAAACATCCTCTGGCGATGTAACAAAAATGACCAAACACAAAGCAAAGAAAGTTGGACTTTATTTTTCTACTAATCTCTTTATCCCTGGTAAAGTAAAGGTCTTTTCTTGCATATCATTTTTCTGTTATTTCTATTTAAATCAGTGGTGGGTAGCACCACTTAACATTGCTGGAGTGTGGCTCTGTGACACCAATGTGACCTGAAAAAGGTAGACAGAACAATTAGTCGCGGTAGATTTGGGTCGCAGGAAGCATCGGTGTCTGGTTCATTTTCCTGCAAATTAGCACCCGTGCATGTATTCAAGTGATAAATCTTTCTCCTTGGCAGAGTTGAAAGGAAGGAGCAGAGTAGGACCACAGGAGCGAGGACCTGCGCTCTCACGGAGCCCGGAAATCAGATGTTGTACCGAGGAACAAGGCCGATTTGGAAATATCAAGTGAATGCAAATGGGCGGCGAGGAATGATGTATCCCTCGGCTTCTGACTGCCATGAAAATGCCTTGTGAATGTGAAAGAGAGGCAGATAATGGCTCCAATGCAGACATACCAATATGACTGAAAGGAGGAAAAGCCTTTCAAGTATGTATAATGACCAAAACAATCCTTTAGTCTTTTTGTTTTCAGATCTGTCGCAGGAAAAGTTTCATGCTCTCTTTGCTGCTTCAGAACTCCAGAAACAATTTTGTGACTGTTGAAGCCTCTTCAATTCTTTTCAAGGCTGAAAAACTGCTGAAAACACATTTAGATGAAGCGTGGTTGGAAGTAACTCATTACAAAAGTACTATATTACAGTGAAATTGTACTTTTTGTTGTAGCCATGAGCATAAGACATTATCTACATATTTTAAGTCATTGGCAGGTACTTTTAACCTTTTAACCTCTCTAGTCTGCTTTTACAATATTGCCCCGTAAGTCCTTGCGCTCTGCGGACCAGTGTGCGTTACTGGTTCCGAGAACCAAATGGAAGTTCTGGGGGGACCGTGCATTTGCTGTGCTGGCTCCTAAGCTCTGGAACCAATTGCCACCTTTTTATGAATTTAAAATTGTATTCTGCTTTCCTCGTGTACAGGACTTTGGGCCTCCTTGGCTGGTGGTAAAAATGAATGAATGAGTGAAACTTTAAGTGATCATTATCGGTTCAGCTTTTAGAAATAACTAATTCGCCTCCATAAAATCATATAGGTTTTCCCAAGGAGGCTGAAATGTGTTCTTTCCTTGGGGGGCGTCCTCCAGTCCCTTTTACTGAAGAAGACGGCTTCTGAGAAGATTCTCAAAATATTCTTTCACCTCTCAACAGCATTCCCATCTGCAGTACAGGCACTGCAGCCTCCTCCAGAGGTGCCAGATGTTCGTTGTCTCCCAGTCCCAAAAGCGAGACAGGTGTCCTTCAGCTGGATGATGCCGGTTCCTGGGTTTTCCATCTTTGGCTTTTCTTTAGAACATTACCTTTTTATTACATTTTCAGGTATTTTTTGAAATTCCTCTAATGTATATTTTCTAATATATTATTTGTTCTTAATTCTACACATTTTTATTTCATTTATTTTCTGTATTTGATTTACAGATTCAACATTTTAATTCTAATGGAGTTTTTTTCACACTTTTTGCATTTAAATCCATTTAATTTTTATTGAACTTTTGGCCACCCTCAAAACTTTGTTTTTTTTGTTGATTAATAATTGGTCAGTTTGTTATTGATAACTGATCAATATAAGACAATGCTTCAATACGACCTATGTTTTAAAATCTTGTAATCCCAACCTCTTCAATGTCCTTCTTTTTGTTTGAGTTTTTTTTTTTATTTATTTTGCGGTTTTGTCCTTCATACTTTCAAGCTCCACTTTAAAAGTGGAGTTTTTCTCAGCAGGTTGAAGCAGGAAAAGGACACTCGGAGAAAGATTCAGCTGCATTTTACCTCTTGTTTAAACATAAAAACCAAGAAGCTGACATTTGAAACATATTCTGTGTCATTTTATTTTGCAGCTCAGTTAAACAAACAGCCTCAACCTTTTTGCAAAAACACAGGCTCAGCCGTTGCTACTGCTGTGCTTTTTATGCAAAGCACACACCTGTGTTTCTGACCTAAATAGGAGGAAGTGCGAGAACAGAAAACCACCTCACAATCACTAATTAAAACCCCACAGATTTGCTCTATTTACATAGAAAGAATGCTAATTTTGAAAGAAGCAGTGTCCTGTATTGTCCCAATTTTTTGGGTCTATTCGTGACCCACTTATTTGGTTTTAATTTTGAAGGTTTTGACTCTGTGCTTGACGTCTGGAAGTGTCATCTCCACTCCTGCTGACCTGATATCAGGGACTTGGTGTGACCTGAGGCCTGTCCAGAAGCAGATCAGTTGGAAGTTCTGCCTCTGCTGTTCTGGTTCATTGGTGAACAGCTTTCCTTGTGTCTCATCAGATACACCCATACAGGCATTCAGATCCAACAAAAAGCAGTGGAGTATGTCAGAGGGATAAACTTTACCTCCTGGCA
Source organism: Oryzias celebensis (assembly GCA_014656515.1). Classification (NCBI taxonomy): domain Eukaryota; kingdom Metazoa; phylum Chordata; class Actinopteri; order Beloniformes; family Adrianichthyidae; genus Oryzias; species Oryzias celebensis. The sequence continues at coordinate 5,338,679 of BNCR01000003.1, forward strand.
GGTGAGATGTAAAATTCAAGAGATGCTGGCAGCAAAGGGGCTTACTCAGTTTAATCTTTCACCTCAATGCCCTTGGTGAGTTGTGCATTTTTATTAAGTCCCAAAGAAAGAGAGAAGACATGCATATTCTGGATCTTTTGCAGACACTAATCGTTACTGTGCTCGTTCCCTCTGCTCTGGTCCTCCTCACAGTCACGTCGCCTTACAGCTCAGCTGTTGACGAGCCAAATTCTGCTGCTTAGAAAACACTTGTACTGCAGTTCGACTCCGTCACCTCTGTATTGAGGTGGACCGTGTCAGGCAAAGTGTAGATGAATAGCGGGGCTGAAGAGGGCATCCAGCACAAAGACATTCACTAGCTGTCTAGAAGCAGGCATGAGAGTCTGTGTGTGTGAGCTTACCAGGAGGATGCTGGGGGAGCAGGTGGTGGTCTGCAGAGACTCTGAACAGCATACAAAACACCTGCCTGTCACAGCAGATCACCTGTGATCCTGGAGAGATACAGCAGTCATTCAGGGCCTGTTTAAGATGTCACGGTAGGTGGTTCTGGCTGACTTCAGTACTGATAGATTCAGCTTTTTTCTGGTTTGCTTTTCTTTTTTTGGCAAGAGGTGAAAGATTGAGCAAGGTGTGTGTCTCAGAATAGACCTCTGATGGTAGACACAGGTTGTGGTTGAAAACGGAAGACTGCTACAGGAGAGATGGACCTCAGTGTGTTCAGCATGTATGTACAAAGAACAAACACATATCTATGTTGGCCTTGGACTATTTCAACAAGGATAGATCAGAAGCATTTGAGTGATGATTTATTTGTGATACTGAAAGATGTGCAAAAACAAATAAATCCATACATTCTTGGCTCTGGGCCAAGGACGTCTCGCGTGAACAGGATAAAGTCGAATTGTAGATGACTAAACCTCACAATATAGACCCTGAAGGTAGATGAGAGACTATCAGACTAAAGCCTAACAGCCTAACTATAGCATAGAGACAGCAGCATTGAGGATACACATTCTCTCACACACACAGGTCTAAATAAAGTCTATCCACCTCTTCTTCTGGGCAACAATCTCAGTAAATTTAGCTTTCTTTTGATCTTCTTTTAGTTTTAGACGTCCCTCAGTCTCAATGAAAATATTTTTGGTCTGGCACTGGTCATCCATTCTTCATCACACCACGTCTTGTTTGAAAGTCGAACTATGAGAACATTTTTCATAATTTTTACATCCCACATTTTTCTGATCAGCCAGAACGCGACATTATAAAACCGACTCTTGTCAGTGCTGCCTGACCTCACAGCCTGCACTGTAATTGAACAGGAAATACACAAAATTCAGCAATTTTGGGCATAATCAGGATCAAAATGATTATAATCATAGATAGAATTTCAGTTTTTTTTTAATCACAGATTAAACGACACATTTATTTTAATTCTACATTTTATGAAAGCAGGTAAAGCTGATGGCAGGTGAGGTAGTGCCGCACTTTCCTCCCCCGACCACATGTCCCTGCAAAGCATCGTTCCAGGTGAAGAACGGGGTGAAGAAGAGCCAGTAAAACTAAGAAGAAGAAAAGGCGGGTAGTGATTGGTGATTGGTAATTTAGTGATTAGTTTGGTAATTTACAGTTTGAAAGCCCAGTATTATAGAATAAAAACAAAAGTTTGTGATTGAAGGTGTTTGCAGATTTGGCAAGATGAATGCATTCTGTACAGGAGACATGGCATGGAGGAGACTGATTGACAATGGCCTACAGCCAATCAGGATGCAGAACAAAATTGGCTGCAATAAATACATAAAAATGTTGCACAAAAAAAATCCTCGGGACTGGAAAAGGTGAAATGTGACATAGCAAGGAAACACTTTAGTGTAACCGCAGCTCAGAGTTTCTGGAAGTGAGGTAGATCTTCTCATTGATCATCACCTGTATTGTTTTCTTCTAGTTGATTAAACTTACATTTTTGTGGTATATTTGGGCCATTTTTTTCTCTTTTCCTTTTTTCATACAGTACCATAAGTGCCGTGACCTTTCCAGCAACTGTTGTCCCGCAGAGGGGGGAGTGCTGCTATCCTCTCTTTGACAGTTGTTGCAGCTGATCTGTTTTCTCTGTGTGGGAGACGGATCATTTCAGTTTCTCACAAAAGCAGCTCGCAGTCCTCCAGCGAGCTGTTTAAAGTAATTAAGTAAAAACAAATGATGCTCCAAAAGCTGTTCAAGGAGAGACGTGTGTGTTTTTTCTATTCTCTTGCCTCCCCAGCTCTGTTCTCTACTGTGTCTTCATGTCTTTTTTTGTTAACTTTTAATCAAATCTGAGCTGGTTTTGTTCAAAGCCAGACACGGCCTGATGAAAGGGCCAACTCGCAGTGTATTTCACACAAACACAATACGACAGAGACTGAATATCCTGCTTTATATGAGGATATTTGTCCGTTTTTGCTTTGAGCTACAGCATCACACTGTTGTTGCAGGTTTTTGTGGCAGCTCTTTCACACCCTGTTCTGCTCTGTAACACCCTGTTCCCCCTCATCCCATAAGACATCAGTTAGATTCAGTTCAGTTTTTCTTCTCATTTTCAAAACCTCTTTCTCCTACCGGAATTCTGCATTTGGTAAGAAAGGGACTGCAGGCTTTAGCTATCAGCGCTGTGTCATATTGTCAGAAGCTGGCTCTTTGTGTGAACTGGGAATTGTCCCTCAGAAAATAGAGTGTCATTGTGTACACATAAAGAACAGGGATAGCTGCTCTTGCAGGGGAAATCAAAAGCTGTGTGGATTATTGAATTAAAAAGTGACACTGTGCACCAAATTGTGCATTTCCCCCCAAAGGGTTGATGAGGCCACTCAGGTTATTGATTAAAGCCTCCAGCTCCCCAATCTGCTCCAAATCTCTCCAAAACACAATGCTAACAATCAAGATTTATCACACGGTATCAAATAATATTATCTCCAGGCGTCCGGCTATGTGGATTAGACCGGGTTGAGCTCATGTGAACCTGCAGTGAAGTGGCTGGTTGAAGCTAACCTCAGAGTGGAGGCGGGGTTTGTCATGGAGACTGGAAGTGTTTGTTTCAACTGGACATTCAGCAGGTCAAAAAATTTGAAAAATATACATTTTCCTTTTAAATATAGATGTTTGATTTAGCTTTTGTTGACCTTTAGCAAGCTATTCTTAAGCCTTTCAGAGTAAACTATGGTGATATTATGTCATATTGCTTATATTGTTTTAACAGTAGGCATGTAGAAATCATACTTTCTACAGCATTGTTTCTTTCCAGCAGCAACCCTGACATGGAATGACTGGTGACCAGTAAATACTAGTATGAAAGCTGAAATGAGACATATTATTATTATTATTTTTTAAATTGTGTACAGTAAGCCATTTTTTGTATCTTTTATGCCTCTGTTATTTTGTTTTTATTAACTTTTGGTCCAAATTTAAAATATCATGATGTCAAATTGATATCGAAGCTTTTACCTGATTTTTGACACATTCAACTTGTTTTTGACATCAATTTGACGTCGAGCTTTGATGTTGATTTCACGTCATTTAAACATCAGTTGCTCACTGGGTGGTGGATGCCGCCCATGTCATGATGTCAGCCTAGAGCTGGCTTCGGCAGTGTGTCTGAGTTTTGCCCACAAAAACAAACAACATAGAAAGCGTTGAGAAAGTGGGTGCTTGTGATAGCCTGGGGGGCAGTGCCGGCAGTGCAGACGGTTCCTGGAAGGGGCTGTTCTCACTTTGTGATGTGACAATATGAGGATCTGCACATTTCCATGTACTTGTGAGGGCTTGTGGTCAAATAGGGTAGGCAATTTTTGGAATTTGGGTTTTGATGCAATACCAAATAATTGCAGGGTATTGCCGATACTGATATCGAAATTTCTTTTCTTGAAATGCAGTGACTAGAGAAAACTTTTGGAAATATAGATTTTTTTGTTAATTAAGGGTATAATAAAACAGGACATTTTTGGTATATAAAAATGTTATAAACCAGTTACAATCTGAACTGAATATACATCTAATATAGAACATGCATATTATAAAATAGCATAATACAACAGTAACCGATGCAAAATTTAAAAAAAAAGCTCAAAGTAACAAAAATATATGTATAAAAAAAAAAAAACCAGCACCGCAAACATAGATTTTAAAATGAAGGCAGTAATAAAATAATGAAGTCACCAGTAAAAAAAGTAAACAAAAGCAACACTGTAATGAAGTTAAGTTAAAGCCCCATTAGCTGTAATGGTAAATGGCAGACACTTGTTATAGCGCATTCACCCATTCACACACATTCAGAGGTCGACCGCACTACTGCTGTTACACACATAGGTGTGAGAAGTCTGTGATCGGCTGACCTTTCCCCTGGGGGAGTGGTGAGCTGCAGACACATCTGCGCTCAGAACACATTTAGTGGTTTAAATAAAAATATGAACAACATTGCTCCGCAATGAAACAGGAACAGAAAAGGCAGGGTGTCAGGAGCGGCAGAGCCAAGGTGCACAAATGAACATTGTTGGGCAGTTTATTACAGATGGGGCAGCTTTTCCCGTAAATCGGGAGGGTTTTTGCTTCAATTGGGTGACAGACACTGCACTTGCATAAACTACATAAATAAATCCAAGCACTGCACTCTACATATTAAAAGAAAATTTTGACAAAAGTATTGATCTTATATATCTAAAGAAAACATTGATTCTTTTAAAAACCCAGCTTGATTGGATGTTTGCTATCATGGCTGAACCTTCAAGTCCCTTTGATGAACCAGATCTGAGCTGCACATGTCCTTTAGGTACAAATGGACACTGGAAGCATCATAAGTGTAGATTTTAACAGAAACAAATGTATAATTTGTCATTTTTATAGTTCCTCTCACTTGAGCGGTTATCCACATCACTTCATTCTAAAGAACAATCATTCTGCTTCTATTCCGTGTTAAAACCTGTTTTCCAAATGATTTCTTGAGTTAGACAGCATGTGGCTGAAATTGCAGAAAGATGGCGTTCGATCTGACTGGGGCATAACTTGGACGCCTTCCCAGACAGACACTCTAAAGCCGGAGTTTGGAACAGGAAGTGGGCCAACACTGTAAGTGCACCCACAGGTCAGCCTAACAGAACTATCCAGCTGACTTTGTCTCTCCTGTTTTTTGGCCTGTTCTCCATTTGCTCTGTGGATCTAGGGGGTCAGACTGTAGCCTTGAACTTACTAAATGCTTTTCGAATTCCACTCAAAATACAGTTGGCATCGCAAGTTTGGGCATCCCAGTTAAAATGTTACATTATTCTGCATAAAGAACCCAAGGAAAGAATGAAAAATCTTCTAAATGCATCAGTTTACAGATAAGACATTCTTTTGATATGTCTAAAAATGTGTCTTTATTTCTGTAAGGTGTAAGCATCAACTATTTTCAGTTTCATTGTTCCAGACATCTGCTTGGAGGAACCCATGAGGCTAATTGTTGGGGCAAGGTCATATGATGCCAATGATTTCACATCTTTGCGATTGAAATCACTTGGTCTTTACAACCAATGATTTGTGAACAACCATCACACTGTCAGGTCTCAGTTTTTCTAAAGGCAGCAGTGCATCATATAAACTCTGCAGGGTGCCCAAACTTTTGTACACATCATTGTTTTGTTTTCTGTTATTTTGAAAGAGTAAAATATGGAAATAAAGACACAATTTTTGACATATTAAAAGGATGTCTCATCTGTACACTGATGCTTTTAGGAGATTTTTCCTTCTTTCCTTGGGTTCTTCATAGCTGATAATAGAATATTTAACTGGGGGTGCCCAAACTTTCAATCCCCACTGTACAATACTTTTCTGGATTTTGCAAGTCATAATGAAAAGCTCTGAAAACTTTGAAGAATATGGGTTTTGGAACCAGGTTAGCTCTGCCTCTTCAGTTATCAAACTAATGGCGGCCCAACATGATCACAAAGTGTCATTTATTCCCAGAAACATTCCCAGCAGCTCTTCAGCATCCTTTCCAAAGGTTAAAATGTGCATAAGCTTGATTGAGTCTCACAGCAGCAATCATCCTGGTCACCTTCCGCCATGGAGGCCGTGTCATTTTTCTGCTGTGAAGAGAGGTGAGGGATGCAGACTGCAGCCAGTGAAGCCTGCAGCCTTTCTCCTCCTCCATTAAAGTGGCAAATATTAACGGTCCCTAAAACCTGACTATGAGCTGTCAGTGACACGCTCAAAAGAGCAAATGAAGCGGCGATCATTGCTACCGGGGGCTGTGGTGTAAACACAAACCTGACAAAAGAGAAAAACATTCCTCAAGCACGCCAGATTCGACCCTCACTTTCCTTCTTGATGCTTATTTTTTTCATGGGAGATAAAAAAAAAAATGCTCACTGAGCAAAGCAAGAGCCAAGCACCACCATGAGATAAATCAAAGATTTCAGGCATTGCCAGATGTTCCCAGACTACATTAAAGAGCCAATCGGATTAGTAAAAACGGGCAGCTGCTGATGCAGATGTTTTGAAGGTGCATGTTGAGCCACAAGATTCAGCAAATTCTATTAAAAAGTCTGCAGTTATTTACTCCGAACTATTTCAATGGTTGGAAAAGCAGGACAGCATAGGACTAAAAATGAGTTTAGAAATATGCGTGCATTGAGTTTCTCCTGGTTTGTTATTTTAATCCAAAGACAGCCACTTTTCTGCAATATCCAACACGAACAGATTAACCTTTATCACATCAATGCAGCTTGCCGGACAGCTCACCAATACAGAACAAGGAGAAAGGGCACTTATAGTGCAGTTTCAAATACCAACGTCCTGGTGATTAAGCCCTTTCTTGTTGAGCCTCACGGCTAGCCTTTTCAAATCAAGGCAGCGTTAGTCAAATATTGTGCCGCCCTTCTTTTCTACCTGTGTTCGTCTAAGTGTTTGGGTGAGCTCTCGGGACTTGACAACGCTTCAAACGCAGCAGAGAAGCAGCCGTGAAGGTCAGTTTCTGGCCAAGCAGGTTCTTTTTCATACAATATTCATCAAAGTCTAATTTGATATGAAAGAGACATGAAAAGTAGGGCTTAAAATAGGGGATGTCAACTGGAAGAGGATGAACAAAGACTGTGTAGGTGGTGGTGGATCCCCAGTAATCTCCAATTTTCTCTTTGCACAACTATTCGGACATAAATCCTCACATTAGGTGGGATTCCTCCTGAGATGATTCATGGCCTGTTTATCCTCCACTCAGTTTGGGTTATTGAATAAAGCAGATAAGAGCAGCTTTTTCTTTCTCACGCACACAAACGCAGCCTGATATAATTAATTTATTTACTGTCGATTTTTGGAAAAGCAAAAAAATAAATAAAAATAGTCCTTCAATAGTCCCGCACTCTATAGCTTTTTTGCGGTTAGAGAGACATAACTTTAGACTCATTTTCTTTCTCTTCTATACTCTAAAAAGTGTCCTTTACACAAATGTATGTCTCCAAATTGGCAGGTAAGATTTTTCCCCAAACCACATGGCTGAAAGCCAAATGGACTTTCTACATCTGAAAATTCAGCTCAAATCAGAAAGCGATCACTAGACTCTGCAGCTTCTCTGGTTTGTGAACTTTTAAGAGAGTTGTGCTCTTATGCTGAAATATTATCACCACTTCCACGTGAGATCGTATCAGAATTCTATTATTTAATCCTGCAGGGATAAGGGAATCATGTCAATATGTTTGCAGCTTTGAAAAAAGGTCTAGCTTCTGCTCTGATCTTCATCAAAGTCATAATTGCAGACAAACACAATCTAACTGAACAAATAGCAAAGAAAGAGTAGAACTTCCTTATCTTTGCCCAACACGGTGAATAATAACAGCCTGAAGGCGAAAAGAAAAAAAATCATGAATGGAGCTCTTTATTGACAGCTTTTGCAAATCTACTCAGCGTTGGGTGTTTAAACAGATTAGATTGGAAGTGTGGATGGTAGCTGCCCCCCCTTAAAAGCTTGGTTACAGCTGCTTTGAATGTTACCTGATGACTAAAAATCTCAGAGAAAGGACTTCTTTAATAAAAGACATCACTTCACACATAACTTCTTAAACTCTGCATGTTTTCTTTTAAAGAGTGGGATCCAGTAAGCAAAGACCTGGATGAAAAATGGAGATTAAACTGTGATCTGAAGTACTTACACTCCTTGTGACGGTCAGGATTTGCCTGAGACAGCTGACTTCCCCCTGGGGAACCCAGATGAGGAAAAACGGTCTCAAGATAAAGGTGGAAAGAAGCTTCATTTGTTTAAAGCTGAGGTGAAGCACCTAGGTCACAGAATCTCCAGGGATGGAGTGTCAACAGACTCTAACAAAACAAAACTGATGTCAAAATAGCAGACAACTTAAACGGTGGCTTAGCTGTGTTCCTTCTCAGGATTTGCACGTTACTTCCATCTCTTTCCTGGAGTGGTTATCCAGGCTTGCTGCTTCTTTACATCCTCTGGTAGACGAGTAGACTGAGACAAAGCCCAAAAAACTCCAGAAAAATCCTCCTGCATGTACAGAGACACGTTAGAATTCAAGTCTATTGATCCTCTATGCTGCAAGAGGAACCTTCTAAAATGTATTGTGCAAAAAGTTTGAGGTTCTTCTTACTTGTTGTGCAGTTAAAAGTGAGCACTTTGTCTACTAAAGGACAAATAATTTTTTTTTTAATTCTTATTTTTGCTGTGATGTCAGAGGAATGCACAACAAACAGATTTCAAGTCGATTTCCTGTGAGAAAGTGCAAAACAACTTTGTCCGAAGTTTCTCTCTAATGGAACTAAATTAAAACTCATTGGAGACAAAAATGAAAATCTGACATAACAAATCTGAGCTCATTAAGTATACATACAAAATTCATTTACTGCAAATGCCAAATAAAATTGTTGTTAGTAAACATATAAGAATTTGGGGTTTTTAACTGGCTGTGACATGATGAGGGTCATTATCCGTTTCAAGTATTAGTTTTCAGTTTTATTGACAGCCCTCAGTGCTTTTTAGAGGGGAATAAAACATAATCTCATCTTGTTTTTCTGCTAAAAATGAGGGCTGGCAATGGGCCCATAGCTGTATAGTCAAAGGTGGCGCCTTACTGTTTATTTGTCCAAACAGGATCTGATTTGATCTGCAGCTGATAGAAAAGCTCATTAAAGCTGCCATTTCTGCCAAATCACATAGCTGCTCTGTCTGTCTAATCATACCGAATATAGAGACGGTGATGCCCGTCCAGCCCCTTTCAAGACCTTTTGCTTATTGACATTAAGGTCAGGAAGTGGCAATAGTGGTTGACAGCAGCAAAGGCTACTGTTTTTCCTCTCAAGATTATACCGAACTGCATCATTTATTTAGATATGACAACTTAAAGACAAGATTTGACCCCAGTGGTGAGGAAAAGGGAGGATTTAGCTCTTCGTGTTGGTCAGCATGTCTCCTTAAACGAAAAGGTCACAGCTGATCAATGCAAAGCTGCTATTGAGTGATCACCTTTATGACTGTAATGAAGCATTTCTACCCTGATGGGTATGGCCTTATCCACTGTGAAAGTGTGTAGATCAATAGATCATAAAGGGTGACTTCATCATGGGATTCATATGCAGAAGTCACTCAACACAAGTGAATGTACTCACCGAGCTTCCCATGGTTTCACTTATTGCATTTTCTAGTGTTTCAAATTGAATGTCTTTGAAGAATAGATTTTTGCTTGGTTGTACTGGATCTGCAGAAGGAACTAGAGGAGCTGGCTGGAGACAACAAGATGGCGCCCAGACATAATTAGCCGGAAGCGGATGTCATGATCGGAGACAGGCATCATTGTGCATGAAACTCCATCTTTATTCTCCTCCACCTTGACTCTAGTCTTTTCTAACATACTAATCCTGTAACCCTGGATTTACACTGTTTTGTCTGCGGTGCATCCCCCTTGTGAATGGGATGATGACATGATCTGCAGGTGGGAGGAGCCACATCTTGACATTGCGTGGGGACTCCATCTTATGCTCATCCGTGATTTTATTTTGTCTTTGATGCGTCTCCTGTCCGTCCCCCTTCCCCGCTGGCTTCTGGAGGAGTGGTTTGCCCCGCCCCCCTGGTGTCGAGCAGTTCATCTGACACGTTGGCAGTCAGGCTCCATGCCCTCTCTTTTTTCACTGGGTCATTGTAAAATACAAGTTTTGTGTCATAAATGATGTTGTTTTTGTACTTCCAAAAACAGATGGCGATGTTATCCACAGTCCCAACGTGCGTTATCTTGTGAGCACATCATCTTAATTATAAACTCAAATTTGATTACATTTTAATTTAAAAGTAAAACAGAAGTTTTTATTTTTAAATCAGTACTTGCTTCCTGTTTCTTCAACTTTTTGCCGCAAAATGGATGCGTCAGCACCTGTGCAAAGCTGGCGCTTACTTGCTGAGGGACGGGCGTCAGACGCAGACACAGCAGAGGCGACGTAAACATTCCAGTACATTAATGAATGTTCTAATCTTTTGTGTCAATGAAATGGAGATGCATCACAAATGGACCCGTGTAAATCAGCCTTTAGATGTACTGTAAGGGCCTGTTATCTGATAACAAGCTACAGCTTTACAAAAGCCACATACACTCAATTACAGAACTCAGATAGGAGCCCAAGAGAATAAAGAAAATCCCAAAGAGTTGCAGATAAAATTTCCTGTACTCAAATGTGAAAACAAAGGACTCACCTCTATCCATTGAAGGAGTGTTGAGCAGGTCTTGATGTGTTTGAATTCTTTTTAAAAAAGAACTGCAGCTGAAGAGAAGAAATCAAACAATTATGGAGACACCATAGCACGGTAGGGTATTCAGACTGATCATGAGAAATAATAATAAAAAAAGATTCATGTCTTTAGTATGTTTATTCAATCAAACATGATCAGTTTTTAATCGTGTTTTGTCTTTTAACTATTACTTTTATCCAAAGGGATTTTGTAACTAAAGCGCTAAAGTAAGACAAGTAACACAAAATAAGGTAGGCAGGTGTTGATGCAGATTAAATGAGTTCAGGGAGCCAACAGTAAGGCAGACGAGGTTTGTCTTCAAGAGGTCCTAAGAGAAGAAACAGACTTTGCTCTAATGGCAGATTATTCTGGAACAACATGAAACATGGTTTTAAAAGCGTCGTAACCCAAATCTGTTGTTTGTGACTAGAAAATGATGATAAGAAACGCAAAGAATAGAAAGTGGATCCTCAGAACAACTGCCTGACCAACCTGCTTGTTTTCCAAGGTCCTGCTTGCTGCTGATGACCTGGATCAGGTTTATTCTGTCAATCAGAGATTGGGATCATCTGATTCAGCTAGTTGGCACTAGAGAGTGCAGGCTATATCTTATGGGATGGGCATCCCTGGTGTAAATAGAAGGTTACATATTCAAACACCATACAGAGCAACAGGTTGCCTATAGGAAGCAAAAGAATTACGGCCATTTTGAGTCCATCAAAACACATGAAAATGATCGTGTTTCCTTCCATAAAAAACAAAGAAATAAGAAAAAGAGACCTCTGGGCACTCCGGCTTCCCTCCACAACCCCAAACAATCTTCATATGTTAATTGGTTACCCTAATGTGTGTGTGTTTACATGGGAATGATTGTAGCCCTGCGGCAGACTGGCGACCTTTCTGGGGTGTACCCCGCCTTTACCCAACAGTAGCCCAACAGGTGGTGGTGGCTTTTGCTGGAAAACTGAGTCAGCAGGATTGGAAGAGAAGATGTTTGTCATGGTTTTCATTGAGTGAAGGTAAATAAGCTTTTATATATTCAAAAATCACTCTGGACAGATTATAAATCTGGAATAACCAAGATTTTTTGTTCATGATTATATAAAAGTGGTGTTTTTACATGGCAAAAAATATGTCAAAGAGGTAGGCATATTTTTGGGAAGATTCAATGGAAATGAACAAAGTTGAGTAGCAGAAAGTAGAGTAGAACCAGCAGAACGAGTTGTTTTCACATTTCAGTGTGATCATCAGCTATGTCTGCTGCTGATTTCCTGAACACTGAATGGATTTCAACTGGATGTTAGCTGTTGACACCCTGCTAGATTAAGATTCTATCAGTCCAGTTCACTTATTCAAATTCTGGGCAGAGAGGGAGAAATCTCCTAAAATCTCTTGAAAAAGTTCCAACTTTGGGAGATTTATGTGGAGACAAACAAGTGTCTCCTGAACCAAACACACCAATATCTGGAAATGTAGTTTGTGGTCTTAAATTTGATCCCAATGTGTGAAAATGAGCCCTCGCTAAAAGAAAACACTGTCAGTCTCATTAAAGTGAAGATCTTAACCATTTTCCTTCCTAAGTTGTTGAAGTAAATGAAACCAATGCAGCTTATTTTAAACTGAAATAATCATATTTGGTCCATCAGTCTCAACAATAAACAGGGCCATCTGTCTAACAAAGTCAGTGATGTCATAAAAAAAGATTTGTTTCTTTTCTGTACAGCTCTTTGAATCTTAATGAACCGATCCATCGTGCTTTGGAGGGTTGCTTTTATAAGCTTGTAAATTCTGCCAAAAAAAAAAAAAAAAAGTTTATCTCCAGTCATTTGGAGCAGTGGATGTGACGTAGTCCAACCACTCCAGGTTTCAAGTGATATTAGTGTTGTTAGAGCCTAAACATGCTCATTTGTTCTCAATCTTGCATGTTTAACATATATTGCCTTTGTTTTGAGGCCTTTACATTCAACTCTTCAGTAGTTTGTTCTTCACTTTTTTCTATGAGATTTCAAAATCCTTTTTGCACGAGAGATAACTGGATTAATTCTTTATATTTAGATGATTGTGGCCATAGATTTACGGGAAAAACTATCCTAGTGTCCTTGTAGAGACCACAGTTCAGCTGTGCATTTCATCATTTCTCGCAGCATCATTGGTTCAACCATATCAGCATGTTTTGTGCATACATTTTCATTTAATCTAGCATGACATTGCAGGACACACATCAACGACTGTGAACTGGTAATCAGTCTGATGTTGAACATCACAAAGCAGCGCCTTTCAGTCCCTGCCTTATCAAGCGGGTGGATTTGCGCACGTCTTTCCCACAGCAGCATCATTTTCAACGTGATTAATGATGCGGTGACAATGTATTTCATGGGTCAATATCAATAGCAGGGCTCCATTCATGGCAGTAATTGTTGATCAGTCTACATTGAAAATACTGACAGAATGTTGAAAACTTTTTATGCTGTCATTTATTCCATGGAGGACTAGTGGTTCAGCAGGTTTGACTGGAGGTTTAAAACTGTCCTCTGAAATTTAAAGCTAATTCAATAGATTAATTTGATTTTAATGTTCAAAGGTGTTCATTAAACCTATAATTGAAATCTAATTGCTTTATTTTGACCCTGCTCTTTAATTCTACTGTCATGAGTCTAATTTGTGGTTCACTGACTGCGTTAGCGCATAATATATCAAATTGCACGTACTGTTGTTTCTTTCCATACCTTTGGTTTTCATCAAACCAAATGAAAGAAACCCTATTCACTCAGAGGTAACATGCATGTTTTCGCATGTTTTCTTCTTTAACTGCTTCCTTAAATCAAGTTTTAATCTTAGTAGAATAAATATTCACCTGAGCACAAGTCTTGACTCACCTTTGCAGTATTGGTTGACGTGACAGAATAAAATGCTTTACACGTATTGGTTTGTATACAAAAGTGTGTGTGTGAGCTGTGATTGTGTTGTGCTCATGTTGACAAGTTTGTATGTGAAGACTCTTGGAGCCAACAGGTATGTTTGTGATATCTGAGTGTGTGGACAGGCCCCGCCCATTTTAGACTAACATTCACACCTGACTGTAATGATTATAAACCTCCAGCATCTTGTTGCCTGTTGTTTTATGATTCTGCCCTCCTGCCCTGTAATCATTCTCCAATTTCTTTAAACCCCGACTGTCTTTTGTGCCATTACCCCCTCATCCCCCTCTTTTCTTTCCCCTTCTTCTTTTCCGTCCAGTCCAGCACAAAAAAATGATGCAAACATAATCGATATGAATATAGTTTAGTTTAAATTCCAAAGGGGTTTATGCAAATATACACCTGGTGTGTCCAAAGATTTATAACCCTCCGTTTGTAAAAGTAAAATCTGTCTTACACAAGAGGCTCTCAGCTCATATCTGATTGCTCAGCTGTTGGACAGGAAAAGGTAAAGAAACACAGAACTCACAGTAAGGGGGGGTAATAGTGGAGGGAAATAAAAGAGACTTTCAAAAGGCTGCTAATGAACAGTAATATTTCATGCCGCTTGTAACATTGTGAAATTCAGTAAATGGTTCAATCACTCGCTGACCTGCTGGACAGGAAGCCACTGCATCAAATGAGACCTTTTTTTTCTCTGAGAAGCAGTCACAATGACTTAATCCTTCTCATCCTTAGATGTGCTCCAAAGCACCTGCGGCTCTGCCTTTGAGCAAGCATGTCTCCTGGTTGGAAGCACCATGCTAGCTCAAAATGTTTGCCTGGAATCTGCAGCAGGAGGTGCTTTTGTTTCTTTTTCTCTCCCAGCTCTGCCCAGCCTGAGCTCCCTGGTTATCGGAGAGACTCTGCAGAGTTCATTAATTGTTCCACAACAGAAGCCTTTGAATCACATTGTCATTTTCTAATTTGGTTTAGGTCACAGCAGTGCTTTTAGCCAGACTTCCCCACTTTATTTTTCCTAAATCTAATTAGAGAAAATAAAAATGAGCAAATGTGACCAATGACTCATTCCTGCACGTAGTGACAGATGACAACAACTTAATGTGACTTTCCTGGTACATTCAGCATGCCACTCTGACAAATGTTATTTTTTACTTCATATTTCAAACAGATCTTAAGCTACATTCTGTGCAGAAAAGAAAAGCAACAGAATCTGACTTCAGGAATCAACTGCTGAAGCAGCTGTTTTATTAAAATGACTGAATCCTGTAATTGGTTTAAGTTCATGTATACACACTTTGAGCAAGCAATGGTTGATGTTATTAAAAATGTGTCAAGATTGGAGCATAAGGATTGTTATATTTACTTTTAGATGTTTATTTTGCTGACAAAATAAAAAATGAGCTTGATGAAAATGTGTATTTAAATAAGTCACATTGTGACATATTTAAAGGCCTTTTACACACCGTGTGCCACAGATATTTTAGGAAAAAGTTAAAGTTTTCCCTCCTCTTTTTTCTCACCATGTGTTTAGCATAATATCTCATGCATGTTTAAACATTTGACAAACACAAGAGAAGTGAGCAAAACAACTGCCTTTTGCTTTCATTTTAAGGGGAAAATAAGTGTTCAAATCTTCTGTAAAAAGAAACATTTGCTCCCTAAACCTTTACCTGTCAGTGAGTCTTTTTCACATCTCTTTAAGATTTTGGTCCAAATTTTGTCCAGAACATTCACAATGGATGCAGCCGGCAGTGCAGTGGCGTTCAGTTTCAATATTGATGTCAATGTAAATACATGATTTGAGCCGCTCAGGGACTCAGGTTTTGGCACATGACGTTTATAGTAATAAAAATAAATAGAAAATAAATTCAAAATTGCCACGCGATGCAAGGATTTTCGCTAGCTCTCTCCCAGAACTCTCCCAGGAATCTCTTTTTGTCCAGTCTCTTTGTGGCCTTCTATCAAGTTCTGCTTCTTTTATGACGTCCAGGATGAGTCCTTGTTGTGTTCTGAGAGTCATCTTGGTTGGTCACTTCTGAGGAATCTGTCCACTATTTGTTTTCTCCATTTGTGGAAAATTGGTCTCTCTCTGAGTCCCAAAGACCCAGAAAATACCTTAAAACACAATCAACTTGATAAATGTTGTTCACTGTGATTCTTTTCTGCTCCTTTTATTTGATCAGCAGCATTATGGATGTGTCTCAGGGACTTTTGTCAGAAATGCTGACTATCACTTCATTTAACAGGTCATGACATCATTTTTCTGAAACAAAAGTATGGTGGCTCCAAAGGCCATTCACATCAACAAATTACTTAATGAAAAAATTAAAGATTGCAATGATCTTTAAAAAAAAAAAGCAAAACAAAGTATATATATATATATATATATATATATATATATATATATATATATATATATATATATATATATATATATATACTTTAGACAGGTATTATTGGACATTACAGATTGGATGATGACTTTTGTTCACTTTTTTAATAGAGAGTTTTTTGGTGGTCTCCTCTAACAGAAGATATTTCTGAACTTCTGCCCCTACTGCAGAAGTTCAGTGATTGGTCAATAAACTCTTAACACAGTTTGGGCAAAACATTCTTTGGTTCTCCCTCTTCTAAACTCAAACATCATCATCCAATCAGTCATGCCCCATATTTCTACCGGTTTCTTATTTTCCTCCATTTTCAAGCATTTCATTTCATTTTCCAAAATAATTTTTTTGTTTGGATTCCTTAAATGTTATGTTGTTTTTTTTATCATCTGCTTTTTTTTTTCAGTTGTCGTTGTGATCTTTAATATGTTTATGGTTTGAGGGAACTGTTGATGTGATTTGGACTTCAGAGAAAAGTAAAGAAACTTTGTTACAAAATACAACCTATTCGTTTTCAATCATGATGTTTTTGTTTTTAGTGTTTTTTTTAAACAAATGAAATCATCACTTAAAACCAGTTTTCTCTTTTTACATAATTTTGCAGACGTTAGTTCCAGATCAGAAGTTTGTATCAAAGGTTGCACATTTGCAGTTGTCAAAAATCTTTATTCAGTGTTTGTTTTACTGTTGTTGTATTTTTGTGTGAGCACGAACTGCGTCGCTGCTTTCTGCTCACTTTGAGTGTTCACAGCAGCAGTTAATTCACAAAATGTGATTTAGAAAAACATGAATTCAGTGACTTTCCTCTGCAGGAGGAGGGGAATAAACTCCCTGCTGTGTCTCCCTGCACATCTGCAGCACAATGTCTGCACTGAAGAAAGGTTCCGAGCTGCAGCCTGCACACTGCTGTCTGTGAGGTGGAGATACTGCAGCGTTAATCCAGGCATCGGTGCTCTGCAGCCAGCAGCTGTCGTTGATAAAATGCGGAGAGCAGAAAACGTCGATAGCGTTAGCTCTACATGAAACAGAGTCAGGAGCTGCATGTGTGTGTTCCTGCCTCATCGAATGAGAGGGAACCGCTGCTGCTGCTCAACACACAGGACTCATTTAACAACACTGCAGAACCTAAAATCTGTCTCATTTTCAGACAGTCATTTAGGTCATTGTAGTGATGGAGTGCACATGCCCCTGCTTTGCATGTTTTCTCATCTTTGGTGCTTCTTTTCTATTAATCTCATATCTTTCTCTAATTTTAATTTACTCAATGTTGGAAATTCAATGCAGAAAGGGTTACCTAGTGTCCAGTCGCACAGAGGGCACCAGGGGTTAAGGAAATATGGGCAAATAAAATGAAGCTCTTCACACACAAAAAAGTAATATATTATATTTTTCCCTTTGAAAAGTCAACAACTTCAATAAACTCTACTTATAACTGCTATTTGTATTATGATCTCTGGAAAAATGTGATATTTAATGTAAACAATAAACACGTAGTTATTAGGCATTATTAATGCTTATGGGTTTGATAAATTATGTGCATTTGGACTGATAAAGTATACATAACTAATTAGATGTTGTGAACCGGATTGTGAGAACTATGTTAAAGTTAAGTAAAATAATGAAGTAAAGCACAATACAGGAGAGACGGGATTATTTAAAAGCAAACAATTCTTTTTGACAAACTTTATATTTAATGGACTTAGTGTGCCATGTAGTGTATGTATAAATAAAATAGGATTATTCACGTTAAATCATTATTATAATAACATCATTTACATGCCTATGTGGATGTATTTATTTACATATATATCTTCTTTTATTTTTCTAATTAAGTCAATCTAATCTAAAATAAGAAACATTATTAATTGTAGAACTGTAACACGTTTAGGCGGAAGTAATGGTTATTTAGAACAATGATTATGATTTAAACGTGTAGCCAATGACAAAATTCCTTTAAAGCAATGGGAGCAAAACAGTAGTGACAACTCAGAAGGTTGTTTCGTTATTTTTTTTTTATTTATTTACATTGTTGTCAGCAGATGAAAAAATGCTGTTTGTAAAAGAGCTTATTTGTGATGTAGAAAAAGCACTGGGCGGTCCACAAGCTCCCTACTCCACTCTATTTTGATGTATTCACTTGTAAATGACAGATCCATGAGCATCTTTCTTTTTCCTCATCCGAGCTGGTATCTGGCTCAAAACTGTACGGCTGGATAGCTCCAATATTCCTCGCCATTTCAATTGCACTGCTAACGTTATGCAGGAGTTGAGGGGAGCTCTCGACAAAGAGAGGAAGGCGGGATTACACATAACAGCCCCGCCCACAATTTAAAGGCAAATTTATAAGGAGCTTACTGCCGCTCTGCAGAAACTATGTCCTAGAAAACAAGACAAAATTTTTTAATTTTGGCTAAAACTGGCATAATCCTTAAGGATCACTGGGAACATACTTTTTTTGAAACCTTGCACTACTCATCGAGGGGTTTAATCAGTCTGAACTCACACAAATACTTTCTGGCTTACATTATTTGTCCATTTTTTTTCATTAAAGTGAAAACATCAAAGTCAAAAAGAAAAGCAAAATACGTTTTTTTTAAGGTACTATAAATCTGATCTTCCCTCAACACCTGAAGGAAAATCAATTTACATTTTATTGTAACATTTTAGTACAAAAGAAAATCAATACGGATCTTTAATTGAAATGTTTCTTTAAATCACTGGGTTCTTTATTTACTCTCTTCCTTCAAACGACTCACGTGGCGTCCTCCTTCCACATGCTGACTCTGATCGTGTCATTCTTCTCTGACCTGTTATATGGATGTTCTATTTAGAGGAAACTGCAGTTTTCCAAACTGCCCCCTGCTGGGAGATTGTCTAAAGTCAATTACCATCATCATCCTCATCAGTCTGAATGTGCCTCCATTCACTTTACCCAGTCATGTTCCGGCTGAAGCCAAATGCTGCAGCCGCTCATGTGGAGCTGCCCCTTTCATTCAGCTAGACTCGCTCATTTATTATGCTGATCAGTGAGTCCGTTCCACGGAGAAGCTCCGAATCTTGGAACCTCAGCCTCAGAAGAGACGATAAAACACCAAGTGCATCTGAAAAATGCCTCTGTTCAGCTGTAAAACTTTCTTGGTCTCCTTTTTAGCAGTGATTTACAAACATAAGTACAAAGTTCCTTTAATGGTTTGCCGGCTCTACGCTCCTCATGACTGACTGACATTTGACTCACATGCCGGATGCAGAACAAATCAATTTCAAGGAGAGAGGTGGCCGCTCTGGTTAAGGATTGAGCTCAGCCGGCAGAGAGAACACTAATTACCACCAGCAGCCAGGGATACAAGCTGTGGTTGGAGGTCTTGATTCCACTTCGTCGTCTGAATGCTGATCACCCCACCACCACCACCACCACCCCAATCTGGGGAGCAGACCTTCTCTCTGACCTACAGATGAGGCTGCAGTCGGTTCTGTCATGTTCTTTACAGTTCTTCGACAGCACATGGATGAAGGATAGCTAGGAAGACAAGCAATGGAGCCATTGACTTGTTTAGTAATTAAAGAGACTGTTAATCAGGCAGATGAATTTCTCACACACTTCACGTTGTGGAGGGATTGGAAAGCTGGTTAGCCTCAGCTACGGACAGAATGAAAGTAGCTTCAGTGTAATAAATGGCTTCATGAATACACCTTTATCAGGGAAATTCTACTCTTAAAAAAATCAATAATAATATATTTTGGTAAAATTATATTTTCTGCTAGCTGTCATGAGTAAGCTCTTTATGTCACCTGAAAAGTGAGCATTTGGCAGTTTTCATTGGAAGTTGGTGATCAATGACTGAACGTAGCGATTAAATGTCCAGCTTTTAGCTTGTCCTTTCCTCTTTCTCTCCAAAGAGTCTGAAGCCTTGTTAGTAGGAGATGCCTTAATTAGTCAGGAGGGGCAGGAAGGAGGAGGAGGAGGAGTGATGATGTATTTGATCTCTTTCTATCTTTATCTATGCTGAGGGTTAACTCCACTGCTGACCCCTGTAATTGATGTCTCTGCCCTTTCTGAAGCGAGCGTGACCAGTAGCTAGCACAACATACACAGACATTACATTCAAGACATTAGAAGTGTTTTGAAGGTAATATGAATTTCTATGTTAAAAGAAATGCTATGGAGAAACTGCAAGGCGTACACTGTTTTTTTTCTAAAATACTCAAGGGATTGAACAGCATTTCCTAATGAACAGTCAATAAATCTGTGATGCTCGGGCTGAAGGAGAAAATATTATAGATTTAGTCATGAAATAACTGCTCTGACTTTGAGGGCTCACTTCCAAAATAAAACCATAAGCAAAAGAAAGGCTAACTTGAAACAACAGACAATAAAGATGAAGGCGCTTAATGAAAATGGCGTTTTAACATGTTCCTGTTGCATTTTTCTTATAATGGAGGACAGATATAAAATCATGTAAGATTAAATCCAATTAACTCCAATTCTGATGCATCCACTTGCAGACAAATTGATCCATAACGGTCTTCAATTTCTTCCTCTGAGCTGCCATCCGGCTCAACACTGTGTGGCTGCATTGCTCTGATATTGCTAGCTGTTATTTTTTTGCTTCGCTTTTGTTGGTTTGGCCTTGTGATGTGCTATAAGCCAACAAACTTGTACTTTCACAATTAAAGTCTTGTCTGCATGGTAAAAATGGATGTCTGTGTTATCCACCGTGTTCATGTGTGTGTGGAGGTGTCACCTCAAGTATGAAGGGAAATTTATAAAATTTTTATTTTGAAAGTACCACAGAAGTTTAATTTTAAACCCAAATTTGTGTTCCGTTCTCCAGGCTTTTTGCTGGAACATCGTTGATGGACTGGCAATAGAACCACTTGCGTTGCGGAATGACGGCCATCAGAAGCAGACATGACGCAGGGGATGTAAACACTCCAAATGATTAATGAACTTTTTGGTTTTTTGTGACAATGCACCAGAGATGGACCACACCAAGACCAATGGAAATTAGGCTTTACGGTGGTCAAAAGAATGTAACAACTGGAGCTAAAGCTCAAGTGGAAAGGGTTAACAGAAAAGAGCAAAAGCTGTCTTTGTTTTCATGAAATACACTGAATAAAAATGGTAAGAAGGTCGTCCACAACAGAATTTATTGCATGTCTTTAAATCTACAATATGTGCATTAAATGTCATGACCCAGGATGAAATTAGAAATTTATTGACTCCATAGGTGTTGCAAACATGACGTTTAGTAAAATTTATTAAGTAAATTAATTTAAAAAAACAGACATGAAATGAAACTGTAGAGTTATATACAGCTTTCTTTCTATACTTCCAATAATTCATAGAACAAATGCTTTAAAGTTACATTTAGAACTAACATTCTTTCTGTTTTTATAATTTGTAGAAACTGAAAAACCCACAGCTCTAAATGTCACACATTTCACATCACTGATATTTCTTTGTAATTACTGGAAGATAAGTGACTTGCAATAATTAAGGCCAGAAAAAATGTTCTGCATCTGTATTAACCTGCTTTCAATTCTTTAGTTTTGTTTCTATAGTAACGACTGAGGTTAAAAAACTGTGAATGTGCTTTACTGATGTGTTGCTCTCAGTGAAAGTGTTTTGGCGTGGGATAAATGCTCAAGTATGTTAATAAGCATAACCTCTTACGATGCAGACATTTTAAATCGCAGAATGTGTTTGTGTTTGTGTGTGCTGCCAGAATGAGACAATTCGTGCGAAGAGAAAGAGATGAATTCTGCCTGTGGAAGGACACATTTCCTTTAATCAACTGAGTGAGTATGAAACCAATAAATGCTTGACTTGAGAAAAAAGTGGATGTTTCACAAAGCTGACTGAGAGTGTAGATTTTAGAAATGTGACTTCAGTTTGTGTTAGAATGTGAAACAACAAATACTGCACTGATTTCCTTTCTATCTCAACAAAAAAGTGAAAAAAAAAATGCACATTTTTAATTAAGAAAAAGGAAAAACTACTCAACAAGTGGACCGAACCTCGCTGAATTAAGGATCTTTTAGGGAAAAAAGTCCACTTAGCAACACCAACAAATCAATCAATCAATCTCTCAATTTTCATCCACAATGACCTGCATGTTAATCTTTTTTAATCAAGGAATTTGTGGGTAGACTCCACTTAAAATGTATTCTTCATTGAACAAGAAATTAGTTTGCAAGTCAGCCCCATACTATGACATCACCACCACCTTGTTTTCATACAACTGAAATATTATTTCTTCTGACATGCCTTTAGTTTTATGAACACATCTCGCAGAAAGTTTCTCCTCTGTTTTATCACTTCACAATGTTTCTTTGCCAACGTTTTGGTGACAATCCAAATGTTTGTGTCAAGTGTGAGATGAGTCTTTGTTTTTTTTTTCTTTTAGTGTCTTCTCTTTTTTTAATACGCAGTCTGCTCCTTGGTAAAAATCTATCTGAACTGAACCTCCACTATCTGAAATACAACCTGACCTGTGCAGTAAAAAGCTGAAAGTATGTGGAAAAACAATGGATAATAGGAATTCAGTGTATCTGTGAGATGAAAGTTTTTTTCTCTTCCAGGCTCTGTCTGCAGCTATAGACTGAATGCAACAATAAGTGAAAAAACACAAGATCCAATGAGCAAATCAGCTTCTTTGCATCAGTAGACAAACACTGTCAAACTTGCATGTAATCGTTTTCTAAATGGGAGATCTGCACAGGCTAAATTACTCATAAACAAGTGATCACAACAAGAGCCACAGTGGCAAGCTGCTCGCAGGAAATCACAGCCACCCTGACTAACAGAATGGCTCCATTTTTAGAGCAGCAGTGCAGATAATTACTGTTGCCTGATAGGAGCTCAGGACTTGGGCACCGGTCCAATCAGACATGCTGGTGGGCGGGACAAAGGAGCAGCAGGGGCAGGCAGTGAGCAAGTGCAGGGAGCAGTTTTGGATGAAGGCCTGCTCATACTGATTGCATACAGAAAAAAAACAGCTGAGTCTGGAGCGCAGTAACACCAATAAAAGAACATGAAGGTTCTCCACGTGGATGAAGAGCTGCTGCTCTGCAAGATCAGACATTTCTTTCAACAAAAGACTCGATTTGTTTTGTCAGAAGAAATGACATAATCCAGGAAAACAAAGTGAATTCAAAACTGCCACAGAAAGTTCAAACTGAGTCAAGAAGCTCTTTAAATCCACTTTACTGGAGTGGAGAAAATAATTAGGAAGCATCATTTAATAGTATATTAAGAAGCCAATGAAAAAAAAACGAAGAAAAAAAATCAAGTGTTGGAGGACAAAACTGTGAAATGAGCAGATATTTTCAAGTAGACAAATGAACAAAGTACCGTCTTCTCAAGGAGAAACGATGGTAATTATCATGGAGTGTACCGTGAAACGTGGACAAGAAAAATGTCAAATCAATAGTCACAGAAATAATCTTCAAATGTCATTCGAAGTAGACAAAATTAAGTAAAAAAAGACCTGAAACCATTGTGCTGTGCTGCAAAAATCCCCCTTTCATCAAATGCTTCTGCAGCCTCTGAGCAGCAAATGGCCCAATTCCTCACACAAAATGATGACAAGCACAAACCAGGTCATGAGGAGTCTGAGTGCTGAGGGGACAGGTGGAATAAAAAACACTTTCAAGTACACACAGGAGAATATTGCAGTTAAAAAAAAAAAAAACAAGGGCATATATGAATTATGCATGAATTATAATGAAAACAGCGTCTTACATTTATGTTAAAGTAGAACCTACAATGGTCGATGCAGATTATTGTAGATGTAAAATTGAGCAATCAATACAAAAAGGGAAAGTAAATCATGATTTGACAGTCAGGCCATTCATAAAATGAAAAAAAGAGTTTCTTTGACCTTTAAAAGAGAAAAAAGAACAGATGAGGCTCGCAGATGAGCTCTTTGTGGCTTCAGACCAAAGTTTGTTCTCATTGCTTCCTTTAAGACGAGTTTATATTACTATCACCATGACTACACAGCAGACAGCAGCTTTGTCGGTGAGGATAATGTTTTTAAGGAGTTAGAATTTAGTGAAATATACATAATATCCTCACAGAAAAAGCCACAAACTGTGTTGGTGTGCGTCAGCCTTTAATAGGGTAAAAATTCAGCACGCCTTGTTTTTTTAGCATCAGGCATAGTTTATTTTAATAAATGTTATTTTTTAAAAGCATAAAAAAGTCTCATTAGCTTTCTGGTTAAGTCCAGATTTTTTCCTAAAATTGATAAAAATGGACATCAGTACCTGGGGAAAAAAAGGAGGTATTGTCTGAGATAGGTTCCAGGGGTGGGAGTTGTTTTAATAAATGTCAAAGTTTACTACTTGTAAACTGTATTATATTTATTAGCTGCAATATAAATGATGCTTTCTGCTGTGCATGTGCACGGGTTTCATATGGACAACCCAGAAGAATGACATACTAAGTTTGATATTAAAGATTTTATTGAAGTCAGTGGTGAAAGGGCAAGCGGGGGGTCTTATAGCAGGCAGGGAGAGTCCATGAGGTTATCCAGAACACTAGAAGATCCTGGTCTGGTGAAGGAGGCACACAGGAAGGAGACATCCAGAGTCTGACGGCAACATTGGAGTTTAGTTGTGGGCAGGAACTTGGTCAGAAATGTAAAGTGGGTTTGGACTGAAATGAAGACTGGTAAACCACTACAAATTCTCCCAGCAGAGAGAAAAAACTGAAGTACATACATGTGGTAGTAAACAGGTGAAGAACATTTGAGCATGGATAAAGGAGTTGAGAATGGTGGACCAAAAATGAAAGATGAAGGCAAAGAGGCAGTGGAACATTCCTTTTTTTTGTTTTGGGTCACATTCTTGCAGCCCTGCCTGCACAAGTACACATTTTACAATTTCCTATAGTGGGTGAGTGACAATCCCATTCTGGCTCTTCTGAGATGAACATCTGCACTGTAGAGGAATCAAGATGAGGAATGATGAAAGAAGCGGAATGAGAAAACAGAGAGAGGATAAAAAGAGGGATGTGTTGAGAGCATAGCGGTAGAGAGGGAAATTGAAGAGCTGCAGTGAATCAATGTGCTTGTCACATCTCCATCCCCTGGGATCCATGTTTTTTAATCTAATTAGCCGGCCTGCTCTTTGTGTTGCCTGTCTATCAGCGGCAGCGCCTCAAGGTCAGAGCCTCCTTCTGAGGTCTGAGCAGGAACAGCGCTTCTGTCAGGTTTCAATTACAGCTTAGCCTCACACCCTCAACCTCCGCAGCAGACTGCTTTGTTCAGCAGTGGAAACCCTCCATGCGCATGTGTTTGCTGGCTTTTCATCTTCACACTCACAGCTGAGGCTCTGATTAGACTAATCCATGCTCATTAGAATTTTCAGGAATATTTTGGAACGATGAGCAACTCTGTGTGTAAATCTCAATCAGTCGATCAGTGAGTAAATTAACCAAAACCTCATCAGGAAACATATTCATAAACACAAAAAGTCTGCCAGTATGGCCGCCCGTCAGTGGGAAATTCCTCCATGGATGCTTGCAGGCAGATTGAGCTGATGGTTGCATTTCCTGTCATCATCTGAGAAGTCTTACGTTTAAAGGTCAGTTTTATGAATTCTTGTTATTTTCTTCAAAACTGTTTCTTTATATTTGGAGTGTGGTATGGAGCAATGAGTTACATTTACTTAAGTAACATTTTCCACTGCACTTGGACAGATAAAGTAGAAATATCACTTCATAGAATCCAACAACTGGGTAACAGAGAAAAAAAAAACACGTTTCTTCCCACTCTCAAACATTTACTCAGACTCCATAACAAACTATGGATTCAATGTGTCGTCTGCTGCTTGTATAAGTAAAAATGTGTCTATTTATGATTATGTATATTTATCTCCATATATCTCTGAGTAGGATTATTTGAATAGTGTCATTCTAGTAACCTCCAAACTGGAGGAGTGGCTATAGCAGATCCCTGGAAAGACATCTCAGTCCAAAAAGGGCAAGTGCTAAGAAAAGCTAACATACAGGACCCTCAAGCTACCAGGCCTCTGGTAGAGGACCTGAGCTAGGGTGAGAAACCACCCACGGGGGTGAGAAGGGCATTGCTTTATACATGCCCTCTCATGTGTCCAAGTGCCCTTGGGCACGACACTGAACCCCACATTGCCTCTGGTGGTTTAAGGTTAGCGCCGGTGTACGGCAGCAGAGCTGCTATCAGTGTGTGAATGGGTACATGTTACTGTCTCTGTAAAGCACAATGGGCCTTTGAGGAAGGTAGAAAAGTGCTGTACAAGTATACGCCATTCCTGCAGGGGATCTGATGACTGGCAGTGCGTAACTGTTTATTGCCTGGGACTTGTTCTGGCTTCTCAGGATTTGCCTTATTACTAGTTGGAGGCATTTGGCTGTTGCAGCTTTCTTTGTTCCCTGCTCCAGGTTGCCATTTGCCAGTGGAATTCCAAGGTACTTTTAACTGTCCTCAATGTCTGCTGTTGTTCCTTCTGGGAGTGAGCGTGGACTGTACCTTTCCTCTCTTTTTCACCCTCCGACTGCATTTCTCAAGCCTGAATGACATCCTGATGTCAGCTGTGTAAGTGGCTTGCCTTTGGTTTCAAAGGTGGTTTCCACAACTTCACTGAGTTTCCTATGAAAGCTCTTGATGTCCTGTTAATGTTGTACAGCTCCGAGCATTCAGTGATCCAGGTGTGTGGCATTGAATCAAAGGCTTTCTTGTAATCAATCCAGGCTGTGCACAGGTTGGTGTGTCATGACCTGCAGTCTCAAGCAACTGTTCTGTCAACCAGGAGTTGGTTTTTGGCTCCTCTGGAATCTCTAACAATGCTCTTCTGTGTGTTGCTCATGAATTGATCCATGTGCCGATGTATTTTGGTTTCAGTGATGCCTGACATGAGCTTCTATGTTGTGGAGAGACAGGTTATTGGCCAGTAGTTGGATGGGACTACACCCTTTGAGGGATCCTTCTGGATCAGGATCATTCATCCCCTCCGTTAGCCATTCAGGATGAGTCCCGTCTCTTAGCAGCTGGTTCAGCCAGTATGCATGTATCATGTCAGGGCCCGATGCTTGTCCAGTTTTTCATACCTGAGGCTCTTTCTTGGATGTTTGTCACTGTGATGGTTACCGGATTCTGTTCAGGGAGGTTGCTGTGCTCTTTTCTCAGAGAGACCAGCCATTGAGCATTGCTGTTATGATCTGTTTCTTTCTCCCATATATTAGTCCAGTACTGTTCAGTGTCCAACCTTAGTGAGTCTGCTCCGCTGTTGTGATTGGCTGGACGTTTTCAACAAATATTACTCTTACACTAATCCCGCTTCTGTTTTTTTTGCTCACCCCTTATTGTGACTCATTTAAGCTCTTTGCTTTCATCAAAGTTCTTGTTTGTTCTAAATTTTAATATGGATTGATGCCCGTTTTTACTGTTTGTTTGTTTTTTTTTTACATCACAACTGAAGTTTTCTTAACCGGATGGCTTAAATTCAATTATGTGATTTCTTACTGTGCTATCAGACCATCATTAGTTGTCTGATCTTCTTTGTCTCCTTTTTCTTCTGTTTTATCTTTTGTTGTTGGTTCAGTTCTTGATTTCTGTCAGTTTTCTGTTTCATTTAGATTAAATGAATTTGTTCTTGAGCAAAAGCATGATGTTCAGACAAAAAAAGATTTATTTTACAACAGCAGCCTCAGTTTTTTCTATGAGGTTTAAAACATTTACAGCAGTTGCATTAAAGAGCTGGTTTGGTGGAGATGCTCAGTGGCCTCAGATGGATTAGAGCTGGACGGTTCACTGCTGCATATGTAAAACTGTGAGTGTAACCTTCAAAAGAAAAGGTTTAAAAACAAGTTAGTTTTATCATGATCGTGGTCTTTTGATTGATAAATGATGAAGATTCTTAGTGGTGAGGCAATACCAATCACATTTACAGAAACAACATCAATGTTCTTAAAGTTGATCTCAGCTGTTGTCAGTAAACAGCAGTACATTTAAGTAAAGTTCATTTAAGCTACCAGATTTTTAAAAAAGATATTGGACAGTTTTAAAATCTATGTTTGCATTTTGAGAACATAAAACTCACTAAAGACTCGAGTCGATGTGACAAAGGTCTGCAGAGCCAATTACACAGTTCAACCATTCCTGTGTCATTCCTGTGTGAAACCTGATAAATCTGTGCACTTATTTTCTCATGTTCTTATATATTGATGTCTTTGAACAGTATGGGACTGCACAATTTTTGGTGCTTTGTAAAGAAAATGTGTACAAAACTGAAGCAGAGGTTTTCTTGCAGACAGATATCTTTCTTTAGAGACCCGTGTTTTGGTGTTTTTAACATGTACTTGTGGCTTTATTTTATTGTATTTTTTAGTGAAGCAGCAACTGCCTCGAGTGAGCCAAAGTCTCTCTTCTCCGCTACAATTCTGAAGCATCCACTCACAGACAAATAAATCTATTAACGCATTTATGTTCCTCATCCACCATCCGACTGGGCTGGTGTCCTTCTGCGTCCCAGAGTCACCTCTTGCTTTAACATCTGCTCATTTACATTTTGGCTGTAGAAGAGCTCTCGTCTTAGAGCTTTGAATCAATGACATCCCAGACTTTGTGTTTTTACCTGCTTTACCTGCAGTTGAGGCCACAAACCTCATGCCAGATCTTGTTAGATGACAGCAGGTCTCCAGTTCATCACAGCGTTAAAACATGGTAACATTTACTCTGGTAGATTTGAATTACTCTTTGTACTTAAGCTTTGTTATTCTTCTTTTTCTTTTCCTTTCGGCTTTTCCCTTCAGGAGTCGCCACAGCAAATCAGCTTACTCCATCTAACCCTGTCCTCTTCAGAAACACCAGTTACCTTCATGTCTTTGTTCACTGCATCCATAAACCTCCTCTTTGGTCTTCCTCTAGACATCTTGCCTGGGAGCTCTAGACACAGCATCCTTCTACCAATATATTCACTTTCTCTCCTCTGGACATGACAGATCCATCTCATCTGGCCTCCCCGACTTTATCTTTAACTTTGTAAAAACTTGCTCCCCTCAGAGTAGTTCATCTGCTACAAAATCGTTTTAATTTTACTCAAATAGATTCATGATGATAAACCAGCACTCTAACTCAGTCACACCAGGCTGTCCACATACTTTTCCATGTTTTATAGGAAGTGAACATAAAGTCAGTGTATTAATATTGGCATATCATTGGATTAAAAGTTAAATATCAGTATTAAATCCTTTTCAGCATTAATTGTACAACTGCACTTCGATGCTTCTTGGTATGCGGAGCGATGTTGGAATCTCAGGGAGAGAAGATGACTGTTTGTAAAATAGTGGTGTGTTGCACCATTTGGACACAAGATCATACTGTTCGTGTGTTTAAGTATTACTGTCACTGATTACTATTTTGCTTTTAATTACTAATTCTCTGGATGACTACTTTTACTTAAATTTTGGATACTCTGTCTGCTTCTAATGCAGACTAATACCAAGATCTACAGGAATAAAATGCTTCTTTTCTTCAATCATTTAATGAGCACGTGATAAGTTATTGTATTTTCTGGGACAGCAATGAGCCACAGAGCTACTAAATAGAAGATTTGCCTCACTATTGATCTCAGGGGTCCTGTGAGAGCAGCCAAACACCGGCTCCGGCTCCAGTCTGGCTAAAAACATTGATTTTACAAGTACCTCACACAACTCCCCTCAACCTCACTTCCCGACATCACTGTGGAGCTGGAGGTGCTTCATAAAGCAATTATGGAGGGGTTTTCAGAGCCATAAAACAGAGGAAGGAAGTCACTAGGCTATCGCCGCTCAAGTTGGCTCCAAAAAAATGACCAGGTCAGCGGGAGCCCTGAGAATCGGCCTTAAATAGAAGACTCTTCGTGAAGCACAAACTATTAATAAAATGTATATCAAACCTTTATTTTATGGCATAGCAATAATACTAAGAAAAAATAGTTTATGTAGTGTAATTATATTAGGTACTTTCCATATTTTACTATAAATTATACAGCACTTGTCAAAGACTTACCTGGTGACAAAAAAAAAAAAAAAAAAAAGTTTTGTAAACCCAGATAAGCACAATAAAACAACCAGGGTCTTTCACACATTAACCCCCACCCTAAAAATACCAGTTCAGCACATATAAAATCTAAATTCATCCCTACCCTCACTTCACTTTTAATGACCATTTTCATAATTTTTAAATTGTCCTCTTTAAAAAAGAAATGATGTATTCATTTATTCACACCAGTATATATATGAAAAACACACAAAGTAGAAGGAAATGTTCATGTTTTAAAGACTTCTTTATTTTGCTGATGTGTTTATCCATAGGTGTTCTACTAAATGCCACACTTCCAGTTCAACTGATATTTTTGCGTCCGGTAAATGTACCACTAGAGGAAAAAAATGAAGTTTCAACAAGCACTGCACTCAAGTGAACCGATTAGATGAAAAGCTTCAATGCTTCATAAAGCTTTATCTTCCCATCACTACCAGACATGAGAGAACCAGAAGCAAATATGTAACAGAATCCCAAGTATTGAATAACAACGCAAATAACTTTATTGAACATGCAGAGAACCAGACATAACAAAAGAAAGCTGACAAAGAAAGAGTTCCTTCCAGTCCCAGCCACAACCCAGATACATATTTCCAATGAACTCCTGCATCACTGCAGAAGATATGTCTAAAAAACAGACTTTTTGATTTTGCCGAAGAACTGCAAACTGATAATTAAAAGTTGAAGTGGGACTTTAAATGCAGTGTGGCTTATTATCAAAGTGAAGGCAGCTGTGACAGCTCAACAGCAGTCCACAGATGAGTGAGCGGAGTCACAGACAGCCTGCACAGAAAACCAAGAAAGTGCAAAAGCTAAAACTAAAAAAAAAAAAAAAGCAGGTAAATGTTTACTACCACAAAAAGAAGAAAACAGAAAAAGAAGTTTAAACAAAGCTAAGCTTTCTAAATACATTAGTTATGAGTCTGTGCCACCAAACAGGGTAAAGCTAAGACATAGTTATAAAACCAAAGTCCCAAGTCGCCGCATATGTGTTTAAAGTCCGAGACATTAGATCAAGTGTCTCCGCTCAGAGTTGATCAAATCTGAATCTCTTCTCACGATCTATCAGGCAATGACTTTGATATTAAAATGTGCCCGAAAAGAATATATAATTCAGAGACATATTTTCCTAAGGAAAGTACATATGATTAAAAAACTCCCCATATACACTTACACACATAGCCTGAGGGAAAAGTGTTCATTTTAGTTTGTAAAGATACATTTAAATAAATGCAGGCCTCCATAAATGAATGTTTCATTTAATATGATTCACTCAGAATCATAAAAAAATTGACATTTAGTTTATGATAACACAAGTAGTTAATGTTAGGACCCTTACGTCATTACAGGGCTCCTTCAGAGAGCATCCAACACAGCAGTATCATGTGTGTGTGTGTGCTGTTTTTCTAAAAGAAAGCTATCATTCATCCATTTCAGACATTTTTTACCTGACGTGTAAAGGATTCTCGGGTGAGATGAGTGGTGTGTCTGTATGATGGTCCCATGTGTCCATGGTTTGTGCACAAACCATGGCATCTATATACCAGTAAATCCTATTTATTTAATTTAACCTCTTTGTTATCATGCTTCTAGCTGCAGTGTTTAGCCATGGGGATCCTTTGTGCCAGGGATTTCCAGCATGGTTTGTGGTTGTTGCCACGGTTCTCGCCCTTCTGGGGCGGCTAGGATCCAACATTGCTGCATCACAACTGTGGAATAGTCTGGGTGGGCACTGTGGCCCCTGTGACTGAGCGGGCTGCTGCTATGAATATATTCTCAAAATACCATTTCCTCACAGTAGAGCCACGCCTCAAGTTTAAGTTTCTTTTATAAGTATTATAAGGGTTGGGTTTTTATTTGAATTTCTGTTTTTGTTTTTAATTGTAAAGCGTTTTGAGCAGTGCAAAATATGAGAAGCTCTTTTTTTAATTTAAAGTTTTGTTTGATTTGATTTCCTAATTAGAGCCTCATTCTGATGTGTATGCTTCTTTCTTTACAGGACCAAACCCTGGCTACTACACACCAAACAGCAGGGAATGTGAAGACATTTTTCAGAGTTAACTAATCAAAATTACTGTGATTATTGACATAGAAACAAAAGTTTACATATCTAATCATATTTTCTAACACGTGCAAAATGTCTCACATCTTGATGTAAATTGAGGATGAAACACAAAAAAATACCTGAGTGGGCCAAAGTTTCAAAGATTGTTTTACCTTCTTTTTTTTAAATCTGCCAAAACCTTTATTTTCTAAAAAATGTTAGTTTGTTTTAAAGTCTCCATTTCTAGTCTGTATGAGCTTTGGTGTGACGCTACTTCTTTTGTCTTCCTTCTCTGTTTATTGTCATGGAGTGAGTCATGGTATGTAGCAGGAGGCCTCCAGTCTTGACGGGTCTACCATGAAGGCTTCTCTTTGATATTTTTTCTCCATTCTTTCAATTCAATTTTATTTGCATAGCCTAATATCACAAACATAGCCGTCTCAATGGGCTTCACACTAGTATTTATGCAAAAGAAGTGAAAAGTGAGTCATAAAAATATAAACAGATAAACTGATTACTGGAAAAAGATAACAGAATAAGTTAAAGCTTATCTAACTCTACAACTACATGTTTGGATAACAACTACATGTTTAAAAAGCAACTACATGTATGAATAGTAAAGAATATGGGGTTCATCCAGATGAAACTGGCGGACAGTTGGGGGTGTGAGACGAGCCAGATGCGAGGTCCACGGCAAAAGACAGGAGCACAGACGGTCCACATGGAATCTCTTTCCAGGGGAGTGGAAAACAGGGACAACATATGAATCACACTGCACCAAACAGAGTCATGAAGAAATAAATAAAAAATAATACTGGATAAATGATAAAGAATGGAAGAGAGAAGTAACAGAGGACATAACCACAGTGCACCATACTTTCCCCAGCTTCTAACTTCTAGTAGCCTGCTAGCAACTAATTGGTATTGAAATTTGATTCAATCTAAGCCCACTAAGCTGGGGGAAAAGACCACCACGGCCCGGTTTATCAAACCATCTTCCCTCTGCTTAGCTCAGTGGAGAAGTATGTATAATGAATGTCATGAAAATTGCAATTATTCCCCTAAACTTCATTATAGTAGGTGAGGTAGGGCAGCAGTAAGTTAGATATTCTCTGATTACTAGCCAGCCTGGGGACAATCCTTTCCAAAGAGGAATATTTTAAGCCTAACTTTGAATGTAGAAACTGTGTCAGCTTCTCTTACATGAGCTGGAAGCTTATTCCATAAAACAGGAGCTTGGTGGCTAAAGGCTCTACTTCCAACTGTGCTTTTAGAGATTCTAGGAACCACAAACAGTCCTGCATTTTGTGAGTGAAGTGTTCTGTTTTGTTGGTAGGGCTCTATGAGATCTTTAATATAGGATGGGCCATCCCATTCAAGGCCTTAAAGGTTAGCAGGAGGATTTTGAACTTGATTCTAGACTCAACTGGGAGCCAGTGAAGTGAAGCTAACACAGGAGTAATGTGTTCTGTTCTGTCACTTCCTGCTAACAATGTAGCTCAGTTAAAAATCCTGAGTACGGGCCAGGAGGGGGATAAATAATTATGAATATAACAGCTTTTTCCGTTTTAGTCTTTGGGTGATTAATAGACAATATGGTGTTTTCAAATGAATTATAAATGTTTATGACTTTAGTGTTAAGTAAGCTAGACAGGGATATTACTGCTAACCCACATCCTTTCCATGAAATCCTGGATTTCTGATAGTTATTTACTGGGAAGGGTTGCTTCATTCAGCCTAACATAGTCATCCTGTTGTAGCCAGGTTTCTGTTAGGGCTAGCAGGCTAAGCTTGTTATCATGGATTAACTCATTGACTAAGAGGGACTTGGAGGAAATGGATATGATTAGTACATTTAATTATATCATACATTTGCACGTTGTAATTGAGAGTACTAGTAGCTATTACTTTTAGGTTTCTGTATCTCACTCCTTTCACTTGCCTTTTGGCACATAAGCGAAAGTTAGAAGCTGCTCGACTACTTCTGTATGGGATTTGCACCAGCGCTAAGAGGAGTTCAGGCGAGAGTTGTAAGCTGCTGCTCTGTGCCCGGGCCCGTCTTGTCAGGTTGCACGACTAATGCTAGCAGAAATGTTCCTAGAAAGAAAAGTGGCACCGTCCACAGTGAGATGGATGCCATCTCTCCGCACGAGACAACATCTGACTGTAGCCGCTGTGAGCTTCAAATGTCTGATTTCAGAGGAGCCAATGACCACAGTTGACAATTCAGCAAAATAAGAAGACTCTTTGTTTGGGATCTACATCAAGGTTTGGCCTCCTGCTTTTCTGACAGTGCTCATGTTGACCAGGAGGTTGAATTGGGTGACTGCTGGTTAAAAGTGCCCTGATTAGTAACTTCTGGTGTGAGGAGTCAAACTAAATTAAGTTAAATATGGATTTTAGGAAAACTTTCACCGCATTTCAGTATGACCCACTTCTGGCTTTTTGTGTCCTCATTAATATCTTATAGTAGCTGAAGGTACAAAGACTCTGTCTCTGAGTCTATTTGCGAAGCACTTTGGTGTGCCTCTTTCACAGATGACATCTTCCACTTTCACGAGCATATTTGCTTGAAATACCCATATAAAATAAATATAGCAAGTCCAGGGCTAATGTCTGCCTTACCATCAATGAAATATTGAAGTTCTCTAGACCAAATCTGCCCCTCCACCTGTGGGCTTTTATGGCCACAATGAAGCTTTTTTTTTTCTGGTGGAGTAGAACAGCTAATGGAGCTCAAATATACTCTGATGTTACTCACTGTCTCTATTCACATGCTCACTTTCTATTTTTTCTCTTTTTGCACTTTGTGTTTATAAATGACATATTTGATGCAGTAGTTATTCAAAGTGTGCGAAACATGCACACTTGGTGACCCTAAACTGGAGGATCGATGAAAAGAAGTGCTCTTCTTTTTCTTTCTTGAATGGTTGACCTCACCACACCTGAAGACTGTGACAAGAACAGGGCAGGTGTGAAAAAAGGTGGAGTGAAAGCTACATTGTTACCTCATTCTGTTTGTGCTGAAACAGTGTCTGTGTGAAACAACCCTCTCTGTATCACTTCCCTTCTTTGAAAAAAGGAAACTGGTGTCCTCCAATTACATGTAAATGAAACTCTTCAGCCTCCCTGGAATTTTGGCAGAAGGGAGTTTGAAGAATATGTGGGGGAAAAAAACATACAGTTGTGATCCCCAGAGCTTGGTTTGCAAAGTTGGCACAAAACTGAACTCTCACGTTTTGGATTTTGGAGCCCTAGAATCCCATCTCCACTGTTTGCAGATTATGCATTCCTTTAGGCCCCTTCAGTCCTGACCTGTTTGCCCCCTTTCCATCTGGAGGAGTTTCAATGTCCAGGCCTTTATTTACTAAATAATGGAAGCATGATATTGACAGAAAGACCAGTTTGCAGCAGTCATTTGTGGTAAAAGACAAACCTCAGAATTTTCCCAGTAAATGTACATTTCTCTCCCTGGTAAAAGAGATGAGATGCTGCAAAACACTCAGTTTAATGTTGACAAAGATAGTTAATACATTTGTTAATAAAGTTTGTTAAGGAATCTTATTATAAAGTGTTACTGTCTCCCCTTACCCATGGCCAAAAGCTGTTGGAACAGATTAAATATTGGATAAAAGGAGCAAAAATGTAACAAAGTAGAATTTTGCCTCTGAGTTGCACTGCTAGCGCAGAGCAACCCACCCTTTCTTCCCCTTCCTGTTGCAGAAAAACTCAGAAATGCAAACTTTAGCCTAATTTTCTTTATGTATGTTTTCTGTCATTAGAAAAGTGTTACAAGAATATGTTAAAAACACCAAAAGCACAATTTTAATTGGAGTGGGTTTTTCATAGCCTCCCAAAAGGAGCAGAAACAAGTAAAAAGTAAGTTTGCTTGAATTTAAATCTTCTTTCAGCTGTTAGTTGAATCACCAGCTCTGAAAGTTTCACTTCTGAATGTTAGTTTATTTGCTATATTTGTTAGTTTTTGTGCTAAATATATCATTTAAATGTTTTTTGTTTTTTTCATAACAAGCATAAAGTAATTAAACCATTAGTAAACAGTCAAAGTGAGTCTTTGTTTAATTTTAGTAAATTCCTTTAAAGTGTTAACGACATTTCACATTGAGATGAATGCAACAAAATACCCGGAAATATCATGCCTCCAGCCACAGCTGTGCCTGATGTGAGACAATAAAAATAAAAAGTCATGCACAAATGTGTGCAGTTGCGAAAAATGAAAAGTTAATGGTTTGAAAACAGACTGAAAATATGTCTATAAAAATAAAGGAGCTGGCCTTACAGCTCACTCAGCTTTCAATCTCTGCGTGAGGCCAAACAAAAATGGCGAGCATCATTAACCTCCCCAGCATTCCTCATTTGACCATAGCGATTTAGCAGAAACGTACTAAGACATCGCTTCATGTTTTGCTGTCCTGGGACAGCTGCAAACTGTTAGCATTGTTGAAATATAGAGGTTACCTGCAGCCAAAGAGTCCATCTGCTCAGCAGCGACCAGACTGTGTAAAAGCAGTTAGTGGCCTGGTCAACACATCGGTGCTCCGCTTGAATGCTGCTCCCTCTCTGAGAGTCAGGCCGGCCCAGGAGCTTCATCTGTGAAAATGGCAACAAGCAGCCACCAAATCAAAAGGCCAGATTTGTGACAGCTGGACTGTGAGCGTGTTTGAGTGTCACACAGCAAATTCATCACAAGCAGACAGTTATTACTGCTTTATTAACCCAACACCTGCAGTACAAGCCAACTTCTAATCGGGTCTAATCCAAGCACTTATAAAGTTGAAAGTGTGAAATTGAGAAAATACAATTTAAGAGGGATTGGGAGAATTGAGACCACGTTTTAACTCACAAATAAGGTGATAAAAGACTGCAAAGGTGGTGATCTACAAATGGGTTTAATTCACAGGAACATGTACGATTAAATGAATTCATTTATAATCATGCTGTCCTGTACAAAAAAACTGCACCATATCTGTCTTTTGCATATTTGCTTTTAGAATAATTCCAATTATCAGACAACCAAAAATATAGTATTAGACAAAAATAAGCCTTATTTTTTTTATTATCAAGTAATTTGCTGGTGTTTGTTGTTCAGCACCACAACAGTTCTTCAGCTTGAATAAATACTCTCTCCACAGGTAAAGAACAGAAATAATGGTATTGTTATTGATTTAAGACATTTTGTGACTTTGTGGATGATCCACACTGGTCATTTTTTGCATGAAAAATGGACACACTCCACGTTACTGTGTGTGTTGGGCTGGAGTGGGTCCACATGTCCCATTTTTTGACTGTGAGGGACAGCAGGATGTTTAAAGATTGTTAAAGCGCACAAAACCTTTTGTCTGTTGTGGGCAAAACTAACGTGATTTGTAGTTGCTGCCGGTGTGTTGAATGCAGATGTTTACGACCTGCAAGTGATGCGTACTTGAATAAGAGACGTTGATATGGAGAGAATGTGTGAGTTTTGGTCAAACTGTCTGGTGGAAGAAGCAGTGCAGGAGTGGAGGGTGAGTTCTATGTTCATCTTGAGGAAATAAAAGCCTGTATGATTTGTATGTAAGCCATCTGGTTTGAAAAGGTTAGGTTGATTGTAAAATGTGGTGAAATTGTCAATCTGGTGATTATTTAAGAAGTGGCAATAACTTTTTAAACAAGAATGGAGCTGACGGAGTTGAGAGAATTTTGTCTCTGTAACGAGGTGCAGGTAGTGGTCCAGGTATGATGCATTGTAAGTTTAACTGTTGGATGTGGCAAAGTTCATTTTCAAAGTCTCAGACTGGTGGAACTTAATGTCATTGGGACCTGCATGTAATCTGACCGTTGAAGCTGAAGGGTGTTTACTGGTGGGCATAGTTATGAATGTCCTTGACTGATGGTTCTGAGATGGAGCGTGTGTGGAACATCTTAATGACAATGTTAGACAATGGCATCTCCCAGGATGAGGCCCGGGTGGCACGCTGATCCAGGGGCCAGTGCGGGGCTCCCAGCACCGACAGCTGGGGATTGTGCCCAACAGACAGCAATCCCGGGTGAAGCTTCACAGGAGGGTTTCTCCAGAGCTTTGAGCAAGATGCCCTCTAAACCCCGGAAGAACTTGCTTGAGCGTCGGATTACCCCCTTACAAAGCAGCCGGTGGTGTTTCACTCCAGTGGTTAGCGATGTCGGGGAGTTGATTGTGGCATTATTGTTAAGTATATCTAAAAAAATAAATACATAAAAAAGTGTGAAAAAAATAGGCTGGGGTTGAGCTAAAATGTTGTTTCAGATGAAAATCAAGCATTGCAACAAAAACTGTTTAAAGGATAAACTAATAGAGTAAATTGTGCAGCAGTTAAAAAAAAGCTCAAAAACACCCAGACTGCAACGTGTTTCTTAAAAAAGTATGTGTTCCAACATTACCTTTCCAGGAGTGTACAGAGTCACCCGTAGGTCTAATGTCTTTGCATGCTGGTTAGCAAACATTGATATGTTCAAGACGTTCAACATGCCTTGTCTCCCCTTAATCAGCATTGGTATGTTAGTAATCTACATTCACTTTGCACCCATTTTGTAGGACAAATCAATGACTGTGTTAGAGAACCAAATCAAGTGAGTGTGCCTTCATCCATAGCAAAATGTCGTAGTTCCGGCTCCAGTGAAATGAAACCAATTCAGTTGCCATTTTTCTGTGTATGGATGTTGCCATGTTGTAGCCAGACAACAGTTAATGGTTAGTTCTCTATAGTAGTCAATGGGATTTTTGCTTCTTGGAACCAGCAGGTACTTCCTGTTTGGAACGTAGGGGAGGAGGGGTCACTCAGTCCACTTTCCTTATACAGTCAATGGGGCAAACGCCCTCAGAATTTTCTACTCTGTGGTTTGTAAATAAATAAACATTTCAACACAACAAATACTTGCTTGAAGTTTGTTTTTCTGTATTATTAAAATGTTCAAATGGTTAACAGAATTTTTATCATGCAAATATTTCTGCATCCTCACCTTTAAACATGACTTTATAAATATAACTTCACACAAAGAAGAGAGGTCTCAGATCAAACACAGCAGTTCTTTGGAGGAATTTCAAAGATGAATTAGGCAGACGTTTGCTTTGAAAATTGACACAAAGCTGAACAAGTTGTTATGATGATTAAATGTTTTCCAGCACACAAACACTCACATTACATTAAATATAGGTTGTCAGGAAAGCTAGATTCTTGTAAGACAAATGTCCTGAAATCCCATTTCTGAAGTTATTTTAGGAAACATGACAGCTTTTTTGGGCAGCCTTGTTCTCCTGAATAACTGCCTGCGCCCAAAGGGAAGTGGAAATAAAATAAACAAACAGAAACAGAATGCTTTATGCAGGAGAATAAAAGAGCTTCAAACCACAGAAGAAACACCCAAAATGAGAAACCTGTCACATATCAGAAAAACCTAAAGGAACCAGGGGCACTTTTAAGAACACTTTTCCTCACCACAGTGTTTTTGAAATTAACAAGACAAAAATAAACTTTCCAGTGAAAGTTTTCAAAGAGTCCTGACTTCTGATGCTCATTTTAAGAAGGCGCACTGAAGCAGACATTAACACTCCTGACACTTCGATTGTGTACGGGTCAAGTTTGACCCACTTTCAATTAAAGACATATAAATGGTTGCACCTCCTTTGCATTTCAGACAAGTATTCATAGACTGAAAATGTTTGAAGGTGTTGAAACTAAAAATGTGAAGTTTAAGGAGACATTTTTGGATGGGTCAAAATGACTCAGCAAATAAAATGCATGTTAAAGCTCATTGGTTTATAGACGAAACTTGGATTAACCTGAACCCAAAAAACACACACAGACACACGTACTGGTTTTCATGTTTATAGGGGGCTTTTTTTTTTCTTAATTCATCACTTTTGGGACCTACCCTTTTCAAGGGTCTAGACATCTGAAGAAGAAACAAAAATGAAAATGCACTTTTAGATGAAGCTTTAACACATCTTGAAATTCTAACACTTCTCATCTTTCTTGTTGTAAATGTTCTCAACATGCTTACCCAGGACATCTGGAAAAAAATATTAAATGTGCTTTTGCAATTGATTGCAGTTTGCAAATTGCAATTAATTTTGAATTCTGATTGAAAGATTACAGGTTCAAATCCCACCTTGCTTGCCTATGTGTCGAAGTGTCCTTGGGCAAGACACTGAACCCCAAATTGCCTCTGATGGAAGGTTGGCGTAAGTGTTCAGCAGCAGAGCCTTCATCAGTGGGTGAATTGTGCGTGTGAATGAGACCGTGACTGTAAAGTGTTTTTGGCCTTCAATGAAGGTAGAAAAGCACTATATAAGTATACGCCATTTACCAATGTTCATTCACATTTTTTCTACTTTTTGTGAAAAACAGGTCATAGCAAGCACTTAGACAACACACAATAGTGAAAAAGATGAGAGGCATGCATGTAATCAGGTCAGTATTCGCACCTTACTAACTATTAAAGTGCGATGTAAGGACACTGTATCCATACGCCACAAGTGTGTGTAACTTACAAGTACAATATACTTTCCATACACAAGTATACTTTGTGTGTATATGTTCCACAATGTACTAGCCTGAAGGGGACTGCAAAACACACCTGTGCTCCTTTTAAGATGCAACCAGTTCTTTCTACAACCTTCCACAGGCCTGGACAACCCAAAAACTTGCAGCACCCATATGGGTCAACTCGCGTACTGGTGCATTTGACTATAGGGCTTTAAGCTTCGATGAATGACCACCAAGGTCTTACGTATAGGCAGTGGCTAGCACACCAGGGAGTTTGTTCATGGTATTATGTACACATTGGAGAAACATTCACTAAATAACACTTTTTTTTTCTCCTTTAGTCTGAAAAGAAGGAGAATTTCTTTCTCTTTCCTTCTGTCATTCTCTTTGTGCGTCTAAGTGTTATGGATTCTGGATGAGCAATTGTCCTACAGATAGCACCACATTGATTTTCCTCTGTCTTATTTTTTTCTTACCTAATTAATCTCTTATCAACCGGCTGTAAATAATCCAACACAATTGCCTTGAAAAATCTGTTACACAGTTACTGTTACACTCTCTTACACAGTCCTTTCATGCCGGGGTAGAGGGAAGGATTGTGCCTAGCTTTGCTCCCAGTTCACCACTTTCTATGCAGACCAAGCGAATGAAAAATTAGTCAGAATGGAGTCTGATCAGGATGAATGATTGCGTAAAACATTTAGCATCAATCCATATTTTTTTGTCTTTGTACAGTTTTGGTTTAGTTTGATCAAATTTAACTCACTAAGTTTGCATTTTAATAAAATAATACATAACATAAGATGAATTGAATTTTGGTTGGGTTTAACTGCTGCTACAGATATGAACTCTTTTTCATTTGTTGCATTGGGTGTGAAGTGGCAAAATCATTGCATTGTATGCATGGATAGAATAGATGTGGTTCTCAGATTTGAAGCCTTCACATTTCATATTGAAGTCTCATTGGCACATAGGTTTTGAAAGCTTTCCCCATAAGGTATTCAGACATATTTCACTCAATTCTGAACATGTCGAATACTTGCGTTCTTCCCTTACAAACATGTGCGACCATGATTCCTGCTGGCGAGGTTGGCTGACTTCCTGTCGTCTCTCCGCACACACCAACAGAAACCTGAAAATAATCATACAGTTCTTTCAATCTCTCCAAATGCTTTTGGATTAAGTGGATCAAACTGTGGTAAACAGTAAATCTTTAAGGTTTCTAAGACAACCCCCCAAAGGTGGAAACTCTACAATTTTGTTTCTCTCTGTTTGCTGTCAACCCCTTTTGCAAAAAGGAGAAATAGAAAAAAAAGAAAAACAGAAAAAAACTGCTGCTTGTAAAACAGCAGTGGGGCGAGATGGATTCTCTGCTGGCGCTGAAAAGCATTCATGATTTATCCTGCATAAGAGAGTGTGTTTCTTTTGGGATCATAGCAATTTTCTGGCACCGGCTGATTGTTGGCTCTCTTGGTTTCCAAAGGATGTTTAAGTTATACGTCAATATTCTCGATCTGTACATCTGTGTCTCCTCTAGATCATCTCCTCCCAGAGCTTCCTGGCTGAGTCCATCAGTTGCATTTGGAGCATTGTGGTTTCCCTTATGTGTTTTCTGATTAAGGCCTTTTTAATTCGAGCTTAATTTGAGTTATGAGCCATTCACCTCAGCTCATAACCCACAATCTCAGCTCTCAGCTCTGCTGCTCATCATGCATTTAGAAGCAAGGCAAAAAAAAACAAAAAACAAAGTTGATTTACAATATTAAAAGTTAAATTAAAGCTCGAGCAGTGTTGCATGGCCATCAGGTGCTACCTTACCCCACCCCCAACGCCCTCTTTGACATGCCCCTGACAGTTCCCCATAGCCCCTGCATGTGACAATTTCAAAAATTAAAA
Organism: Oryzias celebensis; assembly: GCA_014656515.1. NCBI lineage: Eukaryota > Metazoa > Chordata > Actinopteri > Beloniformes > Adrianichthyidae > Oryzias > Oryzias celebensis. The sequence goes on from BNCR01000003.1 coordinate 5,381,241, forward strand.
TAAATGGTGGCTCCCTTCATGGCTGTGTGGTGGTGGAGTGGTTTGCATTCTTGCCTCACAGCTTGAAGGTCCTCGGTACCCAGTCCGGGTGGGAGACCTGAGACAGAGTCACCAATGGGGGACCTTTCTGTGTGGAGTTTGTATGTTCTCCCCAGGTACGCTTGGGTTTTCTCCTGGTACTCTGGCTTCCACTCACAGTCAAAAAACGTGCTTCGTAGGTTAATTGGTCACTCTAAATTGTCCCTAGGTGTGAATATGAGTGTGTATGGGTGTGTGAATGTGGCTCTGTGACAGACTGGCGACCTGTCCAGCGTTGTTCCTGCCTTTGCCCACAAGTGGCCGGCCGGGTTAGGCTACAACAGCCTTGTTACCCAGAAAGGGACAAAACGGGTTTAGAAAATGGATGGATGTTGGCTTCTCTGTTAGATTTATCACCATAGCAACCATTTATTGTTTTGTTTCCTGGGGGTAACGAATAAGTCTATGCAATTTTTAGAAGTGATTTCATTGACAACAGAAGGTATTTGTTAACCAAGCTTACAGTTCATATGGTATTTCATATCGTTTTGTACAGCTTGAGTCAGCAATTCATGTAATACATTTTCACAAATGTCCAGGCAACAGATAAAACCACATTAACAAGTTCACCACAACAATGCTGTTTAAAATCTACAATTTATAATTACGACATTTTTTCCTAATTAGCTTCCCAACGATGCTTGAGGAGATAGGAGGCAATACATTTAAAAGCTTAAGAGGAATTTAAATGTCTAGCTGCTACCAACGGTTATTCTGCAAAATCTTTCATTAATCATTCATAAAAATTCAAAATGATGGCCTCTTACAGAGGTCAAAGGTCAACAAAATTTGGGTTGTGGCACATTTTGGAAATTTCGTGAGGATTCCACCAACAATAGTTCTCCTTTCCTGGATTGTGCAAAAATTGACAAATTTCACACTATGCCACAGAATGGCTTCCAAGTCGCAGGTCCTGTGGTCTGTGTCCTGAGGCTAAAACTTGAGTGAGTGAACATGGGTGTTTTTGTTTCATTAGTCGAGCTTAAAATATTTTGTAAAATCGATAAGAGATTTTGCCCAGTTTATTTTTTGGACAGTTTTGGCTGCTGTGACAGCATCATTATTTTAATTTAATTTTATTTTTTTGCGGGGAGGGGGTCATTCACTACACCCAAATTGCATTTTTATCGGGTACTAGGTGTGTTCAAATTTTGGTGAATTTTTCAGAATATGTGAAGGACAACATTTTTGCTCATATGCGCCATAAGAAAAAAAAAATTGCAAAAACAGTCCAGGCCGGTCACATGCAGGACTTAACATTGTAATGCTTGATTGAACCCATAGAGGGATCTGTGAGCATACTGAAGGTCTTTTTCTTAGGAAAAAAAGCCCTAAACTTGAAAAAAAAAGAAATGCCGCAGCTTCCTGCAGTTTCAGATCCTAGTTCAGCTTTAGAAAATGTTGCCATTATTACAGATGTGTATTATCATTGAAAATAAAAATGTGCTTAGTGTGCTTGAAATTGAACAGGAAGGAGCACATTAGCCTTGGCGCTGTGGGCCAGATACCAAATGTCATTAAACTCTGTTCTTAGATAAAAAAAACAAAACAAAAAAAAAAAAAAACAAAAAACATAAACTGCTTTTCCCTTCAGACGCAGATCCCTCTGGCTGATTAAAAAAAAAAAAAAAAAAAAACTCCATCAGGAAATTATTGATTGATTCAGTCAGGGCACCTGTGAACAGTTATTTCCCCAACTATAAAAATGTAGTTCCTGGACTGATGTTTATTTGGTTAATGCAGACTTGACGGTTGTCGTGATTAAATTATCTTACAGATAAACTTTATTCATTTCACTGGAGGAAACTCAACATTACCATAAGTGATATATTAGACAGAAGTTACACAAAATACTTTTAAAAAGCCATTGTGGAAAAAAAAAAAACATGCAGAACAACAATGGCTGTGCAAGGTTGCCAATTGAGGAGATGAACTTGTTCCTGTAGTGTTGAACAGTCTTTTAAGTGCGAGTAAAACTGATCTGCGATAGTGTTCCTTCCTGTACCAGTGTGTTGAGGTGATCTTTTGCCTCTCAGGGTCTCTATAGTGTGGTGCAGGGGCTGGGAGGTCGCTTGGCCTTTTGTCTGCCACCTCCTCAATAGCGTTTAGGTGCTAGCCCTGCACAAAACCAGCTTCCTTATCCAGCTTGTCGCTGTGGTCTGTGTAGAGAACTACTCATGCCTCAAGTCTTGAGGAGGGCACTGTTCACACCAAAGGACTTCCTGAGCAGATGAAGGGCACTTTTCCTGTACACTCCAGTTTCGCTTCCATCCTGGTGAATACCTAGGTACTTGAAGAAGTCCACTACTTTGATGTTAGAGTCCTGGAAGTTCAGAGGTGAATGGAAGATGGCTGAGGTTGATCACCATCTCTTTTGTTTCACTGGTGTCTGCCATCACTGGTGGGTACGAGCTGTCTTTTGGTCAAAAAGATTCAAACCTGTAAGGGCTACACAGGTGGGCCCCACAAGGTTTTAGGATTGCTCGGTGAGCTTGTAGGGCAAACATGTTCATGTATATTTTTCTACGGGAATGCTGGGAGTAGCACCCTCTGTGTGTGCAGCCTGACTGTTAGAACTGGGGCAGTTAGATAATCAGAGGGGAGTTTGTGTAGGCATTAGAGGATGACATTCTTTAGGGATTCCCGTGGGATAGTCGTCATCTTTGCCATTATTTACGGGGCAGGGACGAGGCGGAATCAAATTCTTACAGGAGTGGGACCCTACCAGTTCAGTCGCGAATGAAACGTCACTCAGGGAGTCTCTTGAGAGTGAACGACAAGCGCAGCTCCTTCCAATGAGCATTTTTTTAAAAAATTCCCCCTCTTGCTTTTTTCTCTTAAAGCCTCACATGATTGATCAATACATATATGCTTTTGCCTATGGTTTCAAAAACTTCATGATACTATTACCTCACGTATGACTATTGGTCTCACTTCTCTGTGACCCTCGACGGACCCGGTCAATCCAAAGACCTGCAGCACCCATACGGGTCCACCACTGTTTGGGTGCATGTGACTAAGGCTTAAAGTACAGGTGTGGTTGTGTGCACCAGCTGACAAAATCCATGAGGAGCGCTCTGTATTCAACACAAATCTCCCCAAACGGATGAGCAATTACAGGGACGTCGTCAGAGACCTTTTGTGGGGCAGAGCTGTTGGTAAGAAGTCAGAAGTACAAACCAAGTATTGGATTTTTAAAGAAAGAATAAAAAACAAACTCCAATTTATATTTGTTTTTGATTAAAAACTAACTTTTTGGAAGTAAAAACTCAATTTTCAAGTGAACAACTGATGCCATAAGTCTTATAGCTTGTTGAATTAGGAACTTCATGTGTTTGAGGTTTAATATTTCAGCTGTATCTATTATTTTTTTTAAAGAGTGTTTTCCAAAAAAATTAACCCATTTTATTCTGCAAAAATATGCTTATTATTGAGAATATGAAAAAAAAAGACCAAGAGTCTTGAGGGGTGTGTGTGCTGAAAGTTTTAGGAAGGGTTGACAATTGAGAGAAAAATAATTCCCACAATGCAACTTAGAGGATGAAGAGACAGAAAGAGAAAAAATAATTGTTGGGCACAATTAGAAGGCAGCTCAGATCCAGTTGGTCTGGAGACGTGAAGATGGTTGTGGACTCAGGTAAGTTTGACAGCGTGGGAAAGAGTTAAAGCTCACAGAAGCTGAAGTGCTGAGTCCAAACTTCCTGTTGAAAATTAAAGCTGCAGACCAACTTTCCAAAGGCACTTTGGGAATGCAAAGCAGCTGTGTGATGCCCTTCAGTCTCTCTCTATTGGAGTTCTGCAGTGAATCAAATGTATCAACTGAAATGTTCATTTCAAAATAATGGAATTGAATTATTTGCTGACCATCTAATGTAATAAACCCCAAAGTTGAGCTCCAAAACTTTGGAGAAAGATCCAAAACAACAAAATCAACTTTGTGATTCATATCAGATCTGCACAAATACAACAGTAAGGCCCTGTTGGATGTAACTTCATTTTTCAAATTAAAGTTAAACTGAAACACATGAGCAACACACATATCATGGTTTTTTCTTGTGATTTTAACAACTATTCATGTATCATATATTCTTAAAATTACAACTCCAATCCTTTGGTCTATTGTTTCATCTTCTATGACATAGTTTCTGCAGAGTGCCAGGAGTTCATCCGAAATTCGCCTCTTAGTTGTGAGTGGGACTGTTGGCGCAGAGTGAGCCCCACTCATTTCCCGTCATCCGTTTGTTTACACTCTCTTCTGCTAGTTTACAGTCCCTCACGACTCCAAGCTAATATTATTGGTACAACAAAATGACGAGCAATATTGGAGCTATCCAGCTGTGTCGTTTTGAGCCAGATGCCAGCTTGGACGAGGAAATGATGGATGGATCTATTTGTTTGCAAGTGAATGCATCAGAATGGAGTGGAGCAGAGAGGTTGTGGCCTGCCAGTTGTAGTTCGTACGCAACGGCTACAATCGGTTTCAAACAACAATTTTTTTTTTATCTGCTCCTGATTTACCAAATTTGAAAAAGGAAATATTCAGAAACACAGTTTTAATGCCGATGTTCTTTCTACATTTCCTTTATTATTAGAAATGAGAACATGTTAAAAACAAAACCAAAACACGTGTGTTTATAATGTGTCTACAAACACGTGACAGAGGGGCCAAACACGGAAAAACAAAAACTATGAGGGAATCAAAATAAACGTATTTAAATACTGGAGTAAAAACAGAATCAGACAGAATCAAAAAATCTGAACATCAAGGAGACAATAATGAATTAAAAATAAAGAAGTGTGTGTGTTTTTTTTTCCGCAATTGAATAGAAAATTGAGTTCTTGCAGCTTTTGTTTGAAATATTACTAGTTGTGCTTATTAAGAATTGATGTCATCCTCCAGCGATTTCTGAGACCGAAAATTTCTGCTGACGTTTGATTAATTTTGGAGGGTCCTGTACGAGACAGATGCTATTTATTTCATCTTCTAAAGTAACAAAGTTGTAGTTCTTTCCTGAATGTTAGCATTTAAAATATTTTGTTATTGTGTTCAGTCATCCTTTTATTAAACCTATTTGCTTTTACCTGCAGTTTTTACGTCTGCAACTCCCAAAACCGAATCCACGAACATCCACGAAATGTAATAAAATGTGAGCAAACGTGCACGGAGAGTCCTTCAGTAAGAGTCTGTGTTTGTCTCCCTGCTGCCCCACATAATGACAGTCAAACTGCTGTTTCTGCTTGACCGGCAACGACCCCATCATTGCTTCAGTCCCAGGTGATCAGACGAGCTGATGAACTGCCAAACTGAAGAACTGCAGTTAAAAGGGACGTGTGCCTGGAGAAGCAACAAATCTGAAGGTGCCGCTCTCTTTCCTTTTCCTTTTCTCAGAAGACCCTCTAAAGTGGTGTCTGATGAGCCTCCCATCACAAAAAGGGAATCAGAGTCATCAGTTTTCACAACTTCCAAAAGTGTAAAGCCAATTTCTTTATACAGGTTGTCTTAAAAATGTACCTGAAGATTAATTTCAGAGAAAGACGCTGACAGACTGTGACAGAAAACACATTAGTGACATGAAAACATTTAAATTAGATTTATAAAAGGTTTCTAATTTCTATAAGAGTATTTTTTTTTTGCCAAGAATGAAGTCCAAATTAATTGCAGGCAAGCTGATAATATTAACAATAATAGTTTCTGTCCTTCAAGATGGGGATTGTTTAAAATGTCTGTGGAGAAATGTTTGATGCCTTATCGAGTTTCACAGCTGAAAGTAATCCAGCGTGCTCTGATGGAAGAGCGCCTAAAACTGCACACCAAAGGAATGATGGGAAACTGGGAAAAAGAAAGGATGTTTAATTAACGGTTTTCATATTAACGACTGTGTTGTAGGACTATAATCTTAACTTCCAGATGAACTGTGGACTTTGAAAAGACACTGTTTTTCATTTTGAAACTCCTCATTTGCTCACATGAATCTGTTTTTTTAACTCATAGATGCAGACGTCTCCTGTGTTTTCTGTGATGTGTGAAGTGTACTCTCACAAGGACTGCTTTCTTTTGAAAAAAAAAAAAATCATTTCACCTTTTTCCCTTAATTTTACCACTGAGCAGGTCTGTGTGTGTGTGGAGTTTCTGAACATCTTATTGAGCGAGCTGACAGTGAGTTTTTAAAAGAGTGCTGCTTGCACAGGTCAGAGCTTGGTATTTCCACAAACACTCCTTGTCCTTTAGCTCATTTCGGGGTGTTTCTGCCTCTCGCAGACAGGTGCACGACCCTGAATCAACAAGCACGACAGAATGAGTTGGTCTCAGAGGAGCTTTTGCAGGTCTGCACACTGGGTGGCTTTAAAGCACTGAGGGCTAAAGTAAACACAGCTCCAAACAATGCATACAGAATTAAAATTCAGTTGTGGGCAAAGTAATTTAAGAAAAAAATAGTTATTGTGCCTTTGCTTTTTAAAACAAAAAAAACTATTCTAAAATGTGAGAATGGTGAGCTGAGTCTGTCAGCAATCTCAAACCTGACAAATCGGAGCTCCACTATCAGTTTTGTTTGTGTAAAAAAACACAATACTCCGATACTAAATCCATTCTTACCTTATGAGCTGGAGCTCCTGAATTGATGTTTTTTATGTGAATGATAAAAAAAAAAGATATGTATTGAAAAATCGATAGTACAATGGCTACAAAAAGGGAAAGTATATCCATTTAGGTAAAAGAATTGGACTGCATTGCACTGATGTCATTTAAGTTTGTAATTTCTGGGAAGGTTCCCCACTGTTTCAAGTTGTCTCCGTTTGATTCTGTTGAGACCACAAGCTTTACAAATGTCTATTTGCACAATCTGTTTGCATTGTAGCCCCACATTAAAGGGATTTGGGTGTGTCAGGAGAAAATTGCATCAACTTTTAAGACCAAATGGTTTTAATTGCAGTTTCCTTTGGGTTTTAGCGCGCTTGTGCGGTGATGATGTTTCTCCAGCACCTTTTTCCTTCACTCATACTAACACTGTTTATTAAGTGCAGCATGCCCACAGTGAGGAAATATGCTCCAACAAAGAAAGCCTGGGCTCTATTCTTCTGTGTGTTTTTCCATGCTTGACAGTATTTGCTTTAATTTATGGAGGGCCAGATGTTTTCTTTGCAATTTCTTGTGTAGATGCGGTGACACCAAGACAGCATGCAGTTTCCAGTGTGCAGTGTGTGTTTAAGTCTCTGTGCTCTGGGAAAATGGAACAGCTTTCAGTAAATAAACATTTGGCATCATTTCCAGAGTTAGCATGACAACAGAGTACCATGGAACTCATCTCCAATCACAGGGAAAACAGAGGCGCTGCGCATAAATCTGGACAGTACGTTTGTGTACACTTCCATTGATTAATAATTCATTCCCGTGTGCACAGATGGGATATGAGTTTATTTTGTTCTGATCTGCTCTCCGAACAAACCAGCGTGTGTGAGAGTGCTGCACAAAGATTTACAATTACAAATCTACTCAGGTGAAGGTCGACCAATCCGAGTGCCGCAGTGTTCTGACATCACAGCTGAGCGTGAAGAAGCTGAGAACATGAAGCTGGGCTGCTGTGTGTCCTGCATCACAAGCAGAAAAGAACTTTCATATGTATCTATAACAGATCTCTTTTCAAGTGTTAATCAAAGCATAAAAAATAGTTATTCATTTTGATGAAAAAAAAATGAATTAAGATCTTGTTCCTGCTTTACTTACGTTGCTCTTTATTTTCTAGAATTTACTATTAAGAAGCCTTTGGTTTCTGTTCCTATTTTTGAAGTCAGCACCAAATAGTGCAGTTCCTCAAATGACCACTGGAGCCCGGTTTCAAAATTTGGCAGGAGCTCATTCGAAATTGGCTTCTGAGTTGTGCTAGCTTACAGCCCTTCACAGCCCCCACCTAACAGTGCAACAAAAATGGCGAGCAATAGTTTTGAGCCAGATTCAGATTCATGCTATTTTTATAATCCTGAAATTCTGAACGCTTGTGGACAACTTTAATTTAATCCGAAGATTAGTATTTAAGCAACAAATGAGTGACCTTTTCTCTTTTTTTAGACATTTTCAAGCAAATCATTTTTAGAGGTTTGTTAAAGAAAAGGAAACAAATACGCTTAAAAATCCAAGGTTGTGTCTTAAAGATCATCAAAACAAAAGTGCATATTTTTTAATGTTTCAAACAAATGAATCTGACTTGTGAAAATCATCACATTGATAATGGTTTGCTGCCATAGTCTGGCAGAGGCTCCAGTCTGGTAGGTGATCTGACCCTTCACATCAGCTGCCATGTGATGTGGGGCTCACAGCAGTAATCAAAGAAGCTCGGCTCCTGTCAGCAGCAATGTAATAAAAAAGGGTTGGGTTTGAGCGTGTACAAACAGGGGGGAGAATGGATTTAAAGCCCGGTGTCAGGAGGCCACAGAGTGTCACCTTTATTGTCACAAACACCTCAGCTCGTCTTTCCTTTTTCCGTTGTTCCCATCATGCTGGAATCTTTGAAAGATGAGGAAATTCTGTCATCTGTTTCTGCTCGGTCAAAAACACGCAGCTGAGGGCTGAAAGCGACTTGATAACTGGGGTCTGAAGTCATTTCTGAGCACCAATTTTCTTCTATCTCTGTGAGCAGGTTACCTATAACCACCCTGTCAGCTTTTTGAAAAATTCTCTGCAGGGGATTGCTCACCATAAAGTGTGCATTAAAGAGATCTATCATAGACTCACATCATTGGCTCAGACTTGCACTGCTGTCCAATAATACAGTCTGCCTCGCCCAATTTCAAATGACAGACAGGAATATGAGGACAATGAAGACATGTCTGTGGCTCCTCCACATGCTTTGCTTACCCTTTTTCACAATGATAAAGGACCGTTTGGAATTTGTTCACATTAAATTGTGTTTTGTGTCTGTTATGTTTAGTTATTGCATTACAGCATTTCTTCCCATTTCTGTGTGTTTGGTTTCCTGAAAAGTGCCTGTGGCTGTGTAAAAGTAGGCAGACATACAGCAGACTAAAGAAACAGGAAAAGGTGGTTTATTTCTATGAAAACACACATTTGGACACTTTGAGTATCAGCGACAATGCCTTGGTGTCTAAACAACTAACAACTTAAAGGAAAATCATAACAAAAAAAACTGTTTTGACCGCAGAAAAAATGCTGATGTCCAGCAGTTTCAGAATCACCAGTCTGGGTTAAAACTTTACTGAACCAGCAATCAAATATAGATTTAAAAAAAAATCAACAACTTAAAAAAATGTTTTTGTAACTTGGTTCAAAAGTTGGCATTTTTCTTTTTCAAAAGACTTTTCGAGTTTAAACCTACTTTTGTGTTCTCTGTATTAAATACAAAGTCACCTTTTTTTAATCTGAACTTATTTTGTTTTAAGCAAATCAAACTTTATTTATAAAGCACTTTTCATAATAGCATGAAACAAGTTATCAATAAAAATGGCCTGTCCCCACTAGCAACCACCCTATTCACAGAGGACGCTACTACAGGATCCCCCAATCAAAGCAAAGGAGACCTGGGAGATCCCACAACAACCAATGAGGAGGCTTCATCACTGGTGTGAAGGATCCCAGTGTTTCTTTTTTATATTGCATTAATATTGCATATTATATCTTTTAATAGTAGCCCCAGTGTCTCTTCCAAAAATGTGGCAGCCAGCCACAGACGCAATGGTGATGGCTAGTTGGGTCATTTTGAGGGGCAATTGGTCACAAAATGCAGACAACACCAGATGAGCATTGCAAGACTGAAATGATGAGAAGTTTGTATTCTGTTCTGATTAGCAGTGGCCGTGAAGGTTTCTTTTCTCTGTGAAGCATCATCAATCTGTATCAAAAGGCGGCTTGCGACATTCTTGGGTACACTTAGATTCCACCCCAAAATGTGGCACATATTTCTCACCAGCATGTTCCACCACAAGAAATGTAGAAGCTAAGTCAGAGTGGCGTTTCTTGGTCATTATTACAGCGGATCACAATATCAAATCCGCCTCCTGGTCAGCAAGAAACCTCAGTTTATGACAAGTCATAATGACTAGTTTTCCTTTCTTACTGCTTGTAATTACTCACTGGAACAGCAGGGCACCGGAGCTGAGGTAAATGGGGGGCAAATGAGGGAATAAAACTCCTGTAGACTAGGGCTGTTAATGTTAACGTGTTAATGCACGTGAGTAATTTAAAAAAAATTTGTGCATGGATATTTATTAACACAAATTAATTACAGGTCAGAGGTGACCTTTTTCTGCTACAGGTCTTTGTTTTCTTGGAGTAATATTGCAGACAGTTCTGCTTATCTTACTGTTGATCACAAATGAGATTTCTAGGATATCTGAGTTAACATTTTACAATGTACAATAATCCATTGTTAACTCAGACAGTAAAAATAAAGGAACATTTTTCTTGCCTTTTTTGTTCAAAAGCTGCATATTGTGGTTTAGAATTTACTTAGTAAAACATTGTAATTAATGATTATTTCTTTGATCGATTGACACCACGACTATAGACACGTGTCATGTAAAGGGAGGTTTCTGGTTTGGTACCCAAAGAAACTAAATGGTGACCGTTTCTACATTTGTGACCATGCACCTTCATAATGCCACGTCTCTGATCAAATCTTTGAATAGTAAATGTTCACACTCTTCCTTTTGTCACGAATCGCGCTAAATAGCCCAATATTTTGCTTGTAGGAAGAGACATTCTTAATTTCTCTGTTTTGTTCTTTTCTATTCTATCCCCACCTTTTGTTTCAGAATTTAGGTACCAGGAAGGAACCCATGTTGCAGTTCCACCAAAGTCCACTGGGGGAAGGTTGCAAAAGCGAGTAATTTTCTGTTCTCCTCCATGTTAAAGACAATGTTATTGATCAAAGAGTTAAGTATTTGGAGACTGATTTCAATTATATGGTTATTGTTTTATTACTTTTCCATGAATCAATTGTGAAAGAGCAACTTATCTTCAGAAGAGAGGGGTTCTTCCCATGTTTGGTGTTGAAAGCGATTGTGGGCTCACAGGCTAATGTGGGCTAAAAGCAGCACAACAGTGATCCAAGGTCAAGCACTTCCTCTCTGCCTGTCTCTGCAAGTCGTAGGGAGATTTGTTAGGAAAAAGTGAGATGAAATGTCAAGAACAGACTGATTGCTTGGGAAAGGGAGATCCTAATTAACACTCCCTGGTGGAGATCTCCTGCTACCTCCCTCATGCAGCGCACCCGTATGAATCTTTCATCTCACCCTCCTTGCCTCGCCTCGGAGGACTCAGCTCCAATTGCAAAGCTGGCTAAAGGACAAACGAATACAACAAATGCAAAGGTCAAAAAATAAACAGTGTGGCTATGAATGGCAGACTCTCTCTCAGGGGTGCAGACTAACAGCAGAGCAGCTTCACAGAACGAAATCCTGGAGACAAAGAAGGAAATATTTTTGTCCAAAGAGCAAAATCAGGAGAAAATGAAGGTTACCTAGGTATTATTACTATGTAGTTAACACTGCAAGGAGTTTATTTAGAGAAGGATGCTCTCTCTTTTATAATTTAAAGAAATACTACATTTTGTGCTGAAAACAACAACAATAAATCCAGGTTTTAACAAAAAATGAAGCACTGCTTTTAAGGTCAAATTATTACTTTATAAATTAATATTAAGCGTGATAGGTAGTCTTCTTTGTTGTAGTTTTTTTTTTTTTTTTTTTTTTTTTAGGAAAACCGATTCTCCCAAGCCCACTTTCAAGTGGTAGGGGTGTGGACTTCCAACAAGCTCAGTCCTGACTGATCAGACAAGTTGCCAACCTGGACCAATCACAGCTCACTGAAGATTGCTGGTTCCAGCATGTTTAAAGTCCATCACCTAAAGAAATGCAACTGAATTGAGTTCATTTCGTTTGAACCGAATGTAAGCCATTCTCTATGGGTGACGTTTCATTCACTTGGTCCAATTCTTAAATGCAGTCAATGGTAAAACCTCTTTATGTTTGTTTAGGTCAAATAAAAAAAAAATGCATGTTTGAATTATTGCTGTTTTTTTGTTCAATAAAAAAAAAATCCTGGCCTTTAATTCATTAATTTAATTAATCCATTTTAATTGTAATTGTTTTTAACTCAATATTTGCTGTGAAAAAGCTTCATTTTGAGGTATTTTATTAATATGTATTACATTTTGGCACAGTAAAATATCAAAATACAGCTAAAAAATGGCTTTATGAAAATGTTCTATTATAACAGACTTCTTTCTTTATTTTTTTCATTAATCTGTCCTGCAGACCCGTTAGGACACATCTCTGCCCTTTTTTTCCCTCCATATTGTCATCTAGTGGAATCAAACCCTCATCTGTGTTCTTCTGCATTTACAGTTCTCCACACTCTAGTTGCCAGATCTTTGTGGTTTGCCGAATTGTTCCATCGTTCTTCATCGAGTCCATATTTCGGACTTAGCTGCACTCTCGACCACATCTATGCCCAAACCCGTCAACGGTCTTCAATCAAGTGCCATCACCAACCATCAATCAGAGTTCCCTCTCCGTCCACCCAGCATCTTCCCCATCAATGTATTTGTTTACCTCTGATGCAAATAACTGTTTTGACTACAAATCACGTCTCAAACAGACTTCCTACTTCTGGTTTGGAGTGTAAATCTTCCTCATCTCCATACCTACAAACCTGACCTCTACTTCCACTTTCAGTAGAGGTCCAATTTCTGTGTCATCCTAAACCAATCCTGAATACTTATTTCCTCGCCTGGTCTTGAGTTGTTTCTGGCTTTTCAAGACTACAAAAAAAGGGAAAACTTGAATGCTTATGCAACTAGAATCCATCGGTAGGCGGGCTGTGTGCAGGCAGAAACATTGAAGTGAGGAGTTTCAGCTCACACTGTGGTTTCACCGGAGAGAGTTCAAAAAGAGAGCAGGGAGGTTGGAAACGCAAAACTAAACCTGACCTAATCTTCTTCTTATGCTTTCCACTGCTCCCCTCAGGGGTCACCACAGGGAATCAGCCACTTCTATCTAACCCCGTCCTCTGTATCCTCCACACCCAATGCACCACGGAAAGGGATAGAAGTGGGAAAAGCAAATGAAACTACTGCTGCTGGGCTCCAGAGGAGAAAAGCCATTTTGGGAAACTATTCTAAAAAAAAAACTGTAATTTTGCAGTCGCCAAACCTAGAACTTCAGTTGACTTCCCGCGATAAAAAAAAAAAGAACATAAATACCCAAACTATAATTGGGGGCATCAGCAGAAGTATGTGGGCTGGTAGAAGTGACCTGTTTGAAAAAAAAAACACAAAAGAAACAAGATGAATCCTAAAACAGGAAATCATTCACTCTTCGTTTTCCTCATCTTTGCTGGCATCTGACTCCAAACTGTCCAGCTGGATAGCTCTAATATTGCTTGCCATATTAATGTTAGGTTGGGGGTGCGAGGGGTTAGCAGTAAGATAACAGGATTAATGTAAACAGGGAGCTCTCGGCAATGAACTTTCTAATAAACTACTTTCACTCTGCTTCTTGAAATTATGACCTAGAAAACAACACAGATTTTGGCTAAAAACGGCATAATCATATTTAAAAGACCATTGGAAGCTTTTCTAAAATAGATCAACAGATGATCAGAGGGGGTCTCTAAGCACCGATTGACTAAACGGAAACTATTGGAGATCCAGCTGCTGCCTAAATGTATATTTAGTGTCACTTTGCTCGTCTTGCAGCTGTGGTCTTGAAGGATCAGATGCAATGTTACCAGCAGTTTTGCCATGTATGGTTTGGAACAATCCCTCCTATCAGTATTCAACACATCCAGAGGTTTATAGATTGAAATTGTGCATAGGCTAAATGTTTTATTTTTCTTTGCCGCTGACTCTCAAAAATCTTTACACTAAACAGAAAGGATGTTTTTGAAAGAACCTTCACCTCTTCAAGGAAACAACGACGCCACCATTTATGTATCAAGTTCTGCCAGTTTGCATCTGCCTTATATTGATGCAAAAACAGTCATTGCTTTCCTGTTTCATGTTAGTGATATCTCTGCGTGCTACACTGATGTATTTGCATCTATTATTCATATAGCAGATGTAATATGTAACCATATGCATTTACTGTATCTATTCATCAAAGGCAAAGGTGACAAATGTGAGTATAAAGTTTTACCAGTTTAGCACAAAACTTTAGTAAATCAAGATCAGTGAGTTTATTTTTTTTCCCCTCAAGGCTGAACAACAAGCTTTATACAAAGATAGAAATTGTGATGAAAACCTAGTCTGCATAAAAACTAAATGTGTCCTGTCATGTACTGAACTTTTTATGTAAATGTAATTTTCTTGAGTAATTAAAAAAATCACTTTTACTCCATTACATTGGTACAAATGTGTATAAATCCATTTTGACTTGATTTGAAAACCAATTGTTTATTATTTAACAGATTATTTCCTGTTTATTTGACAGGGTCATTGCAAAAGCTTTTCTACATTTTCTTTATTGAAACATTTGGTTTAAATATTTGCCCAACATAATTCAAATAACCTAATTATGTAGACATTTGGGCTTAAAGCAAAATAAAACTTAAACTTGAACTTAAACATGTAAAACAAAAAAACCTGAAAAATCAGAAGGTGGAACTAACTGAAGCCGAAGCTCTTTAAATTTGAGGATGACTTGCAGCTGAGTTCATGTAAAACTTTTATCCTAAATATGAATAATACACAAAAAGAGAAAACAATATCGTTTGTTATCCTAAAAAAAGAAAAAAAAAAAAACACACCATCACCTCTGGGCTTTTGGGTGTGTTAACTACAAACACTTTAAAACTCGCATTCATTTTTTATACTGGTTCAACATAGTTAAATACATCCAAGTTAATGATTTTTCATCCTCTTTCAGTTGTTCCATTCAAAGCACAAGACATTTCAGAAGACACTGATTCAATATTCTGACTCACCATTTAAAAGGTGGAACCCACTATTTACTTGAGAAACAGACATTTATAAATGTACATTTTTTTATTAAAAAAAGGAAAATGAAAGGAAAAAATACCTTATTTAGTGATTTCTGACACAATTATCCTTCAAGAATAGCAAAAAGTCTTATACATACTTATTAGACATTGATTATCATGCAAAACTTCAACTATAAAAAATTTAGTCTAAAGACAAAAAAATATTTCTTTTTTTTTAAGGGGAAAGTGCAACAACAGGTGCAAAGTTACTGATGTTGATCTTCAGACCACTTTCAACGTTCTTTAAAAACATTATTTGTTATTTATCTTCATAATAAGTAATGAGCAGATTCCATTAAAATCAGGAAAAGTCACTTTTAGAGAGCAATAGCTAGGAATGATCATGTCAAGTGGCACTAGACCTTTAGGGGAAAGCACATTATCATAAAAAACAAGTAATTTTCTGGAACAGCTGTGTTTGTGCGTTCAGCACAAAAACAAAGACTTTATCAGTTGAATACAGAAACCTGTAAACGTGTTAAAAAGATTTACAGAGATTACTCCAAGCCTCTTGGAGATCTCTTCATGCTATTGGGAAAAGAAGTGCATTTTATGGACCAGCGACTGGAAAATTGATATACTTACATTTTTTATGTGTAAGAAAAGGAAACACAGCACTTGTATTTGTATTTGAAATCACATTACATCAAACACAAAGTTGTGCACAAATATATGTCTGCACAACCCTGCAAAAAAAAAAAAAAAAGATTGCAACATTTAGCTTTATGTTTAATTTGTCGGTTTTGAATATGACTTGAATACGAAATTTCC
This sequence comes from Oryzias celebensis, assembly GCA_014656515.1. NCBI lineage: Eukaryota > Metazoa > Chordata > Actinopteri > Beloniformes > Adrianichthyidae > Oryzias > Oryzias celebensis. The sequence goes on from BNCR01000003.1 coordinate 5,397,082, forward strand.
CTTTAACTTACTGTCAGAAATATGTAACAGGATTACAGGCATGTACATCGAGTCCCAAAACGTCAATATAACAAAGTGAGCATTTATTGAGGCTCATTTCTTAAACTAAAATAGAACTATAACTCTCTAGAATGTTATTGTTTCCATAGTAGGGACATTTTAGATAAATTTAGACGTGTGAAACACAAAACTAAATGTTGTATTTTCTGCATAGTCGTGCAACAAAGTAATTATTTTTGCACAATTTTGTCTTTATGCATATTTTTCTTTTGACAGATATCCCGTATGTACAGTTGGCAGAGTGTGAAAAAGGGAAGGTGTGGCATTGTAGTGGGAAGTGATTAGTGTGTGTTTAGAATGTCCACAGCCTGAAGAGTGAAACGGTTTCTGAGTCTGTTGGTCCTGAAACATCAGTTTACAGAGAAGCCTTCAGACTTGTGGGTTTCGCCGCCGTTTGAGGTCAGGGAAACGTTGGGATTTGGGAGGCTTCAGGGCAGATGGCAGCCTGATAAGGAGGCCTCTCCAGGGAAGGATCAGAACAGCCTCCTGTCAGGTTCAGAGATCAAAGATGCTCTGCAGTGGATGACGGTAACATCAGTTTTACTCCTGCTGCTTCATTAGCAGGTTTTACGGATTGGGTCTTCTAAGACTAAAAAACGTTCATTTATCTAAAATCAAACGTTTCATAAACAATAGAGTGGATTAAAACCTTTGACCTTAATTGATTGTGAAGACAAAGACTAATCAAATGCTAATCCTATTATCATCCTTTGAAGCTTTAATCGTACAAGGTAGTGGGATCTGATTCATTCCTTTCAGAACCTGCTGGTTCCTACTGCATGTCCGGTTGGGGCCTTTGACGAAAGCAATCGTGTATTAAAGAGATGGAGTCTTTCATTGCTGGGTATATTGAAGTGGGCCATGCAGATAAAGGTCAAGAGCTTCTGTGAAATCTACTGAGATGTCACAAAGTTATCCATCAAACCAGACGTGGATGTGGTTTGCATGGCTGATGAAGCAGCGCCAGCCTTCACGCGCATTGCAGGGCTTTATGTGTTGATGGATGGGAGATGATTTCTGTCTAAAGCATTTCACATCTGAATCCTCACCAGTGTTTTAACAGTCATGGATGTCTCAGAGAAGTGTCTCGGATCAAACACGGATCCTGCAGTCTCTTCTTTGGATGTGTTTTCACATGGCTGCACTTCTACAATATGAAAATAAAAGCTCGGTAAGTGAAGGAACCTAGAGAGGATCATGTTGATGGATAAGTTCCCCTGCACTCATGAAATAAACATGGTGGGAGCACAGCAGCGAGCAGACACAGCATTTTCTTTGACACCTGTGTGGACCAGTTTCCACACCTGTGCAAATCTTCCAGAGCTGCTTCTGTTAAGCTGAAATGGCTGAGCGTCCTCAGACGCCACTCATGGGCTCAATGTGCACTTTGGTCATCAGTTATTGCACTGTTATGCCAATGTGCTTCCTCCTCTGGTATATGCTTCGGTTCATGCATTTTTCAGAACACAAAAAGGTTTATGTCAAAAAACAAATAAATGAAATTGTGCATTTTCTATCTGCAAGAAAAACAGAAGAAAACCAAGCAGCACCTTATGCTTAGCTCTCTCTTGTCTTTTTCGATAAGACACTGATCACACAAGATCTAATAATATTCTTCTCTTTGTATCTGCTCACAGAGTCAACTGAGGATAAAAGCAAAAAAATCAGTGGAGGCCAATTTTTACTGTGGTTCTTCCTTAAGTTGGGAGCTCCCAGTTTTCTCTATGTCTGTGTTCATTTGTCTCAGCCAGATAGCGTCTCCATTTGGGACTAACTGCAGATGTAGTTATTTTGGCCTCACACAGTGCAGTTGGATGTGGTGTACTTGGTGTTCTCAGATTAGGAGAGCTCGACTGGTGAAATTGCTAATAGTAACAGCAGACAAGCTTAACAAAAGTAAGAAGACGAAGACTCCCCCTTTTTTCTCACATACAGTCAATTAATCCATGTTACGCTAAACCACATTTGCAGCTGCCTCCCAATGAAACCCCGTGGTGAGGTCTAAGAAAAAGTCCACTCAGATACTATAATAAAGAAAAATGTTAGAATTTTCTAAAGTTGTATTGTAAAAAAAGAAAAGCACTTTCTGACTGATCTCGTTAACCCCAGAGCTTTAACTCCAATGATGACATTGTTAATGACATTTTAATGGCATTGTAAAACTGTATCCAGTGGTCTTTGAAGTATGATTATGCTGTTTTTGTTTAGCTCAAATTCAAAAAACCTGTGTCGCTTAAGACCTATTTTTTGCAGTGACAGGAACTTCTGCTTTGTGGGAGCGACAGTCGCCAGTGCAAATTGATAAAATCAAATAATTTCATTCGGGCACAATCTCAAGATACTTTTTAGGCAAAAATTAGTTTACGATTATTTTTCACAATTTCAAATGTCATGTGTAAACGAGGACTATGTTGAATCTATGGAGTCCCACCTTGCAGCTCAAAGGACTTAAGTACCTGCGGCTAACATTTTGGTCTCAAATCCCACAGAGCGCTTCGACAGATCTTTGGCAGATTCAATTCCTTGATGGTTTTGTGATCAAAAGGAGGTCAAACATTATCAGGCAGAAGGTCACAATCTGAAGTGTCTTTTTCTTTTGTTTTTATTCCAACTGCTCAGCTACTGTTGACAGAGGTGACTACTTTTGTTCATTGATTCGCTTTCTGACAGCACATATCGTTAGCCATCTGTTTAAAAAAGTCAGAATCAATTTGATTGTATGGGTAACCTGCTCTTCTTCCCATGAAGAGGAGAAGTGATAGTTTGCAGTTCTCCTTTTTTCTTTGTCTATTTTAAGAAAAGTCTGGACTCTGTCTTCACCTTCTGCCACAGCTCCATGCTTGTCAGCAGTCATATTGTCTGAGTCTTTTCTAATTTGCTTCTCACTCACTGGCCAGAGCCAGTCTTTCAGCAGGCTGATGGTAATGCTTAATGGCATCATAAAGTCTTGTCTGGCCTGGCAGCTCCTGGGGAAGACAGTCAAGTAAACAGCTAAAAGTCAATGTTGGCCTGAAGCATTCTGGGTACACAGATCTCATTAATCTAAAAACAACTCTTTCAGAAATGACAGAAAAGAGCCACTGGGTAGAAGAGATGTCTAATAGGTTTTTTATTCTTTTGATAAATGCTATCGTTTTTAATTTATGAAAAATTATTTCTGCAAGGACTCCACTCCACCCACAGATTTTCATATTCTCTACCTGTCTTCTCTTCTAAAGTCAATAAAGTCAACTTGACGTAATAAACAAACAAACAAAAGGAGCTGTAGATGTTTGCCAGAAAACACCTCAGACCTGCTGGGAGTCAAAATAACTTTTCTTTACCGAGGCTTAGAAGAAACGCTTCACTCGATGTAAAACCAAACATGGGTTGAGATTAAAGAAAGAAAAGAAAGATGAGAAGAAACAGCACTGCAGATTCTTAACAGCACTCCCCAGTGAGGGATGAAACTGCAGCAGGGAGAGGAGAAACAGCATTGTAAGACCATAAAACACAGTCTGCATTTCAAACACTCCAAAGGCTCCGTTTCCGGTCTGCAAACATTTCCCTTTGTGCTGTTCCTGTAAACGCTCATTGCAGCCGACAGATAAGCCAGCGTCTTTTTATTTGAGGACACTTGCAACCTCATGGAGACATTTGTTATCACGGCTACAGCATGTTCTTGGTGTTTACTTCATTGTGTGCCAACGTTTCGCTCAAAGGGCTTGTCCACTTCTTTCTGCACCTGGTAATTTCCAACATTTCATAAAGTGACACTCTCCATTACAGTTAACAGGTTTACACTTGATCTTTTTTCAGGTAAACATAGCTAGTTGGAAAAGTGGGGTCTGCTGCAGCATTTTATGGGAGAAAAAAAAATCACATTTCTCTGGTTGTAGATCTGCTGTTTTTATTTCATAAAAAGCTAAATCTGCGATATTCCAGAAACATGCTCTATCATTTTCAGTGGATAGCCCTGAGGAACTGTGTGTCAAACTTTGGAATTTAAGTAGAGCACATCTACATGAAGAAACTTACATCACTGAGATGAAAGTGACGTTAGTCTAAGGGGACACCTTTGACCATGATGTCGCATTCATGAGTGTTATGAAAGAGTGTCACTGGCTTTCTACTCCATCCATCCATCCATCCATCCATCCTGCAAACCCACTTCATGCCTTATGTAGTAACAGAGCTGCTGGAGCCTATCCCAGCTACTGCTGAGCTGGTTGCCAGCTGGTCGTTGGGCTGGGTGTCTACTGTTGGTCATAACTTCAATGGGAACTTCTAAAACGTCTAGGTGTGTAGCAATTATTCAACTTAATTGATTTCTATTCCCATGATCCAACCAGATTCATCCGTCTAAGGCAAGTTGTTCATTATATTGCCCTTCATCATAAAGAAATCATTTTAAAATGAAATAATTTTTGAAATAATATTTGATGATATCCAATTGAACTGAATTGTTGTTAAAATGAATCCTTAATCCACTTAAAATGTCTCAATTTTTTATGAGGTGTTTTTCATTCCCCCATGTTAATCAAAGAGACCCTGCAAGCTGTTTTATATAATATTAAAACTGTTGCACAATATGTGTAGATATGCATTCTCAAGGGGAAATAACAGCTTTCTTATTCCTAGTTTACCCCCTGAGCTTCAAGAGAACATTGCTGTCATCTTACAGGTTACATCTTAAACAAATTGTTCGGCGTATGCAACTTTAAGCACAGAAAAGATCTGTTTTAGGAAATATTGAAAATAAATGTAACAAGTCTTGGATTTTTTCAGTGCAGTATCTTGTTATATAATTAATTAACAAAAGTCTGTAACTGTAAAACAGTTTTTGCCATGCCTCTAAAGATATGGCTTTACTTTGTTGTATTTATTTATTAAGTTCCAAATACGGATGTTAGAAAATATATCACTTTATTGAGCCAAAAAAGCCACAGTGGAGAAGTAAAACATTTTATTTAAAATTCATGGCTGTCTTAAAAGTAACACCTTGATATATCAAGATGCTTAATAGTTATGGTTTTAGCAATTATTTACATTAGAGTCTTTTGCCTAAGTTGAAGTAAAAAAAAACCCACCATAACATTTGCTGGACAGGACAAAAAAACCCAAAACAAAGCAAAAAACGAGATAAGTGAAATCTGCAAAGTAGGATTTTTGATGTTTTAGGCTGTAAAACTCCTCATTAAACAGTTTATAAATTTTTCTCTCTTGCTTAAACTCCTAAAGTTACAGCCTTCATAGAAAAAAAACAAGTCAATTATTATAGAATGAAAACAAAGATCTGATCCGTTTTTGATTTTTCTTGATTTTGCCAAAATGATTACATCGTTTACAGGAGACACGGCGTGGAGGAGATTGATTGACAAGGTCTGCAGTCAATGGTACACAAAACAAGCATTCTGTAAAAAAATCATTCAAAATGACACCGAAAAACAACCTCAAACTGACTACAAAGAGTAAACTGCAATAAAGCGACTGGACACTGCATAGCAGATATACTAGGTTGTAGTGGATGCAGTTTATTAATCCTTAATGCTGATTTTTCAGGCTGCCTCACAAACAAAAATCTGTGTGTAGCTTTATGAATGACTGTCATACTGGTGATATAACAAAAACATTACATGGAGGGTTTTGTAAAATTACATCAGGAAAATTGTGCATTAACCCAAACACACTTTATATTGTAATAGAGGTGGCATCATAAACGAGTTTCACCTTTAGTTCCAGAGCACAACAATTCCCTTTCTGATTGTTTAGAAATCTTCTGTGTATCTCTGTATGAAAATACTATAGAACAAAAATCAAAAAAGAGTAGATTTTAATAAAAACTAACTTAATGAAAAAGGTGAGTAAAGGTTGAAATGATAATTATGAGCCTCAAACATCATTATCTGGCCAATTTATTAACTTTAATGCAACTATTGATGTGGCAAAGTCTAAAGCTAAATTGAAACAAGAAAATATCTTTGGTGGAACACAATAAAAGTAAGACAAATATTTCCAATTTCCTTAATATAAATATATTTCTGAGCAACACTTTTCATGAAGCTGACAGCTAAATGCCTGCGGTAAATGTTCCATTAAGGTGATAATAGGTTTCTTTTTAAAGCAGCTGCTTTCACACACACACACACATTTTCTCCTCCACCTGGAGCATCATGTTTCTGATGTCTGTGAATCCATTGTGTTTGCAAAAGTATATTTTATTTAGTTTAATACTCTCACTGGATATAACCTTGTATGCTCCTTTAAAGCTACTACAGCATTTTGAACTGAGAGCTTACTTGACAGCTTTAAAATGCTTATATTTCAGTTCTTTAAAAAAACAAACACCATGAAACAGCATTTCTGAGTAGAAAACAAGCAAAGAAGAACACAGTATAACAATGGTCGGGTAGTTTCACAGAATGTACTTAAAACTGGTTTGTAATTCACTTAATTATTGACTATCTTTGCCTCTTGAGAGCATCAGTGCTCACACCTGAATCTGTTTATCCATACTGGGAAGGTCAATTGTATTTCAGTTGGACTTATTGAAAAACTTCAAGCCGAAACTTGACTCCCTCGCCTCTGCCTCACCTTCACTGTGAATATTCAGTCATTCTTGTGAGTTTGGTGGAAAAACGGCATTTGCACATGGTCAGTCAGCATGTCACTGAGTACGTGTCGTACTGCTGGATCGGTTAGCGGGCAATCCCTCCGGTCTGGTCTGATGGTCTTCTGACACTATCTGCTCTCCTGCAGTCAGCCTAGCGCACGACACGGCCAGAAAATCAACCAGGACAGAGTTCTTTGCCCACAGATGATATCTCCCTGCTGCTGCCGTCTTTTGCTGCTGTAGTATTCAGTAGCTGCTATTGAACACCTCATCCCATTCATTCACAGCCCATGAGGATAAGAGGCAGACAGACTGTGTGCCACATGCATGTGAAAGCAGATGAACAGCAGATTTATCTAAAAATGCTCTGAAAGTGCTGAGAGAGGCGTCTGTTCTAGTTATATCATCCTGCTCATTATTCCATATAGACAAAACTGGAGAAAAAGCACGAATGTGGCATAAGTAAAAGAGTAATCTGGCCAAATGCATGTTACCATTTATATAATATTAAGCCATTAGAGATGTTTAATCATGCCACTGTTTTAATGTTTACTTATGAAGTTAAGCATGGAAGGAACAACGTATGAGACAGAGTATTCATTAATTCCTCTTAGTATAAACTATGTTGTGGTCTACACTGTCTGACTAATTATTAACAAAATGCGGCTCTATGTAATAAGCTGATTTGCTGTGGTGACCCCTGAGATGCTCTGGTAATGACTTATAAACCAGCAGCTTCATTTTGAAATCCGTCCACCCCCCTCCAGAACCCACTGCATCCCTTTCAGGGTCACAGGGTCGCTGGAGCCAACCCAGCTACTGTCGGGTAAAGGTGGGGTACACCGTGAACAGGTCACCAGTCTGTGACAGGGCCACACGATAACAACAAAACCTCACAACCAGCGCCAATTATAAATAACCTGTGCAGTATGTTTTTGGACTGCAGGAGGAAACCGGAACACCTGGAGAAAACCCACGCATGCACAGGGAGAACATGCAAGCTCCACACAGAATGATCACAGTGAGGATTCGAACCAGGATCTCCTCGCTTTGAGGCAAGACTGGTAACCACTGCGTCACAGCACAACCCTACTTTGAGATAAATTCTGTATTTAACTGGCAGTCAATGTCAAGACTTATACAAGCAGGACAAGTGATCTGTTCGCTGGGTTTTAAATACATCTCTGGCAGTAATGTTCTAACAGAACAGACAGAAGTCTGTCACAGCAGTTCTGGAGTTGAAGGTGTGAATCTCTTTTTTTAACTTTTTGAATCATCAGACTTTTGCTTTTTTTCATTTAAAATGGTAAAAGGCTGATGTGAGCGCTGAAACTCCGGTCTGAGTGTAATACAACACCGAGGTTTCTATCTTTACGGTATCTTTCTGTCCATAAATGAGCTCTTTCAGGTCTTTACTTTCTTGCTTCCATAAACCATAAATTGTCCTTTTATTATTTTTACTAAAGGAGGTTCGGCTGAACAGGACTTTAGTTGCTCCATATGCAGCATCAGAGTGTAAGGGACAAAAGTAATATTGTGACAAATCTACAAAAAGACAACTGTCAAAACCAAGAAAAATTAAGTGTAGAAAGTCTGACCCAAAAATGTACTGATTGAACAACAGAATTCCATGACTACAACTGTGAGGCACTCCACCAGTCATAATGACAATAAGATCTTGAATTATCAATGGGAACTTTTACTACTGCTGCTCTGCAGAAACTATGTCCTAAAAAACAACACCGGTTTTGGATTCTGGCTAAAAACAGCATAAACATCATTAAAATATTTCAGAGACCACTTACTTTTAAAACATATCAAAAGAGGATCAGAGAGGGTCTTTGAGGCTTCATTCGGCTGAAGCAGCACTAAAAAAATGAATTTACTGATTCAGCTTAAACCTACAGAGACTGTGCAGGTCAAAATAATTGTTAATTTCAATAAAAACTCTATTTCAATTATACATTTTCCCAGACAAATGGTTATTTTATTCATGTGGTTAACTGACTTGGTGTTCTGACACTGTGGATTTTTTCTATTTAGGAAGGAGGAAAACCGAGGAAATAAAAGAAAAAACATTAGATTAGAAGTCTTGATAAAAAAAAAAAATTAGGTTTAAACCACATGTCACGATAACTGTGTATGGATATAAACAGCTAATGAAAAAAATACACAAATAAAACAAAAGAAAAACATGATCCAGCCTTTGCAGGTGATCAGCAGGAGCCTTTCAACTGCTGTCAGAGCCTCAGAACTCCATCAGTCCTTTTCCTCGGCTCATTTTTTTCTGAATTATTTCAGAATTTTCAAACTGCATTTGTTGATTTTTCCTGGCAATTCTTGAAGCTCAGTTTATCATTCAGGGAGGCCTCGAGGAAACTAAAGCTCTGAACATTTCAATAATCGAGCAGTAGGAGCAGAAAATACTGCAAACACATTTCAAACACTCAGACAAATTCATCAGATGTCGTTTGCTAAATTTTGCTCTTTTGGTTTATTTGTTTTTCTGGCCTCCCTGACCCTGTCAGTCTCCTCTCTGCCGACCCTTCCTTTCAAACACATGTAAACTGTCGATCTCATCTCCAGCAACACTCATCTCTTTTCACGCCGACATGTTTATTCATGGCACGACTCGTTTTGTGGCACATCAGGAGCTTTGCTGCAAGGAAAAGTGGCAGGCTGCTGTGAATTTCCAGTCTGACAACATGTCAAAGGAGAAGAAACACAAAGGAATCATAAACGTCCACATTCAGCCGCTGCACAGCTTATGTGAAATGACCACTGCAGGCATTAAACTCCAGCCGGGTGTACATACTAATCATCTCATCCAGGTGAAAGCTTGAGTGCTGCACATTTCAAAGACAAAATAAAAACATGTCCTCCAAAGACGCTGCTGATCAAAGGGCAGCAAAAGCAGCCGTGTCACATCCTTCTGACACATATGGAGGAGCCAGGGACTCTGCTGCCGGTGGGACTCCACCTCCTCTGCATCTTAAAGCTGTGAAATCCTGCCAACACGGGGCAGAGCAGATCCAACGTGCAGAAAGAGACATCATACTGTAAGAGTCAGTCTGTTTAGAGCTCCGCTTTTTAAGGTTGATCCTGAGCTGGAGAAGAAGCATAGCTGTGGTTCGCCATCTCTAAGGTTAGACATGTTGAATAAGTAATGTGGGGTAAGCAACACCAGCGTGGCCAGGGAGAGCGCTCCATTGCTCGATACATAATTTACTGTGGAAACGGATGCTTTTACCTCTCCAAGAGGCTCTTAGATTGTTGCACTTTTCATTAAATATCAAGAGAAAGTTTCTATTTTCTAACAAAGTCAAAATTTAGTAGTTAAGTGTAACTTAAGACAAAAAAGGGGCAGCTAAGGATAAAAAGATAAGGAGTCTGTGGCTTTGAGGTCGACGCTGTGCCGTGATGCTGAGGGATTTACATTTATGTTACAGGGTCTGAGGGGCAAACTAGGTGAAGTATTTGTCATGTAAAGTCCCAGTAAACCCAACATGCACATCTGCATATCATCAGGTGTAGCAGGATCACAAACAAGCACGTAAACGCACATTTCACAAACAGAAATATGAATAAATATTCAAGCATGAGGTGAAAATGAACAGAAAATCCAACTGACCAACATGTGTCATCAAAGCTGCTCAAATAGGAAGAGGCGTCTTCAGGAATCATCATGTTTCAGGCTCCTCAAGTTAATTTGGTTCTAATCTTTTCATGCATGTTCAAAATCTCAGATTCAATTGCTTTTAAAGGTCACAGGCCTGGGTGACCTGTATATTCAAGGATCTAAAAGCACTAAATATGATAAAAATTTTCGGTTTTTTTTAGCATTTAAAAAATATTTTGATCATTTTCAAGGATCACTCCAAAGAAAATTATGTTTTTGGTGTTTTACCATGCTCTTGTAGCAAGAAAGTTGATATTAAAACTTAGTTTCTTAGTATTATTATTTAAATCATTGTGAATCAGGAGCAGACAATAAATTTTGTTTGAAATTGACTTTATAAAAATAGAGTTTGAAAAGGCAAATTGGCAGGCCACATGCTTCCTGCTCCGCTTCATTCAAATAAGGCTACATAAAGACAAAACAAATCCGTTAATGTTTTTGTTTTCCTCATCTGAGCTGGCATCTGGCTCAAAACTGTAGGGCTGGATAGCTTTGATATTGTGTTGCTCGCTATATTTGGTGCACCACGAATGTTAGCTTGCATTATGAGGGACTGTAAACTAGCTGGAAAGAGTGTAAACAAATGACACAGGTATTGTGACTTAAAATGGCATCATCGCAATTAAAAGACCACTGGGAACACTTTGAAAATAAATCAAAAGTTGATCTGAGTGGGAATTTTATATGTATATATAAGGGGAAAACCTAACACAGATTATAAATTGCTGACCTGTAAGCTACAAGTGAGACATTTCATCTTGCATGCCGCTGCAAAGCCCAGAGGCCGCTGGAGAGTCGCCTCAAAACTGTGTGAATCTCTGCTCCCTCATGAGAAAGAAATGCTCCGTCAGACTTTGAGCAATTTTTAGCATAAGACGGGTGTGGTGTTGCTGCGGGGATTTAGTTTGAAACATCATGTCGTTCACGCTGTGTGAGCAACCAGTCAGCAGGTTTTCAGCTGAGTAAATTCAACCCAGATACTGAATATGAATCTGAGCCAGGCACCAGTGAAATGCAGGAGCTCAGAGTGGAGTGTGGGGCTTCAGCAGAGTTTCAATTTGTGATGAAAGATGGGAGATATGTTTTTGCATCCGTTTTTTTGTTGTTGTTGGAGCCCTGTGGATCATTCTGTTAACTGATGGATGCAATTATAGGAACACAAGCACACAGTCAGTAAAAGGAAATGCTAACTAAATCATCAGAAAGATAATTTTAAGTATCAATTCTAAAATATTCTGAAAAATAATAGAATTCATATTTTTTCATGCTGTCATGCAATTCATTTTTTGTGCCATCAATTAATTACTTAATTACTTTACGAATTATTCCTATTATAACAGACTTTCAAACCTTAACTTTTATACCAACATGGGAGATTTGTTTCCAAACTCCAACAAAAAAAAAAAAAAAATAGGAAAACAAAAACAAAACATCAGGTCCAGACTGCCCTAATTTAAGACATAAAAAGTAGCTTTCCAAAAAATATTTATATTCATATATTTCCATTGTAATATTTAATTGACATATGTTTTATAGCACATATGTCAACGTACATTATGCTGCAGTTACCATCTGATGCGATCATTCCTCCGCGTACCCCATGAATCTATGATAACAAACCTCGTCAGGGTTTGTCCCTTACAAAATAGTTAATGGTTGTAGCGACAGCATTGTTAGACCTGTTATTAGCTGGCTATAAATAAAAGGTTCATGCAAGATATATATATATATATATATATATATATATATATATATATATAGATATAGATATAGATATAGATATAGATATATATGAGAACACGGCAATAGTTATAGATTAAAAATAAAATTAATGTGATAAAAAAAAATTCTGTAATCAACTCAATCATTTGACACTCCTAATATTTTTAGAAGGAACTGAATTTAAGGCAGCAGGATTACACTGGAAAAGTAAAAATCCCTAAAACCGTCCAGGGTTGGGCATTCACTGATCATCCATAAAGCACCGTCAGATTCCCACTTCACTGTTTATATCTCACGCCAGTCCTGGACCGCAAGGACCAGATTGTTTTTGAAAATCTTTGCAGCCACTTTGTGATCTTCACAAAATTTTAGACACACACCACTGTTTCAAGTCTACAACCACAACCTTATTTGCCCTTTGACCTCAGGAAAAGGCCACCTTGAATTAAAAAAATCAAATGTGCTTTGATACTTTCTACAAATAAAACTCGCTCTAGGTATTTCAATATTACCTCAAAATTCCTCAAGCATGATTGAGAAGCTACTTGTGAAAAAATGTTGGATTTTAAGTTTGTAGATTTTAAATGGTGCTGATGTGGCGAGCTCACAAAAGTGTCATCTTCTGGTTGCTTGCAAATGTTTTTAATGGAATATTGTGAAAATCTATTACATGAATCCTTTGCGCAACATGAAGAAAACTATATTATATCCAATATAATTATATTAGGAATGTGGTTAACACAAAACCTCAGCTGCCAGGAAATCCAAAAGTTTACTTTTGCAAATTATTCTAAAGATTATCCAGACTTGTTTGTCACCCCTAGGCAACCAAAAAACAGTGACCACCTTTTTGAAAAGTTCTATCTTCAAGAATTTGTCTCATGCAACTCTGACCAGGGTGGCATGGACGGAGGTGGAGAGTGAGGTGCGTTTCAGCTACTTAGCCAACAAACCAATCTAACATCTGCAACATTTTCTTGGGTTTTTAACCGTTTGTAGACAACGATATTTTGGCAATAACTTCAAATAAAGAAATGAAAAGCTGCAGGTTGTGAGGCCAAAGTGATGCGTCTGCTCCCTCAGGTGTGCAGAATGTAAGCCTGAAACAGGCAAAAGGCTTTTTATGTAGCCAGGCCGTTTGAGCTTAATGGACTCAGTCTTGAGCTGCATCAATAAAAGTGTGTCTAAAAGCCTGGGATACATGTAAAAATGGGATTCTTTAACTGTAATGTGAGCCTACACTTGACCCTTAAAGCCATTAAGAGTGGCACTCAGTCATCTCAGCTTCTCCTCTTTTACCAGTTCAAGCCGACAAAGTCTTTACTTAACCTGCTGGGTGAAAGTGCTTCTGCGTTCAGCTTCGGTCATTGTATGGACAGCCTTCACATTTAATGATCTAGTTGTACCGACTTGAAATAGCAACCTATTTTGTTTAGTTTGAGCTGCTTTGTGTGCAAAACTGGAAAATACTGAGGAAAAATCTTCCATTTTGACACAGACTTTAAACGAAAACAACTCAAGAGAAAACTGGACTTTAGTGTGGGTTCACCCATTTAAAAATGTGATCTAATATAAAAGAGCAGTTTAAAGTCAAAGAAAGTACATACTAGCTACATTTTTTGTAAAATGAATTGTGAATATAAAAAGCATAGAAATTATAGTTGGTACTAAATGTAATTTTTTTTTTTTAACTTCCAATTCAATGTGGCAGCCTCTACCCAAGGTCAAAGGTCAGTGAACCTTCTGTGGTGGTTGTAGAATGAAGCTGGTGGCATGAGTGTTTAATTTTGTAAAAATCGGACGAACAAAACTGTCATTTTCCCATATTGTGGAAAAACACCAAATCTTAGGTTTTGCCATAAAATGCCACCAAGCAGAAGGTCATGCAGCCATCCAATAATAATCGTAAAGGTTCTCTTGAACATCCCTGACACGTGTGTTTTGGTTTCTTTTGTAGAATTCAAAACATTTTTTTGGCTCCATAAGTAATTTTTGGCCAATTCTTTTTTTTTTTACGGTTTCGCTCGCCGTGATGTCATTGTGTGTGCGTCATTGGGTGTCGAATTTTGACTCAAAGGCACAGAAATGTTTACAACTGTGAAAACAATATGGTGCTTGCAGTCAAGAATTGCTGCTGTGGGCCAGAATAAAATATGACACAACTACACCACCTAAACGCCAACAGAACAAAAACTGCTGTCAGCCATCCCAAAAGAAACCAGAAACTTCTACCATGACTGCATAAGACTAGGACCGCAAATGTGTCACCAACAAGTGAGGCCATGGACTTAAATACACTGGAACTAATTAAGTGAAACAGAACCAGTTGGGGTGATTACAAACCCAAACCTGCTGTGATCACAACAATGTGGAGAACAGGAAGCTCATCTGTAAATATAAAATAATCTCAACATGAGGATGATTTTTAAAAAAAAACCAATATCAATCAAATAAAATGGAAACCCTAGATCCTGACTGATTGTCCTTTTTGCCGTTAGATTTTCCAGGCCTGTGATAATCACCACTGACAGGTGAAGTGAATAACACTGATCATTCCTGCCCCTGCTAGTGGGATGCTCAATATATTGGACAGCAATTGAACTTTGTGTCCTCAAAGTTGATGTAAAAAGGAGGGAAAAAAGGTAAAAAAGTAAGAAATTAAAACTTTAAAAAGTTGATTCCTAACAGCTTTACTCAGGAGTTAAAGTGTCTTCTGAAAACAGGTTTTTCTAACATTACAGGACTAGAACAGATGGTCATAATGTCAACTGTTTGAACAAAAGGATGTTCAATAGAAGAACAAGACTTCATATGCAGTTTTTTTTTGTGTTAAACAGCTGATAACAAAAGACTTTCCCCACATTGATCAGTCGGCGGTCATGGCTTCCATGTAAATTCTGTTTTCAAATTCTCGTCAAACATTTACATTTCTTTAGTTCTTACGCAACTTCAGTGTTTCAAGTGTTTCAAGTATCTGATTCTTCAAGGTTAATTCTGCCTTTCAAAGTTTTTCTTTGATCGCTGTAAAACCGATGAGAAACAGATGAAAGCTGGGGAGCCATCAGGGGGCTGCGCAGCGTAATAAAACGGAGATGGAGTAACCTGAAGGGAATTTAATATAAAGTCTTGCAGGCAACATTACACTTTCTTTATTGTCTATCACTTTCTATACTGCTTTGATATGAGGAACTCGTTCATTCAGAAGAAACCCACCTTTTCTCTGCACTAAAGAAAGATTTCTGGTTCCTGTTAAATAAGATTATCGTCATTCATACATTTTTATGTTTGCATCCCTTTGTTCAAGGTTGCTGAGGGTTATAACTTCACTTTTCCCAACCAAAGATACTTTTTTAATAAACAAATCCTAAAAACTATATGATATGGTAGCAGGTAGTGGGATTTGACAAATGTCAGGCAGAATTTCCAAACTGTTGCATGTCATTTGAGCTTGTCTTAAGAATCAGGATTTCTTGCGACTTTCATTATTCATTAGATTCGCTCCCAACATCCCACTCACTATAAACCCTTGTGCCCTGTGTTCTTCTTGTGCATACTAATAGGCTGCACAGCAGGTTAAACTGCTACAGACGATTTCTTTTAAACTAAAGACATGGATTTACAAGAAGTTTACTGTATATCTTAAAATAGTAGCCCCAGCGTTTTATTTTTTTTTTAAATGACAGCTGGCTGCGTTTTTTAGAGAGAGGCCTCCATCGGAGACCGGGTTTTGTTCCATCACAGACAGATGCGATGGCCAATGGGTTCTTTTTGTTGTGAAATCCGGTCACAAAATGCAGACAACTACATCAGGGGACCCTTTCAGGACTTATTGAAATGATGACAACATTGCATTTTGTTCTGATTAGATATCACCCATCTGCTTACGCCATTCTCAGATAAATTTAAGATCAATCCCGGAATATGGTACAGATTCCTCACCAGAATGTTCTTTGGTGTATGCCACCACACAACATTTTAACACTAAATCTTGTCCGTCGCTACACAACCAGCATTTCCATGGCTGGGGGAAGATGGGCGGATCTTAAAGGAGCCCGGCCACTATTAGAGGCTGGCATCCAACAGTGACGAACACCTGGTGGCTATTGGAAACCAGCGGCAATTAGAGATGGGCCACTATTGGATGAGCTACGGTATTCTGTAAAGTGATTCATGATGCTTTGGAAAAGCAAGACCAAAATTCAGAAATAAGTTTTTGAAAGCTAAGATGTTCTTTTGCTCATTAAATAGCTCCACACAAAAAGCCAAAGCCTTAATTCACCCCAAACGTGATTCGCGCAGTGGAAGCGGCCAGTTTCAATGTCAAGTCAATGGTACAGACGTGATCTGAGATCAATTTGAGCGGCTGGCGGATTGCGAAGTTCTAGCAACAGCACGATTCGAGAAGCGAGAATTAAGCGGCAGGCGTGGTGGGCCAGACAGAGTGAAAAAGAAATCTAAACTCTGGGGAAGTCGCTGCATCATGTCAACCAATCAGGGACTAAACTTTGGGCACGTTCAGCAGGTAGAATACACATCCATGTATATACATGTTCATGTATATATGACATGTCAAACTGACCACATCAACGACTTTAAAAAAATGTGGAGCTAATCTTGAAGATTTTGCCGATGTCTCCCCATCGGTGGCAGTTGTATATGTGACCGTGGCATTAGAGAAATGCTACAAGAACATGTTAAAAACCGCAAAACACAATTTTCCTTGATATGCGTCTTTAAGTCTAGCTGACGACATGATTATGGCAGCATTTGTAACTTTGTTTATGCAAATAATCTCAAGAATTGTTGTCATGGCAACAGAGGGGATCTACAGGCCTCACAAATCCTCTGATGAAGATACATTTAGTGACACTCGTAAATGAGAAAATGACTCAGCTGCTTGTTCTAACTGAAGTGGAGTGAATGCGAATCCTTGAAGGCCAAAGGCCCAAACCTGCGCTGGCTCTATTCATGCTACTTTTGTCTAACACCTGTTTAGTGTTTACACCATCTGAAAACACATTCATTTGTAATGAAACAAAAACTGTTAAGATGCTGGGGGTCTGTGTCTCATTAGTCCATTGGATTTCTGGTAAACAGACCAAAATGACATCTGAAGTCTGTTTAGTAGAAATGTAAAAAGAAATCAACAGTATTGAAAATGTTATTCAAACTAGACCACCATTTCTCCATGATGAACCTAAATAAATATAAACCAGTGACTGCTGCATTAAAAGTTCCAGCCAAGTTTCTGACTTCCTCACAGCTTCTGTCTGCACTGATGTCCCTTTGACTGACAGAGCAGAAAATGAAGAGCAGTGCATAGAAGCCTGGGATTGGATACCAGCTCCCAGCGTGCATTTTAATAAGACACTGCCTTCCAGAGCAATCCCACCCAGCAGACCAGGGTTAATCTAGATGTCGACACCTACTGAGTGTGCTGCAGATTGCTGTGGGGGTGACGTACCCCATTTTCCTTTTTGCTGTGAAAACTTATGGTGGCGTCTGCTCTCTCCTCTGACAGGAAGAAATGCATGTCCTGGTTATTTCAGCACTATGCATCTAGATTTCTGCTTGTGTTTTGGCTGTTGACCTCACTGGGTTTGATTCACTATGTTCAAATTCAAACTCCTCCATTAGTTATGCACCAAATATTCTCCTATGTAATCCTATTTAATCCTCATCTTTAGTTACTTTTATCTGATGGAAGAAGACACTCCTTGACAGTATTTGGTAGATAAAACCAACTTGATTTCTCGATTTGGGGATGGTGGGTGGCATAGAGCCTTTCTGTGTGGTGTTTGCATGGTCTCCCCATGCATGGGTGAGTTTGTCATAGTTTCCTTTTACAGTCCACAAACAGCTTCACAGATTATGCAGTGGTCACAAATACGTCTGCCACTATGCGATGAGGAGGAATCGGCAGAATTTTCAAGTGTGTCATCCAGCCACTCAATTTTTTTGAAAATCATTGGCGTGGTCATGAATGTAAACAAAGGCAGTCTGGCGGCTGTCAGGCGTGTAGAATTGTATTGTATTGTATTATATGCCCCTGGGCTACTGGGCACTTGGTGGCCAATGGCTCTTGATAAAGGTGGCCAGTGGTCCTTGATAAAGATGACCATCGTCCAGAGACATTTAAACATTGCCCAATCAAAGATGCTGCTGGCCAGTGATCCGTCCTCTGGCCATCCAGCTGTAATGACGTCATCCTCCCCTGTCATCAGACTGCCACTGGACTGCCACCACACGATCTTGAAATGATCAACATCAACTTTTAGAGAAAAATTCGTGTCGTGTTAAAATGTTACCTTTTTCTTAAAAGCTCAGCTGTCTGTAAAAATTCGACTGCTGCCTCTCGATACACCTGCTGAATATCTTGCATGTAGGTCGCCAAGCTGTGGCATTTTGGGACATATGACTGTAGTCTTGGTTGGTGACTCTAAATTGCTCATAGGTGGGCATTTGTGTGTGTGACTCTGCAATAGACTGTTGACTTGCTCTGGGTGTACTCCGACTTCTCGCCCAACAGTAGCCGGTTGGGTCGTCTTCAGCGGCCCTGATACTTCAGATAAGAGAAAGCAGGTTCTGAAAACTGATTTCTCTTCTTTGCATAGTTTGGGCAGCCGTGGTGAAGAGGTAGAGCAGTCGACCTCTGAGCGGAAGATAGCAGATTCACTAACCGCCCTGCATGTGTCAAAATGTCCTTGAGCAAGACACTGAACCCCACATTGCTCCTGACGGTCATAGGCTGGCGCCAGTGGTTGGCAGTGGAATGTGTGTCCACAGGTGAATGAGACTGGGACTGTAAAGCGCTTTGGGCTTTTTAGAAGGAAGAAAAGTGCTATGAAAGTATATGCCATTTATCATTTTGTCATGGTAATATAAAAACGTTATACCAAAAAGCTGGGTCACTCAGACTTTGTTACCTCTTGTCGGGTGGGGTGGGGGTGGGAGGGGGTGGGGGGCACTAAGCTAATCACTAGCATGTTGCCAGATCTGCTTTAATTGGGTGACAAGTTAAATTAAGAAGCTTTGATCGCTTACAGTAACAACAAGCTAAATAAATATATAAATATAAAGGACAACCATTTCATTAGAAGGAGGGAAAACTTTCCAATTAATTTCCTCTCTTTGGATAAGAAAGTAACATAATTTTTTTCAGCTCAACACAACGAGACAGAAGACTTCTGTTGCTTTTCACATGACTGTTCAAATTCTGAGAAAAGTGAAATTGGTCAAATACTGAGTACCAGAAGGTTTCCTGAATATCAGTCTCCTTTATCTCAATTATTTCACTTACTATTTCACAAGATGAAGATTCAATGGGTCAAGATTTCTCTCAAAAAAGGTAAATTACTTTTCTTCATTTCAAATTAACAATGGATTGTCTTCCAAAATGCTTTCCAGAACCTGTGAGAACCCATTGTATAACCTAATTGTCTTCTTTCTTAATGTGCATGAAAGCTAAAGCATCTATTTTCCAACTAGCTGTATTTCCTACTATACCACAGTATGATGCTTTTAAGGTTATCTACTCTTGAATAATTGATATATGACTCAGAATTAAACATTTAATTCTCAGGAGCCTTTGAACGCTGGTATTTATTACATTCACCATGAAGTTCATCCTCAGATAAAAATTGTATGCTTGTATGTTTAGGATATCCTGAAAAAAGCCAGGAGCTTCTGTTTCCTAGATAGGCAGAAAACGTTGGAGCTACTATGCTGAAGTAAATCCTGCCTTCAACATTCAAGAGGGAGATGATCTAAACTGCATGCCCTACGTTGACAAAGCCTGCCTTTTGGAATAAATAAATTCCTCCTGCTCTTTTCCAGGACTTAAGAACAGTCTCATAAGCCTCTAAAAACCACAGAACATCTGGTGCATTCTTAGAAAACTTGTAAGAAACACCAATAGGCCCGGAGGAGGAGGCTGAAACTATTATTTTATAACTATTTTTTCCAGGTCTGTGAGAGCTGGTGGTTTGACATTCATCAGATGGTCCACTAATCCAATAGGGGGCATACCCAGACTTAGTCTTTCTTTATTTACAGGTGTTTCTAAGTAAACCTCAAATTCACTTTTGAACACATTTACTGTTTCCCTTTCCTCCATGTTGAAGAAAGCTTTAATGACTTTGTGAGGATTCCCAGAGAACCTCTCTTCTTTTCCAAGATTCTCTGCTCTTCTCAGAGCTGTCAGTCTAGCTCTGAATTCACACTAAAACACACTAATCCCTTCTTTCTCTTCATCTGTAGCTCCTCTCCACTGTTTTTTAGGCTGTCTTTGTTACAGAAGCCTCTCTGTCTCAAGCTGCCTCCTTGGCTTTGTGTTTTCTACTTGAGCCTTTGCTCCTTTTTTTTTTTTTGCAAAATGTACACCTCTCTGCTCCACAATCATCTATCATCCAATTGTCTCTCAATGTTTCCCTTCAGTCCCTCTAGAATGGCAATAGGATCCCTTAACTATGGTTCATTCTTTTTATTTGTCTAACTATAGGTTAAGCCATAGTTACATGGACCTGGATTTGGGTTGATGTGTACGGATGCTGCAGGTTTTTGGGTTCTTCTGGCACGTGGAAGGTCATGGAGAAGCTTCATCCTAAAAGGAGTGCAGGCTTGACTTGCAGTTCCCTTTAGGGACCTTAAAGGACATCATGTAAATGGAACGTACGATTGTCATGTGTTTGGTTAAGTGTATCGTGACATTTTTGTAAGGCTAAAATAAGTTGCAGGCACTTATAGCATGCAGGTGATGCTGTCGTGCAATGCCTTTATGTAACATTTAAGTGGATAGTATTGTGTGAGTACTGGCTCCTAACTGCAAAAACTGCATGCACAGGGTGTGGATGTGATACGGATCATCTTCCAATAATGGTCGGCCTCTAATAGACGCTGGTCTCCAATAAAAGTCGGGTCAAACTGGTATTAGTTATAATAGATGCCGGTCCATAATTTTGTGACAGAATTTTATGCAAAATGAACCCATTAACCATCATCGTTCAGTTTGTGATGGAATAAACGCCGGTCTCCAATAGACACTGGTCTCTAGTAAACGCTGGGTCGGCCGACATTTTTCTGAAATGAACGCCCCAGCTACTATTGGAAGATATACAGTACTGCAGTGAAAGTGAAATGCAGTGAATGTGTCAGTCCTAAAAATGTAATATACAATTAAAATATGATAATAACAAGTTATATTTAGTTATTAGTGCTCTTGAATTTTATTTTCTGTTGTTGATGAATCCTGTTTTTAATAAAAGACATAAAAAATATATATATGTTTTTTTTATCCACTAGTATTTTGAATCTCATGTTTGCAAAGATCTGTAAAACCTAACAGTTGCTACTATATATTTCAATTTACTACTATAATTATTTACACATTTTAAATTGATTTTGGATGTTTTAGCTGAGTGTACTTTTGCAAAGACTTTAGATCAACTTTTTTTTGAAGAATAATAGAACCTCTGACACATGAACAACATCACATGAAATATTTGAGGAGTAGTCTGACAAAAACCTATGTTTTCAGAACATGTCTGAAATATAAAAAAGAATGGTGAAAGTTTCTGAAAATGTCTCTTGGATGAACGGGTGATGAAACACGTGTGCACAAACATCACACATTTATATGCTAGGATATTTTTGTTTTTTTGCACCCTTCCCACAATTAAACACCATTCATTTGTATGCTACTGAGAGGCCTTATCAGCAATATCAGGCTTACTCTGCACGTGTATTATATAGATGTGCAGCCTGCTGAAGCAGAATCAATGGCAGAGTTGAGTGGTGATAAAAGTGGCTCTGATATAGTAATGAAAGCCTTCAGGATTACAGCTTTATGGCTTGAAAGGATTACAGCCATTCTGATGCCCAAGTGGCCATCATTAAAACAGTCTTCATAGACATTTTTTTTAAATAGCCTCTTCCTCACCCCCAACTTCTGCAGGTTATAACAGACATAAAGGAAAATAAACTCGAACCAAAATCTTGTTGAGATGGCACGAAAGTTAGAGCCAGAGTGAAGGTTATTATAATTTTATGGCTGCCTTATTTCAGGAAGAATAGGTGTTTTAAAGGGCTTTTAAACATGTTAAGAACAACTGTAAAAATAAAAGGTGTCTGAGTGAAACAGAATGATTCATATTCAGTGTGATCATCAGTTAAGAATAGAAGCTACAGATAAACCTGTAGGAATTTTTTCTCTCTTTCTTTTTTCAGAAATAGTTTTCACATTTAAATACTTTAAATCATAGTTATTTATGGTAGACACATAAATTTATACAAAGTACTTTTATTGAACTGCATCTTTTTATGAAGATATTCTAAACTTTAAATTTGCAAATAAAAAAGTAAGCCAGATAACTACACAAGTCAATTGTTTTTTAGAAAACCTACCTTCATTTATCTTTGAAAAAGGTTTTCAATTCATGGCCACTTTTTTAACACAAATATACTTTTAAGATTATAAAATGATAATTCAGTTTGCTTTTTGTCATTTTTAAATTTCACAATCTGATTTCTGACATTTTAGTTAAGAAATCTTTAGATTTACTTTTTTGAAGCATGCAAACCAAAACAATACCAAACTCTTACACTACCACCACCATGTTATTATGTTTGAGTTTTGCTTGGATGGAAAGGAAAACTAAAATACATTCTTTCAAAATGCACTGGTAAAAATATTTTGTCAGTCCGGCATAATTAGGATTTTTTGTCAAATGTGACAATGTGATTTAAAAAATATATATATTAGTAGTAACTTTTTTGCATAGTTTAAGACAGAATGTTTTACTTCATCAACATAACCAGTCAACATAGTTTTTTTTAATAAACTGAAAAAATGAAATAAAAAAATTAAAATAACAGGGTAATTAATGTTTTTTTTTAACTACCTTTGGGCTTAACACATTTTTGCAAATCAAAGCAGCTGAAACACTAAAATAATAATAAACTTTACAGTAAATGTAATGTCAGCTCAAAATTATGATTTTTTTTAATATCGAGTTAAAAAATTAATCAGTTAACATTTATATTAACTAAAAATTAAGTTTTACACATTAATCTCATAAAAGAAAGTGACAACAAAAAATCCACCTTCTCACACCATTAAACACAAAGTATTAAACACAAGTATTCTTTTTCAATTCAACAAAACCAAAATAAAAACAACATTACAAAATAAAACATTTAAAAAAAATTGATCAAATTTGCGTGATTGCAAGCAGTGAGGGAAGTGCAGGATAGTTGTATCTTTATTAAACCCCAAAAATTCTAGACTATTAAAACCCACTTTTAAAACAAACAGAACATGTACACTGCCTTTTCTTGCTGGGCTCTTCTTTTTGTGTACAGTCAAGGTCTTGTCAAAAGATGCAGAAAAGCCAAGGCATCATCAGAAAGTATCACCCACTTGACCCTGAACAATTACTTTGACCAAGCACCGTATTTGGGAGGCACCTGCTGCCACAAAATCTCATTTCATTGGTAATTGTGTCCCATTCCTCACTAGTGGAGTCACTTAACCCTGAGAAACCCTCCAAATCCCCCCCTGATCCTGCACCTCTCTCTCTCTGTCACAGTGGCTTGTATAATCCTCCCAACCCTTCTTTTGCATTTTGTGTCAAAATTCATTTATTTTTTTCCGGGGATCAGCCTAATTAGAGAGAAAGCTTGTGGTGAAAATACGTCTTCATTGCTGTCATCATCAATATCACACTCCTTATCTGGGTCACCGAGCACTGATTGGCTGCATGGCAAATGGAGTGGAAATTTTCCATTTTGTTCAGAGTCTTTCATGTTTCAAACGCACGCCCACTGGGGATAGGATGTGCATGCTGCTGGGGGTTAAACAGTAACAGGTCTCCCATACCGACACATGGTGGAGAGAGAAAAACACAGAAATAGAAAATAAGAAGATAAAGGCTAGTGTGTCTTGTTGGGACCGAGGGCACTATTCAATCACTTTTGATAAGGAAGCCTGGGGGATTAGTTCCAGGCATTCTGCCTGGGTGGTGGGGATGCAGCTATAAGTTGAGGAAGTAAAAAAAAAAACAAAAAAAAAAAAAACACTGTTTACAGTGAGATAGCACTGCAGTCTGCTCTGACGAACGGAAGATTATGATTTCTCAACTTATCGTATAAAACAGTTTGTGATGAAAAAGCATCAGGAAATTGTGCATCCAAGGTCAGAGCTTCTCAGTGTAAGAAGACACGCTTCCGGATGAAATAATGAGCCTCACTCCAGTTTTTTTTTTCTTTTTGATTGCTCAACACCCTGGCATAAATGAGCTTGCCTCTGCATCAGAGTAGCAAAAAGCAGAAAACCTTCAGCCTTCAGCTTCCTGCTTTTGTGTTTCCCGTAAATCTGCCACAGTTATCAATAAAGTCCAATACCTGCTTATCTGAGGCGAGCTGACGCAGCTGAATTCAGTCAGGATTATTCTAACAAAACAAGACAGTTCATCCCCAGCACAGATAGAAAATCATTTCCTTGTAGTCATTTCGTATTTTTTAAAGACGCGGCGGAGGGCGAGGCTTGGATTGTCACTCAGATTGGAGCACTCAATACTGACAAGCAATACTAGAGGAGCAAAAAGCAATCTGCCTCAAACACCCAGCAGTACTCTCACTTTAAATACACTCAGCCGGAGCTTTCATGACACATGCAATGTGCAGTGGTCAGCTGGTACGTGCGGTCCAGCAGACACCAACTACTCTGTGCAACTGCGTAACATTGATTTTCATCCCGCTGGTGACCTTATTCTATCACGCATCGCAGTGGGACGAGTACAGCTGGGGTTTGTGTTTGCCGTCTACTTCAGTGCTCGTCAAAGTTGGACTCCTTGCCCTCAGAAGCAGGTGTCAACGTCATCTCGAAATTTCCATTCCCAATTTGGATTTCAGGAAACGGGCGCCGCAGGAAAATATGAGTCACGCCACATCTCATTTTATGTGTTTAGATTTCACAGTCCCCTCGGGAGAAGAACTCACTCAACCTGGCCCATTTAAAAAATTTTATATTTTCTTTTTATTAGCCATCCCAAAGATGAACTGGGACAAAACTCCAGTACTGAGTGAGTCTGCAGTGAAATCAGGAGCCCTTTGACACACCATAAGGAACTCTGCTTGTTTTCACTATTGACACACTCAGATGTTGTGAGCCGCAGTGTCTAACTGCATTATTTCCATCAAGGTGAGCATTCTTGGTTGGAGCGCTGGAGACGGCCCAAAAACAGTACACACACAGCAGGCAGCCAGGTGATGGGAATACACTCTTCACTAAGAAAACTAAACGTGGGACTGTGGCTGAGACAAAATAATGTCCACAGTCCGCAGTCCACAGCTGCAGCAGTAATAGTCTGGTTTGTTCTTTTGTAAAGATATTTCTTGATGTTCATGTTCTGTTGTGTGTTGTCCCCCAGTCGCTGTCACACCAGGTTAATGCGGATGATCATTCACATTTGTCTTTAATGTTGTAAAAGCGTTCCCACTGGTCTTTTGGTTATGATTATGCAGTTTTTAGTCGTTTTCGAGGACATAGTTCTTAGAGCAGCTGGAGTTCATTAGACATTAGCCTCTGAGTTGTGGGCAGGAAGTAAGTCTGCACTCATTTACCATCATCCCTTTATTTACACTCTCTCGCAAACTCAAAGCCCATCACAACCTAAAGCTAAAATTACTGGTACAACAAAA
Source organism: Oryzias celebensis (assembly GCA_014656515.1). Lineage (NCBI taxonomy): Eukaryota > Metazoa > Chordata > Actinopteri > Beloniformes > Adrianichthyidae > Oryzias > Oryzias celebensis. The sequence goes on from BNCR01000003.1 coordinate 5,422,833, forward strand.
ATAGAGGATAATACCGTAGCTATCCAGCCGTACAGCCAGATGCGAGCTTGGGATAGGAAAAAACAAAGATGCACATGCATGTCTGCAAATGGATGTATCAGAATGAAGCAGTAGTTCGCACGTGACGACTAAAAGGTTTTTTTTAATGTCTGCTCCTGATTCAACACGTTTTGAAACAGGAAATGTTCAGAATTGCAGTTCATATTTGTATATGTCCTCCATCATCAGAAAAAAATTCTACAACATGTTAAAAACACCAAACACACAATTTTCATTGGAGTCTTTAAGTGTCTGGTTTTCAGTTCTTTGTCATTAGGTCATCCGTTTTGTGTCTTTTTTGTTCCTGTTTTGTTGTTACGATTTTTATTAAATGTTTAAGTTTCTGAAAACTAAGCCTCGTCTCCTTCATGTTGGGTCCCACATCAGCAGTTCCTGATAATGTGACTTGAGCAGAGAGAGCTGAAAACCAGACACTAATGTAGGCTGAGGACAGACATGAAAAAAACTGTGGATAAACATGAACCTGGAGTGACGATGAGGGACAATCCAAAACAAAACACAAAAATGTCGAGAAAATATCAGTGCACAATTCTCACAGTAATATTCACTAACTGAACCAAAGAAATCTCTGCTTGGACTCAAGTTTACCATGCTGTCCTTGTAGATGCAGTTTGAAACTTAATTCTGGATCGATCCTACTTTCTTTCTTCTGTTTTCCTCACTTGGTTTTTGGACCAGTTTTTAGTCTAACATTGAGCAGATGATAAGTGTTCAACCTATGGTGTTCACACAGAACAAGCAGGGAGGGACTTCGTTTTCTACAGTTTACTAGCGCATGTCCGCCGCCTACAGCTGGAAGAAGCCTGGTGAAATCTTGTCAATCTTGATATATCAACAACTTGGTGGCAAATAATTCCATCAGGCACAAACGGCATTCATTTCTCCTCCATGATCAATTTTCAAGCCATTGGCATTTCCTTGATGTAAAAGGGATATGTCCTTACCAAATCTAAGGTCCCGGATCTCTCAAAGTAAGACCTGGTTTAACTTTCATGCACGTTTAGTGGATGTGCGTTTTGTAGAGCTCGAAAATTATCTTAAAAATGTGTATAGCGATACATGAGAATTTTGAATGCAGAAGCCAGAAGCATTTACATAGACTTTCACTGGAAGTGGATGCTTGAATACATGTTGCCAGCGGAGGGGTGCAGATGTGTCAATAGACTTAATGAATATACCCACCAATGTACTCAGTTAAATCCGCATGTTCATGGGTAAATTAGCAACAACTTCAATGCTGCAATCCAACTTTGATGCAACACTGTTGCAACCTAAGTCAGACGTTTGTCCGTTTCTTGGAAAAAGTCAGCCTTATCAAATGCAATTTATAGAAAAATATGGTCTTTTATATTTTGTCCTGCACTTTAGTGAGCAGCAAAACCTGCAGAGGCTGAAACTGGATATTAGAACACTCCAGACCGTTATAAGCACGCAAGCCGACACACACACACACACAGTCTGAGCACACAAAACACTTTGTAATTGTAAATCAATAAACAATTACAGAACCACATCATATAACACACCGCTTACTGACCTCAAATCCCTCGGTGCCGAATGTGTCTCCATTTTCTTTCTTGTTAGAAGGCCGCTGAAACAGCGCGGCGATAGCAGCCTTCATAGCTGGACATTTTGCTGCAAATTGTTTTTTTGTTTGTTTAACGTATGTTTGTAAAAGATGATACATTTTTCATTAAAAAAAAAGAAAAACGCTTTTTTTCTTTCTTTGCTGTATTCCCAGTGGCAGGTCTTTTCTGTAAGTTTAAATGTCTTAAGGTCAAATTCAACAGATGTGAATGAGGTTCAACCTTGAATGAATTGCTTTGCATAATCTGTATGATGTTCTTTGTCCAAATTATGTTTAAGCGTTAAAATTTATTTGGAGATGTTTTAATTTATAGAAATGTTGGTATTAACTCACAACTGAAGGGGTTGGAAACAAGGCTGCACAGAGTTAAGTGCAAAACTTGTCAGGAACTGGTGGTGTCGGACCGAAAATGCAGGAAACTTGGCGGTGGATACTCAAACATTTAATAAATAAACTTGAACAAGAGAAAACCCATGGCAAAACAAAAAGGTGACACTTAAAAATCAGACACTTAAATAGACTGAGGGAAATGAACTGAAATGAAAGCAGCAGTGGAGGACCAACTTGACTGATGGGGAGCAACTCACTCAACACATTAACAAAAACCAAGAACACAGGTAAAAAAACAAACAGAATCCTTACAAAATGTTTAAGAGAAAATCAAGCAAACTGTGGTTCTGTGTTCTGAAAAAAGACGAGTCCTTGATTGGTCAAAGCTCAACTGGTTTAACTTTTGACGCTCAGTCATTGGCTGCATGTTTTGTACGTCGAACCTGAAAAGGGAGTTGGGTAGCAACGTATGAACATGAATGTGGAATCTCAAGGCTCAAATATCTACGCATTTAAACTTTTCATTGGAAGTGGTCACCTGAACGTACGACTCTGAGCCTGTTCAAAGTTCAAAGGATTTGGAAGGATACAAAAACCATCAAACAGGATTTTTGTTTATGACTCAGTATGTGACAAGGACAACTCACTTACAGGTGGATATGCACTGTCTGCGGTGGATAATGGGCAGGCCTTTACGGGGCATGCAGGTTGCCTGCAGGAAAATATCCATGTCACGGACCACTTGGTGACCCCAGATCATTTTAATGCACATTTTTTCTTGCTGCAGGGAACAGCTCATAGCGAACACTTATACAACACGTAAGGTGAAAATAAGAGTGAAATAGGTGAGATGAATGGGTTTCGTATGGATTTTTTGTTTTCAACCACCCCTAAACCCCAAAGCACTGCGCTAGAAGCTTGTTAATCAAAGCAAAGTTAGTTCTAATATTTTGTGGGTGTCCTGCAGGCATTTAGATATCACCTGCACACTGTGTGTGCATAATATGTTTATGGTCAGTAAGGAGCCAGTGCACGCATCTCCCCAATGACTAGACAGTGGTGAAGGGGCACTATTAAAACAGCATCATCAGTGCGTGTAACTTACATCATCTTTATGAATCATTCACGATACACTTAACACAAAAATTCAATTTTCATGATGGCCCTTGAGGTGGTCGCACGAGCCTTAAGGTAAGTACAAGACACACCTGCACTCCCCTTAAGGTGCCGCCACTGCTCTGTAGAACCCTTAAAGAAAACCCACATGCACCTGTATGGGTTAACTCCCTGCACAGGTGTGTGTGACTTGTGGAAAATGCGACTCACGTTGGAAAGACATTTCAGTTTTTAACAAAAAAAAAAGCATTTAAGAAATTAGACAATTTTAGGGGTTTAAAAGTGATATTTGTTTTGGTGGTTAACATTCCTAAAAGTGAAGCGTCTTAAGCTTTATTTTATGAAAAGGAGTGAAGTTTTCTCTCGCACAAAGAAAATCAGAAAAAAACAAAAACAAAACGGGAGACTCAACACATCCTGATGAAAGTTAGAGGAACACAAGGCTTTTGTCAAATCCACACATTTTTATCAGACAGGACAAAATGGAAAAGGAGATCATCTGATTGTTTGAAGACATTTTCTTAAGAGTCACATTAATACAAAGATCTATGATGGAATAGCAGTATTTTATGTACTGCAGCAGTTGTACCACATTTTTATATTCTGTAACGTGTACATGGTAATATGCCAACTCTGCTTCAAAAAGTTTAGTTAGTTCATCCAAGAAGAAGAAAAAAAACAAAAAAACGTAAAACAATATTCAACTCACTATGTAAGGATTACAATACCCTGCGAATGCTCACGGTCTCTGTCACAACGCCTTTAAGCATTTATCTTTACACAAGAACTCAAAGCTTTAGATTACTCAATGGATTTGAACTTTCTCTTGATATAAAAGACTTGAAATAACTGAATGCTCTTTGATGCTTTACATAGTCCCAAGGGGAACAGAGACAACACTGTGATACAGTGAAAACTCATGTAACGATAACAAGGAAGATGCGCAGAATTCCATCCCGTAACTCGCTTTACTGAAATACAACATAATAAAATAGTTGCCTGAGGTTTGTCATTCAGTGTGAAACTTTCAGGATATGAACATGGAGCTGATTTTTTCCAAGTAAGTGCTTCATCATAAGCTGCTCTTTTTAGGTCTGTATTATTTTATTTATGCAGTAGTTTTATTTTATTTCCACTCATTTCGGTACAAATCTTTTCTTGTCGTCATTAATCCCAAGTAAAGAATTACAGTGTGCTGCCACAAATCAACAAGTATCTATTTTAGGAAGAAGATTTTCTTTTTTTTTTTCATTGAAGTGATAGATGTGCAAAACTGTCATCATTCATGAACAGCTCATGGAGAGAAAAAAGAAAAAAAATCAGAAAAGTAAAGAAGCATATTCAAAGTCTTGTACCGTTTCTTTTTGAAAAGGCAAAAGACAACTGTATTTTGAAGATATCAACCAGAAATATTTATACTTATAGTTCCCCTCTAACTTCTTTGCTTTCTTGCTATGTAATGAGGATATGTCAATTATTCCTTCTGCTGCAGACGGACAGCTTAGCCTAAAGACAAGAAATTGTGTTTCTGTTAGCTTAGCAGCCAGCTAGCGTGTTTAAAATTTCATGAGACATCTTTGTTTGGAGAAGAAGAAAGCTGTGGTAGCATTAAGATGACACATTTTTCGTAAACTAACAAGAAAATGTGTTGACGCTGGCAAACAACCTTTGTCCATTTTACATTTCTTTCTGTTAAACTAGCATTTCAATGAGCTGTAAAAGTTCTACTAGTTGGCAGCACAAAATTGATGTGACTTCATTTGCCTTAGTGTTCCTACATTTCTTTCCAGGAGATTTTTGCCTCCACAATATGGGACACCAAGAAACCACTACATTTATTTATGTCGGTGTGCCCCTGGGTCTTGAAGATTGCAGTTAATTGGGAGGCATGTCAAGAAAAATAAAATAACAAAGGAATCACAGAGTATTAACATTACTTAATGTACAGAGTTTGGGTAAAATACTCTCCTGGGATTCACAGATTCAACACTTGCTCCATTTTTGTAATAAAAAGCCATAAGTAAGGTTCTCACTTAACCTGTTACATTAATAGATACTTTACTCGTGTTTTTTGAAGTTTCTGGAACCTGAAAACTCCATTACCAAGAGTTTGAAACTTTTAAAACCCGAACACAATATAAGGGGTTAAACGTTCTCAAAACCTCAGAGGCGACAGAGAATATCTGCAACCCTAACAGGAATTTTTGCTTTTTAAGCTAAACACAAATTAAATTGGACTTTTTCCAGTGTTTTCTCTATAAAACCTGTTATGACTGTGAATAGCTTACAGTGAAACACTACTCTTAAAATAACAAAAAAAAATGTCACTAACATATCCACAAGCAACACAGCAAATGTACTTACCTCAGCAAAACTGCTGTAAAACCTTCCAGTTCAAGATGTTACTTTTGAGAAAAGAAAATCTTCAATAGAAAATAAAGAAAATGGTGCCTTTGGTGTGAAAACAGACAATTATGCAATGAACAATGCAGTTCAAAGAGATGTAAAAGTAAAAAAGAAAAAACATGGCAGAAGTTTCTACCTCTGTCCTGGAGTTTTGATTCTTAATCTTTGATCCTTTCTAACGACAAAAGTTTTTTTTTGTTTTACTTATAAATATAATGCAATATGGTTCGTGAATGACAGATTATTCCTCTTAAATATTATCTTTTTGCAGTTCTAATCATTTATCATCTCTTACTAGCATGTGAAAAAGTTAATTAACTTCTTTAAGCAGCCATTATTGGAAATTTCTGCCATAAAAATAATCAGAAGCAGTGATGTGTGGCAGCCTTTGTGTTAAAAGTGAGTCGAGTTGTTACAACTCAGTTGTATGGTTACTGCGTAAATGATTAATCCATCTGTTTATTTCCCATCATATATGCAGCAAATGACTCACTTTTTTAGGATACAGCTGGAAATAAAGCAAAAAAATCTTTTTTAGCTTAAAATCTTGAGACTTCTGTTGAAAAATTCTGCACAATTTCAGACAAACTCAAGCTAATTTAGCTTAATTCCACCTCTGCATTGGAAAATTCACACTGTTTAAAGCCAGATTTACAATGTAAATTAGCAGTTTATTAATTTTTGAAACGGTAATGTGCTCCATAATGACGTCTAACTAGTTTTACTGATTGAGGGCAGGTGCTTCTCCTGTTTCCAGTCTTCATGCTCTAAGCAGCAAGTGTGGTGTCCTGGCCTGTAGCGTCTTACAAAGAGAAAAGTTCACAACTTACAGCAAGAAAGCAAATAGTCATAATTCCCCAAACAATAAACTACTCCTTTAACATATAAAGGCAACACACCTGGGACTAACAAAGGATGAGTATGCTCTCACTTACAAAAATCTTTTAACAGTTTCACACCAAAAAAGCATGAAAATAACAAAGCGTGTGTTTGTGATTGAGGGGTGTCGTGGGATAATACTCGTCAACTCATTCTTGCTATAAAAAGCAAATGAACTGGAAAGTTAAAAGGAGGTTTCGTCACCTCTTCAGAAAGTGTCATGTCACAAGCATGGCTCTGAGTCATCCCACAAAGTCTGTGATTCAGTGTCAGCATTCAAAGTCATTTGCTTTCACCACGTTAGACAACTCAACCAGCGCCGACATGGGTGATCCCCACGAGAAATCGCCACTGGATTAGGATGAAAACACAGACCAAAGCTCAGTACTGTCGTCACCCCGACCACAGTTGGAAAAGAACCAAAGTGACATCCGAAAAAAATAAGTTAACATAATTCTGACACATAGAATTTTACAATATGTACATTATTTTTAAATTAAAATAGATTTGTCGGTTGTCTGATTGGGTAGGCCCTCTACGGAGCGCTGCGGTTTTCTGACCACGGTTACCATTCGAAGCGCAGTGGCAGTCAATCAGAGAGTAAGGCTTCCATCTTCAGTCCTTGCCAGTTTGTTGGTGGTGGACAGGGCCAAGCCCTTGGCAACACAAATGGCAGACCCTTCCACATTTTGACAAAAAAGAAATAAATAGAAAATATATGTAATATTTCTATATATATATATTTATATATATATATTCAATAAACCAAAGCCTTGATACATTTAAACTCTGCTGTATTCTCTTTATATCGCCAAGCTGTGGCCATCTTTCAACTGCCATTCCCCAAACCCGGTTCTTTCTCCGTTTGTGTATTTTTGCAGTTTTTCAACAAAACAAACAAAAAAGTCTTTTTCAAACCTGTACATCATATATGCAAGTAAACAAAATGTAAAAGTGTGTGTTTTTTAAATTTGTTTTATCCACTATATCCAAAAGTGTTGCAGGCACTTAAGTCCTTCCCAAACAAAACAGGTGTTTTTCGACAGTGGAGCAGGTTGGTTTGGTTATTCCTGGATTCGTGAGGGCTGTCCTGTCATGTATGTCTGTTGACCATTACTTCTGGCAAGGAACCCGGCCATCACGGGATGCTGTTAGCCCAGGATGTCCAGGTAAACTGGCGTGGCTTTTCCCATGGCAAACAGGACCTTCTGAATGTCCTTAATGTTCAGCCGCTGCTGAGGTTCCCTCTGCCAGCAGCCCAGCATGATGTCGTACACCTCCTTAGGACAGATCCGTGGCCTCTCCAGCACCCGGCCCTGGGTTATGCACTCAATGACCTGCAGAGGAAACGGAGCAACAAAGTGACACGTCCATTCTCATTGACTGATCGTCCACTGATGCTCAAATGAAAAAGTGGAGAGACAGAGCAGATCGTCCTTTGAGATTTGAGATAATGATGCAAAGATGAAAGAAAACAGCTTAAAGTCGAGAGAAAACTAAGCAGAAAACTAAAAACTGTGGATTGTGTAAGATGCAGTTAAAAACCTGGCAGTTTTTTCTTTCTTTGTTGGGTTTGTGCATTAATCGGGCGGATGACTCACTGTTGTCGTAGCAGTGTGCCTTTAGAAATTTTCAATTCCAGACCATAAATAGATGAGTATCTGCTTCTTTCTTATGCAATAAAAATGTTTTCCCTCTTCAGAAATCTTTATCATTTTTAAAATTTCCTTTTAAAGGCATCACGCAGGAGCATCATCATTGCTGGAACTCAAATTCCTTCTTTATGACATTTTATTTTACCATCAAATTATATGCTGTGAAAATGTCAGCACAGTGGAAATATGTCAAATCAATAACTATTTTAATTAAGTTTTGAAAGGCTAATACTTTGGAAAAAACGATGGAAATGTTTATCAGTACTCAGAAACATGCATAATTTGATAGCCTTCACTCTCATGTTTGTGCCTGAACTTTGAAAGAAAAAAGGTTATATTGGGCTTTTATCTCCAATATTTGGGATCTTAGCATTGTTGAAGATTATTCATTTATATTGAAATTCTATTAAATAAATTTGGATTTTTGAACACGAATCAATCCCATTAACAGGGCATTGGAAGATATCGCTTGAGATTGTCTAAGATCGGTCACTTTTCTTGTTATTGGTCCTTGAAACATAATTGTAGACATAGACGTTGGTATTAATATTAACAAACATCTTTCTTTACGTTTTCTGTCATCCTTTCTGTCCCCCAACACAAGAACAGCGTCCAAAATGTTTTACAACTAGCTTGCTGTTGGAAAAAGACACCTCAACCAGGTAATCAACAGCAGGCCTGGCTGTGTTTCTGAAAAACCAGCAGGATCCAGACACTGAAGGCTTGGAGTTCAACCCTGATATAACATTCGTTTTAAACTTTACACCTATAGCTTTTGTTCCCATCACCATATTTTTTCTGGAGAAAGAACATAGGTGGACCATAAGGTCTTCTCTTGTGCTGCTGCTTTCACTTATGATACTTTGCAAAATGATCTAAAGATTTTCTGGTGAATTTCTTTGAGCAACGTTTTTTTTTTTAATTGTGGATAATTTACCTGTATTAGTTGTTTTTAAGACTTAAATGGTCCAAGGATCTCTTAAAAATAAGACACGGAATCTTAATGAAATAACTAAATATAATAAAAGATAAAAAAAGACATTTATCCAAAAAATGTGAAATCCGCAAGGAAAACGTTGTCCTTTTGCTCCACATTTTGCTGAATTTCCTAACTGTTGAATCTTTTTTCATAGAAAAGAAATCATGAAGGACCTCAGAAGAGTATCTTTTAGGCATTTATCAATCATAAAACGCAGAGTAAAGAAGTGATTGAATATGCCGTCTCCTGGCACAAAACACCTGACAACACAGACGGTTCCTAGCTACCCAACTAGTTTGTAAACAGCAAACAGCCGTTGTTGTTGGGCTGTCACACGACACGTTTGTGCTGCAATGTATGAATTTGACTGCAAAGAACAACAAAGTTTAGAAACACAGTCTTTATCTGCAAATAACAAAATATATTTATTTAAAAAGTGGGATGCAGAGCTTGGTTGTTATTTTCACAATAATCATGAAGCCTTTGATTGCTCCACAAATGCAGAATCCAGCGCTGCACTTCACAAGAGCGCAGATAAACTTCCGGATGCTCTACTACTGACACTTAAAAAACACTGAACTGTGATCAGCCAACATTTTCAGACCCACCCAGGAATGTCAAATTTGCACCACCATTGTTTTAAAATAGATAATCCAAACACTACAAAGCCTAAAGATTAGTTATGCATATAAATGCATTTTTTTCACAGCTACGTCAACCAAATCTGCTTGGAAAACATGCAAAAAGCTTTCGTTTAGCTCCTTAAAAGACAATGTAAAAACAACCGTTACCAACAAAAACAGGTAATATTTCTTTGTAAGATGTCCCGTAACAAACAGCTTGTTTTAAAAAGAGCATCAGTATTAGAACACATTGATGGTAGGGTCATGGTGTGGGGTTGTTTGCAGTTGTAGAACATGGAAGAGTTGGCATAATAGAATGATAATAACATCTGTTCCATAGAAAAATATCCTAAAGAGGTTTTGTGACATGTGGCCTCACAGTAGATTTCTTGTTAATCTGCCAGAAAGTCTTTAAATGTGTTTTACATGTTACTTTCGTTATGGCTACGTATCTCAACCCTTTAACACCGGAGCTTCAGCTTCAGTGTTTACATCCTTTCGATTGTTGTAACTATAAAACCGTTTACGCAATTAATGTAATTCTAGCTGAAACTGAGGACAACAGCCTTACGTTGATATTCAACACTTCACAGTAGTGAAGTGCTCACGCAATCAGTGTGAATCAGCTGATTATGTCACAGAGAAAAGTGACTTATTACACTGTTAGGCAACACTTTATGTTAGTAATGAGTTCTGCAGGAGAGGATGTTTGATTTTGGTGTGGTCGGTGACATCTCCAGTGTTAAAGGCCTAAATCCTACGCTTCACCTCAAAAAATATCTTTAAAATACTTAGATATTTTAAAGTTAGAACCTTGCATTGACAAACTGCCACGTACTTTGCTGACCTTTAACCCACTGCTCTTCCACCTGGTCCCTGAGGTCTACAAATCAAAAACTTGTACAAATTCCCAAAACGCGCTACAAAACCAGCGATGACTTTGGCTTGTAAGCTGTCACTCCACGTCTTTACAACAGATCGACTCTGCAGACGGCTGCAGAAAAAGGAGCAACAAGCAAACGGCCGCCTGGTGGAGAGGCAAAGGACGCGAGCGACGTAATAGAAGAACTGGTTGGAACATGGATCATTGAGCAGAAAGGTGCACGCATCTCCTGGAAAATGATTCACATGAAAGCGAAGAGGATTTTTAATACGGGAATTGATGATGCTTCAAAGAGAACAGAAACATTCACAGCCAGTGCTGATCAGATCAGAATACAATGTTCTCATCATTTCAATAAGTCCTGAAATGTTCATCTCATGTTGTTTGCATTTTGTTACCAAATTTCACCACAAAATGAACCCATGAGCCATCACCATTCAGTCTGTGGTGGAATTAAAACCTGTCTATAATACATGCCTGTCTTATAAACGCCCAGCCCACTGTGAATAAACTCAGAGGCTACTATTAAAAGATCTATGATATCTTGCATATAAGCCTTTACATCAACTCTATAATGACTTAAAGGTGCACGCCTGTTTTATGGTACAGAATAAAAGTGTGTTTGGTTTCCACAATAACCAGTTGAAACCCGAATTTATAACTGCTCCTCAGTCTTTGCTGGTCATTAATAATAGTTAGAGTAATGCATCACTGTTCAATGAATTAAACCCGACAGACAGACTGGATATCAGTGCAATAGTTTGTCCTGCCCATCCTCATGAATTTCATAAGGGGAATTTGATGCATCTCCTAACAAAATTGCTGCATCGATCAAAATGTTTTGGTTTTTTTTGCTAAATTTCCTCAGAGGTTCTGCACAGAATTGCGGAAATCACAGTTTATATCACTCCACAACTGCATTGACATTTTAGCAGAAATACTAATGTCTACCACATGCTTGCTTCCTCTTTTAGTCTTTCTTCATTTTCCCAACATGTTCCCCTTACAAGAGTAATGTTAATTGAATTCTATCGATTCAAAGGCAGGTCTCCAATGAATAAACAAACCAATCATGGGGGTTTTGTAATGCACCATCTTCTCTGGCAGCAAAGTGGCAGCAATTTATCACCTTGTTGGCTGAGGTGCGTCTCAAAGAAAGAAGAATCAACACAAGACGATACATTAGGGTTTCAGAAGGGAGTTGTTTGTTTACATTGGTAATCATAAAGATTCTTCTTTAGCTAAGCAACATGTTTTTTTTTTAAATGTGGAGGTTTGTATCTCATGCTTAAGCTCTGTTCACACCTCATTGTTACCCAGCTGAAACCAAGGCTGCTTCCCATAGGTAAAGATCTCCCACAGGATGACTCCGAAACTCCAGACATCACTTTCCGTGGAGAACTTCCTGTACATGATGCTCTCTGGGGGCATCCAGCGGATAGGGAGCATGGTATGTCCTCCAACCTGAAATGAAAGCAGACACATCTTTTTTTTAGTGACTGGACAGAAAGGGACACAATGAGAAGCGAGTTTTGATCAATTCGCAATTAGGTCCAGTTTCACAGTGTTCCTTAAAAATAGTGCCACCAAAAAAAATAAATTATTGCTTTGCCGTTTGAATGACAAAAATGTCAACATGAAAAGGAAACATAAGATATGTGAAAAACACGAATCCCATCATGAAGTTATTGAAAATTGTTGTGGAAATAAAAGCGCTGAGGTCACAAGTTTGTTGTAGTTTATGACTCTTTTTTGCTCCAACACTTAGTGGTAATCTTTAACCCTTTAACACTGGAAATATCATTTAGGACACCTAAATAACATGCTTTTTAACATACCATAACTCGTGGACTGTTGACACGATCTAACGATCAGCTAATTCACCCTTCAGCTAATTTCCCATCAGCCTTTTGTTTGCACACACGAGCTTATATCACCTCACAAGTCCAAGCTAACAATAGAATAGCAAAAAAAAAAAGGAAAAAGACACTTTGTCCCACCTTTGGCAATTATTGCGTCACAATTCAGAGCTTTATCAAACAGCAAGTTTTCCTCTCAGAAAATGCAGTTTTAATCTTAAATTATTTTATATATCTCCTCCATCATGAGATAAATGAAATAAGAAGATGTCAAAAACATTATTGTCTTTGGATTGGGTCATAAAGTGCTGCATTTTGGTGCAAATATGCTTTTCTCAAAGAACTTCACTATTGTAAAGTGTTGCATATGGGCCTAAGGACGCTTTTCTGCGCATCAGAATCTGCTGGAATTTTGTAAGCAGTTTGATAGTTACGATAGTCAACACTGGAGATAAAGTTACGGAGTGAACGAGTTAATCAGTTAAAACTGTAAAACTCAGTGTCAAGGACCAAGAAGGATAACAAATGACAAAGGGATGGACAACAAAACCCTTTTGTCTTTTAAAGTTGTATCCCAAAATAATAATTAGAATAAGAATAAGAAGTTAAGCACCGGTCGCACGTATTTAAAAAATGACGTGTGAACAGTCACTTTCCTAAAAATAGCAAAACCACTTGAAACTAAGCTGTAGGAAAATAGAACAAAACACTAAAGAAAACCAACTGTAACACCCCGTCTGGAACAGAGGGCGCCTGATGACCTTAGTTCCAGCTTTGCCTCCTAAAGGAGAACACTCAAAGCTTTACAAACAGAACTGACTGTGTTCATATGTTAGTCCAGTTTAACAGAACACTGTTAAACAAAAAAGTTCCTTTTCAAACAAAGAATGTGTTTATCAATGTGTGGATTTGTGTTCAAATGACGACACTGGTGTGAATGCTTGATTCTAGTTTGATCTTCCAAACTCAGCTTTCAGCCAGGACCAGACTTTTCACAAACATATTAAAACTCCTTTTTTTTGTTGGATTGACTTTGTTGTTGTTTGGAAGTCATTCTGTAATGGAAAATGTTTACCTTTTATCCGTTGTTTTTTTTTTTTGGCTAGTTTGATTTCAAGTTACACTGACAGTAGTTAGCATCAGTACTGACAGTCTTGTTTTAAACTAGAGTCAATTTAAGCTTCAAGGAGGTTGTTTCTTCATAATGCATCTTCATTTAGTGCACAGAAGTTACATCTGTTCTGGTTCATTTCACAAGCAAGAATTGGAAAGATTCATTTCCCAGTTTGAATATAGGTTACGATGACAAAGCATTTCCTCGCTCCTCTGTGGTTCCTCTGAATCAAACGTGATCAGTCAACATAGAAGTGAATGCGTTCCAACCATTTCTCATTTTTTAAGAAATCATTGAAGGGAAGAGGAAATCAATATCTCAAACCCTCTTAAATTGTAAATTTGAGCATTAAAACACCCAACGTTCCGAGTTCCAGCTCAGACTTTGGTCTAAGAACATACACATAAGACTCCCTGTGCTCGGAATCATCTATGGCTGGATATTAATCGATCGAACAGTTGTCCATTAATCACAATCTTCCAGTAGCAGGCATTTTTTAAAATATCCATTTCCCATTTGTGTCAGTGAGTCGGCTTTAATCAGGCCTGCATCAAGCCCGACAAGACAGATGTGGGAACTAACTGTGAAATATTGCAAATTACAGCTTGAAATACGAGGCTGGGATCAGCTCTGACAACTATTGTGCGGCTTGGAAGTTGAAGTATACCTCTGACAGTATGTCTAGGTAATATATGTTTGTGATCCGAGCTGCAGCTGCACACTGGGGATTTGTCTATTGATTTCATGTGCTTGACAACAACAAAAATATTAACATTATCTTATCACAAGATTATTTCCAGCAACAAAAGCTGCTAAGAAAGAAAAATAAAATACAAAAACAATTGAATCCAGATTTACTTCTTGTGTAATTTTGTAGCACTGTAAACACAATGCAAAAGCAATGGAGCTAAATTGATTGTGCAGTTCTATCACATTTGGTTTTATTTTTGGTTTTTCCATCTGTCTGAGTTTGTCACCTTTGCTTTTGTTACCTTGACAGTTTTTTCAAGATAAAAATAAGATGGATTTTTAAGCTCCTTTGAGGTTTTTATCTGTAAGTCGCTGAAACTACCCCGGCAACGTATCAGACACACATCTAACATCAATCCATCATCAGAACCACCCATCCATCAATGCATCGAGGGACCCATCTCACACCGGTCTGCCCAAACAAACATCTATCTATCTGTGCTCCTGTTTTCTTACCCTTCAAACAAAATGGAATCTAATCTCAATCAGACGTAGCACGAGGGCTGAAAGTGGCTTTAGCTTTTAGCTGCATGCAGCCGCACAGATTACCAGCCTGTAGTTGTGCAATAAAGCACAATCAGATTCATTTGATCATTGTACACGTTTCACCAAACTCCACTTAGTAGCTTCAACGTCTGTGTAGTGTTCAACTTTAAGTGTTGCTTGCTATTTCAGTAACATGGAAAAATCCACCGAGGTCTTTTTAAATCACCTTCTAGATTTATCTCACTACAACAAATTTGAATAGAACTCCAATTTATGTTTTTGTTTGACAGTTTTTCAAGATCTTTTAGAAAAGAAAACCCATTGAGATTTTCCCACATTCTTCACGTCCACGTTTGAAACTCATGTTCACGCGTAGCTACGTTTGTTTCCACAACCATTTTTGGGCTCTATGTACAAAACACGTGGCCATTACACTACACGGACGTTAAAGATACCAGGTTGAACTTTGATCAGTCGGGGATTTGTATGGTAGTGACGTTTGGAAGCCGTCACTTATCATTTACGGAAGTGCCAAATGGTGGAAAATTGATTATGGAGGCGGAAAAAGAAAAAATCTAATTTTGATTTTGCTCACTGTGCATGTTTCCAAAGCTTCTCCCTGCTGATATGTCAGTCTTAATGAGCTGAATGACCGCCCCCCTCCTCTATTGCAAACAGTAGTTTGTCCCCACTGTTAACCATACAAAATGTCAACTGGGATGCATTTTCAGGCAGTTCTGATGTTTCTTGAGCGCGGCCAGGCATTACTGACATCGTCAGAATCTTGCAGCAGCGCGAAGAGCTGGAAGCGGCTTCACCTTACACGCTCCCCTAAACTCATTTGCAGGAGTTTCACTGCAAGCTAATGACCAAATGAGCACTGACTTATACTCCACCTGGGCTCATTACACAGGACACGTTTTACAATTGTAAACAGCATTAAGCTAATGTTGATACGGCGACTACACTCCCGCCCCTTCACAGAGGCAGCTAGGTTAAGCTAAGTTAGGTGGGCTGAATGAGGTAAAGGACTTAGTGAGGCGGCTGTATTCCAATTTACCCCATCGTGGCACTTTATAAGGATTAAACAAAATTAATTAAGTTCCTGTTGGTCTAAATGACTTATCTCAGGCCCACCCAGCCCACTGGCTGCAATGATCAACCTCCTCTGATGCATGCTAATGATTTAAAAGTGGATGAATGGCTGCTACATACATTTTTGTGTCCGATCACCTTGGGTTTCTGTGACAAGGCCACAGCAATCAGCCTGCCATGCAGAGGAAAACATAGCAAAAAAAAGCTAGAGCGCATGATAAAAACTTAATAATTGACACCGTAATTATCCTCATCTTTCTCACTCAATGTCACTCGGAAACGCCGGCATTGCTGTGCGTGAGTGAGGAATGAGTCTGCTGCTTTTTTGTTGCTGTATAAACTCGATTAGTGCTCTGCCTGTCCCACCGTGGCAAGGAAATGATTGGATTAAGGGTGTGGAGAGCACAGCAGCATGGCGGGGGGATAGATTACCAGCCCGGTTGGGTTTTTTCGATGGGAGCTCCGCAGGGTTGCAGGGAGCCTTGGGAGGCCCCAGTCATCTTAAAGGGCCCCGATAACCATCTAGACACACTCACTGTCCCTGCTCTCACCAAGCTGCTATCTCTGCTCTCCCGGCAGCAAACACGCGTTCCCTCTTAGAAGCTCTGATGTCCATTAGGGTTCTACCTGCTGTGCTGCTGCCAAGTGAAGATAAAGTGGTATCTGCTCCGGACGCTTCATGCCAGCGGGCGGTGAAAGTTTGTTCAAATCCCTCTCAAATGCACAAGTTGCACTGGGGCTGAAATGCAAACTTGGATTGGCATTTGCTCAAAAACTGACCAAAAATAGGGTTCTCGTATGAAAAAGCTGTCAAGTCAAACTGACATTCGACCTGGTTGTGACAGAAAAAAAGTAACTTTTTTTTAAAAACCAGAAAGATATTACAGAGTATATTAGGGCCACCAAAAAAAAAAAAAAATAAATACAAGAATAAAGTCTTAAAATTATGGGAAAAAAGCATGTATTTTAGAAAATATAGTTGGTTGTGTAAGCCTCCATCCACGTAACATCTAAATCCATCAATGTAGCCATTTATGTTTTTTTTTTTTACCATATGAATCCACATGCCATAATGCATTTGGACCTTTGCAACCATTGCTGACACAGTAAACGACACATCAGCCAGAAATCTACTCCCTGTGGGTCAAGAGTCTTCTTCTGAAGAGGCCTAGTTTCTGCAAACTTTTTTCATGGTTCTTTTACTCATAAGAAAACAATTTTGACTAACTGACAGACTTAGTGTTCTCTTATTTGTGAAACTGATGCTGAAGTAACTGCTTAAAATGTTCTCCACTCGCACTGAAACACAATAGCCTATTGTTTATTTTTTGTCATTTTGGAATTTTCTTAGGAAACAGACTTTTTCATTATAAGAATATGACTAATATCCTGTACATTCTTATCATAGAAATTACAAAACATTATTTTTGTAAAATATTGACTCTTTGACTCATGTTTATTCTCATAAAAGATGTGTTTTTCTCAATAACATTTTGACTTTATTGGTGTACATTTTAAAATGTTTTAAAATCATTTTATGACTTTATTCTCATAAATGTATTCATTTTTTGCCTTTATTGTGATCCTAATACTCGTCCAAATACACTAGAGGCACAGCTTAAAAACAAGGATCAGGAAGTTTTTGTCTTTTTATCTTGTGCTTTGTGTTTATAATAAATAATGGTTTGCTGTATCTTCAGTGCAATTACGTATGTATCTTTCTTTTTCTTTTTTTTAAAACACATTGTTTGTCTTGATTGGCCATAGACCTTTATCAATCACTCCTCTAAATGCCCAATCTCCTGAAAAGAGTGCGTTCTTCTTGACAAACCTATGTAACTCTCTTAAGAATATAAAGTGTAGTGACGGGTTTGACAGCCTTAAATCATCAATAATCCCACTTTGTAGATTTTCATTTTTACTGGCTATTTTCAGAACACACCTCTCGCGATAAACCAGAGACCACTAACACCAACCTAAAAGAATTTTGTCTTACAGAGGCAGACCATACATAGATGATATTTATTCTTGTGGTCCAATGTTATGAAGAAACGCATGGTTTGCAGTTTTTGCAGCATCCTGACACGCAACAGGGACCTTGTTAGTGTTGCTTTGGTGCAATCAGACTGACAAATCAAGCTGGTCAGATTGGCTAGAGTGAACATGCCTTTAGTAGCCTTTCCTGAATGGATACAGACAACTGCAGCAACTTCCAATTTAATTCAGAAAGTATTTATGAAAATATAATGTATTATTGTGAAAAATTGTCTGTTTTGAAATCCTCATTCAGTCTCTCAGATAAAACATTGCTCATGTTTAAGCTATTTAAAAAAATGACAAACAGAAATTAGCTGTCAAATGTGTTGCATCGGTTGGACTGGTAACCCCTCTCTTCATTGAAGAAACCTCCCATGACACAGCCAGAAAATGATTCCTGGGATGACGGGGCAAGAGTAACGGGTTGTCAGAAACCGTTTGTCAAAAACAAACAGAACAAATGCCTTTCCGTCAACCATCTGTATTCCGACTCCAACGCCCAGGCACTTTTAACGTATTCGCTGTCATTTATACCCACCTAAACATGCATAATTCATAACTCAGGAAAACTTTATCTGATATATTGGGAGGCTGCGGTATGAAACATTGACACAGCAGACAATTCTTTTTAAACAACAGAAAAACATATTCAGTGCAGGTGGAGCAGATGGATGTGACAGACGGATGAGATTCAGGACAATATTCGTCTCTATCTTGAAGTTGCTTCCTCCTCCTGGAAAGTGACACCGGCGTCCTGGAGGGCAGCGAGTGCCGATGCGACCAGTCAGAAGTGGGTGGATTGTGCTCTTGGCATGATACTGCTACTCATAATCACTGTACACAGGGAAAGTGGCCAATACACTTCAGAGCTCCTTTTCTGGGGCTTGTGTCAATATTCCTCAATGTAGGCGGGCAGCAATGCCATCACAAAGCACCAAACAGCAGCAAGGAACACAAAGCACAAACAAACACACTGAATTCCAACCGGGACTGTCACTTAAAAACACTTCTGCTCCATATTCAACACAGATGACTCAATAAATTATTTAAGCGTCCAAATTTCCTTGAGGTTACTGTTGCTGTGACATAACAAGCACACATTCAGCTGAGAAAGTTGCACAAACTGACACTTTTCTTATCAGATTCTAGCTGTGGGGGCTTTCTCTTCTTGGCTGATCTTGTCACAAAACTCTGTTTTCAGAAAAGAAAAACAATGAAAGTATTGAACTTGTAGAGTTTGACAATGGATTCATTTTTTATTTAAACCTTTATTTGTGTGTGTGAGACCTCGCAGGCCAGTAGAAATGAGGTTAGTGATTTACGCTAGCCTGAACAGACTGCGGATTCATGAGCTACCCTGCTGTTTGTTTTTGGGCCATGGTGTGCTCAGAGATTCACCGTATCAACCCGCAGGTCCACCCCCCTCTGCACAAACAGCTTGAACTTCCAGCAGGAGCCTCAAGTGTTGAGAGCATCAACTCTCCCGGCTTTGTCAGAGTAGAAAGTGTGACGACTGAAAGAGCATTCACAGTCCTAAATGATAAACATCTGGCAGTTTTGGGATTTGGGAAATAAAGGGTATACAAAATAAGTGAATAATAAAATGAAATGAAACTCAATTCATAAAGTAATGCATTAGGATTAAATCTTAAATTCTTATATCATATTTTTTTGAGTATAAATCACTTTTTTGTTGTTGTTGCAGAGGAGCTCAGGTGCAACTTAGGAGTTTTTTTTTTTTTGTAATAGAAAAAGGCTCATATATTCGTTAATTTTCCCACGAACAACAAGTCGCCCTTTATCAATTGTTGTTCACTTTTCGGCACATCCCATCCACCACAGCAACATCAGCTTTCACCGATTTGCCTTGGTGGTGTGGAATAGATTAGATGACTTAGCTTTATTTGGCAAAAAGCAAATAAATCTGCGCCTTTAGGAAGAATGTCCTCCATCAGTTTTTGGTCTGAAGCTTAGAACCACCAGGGTTTGGAGTCAAACAACAATAACCCAAAAGCAGCACAACGTCTGTATGATTCCAAACAAGAATCAAGTTTCATGATACAAAAAACATCAAAAATGGGCGAATTCACAGGACCCTGAAACCCAGTCAGTCATGGGGTCTCCTTGGGTATGTGAAAGACTCACAGTTACAAAGGCTAATCAACGCTTGTTCCTAGCATACAAGCTAGG
This sequence comes from Oryzias celebensis, assembly GCA_014656515.1. Lineage (NCBI taxonomy): Eukaryota > Metazoa > Chordata > Actinopteri > Beloniformes > Adrianichthyidae > Oryzias > Oryzias celebensis. The sequence goes on from BNCR01000003.1 coordinate 5,442,883, forward strand.
TATAGCGGTTAAATATTGTCCCGCGGTAATAGAGGACGTCCTTTTGCAGTTACACAGGTGGAAGGCAGTGTTTAGGAATGATCATTAAAACGAATCTTCCATAAATATGTGGAGAGGTTGCTAAATAGATGCAGATTTACTCGATTTGCATTCAATCCACACCCAGGTGGACACAAAATGTTACCTGCTCGAAGAGTCTACCTGACCTGGCCACAAATTCTACAATCTACAAGCTTCCACACATGCTGTTTGGTTTAGTGTCTGCCAAGGATGAACTTAATGTATAATTAAAAAAAAAAAAAACTTTGTCTAGACAAACAAAATAAATACTGATATCAACTGATTCTTTCAGACTTGTTCTACAGTAACTGCTTTGTATCTTTGGTATATAATGGCTTAAAAAACAGTATTTTTTGTCATTTGAAGAAACTTCAAACTGAGGAGACCTTTAGAACGACAAGAAAATAACATTTCACAGCTTTAAATGTCAGCATAAGGAACCTTTGCCATACAAAAACAAAGATGCTGACTTCAGCATGCCTGGATGACACAGAGCCCAGACATTTATCTATTTTCCTTTGTTTGGCCCATGTAGAAATTTCAGAAGAGTCTGTAAGATTCATCAACTAACATTTGCTGCTGTTACTGTCCAGCTGACCTGGATAAAGCAGTCGTTGTCTAAACCTTCAATTATCATCCCTCACAAAGAGCATGATGCTAAAACCCATTGTGCACTTTAAATGTAATACTTCAGATGTGTAGTTGGCAAAACAATGGCAATAATGTGAAACAACCAGCTCCACATTTGCTTTGTAGAATTCATTTGTGCTTTGAAACTTATATTGCAGACATATCTGCAAAATATTCACAGAAAAGGATGAAAAGATTTTCTCTGGAGCATTGCAGCTAAATGGTCAGAGTTCTAGATTACAGACTAATTCCTAAATTATGTGATCAATAAAAACCTTGGGTCGCACCAGTGTGCCCAGTTCTTCCAGGAACAAATTTTCTTTAAATACGTGGCTCTGAAAGCCTGTGGTCCAACAACAGACACATTTTGAGGCCCTGTAAAGGTCCAAACCAGGGATAGGCAACTCCAGGCCTCGAGGGCTGCAGTGTCTGCATGATTTTCAGATATCCAAGCCCTATTCGTGACTGATTACCTGGTTCAGGTGTGTCCAGCTAATCAGAACATGCCAAAGCATAGTATGTTGGAAAACATGCAGGAATGCAGCCCTCGAGGCCTGAGGATAGAGAGCCCCTCTGATTGGCCGGAGTCAGATATTACTGTATGTGTAGGGACTCCATTAGCTTACACTGGGGTCAGAGGGAGGTGAGTAGCTAGCCGCGTTTGATGAAGCTTTAGATGATGAGAGTAGATTCAATAAAAGTAGACACAAATATTTTGAAGAATTTTCAGGTCACACAAAAATTATGAACACTTATGCCGGCGTGCAGTGGCGTAGACTCTGAAGGTGCATTCACACCGGACATGATTCGAGAGGCAGAGGCAGCCAGTTTCAAAGCTAAGTCAATGTTAAGATGCAATTTGAGGTGGTGTGATTCAGCTTTGGGCACAGTGACTAGATCAAAGAGTAGATTGCTCGCCGCACCAGAGATGACAGCAAAATCACAACACCTCAAATCACTTCTTAACATTGACTTAACTTTGAAAATGGATTCAATGTGGCGGTGCGATGCAGGGATTTTCGTCCAGAACTTCCATCCATCTGTTGGGATAGAGCAACCTGATCCAGCAACCCAACAGTAACCGGCCGTGGAGTTGCTTGAGACCGTCTGGTTACTGTCGGGTGAAGGTGGGATACACCTGGGGAACTCAGACACAGTGACGTGCTTTGTGGCGCTTCTGTAGAGCTCTCCAATACACATAAACACAAACTTCACGCTCAACATCACCCATGTTCTCCATGATGTTGAATGAAATTTGTCTGCGGTTGCTCTGCGTTTTTTTGCCTCCCTTAAAATTAAAACAATTTTTCAAAAAACAGAAAGGGGTTTAGGTGAGTAAAATGAACATATTTTATCATTTAACAACCAGAGCATTGTGTAGTAGTGTTGCATTCAGTGACATTTGTGTTTTTGACGGCACAACCAGAGAGGACGTCAAAATAAAGACAGAAAAAAATGAAGTGCCTGAGAATGCAGATGGAGGAAAATTATGTTGTTCATGATGTTGTAAATACTGTATTTGACTTATTTTATTTCTAATTAAATAATTCATTGCTATCTGTTTTATAGCAGAAAGTGAGGGAAGATGATAGAAATAGAAAAAATTCCAAATTCTTTCAAGAACAACATTCCTTGTTAGGCTAATGAATGCACCAAAATCTAACTTTCTGCTGATCATTTTGTAAACTATATGGAAGAGTTGGGGGTTCTGAGGGGTGGAATCCTACAAGACTCTCTGGTGTTTTCATGTCCAAGAGAAGGACTCGACCGGTTTCCTGTATCTGATTCAGTTAAGCCCATAATATTATGCTCTGTGTTTATTTTAAAGATTGCAGGAAGACAATGGTTGCAAATAAAAGAATTGTGACGGCTGTAAGACATTTTAGGTTGAAACACTGATAAAGCTCTAGAAAGCATCTATAAAACACATTTCATGCTGCGATAAATGCTCCGCTCCAGTGTCCCCTCTTCTCTTCAGCAGCAGCAAATGAACAGCAGTTAAAGAACAAGAAGTGACCCTGTAAAGGTCTGCTGGTAAATGCAATACAGTTAAATATGTGGGTGCAGCCAACATTTGTGCCGGTGCAGCCAAGAAAAGATGTTAGTGTAGAGCTCTAATGACTATCATCTCTGATGCAAAGCTTTGGACCAAAACACAGAGACACAGAGCACATCTACCTAAAATTTCCGAACAAATAAACCCATAAGTGCAGAGCTGCTCCCAGAGCAGGTTGGAATTCTGTGACTGCTGGCGTCGCCCCAAGCAGCATCCGCAGCGGCCCAGCGGTCACGCTCGGAAACACTTTAAATCGTTTCATGGGAGCGGGCTATTTTCAGCAGCCAGATCTGTGGCGGCAATCGCTCTGCTTATTTGTTCAGCCAAAATGGTAAATTCTTCCATCCAGCAGTTTCCACCTAGTTTGCAGCATTCATAGTTGCTAATCGCGTTAAACAGTAGAGGAGACATGACTCGGAAGCAGTATGAACAAGCCTTTAGGCACCAGGCTGGAGGCTCAGCAGGATCATCTCGGAGCACACTGCCGAAGCGCTCCATCAGCCTAGACCGAATGTACAAGGCGTGGCGAGACGCCCCGAGGCCGCGCCGGGGATGGGAGAGCTGTTTACTCTACTTAGACGGAGGAAAAATGGAAACATAAACATACAAACAACATGACACACGAGAGTAGCAGCATTCTCCCATTAGAATCCTGATTTTAGATGGCAGCCCCACGGGCTTTGTTTACAACTGTTTTGAGCCCAATTAGAGACCAATTCGAAGTGCTGTGAACTAAATTTACTTACACTAATTCTCGTCAAGTAATGTGGAGCACGATGACAGCGACATGACAGGAGGATTGACAGTTTTATAACCAGAAGATGAGCGTGTTCCCACTGTGCTGGGGCAGCTTACCCTGTAGTAGTCGCTGCTGTAGATGTCCCTGGACATGCCGAAGTCTCCAATCTTTACCAGGAGGCCGTTCCCCACAAGGCAATTGCGGGTTGCCAGATCTCTGTGCACAAAGTGCTGGGAGGCTAGGTAGACCATGCCGGAGGCAATCTGAGTGGCAATGTGCAGCATCTGGGAAAGGCCAAGCTCTCCATTGGACTGCAGTGGCTGACCATCAACCAGGATCATGGAGTCGGGGCCATGAGCTCTGCGTGTCAAACAGAACACAGAGACGTTCAGTTCCGAAGCATCAGAAGAAACCCGATGATGTCAGAATATAAAGGAGGTAGAGGGCTTTCTGAATAACAGGGGTGTTATTTAGTTGCTTACAAATCTGGATTTCACCTTCAAGAGGTAGACTGTGCTAAATCTTCTTTAGAAGTTTCATAGCTTTTGCTGGTAACTGGAGGTAGAAGCCCTTATTGTGTATTCCGTGTGGCAGAGCGTTGAACGGGGCAGCCCCTTTACAAAGTAACCCAAAGCTGCTTACCGCTCTAATACACCCTCATCCCTTCACTGCTGGAGCCTTTTGGTACCTGTTGAGGTCCATTAGCATAATAAAGAGAGAATATGACCAAATATTAACATATTAACTATAATCTGCAAGCACTCAAGCTGCTTTAATTCCATGATAAATTGTTATGCTTCTGCACGGCCAATTTAAGCTTTGGCTTTTCTCTCCACAGAAACGTTTCTCAATATGTCAGGAATTTCATGCAAACCTTCAGAACAGTTGGACTGCAAGTTTCCGGGCGACAACGAGGAAGTAATTTCCTGTGCCGAGTTCCTGCTGTTCTCATCCCCTCCTCGTCACTGTGATTAGAGTCCAGTCCTCACACAGGGGGGTCAGGAAGCACAACTGTCACTCTCGCTCTACCTGTCTTTCCATCCCATGTTGGAGAGGTCTGCTGTAAAAGCTGCGGTCTTATGTCCCCTTCGTTGACTTTCCTGACAAGCCGGTGGTGGCTGATTAAGTAGCAGCTGCCCTCCTTTTATCTAAATGCTGAATTGGCCCGCCATATCAGATTCTCCTATTGACTCCCGGCACATCACATCCTTTAAATGTGACCAAAAGGACCAACAGACCAAGAATCAGCAACGTCTTGCACCTTGCATGAAAGAATTTCATCATCCGCAACATTGCCTTTCATTTCAGGAATGATTTCCCAACAGAAAATCTTCACGCACCCTTGAGTGCACACACACACACACACACAGGCGTACACGCTATCACCCTCACACTCACACTCAATCACAACATGTCATCTTTTCATCCACTGCTCAAATTTCAAAAACAAGAAAGACCACACACACACACACACACACACACATACACACACACTGCAGCTGCTGTCATCGCACTTGAAATAGCACACTTCTTTCTATCTGTGACTCCTCTTCAGCGGACTCACATCAGCTCCACTGAAGCTTCCCATTACCAAAGCCGTCACTGTAGAGGCACGCTGCCGCTTTTTTGAGGTTTATCAGAGGTCACTTCTGACAAATATGGAACAAAAGAAACATGAAAGCTTCAATAAAGTTCCAAAAAGGGCAGACTTTTTTTTATTACAGACCAAATGTAGACAATTGGAGCTTTTTTGGACCCTTAATGAAGTTTTTACAAGTCCAAACACTAATGATGTGTTACTTACCCTGGTAATGATGGCACTCTCACACACCTTTTGATTGTCACTTACCTCACAGTTCCACACGGTGGTTCCGCCTTTTCATATAATTACCTAATTCCTCCTCCTACTGTAAGTGACTAGAAGGAGCCATCTTCAGTGCAAACTGATTGACTCTGAGAGAAATAATTACCTCAAGAATTTGTTGAGGTCGCCGTGCTTCATGTATTCGAACACCATGATGAGCGGGTCTCCGTCTACGCACACGCCGTAGAATTTAACAATGTGGTCGTGCTGCAGGTTGGTCAGCAGCTCCGCCTCCCTCTGGAAATCCTTCCTGGCTGACAGGTTGGGATCTTTCAGTGTCTGAAGGAGAAAAAGAATCATTGGAGGTGATTGGGTTTCACTCATATCCTCTGGTCTAAGTGAGAAAAAAAAAACATTTTCATGTCTCTGGGCACTTGGCGTGTATTCACGAATGTTTTTTTTAAGTGAATGTAAATGTTGGTCGGTGATGATTGTATGTGTTTGCCTGTGGTTGGGGACACTGGTTGAACTACGTTTATAAAGCATGAATACATATAGAGAAAAAAGATGTTTCAAATCACAAGACAAACTTCATTTTTTTGCTGCTTTACTTCAGGTTTCCATTGCTGTACTTTTTTAGTCTTTTTAGTCATCTCAGTGCTGGTTTAAATTTCAATTGTATCACATTTCTTATTGCATCAAAGGCTTGTCATTGAAGCTGAACAAGGCCAGGAGGTCAAACTACATATTCTTAGTCACCTGCACCTGTATGGGGGCCTGACTTGGACAACAGTTGCGGGCTTTTGGGTTGGCCCATGGAGGGTTGTAGAGAGGAGCTGCCATATCTTAGGGGGAGCACAGCAGTGTTTAGCTGTTCCTTTGAGTCTTGTGGGGCCACCTCAAGAGACGTCATGACAATGGAAGGTACCACCATTGTTTGGTAAGTGTATGGTGATGATTTTGTAAGGAGAATCTAAGTTGCATGTACTTATGCTGTCGTACGGTGTCCACTCTAGTTGTTAGAAAGCTGGAAGTCCTGGCTGTGTGCAAATGCTGCATGCATGGGGTGTGCAGATGATGGATAAGTGTCTGTAGGATTCCCACATAAATTATACGCTGATTGTCTAATTTCCTCAACTGTAGTAATCAGGCTGCATGCAAGAAGTGCACACTTATCATGTGAACAGCAGTAACGGGCCACTTCCGCGATGTGCTGGGTTTGGGGGGTTAAGAAGAGGAAAAATCTGTACGACACGCCTGCATTTCACCTATTTTACCCTTGCTTACCCTTGTGCGTTGTTAAAGTGTTCCCTACAATCTCTGGCCTGCAGCATGCCCATAGAAAATTAAAAGCATGAACATTTTTGTCTACAAGCTTGATGTTTCCTACAGCCACCTGAGTACAGATTTACCCATTTCTTGCCTGCAGACAGCCCATATCCACCCATAAGGGCAGCTGTGAGTAAGGCCTTAACTAAAGCGTTTGTACCATTGTGTTTTTCCTCACATAAAACCATTGCTGTTCACAGCATATGTTAACTTTATTTTTTAGAAACAGGTTTTCCAAACTAATGCATCCATGTGTAAACAGCTAAATTGAATCTTTTGATAGAAAACCATTTCATAGTCAGTTTGACCATCATTCACTTATTTGTCTGGTTTGACTTCATGGATTTGAATGCATGGAAGACACTGGATGGAAAAGAATTTTCTTTCTTCTTGTCACTACCTTCTGTCCTTGTTTAAACAGTAGCTGTTTGCTTTCCCAAATCCAGCAGATTACAGTGTTCAAGTGTTTGTTTAGCCAATCTTTTCTAAGTCCGACCATCAGCAGCACGGAGACTTAAACTTAAACCAAAGTGAAGCTTTGATAGGGAGATAGGTTTCAGGTACTTCCCATTCATGCTGAAAAACACACTAGTGTTTTTTGCACAGCAAGTAAACATGACATTGGGATCTCTGCGAGTGCTGAGATGTTTGATTGCATTGATGAAGCTATCAGTCGCTTTGACCGCTTAGATTGCTCCAAAGAACGAACCACACTCAGAAGTTCTCACACAGTCTGACAGCACTTATATAAAACATTTATCCAGGTTCAAGAAAAACACTATGGAAGTAGCATTGCGATTTCTTTTTACTTAGACGGTCTGCTAAGTTTTTCAATTGAATTATCACATTAAAGACACTTGTATTAGCTCTCAAACTGTTAAATTCGGAAGTGTGCATTTTAGTTCCACATGTCGGTCTGATTTCTGCTCTATATCAGAAAGATTTAAACGGCTGATGTTTATAACAGACAAAAGCCTTTAAAAACAAATAGGGGTACGGTTAGTTATTAATGGCAAAAGCAGATTTATTGTTACAACCAGAAACTCAACACTTCTTTTCCTGCTTTTAGGCAAAAATCAGTCAAATCTGCAGTTTAGACAGTTTTGTAATAAAATAAAAACATCTGGTTTCAGGTTGCATCCACTAAGCATTGTAGCCTATATGCAGGGTGCTTTTAATGTTAAAGAAATAAAGCGAAGATTTTGGAAAATGATCAAAGAAGACATAGACATATGTTCTGCAAAGGTGGAGAACACACTAGAATCCTAAAAAAAGAGTTACAAAAAGCTGCTTTATTGCAACATCCTCCTCAAAGGAAGAGGACTCATCATCAGAAGCAGCAGGAACGCACTGCTCTCTGCGTTCTCGGCCTTCAGTCTCGCTTTTCCTGCCTGCTGCTCTCATTATTCCAGACGAAATGACGTCCCATCATGAGGTCATTTACTAACCTGTGCACTGGTTTTTCAGTGAAGGACTGGAGGTGGCTGAGATGTACAACAGTGAGTAAAACAACCATAACATCCAATTTCTAAATGAAACCACATCCATAATGTCTTTTTTTCTGTTGGTCTGGACATTCCTCTCGAAAAAAAAAAAAAAAAAACCTCAAAGTGCTTGGTGACAACAAAATGTAGCAAAATGTGATACAGTTTCAATTCTATTCAGAAAGAGACGTTTTTCTCATCACACGCAATGATATATTAACACTTAAATGCAGAAGTTCTGAGGCATTTCCTACTATAAATTATGTTATTTCAAACAATTTGGAAAAAAGTGACAACAGACGAGTCCACTTCAGTTGCTGGACTAACTTTTAAGCTACGTTCATACCACCTTCTGCAACACATGCTGAAGTGGCCACCTCCAATGACAAGTCTATGTGAGCATTACGCCTCGCTCGTTTTCGGGATTCCATGTTCAAAACTCTCACAATCACACGTCTCCATGCAAGTTTTTGCGACAGTTTTTGGGTTCTCCGTACAAAACATGCGGTCATGAACACGGAGCCCCTCCTTGTTTGTCCAGTGTGAACACCATGGGCTAGATGCACATTCAAGAACCCGTGTGTAGCATGTTCTGGTCATATGCTTGGTGAGTACATAACTTGACTGTGCTTTTTTAGCTTTGTGGACCATTAAGGTGCAGCTTCTCAGTGATGTAAACATACTAAAAAATAGATGATTTTCACCTGATTAATGATTTCAGGGTTTTATGCACATCTGAATTAACTAAAGAAAAAAAAAAGCATGACATCTTTTTATTTTTAGTGACTCAAGATAGAAGATAAAACATAAGTCTAATTTCAATAATAAAAGCTGAGGAGCCTCAGTGTTGTTGAAGAACCACAGTCCATTATGCACTGATGTGGGATGGCATTGCATTCTGTAAAAACAATACTCTCAAGTCCGCCTTTGGGCTTCTGTCGGTCATTCTGGCTCAAAACCGCTCGCCAAAGCTGATCCCGGAGTGCTCAGTGGGGTTGAGGTCAGGACAGCTAATGGGCTGTTCCATCATCCCTCTCCCCAAATTCTGGAGGCAGACTCTGATAAACCCACTCTGTGGGGACGGGTCTCATCAACTTGAAGCGAATAGTTCATTCCCCAGATTGTGAAGCTTTGGGAATTTGATTGCAACAGAATCTCATCCCCCTTTTTCTCTTTGTAATGAACTTGGCTCTAATTATGATAGGAGGGATTTTTGCGGTATAGACCCCCCCTCCTGCACACATATCATACTCCCTCTACTAAAACGAACTCTTAGTGCAGGAATTAGAACAGTTCTCTCTCAATGTCAAATAACTTTAAGTATAAGATCGAATTCATTGGTGTCAAAGCAAAGGCTATAAACAACAAAAGAAGAATCTGTTTGCCAAAACAAGTCTGCACATTTTCTATTTGTGTTCTGCTTTTCATGCCATAAATTCATGTTCGTTAAGCTGCAGCACCAATTCCAAAATGAAAACAGGATTTCAAATAAGAGTACTTCCTTGAAGAGAAAAACATCTTTTATGGGAAGCTTTCTTTCTACATGTCATCTGTCTTTGCTTCTGTAATTACTGTATTCGTTCATGTCTATTTTTCAAAAGTTTGTGCACGTGGCTGCAAGCATCTAGGATGTTTTCTTTCTAAGTTTTCTGCTGGAACTCACTTAAGTGTGTTAGGAAACGGTTTGTACTAACAAATCCTGACACCTGTTCATAATCACTGTGTTCACTGCTTCTTTGATATTCTCATTTATCTTTCATGCCATCCATGATTTTCATTAATTGTAAATGACAGATGTAAATGAAAGGCTTTCAGGCAAGCTCCGTTTTCCATTCATCTGTGGAATGTGCTGCAGTCATTTTCGAACAGCCGACGATCTGATGGAACTGGAGCCAGAAATTCATCACTTTAACATCGCATTAACGGACACGTGTGCAGCATCAAGTAGAGTTCACGTTTTATGGCCATATGTTAAAAGCAGAGTTTGGTTAGACAACAAAATGAACAAATAGCAGTGTACAAAAGCTTCAAAGACTCACTCCAATAAAAATCAAGTGTTTAAAAGATGTGGGAAGGACCGGCCATCGTCAACTCCTTATTGCTAAGACATCTGTTTACACGCTCACAAATGCGATCTTTTTCACACAGCATTTTTTCATCTGAGTCACAACAATTTTCAGAAAAAAAGACTCACAAATGAAACTTTGAGCTTTAAGGCCACCTCTTTACTTTGGTATTGTTTTGCAAATAAAGACCTGATAAAGACAGTTTTACAGTAACTCTAAGTTCAGTGGGTTTTACTCTACAGCTGGTTCTATCCACTGACTCCACAACAGCTGTGAGTGCAGGAAGTTAGTGCAAATGATGATGACTTTCACTGACTGAAGAAGCCTTAATGTTGCAAATCTCACATCTGCAAATGATGTTAGCTTAATAGTTGACCAATTAAGTTTGGTCTGTTTCCATTTAACTTTATGGAGATGTGGTTTGTGTCCCATTTTGTAAATTTTTATAGAAAATATCACCGTTATGACATTCTGTGATTAAAAACTTGGAAAAATGGGCGTCAATTAATTGTTTGAGACCTGCTGGATTGCAGGGAAGGACTGCTGTCACTCCATGGCCACATATGCAACCATGCACTCATACTCTCACTCCTAAGGAAAAAAATGTGTTTATCCAACTGGATTTTGATTGTTTTAGGGTTAGAATCTTCATAGATTCACAGGAGTATCATGTGGGTTTGGATCACATCTCAGATTGTTCAGAAGTTTCTGCTGCAGAAGGAAGATAATTCAGGCTTCCACTCATACATGAAATCCTTTTTTTAGTTCTTTAAAGAAAAATGGTTCCTTATCTTGTCTATGCTGCAGTGGCCTTATTCACATAGCACACCCCCTTTAAAAACACGAGTATGACCCAGGTACCGGGTCCAAGATTCAGCCTAATTTGCTTGATTATTTTATTGGACGGCGTTCCAGCAGTCCTGCAGTTAAGCACACAGCAGTGTGTGATTTGCTGCACCATGATCTGGTGAATAATGTGGACCTCATTAGTAGGACTCTGATCTGTTTCGGAGCAGCGTAATTAATAGACCAATCTATCCACTTATACCCGCCTCGTGTAATCAGGAAATGTTTTAGGGGGAATAAAATAGTAAAATATTTAAGAAACTGATCTGTCTTGTGAAAGACAAACAAAAAGAGAAACAACTCCACTAAGATGTAATCATACTATCTTTGTACAGAAGTTTAATTTTTAAATGTAAAGCACGGCAGAGGAGAGGTGATGATCTGGGTGTTATTTCCAGTCAAAGACTTGACTGTGACTTCACTTACTTTTGCTCTCCTCACGAGAACTCTTACTTAATCTGACTGTTAATACTGTCTTGTGTTTTCAGAAATAACTTGGACAGTTGTGCAGCAAATGTATATGTTATAATAAAAAAACGGACACCATGATTGATGGTAAATGCCTCAAAGTTCAGATATCCACCTTGAAATGATATGATTCTGCCTTAAGACTGATGGGAGTGTTTGAAGAGTCAAAGCGTCAATAAACTTTAAAAGTCGTTGTAAAATGTTCAAAGGTAATAAAAATAGAACAGAAAATATAATCTTAAGGACTTCTGCAAGGAAAAAAATAAAATTGAATTCTCTTCTTGTAAAAAATGTTTTGTAGATCTATGTTACAATAGATCCCATGATGAATGTAAACACAAAACCGTTAACGGTCCAAAGATTCAGATGCTTCAGCAGCAAAACCTCAATAATCAAACAAAATAAGGTGTGACTGCAAAAAGTGTAGAATTTCTGTACAATCTTTAATTCCCAACAGTAGATAAACGATGAAACATGAAATAAAAACACTGGAGAAAATCCCAAAGGACTAATGTATGCATCCCAGCACTGAGGTGAAAACTCTAAAAAACATTTCTGGAAGATCTTTCTGCGACACATCAGTTCTGCATCGTCAGACATCAGACTGTGACACACAGTGGATGCAGCATCCAAACTGCTGTCAAAGCCCCTTAACTCAAGCGTTTATGAGATCTTGGTTCACCTCTGTTCAAATTACAACTACTATTATTTTTACTCGAGTACTTCAGGAGAAATAATCGGCATCACTGCACTGATTCGAAATCATAAAAGTCAATGTCCTGCTTCAAGAAGCAGAACCCCGTGCCGGAAACGCACCTTTACAGCCACCAGCATCTTGTCCTTGGTGGGGCTCAGGTTGTAGCACTCCGCCAAGAAAACCTTTCCGAACGCTCCCTCCCCCAGCTCCCTCTTCAGGATGATGTCCCTCCTCTTTATATGCTGCACGACTGAAACAAAAACAAGGGCAAGGAAGTGTTGATTTCTGGTTTCTGCAACTTTTGCTGTGGGGAATTTGAGTTAAAAACAAAGACAATATGAACAAGGAGAGCATTTCAACATTTGTTAGAAACATTTCCGACAGAAATAACTCTCAGAATTTCTACAATCACACAATTTTCTGTTTCTATGTAGATTACTGTCAATAGGATCTCCTAAAAGTGTCAGGAGAAAACATTAGCAGAATGCCTGATGGAATCAAAATGTTGCATTCAACTTTAAAGCCGCTCAATAGAGAACATGACGAACGTTAGGGTTCAAGTGGTTGGAAATCTCTGGGGTGTAAACAAATGCTGCAGTGACACTGGAACAGCCAAGCTGAACATCTCTTATCTGGATTTCTCAGTTTTACTGTCAGTACAGAGACATCACAGAAGAACGTCATGCTCCAACAACTGAATACCAAGATGTTCCACATAAACAATGTTTGCATCTTAGCAGAATGGAAGAAAAAGGTCTTTTCACTCATTTCTGGAGGTTTGCTCAGTCTTTAAAGTCCTGCTTCGATCATCTTTTCCTTTTTTTTTGAAAGCATTCCCAGTTGGATTTTAATTGTAATTATGCCATTTTTTAGAATAAATTAAAAAACGTGTCATTTACTGGACAGTTTCTACAGCAGTTCATGAAAAATATGTCTCTGAGTTGTGGGCGGGGTTAAAAGCAGCCCTCATTACCCAGAATCTCTTTGTTTACACTCTCCTTCTAGCTTACACCAACATTTTTGGTTCAACAAAAATGGCAAAAAAAAGCCGTACAGTTTTGATCGAGATTCCAGCTCCGATGAGCTAAACAAAGACGTACATGGATGTATTTGTATAAGTGGATGCGTCAGAATGGCGTGAAGCGGGGAGCTTGTGTCCCGCCAACTGCAGCACCATCAGTGCTGTAAGCTTTTTCCAACTGCATTTTTGTGTCTCCTCCTGAATCACGATTTCAAAAAAGAAATACTTAGAAATGCAGTTTTGATCTATTTTTATATATATGTGACCTCCATCATGAGAAAAAGTTCTTCAAGAAGTTGTTAAAAACACAATTTTCATTGGAGTGGGCCTTTAAAGGACATCTTTTCAGGTGCAAAGCTGCAAAGTTGAGCCGCAGGTTTTGACCTTAGCTTGCTCTCATCTCATACTGTCACTGCCTGCAGTATTTGTGCCTTGAGAATGAAGGCCTAATCTTATATTGATTACCCCTTTAAAACTGGCAGCTCCACAAAATAGGAGGTTGACTAAGTGACAAAGTGGCAGGAAAAAGGCAGAAACAGCAAAGCAGAAAGCTCAGCTGGAAGGAGATGGGGAGGTGTGGGGAGCTTTTGAACAGAACCGCTCTCTGTGCCTTGCTTTGAATAAAACATGACAGCTTGTAGGTTTACCATGAAAGCCACTGGGCCTTAATAGATCTGCACACATGGAGTACACAGCTTCCACAAAGCATTTAGATAAAAATCATCATAGTATAAGAGGCTGGACTTCTGCAGCTCTCTGTGTAACAACACATCAGTGAGATGAAAACATTTTCAAGCATGAAAAGCAATGCAAAATGTAAAGGGTATTATCATAAACTAACGGGTACTGGCAATTGTTGTTTGACTTTAAAAAGGTATTTTTCACAGCATTTCATTTTCATTCCTGCAACGGATTAGTCTGTTTCTTGATATGGAAGCAGTACTCCAACAGCACATCAGATATTTATTATACAACATATGATCCACATTTTAACATAGAAGAAATGGACTGCTCCTGTGGGTTTGAGCTTAGTTTAGGACAACTGTACTTTCTGTAACCAAAGCCCAAACAATATGAAAACACACAGATATTTCTGTTTCTTATGTGTCTGCGTTAGGAGAAGCACGATACCACTGACAAACACATTTTTCTTGGTTGCCCTTCAATGAGTCCCTCCTTTAAATGTCCGTGTTTTCAATACCTTTACAACTCGAGGGTGCATCTGCTGCAAGATTGAAAGCCATGTTGAGTGATCTTCTGACTCCCATTTGCGGAATGATCAGTTAAAACTCAGCAGACTCTATTCGTGAAGCAAGCAAGGCTTTTCTTGAAGAAAAAAACAGTCTACTTTGCTTTTTATGTTTTATGCTTTTCATGCTTTTCATGCTTTTGCTTTATGTTTACTAAATAATGCATTTGTAGACTTTTGACCCGACATGACAATTGTATGGTCTTATGATGATTGTTCATGTGTTTAAACGTTTTCTTTCACAACCTTACCTTTTTTAATTTCAACTTTAATATTTCATTTTTATTGTAGTTTTAGAGCAACCTTAAAGGGACACAATCCAGGAGTTCCATGTGCCGTCCCAAGCCTGGATAGGAGCCGACTAATCAACTGTGGTGACCTCTGAACGGAGCCGCCTACAAACATAGAAGTAGTTTGATTTCAATCTTTTTTTTGACTCTTTTCTGATGTGATTTCTGTGCAGCACTTTAGTTACCACTGTGTTTTTTGAGTTCATGAATTAGGAAAAGGAAGATAAAGGGGAAACCTAAAGTCTCATGGTTTCTGTGCTGTGATGCCACTCCAATTAAATTGTGTTTTTTCAACATGTTCTTGTAGCACTTTTCTCATGATGGGGAAAAATATAAAGAAAGATAAGATCAAATTCAACTTCTGAGTATGTCTTTATTCAAATAGTTGTGAATCAGGAGCAAATGGAAAAAAATGTCATTTGAAAAAGCTTGTAATTGTCATGTAAAATCAGCAGGCCATAAGCTCCCTGTTCAGCTCCTTTACGATGTATCCACTTGTAGACAAAAAGGTCCATGTACGTCTCTGTTTCCCTCATCTGAGATGGCGTTTGGCTCAAAACTGTATGGCTGGGTAGCTCTAATATTTCTCGCTATTTTCGTTGCACTGCCAATGTTAGCTTGAGGTTGTCAGGGGCTGCAAGCTAAAGCCTGGAAACAGTTGGATGATGGGATGGGGACGGGTTTACGCTGCACTAACAGTCCTGCCTACAACTCAGAGGCGAATTTCAAATGAAATACTGCTGCTCTGCAGAAATTATGTCCAAGAAACAACTGGGAATGCTTTGAAACTGAATCAAAGGATGATCAGAGTGGGACTTTAATGTCTTTTCTGTTGACATTAATGTTAGAAGACTCTTCAATGATGTCCATCAGTTTTACAGTTCTGATTTTTTGATCTAACTAGACTGGCTTTTTTTATAAACAATGTCCGTGGTTGAAATGATGGAAAACAGACTGAGTGTTGACTGTTTCCAGAATTAACATAATTCCAATGAATTATGAACGAGTGAGTTTTTTTTTTTAAAGTGACAGATAGCGGCAAAAGAACTTCAACTTGCATTACATGTGGAACTAAATTATCAATAGGGAATACGTCTGCTCAAACATTTAGCGCCACTGCATCAATATGTCATTTAAAAGCCAAACAGCACAACAAATACGAGAGAGAGAGAGACTGCCACAGCTAAAACAAAAGCCAGCAGCACTCCACATTAGTGGCCGACTTGTTGAAAAAAAGTTTCTCAAATAAAAGCGCCAAAGCGAACAGAATTACAAGTAAGGTAATGGAGTTTAAATGACTGCATGTCTGTGTAAAACAGTTATAAGACCTTGTCAGATGTCATGTTTCCTTTCTTTCATTTTAAAGCTAAAGAACTGTAATGGCCAAATTTGTCTTGGCCCTGAGTTATGTTGTGTATTTAGACGAATGTTTTCTGTTGTTTGTTTTTTTATTAGCCCATCTACTGTTCAAATTTATGTTTCAATACAATAAAAACATGAAGTATTTTTGAAAAACAGATTTAAACTTCATTCTTAGCTATTTATGCAACATTTAAGATACTATGAAAAACTTAACATCCATATTTGATAACTATTCAATAACAATTGGGTATTCGGCCAAGCTTTTTTATTACTATTCGGCTGTGTCCACAAATGTTCATTTTGGTGCATCCAAAGCCTTTAGTTTTAACCAAGAGTTTCTTTGGATTAATATGTAAAGTAACAGCTAGTTCTCTTCCTGCATACTTTATTACCAGCACACTCAGAGCTCCAAACCTCTGCAGAACCTAAAAAACTAGCTTTACAAATGCATTGGCTGTTAAAGATGAATAAACATTCAACCTTCTTTTCTCAGCCTGACCTCCTGGTGTCACTTCTGACCATCTGCTCCTGACAAAGTTGGAAGTGATTCATAGAAAATGTCACTTCCTTTTTTTGGTGTTAGTGTCCGGCATCATGTCTGAAATCAGTGTAAAACACAGAGAAACGTCCCAGTTTTACAGCAGATCAAACACCAGTGTCTGCAGACATTGGCAGCCACTTTGCTGGGAGAAAATCCCACCAGAGACACGACACATCACTGCTGTCACGACTCACCGATCTACATTTCAAGAGTAAAAACGGGGGAAGAAAAAGTCAACCTGAGAACATTTTAATTCAGAGCACGCCTTGACAGACCTGACGGTCCAAATATACCTGACACTTTCCGGGCGGATAAAGGTACACCTTACCTACAGACTCCCCTCCCACCTGCTTATCTCTTATATCTTCTGCTGGTCTGCTCTCCTTAAACAATCACCCCTGTCTTTGTTCTATCATTTCTGCTTCGGTCCACATGATGGGAGGATCGGTACTGTCAAACTGTCTCCCAACACTGAGCCTCCCTGAATGAATCAGATGAAAAAACAGCCCAAATCTGAATGTAGTCATTTATCAGAAGGTAGAGGATCAAATATTTCCTGCCATTCATTTTGACTCCTCTCATCTCTTTTTCCTTCTCTCTATTCTTGGGAGATGAAGTCAAACAGTGAGTGCTAATTTACACTTCATCTGAATAAAATTGCATTTTACCAACAGTTGCTCTAACCACTTTACACTACGTTTGAACGGTTTTGGCACAAAATCCTTCATGGTCAGTCTGTGCAGATAAAGCTGAACTCGCAAAAACACAGAACGAAGCGTCAGCTGCCAGAGCAATGGCTCAAAGAAACTTTAAAAACTTTTGTGTTGTCCAGGAAAAAAAAGGAGAAAAGTTCTTCAACTGCGGCACCAAAAAACCCTTCGTCACAACTGCCCTTCTGGCTGTATACGGGCTGTCTGTGGGCAAAAAAATGGGCAAACTTGACCAGGGAACACTGGTGGCCAACATGAAATATAAAGGTTGCAGACCGCTCAATCAGCAGCTGGAACCAAACTTCTCATGATCTTTTTCTCTCCGGGAATGCTGCGAGCGACAGGTTGTGCAAACACTTAACATGCAAGGGCAAGTTAGGGTGAAGTAGATGAAACGCATTTTTCATTCTTTAACCCCTTCCAAACCTTGCACACTGTGTGAAGTGTTTGTTCACAAGTGTGTGCTCCTTGCAGTGCAGCCTGCAGAGTGCAGTTCGTGTGGACATCCTACGGCACTTAGGTTTCACCTGCACACCCTTTGCGTGTGGCATTTGCATGCGGTTAGTACAGTCGCAGAAGCTTCGAGGGGACTGCAAGACTCACTTGCGCTCCTCTTAAGATGCGACAGCACCTCCTCTCTACAACCCAACACAGACCCAGACAACCCAAAAACCCACAGCACCTGTATGGGTCGACCCCCAGGACAGGTGCAAGGGACTATGGCTTTAAGATGGTTTGGAAATAGACCTGAAAGCTTACGAATGATTATACTGATTATTTATATCAGGCTTGGTTTTTTTTTACCTTTGGCAAACAGAAAGACATCCCTCCTACAACGGGTGGATGTTTTTGGGTTTTATTTTTTTATTCTTTTTTAGACAGACATCTGAGAATAAAAAGTTGAATGTCATTTGTGCAGAACAGCTCTTTTGGAAGATATTGATGGATTTTCACATCCAAAATGACCCAAAGACAAGTTCTGGAAATTTAAAAAGAAGAACAAATGTGATGCAGTTTAATAAGTAAAACAACAAAAAGATCTATTTCTAATATGTGGTTTGTTACTGAGATTTGAAAATGATTTTAAAGGTCTGGGTGCATGAGGGTGTTTTCTTTCATTTTGTTTAAATGAATATTTCGAAAGCCGTCTAACAAACCTGAGGCATCATTTTTATTAGCAAAACTAATTATACTCATTTTTTGGAGGTTTAAATTGTTGGAGACATGCTGACCTCAAGCAAAGAACAAACGTTAGCAAATTAAAATGTAATCGAAAGGTTCACACATGTCTTTTTTGTAATAAATCCTAAATGGTGAAGAGATTTTCGCTTTTGTTTTGGTCTGCCAGTGAAATAGTTAAAGATAAGCTGCTGTGATTCAGCTGCATTAAAGTGCTGTTTAGCTTTTTTGTACCAGATGCTCTTTTTTTCCCCAGACACAAAGTCATCGGGACTGTTTGGCTCACACAATCCCACAACCACATTGTTCCATCCTACTGATGGGTTTGGAGACACTAATATGGAGCAGGCTATTGACAGGGTCACAGACAAGTTACTTTAACCTTCAGTTTCCTCTGCAGGCGGAGCGAGGCGGCAGCCGTACACCCAGAGTGGCACTCTGAAAAGCCCTGAGATTAAATCTCTATTCCACAGTTCGGCATCATTCATTTGTCCTGGCTCACTTGAGACCTGGATGCCAGTAAACATTGTCCCTGAAGGGAGAGACGGCGCAGCTCTGAGATTTACTCGGGGAGTCGGGTCAGGATGCTGGGGGAGAGCAGATGTTTGGAGGGCTTTGTTCCCCGCCTGTGCGTTTGTGTGTGCGTGCATTTCACTACTGCCACACAACTTTCCCCGGTGTTTCGGGGTGTGTTTGTCTCCCACCACCTGCCAACGCTGCGCATCCATGCATGAGTTCACTGCTCACAGGTGAGTGGGAGCACTTTTCTTCCTGTGGCGGGTCGATCACTGTTTGTCTCCTCGCGTTCCCGCTGAGCGGCAGGACTGGAGACACGTGGAGCCGCAGCTCCTAAACAGCACAAAGTTAAAATTAAAAACCTATTAGAGTCAAGCACCTTGAGGGCATTAATTCATATTTTTTAGATTAATGCCGCAAAGCATCTCCAAAACAAATGTGGTCTCGCTCAAACAGTGGATTTCCTTTCTCCCATATGTCATTTTGCTTTCATGTTGGAAATCAAAAGGGAAATCATTTTACTGAGATAACTGTTATGTTCCAGTGGTTTAGCCAATGACAGCACCACAGGATTTAAATAGTTAGGTGAGAGGCGCTCATCCAGAGTCGGATAACGTACAAAGAGCCCCTCGGCAATAAATTCAGTGGAGCACAGAGGGAGTGCACATGCCTGCACTGTTGGGTAACTATACTGTACGACTTGTATGCCAGCGTTCACTGTTGACTCAGCCAATATCTACTCCTGCCTGCTGTGGTTGGCTAACCTGTGTGTCTGAAAAAAAAACACCTACGCCTGGAAAAAGCGCAGAATGCGTCAGTCGTGAAATCATCCTGATGCTTTTGTTCAGTAAAGATTAGAAAGGAGCCAGCAGCTCTTTTTACATGAGACCACCTTTTCTATATCCATCATAAGAAGAGATGACTGGCGCTGGATTTTTAATTCCATGACTGTTTCATTTTAAAACATCACATTTGTGTTTTTGTTTTACTCACTGTTCTAAACAACTGCCTACAAAGCATTAACTTACTCTGATGATCTTTTGACGTATTTTTAAAGTGCTCTCGGCCGTCTTTTAATTTTGTCATATTTAGCCAAAATCAAAGAATCCTGTGATATTTTGTGGAACATAGTTTCTGCAGAGTGCCAGAAGTTTTTTTTAGAAATATGTCTCGGAGTTGTGGCTGAAACGTTGCCGCAAGAGATATCTGAACAATTCCCCTCCTTGTTGTTGAGAGCTCTGTTTACACACTCTCCCACTAGCTTACAGCCCCTCACACCCCCAACTTTGCATTAGGAATGCAACAAAAATGGCAAACAATATTGGAGCTATCCAGAGCTACAGTTTCAAGCCTGATTTCAGCAAACAGACATGGATCTAATCGTCTTCTAGTGGATGCATCTGAATGGAGTGAAGCAGGAAGCTTAGTTACGGATTTTCTATGTAACAAATAAGCTGTTTTTCAAACTGGATTTTTTTCATCTGCTCCTGATTCAAAATGATTTGAATAAAGATATACTTACAAACACAGTATTAAGCTTAATTTTCTTTATATGTGTCTTCCATCATTAGAAAAATCCCACAAGAACATGTTAAAAACACCATCAACTTTTAGCGCAGTGGTTTCATGAAATAAATGCTAATAAAATGTTTGAATCCTCCAACTCATTGCATCGTTAGTGTCTCTTTCTGAAGAGGTTTCTGGTAGCAATTCCTTAAATTATGGCTCAATCAAGCAAATATTAGCCTTCAGACACACTTAGATCCAATCAAGTTTCAAGTGCATGTCTCGATTTTCAGCCTCTTGTTAATATAGAGTGATTTCAGCTTCAAAAACTGCATCTGACCAAAGAACTAAGCTTGAAGCAAGAGGGTAAAAATATGCATCTGTCCACTAAAATGTAGTACTTCTATGTTGCTTTATGGTTATGTTGTTGCTTTATAAGTACATTAAAAAACATATTCAGAAGTCTGGACAAATGCAGTTAGTTTGTTCAAGGAAGCCAAGCGATATTAGATCAACGTACCAGTAAAAAGGGGGCTTTTATATTGAAGGGCTTGTAAACGGGGTTAATAATCAAGGCCTACAGGATGACACAGGAAGTTGGAATACTGTTGCCCCATAAAAAGGCAAAGCTGGGAGACATTTTTCTGATAATAAATATTTCTTTTCATTTTTTTGATGCCTATGTTGCTGACAATAGACATTGTTTTGGGGAAATGAACACCTCTTCTTACAAGGTGCAGAATCAGAGGAATTTGGGTAATAAACTACATCATTTGTACATTTTAGAATGGTCTTTTGTTTCTCTGTATGCTTGTAATTTGAAACGTAGCTTTTAATTCTGGCTTTAGAACATTTTTATTGCAAAGCATGAAAGTTTTGGTGTAAAATGGGAACTGGGCTGTGAAAAGTAAAAGTATTTAGTGACTCCAACTCCTCCACAGTAAATGTATAATTCTTCTGCTCGCTTTTACAGCCATTCGTGGCCTCGTTTTCTCTGGATCTCATCATAATGTGTAATGTTAAAAACCTAACTGTTTCCTAAAGCTCTGCCTGCTTTAGAAATCACTGCTATTGTCTGTAGCTCACAGAAATTTCATTTCAGAGTCTCTCCTTCAAATCCACACTCAAAACTTTTCTGTTTGAGCCAACCTTCAGGTTGTAATCACAGTTTCCCTGTTGAGTTTTATAACCCACCTTTTGTGTTCTGTGTGGTCTTAGATGCTTTATAAAGGTAAGCATGCATCTTCACTGAATCGGATTTGTGAGTTATTGGGTGAGTTATTATTCATCGTGTTTATTTGTGGCTCAAACCAGCTTGGAAGGACCTCTCCATGATAAACTCTGTCCTCTTTTTGTCTTTTGTTGAGGTGGACTTCATCTTTGGCAGCCTAAAACAACTCGTTTTCCAACTGATTCAAGATATGACTGCCTTAAAATTTTGCTTTTATTGTAATAAAAGGTATTCGGATCACAGTGGGATGTATGTAGAAACTGTAAAAGGAGATCCTGGGGAAAAAGGCAAAACTGTGACAAGACGACCTTAACTAAAAATCCTCCTGCTAAATGGACTTGTGGTGCATGGGGGATCAGGTGAAAGTCTTGTAAATTTAGAGCACTTATTTTGATAAAAAAGTCAAAATTAGCACAAAAAGAGAGAAAGAACTTCATCTACATTTTAATTGCAATTGTGTTACAAACAAAACCTTAAATTGATCAAATATTTCTAATTCCTACATTCTTTTTGTCAAACAGGAAGTGCAGGTTTTCCCTCCTTTGCAAAAATATGTTAAAGCAAAAACAAGAAGTGCATTTATGCACTAAGTGCTTTGGACTCAAGGGAGTTTCTTTAAGTCTTGATTAGCTATATTTGACATCTTCGAGGATGTGAGGAATGTTATCCATTCTAACCTGATAGTCCCTGTAGAAACACGCCAATGGTTGTTTCTAAAAAGTACAAAAGGGCTTTTTGCAAGTGTTTTCCTTTTGTTACAGTTGAGAGAACATTCAAGGTTTCCCAAATGTGTGTGGAGTAGAAAACAAATACTAAAAGGTTGTGAAAGCCTTTAAACATAATCCTCTTTGTCCTGACTGTTCAAAATGAAGCTGTAATGTACGTTCTATTATTTTATAAGGCTGTGCACAAATGCTTGTGTGCAGGTTTTGCTGAATGTGAATGCATTTTTAGTAAACATGGATTAAAAGTTTCACTGCAGTCATTTTTGAGTCTATTCAAAAAGTGTTCCCAGGGGTCTTTTAGCTATTAGTTTAAAAAAAAAAGTGTTCTTTTCTAGGACAGTTTCTGCAGAGTGGCGGTGGTCCACTTCTTTGTAGGTGGGACTGTTAGCGAGGAGTAAGCCTACCCCCATTTCCCATCATCCCTTTGCACACAGTAGCATATTGCCCCTTACAACTACCAAGCTAACATTAGCGGTGCAATATTGGAGTCAGGCAGCCATACAGTTTTGAGCCGCATGCCAGGTCAGAAAAGACGTACACAGATCTAGCAATCTCGACAGGCAGCGTGTGGCTAGCAGTTGTAGTTCTTATGTCATTTACAAACTTTTTTAAAAGAGATTTTTTTCGTCTACTCCTGATTCACAACAACTTGAAGGAAGAACAACATAAAAATGCAATTTTTTAACTTAATCTTTTTCACATATGTCCTTCATCATGAGAAAACCCTGCTGCAAGAACATGTTAAAAAGCACAATTTTTAATGGAGTAGGTGTTTAAAGCTAACCCGGGGAGCTCATGTTCTGTTCTGAGACAAAGTTTCAGAGTAACAAACTAAAGCAGGTACTTTGAATTCACAGCCGACTCGCCTGCCGAGCTGTTCGGTTTCATCAGACTGTAATTTATGGAATCATAGCCTAGCAAAAATGATAACCGCTTTTCAATCAATCTGCTCGGCATCTCCATTCATTTGCAGGGCTTTCAAGCTGCCAAATTAGCCCCTCCTTTTCTCTGCTGGAAACTTTTCAATCTTCAAAAACATCACCTTGAGCGTAATTATTTCTCCGTTACAGAAGAGGCAGAACAGACAGTGAGGGGGAGGTTTGTCCGAGCCGAGCCCAGAACCAACATTCCTAATAACGTGGATGTAATGAAAGACTGCACTCAAACGTCAAAGCTGTTTGTATGCTTTCTGCTGCTGGAATGTGATGAATCTGTAATTAAAACAGCTACATGATAAAACAAAGCCACATCATGGGAGATGAGGAATCTCAATAGATAGGAATCTGCCATGAGGCTTAAGAATTGTCCTTTTCCTCCTTTGCTTTTCTTTCTTTCTAATGTTGCAACATTTCCCCAACATCGACTCTTTTTCAGCTTCCTTTTGTGAAAAACAAAATGAATTTTCCAGGCAGCTTAACTCAACTGTTTGCTGCAGCTAAAGTCAAGGCCTGCGGGACAGAAACCGACTGCACGTTGCTGCTTTGTGCTTGCAGTGGCACCAGAAAAACAGCCGTGTGAAAGCCGAAGTCAGCCTCTGGAGTCTGTTCACAGCTGCCTGCACTCAGGTTAGCGGTTCAGGAAGAGGGCAGCTTTTATGGCGGAAATTCATTTCAAACTTTTACTTTCTGCTGGACAAAAGGAGAAACTACTGCTGCGGATTTCAGGAATCTAACAAACCTGATGTGTGAATCAAATTAATTTTGGGCATCCAAATAAATAAATACATTTAAAAAAAAATCAGCAGGAGAAATCATCAAACAAATAAATGGGGTCAAAATCCACTAACAAAACCAAAATACACGTTTTGAAATGATTATGGGATGGCTACAGGACGTAGGGCTTGGCAGCCATTTTGTGGCAAAATATAAAATTTGTCGATTTTCATATTTTCACACAAAATGGGAAAAGAAAACGTATGTCTTGTATCATTTTCACACGTGTCCTGCCAGCCTAAGTCTACAACAAGAGTTTCATTGACCTTTGACCTCGGAAAGATTCCTCCATCTGGAATTTACCTTTAGTACCAGCTACAAATTGAAAGTCCTCTTAGTGATTTTGATCTATCCCCTCATGACTCGTCAAGCATTGTTGGGTTGCTACTGGGAAACACATTTTGGATGTAGAAGCTGTAGATTTGAACAGCTTTAACATGGCGAGCTCGCAAAAGTGGTGTTCCCCTGTTGCCTGCACATTTTTCACCGGAACATTGTGAACATGTATACATGCTATTTACTATAACATCACATTCTTATAAATCTAATATTAACATGTTAGAAATGGGGGCATGGTTAACATAAAGACCTCCGTTACCAAGGAAACCATGAAGTTTCAGTTTTCAGACTCTTCTAAAAATGACACAGACCTGTTCATTACCCCCTGGGGACCAAACCATACAACGGTTGCAATGGAGATAAAACCAACAGAAAAATGTAAATTAAAAAAAAAAAAGTATATATATTTTTCCAGGACTTTGTCCCGTGTAGCTCTGACCAGGGTGGCAGGGGCAGAGTGCGAGAGAGTTGGGTGTGTGTAACAGTCGCTCTGCCAGCGTGGGTGGGTCAGAGGGGGCAGCGAGGGCCATACAACGGCGCACAAGGCATTATTAGTTATTAAAATTAATGCAGGTGACTTTAATATCACAGGGCTGAACGGGACTGACCGTCACCTTAGCGAACTCCTGATGGGCAGAGATTAAAAAGAAGTGTTTAAATTTATGTATGAGTGCAGTAATGTAGCTGCCAGAATTATAGTGTTTGTGTGTGTGCGTGTTGGACATCCTGGCAGCATGCTTTCTCCCTGGATAAGAAGCTTTCAAGTAGATGAATGAATACATTAGTGGTCAAGCATCAGTACAGAAGCTATACTGTATCTGCGAGAGTGCTGCACAACAAATCATGCTGAGCAACGCAGGCGGAGCAAAGGGCATCTAAAGGACCCCTGACAGGTCAGAGCATGCAGGGAGAGGGGTAATGTAAGGTGACCACGCAGTTGGTCAGCCTCTGCATAGATTCTATTTCCCTGCTGTCCACGTACACGTGTGCAACACCAACGCACAGTTTCCTTTCCTACGTGCGTGTCCTGAGGGGAAAGAAGGCATTCATATTCAGCCAACGATCGGCAAAGGCAGAGGCTGTTTATATCCATTTTGTTTCTGAGCCAATGGCGGAAGGCAGCGGCCATTACAACCTCCTGATGAATTCCGGGTTCTTTTCCTACAGTTTTCTATTCTTCACATGCATCGAGTAAATCAAAAACAAAAATGGTTTCTGCACACAGAGAGGAGGAGTCGAACTGAGGCACAGTCAGACTTTCAGTTCCAGGTGTGCAGAGAGTGCAGAGATCGAGCTAAAGTTTCATTTGTTCTCGCTGTCATTTATTCAGTAGTTTGCAATCAGACCTTCCATGCAAGGTGAGAAAAAGTATAAATCAGTCACTGACTGGACATTCAAAATTCATGCAATTCATAATACATAAGAACCCTCATTTATTTATCACATCTAAATGGGATTTTCTCTCTTCTCATTGGCTCCAGCTCAAAACCACCTTCTTTCAGCTGACCGGCAGCCATTTTGAGGCTGTGCCAGATATGAGCTGGAGGGGTGCATGGAAACACTGACGTTGCCTCACACACAGAAGGAGGGAGCTGCTTTCAAAAAATGTATGCAGTCTGATCAGTACCATCTAGATGGAGGCAGCAGGCTGCAGGTAGCTGCTGACACTGTTGTTCTCTGAAGTTTGGGTGGGTGTAATTGTGAGTAATTAAGCCTTAAAGTGATCTTGTCTTTCCTCAACCTGGAACATGAGCCCCAGGGGAGGCTGGGAGATTCTGGAGGGGAGAAGGTTACGGGCTTATAAACACAAGTTGTTGCTTAACTGATTTTGTCTTAGCAGATCCTGGAGTCAGCTGCTGAAGTAGCAGATGGTAGCAGCATATGATGAGAACCGTTCTGTCACCAACACTAACATGTAACTGTTGTGGTTTAATCCAGCAACTCAGGTCTGCCGTGAGCCTCTGAGCAAACTGGCACGAGTTTCAGGAAGCTCACATACATCGCAGACAGAACTGACGACAGTGGCAGGTCGGGTCGCTGTAAAACTTGAAGAGCTAAACGTGGGACCTCTCTGGTAAAAGACTCAGGACTTTAATTTACTGTCACAAGAGCGGCATTTTGATGCAGACTTACGAGTGGTTGGTTTGTTGCAGTTGTGTCCATGTCTGAAGTACTGAGGGTTCTCCACCACAGGGATGCGAGTCATCCCTATGACAACCGCGTCCGGACCTGCATCCAGCGTACACGGAGTTATAATCCCATGGTTGACATGATGAAGAGGACTGGCAGAGTCTTCCTCTCCACTTATAACAGCTACTGGACCTAGAAAAAACAAACAAACAAACAAAAGAGACCAGATGCTTACTGTAGAGATCAAACTCTTCATGGTAGAAAGCCTGATTTCTTCCAAGTTTCTGAGTCATGGTTGCTGGGAGATGAAGCATTTTTAAAATGTACTTTCTAAAGACAAAATAGAAAGCAACCTTTAAAACCAAAAAATAAATCTGAAGAATGCTGATTCATGGTAATGAACCTAAATAACTGAAGATGGTGAAGGAAAAAAAGCAGAATGATGTTTATAAAGGCTAAAAAAGACACAACACAACTTTAAATTTGGTCATTTTTGTTGTAAAACACAAGAAAATATTAGAACATATAATATAAGATCAAATGTTATTTAGTTCTGAAAAACAAGAGACATTTACATTTAAAACTATGGTGTTGTACTTTACTTGGAAAATGATCAAGAAAAATATAATAAAACGTTGAGGAAACACTTATCCAGTTATTATGTTTGTATGAGATTCATTTTCAGACAAAAAAGTGATGAAAACAGATTCTTAAAAAAAGGGAACATTTTCATTTTCAAAGTGTTTTTGCATAAAAAAAGTATTTTCTTTGCAGGAGCTGCAGTTGCAGCGCCACAGTTTTAGACTTTTGCAAAAAAGATTGAGCAATAAAGCTTCTTTATTCATCTGAATTAATTTGTTACAGAAAAATTCATCAGATCAGCTGTCGGGCTGCGTTTTCTTTTTTAACTGACTGGGTGGAACTTGACAGCTGCCAATCAGCTGTCATGAACGTCAGCAGTGAACGAATCTCGCTTTTGTCTTGTCTGTGTAAACAGCAGCAGCTCTGTCAGTGCCCTTCAACTGATTTTTTGAAACTTTTTCCTGGGTATGTATATGACAGAGACCACTCTGGTTGACTGTTCGGGGATCAAACAACCTTTTTCTGACAGCGTCATGTAAAAGTTTAAATTACAGAGTATGTTTTTGTTCAAACAAGAAATACTGGTTTGTACAAAATGTTGATATAAATAATGGGTGCTAAAATGTTTACCTTTGCCCCATTAGGTTTTAATTTGTGAAATAAAGGACTCATTTTTTTGGACCAGCTGTTTGCTTTAGAATAAAAAAAAAAGAATTTTAAACCAAGAGTCCTCCCATACCTTTTTCGCTTTTTTATAAAGTCTACTGGGATGCAATCACTCATAGTTACACCAGTGTGGGCCGAGTGCAGAGGAGCACAACATTGTCAAATGAAGGGCACAGAGTGAGGGATGGAATGGAAGAGTGGAGGCTCATGAGAGCTGAGATCAAATGACTCTACCTTAGTTGATCTATGGTCCAGGTGTCATTTGGGCGTGGCTGTGGCCACTCGCTATTTTGACAGCAAGCACAAACAGTGTGTGTGCTCGAAGCCAAACAGCTGTCCAAGCTGTCCTTGAGAGCTTCATGGAGGCAAAAGTGGATTCTTGGCAAAACCAGTGTTGGGTAAGTTACTTAATGAATCAATGTATAAAGTCATTGATTACTGTCTTTAGTTACTGGGTCAACATTGTAGTTAAATTACTTTACTCTTTACCTGTATGGACATAATCCAGTGGATCTGCAGTAGATCTGTGTCGCTATAGGGTTTCTCTGTCCGCATGTTGAATGTTTCAAAATCCATGAGGTCTTTCCAACCAAACTCCTCAGAATATGAATATACGCTGGAATTGAACCGCTCAGCCAAGGTTTAATTCAACATCCGCGCTCACGTCTTTTAAACTGAAGGCACAGATCTGCTGCAGAGTCATGGTGTGGTGTGAAAACAATTTACGAGTCCCAGAAATTAAGTAAGAAGCTAGGCTAAAAGTCCAGAGTTGACAAGTCTAGCAAATTAGCTGCATTAAGCAAACATAAATATGAACGACAAAAACAACCCCAAAAAACAGTATAGTAACCACAAGTCTTCAGAGGTAGGACAGCATCCACAGCTGCATTGTTCAATTGCTCTCTTGAACAGTTTACACACCATTGTCTTTTGTGGCAATAAATAAATAAATAAACAGGTCACGGTCAACCCCTCAACCTCTTTGTTTCTCACTTCAATATTCCATTTAACAGGAATTTTAGCAGGTAAAAGTAAGACAACTAAATGTATTAGTTCCTTATAAACCACTCCCCATAATAAATCATCCCATGCGGCATGTTTGACTTTTCACATTTAATATGTCCAGAACATCAGGGGCACTGATGGTCTTCAAGTCAAGTGATTAGGAGTAAAGCCAATGCTAAACTTTGACATAAGGATCTGGCTTAAAGCTCCTATTTCTAATTTCTGCAATATTTTTCATTTAAAAAAACTCAAAAAATTACACCTATCCTAGAAATTAGCCTGAAATTAAGACATTAACCTGTGAGAGCAGTCACTAGTCATTCGGAATCTCTCTATAGTAAGATAAAAGCAAGAAAAAAAAGGACATAGCTCAAAACTTTGACTTTACAGCTTATAGATGAGCAGAAGAAAAGCTGGTCTCTCTGAATTTATGGTGTTGCACAACATCTGCTTGTCTGTACCTGCCATCATTTCCTTTCTTTAATCAAAATTCCTAGAGAGGCTCTGGAAGGCGATGATTTACTTTCAGCAAGTGTGATCCAGCATGCTGCTCTATCACTGCGGTGTCAAAAACAAGTCACAGTTCTGACAGCCACAATCTTCAGGAGGGAGTGAGGGAGGGTCACGGAAATACAAAGTCAGTAACAGCTGAATCGCTGAATCTGTTTACCCAGCATCTTAAGTCCTTTGCTCACCTGGAGGACACTGTAAATAGCAATCAAGACTCAGTTGTTTCAAGTTAGAGCTCCTCAGTTGCATGTGGAGGTGTTGATCGGGAGGGTTGGAGGTGGTGCGACAGGAGATGACACGTGTGATCAAGTATTTATTTGCAAGACAGCAGAGTTTTCATGGCTGAGTGCGCTTTCATAAAGATGTTTGCAGAAGAGTTCAGGTCTTCTCCGGTTTACAATTGCAGATTCAATTGTAAGAAACGTCTGCATTAAGATGTTCAAGTCCTGCTTTTGGTTGACTCAAAAATAGTTTACATCCTCAGAGATTGAACTCCTGTGCTAAAACTTCCTTTATTCCTGGAGTGATTCAAAAGAAGCAAGTATGGGAACTGGACTTGTTGACTTGAGTACAACTGTTGGTGTTATTCTTACTTGAGTGATGAAAAAGCTCAGCAGCATAAGAGAGAAACACTGGCATTTGAGAGTTTTCTTAGACACAGAAAAGATTTAAGAGCTGCACAATTCTTCCAGAGAGGTTTGTCTGAGACAGCAAAGTTGTACTGTGTCTCATTAAGGTGGACCACAGGAAAAAGCTGTTGTTTTTCGTTTCTTTTCATGTCTCAGCTTCTCTGAAACTTTGCTAGAGTGCAAAGTAGAAAAAAAAGTATCAATTTCAGGTCCCTGTAGTTATTCAGTCTATACAACACAATACAGCAATTAGCAATTCCTAATTTGTTGGAAGCCTGTTCATTTCCATTTTTGAAGGATGCCACATTCATAAGAAAAACAAACATTTTGCAAAATTTTGACTTCTGCTAAACAGTTCAGATGGCAGTGGCTATTGACTTTCTTTATGGCCTATGGTACTTCCAGCTGTGATCAGTCACACGCTTGATTCAAGAAGTCAAATGATTAAATCAATCCTAAATGTGTCATTGATTATGAAATCAATGGCAGAAACAACTGTAGTCACACCCAATAAATCATATTAGTCTGTGTCTTCTCAGTGGAGAAATTAGGTTCTTTGTAAAATTCTTTGAATGTACACATATTGGAGGGGTTTCCATCATAAACATCCTGTCGGTGATCATAAAAAAGCACCATATGATATGGTATTGACTGACTTTTCAAACCCAACATGTCAGAGTTTTTTGGCCAATGTCCAGCTTCAGAATCTGTCCACAACCTGCAGAAGATTTTTTTTAATCATTTCCTGGGAGAGCACAGAGGGTTGGGGGTTGTCCAGGTCCTAAACCTTCAAAGGCTCCCACACTATCATGGTACCACCACCATACTTGCTATGTTAGTGTGATTCCAACTATAAGCAGATAAACAAATTTAAAGAATGTGTTTTTTTTTTAGTATCTCATTAACGATGTGGGTCACTATACAATTTACCTCATGTAAGATGCATTTTTATGCCACTAAAAATGATGTTTTGATGTTTTACTTAGAGGCTTTTTTTTTTTTTTTTCTAGGTTAAGGTGTCTATTTCTACCTCACTGACCACTGGAGCAGTAAAGTAGGCCTTCAGAACTGGAGTGTGACCCACCTCACTAAAAGTAATGTCAACTTTGTTTTAAAACGTGTCTGCTGCAGGCCCAACCCTTAACTGCATATCAAAACCGGACCGAGTGACTCCTCTCACCTGGCGTTCCAAACAGGAAATACCAGCTGACTACAAGAAGCCAAAATCCCATAGACTTCAATGGAGAAATAAACAGGTATTGCTCAGTTAATATATTTGTCAGAACAACCATCCTTGCTACAGTCAAAGGGCTAAGCCAGGGGTGGGCTAACTGCGGCTCGGGAGCCATATGCCGCTTGTAAAACTATGTGATCTGGCCCCCCAAACCTGAATAAATTACACTGATAATCCTGATTAGTGCTTTATTTTTCTCTGCAATTCTTGCGTCTCCCCATAGAGGGTGTACTACAAGTAAATTGACCTTTGTTTTGGTGCACAAAGTTATTCTGCTTTCATGTGGTGATGGAAGATTTGTTGTTTTTCTGACGTGTTTTCCGAGTCCGACATTTTTGGAATCATTCCAACACCGTCTTAACGCAGCATTTCTCTAAATTTGCATTAACCCATCAACCATCAATCCATTGATGCAACTGGCACTTAAAAAAAATGTTGACAATAAATGTTCCGGTTAAAACATGAATTTTTTTGCAAAATGAAAGCATGTTTTTTGCCAGTGTTAGTTCTTCCTCTAACGAGATGAATTACCAAAAACACTCCATGCCTTTGCTTCCGGTCCGGCCCTTCTGTCAAACTCCCCTTTGTGGCCCACGAGTGAAAAAGTTTGCCTCCTCTGGCCTTAACTAAAGATGTCCGTATAAGTACATAGTATACCGGCTACCATGCGTGCATTATAAGGCCTTTATGTTAAAGGCAAAGCCTTACCAAACAAGCCTTTGTTGCTCCATTCTCTCTAACTGTCCTTCTCAAGAAGGAGGATGAAGGGAAGACAAACGTACTCAGCCATAAACTGTAACTGATATGAACTGAGTGTTGAGCCTGTTCCCCAGGAGATCTTGATGTCTCTCTACATCCTCGTCTCTTACATTACCCGAGGGTTACGCAAATGTTTTATTAAACGCATTAAGATGCCACTTTAAAAATGTTGTACCGGCTCCTTTGCAAACACCTTAAACAGTTTCTCAAGGTGCTTGGTTGGTATCTGCTTCAAAGCATCTTTGAGAAGTTTCTCAGGTGACTCTGTCTCTTCGTGTAATCCCAGACTGACTCCAGCATGAAGTGATCAGGATCTCTGGGGGGCCCACCATCTGTCGTAGGTCTTCTTGCTTTTCCTGCCATTAAAGTTTAATCAAAAGCTTTTGCAAGCCATTGCATATACACTCGATTACACAGCTGTATTTATACAAACCGAGTGACGGGAATGCTTAATGCTCATCAAAAGGCAAAAACATATTTATTTAACCAGTTGTAAGAACACACAGTGGTTTGTCTTGATACTCCTAATGGAACGGTCTTAGATCACTGCGGAGTGTCGTCATCTGAGGATTAGTGAAATCTCATCACTCAGATCCTTCTGTCTTTTGCCAGCCGACATGTTTCCGCTGCCAACCGCATTATCTTTTTTTAAAACCTGTCATTATTGCTGTGGTTTTTACACGGATCTTAATGGGACTTTGTCTCTAATCACTTAGTGTTCTGCACTGGAAAGTTTCACAATAATGAAAGATGCAAATTAATTTTTTATGCTTGGTGCAGTTCAGAGGTTCATGAGCTAATTTGACCTAAAACGATCAATCAAGGGTGACATCTGCAACATCTGCCTCCCAAAGTTTAGGAGGGTTTTTTAACAGAGGCAGAAATCAGAAGATGTGCTGCTTTTCAGTGATGGATTAAAGCAACACTAGAAAACCACAGATGCCACAGGTGAAGCAGCAGATCAAGGAAAAAAAACACACTTTGGCTTAGATGGCTTCAATGTGCCACTTCTGCAAGTTATTAGGGAAACACATTCATGACTCCACAGCCAATTCATGTTTTCAAGCAATCAAAACTTGGCTAAAATTAGAGGCTGGATTAGAATCAGAATCTGAGGGGCTGTTGAGCCTAAATCCATAATCTGATAGAGGAAAATTATTCTTCAGGATTTTCCTGGGAGAGCACAGATTTCACAGTCCAGGCAATTTAAAAGAAAAAAAATCTTCCAGGTCCTAAAGCTGCAAAACAGCCGTACTGTATCTCACCATCCCGAGCGTGTTTGACTGTTCCTGTGATGTTCTTTTTCTGAAACACTGTGTTAGTTTGAGTCCTGCAATAACAAACACCTTCTGTCAGGAAAAAAATTGGTGTAGGACCCAAAGAGCATGAAACTGGGTTTGTGGCAGAAACTTCACGAGTATAAACAACTAATTTCATTCAAACACAGGAAAAACAGCAGACAACAGGTGAGCCGACAATGACAAACTGAAACCACGCAGACAAATGAGACTAAAGGTAATCAACACAAACAGCGGAGTATATACTAACATGAATCAAGAAAACATATTGATGGGAAATGGTATGTTTTCAACAGACATTAGACTATAGAACATGTTTTGTTAAATTGCAGGAAGCTCACTGAACAAAGACAAATACTCAACAAAGAACAGATAAGGATTAAAACAAAATGGGAGATGAATGACATTGAGGAATGTAGTTAAAGGCCCACTCCAATATTAAATCATTGCTTTAGTGCTTTTAACATGTTCTTGAAGCATTTTTCTCATGAGGGAAGACATAAATGAAATATCTAAAGATTCAAAGTGTGGTTCTGAGTATGTTTTTATTTGAATCGTCGTGGATCAGGAACAGATGCAAACCTGTGGTTAAAAAAAGTTCAGGTTTCTGATGCAGCAAATGCCATGGTTGGCCCAAAGTCCCCCTTTGTCGCTACAATTCTGATGCATCCACTTGCAGACAAATAGATCCAATAACGTCTTCATTTTCCTCGCCAGAGCTGCCATCCAGCTCAAAGCTGTAGAGCTGGACATCTCTGATATTGCTCGCTGTTTTTTTTTTAGTTTTCTTATTTTACCTTGGGCTTGTGAGCTTGTGGCCTATAGTGGGAGAGAATGTAAACAAAGGATTGATGGGAAGTAAGCCGAGGCAAACTTCTCTGCCAGAAGTCCCGCCCACAACTCAGAAGGAGATTTTTAATGAACTCCTGCTGCTCTGCAGAAAATATGTCTTAAAAAATTGAAAAAGGCTTTTTGAAAAATGTAGTTGGAGTGAGACTTAAATTAAAGATGATTAGAAAAGTTTAAGTTGCAGAAATGTAAGAACATTTAAGAAAAATTGATAAAAACACATTAATGAACAAGGTGGGTCACACTTTAATTTGCATTTACAAAAAACTGAAGAATTGTTTTGTTACTTTAAAATGTTTTAAACTCCAGTCAAGTAGAAGATGCTTTCTTTGAGTCAGTTTGCATCTTCAGTCCAACACTATGTTCAAACTGGACTTGGAAACAAGCGTTCAAGCAACCTCTTTCAATGAAAAGTCTATGTAAACACACGTATATGGTTATTTTGCACTTCCTGGTTCAAAGCTCTTGCATTCATGCGTCAGTACGCACGTTTTTACTCCGTTTTTGGGCTCTATGTACAACAAGCGCAGCCACTGAAAAATTGTCAAAGTTAAATTAGTTAAACTTTAACCTTTGTGCAGCTTTAGATGACCTAACTACAGCTGCATCTGGACCAGGTGTTGTTCTGTTATAAAGATACTGTAACAGCAAAAGCATTCAGATAAGAAGCATGACGGGAGCCTGACGTGCCATGTTTGTCAGCCTATAACTTGTGCCTAGCTGATTATTTTTGCAACCTTGAGAGTAAATTTTGCAGCAACAGAGAGTCGCTGTTTAATTTTATAAAATTAATTTCTAAACAGTTTCACAACATGAAAACAGCAAAATATGAAAAACAAAGTGAAGAAAGACACCCCCCCCCATACAACCCCAGGAGCAACTGAGGGACTGAATTATACAAACACAGAGGGAGCTCAAAAATCTAGTTAAAACTAGGATTTAAGCATGAACTACAGGCTGAAATACAGCTGCAGGTCTGACCCCGGAGGATCTCTTAACAGTGTTGGACTCATGGGAACGAAAACTTGGTGGCTTCTGAAAGCTGACTTAGTGAATTAACACTTCCTGTCTTTTTATGCGGTGGGAGTGCTCACTTTGTTTCCGTTCTAGTTTATGCAAATACACCAAAGCAGAATGAAAGCCAGCAGGGGTGTTTGCCTGCAGCCCCCCTGATTGTTTGTGTCTCTTTTTCCCTACAAATGAAAGTGAACGCTGAAGGTGATTTTCAGGACAGGAAAAAGAAGGAAGGCAGCGGGTGACTCTTCGGGGTTTTCCCTGCGGTGGGGAATAAATTGTGCAGAGTGTGATTGCTTCCGTTTCACCTCCTTGTGGTAATTATAACACCGATTCTTTTCAAAGGTAGTTAATTAGGGCTGAAATTAACTTGAGGACATGTAAAATGAACAGGAGAACACAAGAAAGATAACTTACGGAGGCAGGCCCCCACTTTTGGATAAGGACGGATTGAAACAAATTAGATCCATTCGTGGGAAGACTTGGAATCAAGGTTGCTAACATAATTGTCACGAAGAAAGACAATGAGTCTCCAAGGCGCAAAAATCACACAGTGCTGAAAGTATTTTACTTTGGAAATGTGCCTAAAGTCAGAAATCCAAACATCTACAGTGGAGCAGAAAAATAAAATAAAATAAAGAATTTGGGGGTCATGGATTCTGCAAGTTGTCCCACTTAAAAAGATTAAAGAGCATCAGAATATGGCAGAGTAGGGAGCTTTTGACCCACACATTTCAGTTGCTGCCTCACAACTGAGAGATTTTTTAACGATGAGTTTTCCCCTGATCCTAATCCATCACAACTTGAATATAAAAAAAAAATCAGAAACACAGTTTCAATCTTAAATTATTATATGTCCTCCATCATGAGAAAAATGCTACAACAAACGGTTAAAAACACCCAAAACATGATTTTTTTATTAAAGTGGGTCTTTAAAGAACTGATTTGCATTGTGGTGAAAAAGCCGTTGGCCCCCCATCACTCTCTCCATGCATTCACACAGAGTGTATGTCAGGCTGACAGGTTTGCAGCTCTTTAGATCTTAAGATCACTGGTTATTTTAGATACTGCATTGATGAGGGGTTTATTCCACTAGTCAAATTGTACTGAGTCCTAAAAAAGTTAGAACACCCTTGTGAAAACACAGCCCAACTGGGTGGAGCAGCCTTTGAGGGCCCTGCTTCTGAGGCTATCAGGCCCAGCAGTCTTGTTGGGTTTAATCTCTACAGAAAGGAAGTTACTGATCAATGACTGTGAGAAGTTGGTGAGGTAAAGTTCAAGTCCCATTTGTGTGAATTTTTTTTTTCTCTACATTTCACCCATCTCCTGGGGAGCAGGAAAATGCAGACACAGCTGTGCCCAGGAACAAATTGGTGGTTTAACCCCCCCAACCCAACTAGATATGGGATTTATGGCTCTTTTTAGGGACCCAGATCTTTTGGATCAGTTCATTTCAAAGAGCCATTCAAAAGACTGGCTCTTTTGGCTCTTTTTATATTTATTAATTTTTATGTCGCCAGCCTGGAGTTAATTATTTTATTCCTTATCCTTATTCCTTATTCCTATTCCTGGAAATAATCACAGAGAATTAATGGGGTGAGATCTGGATCAGAAAAATTAAATTCTGATTTCCCACCAAAAAAAATGGTTTGAATTGTTTTTGAAATACCAATTATGGCTTCATTTGACATGTGTAAACAAGACATTAAAATCTGATATGGATTCATTGTAAATATTTCTCTACCAAAATATACAGTGTGTATATGTATAAATGTGTGTATGTGTCATTTAAATGATGTTATTAATACAACAGCTAAACTAGGGCTCTACTACCTTTAAAAGAACTATTTAATGCTGAGTGTCAAACAATGAGACACTGGTCCCATTGTTAGAGTCTTTGACATGGGTTGGCTGTGGATTTAAACTCACAACCTTTAACTCTCTGGGTGGACACGCTACTCCAAACACCTGGTGATGAGAGATATGAGCTAGTAAAGATAGGTTTAGCTTTTCTGCAAGATTTGATCTGGAAAGTTTGGTGTTCTTGACCATTATAACATAATTGTTGTGTAGGATCCGAAATGGCAGCCCAAATGGGAGCAATTGTCAACAAGCACAGGTGAGATAACGTTTTGAATGACGTTTTTAGCAATGGAGCAAACAGGTGAAGACAAATTAAATACAAATGGCTGCAGTCATGTATCTAAATTTGTTGTAGTTGAATTATCTGAAACATCAAAGCCAAAGCAAACGCTGCTAAAACAGAGAAGTGAAAAATAAAACATTGAAGCCAACTGTGTTGGAAAAACCACAGAAAATGTAAAGCTCTGAAGCAAAGATTCTAAAAACTGCATGAAATCGAATACCTAAAGGTAAAATATTTGAAGGTTTTTTTTATAGTTGCTAATACAAGGATTTGATCCATTCAAGATATGAATATGAACACTGTTGCCTCTGAATGAAAATTCTTTTAATTGAAATGTTTCATAGCATTTTTTTCTGATCCTTCAGGTTCACTGAAACTATAAGACTTAAACTCAACAACAAAACATTGATTCTAAAACAATCAGGATGTCAGCAAAAAGAAGCTGTTAAATCATCTCATTGTTGAGAGTCAAGTGACTGGCTTTGGATAAAAGACAAATGACTGAGAATTCTCACACTGTTCATGTTAAAAGTAAAGAGCAGAACTATTAAAGTCATGAAATGCTATTTCAAAACAGTAAGATATCTTACAAAGTTGAGCTATAAAAGTCTGGATTACATCTGAGTGGCTCATCACGTCTTAGTTCATTTAAAATCCCTAATGAGTTTTTGACCAAGGTCTTGACATGGATATAGAGCGCAGACAGTTTCAGGAGCTCCAACAGCAGATGGAGTCGATCAAATCTGAGATATTTTTCTCATAAAATACATTGTTTTATCTTTTGCTGCTCTGCTGCTAATGGGGAAAAACAATCAGAAAGGAGCAGAGAACAGAGCCTTGGGGAACACCATATAAGCAATGGGAGCTACAGGCAAGAAACAACCAGAAACCAGCAAAAACGTACTGATATGACCAAATACAGTCCCTTTAACTCAAATGAAGAATTCTGAACTGGATTTTAAAACCCACTGTATCGAAGAAGAAACAAGAACTAATGTAGAAAGATACACGTCTGCCTATGAATCTATCACACTATTCTGCACTTTAATCTTTGTTATTTTTGGAAGATGAGATTTACAGCAAATGCAACCATGAAGTACATTTAGATTTATACAGTTGTCTCAGAAACATAATTCAATGTAAAACTAACATTTGAAGGACTAAAAAGATTTAGAGGTTGGTGAACATGTTGAAGTTTTCTTTGAAAATGTCGGGATTCTGGATGAGCATATCGGAGGTACAGCTCATGCAAGATTTCTTGAAAGAAAAACTGGGAGGTGTGGTGGACATATCGGAAAAAAAAGATGGTGAACTTAGAGTTGCCAGACAGGAAACTCAGTGGAGACCAAAGAGAAGATTTATAGATTAAATTAAAGAGGAAATGAAGAGAGATGATGTGAGAGACGATAGACTTAACTCAAGGCAGAGAGAAGAAAGAAGGAGAGAGAAGGCTCACAAATTTACAGACCTTTAGGAAAGAACTGCTCTAAGCAAATTGTCAGTTAAAGTTAGAGTCCAGACAACATTGGAGCAGCAGGTTAATTCAAAAAGCAGCTGCTGTAACCAGACGATGTTTAGAAGCATCTTGATGGCTCAGGATGACTTGTACCAAAAACATGACAGTTTATCCAACTAGATTTATACTTTTATAAATAAGACCATTTTTATGTCCATCTGATAATTTAGTTTTTGCAAATCATACAAATTGGCTCAGCCAGTGCCTCTTGGGTTCTATTAACAGCAGATCTGCTGCTAAATCTAGCCATCCTGTGAAGGAGCTTTGGGGTTCTGTGCAAAACTCAGATAAAAACTCCTGTCATGAACTGAGGAAGACATGTAAATAGCTTTTCTGACAAACGGCCTCAACCTGCTCACTCAACCTCCCACTCAAGCATGGCGAGAGTATGACAGCTGCGCAGGCCGCTGGCAAACCCACGCTAACCCCATTTTTCATGGTTCCCCGCTAACAGCTGCCGTAGAGTGAAACAGCACAGTATTGCACGCAGGCTGCAAACTTTACCAGATATTTGGATGTTAGCAGACAATTTACAATTGCCTCACTCCCTCAGAATGCTATAAACTATAGCAAACATGGAGATAAACATGTGTTTGAAACCTGCTGTAAATCTATCAGTCATTGCATCCAAGTGCACTTGAGTGTCCTACAAAATCAAGCGTCTACTCCACACCAGTGTTATCTGCAATGACAAGACAGTGATCCAATTACAGTCTGTGTTGCTGTGTGTCTGTGGTCTTGATGCTCAGATTGATAATAAAGAAAAACACAGAGATTGTTATTCTGTCTCTGTTCCCTCAGCACCCTATCAGGCTTTATATCTCAGACAGCACATTACCCTGTAAGCTCCCCAAAGACAGACGAAGCAATTTTACACAAGTCTAAAAGTGATGGAAAATGGCATCATCCAGCAGCTGAGCAGTCCAGAGTCTGCTCTTTGATTTATAGCTCTGAGGGAGCCAGGTTCTTTACTAAAATTGAGACATTTTATAAAATGAACACATTGAAAGGGCAGCATACAGCAATCAGAGTAGATATTCATACAAACCCATGTTTGGGCTTGCTTTCTTGCCTCCACTGCAATGCAATCAAATGAAAAGCTTGGGGCAGTGTCAGAAACAAAGTCTAGTTCATAGACTCAGCAAATGCATAAATGCATACAGTGCAAACATATGCCCGGCATCAACTGGCTATATTGCCCGTCATGGTGCAGAAATACGAGACGATTCCCCAACGTTAAGCATGTGGCAGTTTGCATGTAGATGACAGAGGGGACCGAGAGCTCCATTCAGCTGGTGGAGCCCAAAACACTGTTTGATGATAGTGCACATCAATGCATCCTAAGACATTGCTGCATGCTAATGTGTCACACCACCAGCAAAAGCTGTGGCAGTGCCGCCTTCAGCAGACATGTGAGTCATTAGTCATGGGCTCTGTTACAATATGGTCTCTGCATTATGTAATGTGGCAAAAATCTTAGCAGGCATAGCTATATATCACTAAAAGAAATCAGTTAAAAGGCAGTGTTGAACCCAAATTAATCCCTGCTTATAAATATTTATGGTTGCTAGGATAGTTAGACAGGCAGCTACTTCCCAGTGTTCCCAAGAGAAAACATGTTTTCACAGTCTGCACAACGCAAACGCGAACACTCACTGTGCATGAACAGGAGTACAGATGTGTGAAGCCTAAGTGCTGAAAGCGATGCAGAGAATCCAAGGACAGATCACCGTGCAACAACAACACGGATTGAACAGGAGCAGAAGTATTAACAGTACTTGTATTGCATGTTGCTCCACTGGTGCAGAAGTCTGTAGGACGCCCGAGGTCACATTTACTGCCCGTAATTAAAATGTTGCATTTTTTTAACAAAGTACAGGAAAGAATTCTGCACCTTGATGTTCAGTTTGAGTCAAGGGATTAAAACCATACAAAAGTGCAAACTCTCTTGGTGCTATACAACAGACATTTTCAAGAAATAACAGTGTTGTGCATTCTTTGTACAGTTGTCTCTGGTTTTTGTAGAGTCAAAATGTTTCATGTTTCATATAAAAAAATAGTCTTTTTTTTGTTTCTAGAAACCAGAAATTCAATTTCTATTTCGATTATACTTAGCTGTACATGTCTACACAACCTGTTGAGATCACTCAGTGGGACCTTTTACACCAGAATAGTCAGGGGAACCAAAGATCAATTGGGTGAAAAATCAAACCAAACTATCTAAAAACATCCTGCATTTGACAGCTGTAACAGCAGCTGCTCAGTGGGGGTAGTTATGGTCAAAACAGGCTCTGACCAGGACAGAAATCGAATCAGCCAGAAGAAAAGGCAGCTGGTCTTTTTCCTTTTGTATATTCATTGGAACATCTACCGTTTGACCACGTCCTTTTTATATCAAATTCAAATTTTATGTGTCAAATACTAATCACACATTGTGAACTGTATTTCACGACTGAGTACAAGGCCCAAGAGCAGTAAATCTAAAAAAGTAAAAGAAAAAAAAAACCCAGCTGAGGTCAGACGTGAGTCCAGGAAGACAGGTATTAGGCATTCTGGTTCAGGGCCCGAATGGCCTGCAGGAAGAACCCCCTCCTCATCCTCAGTGTTTGTCTTCCTTCAGGGAACGGAAACGCTTCTCTGACCTCAACAAAGAAAGTGACTGTTTTTCTTATTTGTGCTGTGGACTGCTTGTTTTATTTCCAAATGTTGGATGGTCCCACTGCATTCACACTGTAGTAAACAGCACAAGGGTTTACTTGCAAGCAAACTCCTGCAAGGCCCTTTTTTTCAGATAGATCTCAGTTTGCTAGTTTTACATTAGGGATCAGAAGTGTATTCACACCTGCTGCTAGAAATCAGACTGATGGAGCAAACTGGTGCAGATCAAACAAGCTAGTGCCAATCTCCCGAAGTGTCACTAAGACAAGCCTTGAGCCAGTGGTGCAGAGGAAGAACAGTCAACCTCGGATCCGCCCTGCCCGCTCGCCCTTGTGTCGAAGTGTCCTTGGGCAAGACACTGAACCCCACCTTGATCCTAGTGGTTACAGGTTGGCCAGTGTGTGCCATCAGTGTATGAAGGCATGATGAATGGGACTGGGATTTTAAAGCACTATGGGCCTTTTAAGAAGGTTGTAAAGTTCTATATATTTATTGTTTTTTTTTTTTTTGTTTCCTCCAAGAACAAAATTCACGATAATGATGAATTAAATTATCTGCATAATTTTTTCTTATGCAAAATGTGTCTACAGTTATGTGTAACCTGCATTCTGTACCAGCAGAGACGTTGTGTTTCTAGTCTGATTATATGCAGATGGTGTAGATTTAAAAATTAAATATATAATGGTCTGGTTCCCAGTGAACTCTGCTGCAGGTTTCCAGATAAAGCTTAAGTAATGCATTTCTGCTTATGGCTTTAACGAAAAGCTGTGTATGGTGGTAGAAAAGCCCTGCAAAAAAGTTTTCCTTTTTTTTGATTCAGTGTCTTTTATTTTCTACAAGACCCTTGTTTTGTCTTTAAACGCATGTTAATTCTGTACCTATTTTTGTCTCCTAAATAGTTTTTTTTTTTTTTTTTTTGATTTGTGATTCCTGTAAAACTGTGTTTTAAAGCAACGTTCATGGTTTTTGTGATGGTGGAAATTGTGGTTTTATGTGTGTCAAACCAAGCATCCATTTGTGGCTTGCAGAGAGACTTGAAGTGAGGTTTGAGCATGATTTTAAAAGCTTTCCTTTACTGAGGTTTACCAGAGAACCGAGATGGGGCCCCAGAAAGACAGGAAAGCAGACTATGTTTGTTTTTTGTTCTTTTTGCACACAAAGCTTCATCTTGGCCCAAATGAACTCAATACTTGTGGAAAACCGTGGCACTTTTTATCGTAATTTTGGATAAGCTTGTTTAAAATATTAAAACATGACATGTCCCTTAAAGAAATGCAATAGTTAAGATAATTACATATCTTAATGAATTAACCTGCTATTTTTTTTTGCATTCAAACCTATCATTTTTTGTTACTGCAACTCAATAAGGAAGTTTTTAAACAAACTACATGCAACTACTTCCAGTAGCCTAGTGTTTAAAGTTTACTTTAAGTCGGATGACATTTAAAAATTCCATATTTATCATGTCTGCCATGAACTGGGGAAGAACCTGACATGCAGGAGACCAGGTTTGAGGCATAAACATATTAACCTATGAACTAAGGACGTATCAAAGAGTTCAAAAAGCAGATGACCCGACGTTGAAGAACACTCTGCAGAAACTATGTTCTTGAAAACATCACTTTTTTTTTGCTAAAAAATGCCATAGTCACAATTAAAAGACCACTGGGAATGCTTTTACAATAGATCAAAAGATGGTCAGAGTGGGTCTTGAATGAAAATTGTTCGGCCAGTCCAAGTCACACTCCTATTTCTAAAATATATCTTTGTAATTGAATAAGTCAGACTGATAAGAGCATTATTAGGATAATGTCATGTTTAGTATGTCTGACTAGGAAATTGACATTGCATTAGTCACACAGTTTAACTTTTTTATAAGCTTATTTTTTAAGAATCTGGACTTTTTTTTGTCAGCAAACTAATTCATTTTCACATCGACCATTTGATCAAACCTAATGGTTTCATTTGGTTTAGAATAAAAGCACGCTTTAGTAAAAGTCTGCACATTTACACAAATATCAATGCAACACGCTGATCAAGACGATTAAAATAAACATACTTTTTACTATTTCAGTCTGAACCAAAATTATACAAATTATGTTCATATACACCCTTTTATGAGTGACTTTGAAATGACTTTCAAACTGTTTTTAAGGAAAAACTTTCTTCCTGACTGGTACCAATAAAAGGCCTGGCACTGTTTAAGAACTTCAAATAACTGCAGACTGTGCGTTAATGTTCTTTAGGCTTTTCTTGATGTTTATTCTCAATAATTACAAACAGTATTAATCAAAATTTCAGGCCCGCTGTGAAGTATCAGTCAATCATGTGTCAATAGCTCCGTTTTTTTCACCTCTTTCCTTATGCTCTCACATGCTTTTGTTTTCTCTCAACAATTTCCCTGATTACTTTTTTCCCCTCGGTGGCCTGCCGTCAGCGGTGTGCACGCTTTGCCAAAGCCGGTTGACTGCGTGAGCACGCACACTAGGACTGATTAGAAGATGAAAATTCCTTCAGAATGACAGCAACACCGATTGATCAAAACCTAAGTCCCTCCATCAGCATGTTTTTCTTCAGCAACTGCTGTTTCATCATAAGTTAAAAGCAGTTTTTAGGCTCACATCATCCGTTTCATCTCTTCCACTCTGAAGCTTCTTTCTGTCTGTTTCTCTTTTCCTCTTGTTCTTGTTTCTAACCCCTGGGGTTCTGGATTCCAGCCTCAATTCTTCCCTTAACCTCCCTCCACTGGAGGGTTTGGAACCAACCTGATTGGTTATGGAGCACCAAGGAGGACGAGAAGGTGGTGGGAAGTAATGTGTTTTTCTGCACACATACCTCCATGTTAGTCAATTACACATCCAACCATGAAACGTGAACACAAATCAACCTTCACGCTCCTCTAACTAACACTTTTCACGCATACAGACTATTAATTTATTATAAATTAAGTTCTGATAGACGAAGAGCTCAAACCAGCAGAGGTCCAGTTAATGTGCCCGTCAAGACATTCATGACCACTGCTTTCATTCACACCTTCATGGTCCTTTGCTGCACTGGAAAAATACAGACTTTTACAGTTTATATCTACAAGAACAGCGAGTCTAAGAAGTTCTGTAGAGTTTCTTCACATCTCTGGAGTTACAGAACAGGATGGGGTCAAAGAATGCATTAAATGTATTTCAGCATCACATTTTAGTTCCTTTTGGTATTTACTTTTTGAGAAA
Organism: Oryzias celebensis; assembly: GCA_014656515.1. Classification (NCBI taxonomy): domain Eukaryota; kingdom Metazoa; phylum Chordata; class Actinopteri; order Beloniformes; family Adrianichthyidae; genus Oryzias; species Oryzias celebensis. Next base: position 5,487,663 of record BNCR01000003.1, read on the forward strand.
GCGAACAAGCTTGGAAATAAATAGGCAGGAAACACCCAGCACAGCATTGCAGTGGCCTGCTTTGCATCTGGAAAGACATGTTTTCCTTTTGCTGCTTTTTTCCCCACCTTTTCAATAATGAATTTTATTTAGTAATTAAGAAAAATCCACTTTTGAATTCAAAGAGCCAAAGGGCTCTGCGTTCTGCTTGGCTGATTCATTGTTCTCAACATTTAGGCTGATGGATGACAGCTGATCACCCAACCACCCCCTCCGTGAGGAGCAAACATTAAAGATAAAGTGAAACAACTTAACATTTATAATTAACACAGACATGAAATGTTCTCATCAAATGGAGAAGGTCTTTGATGAAGGAGGCCAAGGAAATGTACTTAGTTTTGACAGAAGCTCAATTAGAGCTTTGCATTATATTATTTATAGATTTGGGTTTAGCAAGTGTGAAAAAGTTGTTTTAAGATCATCTTCGCTCTTTTTGACAAACGTGGAACAAAGTCGGTGTTTGGATGTCACAAGCGTGTTTGAGTGTTAGTGCTCAAGCCTCCGCTGATGAAAAGAGGAAAGGTTTGGATGTGGGACTTCTGATTAAAACAAGCAGTCTGTGACTGAGCTCTAGAAATTTTTAATTTGGAAGCATTGAAAAAGTCATTTATTCTGGGAAATACGTCTACATTTTTTTGTATAATTTATTCATTTCTGTCTGGCCTTTGTCACAACTGCCCTTCCGGGTGGATACAGGGGGTCAAATTTGGAGGACATTTTAAGATTGTGGACCGCTCGGTGATCCAGTAGAGCCAAAACTAACGTTTTTCTATGAACACGGTGTGGATGACAGGTCGTAGTGAACACTTAAACAACACATTAAGGGTGAAGTAGGTGAGATGCAGGTGTTTTGACCAGATCGTTCTTTTTTCAACCATCCCAAAAGGATTCTTCTAGTGTTGTTCAAGTGAAACAAGCTCCTTTGCGCCTGTTGCAACCTCTGTGCATGCAGTCTGACTGTTACAAATGAAGATTTACACAATCAGATTATAGTTTTGCATCCCACACTTGCATCCCCTGTGTGTACAGCATTTGTGTGCGGTCAGTATAAGGAGCCAGTCCTTGTACCTTACTAATGACTAGAGTACAGTGCAGAGGCACCGAACAGTACGTCACCTGTACATCATAAGTGTGTAACTTACATTATCCTGACAAACACTTCACAGTACAATTACCACACACATGGTAACAGTACTTTCCATTTTCATCCGTCTTTTAAGGTGGCTGTATGAGCCTCAAGGGAACTCCAGAGCACACCCGCCTTTAAGTTGCGGCCGCTCCTCTCTACCCCCCTCCACGGACGACCCAAAAACCAGCAGCACCCGTACACATATACACATGTGACTCAGGCTTTTATAAGGGACCAAAAATTAAGCTCAACTGTTTAATTGTGAGTTTAGATCATCTTCTATAAAACTTCTTACCTAACAATATATTTGTATTTTTAAGCGGTTTTGGTGTCCGCAACCCACCATGAGAATAGAATACTCGCACCTACTGGTGGGTCATCACAACATGGATGCAGCTACATCTGCTGCACAACACTGAGGAATGCAGACACAATATGATCACAGCATTTCAAGATCTCAAGATCCATTCATCAACTTGATATCCATGTGTTGTATTTAGAGTCACAGGTGTTGCTGATGTAGTTCACAGCTCTATTTAGCCAAAGAAAGGCTCAGCTTGGACAAATAATCCCATTTACAGAGAAACAACAGCACAGGCTCACCCTTAAAACCTCCAATCAGAACATGAAACACGTGATCAGACCGTGGGAAGAGGCCAAGCTGCCTGGAGAAAACTTGTGCACGGAGACAGGAGAGAATGTGCACAACGGACCAAACCGGGATTCAAACCAGAAACATCTCATGATGCAAAGTCACAACTTCAATTTAAAATCTGGACTTTGTTATTTTCCAATCCACCTCCTTTACCCTCAAATCCTTTTGGGATATCCCTGACTGCCTTGATCTGGGAAAGCATCCATGAAACCCAGTGGCTTGCGCTGTAACAGAATGAACAAAGGACCGCTGCAGTCTCAGGTTTGAGCGCATGCACACATGCCGTGGCACCAATCGCACTTAAATAATAAACTTGTCTTGCTTTACAAAGTAAGTCAAACAGCACAGTAGCTTAAGGCATTTTCATGTGAACATTAGGATGAAAAATGTAGGATCGTCCAGTGCAGTGTGGCACTGCAGAAATGTTCTTATGGGGTTTGGTTTGCTGGATGGTCTTTGCACTACAGCAAAAGGCGCCTCTGTAACAGGATATATTTATATCCATGCAGCTCATGCAGCTTTCTAGCTCCATTCTCTGTGTGCAACAAACACAAAGCAGAGTGGAGTTGTTCTGTCAGTCACCAAGGAATAAATATGGATAGATATGAGTGTCAGCTCATACTGAAAATTATTTTCTGCTCTTGTTTCACCTCGGCGTCCGACCGTTTCACATCTACGGTAGCTCTGTTCTTCATAGTGGGCTGCTTCAGCGTGCGAGCAGGCAGCCTCTTTAATATTTTAGTCAGACTCCCAGCAGACTGATGGCTTACAGGGGCAGCCAGGCAAGGCGCACAGCCAAGGTTAGAAGTAACATCAATCTCCCTTCATTTGAACCTGAACACTGTACTGCTGCACTCAGGGAAAGGACGCCTCTATTCCACAATCCCCTTCAGTTCAGCTTACAGGTTCATATAAAGCTTTTAATACAATATAGAGCTGGCAAACTCTCAACCTCATGCTTTATGAAGGTTCTTCATGTTTTCTTAAGAATTTAAAGCCTCAGTAACAACCTGCAGCATTTTCATAAAAAAAAAAATCCATATTTTTGAGCCAAGTCAAAGACAAACTGAGGTTCTGCGTTTAAAATGTCTGCAGTTTGTAAAACTGATGTTGCTCCTAATGTTTTATTATCAAGTTTCAATAAATAGCGTGCCACAGTTTTAACTCTACATATTACATTACGTAATACAGTGTAATACATTAGACATTATATTGTATGTGATACGGTGTATACATTATGCATTACACCCAGAGTATGTTTATTAGACATCCAAGGAATTGTCACACTTCAATTCACTCATATCTAATATTAAAACAGTGACAGAAATGATTGTAAACATGCTGTTCGCCCTTTGGATTTTCAAATCAGCTTTCACTGATTTACATGTGGTTTTGTACCAGATGCCCTTCCTGACTTGTATTATGTCCAGGCGGGGGACCATCACAGGGGACCCAGACTTGTGCATCCTTGTAGCTACAGCAGGCAGTAGCATGAAGGGTCTTGCCTAAGGATCCACACTGGATTAGGCTCCATGTGTGACCTGGGAGGTGCTATCTCTAAACCCAGTCAGCTGAGCCATCCAGCCCCAGATTATGTTTGAATACATTTACAATAAAACTGCAGACTTTTGTTAACATTGAATATTTACTTTTTTACATTCTGTGCTGTGTTCTGATGGTCAATAAACAAAATATGTCACATAAAAGACTGTAGTCAAAGTTTTAAAGTTGAAGTTTGTGGCTTGATGCTTTATTTTGTTGATTTTTCAAAAGAGGATGTGAAAGCAGCATGTGAAATGAACCTGATGCTCTTTGTCCTTAACATTTGAGTTGACCAACTGGAGCTGATGGAAGACCATTGTGTGGAACGGACAGAATTAAAAACACAGCACAGAGATCCATCAAAAATGACCTAAAGACAGGACTTTTACAATAGATCCTGCATGTTCAAAGTAACAAAAATACTCATTTTTGTGACCTAATTCTTTTATTGCTTCCACGTAATGGTCAATACACAAAGTCAGCTTAGTAGTTCCAAATCTTTCTAGTATTCTAATTGCTATTTTCTTTAAATGTTGACTGTAAAAAAACTGATGAAACCTAAATAAAGCTAAAAACAATTTTACAGAGTTTGGCTTTACAGTCTGTAGTAAAATAAAAGATCTGGTTCTTTCTCACATTTGTATGCATCCAGCTTTACTACTGTCTTGTTGCTACATCTTGTAGTATTAGGCTAAAATTAAAGAATCATTACTTTTATGTGTGTTTTTTGTTGTTTACTTTAACCCTTTAATACTGAAGCTGTTGCCAAAACCAAAACACACGCTACCATACCACGCTAACTACCATAACTCTTTGACCATTTACACAATTAACGGAATTCCAACGGATTCTGACACAGCCGCTTTTTTTTGCTTCAGAATCTGCTCGAATGAATTGTGTAAACATGTTACTACTGGTGCACATCAGCACAAAGCTGCTTTTCTCAGCTTCAGAATCTTAAAGCTCCAGTGTTAAAAGGTTCATTGTCGGCATTAGGTGCAATTAAAGTAATGGTGGAGTCAATTCTAAAACACATTTTCACACACAAATCTGTAAATTCTTGCTTCCCACAATGTAAAAATGACAAATATTTGTAAAACAAATGTAAGCGGCATACATGTTTAAAGACCCACTCGAGTGAAAGTCTTTGCTCTTTTTAACATGTTCTTGCAGCATTTTTCTCATGATGGAGGACTTAGATAACATTTTTTTTTGTTGAGGCGGCCTTGATGCAGCGGTAGGGCGGTTGACCTCTAATCAGAAGGTTCGATTCCTGCCTTGCCTGCCCATGTGTCAAAGTGTCCTTGGGCAAGTTACTGAACCCCACATTGCCTCTGGTGGTTATAGGTCGGCGCCAGTGTTTAGCAGCAGAGTCAGTGTGTGAATGTGTGTATGCGTGGGTGGATGGGACTGTGACTGTAAAATACTTCCTTCAAGGGAGGAAGAAAAGTGCTATACAAGCAAACGCCATTTACCATCATTTGTGTTTCTGTGTATTTCTTTATTCAAAAGAAATATTTATTCAAATTGTGGTGGATCAGGATTAAATAAAAACCCATGATTTGAAAAAGTTTGTGACGCAGCAACTGCTACGGGCGGGCCGAAGTCTCCCTTCTTTGGTACAATTCTGAAGCATCCACTTGTAGACAAATAGATCCACTGACATCTTCATTTTCCTCGTCTGAGCTGTCAGCCCTAGATAGCTCTGATATTGCTCAATGTTTTTCTTTTTTGGTATCTTGGGCTTGTGAGGAGCTATAAGCTAATGGGAGACAGTGTAAACTTCAGCGCAAACAGTCCCGCCCAGAGGCAAATTTCTAATGAGCACTTTCTGCTCTGTAGAAAATATGTCTTAAAAAAATGACAGAGGGTTTTAGATTCTTATACAATGATGATTATGCGATTCTGAAAAACTGCATAATCATAATGAAAAAACCACAGGGAACAATTTTACAATAGAAAAAAAAATTTAGTTGGAGAGGGAATGAGAATAACAACTTTAAAAACAAAAATAGACTACAATAATTGCATTTAAGAAAAACGCATTTCAGACTTTTTAAAACTTTTTTTTTTGACAATAGCTATTTTTATAAGACTGCAAAGTTAAGCACATCTAAAATTGAATAAACTGACAGATTTGGGACTTTAACAGTTTTCACACCAAAAAGTCTTTATCTGTTCGACTGAGGCGAGGGCCTGTCTCCTCAAAAATATTTTATCTGGCCCAGAAATACGAAGGAAATCATGACGGATGTCATGGCGTAGGTACAAGAGAATATACTATTAGCAGTTCAAACAAAACAAACCTCCGAACCTCCCCAAAGCCAACTGCTGTGGGCGACACATCCTGAAACGAAACACATCATTACCCACAGTGGCCTGTCAATCAATGTCATGCCGTCCAGAATGAAGATGCTATATTTAACTTTCCCCTCAAGTCCATATGAAGGCATCCGTGCCATCATAAAGGCAGGGAGCTGTGGACTCATGCATCAGTGATTTTTTTTTTTTTTGCCTAAATCCAACAAGCAAAATGTCTTTTAAGAGGAGCTGCTGGATAAACCGGTATCTTTCAGAAAACCCCGATTCCGTCAGGAGGAAGACATGATGAATCGAGGAGGGGAAAAAAAACACAAATCTAGGTCGCCAAATCTGGCTCGCTTTGACTTTGGGACAACCAGGAAATAAACTAATACACTCAATTAGACTCCCCCCGGCCCTGCTCCTGCCTAACCCTCCTTTAGCAAACACTTCAAAGTGCTGCCATCAGCGAACAGCAATAAAGTGAATGAACTGGCAGTAAATGGGCTTGGATGGTGAGGAGGATGCTGAGGCAGGGGACTGTCAAATGGAGCTCATCACGCTGAGAAAACAGTGCTCCTGTGCTGTAAAAGGCAAAATTGGTGTCCATCATGGTCTGAGTGGAAGAAACAAACCAAGCTGACTCTGGGAAAGTCAGCTGGAACCACAGGTGGACCGCACTGAGCCGACATTACCGTTGATGGTCGTGTCGAGCCAATGGCTGTGTTTGTGAGCACGAGGAAAGCAGGGCAACATTACTAACGCTCGGTGTCAACGTGTCCAGGAAGAAAAAGACATCCCCCAGCGGGGGCTCGAGAATGACACCGACGACCAGCCTGATGACTAAATCTGCCAAAACAGAGAGCCAGATATTTCTGAAATGCAGGGCGAGGGGGGCTCTGTTTGGCTGAGAACAGCCGCCTCCGCGGGATACAGGCACAGAGAGATGTTTAGATTCAGGCTCCAGGTAATGCTGATTCAAAGAGCAGAATTGGGGCATCTCATTACGCAAAATACATTTCACACAAATCCCTTCTTTGCATAAAACCCTCAAGTTTGGTTTTCTTCCCCGAGTCCTTCCAGGGCTGCTCCTCTCTTGCTTTCTCTGTTTGGCTTCCAGAGCCCAGCTGTTCTGTGTCCTGCTGGGCATTCGCAACAGGATGATTTCCACACCGATCTGAGAGCCATTTAAATAAACATCAACAGAAAATGTCAGAGGGAGACTTTGAATAACACCAGGGGCTTATCCACTCACTCAGCTTTAAAGAGGGAAGAGGAGCTGTCCAATTCCTTCATTTCTGCCACTCTGTATTCTGTTTGAATTACCGGAAACCAACCATTTGGCTTTGGCTGTGTCCACTTCACGTTAGCCAGAAAGGCAAAGCTTCAGCTATGACAGGAGGAGGGCTGCTCTTCAATGCTCTACGAGGATTTATTATTCTAAATATATTTTTGTTCATACTTACCAACTTACTCTCTTAATTTTTTTTGTCACAAAAATGGACCTACGTCATCTTATTGCCTTTTTGAAAAAAGCAAGCAGCCCTAAAGCTCAGGACGTTCAAACAGCGGGAGCCACCTCTTCATCATTCCACACTCCCGTGTTCGCTTTATTCTTTTATATTTGCATTGGAAAGCTGTTGGCAGGCCTTGTCATTTTGTTTCATAACTGATAGCAATTACTGTTCCAGCACCCGGGATCAAAGAGACACCAAAAGGAGAATTTTTTGACATGAAATAAACACCAAACGCCATCTCCCCTCCTCTGTTTACACTGACAGAGGCCTACGAGGCACACGGCAAATGTGACTGACAGAAAAGGGGTACGCCTCCTACTTTTAATCCCGGCAAAGGGGTGAGATGAAGGGGGAGAGCAAAATAAAGGAGTTTTTTTTTTGTCAATAGAACGAGCAAACTCTGCTGTTACCTGTCAGGTTCCCTCCTGTTTACACTGGATTAGGGCTTGTTACTGATTTGTGTTTTTAAGGCTGAGGGGGATGAAAGCATTAAAGAAAACAACAAAAGCACTTGTAATAGGGCAGCGGGGTCTTGACTTCAAACACTTTCTTCACCACAACGGACCGGTACAAAGCCCACTCTGTAGTAGAGACACAGCTGAGTCAGATGGTGAAATTCATTTGACTGGTCAGACATGTCGCCTGTGGCCATCAGCTCTGAAATGTAAACCTGCAGCAACAATCACAGCTACAACCCCCCACCAAAGAAAAGGCTATAACTGAACTGAGGGTAGAGCTGCTCCACATCCAAAGGAGCCACTTAAGGTGGTTTGGACATGTGGTAAGAATGCAGTTGGCCTCAGACAGGCTGGAGAAAACATGGATTTTAGATTACATAAGAGCACTGAAGAGCAGGAAGACAAGGGGAGGAAGGTCAGAGGAACCAAACGGTCACTGTTGCCCCCACAAACCCGGCAGACTGGGTTAATGGATGGGTTTGTGTCTATGATTACTGAAATCAAACAGATCAGCATCCAACATATCATCTGAAAGGCATCTAGCCACCTGTATTTAGAGCCAACTAAAAGCTATGTCTGGTCCAGTCTTTCTAAAATTCAGCTGCTGATCCCAGCTTCCATTTAGTGTTTCCACCAGCTGTTCAATCAAGAAAAAACAGCGATGAGACCAGAAATTCAACCACAAATGGTGGCACAAAATTAAATATTTGCAATTAAAAGGGCTCTAAACATAATTTGGTGAAAAAAAAGTATTTGATTTGCAAAAAAAAAAACTGAAACTAAGACATTTTCTGACAAAAAAGCTACATTAAAAAAACGTTAGCACAGAAAAAGTTGGTGAATTGAGGCTGTGTTAAGGAAAAGTACACAACCGGTTGAGATAAAAATACAATTAAAAAATGATTAAATGTTTTGCCCTAAAGGATAATCTCAATCTGAATTGAGTTGTGGAAGTGCTACAATGGCATTAGATGAAAAAAAAAAACTTTAAATTTACCATTAATGAATTTTCACTAATCAAACATACGATTTGCAAATCGACAACTTTGTTTTTGTGAATCTTCTTTTTCTGGATCATATCCAGACATTATCATAGACATTTTTAAGCTATCTTTTTACACAACACTTGATGTTGGATCATTTTAACGCAAAACTAGATTTTCTGGATCTGAAAGCTGACAGAAATATTTCTTGATGTTAAACTGGTCCGTGGCCAAAAAAAAGCTTTGGGATCACTGCTGAACAGGAGAAATGACACAGAGGAGATTGACTGACAATAATCTACAGCCAGTCAAGATGCACAACACAATTCAGTGTAAAAAAAAAAAAAAACAAAAACATGCAATATTGCACTTAAAAATCTGTGAAACAACAAGACCATGAAAACTGTACTGCGTTAGAGCAAGGCATTAATGAACACAAGTATGTTCAAAGCAAGAGGTCAGGTTTTCTAACAACAAGCTGCACCTCTGCAAGCCAAGTCTGTCGTTTTTATGAAACTGATGCCCTGATGCATCAGGTAAAGCACTTGTATGAATGCAGAGACCAGCAGCAATCAAAAGTAGTGCCCAATTTCTCTGACGGCTTTTTATTGCAAAGAGCCTTTTAGTTTGATTTGTCTTATTTTCAGCTTAAGCTGTCGGTAATGTTGTTGATGCAGAAGCTGGAACATTTTCTAGTTGGAGTGCCAGAGGCTCTAAAAAGGCCAGAAGCTAATGGTCCAGTATGTAAATTAAAACCTTGTTTGCCCGGTCACAGTACTTGTACTGTGGGATTAATCTGCAACATCAAGACAAGCCCAGTCCAACACCATGCACTGCTTCACCTCTCCTCCTGGGACAGTTCTGCCTGACACGTGGACGACACATTCCTGGCCCTCCTCCTCTCACTGTAATGGAGGTCGGATGCTGCTTTTCCACATTTCTGCCCACATTAGCATCTCTAGTTAATTGGCACCATTTGCTCAATGGCACTGCTTGAGTTTGTAAATTACTTTTACAATTGTCACTAATTATCAAGCTCAATGAGTGGAATTGGAGCGATTGGTCCCCAGTGGAGCAACAATACAAGAGGCGGAGGAAGGATTAAGACCCCGAGGGCAACAAGAGGGGCTGGATAGCCGAGAAATACAGTAGCGCCACATGGTAATCAGCAGAGGATTATATTCAGATGGTGGGACTGTGCTGCTAAATCTATATGCTGCACAGCTGATGAATTATGGATGCATTTTGTCTGTAACCTCAGAAGGAGGCCGACATTTATTCTTCAACTGCTTTTACATTTAAATTCAAATGTTTGATCGAGAATACATAAACTGATACTCAGCTTTATGAAAAAATGATTATGGCTGCCAACTGCAGCCAGAGAAAATGTGAAAACACATAAGCCTCCAACCTGAAATGGTGCAGGGAGGAAATCCACACAAAGTCTGATAACAGCAGAATAACTCCAGTAATTTGAACATCTGTATGGCGTTTGAGTTCACACAATTCTACTAGGAGGAGCAAAAAAGGAAACAGATGTAGTGGTATAGGCGGTAATTGTTATTTTACATTTCAATTAAACTACATGTGATGATGCACCATTTTAAAACAGCATTTAGATCACCCACAGAAGAGTATTTTGATGCAAATCTAGTCGCCGTGTGAAGTTTTATGTGAAAACAGTTTCTTTTTGTGCTGATCAAAATCTTCAAGGAGTATAATTTCCACAGAGATTCATTGAAACTTGAGTCTCCTGACTTTTTGGAGTTATTCGGATTGAACCCGCACTGTATGCAAGTGTCCAAACATCATCAATGCTGGTTCCACTGTAACGTAGATGTTGCTGTTAAAACATAGTATCAACGTTACATTTAAATACCAAAGACCTGGAAAAAGCAAAAAGACGAAGAACAAATGGTCAATAATGTGAAAACTCAGAGGCCATGAAAGGCAGCTGGATTTTCCTGCATACAATTTCCTTATAGAGGAAATTAAAAAAAAAACAAACAAACAAACATATTTTCTACATGATTTCTATGAAGAAATAAAAGGTACCATAACCATTTTGCAATCTGGCATTCTCCAAAACGTAATTTTTTTTTTCGGAATTATCATTGGAACTTATCTGATACTGTATAAGTGATATAATCACTTGTGCTTGTTTTTTAATCAGTTTTATTTTAATGTAAAGTACTTTGTGTTATGCTTCATAGGAAAAGTGCTATACAAATAAAGTTTGATTTGATTTGATTAATCCACTGGAATTATGGCTGGTTTCAATTTGATAGAAATAACCAGCAATACTTTAAAAAAGCATCTTTGTTTAGTTGCTCTTTTAATAATCTAAACATATCTGAGAACAGTCCAAGCAGATGGATAATGAGAAGATAGCAGAAGAAAAAGGAGCAACAAGCAAACGATTTCCTGGTGGAGATGTAAAGAAAGCGAGTGACGAAGTAGAAGAACTGGTCTGAACATGAATTCTTGAGCAAAGACAGAAAGGTGCGCGTGTCTCCGGGAAGCGAAGAGGATTTTTGATACAGAGATTGATGATGCTTCAAAGAGGACAGTAACATTCACAGCCAGTCCTAATCGGATCAGAATACAATGTTCTCATCATTTCAGTAAGCCCTGAAATGTTCATCTGGTGTTGTCTACATGTCTTGATCAAATTTCACTGCAAAATGAAGCCATAACCATTCTGTCTGTGATGGAATAAACGGCTGTCTCCAAGAGACGCTAGTGCTGTGCAGATCAATCCAAAAGATCTATATTATCCATCACAAGTTGGAATCGTTATTGGATCAATATTTTCACTCTTGTTTGAAACTTTTCTGTATCTGCCAAAAGGTCCGGCCTGAGTTGCGGCCTCACCACTCTCACCAGTCCTGTGAGATCGCAGTAGCAGTAGTTCGCCACTTCTCCCTCTGCCGTGAAGACATTTCCATTTTTATCTGTGTTGCTTTTACTGTTTCTTGAAGGTTTGTAATTGAAAATAAAGGCCATGTGGTTCATTTTTGACAGACATTTAGAATTAAAATAAACTCATTTTTATTACCTTGAAGTATAAGTCAACAGATTATTAAATTTTTATGATGGTATAGTCAAATGAAGTTACAGCAATGCGTTCACAGGTCTAGTTTAAAAATCTTTAGAAACCTAAAATTACATCCTACTAGAATTGATCGGTATTTTGTCCAAAGTAGCCTTCTTGTTTTCTAACACAATATTAAGCAGTGATAACATAAACTCATGATGTTCTTGTTTGTTTGAGTCAGTGAAATACTTTTTAAGCTCCAAACTCATAAACTTCAGAGAGGCAAGGCAAGTTTATCGAGGAAGAGGAAATCTTCCTGACTTGAGTCTTTGATGGGTTACCATGACACTGATAGCTTTTTGCATTGTGTTTGCAGCAGCCAGGATTCAGTTAATGTGTTAAGGAAAACTCATTACTTCTGATTAAAGTACTAATTAATGTAATTGCATTCATTTTGAAGAAAGTAACAAGCAATGAGTAATAAAATGGCTTTTTGAAGTAATAAGCCCCATACTGTAGCTTCTACACACTTTATCTTTCCTATAAAGATGTTTTGTCACTTGTTTTATTGGCAGCCTTTTTGCTTTTTAAATGTGAAAATACAACTGTTGTATCTCAGTGAAATGTTCATATTTACGTCATCCCATTATTTCATGAATGCACTTGGCAAAAATCTCGAGTTTTTACAGTGTGTTTCGATGACCAAATGTCAGGCTCCTTTTTTTTCTTCATGGGGAAATATATTCTCTGTTTTTTGTGTAAGAAAGCAGCTCCTGCTTCCACAGCAAGAGCACTTCTTCATGTTCCAAGCTTAGCATTGCCACCACGCCTTGCTAACACAACCTGAATGTTGAATTGTGCGATGTTTATGCATGATAGACTCACGCTGACCTATAAGCAACTGCTTCTGCCCCACACCCACAGTGACAAAGTCCAGATCAGGAGTGGGGCTGTTCTTTGTGATTCTCAGTTTTTTTTTTTTTTTTTACTTCCAGTGGATGACAGGCATGGACAGCGCAAGGAACATTCAGTTCAAAGATGCCTAATAATGGAGGATGGAAAAGTTATCTAGGAGAGTCTTTTTTTCTGTCATGTCAAGATGAGCGAGACAGTCCAGCCTTAGAAAAGGCCAGACAATTTGGGCGCCAAATGTCATGTTGTGAGAAGGCAAACATGGCCTGTGGGAGAAGGCCAAGAAGAGACATTGGCTCAGGTTCAAGCCACGCCACACATTTACTCATCCAAAACCCAGTGAGAGAGCGCAATGTACATTAGCTGATCCGTTTGTATGTAAGGAAATGAAAGAGACATTTAAGACATTCATAGTTTAAAATGTTTTGGGTTGTTGTTTTTTCTCTTCTTTCTACGGTGTTGAGGAAATTGGATTTTGCCCTCTGGCACCACAGCAGGATAAAATTGTGGCTGCAGTGGATCTCATCTTGGCTCTGGCCCAAAAACACATTGCAAATTCCATCTTTGTAGCAATGTGCTTCAGCTGTATGTTATTTTTAACTGGCCAAAGGTAGAGGGTCGAGATGCAGAGAGAAACATTACGTTCTCCTTTTCTACCCTTCTATGCTTTCAGTATGAACCTTTAAAAACTGTGCTGCTGGGGGGGAAAGGTTTAGTAGGTAAATGTAAGGAATGATTGCAACCTCTGCATGACCAAGAGCAGCTGTGTGGTTAGCAACAAAACAGATACACTTTCAGTCAGAGAACAGTAAAAGAGATGCTCGTTTTTCTGTTTCACTCATTTGTGCATTCACACTGATCCCTTCATAGTTACATTTCTTCTAGAGTTGTTTCTTTCATGCTTACCGTTGCATATAGTTTTCAAAACAACTCATCACACTGTATGTGCTTCTGACTGTGTATCGTGTCGTCCACACAGAGCACTGCAATGCTAAATGCTCAAAAGTTGTCGAAACTAATCCGCAGTAAAAAAAATGTAATGAAATAGTTACATCCATGTTTCGAAATGACCATAAAACAATTCAAACAAGTTCTGTAATTCGCCATCAGAAGTTTTGTGATGGCAAATAAAACAACCGCTCAAGGCGGTACAGATTCTAACATCAAACTTAAAAAAAACAACAGTGTGGGATCCTTTGTACCATAAAGCGCAACATATTATATGACGAAATATCAATAAACTGAGGATGACGTGTTTCTTTTTAAACTTGAAAGGCATTAAGTGAAACAAAACAATCACATAATGTTAAATGGCTTTATTGCCCAATCCCCTGATGGCAAATTAAGAGGTAGTGGATTGGTCAGAGGGGTTGAGGAGAAGTTTTTCTCAGAAATTGTGTTGTCATCTGTCTACGCTTCTTTTATCTCAAGAAGTAGCCTTTGCAGAGAGTGCAACATGACAGAAAAGTCTATATTTATTCACGTTACCTTTTAATTGTTCAGTTGCAATACAGAAAATACAAAATAATTCCCTCACTTTTTCTGTTTTTGATGGTGCATCACTCTGTCGGGCTCCTGACAACTGTAACCCTCCAATATTCCATCAAGTGACACAACTTTGGAGTGTACCAAAGTGTAATTAAAACATTTTGATTGATTTTTGAGCAGCATGCACCACAGAAAACTGTGTCTAACTGCAATGCATACATAAGGTACACCAAATTATAGGGCACACTGCAATTTTCAAGAACTTCAAAGTATTTCAAAAGTGCCTTAAGGTCCATGAGGTCACAAAGAAGCCAATAAAGTACTGTTACTTCTTAAATGTCTATAGTAAAGACAAAAACACTACCTACCATTTTTCAAAAATTGGCTAATGCGCGGATGGATGAAGGATAAAAAGTCCATCTCACTGCATCATGGTTTTCAGTAAGAGATGTTTTTGTTCATGGTGAGATATTTAAATGCATTTTTCCAGCAGAGAGACCATTTTCTATTTTCACATTTGCACAACAATAAACTTACATTTACTGAAACTAAATCAAAATTTCATCTGCTCAAATCTAGTTTGTTCTGTGAAGACTTTGACGGATCTGAAAGCTAGGAAAAGTACAGTGTGATTCTCACATAGGAGTCAGCCGAGAAGCTAACTCCCCTATTAGCTAAATCAGTTGATTCAGCCTATCAGAGCTCAGCAGACACCTTCCTCTTCTTATTGCTTTCGTTTTGTCACCAAATGTTGTCCCCTGCTTCTCTGCTCCTCTCACTCCTCTCCATGTGTAAAGAACATGCTGTGTTCAGCCGCCTCTTGTGTTGCAGTGCTGTTAGCTTGTTAGCCTGTTTGTTGAGCTCATCACCACTGTGATCCCTCGGGCTCTGTGGAGTTTATCTTCTTGCCAGTTAGCTGCCACAAAGCCCAAGCAGAAATAAAGCCATTTTGTCATGCAACTGAAGCGTAATGTAACCACTACAAAACAGCAGTTTCTGTTGGGTTTTCAAAAAACAGAAAATGGAGGAGAATGTTGTTGACTTTAATATGGAAAACATTCCTGTGGCTGGCAGCACATTTAAACAAATATTTTGCTTTTTTTTTTTTTTTTAAAGGATCCAAATACAATTAGGTATATTTGTTGGATGCTGGTGACCAGCATTTGATGCCCAACTTTGACGAAGCATTCACAAACCTGGCATGAAAAGCAAAGGCAGAACATGCAGCAGCATGTGGCAGAATCAGTACACCCTTGAAGAAGAGGCACTCGTATCCAGAGGGACAAACACAGTCATATGAAATCTGACAACTGTGTGAAATTCAAGTGGAATTAAATCTGAAACAGTTTTCTGTTTGCCACTAGCAGTCCAAAATATTCACACTGCAAGATTTTATTCTGAAAATGATCATAGGAACCTAATAATCTGGAATGAAACAACACATGTCCAAAACACAAACTATACATTATACATCTTTACATTAAAGAGTGTAAGGCTGTTTACAAATATCCACAGTTCTGTTCGTTTCCTTTTTTTTTAAAGGTTATGATAAAAAATTTTGGTTGGTTCCACTACAAACATGGACAAAATTGTTAGTACTCTTTGGTGAATAAAAGAAAAACTCGCAATGGTCAAAGACATAGCTTTAGTGTGACCAAACTAAAGATAAATTTGAAAAACAATCCATTAAATTTAACCAATAAATACAGACATTGATTTTCAACCATGCTTCAACAGAATTATTTACAAAAATAAAATCATGAAGCAGGTATGGACAAAACTAATGGTACCCATTTTTTGTTGCACAACTGTTTGAGGCTATCAGTCAATCAATCAAAAACTCCTGTAAATCTTAATGAGACTCCTAATCCGTTGACAGGTAATTTGACCCATTCCTCATAAGGAAACGTCTCCACTTGTCTCAGGTTTGAAGGATCCCTTAATCCAGATGGTAGTTCCAGCAACCTCCAATGATGCTCAATAGGATCTAAGGCAGGGCTCCTGGAAGGCCACTTCAGATCAGTCTATTTGTTTCCTTTTAGCCATTCTTAGATCTTTTTAGTGGTTTTTTGTTTTTGTTTTGCCTCATTCTCCTGTTGCAAGACACATATCCTGCATTTGAGATCAAGCTTTCTGATAAAGGTCAGAATGTGTGTCTCTAAAATCCACTGACAGTCTTGGGATTTCTTTGTATGTTGCACAGATTCAAGACACCTTCCTTGCAGCAGATGCAGCAAAGCACCCCCCAAGCATAACGGACCCTAATACATGTTTCACAGTAGGGACAGTGTTCATTTCTTGACATGCTTCAATTTTTCCATCTGAGAACAAAGTGCTGATGTGCCTTTGCAAAAAGTTCAATTTTTGTCTCGTTTGTCCATAGATCATCCTCCCAGTATCTTTGTGGTTTGTCACGATGTAATCAAACACATTTTAGTTTTCAAAAATGGTATCCTCCTTGGTCATTTCTCATTAGGTCCAGATCCAGCGATCTGACATTGATGTTCCTTGAGCTTGAAGTTCACCTTTAATCTTTCTGGGCTCTTTTGTTAGCGTTCCTATTATCCATCTCTTTGATTTATCATCAATTTTCCTCTTGTGGCCACGTCCAAGGTGGTTGGCAACGAACCAATGGATCCTAAATTTCTGAATAACGTGTGTGAATAATGTGTGTAACTGTATTCACAGGAACATCAAGCCAGTTGAAGATGGTCTTATAGCTGTTACCTTTGACATACAAGCCTTTTAGTCTTTCTAATCATGTGGGATAACTATTTCCTTCCTGTCCTCTGGTCCATGTGGTAAACACCATGTCACCAAACTGCACAGTGACCACCTGAAGCCCTTTATATACTGTAAAGGCCCACTCACTGATTACAAGTGTGTAAACACCTGTGATGCCAGTGATGTCAAAAAGGAGACCTGCGATCTCACTTTGGTCCCATTATTTCAGGGAATACCATCATTTTTGTCCAAGCAAGTTTCATGATTTTATTTTTGTTGTTAATGCTGCTGCACCATGGTTGAAATGCAATGTCTGACTTTCATTGGCTAAATGTCATAGATGTTTTATTCTTCATTACTTTTGTCAGATTCAAGGCATTTCTTTGACCATTGTGAGATTTCATTGATTGAAGTAACTGATGTTTGCAACTAAGGAATTATTTAATACTCAAACTCCTAGTCACCATTTGTACATGTGTGAGAGTTTTTATTTTCTTTGCAAAATCAAACAAAACATTTTCTAAAAAAATCATTGACAGAAGCTTAAACTACCAGGTACCTATGTTGGATTTATGTATTTACAATACATTGTGATTCCAGCTGAACTATAGTGCTAACGGTCACATTAACAAGCAAAGTTTTGGTTTTGAACTAGTTGCAGGCAATCTCAGTTGAATGTGATACAGCCCTTTTCAAAATAAAGCCCTTCAACACACAAGTCTGGATTGTTATGTTTAGACAGATCTAAATATAACTTCTACAAGCAGCAGAGTAATTTTAGTCATTATGGCATCTCAAAGCA
Organism: Oryzias celebensis; assembly: GCA_014656515.1. Lineage (NCBI taxonomy): Eukaryota > Metazoa > Chordata > Actinopteri > Beloniformes > Adrianichthyidae > Oryzias > Oryzias celebensis. The sequence continues at coordinate 5,505,250 of BNCR01000003.1, forward strand.
CATAAAGCAACAATCTGCCAGTATAGATGGTGCCATGGTGGATACCCTGACTACAAGCAGCCTTTTCTCCTCACCATCTGCTGGCATCTAATCATAGCCGGGTGCCGATGAGCTGCTGTTCTTGAGCATCACATCTCATATGTAGTGCACATTTAAACTCCAGACACTTCTAGACTCATTACAAAGTGCTAAAATGTCACAGAGACAATGCAGATAAAAAATGCAGAAGCCCACAAGGCGGTGACCTGTAAAATTGACATGATCTGCTGCCTTTGAAGAGCCGGTAATGACCTCTCATCGTGAGATGACACATTCTCTGTCTTTATTTCACACTCTCTTAGAGAGGCACAGATGGCCTTGGCATTTCCTTAACAGCCTCCACAGTCTTTCATAAAACAGGCTGCAAATCCTATGCATCTTCTGTTGCTTAGAAAACACTGAAAAATGAATGCAAATGATGGCAGCACAACTTATAATTTAATATATTCAATCTTTTCAGCTGACTGTTAACAGTGTGCTATCTAAAACACATGAATGGGGTTTGTAGTGTTTCCCCTTGTCACTCATAAATATGGCCCCACATTCATATTTTATAACACTGCAATAACAATGCTGCTCTATGGGTTAATACACAGGTTAATGAGGTGGGACAAGGCCACTGTAAAATGCTCCGGAACCAGCCATGCAGGATAATTCGTCTTGCCTCAAAAGTCCTAGCTGCTGCTCCCTGCTCTGTAATTCCTTCAAATGAATTTTGTTTTAATTGCTCCAGGCTCGGTGCTCACTAACTCCATTAGAGAGGAAAGCAAGGGTGGGTGGGTTGCGTGGAGCGAAAAGGTGGAGGTTTAGGGGCTGAAAACAGCAGAGACACACAGACAGTCGGGAAGATACAAGAGATGATTCCCTTTTGTTCATGCATGCCTCTATGAATAATTAATCCCCTTGTTGCAATTACACAACAATTACTTCATGGGGCTGAAATAGCAGCCAAGCTTGTAAAAAAAAAAAAAAACAAGGACACATTCTGTCCATAAGAGAGATCTGCCAGCCCCATATGTGAGTGTAAACTGATAGCATGCTAATTCTGCAGAGAGATACAGCGACAGCACTTCCCCTTTTTACTCTGTCTCTAAAAAAATGCACACAAACACTAACGTGTATAAATAGAGGGAAGTCTTAAATAACTACAGGAAGACCATTTTATTTGTTTAAGTGCTAGAATACCTATTTTCTCTTTGTCAATGCAAAAGTGCAAAAGGAAATCCATCCTGTCCAGCGTAGGAGTGTTCATGGCTTCCCACATTTGGCTCTTATATAACACCGGCTATGCCGGTGGCAAAAATCTGCACTGAACTGAGGACTGGTTTAAATGCTAGCTAAAAACCTTCAAAACCTGCCTCCCCCTCTTCAAAATGTGATTTCCAGAATTGAGGACAATGTAATTGAGTCTATCAAATCAGCTTGCCACTCTGTAAAACTCTTCCAAGTTTTGTGATAAAGTAAACTTTAATTTGATAAAAGAAAAAAAAAGGGTATTGACTCAGAAAGGGCTGATAAGTATAAAAACATTTCATCTTTCATGTGTAGTTTCAGACAGCCCCCTAAAAATAAAAGACCTTTATTAGTTGTCTTTTAGTTTCCGAGAGGCTCTGTTCAGCTAAAACATTCTGAAATGATTGACAAATGCATTGTTCTTAAGATACGTTCACATTGAACGCAATGCGTAAAACCAGTTTTACTGCACCATCAATGTACAGACATGATGAAAGCTGCTCTCCTCCTGCGAGGCAATGCACGCAACATGCCAGAGATCAATTATCAGAAATTTGGCCAAGCATTCACTTTGTACCAACCAATTACAAACTCAGCTTTAGTAGTGACATGTTAATGATGTGAGTAGCAGCTGGAATCCAAATCCATTTGTGCTCTTCCTAAATTTTATGATATTTTCGTATCTAGAAATAAGTAAAAAGGTCCTCTATTTTTATTCCTTATTTTTACTCATTCCTTCCTTAGACTAAAGCAGGACAGTTTTCCACAAAGAAAAGTACAGCTGAAAGTCCCCTCATGCAGTAGAGGTTGAAACTCACCATATTGGGAAAGTGAATGATCTCATGGACCCAGTCATTGATGTGCTGACACCGTTGCTGAGTTTTTCAAAATACAGTAAATAAACCGAAGCTTTCAACTTCATCCGTGTCTTCCATACTGTAACAATGAGGCAAAATGCTTTCGACAGAAGCTCCGTTTACACTCGGCAGGAGCAGCAAGTTTATGAATGCACTTTTGAACAATCATCAAACAGGAAATTTGACCCACGTCAAAACAGAGGTGGCGGAGGCAAATATACCCACACAAATCGCAGTCGGTGTGAACACAGAATTTGAAAAGCCAACAGTTTGTTTTAAGACCTAAAGTCTAACTGGGTTGAGCGAAAATGATGAATTTGATGATGAACATAATGAATTTGGAAACTCTTCCATCAAAGACAGCATTTGGGCTCAAAGTAGTGTTCATTGGACGTATTGAAACTATTTCTGGCAAAATAGCCAAAAGAAAATCTGTCAATCAAAATGAGGAAGCAATCTCTAAACCATTAGGTGGGCTTAAAAAGATGTTTGATTCTGTTGTGATCCTCTTGCACCTCTTGGAATTACACAATTTTGTGCCCTGACCCCTACCCCTTTGTTTAAGGGAAAATGAACACTCCTTTCAATTCAAATATAAGGCTCTCGTGTTAGAAAGTGACATTTGGGTAAAGCAAACAACCTAATCCTCTTTAACCGTATTTTTAAATACTTTTGTTGGCAAATCCTTTTATTGTGACACTTAAATCATTCTGTAATAGAAAATTGATGTCAATGCTCACATTTTGTAAACACAAAACTGTATTTGTTTCTATTTTGTCTAAAAGTCCAGATTAGACAGTTTGTCTCATTAGAGCATAGGAAAGCACAAATGAGCAGGTAGTCAGTCCCTTCAGAGAATGAAAGCAACCTGCATCTAACCCGCTTGTCAAAATGCATCTGTAGCATTTTTCAGGACATCTCTTGCTGTTGTGGATTACACAACGGGGAACAGTCAGCTCTGTATTAAAACATATGGAAAATGCTGCCAAAGCTGACTTTGCTGCACTCCTGGGTTGTCTGCTGAGGCGCAGTCTCTTTGTGCTCATTAAGTTTGGAGAAACTCATCAGTGGTTTAGTCCACAACTCTATTTCAAGGCAGTATGCAAACTGCAAGATAAACAACTGCACTAATCATCAGAGGATTCCTTAGGGATAAGAAATATACTTTATGGATAGAGCTGAATTAAGGTTCATGGCAGAAACAAAAAGTGTTCATGATTACTCTCTGTAGAACGGCCAGTAAAAATACTGCTGTTCTTGTTAAGCTAAACAAGTATGAATAATTCTAAATGAGCTACAAGGCTGGAAAAAAAATAGAGTTCAAAAAAGCTTCTGGCCGTGATGTGGGGGCTACAATCGGCAGACCACATGCTCTATGGTCCGCTCCATTTTGATGCATCCACTTGCAGACAAACATGTCTGTCTTCAATTTCCTCATCTGAGCTGACATCTGGATCAAAACTGTTTGACTGGACAGCTACAGCATTGCTAGCCATTTTTGTTCCACCGGCAATGTTAGGTTGGGGTTGTGAGGGCGGTAAGCTAGTGAGAGAATGTGCAAACAGATGGATGATGGGTAATGGGGGCAGGCTTAGTCTGCGCCAACAGTTCTGCCCACAACGCAGAGATGAATTTCTAATGAACTGCCGCTCTGCAGAAACTATGTTCTAGAAAACAACAGTTTTTTTATAGCAAAAAATAGCACAATCCTATTTAAAAGAGAACTGGGAATGCTTTGACAATAGATTAAAAATGATTGTGGTGGGATTTTAAAGAACAGTTAGCCTTTTAGTCAAGCACCTTACAAACACGTGGACATGTGTTAAAAATGCCTGCTTTGATATATTTTTATCAAATGTAATTGCTGAAGGAAAAACTGCTGGCTGCTGTCTTATTGCTCGTCTGTAACATCTCAAGCAGACCTGTTCCTTTCTGAACCATCCCCCTTTGGGGATGGCACTACATCCAAGAAGCCTTCTTCCACTCCTACACTTCAACTCTGCCTTCGCTGACATTTCTAAAATGCTATATTAAGCTTACGGTAAACTCAGAAGACAGAGTACTATTGATAGCAAAGGTTTAAAAGGAAAAAAAAGCTTTCAAACACCCAGTTAAAGTGCACTCAAAAAGGCCACTCTGCAGCCCTGGCCTTTCAGTGGGAGCAACTGAACTGGGCACATCTCTGCACAAAACTGGAGGAGGATACATGGTACTTAGCTATAAGCAACCCAGCGTTAATTCACCCCCTGAAAAATAGACATCCTGTTTGTAGCAGGAACATGATCTCCACAGTAACAACCCCAGGCTATCCTGGCACTTTATATCCATTTAGTGACAGATGGCACAACAGCTAAAACTCCTTGGGATAGCACTCATGCAACTTTAAACAATATAAATAAGTAAATTTTGCTCTGATATTCCATACATTCTGTAAAAAGACCTTTGGAAGAGCATGTGAGTTTCTGAACAAGCCTGAGTGGTCACTCATATTGTTTTTTAGGTTCAACTAAAAGCACTGGCGGTCTGTGGCGTGACACATCAGAGACACAGCTGTTCTGAAAAACAACAGAGTGATGACAGGAACGATGAGGAGGTAAAGTTTACTCTCTAAAAACTGCCCTGTTTTCTGGGAAAAGATATAAAAAAAAAAAAACTGGGGGAAAAGAGGGAGAAGCACTTCCCGGTGGCCCCGTTGCCGTTTCTGGCAGGACCCATCTGTCGCCTGTGTTCAGACAAATGAATTACAGGCAATTAAGATGACAGGGCTGCTGTCACTGAGAGCAGCGGGAATAATATTTTTGTGCAGGAAAAACACAACTTTTCTGATCTTTATGATGATGGACATTTCTTTTTCTATCCATGTTTAGGTGCAATTTTCTATTGTATCACCTCCATTGCAGTGTTATAACATCCAGCTCGGAAATGTGCGTTCAAGCAGCCACTTTCAATGAAAAGTCTATGCAAACGCATGTCTGAGTATTTAGGGACTGTGCGTTCATTCATGCTTCACTACGCAAGATTTTAAGTCCGTTCATGGGCTCTATGTACAGAAATTGCCGCCACTGAATGTGCATGGAAAGTTAAACAAGCTTTGACCAATCAGGGACTCAGATTTGGTAGTGACATAGAAATAGAGTCTTCAAAACACGGGAGTGCCAACTGTTTGAAAATTAATGGAGGAGAAATGAATAATTGCAGTTTGTACCAGGCTGGAATTACATAACACCAAGGCTTTCATATATCAGAATAGAGCTGCAAAAGGGAAATCCTGGATATCACTTTGACATTCTGTATCAAACCTCTTCCAACTGAAAGAACATGGGGTAGTATTGGGTAGCAACAGTCCAGTGTGAACACCATATGCTAGAAGTGGGTTCAAGAATGCCTGTTTAGCACGTCGTTGAGCACGCTTCACAGGCTGGGTTTGTATGTTGTTTTGCACTGAAGTGGCCGAGCTGATTTCTAGAAACCTCAGCTGCAGAAGAAGAAATGCATTCAACTTATGAATGCAGATCCAGATTTCTCTTTACAGGAGGCTGTGAAATGTACGATGCTTTGGCAGACTTATTTTAAATGTGATTTGATGTTTGTCTTTTCAAATGGAGACCCTTCAAAAGCATTTACTGCTGCCTCGCCGTCCTGCTTTCTCTCCACTCCACCACGGAGGCTTTAACTGGAAGATATTTAACTAGCAATTCGCCTGACATTTTCTCAGACATATGGTAGAAGAGGTTCTCTCTGAAGACGGACATGACTTGCTGCTTGGCAGCAGAGCTCGCCCTGGCCACTGGAGGCCAAGTGAGGCAGTGATGCAGGAAATGCTGCTGTGTGTTTCTGTGTGTGCGTGTGTGGGCTGATTATCCCAAAGCCTGGTTAAGGTAATGTAGCGTAGAGGAGGGTAAGTCGGCTTGACACTCATCTCTGGATCACAGAGGCTAGCATGTTGCCGCAGGCTAAGGTTTGTGTGTAGATATCATACGTGTATCACACTGTGCATCACTAAAAGAAAAAGAAAAAAAAAAAAAGAAGCATTTTTATCCGTCTGTTTATTTGCATGTTTAAGACCAAATGCCAACAAGCATCTGTGCTGATTTAGTCATAATTTTTGGAGGAGGAACTGCCTAAAATCTCAGCAGTGTCACAGGTTTATTGCTTACATCATGCTCTGCGTGTCAAAGAGCTATAGCTGTGTAGCCATAACTGAATGGCTACATTTGATTGTATGTGAAGGGTGTAAACACACCTTGCCTCAGGTGGTCCACGGACAAGTCTCTCTGAATCCACTTCATTCGACCCTGACACATCACTGTCTCAGCACCTACAGGTCGGTCATCGGATTTTTATTGTAAGAATTGGCATAAAAAATGTGCACTATAATCCCTTCCAATAGAAGGAAGTAAGTCATACTGTATACATAAAAACTCAGTTTCATTTCTAATGTGATGAGGAACTTTTACAAAATGCATAGATTCCAGAAACATTTGACTTTTCAAGGTAACAAATTGGTGTATTATTATAACACTATAATTGAATGTTTTATAATACTTTACTACATGTTCAGTCATGAAAAATGAGTAATCCCATAAATAAATTACTTAAATCTCATGGCCAGCCATGAAAAGTATTTTTACCTGAGTTGAATTTCCATTCAGGCTTCATAGGCTTAAACACTTTAATTTGTCCTTCGGGTTTCATATAAATGTCTTGCTCGTTCTTCTTTTCCGCAACCAAAATCCATTCATCATGAGTCATTTTAACCACCCATTTGGCATTTTTGAGTTTCAGGTGTTTCCAGACTGGACACTTTTGGTTCACTTAAAGTGAACCGAGAATCCAGAACAAATTTCAGCAGCAAACAGCTTCGACCTACTACCAGGGCACACCTGACTCAAATCTCGTTGGTCGCAACCAACGAGATTTGGTCGCGACCTACGAGAGCTACTGGGTAATATTGTGGGACAAAATGAATCCACTATGTCAAAAGACGCTCCGACACTCAAAATAGCGTTGAAACTTCACTGATCCGGCTTGTTGGACACAGCTCATGGCTGTGGGTCGCCTCAAATCTCACGACTAATGAGATTTGGTTGCAACTCACGAGACTCAAGTCTCGTGAGTCGCGACCAACAAGATTGGAGTCAGGCGTGCCACCAGAAGCAGGTCGGAGCTGTTTGCAGCGCCAGCTGTCTCTCACAAAATTTCAGTCTGAATACACTCACATCTGTCTTTGCAAAAACAAAGGCAAAACCTTTTCGCTTTGACTACACATCTCCCAGATGAACAATAGCGAATGGTAGTTTGCTTGATGTTCAACCACTGGACCGACAACACAAGTCCAACACCACAAACTGATATATGCATCGTGTGGGTAACTACTACTATTGTTTTTTATTATTATCACAGGGGTACAGTGTCAAATATTTTCAAAAAATGTTTTAAATCTGTCTTCAACATACTTTAATTTAAAATTGTAGAGGTCTTGTGAAGGTCTTTTAATGGGCTCAGTACAAAGAATTTCACAACAACTGTTGTTGAACCTCTTGTTGTGGTAACTTAACACTTATAAATACTGTCATATAACAAATGTGATCACGTTTTCATGATGTGACTGGACATGTTCAAATGCTTGAGACCCTAAATGGACATCAAATGTCCATCCCTCCATTATTTGTTCTAAAATGTAAACCTGTTATATTTCCTTACATTAGCATGACCCAGATGACTTGGAATCTGCACAGATGTATTTCAAAGGTCAACTGCAAACATTTTTGAGGAATCTGAGTAATCCTCCTTGACACTTAAGAAAGGAGTATTCAATTACAAGTTCAAGGCACTTCATCTTTAAGACCCCAGAGGTTGTGTCCATCTTTTATACAGTTAGCGCCTTCAGACTTGATTATCTGCCGTACCCATTTATCCCTCGTGTGAACCAGGCTGAGTTCTGCTGCATTTATTTCAGCTGTGAGAGCTGCTGGAGGATTTCTGAGAAAAGCTGACAGCAAATTTAAGCCACAATTATGACTCTGAATCGGTTTCAACACAAATCCAAAGTCAAGGTCAGCATGGATGAAAAGACACTTTCAATTATGTTTTCACATTTCAAGATATAAGAACTTTTATTCAGTTTGACTCCTAAACCTTTTGCTACACAGCTGCAAAACCTGGAATCACAATTTTTAAACCCTTTTCTGACTTTGATTTGCAGATTGTTGAGGCTTCCTGTGAGTCACCGTACGATTCTGAGCCAAATATTGACATGAACCAACATTTGCACGCAGCTTCTAAGAACGGACTCAATGGGAAATGTGAAAATGTGAGACACTTGAGAGAATTTAGTGACCTAACCAATAGTTTGTGACTGGGGATGAAATTTGGAACCTAACATTCTAGGTACATGGATTTTCTACAGAAGAGTAGCCTAACCCTGGTCCTCAGGATCCGCTGTCTCCTCGTCCTATAGATTTAGTTCATAGAAAACACAGCATCATGCACGCTTCCTGCAGTTTTTGGAACGTCTCTAACCAACATCTCTACCATCTGTTCCTTCCTGACAAGCTCGTTTCCCGTTTACTCCTTTCGTTGATTATGACACTTGTGAAGAACATTAAAAATATTAAATGTATTGTCTTTCAGGTCAATCCATGCAGAAAGAAAAAAACAACAGAAACAACACTGAAATGAATAAAAAAATGTACAGAAACTTACAAAATAATAAAATTGTTTTCCTTCTTTTCAATGTCATGGCAGTCCTAAGCTGCAGCTTCTCCAAAAGTTTTTCACAGAGTTGAGTCAAAGATTCACTAGCAGAATCTTTTCATCGTACACTGACTTCACCTGTGATAACAGAGGAAGAAAACTTAATACCTGCATGCTGTGCATTTCTCTTGCAAAGCATTATTAACTCCCTGCTGACAAATATATGTGGGTAATATACTACAAAAACCAGCAGTGAAAACCTCCAGTGGAAAGATGAGCCTGATCCTTAAAATGCATGTTTTGGCTGACAGATGAGATGTGTTAGAACACCGGGTTATCAACAGCATGAGTGCATTCGCATATATGTCAAGTGTCTTTCATAAAACAAGCCAAAAACCCCCATAAACTGAGGAGCTGTAAAGCCTGGCGAGCGCCGGACGCAGCCTTGACACATCAGCAAATCAGCCGAACGAGCCTCAAGTGCACACATGCAGCTACCAAAAACAAACAAATAAATAAATAAATAAAGGGGCTTTTATTGAAAGCCCAGAAAGGCTCAGTGATCAACCTCCAACAACCAAAAGAGCCACGGTGATTTAGTGCAGCGAAAATCCATTATGGCTCCATCCAGAGGTAATGACTTTTTCAAGCCTTCCAGCTGATTCTCCAGAACAAGAGTGGGAGGGGAAAACACACACGGTGAACAAATCAGGCTTTTGTACCAAGCAGCATGGGGTCCTAAAGAGTCCACGCAGACCTCACCTCCTTTTCAGGTCTTTTATCTCCTCAATCACACAGCAGTGGAGCAGACAGCTGCTGCTCAGACTCAACTAAACAAATCAGCAACAGTCAAAGCAAGGATTTTGATTTGCCGCATGTTTATCGTTACCAAGGGCTTTAAAGCTGGCTAAAATGGCCTCAGAGAGGAGTTGAATGTCTCACTTTAATACCATAGATTTACAAACTGAAAGGAACACTTAAGTAAAAACGGCTGTGGCTGAAATGTAAAAGTATGGCTCCAAAGAGAGATCAAAAGTAGAAAATGTGCTAAAACTTTATAGCTCTAAAACTTCTTTTTTAACCTGTTCACCAGAAATGTCTGAGCTTCAGAAATGAACTCCTAATATTGTGGAGAACATAATGCAATGTTTCTCAATGTATTTGATTAGCAAGAAAAGGCAACACATGTATCTATTCTGAACAAACAAGAACCCTTAAAATAAAGGTTAATAAGCCATTGTATCTTGAACTGTGAACACAGGAGACAGTTTGGCTGAATCCCAGTTTCTTCCTTACTCCTACAGCTTCTCCCTAAGTCTACACTTATCCCTCCAAGCGGAGAGACATGGAAAACATTGTGTCTTCAAATTGGAACGTTACCACTGCTTGATGGCATCATCAACAGTTGCCCGTCATCTACGTTAGCACATGCTACCAGCGCTCGGATAATACATAACATCGGTTTTCAAACTTTAAAAAATCATGCTAAACGAAAACTTAAAATTGATTAATAAACTATAAACATTTACAAGTAAACTTCTGAGCTTCAGAGGACACCGACATGAAGAAATGCGTTTCTCTTCCACAAGCGCAATGCGGATCACGCTCCTTAAAAAACAAAACATTTTTGGACACCACTACAGCTTAAAATGCCCCTACAATTGGAGCAATATGGAGAAGTAGAAGGAGTAGGACAGTAATCCACATTCGACCTGCGTCATTTCTGGTCTATTTTCATTAATGAGCTTCAGGTTATTCCTCTAAATTTTCTTTTTACTATCCCCTGGGTCCTTATAACTCCAATCCCTCAGAATGAACTTCAAAATAAAATGTGTTCTTTTTTTTCCACATCTACCATGTCTTAAAAAAATATTGTTTTAGATCATTTTAAAAACCTAAATCTAAATGCCAGAAAGTTGTTTGTTTGTTTATTTATTTATTTATTTGGCACAGAGCTCAAGTCAACATGATAAAAGTGAATCTGTAAGAAGATATAAAGAAGTCAAAAAACTGAAGAAAGTACTAACAAGAAATCAAACCTAAGGGAGATTATCTAAAAATGCATGAAACGGAACCTTAAATGAGCATAAATACTGAAACAACAGGTAATTATGAGCAGAAACCAGGTGTGAAGATTGAGTAAATGCAAATATAATGGAAAACATCAAAGGTAAAACTCACAAACAAAATCATCTAATCCAGGTAAACCAGAAGCTTGGGGTGTATTCAGACTGGTCACATTTTGTTTGCTTAAAGTGAATCAGAGTTTGTTTCCCCTGATAATCTACAACAAATTTTCAGTCTGAATACACTCGAGCAGATCCGGATCAGGTTCAGGAATGATCTGGACCAAATTAAGTGCACTCTGTCCAAACCAACAGACTTTTGCAGACTGAATACACCCTTAAACTCAAACACATGAAATAACAAACCCCAACAAGGGTGTAATAATTTTTTAACTTAGCATCAAGCTGAAGAAGTTCTTCAGTGCAGAGTACCGACTGCTGCTCTTGAAGCCCCTTTTTGCTCAGAGTTTGCCTCACAAGCACATCTCTTGCTCTGAGCATTAGAACACGCTCGGCTCTCAGTGCCGCTGTGATGTCAGACAGCGCCTCTCCTTTGACTTTGATGGCAAAGTGTAAAAATACGGCAGAGCTGTAAAACAGATTCCTCGCAGATGGATTTGTAATGTGAGATTTATATTGATTCAGCAATGCTGGATATACTGCATTGTGAATTAGATAAAACGTGCAAGAGCAACTGTGGGTGGATGTAAATATAAAACTTGTCTGCTGTGCTAAACTCCATCTGCAGCGGCTGGATGAAAGCGTTTGTGTGCAGCGGGAGCATCATTAGGGAGCAGATATCCTTTATGAAAACACTGAGTCCCGCTGCTTTAAATCAGATGCATAAAAATGCATGTGATCTTTTGTTTGTAACCAAAATTTGTGACTGATGTGAGACTTTTCGGTACAAATCAGTTTCTTAGGACGACTTCAAGTGAATGTAACACAACACAGAGGTCTGTAAAAGCTCATTAGGACTTATCCTTGATTAGAACCAGCTCCAGGCTAAAGCAGTAATTGCCACCACCTAAATTATTATAGCAGAGTTCTTCATTGAGGTAAATAACAAACTCTAATCCTGTAAAGTGGCTAATTAAAAGGTGTTGGGGGTTCACGGTACTTTACATCATACTTGCAGAGTATAATAAAGGATTTGCATTATTAAAGGGTCAGGGTGGCACATTTTTAGAACATGTTTTTATACCAAAAACACAGCAAAGGCTGCAAAGACGTGGAGGAAACTGAAAAGGTTAGCTTGAAAACTGAGCTCAAGATCAAGAAAAGATCAAACACCACACCCGTCCAAAAAAAAGAGTCTCCGACTGTGCTTGGAGTCAGGGTGCACAGATACTTGAACCAGGTCCTGAGCGGCTCCCGGTGGCTCCCCCTGGCCCTGATCTGCACCCACATCATCTGTACAGAGGCTTCCCTCTCAGCTGCAACGGCAAAAAGATAAGCGCAACCTGGATCTAACCCAAAATGAAAGCTCAGCATGTACAAAAGCCGCTTTAATCCTTTTCAGTGCCTCAGTATGATCAACAGGCCCCAGTGCACTAATTAATTTAGGATCCGTTCTGCAATGTCTAAAAAAATGTCTAAAAAAGGTATGCAATCAATAAATAAAATGTGTGCACTGTGCAGTGGGATTACATGACCGGCCTCCTGCAGCATCGATCGCTTCCTCGGAATGCGTTTACAGAGGACTCCATTTAGCATCTATCATACCAGCAACACAGCTGTGAAGACCGGTCCCTCCAAAGAGGGAAACAGGACACTATGTTTGAAAAAGGCCCCAAACAACAAATGTTTGGGAAACAATGCAACCTGCAGTTAGGTCGAAAGCACACCTGCCTTTTGTCTAACGGTTCTAATAAACTTACCTTTCATACCGAATTTGGAGCGCCGGCCGTATTTGTTGATGAGAACAAAAAGGACGAGGAGAAGGATGCAGGCGAATCCGGCCAAGCCCACAGCAATGGTGACCTGGAAGGCAGGAAATGAGCCCAGAAAGGTTAAATATGCGAGGATAAAAAAGTTCATATGAGATAAATAAAGATGTACATGGATCTAGCCGTCTGCAAGTGGACGCGTCAGAATGGGGGAGCAGGGAGCTTGTGGCCCACCCAGCATCTTTTCTACATAACTACAATCTTTTTCCAACAGCATTTTCTTTCTTCTCTCCTGATTCATAACAATTTGAATAAAGAAATACTCTGAAATTTGGTCTTGAGCTTAATGTTTATAAATGTTCTCCATCATCAGAAAAATGCCTCTAGAACATGTGAAAAACATCATAGTGGGTTTTAGTGGAACATTCTCACTGAACTGTGAGTGCCTGGATCTTCACATGCAACTGAGAGGAGACAGTTTTAACCTGGAATAAATAACTGCACGAATGTCTCTGCAAACATTTGGTTTTCTTTTTCTTTTCATTAAAAGGTTGTGTTAATATTCAGATTCTTGCCTTTGTCTTTACCCAGTTAAGTGTCTTTAACAGATATCCAACCCACAGAGTTTTCTCCCGTTTTGTTTCTTGCCTCTTCACTTTTTTAACTGAATGATGAAGAGCTTGTGAGATTGAAGATCTTATTTAGTAAATTTCCTAATTGTATACAAGTTTCAGGGGACATGGTGGTGGTAGGGGGGCAATCAGGAATTTAAGGGCCCCGAAAATGCTTGAACCCCACCAACGCCGTTCTCGAATGAGTGCGAGCTGTTGCAGCTCTGGGCGCTCACTTTCCCACAAGACCACGTGGAGTTGCATCGTGGCCATTTTCAACATCTCAAAGTAGATGAGAAAATAACAAGAAACCCCCACAGACATCATTATTTTGGTTAAAGCACTAGAACCATGGAATGCTTTTCCAACGATTAAAATATGACTTTTGTTAATATTAGTGTATTTCAGTACTTACATTTCAGAAACCATCGTTGTTTTTAAATACTCAATGATTACTAAATATGTATTCTATTTCAAGCTAAACTTTTAAACTCATAGTATTAGTTGGAGTAATAAAATTGGTCCTGGGCATGGGGGTGAGACTTTATAAGGCTTTTACTTCTTCTCACTATCATTATCATATCATCATCATCAATCATTTCAATTTTAAGAGGACAGCAAATTAATGTGTAATATTTTCTGTTGCTCAAATAAAAACTTGAAGAAATATTTTCAAATTTAACACAAACAACAAGATGAAATTTTCATGTTACAAAGAAAAAAACATTGTTTATTCCAGTGAACAAAACTAAAAAAAGTAAAAGCCGTTTCTCTAAAAACATTAAGCATTTTCTACTCACTCCATTCACACAGCATCAGTTTCGTACCCGCAAACAAAAAGTCCTTCATGGACAGCGGATGGTAAATGGACTGTACTTGAATTGCACTTTTCTACTCCACTTGACCACTCAAAGAGCTTTTATACTACAAGCCGTATTCAGCCATTCACAAAGCACTTTCTTTTTCCACAGTGTTTCTTTTTATAAAATAATTTTCCTCCCTCACACCCCACTGAACACACATCTACTGAAGGTGTGGGGTTCGGTCCTTTGCCTCCAGGCTGACGAGGGGTCAGAAATCAAACCACCAGCTGTCTGATTGCTGGATGGGCTGATTTACTGCAGCGTCTGGTAAAAAACAAATTTTCTGCTGATTTTTGCATACAAAGAAGCTTGTTTGGAATTCTTCATGAGGAGGTCATACATGACTAACTCGCTGTTAGTGTTACTGTTGCTACTATATACTAATTGAGATATGATAGCAGTCTCTGTGACAGATTTTCAGATTATGAGAATGTTCACAAGTGCATAATGGTTTATTCATTACCCTCACTGCCCCATAATGTGAATGAGGAACAGAAAAGAGCTGCTTAAGTACGTGAACTTGTGGGACGAGTAGAGGCTGATTCTGTACGCCAGGTGAGTTTGGAGCTGAGCATTTAAACAACATTAGCAATCTTTCCAGGGAGATTGTTAAATCTGTAGATCATTAGGATGACATTATATCGTATTGTGATTTGTCTTCCAACCGCCAATAGCCATAATCGAATCTTATTTTGTTGCAAGTTTTCTAAAAATCTTGCAGCAGCAGGACTCCAGTCGAAATCTTCTTTCCTGAGCTGTCATCAGATTAGCAAGTCAAAAATGAGCTGGCTGTCTTTTCCAGACC
The DNA here is from genome assembly GCA_014656515.1 of Oryzias celebensis. NCBI lineage: Eukaryota > Metazoa > Chordata > Actinopteri > Beloniformes > Adrianichthyidae > Oryzias > Oryzias celebensis. The sequence goes on from BNCR01000003.1 coordinate 5,520,309, forward strand.
TTACAAAGAAATATACAAGAGCTGAGGAGATGGATCTTTCTTAGTTAGCAAAAGTAGAGACGGTGACACATTACATCGAGCCAATTTAGATGTAAATGGTTTTTACTGCAACGGGTAGTTGCTATGGCATTTTTCACAGCAGGCAACTGGTCATGGCAGAAACAACATAAGTGTAATTAATAATCCTGTAAAAGGCAGCGTGATCCAAAAACTGAAGTGTGGCTCCAGAATGACAGCAGCCCCTTATGAATGTTATTAATCACACCTATGTGGTTCCTCTCATACGTCAAAATGTCTGACATTAATAAGTCTATTAACGGCCCATTAATGGTTGCTCTATCTATTTTAGTTCAGAAAGTCTGTGACATATGTGTAATAAAGAGGTCCATTTTTACCCAGATTTACTGAGAGCAGACGGTTTGTTGAGGCTGAACAGAAACCGCTGCAGTTCCTGTTTGGATACTGTATCTAGAGAAGTGTAACAGCTTTTTCCCCCTTATTTCCTCTTTTATGTTCTCCTTGTCAGTCCCTTTATTATTGTGAGATCACATTCCTCATTCCCTCGCTCCCTTTGTGAATGCTGCTTGGTTTACACCACAGAAGGGCACACTTTGTTTAACATAAGAAAGAAATACTTCCCTCTGCAACCTTTATTGTATTTTACTTTCTTCTGTTTTTTTCTTTTTGAGTTTCATTGAAACCTGTTGTGCTTTAAGGACAGGAGTTGATATCAGGAATTTAAGTGATCTGAAAATTTTTCGTCAGAACTCTCTGGTTTAGTTTTCTTTCACCAGTGTTTGGAGAAAAGTTCACCCAAAAGAGAAAGCTGTCCAAAAGTATGGACAGCTTAGAGTTCCCAAAAAAACCCAAAAAACAATCTATAATCATTTTAAAGACTCACTTCCATAACAATAGTGTTTTGGGTGTTTTGAACATTTCTTTAAAGCATTTTTTTGATGATGAAGGACATATGTACAGAAAATTAAGCTTAAAATAGCCTTTTGTGAATATTTCTTTATTCAAATCATTGGGAATCAGGAGCAGACAAAAAAGCATTTTGAAAAGGAACTTATTTCTGACAGAAAATATGCTACTTGTGGCAGGCCACAACTTCCCTGCTCTGCTCCATTCTGATGCATCCACATGGAAAAAACTAGATTAAAAAATAGATCCATGTACGTCGTTGTTTCCTCGTCTGAACTGACATCTGGCTGAAAGCTGTGCAGCTGGATAGCTTGAATATTGCTCACCATTTTTGTTGCACCAGTAATGTTATGTTGGGGTTGTGAGGGGCTGTAAACTAGCAGGAGAGCTTGTAAACAGAGAACTCTCGGTTAAGGGTGATGGGAAAAGGGGTGGTGTTGCTACGTGCCAACAGTCCTACAATTTAGAGGAAGGTTTCTAATGAGCTCCTGCCTCTCTACTGAAACTGTCCAAGACACAGGTTTTTTTGATGTTGGACTTTGTACTTCAGTTACTCCATCAATTCCAACTTCTTTTTAGCCCTTAATTTAAACCTTCTATTTTCACTGAGCTGGTTGCAGTTCGAGTTTGGGGCCAGAGTCTGACTTAACATTAGCTCTTTGGCTTTCCACCACCTGAGCACCGGCTTCTGGGTCTCATAGCTCTAGACAAGCATCAACTCTGCTGAAGGAAAAATCAGTTTAATGTCATCACTTGGGGACTGGCTTACAAAGAGTCGAGAAACAACAGCAGAAGTTAGTCCAAAAAGGAATGCATTGTTTTTTTTTCTCTTGAAAAAGCCTACAGAGAAAGCCTACTTTCTTTGGAAAAAAAGACTCAGAGGCCCATAAATAGATGACTTTTCTAAATGTAGAAATGAGAGCAAGTTCGAAAGGACAAGAAAAGTAGTGGTAAGGACACCATGAACTCCTTTATGTTTGCAATCTCTGCATGAGTGGTACTGTTCTCCTCCACTCTTGATTGGTTTAGTTGGTTGTGAAGATCTTGTAGATGAACAAAAGATGTGGAAACAACTTGACTGCAGCCAAGTAGAACTTTTAACTTGTGCACCTTAAATAAGTAAAACTTGGATTTTGGATCATCATTATAAAAGAAATATGCTTTGCAGTTCTAAGAACTTGTTTCATAAGATGCATTGCAGAAACAAAACCTGCATTTCACATCATTCTTTGAGTTTGATTGCAAATGTTGTGGTTTTGCAGCCTCTGTGCTCAGGCTACATTTCCCAGCACCAGAAAAGTCCTCCTGGAAACAAAAAGGGTTTGGCTTGGTGTAGATTCAGTCTCTATTGAGACCAGGGTAACCTCTTTAGCAGCTGTTTCATCAACATTATTAGGAAGGAAACTCACCCCAAATGTGTCTTCATCCTGTTGGCCTGAAACACCGTCTGATGGCAGACCTGCCACAAAGAAGCAGAGAAACGGGCATCAGTGACTCAGTGAGAACACTGGTTTTCTTCCACACTCCTTTCTGTTTAATGCAGATAATGGTTCCACCCCCTGATGCCCATTCTCAGGCAAATGACTTGGTAGTTACAAAGGAGAGCGGATACAACAGAATAAAAGCATTTTACAAATCAGCAGTGGTTCCTCTGTATGAACATGTTTGCACACCTATTATGACTTTGAATAAAATAACATTCCCACAGGTACAACCTGACAGACTGAAGCTATTTCAACTGTAGTGCGAAGGATTTGAATGAGTATATTATCATTTAACACTGGGAATCTTTGTGCTTTCTTCTTGAGTCTGAGTCTCGTCCTAATCTTGTCTTAAAACATTAGAAAGTGTGTATCAATGCCTTAAACGGAAAGATTTATTATATATATATATATATTTACATTTACATTACATATTTACATTTTTTTTTTACTTGAGCTTTTCATGAATGCCACAGAAGCCACACTATGTGCAAATACAAATCAAAACAGATGAAACACAGGCAAAAAGCAGCATAAGAATGACAAGCACTTACACAGGCAGTAAAAGAGGAGCAGACATAGACTGACATGCCAAATGTAACATTTGGTAAGACGGAACCGGCTGCCAGACTCAAAAACTGGACCAGACAAACTGAAAGTGCAGTTAAGCCTGGTTTACTGAGATCAGGTAGCATATCAGTGCAGATGCTCAGATGCTGTCTTCTGAAAACAACAGTTTTGGCAATTACAAATAGTTTAAAATGTGTCATGAGATGAATGAATAAAACAAAAAAAACAAAAATGAATCATCTCTAGTCTGATGCTACATTCACACCACGCTCAAAAGGGCGTTTGACTGCCACTTCTAATGAAAAGTCGATGTTAATGCACGTTTCGGGCTCCTACATCCAAAAGTCTCCCATTCACATATAGCTACACAAATTTCCAAGACTGCTTTTGTGCTCTATGTACCAAACTCCCTGCAATTGAACTCGCAAAAAAGGTTGAACTAGTTGAACTTTGATCAATCAGGGACTCGGATTTGGTAGTGACGTATGGTTACTGTATTTGTCAGTTGGTGGAAGTGCCAACCGTTTAAAAGTTGATTATGAAGGAGAAAATAATAACTGCTGTTTGTGCACGGCTGGAATTTAATGAGATTAAGTCTTTCATGTATTGGAATAGACCAGTTAATGTAAGAGCTTCGAGCAAGATTGAACTACTTTGACATTTCGTACCAAACCTCTTTAAACTGTGAATACATGCGCTAGTATTGGGTAGCGACAGACTGGTGTGAACAGTGTATGTTAAGAGAGCATTTAAAAGTCACACATTCCCAGTGTGTACGGTGCTTAAGACCTCCATCGCGGACATTAGAGCGGTTGTTGGTAAATTAACAGCGACTCTGTAGACTGCCTGAATAAGGTGCAGAGTTACAAAATTTAAAAAAAGTAAGAGTTTCCCAACCACCACCTCCCTTCCAGCCCTCATTCCTCTCCTCCCACTGTCCTTCTCTCTGCTCAGCAGTGTCAGTGTCAGCCAGGATGTCAGTCAACCCCCCCAAGACTGAACTCACCCATTAGAAGCTGTGTCAGTAAGTGTATGCCAACATGGAGCAGCAGACTGCCTCATGCAGTTTCCCGCATACTCCATCCGTCTCCATCACTGCAGCCCGCAGCTCCGTAATCAATGGCTGATTAGAAAAAATGGGTTCATATGGAGATGGGAGGAGAGTCTGATGAAGGTCACAGATCGAAGCGGCCTACTTAGTTTTTAGCCGTCAGTTCTGAGACCCGAGTTCGCACAACAAACAGGAGCGTCACACCGCAGAGACAGAGAGTCAAGCGCTGACACCAGCACCACTGCATTTGCAATGTACCTCTTCCCAGTAGTCACACATCACCTGCTAGCAGGGTCAAGGAAAGTAAGACGGAGCTGACAGTATCAGTCACAACATCAGCTGCTGCTGACGCTTTCACAGATGCTCACACTTCAACAAATCCCACTATCGCTCTCCACATCTATTATCCAGCCGACTGAGGTTTTGGCCAAAGTGAGATATAATGATCAAAAACTACAGTTTTAAGTGGTGCGCTGCATCTGTAGGAGTCAGGTTGGGTCAAGCTTTTATTTGGGTTTGAGACAAAAACTCTAACTTTGGTCGACATCATAACAAGCATAGCAAACAGGAGCAGGACTTTTATGTGCTAATACATTTATATTTGATCAAAGTAAAAGCGCAAGAATACCACAATACCATATCCACACCATCATCAACCAATGATGCTTTGACATAACATGACAGATCACATGCTTGTCCAACAATATCAAGTTGAGTTGAGATTGTTGGTCTGTTAACCCTTTAACACCAGATTTGTTGCTGGTGACCCCTAAATAACGCACGCTCTTTGATGCACCATAACTCTGACCATTTACGAGATCAACGACAGTCAACTGATTTATGTAGATTGTGTAAGCACTTCAGTGCTGTACAGTGTTGCATATCAGCACAGGCTGCATCTCTCCTCTTCAGAATCCACCAGAATTATGTCCACTGCGTAAACGGTTGAGGAGTTACGGTAGTCAAAAGAATGTCAACACTGGAGCTAAAGCTCCGGTTCTTTGTCACTTAAAACTAAAAAAATGTAAACCTGGAGTGATTGTCTTGAAATACATTATATCTATACTGCTGACAGTGTCTCTCAGGAGGTTTTATAAAGAGGTTATAGCTGAGGTTGCGTCTTACTGGCCTCCAATTGATGTAGTGTTGATGGGATTCGTTAAGGTGTTTTCAAAATGTTCTCACGTTCTAAAATTTAAGATATTTGAAGAACAAGGGTTCTCCTATTTCTCCTAAGTCCATGTTTTCTGTTACTTTTAAAACTTTTTTTTAGGAAAAATAAAGAAGTCCTGCAAAAGTTTTGAATGTTGTTGGAAACTCCTTGGAATGCTGGTCTTGAAAAAGCTGTCCCAGTCAGTGATGTAAAATGCTTTTTTGTAACTCTTAACACAAAAGTTTAAAGTGTGACTTATAAAAGTCACGAGTAAGAATCTGACATTTTAGAGATTAGTATTCCCAGGGGGGTCATGTTAACATTTGTGCCAATTAGAGTTAATTTAAAAGAAAACTGATGTGGACTTCTTTTTTGTAATTTTGGTTCCAAAAGTTAATCAAGAGTCATACAGCGCAGTAAGACGCAGTTTTTGTTAATTCAAGTATTCACTTGCACAAAAAGAAGTATTCACTGACAACTCCCTGCACCTACTTTGCAGTTTATGTAATAATCTTGGTCATTGTGAAGATTGTCTTGTCACAGACTGAAGGAAAAGAAAAGCTAGCAAACATAAAATATAATGCATCCAACATTATTCCATCCACTGTACAGACCAGCTTTGAACTTTGTGAGGCAAACATTTCATTGTCTTTATTTTTTCAGCATCACTATTGTTAAAAAAAGTCAGATGAAGAACTTCAGATAAAAGATGAGAAAAGGGTGAACCACCTTCTCGTCCATTTTGTGTATTTGTCCAAAAGTTGTGTTGTATTTTAGGTTGTGTGTGTATATGTGTGTGCACTGAGTTAGAATAGTGAAACACTCACCTGGCTCCTCTATGTCTGCAAAAGAAAAAAGAGAAAGTCACGCTTTGTCATGAACTGGCACAAAGGTTTAACCCTGAAATCCTGGCTATGGGAGGAAAGGTCCCTGCCTTTGTGTGGCCTCCCACTCCCTGTGAACCCAGCTTGAGCTCCAAAAGTACAATCTACCTGCTTCCACTGTGGATGAACCTTGGCAGCTATCCAGCTGGGAGGGATTAGCTGCATGCGCTGCGCCCTGACAGGGGACATTCTAATAAAAAGCAAAGGCACCCCGCTCTAAAGCTTTGAAAGCTGTAAGGTATGGCACAGGGTGTTAAAATAATAAAATGTGTGTTTGCTAATGGAATGGTAAACAGATCCTTAAAGATCCACTCCTTTAAAAATTGTGTTTTTGGTGATTTTAGGGCATTTTTCTGATTATGGAGGACATAAATTAAGAAAGATTATCCTTTCAGAGTAAAATTTTATTCAACTCTAAGAATCAGGAGAAGACAAAAAAAAGGTGTTTAAAAAAGATTGTTTTTATGACGTAGAAAATGCACTGTGGAGGGGAACGGGGGCGGGGTTGCTCTGCGATAACAGTCCTGCCCAAAACCCACAGATGAATTTTTAATGAACTACTGTTGCTCTGCAGAAACTTTTTTTTGGAAAACAACTTTTTTTTTAAACAATTTTGGCTAGAAATGGCCAATCTTAATGAAAGGATCACTTCCAAAGTTTTTGTTTTAGCTTTAAGTCCCACTCCAACTTTGTTTTTTTCTATTGTAAAATTCTTCCCAGTGGTCTTTAATTAAGATTATGCTGTTTTTAGTTAAAATCATAAAGCCTCTGTTGTTTTTAAGACATATTGTCTGCAGAGCTGCAGGAGCTCATTAAAATTTTTTATTGGGTTGTTGGCGGAGTAGTTCCCAGCATGCCTTTGTTTACATTCTCTCCCACTAGATGCAAGCTAGCCTGTGCACAAAATTAGCGTAGCAAAAAAGAAAAAAAAAAAGCGAGAAATATCAAAGCTATCCCAGCCACACAGTTTTGAGCTTTGAGCCTGATGCTGGCTCAAATGAGGAAAATAAAGACGTTAATGGAGCTAAAGTGGAGGATTTGGAATTGAAACGGAGAAGAAAGAATTTGGCTCATCTATGTCAGTGACTGCGTCATAAACCCGAGCATTTTCAAACATCCGGTTTTGATCTGCTTCTGATCCTTTACAAATGAGAACATTATTTAGAAATGCTGTTTGAATCCTAAATTATTTTATATATGTCCTTCTTTACAAAAAAAGGCTTCTAGAACATGTTAAAAACACCAAAAACCTGATTTTTATTGGAGTGGGTATTAAAAAGATGGTCAGAGTGAATCTTTAAATAATGCCCTTTTTCTTGTCAAGTTCTTTCAAGTTCTTTCACAAGTGAATCCACATTTGAAACCATTTAAAAGAAAAACATAATTTTCTACTCACCGCTTTCATCAGGTGCTACCAGGAAGTGACCATAAACTGTCTTTGTGGCCCTCCCCAGAGGGTTAGTGGCTTCCAGGGTGTAGTTGCCGTTGTTGAGGTGAGTCGGGTTTCGGAAAATCAAACAGCCCTCGAGAGTATCCTGGTAGAAGTCCATGTCTGTTCGGATATACTTGTCTTGTTTGATCTCCTGCTGCTTGTGGAACCAGCGCAGTTTAGGGTGGGGGTTCCCCCGAACCGTGAATTCAATGCAGGTGTCCAGCCGCTGCTGAGGCTCAGCCAGGGTTAAGATGGCTGGAGGAACTGAAGATAAGAAGAGATTGAGAATTTAGGCATTTGGACATAAACTCAAGAAGGAGGTTTTAGCAATGCATTCACCTCCTTCTCCTCTAAAACCTAATCAACGTTATTTTATGTTATAACACAAGTCAGAAGTCATAAAAAGAGTGCAAAGACCTTTAGGTTCAGAGAAGGAGCCACAACCCCTGGACAGGAGAAAACCTTTTTCTAAAAACCAAAGAAAAGGCTTAAGCAGACTGAACAGTCTAGTTCTGGATAGGGTGCCATTTTGAAGGTTTCTGTACACCCATGCACACTCACATTCACACTTGACAATTTAGAGAAACCAATTAACATATGAAGCATGTTTTCCCCGGAAAAAACTCATGCATGCACGGTGAGAACATGCAAACTCCACTCAGAGCAGTCCCCTATTGGTGACTCAGTTTCATGTCCCCCAGCCAGGACTTGAATATATATATATATGTATGTAGGGTTATTTTAAAATATTGTATTTTCTCATAGCAAGCGTGTTATTATTTTAATTAGGGGATCCTAAGGTGCATCATGGCAAAAAATGCTAGAACAAAAAAAAAAGGCAACATTTTCTTAAAAACTGGGTTTAACAAAGACCCTTTTTATAGCCAGTCATGCTAGATAAGAGATACAAACCTATTATTTGCTGGAAAATTCAAATCTTTTTTTTTTCCAGCCTTCTTTTAGCTTGGTGCCAACTGTTGCAGCCTTTAGCACACAGCATCTTTAAAAAGAGCTAATTTAGAGGAAAAAAAAAAATGAAACGCCTCAGAGAAAACATTTGTTCTGTCGTCTGTTTTCAGTAGTAAAGGAAAGAAAAAATCAGCTTTTGTACTTTTAAAATATTTTAGCTTCCATCTTATTCAGATTTGAAAAACGTCCCAGTTTGTCTGGAATTTGAGTTATATAACAGAGAAAACTGAAAAGGCAACTGCCAGATTATCATTCATTGCATTACTGTGCTTTAGCCCCTTCCCTAAAATTAGGTAATCTTTAAAAGCTTGAATTGCAGGAGATTCATTTGAAAGAACTGCCAGGCAGATTGATCTTTTGGTTAAGTAACCATCAAATGTTGTTTTTTTTTTTTTTTTTGGTTTGTACTTTCGCACCAAATAATCATCCATTAAAGGCACGGATAAACTGGCGTGTGGAAGCTGTCATTTTAAGGCAGAAATCAGTGACAGACAACAGCACAATGAAGTCATTCAACTGCTCTGAAGGCAAAATGCTTGCGTACGTGTGAACGGTTGGTGTGGGGGCGGCGCAGAGCTGTGATTGTGATCATAGGGAGAACGAGAAGAAAGGACAGAGGAGGAAGGAGTGAAGCGAGGGAGTCCATAGAGATGTGTTGCTTAAATTGAAAAAGAAAACTAAGAGGACAAATTGTATTCTCTTGTTGATGGACAGTCGGGGGACAGGTCCATTTTGCCCTGAGTGTAGCTGTCAGCCAAGTTTCAGTCAATGCAATAGAAGCCATTTTGACTCTTGGTTCTCGTGACCCCGTGTCCTCACACTGTTCAAATAGATAGCAAGCTTTGATAAAGGCATAGGTTGAACACTGAGAAGTCCAAATGCAAACCTGTTTGTGAGCTTTCACCTACTAACTGTGACGTTTTCACTGAAGCGTTTGGATCCATACGCAGATGGGTGAGTTTATTTGCAATCAAAGCCGACAGGGCAAAACAGAAAAGATTAGTCAAAGGACAGGCAGGAGTCAAACATGGAGCAAGGCAGGGAGACGAGGAAACCGGTGAGGTCAAAGACACAGAGAGGCTAAAACAGGTTAATGAGAAACGCTTAGGATTACTTATAGAAAGACAATGCTCCACGTGGAGAGAAGTCCAAACAGGGCTTACAACAGATGATACTGATGAGGATGATGCAAAGCAGCTGGTGCAGAAGTGGGGCAAAGAGTGACAGCAGAGGTTAATACTCTGGAGAGGGTTCCCTCTAGTGGTCGGAGGTGGAACTCTGGGTCTGAGCCCTGACACTAACGCTGGTAGTGCCTTTTAAAGGCAGGATTCTTGGCAAACCGAGGCAAGTTTATTTGTAAAGCACACTTCATGTGCAAAGACAGTTCAAATAGCTTCACATAAAACATTAACAAAAAATTTCAAACAAAATTAAAAAAAAAAAGAAAGACAGTCAAAAAGAACTTAAAGCTTAAAGTAACAGTGCGACTAACACGCCAGGTGACAGCATGCATCAGCACCAACATCCAAACGTATATTACCTTACCACTTAAAGAGTTTCTTTGCTTGGTAATTACATGATACTGTTCAGAGATAATGCTTTGCTCGTCTTGGTCCAATAGAACTCCCAACTCAGGTATAAGCTGGCGTGTGAGTGTAAACAGGAAGCTGCATTAACGATAGCAAAGCCTGGCACGTTTTGTCAGTCCACACGGCTGCAGAGCTGCTTCCTGTCCTGACAGCAGCAGAACAATGCGCCTGCAGAATCTGCATTGTGCTTAATTACAGTTTCTCTAAAATAGCGAGCTCATCTTTGAATGCAGAGAATGTCACTTGACGGCTGGTAATTTCCCTGTCAATCAGATTACTCCCTAATCAGAGCAGCAGTTTAAGCTATTTTATGACATTTCCAGAGACAACAGGCTGCACAGGGGAGAAAATGTAATTACCATCAGAGCATGTGATGAAAAATTAATAAGTTAATTTGCAGCACCAGCAGAGTGTCAACAGGAAAGAAAATGCCGGAAGATGTACATCCATTCAGTGTCCGTGCAAAAGCAAGCCCCGAAGACTTGATGCTACAAAGTCAATCTGTCATTCCAGCGCGGGCTTCAGCAGCCCTGCTCCACTAGCTAGTGTTTGAATTGTTGACAAATCTCCCCTGTCCTACAGCGTGATGCATTGCAAACAGCTACAATAGACTGAGCCCTACAAGAGGAAGCTTGCTACAAAGAGAAAAATGTCAGGCACCTTTGATAAATATTGGCTTTGAATGGAGTCTGTCCCAAATCTGCCCAGGGTCAGTACACCAGGTAGACTAATGTAAGAGATGAAGTCTTTACAGTAATTCACAGTGCAGATATGAGGGGACAATGTTGATGGTTACTAAATCAAAGCTTTATCATTGCTGTCCCCCCCTCACGTCTCTCTATCCGCTCAGATCAAGGCCAGATTTTCATGTGGGCTAGAGGGTATATTCTTGCTAATTGGCTACATCAATTTCACTTGGTTTGTAACTGTGCAACACCTCATTGCATTTCAAATGTACCTGCATAATTTGGCTCCTCGGCCCCCATAGAGGATGTTTTTTTTCCATCTTAAATTATTCTCTCAGACTGTCTTTATCATTAATAGATGATCAATTTTATGCTCCAAGATAAGACCATCAAAGTCAAATGAAAATAGATTTTTCTGTTAAAGAAATGTTTCATGGTTTCAGGGATCCACAATGTACCCGCAAGACTTTAAGTAGAATTTTTATTGAGTTGTTTTCATGTTTTTGAAAATACTTCAATTTTAAGTCATGTCCTTTTTGTTCATATAGACAATAAAAAACTATAATTCATTAAAAAGAAAAAAAAGCAGTTAAAAAAGTGATATTTGCATCAGTAATAAAAGATTTTTTGAAACGCATTTAATGCAAACCCAAGAGTCTGCACACTGGCATCTACAAAATAATGAATCAGGGGAATTCTCTTTTTGGTCTTCTTTCTTTAGTCTTCTTTGGTCTTCAAACTAGCTTTTAAAGTTCCATTCCAATCACGCTTTGATCTATTGTAAAATGGTTCCTAGTGTTTTTTTCCTTCTAATTCTAATTAAACCAAAATACCTGTCTTGTTTTCTAGGACATACTTTCTGCAGAGCACCAGAAGTTTTACCTTCGAGGTGTAGGTGGGACTGTTGGTGCGGAGAAACTCCCCAGAAAAGACAACTGTCATCTGAGTGGCTCTGTAACTTTAAGCCAAAACATGGCAGCTTAACTGATGGCCGGAAATGTGGATCAACACTTTTTGCTCAGTGGTTAGTTAGAAGATTCTCTTCCAAGTAATCACAGCGGGTTGCTTTGATTAAAGCTTACAACAACAGAGTGGCGTGCTGTTGCATTTTAAGCACCTGAGTTGTATTCCGAGCATCCATGACAGGTGAGCAAATAATAACCAAAACACAGAGAGTCAACAATACAGATGTGATTTTCTTCGATAGCTTGCTTGATAGAGGCTCTTTTTCTCCAACTTACCCGGTATTAAACCCAGAGTAAACAACATTTGCATTTTTGCGATGCTGCAAGCATGTTTGTTGTTTTCCATTTGAGAAATTCTCTTCACAACAGAATGGATTAATAAAAACATACTTTCTTTTATGTTCATCATTTCACGAACATCTTTTAAGATCTTTGAGGTAAAAGAACTGTCTTGTTATCACTTCATTTCATTTGTGTTCATGCTGTTCAGACAGTTCTGCAAAAAGTTTAATAACTGCATTGTTCCATATGAAGCTTGAACAAACTTTCCCATCGCTGGACCAATAAAGGCTGTCTTATTTGTTGACGCACATTGCTGTGTTTCACCGGAAAACAGACAGCTTCCAATCACGAGTCCACTCACACTTGTGCTCAGTTGTGTTAGAAGAAGATGCACACGACTCCATATCTGCCAATCTTCCAATGTTGGACAGATGGCCTCACACTAGACAATAAACTCCTCTGGTTTATGCAGACACTCATTGCAGTAAATGACTACAAGGCATTCAGACCCTGAAGACAAAACTAACTTAGAAGACTTTTTCACTACTCAGATTTATTTAACCTTAAAATTGACATTTTTGACATCTTTAACATAAAGCAGAAATCTTAATAGAACATCTGAATTGATTGATGTTTTCCATGTTCTTATTATAACCTTGGGTTGCACACAGAAGATGTCACCAAAGATTTTTTTTTCCTACAACTACGGAGACAAGATGCTGTAACAACAAACTTGATTCACCCTGTGGAACAAAAGCACTTGACACTTCCCCAAAAACATCATGTCTACAACTTTGCTTTTAAGAACCATGAGGCACCAACTTATGTTAAATAAGCCTGGAAAGTGGGTTTGCCAACTGACCGTCCCCTTCCAGCTTTGGGAAAGATGACATGTAACTTTAATCTGACGGGATTTTAGGTGTTTTAGTTGTTCCGTTTTCTACATATTTTTAACAATCTCTCAACAACCCCCCAAATGTTTAAGTTCGTGTGTTTAAAACTGCAATGTTCTCATAAAATGAGGTAACTTTTCCCAGTCAACACTTATATTTATACAACTTTTCTACTCAGTTTCTTTGTTTTTTTTTTGCTTTCAACCCTCCTGTTATGTTCCTTTTGAGGAACATCATTGATGCTTGTTTCTATTTGAATTACAAAGAGTCACGGAATCTTTTTTTTTTTTTTCATTTTGATTACTCTAAATACACCAAACAAAAGAAGTTTCAAAGTGGAAAAATACTTTTTTTGTTGTTTGGATTTTTACAATTCAAAATGCGTCAAAATGACTCAGAGCATAACAGGAGGGTCAAAACTTTAGAGAAGTGAATGTGATTTGAAGCAGTATTTTCTTTTTACTTTTTTACTATTGAATGATTAAAATGTATTTTCCCTTACTTTAATAAAAAATACAGTATATTTATAAAAAAATTAATGATTTGGGGGCTTTTTCATTTACAGAAGGGCGGTACAATTTTTTTATTCATTCATTCATTCATTCATTCATTCATTCATGCATGCATTACTTCTTCTCTCCTCTTTTCTTTATCATTTGTCCAGTACTATATTTTAGATAGTTCGTCATGCCTCTTTTTGTTGCACAATTCATACTGTGTAGAAGTACAATGTTTGTTTCTCATGGCTGTATATCAGAAACTTTGTTTTTTGGAGTAATACTGCAGACATAAAGTCTTTCTGCTTATCTTACTGTTGATGTGTTTTGTGTATGAGTTAAAACTTTACAAATTAAAACATTTCAGATGATAAAATGAAAGAAAAAATGTTTTATGACTGACTTTATGTTATTTTCTATAAATACTGGTGTGAAGTCCATTGAGACAACTGTATTGTGATATTGGGCTGTATAAATAAAATTGAATTGAATGTATTCATTCATTTATGCATACATACATACATGCATAAAGTCAGAAAATGCTAAAACCCTTTCAGGGTCATAGTGTTGCTGGAGCCTATCTCAGCTATTGTTGGGCAAAGGTGGGGTACACTCTGGACAGCCCAGCAGTGCGTTGCAGGGCCACAGAACCAGACTCACATTCAAACTTCAAGCCCACGAATACAGAAGGGACTCAGCTGGGATTTGAACCAAAGGACTGAGTCATAAGTGCTAACCACTACACCACCATGTGGCCCAGACCTTAGTTAAAAAAAAGGCTATTCTTTATTTATGGTAAATTTCCCTGCAGCCAAACAAGTTCTCGATTTATGGAAAACTCACATTGCACATTCAGCTGGATGGAGGAGTTGGTCATTCCCACCACGTTCTCTGCAATGCAGCTCAGCTGGAAGTTGTTGTCATCCCGGCTGATGTTGAAAAGATTCAGGTCAATGGAGTGGATGTTTGGCCAGTAAACGTTTGACTTTAAAAAGAGAGTGAGAAGAACAAAACGTAAGGAAAAAGGTATTTAGATACTGTACACCAAATGCAATCACAGTCATGGGTTTAAATTTATGTTAGTAAATTCAAACGATGGTAATTGTTCATTTGCTCAATTCCTGAACAGAGTCATGAAGTGGACTGTGAGAATGAACAACTTCATAGATGTCTCAATCCTTTTTTACACCAAGCTTGACCCTGCAGGGGGCATGTGAAGAAAAACATCTTCTATTTTGACTGACTCAAGTTTTTATCACCATGAAGCCAAATATCAATCTCTTATTCTTCCTTTTGCTTGGCCAGTATCTGTGCTTAGACTGTAAGCCTGAGGTTAAGGTTGATCTAATCTGAAAAGTCACTTTAAGCGATAAAGCCGCAGACGTCAAATAAAGTCATGTTTCTGTTCTGCTCGTGTTGTTTGTCTGCAGTGGTGCTGCAGTGATGCTCTGGGGCCTGAGCCAGTGAGCGGGAATAATAGGTGAGCTGCTCCACTGTGGGTTCAACCAAAGTGTCTCAGTCACAAACATGTCTTATTTAGAAAAAGAGAACATCATCACTATAACGTAAGTCTGTATGAAGTCGACAACATCTACAACTATTTGGGCTTCACTTTCTAAAAAACAAATGTTCTTTCTTTTTTTCTTAATAACCCTCCTATACAGAAGATACAAGATTTATGACTCAATATTTCATAAAAATAAGTTGATTATTTTTACTGTGGAATGAACTTCAGGGTGTATTCAGACTGGGAAATCATGTGGTTCAGACCGCGACCGCTTAATTTGGTCCCGACTGAGTCCTGAACCTTGCATTTGGTCTCTATTCAAACCGCCGTCAAGCGAAGTTTCCTGTTTTGACCTAAAGCCTGTAGACAAAACACACGACTAAAAATCTTTCCACTCATTGGCCAGGAATTACGGGGTCGGGCAAAACAACTAGAGGCAGAAATGTTAATTAAATTAAATAATAATATCATTTGTTCGTGGCTCATCCGTTGCGTTTTTCCTACTCTGTTTATATCACGTGACTACCGGCTACGGTGGCCATTTTGATCCATATCTTCCGCTCTCTAGGCACTTTGTATTCAGACTGAGGAATCTCAATATCATTTACTGTCTATGTTTGGCATGTCTTTATGGATGTAAACCTCTGTTGATTAACTATATTGCACATGCAGTTTTTGATTGATTGTTTGAAATAAACCCTTTTTAATCTAATTTCTAATCTAATCTAAAACCTGCATGTGATGAGACTTTGTCAAACGAAACAATTTCTTTCCAGAAAGTTTTTTTTTTAGCTGAAGCTGATCAGCTGGGGTTAACACTTCTGTTAGAATGAAGTCAAACATCTAAAAACATAACAATTGCAACCAGTCTGAAATAATTTCTGTCTACAGCTGAGAAAGTCTGATCAAAAAAACTGTCACAGCAGCTGAGTTAATGACAGTTGAGTCAGGTCATCTGTGTACCTTAAGCGAATGGGAGATCCAGCAATTGTTACATCGACTCTTATATGATTTAAAAGCTTTAAAAGTAGGAGTGAAAGACGGGAAAAGTTGGGTTTTAACAGAAAACTTTAGAGGATTTACTTTTTCTTTGAATGCAATGCCAGAAAACAAATTGATCAAGATTTTCTCTTCTTGAACATTCATCACTGAAAAAAAATCCATCAAAAAATAATCCAGGATCATCAAACATCTGGGGCCAAAAAAAAATAGAGATGACCACTAGAGTTACAATTCATCTTAACTATCTAAAAACAGATAGATACTGTTGCAAAAAGGATTCCTAAAAATTGAATCTAAGTGGACAAGTGGGGTTTTTGTAAGTTTTGTCCCACTGGGAGGGAACAAAAGTAGCATCCTACTATATCTAAGGATAAAGTAGATCACAGTGATCTTTATGTGTGTATCTGTGGAGGTTCTTTATTACAATATGTAAAGTAAAAAAAAAAAAAAACCTCGTTAACCACAGAGGCCAAGTGAGGTTGCAGGTTAAAGCCTGCAAGCCAAGGACAGTCATAACCCTGAAGTGATAGTCACTGATGAGAGATGCTGAGGACAGTGCACAGCTAGGTTCAGACTGCAATATGAGCTGCTTCTGTGGCTGCAAATGTGATCAACTCTGAGTCAGTCAAATGAATGCTGACCGTTCTCTTGTTCTCAAAGAACATTCAAGGAGTTTGTCTGCAGGAAAGTGTTGTGTTCGCATGAAAACAAGCTCACATAGAAAAGAATATGATCCGGATGGGGGGAGTAAAACTGCACACACAACTGTTCACGTTTGAAACATGTGGGGGTCTGACCATGTGTGTGTTGATGGAATTCAATTGGCCTACAGTCCAGTCCACTTCGGGCAGCGGTAATCCCGTGCCGTTGCAGCTCACGGTCACGTTGTCGCCCTCCCTCACCAGAACGCTGCTGTGGCTCACGCTGATTTCCGGTAAGTCTGGAAGCACACAAACACACACCTGCATGTTCAAACACACCTGTCACCGCTCCTGTCAGAAGATTCTACCCATGAAGGACTTCATCATATTTGAATCATAATGAAATTAGAACAAAAGGAGAGAAATGCATATCTGCACTCCTGCATCACCTCTGGGAGATAAAACCTCAGAGCCTTCAGACTCTGTCTGTATCACCTCACATCTTATAAGATTCATCCCAGAATTCCTTCACATCGCCTCCTCTTTCAATTTCCTCGGTAAACTCTTGCTCTTGAAGCTGATTCGTCTCTGAGCTGCGGCCGAACAGGCCCAACCTCTTGCTTACCGCATTTCTCGATATACATGTTTCCCAGTCGTATCTTTGATGCTCCGTCTCTGCAGTACAGCTCCTGCGTGTGAAGCATCGCCTCTCCTCTCTGCTGCCACAGCTGAATCCAGCGAATGTCGCAGCCGCAGTCGAAAACCACTCCATCCAAACGTCTGGAAAGACAACAGTGAAGAAACTAAAGTGAGTTTCAGAAGACCAGGAGCACCAGTCGTCAGCATCACACCAACAAATCTGCTTTTTAAAACACTTTATTTGAGCGTATTCCTGTTCCTGTCCAAAGAACCCAGAATGCAAAAGCCTAATGCTAGCTTCACATCGGGCTCTACGTACAAAGTGCTTGACCACTGAATGTGAGTTAACAGGTAGACCAGTAAAACTTTGACCAATCAGGAACTTGGATTTGGTAGTGGCGTAAAACACAGACGTTAGAGATTAATAATTGGGGTTTATGCATAGCTGGAATTATATGACACCAAATCTTTCACCCGTATAGAACCATAAAAAAAAGCCTGGAGCAAGATTTTTACCACTTCGACATTCCGCAAGCCTCTTCCAACTGCAGGTATGTACACTATTATCAAGTAGCGACAGTCTAGTGTAAACGCCTTGTGCTAAAAGTGCATTTAAGAATGCCTGCTTAGCATGTTCTTGAACATCCCTCCCATATCTAGTGAGTTTGTATCTTAATAAACTGTCATCCAAACTCAATTTGAGTTAGACACATTTGTACTGCTGTGTTGACACACTTTGGGTTTGCAGAATCAATCTAATCTAATATTGAACATTGAGTGAATTTGACAAACATTTAGAGGAAGTTCTTATGACGTAGTTTCGACACGAAATGTAGATAAAAGAGGCAACCCAACCATTTGCATGAATGTGTAAAAAAAAAAAAACAATCAGAATGTTTTTTTTTATAAATGTTTTTTCAGTCGAGGAGAAACAGAATCACTTTGCTGCCAACATCTTTCTTCTTGGCATGTTCAGTTTATACGCTGCAATTGTAAGCAAAGCTGAGACAATGAAAAAAGAGGAACCATATCTGAGCTTTTTTTCCCACAATTACTGTTTTATAAAATTAAGTACATTATAAATGAGTATTGAATACGTATTTGATCTATAATTTAAGGTGGAAATGTCTTTTAACTGTCGCATTTATTCATAGGAAGTGTCAACGTAGAACTGGAACTCACATATGAGGAGTTATTAAAAGGGATGTTTGCCAAAGATAGCCAATTCCCAACGTGATCAAAGGTCAGAGGTCTTCATTTAAAACAGAACCAGCAAATCTCAAAGGATGGAAGCTCATTGGAGTGATAACAGACCAGGTTTCACCCTTACACTGCAATTATGTTCGTTATTAGTAATAACCATCACTACCACGTCTTATCAGCTCTGCCCCCGGTAAGAAATGGCCAACCCCTGCATGAAAACGGTGTTCTCAGCTCAGACAGGGCAGGGAGGGAGGTCTAAGTTTAAAGTGCTGCCATCTAGAAAAGCAATAACACAATGAAAAAAAGGGGAAAAAAACAGACAGCTGGAAGTTGACAAATGTCTGAAAGAGAGCAGATTAGACTTTGAAGGGAACAAAAGCAAACAGCGGTGTGACCTCAGACATGGAGAGCTAGCAGCATGGCGTTTCCTTGAAGCTCGCTAACGATCCTGCCTGCTCCTCCACAGGAGAAGTAATGATCTCCACCGGAGGCTGTTTTCTTTTTTACCCAGGAAATGTACACAGGTGCTCCGGCTCTGGAGTCGTGGATCAGAAGAAACTGCACCTCACCGTTGCTCAAAAGCTTTGATCTCCATGTATGCTTTCCTCTCCCTACACTCGTGTCAGGAGTTAACTTTACTTTTCTACATCCTGTGTTTACTCAGTCACTTTTTATTCACTTACTTCCAGCTCACACAAGTGAAAATGTTTTTTCTTATTCTTTACCATGAAAATAGAGAACTTTTCAGATTTTTTCTTTCGTCCCAATAATTTAGAAAACTTTTTTTTTTTTTTTAGAATAAATCTGACA
Organism: Oryzias celebensis; assembly: GCA_014656515.1. Taxonomy (NCBI): domain Eukaryota; kingdom Metazoa; phylum Chordata; class Actinopteri; order Beloniformes; family Adrianichthyidae; genus Oryzias; species Oryzias celebensis. The sequence continues at coordinate 5,539,487 of BNCR01000003.1, forward strand.
GTTAGAACAAACTAAAAACGGATAAAACAAACCACCATTTTGTTTTTGATGTATTTAGCAAATACTTGTGATGTAAAATCACTCTGATCATCTTTTGATATATTTTTATAGCGTTCCCAGTGTCTTTTAATAATGATTACGCTGTTTTTAGACACATTTTTTGAAAAACAGTCTTTAAGTGGGTCTTTAATCATTCTGGTTATCATTGTCTTTTTTAGTTAACTGGTGCAGCAGTTGGATGATTTTCACTTGAGGAAAAGCTCAACATGGAGCCGTCTCAAAGCAGATGACCAGAAAAACAAGAATTTAGTCAAAAGGGGGGTTTTGAAGATTGCAGCTGTCAGATGAGCGGGGTTAGGTTTTGCAAATCATCAGGTCAGGTCTGACTGTGACTGAAAGACGAGTGTTTGAGTTCTGATACCATCCCAGTGTCTGCAGCATCACCTGTGCATCTTTGACTGATCCAGCAGAACTTTCTGGAAGTTGGTTTTATCACCACATAATAAATGTGCATCCTTTCTTCCCCCCCAAAATAACAGGTTTTTGTGACACTCCATCATTTTCACGGTGGATCTCGCTCATGTGTCAGGGAAAGGGCTGCACATAGAAAGTAAATAAATCATGGTTTGGTGCCATCTTTGTTCTTTTTCCAGCTGCTGCAGCATGGTTGGTCTGCATTGCTGCAGGCTGTTTCACCGTCTAATTTATATATTAGCTTATATATATTTTTAAGCCTCTGAAGAATAATTTCTCTGAGGAGCGAGGCTTGATTTGGGCTTATCAACAACAGCACCTGCACAGCAATCATAGAGCGGAGGGGGCACATCAGTCCGGTCAGGGAAAAGCAGGCGGTAGGAGAAATTCACCAAAAAACAAAGACAGTTTCAAACTTCTATTTTTTACTTTGATACCTTTAAATAAAATATAAGTGTATGTGTTCTTTTAAAAAAAGGTTTCTTCTTTTATTTTTTCACTTTTTTACTCCCATTCAGATTATTATAAACTTGCTTGAGTCCTCATTTAGTACATTTACTCATCATCTTTTTTTTTTCAGTTTGCTACTTTTGGTGCATTTGTTTATGGAGAAATGTGAACATGATTTTAAATTTTCGGGTTTCATAGTCTTAGCAGACTAAACAATTTTGTCAATTTATGTAGCCTCATTTATTATAATATACATTCACCAAACTTTAACATTTGGATCAAGTGTTTTCTATAAATAATATTGTTTGGTTAATTTTTTGTTAAAATTGTTTTTTCAGATTTTGCTCTGCTATCTTTTATTATTATTTTTCAATATTTAATCAAAACTGAGCTTGAGTTTTAAAAAAAGAATTGTAGATTGTACATTTGTAGTAATTCTTTCAGTTCATACAACATTGAACATTATTTGGAATAATAAATTAGTACTTCAGCTTAGCTAACAGACATAGCATTAGTCTCTATGTTTAAGAAAATGGGACAATTTTCTTTTTTAATAGAAGACGGACAGTGGAGATTTCCTTCAAGCTGATCAACAAAGCTGCAGTTCCAGGCTGATACAAACATTTACAGACAACTTTCCAGAAGAAGAAAGTCCCTCTTTTTAAGTCATCATTTCTTCTTTTATTTCTGTGCTGCAATTTCATGTTGACGTCTGCATGAATAATTTCTCATAATCCGTGGAACACCACTGACTCAGTTGCTGGCACATTCATGGGATTCTCCCATCTTATTACCAGTCTTCAAAAGATGTAGGTTCCGCTCCGGGAAGCCGTTCCAGTTTCATTTGAGTATTAACACACATGTCTGACTAAACAAAAAGTAGCAAAATTTAGTTATAGTCTTGTGAAACATTTGGGAGTAAAACATTGCGAGTCGTGAGCAGATCATCACTAAACTTGACTAGTATATGTTTAGATGACTGCTTTTTTTTTAAATTTGGGTTAAAAATGCTCCATGTTTTATTTGTAATTATTATTTTTTTTTTTTTTAAGCAGCAGTTTGAAAAGTATTTGAAAAGTGGAAGAGTGATTCCCCCTCTGGTGTTTCAAACAGGAAGTTGAAACCAAAATTCCATAGACTTCTTCTTCTTCCTCTACTACCTTGTTTTTGATAACTCTTTTTTTTTAAATTACATTTTTGAAAATAACTTATTCAAGTTACAAACTGGCCAATCAGATGCATGAATAAAAACATGTAACGTCTCCTGGCCTCTATGGCAAACGTTAAAAACATTTGATTGGTTGATTTCAAGTGGCAGGGGTGTGGTCTTCAAACAAGCTGGTGAGATGGGTTGCCATAGACTTATTGATGGATATAGACAGTCTGGCTCCAACATGGCGCCCTGTGTAACCTAAAAAAAATGACGAAAAACTGTTTTCTATGGGTGAGGTCACACTCACTCTATTCTCATTAATAGCCATTGTTTGAAACATGGTTGCAAATCAGAGTTCTTAAAGACTCACTCCAATAAAAACTGTCTGTTTGGTATTTTTAACATGCTCTTGTAGCATTTTTCTCAAAAACTGCCTTTTTGAGTATGCTAGTAAAAGTCTGGGGCTAATGACGTAACCACTCACTTGCCATGCCAAAGTCTCTCTTACCTCTCCACTCCTCCACCCCCTTGTGCACATTCAGTTTCCTCGTCCGAGCTGCCCTCTGGCTCAAAACTGTACAGCTGGACTTATCCGATACTGCTCACCATTATTTTTGCCCCGCTAATGCTAGCCTTTGGCAATAAGTTTGCACATGAGCAGGCAGACAGAGCTCCCAGTGACGGGGAAGGGGGCGGGGTTTCTCAGAGCAAACAGTCCCGCCCACAAACCAGAATTCTATTTCTTCTGAGCTACTGCCACTGGGCATAAAACATAAGACAACAACAGTCTATTTGATTTTGGCTAAAAACCGCACTGTTATAATTCAAAGACTACTGGGAATGATTTTACAAAAGAAAAAAATATGGTTGGAGTTGGACGTTATGCAGAGCACACACATTTTATCCACAGATGCTGTATCTGTTCATTTTGTTGTTTTGTCTTTACTAAAAAAACAAAAGAAAATATTTCTGTTTATACAAAGATATGACTGATTTTGCTTCATTTTAAGAAAGTCCCACTCCAATCATCTTTAAATCTCTTCTAAAGGTTTTGGCTGTGGTCTTTTAGTAATGAATATGGAGCTTTTAGCCAAAATCAAAACCTGTATCATTTTCTAGGACATGGTAGATCATTAGGTGTTGTTATTCTTTAGTGTCATGACAAAAAGTGGCTTTTCATCCCTTTTGCAGGAAAAAACTCAAAGTGTTTTACAGTGAAGCCCTGAAACGGTGAGTAGAAGAAGTAACTGAAGAGGAGCCTTCTGTCTGATGCACCAGAAGAAACCATCCCCAAAAAGGAGTCTGATGCCAACTTTGCTTCAAATACTCCCCACTAATAACACTCTGAGAGCCACAGAGGAGGGTTTAGCATTCAGCTGCCCCCTTCACCCTGCTGCTGCTGCTAGAATTCTGCTGGGCTGGACCGCTCAGCACATCAGCCGCGCTTCTGCGGCTAAAGGGCACAAAGACAAAGCGCCAGAGCAGATAATCTGTATCTCATCCAGAAGCAGCATGCGCCAGACTGCTATTGTACTTCTCTTCTGTGATGTCGGAGCCTTTCACAGGAGCCACAAAAGACTCTGGATTATTGAGATTCTCCTGATAATTTCGCCATTGTGGTTGATATTAAGACATTGTAGTGAGTGTGAAATATCTGTGCAGCTCACCTGCAGCACAAACATAGCTGGTGCGCGGTTTGTAAAGCCTGTTGATTACAGAGCCGCCATGACCTATTTAACGTGGTATGAAATGTGTCCGTTTGACCTCTTAAATGTTGCATGTACATTCTCAGTGTTTTACACGCCAACACTCAGACCATGAGACCAGGAAGCCCATGCTGGGAGGCCGTCGATCAGATGTGCGTCCGTGTTAATGTAGCAGAATTAATGATTATTCAAACATCGCTTTTGACTGAACAGGTCGTTTAACGGATTATTCATGTGCGAGATAAAAAGTTGGACAGGAAAGCTTCTTCAGTTCAAACCTGGCCAATGGGAGCTGCTCTGATAAAAAAAAACAAAAAACGCTTGTTTTCTTTGGACAATTTTAGCCGAACGTTGGTGCTTTATTTTTATTTTTCCTGGTCTTTCCTTTTCAAGCATTAATTACCTGTTTATTGTGTTTTTCGTTTAGGTTTGACTGTTCTGTGCCACAGAGCACACAACATTCCATTTCTTGGCTTTATTCATAAAAATCTGGAGTAAGTAGACAGAACATTGAAAAATAAAATGAAAATGAAAAAAAACAAACTGATCAATGAAGATGTTCTTGTTACGCTAACTAAGAAATGAGAATGCTCAAAAATAATTCTCTTTTTTTATTTCAGGTCACAGACAGGCATAATGAAGCCTTAAAATTGGTTCTTTTTTACTCCCGCTTAAAAAAATACAATTACAATATAATTGCCTAGAGTAACAGAGATAACAGGGGTTGGTGTCACCGTCAAAGGGGCTGTGCTCTTCTTTCATCACATGATATGGAAATTATTTTGGCTGGTTTGATCTTTCTCTATTTACATAATATCTGCGAGTAGGAGCAGCATGGCTGTGGTTTATACTGCGTTGTGCATTGTTCTGATAATTAAAGCCAAAAGCTGCCCGGCGAGGAGGTCTTTTTGAGCACAAATAAATCATATGCACTTTCCTGGCTAACACTGTGCTGCCTGAGCAAACAGATTCAATGAAGTCAGTGCCACGCTGCACACCCGGTCAATGATAGAGTGACTCATTTCTCATTAGCAAGGCTTGATTCCACATGGTTTGCCTATTGCGTAACGCCCCAGTCCACGTCTGTGCCGCCACGCCACTCCGACTGACACCTTTTAACCAAACATGCCAAATGGAATAGACATAAACCTTCACTTCTCATCAGCATTCAGCAGGAACTGCGGGCTTCACCCCAGCCTCGCTTTTCATGTTGGACAACAAAGACACCATTTGTACGCACCTGAAATGGTTGCCTGAGAAGAAGTTGCACCAGACATCAGAGAAAAATTGAGTCCTGCTAGCTTTGGGAATAATTTGGTGAGGAAAGGATCTAATCCACAGCCACGAGGAAAACACCCAGCACCATTCTTCTATTCTACTCTACAAAAGGGGGCAAAGGAAATTTCTAATCGTGCCTAACAGGTCTTAACACAGTGCGAGGGCAAACTCGGGTGTGTAATAATGCATGACATAAATGGCTGTTATTTATTTGTCAGAAAACAAGACAAAATGACTTTGGGCTTTAATGGAAATGAAAAGGTGAGGCAGCAGCAGTATTAGCCAGGAGCTGCTAATCAGAAGCACCTGATTAACTGATCAGCAGCTCAGTAAATGAAGAATTTTTCTCAGCTTCCGGCTCGGAAGCTTTCAGGTTTGTGTGAACTGAAAGTCAGTGGAGCAGCAATTTCTGTCCATCAATAAAGGTTATGAAGCCAACTCGAAATGATACTGAGTTCATCAATTAGATGTTCTGAAGCAAACATGGACCAAAAAAACCTTCAAAAGTAGTGCAATCACAAGATATAACAGAAATGTAAAACCGTCTTCACAACTGCCCTTACTAGCCCTAGCCCTTGTGCCTAGATATGGGCTGTCTGCAGGCAAAAACGGGGAAGCCTGTACGGGGCACGCAGGTGTCCCATACGAAAAAGCAAGGCCGTAGACCGCCCGGTGATCCCATACAGTGAAAATGTTAATGCACATTTTTTCTACGGGCATGCAGCGGGCGACAACACGTAGAGTAACAACGGATCGCACAATAACGATGCGTTCCATTTCCATAACGTCCCTTAAGGTGGCCATACGTTTTTCATATAAGGGAACTGCAAGACACACCTATGAAGCTATGGCCGCGTCTCTATAAGACCCTCCATGGGCCCAGACAACCAAAAGCCCATAGGGGTCAACCCAGGCTTATTTTTGGCATAATATATAAAAGCCGCAAAACTTTAAATGATTTGTGTATCTTACTAAAGATGAAAAGCAAAGTAGGAAATGTATGTGGTCAAAAAACTGAATAGAGAAAAAGGTTTCCAGGCGTTTAACAGCAAGTTGTGCTTCCAACATATTGTAGGATCAGTTAATGAAAATATGCATTCATTATAGTTCAAACAATTAGGCAAAGTGAGCAGTTTAGAAGTTAATCTTCCTCTGTTTTGGGGCCTCAGCACTTGTGTAGTTCTGGTATCAGCAGCATTCCATAAAGGAGAGTGTTTTGTTTTGTTTTGTGGTGCAAAGAGTGAGCCTTCAACTAAACAGCGAAATGTCAAACTTGATCGTGCGAGCTTGCGGGACCTCTCCTCTGCTCTGGTGCTTGTAGGCTGGCTGCAGGACTACCCCAGATCAGTATTGTACCATACTCTCCGAGGACCTGCCCTGCTTCTACCTCTGAAAATAGCACAATAAGGAGGTCTGCTGGAAACAGTCCTGCATCACATCCTGCTGTAACTTGGTTTTAAGTGTCAGGAGGCTCCAATGTTCTACTGATGGACAGCTCCAACAGAGGTACCGATCTGTAAAGAACAAGCAGGTCGACATCGCACCGTCCTCCAGAGGAAAGTCATAAACACGATGATTGCTAAAATATTCACAATAGGGGGCCACCTTTCCTCTTGTTTTTTTTTTTCCGAGCGGTTGCCCCGCCTTCAGTGCGTGTTCATTATTCCAGCAAATGACTTAGACAACCCCCAAAGTCGGTACCCCTTTCAGAGGTTGGGGTCGTTCTCGTGCGAGGAGACAAATTGAAGTTTGTGTTCAACAAAGACAGGAAGTATAATGGCATGCGGTGAAGACAGCTTGTATCAGGGCTGCAAGAGTGCAGGGATTCATGATAAAGTGCTGTAATAAAACACAAACAAAAGCCAGCAAGACAGATTAGGCAAGACTTACAGCTCGGAGAGTTGGAGGTGCTTGAAGAGCTGCCATGACAGAGTGGTCAGAGGATTCTTTGACAAGTTTCTGTGCAGAAAAGAAAGAAAGAACAAAGACAGCATTAAAACTGACGTATTTTATGTTGATGATTTCATGTCAGTCTTGTCTGTTGTGTTTTTCTCCAACACTTCTTGTTTCATGTACCTTTGTTTTTCTAGCAAAGCTGGCTGTAGGGTCATTTTGACTTTTGTCCTCAGTTTGAGCGAAACATTTAAAGTGTCTGAATTTCTTTATGTACCGATGATGCAGAAAACGTTCAAAGCCTGCGATTTTTTCTTTCTAATTTTGCTTCCATAGTTTCAATCCAAAGAAAAAAAATACTGTCACAGATGTATTTTCTGTGTTGTTTTCAAAATGTCTGCAAATCTGACTCTGTTTCTGTTTGTTTTGCAGAAGTTGAGACAGGTGCATGAGAGGTTGTGGCCCAGCTGCGCTTTATTTTTCTGCTGCTGTAAAACCTGTGTAAAGCCTCTGCCAAATCCATGACTTGGCTACCTTAAGAGTATCACATTCAGTGCAGAAAAAGATAGTTTGGCTTCCAGATAAATCACTGTACAATAGTGATTATAAAAACATTTTTATCTCTTAGCAGATACATTTCACAGGCTCTATGAGTGAGTTTATTGATGCTTTGCATCTTTCCAGCATGTTCACAGGCAGCATTAACTAAATAGTTGAGTTTTTTTTTTTAACAAAAGCAGCGAAAGTTTTTGTTTTGAACATAAAACGCAAAAAAAAAAAAAAAAGAAGAAATTCATGTTTCCTCAAAATAAAACTGTTTTGTAAGCAGCAGAGGATGTTTTGTAAGCAGCAGTGGACTTTGGTCTCATCCGCTACACCCAGTATTGGCCATCAACAGTTTAAACCACAATAGAACTGTTAACAACAGTGTGCTCTACAGACAGATCAATGAGGGAAAAAAACACACATTTCTGTACATATGCAGACCCTTCTTTCCCTTGTTAATGAATGATAAATCAAGAGAGTAAGTCCATACTGTCATCTACTGTATGCTGATGAGAAATGAAAGTTAACTCGAGTGCAATGAGAGGAATGTTCTTTTACACATCTCTTTTTTATTATTACTTATACTTTTTATTATATATTTGTTGTTTTCTTTTTAAACTAAAATAGAACTACTGCTGTGTTTTTTTAGACACACATACAGCGAACACATACTGTAAGTGATGTATTCAATGTTTTGTAGTTTGATTTGTGCTTCAGCAAATTAGGACGATAGTTACACAATCCACTGATATTACCATAATAATGACTTCATTTATCAGGCTAAACACAAAAAAAGAAAACTACATTAATGAGCTAAATCACTGTTGACCTTTTAAAATGTTTTAAAAATATTTATTACAACCACAGAAAACAAGCAGCGGGTGAAGAAAACCAAAAAAAGCATCAGCAAAGGTTGTCAGCAAAGCCATCAATCATATCTGTAATTAGTCACAATTACTTTGTTAGCATCTACCTTTGTTTTCTTGCTGTTGTATGTCATTTTAGATTTGTTTTGTTGCCTTTTCTAACCTAAAAAGATGGCCTTTTATTAAAGACCATTATATTTATTTTTATCTTACTTTTGTTAGAAAAAAACTTTAGCAAAATTATGAAAAAAGATTCTGATTTTAAAAGACTTTTTATTTTCAGAAAATGTTCTCCGTGTATAGTAAAACAACACAAACAAGTGTGTGTATGTCTGTCTATGGAGGGAGAGTGTTGGATAATAATGATGAAAATATCAAAATGAGTACAAATGATAGACAAGTAAAAAAAAAAAAAAACAAGTGATTTTTTAGAAACATCTACAAGTAAATTAGAATATTAAGAAGACTAATACAATCATGACTGGGGAAGTTTTGATACCTACATGCTATTTATCAGATGCTTTATACTTTATTTTTTGTGTTTATGTAAACAATGATCTAAGTTGAGGTTTAAAAAATGTTTAGAGCACTTTATTATTGTTTTTTTTTGCTTGTTATATCAAACTATTTCATTTTCTATTTGAAAATGAAATGATATCAGATCAAATTCTGTTGACAAATAGTTGCAGCTTGGTTCAAGTGTTCAATTGTTCCCTGGAGTAATGTTGCAAATGAGTAAAAAATAAAACCACAAAATTGTTCATTATAGTATTTATGTACATCACTGACAAAATCTGCTCATTTTCTTGCTCTAACACACTTACAGTCTGCAGCAGGTTAATTTGTATGAAAGAGCTATTAGGCACTTGTATAACCAGGCGTGTCACCATAGCAACAGAGAGTAAAGGATGCTGAGGTTTTCTCTCATTGCCAGTTATATCATACTGGGATGCATGTAAATGCACAGAAAAGTGCACGATATGCGAAAAGAAAATCAAAGAACTGTATTAAAAATCTGGGCCGTCAACTTTAACACAGTAACGCATGTGATACATTTTTTAAAATTAACGTGTTAATATATATTGATGCTGATTCATTAAGCAACCTTCTTAAACTGGTTCGGGCTTCTGTGGCGTGCGTCAAATTCTGAATGCACACTTCGTTGAGCACAATATCACTTCTAACATGGTCACTTACAAAAGAAATAAATATTCAACTGATTTTTAGTACTTTATCCTTGTTATTTTTTAGATGTAGATCACTTTTTCACAACAGGTAAAGTATTTGATATGTAATGTGGCACATTGTCACAGTAACACAAAGCGTCGCTGAGCAGGCAGATCTCAACTGCAGCAGCAGAGGAAAGGAACTTCTGTGCTGATCGCCACGATAGGTTCAATAAAGCATCAGTTCAGAGAGAAAGTTGATCTTTTACCGTTTGTTTTTGTCCACATCATGAAGTCCACAAATAAAACATTGAGACTGGAACTTCTTCTGGAACACCCAGCAGCCAATCAGGTTTGAGTATTCACTCAAACCATTTAAAGTGCAGAAACACAATGTTTGTTTATCACTGCTGTATATCAGTATCTTTGTCTTCTTGGAGTAATTTAAACACTTCAAACAACAAAAATGAAGAAAAGATTTCTCTCTGACCTTTTTTTGTTCAAAAGCTGCATATTACAGCATTAATACAACTGTAAATGTATTTTTTGTAAATATTACCTTAAAAAGAGCTGTTGTTTAAACTCATCTGTAGATGGAGGTTATGTGCGCTTTATGTGAAGCTGCAACATAAAGTTGGACTTTGCTTATAAACCTTGTGTGATTTTAAAAGGTTTGCATAATATTAGGAAAATGCATTTAAGAGGCAGAGCCAGGCTGCTAAATTCTCACATCAAATCTTGCACCCTGAAATCCCCATATTTAATCCACAGGGTTCCAAACTGGCACACATCAATTTGAGAAACTTAAAATAGACACGATGTTTACTCTTGTATATCAAAAATGCACATATGCCCACAATTGCACTTGAGCACATAACTGTTATGATTAAGCCTGGAAAACTGCCATTTAAATAGTAGAGCAGGTTTAAAAAAAGACATAAGGGGTTTACTTAAAAAAAAAAAAAGGCAAAGTGATACAAAAATAGACGTTATATTTAAGGAATAAACAACGTGGAGGTCTATAAAAACCCTGACCATGCTGGCTTTTCATTCAGATAATTAACATCATTACACCACTTAACTGCAAAGTGAACAACGTCTCTTGTAAAGTGAAATCCACATGGGTAGAATACTAACCCTGACCTAAAAAAAACTGTTAAGAAACTCTTTTATTCTTTTTTTAAAGCCCCATTTTGCCCCTAGGAGTTACTATGACCAAGTAGCACAAAGATATCTTTCAGGGACAAGAAAATTGACATAAATTAAAAAATATCTGTTGTGTGTTTTTTAAAAGTAAAATGATTATTGTACCAGCATAGCACAGAATGATCTACTGTACAGAGTACTTTGGATATTTATCAGGTGTAAGAGCTCACCTGACCTTTAGTCCAAACCAAACCTTGCTCATCATAAATATAAACCAATATTTTTTTATACAGCACTTTTCATATGTTGCATAAAAATTCAATTTGATTTGCACCACCCAAAGTGAGCAGTTAACACAAAGTGCTTAACACCCATACAAAAGAAATAATATAAAAACAAGCACAACAAAATGGGTAATGGCAGGGTAAAATTTGACTGGCAGAACTTGTCTGTTTTTGCTTTTTGTTTTTGGTCCACGTTTGATTTTGTCAGTATCATCCCCTAAATAAGTAGCTGTTGTCCCATCTTAACTTTGGACCGTTCAATCAACCACCCTCCATTGATCAAGAGGGACTATGCATTATAAATACAGGAACGGAGGGGGTGGAGCAGTCTCTCAGTTAGTCTAAGTCACAACTCCTGATGAAGGCTGGTAAATATCTGATGGGTAAACAAGGCAAAGAGGTGTAAGTGCTTTCAGAGGACTGATGGGATTAACCACTTTTATTTTCTGTTATGTACTTTTTTCTGACTGGATAAACCTTTTATTTTTTTTTTTTCCCAGGCAACACCGCCCAAAGTGAGCAGCTGTTGGAACTGTGTGATTTTTTTTAAGGTCCATTTTGTTCTTTGGCTCACTCTTGAGAGTGCCGTCTATGAAAGCAAACCAAACCAGATGTAAAATCTCTCAGCATCCCCTGATGGTTCCACCGGAACCTGTGGGACAGTCTCAGATCTTCTGTCTCGTTCACAAATGCAGGTTTCTTCTGACAAAATGGAATGTCTTCTTTCCTTCAGTCTCACGTTGGAACATCTCACGCAAAACACAACCAACACCAAACAAAAGATCTAATTCCAGAGAACACACAAAGGTGGCACACTTGCTTTTTAAACATCACAAAGCATATTTTTAACTAGGCTGATCTTATTTGTCTTGATCTTTTGGTGCTAAAAAAAAAAAGTGATGACAATATTTCATGTTGGCCACATGTAATACGTGCAGCCATTCTTGCACTGACCTGCATTACATTTTAAGTGCGTACATGGCTGGATTTTGTTGTTGGCTACACAAATTTAAAATTAAACTTAAACTCCCATTAGCTGTCACACTCCTAGGTGTGTGAAATGTGTTCTCCACATTTTCTATCCTCCCTGGGTCCATGCGGCCAAGAAAAAATCAAACACTGGCTGCACAGATTTAGAAAATGACATGCGAATGGTCATTTTCTTTAAATTATCTAATCATCACGCGCCTTTTTAGCAACACTGATGCTTGATCTCAGAACTATTTCTTTCCTTTAAAGACCCACTCCAATGAAAATCATGTTTTTGGTGGGTTTTCTTTGCATGTTCTTGTGGTATGTTTTTGATGATTGAGGACATAAGGCAAATTAAGGTTAAAACTGAGTATTTCTTTATTCAAATTCAAATCTGTTGTACATTAGGATCAGGCAAATATACTGCTGGAAAAAGAGTGTAGCAGGGATGTACAATCAGAGGGTCACAGGCTCCCTGCTCTGCTCTATTCTGATGCATCCACTTATAGACAAACAGATCCATGTATGTCTTTGTTTTTCACGTCTGAACTGGTATCTGACTCAAAGTTTTTCATCTGGATGAGGGGCTGTAAGCTCATGGGAGTGTGTGTAAACAGAAGGATGATGGGAAGCAGGAGTAGACTCACTCTGCACCACAGTCTTGCATACAATTCAGACGCAAATTCCTAATGAACTCCTGCTGCTTTGCAGAAACTACGTCCTAGAAAATAACCGGTTTTATTGATTTTGGCTCATACAGTGCATCCGGATGGAATTCACAGCGTTTCACTTCTTCCACATTTTATCATGTCACAGCCTTATTTCAAAATGGATTAAATTAGTTTTCTTCCTGAAAAATCCTTTGAAAAACACCCCATAATAATAAATGAAAAAGTTCTGAAATTGTTGTCTATTTATTAAAAATGAAAAACCTAAAAAGTGATATGTACACAGGAGTTCAAAGAAATAGTTTTTCAAAAGTGTTGGAGCAAGTTCATAGTTTTAGGTATCTTGGTATTTAATACGAGATTAACATGAAGAGAGAATTTTGATGGAACAACAGGAAGATGTAAGAAAGTCTTAAAGATAATGAGGTGCTTGAAAGGCACTGGGTGGGCAGCCAGTTCACAGGTTTTGAAACAAATATATATTACAATGATTAGGTCATTTGTTGAATATGGAATCATTGTTTACGGTTCAGATTGCAAAGCATTGTTCCATAAGGTCAAGGTCATCCAAAATCAAGTGTTACGGTTGTATTGGGGCTATGAAATAAACTCAGGCGGTGTTGTAACATGTTGAAATGGGGGAACTGCCATTAAACCTCAGATCTAAACAACTGTTGTGAATTATTGGGTGAATATTCAGGGTAGTGTGGATGATGAACGCATGTTTAGACAAGCTATTCCTCCCTGTTGGGAGAGTGTTAGAGAGAAATCCAACAGTGTTATTTTGGAAATTGTCTAGATTGACGAGGGGATCAAAGATTTATAATAAGACCTTAGTTAAGAGCTACTTTCTGGATTTTCCCAAATGTCCTGGTGGATTTTTATCTCCATAGGAAGATGGAGGTGAAAGGAAATTGGGAGGACCTAACAGCAGACATGTTGGCTATGATTCATGCTTCATTCATTCCCATTCACACAGATGGCTCTAAAGACCCAGAAACTAAGAGGATTGTTTTTTCTTTCTGTCTCCCGAAATAAAGAAAGTATGTTTGTTTAAGATGCCAAAAGATCTGTCAGCTTTCGCAGTTGAAATGTTGGCAATTTTGTTCAGTTTGCTCTGGTTGGAACAAAATAGAATTGGTAATGCTGTAATTTGCTCAGACTCATTATCAGCCTTTATGTTTTTAAAATCCTTTTCTTCTAATAGCAGGCCAGCTCTTTTGTATGAGATTTATGAGAGCCTGTTCAGATTGGAGAAGCTGAAGACCTGAACCAGATTCATGTGGGTGCCACCTCACAGGGGGGTGGAGGGAAATGAAAAAGCTGATTTTCTGGCTAAGCGGGCTTTGACATGGGGTGTGGAAATAGAAATTTTGTTAGGAAGAACTGAATTTTTGGTCAATTATTAGGAAACGTATGGTGGAGGACTGGCAGAACCAATGGCAAAGGGAGAGGAAAGGACGACATCTTTTCAATATACAAGACAAAGTAGAAAAAGGTCTGAATCTTAGATTGAACACCAGAGATCAAGTAATAATATCGCGATTGAGGATGAGATATACGGCTTTAAACAACACGCTACATTTACTGGGGAAGCATACCATCGCTGTGTGTGTTTCCAGATGAATCAGTGGACCACGCTTTGCGTCACTGTGAAGACAGACGGCAGCTGGAGGATGAGGTATGGTTGCCTGAGGGAGAGCGGTCGAGTTTGGGGAGACTTTTGGAAGGGAAGCAGAATTTCAATGGAGTTGTTATTGGTTTTTGAAGGAGAAGTGGCTTCTTGAGGAGAATATAGTTTTCATTTATTTATTTGTTTTATTGGTTAGTTAGGTAGTCCCCCACACTGACTCACACCCCTACACAGTAGGTGCTGGAAATACACCTTGACGTTGATGCCAACCACCATAAAACTACAAAAAGACAACGAAGAAGGAGAGGAGTATTTTGTGCACGAGAACTCCCCGCTTTTCTTTTTTGTTCCAAAGGTCACTCTTCCTATCATGACAAGAAATGTCACCAACAATTGGATTTTGGACGGGTTAAATTACAATAACAAACAACTGATCAAGGCTGATGCAATGAAAAAAGACAGGAGATGGAGGAGGCCCAGTGCTGCTGGGACTGCAGATAAATATTAAATTAGGAAAATTAGTGGTGTTGAAAAATGCTTCTGTTCCTAACACAAGCAGCCATGTTTGTGGGCCAAGTGTGGCACAGAGCTGACATGCAGCATCAGCACAGCAGCTCTGTGTTCACCGAGCCTCCAACCGCCGCTGCTGCTGCTGCTCAGACGCAGCTCATTTGAATAAGGAATTACACATTTGTGATACACATGAAATTTTCATTAGGTTAGGGTAAGAAAAAGTATACAGCATAGCAAAGATTCATCTAGGTTTTATCATCAATGATAGCATTTGCATCCCTTGCCAGCGGGTGAGAAGAATGCTAAACTTAACCTGCATGTTAGGCTCCTCTGCAGAGAAGGTGTGACTCCTCCTCCTCTTCCCTGCTTCGTTAATAATTCTGTTTGGCACAGATGCCACTGGGAGGGTTTGGCCACTCGGGAGGGTTGGCTAATTAGTGCAGCATTACTTGAAGCCGAAATGTACTGTCTGAGAGTGGGGGAGGTCTGCAGATTGACATTCAGGATCATGTGCGGGGGAACCAGACAGTCACCAAGCTCAGCGTCGCAGCGGATCAGTGACACACACAGCAAAGTCCAGCTTTGATCGGTTTCACTCAGAAGAAGCCGCTAATGTTTTCTGCTACGACATAAACGGATTGATTCAGTTTAGTCCTGCTTTTCTGTCTTTTGCAACTCTTTTTTTCTCCTTGGAATGTGTCATAGCTTTTTATGCTCTGAGTAATGTGAAGGGCTGTAATCTCCAAAATCACCTTTAAAAACACCATATCTGTGTTCAGCTCAAAAGCTGACATTTTCAAAAAGGAGTGGTAATTTCTGACAAATGTGCAGATTTTTATGTAATTTGATTGAAGCCATTTTGTGTCCCTACTTAATGTCAGTCTTTTTAGATTATTTAAAACACATTACAGAACATTTCAAGGCACAATAAATGCAGGATTTTTTTCTCTTCATTCTGGAAGAATAGTTCATCTTTTGACTTGAAATGGTAAATAATATAATTTATATTAAATCAAAACGACTTTTTCTAGTCTAAGAACTTCTTTTGCTGGTAGAATTCAGATCAGGGACATCAGTAACATCAATTAAACACACAAACTCAATGAAATACAGACAGTAACCTCTATACTCAGGCCTGCAGAAAACAGCTAAATAATAATGAATAAATAAAAACCTAAATAAATTAAATAAAGTTACTATAATTGTTGTGTTACCAAGTTAAAAACTGTTTGACATCGCAATAAACAGAGGGATAGCCAACCCTAAGTCGATATGGCTCCTTCTAAAAAAACATTTTTGGACATCACTACAGCTTCCAATGGCCCTACAATCGGAGCAATAGGGAAGAGCTGGAAGGGTAGGGAAACAAATTGGATTCAGCCATTGTGTTGTACAGTCCAAAGCTGCTTATTTATGTCGATTTGAGTAAGCACTTTACAACTGTAAAAATCCACTGGAATTACGTTAATTGTGCGGAGGAGCAATAAGTTATGGTAGTCGAAAGGATGTCAACACTAGAGCTAAAGCTCCGGTGTTAAAGGGTTAAAGACATTTGCACCTTCTGTCATTCTAAGTGATTCACTTCCAATATCAGGTTTTTCTTCATATTTGCCAAAATGCACCTCAAATCAAATTCTTCTCATGGTGTCACTGTTGAACTTCCAACCTCAAACTCTCCAACAGCTGGAAGGTCAATGCTAAAAGTCAAAGGTTGATAAAGGGTTAAGACACTAATAAGGCCGGCATGAGTCTCAGTGCTGTGCATATCTCTGATAATGCTTGACACTCATTTCATGCTTTTCAGTCTCTAGTGTAACTATGAATCTCATGGTCCACTGATCCATAGCTTTCCACAGCTTAAATATACTGAATGCACCTTGACTGAGTACACACTCTGCTCTGTGTGTATATTTAAGTACTCAGTGCATCTTCCACAGAAGAGAACTGAGTACTATTGACTTAATACTCTTTGCTATCTTTAGAATAAAATTAATTGTTTTTGGGTTAACTTAATCACTTTTTTCTGTGGACAATAGGTTATCATATGACAATTTTTCCATCTTCGTGTTACTGCAAAAGCGAAAGTGGTCTTCTCACTGATTACATAAGTGGATCAATGAGGTTTTTCTTTCAGCACAAAGAGCTGATCTTCGTACTGTACTCCTTGTATTTCCCTTAATAAGCACAGTGAGAAACTTTTTTTCTGCCAATTTGGTGCCATGGCAACAAGTGACAGCCAAACAAATTGGCCTATTTTGGACGTGATATTACAATGAAGGAGCACTGGAAAAAGGTAATGATGCAGTGAAAGACGATTACAATGTGTTCACTCGTAAAGATCTATGATAAATCTTCATGCAAACGAGTAATACCTCCAATGTGTAAACCTTATGTTCCCTTTTTAAAACAGACTTTTTTTGTTTGACTTTATTTTTTTATTTGATTTCCGGTATGTATTTTTGAATTTAGAAAGTGACATAGTAAGCACTGCAAATTGATTATCATCCATGCTTTGTTTTTTAATTCAAACTGCTTCATTTCCTCCACCTGACACAAAGAAGACGACCATATCTGGTAAATCCTGTGTTTGCTGCTCATCATCTCATAATCACTTGATTATGATCATACTATGCATCTGTTCAGTCGCGTATTTAGGATTCTTCCCATTGTGTGCCAGATCACAGGGGTTTCTTCTTGTTCCAGTGTCACGGTTCATGTCTGACCACAGATCAAAGTGACGGCCTTCAAATGGCTTCTGCCCTCAAGTAACTTCACCGAAGTGACAATCATCACCGTTTTTGTGTTTTTAAGCTCTTCCTCATCCTCAATCATCCTCACCTTCAACCTGATCGAACTGTTTATAACTCGAAAAAATTGCAGTACAGAAAAATTATTTTAAAAAATGAATTAGCAAAAACATGTTCAAAAAGATGGCACACCAACAATGGTTATTCTGACAAATAGAATGACTGAGGAATAGCAGTTTATTTCTAAATAGAAGTCTATGGGGTTTTTTGCTTCTTGACTCAAGAGAGGAGGGGTCATTTAGTACACAACGTGGAGCTCGCAACTGCATGCAGCTGAAATTGATGTTGTCTGATCTAAAACAGATTAATTTATATGTTAAATTCCAAATACAGTTGGAATTTATTTATTGCTGCAGCAATAACATGCATTTATTTGGTCATTTTATAGCAGCTTCAATAGTCCAAAGTGACCAAAAATGGAGGAGGTAGACGTTAGACTCTCCTGTCATTGTTGTGTTGTAAGAGTAAAAATAAAAGATTTATCAAGATTATTTTAATCATATGAAAAGCACTTCTAACAAAAAGGAAACGTTTTTCTTAAGAACAGCTCAAGGATGCAGACGTGTCCGTTCAGCACATGTATTTTCGCTTCTGCACTCAGTCCTACTAATGTGAGCAGACTGAGTTCCAGTCAACCATGATGGCATTAGAAGGGCTTTAATGATGAACTTGTATTACCCTTTTCTCTCCCTGATTAACCTGCACAATTAAACATTTATCTGTATTTGTTGTTAGTTGATGCATTTTGTTGTCATCCCAAACAAACAGGGATGAGGACAGATAAATTATCAGGACTAAGTTAGGAAAAGCAAGAAAAAAAATAACACAAAAGCCAGAGCTGAAACTGAGCAAACTTGCACGCTGCTGCAGAATATAAATGCATTCAATGCAAGTCACTAAACATGACTCTCTCAATAAAACACTATATCTGTTGTGTAAATGTAGATTTTTTGATGGCAGCACGATTAGAAAGACTTTAACAAACAAAGCTTTGGTAACCTGGAACCTCCGAGAAGCAGTTCACAGTGAGGCTAATTACATTCAAATGACTTTCATTTGCATGAATCTGACTATAAAGTTAGAGACATATAGTTCTCAGGTTTGATGGCATTCTGGTACAAAAAGCAGCAGTGTTGGTGGCACCATTGCTTGGATCAGTTCGGTCCTAGTTTAGCAAAAGCATCTGGCGAAAAAGCAACTTGACCTGACAAGTCATTGAATAATTAGGTTTTCATTAGGTTTTCTTTGCTGGTGACACAGAAATGACACACAAAAAGCAAAAGCAATTCTGAAATATAACAAATCCTTTCTACAAATTGGTTCTGTAACAGACATCCACCCACTTGTCAGACTGTTGAAAATCTTTAGGATGTACTTTATGATCCTATCAAAGCAGGATCTTCAAAGAAAATTACTCTCGTTTTAATACATCAGCAGAATTTAGGGCTGAAGTGTAAGACTTTTCCAAGCTGATGACATTCTTTAATACCGGATGAAAACCATTTTTTCTGGGTTCTCAGCTCTTTCAGGTTTTATTAATGACACTTGTCTGTGAAATGTGGTTTCTTTGTAAAGTCAGATGTTCCAAACTTGGTGGAGTTCTATAATTACCTTCATGATCCACTTGGTCCATGAAAAGCTTGGAGCAAAATAAAAGCATTTGCTACGCACTTTAGCTCCAACCAGCTCAATTCCTCAAATTCCAGAGAGAGTTTACACTGTACACCAGTACAGGGTACATTAGTGCAAATATTGAGGACCATGATGGGAAGTCCTGCGGTCCCATATCGCATCAGGATCAAAGTTTTTTTGTTTTGGATGTTTTGAGGAAATCCAGGTCATTTTTTGGCTTGGTGGGAAAATCAAATCAAACGTTATTTGTATAGCACTTTTCCTATGAACCATAAGTGAAACCAAAGTGCTTTAGACTAAAATAAAACAGATAAAAAACAAGCACGACCATAAAAATATACTCCCCCCCCCAAAAAAAAAAAAAAAAAAAAAAAAAAAGAAAGCACACACACACACACACACACACACATACATGCAATCCTCCCAACCCCTTTCACAACTCCCACCCCCTGATGGAAAATGGAAAGTGCAAAATGCTGGGCCGCTCAGTTTGGATCTCTTGTTTCCAGTAATTACCCCAATGTCCCCAAATCCATGAGTTAAGGATTTATAAATGCTAAAATATGAGGCCGTATTTAAAAATAGAGAAATTTGCTTGAAGCAAAGGAACCATGTAGTGGCGCATTCCCACCTTCCTTGTTAAACATTCAGGGCACGTAGTGAAGCCCTAACATTGGAAGCAGCAGACTGTAGCAGCAGTCACAGAGCGCAGCCTCTGGAGAAGACGCGGGGCTGCACTCACCTGTCATTGTTGGGAAATCTGCTGTTACTGGATGCCCTGCTTAGTTGTACTTTAGCTTCAGCATTTATAAAATGATCAAAAGCAGCCTTGGTGCATGCATTTTTATTTCCCACTATTGTGAGCATTTAAAGCCCCTCCCACAGATATAGCTCTATCCAGACGGAAGGTGCTGGAAATCATCTCGTGATGCAGTGAAGGTGAGGCAGCACTTGAACAGTAATACTGATAAAGAGAGCAGAATGGATGTGCTTAAAATCTCCCTCTTTGAACAGTTCAATCAGCAGAAATGCAAAGCCAGGGAGTGAATCCCGTAAATTGTGTTGGGGGAGGTGTGCAGAATTCATTTCATCAAAACAGACACGGAGAAACTTCAAACAGCTACCGTTTCATTATGATCAGGAACGCTGCAAATCTGAATCAAGAACAGGTAAGGGTGGCTCAGGGGTAAAAATAGTCCCTTCTGAGAAAATCCTCCATTTGTGGTCTGTGTGTTTACATATACGCTAGTGTTTACAGATGTTTATGCAGTTTTTATTGATCCTCACTGAAGAACTTAAACACTTAAAACAGTCAAGACCAAAATAAACAACTGTTTGTTGAAACAATACAAACACTGTTTTCTGCCTTCTAAGTGAGATGGAGCTTTTTAACAAAGTAAAGCGATGGAGAAAATTCTTTGCATGTTTACCTCAAAGATTAGTGGTATAATGGGTTAGAGTTCCACTTCAACTCTATTTTTTCTTTCATACAATCGTTCCCAGTGGTCTTTTGATTGTAAACATGCAGGTTTTAGCTAAAATCAAAAAGCCAGTGTCGTATTTTAAGACATATTTTCTGCAGAGCATCAAGAGATCATTAAAAATTTGCTTCTGAGTTGGGGGTGGGACTTTTGGTGCGGAAGATAGCCTCTCCCAGTTTCCCATAAACTCTTTGTTTACACTCTCACATTAGTTTGTAGCACCTCGCAAGCCCAAGCTAACATTAGCACAGCAAAAAAACAAACAAAAAAAAAAAGAACAAGCAGTATTGGAACTGTCCAGCCGCACCGTTTGGAGCCAAATACCAACTCAGACGAGGAAAATGAAGACATTAACGGATCTATTTGGATGCATCAGAATTGCAGTAGAGAAAGAAGACTTTGGCTTGCCAATGGCTGTTGCTGTCTCCCAAACGCAACCTTTTTTTGCTCCCGATCCAATGAGATTTGAATAAAGAAATATTCAGGAAAACAGCTTGAATCTTACATCATTTTATGAGTGTCCACCATCATGAAAAAATGCTACAAGAACATGTTAAAAACACTTAAAAGATGATATTTATCAGAGTAGGTCTTCAAAGCGAAACCAATCTTCAAAAGTTATTTTCCTTCAGAAACATAAAACAGGAAACATTGTGTCTCAGAGAACAACAGAAAAACTATAGCCTGTGGGTTTGTTACTTCAACATTGGACCCTTAGTCACCCCGCTGTCCCAAATCTCAGCTGAAAAGTTTCCAGCTGATCCAAAATGCAGCAGCCAGATGAAACTGGGTGAGAAAATCGCATTTCTCTTCTTAGCTTCCCTCCGCTGGCTTCCTGTGAAATCAAAGATTTAATTTAAAATTTTTCTTCTCACATAGGAAACTCTGATGTAGACTCAGATGATAAGACATGATGGCCAAGCTCCATCATATGGTCCTTATAGTTCCTTTCTTTTTCTTTGTCACAGCACTTTCTTCTTAGAATGCATGATATCTGATTACTTCTAGAGCTTCCAGAAGCAGAAAGAAGACCCAGATGCAGTTGTTAGGCTTCTGTGCGAGATTCATGCTTCTACTTGATTGGCAGAAATACTTCTACTCATTTAATTAATATTAGGTTGGACATCAGATTTCCATTATTGATGAATTCTCTTGTTATGGGAGCTAATTATGACTCCAAACATTGGTAGTAGACATGAACTGTTCTTTATCCTGATTCATTGAATACTTTTCTATGCTGTGGTCATCCAGCTTTTGTCATTTTTACTGTATGTTACATTACAGTCTCTGGTTTTGGTTCTCCCTGTCTTAAAAGAGATGTTTTTTTTATGTATTCATTTTCTTTGTGTTATCTGACTGTAGCCGTTTATGGAAGATCACTCTCAGTGATGCAGGTTATGTCTTCTTGTCTTGTTAAATTCCAGATTTTTCTACCTATTGTTGTCATTTGGACTTTGCTATTTTGATTTTTTTTTCTTTCTTCTTCTCTTTACCTTTTTCCTAGCCTTTTGGATGCCATCATGTAGAGCTTTTATCTGTTTGGAAATCTGTTTTTTCCCATTCAGTTTATCTCATTTCAGTGCACAGGCATGGCACACCCCAGGCAAGTTCTTTGTGACTAATATTTGTCCATGGAAGACATCAAACTGGAACAGAATGAAGAGGGAAGCATTTGTGAGCCATTCCTGTTGATGAAATGTGTTCCAGGCACCACTTTATAAAGAGCTGGCTTTTATAAATTGTTGCACTTGTTAAAGAGAGATTGGGGAAATAAAAAAGCCTTTTAGTTAGGTATCATTTAGACAGTTAATGTTCCTCTGGACTTTTGGGTTCAAACAAGATTTGGACCCTTCAGTTCTAGCATAGACAGCAGCTCCTGGTACTAATGCCAGTTGGACTGGTCCAAGATCAATGAGGCATAACAGCTTGAGAGAGTTAGAGAAACATCTACTGCAAAGCCTTCTCTTCCAATGTCAGTTTGTTCAGTTGTGAGTCCAATTCTTCTCACTGCATTCTTGTGCGTTATTTTCTCTGGCAGTTCAAAATACAGTGAAATGATATGTCAGAACACACAGCTCATCAGCTGATCCTTAACCCTTTAAAGCTGAACATATCATATTTGGAACATGAGTCTGTCAGTCCTTCACAAGAACAATGGAATTGAATTACAATTTTCTTGTATTTGTATTTATTTATTTGTTTTTACTTTACTTATGTTTTTTGTTAGCTCAGGAAAAAAAAATACATTTTTGAGCTGTGTGGCCTGATGTATCAAACATGATACAAATTAAAATGTATAGAAACATATTTTTTTTTGTTTGTTTGTTCAAAGGGACCTATAAAGGCTCAAAATTCAAAGAATTTGAATTTTCTGTCAATTATTTAATGGCTCAGGCTTTAAAGGGTTAAGCTTGCTGTGATTGAAAAAGCTATCAACTCTACATTAGGCAACACATGCTTCCTTTGGGAAATTATTTTGTTGGCAACCTTGGCAGAGGAGCGGCCATGCAAACCATATTCTGATAAATTAGACTCAAAAAGCAAAAAACATAAAAAAAATAAATAAAATGAATTACTGTTACCTGATTTATTAGAAATAATTTAGGATTCTTGTAGTCCAGGTCATATCTATGGAGGTCCAGAAGAGACAATAGGAAATAAGTACATACACCATTAAATAGTTAAATAAAAGTCTCATTAATTATTTAAAATTGGCATCAAATAAGTAAAATTGGAAATCAACAAATAAATGTTTCAAGATGTGTAGCATTAAAATATAAAAAAAAAAAAAAAAAACACATTTAAGTATTTAATGACATATTTAATTATTTCCAGTGTGGGCTCGAAAAGACAAATTAAAATATATGTAATACGAAACATTTAAATAAATGTGTCATTAAAAGGGAATACCTAACTCAGATCATCGGTACTCGATTTCTCTGGCCTCGTCATGCTAGCTTCAGTGACGGGAAATGAGATCTTTTTTTAGGGGCATAGAGAGAATGTGAAAGCAGGACTCCTTATTTCATGAAACTCAGGAGTTTCGTTTTTAAGGTTTTCTCTGGCACCTCACACATATTTCCTTCTCCGTCCACATCCGCGGGAACTCGGCGCCCAAGTTTATTTCAATGTGTCTCTTCCATCCTGCTTTTATTCAGGAAATAAATAAATATGCCATTACATTTTTAAATGTTCTTTTTAATGCCAATTTTAATATTTTAATATTTTCACATTTATTTAAACATGTATTTAGTGATTTCCAATTTTATTTATCTAATGCAAATTTTAAATAATTATGGACACTTATTTAACGATGTCATGGCGTAAATATATATTTATTCCATATTGTCTCTTCTGGACCTCCATAAATTCCAAGAAGGATATTATTTTAACTGCATTGTATTAATAACGTCAACAGTTGACCAGAAGGTAGAAGATTAGAACATGCAATGTAATGCCCCATACTGAGCATGCAACTGGATGACTGCATCCAGGAAGACATCTGATTGAAAAATCTTTCAGATAAATTAGTCTTTTTCATCGTAGCTGGTTTATTTTCTACTCTCAGTACAATTCCAGGTACTTAATCCATTTTTTTGAAAATGTTTTCAATTTGTTCAACAGAAAAAATGATCTTTTCAAACTGGGATTTTCTGAAGCAGTTTTGAGGTTGGAGTGTAATGATCTTTGCTGTGAACACATCTATAATATGTGTACTATCAAAGTCATCTGGATAATTAATGTGAGCAAGACTGAAAAAAAAATCCAATATTTTTATTTGAAACCATGTCATATGAACAACATCTCATAACAGAATTAACTACAGTGGTCTCTTGCTACAAACATGGTTCCCCTTTTAGTTGTCTTGCAGATTTCTTTTAGAGCAATTATGCATGCTTTTTGAACAGCGCATCGTATTCTGTGTCCTGATTGGTTGTAGACCCTTTCAATCAATCTCCTCACTCTGTCTCCTGTAATGAATGCATTCAGTTTGCCAAATTCACATAAAACTTCAATAACTATCAGAGCTTTTAGTTTCATTCTATTTAATACTGGATTTATTTTTCTACTAAATGTTTGAACTTTGAGAGTTTAAAAAAGAAGTGGGAACATGTTAATGTGTTTAGTGAGGGTTTTG
Source organism: Oryzias celebensis (assembly GCA_014656515.1). Lineage (NCBI taxonomy): Eukaryota > Metazoa > Chordata > Actinopteri > Beloniformes > Adrianichthyidae > Oryzias > Oryzias celebensis. The sequence goes on from BNCR01000003.1 coordinate 5,564,293, forward strand.
CAACCTTACAACAGTTATAATTACTAGAAAAAGATAACAGTGACTACTTTTTTGGATTTTACCAATCATGGTTTAACTTTAGAACAAAACTCCCACGATAAATGAGGCACCACTACAGCAGAAGGATCAACAGGAAAAAGGGTGTTGAGGTAAAAACAAAAACGACATGGCGTCATCCAAACAAAATGATGGGAAATACGTTGTTAGCTCAGACATTAACCTGCAACATATTTCATGTTTTGAGCTCATGTGTAATTATTGAGGAACAGTATCACGCCCAGTCCTTTATTTAAGCTGAGAGACACGTGAGTCACTGTTCCAGGACACAGGAGAAGCCTCCGAGCTACTGTCCGGATTACTTTTCCAGTTTGTGATGAAGATGTTCATTTAAACTGAGTCATGTAATGAAAATTGTCATCAGAGCAATGAGACGAGCTGAGAGATGGGAACTGCACACTGCCACAGGTAGACTGGAACCTTTTAGCTTTGATTCTGTTTTCTTATGATAATTGTGGCGATGGAACATGGTGTAAACAAAATGAAGAAGAAGAAGATGACAGAGGAGTTGAAGGCTTTGAATTCTTATGAAGGAAAGTTTGCTGCTTGTTCAGCTGAAGGTACACAAAGGTAACCTGCACTGGCCTATCACTTTATGAAATGCCTCTTGCAGAAATCGATAAAATGTTAGAGTTGATTAAAAAAGCAATAAAGACACCCGGGGGTTTTCTCTCAAGACCGCTATGAGACGCATTTCCAGCCGTCTTCCTGCCTCGTTTCTGTGAGGGTTTACCCAGCAGGCCAAGTTAGCAGCGACTCTTAAAAGCAAACGTGGGGTATACTTGTGATCTGTTCTGCATCATAAAGCTGCAGCGTCTGTAACGGAATAATCTCCGCTGTGCTCACACACATTTACTAGTTCTGTTTTTGCCTCATCTGAAAAATAATGATGGTATTCAGAGTTGTGGGGAAAACATCCAAATGGCATGACTTCTTTGCTCAAAGCAGAGCTCCAATAATCCCTCGCTGTGAGGCTCTCTGGTCATAATCCAGATGTCTCAGAAAAGTGATCAAGGCGTTCCTACAATATGCATCCAAATCCACTGCAGCCTGGAGCAGGAAGCCAGACCCTAGTGCAGCATTGGGCTGCCGCAGTCCCCATTCCTTCCCGCTTGTCTCGAGGACTGGATTAAACAATGCTTGCTCCAGTTAATTAAAACCTTTCTACTGAGCCGAAACTGCAGCACACCATTGGCCTCTTTTTGCGGCAAAGATTGTTTCTCACCAACCATCATCAGAGACAGCAGTCAGGGGACTTGTAAGAAAATGGACACTAATCTTCAGTGAATTGGTTGTTTGTGCTGTCGCTTCACTTATCATCCCAAAATGGTGCAGCCACTCCTGTATCACAGTCAGTGTGACCCATTTCACAAACAGTAGCTTTTACCGAAGACCATGACATCTTCAAGGACTTTCTTCTAAAGGAAAAATAAAAGAAAAATGTCACTTTAAAGACTGCCAGATGAGCATACAGAATGATTCAAACTTCTAAATTCTCATTCACTAAGCAAAAGAAGACACCGACAAACAAATGATCAAAAGGCTGATAGACCCACTCAGATAGAAATTGTGTTTTTAGCATGTTCTTGTGGTATTTTTCTGATGATGGATGATGTATAAAAAGAAAAATAAGCTTAAAATTGCATTATTTCTTTATAATTTTTTATTGAATATTAAGTTGGGGGCTGTAAACTAGGAAGCACAAACAGAGAGCTCTCAGTTATGGGTGATGGGACGTGGGGGCAGGGTTGCACCCATGACTCAGAGATGAATTTTTAATGAACTACTGCTGCTCTGCAGAAACTGTCCTAGAAAGAGACTAAAAACTGCATTATTATAGTTAAAAGACCACTGGGAATCACTCAAAATAGCTCAAAGGATGATTGGGGTGAGTTAGTAAAAAAGCCCAGAAGGCTCAATTTTTAAGATATGGTTTGCAGAACATCTATGAGATCCAGAAAATACGAGTAAAAAGAATAAACTCAGCTATGCAACTGGTTACAAAAGACATGATGAGGAGCAAGAACATCTTCTCAAAGTGAACTGTGGATAGTAAGAAAACGGTAAAACATAAGAAACCCAGCAAACCTGACACAAATTTAACAGGAATTTGTCTATTAATGGAGAAATGTCTACATGAAAGTCAACATTTGTCCAATCTTGTCATCTCAAATGATGATTGGTTTGAAAGGTTTAAATCTAGACATTACTTCAAGTCTAATATCAAATTAAATGCAAACTTGAGAGAACTAAAAGCTGGAACATCCCCTGCATCAGCCTCCATTTATTACAGCTTGACACTGCTGTCCGGTATCAGCTTATAAATTATCCACATCTCTGAGTTTGTCACCATGAAAAATGCTGCATCGTTTGTTAATTGAACTTCAAAGCTTGAATGCAGTTCACTTTATGACTTGCTTAGATGATCAATGTAAGGCTTCATCCCTGGTAACTTTAATACACCAGAAGGTGATCGATGCGTTCATCATGCCCTACGGTTCCATCAGGGCTTCAGTGCCAGTGTAAGAAAATTTGAACACCGGCGACACAGCATCCTTTTGGTTCTTAAGAGTGATAAAGAAGCTTTCATTCTTTAGGGGGAAAAAACCAAAAACCTCTGTTCTGTGGCTCCAGAGTCGTTTAGACTCTCAGTTTGCATCTCAGAATACTCTTGGGTACGGTTACTGTGGAAACCAGGAAAGCAGCAAACACAGAATAACTAAGCTGCAGTCGCCAAAATACAGTCGATGTTTGTCTTCACTGAAGGAAAAGTGTGTAGATTTTTGCAGTGTTGATTGCATAACAATCTACTTGTTCGCGTGTCCCATGAGATATCCGGGCAGCTGGAAATCAGTGACCCTGAGTGTCAAATGAATGTGCTCTGCCAGCTCCTATTCTTTCTCTAATCAGACGCGTGAACAAAAAGCCGCCTCCAATCCTCCCAATCATGGAAAAACAAGACATAAAAAAACAAGACATAAACTGTGACGAACAGTTTCTCCTTGATGGCTGAAATAAACGGATCTGAAGGACACTGAGTCTTCCTGTCCCTCAGACGTTGAAAGAAAACATGAATGAAAACGTCTGTAATTGCAGGCAGGGGTGTGAATAAACAGACTTACGTCACAGCTTCTCTGGATGATGGGCTGTTAGTTTACAGAGAATCTTAGTCACCAACTCGACAGCTGAAGCAAAACAACGTTTACGAAAAGAGAATACATCAATCAAAAGCACTTGAGACGTTCTAACTAATAAAATATTATACAACAAATGTAGAGTCTCAAAAGATGCCTGAAAGTGGGATTTTTTCCTTTATAAGTTTAAAAAAGTTTACAAATCAATCACAACTTAAAATGAGACAAGGAAGTGTGGTTTAAGTGTGGGTTTTTGCCTGTGTATTTTGTTGTCTGGCTATTTTGCTCTTAGTTATTTTATCCTGTTGTGTTATTTTCTTCTGCACCATGAGTGAAAAAGAGGAAGAGGATGACCCCCCCCCGTGACGTTAACTCTATGTTCCAGACAATAATGCCGAAACTCATGATACCTGATCTCCCAGCCTCCTTTGTTGCAGAGTTGCTACAATAACTTCTACAGGATTTTCCTTTTGTTTATAAGTTAAAAACACATGGTAGCTACGAAGAGGACATTTTAGCTCTGTCAGCTATCGTGTCCTTGCAGTGCGAATACACTAACAAATCACTGGACACAAAAACACAATAAATATCACCATGACAATTAAAACTGAAAAACAAATAAAAAAAACATCGATTAGTAGTCCATTGCTGGTGTTTGTACATCCTTCTAACTATAAGTTATTTGGCATGAAGTTACGCTGGTTACGCTTTGTACAAATCATACATTTATTAGTATGTGGTTATTGAAGACATATTTGCAAAATCTCATGCTTTTCCTTTCCTGGTTTCACTGTGTTTCATTTAACATTTCATTTTGATTCCTAGACATTACTTTGGTTTTAATGTTTAAATTGTAATTTTTTTTTAATTATTTATTTATCTTTTTTAATTATCTTTGTGATCTTTAATATGCTTTTGTCTTGAATGGTGTGTTGGTGTGATTTGTACTTCAGGGCCACCGTAGTCAACCACACACCACTTGGTTACCATTACAACTTGTAGAATTATGAAGGACAGTATAGAAAGGAGGGGCTTTAATTTAATGTAATTACTTTAGTTGTATTTTTTTTTTTTAATGGAACTGCTTTGTTCAAAGTCTTTAAGCTTCACTGATTGTTGAAGATGGCTGTATGTTGAATGGATCCACAGCTGAAGCACAGAGAAGTCTATGCTCTCAATGTTGCTACAAAAACTCTGATTGTTGCTGCAAATTGTCTGTTGAAAGGAAACGCTTAATTAATGTCATTTCTGGTCACCGTGTTCTCTTTGAGTGTGAGTTATTAGTCCAATGAGAGTTATTTGCTATTGAAAAAAATCATCTGATGCTTTGAAAATAAAATTTAGAAATGAGTTCAAAACGTTATCAAGCAGAAAAACTGACATAAGTATTCGTTTTTTGCATTGAGAAGCATGTTTGACAAGGCCTTTAGAAAATTACTTTTCAAGCATGTAAACACAACTTTGCTTCTTAAAGTGGAGTGAAAAGCATTTGCTGAAAAGGTAAATCTAATTAGCACAAATGTTGCTGTGGAAGATCAGTAATCAATAAAGCCAGAGTCAGATCCAACACATCAATTATTGAATTTTTTGCAATTTTTACTTCTTTAAAAACGTAAAAAGTTACTTGATGCGTAAAAGACTTCTTTGCAAACTTAATCCCCTCTTTTGGTCTGCTTTAACAGACAAAAAAAGTGCACCTTAAAAAAAATCTGAGTCTCATGATCACTGTGTGAAAAGTTGACTCATTTTTGAAGTCATGCAGTCAAGTTTATGTCTAATTGCTTTTATACGTTTTTTTCTTTTACATTTTGCCACATAATGGAGCTGGTTGAAAAAGAATAGTCGACAGTGAACACATCGGTAATTCATTTTAAAAGAAAAAATCGTGACAATTCAACAAGGAGGCATTTTCTAGGGAGCTGCATCCAAATGAAAAATATTTCAGAAGCAGTCGATTGGACATAATCACTTGACCAATTCCCACAATAATGGCAAGAACTGGTCATAAAAGCGTAATGAGAGCAGATTAAAGCAATGGAAACAATCTTTGCGTTCTAGGATAGCAAATATGTTATGCATGGACTTTAATAAACCACAAAAGCAGGAAATCTAGCCGAGGCTTAGAGAGAAGCGGCTGTGTCGGCCAGTCTCACTCACAGCGTGTACAGTGGTACAAGCACAGCTGCAGTCTCTCTGCAGAGCGAAGCAAGGAGTCAGGCGTCTCTCTGAATGACAATGATGAATTCAGGTGGACGGACCCTGTGTTTTAGAAACATAACCCTGGCAGGTGACATCCAAATCATCGCCTGCTCTCACCAGCAAAAATGAGCCTGCCGACATTCACAACATGAATAACAACTCCGCCGCCCTGCCGGAAAGATTCCTCCCCGGCTCGGTTGCAGCTGGCTCCACTCAGCAGGCTGCAAGCTGGGCTGCCTCCTTCCATTAGCCTGGAGGAGCCATTTATCCCGTCACCACAGTGCTGAACAAGAACACCGTCACCTTGCCACGCGTCACACGTGGGGAAGCTTTGGCCAGGCGGCGTCTCTCCAGTCATTTCAGTAATGAGAATTGGTTTGAGATAGAAGGGAAATGTAAAGCTAATCACGTGGAATCTGAAACACGTGTGCCGCACAGCTGAAGCAGGGATGAGAGGCGACGACAGCCGGAGACGATGAACCAAAAGAGAACATGACTCAAAGAGCTCAACATGGATGCAGCTCGGTTTGGTGAAACCTATTTTTTGTGCCTTTAAATACATTTTACTCTTTCTCCTCATCCTCAGGACTTCTATTAAAAAAAACAACAGAGAAAAAACATGTTTTAAGTGCTTTCCGTCAGATAAAATAAGACATCTCCAGTCTGATTTTCCTCAGGATGAAAAAAATATTTGTAATATTAACTTGCCTAATGTTAACATTAAAAAAAAAGCTTGAAGTGCAAAAAACTGTTAATGACCTTATGTTTATGCAAAAAGCATCATTTCCATTGAATTGGGAATGTTTTTGTTTGTATGTAGAAGAAAAGCTTTGAGCAAAGACTTTAAGGTGTGGTAAAACTTCCTTTTTCTGACTGCTTCTATGCCAATAAAGCATCTGTTGCCAGATGCACTTTTATTTTTATCACAGCCATGTTCTACAGAAGTGTTTTTCATCATCTGGATCTGACAATAAACACCATATTGTGGATACAATAATATTACATATCCCATGACAGTCAACACTTTATTTGTCACTGTCACTAATACAACTAAATCTAAAAAAAAGGTCTTTGGTGCAGCACAAACTTTAAAATAATAGCTTACTTTGATAACATTCACGACTAAAATAAAAAAAATAAACACAGTGATCATTCGGTCACTAAAAACAGGAAATTCGAACCAATTAATTTGCAGCTAAATAAAAAGTTGCAGTTCTTCTATCATATTGACCTATTTTTTTCACTTTTCCAGATTGTTTTTATTTTTTTTTATTTTTTATGTTAACCACAATAATTTGTAGCACTTGGGTCATGTGCAGCCTTTGCAACCTCCTAAATAATCTGCTATCCAGCATCAGAGAAAAAAAAACTCTTCTGTTTTTGTCTCCTAAAGCTGATTTATGTTGGTGCAGAGCTGTTGCCGTAACACCCACCATCTACTTTAAAGCTCAGTTTAAATGTCAGTAAAAGTCCTATTTTAGCAAGTTTTGAAATAATTTTTATTGCAAATTTTACAGAACAACCTTTTTTTCAATGGTGTGCAATGTTGTCAACAAAATATGTTGTTTTATTCTGAATAATTCAATTATTTTACTAAATCTCTGCTGTGTTTTAGAATACTTTTTTTACTTGTATTTATGAAGCACTCTCTGTCAGTTGTCAAAAACTGTGACACTTCCTGCAAAAAAAGACTCTTATTAAGGGTTGTAACTGGTTTTGGTTCAGAGTGCTCTTTGCAAAATTTTTCCGTCATAATTCAATCATTTGACAACATCACAGAACAAACAAAACAATAAATAAATCTGAGATTTTTTTATTTTTTTTTTGGTTTGCAAGAGAAAAATAAAATAATACAAAAAAACATCTTCTGTAGGGTTTTCCGAAATGTGTGGAATATATTTGCAAGCATTTAACACATTCAACTGCTTCAACTTCTGTTTTTTAGAATTAAAGCCCATAAAATAACTTTTTTCTTACATTTACCTCTTTTTATTCCTTTAAGAAATAGTCCCATAACTCTGGAGTGGTCATTTATTGGCAGTCCAGTCTTCAGGTTTAACAGGGCATCAGTGGCCGAGTTATATTAGAGCTAAAAATATTTTATACGCTTCTTGTTAAATATTCTTTATAGAAAGTAATCGACTTTTTAACAGCACAGAGGCTCTTAAGCAGTTTTACAGCGCTGCGCTGTTTTTGTTTTAGGAAACAATAAAGCAGACTTGCTAAATTTTACTTTGAGAGAGAAAAATGAGGATATTTGAAAACAAGCTTTGCAGGAAGCTGCCATTTTACAAAGCGCTGATGGTTAAAGTGTAACATGGATTCTCTGACGGTTATTGCGGTTAGATGAAGGGTGCTGCTGCTGGGAAAGAAAAATCCATCTGTTGAAGTGGTGATGTGGTGTAACACTAGACTGAGCCACTCGGCGACTCTCAGCATCTCCCAGCATCCCCTTGGCCATCACTGTCATGCGCAGCCACCTGGGGCCGCCATCTTGACTTGTTTTGATGAGGCTGGTTGGTCGGGAGGAGGAGCAGGGCCAGATGGTGCTGTTAGACTGGTTGGGGTTGCGTTACTGGCATCCAGCAGCATTTCCTTGAAAATTTCATACAGCGGGAAGCCACCTTGACCCAGCCAGGGCTGCCAGATCTTAATTCCCATCACCCCACTGGAGACAGAAGGCTGGACAACGGCGCAGACAGCTCGGACTCCCAGCAGCCCTCTGCTCATTGGCTGGAATGTTGCCAAACACGCTTTTGGGTCTGCTTTCTGGCTGCATTTTTCGTCAGTACCATAAAAAGTGACTTTGCTCCCTTTGGCTCACTGGTATGGGTTATTTGTTTAAAAAAAAAGGGATACAATAAAGGAAATAACAGGGAAAAAATGTTGAAAACGTTGTCCCTTTTTGTAAACGTATTTTGTGAAAAAAAAAAAAAAAAAGATAGTTGCAAAACTAAAACAGATAACTGAAATAAACGGAGTCAATGTTTACGTGATCTACAGTAAATGTCCCAAGGTACTTTTTTCTTCCCAACCAGCAGAAAAATAGAAAATATTAGCAGATAAAAGCTCTGAACTGAATGTTGAGACATATTGATGCTTTGACATGCATCCATCATACTTTTCCAAATCCTCTCTAACTGCCAGACACCTGACAGAAACTCTTTCAGTTTTATTTCAAAGATAACCTTTCTCCGAATGTCTAGCTGGAGAGTTTTCACCATGAATGTAAAAAATGACAGTTTTTCTTGATTTCTGATGGATTACCAAGATTCTTTGAATAGAAAGCAATTAAAGCTGAAAAGGGGAAAAAAATGTCACACCAATGTAGAACATTATGTAAAATAGATTTTTAAAAAAATGAAACATTTTCATGATTCAATTTTAAATCATCATAGAAATCAGAGACAGAATGAGGTGATGCATGTTGGTTTTAACGTTGGTTTTAAAACCCGTGGGTTGTTTCTTCAACCCAGTGCCTGAGTTATTCATTTGGGGATCAATTTTTGGTTACTTTTTGGAGCAAAAATATTTTTATAGTGGTTCCATTTTAAACCACTTTGTGTTTTTTTCTGGGTTAAAATAACCCAGGAAAAAGTTAGTCCCTTTTTGACCTCACAGTTGGGTTAAAACAACTTATTATTTTTTAACTATAAACATATTTGTATCTACAGAGTTTTTAGTGTGTTTATGCCAGCCTGAAAGTACTAAACAACATTTAGCAGAGCCAATCCTGACGGACCTTGTAAGCAAAATTGGTGAAAAAATAAGACAGAATGTGAAAAATCACGGCAAAGGTGTTAGAAAAAAAAAAAACATGTTTTGAACCAACATCTAAGTTTTCCTTTAACACACAAAAACAAAACATTATGTCGCCTAAAAATGTTTTATTGTGTTGAAAAATCCCATTTATAAAACAGGATAATAATCCAAATCTTTTCAATGAAATGCAGAGTTATAAAAGCCCCTTGGACAAGAAATGGTAAACTGCCTCCATTTGAATATTTTTTTAGCTATAACTTCCATGGAATCAACCTGGACAAATGAGAGTCTACAGAAATTAACTACTAAGTAACTTGTAAAGAAAATCTGTGCATAAGTAAATGTTTAATGTTTATGTAATGTTTATATGTATAAATATCTAAGTGAGTTTTCTCCGTTTCAGATCACTATACGCAGTGTTTGCTTAAAATAATCCAAGTCTGTTTTTTTTTTTTAACCCAATGCACAGGTTAGAAAGAGAATAACTTTTTTCTGGGTTATTTTAATTCATGGAAAAAAAGGAAAAAAAGGTGGGTTAAAGTGAAACAACTGTAACCCAATGTGTTTTGCCCTTAAAAATAACCAAAAACACATATCACAACATAAATGACCCAAGAATTGGTTTAAATAAAATACTTAAATGTTTTAGAATGTAAAAGGAGTGTGATAATAGAATTAATTTTAATTTAATTTATTGGAGTTATTTAGTTAGATCAGGGAAAGGCAACTCCAGGCCTCGAGGGCCGCAGTGTTTGGATGATTTCCAGATTTCCGAGCCCTACTCATGACTGATTATCTGGTCTAAGTGTGTTCAGCCAGTTAGAACATGCCAGAGCGTGGTATGTTGGAAAACATGCAGGATTCCTGGAGTTGCTTATCCTTGACCTAGATCCTGCTTTTTTGACCAGTTTTTTTTAGAATAAATCAACTTCATGTTTGCTGGATAGCTTAAGTTCTAAATGCCCTTGCTAGAGCCGTTTAAAAAAAAAAAAAAAAAAACAGACCTTTGTCTGTCGACCAATCAGAGGTCAGGAGAGATAGGAGGAACAGCAAATGGGGATCAAAGCGGCTGCCAGGCCGTGTCACATCCACTTCTACTGAGCAGAGCTCTAAATGTTTGTCCCGTTTCTTCCTGTTAAAGTCAGCAGAAAGCTGCAGTTTAAATACACATTGAAAGAGGGGGTCCTCCTTGGACTTTTCAGCAGTCTTTTTTGGATGTTTGTTGATTGGTTTGGACTTACAGATAGGTCATGAAGGTCATGCATATTTTTATTGAATTACAACTGAATTGTAGTTTGGTAAATTTAAAATAGCTTGAAGTTTTACCTGTAGAAACCAAGTGAAGAGAGTGTGTGTTCTAATCTCAATAAACATTGGATTATTGCTTGGGGTTACATGTGTCTTTTGTATGAGGAGCAACGCTTATCATAGCATGTTAGCTGAGTTTCTCTGGATGAGGGATTGGATCTTGAAAAATACACAAAATCGTCTCCAAATTAATTATGTTTCAGGATGTTCCACATGTAGGAAAAGAAAGCATTTCCATTCTTTCACAGCAGATATCTTGCACCTCTGTATAGCATGAAAGATTTAAAGATGTAAATTGTTGTCATGTGCATAATATTTCTGAACTTCTCAGTCCTTTTGAAATCACACCTGCAACATCACACCAGTAAAAAGGACACGAGAAAATCTAAAAAAGTAAAGTCTCTAAAAAAAAAAAAAACAAAAAAACAAAACAACTATTGTCTAATGCTAATACCGATTTTACCTGCTTTTTTAATCTCTAAATATTTTTAACACATATGCAAAGTCCTGATACTTTGAAAAAGAACTATCTCCTCCAACTGTTTTTCTTTTTTTCTTTATATTTGTTGCAGGGATTCGAAAGGAGGTGTGACTTTCTGGATTATCTTTAGAGACCCAACATTTGTTAGGTCAAGAAGAATGCATGATCATCTGAAAGCACAACTATGAGATGAATATTGATAAAACCTGTCAGGTCCAGCCCGGCGCTCATCCCCTCACTGACCTACTGCTCCACTTACATTATGCTATGTTGCTTTTCTTTTCACGTGCTGCTTCTCCTTGGAGTGAAGTATAAAAAGGGATTAATGCGTTGAGCATCAACAGTATAGGATTAGAGGATGGAGCATAGAAGCGAGACCTCTGGCTGTACAGGAGGCTGTATGAAGCTGGTTTGTATTATCGCACAGAAACACCATCCAAACCAGAGGCCAGGGCAACCCTCATCAGCTAGCCAGCAAGCCAACTGTGAAGCCACTGAAGGCAATGCCAATGCTTTACTCATTGTTGACATGACTTAATTAAAGTGCCACAGCTTTGGTCTTCCGTCTTCTTCCTTAATTGGATCATTAGCAGAGCAGATTTAATTACATTCCGAGCAGAAGTGTTTGAATTTAATCTGCGCCCAAAGTTGGTTGAAAACCAAAGTTTATCAACACTAAGACGGGCTCGCCCTCATTATGCCCCTCAAATAAATAAATATATGCATCGATAAATAGTTGACTAAAAAATGAGGTAAACATTTTTAGTAACATACATATTCAATCCACATTGTAAACAATTACAGTGAAAAAACAAAAACAAATTCACAGAATTTTCACAGAAATAAGCAATTTAAATAATTGTGATGTATATTTGTAATTTGAAATTCATGTTTCATCTCATATTTGTGTAATTTTAAGGTTATTGTGTCTAAACCAAAAGAGGAAAATGATGAAAGCCAGTTTACCAACTCTTTAGATTATGAACATACACTAAACCGGTTCTGACACAAAAGGATCTGATTGTTCTGTTTGAATAATAGGAAATGTAAAAGTGCAATTTTTTGGGCGTTTCATATTTGAGACATTATTTTCTACAGTCACTTATTTTTTCCTGTTGGTGGCTTACAAAGTGAACTATTCAAATGAAGGTAATCACTTTTGTTCTGATTTTAGCATTTGGCTGTGAGCCTTTTATTTTGAAAAACTCAGTGAAGACAACTATATATATATATATATATATATATATATATATTAGAGTTGCAGAATAAGCAGAAGAAAAAGAATAACAGTGAGTGCTTTAAATTGGGTGATTTGCTTGTTCTTGCTATTTTAGAATATTGGAGTAGTTGTGTTTTTGTACTTTTAAATTATGTGTTGTAAATTGCAATAAAGATATTTGCATTATTTCACAGAACACTGTTTTGCAACCTGTACGTTGTGCGATAAATGCTGAAAACATCTGCAGAGCGAGAATGAGAAATAGCAAAACTCAGATCAAAAAATATTTCAATAAAGGTTTGCCTTTAGCTCCACCCACAGATCCTTGTGTGTTTGTCACTGATTTATTTGTTTTTTCTTGAAACATGAGCCGCACAAAAACATATCCTAAAAAGAACTATTTGATTAATTATCTAATAAAAGTATCAGATCAGATATATTTCTCTGTCGTTTCAGATTAAGAAGTTGGAATTGTATCTGTAGTTAATCTAATATCATCTTCCTCTTTTTTATTCATGCACCGAGTGTGTAATTAACTCTTTGCTGTGTTTTCCTGTTTTACATTGTGTTGTCTTCAACCCTCCACAGCCAGGCCCTGCAAACCACTATGACTTCTTTCCAGTTTTTCTTTGAGGAGCTCAGTGGAGGGCATACTTTTGAAAAACTTAACAGAGTGCTGTGTCATTGTAAAAACAAGCAGAAGATGAAAAAAGAAAAGAAAAAGGGCCAGCATGTTGCAACCCTGTGTCACGTTTTGCATTTTGTAGCTGGGCAACTAATGAAGTCAGAACCAGCAGAGTATTGAAGAGCCTCTTTGTATAACAGTGCAGCGGGTCCATTTACATACTTTCTAAAGAAGAGCAGAATTCATGAGTGCAGTAGCTGCAGATCTTTGAATCGAACCTCCTCCCATGCACACAAAATATAGTTATTCAAAGAAATGTCACACTTCTCTGTATTATGCTGTCTCCAGGCATCAAGGCCGGTCTATACAGAATGTGCTTCATACTTCCTATTCATCTCATTTGTGTCAGCAGGCTTTCATAGTCCAGTTATTTTAGCTAAGAAATATGTTCCTGGCAGGCAACATGTGGGCGCCATCATTAATCACAACCATAGTTTCTTTTGCACTTTTATGGCTGAAGTACTTGTTTTTAAAGCCCCAAAATTGCAGCTTCGCTACAAAAAGATATCTCAGCAATAAAACTGTGAAAAGCATATGCTTAACGCATGATAATTCTTCTTTATAAAATAGAATTTCTAGTAGCACTTTATAACAAGGGTCCCTTTCTTAAGGTTAGTTAATGCATCATTAAGCATCAAACTATTACGTGTTATTAGTCCTTTTTCTGCATTACTAAATGTATTATTTCATTCATTAGTTAGCAGTAAACTAATGTTTAAAATTAAACCTTCCTTAATGCATTGCAAAGCATTAAAAACATCAAGTATGGCTTTCCATGTATTTTAACTAGCATGTTGTTGATGTGTACATTTTGTAATGCAAATGCAGAAGAAAATGACTATTTATTCTTTATTATGCTTTAAGACTAAATTATAGACATTAGTTCGCTGTTAACACGTTACCAATATACTTGGTGTGACATGCTTAGTTAAATAAGCATATCATTATTATTATTATGCATTACCTAACATTAAGAAAGACCCCTTACTATGAAGTGTTACCAAATGTCTGCTCTGACAGTGTTGCTGCTGACTCGGTGAAAACGGTGAAAACCTCAACATTTTTAGAGACTATGATGACTATCTGGTCAACATTTGGAGACAAAAATCATAAACTGAATTGAGCAAAAAATTATTTTCAAATAGCCAGAGCAACATTTTTGCATTTTTTAATTATTTATTTATTTTTAGAAAAGCTTTGGCAACTATGACTTAATAAAAGGGTATCCTACGGTGACGTGATCATGAATGGGTTGGTTGCTGGCTCGAAAAATTCCCCCAAAGCCAGGTTTCCACTTTAGTTTCTATTGAGTTTTATCTGTGTCATTTTATGTTTTATTATGGGAAGGTTGGGAGGATTCTGTGTGCTTTCTAATTAAAGTTTTACCTTTTTAAGCATGTAAAGCCCTTTGCATTACTCCTGCATTAAAATAATGTATACATATATAAATAATTTCTTATTTTTTTACAGTAACTTCACACTTTTATTGCTTGTATGTTTCTGTAAATGATATCACCCTCATATTTATTTGGAGTTAGAATTGATCCATTGACCTCAAATGGGATACGATTTATCCTTCGTGATGGCCAAAAACAACATTTGCTGCAAGTTAACAAAAATAGATCAAACCAAACTTAAATGTCTTAAGCTCTTAAATGAAAATAAATCCAAATGCAATCCAAACCTTTTCTATGGAAGCTCATGTTTAAAGCACGGTTTGTCTTTTTCTGAAAGTCAAGATATAAAAAGCAATACTGGACTTTTGGGATTTTGGACTAATGACAATGAAAAGCAAAAACAGGATGTCACCTTCCCAAGTAAATGGAGCTTAGTAGAGCTCCAATATTTCAAACTTTTGACAGGTGTGGTTCACAATATTCTGAAGGGGATAAGGAGAATTCTACATAAATGTCATGAAACCCAAACAGTTGAGGGAGGGCCATGTAGAAGCAATAGTTTTGGGGTGAATCAAAGCCGACATACAAACAAAAGAAGTGCAGCATTTTTTGTTAGAGTAACGGTGAGTTTGGAAGGCAGAACAATGATCCTCTCAAGCTAAAATAATAGAAATGGGCTTTAGGAAAATATATTTTTTAAATAATTTCAAAAAATATCAATCATAAATTGATGATATTGCAGTTTTTTTAAGATTTAAAGTTGTGTTTTATGTGAGAAAAAAAAATGCAAGCAGTCCTGGTCTTGTATCTTAAAAGTATTTGCCACCTAACATTAATAAAGCTTTTGCAAAACTTAAAAATACAAATTTTATCACATGTCTGAGGATTACCTTCTTTCCATTTTCTTGTTTTTATTTTGGCCACTTTTGGGGGTTTGATCCAATTAGAGGTGGATATGCTGGTGTGTTTTTTCAAGGGTTTTAATACACAAAATGTACCGTCCTGTCAAATAAAACTCAAACTGCTTCAAACCATCATACCACTACCACCATGTTTGAATGTTTCTGCAATATTTTTTTTCTTTAAACCATGTATTAGTTTGATGACTCACAAATCACATTTAATAGTCACAGATCTATCTTAGAAAACTGCAGAATTTTTGTCTTAAAGTTTTGGGCACCATTTTGGAATAATCTTAAAACTACTTTGGACTGCCACTTTTCACTGCGTCTATCTTTGGGCAGTAATGCAGCTCTTATAACCACTTTTGAACCTTTGAACAAATTTCAGTCACTCCAGGAAAAAAGTGTTGCAGGTTGAAATAACTCATAAAGCTCTAAAAAATGTAAAGACAAAAAAATCTTGTAAGTCATCGCCCTGTAGAATTCAGCTCTTCCAGGTGGACATCAAGGACTCCTAAAGTGTGCTGAATACATATGGCAAATTAGCAGAATAAATCATACTGACTTTGAGTCATAATGTCTTATGTTGTGACAATGTTTTGTAGCTTTTAAAAGTAAAAGTAAAAATGCTGCTGTTCGGTAACAGTGAAGAACAGGAAGCGCGAGGGAATTAACAAGCTCAGATGTGGACGGCGACAGTGGCTGAGTGTGACTGAGTGTGTGTGTGAGACACCGTACACTCATGCTGACATTTATGAGAGAAGGCTTCACTGATTATCAAAGGGTTCAGTGAGTCCTAAGCTCTGATTGCTAACATCACTTCAGAGTCCTTTAGACATTTGGAGAGAGGCAGGGAGTTAGCATCTCTGAGAATGATCCCTCACTGAACCAGGAGCTGGCTCATCACTGTTGATGGGATATGAAACTATAATACAGTCTTCCTCTGCGAAATGTCCCGGCCATTTTGAAGATCGATTGCCGTTTTGAGAGAAAACCTTTTAATATTCAGCTTCAATAATGCACACACACTGAGCTGGCTCAGAGTGCATGTTTCTTTTGATTGCACTTTGAGTGCTGGAATAACACTCTTACTCACCAGGCTAAAAATATGCGAAAAGATCAGTTTTCATTTACAGCTGCATTTAATGATACAACAAAAAAAAAAAACATGTTTAGTTGAAACGTCTGATGACAGTTATGAAACATGATGTTTGTTGTCTCATCTTCGCTTCTAAAAATACATATTCATTAGATTTTTCTTCTACCCACTTATTTTCAAATGTTGTATCCATTTCTGTTTATCTAGTTTTCATTTAACAATGTATGTTGTGTAGAAAAACTAAAGGAAATCAATTAATTGTTCATAAACACACAATTAACTCAATGCACAAAAATGATTGCAATAATCTGATTTTTCTTGTTTCAGCCACCTTGTCAACTCAGAGTTGGCCTTTGATTGCAACAATAAATACTGAGAACTCCTTTTTTAGTACAGATCCTGAAACCTTTCTCATCTAGTTTTTTTGTTTTTTATAGAGGTGTCACATTATAACGTTATTTGTGATTAAATTGTTATAAATGAATTGCAGACAAAGTCACTGTTTTTAAAATATTGTTAAATATAAGACAAGAGTTCTGCTGTTTTCTTTTGTGAACATTTTATTTAAACTCAGATAAAAAGACATCTGACATTGCTCTTTGTGTCCCTGTACGCAGCACGCGTCATTGCTGTTGTTTCATCATTAATGAGTGATTTTGTAGTTTATAACAGAACCGACTCAAAACAAAGCCACAACTATTATCTATAATGTAAGGGATAAGCTCCATGGAGGGCTGATCACATCAGACAGTAGAATAAGGTCCGTCAAAGAAGCCTATAAATGAAAAGTTTGTGGGAAATATTTTTTGGATTGCTCAAGTGTTCCTAATATTTTTTAATGTGTTAATTTGGACCAATCTGAAGCTGAAGTTTTTTGGTTGTTTTTCTCCTTATTGTTTATAATTATTGTAATAATAATAATAATAATAATAAAGTAATAATAATAATTTAAAAAAAACATCATAAAATACGTTTTTTTTTTTTTTTTTTTTACTGTTCCACAATTTCACTAATTTAAATGAAAATAGATTAAAAAAATAGAATATTAGTTACAGGTCTTGATTATTAAACCCACAAAAAATTGTATGACATGACAGTATTAAATACTGATGTACAATTGTGGAACACTTTTTTTGTATTTTCAGCTTAGTTGGGTCTGATTGACATTTATTCTGGCATTTTTAAAAAGATGGTGCACTAATGGGAGCTTTTCAAGATCCGATTTGTTACAGTTTAGCATCTAGATGAAATACAGACAAATCAGAAAAAAAATAAGTACCCTTTAGTAAAAGTGATGAACGTGAGACGACGACTAAATAACAGACAAGCTCAGACTTGGATTCACCGTGACTGCACCCTTTACTGCCTTCAGATGATATAGGTGACAGAGACTGCAGACATAGTAGTGAATGCAATTACAGAACAATGACAGTGCTGTTAACAGTGTGTCCCGCTTTACTGAACAGGTGTCGCTGAGTCCAGGTAAAGAAACTGTGCAATGCATTTGACGAAAAATCGTTAACATGTGGCCCAAGATTCACAACGACCAGCTACCGGGGATCGAACGTTTTGGCACCCCAGGTAAAATGCTATGTTGTTGTGCATAAAGAAACCAAGGAAAGATTGAAAAATCTCCTAAAAGCATCCATTTAAAGATGAGATATTCTTTTAATATGTTAAAAAAATGTGGGCTTTCTTTCTATCATTTACCGTTTCAAAATAACAGAAAACAAAATAACGATGTGTGTGTACGTTTTCTTGGTACAATCATATAACATTTTACCTGGGGTGCAAAAACTTTTGATCCCCACTTCTCCTATTCAGGAGAAGTCAGAATAAAATATTCAGCAATAAAAAACATTTAAACAAGCAGGTGATAAGTTTAAAACAGTTTGTTCATATAAAAACTTATATATATATTTTCATGTGCAATCTGCACATGAAACAGCCTCAGCCGAGAAGCCATTTTTTTCATAAAAAGCAAGTGCTGCATCATGTTATCATTTGCTACTATTCAGATTACCTCAACACACATGAAACTTTGGTCACATGCATGCGTGTAGGGGGTTAACCTGTGTGCTGTAGGTTTTTGGGTTGTTGGGCGCAGAGGGTCGACATATTTTGCAGTTCCCTCTTATGGCGACATCAAAGGATGTCATGACGATGGAACATAATGGAAGTAAATGGAAGCGTTTGTAAGGTGGATGCACTTATGGGTGATGATGTCATATGGTGCCTGTAAGATGTGAGTACTGGCCCCTTACTGACCATGTGCAAATGCTGCACACCCGTAGGACCCAAGTGCCCATAGGACACCCACTGGATGTCCACACAAACTACACTGATTGTCTCATTTCCTAAAGTCTAAGTGTAAAGCTGCACCACAAAGAGTCCACATTTATCACATGAACACCCCTAACGTGCTCCTAGTGCACACTGCAGTTAAATGAATGAAAGATTTGTACAACACGCTTGCATCACCCTTACTTACCCTTGCGTGTTGTATAAGTGTTTGATACAACCTGTTGCTTGCAACATAAGCGTAGAAAAAATGTGCATGAGCATTTGTCTTCTATGGGCTACGTCTATGTGACGCGTACAGATTTGTCAATTTTGCGCTCATTTAAAATAAATAGTTTTACAAGATTTATAAATAAGTGCAAGTTCATTTAAAAATAAAAAAAAAAACAGTTAATTTGTTATTATCACTTAAACCGTTTTCCATTTTCTTTGGGTTTTTCTCTCATAACCCAGTTCGAGTTGCAGTTTCATTTGCACATGTATTTTATGTTTTAATCTTTGGATTCTGGAAACTTATTGGATGAATAGATTGCCGTGTCCAATCAGAGGTGCTGCCGTTAAGGTCTGGTTAAGTCTGGAGTCTCACATATGTGTGGAAGAGAAAAGACGAGCAAGGGGTGAGAAACTGATCAATAGAGTGAGAAGTTTTGATTCCCAGAGGAATTTTGTTCCAAGAAGCCAGAAATGTCAACAGATATAATTGCTAAACTTGTAATCCAAAATCTGGTGTAAATGTTGACATTAATTTGTAACTACGTGTTTTCTATTTTTCTTAATTTAACTTTAAAGTAATAAAAACGTAATTGTAAGACTGCAACGATCATTTTTCTTTTGTGCTTGTCGTCACAAAACTCGATCCAGGTTTTTGTGTACATGTAGAGTCGGTTGATAACCTAAGACTCTTTGAGCGCTCATCTTATCTGCCATTTATTTAAAGTCAGGCTCCCCTGTCCGGAAATCAGACCACTGCCTCGCTCTCACAGCGCCACACATCACCGGACTCTCAGGAGCTGGAGGCTTCATCCAGAGGCCAGGCTGCAGAGCCACAGCTGAGAAGAAAAGACGCCCTTCCCCATGTCCCCCCCTGTGGCACAGCTAAGAGCAATCTGCAGGGCTGAAATCCTCTTTCCCTTGTCCAAACACATCTGAGGGTTCCCGACCAGTGTTGTTTGATTGACAGCGCTTGTGTCGGAGGGCTTGGCGCTGTGTACACCGAATGTCAAGGCTCAGTCAGACGAATGTCTGTCAGGCCAAGGGTTGTGGAGCGAGCGGTGAGTGATGCGGGAGGAGGGTGAGGGAGGGGGCTGGGGAAAAGTGCTACTTCAGGAATCAGAAAACATCATCCGCCCTGCAGGATGGAGCTGCCCTCGGAGAAGAGCCGCCGCTCCCGCTTCTGCTTTTAGACGGAGAAAACGGCGCTCGATGACAGCCATGTTCAACCCCTGCAACGTGACCTGAGAGGCTTCCAGCTCCTTTGGTTAAAAGGACGGAGCGCCGCAGACAAGCTCCCGCGTAAAACCAATCTTTCACCAAGATGAAAGCAACTATTTTTAGCTGCTCTGTCAGCTCAGGTAAGTAAAACGTGGTCTCGCCTCAATCATATTTTTTCACCCCTTTTGGCTGTTCAACGTAAAAGGGATCAAAGGCGGCGTTAGAAAAGCTGCTGCAGCGAGGTGAAGATGCAGCAGACGCTGGGTGGGAGGCTTCAACTTGAGGCAGTGGAGAGAAGTTGTGCTGCTCCTGATATTGATCCAGTGCTGTCAGTTGACACGAGGTCCCCTAAGGCAAAATGTCCTGTACTGCATTAACCAAGGCCATTATTTCTGTGGCTCTCTGTGACCTGCAGCCACCCCCGGCCGGCCGTCTCAGGACCAGCGGAGGGGTAATGCTGTGTTGGAGTGGTGTGATTATCGATGTAAAGGCCCCCCACACACACATCCTGGATACTCCCTGTCTCTCTCAACAGAACTCAAGGTGAAGGACTCCCTCTCCCTCAGCAGTGCTTTAATGCTCAATTTCTTCAGTCTTCCGCTCCCTCTTCCTGCTTTGAACCCCCCAGCTCACGTCCTGCTGGTTCCACTTCCGTACAGTGTTCTCTTTTTTCTTTCAAATTCGATTTTGCTCCTTTTACTCAGATTTCAAACTTGGTTTCAGGCCCTTTCTCTGTCTCGTGTCTTTTTCTCAAGCAACTCAACTAACTCAGTCTGATTCAGTGTCTTGCAACCATCTGTCTGTTTATGTAAAATACATCAAGCCTCTTTTTTTTTTTAGCCCTGCATCACTCCTCCACCGTCATGTGAGCAAACGTAGAAACCCTTTCGTCTAAAGCCGTGTTCACACCGTGATTCGTGTGGCAACCATTTCAAATGTTAAGCCAACGTACAGACATGATCAGAGGTCCTGCAGGCAAAACTGGGGCATCTGGCCAAGAGTTTGGGGGGGCAGCGCATTCAGGAGGCGCAACAATAGCAAGCCTGAGTTTAAATATCTGAACTTTAGCGTCAACAAATCCAGAACTCAGCTTTGACCTATGATGCATTGATCACTTGATCCACAGGTGGCATTCAAAACCTACATGGAGGAGAATTAGACTCTTCTTCTCATGAACTTTGTGGAACTTATCTTATAAGACAAAAGTAAAAAGATTCTCTAATTTTATTCCTATTTTTTTTTTTTTAACGTACTGTTCTGCATCCTGAATGGCTGCAGACCCAGTCTCCTGAACAAAACCCTGTTCATCTTGCCAAATGTTTATACATTTTAGATTCTGGGCAAAGCAAACTATAATACTGGACTTATTTTATATGAAGTTTTACACTTTGAGAGTTTAAACAAGAGAGAAAAGAGAAAATATTAACATCTCAGACCACTTACATTTTTTCTATTGTAAAAGCGTTCCCAATGGTCTCTTATGATGAGTAGTAGCAGTTTTTAGTTAAAATCAAAAAGCATGTGTTGTTTTTAAGACATAATTTCTGCAGAGCAGCAGGAGCTAATTAGAAATTTGCTTTTGGGTTTTGGGTGGGACTGTTGTCGCAGAAGTTAGCCTGTCTAATTTCCTTGTGTGCCTTGTTTGCGCTCTCTCCCGTTACCGACAAGCACCTCACAAGCCCAAGCTAGCAAAAAATGGCGAGCATTATCGAAGTATCAAGCTGCACAGTTTAGAACCAAATGTCAGCTCAGATGAAGAAAATTAAAACGTCCATGGATGTATTTGTCTGCAAGTGGAGAATTTAGAATTGGAGCGGATGAAAGGAGGCTCTGTCTCACCCATGGCAGTAGCTGCATCATAGGAGCTTTTTCAAACATCCGGTTTTCATCCCCTCTGGATCCAATGCGATTTGAATAAAGGAATACTCAGAAATGCAGTTTTAATCCTAATTTATTTTATTTGTGTCCTCCTTTATGAAAGAAATGCTACAAGAACATGTTAAAAACTCCAGAAACACCATTCTCATTGCAGTGGGTCTCTAAGAAAGTGTATGAAATGTGTAATGAGATGTTTTACAGCCTCAATGCATCTATGTTAAGTGTAAAAAAAAAGATGAATATTTTGCAGATTTTGTACAATGATGTTTTATTTTTACTGTAACCCCCCAAAAACGATGCCTGTTTACAGTTTGTGTGACTGTTCATGGTTGGGACAAACATTCTGATGATTCGAGTAACATTCAGAGTTGTAGCTGTGATTAAGGGGCATTAGATATAAAACAGCAATAAAGTCAGAGGTGCTCAGGGAACTAGTGGACTTAGCACAAGTAGATGCTGTGTTGTAGTAATTTGATGTAATGGAAAGCTTTTTGCATTCACGTGTATTTAAGTAAAAGTATGTTACCATGCTTTACGAGCTTTTACATGGTGTGATTTAGAGAAGCCATTCACTCAGGATTTTATTGCACAAACTTGTGCATTAACTTGTCTCCGTAAAAGGCAGACGCAGCGCCGTTATCCTGATGCTTTGTCTTATAGTGAAAGCCTTTTGTCATTAGAGAGGTTGGGTAATAACTATGAACTGCTAGTACTGGCAAGTAACTCTTGGAGGCCAGCAGGTGATTTTTCCAGACTTTGTGCGTTCACACTTTCACTCAGCTCAAAAACTGGAAGCAAACATTTCTGTTGTTTTGGATCATGGTTAAATAAGTAGTGTGAAAATACAGCTGAAACGTTATCCTCTTGAGTGGTTTGTATTTTCAATTTGAAATGTAGAATCTTTGCTTTTGAAGAATGTAATCAAAAGTCACAATTTCATTTTACCTCTTGAAACTTAAATTCCTTAAGCAGTTTTTTTTTTTCAAACACGTTTGCAAGAACTGTGGTGAAAGACCCATATTTTTTTGGCAAAAACTTTGGTTGTGGGACTGTATTCTGGAGATTGGTCACAATGACTTCCTGTCTATGGCTCCAGCTAATAGTAATCAGTCAAGCGAAGAGAGTTTCCCAGAAAGCATGCACCATGACACAACTATCAGAGGATGGCCACCCCTCCCATCTGTGTTTGCCGAGATATTAGCTGCACACACATCCGAGCACTAGAGCATGAGGATGGTATGTCAATTTGAGCTTAGTATGAATTTATGAATGTGCTTATCAAACTTAAACTGCTTGTTTGCTCTCCATAGCTTCCACATATGGTAAATGAATTGATCCCCCACACTCCGTGCATTTTTTTTGTTTTAGCATTTACCAAGCTGTTGAAAATCTGGTTCCCCCTCTCTCTAAATGAAAAAGGGTTTGCTTTCCTCCAGCTCCTTTTTGCAAATAAGAACTTAGTTTCTGCTACCATACTCAGGCCCGATTCCTTCCTTCATTCTTTTCAGTTACAAAAAATCTAAATTCAAAAAACAGATGAGAAACCAAATCACTGTTTTGCTTTAGACTGATAATAATAACCTTAAAGAAGCAAGAGTGATGACAAAGGGACAGACATATGAGGGGGATTCGGGAGGTCTTGGCAGCAGTTGAAATGATTCATTGTTTTTTAGGAGCTGATCACAGCATAGATGCAGCATTGGTTTGTCCATGAGGAAACACTAACAATAAAGAGGGAGGGTTTTTAGTCAAACTCCTGCAAATTAACCATAACAATTTAGATAAAGATCAGACAGACAAGTTTGATTTTTCTGCTTGCTACGTACCACATTTAAATATGGCCTAAAATGTTTCTGTTAAATGGCTTAACATGGGATCCTAACTAGTCCGCTGGTTAAACAGATCATCTAATCACTGTGCAATTGTAAAACATGCAGAGGGAGAGAAAACTGTTCCGAATGCTGTTCCAAATGCTGCCCCCACTGACCGACCACGCCATGTGTCTGCGAGTCCAAGTAAGAACCGTCATCCAGGCAGAGAAAACCTAGAACACAAGAGAACCTTCCCAGGGATGACCGACTGAGCGACTGACTAAAAAGGCAAAATAGCCTTGCAGTTTTTAGACTGATCTATGAATCTCCACTTAGAAAAACCTGAAGCAGAATGTCTTCTATTAGTTCATCCCGCTTCAGCTCAGGAGCACTTGGGTTCTGAACGGTCCACACTGCAAACATTTTTGAAATTTAAAATTTGAAAAATTGTCTTTCATTTGGAAAAAAAAAATCTGCCAATGGGGTAGGAAAACTGATCTATGCTCTTGTTTTAGGAAATAAATTCTAATCACTACTTTCTTTGGATTCAAACAAGACAGTGTGTCCACATCTGCATGTCTTGAAATCGGCTAATTAGTGTTTTGTGATTGAATTCTGGATTTACCCCTTCACATCAGACATTGTAATACACCATTTAATCCAGGGCTCCACTAATCTAGCATCACCCTAAACAGACAGAAGAAAGAATGAAGAATATTTATTTATATATTTTGAAAAAATATAAAAATGTTATAATATATATATATATATATATATATATATATATATATATATATCAGGCAAGATGGGGTTAACTGAGATAGCAGTTAAGACTTGCTTGATTTTAATTATTTAGGAACAAGAAAGGAAACATTTCCCAGCACTGTGAGCAGCCAGATTTATCCAACTTGGTAGCAGTCCACCCACTGGTGAAGCAAACCCTGGTGTACAAACTAAACTTTTGTGGTGCATTGTGGGTGGTGAAGCTTTGAGAAATAGCGGGGGTGAGCCACTACAAAATCTAATGACAGGGGGCGATCCTTAAGTACCCTTCACTTCCCCAACAGTTATCTCCAGCAGTCATGCGTTTTCATCCCAGGCAGTGAAGCAGCGGATCGGTCATTGAGAGAGGACCAGGGCTGTGCAACCTTTACCCACAGTGCAATGCCAGCTTCCAATTTGACACACTGTGCGAGCAGAAAGTCGCCCACACAGAGCAGAGGAGGCAGGAAGCGTTAGAGTATGATCTCAGCAGAGTTATTGTTGATTCAAGGCTGGATCCTGCAATGCAATGCAAAGCAGCTGCATCCAGCTCATGCACATCAAGCATGCCCCAAGTGTAATGATGTATACTTATTCTGATGGAAATGAGAACTCATTGGAATAAAACATGTTGATTTACCAAAGGTACAAGCTGAGTGTAAAAATAAATCCTTGGAAAGGAAGAAGAAGAAGGCCTGGATTTTTTCAAGCATCAAACATCACGAGGCATCTCCAAAACCACTGCAAGTAAAGTTATATCACGCTAGTACAAAAACATCCATCCATCCATCCATCCATCCTCTAAATCAGCTGAATTCATTTTGGGGCCACAGGGTTGCTGGAGCCAACCCAGCTGGGCGAAGGCAAGGTACACCCTGAACAGGTTGCCATTCTGTTGCAGGGCCACACACTCACACACCAACATGCACACCTAGGGTCACTGTAGCGATACTAATTAACCTATGAAGCATGTTTTTGGACTGTGGGAGGAAACCGAAGGGCCTGGAGAGAACCCACGCATGTCTGTGAAGAATATGCAAACTCCACACAGAAAAGACCCAGCCTGGATTCAAACCAGGGCCTTCTAGCTGTGAAGCAAGAGCGCTAACCACTACACCCACAGTGTTTTATGAAGCAGTATTTGAATGGCTCAGGTTTGACCTTAAGATCCTTTAACATGATCCTCCATCACATCCACAACAATGCAGATTTCAAAATTCATGGTAGAACAAAAACTCCTTTCCTTTAGGAGCTTTGAGAGAAGAGTAGAGATGACATGTAACATGACAGAAAACCTGCCCACAGTCTATGGATAATAGTGCTGGCTAATTGCCTTGAGTGTAAAGATGCTTGACACCGAGCGGGTATTAGTGCTTTGCATGCAATCGCACCTTGGAGATTGGTGGTCTATTTTTAAATGCTTGTGTGGGCGCCAGGTGGAACGGTGCAGGGACTGCGGGCGTCATGTGTGTAATCGTTTCATCTGCCAGTCGGCCGCCGCCTGAAGTGAACACACTACCTGAGGGCCGGAATGAGCAAATCTTTCAAAACAAATGATAAGAACGGTCTATTAAAAGAAATGCTGAAAGAGACAATTTTTTAAAGACTTAACAAGGTAAACTAAGAAAAAAGAGTCCTTATTATAAGGGGTTTGAGGCTTGCTGGCCAGATGACCCAAGTTTGAAAGTGACATTTAGGAATAGAAGAAAAAAAGTAAAAGAAAAACATAGCCAAGAAGATTTAATGAGTGAGTCTCTCACTTCCTTCTCCCTGTGGTGAATGACCTTTCTGACTCCCCAGTGACAACGTTCCCACCAGATTTATTGGGCTTCTCCCTCGACTGGTCTGGAATAAAGAGGAGAGTTGCTTCACCATCCAGACGCTGACCTTTAATTTGACACAGGCGGGGACAATCATGCCGCACGACACCTG
Source organism: Oryzias celebensis (assembly GCA_014656515.1). Classification (NCBI taxonomy): domain Eukaryota; kingdom Metazoa; phylum Chordata; class Actinopteri; order Beloniformes; family Adrianichthyidae; genus Oryzias; species Oryzias celebensis. Next base: position 5,590,651 of record BNCR01000003.1, read on the forward strand.
GCCGGCCGGTGACATCAAATGGAAAACTGGACTCGGTGGTGGCAGCATTGATTTGAAAGCCTGGGACCTTGTAGTGGTGCCTTTGCTGATAGACACCATTTGCACCATGAGCTTTGTGTGGCAGATAAAAGTGAGGAAGATGAATGTCACAGCAGCAGAACAAGAACAGGGTAACACGTGCAAAGATCAGAGACAATGCTCCAACAAGCAGCTGCCTGGTGACTTAATGTTAACTGAAGATTTGAGTCCAACAAAATAGGCGAGTCTTAAAGTCCTCTTCTTTTTTAATCAAACAGAAAAAAAAACAAGCAGCTTAATTGTGTTTTTCTTGTCTTCACACTAAAGTCTCTTAGATTATCTTATTTTAGGTCATAACGTTCTTAGCTTGGTTTGCAACCGTCTTTATCCGCTGTAATCATCAGGTGAAAAGAAAAGACAACTTCATCTACTTGTTTAAGCCTACTGTTTCTTAAGACTACAAATTCATGGTCTCCTTTCTTACAAAGGGATTTGGATTAACTAACAATTATTACTGTTATTATTTACACCATATTTTGACAGCCGTTTTATTGTAAGTTTCATTTCTTTTAACTTCAGTGTCTCTTGCAGTCTTTTTTTTAAATAGTTTAACATTTTTGAATGGTTCTTGATTTGTATCAGCATATATATTGCGTTCCTCTACTGCTGTAGTCGACATAAGCGATGCTTTGTAGTGTTTCCGTGACAGTGGCCTGCACCACCAAATAGTCTGCTTTTTGTGAAAAACGAATCTAAAAACTAAGAATAAAGTACTAAAAATCGTTTGAATATTTATTTCTTTTGTAAGTGACCAGGTTATAAGTGGAATAATCCCCAAAGAAGTGTGCATTTTCAGAAATTAACCCATGCCGTGGAAGCCTGAAGCGCCCGACACGAAGCAGAAGATGGTCGCCTCTGACCTGTAACAAATCTGTTAATAAATAATAATGTGTTAACTTTTTTAAATGAATCACGTGCGTTAAAACGTTAACATTGACAGCCTAGTTAATGGTAACATAAGAATAAATGATAATTAGATCAAGTTATAAAAATGTACTTTAATATTTTGATTTTTTGTTGGGTTTTTTTTGTGTTTTTAACATGCTCCTGTGTCATTTGTTCTGATGACACAGGAGAAAATTAAAGACAATTAAGCTTGAAAAGGCATTTCTGAGCATTTCTCAAATCGTTGTGAAACTCCACAAACTCCCTGCTTTACTCCATTCTGATGCATCCACTTGCAGACAAATAGATCGATGTACGTCTTTGTTTTCCTCGTCTGAGACAATATCTGGCTCAAAACTGTACAGCTGGATAGCAGATAGATCTGATATGTAGCTAGTTCTACGGAAACTATATTCTAGAAAACAAAAAAAAAAAAAGTTGCTTTTTTATATTACTTTGGCTAAAATTAGCAAAGAATAATAAAAGACTACTGGAAATGTAGAGTTTTAAAGGAAAAAAGAAAAAAGAAGACACAGGAGTACCCTGACTTGTTTGACAACATAGAAAAGCGTTGAATTTGTAATATGTTTAAAAGTAAGAATTAAAGCTGCACTTTTAAATGTTTTTATTTTTATCCTAAATCAGCTTCGTTTGTGAAATTATCTGGAGCTGAATTCATTTTACTCTGCATTCTTTTTTTTTCATAGAGCTTGTAGTTGAATGAACTCTAATTTAGTTCCTGTCTAATAGTTTGTGTCTTACAGAAAATGCGTATGTGACAGCTGGAAATAACTCTGCCAGTGTTTGAAGAGCAAAAGCAAACTGTGCATTGTCAGATTCACATCACAAAGGAATGACATTGGGCCTTTGTGGGATGTTTAGCTAAGTTTCACTTCAAGAAAGACTGAGCCACAAAATTTTCTAGTAGCAATTTACTAAATACATACTGTACGTTTGGCCTTCAGTAGCAACACATATCAGAACTGGTACAAACCACATAAGGCTTTGGGTTTAGTAATGCATCGGTGAGCATGTACATGTGTCATTATTGTTGGGGAAAACAGCTTTTCCTCACCTTCAGCTCCAGCGAATGTGGAGCATTCTAAGCAGCCTGAGAATAAACAGTGTTTGTCTGTTATTTCACGGCTTCTGTCCTCTGCTTGTCCAGACAAAGCAAGGTCATATCGCCACTTTTCAGACACTTGGAAGGGACTGAAATGGAACCAGCTACAAAAGGCAATGCACAATAAAGATTTAATATTAATGAAGCCAACCCAGCTCAGCCTCGGTGCCATTCTGAGCGAACACAATTACTCCCTGAAAAATAAATCTCAAGGAGCCAAACACAAGATGATGTCCTTTAATGTGATCACTTGTAGGGTGCAGTGGGGATGGGGTACAGAGCAACATCAACGTGTGTGCGTGAGCTCACAAAAGATTCTTCTGAAGGAGATTAAAGCTCTCATACAATTACTGTTATCTGAAGACATTTTGCTGCAGCTCTTATCTTTCATATCATCACCGTCGCAGCAGGTGAGCTCCAATTTCCAATAAGAGGCAACATGAGCTTTGACGAAAAGTCCATCCTTGACAGAGAAACCGAAATGGAGAGGAGATCACAGAACACCCACAAGTGCCCGGCCATGCACTATCCTTCTGTTGCTGTAATCACGGTCACATTTATTCATTCATACATTCATTCATCTTCTAAATCCCCTTAGTTCTGTTCATCGCCATGGGGATACCAGAGCCTACCCAGTTAGTGTTGGGCGAAGGCAGGGTTCGCAACCTGGACATTTCGCTAATCCATCACAGGGCTCCACAAAGACAAGCAACGGCACACACGGTCAAATTTGCACCTTAGAGACAAATTAGAATCAACAATCAACATGTGAAGCAGGCCTTCTCACCATGAAGAGAGAGCGCTAAACACTGCTGTACAGCTACAGTCAAATTCAAGCAAAGAAAACTTGATCTTTTCTTCTAAATCGATGATGACATCAACAGAAAGGTTTGCTGATGTCTTATGCAAACACTGTTTTTTCTTTATCAACAAAGGACGATGATTGAAAACTGTAATTAATGATGGGTGGGTGGTTTGGGAGGGCCTGAGTGGTAAAGGACCCGAGTTGATTGACAGAAACACGGATTTGTTAAAAAAAACGACAGGATTTAAACAAATATTTATAATAACTTCACCTAAACATGACAGTTTAACATCATTACATTAAAGAAAGGTAAGAGGCAACCGCAAGTCACAGCCGCATCTGACAGAAACGAGTGGAAACAATAAAAGTAAATATTTTGAAACCCTCAATGAAAAAGTAAAGAATCTTAATGGTTAAGATGAACACAAACTATGATGGAAAGTTTGTATGACTGCATTCTTCAATATTTTCCACTGGTTTTTGCTGATGAATTTTTGGTCCCACAAAATACAGCAAAGTAAAATAAACTTTATTAAATGTTATTTTGGTTTGTTTTAAAAATTTAGATTCCATTAAAACCTCAAATACTTTTCTGTGTTGTTTTCGTGTGTAGAAATGTTCATTTTTCCAACTGGGGACCAATAAGGTTGCAGAGTTTTTGTTGAAAAGAACAATTGTAGAAAATACCTCTTAATAACTGCAAATGTAATTCAATCATATTAATTAGTTTTGATGTAGCTGCTATTTAAACACAATGTGTGTCAATTGTTTGAACTGAAAGATCCTGTTTTATGTCAAAAAGAATATCAAAAATTGTTTCAGACAAACTGTTATCACGCCTGACTTTGAAAGAAGACAGCACCATTTGAAACATTAAGGGGGCCAATTATTTATGAATGGGAAACATACACGATTGCAACTAAATATTGCATGACTGGATGTTTAACTCGGTCCAGGTAAAGGTTAGAGCAGGGTCGGCAAACTAGTCACAGTTGGCACGCGGAGGGAAAGGCAGCGGCACGCCGGGGTGTTACAGCAATAAACACTTGATCTGTCTGTTTGTATTTTTCGGATTTGAAAAGAGTGAAAGTCCTTTCTCACAATGATCTTTGTTCTCCCATAGTTCAAATCAACTGTGTAGCATGGAGGTGGAGGTGGGTGATGTGGGTTTGCTTTGCATCAGAAGTTCCAACTTGTGGTCACTATATTAAGTATTAACTCATTGTATGCCAAATTTACCATAAAAAATAATCTGTCTTGATTTTAGTGAAAGCTAAACATGAACAGACAAAATAAAAAAACAAGCATTAGATGCAACATTGTGTCTCTCTTCAGCTTTATGACTGACAGGTTTTCTAAACTCGTCATTTCAAGCACGGTTTAAATGGTTACCCTGCTCTAACCGCACAACGATCATTTCATAACTACAGAGGTGTGAGGGAAGCAAAGTGGTAGTGGGCAAAAAGGCGGGTTTGCTGCTCATTTTTAATGCTCAGCAGTATAAACCAGAGCTTTCCATGAACACCAGCTGTCCCTTCAACAAGGGTCCTTTGAATTCCATCTGTCTGCTTTTAAAGACTACAATGATTTTAGAGTTTAATAGTTACGATTATCAAGTTACATTCTGCCGTCCGTGTAGTTATGAGCTCTCACCTCTGCTTCAAAACAATGTGCAGAATGATAAATGATGCAGCTGTCACATGCTGCATAAACGGACTGTTGGTACTCAGCTGAGTTATGGTGTTCTCCAAAGTATGTAAACAAAATATGCTAATGTGTGTTTATGTCTACAGTTTTTGAAATGTTCTAAAATAAGAACGGTGTGAATTTTTAACGCATTTCTAACAGTTTTTATTAAACTTTTAAACTACACACTTATCAACCACGTAGTTTGCATCATTTCTTCTTGAGATCAACCAGGAGTTTTGAGATTAAGCAATTATAAAAAAAAATAAATAAATAAAAAATCCAAGTATCACAAAGTACACAAAAGTAATCCAGTGTGCGGTTCATCACTCAAAGCAGGAAATGTCAAAAAACAGGAAATTCAGCAGCTGTGCGGCTGGTAATCCACTGAAAATTATGCATTTCCCCTCATTTACCACATAAACATGGACACAATACAAAAATAAACAGACAAACAAATAAATAAACGATTGCCATCTTGAAACATGAAGTCTTTTTCAAGGACTTGACTTTAAAAAATATTAACTTAAATTTTAAAATAGTAATCACATGACTATTTGACAGTCTCTTCAGAATTTTCTTTTCTAAATATGTAACATTTTAGCTTCCCTGCTAGCTAATTTATCTTATTTAAAAAGTCATGCCACATTGCTTGCTGGTAAATAAATCAAGTTTTCAGCTAAAACAAACTGTAAACTCCTTTTAATTCTGAACGTGTGTATCTGCAGCCCTCGTCACTCTTTTTTTTTTTTTTTTTTTTTTTTTTAAAAGCAAGGTACATGTAGTTTAATGACAGAACTCTCAAAGAGGAACCCATTTATCAAAGTTTTTTTAGTTTGAACTTCTAACTGGAAAAAAAAAAGTTTCAAAAATATCAAAGATAAAAGTTTGTGTCTATTTTCCATCTTTGTCAGCTGTTTTGTTGCTGCATAACTGGCCCAACCTCACTGTGATCACAGAAGTATATATGCTAAAAGTACTAGTGGAATCATAACTGTGTTACAGAGGTTTTTGAATTAGATGGAAAAACTAAAGACATTTTTTCCAGATGTTGTACTTGTTATCCTGTAGGCTTATATGCTGTATATATATAATTCCAAGTTTAAAAAAAGAAAACAATGAGAAAAAATATAATAAAATATTAATTCACTGACAAATAGAGTCATTAGAACAGAGATTAATGGGCTGCAGCAGCAAACTCTTTGCTTAAAAAGCTAGCTTTATTTAAAATAAATAATTTACAAATCTCATAATGGAGAGCCTCCTTCCCCGATACATTTCTGTAAATGTTCTAAGGATATAATAGCACCCAGTCTGAAAATCAATATGTGAATGTCTTTCAGAAATATTCATTGAATTTCACTTTGCCTTTCAATAATTTAGATGCTCAAATTAAGCAGTTGGGGTTTTGTAAAATAACACATTCTGGTCAAAAAGACTTATTTCAACCCGGCCTGCATGCAACAGAAGAGGAACAAAGAGGAGGATGTCAGCTGTGGTGCTCATTGTATTAAAAAAAGACAGCAAAACAAAGCAGGACCAACTTTCTTAGAGTGCACTAATCCAAGTTTACAAGCATTTTCCACTATGCATGCTGACTCAAGAAGACGTGCAGTAATGCATCCTAAATACTGCAATGCATAATGCATTTTTAAAAAATAGAGCAGAAAGCTAATTGAGAGGCAAGCATAACTGGGCTGGGTGTTAATTATAGTCATCATGTTTACAGCACGTGGAATTAATGAGATCTTTACTGAGAATAATTGATCCAGTTTTGGCCTGTAGACATGTAGAAAGCTTTGGTTCTCCCCACAGTGGGGCAGCCAGCTGAGACTCTGCTGTCCTGAGCTTTGAACAGGCCTCTGTGACACAGACGTCAAAGAGGTCGTCCCTCTGAGGCTGAGCCCGGGCAGTAATTAATCATTTTTGACATCATCATCCTCGTTGTCACCTAGCAACTGTCCACTAGCATTAATGGCTCCAGAACGCCGGCCTGTGGTGGACAGAACTAAGTCAGGCAGTCATTATGCAACATCTTCAGTGTCTTAATATGGAGCATTTCACACCTTTGTTAGACTGGGTGATATAATTCAAATTATTTTACCTTTTTTTTTTTTTTTTTTTTGAAGAACAACAATATGGAAGTGTATGGCATTAAATAAAAAAAAGGAATAATAAGTTATAATTTATTCTTGTGGAGCTTGACCTAAGAAACCTCTCTACCCTCAATCTTTTTGCCACTTTGATCCACATATGACTTTTTTTTTTATTTGCAGAAGATGTTCAACTTTAAATAGATAAAAGCTGAAGTCAGTTTCCAACTGATGCTTGTTTTTTTGCAAGCTAGGAACTGCGAACACTGAAGCTGACTTGTATAAATATGTACAACTTGAGAATTCTTTAACATTTTATAAAAACACTGGATGTTTCAAAATGTGCGTAAAGAGCAGTAATTTACACTCCATGCACTCTTTATGAGGCATACCTGTCCAATTGTAAGCAAATGCAAATTTAATAATCAGCATCAACTCGATGCATTGGAACAACGCTGCCGGGCCTGAAGAGTCCCAACTCCTGCTCATCATCAACAACATGATAGCATGGATCCATCCTGCCTTGTATTGAGTGACTCCAGAGAGCAACGAATGAGTGTACTTTAACTATCTGTGGGAGGGGCCGAGTCACCAGCTACAACACCAACTGACCGTTGAGAAGATAAAAACAATACAAGCTTTTCATTTGATTTTTCAGAATTCTTCAAAAGTTTAAAAATAGATTCTTATTCCATCATTGTCCTTTTTGTGAAAAGAAGTGTCTAAATTAAGGCTTGCTTAGTTTGAAAGGCTTAGCTGATCGGGTAGCAGTATGTGGACATGTCCAGTTTCTGTGTGTGAATGTGTTGATGCTGTGTTCCTGATTTCATGTGAACACTATGACCATGCTGTGTTGGCTTCGCGTAATGAAACTAAATGTGCTACAAAAATAGTTTGAGAGTTTTCTTTTTAAAGGTAACTTACTGCAGATGCCAAACTGCAGTAGCTTTCATTTTGCACGTGCACATCTTTGACCATAAATGCTTGACACATATTCAACATTTCAATGTTTTTTTTTTCTTTACAGTAAACTTTAAATCATTATAACTGCACACAGTTTGATATGCCACAGCCGTAGGCTAATTTCTATTCTAAATGCAGAGATTGAAACACATACAGTCTGCCATTTCAAGAGACAAATGCATTCATTTGCACTTCTTTAGGGAAAAAAATGATCTTGGTTTCAGTTTTAATTGATTGCATTTTAATTATCGCTTCCAGATTTTAAATTACCACACAGGTGAGGACAAAAGAAAATAAATGTGTGGAAAAAAAGGAAGCCAGGAGAGACAAAGAAACCATTTGTTTGTTTGCACTCTGCTGTTCAGCCTCTCAGTCTTGTGCAAATCCATCTTCCGGGAAGCAAATTAAAGCAAAGGCGGGATTTAAATAACTTTCATTAAATGCTGATAGGCTCCATTAGTTCCACCGATCACTTAACCAGATAAAGAGATGAGCAATTGGGAATTTTTTGAAGACTCCTACTGACAAACAGAGAAAAATGCAAGCTCTCTAGAACTTCCTCCAGATGCCAGTCATGCTGCATGACAGCACAGTCTAACTAGTATTTTCTGCCTGAGTAACAGGCGAGATTAAGCTGTCAAATGAATAATACTGCACTTTTGAGCCTACATTATACTGCTGCATGCGACCGCTGAGTCTTAAGTGGCCATAGATCAACATGTAGAAATTGCAAATGGCAGTGTGTTCAGGTAAAAGACTGTGACTGAGTTCCTCAAGGTGTGTACTCCTGGAAAATTGGGGAATAGCAGGCTGTCATACGGTGACACGTCAGCCTTTGTTAAAGAAATTACTTTGCTCTTCGCTCAGCTCTCTGATGCTCAGCCTCGTGGACAAATTGTCCATTTGGTGAGTGCGGTCTAAATGGAAGTGCGTCTCCGACTTGTTGCCATGCCGAGGCACAAAGAAACCGGGGCAGATAGGAATCCAATTATTCAAGGCAAATAATGGATGTCTCATTTAAGATGTGCGGCTGTTGCGACAGTAACGGCAGTGCCACAATTTTCCAGGAGCCAGTCTCTATCAAGTGCATCATCTTCTGCGGGTTAGTTCACCCCTAACTCATACACAGCCACATGCTACAAGCTGTCAAGCTACAGAGACCATTATAAATTGTTTTACTGCAAAAAAAAAAAAAAAAAGCACAGTATCAAAGATAGAAAATGTACTCACATGTAGCGTAGGTGTGGGTTCTGAGCAAACGCTCTGGGCTGGATCACCTTCAGCTTACAATTCATGATGGTTCTGAAAAAAGACGAAACCGATGAAACAATCCAGAAAACATTCATTCAGTTCTATAGATAAACAGTGTTTTAAAAAAGGAGATTTAAAGGAATGTCCACCACAGGAAACTCTTCTGGGTACTGGAGTGGGACTTGTTTCCAGAATTTCCTGCTCGCTCAAACTGGTTTGAAGCGAAATAATGGTCAAACCGATTCTCATTTCACCCAATGGAATTCCCTCATGGAAGCCTGGAATTCCCAGAATGGAAACCACTCTTCTGGGCCACAATTGTAATGACTTCTAATCTTGTAATCACAGATGTCTCTTTTCAGAGAAGTCACAGACATCATCAGTGAGCGCCTCATGCACGGCTCACGCACTGAGCTGATTATACCAAGCTGCTGCTGCCAATTACCTTCTGAAAATCGGATCACGGCTTTGTAGTCTTTTGCTGTCATTTGCTGTCGTACAAAAGTTCCAAGAGTCCTTGAGGGGGTTTTGGGTGCTTCCTGACAATAAGTTCCACTGAGGGAATTAGCTACAATCATTTCGTATTATTTAGCTTTTAGATTCAGCCAGACTGTGTTCTGAGATCAGAGTGAAGCTTTGTTTTCTTCCCTGCAGATACAACAACAGTGATTTCAGCTGCTAAAGACAATGACTGTTGCAGCACAGCAAATATGAGCTTTGGGATTTTTAATGTGAAACTTCGGGGGTGGGGGGGTGGACTCTCAAGACCAGATCACGCTAGTATGTCTGGAGGACTAACAGTAAAACAATGGATTTTATCTTGTGACCAAAAGCATTTTGAAGCACTGATACAACTTTCAAAGCCCAACAACTTTATGATCTTTTGTGTTTCTCTTGTTTCCGCTACAATTCTGATGCATCCTCTTGCAGACAAATAGATCCATTAACGTCTCTGGCTCGAAACTTTACGGCTGCAAAGCTACGATATTGCTTGCCGTTTTATTTTTTTACTACACTATGTTAGCTTGGGCTTGTAGACTGCTATAAGCTAGCAGTAGAGAGTATAAACAAAGGTTTAATGCCTTGCCACAACTATGGTGAATTTCTAATAAGCTACTGCAGAAAATATGTCTTAAAAATGGCACAGGCTTTTGTTTTTTTGAAATTGCATTATCATAATTTAAAGAATTCTGGGCTTTAACACCAGAACTTCAGCTCCAGTGTTGACACTCCACTGTTTATGCAACTAACCAATAACTGATGGATTCTGATGCTCAGAAATGCAGCTTTGAGCCAATATGTAACACTTCACAGTATTAAGGCGTTTACCCCATTGTCAATGTTTTTGCCTAAATAAAGAACATTTCCAAATATTATGATTTTTTTTTACGTGTTTCTATGGGACCTGTCTTTGCAGTGAAATCATGTACAACAGGGTCAGCAGAAGACTTACTAGTGGAACCCCCAGCAGTCACACAAGAAGGAGTCTTCTGTCTCACACGAGGCCGCACTATTCGAACCACTTGTGGCAGAGAAGTATACCTGATTACTGAGGGAAACCACCTGTTCCCACACCTGATCTCCATTAAGGGAGTGGTGACCGAATGAGTGACACAACAGGCACAAATCCACTTTTCTCTGCTTCAGAATTTGTTGGAATTACGTTTTCTGCGTAAACTGTTCAAGAGTTACGGTATAAGAGCATCTTATTTTGATGTCACCTACGTTCACACTACGGTCTTTCAGGTTGTAATGAACTGGAGCTGGGTGCAGTTTATCAAGTAATAAGAAGTTACTAATTTGAAAACAAAAATCCTTCAACTTTATAATCAAAATTAACTTTGTTTATTGATGTCTTTTTAGATTTTTTTTCTTTTTTTTTTGCTTTTTCAACTAAAAGTGTGTTTCATGTTCAGGCTATGTTATGTTTATTTTGATCTGTTTTACTTGGTCACACGTGGTTTTAGTTGTTTTTTTTATCATCACAGCAGTTTCTGTCAAATTTCTTTATTTTTACACACACACAAATATGGAGGCCAGCGGTCATGTAACCACGACTTTGGTCAATAACCAATTACATGTATGCATTTTTTTATGGTTAAATGTTACCAATTCATGGTTTCATTCTATTCAACCTGACTTTTTGACCTTCTGTATGTTCAGTACTTTTAACATACTTTTTAAATTTTAGCATTACCTCGTTAATCATTGTGCCATTTACAAGTTTGAATGAAGGAAAAAGCAGTCCTCGGTTCATTGCTTCTACACCACATGCTGTACCTGGGTATGCTAAGCGTGGAAATGACTAAAGCCTTGAGCTTCAAAATAAAGGTTATAACACAAAGGCAGAAAGCCGAGAAATAAAAGGAAGCAGGGTTAGGAAACTCTACACCTGATCTGAATTACAAAGATTTTAATAACCGCTAAAGAGCAAACTTAAGACCTCATAAATCCCAATGGCTGCTTGACAGTGTGTCGCAGGTAATTAGATGCTTTTTTACATGTAATTTTCAACCTAATATTTTGCTAATTGAATGTTTAATGATTGGTAGCCTACGGCCTAGACTGGGCGATTTCAGAGGGAAACGGTTTCCAACACCATCAATTAGCTTACACAAAAGAGGTGGTCAGAAATGGTGAGAGTTAATGAAGGAGTCAGAGTGATTTAGCTTTTCTTTGTTCTAGAACAGAAGATTGAAAGACACCACAAATTAGGTGTCTCTTTTTCATCTGCCATATTCTCCTGTTAGTATAACATGATTCACATTCATTTTACCTTTAATGTTGTGCACCATTAATACATCTTTTTTTTCCATTCAGCTGCAGTATTATTCAGAGAAGTAGACTAAATAATCTGTTGTTTGGCTACTGAGCAGTCTGCAATCACTGCAGAGTCACTTTATAGGCTAAACTGGAAGTGTGAGGCTTGTGTCACGATTAGTTTGAAACGCGATTTAAACTATAAAGCAGAAATACAAACACAGCAGGCAGGCATGAAGCACACAGTCTGCTCTGCCTCCATCACTTGATGATTTTCATTTTTAAAAGTAGCTGGAGGAATGTTTTTCAAAGCATTGTGGTTTACATCAAGGCTGCTAAATAAAAATAAATTTGAAGTTTTCTGCAAGTGCCACACATTTTAGGTTGAAAAATAGGTGATAAACCAATAAAAATGTTTTGTCTTTTTAAACATGATCATGAATTATTTAACATGCAATGTTGTTTGTACTTTTTAATAACTTTTTGAAACCTACATGAGACCACACACTTGATTTGCAGAAAAAACAACTTATGTTGTCAACTCACTTTTCAAATGATGCTGCAACATTTTTATTGAGATTTGAAAAGTAACTTTGTCAACTTACAAGCTGTATTTTTAAACCTGTGGCTGCCATTTCTCTGCAGATAATAACAGTAATAAATGTAAAGGAATGACGTTCAGAAAAAGCCTAAAGAGCTGTGAACACCTGCAGTCAAATACATTACAGACTTGCATTATGCATCCACTGAACTCTGTAACAGTGTATAGTTTAGGGACCTAACCAGACAGCTGTGGCCAATATTCTGTTGCTGCTAAAAATATAGTAAGAAAAGTAAAGAAACTGTTTTCTGCATTAAGACTGTAGCAACACAACGTTTCATGATTTATAGACCTTTTTGATTTGGAATTAGACTAATTTGGAACTTTTCCTTTTATATTGTTTATCCTATAAGAGACTCACATGTCAGACGTGTTTCAAACGTTCTCATCGTTGTTGCCATACTTGCAGCAAAAAAAAACATCCCTAAAGTTTTTAGGATTGCCCGCATCATCAAACTGACAGCTGATTCTGCCCAAAGAGGTAGTACCATTGAGAATATATGAAAACTGGACCGCGTCACTATGACATCACAAAAATCCAGCTTACTTCTATGGGTGACTAATACTAATACTCGGAAGTTTGTTGTATTTTTCTTTTCTTTTAATTTTTTATCACATTACATTCTTGAACATTGGGATGAGCAGGCCTAATTTTACTGAGACATCCGAATTGCTCAGTTTATAAAATAATTTGCAAAAATATTATAAAAAATAGCAGAACAAGAAGGGCTATTTTGACAAACACAATGACTATAAACAGCTGTTTATTTCTCAAAAGAATTCTATGGGATTTTGGCTTCTTAATAGTAGGTTTGTTGTTATTTATTTTTAGGTTTTTCTAACGTGAGGTGATCTAACATGAGTTAAACTTTAAAATATTGTCAGGGTTGTTTATTATGAGAATAAGTTTAAACATGTATTCTTATCTTATATCAGGCTGCTGTTCAGGGACACAGATCTTAAAGTATACTCTACTGGATCATGATCTTATTTGACACAAGATGCATTTTATTTCAAAATGAACTTGTGTGTGCTGCTGTCAAACGTAATTTAATGGAAATAACATTGTTATACTTCAAATACTGTAAATATTTATAAGCTAGAATTGATAAATGAATGGCTTAATGGCCACCAAAATGTAAATACGTCATATTTTTCTAAATGGAGAAGTAGGACTCGGCTCTCACTGGGTTTTGGTCTAACAAACTGGTCCAAATGGCTCTCGTCACATTAAAGGTTGCAGTGCCCTGCCTTTTACAGACAATGGGGGAATCCCAAACAGAGATGAAATGTGAGGCAATTCTGTGAGAGTTTGGCTTCTACGAACCAAAACTGAGACGAAAATGAGAAAACAAAAAGTGATCTTTGGGCAAACTCAACATTGACCTAAAGCAGTGAATGCAATGTGTGCAGTCCACGTCCAGCAGAACCGCTGGACGGTTTGAAGCTGATAGGAGGAATCTCTGCAGAAGGTAACAATGCAGACAGTTGCTGCAGCAACACATTTGCTGCACTGAGATAACAGTAATCTGTTTCCCTGTTAGCATTCAAACTCTTTGGGAATTTCAGAAGCGAATTTAGGGGGGAAAAAAAACATAAAATCAATGAAACTCATGTTAGGTTAGTAGGTTGTTCTTCAGGAAACAAAATAACAAAGAGGAAACCAGATTCCTTTTCTGTTTCAGTTATTGTATGTTTCACGGTTAATTTTTTTAGAAGGAAATTGGATGTGTTCTGACTCCACATGTCAAAGGATGTGATGCTAAAGTCATATTTTAGAGCTCCACAGCTGCATCTGTGTGGACAGGAGTCACAGCTAAACAGAAGAAGTGTGCAGGCAGCAGCTGGTGTGTTTGTTCTGAAAAGAAAAAAAAAAAACTAAGACAGGGGGAAAAAAGCGAAAAACACACAAAGCCACACCTTTAATTAGATTTGGCCCTCTGCTTTTTTGTATTATTTGATCAGCAGCTTCACTAAGCCTGGAGGATGATCTACCTGCATGCGACAGGCGAGAATTAAAAGCTTGTTCAAGCATCAGCTTGTGTTAGGATCAGAAACCTTCCTCACTTTTCTCCGTGCACAATCTGCCTAACATTTCATATTGCCACGAAGCACAAAAAAAAAAAAAAAAAAAGGACATAAAATCCACCCATTGTGGCTTGTGTGTTGAGCCGAACTGCTGCTGTCATCTGTGTCTCTGAAGTAAATACGGGGGGGAACTCTGATAGAAAACAGAGATTATCAGAAGTTCAGGTTTCTCTGCCCTTTTCCAGATCTATTCTGCAGGAATGACAAGCCGTGTGTAGTCTACCCCCCTCCCACACGTTCACACAAAAACTCCCTGGACACCTGCTGCAGGAGACAACATAAGAGAATCAACTCTCACAGCCTCTGTAGTCCAGTGTAGAGCTCCATATCGACGTCCCTCAGAGTCTCCAATCCCGTCCAGTTCTCTATGTGTCTGTAAGCAGGCAGAAAGAGGAGAGTAAATGAGACATCCCTGTTCATCGGAGGAGAAAGCAAAACCAGCAGACATGATAGGAGTAAAACTCCTTTTCCAACTTCCAAGTTGCAAATTAACTGGCTGTGTGTAGTCAAAAGTTTCAGAATCCATATTCATTTAAACTGCAATTACTGGAACAGCTCTGACAGAGCGCTCTTTGCTGCCCTCTGATAGATTTAATTGCCAAGTAGCAGCTTCTGAGGCTTAATCTACGGAAGAGGGAAGTGTCAGAGGGACAGAGCAAATAAACACAGCAGATGACTTCACTTGTGTTATTTCTGTCCAACTCTAAGAGACAAATGAGGAAGACTGTCTCTGTGAAGGTTTTGTGGAAAAGATCATTTGACAATAGCCAAAATGAGCCATTCAAAGGGTAAATTATAGCTAATATTAATTTGTTTTCTTGAGAAAAGAAAATATGATTCACTCTTTAGAGTTAATGTCAAACTCAGAATCAGTTCATCCAAGACTCAGTTTAGTTGTACAATTTGAGTTCAATGTCAGTTTTCAGAGTTTTTTTGGGAAACCATAAGGATTCACCAAACATTTAGCACCAAACAATAAAGACGTACAATTCAAGACTGAATGATTAGTGAACAGCTTAATTTTTTATAATGGAAGCACGAATATGATCATCATGCAATGGGTTTTGGCAAACCTTGTGCTTCTGTGCATCTTTTGGGCCATTTGCATTTGTCTGACAATTATGAAGCATCATTTGAGGCTTCTTTTACGGCAGGCCTGTGCTTTGGGACGCATCACCTGCATTCTGTGCTTGTGGACAAACAGATCTGGCTCTGCAGAAACCTCAGTAAGCACTCCCGATACTGCGGGAGTTGCCAGTTTTTTTTTTTTCTCAAAATTGGCGAATGAGAGGGGGTTAGAAATTACAAATTGTGACAAATACTGGTTAAGGATATTTTCAAATGAGTTTTTCTGCTTCATTTCTGTCATGAGCATGGAACATTTTGATAGAAACGTGAACTGAGACAAGAAAAGTTAAACTCCAAATGACAAAAAAACACCAAAAAAAATGCTTCAGGAGCACCCATTGTGGCATAATTTTGTATTTCCACAGTGGTGGGTTAAATATCCTAATTTAAAGAAATATAAAAATGTTTTTGACATTTGTTCTCTCATTTAGTTATTTATCCAATCTAGGTTCTTTACAGGCTTCCAAAATAATAAATTCTGTTTTTTTTCGCAAAGAAAATTTGCAGTTTATTAAATGTATATAGACTTTAGTGACATCTAGTGGCACAAACTAAAAGCTGCAAGAATATATATGTTACTTTTTTTTTTAAATAGTTAAAGTGATTTTCTTTTAACAAAGAGAAAAAAATAACTGTAATTTACTGTCATTTCTGATGTAAATATATCCCTAAAAATATTTTTATTTCTTTTACTTTTTTGTTACAAGTAACAAAAACAAGGCGCAAAACCAGCTGAAACAATCATGTGCATAGAAATATATTATGAGATGGTAAATCCCTTTTTTTAGGTTTAAAGAACTTAAATCATTTAATTCAACATAGTTTTTTTTACTATGATTTTGTGGGGTGATGTATACATACACACACACACACATATAAATATGAAATAAAAGTATGGATGATTAACCTTAAACTTATCGGCATTGGTATGAAACCGTGTTTCCAAACCGGGGGTTCAAACCCGTCATAACAGCACTGATAAATGTTGTTCAAGAATCAGAATGCAGTTTTCTTTCACACTAGAATTGGTTGGTGCTTTTTCTTGGAAAACATTAAGAAAAGCATAAAAGATGCTGATTCACAAGAGTACGTGCTGTTTAGGCAGAAGTCTGGCTAAAAGGAAAATGACAGCAGGAATCAGGATTTCCTAGAAACCAGGGAGCAGTTCTAATAACAAAACATTATGTGACATACAATATAACCAATGCAATAAAGTTCTTTTCACAATCTGACAAATTCTAACAACTCAGTCTTCTTTTGATTTCTGTGCTCAGTTCATTTTTAATGCAATTTCAATAAAAGATAGTGTCACTACAAGTCACAAAAATTTACATGAAACACACAAACATGGTGTCAAAGGGACTCATAGAAAATAAAGGTTCATGCTGGTTTGGAGACGCCCATTAGGATTGTAACTCATTTTTAAAATCATTTTCTGTCTTGATTTTTTCTTTTTTTTTATTCCAGCAACAATAAAAAAGAACCCATAGCTTATGAGGAAATTAAATCAAAGATTGGAAAGCTCTTCACATGTTGCCGATAGTTTGTGGCCAACAATTACAGCCTCTTTAGAAGGTTTGTAGTGTTTCACTGTGCAGATCTGATTTCCAGGTACAAAAAAAAGGAACAAAAGAAAAAGTTATTCATATGTGCAAACCCAGTAGAATTGCTGTGCTCCCTCCACTCCTCATCAGCCTCACAAATCTCATCTAGTCTGAGCTGCTTTAATTCCTGCGCTGCACTCTGCCTCCCCGCCAATTTGTCGCTCACGTTTGAGCCTTGCATTTTCACGTCTTGTTGCCTCTCTTTGTTCTCCCTCTGTATTTGAACGTTGTTTGACTTCTATTTACTGATCTGGCTTGCACGTTTTTAACACCCTTTTGGATCGATTTTGTCGAATTTGCCAACAACGTTTGCCCTCAAGAGCGTAGATGGCACCTATGGCCCACATTCCTGATTGTTTTCCAACAGTCATGTTCTAATTGGCCGGACACACCTGATCCAGGCAATCAGCAGTGAGGAGGTCAAGATATCTAGAAAATATAGTCCACCTCAATCAGGACAGTGTTTGATTGTTTCACCTCCCACATTCCCCAACGATAGTATTCTGGGAGGACTCGGCTGCAGATCTCTCTTCTCTATCTGTCATTGTGCCTCAGAGTCCCCTGCCTGCAGTAGCTCCTCACCTGCCCATTTCCCAACAACAGAAACACAGTGAGACTTTTTCAGAGCTCCGCATCCCCGATCATTCATTATTCTCCTCCAATTATTATTATTTTTGTCTCTTCCAGTGCTCAACTCTGAGCCACACAGCTTTTGATTTCTTTCGCCTCGTCCACTGAGCTGAGCTTTCCTAATCGACTCTAAAACTACTCCTGAGTCTCTGCCTTTGTTGGACAGTCCGTCTATAATCTCCTTAAAGACACACTCAGAGCATCTTTTGATTTTTTGTTAAAGCGTTCCCAGTGGTCTTTCAATTATAATGATGCAGTTTTTAGTCAAAATAATTTAAAAAAAAAAGTATTTTGTAGTAGTATAGTATAAAAACTAAGTATATTGTTGCATTATCATTGCAACAAAGATAGCAAGCAATGTTCACTGTAATAGCAATAACAGCAATATTCATCAGAGCTATCCAGCTGTACAGTTTTTTTTAAAGGCATGTTGTTGTCTTCACACTGATTTGATTAAATAAATAATCAGAAATTGAATGATGAACTTAATTTTCTTTATAGATACCCTCAAACATTAGAAAAATGCCACAAGAACATGTTAAAAGCACCAAAAACACTATTTCTTCAGAGTGGGTCTTTAAGACTTGCATGAGAGTTTGTGAGGTTCCTAAATAAATTATATATTTTTATATTTCATTTGGAGTTTAATCTTCATTTGTGTTAAATGTGTGGAATTCTAAAATAAAATATGCTATTGGTTAAACAGTGTCACATAGTCACATGTGAGTTGTGACAGCCAAGTATAATGCGACTCTAAGATGAAACCAGAGGAATGGCTAATGTTAATGTGTTTTCTTAAATTTAAAATAAAAACTTACAGTTTAAGTAGCATGTACTGAATAATAAAAATGTAAATGTCAGTCAACAAAAAAAAACAAAGCCAGACATCTGATGTTACATAAGAGTGCCCAGAGAGCAGACAGTCACATGGAAAAGGTGCTAATAGCTGACCGTTGATGGCAAATGTAATAAAATGGTGTGGCAGCTGTAAGTGCCTCACACCAACAGTCACCCCGCTGCTGCTGAGATCAGCGCTGCACTGGGGGCAGCTGTTTCTGGGGACAGGGGGCTGAGTCATTAATGAGACCTGCAAGCTAAGAGGTTTGATACCCCCAGAGGCTTGAGGCCGGCCAGACTCACAGGAAGGGGAGTCCACACTGCGGGCAGTCAGCTCTGAGCTCAGGATTTTCCCACTCTGGTCATGAAACTGCATTCTTTTATTCAGAACATGATCTGTGTGTCTGCAGCGAGCAACATAGTTATCTAGCAAATATAAATAGGATTTATAATTGTATCAACATTTGTTGATCGCTTACTTTAACTTTTGTCTTTTTCTTATTGTTTTCTCCATCTCACTATTTTTCTATATTTTTGACTCTCTATATTATGACATTTGACAAAAGTACAATGATCCTATTTATTCATATCAAAATGAGTAGAAACATTTTTAAAATTTTAACAAAAAATAAACAACTGTCCTTTACTGGGTCGGTTACATTGCTTTGTTACTACGATTTTAAAGTTAGGTTCGTTCTTAATAATTAAAATCAAAATTTGACAGGTTTTTTTTTCTTCTGTAAAATTACTAATTTTGTTTGTAGTAAACAGCATGTGCTGTCACATGACCTGTTTGTCCTTGGCCTGGATCCAGATCACCGGTTCCCTGATGAACTGGCCTGCTTCCAGGTGCTTCGTTTAAGCAACATTTTAATTTTGGAAAACATTTATATGATGTAAGGCAAACAAGAGATGGTTACACTTCAAGTTACATTACCTTGTAACGTTTTAAAATGATGGAGATATGTCACAGTAAAGGACATAATTGGTAGGTTTATTTTGACCTCCTCTTTGCAGTGATGGTAGATGCAGTAAAGCTGCAGGGACTCATATTTGCAGAATTTCAAGGTCTTCTGACATGAAATGTCAAAAAAAAAGTTTAAAATTTGGGATTTTTGGCTCCATAAGTCTTCAGATGGCCAATGAAAATTTGGGGTTGAGGTCAGACACAACCATAGAGAGAAGTTCACGACCATCATTGCTCCTGGGAGTAGTTCCTCCAAAGCTGTGAGGTCTGTTTGGACAAGTCACCAGTTTGTCACTGCTGCAAAGCCTCTCATTGGGATTCATCCATCAGTGCAAACAGGACTTTTTCAATCGCTGTGTTATGTCCCATCTATGTTTTGGGCTTTTTGATGAGGAGTGGTCTTACTGAGAAATAATGATGCTTCAGTTTCATGTTCTTGCATCGTGACTGAACTTGTCTTAAACTCTTCCAACTTGTTATCATTCACATTTTTAAGCAGAAAAAAATGTTATTTACAGAATGTTATTAAAGTTGATCTTGCTATAATTTGCTAAAATAAAACAGTTGTGAAGATTTCTGAGAATTAAGTCATGGAAAAAAATTAAATACATTTAATAAGAAGTTTATTTTTTTGAATCTCCGTTTATCACAAGCTTCCACTCTGGCAGATGTAGCTTACACTTGATTTAATGTAAACACATGCAATTATGTTTGGCTTAAAGTGCTAAAACTGTGAGAAAAGCTGTAGAATTGTGTAATTAATGCTAACATGGGCTGAAGTGTTAAAGACACTCATTCCTTTATGGGAGTTTGCAACATTCCTTTTAGATGAAAACTTTTGCAAAGCAAATGAGATTCAGTTAAGCCAATTTCATCTGCTGTTTTGCTGTTTTGTTTGCTCTGCTGGCTATGCTTGATTCATGTCACATGGGTAGGTTGCTGATAATCCACAGCTGTTTCTGTCATTACTTCCTCGGTCTACATGACGTGGTTTCAGTTCATTTAACCATTTTTTGGTTTCTTATATCTAGCTTCAGTTTGCTGTGTTAAAGGTAAAAATGGAGTTTGAGTCCCATCAGTTTACAGACGTGAGTGAGTATAAAATGTGTCCTCTGCCATCACCCAGGGGAGCAGCGAGCCTTTGTGGAAGACTCCCAATCCAACCCTTTCGTGGTGAGGCAGGCAGGCATTGGGTCTCATTCTAAAGGTCTGGTCTGATTTAACCGAGGGCTTGAACTTGCAACTTGCACTCTCAGAGATGAGACTTTACCATTTGGCCACTTTTTTTCTTGGGATTAAAGCTAGTTCTTAATCTTTTTGATTGACGTTTTCATTTTCCAACAGACAATCCTTTTTTTCTGTGTGAACACCAAGTGCAACACTTTCATTGCTGTTGTCTTAGAATCATCCAAAATCTAGCAAGCAGGAGTAAACAGGTTTCTGTGAGATTTAGCTTTCGCTTTTGTTCAATTTAAAATTCAATATTCAAAAATATTGATTAGAGAACGCTGGTATTTCAAGAAAAATGCTTACTCCTTTGTATAGCCCCACATTGTTCGTCTCCCATCAACAAAACAAACCACAGAAAGTAGCATCCTTCCCTGCAGACTAGATCTGTCCAGAACCCCCAGAACAGCAGCTGCATGTGGATTAGACTTCTGTGAAAAGAAAGAAATGACTAACAAAGATGCTCTAAAGATGCGCAGCACTCAATCTCTGTCCTGTTATCCCCCAATCCTCTGAGGAAGCTCTCAGAAAATGATCCTAAAATCAAATCAACGTAATTTGAAAAGTAAATTGGGAAGCTAATGTGTTACATTTCAGCCGCTCAAGTCAACACTCTCTTCCTGACTCACAAAGAGTGAGACACAACAATGATTAAATTGTTTGTCGAAATGAATTTTCCACAGAAGCTGAATGGGAATCAGAATAAAAAGTCATCTTGATTTAGAACAGAATGATCAGAAATGCTCTTCCTGTTGTTTTAAGTGCATTTTTCATTTCAGGATTACATGCTAAGAATTAATCATCTGTTTCATAAACAACACACACACACACACAAAAATAAATTATAATGTCAGAACAAACTGTTCAAGCAAATAAACTAGCTTTCTCTCTAATATAAAAACCTTTGAAATGAGATCCAGCTTCCATCTGCTTCAGAAAATGGCTTCCAACAAAGTACAATCTGAACTCAGTGGCGGGGTGGTTCAGCGCTCAAGGAGAACACCCTGGAACCAAACAGTAACAGATTCCATCTCAGCAACAGCCATCTGTTGTGCTGAAGTGGCCCTCGGCTACACACTGAACCCCTACCTGTTATCTTGTACTGAGCCTCTGACAAAATGAGCGCCAGGAAAAAAAAAAAAAAAAAAAAAAAAAAACAACCAAGAAAATAGCTAGCTCTCATTTTGTAGCAGGTAAACAAATAAAAATGTACACAAAAGTAGCCAAACTGGAACAAAATAAATAATATTAACTAAAACAATACACATTTGGTTGGATATCAAGCAAAAATGTGTCTGCTCTAACAATTTTGATGAAAAACCCAACAGTTACTGGACTTGATGGTTCAAATTTCAATAAGAGTGTGTTTTTATGAGATACTGCTCCATTCTTTTTTCTGTCAGTTGGGTAACTGCTTTAAGATAAGAGCTCATACTTTCTATAGCTTTCTCCACTCTTACTAAACAGAATGTGAGCATTCAGTTAAAAATAGAGACAGCTCTGGTCACGTGATTCTGTGATTCCACACGGCGGTTCATCCTGTTCAAATTCAGGGTTTGAATTTCAATGTTTGAAATGCTGCATGTGTGAGTCCCCTGCTTGTTACAAATGGTAAATAAATGGTAAATGACCTATACTACTTGTATAGCGCTTTTCTACCTTCCTTAAAGGCCCAAGGCACCAACCACACCGAGAAAACACTTGAAATATAATTTGATACGAGTGAAACTCTACAATGTACATTTTTTATATAAGCAGAGTTCATTTTAGACTTCAAAGATGTGCTGACACATTTTTTTTCTTTAAAAGAAATGTACAATTGAGTTGTCCTGATCACCAAATGTGTGTACTTCTGCTTTAGCGAGTCTATAAGTTGCCCTGGTGTGATGTCGTATTGCTACATTCACACTGGCCTCTGCCTCACACGTCGCTTCGCAAGGTTCAAAGTCAGTTTTTGGGCTCTATGTACAATTGAACATTGAACAAGTGTTGAAAGTCAAACCAGTTGATCTTTGACCAATCAGGAACTCGGATTTGGTAGTGACTTGTGGGCAGTGTCCTTTTTAATTCTTGGAAGAGTCAACAGTTTGAAAATTGATCATGGAGGAGAAATTAGTCATTTTGTTTTGTGCCTGGCTGGAATTATATGACATCAAGTCTTTCATGTATTGAAATAGGACTGTGAAAGAAAAATCCCGGAACAAAATTTTCTGAGTCTTTACGCTAGTATCAGGTAGAAACATAGACTGTATGCCCTCCTCCCTTGTGTTTCAAATAGTTATAGTTTATTTATATGGCATCTTAAAATGACCTTGGTCATTTTAAAATGACCTTGGTCATTTTAAAAGTTCAAATGTTAAAACAATTAAAGATAAAAAAATATAAAAAGCTGATATAAGAAACACCAGATAAAAACAGAGGTGAACAATAAAACAGTAAAAACACACCAGCAGAGCGGAGTCTCATGCCTGGCGATAAAAATGGGTTTTAAGAAGTTTTTAAAAAATGGGCAGAGAAAATGCTTGCCGAATGCTCAGTGGTAACGCACTCCAGAGCTTTGGTGCACAGACTGACAATGCATGTTCCCTTCTGAGCTTCCTTTTAGACCTCAGTACCTCCAGAAGAAGCTGATCAGCAGACCTGAGGCATCCTATCAGCAAATAGGTAATACTTGCGAGCTCCAAGAAATCAAAATCCCATAGACTTCTATAGAGAAATAAACAGCTATTACTCAGTCATTCTATTTGTCAGAATAACCATTCTGGCTCTGGTAAGATTTTTTAACATCTTCTTGCTAATCCTAATTTTTTTCATGATATTTTTTTCTTTACCACAAGTTATTCAAGTTATAAACTGACCAATCAGATGTCTCAGTAAAATCATGTAGTGTTTGCTGGCCCCCACCTGGAACTCTTTATTAACAGATTCTCCCGAGCCGCTTTCAGTGACAGTGGTGTGGACTTTGAACAGGCTTAGTCATGATTGGCAAAGTAGTTGCCATGGAAACGTGACTCAGACAGACTCGGATCAATCACTGTCAAATGGAGGCGCCTGTATCGGGGAAAAATGGCGACTGAATTGGCTTCATTTTGCTTGAGCGGGGGATGTCATACCCGCTTCGTCTATTTCTTTTCACAGTCTATGGGTAGCAAAAGTCCAGTGTGAACACCATTTGCTAAAAGTGAAATTAAAAACCTGCGTTCAGCATGTTCTTGAACGTACATCACAAGCTAGGTGTAAACGTAGCGTAATAGATGACATAATGACCCTATTGTTTTTTAAATCATTTCCAAACACATCAACAAATGTGCATACTTTTGAAAGTTTACAAGACAAGTTTCCCTGTTAAGATACACTAATAGTTAGAATGACCCCAAAAAATTGTTGCGCTGTTGTCAACATTTTTACACTAAAATAGTTATTTTATTTTGAAATCAGTTACAACCACTCATCACACGCATCATCTGTCCAATATGCAACTCCTATTGTGGGAATTGTATTTAGCCGACATGATTTTAGCACAATGGGTTAAATTTAGAAAAAACAAATCTAGTTTTCTTTTTACACACGTGTTTGATGAAGTGAAAATTAAATTTAAAAAAAATCCATAGTTCAGTTAGACACATCAGTCCAGTATAACTTTTAAGAAGTACTAGAAGATGAAAATGATTCGATTTTTTTAAAAACTGATGATCCACAGTGGATTCCACAACACAATTTGCTTTCCATTCAGTTTAATAAATTGCCAGAGGCAGTTTAGTTTTAGAAAAACCAACACAATTTTCGAGAAGGATCAGGTCCATTTGACCATATTGACATAAAACAGTTTAAATTCAGTTCTCCCAGAGTTAGGAGTAAATGTTTCTGATAAAGCTTTGATGTCACTTAAACCTTCTGGTAAGCGTGTCAGGGAGCAACTTTTCTCCTGAGTGACATGCAGATTTGATCATTATCAGCATGTACATGCTCAAAGAATAGAAAGGACAAGTAGAACCGGTCCAATCATTGAGCCTGATGAACTCCAAAGACCTTAAATACATTTTTAAAAAAGTGTAAATATTTAAATCACAATGCACAACTGAAAAAACAATCCATCCATGACTTGTTAAAGAAATAATACAGAAAAATATTTTTTACCAATTAGACTTGGACAATGGTCACAATTTAGTCACGTTATATTTTTTTTAATCAAAAAACTAAAACAAGAGGACACATTACACGGAAAATGATCAGTAAGGAGTTATCGTCTGCAGCCATTTGGTCTCTTACAAAATGCATCAAAGGAATGATGAAATCAGAATATCAATAAGAGAATGCTCCTGAAGCAAACAACCATCAGAGTTCTACATTCTGTCATGCAACAGACAGCAAGTTACATTTTTAATAACTCAGTCACTATGAACAAGTCTCCTGTGTTGGGTCTGAACCAGATTCTTTGGTGAACATTTACTGCTGTGTTCCCTGCATGTCCGCATCACAGCCCGCAGTTTGCTGTGAAGCACGGCAACATTTGTGGGGATTTTCTGAGATTTTGAGGGTGTCCAGTGCACAAGCCTACCAAAAAAAAAAAAGAAACAGGACAACACTGCTTTGGTTCCAAATAGGTACTTTTAAAAATATCCTGGTGCCTAAATGTTGCTTAAACCAGAGGTTCAAAAATGAAAAAACAGCGTGAGTTCCAGGGCCATGGTGAACATTTGAATGTGCCTAACACGTTTTATTTCTTTCTCTCTGGCAATCTGCGCTGCAATGCTGCATCTCTGTTTTCACACATGCTGAAGTAAACACGTATTTCATCGCCACAACGTTTGACGGCATTGTATTTCTTGGGAATAGAATCTTTTGCTGGGAAGAACAGCCAAGCTTTGACTCCCTTTGCTTTCAGCATTTTGACTGAAGCTCCGCCCACCCTCACGGCCTCGCCCATTCTTACATAAGATTGTTGGAAAAGTAAAACGGTAGGCTAAAACTGTACAGTAAAAGTGAATAGAATGCAAGTTATAGAAATGTTCATAGTTGGCATCGTTACCAACTTGGCACAGTTGTGGTACCTTTCCTCAAGCACGACATAATTGCAGTCAAGGGATAAGCCTTTGCTGTTTAAGACATCTCAGAACAGGCAAAAACGTAACAGTTTACCTTACATTAGTGCAGCTTTAAACATTCTTTTGTTCATTTGGAATTGCCTGAGATTTTTTGTGTGCACGTTCAACAGCTTGCACATCCTGTCATAGGAAAAGGTTTTAATGAGCCTCATTTTGAGATTTGTCAGTCACTGTCATTATCAGCTAAAGGCATTAGAAACACGTCATGTACCGCAGAAAAGAGAAAAGTCAAGGCGGTTGCATGGAGATGTGTACAATGATCCGACTGAGCGCAACTGAGTTTGATGCTCTGCCATGACTAAAGCATTCCTTCACCTATAATGTGTGCCGTATAAAAACAAGATAGATGAAAGTCCTGGGAGCACAAACAGCAAACAGCTTCTGTGTTTTGGTGATCGCCTCTCATTCTGCCCATTGTTTCCAATGCTGCTGTCTGTCTGTGATTTATGACTTTATTCGGATGTCTACAATGCTGGAGTCACAGCCCTAATGGGAAAATGTTTAATAAAATAGAACGTCTCTGGTGTGTTCTTGGGATATTGATCTCCATCCCACCTCCCTCTCGTTTTCATAAAGGCAAAGCTCTGCTCCTGCACAGCCCAAACAGAGTGGGGACAAGCAGTGTTGGAGCAGCACTCCTTCAGATTAAAACACAAGCCCAGCATCAATCAGATAACCTCTTTTGTTCATCTGTTGTTTAAGGTTGCTTGCAAGCTTCACTCTAAAGATGTGAAACAGGAAAAAAGGAGATGGGGGAAAGGACAAAAAAACTAATGTATTTCCCTCCTTAACATTCACCAAAAGAAGTGGAGAAATGAGCCGTCCTCCAATATGATCATGGGGCATTAGGCTTTCAAAGCTTGTAAATCGGAATCAAGTATTACAATCTTTTTGGTTTCGCTCACTAAGACAAGCCCATGCCTGTTATGTCTATGCAAATGTAATCACATGCCCAGGCAGACAGATGCACCGGCTTCCTTCCTAATGTACCAGTCTATGAAATTATATCCACCTTCCATCTGTTGGTCAGAGTCGAAATCATAAAATGGCCTCCAACAGCATTATCAATATACAAAGCCAACTCGAGCATTCAATGGACTTATTTTGCAACCTTGATGCAGCCAAACGTGCTTGTTGCTTCTCGATAACAGTACAGGAGGGGTTGCTGCAGTTAGTGAAGGCCCTGGGCCAAGCTTTAGGAATTTTAAATGAATACAAGAACACATTGATGAATAAGTAAATGAAAAAAGGCACCACCATGATGAAATAAAGTAGCAAAGACTTGGTCCACTGCTCCATGGGTGACTAGAGGGTTCTCATGTACGATTCCAGTCTTCTGCCATGTTTTCAGAATTGATGCTGGTCATAATCTGGGATCAGTACATTACTCTAGTCAGTTACCTTTTGCTAGATGCTGTCTCTGAATGATAATTTTAGATCACAGCTTTATATATAGATTTTTGAGAAGCATGCAGACCGTTCAAGACAGGCCTTGTTACTCGGGATGGGTTCTACAACTAAACTGGTACCGGCACCAATATATACGGAACCACTGTTAACGTATAAAAATGTGGTTTTCTTTGCTTTATATCACAGGCTTCAATAACTTTTATTTTGATCTGTTTGGCTATACAATCCAATCCAATTATTTCACCTCTCCAGCCAGTGTGGGCGGGATCAAATAAGAATGGGCGAGACCATGAGGGTGGGCGGGGCTTCAGTCAAAAACTGAAAGCAAGGGGAGTGAAAGTTTGGTTGCACTTCACAGTAAAAGATTAAAATTCAGTAACCTGATGGATGAGAGTGGCATGTACAATGTTCCGAAGACGGACCTACATTGTGGTGATTAAATCTGTGTTTACTTAAGCGTATGTAAAAAAATGAGATGCAGCACTGCTGTGCAGATTGTCAGAAAGAAGGAAATAAGGCATCGTAGCCACATTCAAGCGCTCACCTTCACCCTGTCGTGCTGCTTTATCACACTTGAAAGTTTTGGTGTGTTTTTGTTTTTGTTTAGCATGGATTTGAGCTGGCACTGGAATTGTGTCTGAAGTACCAGTTCCACACTAAGGCACAAGATGGAATCTTATTACCTTATTTTTTATTTCAAGGCAAACCACAGCCTTATCCTGCTAGCCAAACTAGTACATCTACACAGGTCTAGGTACCTGCAGAAGAACACCAACGTTTCATAAAGTCAAAAACCAAATATATCCAAAGGTTTTAAGATGGAGAGCCCTCCATGCTGACAAAACACCTTCCTCTGTTAAAATGTCGCATTTGCACCACAGGTAAATACAGTAACCCATTTCAGGGCCCACTTTGGCACTATGTTACTGAATGGAAATCACTTTTATTTCCAATACTGCACCTTGACTCAACAAACTCCAGGATTCCCTTTCTCTCCATTCCTCAGTGATTGATGTAGGTATTTGTTGCGCCTTCTCCTTACATTCAATCTGTAAACCCATTTTGGACATTGCTATCTCATTACTGTCAGCATTTTGTTTTAATTCCACTAGATGCATCTAAAATAGATCTTTATTGCAGTAACAACAATTCATCAGCTGCAAAAACTCACAGATCGATAATCTGTCAAAATGCTACAAATGAGTAAACTGCAGCATTTAGCTTGGAAATACCTGCTAGAATTTGCATTTATAATCATAAGTTGCACAAATAATTGAAACTCTTGCTTACTTTATAAACATATTTTATTCAGTTGGTTGACTATAACAAAAACATTTTGGAATCACTCTTTTCATCTAACTGCGCAGCCTTATGTCAGTGGAGTTAGTTTACGTTTCCTGGATCTATATATTTGAAAATGATAAGATAACGTGCTTTAATTTGCATTGTGGACAATCTTCCTATTTCTATTAATTTAAAAAATATGAAAGAAACCAATTTATGAAAGAGTTGCCATGTAGGTTTGAATGTGAGTGTATGTGGTTGTGTGGTCCAGTGACAGACTGGCGATCTGTTCAGGATGGACTTCCCCTTTGTGCAACAGTTGCTGGGATAGGCTCCAGCAACATTATGACCCATAAAATGAAAAAGCAAGTTTAGAAAATGGATGAATGTAAGAAAGCTCATTCACATCAAATAAATGGCGTATACTTGTACAGCGCTTTTCTACCTTCCTTGAAGAACCAAAGGGCTTTACAGTCAGTCCCATTCACCCATTCACACGCTGATGGTGGCTCCGCTGCCGAACACTGTCGCCAACCTTCCATTAAGAGTAAAGTACGGCAGCAAAAAATAAGGATACAGCTTTAGAAAGGAGTCAAAATTTAGGAAACTGCAGATGCATGAAAAAACGATTTCCCCTGTGGAGAAACCATTGATTCAGTACGATGGATTTCCAAAAACAGAAGCTGAAAATCCATGGAAAAATACAGCTGGAGGGAGGAAGAGAAGATGGGAAAGAGACAGAAAAGTCCATCAAAAAGACCTCAGAGTTAAAAAAAAAAAAAAATTGAAGGAAATTTTCATTGATTGCTTAAGTTATCAAAGAATTGCCAGGGAATGATCCTCTGGGGGAAGAATGACCTAAATTATGGAACGATCAGTCAAGCAGTTGCCTCCACTGAGCGCTGGCCTTCAGGGACCCGCTCATTATTTCTAAGTAAAAAGAAGTATTAAAGCTTTGCGGGAATATGCTTTATGTTGACCATGGTATTCAGTAAATTACAGCTACATATACAGTTTTTGTGACCTTTACTGCTCTGAATTGCATTTCTGTCAACAACAGTAAATACTTCTAGAATACTGATCTCTCTTTCTCATAAAGTATCATGAGATGTTTCTTTGTTTCTTAATTCAGGATGTAAATATTTGAGATCAGAACACTCCAATACTTTAAAAGTGTTCCCAGTGATCTTTGAATTAAGATTATATTGCTTTTTATCAAAATACAAAAAAAAAAAAAAAAACTTTTTAATACTCATTTATTTTCTTTATATATGTCCTCAATCATCAAAAGCATGCCACATGTTAAAAACAAATAACAAAGGATTTTTATTGGAGTGGGTCTTTGGGTTTATATGGTTTCTATTAAATCCATATAGAGAGTAGATGAAGGCTCCTTCTGACTCGTCTGTCTTAATGTTAGCGAATGTGAAAATGTATTTTGACATTATCTATCAATAATCTGCATTTGACGTGCTCTTTCCTGTCTTTGTAAAAGTACATTCAAATCTCCAAATGCTCGTAATTTATGTCAGAGTCTAAAAAATGGAATTACTTCCCTTCAGTTGTGGGAGCAGCTCTGCAGAGGGTGCATAAAACTGTCAGCCAGTTTACCGTTCAGATCACTTCTTCTGTGTATGTGCACTGTACTGCTCTGGAGTTCTGCCAGTGCCATCAGCTCAGGGTGTTCATCAGCTGCTAATATTCCCATCCAGGAGGCCTTTCCATGTCTGCCCTCAGAGTGTTCTATGTCACCAGTTTGCCAATTCAGTTCTGGGTGAAAACTGCATAGGCCTAAATGTGTCACTGTTCGCCACAGGCTTAGCCAATCCACAGCAGGGATTTGGCGAGCCTAAGCATCACGGGAGCACTGGTGTGTGCTCTGAATGGTATCAACGCTTCCCACTTGACTAGGTTGAATCTATTTCAGCTCAAATTGAAAATAACTATGAATAACGAGTCATTTTGCCGAATTTCACTGGAATCGGATCCTTTCCACATTCAGCTGGGAGTCGCTCTGGTACAAATTAGAAGGCATCATACGGGCACATCAGCTGCTGGGACTTTCAACACTGTACACCCCCATCTACTTGAGATAATAAGTCGGGTACATTAAAACTGTCAAGTCACAGTTATGATTTTTATATATAAATAAATATGTTATAATATTAAATGTTTTTCATTTGAAATCCAGCTCATTTCTGAAGAACTGTCACGCCTTTTACTACAGTATTTATAAAAAGTTAATATTTTACTGTTCTTAGTTTCTTTCTCTTGTTTGTTCAACTTATTGGAAGCAAACTTTAAATAACAAAAACACACTATTGTACAATAAAGATTTACAGTAGCTTTACTTTGGGCAATCCATGTTGATTTCTAGTCATAAGATTTTAACTTTGAGGTCTGTTTCCTGCAGCACTGCAGCTTGTTGCAACCTTTATTTGCTGTTCCAAGCACGTAATGTGCACAGAGTGTGTAAGCAGTAGATTAAGACAGCGTTGCGTTGTGAGCAGGGAGCTAGAAATGACCTTGTTTGAAAAATGATTACTTTTGGCATGCTGATCAGAAGGCCTGAAATTCAGAACCACCACAAACTTCAGGGAAAATGAATTGGCTTCATATTTCATCAGATATACGCCACGTATCCAATTGTCCATGGAGACAAGAGATCATTTTAAAGGCCAGCACTTGTCAGTGGTACTGAGCTTTTGTAAACTTGGTTATGACCTCTGAAATAAATAAATCAATCACATAGTTTGGGAAGTTTTCTTACCAATAAAAAAATGAATCACAATCATTAAGGTCATGCTACCAGGGGACATTTTAAAGCATTTTCCTGTTTTATCTTAGGTAAAGTTAATTTGGAAAAATAAGAAAAAATGTCAGGGTGTTTAAGGCTGTTGGTGCTCATTGAAATAAATGTCTTACTGTTTTTTTATAAATGGATGTTGAATGTGGGCTAAAGGTAAATAATCCAACATCATTAAACTTGTGTTTAGCTGCAGAGTGTGTTTTTTAAAGAATGATTGTGGTGTGTACATTTAGCAGCTCAGGCTTTTATCACTTCCAAAAGATGAAAATATAAGACATCTTTAGGAGTGTTTTAACTGGCAGGGACTTAGTTTAAATACATTTCAAAAAGTCTGCATGTGTTTTATGTGTAAGGAAAGAATCTTCTCCAATGAAACGGTTTTATATGAAGTGTAGTTTTGGTTGACTTTAAACCTTTAACACTGGAAATGTCAGCAGCAACAAAAAGCAGAAAACAGGTTTTTCATTTCAGCTTCACAATGATATGCAAATATTACCAAAAATATTGGCTCACTCATCCAAATGATCACAATAAGGTGTCCTAACCACTTGGCCGGCCACAGGTGTGTAAAATCAAGCCCTCGGGGATGCAGACTGTTTGCACAGACATTTGTGAATGAATGGGCCGGTCTCAGGAGCTCAGTGAATTCCAGCGTCATAGGATGCCACCTGTGCCACAAATCCAGTCGTGAAATGGCCTCGTTCCTAAATATTCCACAGTCAACTGTCAGCTCTATCATAACAAAATGGACGAGTTTGGGAACAACAGGAACTCAGCCATGAAGGGGAAGGCCACATAAACTGACAGAGATGGGTCAGCGGATTCTGAAGTGCATAGTGCAAAGAGGTTGCCAACTTTCTGTGCAGTCAATTGCTACAGAGCTCCAAACTTCATGTGACCTTCAGATTAGCCCAACTACAGTCCGCATAGAACTTTATGGAATTGGCTTCCATGGCCGAGCTGCTACATCCAAACCACGCATCATCAAGTGCAGTGCAAAGTGGTGTAAAGCACGACGCCTGGAGTTGCCTATCCCTGCCATAGACCAAACCACAGAACCCAATCTACTTGGGAGGTCTCAGTTCTTTTGCAATTTGACCTTTGGTGTTTTACTTTATTGTGAATACACAGGGAATTTCTGCACACTATAGACAGATGGTAAACCAAAAGACTAGATATCAAGTAAGATGTAAAAGACCAGTTCACAGATCAGCAAATCTGAGAAAGCAAAAAACAACCAGAAATCATCACTTATCTTCTCACGGTTTTATGAGGAGCTGCACGCTCTTGTTAATATAGGATACTTGGTAATACTGGGGCAATATTTTTTTTTTATTTTTTTTGCCAATCTTAGTCAGCTCCCACTCTGTGCAGTACTGCCACCAACATGAGAATTTGCTAAAACTACAAAAATGCCCCAGTCAGGCAGCTTTTGAATCGTTCCAATCAGTACAGTCTGTGAAAACAAGCCAAACTATATAAACGAGCAAACCTTTTTTTGCATTCTTTGTCTATTTGAATCCAGTCTACAGGGCTCTCCCAGAGTAAAGAATCATCCACTGATGTGATACAAAAGTTGAGGCTATTTTCTCCACAAAGCCATACTTCGTAGGTTAAACTGTCAATGAAGATTGAATGGAGACAAGCTGAGACAAAGTTCTTCTCACTTTATTTTTCCGAACAAAGAAGCAGCTCCACAGAAAGCAGCTTTCTCCATGTTTTCCATTGTAAGTTTCTGCAGTGATCCCACTGTTATTAGTTATATAATGTTGGAACATGGTCTCTGTGAAAGCTTTGACAGAAAAACATTGAAATCAAGGGCATCATCTACTTCACATTTATGAGTCTTTCCTTCTATTCTTCTTCTTTTCATGCATCAACTCTTCCTGGATCTCCAGTGTCCTGCCGAACATGACAACGTTTAATCAAATAAACGATCGTATCACTCTGGTGTTCTGCCAGAAAGGCCATACATTATGCAAATATGTCAGACCTTAACCTCTTAGGACTAAGAAGACGTCTGATGTAGACACAAACAATGACTTTAATGAAATATTTACTTACAGGATGTTGTTTGCTTCAAAACCTCCTATAAGTCAATACTAGACAGGGTAAGATGGACAGACCTTAAAGGATTAACATACATAGTGATTTCTTCTTACTTAATTAGTTTTTTCTTCTACGAAGTGGTGAGACCTGATGTATTTCAAAATAAAGCAGTCAAATTAGAACTAATAGAATAAGATTTTAAGATTAGACTTAGACTGTATGGAAATAGAAGATATAGGATTTGG
This sequence comes from Oryzias celebensis, assembly GCA_014656515.1. Classification (NCBI taxonomy): domain Eukaryota; kingdom Metazoa; phylum Chordata; class Actinopteri; order Beloniformes; family Adrianichthyidae; genus Oryzias; species Oryzias celebensis. The sequence continues at coordinate 5,624,279 of BNCR01000003.1, forward strand.
GTTTTAATAGGGTGATATGAGCATAGATCACCATGTAGAATGGAATTAACAGAAATCTGGACAAGAGCACGGTGTAGCTAAAGCTTCTTTTTTTGTTTTCATAGAAGAAAGATAGCACATTACTCACAAAAAATGTGTTTTATGTTTTTAATAATTGATTTTTTTTAAGAGCAGTAAAGCATTGTGTGGAGTAAAGCGACATCATATTTGCCTGATAGTTTTGTTCTTAACATTTGATCCACAGTCAGAAAAACTGTTGAGTTTAAGCTACAGCAAACTCTTCAATGTGATCCAAAGATGATAAAGCGATGGATGGACTGTGTGGTCACATGACCAATTGTTTTGGCCCTTCTGAAGCCAATTTTTTAAGCTCCTTGGTCTCTTGTGACATCAAAAAAGCTCAGACTTTCCTAAAAACGGGAACAAAAGGCAGCCAAGCCAAGCCAAGCATGCCAAATGTTCAACTGTGGAAAGTTTGGCTGTTCTAAAGGTGAGGATTTGATCATCATCTGCCATTTTAAAGAGCTATCCCCCTTTTTTCACTCTTTTAATGTCATTTACTAGATCTTTTAATGAAGTGCATAACAGTTTATTCCCAATACAATTGCCATGGATAATAGATCTACAGTTTATTTCTTTGGTAAAGTTGGACTGTGTTGGAATGAATGGGAACTCATTTTAGCTATTTCTTTATTTTAAATGATTTTTTTAAATGTAGTTTTATGTTGTGTTTGGGATTTTTGTATTGCTTTTTTTGTAAAGAATTTTGTAAAGAATCTTTTCTGAATTGTGTTTTACAAATTAACCTGCATTGCTTTGTGTCCTGAGCAACCTAGCAGTGACAGGGGCAGAGCTAGAACATTTTTAAATGGGAGGGCAAGAGGGGGGCAAAAATATGTATTTCTAACAATTTTATTAATATTATTGTTTTTATTTCATTTAAAAATGTTGGTTTTGTTAATTTTGCAATGCTTAAAGAAGCTTGTATTGATGATGTTTTAATCTATGCTAATACTTATACTCGTACTGACACAAATTATCAGGTAGGTGTGGGGCAAACCTCTTGCTAAGGGGCAGGCAGCTGCACCCTTTTCCTTCATCGTAGCTCCGTCTCTGCCAAGTGAACTCAACTAGATTCCAGAGGGAAGTAAAATGTTTGTTTTTTTTCCACTGTGACCCAACATTAAAATAAAAATGCATAGTGTTCACAAAACTGGTTAAAAATCTAATAAATCACAAGAGGCAAATCTGGCAAGGACAGGGTTAATAAAAAAGGGATATATCAGATAAAAAACTAAAACGAAAAAAAGAGAGATGAAAGGCTTGCCGCCAAATTCACATGTGGAACGAGCGTTTTGGTATGTGGACATATTGTAAGCTGAGCTACATTTAATGGGTTTTAGTTATAGATTATGACGCCATCTGTTAAGAGTGCTGTTCTGGCTGGAGATGATGAGCAGCATATTTATGGAAGGCTGTGATCACATTCTGCTGTGGATCCTGTTCGCCTGAGGCAAGAATGAATAAAGACACCTCTCTGAAGGCCAAGAGGTCACTGAGGGATAACTGAAGACCTGGCTCAGAGATCGTACTCAGAGTACATGAGGTGTGGATTAAATGTTCCACGCACGTCCTTCATGGACTTAGTCTCCTCCAATTTCAGGATATGATAAATCTGCAGCTTCGGGGCATCTATCCTGAAGAATTCAATTATGTAAGAAAAGAAAAAAGGATCATAGTGATTTAGAGAACTGATTGGAGAGCTCCTGCGAAATGAGCTGCTTGGTTCTTCCACTGTGACCAGATTGATTTGACCAGCAGAGCTCAGAGTTCATCCACTTTTTAAAAAAAATCAGTCTAAAGTGGAGCTGGGTGTCAATAAGGAGAGGAGGTGTTTGAAATTCTGAACAAGATTTAATAAAATGTTTGGGTTGAAGGCTGCAGTGAGGAAGGTCTTCTATCGTTTTGAGGATTTTGTAGCTTTTTCAATTCTGGTGAAGGATTCTCTGCTCAGCAACTAAAATCAAAAACTCTTCTGTGCAAGAAAAGAAATGCACAGGGGTTAGAGGTCAAATGCAGAGGTCTCTGTATTTCATTTCTGTCTCTATATGAATATGTGAAAATAAAATCTAGACTGTCATGGTTTTCAGTACTTTTCTTTTCATTCATCCTTAAGGGAAATCTATGGTGGCCCTGAAGTGCAAATCACACTAACAAACCACTCAGAGCCAAAATAAAGATGACAACAGCACTTAAAAAAGCAAAACAATAACAGAACAGTATTACATTTTAGCAATCACAACAAAATACCAGAAAATCAAAGGACTTTTACAAAAAGATGAATAAAAAATGAAATGTTTCAGAAAACAGAATTCCAGAGGTTAAAATGAAATGGCAAAAAACAAAAACACAATAAGTTTTATGTTTAAAAGTTTTTTTTTCTGGAATTTTGTTTTTATTTCTAAATTGTTTTTATTTTGTATTGTTTTGCTTTTTTAAGTGTCGTTGTGATCTTTAAAGTTTTTGCGTTGAATGATTAGTGTGATTTGCACTTCAGGGCCATAAAAATATATAAATATATAAATATCTCTTTATAGTGTTTTATTTATAAATTATTCAAAATTGTGTTTTGTTTGTGTTTCTTAGAAATATGGATTTGTTTTTGTCTTGTTTAGGGTTTTAGATTTGAGTTTGTTTTTATTTTTTCTGCTAAATTGTATTTCTTTTTATTAAGTTGGTTGCCCCACCATTGTTTGGTACATTCCTAGACCTTTGTTATCTGCTGCAAGCATCAATTAAAGTGTCATTTTATTTATTTAGTAACCTTTTTAGTCTGCAACATGTTTTATTTTCTCAGTTACTTTACCAAATCACAAAAGTAAACATTTGTTGAAGTTGAGAATTCAACGACAGAAGTCTCGAATCTGTACAGCTCTGTGTTGTCTGCACCGTAAAGGCGTTTCATCAGACATTTATTCATTCCCTCTGCTGCAGTTAACCTTTCAGACCTAAATGCAGGCTCAGTCTCGATGATTATTACCTATGCATAAACGGGTTGGTATGACTAGTATAATTATCTCAAATGAGATTAGATAAGAATCTGTATTATTAAATTATGCTGCAAAGCAACCTTTATCAACACTTTATTACACAAAGATAAATGAAGTCGATTAATACATGTCTGCTTGCTAACTGTTTATCTTCAGCATCTCAGAGCACACCGCTAAATAAGTCAACTAACATTAATATGCACATCTAATGATTTTCTGGCACCTTTTCAGCACCACTAGTTTATCTCCAGGTAAGCTGATTGCGGTCTCAATCAGCTTACCAGGAGATAAACACACAGGAATGACCATAATCACAGGTTTGTTTCAGCTCATTTACCGCACTCCAGCATTTTAACATTCAGGTCACCGTCCTCGTCTGCAGGCAGAGCTCACAACGTTTCTTTTTCAAGGCTTTACAAATCCAATCATTAGCTGTCAAATGCAAGAATCCAATTTTGATCGATTCTGGATCAATTCTCGGGACTCAAAAGCTGTGGACAATCACACACCTTCCTCATCCAGGAAGTCACATCAACAGAGGAAAAGAAATCTAATTACTGGGTCTTGGTTAGGATGCACATCATTGCACTTCACAACAGTCTGCCACTATCTTCCAATTCATAGTTTCCAGCAAATAAAATGACATTTAAAAGACTGTTCATTCCTCTATTTGATTTGTTTCCTTATCTATATTTGTTTTATTGCTTTATGCTGTTTAGACGCGTTGACTGTTGTCCTCTGTCGGCATAAAAAAAGTCAGCTTAGTTTTTCAACAAGTAAAAGTAGAAATTTTAGTTTGATGGAGACACTAAACAGTTTTTCCGACATGCATTTTCTGATCGATCAGTTTAAGAACATTTCTATACACTGCAGCCTCATTTAAAGACTTGTGACATTCACCTGCCACTGTTGCTCTGACAAGCATATGGATGAAAAGAAAGTTTTAAGTCAATGGAAACATTTTTTATTCTAACTTTGTTTTGATGAAAACATAATCTTATCATGTCTCAGAGGCCTCAGGACCAGACAGCCCTTTTTTATTTACTATATTTATCTTTCTAACTGTTCAGATAAAAAAAAGAAATTGCTCCAGAAGAGACTGGGAAGTCCAATAGACAAACCGTACTATGAGGGATTGTCAGAACTATGAGGAAACATGACACACTGCCAGAACTTGTCTAAAGGCTGGAGGCAATTAGAGTTGTTTACTTGCCAACACTAGGAATTATGCTTGAGGGAAATCAAAAAAAAAGGTTAAGCTGAATCAATCTTGTGTGTGACACTTTTCCACCTGAGTCTTTGTGTTAATTGGAGGTATGGTTAAATTAGCATTTTCACATTGATGAAGAACTCCAGCAACAGGAATTCACACGTGCAGAAAACAAAAAAAAGAGCACAGCTCTCAGCTATAGTTAGACATAGCTATGGTGATATTTAACCATGTGTTAACATGACAGAACTGTTTTTACACGAACAAGTTTACTTGTTAGCAGCTTTGACAGAGGTTGGAGGTGTGACATTGTTTCTGTGACTGAAAGACACTGAAGGTTAGAACAGGGGAGGATTGTGGCAAAATCTAAAAGGCTTTTTTTATTTTAAAGCAGCACCATCATCAGCACTTCTATAAGATTTAAAACTAACATAGTATTTTTCAGATCACTCTGGAGTATAAAATGCATAATAAAGAAGAAAAAAAATGTACAGAAGTCACATATATCAGTCTCAGAGGAGTATAGGTTGATTATTTGGAGAAATTAAGTGGTTGTTGCTATTTATTGTTAAAACATATGTTACATCTGGGTATCTTATACTTCAAAAAATACAGTACTGCTGTTAAAATCTCTACTATATAATCTACTATAAATATATAAATAAACTTCTGCCTCACAAGGAAATGCTTTTTAAAGTAGGTACAACTAGTAAGCTACACGTTTTTGAATAAAGCAGGTGTCAAAACAAAAGTAACACGTGGTCGATTGCATTCAGATGTACACAGTCACAGTGTCACATTGACAACAATACAGGTTCATAAATGTTCTAGTTTATCTTTCTTTATTTAAATAAATGTTCTCTCTATGTGTAACTAAACTCTGTAGAGAGGTTTTCCAAATCCATAGATTACCAACTTGAAACGTTCAGACTTAAAATGTAATGAAAAAAAAACATGCGGAACAGACAGACAGACTTGAGTTTTTTAAAACAATTTTTTTAACACTCCTCGCATATTTCAACATGTAAAAGAGACCTCAAATTATGAATCAATTGTCGTCAAAGGAAATGCTTGTTATACTCAAAGAATTACTTTTGACATAAAATTTGTGTTTTGTCTATAGTGAAAACACAAATTATTCGAATTAGAAAAAAATACAACTAAAAAACGATGGAATTTGAAGATTCTCCGATACTAAAACACATATATGGTTTTATTTTAAATGTATATAACTATATATACTAAACAAAAGTGAATTAAATATAGAACTGGGCAAATGATAAAGAAGAGAGGAGAGAAGTAATAGAGGACAGAACCCCAGTGCACCAGGCTTTCCACAGCTTCTAACTTCTAGTAGCCTATAGCAACTAATTGGTATTGAAATTTACAGCAGATAGCAGATGGTAATAATGGTAACAGTAATACAGAATCTGCAATTTTATCATGTCAATATCAACATATTTTTATCTAATGCAAACCAGCGTAACCCCACTAAGCAGGGGGAATAGGCCGCCATGACCCGGTTTGTTGAACCATCTTCCCTCTGCTTAGCTCTGTGGAGAAGTTTGTAAGGTAAATATAATTGATGAAAAGATCTAAGAGTTGGTTGGTTAGTTTGTGGAGTTTATCTTAATTTAATGAATGGGTGAGGATTAGTTTGTCACATCAGATGAGGGATTGCAGGCAGCACCAACAGCAGGCGCTGTTCTGGAGCGGAAATAATGTCACCATAACCTCTGTTTCCCGATGTCTATCATGTCCCGGTTGCCAATGGACTCAAAGCCCCACTCCCACATACCCCAAACTCAAGGAAAAGTCTGAATTGAAAGTGTACTGTTTTAAACTGTTTTAAATTTCCAACTTTTTCAGCTTACAATGTCTATTTTTTAAATGTCTCCCCTGGTTTTAATTCAGATGAAGACAATTCTGATTGACCTCTTATAAACAATTCTTAGTTTTCTAAATTTATTGGAAACAAGTATTTAGAAAGGTTGGCCAAAGAGTGAATGAATGCCCAACATAAATCTTGTGAAGGTAAATCTGCAAACAACAGCTTCTTGTCTTAAATGCAATATAAACCAAAAGGAAACCATGTAGTGGGTTTTATTATCACTTCTATTGTTTCTGACTTTGTTTTCTTGTTTCCCAATTGGGAAGCAAAATAGAGAAAAACAAAAAGCCAGTCCTTACATACAGAAACACTCACAACTTCACTGCAATAACCAATTACCTCAAGAATGAAAGACTGAACTGAGAGGAGACAGGGCTCAAGGTTGTTGCATATTTGATTTGATGGGTATTTTTTTCACAGCTTCCATTTAAATAAGCACTACACTCTCACACACAGACACACTCTGCTTTGAACACAAACAATCTCAATATTTCATCAAAATCTATGTCTGTGAAGACAATCATATTCTGAGCAGACCGACAGACAGACTGAAGAAATTATTTGTTTGAATGTTTGAAATGTTTGTTAAAAATTTCACGAAAAAAGTTGCAAAATGACCCAAAAAAAAGACATAAAATTAATTTTCTAATGTGCTTTGGAACTAAAATGAGATGTAAACAGGCTTGGTTGGTTTCTTGAAAAATGTAAAAACATATGTATGTATTATTATTATTTTTACACAAATACACAAAAATCAAAAACTCTGACAAGGGTGAGTGTGTGATTGTATAGCTCTGCAACTGACAGGCAGATTGTGGGTGTACCGCTCATAGCAAGGATAGGCTTCAGTAACCCCATAATTCCACAAGGAATTAAAGACCCGCTACAATAAAAAATGTTTTTTTTTTGTATTTTTGACAAGTGCATGTAGCATTCTCTCAAAATGGAGGGGATATTTAAAGAAAATACTCATTAAAACTGCAATTCTGTGTATGTTTTTATTCAAATTGTTGTGAATCAGGAGCAGACAAAAAAAATGACGTTTAAAAAAAGCTTGTTGTTACTCACAAACTACAAAACAGCAGGCCTCAAGCCCCCTACTTACCCAGTCCGATGCATCCACTTGCAGACAAACAGATCTATGTATGTCTTTGTTTTCCTCATCTGAGCGGATCTGGATAAAAACTGCTCGGCTGGATAGCACCGGTATTCTTCGCCATGTTGGTTGCACCAGCAATGTTAAGGTGGGATTGTGAGAACCTTCATGATGGCGTGACGTGACGTACTTTGCACCAACGGTAACACTACACTGACTCTAAACCATAACTCAGAGGCAAATTTCTACTGAACTACTTCTGCTGAGCAGAAACTGTCCTAGAAAATTATAGATGAGATTTGATAAAAGAGTCATAATCATAATTAAAAGACCACTGTTGCTTTTAAAATTTATCAAAAGGAATGAGGAATGAAGTGGGACTTTATAAAATGGATGGATATATGTATAGACAAGGCCCTTTTCATTGATCTTATGTTAAAATGTTTTATTGTTATGACAACAAATATCCGCTAAAAGTGTGAAACATTCTGTTTAGAAACAATGATGAAAGCCCAAAGTCCTACGTACCTACTACCTACGAGTAATCAGCACAGTGCTGACATGTTATCCTCGTCCCTCATCTGAAATAACTGCAGGCAAACAAGCATTTCTCTCCAGAGACAACAAACACATTAGCAATACTTGACATGTGACGGCTTCCTGTGGATATACAGATCTCCTCCTGTTCACAGTATCAAACAGGGACAGCTGCCAACTCAAGTCTCTTCTTTTGACTGACATGCCATCCTTTTCTCCATCATAGCATCATCAAAGAGGAGTGACGAAAACACTGAAGGTTGAACCAAAGCAGATTTCTGTCTGTCTCCCAAACGCTGAGACTCTAGGTTTTGGTGTTGCTTAGCTAAATTCATTCCACCAACCTTGACCTGTATCATCTGGGGGTTTTCTCGATAATAAATTATACATAAGTCTTTGAATTTCATGCAATTTAGGAAATATGCGCTGATGCAATTTGCTGAAATTTTCTGGGTACCAATTACATCTGTGTGAGGTCAAAATTGGTCCCAAAATGTCTGTTAAGCTACGGAGTGTAATGGCAAATCATTCAGAAAGAAAAACCACAATCACAATTTCATAGTGGTTTTATATTACAAAGAAGCATAGGGGTTTCCACCTGAAATAGTGCAAATGTAAAGCATCTCAACTTCAAAATAATGTTGTTCCTGTAGATTTAACCCAAACTAGAGGCAAAACCAGCTGTTTTAAAGCATTCTTGTTTGGTCCTTCACATGTATCAAATTTGAGATTTAATTTGATTTAACATATGTATATAATTTGAGTTGTAGTTTGCAGGTCAGTAAATGGTTTGTTTTTGGGTAATCTCCCCACACATAAAATTAGTCAACTTTTTTGCAATGCAGATTGCAATTTACAGAGTTGTCTTTTGGAAGCGACTATTCTAGGGTTAGGGTTAGGTTTATTTTGGTTAAATTAATGCAGCGATGTACACCTTTATGTTGGTCACACATAATATGTACAGTCAACATGAATTTCCATCAGTTTTTGCGCTTGGTTGCACGTAAATACCTGTGAATAACATCGACCATCTTTTTTTCCAGATGTTCCAGATGCTCCTTTTTTATATGAATCAATGATGTTAAGACAGGTTTTGCCCTAAAGTATGCAGCGATTCTTCAAAGATTTTGCACTTGTGACATGTCACCATGAGGTATTTGTTTAAGGTGTAACCAGCTGAACAGACATGTCGGATTTATCCCACCACCAACATCCCCCCAGGTCTGCTTGTGGTCCCCAGAAAAGGGGGTGGCTACGTGTGGCACAGAGGTAGAAGTTCCATTAATCCACAAACACAGGTTTTACTGGTTTTGGTTTTCAAATTTGATTACTTTGAGTGAAGAAGGTAGAACGCAGTTAGCTGATCAATTTATTATTAAGACAACATAATTGTGTCAAAAGTTTAGAGGATCTGAAAAAAACTATTTCTGGCAACAGAAAATGTTTCTTCAAGTGTGTAAAACATTTTTACGCATCCTCAAAAATTATTTTACATCAGCAAATCTGTTTTTACTCGAAGACAATTTAGTAATCAAAAAAAGTACCAAATTGTTACACTTGCAAAATACTTTTACACAGGCACTGATTTTGATTGCTGATACTAAACTTCTTGTGTGGACATCATTTATCAACCACAAAATATGTTTTCATCACAAGACAAATTTCTTTGAAATAATTTAGATTTCTGATTTGAATTATTTCTAAACTTCAAATTTTGAAAAAAAACTTTTTTTTTTTACTTTTTTTTATTAATTGACAAGTTACATATCAGATAAGCTTTTCCATTTCAGTGATGTGGATGTGAAATTCCGCTCAGACGCCTCAGGGATCTGGAGGATTTTCCTGGTGGTTCTTTCTCCATTACAGAAAATAACAGCTTCACATTCAAATGAGCTTTTGTTGCACATTCCTAACACAGGTCTCTCACCTTGGAAGAGAAATAGGGTAGCATCAATTTCTATTCTCTTTGATTGAATGTGTTGCATTTGCAGTATAACAGTAAGGTCTTTTTTCTGTCTGAAACATACCCTTTAAGGTTTTAATAAGATGTTTTTCCCGTTGATGTGATTCTTTTTTACTGCGTGTGCGTCTGTCTCCTATAATGCCAAAAGAGTACAGTTATGTTTTTGAGTTTCTGTCAGACACTTTGGTTAATTTAGTGAGAAAAGAAACTTTTTTGGAAAGAAGCTAATTAGGGTCTGGTTGGTACTAGCTTTAGAAATGCCATTTTACAAGCAAAATGTGGTGCAGAAGCGGCATTAAGGTTTGTTCTTGTTTACTGATGCAGCATGTGGTTTTCTTTCTCATGTTGTCTGGATATAGTGTCCAAAAGGCATCAATCTGTGGCCGACATGTTGCAAAAGATAAAAAGACAATAATTGGCACAAATTTTAGAATGAGGGAAAAAATCCCCAAAAAAATGTATCAAGTTTGTGTTTTTTCTATTTCATTGTTTACACCAAATTTTCGAAATTATTTTGGGCAATTCCTTAGTTTTACTGTGAGTACAATTTCTATTTTAAATTAGATAGATCTTTTTTTAATCACAGGAATAAGCTGTATTAGATGGATGCACTTTTTCAAAAACACATTCAGTATTTGAAAAAAGTCTTCTCTCCAGGCTGCCCCTTGCATTAAAAAACTGTGAGATATTACTATGAAATTGTACAAATTTGATTTTTTTTAATTTGCCTAATGGAAACACGAAAATATTGAGAAAAAGTTTTTGCCTTAGAGGAGGTAGTTTTTGAAGAGTATTGAAATTATTTCGCAAAACTGCAATGCAAACTCTCTTTCACGATGTGAACTGCTTTTGGCACTGCGCAGCAGGTGCCACAGGATCCACAGCTCCTTTGTAAAAACACCAACCACGATTTTGCTAAATCGCTTCCTCCATAGCTGCTCCCACATGTAAAGAGCTTGATGCTCCATGGTCTGAATAAGACGCAGACGTCTCCTTTGATACACGATGATGAGTGCCAGTGCCGTGGCAGAAATTTGAACGTCTCTGCTGTAAATCAAAGTATTGTTCACATCCGACGCTATGTTTGTGATTGACTCATCGCATGAGTTGGTTTGTGTTTATTTGCATTTAATGGAGACAGTTACAAAATTGTGATTTTTTTACATTTCTAGAATTTTGATAAAGTTTTGCACAAAATAATACATTTTGAGCATTTGTGTGATGGATAGCTGCTACAGGTCCGTACAAAATGTACTGTATGAGTTACAAGTCAAGACTCACGCACATATCCAATGAGTCTATTTTCTTTCCATAAGATTCATCCAATTTGAACTCAAAAATGATCAAAATAAAAACACAAACACACCGTTGCTGCAAAATAATGTGAGTTATTGCAGCAAAAAGAAGACTAAACTTGTCCAGCTTCATCACAAATGCAATGCCCGTTCTGTGCGGTTTATACATTTTCTCTGCAGCTGAATTGTTGCAAATCCCACGTCACTAAAAAAACACAACAGCACATTAAAGAACCGCAGCTCGCTGAACAAATCCCTTCCTTCCATATTAATGTTCATCTTGGCAACATTTCGTTGTATAGAAACAAAGAAACTTCTAAATTAGCTATTCTCTATTTCACATCTCCATATTAAAAAGCCTGAGAGAGAAAATATAATGAAGAAAGCTCCAAAGACATTTCAGGACAGAGAGCTTCAATTTACCCAAAAACGGGTGTTTATTTCCCAAAAGGGTAGCAGTCAATTAGCTTGTTTTCCTTTTTTGGGTTTGGCACCAGAATATTAAGATCCTACTAAATATTTCACCTTTAAAATTCTCAGCTGCAGACCATCTTTATTTAGCAGCTGAAGAGGAAACAGTTTATTGCAAAATAAGATCTGCCAAATCCCATTTTTTTGTATAGAAAATCAAAAATATAAGATCGTTACATTTGAAGAAGAAAGTGTTTTAGTAAGCAGGAAGATTCAGAAATGACAAAAGGATCCTGTTCCCTTTCAGAGAAGAATGAGTTTAGGAGCTTGAGATACAGAGTGACTTTGTTGCAAGGATTTTAAGTAGCAAGGTCATTGCAGCAACAGGAAGGAGAACTTAGTCCTGAGGGACCATTTACTCTTAATATGTTCTCATCTGCCTGCACACAAAGCCTTGTCACTAACTAAAAAAAAAACCTGCCGGTGCTTCTCATTTCAGTGTCACATTCCATAAAGAAACAAATCCCTGACTACCGTATTTTCCGCACTGAAAAACCTAAACTTTTCCTTAAAAATCGTCCGTGCGCCTAATAATCCAGTGCGCCTTTTGTGTACAGAGTTCCATTATCTGTAAACATGTACATGTACAACTTTGGGAAGAGCTCTGCTCGATTAACTGTCTGACCCTTTCTCGCTGACGCAGGAGCGGCATCCGCACAGATGAGAACGCTGTGTGCATTTTGATGGACACAAGTGGGTCACAAAGATTCTGGCAAGCTGTGCTCCTGGGAATACAATGTGGCTGGCGGTAAAGTTATACCACATCCCGAGTTACTGCAGAAACACCTTAGTGCAACCAAAATGTAAAGATCGGCACAGCATGGATCCATTACGTAACGTTCTCACGCGATAACGCATGCTAGCACCGCAGATGACACAAGTTCAGTTGTGGAAGTACAAAAACAGAACATAACATCGTGTATGACACATAACATTTATTTTACAAAGACTCAGTGAGGAAGGAGAGGGCATGAGACCTAATTGCCAGTTTTGGACAAACTACTTGACACGGGGTAGGATGTAGTGGGACAAACCACTCCTCTGGAAGCCAGGGAGGAAGGGGGACGGAGCGGGGACGCAACAGCGACGACTAACGGTTGTGAGACAGACTCCACACACACAACACAATAAAGATGCACCCTGGTGTAAATTTGGGGTCATGGTCGCCAGTACAAAATAAAGCTTTTAGAGAGCAAGATAAGCTTAAAATGGGGCAACAGAAGTAAAAATAACTTTTTTTAAGGGATTAGGCGGATCTGGACACCATTTTGTCGCCTGCTGCAGGTCCCTTTGCTTTTGATTGTCATCTTGATCTCAAATATTATTTTTAAAAAAGGTAGTAGTGCTGTCAAACAGAGATTAAGAAGTTTTCAAACCAGAATTTATGTTTACTTGTGTGATTATTGGAACTAGTGAAGAGTGGGGGTTTACCTGTTTACCAGCATTTGTTTTCAAACCAGCATCAAACAGGAAGGGAAAGTGTCGCTTGGTATTTCTGAGCATGTTCTGAGCTCAGAGGTTCCCAACACTGTGACGACACTGCAGACTGATGCGAAAAAGGCTGTGCAAATGTCATCCAGCAAACTCTGCAGCTGATAGTCATGAAATCCTCATAAACAGAAGCCAGCTCACCAAATGCTGTCAGTATAACAAACACAATGTTTATATCCAAGATTCAGTCCTTCCATGATTAAATATCAGTGCAATTAGTGTGATTTCTGGACATCTTTCTTGATAAGCCCTGACAAGTTTGTTCAATTAGTGCAACTTTAGCCCTGGGCTCTAATTTTGAACAAGTTCTATAATTGAACTCAACCCACCAATTAAGTTTAGAGGCTCAAATATTGACATCAAACAACTGTTTTAAAAAGAAATATCATCATATGCAGTAGAATTACAAAAAAACTGCACTTTAATGACCTAGCAAAAAACAGCTGATTTAAAAAAATGTTTTGTTTTAACATTAAAGAAATCAGTAATCGTAAAAAATGCACATGAGATCCAGGAGCAACTATCTTTTTATAACAAGCATACCCTTAAAGTCAATGAATTTCCTAAAATATGACCCGATATCACTTAATATACGGTTTCTGTCAGAATATGATGTTCAGGAAGCATGTAAACAGAGGGGGTAGTCCAGGTTTATAATCATTGGAGTCAAGCTGAAGGTTTTTTTTTTTTGGTCTACAGAGCTTTCCACTGTTCCTAATGCTGATGTAGATAGTGGCCAAAACAAAACAAAGCAGAGCAGAGCCATAAAATTCCTGGCAAGCATTCCCAACCCAAACACAGCGTCACTGTCATCTGCAGCAATGCTAAACTGATGGATGGCTGGATGGCGAGGGGCTGATTTGCTCCACTTAATACCCTCTTTTTTTAAGAATAAGAAAAAAGATGTTTGGCATCATAAAAGAAAGCTTTCTTTCCCTTCAGAATTGAACAAAAAAAGCAATAGAGTTTTAAGATACAAGGGCTGATTTGAAAAAATGATCCAGTGCACAGTGCAGGTAAGCTTCGGTCTGAAGGGAAGCCAACTGAGGTCACGCAGACGGGGTTTGATGCGACATGTTACAATCAATGCAGCACTGCAGATGAAAGAGGTCTGCACAGAGACAGATTGTTTTGGAGGACGAAAGTTGAAAAATGACAACAATTCTTGTTTTTTTACAAAAAAGGAACAAGAGCAGAATTGAATAGCATCCATCAGCATGCACAGTATGACAACATGGCTGAAGCACAGAGAGAACCCAGACAGCTGCATTATCACAGCTCTGCCAGTCATCACTGACATGGAGGACAGTGGGGTGAATCATCCTACTTGATAATACATGATGACTGATGTTTTGCTAAAACGCTAAACACCCCACATGAATAACAAGCAGCAGGCTGCATGAAAAAACCGTGCATTCTTTTTCTGGTAGAGGTGGAGGTGGAAACGCAGTGATGGACAGCGAGAGGGTCAGACGTTCAGCCGTACCAAGAAGGGGGGTTATCTCTTCGGAAATTATTGGTATGTGAGACGCAGAAGGAGAAAACAAGACATAGACGGGCAGAGATACTCAAGCAAAGCAGAATGAGAATTCAAGAGGGGTGCTTTCACACTGCCACCTCGACTGCCTGCATGAATCATCCTTTAGTACGCACAAGAAGGAATTAGCTATATGGCTGCTTTTTGTGTGGCTCCACTAAGACTGCAGATAGCATGTTTAAACCAGCTTAACTGTAATATAGCTTCAATAAAGCTTATTTCTCATTTGACAAAAAGGCGATGTGTTTTGCAGACACATGCTTCATCTGCAAAAAAACAAAACTCATAAAATTAGAGCTTTAAAATGAATGAAGAGAAATGGAAGATGTGCTGTGAAAATATTCATGTTTGTTTTAACATGTTAAATTAAAACAATGTTTTTTTTCTGCTTCAGCCCATTTCTATATCATGGACGCCATGATGCTTCAATGTTTGCCTCATAAAAGTAAAAATCTCATCTGAATATCAACAGTAAGCAACACTTTGCAACTGTGAATGCGTCTGCAAGGCTCTAAAGGGTTTTTCTAGTCCTGCCTGAAACCTGCAGAGCCTTCCGTTCTTTCAGATCATCAATGCATCTTTTGATTGTTAAAAGGGGGAGGTGTGTCATTAGTATGCAACTGTTATGGCCAGAGCTGCCTGCAGATGAAGCATCAGAGGCGGTGGGGGCATGAGAGAAGCTGGGTCAGCCATATAGACGGGGCAGCATTCCCGAATGCTGAATCTGAACGAAGACGCTGCTTTCTTTTCGCCGCACTCAGAAGGCAGCTATGACCTACTTTCCACAAAGACAGGCTCATGCAAACTTGATGATACGCCTATAACAGAAGAGCCCAGGGTGCACTGCCCGAGGTGTGCCCCGCAACATGCATGCAGCGGGGGGTCTCTACGGTCAGAACCAACTTGGCAGTTTGTTAGCGGCTCTGTCCCGTTGACTAAAAGTCAACAGGGCTGATGATGATAATGCACCCTGGGACTATAGCTGCAACCCGGTATCTGAGGCTTGTCAGAATCACCTGAATTGACCTGAGACAGGTTCATAATTAATACATTGAGAATATCTCTCATAAAACTGCTGTGAAAACCACGCAAACAGTGGTCTTTGACACATGTATCTTGCAGATGGTGTGCTTTCACTGAGTGCTGCAGCCACTGCAGCCTCTGGAGTTAAAATATTGGAGTTATTTCAAAGGGTGAGTGGGTAGATCTCAGCCTCTTCAATCAAATATAATTTCACTTATTACCACCCAGGCTTTGCAACTGCAAAATGCTCTAAAGAAAAGCTCTATTTAAAACCGAAGTATTACTTTTGATGCAAATGTTTTTTAAAGCGGCGTTGAAAAGCTTTTTAATCAGGTTGATCAACAGCTTTGATTTAGAACCAAAATTCAAATGTGCACTCTCCACACAAATCTTTAAAACGGCTAATGTTGCAAAGTCCTGTTTAAAAGTTAATCAATTCAACAGTTTCCAGAGGTCTGCACTCAAATAAGGAGCAACAGCCCTGAACACTAACAACGTAAGCGATTGTGCTTTCTGTTCTACTTGCACTTTGATATAAAGTAGATAATCAGGACCAAATCCAGACAGGGGATAAAGAAATGCAAATCAAAGGGGGGTAAGCGAAGCTTTACCTGAATGTATGTATCCCTTTGGAGCTGTAATACTGCCCAAAAAAATGTATACAATAAAAACAGCAGATAAGCTTTGTAAAGACATTGAGGAGCTGGAAGAAAAATAGAAATCAATGATGTAGAAACCAGAGATCATGATAAATAAGATCCTATTTCCAAACAAACATCATAGCAAAAGCAAAGGAGAGGATGAAGACTAGAAAGGAGCGACATGTACTGGTGGTCAGGGGGAAAGGAAGGTGAGTGGAGAAGGTCTCTCCACCCTCCTGTCTTAAATCCCAGATTAAAGACGTGAGATGAGCTTTCTTCCGACTGGTTCTGCCTTGGTGCACATGGGAGACCCTGAAAGTGATCAGTCATTTTCCAGAAAAGCCAAGTATAATCCTTTTGTCAAAAGATCAAGCCGTTCTTCCATCAGTGGTTGTGATTATACTAAAAAGGAAGGGAAATAATGTGGCTCGGTAAGAAATGGGAAACATCGTTCTTTGGATTCGTTGTTATGCCTCATTTTTCCCGCTATGAAAATCTGCTGTAACTTAATAGCACCAGTATGTGGCTCCCTTCAGCTGAGAAGTTGTCATTTGATTAAAGTCCCAAACCCTCGCTGTCACCATGTGTGAAGGCAAATGTTGGCTGTTCCAGCTGTACAGACTGCCTTGACATAACATCTTGTTGTAAACTGCCACAGTATTTAAGTACATGTCATTATTCATTAGTTAATAGGAATAACTTGTAACATTTCATTTGCATTCTGTGAATGGTTTTATTGGTTTTAATGCTGCGTGACTTCTCCCAGCTTTGCTGTAATAAGGCCTCTCATCCCCTAAACTGTTTTTTACCAATAACAAATGCTGGCATTGTCACCTTAGAATACACAAACAGGAAATGAAAAAGCTGCAACACTACAACCACTTGACTTAGGCTATCGTCACATATTCCAAAATCCACGCTGTAACCTCAATGCCAGTTTTCCAGTAAAGTTGGGAGGTGGCCACGCGGTGCCATTTGTAATCTGGAGGAAGCAGTCGCATTTTTAGATGTCACATGGTGGCCACGGAAAAGTTTCAATTTTACAGCGACGATTTTTCTCTAGAAGCTAATATCAGTCAGCAACCACTGGGGGGGACGTTGCGAGGTCGAGCAGTCCAGTGAAATCGGGTGACAGCTGGGCGGCCACAGGCGGCCTTTGAACGGTGGCCGTCATATCAAATGCCCTCAGCCGCCCAGTAGCCTGGGGGTATGTAAAAAGCGGGCCATTCTGTATTCTGCCCGACTCCCACGGACTGAATTTCAAAAAACCGTACGACGACATGAAATCTTGAAGATTCTGCCGATGCCTCCCGTTGCGCCGTTGTATTTGTCACCGTAGCTTTAAGTAGATCTAGACATACCTCTGTTTTTCATCATGAGCAGCAATTTCAAAAACTACCATGATTTGTTTGCTGTTTTTGAAAAACTAAATCATACAGATATCTTATCTAAAGGAAAGTTTGAATTTAAATCCTTCTTTAACAGATAGATACAGAAAACATTAGGATGACAATGTGACACACTAGAGAGCCAGACCTCAACAGCAGCCTGGCAGGTGTAATACGGTGAAAATGTCAACACGGGAGGATTTAGTTGAAATTAATCACCATGCTATTTGGAAAAACAGAGCTCAAAAGTCAAGTGAGAAACCTTGGGGTCATAATAGACTCAGACCTTTGAGTATCAGCGTTACCGGGGCAGCCGTGGTGCAGAAGTAAAGCAGTTGACCTCTGATCGCAAGTTTGGCTCTCGCCTTGTCTGCCCATGTGCCCGTGTGTTGAAGTGTCCTTAGGGAAGACACTGAACCCCACATTGCTTCTGGTGGTTACAGGTTGGCGGCAGTGTCAGGCAGCACAATCACCATCAGTGTGTGAATGTGTCTGGGGTTAATGGGACTGTAACAGTAAAGGGCTTTGGGTCTTAAAGGCACACTGATGAAAATCGTGTTTTCAACATACTCTTGTGGCAGTTTTAATGCTGATGGAGGATATGTTTAAAGAAAAATTAAGCTCAAATTTGGGAGCAGAGTTGTTCCGCACCAACAGTCCAAACCATAATTTAGAGGGAAATTTCTGAGAACTACTGCCGCTCTGCAGAAGCTTTTGACTAAAAATTCCATAATCATATTTAAAGGATCACTGGAGATGTTTTTAAAAAAGCACCAAAGATAGTTGGAGTAGTGATTGGAATTCTGGCTCTTCTGGAGAGAACTCTGTTGGATCGGCTCACTAAAAAGAGCTGGCTCTTTCTGCTGGTTGTTTTGTTGCTTTATTCAATTCATTATCAACAACTGTATAAAATTATAATTTTATATATTCAATGTAGTTATGTCCGACACATCACTAAATTGGAGTGGGTCTTTGACCTCTTAAGACCTGGTGTCCACATGCTTTGACATCACCGTTTGGGTTATATTACCGCAGTAGTTAATTCTGTTTAACTGGGGCCTTGTGACTATTTGTCTAGAGGGTTAGCTAAAACATTACCTCAGTTCTTAAGAGGTTAAAGCGAGGTAGAAAAGGGCTATACAAGTATATGCCCTTTAGCATTTTAACGAGCTCATGTCCAGAGCAAATTTGGACAAGCTGATTCATGCCTTTATCTCCTGCAGACTGGACTCCATTAACAGTCAGATTTTCCAAGAGGGGTGTTAGACAGCTGCAGTATTTCCCTGGCACCAGTTAGACATAACGTTGAAAAGTAAAGCTGCCTATTATATATTATTCAACTGTGTGTGACCAACAAACTTTGTCTTTGTTCTCCATTTTGGTCAGTTGTGTTGTTCTTTAAGAGCTTTTAAATAAATCTGCTTCAATTTGGTGTGGATTTAAGTACCCAACACGAATACATTGGCTTTTAAATGCGGTTTTCTTAAGGTGACATGAAGGTGTGTTATGATTCCATCACAGGAACTTTATACTTTTACCATAACCCTTTTTGCCCAACTTCTGAAGATTTTCGTTCATTTATTTTATCAAGTGTTGTCAATAATCTGCTCATTACTGCTCAGAATTCTTTCTGGCCACATCGATGTCTCACATCTGCCCTAAAAATAACCATTCCCACAGCCACAGTACCCGTCTTTCAACACATGTGAAGCTGTGCTACTGAAAATGGGAATAAATATATCCATGAACAACAAGTGCAACCCAGTCCACCTACACAATTCCAAAAACATCCCCAGTAAAACATGCTCTCCATAGTATGTATGCATTTATATATAGATATATATATATATAGAAAGAGAGACAGAGAGAGAGAGAGAGATAGTTAGTTGAGTTTCAGTCATGACACTAAAATTTCATCACATAATCTCGGAGCAAATTTGAGAGCTTTGACAATTCCTTAAAATATTGCATGAATAAAATCTAAAGCATGACCTGTTTATGAAATATTTCTCTAGATCTGGGTGTTAAAGGGGGATTAATCTTCCCTTCATAACGTATGGTGTGGAGTTGAGTGGTAAAAAGCCTTTTTTTGGTGTCTTTACAAACACAAAGGCTTAGTATTCAAAAGACTCCTTCACACACTGCTTCCATTTGCTTTCTTTGCTGAAAGAACTGCTTTTGTTACAGAAGATCCAGGTATGCAAACAATCTTTTGAATGCAAGTTCAAGAGCTACTCCATACCCTCAGCAAAGCAATTAATTTCTACCGACAGCTTGAGCAAAATTCTATAAAAATGTATGCATTAATACTCAGTGAGGTGCCTCATGAAAGATTTGTGTTGCACGTATCTGAACGTGTGGCTGCTTTTGGCCCTGCTTACAAACACTTGCAGTATGTGGGCTGCACATGAGTTAAAAGTGGCTGTGAAAAGACTGAGTTTATGTAATGTGGTAATGCTCGGTGTCTGAACCGGGGGGACATTTGCAGCCCACACAAGTCACCTTAACAGACCTTGGACAGATTCCTGTTTAAAACAGGTTTCTTTGGCAGCATCTGCCAGCTGGTTTCATGAAAACTCTGCGCTTGAAGATGCTCAAAAGATCAATAATTTAAAGTGGAGCTTTACTGCTCCGGCATTTGATGAAAAAAAGAGCATTTTACAGAAGCCTGAAGCAATTACTCATGAAATAAAAAGTCTGTTAAATAGCGATGCATACACCAAATACTTCAGCTTCATTACCAAGAATGACTTTGAACATTTTAAAGTGTTACTTCCTGCAGGTAGAAAATAAATCAAGGTGATTGTAACCTGCTAAAAAGAGGGAAAAAAAATCGAGAAATATGCTGTTCTATACACAGGACATTTTGATTTTAAAGAATGTTTGAGAATGAGCTTTGAAGGTCCATCTTTTGATAGAGATTGTTATTTCATTTAGCGTTATGAGGAGCAGCCATTTTTGTTTGTAGACCAAGACATGAAAGAAAAAAAGCTTCAAAGGACAAATGAGCTGTGACAAGAGACATCATGGACATGACGGTTCAAATGAAATGAAATAAAAAACTGGAAGTATGAACAGGTGTGATTTATCTTTTAAAATCTCAACATCTTTCAAATCAAAGTTTTGTATTTGTCCTTGTTGAATTAGTTTTTCCATCAACGTTCAAAAAAAAGCTTTTCCAATATGAATGTAAGTTTCTCAACACACACAGTCTCCGATCATCTATAGATCTATTTGAAAATCGTTCTTAGTGGTCTTTTAATTAGGATTACGCTGTTTTTAGCCAAAAAAAAAAAAAAAAAAAAAAAAAAAAAAACCTGTGTGATTTCCAAGAACATAGCTTCTCCAGGGCGCACTCCTATTGGAAAATCAGCTCGGAGTTGTGGGCAGGACTTTTGGCATGGAGCGAACCTGCCCTCTCTTCAGTTTCTGAGAGCTCGGAGGCGGGAGCTTTCTACGTCATAAATGAGCCCCTTTTTAAACAGCATTTTATTGAATAACAACAGTTTGAATTAAGAAAGACTCAGAAATACATTTTTGAGCAGAAAATGTTCAATACGTGTTCTCCATCATCAGAAAAATGGCACAAGAGACAAGTTAAAAACACCAAAAACACGATTTTCATTGGCGTGGGTCCATACATTTTCTAATTATATATGTTTGCAGAAAAATCTGTTAAGCCATTCTGTGACCAATTTCCATAATGTTAGCAAAAGACTGACATACTTTTATTTTGAAAAGAGCAGGAACAGGTTTTGGCAACAGAAAAATCCACGTTGGATTGCTGGATTGCTCTTTAGTGCCATTCCATTACAAATGATCCAGCCAGATTTGCTGGGTGACTTATTATACGAGCAGTACCTTCCATTTACAGTTTGAGTTTAACCGACAGCCACAAACTGATTTCCTCTATAGACCGTTTCTATAGCAGATATCCAAGCTGCATAGGAACGGTTTCCATTCGGAGCCCTCAGTAAGAGAGGTCCGTGGGCACAAGGCGGGGGCCTGCTCTAAGTGGATTGCAGCCATTATTCACCCAACTGACACCTGTGCCTTTCCTGCAACAGAGGCTCAAAATGTCTGCAATAGAATGCATCCACAGTTCAATGTCAATGCAGCTGTAATGACAGCCGCTGTATGCATGTTTTATTAGAGGGAAAGAGAAAAAGACCACAGGAGACGAGCATGTTAAAAGAAGGATTTATCTCATGGAGCATGTTGGGGATGTGATGCAGCTGAAGGTTCAATCACAACTGCACAGATCAGTGGATGTAACAGGAAAACGAAATAACCTTTGTTTGGGATTAGTCACAATCACTCAAATAGTTGTGTTAGGAGAATGATTTTTCCCTGTTTCAGAGCAGAATCTGGACAAGTGAAAGCCTTTTCAGGTTACAGGTGGTTTGACACATTTTTCTTTCTTGGATTGTTTGTTTGGGTTGGTGTGAAGCTTCATTTTCATGAAGAAACTGCATTTATTGAACAATAGTGAGAACCAAACGTGCAAAAACTCTTGTGTGAACAAAAAGTATTTCCGGTAGTTCAATTGCCAGTAAAAGAGGGTGAAGACTATGGAGACACCTATTGAGCATAATAAAACAAAAAAGAGTAGATGCTGGTAAATGTAGCGTGACAAGGTGAAAGTACTTGTAAATACAGTCAGAGGACCTGCAGAACTAGCTTCTTTCTTCTTCAAGTTTTGGATTTTCTTATGGTCACTGCTCATTTTTTGGTGCCTGAAATTGCAACTGTACGACATTTTCAAGTTTGATCGCAACGTACATCCAACGCAGGCGTGAAATTTAATAGTATTTACCAACCATTCATGCCGATTCCACCAGATTACTCCAGCGTGAAAGCACACAAAGCCTTATTGAAAGAATGGTCATTGTTGAAAATGTAGCTTTCATGGTCTGTGAGCACATGCTGGGATAATATACCTGGAAGCCCTGCAATTTATCAAACTGACTGCCAATTATCTTGACATGAACTTATTCCCAAAAGGGAAGATGTGCATTCAAGCTTGGAAAAAAAAACACCCTACTTATGCAACAATCAGATGACACCAGTTGAAATCTAGAAAAGCATTAGGGTGCTGTATCTAGTGAGCCTCATAGTCGGTGTCGGTCACTGCTGTGCCTGTGCACCATGCAGCAAAAGGAAAGCCACCAAATGGTCAATTTAACCGACACACGATGTGAATCAGACACAATATGAATTCATGCCTGTCATATTTCACTTGTGACTAGCCTATTAAATGCTGCTTTACACATACGAGCTGCTGCCTGCAACAGAGCACTCCAATACTTCACCCTCTCCTTTAGAACCAGACTCTGCACAGCACAAAATAAAAAGAAATGAGGCCAAACATCATTTCCAGAGGTGGAAACGCTGATTGGATTTTCGTGCTCAGCTCAGAGCAGCACTTACACAAAACCCGTAAAAAGCTTCAGCCCCTCATAGAAAAACCTTTTCTTCCATTTCTACCCCTTCTCTGCAGAGCCATGCAGAGAGGCCTTATCTCATCTCCTGTGATGCTGCTTTTGATGAATCTGTAATGTGAAAGAGCTAGAAAATTAAAATCTGGACTTGACAGTTTCGCTAACCAATCCCGCCTCCCCCCGCCTCCACACTTCTGACCAGGAGCCCTCACTTTAGATTCTATCTCCATGAATTTTCCTAATCTTTTGATGTTTTTCTTCAGATCAATAAAATGGCCTCTTTGTTAGCAAAAGCATCTTCCTCCTCGCAAAAAAAAAAAAAAAAAAAAAAAAAAAAAAAAAGATCAAGGGCCACTTGTGGCGTCTGTGGGCTCCAGCTCCGACATATTACTATGGATACCAGCCATCATTTTCAAAACAGTGAGCCTCTTCGGACACGAGCATCAAGCATGAATTAGTTGTATTCTGAGAGGTGTGCTGCATCTTGCAGCTGTGTTTGCTGATGTGACATTGGGCAGTGTGGTCTCTGATAGGCTGTCATTAGGCTGCTGGGGGTTCGGGAGGATGTTGCTGTCCATACTGAGCAGCAGAAAAAAAAGGAGCCTACTGATCAGGAATGCATGATTCCTCCTGGGTTGTTTTCTCAGCAGCAAACTATGTGATCACTAGAAGAATACGAGTATAAGGAGGGAAATCAAAGAAACAGTGGATGGGAGAGGAGGTTTAGCAGTGAATGCAGTTGGTTTGGTGCTGGACTTCACTCATTGTCACACTAATAAGCACTTTTTTAAAACATGTTTCCTTTGTAGTTAAAGGTGGATTTGATGTGTTCTCCGTTACAGCTTCTCTGGTAAAACAGTCACGAAAACGCCTGCTGTGTTGTGGCAGAGCACTTGATTCCAGGAGCATAAAGGGTCCCAGGCTACCCTCTAGTGGCCCGGCAGAGCGCTGAACCGTGTCACGAAGTAAGTTGTTGTCTGCGGATAAAGGGTAAACGGGATGGGAGAAGAAGTGATGGGTGGAAAAACTCCTTTGTGGCGTAAGACGAAACCGTGCGGGGAATTCCGCTGCGCAAACGGGAGATGTTTACTTTAAACGCAAATCAGCCTCATCCAAAAGCGCAGGTTTTATTTGGGGGTGGGGGGTGGTCTTTTTTTCCTTGTTGCCCCTTTTATGTTTCTTTTATGCCCCCCCACCCCCGACTTTTCAAGAAAGAAAGCTTTGATGTAGGCAGGAAGGATCGATGCCAGAGATGGGGAGGGCAGGAGGATGCAAAATGGAAATGCAGCTACTTCTGGGGTGTGTGGGTGTGCGGCTGAGGGGAGGGAGGGAGGGGGTGGCTGAACAGTCTGCCGTCATCACAGCTCATCCGTTCCGTTTAAGTACAAACATTTAGGCGACAGGAAGTTGGGAAAAAAAATCAAATAGATATCCTAACAGTCTGCGCAAATAGCGCGTAAAGAAAAGCCACAAGTGACCCCCCTCCTCCTCCTCCTCCTCACGCGCGCATAGACACACGTATCATCTGTGAATGATAAACTTTGTGAGCTCGCCCTTCTCAGGGGATAGAGGGAGGCTGAGATTCGACTGCTTGACCTCACTGCGCCATTTCTTTCTGTTTGGTTTGGCGCAGGATCTGCGGCTGCACGCGCGTCAGCGGGGAGATGCTCGGCTGTCTGCAACATCATCATCCCTCTGCTGGCCGCGTTGGGCCTGCGGTGCTGATGCGGAGGGGTAACTTTACGGGGGCAAACAAGAAGGGGAAGGGTGGTCCAATGGTGAGACGCGGCACTGGATTAGCGTCTTTTGCGCACAGGAAGCGGAACGCGCACGCTTTTTTTTATGTATAGATATTATTAAGCTCCAGTGGTATAAGGTGGGGAAATCAGAGGCCACTACAGAGGCGACTAGGACTAAAAAGTCTCAGAGTAAAACCTAAAAACCAACAAGTCGGCAGGGACTCAAGAGCATGACACCAACCGGCTCCGAAACGCGCGGAATAATCCGCAACTACTTACATAGAAGAGATGTTTTTGAATAACTCCGCTATATCAGTGGTGGTCCCGTTGGCCCCCGTGTCCTGCAGGGCGAGTAAAGGGAAAAATCTGCCGTTGTCGGACTTATTGCAATAGATCTCTGTTTGAGAGCAGCTGCAGGTCGGCGGGCAGTCCAGCATGGAGCTCAGATAGTCCTGGAAAATACTCATCAGAAACAAAACCCTCCACCAGCAAATCCGGATCGAATGAAACCATAGATCCATGTCTCCGGGTGAAGCGGGAGGGGGGTGGGGGACAGAAAGGGGTTCCCGATGTCCTCTGGGTTCGAACAGAACGAGAAAAGAGAAGAGGAGGAGAGTGGGAGGAAGGAAAGGAGGAGGAGGATGCCTGGTCTGCACAGAGGATGCTCTGTGCGAGCCTTTCTACCGCGGATGGATGCTGTAGTGTCCTTGCGCGTCAGAGGGAAAATGAGGAGGTGGGGGTGGAAAGAAAGACAAGACGCACGAATAAAAAATATCCAGATCAAAAACAGGAAATCATAATGTAAGCTTCCATTCGTATTTTCAGCCAAATATGCATGGTGTTCCCCGGAATGCAGCGCCGCAGATGCCGCTGTCTCCCCAACAGGACCAGGACGACTGGCTGGAGAGCAGAGAGACGCAAAATGAGAAGTTGGAGAATCAAGTCCCTCCTACCGACTACAGTCACACTGACACCTGCAGAAGCTGCATGCAATCACCAGTGATTACAACTGAACCGCGCAAGGATCGCTCCAAAACACAGACGCAGCAGCTCGTTTTGAGCTTAACACAATGTGACAATACAACGCACAGTTAGGTTGTTTTTTTCCCCCGTTACGTCTCTTTTAGAGAACTATAATCATTTTTAACTGCAGCATTTTCGTCGCATTCGCTTTAAAGGCGGATTATTTTATTTTATTTCAAAGTTGAGTTACCTGAAACAGTTCAATATTTAATCTCAGAAGCTTTTTAAAGGATAATAAAATCAATTTATGCTTCTCCAGGTTTTGATCATGAAGATAATATTCAATAAAATGAGTTTTCGTGTTCTAGTTTTGAGCTTTTAATAAGCCAGTTTGGAACCACCTATAACAATGGTTAACCATTCTAATGGTCAACTATTCTAATAACAGGTTGTTTTGTTGATTCATCTAACCAGCCTACATGTGTCATACATGTTTTCTCTGAATACGTTGTTATGTAAACATATAGTATATACTGTTCTTATGGTTGTCACAGCTGGGTTTGACACTCATTAAAAACTCAGAAGAGTAACCAGCACACACAATATCTCTGTTAGTTTCCAACCCAAAACTTCACTGAGACAAAATCTGGTCCACCCCAAGAATAAAACCGTTGACTGTATATGAGAACTGAACCAAGTGAGTGTGATGTCACCCATCGAAAACTGCTTACTTCAGACTTCAAATCAGGTCAATTTAGTTGCCATTTTTTACGGACATTCCCATGCTGGAACATGGTGATTGGTCCAAGTCAGACTGAGCCATAGTTTCTATGGTAACCACTCTTGCCAATCAGTAGTGAGCTTGTTTGAAGTCCATAGCTGTACCACTTGAACGTGGGGTAGTTCAACGTGAGCCCATTTACTTTTATTAAGGCATCTGATTGGTCAGTTTATAACTTGAATAACTTGCACTGCTGAAAAAAAAACAGGACAAAAATAAGGATTATCAAGAATATATATATATATATATATATATATATATATATATTTATTTATTTTTTTTTAAAAGATAACAGAGCAAGAATGGATATTTTGACAAATACAATGACTGACTAATATCTGTTAAATTCTCTATAAAACACTGGAATGTCTTGTAACCAGGAGAACTCTTCTCTAACCAGAAGTTGGGGTCTCCGCCATCTCTTGTCTCCTGTGACATATTCTGTTTTGACATATTTGCCCGGCAGATAGGGTCCCATTCACACCTGCCACACTTGAACAATAAACCACTAACAAGTGTCCCACCTCTGAGCCGCACTGAGACCGCCACCAAGTAACAGCTGACTGATAGGCACTAGCCCACATTTGCATTTGCTCCATCTCTGAAATTTTCAGCACATACATTTCCTGAATTCTCCAACAGTTTTTAGAACTGATAAAGAGTTTTAAAGTCCAGATGCCCTGAAAAACAGAATCATGCAAAGGGGCCATTCTCGCAGGCCATATTGAAATTGTGTCCTTTTGGGATTTTTTTTCTTCTTTGTCTAGTGTGAACTGACCCCTCTCCTTTGGCTGATTAGAGAAACTAACACCGGATATAGCAAATGTAGCAAAGGAAATATAGTAGAAGCACAAACAAAAGACACACAGCAGGAAATATAATGCTGCCACTCAATTCTAGCTCAGCCTAATGTTTTTACTTTTTTGTGTAGCGCCTTGAGACAATTCCAGTTGTGAACTGGCCCTTTATAAACAAATTGAATTAAACTTATTTGAACTGCCATGGTGACTGGAAGTCATTCATCCATCTTTGATTCCTGCTTTGCTTTTCTGGGCTCTGTCAGGGGGATTGTGGGGACCTATATCTCTGTCAGGGCTAAAGGTGAGGCACACCTTGTAAAGTTTGCCAGTTCAGCACGGATGCACACACTCACATAAAAGACAGTCACTGATCCCTCTATGATGCTGGAGTGGACACAAACGTGGACAAACGTGCAGACACAGCTCCTTCATTCAGAGTGACGTTTCACTTAAGCATTAATGTCTGAAGTGCAGATTCAACCAAGAAATCTTTAGAAAGGTGTAACTGATTGAGAGGCTACCCTTTGCCCATTGCCTTCAGCAAACCTTCAAAAGTGCTTGGTCTGAATAATGTTTCATTCAATAAGAGAAGTTTGTTCAAACTTCTGCTGCAACACGCCAGGCTTTCTGTTCATTAACAGGCTCAGATTTGATGGTATCCCTCTTATGTTGTCTTTATGATGACCATGCTTCTGGTTCACCAGTAAAACTCTTGGCAAGGTTTTACAGACACAGTATTAAGTATTTTTATTGTTAGGTGACAAAAGTGATTTTTTTTGATCATTTAGAAACACATTTTAACCTCTTTGTGATCAGTTTGAAATAACCATAAAGGTCACATTTGATCTCTTGGAATTGGTTTGTTTTCAAGTAATCAAAACAAGGCAAAAAAATTAAATTAAAGACGACAAGCAAAATAAATAAATATCTATAAAAATATACTCATTACAGCCCAATAGTAGCATGATGATAGAAATCACTACACCCATTCTCTAATAAGACGATGTGAGTACAAACCATTTTAAAGATGATGTCGAGGACAGTGAGGAAGACGCTAAGACTGCGGGATGCTTCCTTCAGCTGCTTGTGCATGTGTGTGTGTGTCTGTTGTGCTGCCATGTAACATAAGTTTGTATCAATCTTTTTCTTCTATGGCTGAGGAATTGCTATACCGTCTCCCAAACTTCCTGTTACGCTTTGCAATCCAAATGATTTTGTGGCTCCTGGTTGTTATAATCATTCAAAATGACAAAAAAAAAAAAAAAATCTATGGGTTGAGAATACTAAATTAGTGATGATGATTTATTTATAGACTAATCATTGACAGCCTTACTCTGGACAGACTGTTGCACATATCTGAGGTATTCTACAAAGAAAAACAAAACAAAATGCAATGATTGATATTTGTATGTTTATTCATCACATCTTTAATGATATGTACGTGTTTTTGTTGTTGTAAATGCTATTTATAATACCACAATGGAATATGGTTAAAGATAAGCATGTGGATCTGTGTGTGTTTGTGTGTGGGTGTGTGTGTGTGTGTGTGGGGGGGGGGGGGGGGGGGGGGGGGGGTTGTCATTGACATTGTTAAAGACTTATACATTGATGTTGATTTTAAATCACTATCCTACTGCGTCCCACCCAAATGCTTTAAAATCTATGTCGTTCAAACTATAAACGGTTGTGGAGTCATGGGGTCATATAGGGTGGAAATTACCTCATGGTTTGTGATTAATGTGGTTGTAGACACAAAGTATCATCTTTTTAAAAAACGCTTTTATTAGCGGTTGATTCAGGCTGATTTTTCTGTGTTCATATCTACCAAGACTCACTGAAGAAAACCACAAGCAAAAAGCAGCTGGAAAACTGAGTGTCTTGAGGGTCAAAAGACAATAAATAAAAAAAAATGCTACCGTTTTTTGGGGTTTTTTTAAGTCCAAAGACACTGCTGTGAACAAATAAAACTGCCAGAAAAGAATGTTGTTAAATTTATTATTTAGGGATGTTTCCTTTTTTTTTTTCTTTTTTTTTTTGGAACTGTTGGAGTCTGGTTTAGAAAATCACGATTCACTTGTGTATCACGCTATGGTTGTTTTTTTATTTAGTTTGGCCATGGTGTTCAAATGCCCAACTCTGTGAACTTGGTTTCCGTGGAGAGGCTTTGCCAGAGTTCGTAAGGTGATCCCTTTTTTCTGGAAATCTCAGTCTACAGTAAAACCCGATCATCTGCAGCAAACTTTCATCCTCTAACTTGTATTCACTATTGGCCACTTTCATGTGGGTCTTGAAGAGGTCAACTTGTCTTCTAGAATCAGTCATGGGTCTGTGATGTTGAAGGATTTTTTTCAAAGAGTCCTGACCTCCAAAATAATGCTGTTCATGAAGTTTTGTGGTTCACAATCCAAAACAAATTCAGGTTTTGGCCCAATAATTCTTCAAAAGGCAAGTAACGTTTTCCTACAAACCTCTTTCAAAAGTTTTGGTGGGTTTTTTTCAAACTGTATAATCATGAGTTTCATGAACACTGAACTTGGTGACTTAGGCTTAAAGAGCTTCATGGCTGAGGTCTTGGGTTGTTTCAGGATATATTCAGCCTGGAAAAGTCAGTTGGTCCGGACCAAGACATTTAATTTGGTCCGGATCGAGTCCTGAACCTTATGTTTGGTCTGTATTGAGACTGCCTTTCAACCGGACTTTTCTGTTTTGAACCAAAGCTTTTGAGCAAAACTAAAGATCTCTTCACTCATTGGCCAGGAATTACGAACCTGGGGGAAAGGAACAAGAGAAAGAATAATGGAAGTCCTTTTTCCATCCTTGTCAGGATAGTTCACTTATTCAAACTTTCTTTTGCTGATTAATTTGGAACATCTGTATTAAGGTCAGGGTAAAGGTACAAAACTTTGTATCTGTTGCTTTGGTACGCTGGAGGCATGCTGCAAGGCGGTTACTGAGGAGGGGACGCTTGGCTGTGTTCAAACTGAAAATGTCTTCCGGATTATAAGGAGAAACGCACTCTGGTTCATTTATGGTCAACCAAGTGTGTCCAGTTTGTCTGTTGACATCTAAACTAAAGTCAAACATGCAAAGATATTGAGTTCTTAGAAGACTGTAAGCTTCCTTAACTGTTTTCGTGGTGACAGTAATCTCTAAAATGATGGAAAGTGGTGATGTAACCCTCACTATTGTCTATCTAGTGAGAGTTTTTTTTTGTCACATTGTGACGGGTTGATTTTGTTTTGGTTACAGTCTGCAGCTTTGTCACAAAAAGTGACTCATTCTCACAAACCAATCCTCTAACATCCTACTCAGTTTACAGCAGTTCCCAGAAAGTCACAGATAAGCTCATTAAAGCCCAACAGTGTCATACAGGATTTCCACTCAGACTGGTGTTTTCTCAGTGGAGGAGAAACAGAATTTATGTTTTAACACATCTATTTTGACACAATCTCTATATAAAACATAAAATATCAATTTCTCACCCTGAACAACGTTTGGTTGCTTTGGAACTAGCTGAGTTAATCTGGGACAACCCCTTGCAGATGCATGTGATCTTAAGTTATCACATGACTATAATCTTTCTAATTAGACCCCTTAGAATATAAAAAGTCTTAGTTTGAATTGCTTACGTCACATATTTTATATAAGAGGTGGGTTCCTACCAACTAAAGTCAGTTCAGTTCACCATTTTTTGCTGATATGAACGCTGCCACGTTGGAGCCAGATGTCGTCAGTAAGTAGTGATTGGTTCGAGTCGGTCTGAGTCAACATTTCTATGGCAAACAATCTCACCAGTCAGGAGTGAGCTAGTTGGAAGTCCACAGGCTACAAAAAGTCTGTTAATCAACCATTTGAACGTTGGACGTGACAGCAGGCACCACCTATTTATATTAGTACACCTGTTTGGTCAGTTTATAAGTTAAGCAACTCACAAATAAATTTAAAAAAAGGCTTCTGGGAGCCAAACAAGAAGGGGGTGGGGTCACTTAATCCAGTTCTCATATGCAGTCAACACTTGTTGTCCAAGACTTTTACTGCATCCATGAGGCCTAAGTGGGATCACTTTGGCCTCATGGATGCCGTAAAAGTGTTGGTCCTCTGTCATTTGAATTAAGTTAAGTTGTTTTTTAAGTCATGTCTCAGTTAATTCATTAGAAAATGTAGTTTCTGTTTACCTCTTTCTGTCCTTTTTTGCATTTCTTGGTTGTACTTTTGTGGCTGGAATGCAATGATCCTAAATGTACAATTTGTGTTTCCTTAAATGAATATTACTCTGTTATTTAGACCTAAAGTACAAATCTGTGTCAGACATTTGTGTATTTTATTGAGTAAATTCAATATTTGCAACAATCTGTGTTGTTTATCTACATGAACTTAAGCATACAAACCATTTCAATTGTACAAGTGGTGGAGGTAATGCATTCAATTATGAGAATAACTTAAAAAAAAATCATGTGAATCTTTGTCTTCTGACATGAAATTATTATTAACTGCAGCAAAAGTGAGCAAGCTCTTTGCTTGTGTTGTAAAAGGCCAAACAAGAATAGCTGGATAACAAAAAAAAACACGTTTCATTATTTAGATATGTGTGCTTGCTGTTGTATTTCAGTCAAAGGGTGATTGTTGCATGTGGGCTTATGAACGTACCCGGCCATCCACCCGCAGTGCTTCTCTGTAGGTCAGTTGAAAATGGTTTTGACATTATAAGTTTGTGTGTCTTCTGCTTGAACCTGTGCAGCCCTCTCTGAAGGCATCAAATCAATCTAAAAGTTCTCCCGAAGCTCACTAATTAGTTACCTCACTTATTTATTCCACACACAAACCAAGAGGCCTGGTTTGGCTCTTTCACCCACAGTCCAGGCGCTGCTAGGTCTCACAGTGGTAACCTCATATTTGCTTGGCTGACATGAGGGTGGTATTGATCTCCTGATCTAAAACACTCAGCAAAACAACCATTATGCACATTTCCTAAAATGTCAAATTAATTTTCTGGGGCCCAGGGCAAAACAGACCCAAGAAGCTCCCCCAGCTCAAGTAATAACTTTTTCTAAAATAAAACTGACATAGAACTGGATTGAACGAATAAAAAATATATATTTTGAAGTTCAGAACCTTTCCTCTCTCTAATTGAAGAGTGAAGCACTAAATATTCCATCTAACCACAAAAAATACACGAAACATGCATTTACTGCTGTGATATTTAACATCTTTTTTTTTTCCTAATATGCATTTTTTACCTTTCTTAAAAACTAGTAAACTTTTCTCAAGGGCAACACAGAAATTAAACAAATTAAAATAAAGAAAAATAAGACGCTCTCTCACAATCATGTAAATATCAGTCCTTTTGGTGATGTTAATTAAAATTAACCACATGAAAACTCACAACACAACTTGGTTCTTGGTTGTAATTTTCTTCATGTCTTGCAAAACCGCAGCATATTAGAGGGCTTAATGGTGCAGCCAGCAGTATATTTAGTGACCAAAAACTGCACAAGAGGAACATCATGTACATCATTTTCAAGTGACAGCAGGGCCAGTCTTTTGAGCCTTTCTGAGCACACGCTGGATCTCATTTTTTTTTTCTTTTCTTGAGGAAGCTCTGAGGCTGAAGAGTTTTTCTCACCAAAGATGACAGCAACAGGAGGTGTTGGGAGGAGATGCAGCGCAAAGCTCAAGCTGGTGTTCAGAAACACAATATTCTCAGCATCATGACATCCTAATATTACCCAACACTCTTTGTTAGCGCTGTGCGTCAGACATTCATTTTAAGTTTGAAATTACAGACTGTGAAAAGCAAAGTGATGTGGAATCTGGTATCTTTCATAATTTTAACAAAAATAAAAATCTAACTTTGTGCCTAATTTTACATTAGTGTAGGGGTTTTGTTTGATAGCTTCAGTGCTGCTTTTTTAAAAAAGTAATTAACCATTAGTTTTTTTCATTTTTTTTATAACAATTTATCTTTGTATTTGTTCATTTCAAGTGAAAGTTTTAGCCTCTCAAAGATCAGCTGCAATAAACTGGTCTCTGTCTGTCATTCCGTTGAGATTTCGCAAACCTTTACGGTTTGAACACAGTCATCATTGAATAACCCCAAACCCCCTATTTTTGAGAAGAGAGAAAAAAAACGAGTGCAATGGTGAATTGAAGCCCATAGATTATTGAAAAAGGAAGGTTGTTTTACCATCACCTGGACATAAAGCTGTCCAGCTTTGGTATTCATTCAACAAGCCATTTTGGTTGCATCTAACAATTTTACACCAAAACTTCAAAGATTACCAAAGGACATCTGTCTCAGAGCCATTAGGCTTAAAAACATTAAGCCTCAGTCGCAGCTGCCCTTATGGTTAGTGCTGTCTACAGGCGAAAAATGGCCAAACCTGTACAAGGCACGCAGGTATCAAAGCTCAAAGGAACTTTCAAGGTCGTGGACTGCTTGGTATTCCTGCACAGGGAGAAAGTCGTAGTCAACACTTATACAACATGCAAGGGTAAAATAAAGGTGGAGGAAGGTGAGGTGCAGACACATCATACAGATTTTTCACTTTTTTGAACCCCCAAATCCTGGGCAAGGAACTCGGTGCTGTTGAAGTGCACCGTCACTGAAGCCGCCATTAAAAGATATAAACCAGACAAGAGAGCAATGGAGCACAGATGATCTGAGTTAAGCCCAACCATTGAGTTTGATGGGACAGTTTGCCAGATAATGTAATGAAATGCTGCAAACCGGACCATAAAATTATTAATTTAATCATGAAATAAATAAATGTTTCTTAAATCATTTAAAACTGAAGTTTGATTAAATTTTGACACATTTAATGACCCTTTTATTATTTAATACCAATTTTAAATAATTAAAGACACATTTATTTAATAATTCCATATTAAACACATTTATTTCAATTTCAAGAAAATAATTAAATGTTTAAATGTACTTTTTTATGAATATTTTAATACCAAATATATTCAAACTTTTATTTAGTGATTTACAATTTTTTATGCCAATTTTAAATAGTTAAGGACACATTTCTGTAATAATTTTATATTATACATATTTATTTTATTTTGTCTTTTCCATCCCAAACAGGGCAATAAAAAATTAAATAATAAGGAAATATTTCCTGAAATATTTAAATATGCTTTTTAATGGCAATTTGAATATTTTAATTCCACACATATTTAAACATGTATTTATTGATTTCCATTTTTATGTGGTGAAGGCCAAATTAAAAAAAATAAAAGACACTTTATATAAATATTTAATGGCGTATATATTTATTTCTGGACCTCCATTCCATAAAGCGGCGCAAAGCCACTTTTCTCCACAACAAACTGTGTTGATTCAAGTTGATCGCTTAGTAGAGGGTTGAAGTTAAGTGCGTTCAAACGTAAACACTGGTCTAGAGTTTGTCAAATTCCATTTCCGGCTGATGATTTTCTTCCACCATCGTGTTTGCCACCAGGTCCTCTTGCTCCACAGGGCTAGACACTCCCAAAAACCAAAGAACCTGTACAAGTCAACCTGTACATGTGAATGTTTTTTTTTTAATCTGCGTTTTGACACTCTAGAGCTGACAATTTGCCTAAAAAATGCATTTTAACCATCTACTGTACACTTTTCAGAATGCAGTATAGACCAGATTTATCTGAACTGATTTACACTTTGAGGTTTGTTTGGGTTGCAGGGCACAGAATGTGATGCACCACAGGGATGGTGGACTTGAAATGAGTTGAAAAGCTCCAGATCTTAAATCAGGGATTAGTTTTAGTGCTCAGAACTCTGGACACAGGTACACCCAAAGAAATGAAGTGGAATGGAATTTTATTTAAGCTCTGCAATTAAGAAATCAAAAGCATGGCATTACAAGTGGTGCAGTCATTGGCATAGCAACCCATCACCTACTGTGCTGCATTAGACAAGTGTGCTTGATCTTGAGATCATGGACTGAGGGTTGGACGTTCTCCTTCCAAAGTTTCAGCCAGAGAGCAGAATTCATTTCTCCATCAACTGTTGCAAGATGGATGCAACAACCTGAAGACTTAAAGCAGCAGCCAGAATGACTGCCATCCGAGAGGACAAGCAGGAGACTGTCCACTCTGAGGCTGAGGCTTTGGGATTGACAGCATGGCTAAGCGACATCTAAGATTCTGAAAAGGCTTCCCTGCTTGGCATCAAGGGTTGGATTGGAGGAGTAATGGTACAGTTTTTTTTATGAGGAGCTGTTTGGCCCTAAACAAGAAATTGTTTTTTTGGATATTCTGATTTCTTTGACACGTGTATGATTTTGTTTAAACTTTGATGCTGCAGACCCAAAAAGGCAAACCTACTAGATTCACCTGTAAAAACCAAACCAGTGGTGCCAGAGGTGCTCTCAGATCTGATGAATCAGTGGTGTCGAGATTTTTCTTTTTGCTAATGAGAGGCCAGGGTTAGTTAGAAACCCAGGAGGACACTGATTTATTTTGGCTTTCAGGGATGTCAGTGGTGTGTATTTTAAGTTGGAAAGAGAAAACGCCCTCAGTGCAAACCCAAACTGAGAATGAAAAGTTTGGAAAACGGCTTGTTGCAAAGTTTTGTAACTGATGAGATGAAGCTGTGTAAACATGACAGTCAAATGAGCAGCAGGGCTGAAGATTTCTTTTATTTATTTTTTAAAATTTCTGGTCAAAGTTCATTTTTTGGGGGAAAAAAAAAATAACTGAGAAAACTGCCATTTAAGTTTTGGATTCTTTCAGTTAGTTTGGTTTGAATAATTGAAACAAAACAAATCAAATGGACAACTGAGATTTTTTTTTAGAATAAAATTAAATTGCTGTCAGCAGTTTTTGTGGCAGCTCAAAAATATAACAATAAATACAATAAAGTCATGAGGGGCGTTGCATGGCGTGTAGGAGTTACCCGGCCTCGCCGCTCCCTTTTGACCCACCCTTAATGGCTGAGCGGCTCCTACACACCCCTTACTTTCCCCTTCTGCCCTAACCACCCTGGTCAGAGCTACAAGTTAATAAAATAAAATGAAATGACATAGAATAAAATAAAAAAATAATTAAAAAATAACAAATTAAATATATATTTTTTCTCTTGGTTTTTATTGCCATAGCAACAATTTTATTTTTGAGTTGCCTGGGAGTGATGAACAGGTCTATGTAATTTTTAGAAAACCCGCAAAATTAAACTTTTGGATATCCTTGGTAACAGAGTTATTTTCTTAACCACGCACATGGTCATATGTTCAAATCATATTTGTTACATTGTGTGAAGAATTCATTAATTAAATGTTCACTAAATTATGGAAAAAAAATGTGCACAACGGAAACACCACATGCAACACTAACTCCATTTAAAATCTACAACATCTAAATCCAACATTTTTTCTCAAATAGCTCCCCAATGACGCTCAAGGAGTTAGGAGGATAGATTAAAATCTATCGGAGGAGTTTAAATTTGGAGCTGGTGCTAAAGGGGATTTTTTGGGGGAAAATTAAAGATGCCAGGCTCATCTCAAAGTCAAAGGTCAACAAAACTTCTGTTATAGATTTAACCTGGTGGTGTGTGTGCGAAATTTTAGGAAAAATTGCTTGAACAAATGTTTTCTTTTACCAGATTGTACAAAAATATGAAAATCGCCAAATTTCACACTTTGCAGCCAAGCTGTAGGTCCTGTGGCCATCCAGAAATGATTAAAAAACTTCCTTTGGTTGTCTCTGATGTGTGTTTTAGTTTCGTCAGTACATTTTTTTTGAGCCCCATTCGTTTTTTGATGGTTTTACCCACTATGATCTATCTTTTTTTTGTTTGTTTTGGGGTGAGGTGGTGCTCACTTTGCCCAAAATTCATTCTCTCCAAGTACAAGGTGAGTGCAAAGATTCCATAAAGAAGAAAGAATTGTCAAAGCAATATGGTGCTTGTAGTCAATGAATGAAATATAATTTAAGTTTTCATTAAAGCTGTGCTGCATTTACATATGTTAATGGAAGGACAAAAGCAAAACATGGAGTATTCAAGTAGGAAGAGAGAAGATAAACCAAAGGCAAAGACGTGGCTAAAACAGGACACGCAGCAATATACTGCAAGATATATATAGTATAATCGATGTGAATGAATGAATGTATGAATAACTTTATCGTCATAGTATATTCGTAAAATTTTAAAAATAATTAGATAAATAATTTACATTAAATTAAATAGAGCAACAGATACATAAATTCAAGCACATACATCTACACATTAAGATCACATCAAAAGGCACTCAATTTCCAGCAACATTTATTGCTCTTGGATAAAAACTGTTTTTTAATCTATTTGTTCTTATTTTGATTGATCTATATCTTCTGCCCGAGGGCTGCAGTGTGAACAGGGAATGTCCAGGGTGGGATGAATCATAGTTTTTCTGAGGCAGCGGTAAGTGTATAGTTCTTCCAGAGATGGGAGAGGGTGACCAATAATCTTCTGGGCTGTTGAGGTGACCCTCTGGTCCACCGCTGTGCAGCTGGAAAACCAGGCACAAATATAGTTTGTTAAAATGCTCTCAATCGAGCAGCAGTAGAAGAACACAAGCAGTTCCTGCTTAGGTTGATCTTTAATAGTCTGAGGAAGTACATTCTTTACTGCGCCTTCTTCACCAGAGAAGAGGTGTTAGCACTCCAGGTCAAGTCCTGCTGGATAGTAACACCCAGAAACTTGAAGGCAGCCACCCTCTCCACGTATTGGGGCTGAATGTCTGTTTTTTTTCCTCCTGTAATTCACTACCAGTTCCTTGGTTTTC
Organism: Oryzias celebensis; assembly: GCA_014656515.1. Classification (NCBI taxonomy): domain Eukaryota; kingdom Metazoa; phylum Chordata; class Actinopteri; order Beloniformes; family Adrianichthyidae; genus Oryzias; species Oryzias celebensis. The sequence continues at coordinate 5,662,362 of BNCR01000003.1, forward strand.
TTGGTGTTCAGGACCAGGTTGTTGTCCCCACACGAGAGCCGCTCCACCTCGCCCCGATAGGCAGACTCATCCCCCTGGAGATGAGCCCACCATCATGGTGTATTCAGCAAACTTGATGACGGTGTTACTGGTGTGGGTGTAGAGGGTGTAGAGGGCGTAGAGCAGGGGGCTGGGCACACAGCCCTGTGGGGAGCCGGTGTTGAGGGCTGTGGATATGTGGGCCCCCACTCACCCTCAGCTGGAATGTCCTAGGGCCTCCAGTTTGGACATCAGTCTGTGTGGCAGAATGGTGTTAAAAGCTAAAGTTCACAAAGAGCAGACTGCTCCAGGTGTGACAGAGCAGAGTGGAGAGTTATGGTGATAGCATCCTCCGTGGATCTGTTTGCACTGTATGCAAACTGCTCACTGTTCAATGTCGGTGGGAGGGAGGAAGTAATGTCACTGCGTACCAGTTTTCATGCTGATAGTACTTAGGAAGCACAGGTTTTAGTTCAGTAAGGTTAAAGTCCTCAGCTAGCTGCTTGCTAGCTGCTAATGGTGCTACGCAGGAGCCTCAGAGCAGCATTAGCATCAGGTAGTATGTACAGGGCGGTTACCATGACAGCAGTAAACTCCCTCGGAAGGTCTGCTAGGTCTAAAAGGGTCTGTGTTGAGTCATGTACTCCAGGTCCGGGGAGCAATGACTCTCAACAGTCCATTTTATTGGAAAAAGAATCTTATGTTGGCAAGGAAAATGCTAGGGAGCGGAGGATTGTTCGGGTTCTTGCATAGCTTCACCAGCACACCTGCCCGACAGCCCCGCTTCTGCCCTCTGTCCCTACGCCGCCTTCCCCACAGGGATGGTAATCACTGATGGTAGAGTCCAGTGTCCTGGCTATAGCCATTGGAATGTCATAAGAGTGTAAAAAGCTGGCTATAACCGCTTGTTCGCTCCGCAATCCTATCTTCAGGTGCTCGTGCCGGCTGTAGATGTTGCTCGCCCAACCGAAAGTGCTCAAAATGAGTGACAATACATACAAAACAGCCAAACAAAGCACCAAAAGGGAGAGCTCTGAGCCGCTGCGCCCATGCGTGCCACAATGTTTGGCAGCACTTTGCTTTCGAAACAGTGAAACCATATTCAGCACAGTCACTAACTGGCGCAGTGCATTTGGCTGCTTTTCCAACGGGAGAGGGCAAAGGTTCCTTTTGTTAAGAGCGCCTCCTTCCCAGCATGGCCACTGGGAGAAAGAAGACATTGGGGAAATGGGTCTGTCGTCTATTATTAGAAACAATTCTTCTTTGCAGGACTGTTATCTCACACACCCACTGTTGAGTAACCACGGGGGAGCAGGAGGATTTTTTTAAACATTTGTTTTGTGGGCAACCTTTAAGATACTCTCATCTCTTCAACAAGCCAGCAAACAATGGTACTACAACACTAAACTGACCTCAATAAGCATTGAGTGACAAAAATGAGTGTCAGAGTGAGTTTTGAGGAAAGGATTATTGGAAAATCCTTGACTTCTTTTCTTCATCTCCTGTGGTCTTAGCATTGAACACAAAGACCTGACTGTCTGAGCCATCAGCCTTGGTTAAATGAAACATCAAGGCACCTCTCCTCCTCCATCTGATTAAAAATGGATTAATCAAGTTTGGTAACGGGCAGAACAGTGTAGAGATTCAATTTATCACCCCAACCTATTTAAAATGTAATTACATCACAGTCGTTGATAGATTTGAATAAGGCACAAAGGTTTTTGGATCTCTCAAATTAGCAGAGCTCCAACACTGCTGCTTGTCACTTCGTTTAAAGGCCATCAACACTGACGTCTTTGCCAAGACTTCGGCTGACAAAATAAAGAAAAGAAAATAGAAAATGATTTCAAGTTTCCAAAGGGAAATCATTTTTCATTTTCAGTTAAGTTTTTCCTTTTCTTTTTCTTTATTATGTGATATTTGTCTTCAAGCAGGTTGTTGGTGTTGACTCAAAGCAGAAATGAAGCTAAATTAGTTTTTATAATAAAGAGTTTTAATTTATTGAACATAGATAAGGAAGTTTACCTAAAAAATAATAATACAAATTGGGACAAGTAAGAAAAAAACTAAATAGATGATCATGTGATGACTTTTGTAGCTTAATTTCAGGTTTGCTTGAGTTGTAGTTTTTATATCATTTGTCTTGTTAACTCCTGGTTATAATCAGCATACCTGTTGATTTCTCCAAGTAAATGTAAGTCTGTGCTTTTGGCTCAGTTGTATTTATCATGGTTAAGTTTCAGTCATGTTGAAGTTTTTTTTATTCGCTTTACTTTTTGAGGATTGAGGAAAACAATAAGCAGCCGCAAAAAGCATGGTTCTAGAAAATGTCAGGTTTTTTGATTTGGGCTAAAAAGGGCATAACCATAATGAAAAGACCACTGGGAACACTTACAATACATCAAAAGGTGATAGGTAGAGAAGCCTTAATATAATTTACTTTTATTTAATCAACTACTTATTTTTTTCCAAAAAAACTCGTTTAAAAAATTGTACTCTGTGACCTCCGGCTATGCTCTATATTCTGTGGGCTGTATTCTAGTTCTCTCACATTGAACATACCAAGTGGTCCGTGCACCACAGGTTTGAATACTACCAGCTCTGCAGATGAAGGTCAACCTGATCACTTTCAGTCCCCAAGATCACGTTCACTAAACGTGACAGATGAATAAAAAAAAAAGAATTCAGCAAGCGAATTTATTAAATTGCTCACAATTAGCTCACTGGCCGTTTGATTAGAGCAAAAAGCTTCCTGAAAGAGGCTGGAGATGTGGGTTTCTGTGACCTGCTGAGATAATTAACACTGCAAAAATGAGAGAAACTGCCTTCATTACGCAGCGTAAAGGTGCCATTAGGCAGTGTATATAGTTAGGATGTAAACGACTCAACTAGGAGCTCACAGTGACTGTGGCGAGGCCGTTAAATGGAAGAATTGATTTATAAAAAAGACAGATGTATAAAAGAGCAAAAGGTGTAAAGCAGTCTCTTATGAAATAGTTCTGGGCTTTTGAGTTGGGACCAGTTCAGAGATAAATTCTACTTTTTAACTGAAATATTTATGTCTCAGACCAAAAAGTTAAACTTGTATGAGGTTTTACATTTCAGGGTGGCGGTTTAAGACACTGGTACCCAACCGTGGGGCCATGGACCGGTACCAGTCTGTGGGACGTGGGGGAGTTGGCAGTGTCGGTTCTGGCACAAAAGGGAGTGCCACACCAGTGATGCCCCTCAGAGCCCCCCCACATGCACACACACACACACTATGACCCAGAAAGAAATGTAATTATTTAACAAATCGATTCTAAAAAGTACAACTAGTAGCGTTTACATTCTTACAGCTTATAGAAGTGTTATAGAGAACACTTAAAGTAAGAAGAATTCTTATAAGGATAACATCACACATATGTTTGCTTGAGGTTTAAAATGCCCTCCATTACAAGAGTCAGGAAAACTATAACTTAACTAGCACAACTTCAAGCTTGAAAATTCTTATAGCTCATTGGGCCGTCATAAAATTACTTAAAATGGAAAAAATCGTAACTCCTATAAGAATAACATCACATTTAATTAAGGTTTAAAAATACAATTACAATTGAGTTGAGTGTAAAAACACATTCATGGTGAACGCAATCCGTAATTTGATGTGTTGAATTAAAGTAGCTTAATTTGAAAGTAGTTTGATCTTGAGGTGAATGTTGGACTGAAAAATACTCCAAATTATTTGTGTGTGATTCACCAAGATTGCGCCCCCGTCGCATTTTTTGGCTTGGTATATTCCACAATGTACTGCAATGAGGTGAGGGCGCCAGTTTCAGTGTCATGCAGCACAGGGCGGCGTTAGACATTTAAATATAACTTCAAATAACGAGAACAGACGCGCCCAGCTTTTCATTTTTTTTTAAGGATTGAAGGATTTTTTTCCCACGTCCATGCGGCCCCTCTGGAAATGCCGCCCTGGGCGACTGCCCATGTCACCCATATAAAAAACCGCCACTGACAATTGTCGTCAGGCCATGGAGAAAAAAAACACAGTTTTCAGTTTTATTTACAAACTGATTCTCAAAGAAAAATGTTTTTTTTGGAAAACTATTTGACTCTTTTTTGATGCATGTCAAGCCATTCAGTCACGTTGATAAACTCCATCCACTACTTTTGTAAAGCGGCTGCGCCGACCTCTAGATTGACACCCCCAAGGCGGCAAAGTTAACAAAAAACAAACGTATTTGGAACGTTTCTTTTACCAAAAAAGGGTCAAAGAAGAAACAGAAGAAGAGCTTTTGGCCTCAAAATAAAAGAAAATTATATTTGACAGACAAAAACAGGAGTCTTTACGCTCTTAAAACATGAATTTATTGCCACAGTTGTTTCCACACACCATAATAATTATGCATATTTTGCAACCAACTGTCTAACCAACTGTCGAATGCTGCCAAAAAAGTTATTCAAACTCTGGATTAACGTTTATGAAGTAGTTAGAGTACACTAGTTGACCCCTTTTTTATTATTTTTTTTATTTATCCATCACACCTTAAAAGATGAGCAAGGCTGAAGCCTATATCACATTTTAATGGTTCCTACAAGAAGTAGTGTACGAATACAGTTTAAACCAACTGCAGATATTTCACAGACGGTGATGCTAAAATTTACCCTCAAAACTTAAGGGAAACCAGAGCCAAAAAATGTGTAGGCCCACTTCAACCTGGTTCAGGTCTGTCCGTGAAAATACTGTTTCAGATTAAACCGATCCGTGGCTTGAAATGGTTGCGGGCCACTGGTTTAAGAAGGACACATAACCTATAATGACAGGACGCTGTCAGACATTGAATAAAGAATGAAGGATTAAAAAATGAACATATAAGAAACATTTCTATACAATTTCCAACACTGATTTGGTCGACGAAATACATGCGGTATTTATGCAAAGAAGCAATAATTAAGTTTTACATATATCTGGGATTTACCGTAGTTTATTTGGTGATTAGGGACTTAGTTAACTAATGAATTTATTTGTTTTTAAGAAGCAAAGTGAAAATGGGTTCCTGGAGGATGGGGTAGACATTGTAAATGTTGTATCTAGAGTGCAGCACAATTAAGTTTGCCTCCCCTCCACGTAAATATGTGGACGCAGCATCCATTAAGAGTAGGTTCCATGTATCCGCTGAGTGCTAAGTTAAGGCGTCCTTGAGAGAGACGCTGAAGCTCCTGTCTGCAAATTATGATACCTGTTTGATGAAACACTGTTGAGACATCAGTATTCTCAGCATTGGCAGTGCACATCATAGTGTGTCTCACTCGTTAACCTTGTTTGCATTAATCAATGCAGAACGGAGGGACAGTGGGGTGTTGCATCACTCCACGGGGACTGGATGTTACAAAAAAGGTGTGCAATAAATCAGCTTTCTGCTCAAACCCACATGAACAGACCAGTTGTTTGAAATTCCACCTGTAACTTCCTGTTGCTCTTTTTTCTTAGGCAAAATTCAGACATAACACTGTGATGTGTAAAATGTGAATCCTTTATTCATTTGCTGTAATCAGACATCCAGTTGCTGAGATGCAGCGCTGCGATAACCGGCAGCCAAACTTCTGTATGCTCGCAGCCAAATGGGCCGAGCCTGCTGGCAGCCATGCCGCAGACAGATAATATAGACAGATAATTTTCTTGTTATGTACACATTCCCGCTGCGGAAAAGATAAATGTAAGCCCATGTGTTATAGTTGGAGTAATTATTCACTGGATATTTTTGCTTCACCGCGAATATCCGTTTTTATCCCAAAGGATTTGGTATTTTTCTCAGAGCAGCCGTGTATGTCCACAGCATGACAAGTGAGGGCGAACACACAATGAGTCATCACCGCCTGCAAAGCCACACAAGGCGATGCTTGCCGACTTCTATCGACCAATTACTCACTGGGTCATCGCTGTGTGCGCAGGCCAACTAAGTTGTCAGCAGTGCCACCGAGCAGGCTGCGCCTTGCTCCGTGCCGGCGATTGAATTGGGATGGGGGGAGCAGGGAGGGTTCGGGAAAGCAAGAGGAGCTGGCTCTCCATTGAGTCAAGCTGACAAACCAATGGGCACCTCTATGACCGGCCAACGAACATCAGGACCCGAGCTCATGCTCTGCAGCAGAAGTCGCTTTGCCAGACGAGTCGACTCCATTTGTTTTCTGTCTCCACTCCCCTGAGAATCAAAGGGAAAGACATTTCCAACGGTCCTGCCTGACTGGGCCTGACTCACTTAGGAGCTTCGTTTTCACCTCACTCCCTCTGAGCTTTGTTCACACATCCAGCAGACATGGCATGTGGAACAGTTGTGGCTTGGCTTAGCCTCAACAGCAGGAGGAGCAGGTGAGTGGAAGAGGCAGAGCTGGCTGGAAGGGAGCCAGCTGGAAAAACAAAAACAGGACTGTGGTGAAAAGATGCAGAAGGCTTTTTTAAAGAACCACCTCTTCAAAAAAAAACTTACACAAGTAAAGCGTCAGAGCAAGATTATGGTGCTCACGTTTAGCAGCTCACGCAGCAGTTGCATTATAGTCACAAATCTTTGTTCCACTTTCAGTCTCCTGCATCAGTTAACAAAACCTTCACAAGGGCAGGTGACTCCCATCTTAAAAACTGAATCCTACAACTAAAAACCAGTGAGACAACAAGATACCTCGTGACCAGAAAGGGGTGTCTTATTGCACGCATCCACAGTTGAGAGAAACCATGATATTATTTTTGGTCTCACTCCCTTTTTAGCCTGAGCTGACGACATCTAAATAACACATGCTCTTTGACATACCATAACTCTTCAATCATTTACGCCATCAATGTGAATCAGTTTATTTTGACGTGGAGAAAAACAGCTTTTTATATCGGTTTGCACAAACACTAATGCAAAGCAGCTTTTACTGCAACAAAATCAGCTGATTTATATAAAATCCATAAGAACTTTGCAACTGTAAAATGTTACGTATCTCTCACTTGCTTTCCCTCTAACTCTCCACTTTTCCCTCCGTTTCCTGCTATTATCATGTAACCATCTGCTAATCCTCATCTCTTTCTCCCTCTTTCACTCGCAGTTTTCTTTTATCCTTCTTCATCATCTTCTAATCGTCTGTGTAGTTCTTTGAAAGTGGAGGTATTAGGTCAAAGCAGAAGCTATGGGGCAAGATAGCTGTCAATAAGAAACGTATTCATAAAGACAAAGTTGTGCACAACTTTGCAGAAAAAATATTAATACAACATATTTTTATGTTTGACATCTTTGCTTTGAATATGATTTGTCTTTGTTTTGAAAACGACTTTGCTCGTCTGGAATACAGATTTATCCTGTTAACAAACGAAAACGTGTCACAGGGTCAGAGGCATATACATCGAGTCCTGGAACATCAATTCAGCTGAGTGCATTGCGTCTCATTAATTAAACTAAAACTGAATCAAACTTTTTAGAAAATTATTGATCCTTTGGCAGGAGATTATTCTCATACCGTAGATCTGCTGGAAAAAAGCACAAATAAACAGCCGTTGTTTTTTTTTTTTTTGGCTAGGCAACAACAGCGGAGAATCTAAAAAATGCAAAAGACCCAGAAGTGGTGACAAAAAAAGAGAGATGTTAATAAGAGAATGATGAAAGAAAATAAAAACGTCTCTTTGCTGCTACCTGCCGATGCCTGTGTTGTGCCAAGGTACATTTCCCCTGCCAGAATTTGCTTCTTCAATCTTAGGGATCATTCTGGAAGGTACCTTGGTACAACACCGGCCAGCGGCGGGATATTAGAGTGGGGGATCCCTGCTTATCCGGGCAGTTTATTCCTGGTACAGGCGAGCCGGGCGCGCCCCTCCAGCCCCTGGACCTGTCCAGATGTTCCCTTGACTTAGCCCATTAGTCCTTGGGACAGGCTCTGGCAGCAGCATGACCCGGGATAGCGGATTAAGAAAATGGATGGAACTAACGAAAACAAGCCACTGAACCCCACTTTGCCTCTGATGGAAGGTTGGCGCAAGTGTTCGGCAGCGGAGCCGCCATCAGCGTGTGAATGTGTGTGTGAATGAGACTGTGACTATAAAGTGCTTTGAGCCTTCAATGAAGGTAGAAAAGCGCTATATAAGTATACGCCATTTACCAAAAACAGCTAAGCTAACTCGGAGCTAATGTAGGCCAGCTGGCAGCCGACCATAGAGATAGTTAAAAAGAAAGAAAGAAAATCAGAAACAGAAAGAAAGTTGGGTATTCTGATCCTACTGACTTCTTCAATTTTGATTTTTCAAATACTACTTTTGTTTTTGTTTTTTACTGCCGTAAACAGTTTGTTAACAGGATAAAGTCGGATTCAAGAAAATAATTTCAAGAAAATAATTTATAAATAATAGTATATAATAATAAATGAATATATTTTTGCAGAAATTTCCGCTCGGGTGAATTCAGACTGAAAATTTGTTCTGGATTATTGGGGTAATTGAACTCTGTTTCACTTAAAGCGAATCAAATGTGTCCTGTCTGAATACATCCTAAATTGCTGTATTTACAAATTTACATTAGAGCTGGTCATGCTGCAGCTGGGATCTACTCTACATTTTGCAGAAGTATGAAATGTCTTGAGACTAAGACTTCAACTTTAACTAGAGAAAGTAAAATCATGATGTCCGAGCTGTTTATGGTGTACAGCACTGCATGAATTTTGACCCAAGTTCTCTATTATTTTGTAAAAACACAGCCGTAGTTGTGAGTGAATTGCATAGAAAGAAAGACATTTGTAAACAAGTCTGATCAGTGACTGTCATTATTATGGATCCATTCCGTATTTATTAGTGGCAACCTTTTTATGTTTGGTCTTCTTTTTCTTTGTAACTCTAGGACCACCTCTGAAGGCGCCAAAAAGACTTTTTTGGAAAAGGGAATAATCGAGTAAAAAAAAAGCTTTACCCAAAGAACAAAGGAAAGACGTTTCACCCTTTTTTCTTAGTTTTTTTAAATTCTTTTCTAGTGCAAGCTGTGCCGCTTCAGCTTGAAAACTTGGACATTTCTTAAAATGATTACATTGGGAAAGAAGACAGCCTTTTTTAACAAAGTAAAAAAAAATAAAAACTGTGAAGGAAAAATGTTGTTACTGCATTTCCAAAGCAGCAAATGCCAAGTTTAGATTGGGGTGAACCTATTGATAAGCAGAATAAACAAAATGTGCATAAATGACTGTCGAGAGAAAAGCAAGAGATGAACAAAATAGATTTTTTTTTTCGGAACAAGAAAAGTTCAGCAAAAAAAATAACCGAGGTTGACCAGCAGAACACTAGATTGTTAAGAGATGTAACTCTGGTTACACCTGAGGCACCAGAGCCTTACCATCTAAGAAGGAATTAAATATAAATAAAGTATGCAGCAAATACACATTAACAGAAAAATGAAGAACCAATTCTCCACACAGCAGACTTGTCATGTACCACAGTGCATGTACAATTACGTGTTTCTGTGGGGGGCTGTGCTGGATCACACGTGAGCACATCGCGTATGAGTGCACTGAAACAGTCAAAAGCAGACATTTGATTGATAATTTGACAGACTGTGGAAATTAAAACTGCGTCTGATGTGGCTGACAGCCATCAGTTGAGTGAGGAGGCGCTCAACAACCATCTGACGATAGAAAAAAAGGACTCCCTAAAATGATTCTCTCTACCTAAAACTTCACCCAGAGAGTGGCTAATACTATAGAAATATTAAAATAGGGTTTGCAAGTTGGTCTTCATCTCTAATGTTCATTTAGCTAAAGGAAATGCCTGGCTTGTGCACAGCTCCGCCGGTGAATTTGAGATGTGCATAGCTCAACGTGTGCTGCATACAGCCAGTGAGATTTGCTTGAGGTTGAAGAGTTGTTCATCTGTGTTTTATTTCTATTAGACTTGTGTCCAAGGCATCAATAGTAACATCAATGTTTGTCATATTTTACCCTAGCAGGTGATAATACCAAAACACACGTTTTTGCACGAGTGTGCCTCTAAATCACTTATAAAAGGTTATAAATGCATTTGTAAGGCAGCACTAAAATAAAGAGCTGTCTAAGAGAGGGATTTTTTAAGTTGGAACATAAAGCAGTGACCTGGTTCTCTCTGAGCTATCTTCAGTGGTGTGGTATTTGACACCTCTGTATGCTTGCTTTGCAGCAGGTGGTGGCACACAACACTCCATCACATCTTAGCCCCTTGTGCATTGAGGTGAAACATGCAGACTGTGTCGGTCTAAAAATGTGAGCATTTGTTTGTTCCACTGTGGTTTTGAATACATCGTGCCTTTTCCCTTTGGGAATATTGTGTGAATTTTAAATTTATCCTCACCACAAACAATTGTAGCTGGTTGTTGTTAATATGTACTCCTGAAAATAATCTCAAACTAAACAGCCAAATTCGCATCGGCTTTTTTAAGCCTTTGAAAAACAAAAAGGTCAGGTTTTCAATGAATACATGTCCTGAAAGAAATCTAATCTTTTTAATAATCAACTCAAACTGAAAAGAATTTGTGCCTGAATTTGATTATAACCCCCTTTATAAAATGAATAAAAGAATAATAATAAAAAAAAGACTTTCTGAGTTAAACTACACCAGGCTCTGAAAAGCACACAATGATGCAAACAGCGCCCAGCATCAAGTTCACATTCCTTGCTGAATTGGAGATTGTAGGACAAACGATTTTTTTTCCCTTTATGTTTGAAAACTGCATAAAAATCTGGTAAAATCACATTACTTTTACAAAACAGCTGGGTGTCTCAAAGTAGTTTAAAAATTGACGTGTTTGAAAATTTAAAAAATGGGAGAAAAAAACAACCCTAAAAACTAAGTTGTGGCCAAAGATAAGGAAACATTTAATACAGGTGCATTTAAAAAGTCATGTGCCATTCAGCAGGAGCTGTATGCCACAAAAATGAAGCCTTTTATCTAAAGTTTTCACAAAAAAGTCCCTTTAATTAAAACCTAACTCAATTTAAATGAATCATTCATTCTTGTTTTAGCAAAGCACAAGACAGATGAGGGAAAATGCAATGAATAAGTGAATAATATTTGAATATTTGTTTCCTGAAACGAAACAGGCTCAACAAGAATCAACCATTCTATGTCTACCTGAGGGGGCAATAATTAGCTAACCAGTGTGCAATCTGCCAAAAAAGTTAGAATGAAACAACATTTCCCGATGAAATCAGAACAGTGTTTGAAGTTGTTTTAGGTTGATCTTGTTTTTTAAAAGAAACCACATTTCCAAACTGAATATACAAGTTTTTTACATGTTGGCCTCTAAGTCTTTGATATATATCCTATTCAAACAGTGACAAGACTTAATAGAGCTTCATCTTAACTTTATCTTTGATGAAAGTATTCAAGAGTCATTAAAGAAACTTCAATGAGCTTTTAAACCATATTTTATATCAGATTAATCATTTTTAATTGGTTTTCAATTAAACTTTTTTTTCATCCACCTGTTTCTCAAACTTGGGACAAACATTTCAAACACATTGCGTTTTTTGAAACACCCCAAAAATGTTGTGCAATATTCAGCCATAGGCTGACTATATCTAAGTAAATATAAAAATGACAATCTTAGTTTTTCCCTTCGACATTTTTATGGACACATTCTGGTCACATAGTAAAAATATCTGAAGTCGTGGTGAAAGAAAAAATAGTTGAATGAACTTGAACCCAGACTTTATGGGTGGTCTGTGAATCATTTGTGAAAGTTTTTGTAATTAAAAAAATATGTTGGTATCAATCTTCTTTCATAATCTGATGAAAATCATCAGGGGTGAGTAGCTCTGTTGTTTTTCTTTTGCCTTATTTATTCATTTATTTATTTTTATTTATTTTTAATTGATTTTTCATAACTCTTTAACATTAAAGCCTTAGTTTCAGGGTTTACATTCTTTCAACCTGTAACTATTCAATGGTTTAAATAAATAATGTAATTCCACATCATTCTAAAGCGGAGAAAAGCGGCTTTGTGCCGTTATGCAACAATCTGTTTGTTACATTGCATATGCCCTTTTTTCCCCCAAGTCAGAATCAGCACATTGGTGTTGATCGTGTGAGTGACAGTAGTGGTATGCCAAAGACTGATATTTAGGTGTCGCTGACTGGTCTATTACATTCAATGACAAAGAATTTGAATTTATTAAAGCATTTTTGAGTCTCTTTTCCCTTTTCTTTTTCGCTCAAGGACAGCCTCCAGTCAGAACTTATTGAGATGGTAGAAACACAACAAAGAGTATTGCTTATCCTTAATATTATCAAAATATAATATCATATTTTTAAAAACTTACAGAACGAAGAATGGGAAAATTGACACTGTAAAAAACAATTTAATTGAAAATGTTAATTGTTTGTAAATTCATCCTTTATCTTGGTGACCTACAGGGTCAAATTTGACCAGTATTTGTATTGTTTATACTATTTTGCTGTTTTGTTTTGTTTTATTTATTTATTTATTTTTTTTGGCCGCTGTGAATTGTTGCTATACAGATAAACAAAATATAAAAACACAAATTGTCAAAACTATTTTAAAAAATTACAAATAAACTGTTCTTGGCTTCCTCTGGGTTGATTTAACTGTTAGGTTCACTGTTTTCTTTTACCAAAGGCTGAAAATTCAAGCTTTCTCAAAAAGCCTGAAATGTTCTTTTTTGTCAATATTAGGCTTCCTCTTTTTTCACCCTCGAAGTGCATCAGTATTAATATTATTTATGTGGTGCAGTCCTGTTAAAAGACTAACTTACTGGTCTCCTGTCTCACTTTTGTCAGACAACAAACTGACATTGAAAGTGTCTTCTATTTCTCTCCTTTTCCATGTTTTTCTTGGGAGGGAAAATCCCTTTTTTAAATCTAATTTACTACTTTGGCTTGAGAAAAAAAAATGAAAAAAATTCTTCATTTTGTTTTATTTCCTTCTGGGAAAAAAAAAAAAAAAAAAAAAAAAAAAAAAAAAAAAAAAAAAAAAACAGGCCATTGAGTCTAATTGAAGCTTATGAAGTCCCCAATGGAAATGTAAACACTATGACAAACGCTGAACCCCTCAATGCCTTTGAATCACTGACAATAAAAAAAAAAAAAAAAAGGTTTGGCATAGTTCTGTCAGTAAAAAAAAATGGAAGATCCAAAATCAAAAGTGCTGCTTTGTGTGAAAAGATGCTGTGTCCTCATTTGTACTGCAGCGGCCCTCTTCGAGAGATGCTTGTTCAGCAAGCAGACAAAGCAGCAAGTGGAGTGCAACATGCAGACACGCAGACAAGGTGTAATCCACAGATAAATACTGACAAGGAGCTGGCAAACAGAAGGCGTGCATGAGTAAAAGAAAGCTGCCCCTAGAGTGCAAATTATACTGTCAACTTTTTTCTCCAGGAAACAAAAGGAATCAAACAGAAGCAGACACACAACACGTATACTGCATCAAGGAAATTATTAAGGTGCTTACACACTAAACGCGATTCGCACAGCGGAGGCAGCCAAATTCTATGTAAAGTCACTGGTTTAGATGTGAATTGAGGTTCTGCGGTGCGAATTGAGCGGCCAGCGCAACACAAAAGTCTGGAAACATCGCAAAGGCGAGGTCAGAGAACTCGGTCTTGAACTTGGTCAGAGAGAGACGGAAACCCTGCAGAAGCGGCCATCAATCAGACACAGCAGCAGGAAAGAAACTCACTGGAGCAACATGGAGACTATAAATGTTTTCATGAACCCAAACATGGAGACGTGATCACTGATGTTTTTGTAGAGCTCTTCTAAACATCATCCGTGTCTCCAATGCATTGTAAATGAGATAAAAAGACGCCGCTCCATGTAGTAATCAGGCTAAAAACAATAGCTGCTAGCTCCTCTCACACGCGGTCGAGACGGCTAGCTTTGGGGAACACGTTTTTGGCCATGTGGCCATTATTTGTTTTTAGGAATCAACAAATAAAACTAGGGTGTACAAGTGGAAGAGAGTACAGCTAATCATGGTTTATGGCTTGAATTGCTCTATGCATGAATTTCTGCTGCTCCGTGCTCCAGCTGGAGGTCAGAGCCTTTATTTTGAAGGGGAGCCTTTTCTTAGCAAACCTAACAGCAGTAGACCCCCGGATATGGTCTACGCAGATCCTGCACTCAGTAAATGCAATTTGAAAGGCTTTCAGCACCTATGCTATTCTTGTTTTTGTTTAATGTTTCACTTTGAATGCTCATTTTAGTTCAATCTCATTTGTTATTTTATTGCGAAAACCAATAGACATTTGTTGATTTTTTTCTTGTTACAAGTCTGGTTATAAATGTCTACACTTTATTTTGCCAAACTCAAGAACATTTCCAAAAACAGCAAATGAGTTTTATAAAGTAAAGTTTGAATATCCTTTTGAATCCACTCTAAATACATTCTAACCTTCATCAATGTTAAAATGTTTTTCATTTAAAAAAAAGCGAAAAAAATTTTTTTAAATGAAAAACAAAGCAACAACAACAAAAAATAAAAATAAACACAGGCTAAAAATAAACTAACTTTTGGTAAAACATATGCTGTTTTAACATAGGAGTCTGCTTCCATCTGAAACCTGCCCCCAGTGGTCTTTTGCGGTACTGGAACATTTGGTACTTCCTAGTTGTGTAAAATTTGAAAACAGAAGGGTTGTCATGCTTTTTTTTAGTTTAGCTTTGTTTGTTTCTTTACATATTTGTCTTTTACATCAAACCACATGTTTTGGTCAGATTTTAAATCCAGCCATTGATACTTCCATTTAATCATTTTAGAGATGTCTATAGAAAACGATTAAGTTGAAAAACAATGTACAGAGGAATTATCCCGTGCAGATTCATATGAGTAGAGTAGATAATACTTTAATAATCTCCATACGAATAAATTCAGTTGTCCGGTTAGCTACAATCACACAAACCACATTCAGAAAGAAAAAAAAGATCCTAAATGTAACACTATAAAAAGAAAATAAAAAACAAAGAAATGCAAAATACATAAATAGGTCAGTTAAAATGTAAGTTAATGTACTAACAGTAAAAACAAATCAAATAAGATTCTCCGTCAGCAGCTTGGTGGCCAGGATAAAAGACCTTCTGAACCTCTCCGTTCTGCAGCGCGGTGAGATGATTTTCTCACTGTGACTGCTCCTTTGAGAGGCCAGGGTTGCGTGCAATGTGTGCCTTTTTTTTCTTGAGGATGGCCTTCAACAAGCTTCCTAATCTTGCCTCCACAGATAGAACCCCATCACCCATATGGAAGTGTTTGCATTAGCACTTCTTAAACAGCAATTCTTAAAGTTTCTTTGGAGACAAATCAAAATTCATTTGCATCCGTCCTGTCAGTAAGTGAAATAAGCTTGTAGGGTTGAGACTCTGTGGACCCTGGTCAGGAGCTGGTCAAGTTCTGAGTGAGCGACATTGTTTCTGACTGTAGCAGGAAATGAGGGTTCTTAAAGAAGGAAAGCTGAATAATTTTTGGCTGGAATCTGTCATACTTTCAGAACAGCGATCAGGTTAATGTATTTCAGGCAATAATGAATTAATAAAGGGTCATTTTTCACTGCAGCTCTGTTCTCTCTCCATCTCTGACCACAAAAAGCAAAAATTTCCCCCAACATGGCTGCCGATTTCATTCTGCACCAGCTGCAACTCTGACTGGATAAGCTAATCAGCTGCCGCCTTAGGGATTACATTCCTTATCATATCTCTGCCACCAGTCAGGTTAAGCATGTTGCCATGTCTTAACTCTTCTTAATAAAGCTACATTTTTAATCAAGATTTGCGTAAAGCCACCCACTCAGTTAATTGGTTTTTATTATATTAGAAAGGATTGTATGGCGGCCAACTTAGAAGGACTGGATTGGATTGAATTGAAGTGCATGCAGCAGTGCTGATTCACTCACAGAGACTCCACAACTCTAATTTGCTCCATCACTGCAAATCACTGGGTAAACGCTTTAATGCAAGGCTGGTAAGTGTGACGGGAATACAGACGGCTTGGCGTTTGGTGAATGTCATTTCTGGGGTCAAGTAGAGATTGTGTAAATGTATCTTATCAGGTCCACTTCTGCTGAAAGCATGTAGTCGCTATACAAATATACACAGCACATAACAATTGAAATCAATCTTAAAAGTAAAGTAGGCTTGAAAAATCCTGTAAAGCTAATGTGATATTTCAATGATTTGGCAAAAGGTACATCCTTTCTCATAATAAGTACGTCAAGTGTTAAAAGAGAATATAATAAATAGAAAAAGGAAAGAAAAAAAAAGTGGGAACTTTTGGTTAAATAAGTCCTGCAGATAACAGGAACATCTATTGCGGTTCTTTAAATGTTAAATCACTTGATTTCATGGATTATTGAGGCCATCCAAAACAAGAGAAAGGACCTCATGGCCACTGTCCCCATAGATTTTTCTTTTTTTACTTTGATGAACTTTGTAGAACTATCAGTATCTCCCGCTTTTTGCTAATTTGCAAAGATCCATGTGAAATTTTATCCACAATAGATAAATAAATTGTAAGTTAGGATTTCTTTCTGGCTAGAATGGCTTACTCTCCACTCATATTGGGCTTTAGTCATGATTGCTCTTATGGGTGCAGCATTTCTACACAGTCAAAAAGGAGCCAGTACTCACAGCTCACTAACAATTTTAGTGCTCCAAAAAGAGCATCACCTGTACATCATAAGAGCGTGTAACTTACATTATTCTTAAATTTAGTTCATGATACGCTTACCACGTGTACGACAATCTTACGTTACATTTTAATGACATCTCTTAAAGCACACAAGCCTCAAGAGAACTGCAAGACACACCTGCGCTGTTCTTAAGATGGAGCCCCTCCTCTCTACAATCCTTTACAAACCCAGACAACCAAAAAACTTGCAGCATCTGTTCATTTTAAACCCGCACAAGTGCTTGTGACTCAAGCATTAAACGTGTCTACCACAGAACAGCTATCCAGATGTTAAACTCCTGCAGATTTACATCTGTTCTGGAACGTGAACATTGAAGGCACTGAGGATCTTCCTTGTCTTTCAGCTGCCCTGCAGGGGTCACCACAGTAATTCACCTGTCTCCATCTAATCCTCTCATCTGCATCCTCCTCACCAACACCAACCATCCCCATGACCTTCTTTGTTACATCCACGATGCTCCTCTTTGGTTTTCCTCTTGGTCTCTTTCCTGGGAGCTCCAGCCTCAGCATCCTCAGTCTGATTCCCTGTAATTATCTCCAGAACATCTAACCGTAAGCTGTTCCGCTGAAAGATTAATCCCTGATCGCTCCATAAGAGAACCTCCTGTGAAAAATGTTGCGTTCTGAAGAAACATTCCTGTTAGGTTTTCCTGTAGCATGTTTTAGGGTACACGAAAAATAATGTAGCTGTTTCATGTTGCAGTTTCTATGTGCTGAGCCCGTGAGGTTTTTTTTTTTTTTTTTTGATTGAGCAAATTTTCTGAATTGTGATAGACTAACTAATTTACCACATAGCACTTCTATAGCCATTCTTAATGGTTAGACAAGCAAAGTAGCACAATACGTACGTGGAACAAAGCATTGCAATCAGTCAGCATTGATATATTTCCACCAAGGCAGAATACACCAGAGCTTGGGAGGTCTAAAGCTGCCTTTCTGAGGTAATTTAAAGAACCTTGAAGTGGCAGGTGAGTCTGACCTCATCTGACAGCTCTCAGGAAATGAAGGCTCTGCCCTTGTGCCACCTGTGACTGATCACCTCTTTCTTCTTATTTCTCACAAACCTCTCAATGTCCTTTAAAGAATGTGTTTTTGACAACTACGGATGTCCACTAAACATCTGCTATGGAAACACCGAGAAAAGCAGTGACTGTCAGTATTTTTTACAGCAAGGCAACAATGTACTGAGGTGTGTGTAAGTTGGAAGATTCAATTTCTTTTAACTGCAGAAGTGGAAGCACCTCCAAAACAGCTAGTCAAAGCAGGACTGATGCAGATATGGCACAAGTGTTGGTAGCAAAAGAAATCTATACTGTGGTTTGAACTGAAGGATATGCGTTACGTAAAGGAAAGCTGTACATTTTTTAAGTTTTTCCAACATTTCTTCCAGAATTTGTAGAAATGTCCACAGAAGATCACAAGCTGATGATGAAACTGCATTGAATGAGTTGTTTTTCTCTCGTCAGGTAGAGATGTTCACAATACGAGCAGAGCTGTGTCATAAAGCCATTATATCATCTATTGGGAAGGACAGGAAGAGCCATGTGTCATCATCAGCACAGAAATGAGAAAAATGCTATTTTAGAAGTTAATGAGTAATTATGGGCTGAGAATAGAAACATGTCTTATAAAAATAGAAGTCTGCACAACTCAAGACAAACAGGATAATTGTTTTTGCATGCTTGTCTGAGGGGATCCTGCACACATTAGTACCTGGTGAAATTTCATACTAAATAACATGTATTTTACCATGATCAACTTTATCCTGGTTTGCAATGCAGTCTCCATTTTCTTGTTAGCGTTTACAAACCAGCCATGATGAAGTTAAACAGCCCCCTTCTTATCCAGACTCACTTGCCAGGATGAAGGCGACTTCTACTCGGTACCAAAACAATGGGATGTAGATGACATGGAAATAGTCAACTGCACCAGCAGGAAATTAGAAAACACACTTGCACCACCTGCGCCATGCTCCAGATGCCTGCAGCAAGATAGGGGCCATACAGCGCTGTCAAGGGCTCTTTAGCTGTAGGCATGATGACGGTCCACATTTACATGGAGAGAAAAGACAACAAAAGACAGCCTGCCAGCTTCACAACCCAGCAGGACAGGTTCTGACTGTAAATTGTACAACACACATTTTCAACACCAGAATATATTTCTGTATTAAAGCAACTAAATGTAAATATACAAACTCAAAATTTTTGCTTTTGAAATGCACAAAAAATTGCATTACCTCCTACACTACAGAAAAACAACTTATTGAAATAACCCCCCAAAACTGATGAAACAAACTCTGGCTTAAAAATGTAGATGGTTCTCAGGAAACGGAAAATCATTATTTTGGAACATAATGTAATTCAGGAGAAATAATGTGTCACTTGTGTTTTTATTGTGAATTGTTTTATGTCAAAGAAACAGCTGGTGATAAACAAGTCGGAAAGGTGATTCACAGAGAACGCCATCTGCCAGACAGTAGTCTGCTATTTCAGAAAGTAGCACTGAACACGACAGATCCTTCAGTGCTGTTAGTTTCCCACCACCTTCTCCTTTAAACCATGAGCTCAGCTGATGAAGGATCTGATAACACATTTAAAAAAAATAGCTGTAAAAATCAAAACTCCTAGAATATCAGAAACTACATGGACAGATCAGGGATGAAGAAAAAACTTTGGCACCATTTTTCATATTTTAGGCAGCTGGGATTCAAGCTTCACTACCAATGTGAACTTATTTTCACAAATTCCTGATCCAATATGATATAAGATTTACTATCACACATTTCTGAGCATCGAGAAACCATGACGCATTCATACACTGCTCTTTTGGTGTGTGTTTTAAACCAAGATGTGTTCTTAAGTATGTTAACACACAGTATTCTTTCTACTACTAATACTCCTCACACAACATTGGTGTTAAAGATTGTTTAAATAGGTCTTTTTTGTTGTGTAAACTTTTGAAAACTCTTAAAAGGAAAGAAAATGTGATTTTTTTGTTAGACAAGCATACACATTTATGTCCACAAACATAATTGATGTGTTTGTCACAAATGGGTAAATAATTAAAGAATTATTCAACATTTTTTGGGACAAAGGGAACAAATGTCATGTTGCATGAAATACTTTCCCCTTATGTCCCACCATTCCTGCCGTATCCATTCAAAACATCATACTAAAACACACTAAAAGTAAGAAAACGAAATTTATAATGTTTTAGGAAATCTCTTGTCCGAGCATAACAGCTGGACCAAGATGACCACTATAGTCAGTGGTCGTGTGATGTAAACAGAATAGAAATAGCACGATGGATGAGAAAAGCAACTTTTTACATTGGTTTTGCACCGATAAACAACACTTTACAAACATAAACTAGGCCTATGGCATTTTGTTGCAAAGCTGCTTTTCTCCCCGACAGAATCAGCTGATTTACACTGATAAATCAGCGTGAGCACTTCACAACTTTAGTGTTACATATCAGTGCAATGCTGCTTTTCTCCGCTTCCAAATCTGGTGTAATTGCATTAATTGTGTAAATGGTTTAAAAGTTATAATAGTCAGAAGAATGTAAACACTGGAGCTAAAACTCTGGTGTTTGAGGGTTAAAAAAATTGACAGGTTATCATAAGAGAAATTACTTTGGAAAAAAGTTGGGCTGGACCCCATTATTGCTACAGTAATACAACAAATTTGCTCAAATAAAAAGTCAAAATGCAAATAAATATTTGTCTTTTTTGTAGTGTGCATAAAAAAAACATATTCATACTTTGATGTGGCTGAGTAGCTACAGAGCACAAAAAAATCTGTAACCAGAAAATAAAACTCATAAATCTATCCATTCATTGGTTCATGAAGTCTCTAAACTCCCCTCTTTTTAAAGTCTTTAAATAAAGTTTTATCATTTAACAAGATACATGTGTAAATCATTTCACCTCTTATCAAAGTAAAGACAAACAGTTTAGTCAGGCATTTTAGTCTCACTGTATTAAATTTGTTTGTGAATTGTGGATGTAGCTCACATTCATACCAACATTCAAAGTCGGGGACACCTACAGCCTGAAATACAAGAATCACTGCAAAAACAGCTCCTGTTAGGCTAATGAAAGAAATAAAAACAGGGACGTCCAAGAGAGAAACACAAATATGATTTTGGCAGAAAAAAAAAGGAGAAACGCAGACAGAAAAGGGCGCCGTCTGACAATAAATGCATACACAGAGCTTCAATTAGAGTAATGCAGAATAGAGGAGAGATGCTTATGTGTGTGTGTGTGTTGTGAGAGAGCAGGTGGAAACGAGGTCACACTCTCCTCTCTGAGATAGTTACATGAATGTCCTGACCACAAAAATGGGTGATGGCACAGACCCAGAAAAGAAAAAAAACACCCTCTCTATTTGGGGCGTGCTGACTTGACAAAAAGAAGAAGAAAAAAAATCAAAGCCTGTCCCTTTACCTGTCAGAAATAAGCAGAACTTGGATTCATCATTACCTGAACAGAGAAGGTAATAAGAACCCTCACATGCCCTTTTCCCTTTTTCCAGATCATTATCATAATTCTGTATTAATCAGTGCCTCTTCCTCTTCTCAGCTGAGATCTATCAAATGACCCCCAAACCTTGACTTTGCCTCCCTCTGCTCTGACACAGGGAAGGCATGGAGGGATGAGGATAGCGTAAGTCCTGATACATCTCAAGGATTGTGATCCCACTTCTGTTTTAGAACGAGAAACCTTTGATGTGGCAATGGAGCTGTGTTCTAATGAGGCTTCTTGCGCAGCAATCTATCCTTGCCAGACTAGAGGTGGCATCCCAAAGCTTCAGCCAGGCTGCTAAAACACTCCTGCTGTTCTCGGTTTGTTCAGCCAGCCTTTATCACAGCCAGCTCAGTGCTACACTTTGGGGCTGTACATCCACAGTTTCAATTATTCATTGGCCTGCTGCACCCTGCAAAAGAGATGAGATGCACAACAGCTGACGTATGCCCCATCTTTGCTTTTTTGTTGTTGTTTGTCTTAATGTTTACCCCACAGCTTCACTCATTTTGAAATGCCTTTACTGCTTTGAGCGAGAAAAAGAGCTGCAAAGTTTTACATCTCGCTATCAATTTAGCCAAGTCAGCGTGGTCAAAATTATGGTCAAATTTACAGTAAGATGTTTTTTATTACTAATAAAAACATTTCAGTTTTACTATCTTACCTAAAAAAAAAAGGTCAGTATGTTTTTTTTATTTTTATTTAAATGAATTATTTAAAACCACACTTAATTAACCCATATTTTACCATCCATGTTAAGGAAAGCAGTTCATGTTCCTCAGATGCTGCAATTTTAAAAATAATAAAACACAGCGAGAACAGAAACTGCACAAAAAGACAACTCCAGCAAAAATGATTAACATAGTGTCAGGAATTTTTTACTTTTAAAATACTTTTTTTTAGTCATACAAATTCATAATACATCATCAGTTGAGATCCTATCTTAGGCAACACAATTGTGCATCTTAAAACAGAAAGATGCAGACCGTCATAGAGGTGTTCCAATAATCTCCAGCCAATTGATGCTGCATTACAGACCCAGTCTGACGAAAATTGTGTTTTTAAGAACTTTTTTTCACATGATGGAGGCCATAGACACTGTATAAAGAAAATTAATCTAAAGAAGTACTCTAAGTATTTCTTTATTTAAATCTTTGTGAATCAGGAGCAGATGAAAAAATGCTGTTGGAAAAAGCTTGTAAGTGTGATGTACAAGTTACTACGGTAAGGAACATTCTCCCTCCGCTCCATTTTGATGCATTCATTTGTGGTCAACTAGATCCATATACGTCTTTGCTTTCCTTGTCAGAGCTGGCATCTGGCTCAAAAATGTAGAACTGGATGGCTCCAATGTTGCTTGCCACTTTTAATTGCACCCGTAATGTTGGACTGGGGCTTTGAGGCTCCGCAGAAACATTGCTCATGCTAAACAACATGTCTTTTTGATTTGGGCTAAAAACAGCGTAAACACAATTAAAAGACAGTCCTGAAACAATCCAGCATGCAGGTGAAGATGAAGGTGACAGTGGTGCCTGTGGTAATTGGAGAATTCGGCACTGTAACCTCCAAACTGGAGGAGTGGCTACAGCATATCCCTGGAAAGATCTCTGACATCTCAGTCCAGAAAAGCGCAATGCGAGGAACAGCTAAGATACTGCAGGACCCTCAGGCTCCCAGGCCTTCTGTAGAAGACCCAAGCTTGGGGTAAGGTACCACCCGCAGAGGGTGAGAGGGGCCTTTTCTCATATATTACAAGTTGCTGACAGAATCCAGAAGTTTAGCAACTTAACTGTCCTCATATTAGATGATATCCCACATTGATAAGTTATTTTTTGTTTTTTTTTTAATAAAATTGCTGGTGAAGCGGTTAAAACATTTGGAAAATATTATTTTACAGCCATAAACGACAGTACAATAATGATTTACTTTAGTTAATTCATCCCAAATTATGCCAGGAAAGGGGAAAAAAATGTCTTCAAAGCCAAATATTCAACATATTTCTGGCTAAAGAGTGAAAATGGCAGAATTCACATGACCACTTATCATCCAAAAGTGGGTGACTGAGACCTGTCAGTGTTTTTCATCGTTGCACTAATGCCTAAGACATCTAGTGCTAAGCATCGGACTGTGAAATACATTTACTCAATGCTTTGTCCAGTTCTAACCTCTCTGTCATGATGATGTATGTCTTAATGCTGATAATCACTTTATTCAAGCTGAAAGAGCCATAATGACCAACTGATTTACCGTCTCTGTTGCAGTCAGAGTGATGGCATTGCTGGACATCAGCCATTAACTGCAAACTGATGGTATCTGGGGTAAAATGTGTACATTCACTCTGTGCTCATTTGTATTCACAGCCTTAATTACAGTCCCCTTTTTAATGAAAGTCGGACTGTGTTGCAGCATCCATTAAATTCAAATGTTAATTTTATTTATTTAATTTTTTTTTTAACTTTGAAAAAACATGTAATTTTTGACCCTGAGAAGTTGGTTTGTTAAACTTGTCATTTCAGTTCCGAACAGAAAACAAACAAACAAGAAGAAGAAAACCAAAGAAATACTTTAAAAGTCATTTTGGTGAAAATGTCCGGAATTGCAGACCCTTTATTAGACCTCAAGGATGCATTCAGTCCTCTATGAGTGGACCTGCCGAGAATAAAATCCCAGCGCTTATTTGCAAGGGCACCTTTTAAGTTAAGTCACAGTATTTTCCCACCACAGAAGATATTTCCCTTAAGTTCTATGTCAGAGTTGTAATTTAGTAATTCATTCATGAGAATGTCCTCCATAATGTAGCTTCTAATGCCTATTTGTAATTTTTCCTTTATGCATATTTAACCATGTGAATCTCATTCTTCAGTCAGAAATCCTTCACTTCAGCCTTTATTGAATGTGGGGAATGTTTTATTATGTATGTCGAACCTCATAATCTCACAATAAATGTCATAAATGTGAAAGTAATTAAGGAGCCTCATCAGACATTAGCCTGTCCTGTAAAACTGCAACCGCATTAAACTAAGAGGTGCATCTCTCAAAAGGGATGTTAGGTCTACAGTAGACGGTCTGGCTGAGATGCAGGCTGTCACTTTTCATTTAATTCATGTTACCAAGTCACCATTAGACACATCTATGACATCGGTACAGGCTTGCTGCCTTTAACTGCTGATGCTGCATTGCAGACATCAATAACCTGCCTTTGTAAGGGTGTCTTCAGTAATTAGATATTATGTACTGAGATCTGACCACACAAATGTATGGAGACAAGATCAGATGTAAACATGAATCAAAGACCTGGAAACTTCTTTGTGGGCCAATCAAGGGGACATGTTTAACAAAAATGGACTTTGGCCTGCTGTTTGGATCAGCTGGTTTTCCTTTTGCCTCAGAACTCTGCTCCACAGGATTATTAATCATCATTTTGGGCTTTGCTTTTGTTCTTCACTGTGTCATCACCTGCAAGCACCTGCTGCTAATTTACACTGCTTTCAACCATAAAAGATGGGCTAACACCACCATATCTTTGGAAAAAGAAAAGTAGTGAGCAGGACAGGAAACAAAATCCAAAGTTTTTGTTGGGCCTTAAATGCACCGCTTCTGTACATGGGGGTGTAGAGTCCTTTGGAGGGGCGGATGCTGAAATTTCAACACTTTAGGATGACAGCTTCGAGGATAGCAGACTGTATTATTGTAACCCATATTCATACAACTTTGTAGTACTTCTCTAAGGTTGTCAAAGCAATGGTTGCATGTAGCTGCTGCGGCAACAGCCTTCAACCACACTGGTACTTTCCTTCTTCTGGCTTGTTCTGGAAACTCAGACGGAGGTCAAGGCCTGATCCTTTTCCCTCTCTATCAACCTCTTCTCCTCCTGAGGCTTGTCAGCACAATGATATGATAAATCAAATAAAACTCAGATGCACATAAAACTATGGAGGAGCAGACACCTGAAAAAACATCATCTGCTCACTAGAAACTAAAACCAGTTCACTTTTGTCAACGTGCTCAAACCGCGTGTGCCAGCTGACACAGGTCGAATACTGTGGGGGCAACCAGTCCATAGACTTTATGTATCACTAGACAGCTTGACCCCTACCCCCTCGCATTCCAAGCAGGAAGGACCTGCTGCCTCAAAGAAGCCAAACTCCCATAGACTTCTTCTGAGAAATATACAGTTATTACTCAGTCATTATATTTGCTAGAATAAACATTCTAGCTCTGATACGTTTTTCTTAACATCGTCTTGCTAAACCCATGTTTTTTTTCATGATTTGTTTTCTTTACTGCAAGTTATAAACTGGCCAATCAGATGCCTCAGTGAAATCATGTGGTCCCCACTTGCCCCCACCTTGAACGTTTGATTGGCAGATTATCCTGAGCCACTTTCAGTGGAAGGGGTGTGGACTTACTCCTGATTAGCGACAGTAGCTCCCCTAGAAACATGACTCAGACCAACTCGGACCAATCACTCGGACTAAATATTATCTGGCTCCAAATGGCGGTGACCGTAAAGCGCAAAAATGGCTAATGAATTGGCTTTGCTGAATTATTATTAATTGTTGGATGCTATTGATCAATTACGTTTCAGGCAGGCATTCACACATAAAACCTGCTTCTGTACACTTTCTGCATCTTTACAGGATCCAGTGATTATATGCATTTTAAATAATTTACAAACTGAGTTTTTTTTTTTATATATATACTCTGTAATATTTTTCTTTTTTTTATTCTTTGGTGGACATTTTTCCCTTTATTAGGCACTTACAAATGTCTGCTACACATTTACAAGCTTGTTTGCAAATCTTTGAAAACTCATCAGCATCTCTACACATTATAAACTTGTTAAAGTTTATTATTATTATGTCCATACTTTTGGTCTTGCTATCATTTTTTGTTTGATTGTACAAAAGATCGATTTAGGGTAGTCTCAGATTTCTCACACTTTCCAAGCCATAGGAACAAAATGGAGGAAGACTTAGGTGGTTTAAAACCTTGTAATGAATTGATGGAACATGTTCTAATTATCATTTCCAGTGACAGATACTACAACCTAAAATATATCGTGAACAACTGCAAGAACATTTAAAATAACATGTTATAATTTAAAACCGAAAGCTTGAACAGCTGCAACAAACACAATTGTGAGATTTTTCTCAGCATATGATCAAATCTCAGTCATTTCAGCTTTCTAACCCCATAATAAAATATTTATCAATGCATTTCACCAAGCAAAAGAAGTGAAAAAAGAGGGGTTAAAAAGTTTTAAAACTCTAAAACAGATGAATGACATTTTAATACTAATACTACCTGTAAAAAAAGAAAATAAAAAGGGTACAAACTTGCATGCTGGGGGCTTAATAGTAAAAGGCATGGCATGCGTATTTGTAGAGCACATTTTATGTACAAAGACAATTCAAAATGCTTTACTTAAAACATTCAGAAGAAATAGTAAAGATGCAACAATTAAAATGAAATTTAAAGAAAGTTAAAAAGAACTGAATTTAAAACAAGCATAGGTAAACGGTGCAGATGGAAACTTTTGAATGCAAACAAGAACAGGTGTACCTGGGTTTTATGGAGTAAAAGAAGCTGAATGCAGTTTCCTTATGTCTAGCTGTGACTCCAGGAACTGACAGCAGGCCGAATCCAGATGAGCAGAGAGGTCTGGCTGGTATACACTGCGTAAGGAGATCAGTCATGTATTCTGGTGCTAAACTATTCAAAGATTTATAAACCAGTAATAGAACTTCAAAGTCTATCCTCGGGCAGACACGCATCCAGTGTAAAGACCTCAGAACTGGACTAATGTGGTCTATTTTTTTGGTTCCTGTGAGAACCACAGCAGCTGAGTTTTGAATAAACTGCAGTTTCTTGATTTATTTGTTTGGTCGTCCTGTGAAAACACTGTGACTGTAATCAAGTCGACTACAGAATGGACTCATTTTTCCAGGTCCTGCTTAGACATCAGATATTTAATAATTTAAATAGCTTGGAAATGATAGTAGGCTGATTTTGTGACTGCATAATGTGATTTTCAAAGTTTTGATGTGTCCTTCACGACACTCAAGTTTCTGGCCTGGTTGGTGGTTTTTAAGAGAAAAGACTGAATCTCTCCAGCGACCTCCCACCATTTCTCTTCAGCCTAAAAGACAAAACCCTCAGTTTTGTTTTTGTTTAACTAAAGTAAATAGTGACACATCCAATCATTGATGTCCTTAATGCACTTTTCAAGAGCCTGTACAGGACCTCAGTCTCTTGGTTTCAATGTAATATACTGTATATCTGTGTGTCATCTGCATAGCTTTGGTAACTAATGTTGTTGTACTTTATAACCTGGGCCAGTGGGAGCATCAAGATGTTAAATCAAAGTAGTCCCAGGATGGAGCCTTGGGGAACTCCACATGTCATTTCTTTGGCTCAGATGTGAAGTTACCAATAGACACAAAATATTTCCTGCAAAAAGAGGATTTAATATGAGAGTTAAAAATTCCCAACTGTGGGAACTGGTAATGTAGAGGGGCAGATGGTTTCACAGTAAAATACGACAAAAAGATAAAATCAGATCATCATAGAAACGCACTATTGATGCTATCCCACCAACTGTCACCACTAAAGGGCTCCACTGAAGCAATTGCAGTTGAAGGACTCACACAAGGGGACTGCAGTGGGGTTAAAAGAGCAATAAGATTCACTGCTGTTAGGCGTGTAACAATTCATTTTAACAACGATTCTTTTCAATATTTTTGGTCGCCGATCTGATCTAATCCAGGATATTTTTAGCCATGAATTAAACCAATGTGACTCAGAGATAAATTCTTGTATACTGAACAGTGCAGGTGAAGTTTTCCAGATTCCATGTATTTCTTGCAAGATAATCAAGTGTAAATTAAATATGTGTACAAACAAACAAGTGAACAAGAATTAATGGCAAATCTATTCACTTTCATTTCATTTTCACTTCATAAAGTTCAGCCCACTGTTGTTTTTCTGCATCAAAATAAAAAGGGAAAATTACTAGAACATTCTACCACACCGTATGGTCACGTGTCTTTGCTAAAAACTGTTTCCACATTGGACTGGAATGACGGTTGATCATTTTTTTGATTCATCACATGTGAGTTGCCGCTGTGATTGAACTTGGTTGTTTTTACGTTGCAGTAAAACAAATCTACCATGTCTCAATCCAAATGGTATTTTCCAATATTGATTATGATTTATCTCAATTTGAAATGATTTAGTAAATGTATAGATTGATTACATTGGATTCTGATTTAGACAGATGTTTGAGCGTAGGAATAGAAATGGATTTATTGATTGATCAGTTAATATTTACAGCTAACTGCTGTGCATTTGTCCCACCCTGGTTTAAAATTGTACTGGTGCCAGAAATTAAACCAACAACCACAATCACCAGAATGTGTATTTGTATCAAATACCTAAAGAAAACATTGGAAATGCTCTTTTAAAAAAACGTTGTTTTTAGAAAGATTGATTTTATCAGAAAATTTTAATTTATAGGGCCTACTTTAAAGACCCACTCCAGTCATCTTTTTATCTATTGTAAAAGCGTTCCCAGTAGTCTTTTAATTTTGGATATGCCGTTTTTAATAAAAAAAAAAAAAAAAGTGTCATTATCTAGTATAGTTTCTGCAGAGTCGCAGTAGTTCATTTGAAATTTGCGTCTGTTTGGGCGGGACTATGTCATGGAGCAACCCCAAACCCTTTACCCTCCCCGCTGCTGAGAGCATATTTTCCATCTCGCAAATGTATTCTTTTACAAGCATTATTTTTTCAAGAGTTACTGATTCATAATTCGAATAAAGAAATACTTAGATATGCAATTTTGAACAAAATTTGTCCTCAATCATCAGAAAAATGGAACCAGAACATCTTAAAAACACAATTTTCATCAGAGTGGGTCTTAAAATGTTTGCTTTTTTCAAATTCTACAATAAGACTTGATGTGTGTGATTAATGACAAAAAAAGCAAAAACCCTTAAAAGATAGGTAAGTCACCATAAAGTTTGCATTTGAGTTTTATGCTTCTGCTTTTTTTTTTTTTTTAAATCAACAGTTTGCTTGTTGACAAACACATAATCAATATGTTGCTATACGAATATATCTGTTGATTCATGCTTGAATGAGGATCAATCGTAAAAAAAAAAAAAAAAAAGTAAATTTGGAAATGGCTGACAGTGACATGACATGTCCATTTACTTGCATTACACTTCCAGCGTACTCAGTAAATCTACCCCAACACATTCTGAAAGGATAGATCTTTACTTTTGTGCTCCACCCCCACACTAAGACCCAGTCTTTGTGTCTGGTTCTGTCCTCTGAGCTCTTAGTCGATGTGTATCAAAGGCCTGAGCTGGTCTGGCTTAAGTCCTTACACAGCTGAGAGAGTGAGTGTCTCAGAAGGCTGAGGCCACATTCATTGTCCAGCAAATACCCAGAGTGCTGCGTTTACACAAGCTCTGTCAGACAACAGTCGTGTGTGTGTGGAGCGGTGTTTTCTCTGGGTTTGCAGGCAGTAAGAATAACCTGAAAACAGTATGTGACCTTGGCTGTTCGGTGAATCATTAACACCTATGACGAACTCAGATCTAAAACATAACCACTGTGGGTGTCAACCATGCAGATTATCACAGAATGTGATGGTGTGGGAAGGAAATCAGGAGTCAAAAGGTTGCCGGTGATGCTGCATGTGTTTGGAGTCATCCAATACAATGTGGCCATTACTGTCACAGAAAAGCCCCTAAATTTCACTTTAAACAGTACAGGAACAAACATTAATTTATTCCCAAAAATGTATTTTCTTTCTTTCTTTATTTATATATTGCAGCATTGGCTCAGCACCATCATGCCCAGAATTGCTGATAGTCCTTTATTATGTTGGCTGCGGTTGACTAAATCATATTATTTCCTGAAGTCCCATTTAATAACAAGGAAACACTGGTAATTTTTTGCCAAGAAAAAACACTTAATAATAAGAACACAAACATCTCAGAATCATTTACATGAAATGTTTCTTTCTAAAAGTATATAAAAACTATGGTATTGGCCATCACATCCTCACTCCCATGTCGTCACACATTGATGCATGGGTAAGGACCCGTCTGCTGCGTCACTCTTTGGCGCTTTGGGTGTCCCTAACTTGTAGTTTTTGACACTGTTTTTGATTTGATTTGATTAGATTTTTTCTGCTGATCCGATTAAATCAAAGGTCCGTTCGTTTTGCCAGATGCGGTACAGAACGAGGTACGTGCTCTGGGAAGCATCCAGTATTGGTACCCTAGCCCAGTCCACATACAGTACCAGTTCCAAATGTGGTACCGGTTGTACCGGGTTACAGGTAGGGATGGGGTACCTGGTTAAGGTTAGGGTACCGGTGTGGTCTGGTAGTGGATAGGTACCAGTTGGCAGCTTGCAGGTAGAGGAGTCTTGATTTAATTGGATGAGCCAGCGCGTCAAAAAAACGATGAGTTAGGGACACCCAAAGCATCAGTTTTTGACAGGGAGCAGTCCTTACCTATGCCTATCCCTGTCTCGCTCTTCATCTAGTCACCTCATCTGCCTTCATGGCTCCTCGGATTTTATCTTGCCTTTTTGGTTTTACCACCTCGCTTCATCTGGCGGGTGGGTGGCGCCCTTCATCTCCCATCCTTTACGTTCCAAGTTGGACACGTCACTTACTGGGAAAACCCCTCCACTAGACTAAGCTTTCTTGAGTGCCCACAACAAAAACGTTTTGCTCCTATTCAGCTTAGACATTAATTGCCATCTCCTTCCCAAAGTGATCGCTGCTGCCACCTGTCTGCCAGGGGGGCGTACTACAACTGAGCTCAATAAACGTTGCTTCCTTCAGTTCTGAGTGCCTGTTTTCGGGGTCCACAAGTCGCTCGTTAATCCTGATATACTGAATCAATTTGTTTTGATTTGTAACTGTTACTAGATTTACATTTTCTATCTTTTTCTTTACCTAGAAAAACACAATTTAGTGATCTTCCTATTCAAATTAGCTTTTTTTTTCTTTTTTTTAATACACTGACATTTGATGTGTGAATTTTCAACTGTGGAAACATGATTATGTACCCATTTTGTTTTGTTTTGCTTAAGATAGCTATGTGTGAACTCTGGTTTCATTGAGATACTGATGAAATTTGAAAAGCTGTAGTTAATATATTACGACACACCTGTTGGGCTTCTGGCATGGTTGTTTGAAACCTTTTTACTACAGACTACATTAATAAAGATCAATAATTTTCATCAGTCAAGTTCCAACAATCTCATCTAGCATATGACAGATCAGTTTTGCAGCACAGAGCCTAATCATGGACCATGTCTAATTCATTTCCAGCATAACTTTTCAATCAGAATGAGATTTAGGCTGTTTGCTGGAAGTGTCTTTGAGTTGTATTTTAAAGCTTGTTGCTTCCTGGCATGATGCATTACCATTGCAAACAGTAACCTTTGCCATTATACTTACTTTTGATGCATGCAAAGGTAAATGTTTTAGTCCAGCATCAAAAACTATTTTTCCTGGCCCTTTACCCAACATGGGTAACACTTGTGTCTGTGGATCAGTGAGTAGAGGGATCTCTAGATCAGTTGGTTGAGGGAATTTAGCTCAAGATTGACTGAAGATTGAGTCATTGGGCTTGAGTCATATTGGTTTGGCACACAAACCAATATGATTGAGCTTTATTTTTTATACTCTAGTGACATCAGTTTTCTATCCAGACAAGTATTGGTCAGAAATCTCCACGTGTTAAATTTTACTTTATTGACAGCAATTGCCAATACCTGTATTTCTCTGCTAGTTAGTTTTTTTTTCTTTTAAATTTGTTTATAATCTCTTTTAAATCATAGTTAATGGTGTATACTTGTGAAGCGCTTTTCTACCTTCCTTGATGGCCCACAGTGCTTTACAGTCACAGTCCCATTCACCCTTTTACACACACATTCACACACTGATGGCGGCTGCGCTGCCGAACACTGGCACAAACCTATTGCCACCAGTGGCAATGTGGGTTTCTGTGTCTTGCCAAAGGACACTTTGACACATGGGAGGACAAGGCGTGAGTCAAACCTGCAATCTTCCGATCAGAGGTTGACCACCCTACCGCTGCACTACGGCCACCCCAACCTTTAAAAATAATGATTACCATTATTATTAATAATGACAAACATTACAAACAATGACAAACAAGACAATTTTCTTCATTTTAATTACAGGTTTTGTTGCCAACTTTGATGGTGCTAGGAGGAATTACATCAATGCTGGTCTGCAGATGACACTGTAAACTCAAGTAAATATCAGGAAATATGGAACAGAATGCTTGCTTTTTTTTTTTTTTTTTACAACATATTAAAGTAGATATGCTCTAAAAATGAAATTAATGAAAAAAAATTCAAAGGAAGCTATATACTGGGGTCTTCCACTGGGTACCCATCAAACAATCTGTTTTATGTGTTTGGCCTACAACAAGAGAAGGCCTAAAAGGTGTTCTTGCATCCCTGCACCACTTTTCTCATCTATACTCACAATTGCATCATGAGTCAGCCAGCATCATACAATCATAATCCACTAAAATAAGGAACCTTTTAAACTTTAAGGAAACAAATCTTGGAAACAAAACTCTCCCTGGCGCTGGCCACTAAATCGTGGAAAAAAGAAAGAAAGACAGGGCAATAAAAGCCCTACATTCATGATCTTTTACTCTTACTTGCATTACAAAAAACAATTTACAACCTGAAGACTAAAAAGGACTTAGAAAACTGATCAGGAAAACATGCAGTCAAAGTAATGCATGAGTAATGAAAAACTGCCCCAGGAAGCCAAAATAACTGCAGTGAAGTAAATGGCACTTTAAAAAAAAAGCAAAAAACAGGAGGTAAAACTTGCAAACAGTTGGGATAACACTTTAATGTAATCCCTACAATCCTCAATCTTCCTAAAACAGAATAATCTAATGACAAGGAAAATAAATATTGAATGGTACATAGATAATATTCATAACACTAAAAGACAAAAACCCCACCAAAAGTAAACCAGCTTATTGGACATTTAGTGCAGTTGCTTCCATTTTCCTTTGTTTGTTGTTACAACAGGCACACTACGCAGTAGAATACATTTCAATTCTTAATTTTCTCCATATGTTAATTCATTATCTGTGGTTTTCAGACACACAGCGTCTCACACTCAGCCACTGTGACAACTGCGGATAGCTTTAAGCAAAATATGTCACCTTTAAAAAAAAAAAAATAGAATGTGATAACAACCTACTGAAGTGATGAATCAGGTTTGCTTCTATCAAACAGAATGATTCAATATTTGTCCTGCCTCTGCTAGTTGTTTTCATTTAGTTTTTTTTTCTCTTTATGTGCTGTGATGAGTGATTAACTTGCTGTCAGAGACAATAAGGTGTTGAGCCTGAAAGTGTGTTATTCTTTTCAGGTTAAATGAAACTGCTGAACAAAGAACAATTCATATAACTACAAAGCTGAACAAGAACCTCCACAATATGGTGACTTCTGCTGTGCACGATGTGGTGAATGGTTTAGCTTGTACAATATGCTGCATGTGTGTGACATTTCATTAACACTGTAAAACACATGAAGAAACCCAGCTGGAAGCTGAGAGGTGATGATCCAGGTGGAAGTGAGAGGTTAAAAAGGACAGAATTTACCAGCAGGCTGACAATTACCCCACCATCACACTCCAACACGTACACACACCTCATTAAATCACTCCTACACCCCCATCTGTACTGAGAACACTGAAATAGATGCCAACTATGCTGTAATGTCTGTGAATTT
This sequence comes from Oryzias celebensis, assembly GCA_014656515.1. Taxonomy (NCBI): domain Eukaryota; kingdom Metazoa; phylum Chordata; class Actinopteri; order Beloniformes; family Adrianichthyidae; genus Oryzias; species Oryzias celebensis. The sequence goes on from BNCR01000003.1 coordinate 5,696,385, forward strand.
GTGCACAAGTTGCGAGGGAATTTACAGCGTCCAGGATAAATTATGTAGACAAGTGTGAGGATATTGAAGAAGCTTCATGTGGATGCACTGGCGCCGATCAAGCATCTGCTTGAAATTTGTATCCTGGAACCAACAAACATGCAACAGGACCTAACACTGGTCAGCTTCTAACCGTCACATGGCAACCAGATAAAACACCCAGGTTTTAGACAGGTTATTGTAAAATGTCTGTATTTTGAAGGGAACCATCGTTGATTCTGTTCAGAAAAATTTGAAATGTATTTCCATTTGCAGGCTTCTCCAATGATGCACAGAACTGATTACATCGTAGTAGTGAGGTGGACATTTTTTGGAAGATGCCTTTTGAAAACAGGGTCTGGATGAACTACATGAGGTTGATTAGGAAGAAGCAGGTCTGGAACAGGTGGATGGATGGTTTAGATGCTTGATTGGCTGCAAGGCAAAAACTAAAATATTTATTGAAACCAATTGACAATAATGAAGACATAGCAGAAAAATGATCAAGAAAAGGTCTGAAGTGAATTTTAGTTGTGTTTGGGAGAAGTGGAAGTAGAAGTTCTGACTGAGCTATTAGACAACATTTTGAAGTGTGAGAAGACATCTGAGAAATGAAGGAGAAGTGTTCTGGTGCGCATTCTAGGAGCAAAAGACAAGTGGAGACCACTGAAATTGGAAAGCCAGACACTGAAGTTATTAAAAGAGTAACGGAAGCTAGGCTGATGTCAAAAGTGGGCATTTTTGAGCTTTGAACAGTATGGCTTCATGCCAAGAAAGAGAACAAATGCAGTGTTTGCTTTGAGGCAAAATGTTGGAGAAGAACAAAGAAGATCAGACGGCGCTGCATTGCGTCTTTGCAGGTCTAGAGAAAGTCTGTGACAGCAGACATTAGAAGGAGCTGTGGTCTGGATGATGAAGTCTGGAGTGGCAGAGAAGAATGTTGGAGTTGAGCAGGACATGTATGAGGCCTGGAAGACATTGGTAAGGTGTGTTGTAGGTGTGACAGAGGTGGAAATGGGATTCCACCAAGAATCATCCCTGAGTTTATTCCTATTTTCTATGGTGATGGACAGACTGAAAAATTAGATAAGTTGAGGTTCTTTTTGGGAGTGAACAGCATTTATAGGATCAGAAGACCAAAGTGAAGATTCATAGATGTAGGAAATGAAGCATCAGAGTGGCTGGTGCGAGTAAGGAGGATGCAGAGGAGAGGGTTAGTAAGAGCCGGAGGACTTGCTCTCACAACCCTCTAAAAGAGCAGCTGAAAGGTAAAGAACATGGAAACTGGACAATTGTGTTTGTTCCCTTTTTTAAATTCATTTTTCCAGGGCTGTGCAACTATTTTGATCTAAAAGGGTTACTTTTAGTTTTTTGGAAAAGAAAAAAGATTAAAGAAAAAACATCGAGTAAATGTACCAAGGACTTTCAAACTAATAAAATGAAAAATTCTGAGGCAAATTTGAAAAATGAGACTTCTGATAATTTTTCATAGTCAATTTGCTTAATGGCCAGACACTGGTCTAAAAAAGGAGCTGCACTTAAATCTCTGCAATATATACCAACTTTGATGCCTTTAGACTCACTCATCCAAGGGCTTAAGAAAGTCAGCTGGCAGGACAAGTAAATATGGTTACAGTCACAAAAACATTAATAACCAAATAAAGCTGCCATGAATCAGACTCCTAGACTCATCACCTAAACGAGGTACCAAAATCAAAACTGAAAGACATTCTTCAGGAAAAGAACACTCCTACCAGTTTATTTGGAGCTTACTGTACATGTGCCTTTATTAATGTTTAACAATATTTAGGATTCTGTTCCTGTAAATGAGTGACTTTATAAACCCTGCCTACAAAATGTGATGTTCACAAAACAACCACTGGATATTAAACATTCTGGAGCATTTTTGGGGAGACAGGAACAAGATGTTTCTCTGTATCCAAGTACCTTGGTGCAAAAGTTGATTTCTAACTATTTTTCCAAAGCCACATAAAATGAATACCTCACACACTGAAATGTAACTTAAATATCTCTAAGCAATATGACTTTTTTTAACAGTTGCTGCTGCAAGATTAATTTTTGGTTCAATGATTATGTCACACGTTGACTATGCCGGCCGCCGACAGGTATGAATACTTGTAACGTTGTAGAATTGCTTTAAAAAATCAGTAAAGGTCTGTGATTAAAAAATAAAAAAACATTGTAACTTCCCACTTTAACATTGCTTATTTAATTTACAAGGGGACATGTAGACTTACCCCATTTCCCATGTCTGACTTTCTTTAAAAAAAAAAAAAATCACAATTTAAGGACCAGGTCCACCTCTAAAAAGAGTACTGTGAAGTTTCATAGATTTTTGACAGTTTTTTGACAGGAGACATTTGTATTCAAGTCAAAAATAAATTGTTTTCAAAACAGGCATGTCAAAAATAAAACCAAATGTTCTAATCCTTTTTTTTTTGCAAAGTTGTGCACAAATTAATAATTATACTCCAATTTGATTACAAGGTACGGATGGTGTCCCTTTCCATTCACAAAGTGCCAACCGATTGGGAACTGACCATGGAGGAAATATGAATAATTGCAGTTTGTGCCCGGCTGGAAATATTTGACATCCAGTCATACATCTTTTGATATCATATCATATATCGGAATAGAGCTGTGAAAGTAAAAGCCTAGAGCAAGGTTTGCGAGAATTGCACTGGTTTGACATTTTGCATCAAGCTTCTTCTAACTGTAGGTTGCAGACATTTCCTAGTTAACGGTAACAAAAGAAAAGGAAGAAAAAGCCCCTCCCTACTTGTCCAGTGACAACACTATAGGCTTTATGCAAGCTTAAGAACCAGCATTTATTGTGTTCTTTAGCGTGTGTGGATTATAGATTAAGGGTAATAAAAGTGCGTTCGCCTTATATGCAATAACCAACTTCCTTAACACAGACAGCTGGAAAATTGAAGGTGAAATTCCTATTTAAACTTTGAGCCACTATCAGCAATGCCCACCTCTCACATCACAAGGAATAATCAAAGCAGTGAGCTGTGTTGTACGGCCTGCAGGCGCTACCTGCCCTCGCTACCCGCCTCTGCGCACCATCGCTGCCCATCTTTGACCCAACCACACTCTCTAGTTAGCTGCAACACACCCTGACTCCTCCCTTTCTGAATCTTTGACTGGTGAGATGAGACATTGCACATTTGAAAAGAATTGTGTTGCAAACGCAAGAATATTATTTGAAGCAAAAATATTATTTGAAAGCAAAACAAAAATTTTGCAAACGCAAACAACATTTTTAAAAGCAAAAAAAAGTTTGCAAAGGCAAAACATGTTTTTGAAAGAAAATATTAAATGTTTTCCTTTGCAAGTTGTGATGTTTTGTCCATGTGACAAATTAATGTAAAAAGGAGAAAAAAAAACTGTCTTCAAAATGGCAGCTTTTGTGTTGGCTTAATCTCCGTAGCAACCATTTCATGTTTTTGTCACCTGGGGATGAAGAACAGGTCTATGTACTTGAGTTTCAGAAGAATCTGCAAAAGTAAACTTTTGGATTTCTTTAGCAACTGAGGTTATTCGCTAACATCACATTTCTAATATGTTCATATCCTATGTTATATCATTTTGTTCAGCTCTAGCCAGGCATCTTCACATTCACCTGGTTGTTAGGAGCAGCATAGACAGCATTAATGTTCTCTTTACAAGATTATTCAGAGTCAGCAGAATGAGAGCAGATCCACTACACAGAAGATTGAATTCAAACAGAAACACATGCTAACATGATAGTGTGTTGCAGCAAGTGGTGTACTTCAGACAGAACATTAAAAAGAACACATTAAACGACAAGCACAAGATTATTGCAGCTTCAGGACATTAAGTCTTTTTTTTCCAAAAGTATTTATTATGTAGAAAATGGTTGCAAAGAGCAGGTTTTTAATCAGCATCTTTTCAGTATTTCTGTAATATAGGGATGGAAGAGAGCAGGGTTAAACAATTAAACCATAACGGCTGTCCCAGAACAGCCTTTAAGCATTTAACCCAATCTGAATGTGGAGCTGTACTAAACTCATAAATAATGCAGAATGTGTAAAGCAGATGCATTACTTTGAGCTCTTTTGTTCTGAGTCCCTGTTTAATGAATAGGCTTTGCTAAGAGACATTACCTGAAAGCAAAGCCTTCCCCGATGTCTTCCCTCCCCGGTGCATTAGTTGACCGGAGCTGTTGTGTTGGGAAGGCAAGGCTCTGGCCTGCATCTGACAGCGTAATGTTCATTCCCACTAAATTGTGTTTGAATTGCTCCCATGGGAGACATGAGCTCAACAATGGTTTGTAGGTTAGGAGTACTTGTTCATACACAACATTCAAAGTCTGGTTGCCCTTTTGCTGTGAATGAGGAATTAATTATTCATCCGCCAATGGCAAATACAGACTGTGAAGGAGAGAGGAGGAGGTGTTTTTGTACACAATGGATAGCAAAATCTCTTTCAGGTGTCATTACAGCCAAAAGCAAGTCAAAGGGATAAATAGGAATGATGGAGATTTGCAGATGAGCTTCGTCATTATGGATAGAAATGCCCTTGTGTTTCTGATTCAGGGAGACAATTTCCAATTCAATCAGAAAAATTAGAGTCATCAATTTAAAATATTCTTGTCATCATTTACTTCTCTTCAGTAAAAAGTAGCAGTGTTTCACATCATTTCCCCATTTTACATTTTTGTTGTTTACCAGATAATTTATGTCAACTGAAATCCAAACCACCAATGGACTATTCCTGTTTTTTTGAAACGCATCTTGTTCCTGCTCATCCTTTTCTCCGTTTATGTTATTATTACACAAAATCCACTTTATTTATCCTACTATGCTTTACCTGGCAAATTACAATGTGCATTATATTTTTCTAAAGTCAAAAACAGTGTAGATAATATGTACATTGTGCTGAGAGATTCCTAATGTTTCATAATGGATGCATTTTTATCTATAACACTTGTGTCTAAATGAGGACTCGAATCCTCCTTTTAAATGAACGATGTTAACTCTTTCATTCCTGAGCTGTGGCCGGCGACAGAAAAACAACACATGCTCCCTGAACGACCGAATTACAAGAACAAACTGGATAAGCTGATCAAGGAGGGCCAGCTCTGTTCTAGGCTGCTCGCTGGAGTCTTTGGAGGAGATAGGTGACCAAGCTCAGATCCATCATGGACAACAGCTCTCACCCACAGCAGCCAACAATGAAGGGAGTGAAGACTTCTTCCAGCGACAGACTCAGACACCTGCAGTGTAAAAATGAGCATTACTGCAAGTTGTTCACTCCTACCGCCATCAGACTGCACAACTCCTCTGTATGACCTGGTCATCAAAATTAGCACCAATATGCTTCTTTGAGCTGCCATGATGAGTGAATTTCTCCCTGTGAGATAAAGTTCAGTTCTATTAAATATTGGCTCCCGGGGGTTGCAAGCCTAAAAAAGACCTTTGAACCATTAATAGTAAAACAATGGACCACCACTGATCCCAACTGACCTTTAATAGTATTATGACCTATTTGTCAGAAGGTATGACCTGCTGCAGTGGTACTCACAGAGCTACTCAAGATATATACCTAAAAAACAAGATATCATTTTCTCTTACAAAATAGGTTGTCTATAAAGACAGACCAGAAAACCAAACTCGGTTTTGGTTTTCATCAAAGCTTTTGCTTTCCATTTTAGCCTGGAACTGCCTTAGTCCATTTCATGCAACATCACCAAACAGTAAGTTTTAACCTCTGCTGGTGTGATTTTGTAGTTGATGATTAATTATGTCTGTCAAAAAATAAATAAATAAATCAGCCACAGTGTAGGACAGTGTTGACTTGTTTGATGTTTTCATTTCAGGTCCGCAGCTCCTGAGCTCCCTGAGCATCACTTAGTTCCAGCAGCCTATGTTTTCTCTGAAAGAAAGCAATGAGCCATCAATGACCCTTCCAGGAACACCACAGACAAAAGGAACTGTTTGCAAAGGGAACATGGGTGGCAAGATATCAGATGTAGAATCACCCAGAGAAAGGAATGAGAAAAGGGAGAAAGGACACATCAGAGAAAAGCGGGGTTAAGAAGAAATTACACAGCGAGATACAGGAGGGTACTATAAATATAAACTCGCCGCCAGCATCGTGGACAACCTCCACCTCGGTTGGTGTCGTTTCCATAGCAGTAAGTGCCATTTATCTAATGTATTGGCCTATTACAACCTCTCCTTTATGGGTTCCTGATGAGGGATCCCCTGCAGTCTCACAGCAGGCCTACTGACACACAATTGATCGGGGAGTCATTCTATTTCTGCCAGCAGACCCTCACTCATGCTTATGCCTCTTGCTCTTCCTTCATCTGCCCCCTCTCTGTGTCATCCTCTCTGCTTCGCCCAGTCACTCCTGCCATTTTTTCTGCCTCTTTTCGTTCATTCTCTCAGGATTGTCTACAGGTGCTTTGTCGTTGCTCTCATAAAAATCAATATCATTCTAATTCAAACAGATATCAAAAGGCACCAGGCCAGCAAACCATTTCTCTGTAGACTTCTCATAAGCTCATGTTTTTCCACACCATTTATTTTTCGCTCTTTGATCCCCTTCGATCCCCTCTTTAGAGGATTCCTCTGAGTTTCACTTGACCGGCACGCTTGAGCTTAGTTTAGATGTTACATTTGACAAGTTTGGTGGAGTAGCACAGAGAATCCATGAGCAGCCTTTTTCCGAGATTTTAGTCTCTGTGATAAGTACCCCAGATATTGGCACACAAAAGCACTTCAGCAAAGACTCGGGGAGAGGCACACATTAAATGTAATTTTAATCTTTCATAAGATAAGCCAAGAATAAAACAAGTAATTATGTATTCTCCGAAGCCCAATTTCTTAAGAATAGTTCAGAGGGATGGGGTGTATAATGTTGGGGGTAGATAAAGCACTCATGTTTATTCCATTTTAAGCCTGTATCACTCACTTTCTTAATATAATTATTGCAAATTACCAATCTCCCTCACGACCCTCCGGTTTTATCAAATCACTAATGTCCTTCCACACTCCTCAAAAAAAAAAAAAAAAAAAAAAAAAATCACACATCAGCATGTTCCGCCTAATCATGCAGCCATTTGTGCAGCCGAAATGCAGTCCGAAATGTGCGCGGAGATGCTGGAGGCCTCACGGTGCTCTTAAAGTTCAATGATAATGTGATAAACCAACACAGATATTTTGTGGTTTGACAATTCACTCCATCTGACTTGTAGTTGGTTTACCAGAAACATTTTGGAAATGCACTTAACAGCAAATGGACAAACAAAGCAAAAAGCTTTCTTTACTGTATATGCACCTGCTTTAGGCCAAACATTACTGTTGAGATAAACAAGTAATAGTGAGGTGAAAAAAAAGAGATTCTGACAGTTTTACTTGTTTGCTCTTTCATCAGATTCTGGATTATCATCTAACCCTGTTGGTGATCCTTTCCAAAATACTGCACTGTATTTCATATAAAGTACTGATCTTCACTAAAAGATGGCTTGGAGTTAACTAAAGAGAGCAGATTTTATGTCCTCAGTCAGTGAAATGTGATTTATTTTATGTTAGGAGTGTGTGTTGAGGCTGTCCCACCTATCCCTCAGAGTTTTCGTACATGAACAGAGCTGTTAACCAGTCACAGCAGAGAGAAAGTAAGCTTTAAAGGACAGTTCACTCAGGAGAAACTGCTGATTTAAAGTGTCACTGATAAAGGGAGATTAGGTTTTGGCACTGACTCCATTTGGGGATGATGAGCAGTTTGTTCTTTGTGGCTGTTCGGCCAGTCTGACTGATGCAGACTGTTGAATCTGCTGCTGGGATGGGAGATGGCTTGTCTGATTGTTTAGCAGTTGACTTTTGATTAATAATAAGACATTTATTTTATTATATTGGGAGCTGGTCTTTCATCCAAAAATTGCAAAAAGGATGTTTAAAAGTTGAGGAAAATGAAACAGGTTTTTGCTTGAAAACATAAAATAATGAAGATCATTCAATAAATTCTATAATGCTTAGTGAAACCAAAGTTGTTCTTAGATGTTTCAGTGAAAAAGTGTTGTGTTTTTATTGAAATTGTTATCCCGCTTATTTGCTGTTGAATACCTGGATAATAAGAAGATTCAATGGCTGGATCTTTGAAAAACATGTAGGCCCTCGAGGCCTGATATTTGACTCCTGTTATTTAGACCAATAACTGAGAATATAGGCTGTGAAGTCTCCACTCTTACATTTTTAAAAGCTTAACTGTAGCTCCTTTTTTAAAGCAAAGGTTAAATATCTCACTCACTTGTTTACATTTCTTTCTATATTTAAAGTTATAAAAAAGCACTTCAAAAGTTTTGACTTTATTTCAGCTTTGTACTAATACACGCCACTTTACTAACATAAAGTTACTAATGTAAAGTTAGTTACGTAAAGTTAGTAAAGTTTACTTACATAAAGTATTGCATATTGGCGCAAAGCCAGTTTTTTCAGCGACAGAATCAGTTGGTTGATGATTGTATAAACACTTACTGGAAAGTGTTCAAGGCGGCTTTTCTCCGCTTCAGAATTCACAGGAATTGTGTTCATTGCTAAATGGTTGAGGAGTTGAAGTAGTCGAAAGAATGTAAACTCTGGAGCTAAAGTTCTGGTGTTTAAGGGTTGAATTCCACAGAAAACAAACAAAGTGGCTTGAGCAAGTTGCAGTTCATTAAGTAAACTGTCATTAAAAAAGTACAATCATCTGCTAAACTTAATAAAATAATAACATGGTTCCAGGCTGACCACCTAACAGGATTTTATTTCACACTTGACTTTACATTTTTGGCATAAGGAATATCTTGAGAACAGGTGACCCTCAAATCCCAAGCTCCAGAACATCTAAACTGAGCTAAAAAGAAGTTCCTGAATACTTATATTGTTTGTCCCTATACCTGCATTTTTTTGTTTAATTTCTTTTTAGAGATGCCAAATTTTCCATGGCATCCTACTTCACCAGAATGATACCAATCACAGACCTTTAATACCAGATTTAAATCCTGTCTGTAGAAACTAGTGGGCCACACAGCTATCGCCATCTTTAGTGATCTGTGACAGGTTTAATCATTAGATCAAGAATGTTGTATAACATTTTGTGTAGGGCCATACACAATACCTTTATACGTTTTCACACTTTATGTTTTAATTGAATGTTTATCTATTACTTATTATAATTAATACAATTACTTTTTTTAAAGTAAAAGCAAGTTGTGCTGAACGCCTTCAGCAAATACAACAAGATGGAAAACTGGATATAGTGACAAAATTAATATGAATAATATTTTCAAGGATTCAAAAAACTTTTTTTGTCGTTTCAGATATTCATTTTTATGAGGCTTAACTAGAACTGGTTTCTCAGGTTGGGATTTAGCAAATACAGCATAAAGAAAGACAGCATCTTAACACAATATGAAAGAGTATTACAAAAATATGCAATAACTTAATCAGCAGCAGGAAAAGTAACAAAAAAATATGTGTGAAATTTTCCCCAACAGAGAAAAGGAATTATGTTTTCTTTAGACTGTTAGATCTTAAAATATAGATGTGAAGGGCAAACAAAAAAAGAAAAGTCCCAAACATTTTTCCCCAGGCTACAAGGTAACAAAAACATTCATGTTAAAGTACAGTGTAAGCTTTAGTAAATAATGAGATAGATGTAAAAAAAAAAAAGAGTATGCAGAAAACTCTTCTTTAAAAATTACCAGAACACTGCAGCGGACGAGAACATTGGTGCGGAGTAAGCTTGACCACACTTCCCAACATCCACTCGTTTACACTCTCTTCCACTAGCTTACAACCTTACAACTCCAACCTAAAACAATGCGGAGCAATATTGGTACTATTTGGCAGTAGTCCTGAGCCAAATGCCACCTGGGATGACAAAAAAAAAGATGTACATGGATTTTATCATCTTCATGTGAATGCATCAGAATGGAATTGAGCAGAGCAGGTTGCTATTGGCCAGCCCAGCATATTCTCCTCGTCACAGATACATTTTTCAAACACATTTTTTCGTTTGCTCCTGATTCACAATAATTTGAACAAAGAAACTCATAAATGCAATTTTAACCTTTTTTTGCATATTTCCTCCATCGTGAGGAAATACTTCAATAACATCATAAAAACACTGTTTTCATCAGACTGGGTCTTAAGTTTGTACTTGGTACACATTAGTGTGACCCAAGTTCAAATCTACATTCTAAGTTTCTCCCTCTTTGGCTAACTGAGTTGGAGATGTGGTCCAGTCTGTTCCACTGAAACACTCAGTTCAGATTTTCCTCAAAGAAACAGTCATTTTCAGTGACAAAATGAAAAAAAAACAAAATTGTTTTCGTTTGTTTTTGATCGATAACAGGTAAAACCCAGCAGATTCATGTCTTGATCGGTGTTTTCCTTGTCTATTAGACAGGGAGTCTTAAAAGCATCAGCAGGAAGTTGGCTTTTTACACAGCATTGAGAAATAAATTAGTTTTCAAAATAAAGCTGCCTAGCAGGCCCTCTTTTTGCACTGAATAATGACACTTTTTGATTAAAACAAATGTTCCTGTGAGGGTCTAGTTGGACTGTATATCAGAGCAGAGAAGAAGTTTTGGGTGTAATTGAGTTCAATCTCAGCGTAGAGCTGTAAGAACATCACTGCAAACAGCAGGAGTTTTAAACACACCCCAAGTGATTTGTTCTAAATTGGTCCAAATGCAATCTAATCTAATGCACAAATTCCTCTAATAAGCAATCTGTGGCAAAGGGTTAAATAAGAGGTGAAGGAGCATTTATTCAAGAGAAAACAAGTAATTAATCACCCACTTCCCTGCAGGGTCCCCAAATCTGCTCGAATTGCAAGAAAAAAAAAGGGACAATTACTAGAGTTTTCCATTTCTGGGAAATTACGCACAATAAATTTTCATAGAAAAGCCCCACTCAAACAATCAGCCTTCGCCTGCATTTTCCACCTTATGAGGTGGATCACAAAGGTGTTGGATTTGTTTTTCTCACGCAAGTCAATTTTCTTGACTTTGCGTTGCTTTTATCAACAGTGAAAAAGTGTTTTTCCCTGTTTCAATATAGATTGTTAAACTAACTGTTTTTAGTCTTTTCTATGAACATTCAGGTAAAAAAAACAATACATCAGAACACATAAAGGAACAGTACTGTTCCCCGTCAGGATTCAAGGCAGTTGTCGTGCAAAAACAGATCTAAATTTAAAAGATAATGTAAAAATATGTTAAAAATGATCAAATTTGTTTGTAAGAAGAAGATGTAAATATGACATAATCCAGTGGTTGTCGGTTCAGCCGAGCTCTGAGCACAAACACATTGCTTTTACACAGGTTTTATAGTTAAACCTAAATGTAGCTAAATGTCTCTGAAGCACAATTCTTACGAGAACAGAAGAATATTAATCCGAAAAGATAAGGAACTCAACACTAACAGCCAAATAAAGACAAACCAGAAAATTAACCATTTTAATTTGAAATTTCAAGAAGAGTAAAAAAGCAATAACAGAAAAAAGTAGATGAATTGTGACTGTTTCATGCTCCATGCGGAAGGCACTTTAATGTAATAAAAACTATAACCTGTTAAATAAAAAGTACAGAACATTCAGACCACTTTCAGGCTCTACATGCAAAACACACGTCCAATGAACACACATTGAAATTAAAACCTTGTTGAGCTTTGACCAGTCAGGGACTCTGATTTGGTAGAGATGAATGGATGTCGTCACCTTTAATTTAGGGAAGTGCCAAACATTTGAAAGATTATTATGGAGGAGAAATTACTAATTGCATTTTGTGCAATAATTATATGACACTAAGTCTTTCATATATCAGAAAAGAGCTGTCAAGCCTGGTTGGGCAAGCCCGTGTTTGGACAAGCCCCTGGTTGGGCAAGCCCCTGGTTGGACAAGCCCCTGGTTGGGCAAGCCCCTGGCTGGACAACCCTCTGTTTGGACAACCCTCCATTTGGACAAGCCCCTGGTTGGACAAGCCCCTGGTTAGACAACCCTCCGTTTGGACAAGCCTTCTTTAAACTATTAAATTACAACTTATTTAAACGGAAAATGCCAGTCAAGATGATGGAAAAGATTAGCGAACAGCTTGCATTAGCCATCATACTTTTGTAGCTACTCCTAACAATGGGAGTAATTACTGAGTGGCTCAGGAAGAAGAATGCACTTTATTGATCACATGCACAATAGCTATTGATCAGCAATAAAACAAACTCACTGGTATGGTTTTGTGGACAGACATTTAAAGTTCTAATTATGAAATGATCTTCATTCTTTTAATCTGTTCATCAAAGTGTATATGTTGGTGTTGAAATGCTCCTCAGTCTGATGATTGCAGATTGGACATTGATCAGCACGGAAATGAATGAAAGGGGACAGAATTCATCTGCCCATCTTTCCATCATCACTTTCCCTGTGGATCTTTGACTAAGGAGCCCAGCGTCCTCTGAAATAAATGCCACCATCATGCTGTTCTTCATTTTCTGTGGGTAATTCCAATGTTATTTCAGTGTGCTGTGTTTTCCATTAATGCGGTGGCTATTGATCTATAGTTTATGCTATTTGCATTCGTTGTCTGCTTCGCAGTAATTCAAGTAAACAAGGCGTCAAATAAATATGATCATTGCTTCTCCGTGAAACCTTCTTAAAAATCTGTTGTTGGGTTAGCATGAGAGATGAGCAGAAACTCCTCTGTTTCCTTTGTCATCTGATTTGTTTTAGATCATTAGGTACATGCAATTATCAGCCATAACAGTCAAACCATCTGTTTGGCTTCATAGAGGGTAAACAAAACAGTTTTGACCCATTTAACAAGGTCACTCTGGCTGCTGATCCTTTGGTTTTTGGGAGTTTTTGGATTTGTACTTCTGCAAATCAGGTTTGAAGCAACACTGTTTGGAGGCTTGTCTGTGCCTTAGGCTCTGGGAAAGTACACAGCATTGAAAACACGCAGCAATTATCTTGATTTGAAATGCATAAATTGCTTCTGTTTTATTTATTTTTTTAGATCAGATTTTCCTGGAAAAACTCAGCGACGGAACAAACTGTTCTTCACAAGATTTGGTTAGTTTGGAAAATATAAAAAGCTCAGATACAGCAACTGAGTGCAAACAAGGAATCTGTCAAAGTATTTATGGAATTGACAGAAACAAATGTGATTATTCATTGCTGTTATTGTCTTTATAAATATTCCAAACAAAGGAAATAGTTTTAAAGCTATATCAATTCAGATATTGTTTTCAAATTATGAAATCCCCACTTCATTTCAGATTCTGGCTTTCCCGGCTGCAGAAAAAGAGTTGGCACTAAATTATTTATAAACAAGCCTTTCTCGCACATTGGAAGAACGATATGAGATAACTTAGATGTACCTCTGATCTATCTTTGGGCTTTTATTGCAATTTACCTCTGAAATTGAGCTTTTCTGCAACAGCCAAAGTAATGGTGAGACAAATTCAATTCAATGGCGCTCATTTGAATAAATCTCCTGAAGTGACTAACTTCAGCATGTCATTTATGTTAGCAGTCAACTAAATGAATAAAGAATAAATGAAGAACATGGCATAAAGGTCCCAGATGAGGGGGAGGCTGCAGCATATTTATATGTTCAAACCCTGCGAGGGGTTGCTGCTGTAAAAATCTCATTTTGAAATGGTTCAATCTAATTGTTAATTTGGAAAAAATGCCTAAAAACATCAATCATGAGAAATAATACTGAGGAAGAAATAGCCAAATAGCCTGCTATGTTAGACCATTTTCTTCAACTTACAGTAGCTAAAGGTAGATCTACACGCTTCTGAACTATGTGGACATTCACAACTTTCCTGCTGTGGTCCCTTCTGCTGTAGTTGGGTTGTCCGGAGGGTGTATACCCTCTGTCTGCTTCTTTGTGTGGGTGTCCTGCCTCCTGCTGCTTCAAATTCCTCCAGAGTTGAGGAATAACTGGACTTTTTGTTTTACTCTACAATATGCATGTGCAAGTGAATGAACCTGTATTTATATTGTGTATTTTAGGGTTTGCATAGCCATGTGCATAAAAGCATGTCTAGTCAATAGGTATGTTTGTTGAGTTTGAGTGTGTGCATCTGTGGAAAGGACCAAGTCTTTTGTTAAAGTCCAGAGTAAAAAGGAAAATAGCAAACTTTGTACTCGTAGTTGTTTATGTAAACATCCTTTTTTCCTCCTTTTGCTTCTCTTGTGCCATACCCCACCACCTCACTTCAGCAACTTTCCTTCTCTGTTCTGTTCTGTTTAGTCCAGAAACAAATAAGCAGAAACGTTAATATAAATAATGTTTGGCTTAAATTCAAAAGGAGGTTATGCAACAATTCCCATCAGGAATGCAAAGCTACAAAGTCATTACTGTAACAATAACATCTGTCCAACACAAGAGGCCCTCAGTTGGTACCAGTTTGCTCAGCTGCTGCACAGGACAGTGTTTTTTAAAGGCCCTGCTCTAAATTTATTTTAGACTCTTGTGGATAAAATACATTCTAATGTCATTTATATAAATTCAATTATTCACTTTTAGTTCTATTTATAAAATAAATAGAGAAAAAACAAGAAAATCAATCTACAGAAAAATAATGTGTGTACTTTTTTTCCCATTATTTATTTATGTATTTTACAATTACTGCTGTTGGACAACATCTATACTGATAAAAAAAAATTAAAATGAAACTCAAGCAACGTGAGCATAACATGTTCACCTGAAGTCCCACTCCAACTGTATTTTGATTTATTGGAAACACGTTCCCAATGGTCTTTACGTTTTTATTATGCCTTTTTTAGCCAAAATCCAAAAGCCAGAGTCATTTTTGGGACATAATTTACGCAGCACTGCAGAAGTTCTTTAGAAATGTCCTCTGCGTTGTGGGCGGGCCTGTTGGTGTGGAAGTAAGAGGCCACTGATATCCCATCATCCCTTTGTTTACACTCTAGCACTAGTTCAGCACGCCACAACTCCAAGAAAAAGTTACAGGTGCAACAAACATTGGAGAAGCTGTAGAGTTTTGAACCAGAGAAGGAAAGTGTAGACATTAATGGTTCTAACTGTCAGCAAGTGGATGATTCAGAATTGGCGCAGAGAAAGGGGACTTTGGCTATTTCAATTGCTGCTTCACAAATATGAATCACAAATTTTCAAACAACAGGTTTTTAGCATTTTTAAATGTAATTACCTAAATCTAATAGGGTTCTTAAGATGTTATACTTTTCTATAAAATTGTACTTCATGAAAAATTGAGTAACATTTATGGTTTATTAAGAATGTAAGAGTTTGTTTTCCTTATGTTTAAAATGAAAATCTTTAGTCAGTCATAATTGCAAAGCAGCTTGCCTGTTGCTGAAGCAGACCAGAGTTTTACTCAGTCGTTTCTCATCATATTAACCATACTTTTATGTTATGAGTGTAACAGAAGGAGATCTGTCTTTTTGTCTTAATTACGCAAAATGTTATTTGTCCCTAAATTTCTGTTCCCTCTGTGTTCATTGAGGGACTTCTGCTAAAGTTCTCCTTCTGGGCAGGTTTACACATTTCTTTACGCACTTTACACACTCTCTTTACACACTTTCCCTCGTCCCTTCTTTTTCCATTGTCTGGAGGGAGAGGTGGGTGTAACATTAACATTGGGAATTTGTTTGATTTCAGTTATGCCCAATATTATGTTATTATTTTAGTTATTTTACAGAAAAATAAGAATTGTATTGTCTTTTAATTTAAGGATTACCCAATCTCTTTCTTTGCCTGTTGCCCTCATGCAGGCACTAGGACGGGCACTTAACACTTGAATACCAATGGAAGTGGTATCCATAGATGGTGCTGTCTTTAATTCATTTGAAAAAACAATCAAAAAGTGAACTGGTTACATGAAGATCTAAACCTTTTTGTCAGAGTAAGTTGGATGGGTCTAATCTTTGAAAAGGCTGACAGACATAACGTGGAGAAAGGTGTGTCAACCACTGTGACAAGGAAGCAGACACAGGAATGTTTCAGCTTTCCTCGTTTGCCGTTTACACAGGTGAGTCTTGGCTGCCCTCGTCACGTTCAGAAACCACTGCATCCACACATGAGAAACCAAGAACTAAAACAACTTCAAGTCAGAGATGCTTGAAAATAAACATACAGGTTTAAACATTCGCTTGGTAACGTTAAGATGACAGTAGGTCACAAAGAAAAGGAGCACACCCCGTCCATCTGCGTAGAACCTACCTACTGAACTGAACTTTTCCCCTCACAGCCAGCTCACATGAGCTGTAACACTCAATTAAAAAATGCACATTTCTTTTGGGCAATTCTTTTTCATTTCATTAAACTCCATTAGGTTTTTTTTTTTTTTTTTCCAGTGTCTTCTTCAGGCTGGGATTAAACTGAGGGATTAGATGTTACATTTCCAGGTTGTGACTTCAAGTGCTTCCCCTTGAAATATTTTACACCTGTGATGTCAAGTGTTATTTGAATTCAGTAGTTTTGACAGTTTGGGCAATAAAAAAAAAACATACAGGATTGCAGAAGTTCCTTTGTTACATGACAGCTCTTATAGCTGTAATGTATTCTTCCTGTCAGATGTCTGTACCACTGCCCTCCATGAGCTTTAACTTGATTTTGACAACGTTTGTGTTTTTTTAAATTTTTTCATTATTTCATGCTTGGTTATGAAGAAATTGTCCTACAAAGTCTCTCTAAATCAATCACACGAACAGTTTGAAGCTAAAGGTGCTGCTTTGGGCCAGCAGGCTCATCATTTGCCATCTGTTTAGTTTCTTTTTAGCCTCTGTGTAATTTATTCAGTGAAATTTAGCCTGTGCCCTTTGCAGTGACAGTGTAATATCGGGGATCCGGCTTGTGCTCACAGATTATCACAGATGGCTTACAGCTGTAAACAAAAGGAAAAAAAAGTATTGTCTCTCCTGCAAATGAAACTGAAGCTGGTAACCAAACACTCGTGATGACAGGAGATTTCCTCTTGGAGTTTGTCTAATGCTAATGTTGTCAGTAAAATCTTAGGAGAAAATTAAAGAAGGGAAAACATTTGGGAAACTTGCAGCCTTGTTTCTGATCAAAGCAAAGAGACAACCACCCAACCTAATGGTTACAAATGTTTGAGGGCGTACTCTGTCCTCACAAGTTATGTCATCTGTATAAATAGGGCGTGGGTGTGAAGCTGCGGTGCACAAGTTCCTGATGAGCTTTCTTTAATCAGGCTAGTATGCTGCTCCATCCATCATCAGCGCTGCCTCTAAAAGCCCTGACAGCTCCTGCAGAGAAGCTGCTGTTTAACCCAAAGACCTGCTGCTTGAAACCTCCTGGAGGCCGGACACCACCTTCTTTATCTAAGTCGCTCCTCCTTTTTCTCGTTTAGCTTTGTCTTTAACCTTTCCTCACAGCATGGTTGCAGTAATAAATAAAAAAAGCCTGGTCACGGGAAATAAATTATTAACAAGACCATGAGAATGGAAGAAATTTTGATCCAAATTAGTCTGCTCGGTATTCCAAATGTTTACATGGCACATTTTTACTCCGATCAGGCTTTTATTCCAATTACTTGTGTCCATGGAAAGGCAGCTTCTGTTTAAACACATATTGATGTGACAAAACAGTTAAAAAGTGTTAAAAGGTTAAGTAATATATAAAAGGTTGAGCTTAAATGTGACTGTAACTTTGGGAAGCACCAACACTGATGCATTTAATTTTTACCTGTGGATCTACACTGATTAATGATGGGGATACTCACATTTCCCACCTGGCCTGTTTGGACTTAATGATTCCTGTTTCTGATATTTCTAAAGGTGATTTGAAGGCAGGTTCGATTGTCATACAGTTTTGTTGCTATAGAAACGGTGTCTCGTAGCGACATGGAGACTTGAGGTATTCCCTGGAATTTTGGCTCACAGGGTCATAAATCTAAAGACTGACTGACAATAAAATTAATGGAAAATAAACCCTCAGAGTATTGAAAACATTGGCCTTATATAGTCCAGGCGTTGTTTCATTACTTTCCCCATGATAACCTCAAAAAGTTCAATTTTCTAGGATGTGGACAGTCATTTTTTACTTTTCAAAAGACAGGTGATGAAGGCCAGACTGAGCCTCTAAAGGAGGCACAGTGCTGTCAAAAAACATAAAAAACATTTCTATTAAATTAACTGGACTGTAAAAGATGGCTTTGCTGTTTGGGTTTTTCTCAGACCAATGCAAAGAAGTTGAAAGTTTATTTATTTTTTTCTTGATTTGCTTCAAATATTCAGGGTTACATTGAAAATAATAAGGTTTTCTTACAAACCACGAGAGCCTGTATTTTTTTTCTTATTTGCAAATGAAATACATAGTACTAATTATAGTCAGATCTTTTCTGGCTCTGTGACAGGCAGCAAAGACACATTGACACATTTAGGCAATTTATTTCTTTTTATTTCTGTTTATTTTAAATGTTAGCCCCCACAAGTCAATTTCAGTCCGACTAAATTCTCTATTTGATCAAATGAAACAAGCCTAAAAAGAAAGAAAATATTTGAAATGTTCGTTTGCCAAATGACTCCAACGAAAGGAACAAAAGAGTAATTGACAATGATTTAAATGAACTATTTAGCACCAAAAACAATCAGACACATTAATTAGAAAGCTCACTCCCTGTCTCTGGACTGCTCAACGTGCAGCTAATTGATATAATCAATTATTTTGATGTTACACTAATGTTTGTCCTTTTTAGCAGCCACAGTCGCTGAATCACTGTCAGGGACCTTCAGCCCTCGCTCATCCCATCATTCCAGCGTGTTCATTCAAAGCCTGAGCTGGAGCTCAAGAACGAAAAGCGTCTCCTCACAAGGAGCCTGAACAGGTAAACATTCTCAGTGGATCAAGATGCAATTCTGTGTGCGTGTAATTGCTGTGATTATGTCGTGATTGTGTTATGTAGATTACATGGCTGTTCGGCCCCCCACAGGCAATTTGAATTTGACTTGGAGATGGAAATTATTGCTTGACCTTGATTCAGATTTAGTTTATTTTTTCCCCTCGGAGGATTGAAACTGGGCACATTCAGAAAAGAAACAATAAAAAGTTTATTTATCTTTAATCATTTTCTAACTTGAAAGTCTGTTTGATGACACAAAACTGGTTTATTTTTCACACAATGTGATGAAAATCGTGTTTTTGTTCTTGACATGTTCTTTAGTAATGATTAAGGAAAATTAAGCTTAAAGCTGCATTTTTGAGTATTTATTAAAGTCGTTGTGAATGCAGAGCAGACAATGACATCTCATTTGAAAGAGGGCGCATTTGTGACGTTGCAAACATAGTGGGAGGGCCACAAACTCCCTGCTCTGCTCCATTCGGATGCATCCGCTTGTAGACGAATGGATCCATGAACGTCTTTGCTTTCCCTGTCCAAGCTGGCATCTCAAAGTGTATGGCTGGAAAGCTGCTGTATTCGTCGCCATTATTCCTGCACTGGTAATGTTAGCTTGGGGGTGTGAGCGGATATAAACTTGCAGGAGAGTGTGTAAACAGAGAGCTCTCAGTTATGGGTGATGAGTTTGCTCTGCACCAACAGTTTCACAACCCACAAATCAGAGTTTTTTGATTTATGCTAAAAACGGTATAATTATAACTTAAAGACCACTGAGAATGCTTTTAAAAGAGCTCATAAGATGAACTTGAAAAGGAAAAAGTAGTCTGACAGCAAACGTTATTACAGTTTTAGATCAAAGACAGCGATTAGGGTGAGCTCATGAGACAGAGTGAGGAGATTTTATGTTTTGATTTTTGTTTTTTTTTAAAGAATTCAATGCAGCAGCAATATCTAATGAGCACTAACAAACTGGTCATGCAATGTAATTTTTTGTGAGTATTGTTGTGATCAAAAGTTCTTTAGGGATAATGGCAATTTAAAACAAAGGCTTCTCTTCATTCAGCCTAGCACACACATACTCAGACAAGATTTTATTAACAGGTCATTAAGTAATCAATGAAGAAGAACCTTACAGTCCAGTTTCCCCATCAGCAACACTATTCTCAGTCCAATAAGAATTGACTTTCCAGTCACAGAGAGTTTGCCTGGGCAGAAGCCCAGCACGAGAGCAGAATGCTGTTGATAGACTATCGGCAACTTGTCATCAGGTCCGCAGTTGACAATTTTAACACAATCGAATCTTCTGTTGTTTTTGTTGTTATGTTTTGTCTTAAGCTTTTGAATATCTCATCAAATTAAATGTATTTGTTTTCTTGAGGTTTTTTCCACAGCAACTCATTTAGACCTTAGATTGGAATGCTTTTGTTTTTGACCAGGAATGATCATAAAAAAAAGGTGACAATGAGGGAGGGGCCTTTGGAGCCATGCGCAACTAGTTTATTACCAAGAGCAGACAGACAAGGGAAAGGCAGGACATAGTCAAAAACCAGGCATGTGTCAAAATACACAGAGAGAGGCTACACAGGATGGAGTCAAGACAGGCAAGGGTCAGGATTAACAGCAAGACAACAGTAGAAACACTCAGCCTGTATGTCAAAACAAGGCTTCACACTGATCTCTGCTCGGTACCAGACTAAATACTGTTGTGATTGCATAATACGGAAGAGCTGGTGGGACCTGAGAGCAGGGAGCAAAGGCTGATGGGAGATGTAGTGACAAAGGTCAACACGTTACTCTGGAGATGGCTCCCTCTGGTGGTCAGGAGAAGAAATGGACATTCGAGGCCTGACAAATTATACTTAAATCCTGAAACTGAAACTAATGCATTTTAGAACTTTGCAATAGTAATTGTGTGCATTCCTTGTCTGAGAGCATACATGATTTTCTATAGGATCTACAACATTAAAGCATCTTAGAGTACACTGTTATGAAAATATAATATCCAAAAACTCTTCCAGTTTGCTGCAAATCTTAGTAAAGATCAGAACCAGAACAAGAATATCCAGTTTTAGTATTATACCTGTTAGTATTTGGCATTGCTGTTAAATTTGCACAACAGAGTTAAAGAGCTTCAAGCCTGCTAAATGTGTCCCTGTAAACATGAATAAGAGTCCTCTCTTCATTTTTTGCCTCTTAAGAAGCAAGTTATATTTTTTGTTTTAATGTAAAGGTCTGCTTTCAACTATAAAATAGCATTAAAACTTTTATTTTTTGTACTTTATTGGTGTGGGCGGTCAATCACCACTATAAAATTTTATTGGTTTTGCTGGAACCAGGAGGTTGGAGCTCCAGTGACCTGAAATATGTACAGTACTAAAAACAAAAGAGTTCATTGTTAAGCATTCACTTAAAAATGACTACTAAATATCCTTTACATTGGAAGTACAGGACTCTACACAGAAAAACACAGCTGAGATTTAAACCGGGCCTTCTTGCTGTGAGACAAGAGTGCTGACCACTACACCACCATTCAGCTTTAAACTGATTTATAAATTATTAAAATTTTGGGGTGTAATCTTTCATTTAAACAATTCGATTAATATCATGATTTGTGGTTGCTTTTATGATTCATAGTTGATATTGGTTCATTTAAACAATCCAATTCGATCGGATCCACTGACCTAAAATAGATCTAGGACATCTTTAGCCACAATGATGTATTTCCTTCAAGCATTTGTGGAATTTGATCAAACCAAGCAGCTCTCACTCTGGTTCTTTGACTCTAGAAGTAACAAATATGAGGCAGTAGGTAAAAAGGGCATTGCCTGTCTGTCTCATTTATACAGTACATTATAGGGTATTTACAGCATCAACATATTAACATCAAAGTGGATTAAAATCACCTCTGTGGATAAGTGGAGTCCCTTTGTGGAGTTGCAGAGTTCAAACAGCTGTTCAGAAAACACTCACAGCTCCATCACACATCTACACTTCTGGATAATTCATGATTGTGCTGGTTATAATTGGGGACGTGACATGCAGCTCCCAACATTTCTCATATGTGTTGTCGGGGCAGGACACAAAAACACTGATGGCTTTTTTGGCAGTTTTATCTATATCCCGATTTCCTGCTCTGATCTGTTGTTTTTAATTTTTTTAAATTTGATAGAGGATTACAGTTTATTTTGTAATAAACTCACAAATGTTTTTTTTTTTGTAGACATTTATTGGCAAACTTCCTGCATATTTTTCATTCGAGTTAAAAAAAGATGCTTAGTCAGCACAAATGTTGTCAGTGTTTTATTAACTGCTTGTTTCCAAAACACAATCTAAATGAGAAAAAAAAAAAATCACCTATTCTTTACCTACCCACATGAAAATGCTTCCAAAACGACCCGAAGATGAAGAAAATTGTTCCTTTAAAAGTGTTTCAAGTTCTGTTGAGATTGAGCCTAGACATTTCAGTGTTTTCTGAGGTCTCACTTAACAATTACTGTTTGGACAACTGCCCAAGATCTCTCTTCTGACAAGAATCTGTCTGAGTGAACCCATTTTACTGATATAAACAGTTAGAATTAAGGACCCATTCCAATGTAAATCATGTTTTGGTTGTTTTTGTCATGTTCTTGAAACATTTTTTCTCATGATGGAGGACACATGTATTAAAAAAATTAAGATTAAAACTGTGTTTCTGATTTTTTTGTCAAGTCATAGTGGACCGGGAATAGATGAAAACCAGCAGTTGAAAAACTGCTGTGGATGAGCCAAGGTCTCCCTGCTCTGCTCCAAATCTGATGAATCCACGCTCATACAAAAGGTTAATTGACGTCTTCATTTTTCTTGTCTGGGCTCCCATCCGGCTCAAAATTATTCGGCTGCATTGCTCCGATATTGTTCAGTGTTTTGCTGTCCTAATGTTAGCTTGGAGTTGTGAGGAGCTGTAAGCTAATGGGAGAAGGAGTAAACAAAGGCACGCTTTGACATAAGCGTAGGGTTAGTTCTCCGCCAACAGTACCGCCCACAACTCAGACGAATTTCAAATGAGCTCCTGCCGCTCTGCAGAAACTTTGTCCCGGAAAACTTCTTGATCCTAATTAAAAGACTACTGGGAACGATTTTACTACAGAAAAATAAACATTTGTAGGTGGGCTTATTGGCCCCTTGAGATGAAACATCTAATTTTTAGGAGAATTACAAACAAGCTTAACAGTTTAAAAAGCAATAGAAGCAAAAAAATAAAAGCACAAAGTTCAAAACACAAAGCAAAATGCATACGGGTATACGCAAATCAAAAGTACTTTAGAAACAGTGGCAAGTAGATGAGTTGAAAGGATTTTTCTAAATGTTGAGATCATTGTAATAGAGTATAAAGACAAAGGAAGATTGTTCCAATCATTTTGTGTCTTAATTCTGAAGGACGGCCAACAGTGCAAAGAAAGACAACTGTTCATGAATTTAAAGACAAAAAATGATTCTGATTGGTTGAGAAGAAAGGCAGGCTTTTTTGATATTGGTTCAAGTAAAGCCCTAATTGGTAATGGTGTGTAGAGTGACGTAACAACCTGCCGTACATGTACATGAGGTATATATCTTCCTTATTGAAATTGCACCAACATGTCACAAAGGATCCATTAGAAACCCTAACATTTGTCCACTTGTTTCCTCACTTAAATTCAAGGATTCAACAATGAAAAGCAAACTGTTGACTATTGACTGCAGCATAGATACATTATGCACCAGGTATCCACAGCAATACTTTGTATAAGCAAATACTGCCATAAGCAAAATGAAAACTGGTCCAACATGACAGCTGAGAGGTGAATAAACTAAACATAATTCTGCTTTAACTTCTTAAATTTTACCAGCACGAGAGAGGAGAACTGTCAGTGGAGATGTTTCTTTAAATAAAAAATGTTACGATGAGCTGCAGGCTAGTTTTTTAACATCTGCTGCGTAAGCGCACTGATTGTATGTCAGATCCAGCACAAGCAAAGTAGCACGTACAACCTTCTGACATGGACAGGAGCTAATAAAAACAAGTACATCTCCAAAAAAATGAGAAAAAACTACATTTCCATCTTAAGGCATTTGTGTTAGATTAAAACAGAATCATAAGCCAAGCTTAGTAGATTTCCTTAAGCCTTCCTTAAGGACTGTGATTATGGTAAATTCATGCTGCAAGCAACAGAGAAATGTGCTTGAAACATTAACAACAAAAATAACAGGTTCAGTTTAAGGGATGAAAATTTACTGAAATAAAAAAGTGGGAAAATGCGAATCATAAAACCGAGTAGTAAAAAAGAAGTTTAGCTTAAAAAGGGTTTTTAACAATTAGGCTAATCAAGAACTATTTATTAAAAACTTGCTAGCCCTTTGAATGAATTTAGCATTGACTGACAAAAACTCACTTTTACAGTATCATTTAAGAAAGAAGCCCTGGAGTGTCAAACAAGAAAAGAACTGCACAAAACTGTAAAGAATGTTTGCAGATTAATCCTAAAATTAGACAAAAAATTATAGAGATGGTTTGATCGAGAAAAGAAATCATGTAAAATAAAAATAAATGGTGGTCAAATGGTGGAAAAGCAAAAACGCAACACATAACAGCTCAAAATTGCTTTACTCCGTGACAGAATTATCTGATTTACAGTACGTTGATTGTGTAAACACTTCTACTGTGAACTGTCTTATACCAGCGCAAGCTTGTTTCCTCTCTTCAAAGTTTGCTAAAACATTCTTGCATAAACGCTTCAACCACAAGAAATAAACAATCAAATGTCCATCTACTCAAAACTAGTTTTTACTTTAAATTCGTATGTGCTAATGAGCAAATTTAAATGATTTGAAGCACACCTCTACATGGAGGAACCAAACCACAGGAAAAAAAAAGACCAACACTCCTGGGTTAGAGGAAATGTTAGCATAGACAAAGAGAAAGAGATTGAGTCTTGGTGTTCTGGGAAATGGCAGTCCTGTTTACTTGTTCACAGAAAGGGCATGATGAAATATTGAACCAGATATTTTGCATGGCCAACAGGCGTTCAGCGGTGGAGAATCAGTGCACTGTAATGAGGCCACAGTAGGACCTGCTGGTGAGAGCTGAAGACAGGAGCAAAAGAAGTGGGTGGGTTTTGCTTTGTATTTTTAGCATACCAGTTGTTCTAACTAATGTGTTCAGAAAGGGTTTTTGTATTTGATGAATGAAAAATGTTTTCAATGATATTAAAGGATAGCTCTTTCTATTTGAAATGACTTATTCCAAAATAGCAATGTTTTCCCATCAGTGGGTCATATCCATGATTGAACACTCTCATTAGCTTAATTCTTTGGCTTGACATTTAGCCATAGCAACAAAAAAAAAAAAAACACCAGCTCACGGGCCGCTGTCATAATGTTCGCCTTTGGATATAGAATACCTGTCTGCCCTTTTTTCTGACCTCGTCTTACCAAGTTATGATAATGGACATTGTGAATGTATTTGCTGAAGAAAGCTTTGCAGGCAACAGTGCATAATCATGTCTGATTACAGGCAAAGAGCATGGCGGTCAGGCGGCGAGAGGATCGGACATTTGCATAATGTCCCAGAGCGGGTGGCACAGATGAAGGAGCCAGTCATTTAGATGTGGACAGAGCTGCAGCTCACGCCATTGCAGTACCTGGTGCCACAAATGCAGGCTGGAAAAAGAAAGATGGATAAGGCCCCAAAAAGACCTTGCCTGTTCCAAGTCTGCTACCAACAAATGAGTAATTTTTTGTAATCACACAAATAATATTGTTTTGTACAAATATATTCCTGGAAAGCTTTCCTTGTGTTTCAGAGTTGGCTCAACTTCCAGTATCCCATTAAAAAAAAAGGACAAACTAGACAACCAGTGTTAGGAAGAAGGTATTTATTTTATTATCAGGTTTTTCTTTTTTTCTCCAAGACTTAAAGTCCCACTCCCCAGCGGTTTTGTAACCAAGATTAAGCCATTTTTAGGGAAAATAAACAATAGGACAAAGTTTCTGCTGAGCAGCAGGAGTTCATCAGAAATTCACCTCTCAGTTGTGGGCAGGAGCGTTAACACGGAAAAAAAGACAAATCGTTCCTTTGTCTACACTTTCTCCAGATAGCTTACAGCCCCTCAGAACCCCAACATAACATAGCAGTGCAACAGAAAGCAATATTGGAGCTCTCAGCTGCTGCGTCACAACAGAGAGCTTTTTCAATCAGCAGTTTTTGTTTGCTCTTGATCCATCACGAATTGAATAAAAAATACTCAGAAATGCAGTTTTTACTCTTACATTCTTTTATACATGTCTTACATCGCAAGGAAAATGCTACAAGAACATGTTAAAAACACCAAAAATATCATTTTCATTGAGTGGGTCTTTAACAAAATATTGTATTTCACCATGAGCCAAAAAAGGACAAGATACCTTTTTTCTCAAGTTGCTCAGTTATGTTTCAAAAATCCATGCGCTACTTTCTGAAAGCGGCTGCACTGACCACTAAATTGAATCACCAAGCTGGTAAAATTAACAAAAAAAAACCAAACATATTTAGAACATTTCTTTTGGCAGAAGAGATCCAGTGAGAAAACAGAGGAAGAGCCTTTGACTTCAAATGAAAAGAAATATGCATTTAACACACACAAACCAAGAGTCTTTACTCCAAATGTGGATTTATTGCGACAGTTGTTCCCACAAACCATAATGATAATGTGTAATATTCAGCAATTGGCTAATGCTAGAGGGATGCTGCTAATGAAGTTGCTCAAATGGGGGATTTGTGGTTACTATCATGTTTAGAAAATAATAATTCATGAAACTGTGCCTTGACACTTTTGTTTAAAAGGGTGTTTAAAGGACAGATCAGGAAACTTTTGACTGTAACAGCTCAGTCTCAATGTAGAAAACTACTTGTGCGGCCAACACTCAACATCACACCACCATGTGTATTATTTTCAAATGACAACAAGTAATTAACAAAATTAGGCCCAATATTTATGTTTGGGTGTTTTCGTCATTCTATTTACCAATACTAGAGATTTTACTAGTTTTGTTTTGTTTTTTATCTACATAGTTTGCATCAAATGTTGGTTGCTAAAAGTAATCCGGCAGGCAGGCAGGAAGGACAAAAACATAGATAAAACAAACAAAACTAAGTGGTTGAACTGAGATTGCTAAAATTCAACGGAAAAAAAAACACCAGCAGACAACTTTAACTGTGGAAACATGGATTTGAAAATTCAAAAAGCAAAAAATACTAAGAAACAAATACATGGACAATCATTGGATGTATTTTTGAAAGAAAGAGTTTAATTGTTTTAGGGAAAAATGACATGTTCAGATTTAAAGACTTAAAATCCTCTCAGAGATAATTAATTATCTCTACAACTTTTTTTTATTAAAGAAGATGGAAAATGTGTTTCTTCATCTTTTAATACCAACTGGAGTGTTCTTGCACTAATTAGACTGTGGGTTAATCAGTTTGCTGTCCACTGCAAAGCACATGAATATATATTTACATGTTCGTCTCCAGAGGTAGGATAGTATGCATCAGTGAGAGCGAGCAGAAATTATTTCACAAATTAGTTTTAGAATCAGTGATGATGAAAACGAGGAAACATTTTCTACAGATATATCAGTTCAATCTCATGTTTTTATGGTTATTTTTATAGTCAAATGTTCCTGCTTTATTTTGTTTGGTCAATCTGATCTTTACATTACATGTAATTTTTTTCTATCATATTTGGAAGAGCTTAAGCTTGTCTCTGCATGGTCTGAGCAGAGTCTGTGTTTCTGATTTGCACAGAAAATCGATTAGATTGATGTTTGGATGAGGCTAATTCTGGTGGCAACAGGCACAATTTCAGGGAGGTGAATCCTGTATTTGACTGCTCACTGATGCTGTGGGAATCATCTGTGGATACGGCTTTATTCTGCAGGACAGGATACTTAAGAAAATCAATTCTGCTGACTTTGAACTGTTGTCATCCATCTGTGGTAATGTTGTTCTTACATCACTGTCCTTAAATCACATCAACCCACTTTATCATACACGCCTAGCACTTATCATGTGAACACTGAAAACAGTGTTATACATGCCCCAAGTGTGAAGAAGTTTGAACAAAAAAGTCCCTTTAAAATAAGAGAAACAATGAGACTGTAACGATTTGAAAAATTCTTGCCAGTTTTTTTTCTTTTAATCACCACAGAGCAAGGAAATGCAAGAGATAAATGTTTATTTTTATTTATTTAAAACACAAAACAAATAACCAGTCAATATACAAAGTGAAAATTTTTAAAATCAAATAGAATCAAGATTAAATATAGGAATGTGAAAAGAATTTTGAATAAATTAAACAAATTAAAATGTAATATCAAATATCTAAAACCACCATGTGTGGATTTGAAAGTAATGCAGTTTAAAAGACTAAAATATGTGGAACTATCCCACTAAATTAAGTAGATTGATATATATATATATATATATATATATATATATATATATATATATATATATATATATATATAGATATAGATATATAAATTGAAGTGAGCTCTCCCTCTTGTTAAGCGGGAAGTGGCTGAGTTCTGAGCTAACTGTAGTTTGTTAATGGACTGCTTTTGAAGACCACATAGGAGAGCATTACAGTAACCAAGCCTACATGAAATAAAGGAAGGACTCTGCATTGGCCATGAAGTGCAAGAGTCTGTTTCTGGCAGACTTTGATTCTAAGACGATGAAAAGCAGAGAACTGAATAATGATAGAAAACGAAGATCAGCATCCGAATACACTCCCATATTTCTTGCAAAGTCACTAGACCAAACTCAAAGTTCAGGACTTGATTCGGACCAAATTAAGCAGACTCGGTTAGGACCAACAAAACCAGTCTGAAATACAGCCTTACTTTTGTTCAGCTACAAGGAGTTCTTTGACTTCTCAGAATCCTTTAACATCCAAAATCCATTTGATAGGAATTTTAAGATATTTGTTGGTCAAATTCCCAACCATGTAGTTTGTCGTCTGCTTATAAGTCATCTAAAGAAGTTAAGATGATTTCATACAAAACGTGCAGAGACTTTCCTATTCATTTTTTTGTATTTTTGAAAAAAGAAGTCAGCAACGCTAGGTTCAGATGATTTAAAAATCTTTCATCTGATAAGAATTCTGAAAAAAAAAGTTAGAGCTATACCAGATGGCTTTAGGTCAAAGCTCTGTAAAGACTATTCCCTCGGCAACAGCAATGCCTAATGTTGTTATTTGCTATGTGAAAGGGATACATCAAAGAATATGTATGTCATATGTGGTTGACCATAACTGGATTGAGAATCTCTGATGAGAAATCCTCTGCAGAAAGGCTCACCTGAAGAACAAATAACAGTACGCTGACATCCAAAGGGCCCATGTAGACCAGAGGTAACCAACCATGTGAAACCAGGCTGCTGAGGGAGGGTTCTTACCCCATCTGTGTAAGCTGGCAAGCATGTCTGGTTTACATGAAGAGTAACAGGAGGTTATGCCTCTCTGATGAGCACCATAGTCCTAATGGGTAAAGGAGCAAATACAGACTTTTTGCTTCATTTTAATAAAAGAAGCTAAGATTCATAAAACCGTTAAAACAATTCCAAACTTTCTCAGTTTTCTTAATTATCTATTATATTTATTTGTGTCTATTTGTAGGTAAGATTATATTAATACATACAATGTAAAAAGATGTGGTTTTTGAGCATTTTCCCAGCAGACAATTGTCACACAAGTTGTCAAATAAAGTGATTTATTTTTTTTAAATTAAAGCGCTCCGACTAAAAGTGCGTGCCTTTCATTTTCAAGTTTTCCTCTTCCAGGTTCCAGCAGCGCACAAAGCACAAGAGAAAGACACACGCAAATGAGCTTATTTGAGGTAATTGGTTTCTTCTCTTTGGCAATGTTCCATTAGAGAACTTCCTGTCTCTCCTCTTAGTACAAAAAAAGACATTCTGAGACATTTGTTTGTTAAATTTCTGTTCATTATTGTATTTGTAAGATTTCAAGTACCCTCTGCACCACTATTCCCTATTCTGTTGGTCCTCCTGTACCCTTGGACCTTAAAATGTTGAGGACTTTTACTTGCTGGATTTTGATTGGCTTATCTTCCTCGCCTTTTAAGGAGTTCATTTCAACATTAATAGTCTCTTATTCCTTCTATATGCAGATTTTATTCTATAATCTCACTACAGCCTTGTCCAGACACCACTGGGTCCTGCCAGTTTGCCATTGTAAGATGTCCAACTGCTTTTGAAGAGCCTCACAGAAGATGCTTTATCCAACTGTTTTGGAAATAAGTTCCATATGCCTACAGGAACATCTACTAAATAATGAAAAGACCATACCCCAAGTGTGTGGCATCTTTTCAAACTACACATTACTGGGCCAGTGTGAATTTAGGGACACTTCAACTCATGGCATTGCAGGATCTTTTGATTGGAAAAACATCCTTTCTTTTTAAGCTCTTCCCAGTGGCCTTTGCTTGCAGTTCAATGAGCATTGCAGAACCAGTTAATGTGCAACGTTCCAACAAGTTCTCACTTTTCTTACTGTTAAATTAGTAATTCAGGATTGTCGTAAGGACACTCAGTGAAATTTGTTGAGACATGTTCATCCTCCCAGAATGAAATATACCACGTTGTTCAAAGGTGACTAAAGCCTTAGATTCAACTGCAATTATGGGCTGTCTGCAGGTAGACAAACCTGTACAAGACGCACAGGTAGGCCATCAAAATGTCAAGGTCGTGGACCGCTTGGTGACCCCGTAGAGTCAATTTGTTCACGCACGTTTTTATCCCCAAAGGAATGCTGCGTGCTACAGGTCAATAGCAAACATTTATAAAGACACCACAATAAGGAAAGTAAATTTTTCTAACCCCTCTGATTTCTGCACACAACACATGAAGCCGTTGACGCAAGGTACACAACGTAAGGTACCGCACTCTAGTAGTCGCACCTTACATACAACTAGAATGTGGCGTAAAAGTACCGCACGATAGCATCACCACTACGTCATAAGTGCTCGCATGTTACATTTGCCTTTCAAAAATCTCAGGATGCACTTACCACACACACATTCCATTTACAATAACGTCCTTAAAGTGGTTGTAAGAGCCTCAAGGGGACTGCAAGATACACCTGTGCCCCCCTTAAGGTGCAGTCACTCTTTTCTATGACCCTCAACGGGCCCAACAACAAAAAACGTGCAACACCCATTGAGGTCAACCCTTGCATGCGACTAAGGATGATCCTTTCAAAGACTGTCTCACTTGTCCTAAACTTTCTACCTCATGGAAACAACAATAACACTATTTTGAGACATCAGCACCTACTCTGAGACAATTTTGAGAGAATACTTGTCTTGCTCATTTTTTGCTAAACATTACAGCATTCTGATACTAAGAAACATCACATAACATTTTATAGACTTTACACCAATATCGTATTTTACTGTAAACTGCGGAGCAGAGTGTGAAACAACCCTCGGTTGGTAACCAAAGGGAGGAGGAACTTCTGGCTGAACCATGCACCACAATGATCGATAGTTTGATACATCCCTCTATATAACTATAAATATAAAAACCCACACACAAGCATCATTGGACCATTAGTATCCAATCTTCCCTTATGTTCCTTGGCTCTGTGGCACTAACAACTTTCAGGATTTGTGGGTGCAATAAAGAGACCATAGATTCAAGGTAATTTGCTCCACAATGAGGTGAGACCCAGAGTGCTCGCACACGGCTTGCTACATTGCCAGATCAGTTAACCTATTCATCGTTCAAAAACAAACAAGCCTGACCGTCAGCTTTTATCAGCACTTTATTTCATAACCTTGGTGCAGAAATGAGAGCCTCTCCGAGTGGTTTAAAGGGAGACCATGTTGAATGCTGGGAGATGGTAGCCTGCTGGAGCTGCAATCACTCTGATCTACAGCAATCTATTGATCCTGTGAGCTTGTCCAATCAATACAAAAGAAAAGACGAAGGGAAACAACATTAGAGGAGAAAATAGCCTATTTAAGGAGGCTGAAGAGAGGAGGAAAGGGGTTGCATACACATTTTAGGAAAGGTACTGTATGTGGATTCTGCACACACACTTAGGTCCAGATGAAAGGAAATGCATTTTTCCACTGAGACCAATAGAGGAGCTCTGTATTATTTCCTTGGCAGAGTCAAGAATGTAATGAGAAAACTAGCAGAGAGAAGGAGAAAAAACAGTGAAAGGGCTGCTTGGGATGAGATATGAGATGAAGCAATGAAGCACAGACGGCCCGCTGCAATTGAGTCGTCTGAGTTAGGTGGACATTTCAAAATGTCTTACTTCTTTGGCTGGAAAAGAGTCGGGGCTGTCAGCCCTCCACACAGATCTCTGCATACAAAAGGAGGATGTTAGAGGGGAGAAAAGAGACAGTAATGTAAAATCACAGGTTCGGCTAACACAGCAGCCTGTGCTTCTATTAACTGTCATGTGTTATGTTAGTGTAACTTGAAGTGACAAAAAGATCCCAGTCTTCTTCTTTCATCAGGAAAGGAACAGCTGGGCATGTTTAAATTGTAACTGACAGATCCTGAAGATGGATATTAAACCAGTGAGAAGAAACAAGTGAAGAAGTTTCTATTCAGGGAGATGAGACTCAACCGAAAGAGACGTGCAAAATCTAAGCTGGTCTTGAAAGTTCATAAAAATATACAGATGATTAAACTGTAGGACATTTTTTAAAAATGGTGATGATAAATCCTCCTTTCATGTGAACCTAAGCCAGACCTCCAGAAAAACAAAAACAGAAATATGAAAGAGATTATTGAATTGAATTTTTTTTCTAACTTATGCTGTCCAACAGTTGAACAAACAGATATGAGCTGAGAGTCTATTGTGTTGGGCAGATTTTACTGTTACAATCGAGGGTTATAAATCTTCTGACACACAAGGTGTATATTTATATAAACCCCTTTTGTAATTCAGGCTAAACTTTATTTATATTGATTATGTTTGTATCCTTATTTTGTTGGACCGGACGGATAAGAAGAAAGGGGAAGAAGAGAGAGATGTTAGGGGGGTGGGGGGCTGTAAACACACTCAGATGCTGCAAACATACCTGTTGGCTCCAAGAGTTTTCACATACAAACTTGTCAACATGTACACGATACATTTACAGTTCACACGCACACTTATGCATACAAACCCCCCAGCCCCAGATCAGCTGCCCAACACCACCCAGGAATTCCCAGCACCCCACCCCACCCCCCAACCCAAGGTGCAAGCCAGAGCCCCCCAAGGGAGACCCGTCCTTGAGCTCTAGGCAACTGCCCACCCACTCCATGGGAGATCCGGAAGAGAGCACAAGAGGGGCTAGCCACCCCCACCTGGGAAAGGGCCAACCAGGAAAAGTGGGGGTCCCTGAAGAGTGTTGTAAACATGGTCCAATCAGGGTTACCCAGTGTTGGAATTTTGGAGAGGCCCGGCGCCCGAGGGCAAGGACCAGAACTCCCCACTATAGAAAAAATGTGTTTGAATTCTTTTACTCTGATCAAACAGTAAGCAGTCAGCTTTTTGAGAGTCTCAGTGTGAAGTGGAACAACCTCTAAGAGTTTTTCCACTAATTCATTTTGGAATTAAATTTGAATCGAAAAGTTTTGTTTTGTTTTAATTCCTAATTAAGCAGCTTTCTATATTAGAATTTCAGAATGTAGTGTCACTTACATTCCTCTTTAAACAGTGATTTTTGAAGTATTTTAGTTTTCTTTTATTATCCTTTTGTATCAATAATACTGCACTAAATTTGCAGCTTGTTTGTTTTGTAATCGTTTGCTTTTTAGTCTTTTGTGGCTGCGTCTTATATAGACAATTTACTTTTGTCAATTTCCTCTGTTTACATGTCTCGTTAGACTTTAAAATATCAGATACTTTTTTGGCAGGTATGTTTTCTCATTGCACACCTGAGATTGCTGTGGGAAGAAAGTACTTCAGTGGTATAAAGGGGAGTTTTATCTGCGTTAAGTGTTTCAGTGGTAAGAATAAAACCCATCCATGTTATTTGATACAACCTTTTGTTTCCTTTTTTCTTGTTTGAGTGGTTGCACCACATCTCACTCATTCTATCTAAGCTGCACTTTTACTGCCTGTTTGCTACTTAAGGATCCCCACTGTCAAAATTAAATTTTCAGGCTGAGACAAACTGGCCGATACAAAAAAGCTTTATTCATAAATGTACATTTTAACCTCCTACTGCTTTGTGGAAGAGAAAGCCTGCCTACTCTTCAGAGGCAGAAATTATTTCTCACCACTTAAAATGTGCTCTCAATTGTCCTGCTGCTCAGTTGCACAAATGAATTTAAACAGACCAGTTTTCATCATGGCCTGAATAATTGAAGCTGATGTATAATTAAAAGTGCCATACTGAAAATCAAAACAAAGAATCCCTGTTACATGGCGTACCGATGCGACCAAGAATGTGTGGAAGCAGCTCACCAAAGTAACACACTATGAAATCCTATCCAGCATGCTTTTTTGTTGAGGAGGAGGTTGTCAGTTCCAGTTTACCCGCGTTGCTCTGTTGGTTTTAGCCGCAGTGTGAGCAAGAAATCAAGGTTCTCCATCTGTGCTGGTCTGAATTTTTGGCTGAGCATTTCTGAAGCTCAGAAGTTTAGAAATGCTGCAATACGAATCTGCAAAAAGAAAAAAAGATCAACCGGAACAAACCTTAATGCCACAAAGACACTCTACCAAAACTCCCACACTTTACCCTCACTGACTGCTGTGTTCATTTTGAAGTTCATTGGTTTTACGAGTTCTTGTAGGATTTCTCATGTTCTATTTACTGTTACACCCCACCAAGTGCTAAGAACAGTTATGTAAAGTATGTAATTCAATTATTAAAAGACAGAATTAAGAGAAAGATCTTTGTTTAATCATTTCGAACCTAGGGCCTAAAACTCTGTTTTTGTCTTCTTTTAAATTTACCACTGTATTTTCAATTTGAAAGATTACTTGCTTGCTTGGCTGGTATCATTTTAATCAGTACAACCTCACCTATTTATTTTATGAAAAGTGATTAATTTTACTGTGGAAACCCCAAAAATGTTCAATGAACCTTATTTACAACATAGAATAAAGGTTTTCGGTAGAACAACAGTAGATTTAAGGCAAAATTCACAGATTTCTTTGTGCCACAAAGATGTGTTCAGTTGAACACAGAGGCACATTACTGGCCTCATACCTTCATGCTGTGACCTTTCCTATATGTTGTCATACAGGCAGTGTATGGCTGTGTGGCTTCAGCTTCCAGGCAACCCAAAACATTTTAATTTGTCTTTTGGGTGCATTGCTGTCCACATGACATTTTTCTTGTAATTCAGTGTTTTTTTGAAGCTTTTTTATTATTATTATATTATATTATTTATATTTTTATTAAGTGTATATATATATATATATATATATATATATATATATATATATATTAAAAAATACATTATATATTTATTATATTTGTATATATATCCAGCTGGATTTTCATTTCTGCTCTGCACTTTTACGGTGAACCGCAGAGCTTCTGCAAATTTTAGGCAACGCTGGTACTTGGTGTTCTGTAAAATTTCAAAAACTTAAACTTGAAAAAATATAATAGTGATCGTTTCCTTGTTCTTGGATTATTCATTGCAGACAGCTCTGTTCTGCCCCGCCTCTCATAGCATGTCCTCCGCTGCACACTGTAGCCGTCTGATTGACGTTCATCTTTGGCTTTATTTATTAAAATGAAAGATTACTTCTGTCCAGAAACTGCAAATAATTGATGTATTCTCCCTCTTATTCAATAAAATCTCAATCACAAAGTATTAAAGAATCATAGTGATGGTCACAGGCACATTTCATTTTCAATGAAAATGTTTTTTTAAATACACGTTTTGATCTTCTGCTTTGGAAACTCTTGCATTCACAAGTTGATATGCAAGTTTCTGCATGTCCATTGAAGACACATTGAAAGTTAAACCAATTGAACTTTGACCAAGTATTGACAGTCTCCCTTCTAATTCACAGAAGTGCTAACTGTTTAAAAATTGATCATGGAGGAGAAATTAATAAATGCATTTCGTGCCTAGCTGGAATTATGACACCAAGTATTTTTCTTATATCGAAATAGAGCTGTGGGGAAAAAAAAGCCTGCAGCAAGATTCGCAAGACTTCCATCACTTTGAAATTTTGCAGCAAGCCTCTTCCAACTTTGAAAACATGCACTGGTATTGGGTAGCAACAGTCCAGCGGGAACACTACACCTTGAATGCGTGTTCAAGAATGAACATCACATGTGAATGTAGCTTGAGTCATCGTTTCTATGGCAACTACCAATCAGGAGTAAGCGTGGAAGGCCACACCCCTACTACTTGAAAGCAGGCCACACAATGTTGTGACCTTTTGACCCCCTTTGAACTGCGACTGCAGTGCACACAGTTTATTTCTCAAGAGGGAGAAATCTATTTCAAATTTGGGTTTTGTGAACACATTATCCAGTTTATAGACAAGTAATTAATCAGATAAATGCTTACGCGGCGCAGAAAAAGGTCAATTTATTTCAAGGTGAAGATTGGGTGAGGACAACTGAGCAGGTTCTAGGTGAAATAAAGGTCATGTTATTCTTTCATTTAGTTTTTTTTTTAATTATTATTCAGACAATTATAAATTTGGAATAAAGGGTTTCAAAGGAGTCCTGCAATTAATAATGCAGAAAAGAAGTACTCAATCATATTTTTATGTACACCAATACATTAGGGCGCATTTAATAAAAACATCAAAAGCAAACAGGGGGTTACATTTAAAAAGAAAACACATGAATATTTGACATGGACTTGACCCCGCTACCAAGAGAATGATAGAGAAATCCTTCAAGCAGTCCTGAGTACACTTGTTTGTTTTTAGGGTCCGAATTTGTTTTTCTAGATATTGTTCTCCAAACATGTCAGAGGACATTAGGAAATTGTAGAAGACTGTTTGGAAGGTAAAATGATGACCCACCTTTCTCACAACTAAGAAAGAAGTTCTTTTTTATTAGTATTACTTTAAAAGAGAGGGAAAAAATTAATGTAGCCTTTCCATCTTTTTTTTTAAAGTGAAGTAACACAACAAATCAAATGCTTTTCTGTTTGCAAAAAATGAACTGCTTCCACTGCTGACCGGTATAGACATCTTTTGGAGTACAGAAATAACTCCATCACCCTCTCAGTGAGAAATACAAGTTAGAAATGTAGACATTTCTTTAAAAAAATGAGTTTATTTTTAAACTGTTCAGCAGACACATTTGGAATTTTATTATTTAAGACAAATATTAAAGATTAAATACGTTTAATATTCAGAAACACAACATGGGTTTTGAAGTTAATCCTTAGACACGTATGGTGCAAATTAATGGAAATATGCATCAAACCACTGCAGCTCTAATAAAACCTAAATCTAGCATCTGCATGAAAGCAGAAACATAAAGAACATATTTCTTTCACAGCTGGAACTACATTCACGGTGTTATATTTTGTTCATTGCAAAAATATAAGAATCTAGGTAAACATGTTTCTGTAACCGCTAAAAAACACAAATATCATAACAAGTCAGTTCTTTGTCATTTCTTTTCAATCATAATAGGAATTTCACTTGTGTTTTCTTCCCTGTTTGAATGTGGATTAAAGTAACTAACATATGTGAACTGAGTTTGTTTAGTCTAAACATAATTTAGAAAATGTAGTTGAAATTAGAAGAAAAGAAGGAATGAGGTAATTAGATGCAGTTCATTACTGATTGCCCATGAGCAACTGATGTTAGTGCCTTGCTCAATGACGCATGCGGTTGGCAGTTCGTTCAAAAAAAAAGCTCCCAGGGTAGCAAATCATTTAACATGCTTTCCTGGCAGCTCCCTGTAAATTGCACAATAGTTTTCCAGTTTCACTCTGGCCTCACTTTTCATAATTCATTAAGGCTGAAAAGCTAGAAAATCACTCACATTTCTAACTTTTTTTGTCCTATTAAAGAAAAAAAAACATGAAGTATGGAAGACAGTAGATGTTTAAATTGTATAAAGATCTCAGGGCATCCAAATAAAGTCTGCCAGTTTATGAGCCAGATAATTAGTTCAGCAGAACTCCATTTGTCTGCTTGTGTTATGGCAATTAGCATTTTCTGACAATGTTTTTTTTCCAGTCTTATACAAAGAGAAGGAATCTTCTCTGCACTCAGCCAAAGTCTGCAAAGTAAAGTGAAGAAGCAGCTCTGACAACAGTTGGACACCAGTTGACACATACATTGGCACCAACCTTTTACTTCACAGAGAATGCATTAATACTGTTGGCATAACCTGCATCCACATGCCGGAAAGAAACCGCATCAAATCATACAGACCTCATTTGCCCACATTGCCTCTGGTGGTAGGTTGGCGCCAGTGCTCGGGAGCGGAGCCGCCATCAGTGTGTGAATGTGTGTGTGAATGGATGATATGGGACTGTTACTGTAAAGCGCTCCGAGCCTCCAATGAAGGTAGAAAGGCGCTATACAAGTATACGCCATTTACCATGTAATTTGACTCTAATCATTTCTACACAAACAGTGAAACAGCAAAGACAAAATTACAAGAATAACATTCTCTCATTTGCAGGCATGGCTCTCAGTCTCTCAGGCGTCACTGCAGATTTAGCCAGAAGGCTACCTTTCCCAGAAAGACTTGTGTGTTATTTTTTTTACTGTTTTTATAAAAGAAGGTTCATGAAAAAGTCACAGGCATGCTGTGCACTCTTCTTTTCTTCACACTTCATTTCAGATTAGCAGAGAAAAGGCCCTGAAATGTGCTTCTGTTTTTAAAAAGGGCCATTTTTTTTTTTAATTTGCAATGATTGCCAAAAAAATAAAAATAAAATGTTTTTTCATGAGAGTCAGAACTACCCTTATGGGTAGATACCCACTAAGCACGGATTATTAGCTATTCGATTTCTAAATCATGGCTACTTGCAAAGCTTACAGCTTTAGATATTAATTATGCATCTAATTGACACCAATTCATGGAGGTCTATTGCATATTGTGGTTTAGATATCTACCAGACAACTTTCCTACAGCTAATCACGCCACAGTCCCATCATGCCTTGCGTGCTACATATATGCAAGCCATTTGGGAAGTTTCTTCCCACCGAACACATCTACTGGACATCACTGTGTATTAGATAACTCAGACATCTACTGTAGATGTCTACTGGACATCTTGGCCAACTCTATTTTGTTACTCTGTAAATGTCTACCAGTAGTGTTCTGCATATAGAGGTTGCCTACACGTCTACCTGTAAACATTCAAACTTGGAATATTTTTATAGCTGTATTTGTTTACTTTTTTTCAACATTAACAAGATATAAAATACAAAAGTTCAGTCAAACATGTTTCGGTCATTGTGATTTTCGTGTGCCTTCTTCCTTTTTTCATCCTTAACATATTTCTCAGGTGAACTGCAGTTTGCAAGTTGTTCCTGCCTGTTTGGGTGGCCCTGTGACAAACTGGTGACCTCACTCCAACCTTTAACAGTAGCTGGATTGGAACGAGCAAACCTGTGACCAAAAAAGGGATTCAGTGCGTTCTGATTAGGAGTGTAAAATTACAGTAGTTCCTTTTTTAATTAGTAAATGTTTGAAAACTAATTCAGTGGACTACATCAGAAACCTGTTAGTACAGTGGCGCTGAAGTGCAAATCAACAAATCTCTTGAAACAAAAAACATTTTAAAGATCACAATGAAAATTATAAAAGCAAAATAATTATAGAAAAAAAACAAAAACAGCATTACATTCTAACAAATCAAAACGTAAAAAACTAAAATGAAAAAATGTAATTTCCACAAAATAAAATGTTGGAAAAATGAGAACCCGAAGAGAATGAGAAACCGAAAAGTACGGCACAGTGCTTATCAGATGATGACACGCAGTGTCCCTTCATTCCAAATAACTTTAAAGCCTTCCTGCTTGACAGTTAGCATTAAAGGACTGGATTGACAGTTTAAACCCCTAAATGGTTTCCCAGCACAGCTTTGGCTGCAGCTCACTGCTCCCCCAGGGGAGGGGTCATTACAGGTCAACCCCATCGTATAGGTGAATGTACATTTATATATATAAATGCAAAGTTTTTTTTTTAAGTTTTACACCTTCATTCAACTTAATTTATCACTGAGAATTCATCATGATGGGGTTTTGTTTTGATCCACATATACACAGTGAAAAAACTAAACTGGAATTGATTTTAAAACCTCCGAGGTTGTTGTTGTCAGAGGCACTTGACCTGTCATTACTGAAACATTTCCCAAATGTCCTTGTATTCACTTACAGTCATGCTGCTTTTACAAAACTCAAGGAAGCTGCTTTCAGAGAAATTTTGATTGAGAATACTGTTTGGACAACAATTGCTACAATTTGGTTGCTTTTTATAGTTTGATTTTATTTCAAAGAAAATAAAGGAATTCTTTTTCTTGTTTTTATTTCCGTGCAATGAGCCCATGCAAAGGGCCAGCAGTTAATGCTGCTGCTTTATGAGCTGAATGTGGATTTGAGAGATGGCTGAATTTCTAAAAATCTAATAAATGTAACTCTAAGAAACACAGGAACGGTGGCTGGGGAAAGCAGAGGAGGATGATGGTCTGGTTTGACAGATGGACTAACAAAGCACAGAGGGAGAGACGAGCCTATTTATACACAGAAACACCAAGAACCTAAGAGAAAGGAAAACTAAACCAAAAAAAAGTTATGACACACAGAAACTATGCTTTCAGGACTCAAGCAAATACATCAGCACAAACTTAGAAAGTTACAAAAGGAAGAATCAAAACCAAGAAAAACAGAATTTAATCCTAAACAGGAGCAAGAAAAAATGCCTCATTGGACATGGGTCTAAAATACAAAGAAAGTAAAGCCACAAATCATGACAGTTCTCTGAAACATAAAAAACACACAATACAGGAAAGTGAAATATCCGGGTCTGGTTTGTGTCTCTAAAATCCATTCAGACCTTCATTAAAGTGCAGGTTACTTATTCCAGTAACACTAATGTACCATCAAATCATCATTTATCCTGGTTTTTTATTATGTTCAGAATGTGATGAAGCTCCCCATCACATAGGCCTACCCTTTATCCCTTCAGCATGGGTTTTATGCTTTCCCACTGCTGCACTTTGTTTATTTGTTTACATGAAAACTGTAATAATCACATCCTTCACAATTTGTCCTTTTCTGGGGTTGATTTCCCAATTTTGAATATTAATACCTGATCCTTTATTTATTAAACTGCTAAAAAAAAATCCCCAGGCCTTCAAAACACAGGTTGCCAGCAGCTGATGCGGAAGTCGGCCTTTGTGTGAAATCCCTTCAATTTTAGACTTATTGCAGTTAAATAAAAAAAGAAAAGAAAAAGCTTCAAGCGAGTGTCACGATTCAGCCTTGATGCATCTACGTGTGAAATGACAGTTTCCTCAACCATTTTTTATAATAATCACAAAGTGAGAATACAGTAAATACAAAGTACAAGGATGTCAATAACAGAGTCAAAATATGTCAGCAAGAAGATCTCAGCTTTAAAAAGAGCAAATATTTCTACTAGGAGAGTACCATGAACTTTTCTGATCAACTAAGTGAAGTGATGCCGTATGTGGGATAAGACGTTGTGGTAAATGCTGTCTTTATTCAGATCAGCTGATCAGCTTCTCCGGAAGTACTAAGGTCCTAGAGGAAGCTCAGAAGAGAACAAACCTTTTCAATATGTGCACTGAAGCTGTGTGCACTGAGCATTCAGCTGCCATTCTCAGTGTGCATTATCTATGGTTTAACTTTATGTTTTTATGACACATATTTATGCTTTTTATCTATCGTTTTAACCTCTTAGCCATTGTTTTTAAATGTGTACAGTGTCTTGTTTGACTGTGGTCATGTAAATGTACCACATGTAGTGGCTGGATGGCCTGGGTGTAGAGCTGCCACAAAGGAAACTTGGGTTTGCATCCCAGGGCGTGCATTGAGCTTAATCCAGTGTGGGTCCCCCCAGGACTTTTGACGCTGCTTGCTAACTGAGTCCCCCTGTGTCTTGAAAATACAGGGTTGTGTCAGAAAACGCTTCTTTAAACTTAAATGGAGAAAATGTGCTGGGTGCTGCTCATAGCAGTAGTTTTGGGGGCCATATCATTGGCTCCATGCATTGGCTTCTGCTCACTGTGACAATGAATATGACTCACTTGCAGGAAAAGTGCTTGTAGAGGTCATTACTTTTGTTACTGGGCTCAGTTTCCCCCGATAATCTGTGACCAATTTTCAGTCTGAAAACACCAAAGTGGTCCCTGGTCTGGCTCTCACATCCAGCTTTTGAGGTGGTCTCCATTCGTTTCCTCCATCTGATTAGGCCTCATGCTCAGAGCGGAACAACTGAACCAAAACGGCCACTGTAGCCAGGCATTACAAGATATGAACACAGTAGCAAAGCAATGAAAAGACACATCAACTCACTGAAATGTGGTCGGATGAATGCAGGCTTATTAAAACAACTTTTAACGTAATACACATTGCTTCTCACACCCTTTTTCCAACAATCTATGTCAAAAACTTATCAGCATACCTTCACAGCCAATGTCTCCTCAGTACCCGTCTTCCAGCATGCTTCCACCGTAAAGTAGCAGTAAAAAGTGTTGTACCTCATGTTGACATGACAAGGTTTTCAAAGCTTAGGACTTCAGTTATTCTTCCTCCTGTTGCTTTTTCTGCCCTGCCTTCTTAATTTACCTTTTTTTTTTTAACTTGTGCTGTCCAACAGTTGAACAAACAGATATGAGCTGAGAGCCTCTTGTGTTAGACAGATTTTGTTGTTATAATAGGGGGTCATAAATCTTTGAGCACACAAGGTATATATTTGTATAAACCCCTTTTGTAATTTAGGCTTAACTGTATTCATATTGATCGTGTTTGAATCTGTTTTTTGTGCTGGACCGAACAGAAAAGAAGAGAGAGGGAAGTGTGTGTGTGTGTGTGTGTGTGTGTGTGTGTGTGTGTGTGTGTGGGGGGGGGGGGGGGGGGGGGGGGGGGGGTTATGGCACAAAAGACAGGGGAAGAAGGGTTAAACAAATTGTAGGATGGTTACAGAGGAGGGGGGGTAGTCATAAAACAACAGGCAACAAGATGCTGGAAGTGCAAGTCCTAGCCCAGCCAGAAGAGCAGCCCTCCCACCGCGCCAGGGGGCCCAGCACGGGGCTTCACCCTCCGAGAGCCCCCCAGCTCCACCAGACAAGCTGGCAACCACCACCCAGGAGTTCTGAGCATCCTCACACAGCTCAAAGAGATCTTTTTTCCTGAGTTGACAAAAACATTCTAAGACCCCAAAAAATACAAGAAATTTGTATTTCCTTCCATTACCCTTGTGGACGGCTGACAGACTCATGTATCAAATATGATACATTCAGATTTAAAGAGTTCATTTCTGGCCAACGACTGAATAGATCTTTAGACACAGTTTTGTTGATAAGCTTTGGTTCGGCGGTTTTGTTAACAAGCTTTGGTTCGGAGCAGAAATGTCTGGTTGAAAGGCAGTCTGAATCCAAACTAATGCAAGGTTCAGGATTTCATCTGGATCAAAGTAAGCAGACCAGCTGACTTTTCCAGTCTGAATGCACTCTTCGTTAAAAAAAAAAAAAAAAAAAAAAAAAAAAAAACAGACTAAGAAAAACTAAAGAATCAGAGCAGAACTAAAATGTATGATGAGCAGCTGTTCAGGAAGGATTGATGCCCCTTTGTTAATTAAGCCCAAGACCAAACACAAATGTTTCTTGAAATTGGTTAAGGTAATAATGAGTAAATGAGCACAATTTTTCTACAGCCAATATTTTTTCACTAAAAGAAAAGGATGGCTGCATAAAGGAATTTTGCATTGCATTGTGTGTCTAAATATTAGCATGTACAACTTATTAAACTCTGAAGTCCTCCTAGAGCAATACAATGGGATTACAGTAAATGAGTTAAGGCACAAGGGTTAATTTACCCTCATTTATCCATTCAGTTGCTTTAATTAACCCCTGACTTGGAGCAAACTGAGCCACAGTAACACTCCGAGAGATCTTAGTCTTATACCAGTTATAGTCATAAATGTTCTACAAATCATTTTTACAAAAAGTATACACCCTGAAATGTAAGAAAAGTCTTTTTAATGCTTTTCTGTATAACAGCAAAAAGGAAACACCAACCACAGTCACCTGATACAAATCAGAGACAAATGACTAAACTGCTTCACTAAAAACAACAGAGTCTCCCGGTGAAGAGTGTGGGGTGAAAATAAAAATGTTTGATTAATCTTACTTTGAGGCATGTTGATATATAGATATGCTATTGTGGAGAAACCTAATCATCTGATGCTTTAGAAAGCCTTTCACTTGAAACACTGACATTTGACCACGTTCAGTTCGGCCTTACTGTATGTGCACAGATTTCTTCTTTGACAAAGTCGTTCCTCTTACTTTCCAGTTGCTGTTTTTGTTTTGTCATTAAAGCCGCCAGGTCTGCTTCTGTTTTAAAGCACGATGAAGTTCTAGAGGACACTGTTGACTTTCCAGAACGTGACCTTGTTGATCTTCGCTTCACATTTGACACATTGTCACTAGGTTTTATCTCATCATTTTCCTCGTTTTTTTGTTTTGTGATTTGTTGTATGTTTATGTTTGACAGCAGATTATTTGTTGCAGCAGAAAAATCCTTTTGTGCCTTAACTCCAACAGGCCCCTGTGTCACACCTCCTATGAAAGCCTTGCTGTGATCTCGGATATTGGAAAACTAACTCGTCT
Source organism: Oryzias celebensis (assembly GCA_014656515.1). Taxonomy (NCBI): domain Eukaryota; kingdom Metazoa; phylum Chordata; class Actinopteri; order Beloniformes; family Adrianichthyidae; genus Oryzias; species Oryzias celebensis. The sequence goes on from BNCR01000003.1 coordinate 5,741,127, forward strand.
TGCATATTTTGTTCATCCTGTGGCAACAGAGGAAGCATCATTGGATGTGATTCACTAGCGTTTGCGCACAGTTCTGTTGGTCCACCATGAGAGACATGTTTAGCACTATTTTCATTTGTCATAAGTCTCCATTTCTTGACAGCAATTTTGTATTTCTTTTGAAGTCTTTCAATTTTATAACTTTCACAGTCAGTTTGATTTGTCTTTTTTTGCGTTGGCTGCCATTGCAGAACACTCATTCTCCTGGTCACTACTCGTCCCCAGGTCACTTATGTGGTGTTGCGCAATAGTCACATCCACGAATGAAACTGCGTTATTTGTGTGAGGATCACCAAACAATGGTAATGTAACTTTGATAAACAGACACAGTTCAACTTGCCGCTTTCACCAGAAAACTGTTAAGAGTTTCGTTAGGCCGGGTTCCTGACCGAGCACCCATTGCTTCTGGGCACTTACCTTGGCTTGGACCTTGGAGGCGTTATGTTTGCGATCTGTCCTGCTGTCGCACTCTTTGTCCTGAATTGTTGCGCTGTACGGCTTATTCTTTCTGTAGTAGTTTTAACTATTTTTTTGTTGACAAGGCTGTGGCGGCTGCTGGGCTAATGAGCCGCTAGAGAGGCTGCGGCAGGACCTTGCTTGAAACGCATTCAAAAAAGAATAACAAAAAGTCCACTGTGTCTTGGTTTATTGTACTTCATCACTGACAAAGATGACACATAATATGCAAATGACCAAGAGCAAAGATCATCAAAAAGCGAATAAAGCGGTCAACAAAAATAAATAAATAAAAAATACAGTCATGTGCACCCTCTCTGAACTAAACCAAAAAAAAAACAAAAAAAACAGGTGGTTTAATGACTTCTCTGCTCATCATGTGACCAAGGGGAATCATAAATAAACATGATCATGGTGGCTACAAAAAGGTGGGAAATAAAGCAGAGCTGAATAAAAGTTAAGAATTTATATCCATTTTTCTCACTATGATATCACTTGGACCAATTAGCTGGCAGAGCTAATATTCTAAAGCATTTCTAAAATAATAGTGAAGTACAAACAAATAAGAAAGGAAGCAATTGTCCTGCAGGATGCCTTCTTTTTTTTTTTTTTTCATTCTAAAGGACGTCAATCAAACCTCCTTTTTTTGGTTACTTGAAACGTTTCCAATAAAATAAATCCTTCACTCTCTGGTCTTTTTTTTTCTTTTGATTTTAGGGGGAAAATAAATAAGTCTGATATCATAGAAACTGCATGAGATTCAATTTGTGGTTTAGTAACTTTTTACTTGGCTTTATGTCCTCTGTTCTTCTGCTTGAATGCAGCTTCACACTCCATAGAGCCCGAGCCTTTGGGGCTTAGCATCTCCATGCTCATCCATCATCCTGAAAGGGGAAAAAAATGGCGATTCATGCTTCCTTAGAACGGGAACCATGGCTTTGGCTGTCAGCCAATGGAGATTGATGGGCGGGGTTATGACAGGTCACCTGGGCCAGCACACAAGCCTGGTTCAAGAAGCGTGCGAGTCCCCTCCAGCTCCAGCTGAGGGCTAATATTACTCTCTCCCCCTTATTGCAAGTCTGAAGAGGAAAATATAGTGAGGTGTATGAGGCGCCAACACGTATGACCTGCTGGGGGTGAAAGCCCCTGTCAGAAGACTGATTCTTGTTAACAGCATTATAGTTTGAAGGCAGCAGACATGGTGGCAGCAGTGGAAGAATCGTGCAGACACCCACCACTGGGAGGATGACACATACAAGCACAAATACTGACGCTGCTGTTGCAGTACTGTAACTAAGCAACAGGAAGCCTCACACACTGACCACTGACACTGCATCATGATAGAAATATGGGTTAGCGCCTCATTCTCCTTCTCTGTCTCTTTCCAGTTTTTTTGTCAGACATAGCAGACGTGACTCTGTTCCAGACTCAAACACAGCCTCCTCTGCAGTTCCCTCTTTTTCACCTTCTTCTGCTCTGCAATGGTATTATGTTTCTCCTTTTTCATCATTATTCTGCACCTCCCTCTCCTCTTTTTTGTAGTGTTCAACCCTTCTCTACACTACAGACACTTGCAGCACCTCCGCTCTCCAAATCCCCTCTGCTTATACAGTGTTTTACACCTCCTCTCCTGTTTCCTACCTGCTTCTTTAATGTTCTGTCTTCTTTCATATGGGCTTCAGCAGCAATCCCTTTTCCTTTGGCCTCTGCAACACCTTATCTCTTTCCATATAATGCCCTCCTCATCCATCTTCATAGAGCTCCCCTCTTCTTTCACCTCTTCCTGTGTGGCTTAGGCCGCTGCTACAGACAGGTGGGCATTTCACACACTATTTCTTCCGTTGTTTTGTCTTTCTGCCTAGTTCCAGCGGTAATCATTAATAACTCCAGCCCCTCTTGGTGCCTGTTTTCTATGTCTGGGCTGACATTTCCTCCAGCTTGCTGGGAGCCCTGCCAGTCTGAGAGCAGCTCGTGCTCGGAGAAGTTAAGAGTCAAATCATCCAGTTGCGCAAGGGACCAAGTTCACCATGAGATTTCATTGAATGTTATGTAAACATATGAATTTGCCTAAAGACTCACTTCAATGAAAATGTTCATTTTGGTGTTTTTAACATGATCTTGTTGCATTTTTGTCATGACGGAGAACAGATTAAGAAAATTAGGATTGTAACTGCGTTTCTGAGTATTTCTTTATTCAAATGGTGGGGAATCAGGAGCAGATGAATAAAATTGAAAAAGCTTGCTGTCACGAACAAAATTACTATCAGTATGCCACAAGACCCATGCTCAGCTCGATTCTGATGCATCCACTTGTAGAAAAAGAGATCCGTGTTCATTTTTTCTTTGTTTAAATTTCGAAATAATATTTTGTCTGAGTGAAACACAAAAGTGAAGGGTCCATTCAAGAAGTGAGAACAACAGAGTGACCAGCCATATTTTATTTCTGTGTGAAACATTTCAGACTAGTTAGTTCCTTAGCTGATGCAAACAAGAGTTGCAAATCTTTATGAATAAAAGGTGAAATTCTGACACGGAGGATAACCAAAGCTGTGCTCTCAATGCATGTAGGAGAGAATCAAGAATAGATATGTTTCTTTAGATAAAAAAATATTTTAATTAGTCAGAGTAGTCTCACTGGCCACAACACTGAGCTTCCCAGGAGCGCGTTCTGCTCCGAGGTGTGAGACACCCACTTTGTTTTAATCTTTTTTTTTTGTAGAAACTTAGCTGAGAAGCTTCACTTTACAAACAATTGGGCCTAAATGTGTCTAAATGTGTTTTTTCTCCCTTAAATAGCTACTAAAACTGTAACACATTTTACTTAACAATGAATAATATAAAATGACTAAATATATTTGAATTCAAATTATTTTCAAATAGATTTTTTAAACAAATATTAGATTTAGGATAATTAGCTTAATGTTTATTCATAAAATTATCATAAAATATGTCAGAAAGTGCACCTATCTTGCTCTGATCAAGGATTTTTTCCCCTTTTTATTGTAACTAATGTCTTTTTTTAATAAGCCTGACAAAATCTAATGTTGCACATGTGATAAAACTAATTGTTAGAACATTTTAAATAAAATCTGATCTCATTTTTATTCCTTATATAAGGCAATTCCAGCTCAGACATGTAGAAAATCCTGTTTACATGGCAGCGTTCTGTTTAGGATGAGGTACACATATTAAGCATGATAACCATGCACCTGTGCGATGCTACATCCCGTTTTTATGGACAGGCTTGATGTCTAATTTTATTGAGGAAAGACTAAATCTCGGAATTAACTTGGAATGGTGCGACTGCCTTGGAGGAGATCCAGTGAGTGAAGCCATGGACAGGTTAGAGATTGGCAAACTAACAGCTGGCGAGGCCAGACTGAGGAGCAGCAGTCTGTTTATTAAAGGGGATGGACAGCGCATTATCCATGTGGCATTAAAAATAAATAAATAATGGAATTTATGATCACAAGTTGTTTCCCCAGCAGGAAAACAGTCATCATGACTAAAATTGGAATTTCTGGGTTCAAGTTGACAGTACCAGTAGGTCATAGGCGGAAGGTTTGTCCAACTAAAATGTAAGCATGTCTACACAAACCCTGCGAGTTGGATTTTCTCTTGACTTTTTAATGTAAGCTTTCTCCTCCTCTGTTGTGTTTGACCTGCATCACATAAATAACTTTATGGAATTACACTGCTTGCCAAAAGAACAGGTGCCTTTCCACAATTGAAGTTAAATATGCCTTTCAGAAGCATTTTGCAGTTGAGAAATTATGTCTGGCTTTATAGGCCATTTGATGAGGAAATGTGTGTTGTTGACTGCTTTTTTGGGAGTCAAGAACACATTGTTTTGATACATCCGATGGGTAAAATCTCAACTCTTGTGGAGAAAAAGCCACCAAATCTCAATGATACACAGGCATTGCTGTTGGCTGTCACAACAGAAAGTCTCCTTATTCAAGCAGGGATAATGGATTGCCGCAGTCAAACAGGAAGGGTGGCTGATGCCCACAGACTCTGTAGCAAACATTTTGTGTCAGGTAAGCCTAAAGTAACACATTTTGTTTTCAAAGTGATACATGTTGATGGATAGGTACTGTTTGTGTTTTATCTGGTGCTAATCAGTTACTTTTGAAAGTGCCTATTCTAGCAATTCCTTTTTTGGCTTAATGGCAATTGTATAACAAAAAAAACTTTTACCAAAAGCATGCAAGCAGCGTCACAGGTTTCTACAGCAGTTTCCGGTTTAAAAGTTCCCAGAAACCCCTGCTTCAGCGTTGGCAGAATTTCTTGGATGGAATCCATTCCTCAGCCAGCCTCTGCTGTCTGGCTGGACTCTGGTGAATTTCTACCCTTCTTACCATTTGCTCCTGTGGTTTACTTCCTGTTTGGTTTCCTCTTTGTTAGCTGTTATTGTATCGTTTTTTTTAATTAAGTAGTAATTTTGAGATGCATTTGTGACATTTGTACTGCTGAAAAGCCTTAGAATTTATACTTATTCATAGACATTGCCACCCTTTGTTTTGTCCCTTTCATTTGTGTTTATTTTTGCATTTGTTTGGTGCTACTTCCTTTAACAGTCACCTTAACAAAAAGCTGTGCAGGGATCAGAGTGGGACCTCACCTGGGATTTTTAAGAAGTTTTGGTGGGCAGAAGTGGTCTGGTCAGATTGACACCTGTCAGGTTTAGTGCTGACGTGGCACTTTGGTGGTTTGTTTATGCGTCACCGCAGACACTTTAAAGGGGTGTAACCATGGTGACTGGCTTTAGTCTCGAGGGTTCTGTTGCCCATCCTACATTGAAATTGTTAAAAACGTGCCAAAAAAGCAATTTGGTGGAGATTGCCAGTCATTTCCAGATCAGTTATGAGAACCCAATTAAGAGGCAAGAATTGTTTGATTTGTTGGTGAGTAAGTTGGTGGAAAAGGGTGTGTTCAGATTCCCAGAACCAACTATGCCCTTGGAGTCTGCGAACTGCACCTCGGGGAAAGGTGACGACCACAAGCAAACGGCAACAGTTCCCGTGCTGGGCACACCTCCACGAGAGGTCACAGGGAAGACTGGGTTAGGACAGATCCCCCTCAGCCTCCCCCAGTAAGACCTGTTCTCTGCAGGCAGGGATGGGATGAGGCGCAGCTGAAGATGCTCCATGCCCGACTCCAAATGGAGTCTCAGGAAAGGGCGCAGGAACGGCATATGTGTCTCAAGACAAAACTCCTTGAAATCCAAGGGAGTTATGAGTTTATGAGTTAATTCTGCTGGAGGAATTTAAGTGAAGTCTATTGGACCGTCTAATGGCTTCTTTGAATGAAAAAAAGTAACATCCATCGCCCCAGCAGCTGTCTTAGCTGTGACAGCTTTAATACGGCCCGCTTGTTCCAAATCACACAAAGAATCATGAGTGTTTTATTATCATAAGACAGGGTATGTATTGCGTATTTTGGGGAAACACAGGTGGGTCCCAGACAGTAATCCTTGTAAACGCATTACCATTCTGATTCCTCTTCTTGTGGGTATAGTTGTATACTTCATAGTATTCACATGGAGGATTCTCCTCACCCTGTGCACCCCGTCTACCTAAAGTCCGAATTACTTTCAGACGTTTTTCCCATGGCCGTTTGACCAGAATAAAAGGGGTTACAATATTACTGGGAAATGGTGTGGCTGGGGAAAAAAATGGTTCCACATCTTGAATTAATGCACAAACTCACTTTTGAAAATAAAAATAAGCAGGACCAACTTGAGTGCAAGCTGTATCCAGCTTGTGCCATCCCACGAGTACAGTCCTGTAAGAACTCAGACATTGATCTGTTTGACAGCATATGTATCTCAACCTGTTCAGAAGATAAACACAGTAAGAATCCTTTGAGAAAATGTCTTCAGAAACATTTTAGCACATTTCTCCTGTCAGCAGCCAATCACCAGACTGCTAAATGTACCTCTCATTAATAATTTGTTTTGCCCTATTTTTACGGTTATTTTATTAGTACAACTTGGGATTAGTGTGACGTATAAAGCATCGCAGTTTGCAGGACAGCACCTGAACGCCAGCATCAGTTGTTCGGTTTTTTTGTCCTGTCATCTCCCCGTCCAAAGTTTGCACCAGACACATGCATACACCCAAACAAACAAACAAATCCGTCACATTTTATCCCAACACAATAGCCCAATTTTGTTTAATTTTAAGGGTGCCCACTTAGTTTTAAATAGAATTTCACTCATCATCCAGGCTCCATCTATCCATCCATCCATCCATCCATCCCAGGAAGCAAGAAGTTACTTTTTATGTCAGAATTGTTAGGTTTCTTTCCCTTTTCTGTCAAAATGATTTTGTTTTAAACTTACTTCACAAGATAAATTCAGGTTTAAACAATTTTACTTTTTTGGTTATGTTTGAAAATTCCCCAGGTTTTTAGGCAGGTTTTTGTTTTAAAGCAATGTTTGATTAATAGTTGGCCTGTCGGCGGGGCTGAGCCTTTATAAGGGAAGAACTTTTGTCAGTTTAGAGAGTGATTTGGTAATGCACCTTAACGCTGTGTGCCATGCGCTATGAAAGACCGCCACAGTTTAGACAGAGGAGTCTTGGTTGCAGTTTACTGAACTGTAAAAAAGGGTTGATGTGTCAATAAAGCCAGACGGTAAATCATATTGTATCGTTAAGTATTGTCGCAAATGTCAGAGGAAACGAACCCCTAAACTCTAATGTTTAAATTAAGCTTTGATTTAATATCAGTTTATGTTTGCAAAATAACCAAAAATCCCATTTTCATTCGGACTGTCTTTAGAAACCTCTGCTGATGGGATCGTTTTTAGTTATTTCTGATCATTTTGGTCTTCATCCCATGGAAATTGGTAAAAGGAGAAGCTTGATTTTGGAGTTTTTCTGTTGGGAAAACCAACATTAACGTATGTACCATGATGAAATTTGGTGGCTAAATCCACATCCTGCATTCAAGTAACACTTAAATGGTTAATTTTAAACATGACTGACAAAATCCATGTCTAAAAATAGGCTGTTCTGCTCTTAAAGGAAATGCATAAAAATGTCAACATTTGTTCTTTTTTTTCCTAGCTGCGCTTTTTACATCACATTATTGTTTCCAACCACACTTTGGGCCTGCTCTCTGTACAAAACCAAATACTTTTGAACTTGTTTTCTCTCAGTGAGATTATCTCAACAATGGAATGGAACACATCCAGTTTAATGAGAAAAAGAACAAAGACACACTTTAAGATCTGGCAGACATTTCTGGCATCTTGAGACAAACTGTGAAATCTAAAGTTTCTCCTCAACAAATTCCTTTGCGTTTTTAACCGCTTTTTAAATTGATTCTTTCATGACACTGGTGCACATTTAACTACTAATTCAAAAAGAGGTTCATGGACTTATTTTTCTAAGTTTGCTTTTAAAATTGCTTAGAAAAGCATTAGTTCAAAAAAAAGGGTAGAAGTAAATTTGATATAAAAAGATTTTTAAAAAAAAATCAGATTCAGTTTTTATGCTATCTAGTTTTTCCTTTAAAAAAATCATAATTGAATATAGAAAATATCTTATTCTGCTCACAGTGTAGAGGAAATAAAAAGTTCAATATAAAAAAAATGAGCATTACACAGTAACATTGTTCTTTGCATATACAACAATAAGTTCCTTTCACAAAGTGTTGGTGGGGGACCCAAAAATTCAAGAGATGTATATTCAATCTTAAGTTCATGAAATAAATTGAGAAACAAGTGGATGCAGAAACAAAAATTGATGACAAAGCAGGCAACCTGAAAAGAACAAAGTGAAAACCAGACACTTAAATACACTGCAGGATTATTAACTGTAATCAAGACAGCTGTGAATAATTAACAACCAGAATCTGGTGTGACTGACAGGTGGAAAACCTGAGCAGAACCAAAAACCCTTTCTGACATCAAACAAAGCAAAACAAAAGACTCAATTCTCAGACTTTAAATTGAAGCGACTTCCTTTTCCCTGTTTCTTTATTTATTTTGAGAAATTAGATATAACAAAAGGGGAAAAAACTGTTTACTGGGAGGGAAACAGAGCTAAGCCTGGAAGGGAAGTCATTTTTTTTTACAATTGCATAGTAACCTACATGAAAATACCCAGTAGTTTTCTACAGATAAAGTAGGTTTGTTTTTGTACATATGCAAAACCTTAAAGCAGCTGTGAATGTGTTTCAACATATTATAAATAATATAAAATATAATATAATTATAATATATATATTATAATCTAAAATAACCAACACGTCTCTTTTTACAAGAGAACAAATTGTTAAAGCAATAGCATATTTTTTATACTTGCATTTTTTATATGAAAGCACAAGGGCAGCAATAACATCTTCACTTCTGCATTATTTTATATTTTTGTCTTTTTTTTAACCATTTATACATTGTGCCCTTTATGTAGATGTGATTATGCGCTCAATTTGATTTGTCTAGTCGTGTAGCTATTAGCTCTCATAGCTGCTGTATGTCTATTTTATGCTTTGTGGCAGATGGAGAGAAACTGGCACAACTTAACCCAGTCTGCCTGGACTTAAACACCACATTTCCTTTGGAGCGCTGAATGTAAAAGTTTAGCTAATAAAAATTAGCAAACAGTTTTGTCATATTTAGCCAAATGTTATAAAATATTTATCAGCTATATGTTAGGATTTACTGTATTATATGTTTAATATTTATATATTTAAAAGCATGCTAAATATTCTTTATATATAAATGCTAAATATGTTTTAAATATTAAATCTGAATCAAATCTTACATTTAAATGTAAATGTTGAATCTAAATGTAAATTCTAAATCACAATGTTAAATGTGAATGCTAAAAAATAAAATCTAAAAATTTGAATTGAAATATTTAATCTAAGAGTTAATTTTAAAAATAAAACATATGTCTAATGTTTGGAAAGTATTGTAATTTGGCCACATCTGTCCGTCCGTCCGTCCGTCCATCCATCCATCCATCCATTCATTCATTCTCTTCTAGTCATCTGGGACTGGGTTGTGGGGGCAGTTAGCTTCAGCAAAGAAACCCAGACTTTCTTCTTGCCTTTACTTCCTTCCAGGCCAGCCAAGTGGTATAAGGCATGCTGGGTTTTTCCCAGGATGTCCAACCAGTAGGACTTCTACACCCATTAAATGAGTCTTTAAAGTCCCACTCCCATTATTTATTTTACATTATTGTGAAAGCGTTCCCAGTGTTTTTTTTTTTTTAATAATTATTGTTTTTAGGTTAATTAAAAAAGAAAAAAAACTTGTTGTTTTCTGGTACGTAGTTTCTGCAGAGTGGAAGGAACTCGTGCCAGCTGTGGGTGGGACTGCTGGCATGGGGTAAGCCTACACTGATATCCCATTAACCCTTTGTTTACACTCTCTCCTGCTCACTTACAGTCCCTCACATGCCCAAGCTAACATTTCCGGTTCAACCAAAATGGTGACCAATACCAAAACTATCCAGCCATACAGTTTTGAGCCAGCTTGGACGACGAACAAAGACGTACATCGATCTATTAGTGTGCAAGTGGATGCAGTGTTTTTAAGACCCAAAAGTGGGCACATCAATAAAATGCACCTGTTCTTTATCCATAACATAGGCATGACCATACCATAACCCCACCACCACCACCATGGGCTACAATCGACTACCAGCTCTAAGCAATGGAGATGTGTTTCACTGCAAGAGGCAAATAGTAATCACACCAAATACTGATCAGTTCTCAGAGTCCATGTATTTTTATTTAACATGAAAATTCACATATTTCACGCTTTTTGTTTGGTTGTTTTAAAATTTAAGTCACACCAAAATGACCAGGAACCAAACTTTTGAGCGTGGTATAGAACTCTAACACCACATAAAAGGTCAGTTAGTGACTAAATAACAACAGTAGATGAGAATTCTTCTAAAAGGATTTTATTTTTTTGGAACAAAGGGATCTCTGCATATTTCTGTTGGCTTCCTTAAAGCATTACAAGTGAAGGTTGTTGTTTTCTTGAAACCAAGTCTGCGAGGACAGTCTAAAGACAATAACATGAGCAAACACAGTGATTTATTGTCAACCTTTGATAGTCTAGTCCTAACATCATTTCCTGGTCTGGGCAACTGTCCCCCCACGGCTACAACACCAAACACAATCATCAGCCCTCAGTAATTTATATTTTAAGGTGCCATATTCACTTTTAGTTGTGCACTTTCCACTAAATGGCCTTGGCTTCCTTTCAAAAGAAGCTTTTCTGTTGCTGTGGTTGATTATATCATACAATTCTCCAACATTCAGAGGAAGGAAAAGCAGTTATCTGATTGGTCATAAGTGATGCCAGACCCATGGATAATGTGTTTCTCCAAATCCAACCTAATTTCCGGCTGCACTGTTTGCCTCTGGCTCTCCTTACCAAAAATCATTTGCTCTTCTCTACACACTCACTGATTCACAGAAACATGGGTCTATAGTTAGATACTGAAGAAATATAGTCTTTTCTTTTATCAACTGTTTAACAATTATTGTACTTAAACAGGGTCTTATTTCATTTCCTATCTCACTTTTTTTGTTCCACCGATGCCTGAAGCTCATCTTTTTTTCCAGCTGCCAGTTTCACTTCCTCTCACCTCCCAGTACTTCACTCCGGGCCTGTTTGTCTTCATATGTCTTGCGTATGTCTTAAACACTGATCCCCCTTCCAAGCCCCTTCCTTTAATCCTCACTGTTTAGGCAGTAAGGTCAGGGAGGGATCTGTGTCTCCTGGCCTTTGTGAGGCAGTGTCCAGCTGGTGTAATTATGATGGATGGAGTAATTTCCAAACACGCCTTTTGCCAAGGGGGTTTGAGCCCACCATGCTTTCTCTTAGCTTTAATGACTTTTAAATTGAGCTCACTCCCAAACCTGCGTCAAAGTGTGCCAGTAAGAGTCAACGACAAATCACTGCTGTTAAAGCAGGCAGTGGCAAAAAGCAGGACATGGTTGGACTGGCTTCTTTGAAAGTAACATAAACTCTAACTATTAAGCTGCGTACACACTGGACATGTGATGTGCATTCTAGAACACTCGAAACAGGCATTATTGAATCCGCTTTTAGCATACAGTAACCCTACTGGACTGTCGCTACTCGATATTAGCGCACCGTATATTCACAGTTGGAAGAGGCTTAGTGCCTCAAAGTGACGTCCAAATTAGAAGACACTATTTTCCATGACTCTCAGTTTGGAGGGCTAAATGTAGGGTAGGGTGAAGGCGTAGGGGCAGAGTCAGAATTCAGATTCGGCCCCAGAGCTTGCAGATTTGACTTCTATTTGATGTTAATGTTGACACAAATCCATTGAAGCAAGAATTGTCTGAGGGACATAATTGTTCCTTTACATTAATTTTGGAAATATACTCTCAAATGATTACTTAGTGGTGTTGTGTTTACAAAGAGCAAAAGAACAGATTAAATACCACTGAAAATAAAAGAATACAATGACAGTATTAAGACATCAACATATCATTTAAAAAGGTGGGCTGAGGGCTCACAGAGTGAGTGAGAGTGAAAGTGAGTCTTTTCTGTTAGAGGGGATGATTAGGAAGAGCCAAAACAAGCTTCAGAGAGTGATACAATGGAATTCTGGGTAAAGAGCCAATAGCAGGAAGTATATGACTGTGGCCATATAATTTGTAGGGTCTGAGTGCAGTGTTACGTATTTCAGCAAATCTAAGAAATAGTGAAAAAATGGCAAAAAGAAAATGAAAAAAGCTGATTACGTTTACATGAGGGTATTTTTAAGTTGACCTTTTTAAGGACCCAATCTCCTATTAAGTTTATTTATTTATTTTTATTTTTTCTAGACCAAAAATTATATATTTTTCATGAGTAACCTGTTCTCTTGTGTTCTTAACTGCTCGATCCCTCATACATATTCTGAATTTGCCCTTTGAAACAAAGAAAATGCATAAGAGTATTGAAATCAATATTGTGTTCAGTTGTGAATCATTCTTGGTATATTCTCGAGAGTAATCCTGCATTTATTGTTGCATTTAGGAGTAAGGCGCCAAGAAGCTTTTTTCCTTTTCAGGTCCTCTTTTTACATAATTGAGATTACAGACATGATCACGCCAACATCTATTTGTTTCACGTATGATTTAGGTTTTGTCCATTTCTGCTTTTTTAAATATGTTCTGCCTTTGCCTGTCAAGACCTACTGGATCTCAAAATGACATGAACTCTTAATAAATGAACTGGGACAACCCAAATACACTGGCCTTTCATTTCTGCACTTTTTTTTCCTTCTGTGCTCAGTGCAAAAAATAAGTTTATCAAATGTAGAGCTGACATTTTGTCAAAAAATATTTTGAATTTTATATGAAAAGCGTGTTAATTTCAAAGTTATATTCCACCTGAAAAAAGGCAACATCATTGAACCTTAACTTCACTTGTTAGCTAGACTAGAGACTTGTCCATCAAATAGTATCTCAGTACCACAGTCCAGCATGGGGTAACAGTTGGACTCGTGAGTTGGCTGTTTTTATTTTTTCTTAGGCCAACCTGACCTTACATTATGGATGACCACAGACCTCCAGCTGGTGGGTTTATTTTTATTTTTTATGCAAGAGTTACCTGGACAGATAAGGATGGTGCCTTTCAGTTTAGGTCAATTACATTTATTTACCTCGAACAGTATTTCTGTTGTGGCTGCACTGTTAAAACCTGAAACATGTTCATGTTTCCTGTCGTCATTTTAATCAAATTTAGTGACAACATTTTTGAAAAAACAAATGCGATTTTAGAATTATTTTTGCATTGCAACATAATAAAGTTTCAATGCTTATTCTGATAAATTAGCCTGTGTTCTTGCAAGAAGATTGCACATATTGAGTGTTTTAGAAAATCTGAACATATTACTTGAACCTTTAGAATATGAAGTAGTGGCTTATACAATCAAGTTCCTTGAAGCTGCAATAAAAATCATGAAATAATTACATTTCACAGAAGGATTGATCAATATGAACTTGACAGCAAACCTTAATCATAGGTAAATTCACAATGCACATGTCAAAGTTTCATATAAAAACAATGATGAATTTCTATCGTAAACTTGTTACAGTGCATGAGTTAATCAGAGGTCATTTCTGTGGGTAGTACATCTAAAGATGACAGAAGGTACTTTTGTATTCACCAGTGTGGATACGGTGGAGTCCTTGAGTTCTGACATAAGATAAAAGTCCTAGTTAGCACAATTAGGATGCAATGAGACCAACATCAGCACCAGCTGTATGACATTTGGTAATTAAAAGGGGGAATTCTTGCTGCATGGTAGTTCAGAGATGTAGAGCTTGCATGTTCTCCCCAGGTATGCCTTGGTTTTCTCCGTGCACATGGCTCATAGACACGGCTCATAGGTTAATCTCTAAATTGTCTATAGCCTGATGTGCATGTGAGTTGGTGTGTAATTACGCACCCCTGCAATGGACTGGCAACCTGTTAAGGGTGTACCTCGTCCAACAACAACTGGGTTGGCGCTGGTAGCCCTTTGACCCCGAAAGGAATTCAGTAGGTTCTAAAGATGGACTTATGGAGGAAAATTGAGAAATGCAATCTTCAGAAAAACCTGATCTACATGTTTATGTTAAATATTCAATCAATGTGTAAACAGTTGTGGCATCAGTATTGTTATTTGTATGTCTGCGATTTAGACAACGCGTTACAGCAGTTAAACCAGCGATTGTCATGGATTCGCAAAGCGACATTGGGTCGCATATCTCACACGACTTTTGGGTCCCTCATTTTAAGTACACATGCCGATGTAACCCTGCAAAAGTAAACTCTGTATGCATGCATGGAACTGTGTGTTTTTAGGGAGAAATCTTTTTGTTAATCCAATTTCTCACCGTCACGATGACTGAAATTGTCCTGTTTACATTGAACTTAAAAAAACATCATATTTAACAAAGTAACAAAGAAAGAACACTGATTAGAACATATTTCCAATAGATTTAGGTTTTTTTTTTGTTTTGTTTTTTTTATAATTCAAGGCATCAGAGTTTATTGACAAAATATAATGTTTTTTTTTACTAATTAAAATTCAGCCACAGAATTAAATAGAACCACTGAAATAACTAAGATTTTTTTGAAAGAAATATACAAATATACAAAAAATATACAAAAGTTTCTTATAAAACTCTTTTTAATTCATTCATTTACAGAGCTTGTTAGTTCAAGGTTTGGTTAGTGTGACCATGAGACCTCTCTTTGTAGACTTGTCTTTTAATAAAAATGAGATAAAATAAAAATCAATCATTTGCTTTCTGCATCCTATGAACCTTGCTCTGGGTCAAAATAAACAAACTGGATCCATTTCTTACAGTCAGAACAATTAGCATGTTGTTTATTTTTGCACCATAAAAAACTTAAACTGATTGTTCAAGAAGTGGAGGTGGTGCTTTTGTGTTTTCACCTTGGGAGTCAGACAAAAATAAAGTGCTGTGGATTTGAACTTTCCTCCACATGAACTTTATCAGAACAAAGCATGCTGGTAAAAAAGGCAGAACTACACAGACTGGATGAATCAACACCTTTAAGGTATGCAAACCAAATACAGCATTACAGCAAACCCAAAGATGCAAGAAGTCTAAGTCTCACCAAGTGATGCTCCAAACAATGTATGAAAAAGTATATTTAAAGATATTGTTAATAATAAGTGGTAACCACAATGTGGTGTAGTGGTTACCACTCTTGTATCACAGCATTGAAGGCCCTGGTTTGAATCCCAGCTGGGTCTTTATCGTGCTAAATCAGCGTCAAAAGTTTTGAAAACTGAAAAACAACAACTTGAAACTGAAAGCTGAAAAAATGTGTGTCAAAACTCAAATGAAATAAAAACAAAAATAAGCTTTAAAAAAGTGAATAATGATCTCTGCAAGTCAAATATCTTATTTTTATTTCAATTTTTTTTAGACTCTACTTTATTTCTTTCTTCTTTCTGTGTGCGATTGTGTTGTCTTGCAACAGACTGGTGACTTGTCTAAAGTGTACCCTGCCCTCACCCAACTGTAACTGTAGGCCTCTGGCAACCCTGTGACGCCAAAAGGGATTTGGCAGACTCAGAAGATGAATAGCCATTTCAACACTTGATTTGTTGAAAAAATAAGTTAAAATAAAGACACCAAAAAGTAATAAAAAGATAAAGACATGCCATAATTATTCTTTCAAGCTGAACAGTGCTTTATAGAGGCAAAGCAGACATGCTGGATCAACTTCATTCAAATTTATTGTGGTTTAGGTCTTACTTGTGACTGAAAATAATATTCATACTGGTAAAGGATGTGACGATAACCCAATTTTTAAACACTGAGATGACATCAGATGCTGTAACAGATGACGTGTTGTTCTTCTGGAAGCTCCTTAGTCAACACAAGCTTCAGAAAAACATGAGACTACTTTATATTTCCAAATTTGAAATATTGATGAAACTTGGTCACAGTGTCTGAATAAGCAAATTTTGCATTTATGAACAGAAAAGCAATGAAATGATAGATAATATAAGTATGAAGGATTGTTAGTGTCTAATTTAATGTTCTAAAATGTATAAGTGAAGCAAAAATTTTTGAATGTTCATATTTCTTAGGTGTCAAATAAATGCACAAAATACAATAAACCCTTGTGCTTTATGGCATTTTTACAGGTGTTGGCATATTGGATTGAATGAAAAGAACAAATTTGTATTTTTACCACCCCTCTAAGGTGTTGTTTTTTTTTTGTCAGTGATTACGAGGGTGGTAGTGACTCACATGATAGAGTGGTCGCCCACCAGTTCTACTGTTTTTCCATTTATGCCTTTCCCAGCTCACAGAAAAAAGAAAGTGTTCCATAGAAAATCCTTTGACTTACTAACAAACCAGAAAAGCTGAATTTTATTTCAATCAGTTTGAATGCAAACATGTGGGCCATATTGGATTGTTGCAAGATACAGGTACAAAAAACATGAAACTTTATTTCTAATAACATAATACTTTCTGTAGAGGTCTTTTGGCTATCATTTTCTTTCCTTTTATTTATTGAACTGATTTACCAGAACCCCATAGACTACTTCTTAATGGTTACGCCTAACAGTCTATTTTAATCAATACAGATGCTGTGTAGGAATTACACAACTGCAGAAGTTTTCGTTTAAAATCAGACAATCAAAACCTAAAAGCACCTCTAACCTGAATGAACTCCACTATGACTTCACCCACTTCAGCACTAACAAGGCTCACCTCACATAACATTTGAAGATGAAGAATTCTCTTCTCTTAACCTTTCTAGAACTCTTACAAGATCATGAATAAAAATAAAAACAACTATACTGTTTTGAAAATGATAGTTTCTGACTTTCTTCTGACTTTAGTAAGAAAGGTTAAATGCCTTTTGCAGCTTATCTATTTCAGATCTTTCAGCTCATCACAACTCTTGATGATCGGTAAAATATTTCGGCTGCACACCCACTAAAATAGCTTTAGGCCTCCAGCTAATTAGAACAAACAATGCCTCTTAGAGCATGTGGGGAGTCGATTGTGGTTCAAAGTTAGAGGCAGCACTTAACTTTGTGGACTTACTCAGTCAAGCCCTAAATGTAGGCTAAAGAAAAGTGCAACCATGTTTGGAAAAAAATACAATTTCCTGTCACAGATGAGAAGTAATTTCATATTGTCTGGCGATGCACTGCAATACATTGATTTTGAGAAGTAAATGTAATTGTATTCCACTTACAGAAGTTCCTTAACTATTGACTGGCAGGAGCTTGGAAACTCAAAACCCAAATGATCCAGTAGAAAGACAAAGTGAAGTTTTCTTTGTCAATGGATTTTGATCATTTAGGACAAAAAAATGTGTATTTTATTTTAGGACAAACACATTAGAAGTAATCGGTTCTTTCATACTTATCATAAAATATGATAAGCTTGTAAACCACAATTTAGAATATACGATTTAAGCTCTAGAGACTTTAACAAAAATTAACTGAAGTGCAGCTTTCAAGACTTGTTTTTAATTTAAATTGATTATTAATTGTAGAAGTTTTAGTAATTTTCCCTAAATGATTTCACCATCATTTGTTTTTTGTTTCATCTATCCATCAATCCATCCATCCATGCAGCTAGGTTAACAGCTATCCTTGAAAAGGATATTGGTACAGTTTATTTGGATGAGAAGTGTTTTAAATAAATCAGTACACACTAAGCCTTTAAGCCTGGTGCACTTGTGAACAGACTGAAATAAACAGTGATAAACGTGGACTAATAATAAGAAGAAGAACATGAAAAACGAATCTACCAGTGGAGGAATAACACTACGGCTCCTCCTTGAAAAAACAAGTTCGGACACCGCTAAAGCTCCAAATGCTTCTACAACTACACCAGTAGGAAGGCGCCGTAGGAGTAGGGAAGCAATTCGGCCAACTTTTCCAAAGATGCATGTGCACATTGTGCATATAAAATGAGAGCGTTTTGGCGATCATGGTTAGGTCCGACATGGTTCATTTCTTTTATTTGTAACCATAATTTCTCAGTTTTATATCAAATCATGCAAGTGTGTCAACTCCCATCATCTTTTGATCTATTTTAAAAGCGTACCCAGTGGTCAATTACCCAGCATACCCAATTATGTTTATGCAGTTTTGGTCAAAATAAAAAATAAAAAACTGTCATTTTCTTGGACATATTTCTGCAGAATGACAGTAGTTCATTAGAAATTTGCCTCTGAGTTGTGGGCCGGACTGTTGCTGCAGGGAAGTACTACTCCAATTCCTGTCACCCATCTGTTTACACTCTCTCCCACTAGCATACAGCGCCTTACACCCCCCAACCTTAAACTACCAGTGCAACAAAAATAGCAAGCAAGATTGGCGCTATCTAGCCATTGAGTTTTGAGCCATCTCACAAGAACATGTTAAAAACACCAAAAACAATTTGCCTTTAAGAAAGAATGTTTACTTCTTTGCATTTTGCATGTTTCTTCATCAAGTCCAAGTCTTCCAATTTTGCCTTAATTTGTCATTAGGATCCTCTCATGCACAGCTCATTCTGCGCGCTGAGTGACAGACTTTTACTCCCCCAGCTAAACCTCTACCTGCTGGCAAATTCTCCTAAAAAACACCTACCTCCCCTCCCTGCGCTTCCCCAAATCTCAGAGTGGTCAGGCTGTAAATGGCAACCTAAGACATGAAAACAGATGGTTAGCAAATTGACTCTGCCCTTCACCTCCTCTTCTTATCACCCCTCCTCCTCCTCACTCCCACACTGCTGAGCTGTGGACTTGTGGCCTGTAAAGAGGTTTAGGTGCAAACAAACAGCCCATTTAGTAGCATCTCCCCTCCATTTAGACTGTCATTACAGCCCTCAAGGCCCTGGCTCAGCACTGAATTATGAATTAAGTTGTCAAGAGAGCCTTTGGTTATGAGCTGAGGGGGTCATTTAAATTTAATTTGAAATGGGATTCTGTTAGGAATGTATGCTCAGCAACCTCCTGTGGAACTTCTTCATCAGAGTAAAGACGGATAAGTTCTGATGAGGGTAAATGGAATAGAAATGTCTGGAAGTGTATGGATTAATGCACTGGGCACTATGGGATGGTAACTACATGAGAGTGACATCACCATGAGGAGAGCCTGAATTCATGCTTGAAACGATGAGCAAATAAGAACAGATGAACTTTTTAAGCAGTTTTTTCCTTCAATTTTTATCTATGAATGTTTTCTTTGAAGTGTTCTATTGAGTTACAAGAAATAGTCAAAAATTATGAGATTACTGCAATATTTCCCTGAAACAGTATTGATTATTTTGGGCCAATTACGAGGAATCTGCTAAACATATTTTTCTCATTTATTTTTAAAAAGATCTTGTACAATTTAAAATGCCTTGACTAAAAGATTCTAGTAAAAACAACTGGTTGGGAGCCTTGCTCAAGGACACGTGACCATCAAGAATAGGAATGGAGCCAGCAAACTACAAAATGGCTGTTCTATTCTTGAACTAAAGCTGCCCCTCTCTGTGTGAGAAGGCCCTGGTTCAAATCCTGGCTGGGACCTGTGGAGTTTGCACATTTTCTTCATGCATGCATGGGTTTTCTCCAGGCACTCTGGTTTCCTCTCATATTCCTTAAAAAATGCTTCATAGGTCAATTTGGTGATTTTAAACTGTTCCTACGTGTGATTTTCAGGGTGTGGTCTTGCAACCTGTCCAGGATGTACCCCACTTTTGCTCAATAGTAGCTGGGATAGGCTCCAGCAACCCCGTGACCCCAAATCCAAACCTTCAATGTTTTGCCATTTTTTTCTGCAGGTATGCTGCTGATGACAGGTCATATGAAAAATGATACAACACACAAGGACAAGTAAGAGTTAAGTAGGTGAGATGCAGATTTTTCTCATTTTCAACCCCCTAAATCCTGCACAGGAGCCCGTTAGTGCTGTTCACATGATGCATGTGTGCTCTCTGCATGTTCCTTGTGCACTCCTTGCACATTGCGTAGTTTTTGTGAGAATACTATGGGCACTAATGTATTGTGTGCACACCCCATTCATGTGACATTTGGGGCAAGTATGCACAGCTTACTAAAGACTATAATGTGGCATAGCATCACCTGTACATCATAAGCAACTCACATTGTCCATACAAATTCTTCACAATAAACTTACTGCACACACAACAATGGTACGCTCCATGTTCATGACATCCCTTGAAGTGGCCGCACAAGCTTTAAGGGAGCTAACTGTAAGACAAATATGCGTTCCCCCTCAGATGGGGACCCTTCACTATACCAGTCCCGGTACCCAGGCCCGATCTGCGTCCAGAACCGGTGCTGCGTCCGGTACCAGGATATGGTTAAGGTTGGGGTACCTAGTTATGGATAGGGTTAGGGTACCTGTGCGATCTGGTACCGGACTGATACCGGTTTGTGGCCTGGAAGTTGGGGAGCCTCGATTTAATTGGATGAGCCAACGTGCCAAAAAACGACGAGTTGGGGACACCTGAAGCATGAATTTCTGACGAGGCGGGCTCCTACACATGTGTCAAAATGTGACGACTTGGGAGTGAGAAAGGGTTGGTGCATAAGCAGGACATCATGGAAAACATATAGGACAGTGTGCCCTGAGGATCGGGGTTGGGAAGACGACCCTCAACAGGCCTGGACAACCAAAAAACCCACACTACCTGTGTGGGTCAATCCACCCATAAGATGCGTGTGACCATGATTTTAGATCATTTGGATTCTTTAACAGATCCTGTCGTTTACAGTCTCAGAGTGTGACACATGAACAGCACAGGATTTTTAAAAATAAATACTGATTAAAGCAGCAGAGTGAGTCTGGGAAAAACCAAAGTGATCCACATGAACAGAGCAGGGGCAGCTTGAGTCGTACTGATTTGAGTTTCATTAAAATTCCTTATGGGACTGACTCATAAGCAGTGGCTGCCTCCCTCTCAAATGTCCAAAGTCTTCTTTCATGTCATCACAAGGTTCGCTCATAACAGCCCACCTTCTTGTGATTCTAATGACCGTCTTGTGACCTTACAGACTCAGACAGGATGTTAAAGAGTCACTGAGTTTAAAGTAAATGAATGCACACTTAATGTTCTTGATGACAGCTCTTGAGGGAAAAATCTGAAACACATCCGATGAATTTACAGCGACTCACAGCTTTAAGAAGGCTCTTCTAAGTAAGCACTATAGTCTAACACAGTCCCACAAGGCTTCCTATCAGAATTACTGTGTCTTTGATGGTTGGTGAGATGCTCAGCAGCATTTTGCGGTGAAGATTAGTCCTCCGTCTGGAGAGAAGCGTTCTATCTTTCTTGGATTGTCTTTTAACAGGTTGCTGCTAAGTCTGCCATGATCCCAGGCACCAGTTACAACTTTATAGACAACACTTTGACTTTTGTACCTCTCAGTGCCAGATGTTTGGTTCTGCTCCAACAGCTGTTGTCCCTCCAACCACGGGGGACGAAGGGTGAGAGCTGCTGCCAAAATAAAACTATTAAGAAATCCCTTGAGGACCATTGATCCTCATAGGAAAGGTCGTTGGAAGGGGATTCAACCCTTCACGGACTGCTGCCAACAATATAGTTTGCACATGAGTGAATGAGTGTTATCAGGTAATATGTGAAGGTTTTAAATGTTTTTTTTTTTACCTATAAACCTTCTGAAGAACATTCTGTGACTGAGATTTAGTTACTTTTACGAGGCAGATATTTGATTGCAAACCTCTCTTTGTAATACAGTACTGTGAACCCATGAACTTGCCTCGGCTTCATTCCATATGCTTCCTTTGACCTGTAGGTGTGATGACGTGCACATCCAGCTGGTGGTAAGCAGCACAGCCAATCAGATGGCCCACGGTCTTCTAGAGGATGTGGAGGCAGAGGAGTCCTATGAGGGTGGTACTGCTGATGGAGGAAGTCGGTTTCAGCGAAGGGGTCGTCCACCTTGACACTCACCATCTTTCTCCACAGCAGGATCTGACCTAAAACCAGCTGTTCTCCATTCACAGCCTTTTTACAGCACACAGTCCCCATAATGAAATATTTCCATCCTCTTCGTCCACCCCAACACCACCACACCTACTCAGAGGTCTGCTTTAGATTGACAGCTTCCAGTAAAAGGAGTAGATATCTGGGTGATTCAAAGGAGGTGGCAGATCCAGATATTCAATGGAGCGGAGGGGACGAGGACGCGGTCTGCAGGCCAGAGGTCCGTCTGCCAGACACAGTATGAACGGATCTGTGTGTGATGAGGCAGGTGAGTCAGGGAGGGATAAAAGGAAAATGATTTATAAAGAGCAGAAACAACAGGGGGAAGACTTTAAAGACTGACTGATTTCATTTGTAGATTTAACCAAAAAAAAATAGAATCCAAATGATCCGTTAGCAGTGTTGAGGGGTAACGGATCACAAAGTAACGAATTGCAGTAATCGAATTACTTTTGGCAGAAACGGAAAAACATAACTGCTTACAGTTCAACGTTCTGTGATAAATGACAATTAATTACAACTGAACTACAGAAACCCTCGTTACTTTGTTACTCAGGTATTGTAGGCTCTGACATTTTCTCTCAGTTAGATGAAACGAAACTGAGATTAATAAAAAAAAAAACAAAAAAAAAACTGATATGTATTCGCATACATGCACGCAGAGTTACTTACACAAGTAAAGTAACGAGTAGTAAATTACTTTTTCATATAGGTAATGAGTGAAGTAATTTAATTACAATTTTGATCCAGTAACTAAGTAAAGAAATCAATTACTTTTAGAAGTAACTTACCTAACACTGCCCGTAAGAAACACCAAAAATGAGTTACAAAAAAAGAAAAAAAAAGGTTTGATAAAGCAAGTTCAATGGATGTAAAACATATGACAGATAGGCACACATTTGGATAGAAGAAAGTGAAGAAAGATGTGAAAAGAAAGGATAAATGGAGGTGTGGAGGACTAGTACGTCCTCTTGCAGAGAGGAAAACCAGACAGGAGGAAGAAGGAGGAGCGTCTGCCGTCCCCAACTGTTCCATCCTTTCATTGCCCATATCTCACTGTTCTCACACAGGCTGGACTCACACAAACCCGCAACACTTAACTGTGTAATATCATATAAAAGAGTTCGCTCATGATTTAATGCCCTGCTTCATCTCAAGGTCTATATACCAGTGCACTAACTCTTATCATCCCTCATAAATTCACACATAAACCCAAATATTCACAATATTAAAAAATATGCTTACCCATTTAGATTATGCTTACCCATTTGGAAACAAGTGAAGCGCATTTGTTTAAAAATACTGAGAGAAAAATACAGGTTATGGCAAATCTCTGGACTTACATGATGAAATTCCTGTTTTAAAAGCTTAGATTCAACTGAACAGTATCACTGCACTTCCTGTTCATATAATTTAAACAAAGGCCTGTTGCTCCAGCTGATTCAGATCCAGATTCTTTGGTTAAAAAAGAGTTATATTTAACTGTTAGTCTTAACTGTTAGTGGTGACACTAACAGTTTGGAGGGTTTTTTCTGCTTTAAAGAGGCCATCCCATGAAAAAACAACTTTTTTAGCTTTTAAGTGTATTATACTGTTCCTTCCTTACTCTCAGCAACCTCAAAGCGATAGTTTGATCCGCTCACGCATTTCTGAGTAATTCTCTAAAAACCTGTGCTCTCTGCAGCAGCCCCTCCCCTACCCACAAAAACGAACGGGTTCTCACAAGCTGACGTCATAGATTAAGGACAGCCCCTTTCAGGAAGAGTCTGCGCTGCCAGCTCTGTCCCCAGGCCAACACAAACTTTTTCTGCAGAGCTAGCAGTGATCTGTAAAACTCATTCATTTTATATGCCCACGTCCATCTTTGCAAATGTTTGGAAACGCACAGGCACGCAGATAATAATAACCAATTATATCTTTGACAGAGACATCAATTGACATCAAACGAATCAACATTTCTTTCAGGTATTCCTTTTTGTTTTGCCATGTACTAATAATCCTAACAAACTAAGACACGTTTAAAAATAAATGGTTTTATTATACTCCAAAAAATCCTTCCATAAATCTAGAAAATTACTAATACTAATTACCACACATTTTGAATTTGACTTTGGTATCTTCATCTTACAAACTCATTTGTCAGTTCAGACCTTTATGGTCAAACTTCTGCATTAATGATTACCTGCTTAGGTCAATGGTGAATCATGGTTTACCTCTTTATGCAAAAAAAGCACTTGATTGGTGTGAACTTTGTAGGCAGGAGAGGTTAGTTCTGAGAAATAAATAAATCAATAAATAATACACTATTTTTTAAGCTGTAGCCTTTTGATGCCACTGATTTGCAAGAGCAAACAAATGCATCCTCCCCATGATGAGCTTTGGATGTCCTTTTCAGCAGCAAAATTCATTTCTGCTTTCAATGCAAAGAGGAGTCTCTTTAAATGATCGAAATCATGCAGGTACAGCGTTCCCTCGTTCTTCACGTTCTAAAATGTAACCTGCGATAAGGGAAATCTGGGAAGTAGGATTATAGATGTTTTAAGGCTGTGGAACCCCTTTCCACACACTTTATACACTTGTCTCAGACAGACATTAAAATGTTGGCATTTTTCTCAAGGAAAATGAAGACTTGAATGGATCTATTTGTCTGCAAGTGGATGCATCAGAACTGTAGCAAATAACCACCCATGGCAGTTGCTGCGTCACAAACCTGAGCTTTTTCAAGCTGCGGGTTTCCATCTGCTCCTGATGAAGACTGATCAAGATCGAAACACAGTTTTAATCCTAAGTTGTCTTTAACATGTCATCCATTACGAGAAAAAAACATCAAAAACAAAATCTTTATCGGAGTGGGTGTTAAAACTATCACAACTCTGACTGGTTTTGCTATTAATGTCATTTTGATAAAAGTGGCTTTGTACCACTATGCAATAATTTACATTAATAAAATGCTTTTGTTGATGATTTACATTGATTTCACAAACACTTAATTACTCTAAAATGTTGCATATCAGTGCAAAGCTGCTTTTCTTCACTTCCAAAACTGCTGGAACTATGTTAATTGAGTAAAACATTGAGGCGTTACAGTAATTCAAAGAACGTCAGCAAAGCAGCAAAAATTCTGGAGTTAAAGGGTTAATAAAGGTTGAGATGGCTCCATCACCTCTGTCTCACCTTCAGATGACCCCTCATCCTGACTGCAGGAAAACCTCTGACACAGCAGCATTTATCATAGTATTTGTTGTGTGTGCAATGCACATGTTTTTCAATTTTTTCAAAATAAAAGTGTAAAATATAGAACTAATTTTTGCTATTGCAAATGTGAACACAAACACGATGTCTATAGTAAAAGTGTTTTTAATATGGATCAACAATCACAAACAAAAGACATTTATCCCCTTAGAGGTGAGCACATCAGCCCACTCACTCACCAGGTATTTTGGCATTTTATTATCGCCAAAGAAGGGTTGTGTAAGCCAGAGCTAAAAAAAAAATTAGCAGTTCCAGTGATTTCATAACAGCTCCGAATCACAGAGCTGAGTTAAAGGCCAGCTCAGATCAGGGTTGTTGCTGTTGACATGAGTTCGCCTGTGAATAAACTCAACAGCAAACTGCTAAGTAAAGGTCTATTTGTGTAAATGAAACGTACACCTTATTGACGGTTTTGAGGAGGATGGTTCTTTTAAGCCAATTGTGAATCCTGTCTGGAGGTGCTCTTTAGTGTTTAGAGAGCTGGCTGGTGAATTTAGTACTGATTTGAGGACTTTTTAACAGTTGATATCTCCTGACATATTCTAGAGATGCAACATCTTGTGATGTGAAGATCAGCTTAAACTTACTGATCTGCAAGATATTTGTTCTTTCGTCAAACAGCGAAACCTTCTACAAAAAAGAAGGTGTGCATTTAATGATTTTAACTGAACTTACAGTCTTAGGCAAGGCTGTTTTTAAACAAGCTAAAATTATTCCAAATCGATGTACAGTAAAGTGTGTAGTGAGTTTTTTTACAGCCTTAAAACATCTGTAATAATTGTGAAAAATAAAGACTTAAATGTATACTATTGCGTCCTTGTCTGGCAGTTTCTCAGATCTGTGGTTGTTGGGATCTAAGTGATGTGACTTAACATTAGCTTGAACAAAATAGAGCAGATAGACAGAACAAATTATTATTATTATTATTATTATTATTAGTAGTAGTAGTAGTAGTAGTAGTAGTAGTAGTAATAATTTATTAATACTATTATAATATTATAATAATAATAATTTATTATTATTATTATTATTATAAAATAAAGAGAAAATAAGAGATATTAGTATTATTATTATTAGTATTATTAATAATAATAATAATAATACTAATAATAATAATAATAATAATAATAATAATAATAATAATAATAATAATAATAATAATAATATCTCTTATTTTAATCATTTTAACACACATATTTTTTTCTAACAAATTGAATTAGTGTCCTGTTTTAGCTACCAGAAAAGCACTATTTTTACCACAAACTGTTTTTAAGGTATGATGGTTGCACTGACCAAGGAGAACTTAAATTGTGACAAAATTACTCATTTTGCCTCTGCATTTTAACATGATGTGATCTACATTACTGCCAGGATTGTTATTTTAGTTTAGCTTGTTTTTCTCATTTTGTCTTCTGTTGGGTTTTTTGTCAATGACAAAGTTCTGTTTCAATTAGCTTTTTATGATAAAATATAAACAAAATATAAATTGTATTTGAAATATTCAAATAATGAAAAAGGTCTATTTTTGCTGTTAATATCTGTTTTTAAGAAATGTGAGAATATTTAAATGATTTAACATGATTGTCATAGTACTACAGATAATAATCCTTTTTAGGTTATTTGAAATATCAGAACAGTCACATTTTTAGTATCCAGATGGAAACCACAAGTACATTTTATTTCTGTCATGTTAGTCCTGTCTTTCATCCTGGTATTGGTGATGAAGACTATAGACTATCGGATCAAACATGAACATATGCTTTTCTTATTTGACTTTGGATGTTTTTGCTTCCTAACTAACTGGAGAAAAAGTGTTTTGTGATCCAGTGTGGACTTAACACTTACAACACAGTACATTTCACTTATATATTTATTCCATTGTAGAAGTAGGATTTTCCCCCTCACTTCACGAGATGTCATCGTGTCATTTCGACCGATTACAGAAATCTGGGCGTGTTTGCAGCATTAGATGGTTCACTGTGTGGTAACTGACTGAGTGAGCCTGCACTGGAATCGTTTTATGCATTTCTGTGGGTATTTATATGGCTCTTTATATACTTTTGCCACTGTTAGCAGTAACCAGGTAAGATGCTTAGGTTGCAGGAGCAGTGGCGAGTGAATGCTCTTTAGTGGCCGTGAAAAGAGAAAAACTCTCTCAGCAGATGTCTGTATCTGCGTGTGCAGCTGTTCAAAGGCAAAGACGTGGAGGCAGAGTGTGTG
Source organism: Oryzias celebensis (assembly GCA_014656515.1). Classification (NCBI taxonomy): domain Eukaryota; kingdom Metazoa; phylum Chordata; class Actinopteri; order Beloniformes; family Adrianichthyidae; genus Oryzias; species Oryzias celebensis. Next base: position 5,768,580 of record BNCR01000003.1, read on the forward strand.
CATGCTAAGCCGACTGTCACTGTATGATTAAAGGTAAGAATTACAGTGCAGTGCTGGTGGAACCACATGCTGCGAGCTGAGGAGGGTGCTGGTTAAGGTGCTTAAGGTGGTCCGGCTCAGGAAGGATCCAGAACTCTTGCATGGAGCTGCGCCTTTTTTTTTTTGGCTTTATTGTGTTACATAAAGAGTTTTAATAAGCTTCTCTATCAAATGATTTGGTAAGCTGTTGTGAAAGACTGGCCTGCTTACATCCCACTCAGTTGGAAAAGATTTGCATTTTTTTAAGGCTTGCAGGGTATAAACATGCCTGTGGAGCTGTTTTTTTAGAAAGTCAAGCTCCTGTGCTTTTTTTTCTAAAGCAGATTTTACTCCTTTGTGGTGCCAGAAAGCTGCAACAACCTTTTTCACAACTGTTACCTAAAAGCTTTTGTCATAGTCCAGTCTATTGTTGCATTTGATGCTCCATGGCTGCCACTCCAGAGAAGACATCGCCTGGCGTGTGGTAGAAACTTTTGTACCTCACAGTGCTTGACACGGTCATGGAAAAGTGTCGTCTTATCAGCGGGTCATCTGGATGGAGCGGAGCTCCTCATACTGACACTGAACTTCAAACAGTCTCAAGAATAGGGTTAAAAAATTCAGTGGCTCCTGGAAGATGAGTTCAATCCCCAACGTGAAGAAGGCCGGTGTGAGTCCGGAGCCGCAGCATATCTGTTGGATGAAAAGCTTGTTGGAATTTTTACCGGATGGTTTTAGTGAATTTCTGATTTTGTTTGAAAACAAAGCTAAGCTCTTTTAGAATCTCTTTTTACAAGTATTGATTGATTGTTTACACATATTCTTAGCATGATCTAGGCCCTTTAATACTTTAAGCAGATGTTTTGTAAAAAAGTCAGAGCAGTGAGTTTGCATTTTGGTGTAATGATGAAAACTGCATGACGATGCAACTGATCATTTTCTCAACTGTCCCTGCAAGCTAATCATAGCTGCTTTCATCAGACTCTCCCAGGGGACAAATGCAGTCACTTTTACTCCTTTTTTTTACCTACAATTATCTTGGTTTTATATCAGCTATCACAACAGGACAAAGAGCAAAATCGCACCATTGTCAGCGTCTCAGAACAGTACAAACCAAACTGTCTACGAGCTACAAATGTCTCTTTAGCCTCACTTGACCCTTGCATCTTACATCTCAACTGCCATAGCAGTGGGACTAAATTGCACCCATCAAAGCTCACAAAGAGCTCCGGACAGCGCCTTTCAGCAGACTCTGAAAATAAAGCCTAAGAAAAGGAAGAACTACAGCGCTCATAACTCTTTATCCTTGCGGACACAAATAGAAGGAAAAACATGATTGCAGGGAGAGAATGGGACGGGAACGATGCACTGCTAAGACAAATGATTGTAGCTATTGCAGAGGAACAATAGTTGCATATGATGGATATTTTCAGTAAGTGTAAGACGAGGCCAAGCTGATCAGGAGCATTCAGCAGTCCCCCTCTAGGGTCACTACACAGGCCTATTTACATAGATTTCTCACAATCACCCATGTGTAAACACTGCCACCTACTGTTGGTTTTCTGAAGCCTGTCTGCTGGAGAGGCACTTCAACCGTACCATGTGTGCATTTAACACTGCAGCAACCACGTTAGGTGTAGAACAGCTAATCTCCTTGTTTTTGCTGCCAACATGAACAACCCTTTTGATCATGTAAATGTTATACAGAGATGAAGTTCACAGCAGAATTGCTGCAAAGCAAATCTATCAGATAAAACAATGCAATCAGAGCAAAGCTATTGTCTTCTTTGAGTCAAGAAAAAACATCACAGCGCGGAAAATCTGCAATTTGTTATGACAGGCTTAAACTTTTAATGTGTTGACCACTACCACTGTATTTGTTTCTAAATTAACGAGTATCTTCTGTTCTGAAACACAAAAGTGGAAGTGTAATGGTGTGGGGTGCTCTGCTGGAACAAATTTTATTGGTTGTAGAACTAAAAAGCAAACTTTAAAGTCACAGCTGCCTTTTTGCTTGGTGTTCCTAAGAATATTTTAAAACTTTTGGAACCCTTTTCCTCCTTCAGCTACAAATCTCTCAATAAAATTGTTGCCTCATGTTTTGTAGTCAAAGTGTTGCTTTCTGTTTACTTTTAAATCATACAACAAAATAAAAAAAATAAACTAATTTTTTAACTTAACTTTTAAATTTATGTTTCCTTATGTTTTTATTTGATTCTATGGACTTTTTTCTGTTTGTTCACTTTACATGCAAAGCATTGCTGTGCAGATGTTATTCTGTCTCAGTTCTGAAAGATGATGCACTTCTGACATATATGCTTAAATGTAATAAATCTGCCTTCATTTAAGTCGAGACTGAGCAGCCAGCAAGACCTCAAAATCAATATCAGCCTCTCCTCCCGCTATCACCCCATCCAAAAAAGGTGAGTCATCTCCAACCCAGCTGTCTTTCTCAGAGATTTTCAGTGTTCAGCATACAGAAGGTCTGGCCTTCCTTAAAGCAGCACACAATCCAGCTACCACCTGTTAATTCTAGTCTAAACTGCTGGAATGAATTCCTGTCTGGTTTCTCCACTGAAACCTTCCAAATCTGTTCAGAATGCAGCAGCTCATCACATGTTCAATAGTTAGCAAATAAATTTCATTCAACTTTTTTACTCAGCAGCCTTTGGGACTTTGTTCACATTCAAATTTCTTCTGTTTTCCAACAGATGGAAAATGTGAGGCTGTGCCCAGCTAAGGTCAGGTTCAGACGCGTCTCCACCGACTCATCCTCACCCACAATGCAACTGACTAGACCGCATCTTTTATCTGCAGCAGGTTTTTCTTCTACAATGTTAAATGTGGCTCAGGTGAGTGTTAAGTTTTGGAAAAAGCATTGAATGCTTTTATTTATAGCATTTATATGTTATTAAAAAAAAGTAGTCATCAAAGTTGCAGAGAAAACGAGAATATCCTAAAGAACGTACTTTTTTTACATTATGAAGCTTTTTGTGTCATGTTTTTTTCTTTGTTTAGATGAGTTTGGTAATTTTTTTGACTAAAAGTAGAGAAATGCTGAAATAAACGTGTTTATTAGTGTGAGTAAACAGCCACAAAAACAAAGGAGTTGAACATTTTTTTTTTAAACTTTTCTGTCTTTGAATTGAGTCCAGCATCTAACTGTAAAGAGGAGAAGATGCAGTACCAGTTTGGTGTATTTTAACCGAAAGTGTTGTGCTAGAACTGTCAAGTTTATTTTTAAAGCCTTTCTGGAGCCAGGGCTTTGACGTTTTTGTCAAAGTGATTGTCCTCAGCCTCTGACCTGCACCATCTTCTGCAGATCTCACTTTTCTTTGTTGCCTTCATCTCTGCTGTTACATATGATGGTTATTGAAAAGAAGCATAATCCCACTCCAGCTTTTTAATGCCTTCCATATTTTCTAAATACACAGACGATAAAACCAAGCCAGAGCCATCCAGATTTAACAGGAATGTTTGTGAAACTAAGAATAAACCCATGAAATTGTCTTGAAGAGAATCTGCAGAAACTTTGTTCAGTTAAAACCACAAATATGTTCAGTTGAGAGTAATACTGAGCTCAACTGTTTGTCCAGATCCTCTGAAGGATCTCAGCACACAAACTTTTCCACAACCACTTCTCTGGTCAATTCCTGCACTCCACAGTTCCCTCTAAATGCTCATCAACCGGGTCTACTTTCTCAATAAAAAGGACGTTTCCGTAAGTTGAAAATGGGGGTCTTCTGAAAAGGAAAATTAACTGTTTAAATATGTTAATAGGTTTTCTTCAAACCACATTATTATTCCAGACATTCAGTTACATTTATTTTGAACAAACTCAGTGTCTTGTAATTCTTAAACAGAAAAAACAACATTTTTATGGTTTTTAATATTCAAAAGAAATGTTGAGTATCCTGAAATATCAAAAAGGCACTTTTAATGGGTTTTTTTTAAGACATCTGCAGGTGTTTTTAGTTTGTAACATCAGCTAAAAAATAGTTTCATGAAAATCGTTAACCATATTCCTAAGTTATAAATTGTAATCACAACCACAGCAGGAGCCACAAATTCTTACTTTGCCCTTGAGAAAAATAAGACACTGATTTGTATTTATGTAATTGCAACTGTTATAATAAATGCAAATAAATATGAAATAGTTTATAACTTTTGACAGAGGTTCACACGATTTCCTTTCAAAATAAAAGACACCCTACCATGTAGATGTAGAATCATCTCCATTTTCTTAACCCCCTTTATCAATTTCAGGTTATTGGAGCCTGTTGGGCTACTGTTGGGCGAAAGCCACACAATCAGTCCCACATGCACACCTAGGGACAATTTAGTCACCAATTAACCTATGAAGGATGTTTTTGGACTGTAGGAGGAAGTCAGAATCCCCGGAAAAAACCCACACACCCATGGGAAGAACATTTGAACTCCGTGACTGAGTGAAGACGGCTAACCACTGCGCCACCGTGCAGCCCAGGATCATGTCAATGCAACAAATTTAGTAGTAGGTGGCGTAATATTAGCAGTGATAGGAAAAAAAGCAGTTTATTTTATTGTTGGTGTATCTCAGCCAGAAATGTGTACATCAGAACTAAGTGACCTTTACTGAATTTTTCAAACCTTAAGGTGCACTCAAAAGTCTTGCATTCTTCAATAATGGGAAATCCGTCTTTTAATCCATCTTTTAAGTATAAAATCTGGTTGTGCTTACTGACCTCTAATTGATTTTCTGTGGTACATGACTCTCCACAATCTGTTGAAATGTTTTAGTATGAATTTAGTAAACTATGAAGCCCCACTGATTAATACTACTGTAGTAATACTGATAAGTATTACTGTACGTATCACTGCTTGTGAAAGGGTTGAGTAAAGATTGATTTATTTGACTGTTTTGTTTGGCATGATGACCCTTGTAGTCCAGAAAAAAATATGTTACTTTTTAAACTTAGAAACATATTTATTTTTCTTAAAAGGACCACAATGGAGGGGTAAAAATGCAACATGTGCCTCAGGTTGCAGACCTCTGAACTAGAAAATAAACAAAGGTCAACTTACCAATCATCAGTTTATGTTAAAACATGTTCCAGAAGGCAGTAAATGATGGATGGATTACATGATGCGTCACTCAGGACCAACATGTCATTTGTACTAAAGATTTAAGTTTTTCATATCAGAGGACTTTTTCTTCTTAAGGTGGAGGATCATTCTGAGTCAGACTCCCAAATGCCATATCATATATGGGTTAACTTTCAAGGTCTGCTTCACCATGTCTTTATTTAATAAAACACACATATTTTATTTAACAAGTGCACATTCAGCGATGACAGAAGAGCAACACGAACACTGTTCTCTGAGTCGGTGTGTCTGTGCGAGTAAAAACATCAGAGGCTGAGGATGAAGCGTTCAACCTTCATCCTGTATGCGGGTTTCAGGTATCGCTGCAGTTCGCTTTTCTTCAACCACAGGAAAGGTCCTGCTGGAGCTTTGGGTTCGCCGTCATCTGTCAGAACAGCTTTGAAAAAGAACACTTTCCTCCCGATCGAGCTCTCCGTCCTGGCAGCCTTGGGGAGCTTGTACTTGTACACGCCGCAGGGGGCGTTGCCAAGGAAAGTCGCCTTGAAACCGGCTGCTGCAGATAAGAGAACAGGCCCAGTCAGCTCATCGGCGGCCATCTATATTTTTGAGCCTTCTTCTGAGTTACCAGGGATTGTCCGTCCTAATTAAAGCGTTCTATCCTCCAACATCCTCTGTCTTTCATTCTCTGCTGTGACAACAGCACACTTTTTAATCTAATCTCGTGTCATGTAGATCCCTGTGGTCTCAGCTGGCTCAACATAAGAGTAAAGCTCCAACACCACCTTGTTAGGAATTCAGCTCGCTCTGAGTCCTGCGATATTAAAAATGAATCAGCTCTGCCTCTGCAAGACCCCCTTTAAATAAAACCCTGCAACACGTGCTGCATGCTAATGTCAAGCAAAAAATACTTAATAGAAAGCGATTGATGGAACCGGAGCATTATTATTTTATGAACGGGGTTGTAAAATGGTTTCACAGTTTGTCATTGGTGTGTTATTTAAACTCTTTGAGGCTGAGACGCTTCATCAGACAAAGAATGTGCCAGTTTCCTACTTCAAATCTGCACTGAGTCACAGGAAATAGTTGCAGTTTTATCTTCGACGCTGCCAAACCATTTTTACTTAAAACTGCTTGTAAAACTGAGCACCAACGTACAGGTGACTACAGCCCAGCTTCTAAAACCCTGCTTATGTAAAGGAGAAGCAGCTTGGTGGTTAAAGCGAGTATTTGCACCTCCTGATGTGGATGAATGCACTAGAAGTGCCATGCTGCAGTTGAAGATCCCATCAAACTTTAATGATCCTCACATTAAAACTGGGTCAATGTAACAAACAAATACAGTGAAGATGCAGCAAATGAGGCTTGGAGCCGATTAGACGGCCTGATATTTAGGATGGAACTTAAATCCTGGACTAACACACACTTTTCCACTGCAGTGCTTGATAACTTCCACCTTTTTCAAAATCTTAATATTTTTGTCAAAGTCTTTGATGTTTTGTTTTTTTAATAGTTGGTTAAAAAAAGCCAATGAGCAATATTAAGATCCACTCAAATGAAAATTGTGTTTTTGGTGTTTTTAACATGTTCTTGTGGGATTTTCTGATGATGGAGGACATTTATAAAGAAAATTAAGCTCAAAATTGAGTATTTATTTATTTATAATATGAATCAGGAGCAAAAGAAAAAAGGCTGTTTGAAAAAGAGCGGATTTGTGATGTGAAAAAAACATGCTGGGAGAGCCGCAAGCTCCCTGCTCTGCTCTATTCTGACGTATCCTTATGTGGATTTGATACAATCCAGAAAATAAAAAAAATCCATGTATGTTTTCGTTTTCTTCGTCAGAGCTGGAATCTGAATGGCTCCACGATTGCACACCACTTTTTGTTGCACCGGTAAAGTAGGTTAGGGGCCTGAGCACCTGCAAGCTAGCAGGAAAGCATGTAAACAGAGAGCTCTCAACAACAGGGAGGGGAAGAGGCCAACGGTCTCACTCACAACTCAGAGGGGAATTTCTGATGAACTCCTGCCACTCTATCAAAACTATGTCTTAGAAAATGACTTTTTTTAAATTATTTTAGCTAAAAACTGCGTCATCATAATAAAAAGACCACTGGGAATTCTTTTACAATAGATCAAAGATGATCAGAGTGGCTCTTCAAAGGGTCCTTTTTTCTACACACCAGTTTCTCCTTTAGATCCATGTTTGCAAGAAACATCTCATTCACTGAGCTATCTGCTGGCAGGAACACACCTCTAAGCTGGTTTTCTGTTCAGCAACTATCCACAGACAAGCAGACTTTATGTTGGATTTGGGATGAATAGAAAGTGATTAAAGTCTAAACCATCCAGGAGAAAAACTCATTCTTTATCACCTGAAGCTTCAAGTACTTTGGGGGATTTTTTTTTTTTTTTGTAAACGTCCTTTTTAGTCGCAGAGAAAAGTGCTTTAAAGGAAACCTGTGAGATGCTGCAGTTATATCATGTTCCTGAGATTATCCTCCAACACGCCTGTCCCACAAGCTTTGGGTGTCTGTTTTGTCATGGAAAAAAAATCAATATAAAGCAAAAAAAAAAAAAAAAAACTTATTCCAGATGAGCTTGAAAGTTGGCCACTTTTTTTCTACTCTTTACCAAAATGCAATCACTGACCTCTGCGTTGTAGCTTTTTATTTTTTTCTCTTCTTTTCAGGATTTCATGTCAAAACACGCATATATGGATCATTTCATCTATTTTTTACTTCATTAGAAAACAGATTCTGCTCCAGGATTTTTTCCTCTGCGGGAAAACGTGAATTTGCTGCTTGTTGTCTGTCCAAAAATGTGTACACAACTGCTGCATCCTTTTGAGAGATTTTTGTGTCATTATTATATGTGCAATACTTACCGTTTTGAGCGTAAAACTTTTAAAAAATTGTGTGCTTAAAAATCATTTTGCTCTTAAAAACAGAAAAATACACTTGAGACTCAAAAATATGTGCAAACGAAACAATTTTCACTCCAGAGAAATTCTCTGTTTTCTGTGCTGGAAACAGAGCAGGACACCGCGTTACAAATGTGCCACAACAACCAGCCAATCCCAGACAGACAACCCATTGATTCTGATTCATCTTAAAGCTGATTGGAAGAATTTATGACCAATAAGCATCAACCTTCATGTCCCTGTCTGTGATTCACTGGATTTGCAGGTTGATGCTGATCGGTCATAAATTCTTCCAATCGGCTCATAGACAAATGAGCTGGTTGTCTGTAACCGGCTGGCTTTTGTGGCACATTTACACAACATGTACATTTCAAAGAGAAAATAAACAGTCATCTGTATTTTCACTTCTGGGGCAGGTTTTAAAACGTTTCATAAAAAAGTCTGTTGACCTTACACCATAAAAGTATCAACGCACATGTAGTTCACAGCATGTAAAATAAGTAAAAATACATAAGAAGCAGTTTTTAAGAGTAAAGGTTCAATGCTTTTACTCAATCGAGTTTTAGTTTCTGTACTGCGTTTATTTCAAATAAAATAAAATGCATCTGACTAGAGTTTGTTCCAATATTTGAATGCATATGTTGAGTTTTTATAATTGTGAAGTATAAGTGAGTTTTTGTTTTTTAGATTTTAATACAATTGAATATTGAGTATAACACTAAAATACAAAAAGTGTTTCAGACAGACTTTTGAATGCTGTCCCTGACTGTAAATGACTCCAAAGAAATCAAATAAAATTTGCTTTAGCTTTGCAATCAGCTAGTAGGTTTGATTATGATACAACGAACCAAGTTTGTGAATTTTTTAAACTGACTAACTACAAGTCAAAAAGTATTAAAGTACGTTTCTTTTTAAGTAAAAATAAAAACTCTATTGAAGTAAAAAAAAAAGTTGTGATCATTTTTTTTTACTTTAAGAGTGATTATAAAGTAATAAATTAATGTAATATTTAAAATAAATGTAATTTAGTAATAGGTATAGATTTTGTTTAAAAAATACTAAAAATGTTAATTATGTTGGGAATTAATAAAGAGTGAAGAAAGTAGGTTTATTTTTGGTTAATTAAATTTTTGATATCTCCTTTATTGAGATTTAGGGAAACTATGGGGAAGCCCTTTGGCTGCCAGTGCAACTTTATCAATCTTTTTTTGTTGTCATTATTTGTGGTTAAAATGTTTTTTTTAATAAGAATCTCATAAAGGAGTAATTTAACAACCTTTTGCTCATGAACGCACATAAAAACTCTTGAACTTAGTGGAGCTAATCATCCAGTGTTCAGCAGCTGGGTGTTAGCCTCATGAACTCCTGTTACCTGGCAGGGAGGCGAGAGCTCTCTCAGCGGTCTGTCGCAGTGTTTCTCCCTCCTGCCACTGAGCCTGAGGCAGCAGCCACAGCTTCTCGTCACCCACATGCTGCTCCGCCAAAAGAACCAGAGAGTCGGCCAGGCAGCGCTTCATCGAGGTCAAGTCCTTATCTACTTCGGCTAAACAAGGCGGGGAGAAAAGAGACAGCGGGGACAACCGTCAATGGTGTCTGAGGGCTGAAAAATGTACACTAACTTTGAAAATGTCACAGGGAGGAAAATGCTAATTGAGAGTTCTGAGGCAGACAGATTTCCTAAATGTCAAAAAAAGGAAAGAAAGAAAGAAAGAAAGGAAAGGTCTCTCCTTCCTGGCATTTTAATTCAGACAGTTTGTCGACTCTTCATTCCATGGCCTCAAACTTTTTTTTATTCCGTTTTAAGATCAATAACACACATTTTATGCTGAAAAGCCTCAACCTGCTTCATTCAGTTCATCTTTGCTTGTGAATCATTGAGCTTTCTTTCACTCACGTTGGACCCTCGGTGCTGGCTGGAAACTCTTCAGCTTCTGCTCCCAGGTATCTTCTAAGTCTTGAGCTAACATGATCTCCTGGTCACCCTGGCTGTCCTCCTCATCAGAGTCATAGTCGTCTGTCTGTTTCCGGCGGATTCTGTCTGCATCTTCCAGCAGCCGCAGCTCGTGGTCCGACACGAGGCTCTTCTCCAGCTCCATCTGGAAAACAAATCGGTCTCCATTTTTGATTTCACACAACAGCTTCATGCAGAAACCCTCCTTCCTCACCTACCAAAAGAGAAACCAAACATTTTAATATATTTGTTTCTATATAATTTATTTCTTCAAGGTTTACAAAAATTGACAGCTAAATTGTTCACAGAAGATACTTTTAAGACTACAGGTATCTTGCAGTTTAGCAACATAGGCCTTTTGCTGGAGGGTTGTTGGTTTAAGTCCTGAGACAGGGTGAAATGAGCTGTCTGGCAGTGTTTGCCCTGATCTTGTTGCCTTGCTTTGTTTCCTTTCAGATAGGGGGACTCTGCTTGTACTGGTGGTGCTGCTCATCCCTGCAGGTGTATCTGTGGTTGTACACAGATGAATCCAAAACCATGAATGTGCATGGAGTGGAACGTTCATAAAGGTCACTGTCAAAGGACTATCTATTAAATGTAAAAAAAATTATAATTATAAATCCAAAAATTCTGGATTTTTCTCTATGATAAAAAGAATTGTTGAAATTGTTTCCTCACTAAGTAGAAACATCTGACAGTAAACCTGTCTTATTAGATACATTATAAAGCAGGATTAAAAAAAAAAAAAAAAGAAGAAGAAAAAAATGTCATCAATAAACAAAGAATAAAAAAATGTAGACAACATTTGTATTGACTTTGTAAAAACATAGGAGCAGAAAAGAAACTTGATATAGAATTCTGATGTTCTTTTAGCCCCCTTTATGATAGACTCTGGGCAGCCCAGTAAATTTATTCCACATTAACCATTATACGTCTTTATGGGTCTTTCAGTGATGTTGGAACAAGAAGGGGTCATACTCACACCCTTTGAGGGCATTGAATTGAAATCTCTTGGTATGCTAAAACAAAGCAGGGGGTGTTCAAATCCAGGCCTTAAAGGCCAGCCTCCCTGCTGGTTTTCCAGAAATACTGCCTTATCTGCTGCTGATTACCTGGATCAGGTGGGTTTTGCAAATAAGGAGCTTCAATGGCAGATTGGTGGGAAAACATGTAGGACACCGGCCCTCAAGGCCTGGAATCTGACAACCCTGAGTTTGAGTTTCTTCAGTCAATTTATGCAAACATAAAAAAATTAAAACCCACATCAGAATCCTCCTTTCAAACTCCACATTTGATACAATCCAGAAAATAAAATAAAAAAAATACAAATTTAACTAATTCAAACTCATTGGATTTTCAGATAGAGAAGAGGGATTCTTCATACAGGTAAGGTGTCTCTACTGCTCTATAGAATCCAGTGGTAAACTGCTTACACACAACTGTATCTAACACTTTCCACTGTATATATATCTGAATGTTCAGTCATATAAACCCATTCCACAAAGCACTCTGTGCACTAAGGGCCACATGTAGTGTGAAGGTTTGTAGCCAGTAAAGCTGCAGAAAACTGGTACCTCCATTCACCTCAGCATCTCCTGGCCCCACTCTATCAGTTATGTGGGTCAGTAGTTTAAAACCACTTCCATTTCAGCAGAGCTGCCAACATTTCATTAAAGCTTGGAGTGAGACTCAGTAAAAAGAAAGAAAAAAAAAAAAGTCACTCTATATAAGATGAGGAGATGAGGAAAGTGTCATTTTGCAGAAGTGTAATAGTGAAATAAATAAGGCACCACCAGGTTAAAAAAACTGATGAATTGAAAAGTGATTAGAAAAAAAAAAACACTTTTACACAAATACAATGTTTACCTTAATAACACGACAAGCAAACAAACAGACTAAGACGAGACGCACGGCATTTAGCAAAAATGATTTGCAAACTGTGCACCTTGTAGTAATGGCTTGTGGCCTCTTTTAAAATTTTGAGAATTTTAATGGATGGCTATTTGAAATGCGTGAGTCTTGGCCAATGCGTGAGAGTTGGCAGACCTGACTATAGTGTAACACTAACGACTGAATGGAGTTATTTAGCAGGATGGACATTTCACAGCTGTGTTTGTTGCTTCTTAACACTGAGTCCCCATCAAAAGTCAAAAGCTCCCATAAAAACAATATATATGTGTATGTATGCGCATGATTCCATGCCATGAAAGTGGTCGTTACACATATCTTCACTTATTTGGAGTTAACTAATACTCGTTTTTGAGAAACATCTAGAATGTAGTATTTCATTTTTATTTTATTTTTTCTATACAAACCGAGTGTCTCGGGAACCATCCTGGAGCCTCTTACCTGTACCATCATCTGTTTGAAGCGCTCTTCGATCGGATTGCAGTCTGAAGAAACTACCGGGAGCCTTTGCAAGCACACCGCTGCCATCAGAGTCCACGGAGAACTCCCTGTTTCCACTGCAGTTTTAGACTGAGGGGTCGCCCGACAAACTGAAGCGACAGAAAAACGTCGAGATGCTGCGTTACCGGCGGCTGTTCGGCCAATAAGTGACAAAAAGTGAGCGAAGGACCTGGTTGCCATTTTTCCACAGGGCGCAGCCATTTTCTTCTGCTGCATTCAGGATATGTACAAGAAAAATCTCTCTGAAAATAACACATGGGTATTGGAAGATATTAACGGTAGTTTGCTCAAGTAAACAGTTTAACTGAGGCACAATACATATAGAAATGTCCAAGCTAAAAATAATAGTTTCTGAGTAAATACAATTCAATTGAGACAAGTTGTCATTCTTCAAATAAAATAGTTCCGATACTTTAAGGTGATTGTGAAGACACTTACCCACAATTCTTTGTCAAAGAATGTTCCATTTTAAAATGTGTTAGGGGTCACAGTCAATATTTTTTATTAAAAACAATTAAATAGAATTATATTCAACACATATAAAATAAAATATATTCCCATTTAAAATAAAAAAAACAATAGTAAAATATTGAATATGTAAATTCCATAAAGTATTCTGAAGTAAAAGAAGCGCTTATGTACCACCCCACATTTTTTTTCAACATAGTAGCGCTCAAGAATGTGCAACCTCAATGTCACGTTTGTTGTTAGCATTTGTAACCTATTTTAAATCTTTGTTTGAGCGCTTTGAAAATGCATAAATTAGGCTGTATGTTTGGTAATTCTGTGAGGACGGTGTGCCGACAGCTAGTTGTATCCGTAAATGTTCACGCGACCTCAGTGTAAGTGTTTTTAAGGATTCGTATATTTTAGCTAACAGCTAGAAGAATGAATTTTATCTGACTGTGAGAAATTCCGGGTTGTGATCATTGTTTTTTTTTTTTTTTTTTTTTTTTTTTTTTGCTTTATCATGAAAACTATCATTATCCCTTACAACATAAGGGGCATCGCAAATGTGGCGTATATCCAGCTTTAATGCAAGCGGTATTTCTTCCATTGCTGCAACAGTCAACAACAAAAAAGCATTGCTTCATCATTGTGTTTTAATTTCATTGATTTTCAGAAATGGAAGCACAGGACTACATCGAACCATATACAACAGTGCCGCAAGGCTCCAAGAAACAGAAGCACCTCAAGAAAATTCAGGAAAAGACTTCAGGTTGGAGATCACACATTGTTTTTTCTAATCTATTAAAAATACCTGCATTTAGCACTAGAAGTATGGAAATGTGTTTGGTTATAAACCATCGGAATGTTTGCTGAGTTCTTATGGAGGCAGAGCCACAGTTATGAGGAAAACACTGTTGCCTGTTGCTGTTCAGTCTGGTTTAAAACGTGACTTTGCAGAAGACCACTTCCAGACCATATATGCACTCTGTACTGACTCAGTAACAGGATAAGATGTCGTGGCATAGAATTTTTCAGGAATCCTGTAAAACTGGGAATGCTGCTGATTCCACTAGTGTTAGTGTGGCTCCAATTATTGATCCAACAAACAGGCTCTTTAAGAATGTTAGAATTATTGCCAAGAAACAGCAATACGAAATAATTCACCAATCAAAAACTTCCTTGCAGTTATTGCTCTGTGTATGTTGAGGTTTTCAATATTAATGTGAAAAAATATCACATTTTATTAATTTTAGTTTAAAATTTTAGCCTCCTGCCTCCAATGCCTGGAGAAGACAGTGGTTTGAGATGGGGTGGAAAGAAGTTTGAGGAGTTGCCAATTGTTCATATTAAAGCCACCTACAACAAGTAAGTAGGAAGCAGGAAAGGATTTTGATGCTGCAGCTGCAAAATATCCATCGAACCGCTGTGTCCTGCTCCAGCACACACATCCAGCTAACAGACAGCGCGGGACAATCTCTGGTGAGGACATCCTGCGGGACGGAGGGCTTCAAGAATATTAGGAAGTCGACGCCCATCGCTGCACAGACCGCAGGAATCTCTGCTGCCGCTGTGAGTTATATACTGTGTTACTCGTAGTCCTGTTATCACTCAAATGCTGCAGAGATATTCAGTGTTTCTGTTCTGAGGGAAAACAAGTCTGAGTTTAGGATGCCTGAAAACATTTCTGTTGTGGAAAAAAAAGTTTAGCAAAAAAGGAAAGGATTGTGATAGCATTAAAACTCCTAATGTTATTGTTAAAGATCTAAGATATTTGTCTTATGTTGTTTATTTTTCCCAATAGAAAGCAACAGGAAAAGGAGTAACATTTGTTCGTGTTGTGGTCAAAGGTATCGGTCCTGGACGTCAGGTAAGCACTCAATAAACTATGAGTTATCTCTTTTTTTGCATATTTCTAATATTTGCTTCTTTACGCTGTTCCTTATTGATACTTCCCTAAAATATTTAATATAAAATTGGTTTAATCTGAGACTCAAAGTTATTTGTGGTTTCCAAGTTTGCAGCAAAATATCTGTATTTGTTTGCAAAAGTTTTCAGTTTTACCACAGACAAACTGGCTTAAGCAAGCTTTTTCATCACCAGCTTTGACTTATGTCATTTTTTTTTTATTTACTTCATACATTATATTTTAAAACCAGACCGCCCTTTCCCACTATTTGTTCCTCCTGAAGAGGCTTTTTCAAGTATCTTAAAACAGTGGTCCCAGTTTGCGTGTCACTTGGTTCTGAGTCGGAGACAAAAAAATAATCATAGTAATAGTTTTGTACAATAACTTAGATTATTCCCATTTTGTTTATTTTCTGATTCAAAAAAAACTTTTATTTGGTAAAACTACCAGATTCTATCCACCACATCTGTCTGTAACTCACTCTTGACACATGTCAAGTTGTTCACCTCGGTCACATGTCTTAAATACATCTGCTACCTTTTCAAAACAGCTGCTCTGACCGCTAAATTTAAAGCCCAAACCTAAAAAAGTTAATAATAAAACAAATATCTGTAGAAAGTTTTGCTGGAAAGTAGGCACTGTAAAAACTGAAGAAGAATCTTTAACTTCAAAGAAACTTGTAAAATTGACATTTAAGAATTTTTTATAGCAAAGCAAAATCAGTCTCCTGTTTTTTTTTTTTTTTTTATAATTTTAAAAAAATAGTTATTTAAAAACAAAGTATGATTATTATTTTGTCCTGAAAGATGCCTGAATTGAGTTCAGTGGCATTCTAAAAAAACTGTAATCTTACCTTAATGGAATTTTAAAAAATCATAAACATAGTCTACAAATCAACAACTTTGTTTCATTGAATCTGTAAAATATCAACAGACCGTTTCAAATTCTCTTTTTAAACAAAATTTCACATGGGAGCATTTTTATTTTAAACATAGTTTTTCTGAAAACTGGAAGCTTACAAAATGAAATGCCAACTTCAGCCTGTACAGACCGGTCCATGAAAATATTGTCTGACATTAAACTGGTCTGTGGCCTAAAAAAAAGGTTGGGAACCTCCTGATATAAAAGATGAGGTGCTTTGAACTGTGACCAGTCACCAACAGGCAAGGACTTGGTGTGTTTCACAAATACAAAAATCTGTAGGCGATCTCTCAAGGAGATTATGATCTTTTCCTGCCTTCTACACTGCTAAAGGTTATAGATGTATCTGTCCTGTGTTCATGCATGAAGAATAATCCTCCCTGTGAGGAGGACTTCTTTGCAGTGACTTTCAGCATGTTGGACTCCAAGGAGATCCTTGAAGTTCTGTTAGAAGACTTGTAGAAGATTTATAGTTTTGTCTACAAACACCTGGAGGATGTTTATGGTCAAATTGCAACTTTTAGTTTTTAAATTCCTTTTCTGTTATTTTTTTCTTTAAATCTGAAGCTGTAAAATGATGGAACATTTTCTAACATTTACCATCTGTTATTGATTGACATCGGCTGTCCTGCAGAGCTTTTTTGAGGGTTTCCCAGTCGTGAAAAAGTCCAGACTAATGAGCATTTATACAAAATATATAAAAGTTGCTTATGGTTTTTTTTAGGACTAAAATGCAAATTTAGACTTAATTGAAGTTTTTGGGGGCTTTTCCCAGAGGTAAATTATTTAATTTAATTTATTTTAATCTTTTTTTAATTTTCATTTTTATTTACTTGGCTGCTGTTAATTGCTGCCACCTAAAATGAACAAACAAACAAACAAAAATAATAAAATTCATCAAAAAAAGCCTGAAAGAAATGCGTATTTTGGGTTCTCCAGGATTAAAAACATTTGAAGGGAACCTTTTAGATCTCTACATGATGAGAGCACATCCTCCAGAACGAGAGACGACCACAGGCAGCATGGTTGAAGTTGGTGGTATTTCATTTAGAAAAGCAGCTAAACTTTTAGGTTAAACACTTTTTATTTTATTCCAAGCACATTCTTTTTGTGAAAATGATTAAAACACTCCCTTTATGTCCATTTCATACATACACTTATAGTCCTTGTCTTTACTACAAATAATAAGGTTTTGGGAAGTCCTAAATCGTCCACACTTCTGGAGCTGTGGAGTCCCATTACGTAGCAATGTTCTTCATAGATCACAGTGTGGGCGTTCAGCACCACTAAACCTGTCACCGCGTGAAGAAGCGGCGCTCTAATTATTTTCAGACGTTTGTTTATGAGGTCAATTAAAGAAACCACAGACATTGCCACATTTTCCTTTTTTTTCTGTTGTGCAGTCAGCGATCAAAGGCCTGACAATGGGGGGCCTGGAGGTGGTATCCATCACAGACAACACCCCCGTGCCACACAATGGATGCCGCCCACGTAAAGCCAGGAGGATGTGAGACAGGAGGAACCTGTGGAGTTGTCGTGTGCTAATAAAGTGTCATGTTGTGTAACTGTTCCGGCTCTGGTACCTTCTGTACTGTGGATGCGCCTGCAGATGGCGTTCCTAATGAACAAAGTACAGGCGTCTCCGTCCCGCTCCGCTGTTGACACATGAATAAACCTCCAGGCCCACGGCTGCAGTCATGATCTCAGGTTGATTGATGTTTGAACAGGAAGCGGCTGCATGTGAAGAGTAAAGAGCAACAGGGTTTAACACAGACAGCAACACACAAGTGGTAGTCATGGCGATTAAACCCGATTGAATCCTGGGACACGGACAAGCAATTTAGACGCCAGCACCTTAACATTGTCTACATTTGACATCTAATCCTCAAATAAGAATCACACATTTATTAAATCAAATTTCAACAATCGGTCCTTTATTGTTACAAAGCTGGAGATCCTGCTGAGGAAATGCTGCTTTTCCTGAAGACAAAAATAAATAAATTCTTTTTGATTAAATGACTAAATAATGCTTACGGGAAAAGAAATGTTTATTATTTTTTTTAAAAATAACCTGGCTGATCTCTTTACAATCAGATCAGCTGTTTTTTGGTTAAAAGTGGTATTTGGCATTTTCCATTTTGCAACTATAAAAAACAGGTTTTTCTTTAAAAAAAAAACAGGAACTTTTTAGCATTGTTCTGTAAATCTTTATTTAGATCTGATGCACTCTTGCAACATCACATAACTTCATAGTTCTGCTTTTTACGTTCACTATCACTCACCATCAGGTACTCTAATGTAAAATTACGATCCCCTTATTTTTTAATTCATTTGTACCCCTCTAACAATATAAAACTATTAGAATAATGTATTTGCCCAAACTTTAAGTCACTTTAAGGTTTTTGTAAAACTGCATCTTTAAAGTGATGATAGATCATTACATACCAAAATCTGGTTCTTCAATGTTTATTCGTGAATAAGAAGTTTGCTGAATATTTGCTGCTATGTGGCTCAGAAACTGATGTCCTGCACACCCAACTGTACAAAAATACATTGTTTATTTGAAATTGCAGCAAAATCCTGTACACAAACATCTGAACTGAATTACCCGAGACGACAAACCACTTTCCCTCATCGATGGTTCATCAGCAGCACATTAGCAAAACATCAAAAAACGGAACTTCAGCCTCAAAGTGCATCAACGTTTCAGGACGATTATAAAACATAAATAACAGACTGAAGCAACATTTTAGCAAAAACGCCACCAGGAAGCTCTGAACAACAGTACGACACAGCAGCTCAAAGCGGACCGTGAGGCCATCAAACTGGAGAAAGAATTTGAGTTTTTTTTGCCTTTAAACGTCAGGAAGAGTGTCATAAATGGCACAAGCAACACCACTTTGGTTCTCATGGGCTGTTCGGATTGTTGAGTCCTTATCTCTGATTTGGAAAGAATTCCTTTTCTTTCATTTTCAGGTGCTGCAAAGCCGAAAGCAGTGCAAAGAGTATAGTGTCTGAATTAAGTGTCTCCTTCTGTTCAGTGGCAAATAGACCGTGTGTGGGTTTGCAGATCAGCGCTGACATTTCCCTCAGACTGTGCAGAGATTTTGAAAACACCTCAAGAGACTGCAGGTGTAAATCAGTTCTTCACACATCAGAAAGTCTGCAGCAGCTAATGTAGATCTTGAGTGCATGAAGACACTTGAGACAGACTGCTAGGATGGAGTTTGAGTGTCAAACAGGAGACGGCCTTAAAGGAGTCTAAAACATTTGTGCTTCCTAAATAGAAGAATTTTGACAGCAAAACTTAGAGAAAAACTGGTAGACAAAGAGTATTACAGCCTTTTGTGCGGAGCTGAGCGATGGAGCAGAGGAGTGTAAAAGGCAGAAAGCTTCTGTTCCTCTGCCTCACTTTCCCTGGAGGTTGCTGAGCTCCATGTCTTCTTTCCGACGTTTTTGTTGAGCAAACAGGGAGCTGAATGGATACAGCTTGGCTTTGGCGGGATAGCGCTGACCAGCGATGTCCACCTCGTAGTCGCCGCGGTTGATGAAGTCAGGAGTGATGGGTTTGGGGAGCCCATCTTCGTCTGGAGGAGGAGACACAAAGCCCAGGCAGACATGGCGTTCCAGAGTGTAGCTGTAGGCGCTGCTCGTGGTCGTTCCGGCCAGCTGACCGTTGCGGTAGATGGGCTCTCCCCACCATGGCCATAAATCCAGCTCCGTGTCGTGGTCCTCCAGAACCAGCATGACAAACCGGCAGAACACGCCCTCCTGGCGCTGCTGCAACAATGCCTCTCGTCCAAGAAAGTTAGTGTCCTGTAAAGGAAGGTTCAAACATTTGAAGCTAAAACAAAAGAAATGCTGTAAGAGAGGAAAAAAAGAAAACGCACAAACATCAGAGGGAAGAGATGCAACCATTGGCTGTATCTGAGAACTGGACCAAGCGAATGAAACGTCACCCTTTGAAATAAGTTTGTTTTGCAATATGGACGCTGTCATGTTGGAGCCAGACGTCATCAGTAAGCAGTGATTGGTCCAAGTCAGTCTGAGTTCACGTTTCCATGGCAACCACTCTTGCCAATCAAGAGTGAGTCTGTTGGTAGTACACACTCCTACCATTTGACTGAGCTACATGATATCTGTCAAACCTTTAGAACGTTAACTGTGGGGGGGGGCAGCAGGCTCCACTTACTTTTATTGAGGCATCTGATTGGCTAGTTTATCATTTGAATAACTTGAACAGAAAAAAATGTACTGAAAACAGGTTTTTAACATGTTCTTGTTCATCTTAATTTACTCAGTCATTATATTTGTTTGAAAAAAATGACAGAGTAATAGCTGTTTATTTCTCTATAAAAGTCTATGGGATTTTGGCTGCATGGAACCCCCGGGCCTTCTTCCTGCTTGGTACATCAGGTGAGAGGTGTCACTCAATCCAGTTCTCATATACAATCAGTGGTTGGACCAAAAGAATAAAAAACATTTTTTTTTGCTTAAAAGCTGAGATCAGTCTCTAATACAGCACACTAACAAATGAGAACACCTGATGTTCCCGTTTTCAAAATAAGACAGTATTATAAGATAAGATAGTTTCTTTTCAAATGCTGATTTAAAGAAGCAGATGAGCTTGCCAGTGCTGTCTGGTTATTGCCTTTTTTCCTGCAATAGATATTTTTTTTTTTCTTATTTTTGTTCATAGATATTACACAGTTTGTATGGCTCCACTCTGGTTTGTTCTAAGAAGAGAAGTTGAGCTAAATGTTTGATATTTCTATTAAATGACAAAGTAAGCAAAAAGGGGGAAAATGAAGGTCTGTTAAATATTAGTTTTGCCAAAATATTCCTGATGAGTATTCCACTGACCTTGTCAAACTTGACCCTGAACTCCCGTCCACACTCCAGCGGGGTGGTGAAGGCGTCCAGGTCCTGGCCCCAGAATGCGAAGAATTTCTCGATGCGCAGGCTCCGCAGTGCATAATATCCTGCATTGCGAATGCCGTACTTCTGACCCACCGACATCACCTCGTTGTACACATGCAGGGCGTACTGTAGCGGGGCAGAGACGTACACCAGTGTTTCACAAGACAGAAGAAACACTGAAACGTTTGCAAGAAGGCATACATTTGATGCCTATGTAAACAAGAGTTAGGAAAAGATCTAATCCATGTTGCTTGTTTTGGAAAAGAAGTGTAGTGTAATACCATGCCCAAAATTATCTTTTAAAAAGGCCCACTCTGATCATCTTTTGATCTATTTTAAAAGCATTCCCAATGGTCTTTTACTTATGATTATGTCATTGTTACCCAGAACCCTGAAATCTGATCATTGGTGTAGTCCCACCTCCACCTTGGACTCCTCTGTCACACCTACATCTCTCATCTATGCCCTGAACATCTCCAACATTCTTCTTTGCCCCTCCTTTCTTTGTAAAAACCATAGCTTATCTATATGTATCCTGTCATAGAATTTCTCTAGATCTGCAAAGACACAATAATGCAGCTCCTTATGACCTCCTCTGTTCTTCTCCAGCAGCATCTTCAAAGCAAATATTGTATTTTTGGATCTTTATCTTGGCGTGAAGCCACACTGTTGCTCACAAATGCTTCTGACATCAGTCAAGCTTCCACTACTTTTTCCTATAGTTTCATTGTGTGACTCATCAGCTTTATTCCTCTGTAGTTTCAACCATGATGCTCGTCTCATTTCACAAACTCATAACATCAATAGTTCCTTTCAAGTATGACCTAATATTTGTCTCCGAGGGTCAAACCTTTGTGACTTATCCTGTGTAATGTTTACTAAATAGCTTTCATGTGTAAACAGGATGCACCTCTATGGGGATGTAAAGCATGAAGCCTGGCTCTCCGGTGTGAGTCATGCTCATCACTCTGATTCCGTTGGCGTAACCCACGCTCATCTCCTGCAAACAGATAAGAGTCAGTGACTGCTTCAAAAACACCACAAGAGTACAGATATAGAATTATCTTCTAAGCCATTCATCACTTCAGCTTCATCGCGTCTGTCTTACCTTACAGAACATGGAGGGAAAGTGGTCGGGCGTCATGGAAACATATGACAGCTCAGCCAGAACGTCCATTGCCCGAGGTCCAATCAGGTTTAGAGCTGTGTTTGAAGGACAAAAGAAAGATAATGAGGAATCAACACAAGGACCTCTGAAATAAAAGTCACTATGTCGGCCTCCATCATAATGAGACACTCAAATCAGAGTCCTTCTGTGCACAGGAATGGAATTTAGGTCAATCACCGTCTGCACTTTAAAATGTTATATAATTATTTTGTTCAGAGGGAAAATTACATTTTGGACTTGTAATTAACCTCCTGGGTTTCCCTGGAGTCTGAATAAAGATTTCCAAAATTAGGTTATTACTCAAACAGGAGGGAATAGGATGGGTGAATCATTAAAGCCTCTATTTCTTCCACTAGGTGGAGACATCAATGCAGAACCAGTGTAATGACTGCATGCTTACCTGTGTACTTCCAGCTGACATCTTCTAGGTGAAGGTGTGGATCATTGGGCATATGTTTCTTTATCCAGGACCAGCAGTGAACCTGCTGGTCTGTTGGAGAGATGATGAAGAAGCTGGAGAACAGGCAACAATATGAGTCACTTGTCTTCTTTTTTTTGTCTTCTTCCTTGAAATTGGCTTTGTCAGTAAGAAGAAGCTACTTGGATGAACCGTGAAAGAAGGAAGATTTTAAGTACAGCTGCTAACTTAACTAAAAGAAAACACCACCTGGATGAATGAGAACCTTCACTGACGTGGATGTATCAGAATTGAGAGGTGTAAGGAGCTCATGGGTTGCTGTTGTAGTTTCTGTGTCACCTACAAGCTTTTTCCAACTGCATTTTTTGTCTGCCCCTGATTTGCTACAATTTGATAAAAAAAAAGTACTCAGAAATGCAATTTTAAGCTTACATTTTCCTCAATCATGAGAAAAATGCCACAAGAGCATGTTACAAACACCCAAAACATTTTTTTCTCAGTCTATAAGTGAAAAGGCTAAAGTGATTTAATATTCTGACCTGTTTTTGCTGAGGCGAACCACACTGCAGTCATTCTCATAACCTCCTCTCTCATTCAGCATTCCGGTGTGGACAATGTGTCCTACAGGAACATCCAGGTCATTGGCACACAGATGCTGCAGCAGCTCCAGAGCCTGGTCCCCCGTTGACTAAGACAACAGGACAGATCAGAGGCTTTAACGCTGAAGATGGGCCAATATGATAATGAGAAGTTTACCAAAAAATGCTGTCTTTAGTACAGACACACAGAGGCTAGCTTTTCTGTTCTACTTTGTGTAAAACTGTGTCAACAATGCGGCATCGTAACTCACTGTCAGTTCAAACTTTGTGAAGGAGGACATGTCAATGACACAGACCGCCTCCTTGCAGCACTTGACTTCTGCTCCAACAATGTCAAACCAGTCAGGCTTGTAGAAAGTCTTACTCTGATCCAAAGACAGCAGATCTACAACAACAAACTGAGATGTTCAATTCAGCTTTTTTTCCTTTCAGGAAAATTTAAAAGTATTGTTTTCAATGTCACCATCAGTACTGAGAAAAGAATTACTTAGGATTTTGTCTTTGGACCTGAGAATCCTAAGAACTGTCTGTAGATGCCATTTTTTTTGCGTAATATACCTAGAAATGTCAAAGGACATCGTTTGTACCTTTTCCAGGAGGAATAAAGTATTTGGGTCGTTCAAAGCCATGTTTCTCCATCCAGCGGGCGCCCTGTGTGTCTAGGCGGTCATACAGAGGACTGGTCCTCAGCTGACGACCAGTTTGAAAGTCCCAGCGAGGAACCTTCAGCTCGTATAGAAGGGCTGTATGTGGGCACAGACATGGAGAATTTTACGAGCAGAGAAAAGCAAACTATCACCTGTACACTTTTCTTAACAATGTGATTCACAGCTCAGCTGCAGGCAAACTGACAGATGACATGTTTTTGAAAAAAGAAAAAAAAACAGATGCTGGTACTTACGCATGACTTCCATCACTCTGTGCCGCAGGAAGGTTCGGCTGCTTTGCAGGTTGCCGAAACGCTTGATGTCCAGAGGCCAGACGTTAGCAGTGGGGTAACCATAGGTCATCCACTCTGCTAGATACCTGCAGACCAAACAAACAAACAAAGACTTTCTGTTCACTTCAAGCATATCTGCATCACAGCTCTAATTACTGCAAAAACAAGCTGCTGCAAACCAATGACTTATATTCACCCTCTTCATCGTATCCGATATGACAACATGAAGTCTAAATGAAAAGACTGAAGGCAGTCATACTTTCTATACTCCCAAACTTACTTGCCAGCTCCTCCAGCGAAGGCCAGACCTGATGAGTTCATTCCTGCCAGCACATAGTACCCGGACACTCCCGGGGTCTCGCCCATCAGGCAGCGCATATCGGGAGTGAAGGACTCAGGACAGTTGACAAGCTGATGGATCTCAGCTAAATCAAGACTGGGCATTCTTCTGAGCAGAGCGCTGAGGATTGGTTCTGAAGGTAAAGAAGAACTCATTTGCCATACATTCTCTAACAAGAGATGCCAATAAACATTAACTATTGCTTGAAGAAAAGATGATCATAAAATAAACAAATAAATTACAAAAAATATTTATATTTATTAAGGACAGAGCTGTAAAAATGTTAATGTGGAGCAATGTGGCTTAAGCTGCTGCTGCTGCTGCTTCAGTATAGCTGGTAATAAATTATTCTTTTATGCATTTTGAGTTGAAGGTTCTCAGATTACTACCATAAGGTCATGGTCAAATGACAGTTGGATGTTTATATTTAAATGTGTGCCTGAGATCCATAGTGTCGAAAAAAAATAACTTAAATAGCTTCAAGCAGAAAAGCAGCCAGAAGAAGTTCTCAATTTCTTTTTATTTTTGCAGTTCAGAGAATCAATCAGGAGAATTCTCGGTAGCAACCCTTTTTCTTGAATCAAAATACAAATAAAACTATAAAAATCTTCAAGATTTTAAGAAGTAACAAGAAAATGACTAAAATTAACTGTATTTACCAAAGTGGTCCCAGTCCTCTTGCATGTTCTGGATCTCCAGCTGGTTGCGGCCCTCAGTGAAGATGGGTTTGGGGTTCTTCTCAAGGCCTCCAGACAGAATCCCCCCCTGCCATGGTCTTGCATATATTCTGCCATCCATGTCAATCACCACTAGAAAGGATATACAGAACTTATTAAAACGCTTCCGGTTTTCAATAACAAACATTTATTTTTATATAATAAATAAATGACAAGTTTCTCCTGAAAGTAATTCATTATTTGCATCAATTAAAAACGTTTTTTTTTAAATGTGTTGAAATATTGTTACACATTAATAAAAATGTCATATTAAATATATGTAAATGTAAGATACTCCCAGCCCTACTGCCAGAATTATATTTTTTTTATTTAAGCAAAACTAAAGAGGTGAGTTAAACTGTGATACCTGGCATGTCGGGTGAAACTGGTTCCCGGAGAGGTTTGGTGAGAAGATAAAAATGTTCGCAGCCATGGAGAGGAACTGACACCTTCACCTCACTGGCCTGACCCAACTCATAAGCCCACTGGAGACAAAACAGAAGCAAGTAGCAGCTGATGTATGTCCAACATTCTACTTTATGGAGTTAAAATTAAATGCTTTAATTTCTGAGATGGAAGATGAGAAAATATGCACAAAAACTAGGACATGAAAACAATTTTAAAAACTACTTTACCTGACCCGCACAGTTGACAAAATATTCACATTCAATGGAACCGCGATCAGTCTCTACTGCCATCACATGGCCTTTTTCCACCACTACCTGCTGAACTGTCGTTTGCTCTAAGATTTGAACTCCTGAATAGATAAAAGATGGATGGAGTTAGATGAATAACAAAAAAGATCAGTTATTGAGATAGTGACCACCTCAATGCTGCTCACTGCTGCCACTGAACTATTACCGTGTCCAGCAGCAGCCACAGCCAGAGCATGGTTAACATCAGGAGAGGAAACCACAGCATCAGAAGGGAGGTGGAGCGCTCCCACTAGATCATGAATGTTAACAAGGGGCTGAAGTTTGGCCACCTCTTTAGGTTTGATGATACTGCAGCTGATTCCTAAAACCCTGAGGATGAAATAGAAATATCTTTTTTTTTTAGAAAATGTAATAAGAGCAAAGCAAAATCAAACCAATCCAGCTCTTACTTTAGTCTTGATGCCAGGCGCTTAAGTGAGATCAAGCGGTCTTGATTTTGTGCCAAACACAGAGAACCTGTTTTCACATAACCTGCAACACACAAAATTAAGTTGGTTATACTGAATTACTAAGCCTTCAAATACTTAATACTTCAACTGCCACACTGTTCATCTCTTAAGCCATTTTAAAAGGTGCTCTAAGTGGTATTTTAATTATGATTATGCTATTTTTAGCCAAAATCAAAAACCTGTCTTGATTTCTAAGACATACTTTCTGCAGAGCAGCAGGATTTTAGTAGAGATTTTGAGTCAGATGCCAACTTGGGCCATTGACTGTATATAGGAACTTGACTGAGTAACCGCCTCCCCATTGTGTCCCAAATAGGAAGTATCTGCAGGCTCGTAGAAGCCAAAATCCCTAAGACTTGAGACTTGAATTGAGAAATACACAGCCATTACTCAGTCATGATATTTGTCAGAATAACCATTCTTACTTAGATTCTCTTTTCCTAATATCTTCTTGCAAATCCAACTTTTTTTTCATGCTATACATTTTTTAAATCACAAGTTATTGAAGTAATAAACTGACCAAGATGCCTCAGTAAAAACATGTGGTGCCCGCTGGCCCCCTCCCGAATGTTTTATTGACAACTTCTCCTGAGCCACTTTCAGTGGAAGGGGTGTAGACTTTGAACAAGGTTACTCATGACTGGAACAGTAGTTTCCATAGAAGCATGACTCAGACCAACTCAGACCAATCACGGTCGACTGGTTCCAAATGGCGGCGGTAGTTTTGCAAAAAATGGCACCTGAATTGTCTTAATTTCTCTGGAGCAGACCTGAGGTAAGGCAATTTCTATGGGTGATGTCACGGCTGCTCTGTCCACTTCTATTTACAGTCATTGGCTCGGAAGAAGAAAACTAAGATATACAAGAGAATATATAACAAACCAGTTGTCTACAAGTGAATGAATCAGAATGGAGTTGGAGCAGGGGGCTTGTGGCCTGCCCAGCGTATTTTCTACGTAATAAATAGCACTCTTTTTTAGACTATATTTTTTGTAAGCTCCTGATTCCCAATTTGTATTAAAAAATACTCAGAAATACAATAATAACCCTCTCAGGGCCAAATTAAGTCTTAGTACCAGCATTTAGCTGTTGCAAATTTCCAACGCCTCCCCCGAGATGATTGAGCATAATTTTCTTAATACATGTCCTCCATCGTGAGACATATTCAACAAGAATGTGTTAAAAACACACATTTTCATCAGATTAAAAATGTTCTAATTTTCCAGCCTCCATGCAATAAGAATTACCTTTTTTTTATTATTATTTCTGTTTAGACAGAAAAACGTAAAAGCAAGTGGAGCAGCAACATAGTAGTTCAAGTCTATTACTAGTAATACTAGTCAGTAGATATATCAGAAGTCAACACACTAGACTAGCTATGGGATAAGGCAAAAAAAACCTGACAGTCTGACCTGTTTTAACCCCCGTCTCCTTCTCCAGGCGTTGGTAAAGACTAGCGGAGTAACTGGCCATCTGACACTCTATGGAAATAGGCTTAGCCATGCTAACAATGCCGGCACACAGTCTGGTTGTTCCGGCACCAAGTCTGGGTGGGATGAGAGCAGAAATATAAAGCACTAGGTGGGTTAAATCAAAACATATTACTTTCTTTATAGACCTTCAATTATCTACAGAAGGCCCAGAAGCTTACACCCCTCGGAATGTTATGATGACACAATGTTGTTGCAGTGTTACAAGGAGCTCTTTAAGAAAAACGCAGTCGAAAACGGAGTAAAACTTATCTCACCTGCCCTGTTCAAGAAGCACAACATCTGTCCATCCCAGATTGGCCAGGTGATAGGCCACAGATGTTCCAACGATTCCGCCTCCACAGATCACCACCCGGGCTCGGCTGGGCACAGGAAGCAGCTGGGAGCCTCCATTGACAGCCAGACATTGGGGAGAGGTCGAAAGGCCCCGCTCGGGCAACCTGAATCCCGCCTGTGGCAGTAGCCTCGGGAGCAGGAAGGGGGACAGAGCCCTGGAGCTCCGCACACAGCTACACATAGCTGTGCTTTCTGCAAACCACGTCGGAAACAAATGTTGCAAACATCAAACATGTATTAACACCAAGCTAACAAACAGATGTTTTACTCTATTCACGTAGTTGTGAGTCAGTAATGTCTCGTAGCTTCTGCTAAATGCTACAAACGAGTCGTTGCAGAGAAAGTAATGAGAGGTCCTTCAAGGACGTGTTTCCCCAAATTACCACCACAGTCACAATATTATTGCTGTTAGCGCCGTACAACAGCAGGGTAACATTTACAAACACTACTAGTTGACGTTGTCACGATAACTCTTACCCTCGAAGCTGTCAGATAAAGTATCTTAGCTTATCGGACTTTCTTTGTGGCGTAACAGCGTACTGACATTTTAAAAGCTCGCTGCTAAAACGGTAAAGTTAGCGCTAAAGGCTGATAGTTTTGTAGCTAAACAGTCTAGCTAGTCCAACGGGAGAGCTAGCTAATCCCAGTAGCTTTGCTTGGAGAAAAACAACTACGTCACAATTCCCAACGTTTAACTTATTGTTGAAATTGTATTTAACTTACAAACTAAAGAAAATCCAGGAGACTAACACTCCACTAACAGCCAGTGACAGTGATATAAGTTAAAAGTAATGGAATACGTTAACTTGTTTTGATTAATTGCTGCTTCCGGTGCGAACCTTCAAAGCAAAAGCTTTTTGTTTTCTCTTTTCTCTCACTTTTTTATTTGAACGTTTAAACCATTATAGGCATTGCTTGACTTCATAAATCAGACAAATACGTTTGTGTCATTATCTGTAAGACATCAATTGTAATACATAAAGAATGAGGGCTGAAAAGAAACGTCACTTTTTAATTATGCTTGAATTAATTTTGCTTGAACTGGAGATGTTCTTTAGAACCTTTAAAGTATGTCAAAAAGGATATCTATGAAAAAAATGTACGACAGACTTTCCAGTTGCTGTAAATGAAACCATATTAGGAACATACATATTTCAGTATTTACATTTTTTTAAATTAGTTTAACCTTTAATGGTATTTTTTGTTTTATTTTGCTTTTCTTGAATTCTTGTTTTATTTAATTTTATTTTCATTTTAATTATTTCATTGTTTTAGTAAAAGTGATCAAGTTTATACAATGCTTCAACAAAACAGATGCAGCAACATAAACAAATAAAAAACCCACTCTTGCGACAATTTACTTGCTTTTTACCCTAGTCTTTTTTTTTTTTTTTTTATAAGACAGTATAACTCTCTGACTGAGGATCCAGTCTTGTGTGGTTGTGAATGGAGAAGCTGGCAGCTTTTGAATCTCCATCGGGATTAATAAATATTTTTTTCTATTATATTTTATTCAATTTTACTTATTCAGGACAATTTTTCTTACTATCCGAGAAGAACTTGCACCTCTTTATGAGTTTTGATGCTGTGCATTTTGCCCTTTTTATTAGTTATGTCTTCACCAAAACAAACGTACATGTGGATTTAGTGACTTTGTGCTAACTGAGAAAATGAATTATGACTTTATTTTAAAACTCTATTGATTCCACTAAATATAATAAGTTTTAAAAAGCACTCTGGACTCTTGTACTTCTACTTTGCAGTATGTTTGCTTGTTTTTCAATCAATATCATTCTACAGTGACACAGATAAAAGATTCTTGATTTTTGACATAATTCCTGTACCCCCCAAGTATCTTTTATGGGGATTTAGCTCTGCCAGATCTCTATGGCTGCTGCCCACCACTGGGCAATGTGTCTGGTATGCGTTGCCCTACCACAAATTTCCCTTGGGAATAATATAGTGATCATCTATATGTTTTTTTTAAAACAAAACACTTCAAGACACAGAATTATTTTTTCTGCATGAGGAACAACAAAGAAAATAGTAAACTATATTTATTGACATGTTTAGAATTAACTATTTACAAGGTCTTTCACTGGGCAACAAAAACATTTCACATGAATACAGTTCAAATACATATTTTTTCCTTTTGCATACAGACCTGCAACATTTACACAGAAGAGGCAATCAAAGATAATGCTCCATTGAACAACACAAGTTTGATAGAATTATTAGTGTTATTAATTTGAATTAACTTGTATCTACTCTTTCTTCTAAACGTTAACTGAGCCCTGCCTTAGGTGTGTTTTTAAAGCACATGAAGACCTGAACATTTTTACTAGTATTTTTATTCCTCTTTGATTTTACATTAAGTACTGCTTCTATGTTTTTGGCAAAGATGCCAACATATGAATAAAACAAAGAAAACTGATAGGGATTTATACATTTGACCATTAGATGGCAGTACCATGAAACAGAAGGATCTGCACATGTTATCCATGTTTGTGTTTGTGAGCAGAGGTAAGCTGTTGAAACAGAAATGTCGTTTTATTTTAAATGCAACTTACACAGGAGACTGGTAGAGGAACAGATCATTTGTTGAATCTTTAGCAAATTGAAACAAACTCACGGTTGCATTTGCCTAACAAGAGTTAAATATTACAAAATAAAACAAACTTTTATAGCCAACAAATGATTAGATATAAACACATAAACGTACAGGAGGGAAAACAGCATATCATTTTTTATTTATTTAGAAAACATGAATTTTAATGGAATTCCTACTAAAAATGTTAGATTCGGCATGTGAACGTTGATGTCACCATTTAAGCTTCTAGGTTTTACTGATTGTAAAGCAAAACATGGTAAGTGAAAAGATAAGGTATGTCATTTAACTGTGCTTTGTTTTCTAAACTTCATTCTGTTCGGTGAGGTCCTCTGACAGGCTGTTGAACTCTGTTGCCCGAGTGCTCATCCCCAGATACTGCTTGAGGAACTCACTAAAACGCTTTTGGTTGTTCCACTTGCGAGCTGACTTCCGGATACCAATAAAGCCGCCGTATCTCTTCTGATAAGATCTTCCTGGAGACATCAGCCTCCTGTAGCCGTGTCTTCCTTTGACAAAGCCGCCAAACCTTTTGGAGAAGCCTGCATCCCCTTGTCCTCTTCCTACCACACCAGCATCTTCTCCTTCCTGCTCTTCATATTCATTTCCAAGGGTCAAAGCATTTAGGGATTTGTAGGCAGCGTCCAGCTGGTTGCTCTCATCACCCAGATCCTTTTCATTGATGCCTAGTGCTCGGGTTACATGATCAAATCTTTGCAATGCCATTGGTAGGAGAAGATCCTCCTCCATCTGCTCGTCTTCTTTAGGAAATAGAGCATCAGCTTCCTCTCGAGATCTTTTCTTAATGCTGCTGTTGACGGTGGAAATGGGGGACGTTAAGGTTGTTTGGCAGAAGTTCCAGTAGAAGGAAGGGGAGATGTTTCCTTCACATTCAATGAGACATACCTGTTGGGGATAAATATCAGACGATCAATGGTTTGTTTGTTTGTTTGTTTTTTTCATTTTCCAGAAAAAAAGAGAAGTAGCACTTTGGAATATTACACTGCAAAAAAAGGCCCACAAGAAATACGTCAAAAAGGTTATTTAAATGAGGAAAAAAAATCTTCAAAAAGGGTAGGAAATTTTTCTTATTTCTATTTTTAAATTCTTATTTCTTATTTTAAGAAATAATTCTAGTAAATTAGACTTATTTTCCAAAACCTTGCTGCTGAAAAACTCTTGATAAGATTTTTGTTCTTGCAAGACAGAAAACAAGTCATTTTTTTTTATTTTCTTGAGATTCATTTTTTGCAGTTTATATGTTTGTAGGACACACAAAATGCAGCAACAGTTTACATTTTACAGGAAAACAGCACAGTACAATCCCGAAGATATTGTTTGTCCTAGTAACAGACATAAAGGCCATAAGTCATAAGTTAGGTTATTCAAGAGGAATTAATCAGATAAAATAAGACCTATAACTTTTTGTTTTTAAATACAAATAAAATTGGTTAACAACGTTCCATTACAACAACAAAAAAAGGTAAAAGTACACGTTGAGGCCACTTTGAACCATTAAAGCACTAGAAATTAAATAGGACCAACAAACAGATGGACGTCTATCATGAGACAGCACGGCTGAAACCACGTCTAATTCTGTGCTCATTTGAAGTCACTTTTAATACCGCTGTTATCTGAGGGCCTAACACAAACAGTTCAAAGCGAAATATTTAAAGCCCTCTGTACTTAGAAGCCCTCTAGTGTGTTGCTTTTGAAAATGTCTGAGATGCAAACATGTCATTACCCAGAAAGAAGCAACCACAGAGAAGAGAAACACACTTCTGTCCCCGGGAATCAATTAGCCACAACAAATTAAAACTCAAATGCCAAAAGGGTAATTTGTTGAGTCACACAGGGAGCCGTCGAGAGGACAGGATGAGAACAAGAAGGTGGAGCGAGGGGTTTCCAGTGATTTCATTACTACATGAAAACAAGTCCCGGTAGGGTCATTGGGTTTTTGAGTTTATTTGTGTCAGCATGGTCCACTTTTGTCAAAATGTTTGGCAAATACAGTTTAATCAACAGCACTGAAGCACCAACATTTAGTTTGAGTCTGAGCTGACGCTCTGTGTGTGTGGGTGCCTCACCGTGGGGTTAAAACTGAAATGTTTGGACAGGATGTTGCTGCAGGACAGGCAGTCTGCCTGGCAGTCACTGTGTCCAGGATCACACAGGCAGAGAAACAGCAGGGCCACCACAGTCCTCATGGTCCCACCGTCTGCTGCACAACACACGACAAACCAGATGTACACGGTCAGTCCAATATGCTCCGCAAAGCTGGGACAATAAACTCGATAAAGACTTGAAATCATTTGAGCCTCAGTGCATTCACATCTCTGCAAAGAGCAAAGCATGATTTATTCTCTTATTTGCTTTTTATTTACTCAACTATTATTTTTTTAAATATCCTCTTCATAGCTATAAAGCCATGTTTTGGTAAAAACATAACAATGAATAAATGTTTTACATCCCTGTTTCTTTCAGTCATGTGGTATTTCCTTTGTGTGATTCAATTTCCCATTAAAGAAATTCAGTAATGAATGTATTTTTTTCTAATCAAGCGTAATCAAACGTTTGGCATTATAATTAAAAAGAAAGACATTAAACTTTGGGTTTTGAGTCACATAAATTTCAATATGACGTTTAGTAAAAGCTGTGTCGGAAACATGGCTTATTATAGAACTTTGCATTTTCTCAAAGTTTGGTGATTGTCAAAACAAACTCTGATTTATTTTTATTCTTCAGAAAAATATTTGTATACATCTTAAAAAAAATTTAAATATCACGTTGATTTCTTTGAATGGTTTAAAATTTTAAAGAATCATGAAATAAGTGAACCATTAATCAATGGTGTTGTGTCTCATTTATTTATTGAATACTATTGAGATGAGATTAAGATTACTGAGATTTTAGATGCAAAAAAACTATCAGTTATCTTCTGTGTACTCATCATAAAATACTCAGTTTCTTTAAGGAAATGATACCAATCTAAGTAAAGATTTTTATAGAAATAAAGACTCAAGGTCAAGGTTAAACACTGTTGTATAGTAACAGACAAAGCAGAAGGTTACTGCTATTAGGAAACAGAAATGTTTCACATTAGGATTTGTCAACAGAAAAGTACAGGGTTTGATTAGCTGATTATTATTATTAAAAGTAACTGAAAAACATTTTTTAAACAATTTTCTGCATTACTTCTCTCTGCAGCAGGATGATACCGCTCCTGAGCAAAAGCTTCAACAGACAGATAAAGGAGATAATCTACTTTGATCAATAATACGACATTGTAAAGCCACGTAAACACCCGTCAAAGAGGGAGAAATGACAATGACATTAAAGGGGAAAAATGTGATGAGATGAAATCTGAACCAACAGTAGGGATACAGTTGAAGGAGGAGAAGATTGTTGACCTTCTTCTTGGAGATGCAGGCTCATCTGGTGACTGTGACGTCAGAAACCCAACCAGAGTTTTCGTCTCATTAAACAGACTTGTTATCTTCTTTAATTGACGCCTCATTCGATGCCTCTGGCAACAAACTGAATCATTGTTTCTTGATGAAAAACACACACAAGATTCTTATGCAGACAGCAAGCACAGGCGTTCTAAAAATGTGTAGTTCTGCGAGCACATCATAGACATTAAACGGGTCCTACAAATACTCGGCTTTAGCTGCCATTACCTGAAAAGCTGATGAGCCAAGAAGTAAAGTTCATTTGTCCAAGAATAAGTATCTTTAATGTCTTAAATATGGGACTTTATTGAAGCTAATTAAAAGCTGATAACAATGTCATTTCCTTCCTAAAAGAGTGATTCTTCTTTCAC
This sequence comes from Oryzias celebensis, assembly GCA_014656515.1. Lineage (NCBI taxonomy): Eukaryota > Metazoa > Chordata > Actinopteri > Beloniformes > Adrianichthyidae > Oryzias > Oryzias celebensis. The sequence goes on from BNCR01000003.1 coordinate 5,802,763, forward strand.
CTGATAAGAAAAATGGATGAAGGACAGAAGTATGAGGGTGGGGATGAGAATTCTAGGAAATAGTTCATTTGTTCTCAGTGTATCTCCATCGCCTTCAAACTGACTGTGCCAGTGAAGGAGTCTTGTCATAGCTGCAACAGTTTAAATTCTGAAATACGCTTTAGCTTAGCAGAAGTTTGTCTGTGCTTGATGCATCACTTATTTAAGGTTTTATGTAAAAAACCAAGAAAAAACACTTTAAATGACAATCAAGCATTGAGATGATAAATAGTTTGTAATAAAGAAAACAAAGCAGATATCTTGACTAAAACTCGCCAGGAACTGTGAAAACTTGACATTACACAACAACAAAGATTAAGGAGTTTTTCAAAAACTACCTTTTTCTTACGGAAAAATGGCACAACCAGGACATGATGAAGTCATAATGAATTTGTGTACTTAAAACAATGTTAAATTTAGTATGGCCATATTTCATAGGGATCTCTCCATGTACACTATTTTGCATTCTCCTTTATTGTATTTAACAGAAATACAAACTCCAAAAATTAAGTCTACAATACAATGGGAGTAACTTTACAGATCACTCAAAAAATGTTGAGATGGTTCTCATGAGGTTGGAATCATTTTCAAATAAAAGCCAAAGAATCAGGAATGTTATATGTTGAAGAAAACTTGCAACAGGATCATTTTATTTAATCATTTAAACATTTAAACAAACATAATCTGAACTAGGTTTTGCTAAATTGAAGTTTTACTTCAGATTCAAAAAGTTTTTTTCATTTAGCAAACACAAAAAGGCATTACATTTTCACAGCATTTTTTTACGGTAGTAACACTCTTTATAAATATTTTCTGGAGAAAATATTTTACAATTTCTCCCAATAAAGGCAGTTTCGAAACCTGTTATTTCTTTTTTGGTGTCAGAATAAAAAATTACCTAATAAATTACTGATAAGCTAAGAAAACACATGTTTGAGGTGCCTGTTTTTTCAGTAAAGGAAAAACATGGCTTGATCAGGTCTACAAGCTCCTCACACAATTTAATCAAACACAGATGAGACAAAAACTTGATTTGTGGATGCCTTCTTCAGCAACCCGCAGGATCAGCAGTAATCACTGTCTGTAATCGAGTAGCATGAGCAGCAGAACACTCCCAGAAGAAACCATCTTCTTAGATTTTTCTTTTCCTTTGCAGAAGTTCAGCATTTTGCTTCGTCAGATTCTACTAAAGTTCATTTTAAACCCAGCTGGCAGCTTTTAATTTTCCAGTTAACTGCTAAAACTGTGTGCTAACATTGCGCTGATTTTAAAAACTGAACATTTAATTTAATTTAATTTAGAAATTCTTCTATTAAAAAATGTATTTTAAAAAAGAATAAATAGTCGAGAAGGCTAAAAACTCTTTTACTGTATCTCTCCAGCTTATGAGTCGGTAGGAGAGCACAGCCTTCACAAATGCTCAAAGCACATAAAACCCTGTTATCAACAGCTGCCACATTTTGATCCATTATTGGAATTTTTTTTCATCAAAAATAAAAAATATTAAAATAAATGACTCCCAGCCCAAAGCTAAACTGAAAACCAGATTATTCACGCTTGGCTCAACAGCAGATTCATGTGGCTTTACATGGTCTTTTCCTTTTTTTCATTGACTCTAAACGCTAAATTTCACTGCGTACGGTGACTCTTTTAAACGGATGCAGGCCTTCCACGACACGACATGTATTTCTCTTGTAACTCCTGTTTCTGTATGCTGAGTCTATACAGGAACAATTTATTGGATGTTTGACATCTTGGCTGATTTCATTCATTACTAGGGTGTATAATGTCCAGATGTCCTGGATTGATTTTGAACCAATATTGACTCAATTGTTTTGGCAAAAGCAAATTATATGAATCGAATCGTCATGTAAAACAAATCGTTACACCCTATTCATTACCCCCTAAAAATAATAACCTTGACTTTGCAACTTTGCAACTTTGCAACATGCAAGTTTTTAAAAAATTACAAGAGCTAAAGTATTTTTCTAATTTTAAAATATTGCTTTTTACGTTTTTTTCATAGTCATGCAAAAGAAAAAAAACCTGAATCAAAATGTCTTTAATCTCTAGATTAATTACTTAATTTTGGACACAGTGTATTCACAGTGATGGTTCGCAACCTTATCATAATTAAAATTGAGTGCATGTTGATACTTATGAGTACCTTTGACAAATATTAAAATCCATTTTGTTTTCTTTCAGCTAAAATGTAGGAAGTTAGTATGAAGGAAAACTTTCCACTGAACATACATTGTGCTTCTTCTTTATGGATGTGTTCCCGATAAACTATTGATCTCACAGTTTTCATGGTGGTAGGTTTTTTTCCACTTAGAATGAATAGAAATCATAGAAAATAGGTAAAAACTTCAAAAAACACAGTTTTCATTGGAGTGGGTGTTTAATGTCTGGGAGGATTGTGCACTTGAGTATGTTTTTTCAGTGAGTTTTTAGTATTTGGTTTTGGGGTTTTTATTGTTGTGCTGAGGAAACAATAGAGTAAGTGTTGACAAATTGTGGGAAGTTTTCTGTTCAGAGACGGCTGATGAAGGTACACCTTCAGAGAAAAGGAAGAAACTGAGTACTGATATTTTGAGCAACATCAGCAGTTATACATTTTGATTTCTTTCTTGAGGCAGACAGAAATTATTACTAAAGTATAGAGGTATGAACAGGTTAAAGTTTTTACCTACACTCCATACCAGTAGGTGGCGGTAAAGCGCCTGAATGCTGTGTGCCATCCGCCAACATCACTAGAAGAAGAAGAAGACCTCTCTTGTTGTTGTGAAGTAGAATTTGAGTGTTTTGGGCAGTTTAAATGTTGTTTTATTAAATGTTGAGGTTTCTGACTGCTGCCAAGCCCAGTCTCCTGGATTTTGGGTCCTCCATCATTCTAACTAATAGCTGACGGGGCATTTAAAAAAAAGATTTTTAGTTTAATGCACTAAGGTCATGTAATGATAGAACTTGACTTGACAGCAGTTTCAAACAACCATTTTGCCTTTGTGTTTACAAATTGATTTCCAATAAAAGTAAATTACATTGTTAAAAAAACTTTTCTCTAACCACAAATATATCAACAAAGGTGCCAGTTTGATGATTTTCCTGTTCCCTTCATCTGCCCAAAAAGGATTATAAATAATTAAGTTAAGTGTTTAATAATTTCACGAGGTTAATTATATCCTAAAAAAACAATCTGTTTTTGATCTGAGTAAAGCAACAAAATTAAAGCAAAGGCATGGAAGTCTGATCAGATGTCTGATAAAAGCTTCATCAATTATTTTGTAGATTTAACATGTGAAAAAAAGAAAAAAAAACATTTAGGGAATGTCTTAAAGGGGATGTCAAGTTACACTTTGGAGCGTTGCTTATTTTTTGCCAAAGCACCTCTTGTTTTATCACAACAGGATATTTGGTTTTGTGTGTGTGATGCTCTTTCATTGTACCTTCAATACATCAAGAAGTTCATCATAAATCACCAAGAAAAGTGCCAACATGTGGAAAATGTTCTGAAAGACTTGGATCTATAAAGGCTTTTCTGTTGCGTTTTGCTGACTAATATATAAGATTGGCATTTTCTCAATTTTTATTTTCACAATATCCTGATTCAGAACAAGAGTTAATAACTCATTTTTATAATGAGGTAAACATGTGACTAATCTTGATCTGCCAAATCAAGATTATGTTTCATAGTTTCAAAATTTTATAAAAACAACAATGTATTATGTCAATACTCTTTTTGCTGCACCATATTATTTTCAGTACCTGTTGTTTAGTTTTATTTTCTTTAAGCCTGACTGAATCTGAATAACCTTTTAAATGCTAAAATAATAAATCAACTTGACAATTACAAATAAAATATGTAATGTCATAAAGTTCTTTGAACTACTGGTAAATGAAGTCTGAACATTTCCTCTGTTCAAGAAGCTGCATTCGTCAGGAGTCTGTTGTGTTTCAGTGTAGAAGCACAAGGCAAAAGAAAAAGAAAAGAAAGAAAGACCTGTAAAGTCCTTGTTACACAAATGGATGGCCAGAGATCCTGCTGTGTTGGGAACATTGCATCCTTGGATTAACTCCCCACGTCCACAGTCAGTTCAGGGGGATGGCGCTGGAGCCGCCTGCACCAGCACTATGGGGGTACGTCTCACGTATTCCTCCCATCTCCACAGACATCCTTTGAGTCAAAGGCTAATGAAGTGTGCTGTGTTTTGGAGGGAATCAACAAATTCAGCAGAACTGAAGTGAGGAGCCAGATTAAAGGGTTTTGTGAGCCATGAGATAAATGAGGCACTGACCAAGAAAATGGAGCGGCTAGTTAGTAAATGTCTCAAATGCTCAGTACTTTCAGGTTGTTCTGTGTTTGTGTGATAACTTAGATATTAGAAGTCTGAGTCTGTCTTTCAACTACTTATGTTTCAGTTTGTTAACTCATCAGAAAGACTGGTAAACTAATGTCACAGTTCTTACTGTCTCTTGATTTTATTTCTTTTACTTTTGGCAGATGAACAAAACAAACATTTCCTGTAGCTTGTCCTTCAAACAAAACGAGTACATTAAAAATTTTAGCATTTTAGGTTTTTGTTTTTTGTATTTTTCTTTATTTTCTTATGTGTGATACTCTTGTAAGCCAATTTTTTTGATGATTTAGATTGTTTAAATGAAGTTGATAGAGTATTTTAATCATTATTTCTTGAGATTTCTAAATTATTTCTGGTAAAATATATTATGCGTTAACAGGTTTTCTTAAAAATATGGAAGCTGCTTAAAAGACAAGACATGTTTTTAAAGTCGTATTTTTTCCTACAGATGTTAATACGTATAAGCTAGAGGCATGGGAAGAGATAACGGGAGGGATTATGAAAATTTGAGGATTAGAAATGGAATAAAGCAAGGAATCACTGGATAAATCATTGTGAGTAAATATCTTTGAAAAGACTTTCTCTGCATTTTTGTGACAATTTCGTGTAAAATGTTGAATCCAAGATAAACAGGATGTTGATGGATAACACATGTTCTGACAATAACAATTAATTACAAATAATTACATAATAATGCATTTTTGCAGTTAATTGGGATTATTTTTCAAAGTACACAATGTAATAATCCACTAATGGCAAAAACTGAGTTAAACTAAGTTGTTGCAACTTTTACAACCTGTCTACACAATAAATCTGATTCTGGTTGATGGAGCATTGTTGCAACAACAACAAAAAATAGTTCCATGAGTTTTATGTTCTTAAAATAAACTATGTAAACTCATGACTTTTCATTTTATTAAAATAGAATGAACTGTTTAAAAGTACTTTTTTTTATCTAAGGATTTCTAAAATGGTGATGCAGAGTTTTTTTTTTTTTTTGCAACAAAAGAGCTCAACTAATATGATTAATATATATTTAAGGATGCAAGAGGTGTTTTTTGGAGAGTCTTAAATATGTTCCACTATGTCCTGGGTTTTTTTCTTTCTTCAAGGTGAGGGGGAAAGTACGCCCCAGGCTAAGCAGGAATATAAGCTTAATCATAATGTTAATTATTTCCATCTTAAAGTTAATACTTCAAACAGTTTTTCTGACACAGAACACACACTTCTCAGTAATGAGTTCCATGCCATGTACCTGCCTAAAGGCACAAAAGGCAACATCGTTTTTCTAAAAAGAGTTCATGCTATAGTCCGTAGAAACATCTGGAAACAAAAATTTTAGTAATAAAGGTTTTTGTGACATAAATTAGCAACACTGGTTATGATGTTTATGACATGAGCTTGTTTTGCAAGTTCTGTCATAAAACACTTTCTCAAAGCATTAGCAGTGTTACCCTTTTAGTTTTAGCACAGTCTGCTTCTACAACCAGACCATCCCAGGATTTGATATATATATAGATATAAATATATATAAAATAATAACAATCAGCAACTCACCAATGTTTGTATAATGTTTTATATTTGTCTTAGCCATTGAAAATATAACTCAACTACAGAAAGTATTTTACAAAGTGATATTTTGTTTACGGTCTGCGTTAAATCAAAGTTTAGAGACCATCAAACATTTTCTTGTTTGGACCACTTCTAGGTATAACTAAACTTACTAATACTAAACAACTACTAAACTACTACTGTTACTCAACTAAATGACAATATGGTTGTTAAAAAAGAGAATAAACACTTTATTATTCCTGTATTGTTATATTGTTTTCCCCCAGAGGAGTAAAATTGGAATGTGTGGCTGAAATGAATCCAAATGAAGAAAGCAAACAAAAAAAATCTGGAAAAAAATGAGAATGAGTCATAAGAATAAAGTTAAACAAAAAAAATCTAAGTTTTATTCAGATGAGCAATCTACACCAATCATAAATGTTTTTAAACTGTTTAACTGGTGATGGGAACTAATATAATAAAACAGTAGAAAGGGAGACCTCAATAAAATAAAGTCAAAGAAAAAGAAAAAAAAAGGTTTTATAAAAAAAATAATAATAGAGACTTTGAAAATAAAACTGGAAAGTACTAGCACAAGTAAAAGCAAGCAAGGTTCAAAAGGAAAACACTGACTGGTATTGAGTTATTTGCAATCTCAATCTTATTTTGCTAAATATAACCACATCCTTCACACTTTACCTTTGATTTAGACCGTTTATGAAGAGTTCAGTGGTTTCCAATCATTATTAGCCCTCTATGGCCCTCTAGGTCCACATTCAACAATTTACATTACAACGAACAGTCATCATTGAAATCAGTAAGACAGCTTATGCTTATGCTCCCAATATGTTCTTTATCTGCACAACAATGAATCTACACAATCTTTAAAATAGCAGGTTGCTAAACCAAACTAAACAGCCTAAGCTAAACTGGCATCCCTGCCCTTTGACCCTCCTTCTCGATAAGGAAAAAACTCATAAAAAATTCTAACATTAACAGACTTATTTAATTAGCTGTGTGCCCAATTCTGATTCATCAGTGTCATTTCAGGATGATAAATTATGTTTCATTCATTTCTTGTGCTTCTGCAGTCCAGCCTTCCAATGACTCAGACTTGTAAAACATGCAGGATACAATCAGCGGCCACATCTGGACAACTGAAGACAGGTAATCAATAAATCCATTTCATCCCTCCCCTTCATCTATGTCTCATTTATCTCCTTTTATATTAACACAGAAGGCAGGTTTGGAAAATGCATATTCAAACCTGCCTAAGCTCAAAATTCAGCAACATTTGAAAGAAAGTTTCGGAATTGCACTGAAAATGTCCATGAATCTGAAAGCAGACAAACTAGAATACCGACTGCCCGCAGACGAAATAGTTCTGATTATTTTTTATCACAAATGGCCGTCTAAATGCTTTTAAATAAACATTTGGGCAGAGGCCAGTAATTACAATCACAGTAACCTTCAAGCAGATGCAAAATCCAAAAACAGTCATCCAGTAGGCCGATTTCTGCACATTTTTTTCCCTGATTTACCAACACAAGGTCATTTGCCCTGTGCTGAGAAACTGATTCTATGCAAACAAAATTTTCAGCAGAAACTGCGTTCAGAGAACTCGCTGACGTGCAGCAGTAAATCAGACCCTAACGACTATGACTAATCAAGACAAGCAATTTGTGACCTTTCCCTCCATCTTTGTGAAATACCAGCACACTTCAGACTTCCTCACCTCCACTGAGTACATTCTCCTGCTTTTTTTGAAGCGGGAAAGCCATGCTGGACATCACAACCCACGTTTATCCCATCAACTTTGATCTTTTGGATAAAAACCTCAGAAACGTCCCCAAAAAAGATGGTAATAGTTCTGAGAAATATTCCTGCTAAATTAGGACAATGGGAAGCATTGAAAAAAAAATGTTTTTTACAATAGATTATACATTAACCAAAATCCTCACACCTCCAACTGGAAAAAACCTCCTTGTTCATTTGAAGGAGTTCAAGCACAACAAATGCTTCATCTGCTCCATTCACAGTAATAAAAAGCACCTTTAGAGAGAAAATGACATCTGTTTGTTTTCTGAGAAATACAGCTGAACTGAGCTGCTTTACTCTGCGGAAGTTGTTAAACTGTTTGATCAGCATCACCCTTAAACAGAAAATTGACTGTGTGTCATCTGCCACCTGTTCCTTTTTGCTATTTTTCACATAAAATCAAGGAAAGGTTACAGTTTTTTCTGTCCTAAGTCATACTGACGAGGATCTCGAAGAAATGATGGACTAAAATGACAAATCCCAACAAATATCACAAATGTTTGTCTATGAGTTCTTTTATTTAAGTCAGGTTGCATTATAAAACAGCAGATTCGTATGTCTCTACTATTAGTTTTACTGAAACAGTTAAAGCAGATGTGAACATTTTTAAGACTATTACATTATTAAGGAGCAAAGGCCAAAGGTCACACAATTCTTTCCCTCCTTTACCGTCACCTTCTCATCCAAGCTCCTCTTACCTGGTTTGCGTGTAAAGTTGCGAGTACGATTCCCTCCCTGGGTGTCGGTGTGGTTTCTCGCGTTTCGTGGACACAGCTGCTCTTATAGAGATCCACCCCTTCACTTCAACCTCCTCCTGTGATGCAGCTCCTCTCTCTCCAGCTCCCTTTTAAAAAGTCCCTCTTCCTCCAGAGAGAGACTGAAGTAAAGCAGAGGGAGAGTCTCGAGGTTAAAGACAGGGAAGAAAGGAGGGATGGGGTGGTCATGGTAGAAGAACCACACAGGAGAGAAAGGCTGGATAACCGGTATAAGAAAACTTAGAGACAGACTGGTGAAAAAGATGGAAATAAAATAAAACAACAGTGGCACGTCTCAGAAATGTTATTCAATATTGTCAAAATTTGAAGTAAAACATCTTGCAGTTAAGCTTTTTCATTTAAACAACAAACACACTGGTGAATATTTTAATTTGTTTTAGTTTTTTGTAAATAAAGTAATGATTTGATGATTTTTTTCTTAACAAAATGAATTATTTGAAGTATGTAAAGTGATAAGGTCCAAATAGTCACCATAACAATGTGACTAAAAAGTTGTGCAAGAAACAACTTAAAGTCGCCACTTCTGACTTCTTGGTCTCGCCAAATCTGCCAGAATAGAACCTCTCTCACACTGCAGCCAACAAAAATTACTGAATAATTTTACTATAAGTGCATTAATGAATTTATAAATAAAACATACAAGGAGAGTCTTCTGGAAATAGGAGAAAAAGAGTTTAAAAAAGCACACTCCAAAGAAAAAAGCATGTAAAATCTTTCTGATGATGATTGAGGACAAATGTATGAAGGAAGTTAAACTCAAAATTGCATTCCTGAGTGTTAATTTATTCATATCATTGCAAATCAGGAGCTGTTGTTTGAAAAGGATTTTATCTTATTTTTCGCTAGATTTGTATGGCTCCAATATTGCTCACCATTTATGTTGCACCAGTAATGTTAGCATGGAGATGTGAGCGGCTGTAATGTAGCGGAAAAGTATGTAAACATAGAGCTTTTAGCATCGGGGAGGGGAAGGGGGGCGGGGTTGCTGCGGACCAACATTGCCATCCAACAACTCAAAGGTGGATTTTTATAAAACTCATACCGCTCTGAAAAAACTTTGTCCTAGAAATCAATTTTTCTTTTAATTTTGGATAAAAAAAAAATAATTATAATTAAAAGACCAATGAACACGCTTTTAAAATGCTCAAAAGATGATTAGAGTGAGACTTTAAAATAAAACAGCTGATTTAAACATGAAAACTACCACACACACAAATTTCTTATTTTGCTTTTAAAAAGGTTTTTGGTTGGATTTGAAGAACAAAGATTGAGACATTATCTTATCTGATGAGACAATGGAAAAGAAAAAACATGGCGGTGCACCACTGGGACCATCCCCACCTCCTCTCCTTTGGTTTTATTTTCAGTGTAGCGGTTTTCAAGCTAGATGTTAAAACAAATAGTATGAACTGTCACTGCAGATTTTCCCAATAAAATATTTTTAAGTGTAAATGGAATGATTAAAGACCCACTCCGATCATCTTTTGATCTATTTTAAAACCATTCCGAGTAGTTTTTGAAATTAGGATTTTATTGTTTGTAGCCAAAATAATTTTTAGTTCATAGTTTCTGCAGAGCGGCAGGAGTTCATCAGAAATTCACCTCTGAGTTGCGGAGAGACTACTGATGCTGAGCAACACATCCCCTTCTTCCCTTCCTCGTTGCAGGACTCGGCGCAGAGAACTTTCCACCCAGCTAACTTTCTGCATTATAAAAATGTGGAAAATGCTCTTTTTAAAGCTGCATTTCTTTCATCTTCTCCTGATCCAAAACAATTTGAATAAAAAATTATTTGAAATGTAATTTTAATTTATTTTTTATGTGTATTCATGTCCTCCATCATCAGAAAAATGTTATAAGAACTTGCCAAAAACTCTAAAAACACAATTTGAGTCATTAACAAAGTTAGAAACAGAAACTACTCGTCAGTGTTACACAGGTAGCCTGCATCAGTGTCCCATTTTGTACAGCATAGTTTGCAGATGTGAGCAATGTTGCCGAACCCTCAGTATAAAAATTGTGAGTCGACAACTGTGATAGTGACAGGAAAGCAATTTCTTAACATAGATATTAGGACCGTGAACAGGTTACAAGACAGAATTTTGTGAGTTTAAAAATCCAAATGCAAACAGAGTACTCTCTTTTTCATTTGCAGTTCACTTAGAAACAACAAAACATTTTAAATGAGAAGAACTTTCACATTTTGTTCTGTGCATACATCAGTGTGTGTTTCCTGTAAATCTGAGTCATCCCTAAGCCCTACCTGACTGAAAATGCGTGAACGGTCTCCAGTCTTCAATTATTGTCTCATAGTATTTACATTTCGACCTCAAGCATGAGAAAATAGCGAGAAAAGTTTTTAAATTAAAAGGAGTTTCAGTAAGTGCCTTATTAACACCTGTCATGTTTACTGTGTGGGGATGCTTGGAGGAGCGGGTGGGCTGTCACTCATCCACCTTCTGGTAGGATTTAGATGTCCTACAGCTTCTCCTCAGGCAGTGGCAGGACTACATTACTGTCACTCTGCTCACATGCAAGAAAATCTACACTGGAAACAAAAGAATCACGACATGCCTTTGTTCCCAACTTTCTCATTATGCATCTGTCCGGCCTTCATTATCAGGAGGATGCTGGCAGTTTCTCTCTGATGAAGGTTGCTTTACGATGGCCATGAATCCGTTGATGCAGGGTGTGATCCTATGATCCTTTTTGAAATCTGTAGAGACAGAATTTTTTGATGCAGTGATTTTTAAGGTTTTTTCAGTTTTCTGCTCACTTTGTGATTCAGTCCATACCAGGTTCTTCTGCTTTACAATGAAGTATCGTGAAGATGTGAGTCATCTTGAGAGATGCAAATGCAAATCCCTCTTTTTACTGCACCTTTATTGACAGTTGTGTTGTACTGTACTTTTTCTCTGTTTAACTTTCTGTGATTGCAGTTTCAGGCCCCAGAATCTGTTTGGAGGAGCTTCTCTTCCCTCTCTATGACAAAAGGCAAATTTGGCTCTTTAAAAAAGCCTTGATCACATGCACCCACACAAGGGGTTGATCCGTACGAATGCTGCAGGTTTTTGGGTTGTCTGGGCCCGTGGAGGCGCATAGAGAGGAGGGATTGCATGTTCAGGGGAGCAGCACTGATGTGTCTTCCACTGAGGCTCATACAACCGGATGTTAAGAACATTGAACTTACTTTTGTTATGCATGAAGTAAATGTATTGTGAGTTATTTGTATGAATATTGCACACATTTATGACGTGAAAAGAACTTAAGAAATCCCTGCCCAGTGCGGAGGGTTTTGGCAGTCAATACCTACGACACCCTTGCTTGTCGTTTGCTATAACCTGTTGCCTGCAGCATGCTCCGTAAAAAAAAATGTTTCAAAAACATTTTTGCTCTACAAGCTCACCGAGCAGTCTATGATCTTGTTTTTTTTGCACGGGTCACCTGAGTGCTCCATATGGTTTGTCCATTTTTCACCAACAGACAGCCCCCCTCCACCTGTATGGACAATGGTGACTACGACTTAAATTAAGAATATTTTTTTATTCTGGCTTTGTGTGACCTGAAATTGATAGTCTATATTTAATTTTGTTACTGTAGGTGGTGCCTAAGATAAAATAAATTCATCAAAGTGTCAAATTCTAGTTTTGCATTGATTTAAACACAACATGTGCTCTTTCTATTCATACCCTGATATAACCCTTCAGTCGCAGTTTGAGGTTTGACCATGAACTCAGTTTAATTATTCTTAAAAGAATAATTCTGCAATCCTGTTGTTCAGTCTGGTTAACACAAAATTGGAATTACTGAAACGGAACAGCCTTTGCAAAATGACTATCTCACTGGCCTCAGCAAAATGAAAATGTACCTTCTTAACCCAAATGAATCTTTACCAAACGTAGCTCAAATAAAGCAGCTTTTTAAAGAGTGTTTAGATTTCTATAAAAGAAAATTTTCGTGAGACTGGGAAAATGTTCTGTCACAGCTGTAGTCAGATCCCAGAAGAGGAGAAAAATGTCATCAATTCGTTTTAAAATAAATAATTGCCGAAGTAGGAGAGGAAGTAAACATCTTAATAGGTGTGAACTTACAGTATGCAGGTCAATTATTCTTTTATGCAAATTGTGCATTATGAGAACTAATTGTGAGATGTTATCAAAACTTGAAAACTTAGTTCAACAATGTGGGAAAGACAGATGACCAATCAGGCATGAGAGAAACGTCTCTGGCAGAGCTTTACCATTTGAGCAGCTTTAGTGTTTTAGTTTTTAATATGAAATATTGGTTTTTTGAGATGTCAAGCAGATGTCAACAAAATGTTGTGTACAGTTGATGCTGAAGTATTGTAGAGGCTATAATTTGCTGTTGCAAACCAAACCTAAATTAATAAATGTAGGCAGAGCTAGTGAGATTCTGTTTTGAGTACACACAGTTAACCCTTAAGCGGGACATCAACCATAGAAAAAGATTTACTTTCAGCTCCAACTAACTGAAGTCAATTCAGTCACCATATTTTCATGAAATGGTTGGAGGCACGGGACAGCAGTGAGCATTGAAGGGTCCAAGTTGGTCTAAATCATCACTTCTATGGCAACCATGACTGAATGGCTGAGTTACAGCTGTTCGTTTCTCTACAGACGTCTATAGGATTTTGGCATCTTGGAGTCAGTAGTTACTTAGTCAATGCTCATAATTAATTATTATGGGTAAGCAAAGTTACCCTGACAGTTACACCCACTGCAAAATGCAAATCTAAGTTGTTCCAGGCAGTAGCTGGTTTAAATATTGAGCTGAACATCACAATTTTCCACCCAGTGTTGTATCTTCTTGGATTAAACAACTCTAAAAAGCCTAGTGATTTCAAATGTTCAGTATTCATTTTTTAAATTGATGAAATGTCCTTGTCTTGGTAACTCAATTAATGAAGTGTGGTTGGTAAATCTATTCTCTTCTCAAAACACACAACCTAGAAAGCAAAGAAAAAACTGAAACCTGACTCTTTTTTAAATTTGATTTTTTTTGTCTGACCTATTTTTATTGTGGATTAGAATACAATTCAAAGTGACATGGTTTGACTTTGCACCAATATGCTGAACAGACCCAAAATAACTGATGTCCTATTTTCCCCCTTCTTTGTTAAGCCACTAAGACAAGTGATGTGGCATGTTTTTGGTAAATAATACAGGCCATTGGCAAAGGAATGTCTCTACTGTGCCACTTCAATTAAAGAATAACTCATCAAGTCTGCAAAAACTCGGTTTAGGATTCCAGTCACCAGGCTGCTTTACGCAAGAAGAAAGAACACTGAGTGAAAAACTGGGATTTTCAGCCTTTTCAATGAACAAACTGGAGACTGGAACAACTCCGTTTGTGGGCTGTAAGGTGTGGTGACTGGGCTGTTAGGGCTGGTGGTTTTGACTGACCCAAAGGACCCAAGACCAAGAAAAATATGGCCAATCTCATATAGTTAATAAAGCATGTCTTAAAAAAATAGAGCATGGCAAAATATGGAAACAAAAAATTGTAACAAAACATTCATTCGATGTGACGACAACAGGATCAAAAGCTGACAAAAAGCACTAAAATTTACAGAACAGAGTGGCTAAGTCGCATAAAAATTAACTTTAATCAGGAAATTGCAAAAGCAGAGAGATGCAGATCTGAATATATCTTGAAAAAACGTATTCAAATATTAATGAAAGCAACCCAAAACACTAATCAAAATAACTTTACAAAAATGTCTACACAGAAAGTGAAATACAAAACTCCATCATCTGCATAACTGCTTTTCATGATTAAAATCATCAGATCTAAAACAGATAGGAAATGGTAAAACTTTAGGAAATTAATGAGGATTTTACCTCATTTTTATATAGATGAATGCAAACCAGTGTTCAATGACAAATAATAAGAATTTAAAAATGGAAATGGAAAGACCACTGGGAGTGTTTTTAAAATAAATCAAAAGATTACTGGCATTTGTTCAGGTGATTGCAATACAATTTTCTGTATTATTATTTTAACATCATATTTAAAAGAAAGCCATCATGAAGGTGGTGGCAGCACCATAAATAATCCAATGGTTTTCCATTATCAAAATGTAACAGGTTTCCTGCCTTCTCAAAAACAATTTCTGTCAGTTAAATTATATTTATTCAAACATCGAGTCATGACAAACTTCAAACTAAATAAGAGATTCAGGTAAAAGCAACTTGAAATGTTCCTATTCTTCATTTAGAAGAAAAAAACAAGTGATTGAAGCATGGACAACCACATAAATAATAATTACCTAAAGTTTACATGAGACTGCGTGTACCGTCCAGTCTGCTCTTCATAATAGCTTGTTCATGTATAATTGCTCTTTGATGTACACCTAAATTAGGCGAATGATCAAACTTCTATAGTTTGTCTTGCAGAGATGACAAACAGGTCTATAATTAACACTGACGGGCAGCTGCAGTGGCTTGTTTGTTCGAAAAATGCCAGAAAGGATGAAATGATTTGAAATGATTCAACTCAGCCAAGCTTAGCTCAAATCAAATCATATGGACTCAGCTCATACACAAATCATATTAACAGAGGGCAGATAGTAGCCTCTGTAATAATGAGAGTGGATACAGAGTCATCAGATGCATATCTCCTTCAGTTCAAAGTTTCCTTCTCCTCCATCTTCAGAAACCAAACTAAACAGGGGACATAAACAGCAGCATTAAATGAGCGGCCACAGTCTTGCCGGTCTACAATACTGACTTATTTGCCTCGCTTCATCATCAAGAGCCCAGCCATGATTATGCACTCTGATGTTTTGGCAATCTGAAAGGAGACACAAAATGCAAAATGAGCAATTAGGCTGCATTGTGGAGCCGACTGCATCTAGTTGATCACTAATTAAACCACAGAACGTCCTCCGGAAAAGCTCATCCTACAAAAGGTAGGATCTAGGTTTTTGTAAAAATGGTCTGAAAAATCAAAAGAAAATTTGATGGAATTAGGTGTGTTCACAAAGAAAATAGACCCACGGACAAACAATGGGACTCTTTTTGTGTCTCATCTAAGTGTTTGATGCACAAGGCAGATTTCCCTCCATCAGGTGAATCAGCACCATTTATTACACACTCATTAGGACTTTTCCTGTGGGAAATGACAGATAGGTATAAATTGTAAATTAGATGGAACATCAAAGGATGCTATTTTTTATGTTTTCAAAATAGAAAGAAGGCAGGAGGAAAAATAAATAAGAGTTCTGCTATTGGTGGCAATTGGACTCACAAAATTCTGAATAATCTCTAACTTGACTCCACAGCTACCTGACATTTTACATTTTGACATACTGGCCCTTCACTATCGAAACATCAGTTCAGTTTATGACAGCCTGCTGGCTGGTAAACTGATTAGTTTTGTGTTTTCTGGGTCACCACTGACTTCATTTTAAAGTTATTATGCCAACACCCAAAAAAACGTCAAAACAGAACCTCCAAGTTCCCCATCATACTGCTAAATGTCTAGCCTGGAAATACTTAATGGTTGTATTTTTAAATGATCATCCAGACAACTTAAAAATCTGGGTATTCTTGTATTTTTAACTTAAAAAATGAGGTGAATTGTGCGATTTCACAACACAATGTGTTCAGAGCTGAAGATCATGGAATATTTAGCAGGATAACACTTTTGTAGAGGCAACTTTTCCATTGAAGACTCGATTCAGTTTGTTTATGAAGCGCTTCTGTCGTACAAACAGGCCGGAGTTAATTATGTAGTTTTGGAATTTTCGTTCTAGAAAACAATAGAAGAAAATTTGGGGCTTTGTTTGTGTTTGTCGGTGGGTCTTGTTGGCAGGGTGTGGTGGGTGGGTTGGTTCCCCTGTGGGCGTTGGCTTCTCGCCTGCTGGGGATTTGTGGGGGTTGGCGTCAGCTTGCTGGGCGCAGCCTCAGGCTGCTCAGCACAGTGACAGCTTTGAGCCATGTCCATCCTCAAAGGCTGCTTAGTGAAGGTTTTTCTTGCAGAGTTTAGCCTCAGCGCTGTGATTGTTGTGCTGATTGCAGCTTGAGACGCTGCTCAGCGAGGTGTTTGGCCCTAACGTGAGCCAGGCTGTTTTATTGAGTGACTTTGGTCGTCCTAATCTGCATGTACAGATCCCACTATTTTGTGCGTTGTTTCCTGTATTTTTTCTGCACCACTATTTTGGACTGCCGATTGCCGCTACTACTGCCGTTGTTTTGAGTGGCTGACCCGCTCTCTTGGAGCCGCTGCAGTGCAGCTGATCTACAAGTGGATGCATCTGAGTGGAGCAGAGCATGGAGTTTCTAGCTTAATGTTGTTGGTTCAACGTCACATCTACTTTTTCCAATGACGTTTTTTCTTCTCCTTCACACAGATTTGAAAAAGGAAATCCTCCGAAATATAATTTTTAAGCTTAAAACACGAGTGGATCTTTAATATTCAGAAAGTTAACCTTTTTGAAAATGGACATAACATTTTCTCAAACAGCCACACCACCACAGGTGGAATACACACAAAAGATGTCCCCCTAGATACTTAAAAATGTGTCTGAACTAGCAACAATCATTTTAGACATCAAAAGACCCACACAACTTACCAGAACATCCTATTTGACCTGCTTATATCCACCGATATGGGAACGATACTGGTGCTGTTTCAAAACCATCATTCACAGTTGGCATGTTGCACTTTGTTGATTCTTTTCTCTTAAAACTATTCTGGAAAATTGATGAACCCAGAACAGTATCTGAAACATATTACTTCATTTGAGGCTTGAAACACCCTAAGAAAAAATTTGGGAAAGTCAACATTCTGGATCCATTTACCATCCATGGATTGAGGAAACTGTCCACGCAGTTATTTTCTGATGGCAATATGAAAGCACATCATAGTGACAAAAATCTAAGTAAAGATCCCCTTCTGTTTTTTTAACCTATCAGAGGTCACATCAAGGAACTTTGAACACATCTATAAGGAGAAATGCATCAAGCTGCCATGTGATTGACTGATTAGATAACAAGCCTCTGATCAGGTGAACCCAATGAAAGAGCAGCTGAGCGTTTCCTTAAGAGGAAAATTCACTGCTTTATTTTTCATCCAATTCCTTTTCATTTTACAGATTCATGTGTTTTAAATGACTTTTAAATGCTGGTGTATGTGACGCACTTTGATGTGAACATTTTTTTGTTCTTCTCTTTCTTGATTTTTTTCATTTCCCCGTCCTTTCGTCAAGTCAAAAGGTGAGGACAGCAGGAGGTTGCAGATTTGTCAAAATGAGATAACGGCTCTTATCTTCTCCCTGCCAGACACTGAAAGACCAGATTCAATCGAGAGCTGGTTAAAACAATTCATTGACTTTTACACCCAAACCCAATAAGAAAGGGGTTGGAGAAAAGAGAAGAGAGGATGAGCCACATCTTCCAAAGGAAAACAATGCTTCAAAATGCTTTTTCTTTTCTTTTTTGTTTTGTTTTCAGATTTTTTCAGCAGCATTTTATAAATTATTTTATCTTTTTTTTTTTACTAACACTTTGTGTCTTCCTTTTTTGAGCAACAACATTAACATTTAACTGGCACATATGTCTGACATATGTCTATATGTCATATGACATATGAGTTATTTTCTTTTATTCAATTATGTTTTGGAGGGATTTATTAAACTGAGCAATCCCAAAAGAAAATGTTCTAAAATGATATAGCGGAAGAAAATAGAAAAAAGGCATTTAGATATGGTCTCTAAACCTTTGCAGCTAAACAACAAAGCAAAAACAAAAAGCAAAAAAAAGTTTTAAAATCTGTACAGGCAAAAACTTAATACGTTGGAATTATAAAATGAAATTATTTATACAACTTTTTTTGGTCAATAGATTTTCAGATATGTTTCATTTAAATATAGAACAGCATCTGCTTGGGTGAAACCTATTTTTTAAAATGTGTGTGTGTTGGACAGCCTTAAACCGCCAAAAAGTTTTAAATAATGTCCATCTTTATAATCCATAAGATTATAAATATCTTTTTTAATTATATTGGGCCACAAATATTTTCCAAGAATAGATGTTGCAAGACCTTGTCTGTTTCATTTAAGCTATTTCTTTAGATGAGATAAACGCGCCTGTCAGTAAAAATAAAAGACTTCAAAGGTCAAATACTTGTTTATTTCTGCATCTAAAGTGCCAAAATGATCAAAAACGTACTTTTTTTTTCTTTTTTAAAGAATCCAATGTGACAACTTCACCAAATCAGGAAAACAAATCAAAAGTGAAAGCTAATTTTAAAGTAATTTAGTTAAAAACCAACTTCAAATTCTGAGCAAAACTAAAGAACGTTTAAACAATTCTGTGGCAAACACAAGGCAATTCATTAATCATTATGTACATTTAAGAATAAAAAAAAGATTTGCATATTTTATTTCTTAGTTATAATGTTCTAAATATTCTTCAGTAAAAGCTGAACAATCTAACAAAAGAGAAAGAAACGTAGCCTATATCTTGTTGCACCACAAATATACACATGGATGTACAGTAGCATTCTCATGAATGTGTCATGATGCATCTTTCTAAACGATTGTCTGAGCTGTAGCACCTCAGGGTGCTCTGTGTGTTTTTCCTCTCGCTTCTTGTGCTTGTGGAAAGCAGCGTAAACCAAATGTCACAGACATGATTCATGCTGTGAGGCGTCAGACCTTGTCATTATCCTTCTGTCCAGCAGGCCAAAAAGGTCACTGTGACGGCCCCTTGCTCTCTATTCTGACTTCTGCCATTCATTCACTTGTAAGAGGGTTTTCTGATAAAGCCTAAAACATCGGCCAGTGCTCTCATTATCGACCAAAAGGCTTTAGTCACTGCAGAGAAAAAAGCTTTTCTGTACATAGTTTATAACAGATTGGTAAGTCTAAGTTCTAAAGAATACGTGTTTTCTCTACTGGTCAGTCTTTTAAAGTCTTAAAGTCTACAGACATAAAGTTACTAGAAAATATTTTAAAAATCTGCAAAATTGGCAGTTATGTGGATTTATCCAGATTAAGACAGTCCACAGCAAACCTTTTACTTTTGACTGCCGTGACTGTCAGTGATGGCTGTGTTTAAAATCACCATCTGCTCACCATTTACAATTTGTTGGTGACATTTAATTTTTACATAATTTCCTTTCATTTTTCATTGTTGATTTTTTTTCTTTACAAATCTATCCATCTATTTTGTGAACCCGTTTGGTCCCTTTTAGGGTTCACAGGGCTGCTGGAGCCTAACCCAGCCATTTGTCAACAAAGGCAGGATACACCCTGGACAGGTCATCAGGCCTTCTTTACAAATATTTTGTCATTTTTATCTTCTTCCAAAGCCCTTTTCGAACCTGGAACATTCTTATTATTTCTGTCATTCAACTGTTTGTGTGATAAATTGCATTGTTTCTTTTTTTATTTTTATGTCTTTTTATTTTCCAGTTCTAAAAAAAAAAACAATGCCACAAACCAATATTTTTCCATTTTCTGGCCATGATTTATCCTTTTATCAGTTTACTTGACAACAATGTCAGTGTCAACATTACAATTTTCTAGAATAAAGGTAAATCACAAAACACTGAATATTTTTTATTATTAAATTATTTATCACAGACTACTTATCCTTCAAAATTACAGAGGAAATTTGTTTTGAATTTGTTTTTACACAGTCACATGAAGAAACAGTTGTAAAACGACCAGGAAGACATTTGTGTACAAAAGAAATCACTTGTAACAGTATCTTTTTACTAAACACTAAGTAGTAAACCTTGACGGAAGCACTTATTTTTGTTTCTATAGAAAGAAATAGTCAAACACACAACTTACGAGCTTGACTGATCAGTTAATGAGACTGAAAGTGCATCAGATGGCAGGAAGGATTGCACTTTATCTCATTGCATTAACTAATGTTTATTGTGACACCAGTGGCAAACACAGCTGCTTTTTGCTGCACTCCTCACTGCAGCCAGCTTCAGTCAGCAGAGGACATCAGACGGAGCCAATTAGGTTCAAGCCCTCCTCCACCAGTTTGTCTGATTTATCAGCCTTTAAAAGCTAAACCGTGATGGCCGCATCAGCTTGAAGTCATGAGAAAATGATGATAAAAATATATTACCTCATCACTGTATGGTGATGGCTCATTGCAGCTCAGGAGAATATTGATGACAGAGAGCCGGAACGGGGGTAAGTTTAATGCAAAGCCCACGATTCTTGGATAGAAGTCATGTGCTGGTCACTGCTCAAAGCAGAGGTAATCTCTGCCATGGCTAATCAATGGAGCAGAGAAAAACTGCCTCAAACAGTAGAAGAGAGTGTTTGTGTGAGTGTTCGGGAGGCTTTTGCACAGGTAAGACAGGGTTCCCTGGACATGCCACATAGTCTTATCTCTGTTAAAACCACTTTTTAAGACTTTTGCTGTGTTGCTTTGTTTTAGTGAAAGGTTAGTAGGGATTGGTTTTTACTCCTTTTCGTTCCTTTAGTTTAACCAGGATCCCTGCCTCCCCTACTCCCTTTTTTTGTTATTCTTTTCAAATAAAAAGTCTTCAAAGCAGTATATTGTGTGGCCTTTTGTCGCTGCCCCTTAGTATGGTCTTACTATGGCCTTTATTGCCACAAAAACATAAATACAGAGAATTTCTGTAAAACTGTGAGGTGGTTTTTGCTCTATGTTGGTCTATGGCCCAACCATCTTTTTTAGGTTAAGGGTTACAGAGCAACCATCTTCTGGATGTAACAGGCAACCATCATGGTCCAGCCTGTTTGTCAAGAAAAGAGGCTCAGCACTGTCAGGAATGTGTTTGAATGCAGCCAATTAGAAGACAGTTTTCAATGTTTTCGCCGCCTGATGAAGATGTGTTTTTAATTTTAGGGTTCTAATTTTCAAATGCTATTGTCATTTATAATTCAAAGTAATATGCAATTCTCAATTGACAATTAATTTTGCAATTTGATCATGCAATTTGAAAATGCATTTTTTAATTGACAGCTCAATATGCAATTCAGACTTATAATATGAAGAATGTGAAAATGTATTTTAAATTTCAATATAAAAATTTACAATTCAATATGTCCATTTTAATGCAACAAATTCTGTTTATTTTGTTTTTATTTTAAAATGTCATAATGAATTGTAGTTTTTGATATTGAAATTTAAACTGCAAAATTAATTTTCAAAATGAATTATGACATCAAAAATCAATTAGAATTTAAAATACAATTGATTTTATTTTTTTGTTTTTATGTAATTTTTTTAATTGTCATATTTAATTATGAATTTTAATACTGAATTCAAAATTGCAAATTTATTTTGATATTAAAAGCCTGAATTTCATATTGAATTATCAATTAAAAGTTGCATATTTTTTAAATTATACATTTTAAAAAATCAATAAAATGCAATTATCAGACTTTTTCGGTTTTCAATGACCTACAAAAATTTGAATGTACCCTATTTTGAAAAACACTAATTCGCAAAACGGATTTATTTCTCTCTCCACAAAGACAGACTTGTAGTTATGACAGCCCCTTTCTCAGCAAAATATCAGTGTGACTGATTGTTCGCACAATTAGAAGGTTTTGCTCAGCACACTCTAATCTCCTACAAGGACTTCAATGAAAAAAGCCTATTCAATCCTTTTTTTAGTGCATTTTACAAGCACACACACTTATAAAATAATGAACAGACAGGAAAAGGACAAAAATTAACCAGAACCAAAAAAAAAAAACAAGGATACAGCCAGAAGGGCGAAAAATTCTGTTTGGACAATCAATCTTTCTCGTTGTTTGAGAAAATAAATGTTTTTCAGTGACAAAAAAAAGAACTCAGAAATTAAAATCAGACAGCTTTCAATCTGCTGAAAAATATGTATTCTAATTTTTTAACAGCAAGTTTAGTTTTTAAAAACTGATCATTTTTTGAAAAATGTGTTTAAAAATATTGTACTCCTAATGTCTCGCTCCATCATGTGAGCTTTAGAAACTCACTATAATGAAAATCGTGTTTTTGGTTTCTTTAACATTTTGTAGCATTTTTTTCACAATGGAGGACACGTACAAAAAAAGTGTAAGGCTTCACAACATGCACATCCATCTTTTAAAACAGTTGTTTGTTTTCATGAGCAGACATGCGCAGACACGCTGCTGAGGCAGGCTTTAAGTTGACGTCATGATTTGGGTGTCACCCACAAGGAGCGAAAGGCAGTGCCTCAGAGATCGAGTCGTTTTACCTCCGGGTGTTCAAAGAGTCCATAAAATAACTCACATTTAATCAATTATTTGTTCTTTAGTGTACCAAAGGTAAGATATGATCATATTCATGGATATTGTTTACTATAAAAGGCTCAAGATAAACATGGTATAGGTCCTTTAATGTGATGGATCCTCTCCTCAGAGCTAACTTTAATTCAAAAGCCTCCCATGGTGCAACCAACACCTGATGTGAAAACTGTCCTTGATTCTTTTACCACCATGGAGACCATGTCTCTCTTTAACCTGGGGTTAGTTTTTCCACTGGGACCAGATCCTGGTGGATTGTCTCTTGTTCCACAAGTCTAAAACTTAACACAGCAAGCACAGCAGTGATAACATAAAAAAAACTCCAGGTTGAGTTTGTAGACTTGATCTAACTTGGCAATCACTTTTTTAATCTGTTCTTAAGTTTTCTACTAGAGTCTTTCATTTGATGTAAACAACATCACTTTGTTTCATTCAAGTGTAAAATCGACAGCAAATTCTGTCCACTAAATGCTATTTTTTGTATCAGGAATGTGGAGTACATTGTAATCAATAAAAGGAAATAAATGCAGATTTATAAAACCTGTGTCTGAACGTTTTTTTTTTTTCTGGGTTCACCAAAGCCCTTCCACGAATCAGCCCCCATCCCCAGAACAGACGCTGCCAAATCGTTTTAGTTTTTCAGTTGTCGTCTGCTAAAATAGATAAAAATGGAGATTAGAACTTGTCTTTTGAAAAAAGAACAACAAAAAAAAAAGTGAGCACGGAGCACACAAGCTGTGATAAAACTACAAAAACTACTTCAGCATCAGCAAGGCAAGTGCATCCAGGCGCTGCAGCAATGAGCATATCAGCTCCACCTTCCCGCTCTGCTGGTTGAGAGTGTCCAACACTGCACTGCAGCAGCACTAGGATTCACTCGTCAGGTCCAGATGTTCTTGGAGTTAATAAACCCAAGCTATTGTGCCCAAAAAACAATCCAGTGCAATATATCTCTGGAGAGAAACACAGTTTCTCAAGTTTAAGGTAACAAAACAGACCCTGGCTAGAATATTCAGTAAAAAGTTATGCTGCATACTATTTCACACAGTTCATCACAATTTTATTTGGAATTTTTTATGTTTGTATTTACATTTCAGGTCCAAGTTTATATTGTGAGAGTTTAAATAAATGCGTTCAAAAATATGATGACTTAAAATATGACAAAAACTTCAATGCTTTTTCGGATAGTTATTATTGTAAATACAATGCTAAATACCAGATACAATGATCATGTCGCAGCCATCTCATTCCAAACTGAACTTTTTTGCATAATGATCAGATTTCCTGAGTCCGTTCTTTGAAAGTCTGTATTAATCAAGGTGGAATCAAATGCAATTAGTACTTGAGGTAATTAATCCACGCTTTAGACTGACAAGGTAAAGATCAACAGGACTTGTTTTTAAAAAGAGAAAAATAGTTTTAGAAGCAGAGGCAGCAGGAGGGAATCCACATCAGAAGGTGCACAGTGGATGAAAGTTTGCGACGAAACAGAAAGGGGCACTAATAGAGGTCGAAACTGTTAGCCAGGCGATCTGTATGTGGGCTGCAGGCCAAAGCATCAGGGACTGAGAGTTGCCCGATGCAGGGATTTGTTGGGTTTTTTTTTTTACCTCCAGTACCTCAGTAAAGGCCAAAAGGAGGAAATTAACTCAAGGACAGGTGGGTCAGCAAAACTGCAAAAAATGTTTAATACGTGGTTTTTAAAATAGTAAACTTTACAAATCCCCACTTACACACCCACAAAATCTGTGCACTCATTCGGCTGTTTTCATTCCTCTGGGCTTTATCTAAAAGAGAAAGTGATTGGTATTCAGCAGAGCGAAGAACAGAAACACTTCATTATCTACCACTGTTCCCTGGATGCCTCACTTCTGCTGCCTTGTCTCTGTCTCACACTGACACAAGCACATGCACCCACTGACTTACAAGCACAGATGTGTGTGCACACATATCCACTGCTGCTGAATTCAGTGAGTGGCGCAAAGCGCTTAATCTACAGATAAATGTTATTTACAGTGTGAAAACAGAATTAACTTCAGAAGAGGATTCGTGGAATGAAACAATGTCAGTGGTTGAAGTGTTTAACCTCAAACTGTCACATTTTGAGGAACTCTGCAATAGGGAAGCTTACAGAAATGAGCAATGCTGCTGGAGTTGATATGTTGCTGTTGGTGAAATGCAAAGCTTCTAAAAATAAAGGAAATAAAAGATTTCAAGGCTGTATGGCTGTAAAAAGAAAGTAGGCTAAACGTTTATTGTCAGCTGTGATAAATGGGGGCGTTATTAACTTTTTTTGGACTTAAAATAAACTTGCCAACAGAACAAAACCATTTACAGTTCTGATCCACTTGATGAAATGGTGCATTTTTATCTCATAGGTCACTCATTTTTTAAGACAACTTCAGCAGAGTAAAATTGAGTTTCTTTGGACGTTTTTAGCTACACCATCACCATTGCTAACTCAGTCTCCAAAAACAGACTCCACTTCCTCATCTTGTCTACCAGCAAGAAACGTTCCAAATTTAACTCTTTAAATGTAAAAAAAGTGAAAAAACTCAAAAGTAAGTCCGTTTGGACGTTCACTTTAACATGTTCTCAACAAATGAAACATGGAATCTACTTTTCCTTTATTTGAACAGTGTTTAAAGCACCCAAAACCCCTTCTTCAGCTCACATTCTGAGTTTGAAGAATGATACGTGTTCTGTTTATTTGAAGTTACCAAAGTTAGTAAACAAAAGCTTAAAGCTAATTATTTATAAATGTGTTGAATTGAATTTTTTATTCTGATATACAGTGCTTTGATTATGAAAATGGATGTTATTTTCTTTTTCATCTTTCTGTGAGTACAGGTCAACATCTGTAAAGCATGTATTTATATTGCTAAGTGATAAAGAAATGAGTACAATCTAAGACACTGAGGCTGTAACTCAGTAATGGTGGTCCTCAAGGGTCTAACCTGGAGTCACTTGATACTTGGACTTTAGAGAAACATTAGTCTTTACCAGAAAGTGCTACTTTTGTCTTTACACTGACAGCATGTAACAGCATGTCAGGAATTTGTTACATATAATGAGGTTGAATGGTGATATCATGAAATAAAAAGATTAAATGGTGAGTAAATGTACATGGCCTGGCTCATGTTCACCCAAAACTGGTCACTATCTCTTTAAAAAGTTATGATGGTTTGCTGATGGTTTTATAATATTTGAATGCAAGTAATAGTACATGTAATGCTTCATTTATGTATATAGTGTGTGTAAAAATGAAAATATATATTTATATATATTGCTTGAGGTAGTTGTATGAACCTTTGGCGCTGAGAACATCTAAATCATAAGAGTCAGTTAATAAAAAAGATCAGTTTTAAATACTTGTAACAATATAAAACTTAACTGTCAAAAATGTCCAATGTGCAGACATAAAAGTGAGGAAGTATAATAGGAATGCAGTGAAACTAAAGCGAAACTCCACCCTGAAGCTTCTGCAGCTCTGGTCTGTTCCCTAACCTGCAGATTACTGTGTTCCGTCACACCTGATGCAGAAAATAACCCTGTCAGCGTCTGATGTGTGAGATGAACCAAACAAACTCCTGCAGCTTCATATTGAACACTGCAGACTCAGGAAGCAGCAGCCGTACGAGTCGATGCAGGAGCAGTCGATGCTGCTGAGGCTGTTTTTCATCGACGTGTCTGACTGTTGATCAGCATCCTAAACAATCAAACTCAAAAATATGTACAGGGTCATATATATACCAGCAATGTGTTATTTGAACACACGTGTATTTTAATGTAAACTAAAAAAAAAGCTGCTATACTTGTAAAACAATAAAGCCCGTAGACATCGATCCAGCTTTTAAGTACAATTGATTCTAACCAGTGTCAAAAAATGCAGGAATATAATGAAAGCGCATTTTTAAATTAAGTTCAAAATAGAGTATGTCCACAGGCATCCATGTAAATTACACTAAACTGTTTTTGTTAAGTGGTTTTGGTTAGTTAAATATCCCATTTAAAACTGAAACCACAATATGACTGCTGAGAAAACCCTTGGGTCCATTTTGACCCACAAACCCGTTTATGGCCATGGTTGCTCGTGCAGCTGGTGATTAGATTGGCCAGTCTAAGTAATGAGCTCAAACCCATTAAGCTGCTAAATCCATTAACGTAACATAAATTGCTATGATCAGCAGACATATTCTGGCAAAGCCTTTCCCACAAAAGTTATGAAGGCTATCGGCTAAGGATATAAGACTCATCTTAAAGCTTTCGGGTCAGAGCTCTGCTTGTTGCTTCATACCTCCATCACTGAAGTTGGACTTCTGCTCTGCAAAAGCAGTAAACAATGGAATTACACTCAAATAATTTTCAGTCATTTGACATCTTATTAGAATAGGAATTAATTTGTTCTTTGGTATGGTATGGTATAGTATGGTGTGGTGTGGTGTGGTGTGGTGTGGCATGGTTTGGTATATTGTAGTGTAGTATAGTTTAGTGTAGTTTAGTGTAGCACAGCAAAGTAGAGGACTAAAATAAGCTAAGCTATCATCTTGTCTTTTTTCGGTCCACAATATTCACATATGAGCAGATCCAGACATGATCCAGATCACGACTGTATCCAAAACCACAGTGCCAAGTTATTTTAGAGCAAAAAAATAAATAAAAACAATTGCCGCTATTTAAGTACTGCAACAAAAAATTAGGATTCATTGTTATTATGTTGGGAAATCATTGCTCATTTGTATGTTCCAGAAACACGTTTTTAGCAGTGAACCTATGAAAACCAGTAAAAGTGATGGTGTTAAACCTCCATCTCACACAGCTGTTTTCTGAAAGAGGAAATCACAGAAACACACTCTAAATGAAGTCAACAAGAGTTCTAATGACCTTGGGTTAATAGAAAGAGTTTTAAGATAAAATATAATTTATTAAAAGGGATAAAAATTTGAGCTTGTCTGTGTAAAACATACCCAAAGGTCGCCCCACAAAGTGGCATGTTAGTCTTCAGCTGGCTTCTGTAGCCTCTTGGGACTGTTGACTCTATGCTACAGTGAAGCTAGGGAACTTAAAACCAACCTTTGATTAATTAATTGGCTGGTTGATTGACTGGTTTATTTCAAGCAGTTAAAATAAAATAAGAGAAAAACAAATAGAAATGCATAGGTATTTCAAATCTATTTGAGATATTAATTCATGAATTGATTAGAAAATGAAAAAGCAGTCTTCTTAACATTCTAATTACTCCAAATCATTAATAGACATTTCCAAAGATGTCTATTGAATTTAAGATGTACATTAAAGATACAGTACTCACATGTCACATAGAATCCAATGAATGTAACGATTGTCAAATATAGTGTTTTTCATCAAAAGGAGTTTGGTTTATTGCTTGAAAATTCAACAGTTCAACTCATATAATGATTTTTTAAACTTTTCTTTTCACATTGCTGAAATAATCTAGGTTGTAACATTTATTAAAATGTATTCATACATTTTAAGTCTAAGTGCAAATTATTAATCAAACAACAAAATAAAGTGCTTATTAGAGAATGTTTAAAGATTCACAAGAACAACTTTTACTATCCAACAACACACCAAATGTTGAGTTCCAAGGAACAAAAGAAATGTAAACACCCCATAAGTTAGATTTTAGAGCCGTATGAACAAAAGGCCGTACAGCTCGGGCGCACTATCAGATTTCTTCATGTCAGCTACGTTTCTGTGTTATTGGCATATGAAGCAGGTATGTGTGCACACACACACACACACAAATACACAAACAGGGACGTCTTCTGTACTGGTCAGATTAGTGCCCGGAACAATTACCGTAATCCTGTCATCTTAATGAAGGAAAAGATAAGAAGTCAGAGTTGGACTCCTCCTTCCCTCTTCCACCCTTATCACTCCCATCAGCACATCCACCCAAATACACAAACAAACACAAAAGCTCACACACAAAGACAATGATGTGTCATTGTTTTATTTTATACATATCATAACTACACACTCAATTTGAGACACAAGACTAAACCTTAACTGTTACGTTGTAACATCTTTACATTTTGTATGTTTTTAGTGTAAATGGAAACATGTAAACGGAAATTCTTAAATGACAAGTCAAAAATATTTTTTGCATTATTCTGAGTAAAGATGTTTCTAGAATCTAGCTTTTTACGAGCAGCAACGTCATCAATGAAAGTTTCATGAGAAAACATCTGAGCATTCTGACCTGCAGTGCCCACACACGGCCAAAGGGACCATGCTTTTTGAGGGCACTGACTGTTCATGCAAGAAATAAACTTGGTTTTGACCCACGGGCAAACTGTTTTGGGAGATGTGTCAGCGTCCGCAGGTGATCTACGGTGCTGTGGTGAAGCATTCAAGTTATTTGGAAAGAAGTGAGTGGATGAGAATGAGCCAAAGTAACTGAGAAGGATTTATGCAATTTTGATGGCATCGACTTTTTACCTGAGAAAAGAACCGGCTTCTAAAGTATGTCTGATGAGTTTTGGAAAAGAAATTTGCTTTTTTTAGTAAGCAGAACTGTTGTGCAAAAGTGTAAGTGTGCTGCCAAATGACCTTTTATTTTTGAAAATGAAGTTTCAGTTTCAAGAACTGAGCCAAACCAATGGAGAAAAACTGTAATATGGGCAGGAATAGGTGAACTCAGTGAATTTTGTGTCGAACTATAGGGCTGTAGGGGCAAATGTGTTTGCCCTACTAGGGCAAAATCCAGAGTCATTTTCCTGCATTTTGCTAAAAAAAATCGTGACTCTGTGACAAACGGTGTTTGATTGACGGCAGTTTCCCGGGAAGATTTTCATCTTAAAAAATCGAACTGCTCCTCTGTAGCTGTGACATCATTAACTCCTGATCCCGAACATTCCGTCTATGGAGTTACAGTGAAAATTGACAAATATCCTAAATTTGCATGAAACTTGAACTATATTTGCATAAAAACCATAAGGTGCATCTTTGATGAACATTTGAAAATGTTTTAGTTGTGTCTTTGATACTAAGATTGCTGAAATCATTGAAAGTATGAAGGAGTTTTTATGTACAAAAAATGAACGGAAGAGAGCAGGAGAATCACTATAGTGTTCAGACAATAAATAACAGAGGCGTTTATCGCAGCCTTGTGTTATTAGGCTGTAAAAATCAGACTGCTTTCAGGCTACAAGTCTTCCTCAGGGAGTCCAACAGACTTCGTGGTGCCTTTAGTGATTTCGCTCAAGTACTCTTCTCACTAGATTCATTCATTGTAGTAATACTGTAAATTCTTAACAAAAATATTTGGATGCAAAATGTGTGAACTGGTAAATCCTTTCATATCAGTCTTGTGTTCAATGTTTGCATCAACCTCATAACAACCAAAGAAATCAGCCTGTAGCAAGATTTCTGCTGTGTAACAATGAACACAGTGAGTCAAAAACATTAACTGGGCATTCAGACAACAGCGCAGACAGAAGTTCAATGTTCAAAGCCAAATTTGTACTTTGATCTCATAAAATGTGATTTGTACTTTTAACCCTGGAGAATCCAAGAGATATTCTGGGCTTCAAAATTCATTTAACTTTTTTTGTTCGGTGGGTGGGTGGGTAGGTAGATAGAAATTGTTATCTTGAACAACGAGAAAGGCACTTCGAATAAATATATTTTTTTCCTATTAGCTTAAACTATATTATTTTGGTCACTTCTATTCAACCTTCAAGGTTTTAAAATCCTGTTTTTTAAGACAAATTTGAAAATGATTCTGAGTTATTGCAGCTTAGCAATTATTGGAAATCATTCCATCACTCAGTGTAATAAATATTGAATTTATTGGTGATAATTCTGTTCAAACATAATCAGATAAATATGGATCTATAAAAGGTGGGATAAGCTCCAGCATCCATGTGGCCACACAGAACAAAGCAGGTTTTGATAATGGATGGATGGAGGATAGATAGAAAACATTGGCATCAAGTCAGATGTTTTCATGTTTTAGAAGAAATATCTTTTAAGCTATGTGTTTAAAAAAAGAAGGAAGAAAAAAATCTTTTTACATTTATTTAAAAATGGTCAAATAATGAGCTCTGTTCTTTTGTAATAAAAGGAATCCAGATGGAAACACTTGACAAACTCTTACAGTTTTGTTTGCTGAACACACAGAATTGCTTTTTGTTGTTTTCCATCTTCATTTTCAAAAACCATCAGTCATATTTTGCGGCTGACGCAATCAAAAACATCAGATATTGAAATATGATATGCTTTTAACATTAGATTTCTCTGTAAAGCCATTCAATACAGTAAAACATCCAAGAAAAGTGTGAGTAAGTGCATAGTAACAGATTGCTCTAATTTCAACATTCACCTTTCTAAGCAAATACTTGTACTTCTAAAAGCACAATTGGAGGTAGAGTCTTTAGCCACCAAGCTATCTTATGGAATAAGCTCCCAGCTCATATTAGAGAGGCCGACACAGTTTCTACATTCAAAGTTAAGTCTAAAGCATTCCTCCTTGGACAGGCTTATTACCAGGCTAGTTAGCAATCAGAGAATAGCTAACTTACTGCTCTCCTGCCTCACCTACTGTAATTACGTTTTGGGGAATAATCATATTTTCATTACATCATTTATACATACTTCTCCAAGCTAAGCAGTGGGAAGATGGTTGGATAAACCGGGCCATGGCGACCTATTCCCTCTGCTTAGTGGTCTTGGGTGGGTTAAGGTTAGATTAATAATCTATTTATAATGACACGCTAAAACTTAAGATTCTCTTTTACTATTATTATCACTACCCTCCACTATCTGTGCTAGTTTTGATGCTCTTACCATTAAAATGTTGAATTAAATTTCAATACCAATTAGTTGCTAGCAGGCTACACGAAGTTAGAAGCTGTGGAAAGTATGGCGCACTGGGGTTCTAGCTCGTCTCGCACTCCCAGCTGTCCCACAGTTTCATTTTGATCTGCTACACTATTCATACATGTAGTTGTTATTTAGACATGTAGTTATAGAGTTAGATAAGCTAACTCAAGGAGGGTCTAATGGCAGGAATGCCAGTTTAGCTTATTCTGTTTAGTTAAGTTTAGCAACCAGTTATTATTTATATTTCTTTGACTGACTTTCTGTTCTTTGCATAAATACCAGTGTGAAGTGTGAAAAATTCTAATATTCTTCAAAGTACTGCCCTTTGCACGGAAAACCCCTTGTGGGTCTTAATCTCTTTAAGCCTTTCAGTGCTGCGGTTCAAACATTTGCTTTAAATTATCCAGCCAGAAATGAAGTATATAAAACTGTAGGGATTTAACTTGAGTTTTCTTTTGAATCAAGTTACTTTTGACTTCTTCCTAATCTCTTATTTCCAGCTCTCCCACGTAAAGGGGGAGTGGTGTGTCTCAGTAACTGTTTGACATCCTCCCATTCAGCTGTGCCCAGCACTTACGCATCCATCTACGTCATGGAAGTGGCGACTGCAGAATGACGAGATGGGGTGGGGGTGCACAAGGAAACGCAGACCTTAAACAATCATATTATCTCAGAAAAAGAAATGATGCTGATCAAAACTAATATACTGGGATCTAAAAATGAGTTCCTAAGAAGACAAATTTTAATTCAGTTTTAAAACTTTTTGCATGAGGAGGGTCATATTTTAATAGTTTTTATTTAATTTGTTAAAACAGCCACATACATGTAAAATTGTTCTATTTTTAATATCTGCAAAAGTCTCTTTCCCCCAATTTTTCCTCATCTTTTTATGGGACTGTTTTTATGCACAGGCAACAGGACAACTAACATATATGAAGGAAAGGATAAATGGGGTCATGAGATTTTAGGCAACAACCTTCTTCCATTAGTGAGAACATTGAGGAAGAAACTAAATTGGATCTTCCAGCATGACAATGATCTAAAACATATTGCCTGGGCAACAAAGGAGTGGTTATGTACAGCGCATTTTGAGGTTGTGGAGTGTTCCAGCCAGTCTCTGGACCTCAATTCAATGTAGAATCTATGGAGGGAGCTGAAAGTCTGTGTTGCTCACTGACAGCCCCAGTTCTTGAGATCTGCAAGCAAGAATGAACCAAAACATCAGCTATATTGCAAACCTGGTGAAGACCCACAGGAAAAGTTCAACTTCTGTCATTGCCAACCAGGGTCATGTTATAAAGCATTGAGGTGAACTTTGGTTATGGACCAAATACTTTGCCCTTCTGTAAGTGTTAGATGTAAAAAAATGCATTACTGTCAGACCATCCAGCTTTAAGAAAGGAAGTCGGAGGAGTTGTTGTCCTGAGTTGCTCTCATTTACATTAACACACATAAAAGAAGATGAAAGCAGATTTATGGCAGAGAAATACATATATATGTATATACTTGAGACCGGAGATGAAAACCATATACAACACAGATTTAAATGATTGTTGGAAGAATGTATTAGTGGTAGCCTGTACAAAAAGTAGGAAAAAATTGAATTCCTATCTCTTTAAATGACATTAACAAAAAAAACTTTTTAAAATATACTTTTTAAGGTAGTTTATGGGGTAAAGAAACTGTCCAAAAGAAACTCATAGAAGTTTTACTTTTATTTCTGCTTTCCAATTTCTTTTGACTCAGCACCCTCTAGTGGTTCCAGTTAGTCTACCTAGTTTGATGTAAGTTAATTTATTTTTTTAAATGTCCCCTTTTATGGATAAGAGTCACAAAGGGTTTCACAACACAATAGTGCAAATTACAACAGGTAAAGGATATAAAACTAAAACAAAAGTGCATGACATGAAATAAGACATCTATAACAGCAAATCAAATGTAACCAGCAAACCAATACCCCACTAATTATTCACACAAAGGCATGAAGAATACTTTCTGAGGGGATCTGGTATTTTTAAACATCCAGCAATTACAACAACAAGAAAAAATATGTGCATGTCAGTGTGCGGAATTAAACTGTGGAGTAGCCTCGATAATCAATAAAAACAATTTGGTAACACTTTATATTAAGATTCCTTTACAAGCTTTATTAACACATCAACAAATGTTATGAATGTGTTTATAGGGTATTAGTAAGACATTTATCAGCACAATAAGCCGAATAAGGTTTATTAACATACTTAATAAGATTTGTTAACATCTAAAACGAGACTATTGTCTTAAAAGGTAATATTACTAAACTGCTTACAAGCTTAATACATGTATTAACTTTATCAACATTTTATTGAGTGTCTTGCAGCACCTCTTCTAAAGTGTTGTCAATTATTTACTTTCAAATTTAAAGAGAAAGAGCTCTTGAAATGCAAGATGGATGATCAAAAATCATGAAACATCCCCTAAATTACTGTGAAATGTGTATTGTGGAAAAAAAGAAATATAATTATGTAGAATATAATGAACTAATATGTCAAAATTAGTTGGAGGTGTATGCTTAAATACCCATTGACTTCTGCCTATCCCCTTTTCAAAAGTGATTTTTTTTAGTTCAGTTTAACTGAGATTTGTTTTTCTTTTTTTAACTTTCTTTTTTAGCTAACCAGTGTTGTTTTGTATTATTCTACATAGTTTGTTTTAGTTTTTCAGAAAGATAATGGGTTGTTGAACCCAACATTATACAATTTCCCCCTGGATTTAAGCCTATTTGTGTCATGAGACCATTGAAAAGTGATCCTAACAATGTTTTTTCATACAGACACGCATTTGTTTGTTCAGGCCTCAATAATTGTGTCTTTTCTTTCATTTATTATTTATTAAAATTTGCTTCAAACATGTCAACATACATGGCACACGAAGTTGAAAGCAACATCAATAACAACAACAGCAATCGCAACAAACATAAAAATAATACAGACATGTTTGAAAGGGAGCAGGTAGAAGCTTAGCATTTTTTATTCTGTCCAGTAGGTGTCAGAAACTGATCAGTCAAGAGGTCTGTACACAACTGGAGAATCAATTTGAAATGGACTATTTTGTTTATTTCTTTTTTTCATACAAAGCGTCAATAAAATCCTTACATAAATAGTATAAAGCGTAAAATAAAAATTTTAAAAAACGCTAATATTCTCAATTTGTCAGAAATATATTCTACAATTGTATTCGTTTTCTTTAATCAATTTGAGATATTTAAAGTAAATGGCTCTTTTCGAAAAAGTTGGTTTGCTTTTCGTATATTTCATTGGTCCAAAAGGAGCAGGAGCTGAACTTTTAGATGAGCTCCAGAGATAAATGTCTTCCTGCAAAGTGTTCCTGAAAATATAAACGATCAACTGTTTCAATGCCCAAACCACAACAATACAGTAATTTTATTCTGATGAAAAGAAAGTCTGGAGAAATTGTGTAAGGGGTATCTTTTCCAGATTAGCCTACCTTGTAAAAAATCCTTTACTTCTGGAGCAATTTAAATGTGATTATTTTCATCTTGACTCTTCTACTTCCTTTTTGCTTAGAAATAACATTTTTGAGAGATGACAGAATAAAATTGTTTAAATATCTTGGTGTGTAGTGAGTGTGAATTTTTGAAACCCTGTTCACAAATCAATAAGAAAGGAAATCTGAACTTTAACCTTTTTTAAAGCAAATTACAAGATGTAAGGATTCGAATTCAAGAAAGATATTTAATTGAAATATTATGTTATTTTATGTCACTGTACTTTATATAAATGAATAAATGTTTAATGCCCATAAACAATAATCTGCATTGTGGAGCATGCTGATCCTGGCAGGTTTTTGGGAAAGTGCTTTTTTTTGGCTTCCCGTGACCATATCATAAAAGTCAAAGTGCAGTTGAAAAAGTGCAATGAAGTAGACTAGTTACCAAATTTGAAAACAATGAAAAAGCCATCAATGCATTTTCTGTTATGTTTTTAGTCTTATAATACTGCATTATTATAGTCGTGCGTCTCTGTTATAGCTAATGCTGGACTAACTGCAACGGAATGGTCTTTTTTTAAATATTAGATCACTGTTATTTTGCATAGCCTTTTTAAATTTATTTTTTATACTTTTCGTAGGTATTATTTTGAAGGGACACGGGAAGCTGGACACGGGAAGTGTCGCGTGACAGAGGTCGTTTTGAGCAGTAGATTTTTTGCACTTATGGTAACTCTTTATTGTTATCCCATTTTACTACAGTGTAATAATGCTGGTAGTGGTGTAGTAATGTTGTTAGTGTTGTGTTTTTGATAGTCTGTCTTCAGAACAACATTTAACGTGTTTGAGAAAGCTGCTAGCGAATATAGGTTCGGGAACACGTGTGCCACAATTGTAGAAACGGGTCTACTACAACGGACACTGTTAAAACTGTAGCTATAAGCATTTTAATAACAAAAGACTATGGCTAACACTTGCACATTTTATTTATTTGTTGTTGATTTTTGTTTTTTAATCCGGAAGTCAAAAGGTTCAGATTTTAAATATTTGCTTTTATTTTGAAGATGGAATTTTCAGGCGGAAATGCACCCTGCTGTTTGTTAGCTCAACAGTCGGGGCTGTAGATTCCGTTAGGAAGGTGTAGTCCATCGCTGGGCTCTTCTCTGTGGACCTTTGTGTCTTTAGGTTAGCGTTGTCACCTTCGGGATGAATTCGTTTAGGTATGTACCGAGAAAACTCGGGTGTGTCTGGGGCTGTTGTGTCGTCGAATAGTGAAGGTTTGCCAAAAACTTGTTCCAATCCTGCCATTGCCCCTCCTCAGTTTGCAAATTAGCTGGCTAGCCCCTATTTTTTGAAAGATAGTACACTTTGCGTAAATGTTGGTTATTAACATATCCCCTGTTGCTGATTTGCTTTACTGACTTGTCATTTCCCTTTCAGCTCCCATGGACACACAATAAGCAGAAACATGAGCAGAAGGAGAAATTAAGCGGCGGTGGCGGCTGCCTTCCTGCGGGATTTTGCCCAGGCTTTTTTTTTTTTTTTCCGTTGACATGTCTGGTCTACGGAGCACAGCTGAGAGAGGCTAGCTGGCCGACAGTCCGGCTAGCTCTGGGTTTTCAGGATTTTCGATGATCGTTCGGCTGAGAAGCTGATTTATTTTGGATCAGCGCTGCTTTCCCTCTCTGGAGGAAGGAGTCCAGCATGGGGGAGCCCAGCCTGGACGACTCCAATGTCAAGGTGGCTGTGCGCGTTCGGCCCATGAACAGAAGAGGTGAGTGAGCCCCAGAATGAGCTAAAAACACTCATTGAAAGTATTAAATCTGCAGTTTAAATCTGAGTCCGTGCATGGATGTGTTGAACTCACTGAAGGCTCGTGTGGAATGCATATTCCCCCCCAAGATTAACCCTGAATCAAAGCTGCACAGAAATTGCCCACATTAGACTGACCTGATTTCAGCACTCCTGTTAATTTCCTGGGAATGGGATTGCGGTCAGAAATCACTCCCCATTAATGAAATGAGCTGCTGCAGATTTGAGGGGGGAAAAACCGGCTGGTTTGGATGGCACATGTTTTATATAGTGCTGGCCGTATGGCTGCCTGCCATCCACTTAGATTTAAAGCCAAACTGCTGTGTGAGATGCCCTGTTAAAGTCTAAACGCTTTGTCTTTTTTACTGGCTGATGGGGATGTCATTAGGTTTTCTACCTAATTTACTGCTTCTTAAACAAACCACTCTTTTATTTTAGACAAAGTAGTTTTCTTCAAGTAATCACACTAATCCCAAATGCATGGAGCATCCTCTCACCGTCACTCCTTAAAAAAGATGTCAATGTTTTCTCTTCCCTTTTGTTGACCATTTTTTTACCCCTATGTCACAAATCAGTCGTCCCATTTTGCAGCTTCCTCATGTCTAATTCCAGAAAAAACTCTGAAAACAAAGGCACAGTGTCGCACAAATCTTCAGTCATGCTCCAGTGCTCTGTTCCATTATATAGCAGGTTTTTGGTGCCTCATAGCAGGGCACAGATGACATTTCCTGGTTGATTGCCAAGTCTCGTTTGTGCTGTGGGATACCATGTGTCCAATGAAAGGAGGAGGAGGAGGAGGAGAGCTGCTGAGGCATAGTGGTCGACCAACAACTGGCTCAATGAATCACGTGTATCTCCCCCTCTCTTCCCACTCGGGAGCTGGAGATGTCGGTCACAAGATCAGGGCAGTGTATCGG
Organism: Oryzias celebensis; assembly: GCA_014656515.1. NCBI lineage: Eukaryota > Metazoa > Chordata > Actinopteri > Beloniformes > Adrianichthyidae > Oryzias > Oryzias celebensis. The sequence continues at coordinate 5,840,645 of BNCR01000003.1, forward strand.
CGCGCTGTTCCCATAGGGTTTAACATCCGTATCGCTATGGTAATAAAGCTGCTTCAATAGACCTTTGATTCACACATAAAAATCTGTTGCCACTAAATGTTTTCTTTGATTTATTTAGATGAAAATCAATAGGAGATGCATTACTTCAGCCGTTTTCCTCCAGTTTAGTTGCATCTAAATTGGTAGAGATTTTCTGTCGGTTCATCACTCTGAGAATTCTTCAATTGGTATTTTCAAAAACTTGAATGCTGCTGTTTGAGCCTTAGTTTTAGTTTGGACGTATTCGTATTTATTGTGAAAAAGGAAAAATCATCGTTGCCGTTAACAGGAAATAGGCATGGAAACTGAGGTTTGGCCGAAGGCAGTGGAACCAGCAGTGCCACATTTCCAGTAGTGCCTTCCTAACGGCTGTTGTGTGAATGGCCCTTCTGTCTACTCAATGCTAGGGTGTCTTTAAATTCAGCTCAAAAAAGTTGATAGCAAATTTGAGCTTTTTGAGTCCTTTGTCTTCCTAAAATGTTTGGTTCCAATCTTTTGACCCAAACTCGAAGCAGTTTAGCTCAACCACAGCTCCTACTCCATCTTCTACCTGTTGTTTTACTCTTGTAAATCACAGGACACAGTGGGTGTAGATGAACAGGTTCATTTTCCCAGCAGTGTGGTGATTCAGACCTATGACTTTGAAGTAATGACCGGGCAACTGTAGCTTCGAGGCCGCTGTCTCCTCGTATCCCAGGTTTAGGAGTAGAGGTGGTCTAACGGCCGGGCTGGACAAAGGCAGGAAGGGAGTGAGTCTGAATGAGTATTTGCTAACGTTGCATAATGCTTCATGTTCCCATGGTGGTTGGCCTTCGAAGAACACAGCAACTCTCAGTCGTAGCAACAGCGGCACTACAGCCAATAAGCTTTCCTGGCTCACGGCGGGGCAAACGCCAACTAAGTCGGTGACTCAGGGAAGAACCAAAGAAAAGACCAGTGGAAAGTGGAAGCTGGTTATGAGACAAAATGAGACGGATAACAATGGGTTCGTTTGTCCACTCAACCATACCTAGTCACACTCTCCTCCAGGAAGTGCAGCTGCAGCATGTAGAAGAACATCAGAGCAGAAAAGCACATAAAGAACATCTTTACTGATGATATTCCCTTTCAGACTTGTACTTTTGATTTTGCTCTCCGCTTTTCGCTCTTTTGTTTCCTTCAGAGAAAATGAATTGTGGAAGATTCTTTTTAACAAATACATTGGCCTTAAAACAACATTTCTACAACTCCTCATTTGATGTGTTTCAGCTTTTTAAACAATGCATCCTGAAACATCAGATGTTTCATGCTTGATCATCGTAACACTGTTCATATCTATATCTATCTATCCATCGATGTATCGAGATAGATATTTATATATACATATATCTATATATAGATATATATAGATATATCCATATCTTGATATATATAGAGATAGATGGATAGATAGATGGATGGATATAAAGCCAAAAATACATATTTAAGGAGCCATCTCTAAAAAAACTGATATTTTTTAAGCTAAATATCTTCTTATAATATGTGCTGAAAAAAGGAAGAATAAAATAATACAGTATTTTACCTTAAAGTAGTTATTATTTCTAATTGAAATTTGCACATTGTACAGTTTTAATCTTGGAGGCCAGAGCCTTTGTTCCACATGATAAAGTACTTGTCAGCTCCACTGAGCTCACAGGTTCTCCTTCACCAGGACATTCCTGTTCTAAAGTAGCTGTAGTTTAGTCATAAGTAACTAAGTGCATATAAAATTGTGCTTGTGTAGTGTATGTGTTGTAGAAGAACGGAAGCGAAACTTTCTTTCCTGTTATAACACAATGTTAATGATTACTTCCTGACATGCTGGCCTACTGCAGAATGACTGAGACCGGCCTGCTTCATGTCATACTTGATTTAAACAGCTATGGAAGAAACATTCATTTAAAGCTTCTTTTTAGAAAACATAACAACATACCTGAATATTTATGCAAATCAAACTAACAATAACTGAAACATATTTTTTGTGCTTTAAAAATTCTATCATACATTTTTATTTTTAAAGGTTTTTATAAAAAAAAAAAAATCAAAGTTGTACCAGTAAAAGAAAACAAATATTTGTCTTTCTGGGGACTTTGGACTTTCTGCCAGTGTTGAAGGAGAGGCTTTTCTTTGAGAAAACAGTGTTTGCAGTGGAAGGGGTGCAGTTTAAACCCTGACCTCTAGCCTGCCTTTGTAAGAGGGTAAAATGTTGGAGGATATCCTCCCAGGATGATGCAAACCATCCTGCTCCCATGTTTAACATGTCAGTTAGTTTAAGGTTCAAGAATCAAGAATGGATCTTTAGTTTGTATTTTTTACTTGTTTCTAGAAACAAGCCTCCTGATAGCATCCATGTGACCTTTAGACATGCTGCTCACTTAGCTAATGGTTTCACTTTTCTTATAAGAGCCTGCTAAATATTGATTCAAGTATCATTTTGAACTGATTATAAAAATCGATTGTTTTTAGGGTTTTTCCAAATTGTAAGTTTACCCTGTTTTGAGTTAGACTTTTACCAGTAAACATTGATATTTACAATCAATATTTCTATGTAATTAATTATGTAATTTAAGTTTTAACAGAAATAGGAGTTGGTACATGTCTTACATCAAGAAATGCTGTAGCTTAACAATTAACTGTTTTACTGAAAACTCAGTTTAATATGTATTTCTTTGTGTATTTATTGTTTATAAAGACTGACTAACAGATTCATTGGCATTTTGAAAGAAATCAACTGCCCTTTTAAAAAAATAATCTATTAAAGTGTATTACAAGTATAATTAGTCTATAAAAAAAGTGAGCAAGTATATTTTATTTTACTTTCAAAATGCTATTTATAAATTGTAAACTTAAAATCTCAAATTTAGTCTGAAGAAGTATTCAGTTGGTATACTTCCTACACTATGTGGTCTTAAATGGACTTAAGTGTCATTATTATAGTCAAATTTACTTAATAAATTAGTTTAAATTGTAGTGTTTTTTGCTATTGGTGAACATACGAGTACAAATACAATGTGGGGGCAGAGAAAGTAGGTGAGAGAGCACAGATTGGTCCCTTTGCATTGATTATCTTTGACTAAGATAAACTTTACTTTAAAAGGAAAGTTGAATGTTTAGTAGGCTTAATGCAAAGCTATTAACTTGATGTTCAGACTTTAACATTTTTTTTAAATCAATGTGTTTGAAACTTTGAAAAAAGGCTACCAAAGACTTAAAGACCAAGTCAAACAAAAATCTTGTTTTTAACACATTCTTGTGGCATTTTTCTCATGATGTGGTACATGTATGAATAAAAGAATACAAATGCATTTCTGAGTATTTCTTCATTCAAATCTTGGTGAATCAGAAGCAGAAAAAATACAGTTGGAAAAAGCCTTTAGTTTTTACGCATCTGCAGCAGTTGGCCAACCGCAAGCTCCCTGCTCCACTTTATTCCAATGCGTCCACTTGTAGACAAAATACATCCATGTACGTCTTCGTTTTCCACATCTCACCTGACATCTTGCTCAAAACTGTACGGCTCAAAAGCTCTGGTATTGCTCGCCATTTTTGTTGCACCGGAAAAGCTACATTGGGGTTGCGAGGTGCTGTAGGCTTGCAGGAAAGTGTGTAAGCAAAGGAGAAGTTCTAATGAACTACAGCTGCTATGCAGAAAGTAAATGTAAGTAATGTATAAGCAAAGTGTATGATAAGTAAAATACCACAAGGCATGCTTTAAAAATAAATCAAAAGCTGGTTAAAGTGGGACATTGAATAAATTCCCTTTACAGTAACACTATCAATATTAGTATTGTAATTGGTATTAGTATTGTCAGCCTATACAAGCTTGGATTTGGTTATCTTGTTTTCATGTCAGGCTTGTGTGGCACCATAAACTAGCCACCATAAACACCTTGGTTCCTCTACTTCTCTTTCTCTCTGATGTGCCTGTCGCTATGGAACAGGCTAAATCTGATCAGACCATATGACCTTTTTTCATTGATGCAGAATCTAATTATGACTCGTTAGCAAATGCATGCCCCTTTTGATCCCAGTTAGCCTTACTGATTTGTGTTGGAACTTTATATTTTGCTTTCACATCTGTAATAGGTTTGCTTTGGTCGTGGCGGTAACACTCTGTACTCTATATTTCACAGAAAAGGAACTAAACACAAAATGCGTTGTGGAGATGGTGAAAAACCAGACCATCCTTCATCCAGCAGGAGCCAACCTTGGAAAAGCAGATTCCAGGTAGGTTTGCTGTTTGCATTACTGATACTTTGTTTTACACACATTTAACTGAGACTTGTCTCTTCTGTCCTTTCTTACAACACAATTTTTGTTCTTTTTTTTTTTAAATCAAATTTGACTTGATTTAGAAAAAAAATAATTGGATCCAAGTCAATTCTAAATATTCAAAGATGCACAGAGCACAAAACAAAATTGATTTCCCTAAATGTTGAAATGGAGAAAATGGATTTTAATGGTGAAGGAGAACATTTTATGCTCTCTGATGCATTACTGTGACTTCTAATCAAGTGTTTTTTTCAAATTTTAGATTTTACAAAAAAAATCTAAAATCAATTTGACTGACAAAAAAAAAACAAGAAAAGTTTTGTTGATTGTTCTAAAAGAGAACATACTCACTTGGTTTGCTTATCTAGAAAACCTTTTCTCTCATTGAATTTTTACGAAGTATAGCAGTAAAGCTTTTTTTTTCTACTCCATAGTCTTAAAACTCTTCGGTCTCTATAAAAAATTAATGACATTCCAATATTTTAAGTGTACTTGAACGCTAGTGTATCCCGGATGCCTTCATAGCTTAAAAAAAAAAGAAAAAAAAAGAAAGAGTCGATGGGAGGGCTGTAGAGAGTCCTGCTTGTCTGAGCGCAACCATGCCTTCACCTTAAACTTCACAGCCAGGAAATAACAGCCCTTAACAAGCTGCTAAGTTTTGGCATTCACTTTTTATTCCCATCGTTCTGCTACTTTCCATTCAGATTTATAGCTGTTGTGTTTTTTATGATTGTTCTGCTTTAAGAGAGCGGCCGATCTTTGGGAAGTTACTCATATCCTTCCTCTTGAATGCTCCCTCAGACACAGTCTCGCCTCGTTTGTTTGGTATGTTTCTTTCTCCCTGGTGATATAACTGTTGGCAAGAAGCGGATTAAACACCTGTAAGACCTCATCGAATCAGCTGTATTTCAGCTCTGACTTGATCGTTTTTTTACCAGCTGTTGTTATTCAGTTATGCTCATTTTCTGCTTGGAATTGTTTAGTCTTCAATCACTGTCTCAAAGAAAAGATTAAGATGCATAAGATTATGTTTCAAAACAAAAGCAAATGTGTGTCTGTGGATAATGCTGAGTCTAAAAGGCTGTGTGAAACTGGTATTTTTTTTTCCTCATGTGATGCTTCAAATTTGGCTTAAAATAACTAACTGATCATCTTGGAGGAAGCTAGGATGACAGAAGTAGTCTCCCCTTGGAGCTGGTGACGCTAACTGCAGTCTGTCTGGTCAGAATCTGGGAATAAATCTGCCTCCAAGCTGCGGTCCAGGATCAGACAGCAGCAGCTGCATGTGTGTGCGGTGGGTGATGGTGTAGAAGTGTAGAAAGGACAGTGGCATGGAGATACAAGCAGACAATTGTACAAGAAAAAAGAAGCAGACTCCGGTCTTGTCTCCCTCATTCTGCTGGGTTATAGTTTCCCATTGCCGGGCTTCCTCCTTTTTTTCTCAACTCTTTTGTTTCCATGGTAACCCAGTGGGAGGTTAACTCCGGGTCGCTGCTGCTGACCGCGGACCCCCTTACTTGAGGGAGGAGAAGATAGAAGAGGGGCAAGAAGCTTCATTTACTTGAGCATCTGTCGACCATAAACTTTCCTCCTTGACGTTTATGGAGGACTGAACAAGAGTGTAGCTGTAGTTTTTCTCTCTGTGTCGTGGTGACAAAGAGGCCAGGAAACAGCAGGAGGATGGGCTAACTTGCTGTTGCTCTTAGTGTGCAGATGCTCCTTTAATTTTGTTATCTTGGCCACAGTGTACATTGACATAGTGCTTTACATCACGGTTGAGGAAAACCAGGAAGTAGCCAATAAAGCCCAAGGTATTGCGGGTGATTGTTGTTTGCTTAAGCTAACTGCAACAGCAGGATTCCCTTTATTTATATACAGGAAAAACCGAAATGCCTTATTGACCTATGACAAACCTTTTTCTGTACTTACAAAGCTTATCTGCATAGGTAAAACTTGAACTAGAATTTAAAAATGAAGCAATAAATGTAACCAGACTTTATTCTCACTTTATAATATGACTGTAAAACTAAGAAGAGCAACAGAAAGGAAAACAATGATTCTGCAAATTATGTAACACTTTGTGTTCAAACGTTTTTCGTGACAAAGTATTCTTGCAATAATAATAGATGGTAGGAATGAGAGTAAAGACTTATTTGTGTTTTAGAAAAATGTGCATGAAGTAGGTCCACAATCTTTGAGGGTTAGGTATTGGGCGGATTATGTCTTGCGTGCTTTGAATGAACTTGGACCATAGATTAAATAAACCCTAGAGCCTAGAGGATGATGGTGGTTAGAGCCAGACCATTCTAAAGCATTGCTACAGGTGGAGAACAGTGTGGAAGAAGGCCAAAGAACTGTCCAGAATGCAGAGAAAGACAACCATTCATGAATTTAAAGGCAAAAACTGTGATTGGCTGAGAAGAAAGCAGGCTATTTAGGTATTGAGTAAAGTGAAGCCCTAATTAATAATGATGTTTAGAGTGACGTAACAACCCATTGTACCATTAAGTGAGGTAGATCTTCCTTATTAAATTCCACCAAATCTTCACTAAGGTTTTCTATATCCTTAGTGATATTGATTTTTTGTTGCCTTTTGCTGACCATAATTTTCTATTTGATTGGATCTTTTACTATTGATTTGTCCTAGCGAGCAACGCCTGAAGGTGTAGGTTCCTTTAGCATACATTTTCTATCAGCATTAAATGACGATAAAGCCGTGAGTGTTGGATACACAGTGATGAACAAAGGCAATGAAAACGTTGCCAGCTCATTTGCCTGCTTTACATCGGCTCTGTTTTGGTTCTGTGTGAATACAAAAACGGACGGTGTCATCTTTGCTTGGGTTTCTACCAACCGTGCTTTGCTTACGTAAATGAGTGATGCAAAGCAAAGATAAAAACCCTTAGGGTTTCCGATTTCAATTCAAATGGCTTTTATTCTGTTCACAGGTAGATTTATTCTCATATCGTTGGAATGAGAATAAATCTACTAATATTTCATGAAATAATGAAATAGCAGAGGATATCTGTGTTTTTTCTAATCTTACTGCTGATTTGGACACATTTTTTGTGATTTTCACAATTTAGCCTATTATTGGGGTTTATGGACTGATCAAAATGTATTGGTACCAAGATTTTTGCTTTACTTTTTGATGACAGTTGCATGTTTTTTTAAGTAATTCTGGAAACCAATGAAGACTTCCAACTTATAAAGATTCACTTCCTAAATGTATAATATTTTCTTTTTATTTTTAGCTGCTCCATTTTTTAAAGTTTTAATACTTTTTCATCTGCACCACTCCTACAGCAGATGACATTATATTCATCTATTACAGTGTTGTGGGTCATGGACAACTCCTAAACCTTTCAAAAGTTCAGGAATTTCCTTACATTCTTACTCTGAATTCCATTTTGTGTGGATTTGTCTGATAAACGTAGCGCTAACTCCCCTTCAGCCGTGTTCTCAGATTCTACTTTGCATGATGACCTAAGGCTGTTTGCTCTGGACTAATGAAACTGAATGTTGACACACGCTGACAAAGATCTGCCTGCTGTCACACGTCAGTGGTTCAAACTCTGCAGCTCAGTCTCCAGGGTTCTTTCAGAAACGCCTTTGTGGCCACATATCTTCTGTTTATGTTGGTGTGTTTATGTTTACATCTCCAATGAGTGAGTTCAGGGTGACAGGGGAAAACAAATAAAGAAAAGACTAGTTAAGAAGATTACAAAAAATCTTATGGTATGTTATGGTTTTGTTTCATCAGCATTTCTATTTCTCTTCTGTTTGCATGATTCACTGTCGGTAATCTGACCCAGGCTTGCTCTCATCCCAGTTTTTCCTGAGTCAGTCTCAGACAGTCTGAACAATAAAGCTCAAGTGCTTGGATGTACAGATTGTGAGTGCAGCTGGGAATGCAAAGATAAATCTGTGGAATCATTAAAGTGTAATAGAAGTACCAATGCTATAGACTCGAGCTTTAGTCTCTTTCGTGTCCTACAGTCATATACCATCGAGAACGTCTGGCCTACTATGATGACCTTTGAATTAAAATTCCAGTTCAAGGGCCAGCCTCTCTCCTCCCTCTAGCTACCTTCACCTCTTCTTTCCATCCTCCACAGCCGTGGATTGTACAGTACAAGGGAGGGGGGAAAATAATGCAAGAACATTAAGGGGAACAATGAAGGGGGGAAGCAGCCATGCATTCAGTAATTTTTTAAATGACAACGACAGGCCGAAGCGAGTGGAGGCGAATGGAATTGTTTCAGGAAGGAGGGAGGTGGGTCTTTACTCTCCTGACTGCTTCATTCTCCGACCTTATTGGTTGGTTTTTTTCATGTATGGATGTTTGCGCACAATACTTAGGTGACCATCTCCTATAGCCTATGAAGCAATCATGGCAGCTGTCATCATTATGTACGTCAAAACCTGAAGGAGCTTTGACCTCTGAACGTGGGAGACATGTCAGATGCTGCAGCGCCTCTGAGAATATCCTCAAAAAATATCTTTAAAGCGGCATGTCAAACACAATTTAACATCACACATCTGTAGGGAATATTGTCTGTTAGCCATCTGTTTTAGTAGGAGTTTGTTCCCAATCTATAAATTGCCCCCTTTTTATTTCTTCTTTGAAAAATATACCATTAGTACATTTAATTAGAAACTAGCAGGCTCAAACACAGACACAAAGCCCAGACTGCTTGATGATCTAAAAACAGGACCGTAGAAAAGTGGTGTTAATTGGATCTTGATTTTTAAGAGCTACTGGAATCAATTAAAGTACAGCTGGGAAACGCTCAGCTTGCAGAGTGTCAGCACCAAAGCATTGGTGAAATATGAAGTGCTACAGATTGTTGGCTGCCTTGTCTTAGTTCTGCAGGCACGGTGGCTTCTTAAGAATGTGCATGAGTAAAACAAAACAGGTGTGTGGAAATTTTTGTTTTTTGTTTAAGTCTGTGCAATCTTTTCCAGCAGGATTTGTAGAGACTTGTGTAAAGACATTTTCAAAGATGGCTTTGTTTTTAGAACAGTGTAGTAAGACCATTAGATGGGTTTGACTGACATAGTAGAGTACGTTTTTTTTACAGATGTGCTAAGCAGAAAAGTGTCTGTTGAATCTCCTTGTAGGCTTTCCTACACGAGCAAAGGACTCCCTGAAATTAAAACCAAATTTTTTGAATGTGTAACCATTAACTGTGCTTTACCTCTGGCTTTGTCTTCTCACTCTGAGGGCGAGAACTCCAAATAATTCACCTTTCGCCTCCATTAATAAATTCATCATTGAAAAGCATTTTATCTCCTGAAGTTTTTTTTTTTTATCAAACGAGTGTTTGTGGAACACGACACCAGGACCTTAGGGATCTCTTTTTCATTCAGTTCGTTCAAAATTTATTACATTTTTTTCTTAGTTACTTATCAATGAACCTAATTACACTTTGATTCAATTAATAATTTAACTACACATTTTTTGTAGAGTCAAATAAAGTTATAATTTACGCATGCAATTCATATATTTCTCCTTATAGCAATCAATAATGTCAAAACTAATAATCATTTTGACAGATTCTGACTGTATTTGGGTAAATTAATGATTTATGCTAAGTACTGAGTGTAAAAGCTCAACAATATATTTAAAAGTACTTCAAATGTTAACCTTTTAATTTTGTGTGGCACTTGTTTATACATAGATGATGTGAAGCTACATGCAGTGCTGAGGTCACTTCTATAAGAAACCGCAGCAGGAAAGCCACCTGCTAACCCATTTCTTACTTTTGAGGCACCAAACCTGCATTTACAGTCTTTTCTCTAAATACATGCAAACAATGGCTGGAATATGAAATAATATATCTCCAGTTGTTTGTGTAAAATGTTTTATTTGTTATTATGCAAATGTAAAGACACTTTTAATAAGATATTTGCTCCTTATCAAATGCCATGTTTTGGATTTATTTTACATCCTAATTTTAGGTTTCTGCTGTTTATTGCTTTTTCTGTTTTCAAATAGAAGTAGTTTTTCTCACTTTTTTTGGTTTTCTGTCATAAAGATACTGGTGAATAAACTGTTATTAAGGACTTTGATTTTATAATAATGCTGCTGTGTGTTACTGTTTGTTAGACCTGTATTTTCTGTTTTCTGTCAAAGATCACAAATTTTGTGGTTGTTACCCAAAAGCTGTCTGTCTGACTGTTCCGTTTATTTCTTTTATCATGCCTAACATGCCTCTTAAAGTTCCTGTATGGGACCTTGACCTAATAAGCTATGACATCATCTGAACAGAAGTGCCATATCTTCAGCAGTTATCCTTTACTATGTTGACCACAGACATCAATGCAACAATTGACTCCTAGAGATTACCACAGTGTGCTTTTTGATACACAGACACATCAAATCTACAGATCTTTTTTTGTATTTATTAATTTTTTTGCGATTGATGACAATTTCTTGGATTTATAGTGAGGTATTTATATCCTTAAGGGACTGTCTATTCAGAGTTTTCCACTCTTATAGTTTGTAATTCTCACATTTAGGCCTATATGATTGGCACACATTTTTTCTGTATGTCCACTAAATGTCTTTTTATCTTTCCACAAATACCTGTGAACCTTGATCTTCCCAACATCACCAGGAATCAGTCCAAGGTAACATCACACACACCCAGACACATGTTGACATTTTCAACATTGAGCTAATCTGTGGTTGTGACTCATCACTTAGGACAAAGATACTGCTGTGTTTTTCACCTCTATATGCAACTATAAACTATATTGCAAGTCATTTGATGTAAAGTCATGAATGCAAAGACTCTTAGAAATATTTTAAAACATTGTTGGGCTTATTGACAAAATGACCAAACTACTAAAAAGACCATCAGGTTAGAGTTAGGGTTATCTAACCCTAGGGAGAGCAGACCACAGCAGACACGAGCCATTTTTTTAAATATTAAAAAAACATTTGTGTACCATCATTTTTAACAATATAATATATTGTTTTAAGGATAAGAAATTGTTATTTAGAGAAAAAAAAGTATGACATTTTTCAGTTGTATCAACACTTTTTTACATTAACTATGATGACAAACATAAAGTACACATTTTAAATATTTCTTTCTTGTAGTCAATAACATTATTAAAGACATTACTTATGACTTCTCACATGAGTTATCAAGTGTTACTGCTTCAAAAATATAAGCACTACTCTAAGAAATTTTAGTGTCTGGAAGCATGGCATCCAACCACCATCAGAAACAGCCTTTTCTACAGATTTCTGAAAGTCAATTTTTGTTTCATTTAGGGCCTGTTTGAATTCACTGTGATCCAGATTCACAGATAATCTCCTCAGAAACGAATATTTTGTCACATTTTTATTCATTTTGTTCGTTTTCACTTGGACTTAGCCTTATGTTGCTCTTCACTTTGGTTTCTCGCTGAACCTCTTCAGGTCTTTGCTTACGACTATTGCTTCTGGTCCATGGATGAGACGGATAAGGAAAGATTTGCAGGTCAGTTATTAAGAAGACTGTTATTTTTGCATTTCTAAAGTTTATGACAATAAGAACACAACAAACTTAACAGTTTAAATATGAATAAGAGTGAATGTTTGTGTATCTCTACAGGTCAGGAGGTGGTGTTCCAGTGCCTTGGGGAAAGTCTCCTTCACAACGCCTTTCAGGGCTACAATGCCTGTATTTTCGCCTATGGTCAAACTGGTAAATTGTTGGATTAAAACCTTAAATGGGATTATTATTTCTTATGGTATTATTGACTCTTGCCTAACCACCACAAATGTAGAAGATATTTTTAGAATGTCTCTCTGTTGTCAGTGTTGTTATGCTGTTAAAGATGTCACTGTGGATGAGTTGTGACATGGATTCGAATAGATTGTTCCTTTAGGCAAAACATCAAAGCAAAGTAAATACCAGCAGAGAGATTTCAGACTGAATCCAGAAAAACAAGATGGAACAGGGTTTAAGGTTAAAAAACGATGACCTTTTAATTTGTGACTGTGATGTCTTTCAGCTAAAATTCTTAATATTTTATGGATATGTTAATTTTTTATGTAGGTCAGTGTGAATACTCATACATAAGGCATAGCTAGCAATTCCAGAGGGCAATTGCAGATTTTTACAAAAAAAATCCAAAACATTTGTTCTTTTTTATTTTTAGTCTCTCTATTGAATTCTTGTTTGTGTTTTTAGGCTCAGGAAAGTCGTACACCATGATGGGGTCAGGGGACCAGCCTGGGCTGATTCCTCGGCTCTGCAGTGCTTTGTTTGAACGGACCAAGGAGGAACAGCGAGAGGAGGAGAGCTTCACTGTGGAGGTGTCCTACATGGAGATCTACAATGAGAAGGTTCGAGATCTGCTGGACCCAAAAGGGTATGGACCTTTTAAACAATTTTCCAAACTTTGTTGGTTATTTTTGTTTTGATATATCCTGATATTGACCAAATAAGCTTCTTCTTTATATAATTATCTTCCCATTTTCTCTATCAAAATGGGAGTCAATAGAAAATAATTTTAGCTGATGATTTCTTTAATGAAATTGTGATCCAAAAGATAAGATAAGAAAATCCTTTATTTGTCCCGCAATAGGGAAATTCCTATGTTGCACTATTTCAGATGGAAATAGAGCGGAATCGTATGTACGGGTCAGGAGCTCAGGAGCAGATAAAAACCTCGGGTTTGAGACACAGCAGCTGCCATGGGCGGGCCAAAGTCTCCCTTCTCCACTACAATTCAGGGGTATTCGCTTGCAGACAAATAGATCTATTAATTTTCCTCATCTGAGCTGCCGTCTGGCTCTAAACTGTACGGCTGCATTGATCCGATATTCTTTGTGCTGTTTTTTTGTTTGTTTTTTTGTCTACACTAAGTTAGCTATGGCTTGTGAGGTGCTATAAGCTAGTGGGAGAGAGTGTGAACAAAGGGTTGAGCAGTCCTGTCCACAACTCAGAGGCGAATTTCTAATAGACTCCTGCATTGATGCAGAAAATATGTCTTAAAATGTGCACAGGCTTTTTGATTGTGGCTCAAACCTACATAATCATAATTAAAAGACCACCGTGAATTATTTTATAAAGAACGAAAAGAAAAATTTAGAAAGAAACACAATTGGAGTGGGATTTAACACAATACAAACATAAAATATCAGTATTAAGCCTAACTGGAGCTTTTATTTAGTAAAATTACAAATGTTTCAGATTTTTGGGGTTTTGGAAAGTTGCTAATCTTACTTTAGAATGCAGTAGTTTCACTGGAAGTGAGACTCCAAAGGGCAGATTAGCATAAAGGAAGTTGTGCTCGCTGTGGTCGTGTGCAGTGGTCAGTGCTTGAAAAGTTTACCAGCCCGCTCCGCAGCCTCTAGCTGAAGCCAGTTAATGTCCAGCAGGTCAGCAATAAATCAGGACTGCAGGCCTCCGTCTGCTGCCCCAGACACCATAACCTTTGACTTTCACTCAGTACAAAAAAACCTTTAACCTCTGTGAAATGGGCCAAAGAGAAGCACGCCATCTGACAGCCATATGCGCTTCTGCTGGGGTTCCACGAATGATGAAGTTCTCATGTCCAGAACAAGTTAAACCCAGGGTCAAATGTTAACAGAGTCGGTGCAGGCTGCTGGTCATCAGGACTGCTGGAACCTTTCGTCAGTTACCATGCTGGTACTCTTGATTTTAAACTTGTACTTTTGTTTTCTAAGGAGTAGACAAACGTTGAGAGTGAGGGAACACAAAGTCTTGGGTCCGTATGTCGATGGGCTGTCACGACTAGCAGTGGCCAGTTACAAGGTAAACATATTTTTCTTCCCCAATTTTTTTTTGTTTTTATGTTATTGTTTTGTCTGACGCAGTTGGTGTTATAACCAAAAATCCCACCTATGCCACCGCCATTTTCTGTTATGTTCAAGCTCTACCTCTTGAGAATTCAACACACTTTTGAGAGAAGTGTTTTGGAGAAATGAAAACCTTTTGTTACCTTAGCTGGTGTTCAATAAAATTGTACAAAAAGAAAAAAAAAAACGTAATCCCAAAATAGATCTAAAGATATTCAGGATGAGACAAACTCTTCATCCAGTTCCTTACTTTTGGATTAACACTTAGACAGAAACACGTTTGCTCTTCTTGTTTGTGGTAAAACCGGCACCTTAAATGTTGATAGAAAAACTGAATAGTACAAATAATGTTTAACATTAAGAACCAATTGTAAAAATGTGCTCTAATTCTAGTTGTTTGTCTTCCATCAGGACATTGAGTCTCTAATGTCCGAGGGGAATAAATCTCGCACGGTCGCTGCCACCAACATGAATGAGGAGAGCAGTCGATCGCACGCCGTCTTCAACATCATCCTCACGCACACGCTCAAAGACCTTCAGTCTGGGGTGAGAGTTAATTACCAAACCCACACCTAAGAGTCTACTGAGCTTTACCATCACCACTGCTTTGACATTGAGACGACATATGTGATATAACTGACTCACACAGCCCTCCACACTGACTGTAGTCACTTTTTCCACTCTCAAATCTTTGTTATAGCTATATCTATTGAAACATCTTTTTCACAATTCCCACCCAAACAAAGCTTCTTTTCAAAAAGCTGTCAGACTAGACAAACAGAAGAGGATGAAATTACTGTAATAATTGAGGTTAGTTTATGTAATATTTTCTATTGGTTTTGTTTTAGCTGATCCCAAAGTGAGATGATGTCACTTCAGCAGTCTGACCTGGTTCTTTAAAACAAACAAAAAAAAACCTTGTTCTCTTACCAGCTTGCTTTACCCTCTCTGCCACGCTTGCTCTTATTTCTATCTGCTCACAAATCCGGTTAATAATTCACAGGCATGACTGTGAGTGTGTCAGCTGATACAGGCGGCTCTGTTTTCAGCACACACCCAGTCAGTCGCTCAGCTTTCCAGTTCTGACTCAGTGTGTTTAGTGTTTGACTGTTGAGCTTCACAGTTAGCCCATCTTTCAAGTTTAAGAACTTTCTGCTACCTCTTCTTTTGAACAGATTTGTGTCAATTCAGTGGCATTTAGGGGATTTTCTATTACCGTACGCATTACTGTATGTTGAAATCAGTGTTGTCACCTGTTCTTTTCTCCTTTCACTTTCACAGTTTATTTCTAAAGCAGCTTTCACACTGCCTGTTTTTCAAAATTGTGCACTATTTTCAAAGTGCTATAAAAAGCTCAGGTGTCTTCAGAGGGTTGCCTGCTGTTAAACAGCCCTCAGGGGCTCATCATTGCCCCCCAGTGGTGCATGTGTGTTTGAATATAGAGGATTTGTATTCAACTGACCCATCCAAGAAGGGAAACCTCATCCAGCAGCAAAGTCAAGAGCTGCTCAGTAAGTAACTGTTAGACACTTGATTTCTGGTCAGGCATGATTGATTAAATACAGTCGTAGCCACACCTAAACTCCAGTCTGTTTGCAAATAACTTTTATTTTTAGAATCATCTGAGGTTTTGCTATTTTCTCCTCTGCACTGCTGTATTATGCTTTAGTCACATCTGCCCTTATAGGGGGAGACGAACTGTCTGTAGGCAAAAAAGGAGCAAACCTGTACGGGGAACGCAGGTGGCCCACTTGAAATATCAAGGCCACCTCTTGGTGAGCCCATAAAGCCAAAATATTCATGCACTTTTTTTTTCTACATGCATGCTGTTAGCGACAGTTCTTAGTGAATACAACATGCAAGGGAAGATAAGGGTGCAGCCTGACTCCAAATTTACACTGGCCTGACTTCGGTGCATCTCAGTTGAGTTCCGTTGCGAGTCAGTCTCACGTTTGTCGGTTTACATTCTCTCCAGTCACACACACAAATACCTCAGCTCCCGAAGAAGTGGTTTGTCTTGACCACCCTCATGTCAAGTAGTTCACTTAAAACTGAATCAATCAGGTCTCATGCCCTCTACTTCCTCACCGAGTTCTTGTAGTATGCATGTTTTGTGTCATAAATAATGGTATGAATGATGCTATGTTTTTAACGTGTGTAAATGACTTGGGCCACGTCACCTTGAATATAAAATAAAACGCACAAAAGTTTTATTTCAAAAGTACAATGAGAGTTTTAATTTTTTAAGGACCTGTTTCTGTTTTTCTGGCTTTTTGCTGTGAAATGGATGCATCATCAGACTGGAAATGGAGTGGAAATCAGCCTTAAATGAGGAAATTAGACAGAGTGTAGTTTATGTACAGCATTTGCATGCAGAAAGTAATGAGCTAGTACGCATATCTTATTTAATGACGAGTGTGGCATAAAGCATCACCTTTAGGCCATAAGTGCGTGCAACTTCCATTGCCCTTACAAATACTAAAATTTACACTTACCACACAAACACAACAATGGTACGTTCCATTTTTATGAAGTTCCTTGAGGTGGCTGTACAAGTCTCAAGGAAACTGCAAGGCACACCTGCTCTCCCCTTAAGATACAGCCTCCATGGACAAAACCCTGCAGCACCTGTATGGGTCAACCCGTACAGGTTAATGTGACTATGCCATCAAACATTCTATGTCAGGTATCTAAAGCATGTTTTTTTTCTGCTTTGGCCTCTTGCGGTTAAATCCTTAGAGTTTCTGTGTCGATGTTTTGACACTTGTTTTATTCTGGTTGCTTTGATGCGAACCATTGACCAACGTGTGTTCCACTAACTGCTGTGTTTATTGACCCCACAGGGCACAGACTGCCTTATTTAGCAGGAAAAACTGCCATGTCTGCTGGTATTACCATCTCCCTTTCAAGTCAGATTATTAGATAAACAATTCTATGTTTATAGAAGCTACAGCATATTATCCTGTTGTTTCTGTGTATGTTAAAACAGGAAACTATTTGCCAATTATCTGAGTTCAGTGTGGTCATAAGCCTTTACTTTCCCCTTCTTTTCTTCCTTTTTTCCCCCTGCAAAAATCTAATAGTTTTTTTTCTTCAAATTAACTTGCGTCATATCAGATAACACATTTTTCTGGTTTTTAAAATATTTTCCTGGGGTCAGAACTGCACTGGTTTGCAACTTATCTATATCACTGATCTCTACTATTGATCTGTATCTTCAATTGCCTGTGAGTGTCTTTTTTTAATGTTTTTTTTTTCCTGATTTTAAAGAAATGTGAGAGGAAACACTTGAGATGTTCATCCACACATATACTGTCCTTATCCCAGAAAAAGACCTTTGTTTTTGAAACTTTGGAAAACCCCGTTGGCACACAATCACACATCCTCAAGTTACAGTACTTTGACCAAAAAAACCTCCCTTCTGTCACTCTGTCACTTTACTTACTATGACAATAGGATTAAATATCTCTGTGCACTAAGATGTGTGTGGCTGTAAAACACTCATTTTGACTCATTTTAAAATACAGCAGAATCTGCTGACAGCTGAAAGGTCACTGCATCTGTCTGTGTGATGCTGACCTCTCACAGGTGGTGATCAGGTGTTAGATTCCTCCTTGTCAGCTGCTGAACAGTCCCACATTGAGACTTGATATTCTCCTGTTTAACAGCTCACCAAATGAAACTGTCAGCAAGAAGCTGAGTGGTGATGCAGCTTCTATCTGCTTGATAGAATTACAGAAAAAAATACACAACAAAGCATTAGACTATAGCATCTTTAAGGTTTCTTCCTACCCAGAAGGGATAATGTGAGTAAACTGCTAAGAACTGACAGACAAGATGATCCCCACATTCAAATATATCCCAAAAACAACTTCTGCTTCTATTCTCTAATAGATGGTGTTAAATTACAATAGTGGGACTTTTCTGTTTGTCTTTTGTGGTGTTTAGACAAGTGGGGAGAAGGTGAGTCGGTTAAGTCTGGTGGATTTGGCTGGGAGTGAGCGAGCTGCAAAAACCGGAGCAGCAGGAGAGCGACTAAAGGAGGGCAGCAACATCAACAAGTAAGGAACAAACCTAGAATAGGGTTTATAGTAGAACTAATCTGTGATTTCAATGTTGTTTTCTCTACAGGGTTGCACATTTTTATATGCTCCTGAGACAATCTGTGGTAGAGCTTTGACTCTGTTCTATTTACAGCTTTGTTTGTTCTCCATGCTTTTGTTTCATGCGCTTCTTTTAAATTCTGCCTTACATCTCTGCGCCACCTCCCTCATGTGCCCAATATAAACTCAGCAACCCTTAAATCTGACAAGTTCTGTCACTACCACACACAAACCAACAGTTTTATCTCTAAATACCTCATAGAAATCCTAATCATTGACAGAGTTGTTCCTGGTTTTTCTGTTAGAGGCCTTGCAGCATTTGTAATTGAACAAACATAATGCAACATTTAAAAAGGTAAAATATTTTACTGATAAGGTGGTAGACAAGTTTAAAGCAATATCAGTGTTTTTGCCACAATTTATGCCTTATTCACAACTGCCCTTATGGATGGATACAGCCTGTCTGCGGGTAAAAGATGGACAAACGTGTAGGAGGCACCCAGTGGGTAAACCTGAAATATCAAGATTTTACACCACTTGGTGTTTCCAGGAGTAAAAACGTATTTGCGCATGGTCAGAAGGAGCCAGTAGCAGTACCTTACTAATAACTAGATTGTGGCAAAAGGGCACCGTACGACAGTATCACCTGTACGTCATAAGTGCCTGAAACTTACATTATCCTTATAAATACTTCACAAAATACTTACCACTCTCACAACAATGGAATGTTTCATTTTCATAAAGTCTCTTGAGGTGGCCTCAAGGCCTCAAGGCCTCAAGACTGCAACACACTACTGCTTAACATGTAATTTAGATGGCCAATCTCCTCATTGAGTGATTGTCAGTTTGGGAAAATAAAAGTATTTAGGTTTTTTTATATTTGTTTTCTATATATAGTTGTTGAAGACTTTTATCATGTTGAAGCAGTGTCATACAATACATTTAAAGAGCCTGTATCATTAAAAAATATAGTTATAGCATTTGTTTGTATTATATTGTTGTTTCCTTACAAAAAACCCTGCACTCTGAGCACCAGCCCCTCCCAATCCACAAACATGAGGGGGTCCTCACTATGTGACATAGGCTATGTCCGAATTACCTCCCTACTTCCTAACTACTATAAAACTATATTACGCAGGACTCTCTAGTGCCCTGGATTTTAAAAGCAATTCTTGCTCACTACTTTTTGTTTTTTAAACCGCTTATGACGTCACTGATTTTACAAAGTGAAAATCTAATCAATACGAGCATTTCACGAAGAGTATTTATGAATCTACGTTGTTCTGATAATGAAACAGTTGATGGCTTACTGAGAAAATACATATAAATACCTTTTTTTCTCTAAAATTGTTTAAACACAATGCACTGTGGTCCATATTCCCCAATCTAGTGAGCATCAATGCACACTGGTTTTGTGCTTTGGACACACTGTGCTTTGGACAGCACTACAAAATGGCAAACTCACTACATAGTGAGTAGTGATCAGGTTCGATTCCCGCCTTGCCCACCATGTGTCAAAGTGTCCTTGGGCAAGACATGGAACCCCACCTTGCCTCTGGTGGGAGGTTGGCGCCAGTGTTCATCAGTGTGTGAATGTGTCTGTGAATGGGTGAATGGGACTGTGACTCTAAATCGCTTTGAGCCTTCAAGGAAGGTAGAAACGCATTTTACAAGTATATGCTATTTAATGTCTATCATAAAAATAATCCAAAAAAATAGTTCCTTAAAGTTCATATTTGCACATTGGGACCATAGGGAGCACATCTGTGTTTTAAACCTTGGAGTCTCTTGACATTCACATTTTTTACAGCATAGCCTTAATTTTAACCAAAATGTCTGACATTGGTTACATGGAGCAAAATTTTGATTTCTACTAAAGATTCTTGTCGGGGGTTTTTTGTGTTTGCAAGGTCCCTCACTACACTTGGTCTGGTGATCTCTGCACTCGCTGAGCAAGGAACCACCAAGAACAAGACTAAATTTGTTCCCTACAGAGATTCAGTCCTGACATGGCTGCTGAAGGTAAAAACTGTGGGACATCACAAACCGAAAACTGAACATTTCATCTGTTTAGAGAGCTTGAACATTTCATGATTGAGTGTTCCTGCCTTCAGGACTGCCTAGGAGGGAACAGCCGCACTGCCATGGTTGCCACCGTAAGCCCAGCAGCAGACAACTACGAGGAAACTCTCTCAACGCTGCGATATGCCGACCGAGCGAAAAACATTGTTAACCATGCTGTTGTTAATGAAGACCCCAACGCTCGGATCATCAGGGAGCTCCGAGAAGAAGTCGAGAAGCTGCGAGTGCAGCTGACGCAGGCAGAGGTTAGATCAGTTCTCCAGTATGACCTATACCATGTTAGAACTCCAGATTTTCCTGTTCTCATCGGCTGTTGTGTCTCCAGTCCCTGAAAGCTCCGGAGCTGAAGGAACGTCTGGAAGAATCTGAAAAGCTAATCCAAGAGATGACCGTCACCTGGGAGGAGAAGCTCCGCAAAACAGAGGAGATCGCACAAGTATGCAAACTCATTACATTCAACTGCTTAACAACACCTTTTATTGAAATGTATCATGTCATTCTGCGCTTTGTGTGTGACTGCAGGAGCGTCAGAAGCAGCTGGAGAGTCTGGGGATTTCATTGCAATCTTCAGGCATCAAAGTTGGAGATGATAAGAGTTTTCTTGTCAATCTCAATGCTGATCCTGCTCTTAATGAACTCTTAGTGTATTACCTGAAGGTAAACAGTCCTTAGTAGCCTTTTAGTTGATGCTTTGTATTACAAGAAGCCTATTTACACAAAATACGTAACCCTGGTGTATCGATAAATTCCCGTTTTTTTGTCTTTAGTGTTTTTTTCAGCGGAAAGTTGCTATTTTCTTCTCCAACAAGTTATTAGTGCGAAATCAGAATAAAGATAGCAGAAACATCCAACACATGTTTGTTTTACATATGTTTCATGGAAGCATGTGCTTTTCTAATTCAGTTGTATTCAGGTTTTACCATCTCTGATTTTGTGCCTCAGGAACACACAAAAGTGGGCTCTGCAGACTCCCAAGACATCCAGCTGTGTGGGATGGGCATCCAGGCAGAGCATTGCGTCATTGACATCACAGCAGAGGTCACAGTCTTTCTCACGCCTCATCGTAATGCTCGGTAAGAGCAGCCAGAAACTTTAAGGGCGTCTTTTGTTCACCCTCTTTGTAGACTTAGACTGTAGAATGAGACTGACAAGAAGGGTTTGAATTCAGAACATCAGAATCAGCTTTACTGACCAAGTATCAGTGCACACACACAAGGAATTTGACTGCGATGACTTATGCTCTCATGTACAAGGACAAAGCATGCAAAGGCGAAGAGGCATAAAGAGGTGTAAAAAAAATAAGAATTGGAAAAATAAAAGGATAAATGCAACAAGCTGGTTTAAGACTTCTGGTGTGTTGTTTAGAAGTGCAACGGATCACAAAACTCACGGTTTGGATCGTGTCACGGTTCTAGAGTCACAGTTTGGATCAGTAAAAAGGGAAAAAAGACAAAATAACAAGATAAAAGTTGACAGCTTTTTTCAAAGTTTTAAAACACAAACGTATTAAAACATGAAGTACTTTAAAACACACACATTCACAAATATATATCATATCAAAACTTTTGCTCATTGAGTACTTCTTATAGCCCTTGTTTATTTATATGCTCAACTTAGCTTACCTATCATGGTGTGGTGGTTTGGTTTAGTACTCTGACTGGTCAAGAGTTCATCAGAGTGGCAGCTTGAGGTAGAAGCTGTCATTGTAGCATCAGAACACTTGCAGCATTATAATTCGCTGCAGGAAAGAGTGTTGAACGCTCATCATTTTCACACCAAGGCATGACATTAAAAATATGCTAGGCGAGCCACAAGCTCCCTGTTCCAAGATCTCATCAATGGAAAGGGGGGCGAGGTTGCTTCGTGTCAACAGTCCCGCTGACAAGTCAGAGGCAAATTTCTAATAAACTACCGATGCTCTGCAGAAATTATGTCCTAGAAATTGAGTTTATGAAAAATTAATTTAAGCTGAAAAATCATAATGAAAAGACCACTGGGAAAGCTTTGAAAATGGATCAAAAGATGATCTGGGTAGGATTTTCAGAAAATGACAACGCTAATATGATGTTATCCTTTCTTAAAAATTTCACGCAGCTACAATGATGTTTTTTTGAAAGCTCTGCAGCGTCTTTTTGTGGAGAGTAAACATACATCTGTTCTCCAATGTTCCTTTGTGTGCTGTTATCACAGAACATGTGTCAACGGTTCTCCAGTATCAAGTGCTTTGCAACTTCACCATGGTGACCGAATCCTTTGGGGGAACAACCACTTCTTTAGGTAACTTCCACTGTTGTTGTGTTCAATTGATGAAGTCAAGTTCCAGTTTGAGTATTTATTCATTTAATCGACTTTTCTTGCAACTGTAAGGATAAACCTGCCAAAGCGGCGCTCCCGGGGGGCAGAGGATGAGGAAGGGGAAGGTGGCGTGATGAAGAACAGTGGCAGCAGTGAGCAGCTGGATGCAGATGGTGACACGGGCAGCGAAGTGTCCAGTGAAGTCAGCTTTTCTTATGAGTTTGCACAGACAGAGGTCATGATGAAAGCGCTGGGCAACAACGGTGAGAAACGAGTTGAGAAAATGTAACAATAATTTTCTTCGAGGCGCAACATCTGTGCTTTGGGTTTCTTCTGCTGACTCATCAGAGTTATGTGCTATCAGACCCCATGCAGGCGGTCCTCCAGTCCCTAGAGAGACAGCACGAAGAGGAGAAGCGTTCTGCTCTGGAGAGGCAGAGGCAGATGTACGAGCAGGAACTTCAGCAGCTTCGCAAGAAGCTCAACCCCGATCGTCTGTCCATGGGCCAGTCTGGAGGACAGATGACGGGTCAGCAAGGTCCTGGACAGCAGTTCCATTACCGCAGCATGGAGAGGCTCAGCATGGGAGGACTAAGCCATTCAAGCAGTGCTCAGAGCAGACTGAGACAGTGGAGTGAAGACAGGTGAGTGAATGGATAAAAAAAAAAAAAGATTTTGTTTGTTGTTTTGTTCCTGTTTGCTTTATTTTCCTTCTCATGCGATTTTGTTTGTTGTTTTGTTCCTGTTTGCTTTATTTTCCTTCTCATGCTGTAGGGAGGCAGTGCTGGTGAGGAGCCTCCGGAGGTTAAGGGAGCAGATAGTGAGAGCAAATCTTCTGGTACAGGAAGCATGTTTCATCTCAGATGAGCTGGAACGTCATACGGAATACAAAGTCACCCTGCAGATCCCTGCAGACAATCTCAATGCAAATCGCAAGGTCTGACCCCTTAAAAAGGAGAATCCCAAATGTCTCTGCCAGCACTTTTCATTCCGGCAGTGAATGATGACATCTGTGTATGCAGAGGGATGCGGTGCTCAGTGAACCCGCGATCCAGGTTCGGCGCCGATGTCGAGGGAAGCAGATCTGGAGTTTGGAGAAGATGGAGAACCGTTTGGTCGACATGAGAGAACTTTATCAAGAGTGGCAAGACTATCTCCTCCATAACCAAGACAACCCTGTGAGTATTTTTAACAAGTCTGGCTCTCAACCTGCTATTAGAATCAGAGAAGGCGTGGTGAGTTCGTAACACGGTGTTCACCGTTTTCCCCAGGTGATGAGATCATATTTCCGAAGAGCAGATCCCTTCTTTGACGAGCAGGAAAACCACACCCTGATTGGTGTCGCCAACGTCTTCCTTTCCTGTCTCTTCTATGATGTCAAGTTGCAGTATGCTGTTCCAATTATCAACCAAAAGGGAGAGGTGAGCAGATTTGTCCTCCCAGTTTTTTTTTCCTTCATCACTTCTGAAGGAAACCAAAATGCATTGATCAGTAAACAGTTTCCAGACTTGGTTCTGAATTTGTTCACACACATCACCGTGCCTGATGCTCAAAACATGCCACAGGACTTCTGATCGCATCTAAACATTGGCTTAACGTTGAAAGTGGGTGCTCATGACACCCAAATCATGTTTGATGTGAACACAGCTTTATGCGGTTTGTTTTTGTGACCCATGAGGTTGTTCCTCATCTCTCTCTTTGGTCAGGTTGCTGGACGCTTGCATGTAGAGGTGGTGAGGGTTGGAGGATTCTTAGAAGACAGCATAGCAGGAGGAGATGAACCTGAGAACAACCATGACTCTGAAGTGGAGGACCGCAAACTGGTCTGCATGGTGAGATGGATTACTAAATACTTGAGGCTGTAGCTTTCTTTTTTCTTTTCCCAAACATGTTTTCATTTTAAAGCTGTTGAATTCAAACGGTCCTTCTATTCAATTTATTAAATTCTCATATTTTCTCCTCAGATTAAGATCCTGCAGGCCACTGGTCTTCCTCAGCACCTCTCCAACTTCGTCTTCTGTCAGTATTCCTTCTGGGACCAGCCCGAGCCCATCATTGTGGCTCCTGAAGTCGACCCGTCATCCTCCTCCCCCAGCTCAAAGGACCCTCACTGCATGGTGGTGTTCGACAGCTGCAAGGTGGACAAATAGCTGAAGACTCGACCTTCATTTAAAACACATTTGTTGAAACCTATGTTAAAGTTGGAATGCATAATTCACACAATTGCCACTCTTCGGGCTTTTGTAGGAGCTGGCGGTGTCTGTATCAGAGGATTTCATTGAGTACCTCACAGAAGGAGCTGTGGCCATCGAGGTCTATGGACACAGACAGACTGATGCAGGAAGAAACCCGGCCTTGTGGGACCTCAGTATCATCCAGGCTAAGACGCGTACTCTGCGAGACAGGTAAACGGATGCGATCATTTGCCTTTAACTCATGCTCTGGAAGCTGCTTTGATGTGAGAGAGATCTGTGCCTTTTGCAGGTGGAGTGAGGTCACACGCCGCCTTGAACTTTGGATTCAAATTCTAGAGATTAATGAAAACGGAGATTTTGTCCCAGTGGAGGTGGTCCCTGCTCGAGATGTTCGGACCGGAGGAATTTTTCAGCTGCGACAGGTAGATGGTTAACCCGTTTGCAACAGTGAAGATCATTTTTTTAATTAAGGATTGTTTTTGTTGTTTTGTTGTTACATCTCCCTCTTTCTCGTCCTTTTGCCTCAGGGCCAGTCGAGGCGCATTCAGGTGGATGTTCGCTCAGTTCAGGACTCGGGCACCATGCCTTTGATCTCAGAGATTGTGCTCTCAGTATCAGTGGGCTGTGTAGAGATGAGAAACATCAATGCAATCCAAGAGGGAGACGAGATGGACAGTTACCAGGTACCACTACCCATAGACAACTCTTGCTGTTTACTCCTTTTGAAGCTTTTCAGTTATTCACTGTGTGGTATTTGAAATAGGAGAGAGATCTGGAGCGTTTAAGGCGGCAGTGGCTAGCCGCTCTAACTAAGAGACAAGAATATCTTGACCAACATCTGCAAAGTCTGGTTAGCAAAGCAGGTAACCCCAAAACATGCACATGTTTACCCCTTTGCTGTCCTGTAAAAGAGAAATGAGTGAATACAGTTTAAAATTATATCGGAAAAAAATGTTGGATTCAAAATGTGATGCTTTTGTTTCCAGAAAAGACAGAAGACGACATGGAGAGAGAAGCTCAGCTGTTAGAGTGGCGCTTGACTCTCACAGAGGAGAGAAATGCTGTCATGGTGCCCTCTGCTGGCAGCGGCATTCCTGGAGCTCCAGCCGAATGGTATGATTTAAAAAAAAGCATGTGCTTTTTGTGGATGCCTCGTGAAGGTAAAGTAGAGGCTAAAGGGAAATGGTGTGTCCATTCACAGGATTCCACTGCCTGGGATGGAGAATCACACCCCTGTTCTCTTCCTCGACCTGAAACGTAAGCAGTTGTTTTTCCAGAACAGTCAAAACACTCCTATAAGTTCTTTTTTACCCTCAAATGTATTTATTTGTTATTTTTCTGACTCTCCAGCTGATGACCTCAGCTCCCAAGAACAGTTTGAGGTTCCTGAAGCTGGAGGTTGGGATGCCACTTTGAGCGGAGAGGATGAAGACGACTTCTTCGACCTGCAGATAGTCAAACATTATGATGGAGAGGTAAATGTCTACTTCCTGGAGCTTATCCTGAGACTCTCTGTATCACACCTGGAACCCTCTCTGTAACTCAGGTAAAAGCTGAAGCCTCCTGGGACTCCACTGTTCACGAGTGTCCCCAGCTCAGTCGTGGGGGAGTGTGGCCGGATCAGCGCGTCTACTTGATAGTAAGAGTGGTGGTTCAGCTCAGCCATCCCGCCGACATGCAGCTGGTGCTCAGAAAGAGGATCTGCGTCAGTGTAAACCCAGGTCGCCAGGGCTTTGCTCACAACTTCCTCAGAAGGATGTCGACCCGCAGCACCATTCCTGGCTGTGGGGTCACCTTTGAGGTGGTCTCCAACATTCCTGGGGTAAAAAAAGAAAAAAAAAAAAAAGAAAAAAGCATCTGCATTTTTTTCTATCCAGACAGTAAAGTGCTGACGGTGCTGTTGCTGTATCTCAACAGGATGCTTCTGGATCAGAGGACAGAGAGATGCTGGCTCACCTTGCTGCAAGTGCACGCAACAGCCAGTCAGCTGACGACGAGGCCGCCATTGAGAAATACCTCCGCAGCGTCATGAGTCTGGAGAATATTCTGACTCTGGATCGACTCAGACAGGTGAACTACTCATTTACATTTCATTAAAAGATAGGTAAATTATTCAAACAGCCCTCTTTTTTTCTTGTCAGTCTGATAGAGAAGCGTGTGTTCTATTTTCAGGAAGTGGCGGTGAAAGAGCAGCTGTCTGGCAGAGGGAAGAGCAGCAGACGGAGTCTGAGCTCCCCTTCAGTTCACAGGGTAAAGCATAGATACACTTGACAGTTCATATTGTAAAAATCATATTATGCTAATTTACAGAAAATATTTTCCTTTTATGCTTTTTGCCTCTTAGCTGTCTGGAAGTAGACAGGACCTATCCACAACCTGCCTGCTTGATGATAAGGTAAACACCCCCCCTCCCATTCACACTTCAAGTAATAATTCTTAAACTTAATTTGCCCACTTCCATTGTCATTGCTTGACACTGTGAAAACAGTCAAAAGATTTTGATGAAAACGGACAAAAAACTGTTCATTTTAACCTGATTGTTCAAAAAATGTCAATTTTACTTCTAATATTTTTGTTATGCTGTAAACTAGTACATATATATATGTATATATCTATATATCGATATATCGATATATAGATATATCGGTTACTTACCTGTCTTGTCTTTGTCTTCCTCTCAGGGTCGATGGGAGAGTCAGCAGGACATCTTCATGCCCTCTCAGTTTCACCGCACTCTTCCCCGCCCAGCCTCTTCGCCATCCACCTGTACCATTTCCTCTTCGCCCCCCAACCCCTTTGGATCAAACCCCCAACCACAACCAGAACCAGAACAAGGTAAATCTTTCTCCCTCTTAACATCTGCTCATCTTTTCTCTGCTTTGTCTTTATTTCCTCTTTGGAGCTCATTTATACCACAGCCAACTTTTCCCATCAAATCTCCTTTTTTAACATTGTTTCCAAAACTTCTCGTTTTCCAAGTTTTTTGTTTCAAATAAAGTCTGCATCTCTCCCGTCATCATTTTTCACATCCATTTCATTTTCCTTTGGTTTTCTTCATGACTGTCTTCTCATCTCTGTCTAATAGTTTGGTCAATATTTCTGTCAGGCCTTCTCTTCTGTCACTGTGACAGAAGTTCATTTCATTTTTATGTCAGAGGTGAACGGAATAATATTGATCGATAAATTATTGTAGTTAAACAATTTCTGTGTTGCTGTGTTTGTATCGGGTAGCTTCTCAATCGTTCACTGTTTTGTGATTTTTACCATTTCCTGAACTCGCTTACGACTTTGTCTCAAACCTTTACACCTCCTTCACCTCCCGAAACTCCTATTTTTTTTTTCCCCTTGCTTTGTTCCTCTGCTCCTTCCTTTTTCTTTTTTCTTCCTCTCTGGTTTCACCTCCCTCCTGCCCTCCCCAGGTCGTTTAGGGCTTGCTGCCTCTTATCTTTCAGTTAAAGCGCTGGTTCCTCAAATGCCCAAACTTCTCAAGTCTCTGTTTCCGGCTCGAGACGACAAAAAGGAGTTGAGGCCTTCACCACATGGCCAGCAGGTCAGCACAGACGCAGCAACCAACTCAGCACATTACAGTCTCACAACGTCACCTGTAGGAACAGAATCAAATTCATTAAATGTGATTTTATTTTGACATCCGTCTCTTTACAGCATGTACCTCGAATCATGTCGTCAACAGGAGGGGACGACACCAGAGTTAAACCTGAGACGGTAAAGGTCATTTCTTTATGTGCTGACCTTTGTTTACTGATGCATACGCAGCAACTTGGGTTTAACTTGTGATTTGTTGTACAGTGTTCCCTCGTTTAACACAGGAACTAGATTCTAAAGAGAACCCTAATAGCTGAAATCTGCAAAATAGTCATTGTTAGTTTTTACAATCATTCTAGATGTTTTAAGGCTGTAAAACTCCTCACTACACACTTTCTACATATTTTTCCAAAATAAAAATATTTTCACACGTCTCTCTCTTAAACTGTCAAGTTCAAAACTTCATTGAAAAATAAGTCTAATATTATAGCATAAAAACAAAGCCCTAATAACAAATGATGATTTATGTAGATTTAGCAACCTGAACTCATTCTGCACAGGATACATGGAGGCAATTGATTAACAAAGTCTACGGCCAATCAGGATGCAGAAACAATGCACTGCTTTAAAAAAAAAAAACACAAAAAAAGTATTCAAAATTTACAAAACAGTAGGACAGAGAAAGGTGAACCGCAGTGTAGCGAGAGAACACTGTTATTTCAGTTTTTATTAAGTAAATTTATAGTTTGATTTCAGAATCTTTTTTTGAATAAAAATAATAAGCAACTGACTTGAACAATCTAAACAAATGAGGTGGATCAGAATGTTCTTCAGAATGCAGTTTATTGATCCTGTTCTTCTTAAAAATTAATTCTGCCAAACAATGGTCAGTTTTAAAAGATTATGGGGAAAAAAATTCATAGAAGTGAAGTGTTGTAGTAAAATATGGCAGAAGCAGCTTTTTATTGGATGATTCCTGTCTTCTTCTGCCTTTCTGCATGCTCTGGCCTGTCCCCCCTGTTCCTGCGGTATCCGGCGGTAACCCTCGCTACCCTTGTAGGCCGCTGCTCTACGGCCTGCTGCCAAAGACAGAAGGACAGAGTTGCCAGAAGTCCCTCCTCTTCCTGTGCATGACCCGCATGACACCACCCCCCTCAGCCCCCTCAGCCAGTCGTCAAGCGGCTATTTCTCCACTAGCGTCTCCACAGTTACCCTGTCTGATGTTCTTCAGCCCTCCTCCTCGTCTTCCTCTCTCCTGGCTGCTGAGACTACATCCCCCACAACCCCTCAGCAGCAGGGTGCTGATCGGAGTGATGTTGTGACCTCTCCTTCTCAGTGCGGCATCAAGGTGGCAGCCGTCTCCCCGCCTACTTCCTACAGCTCAGCCAATCACAACAATGTCAAAGCAGAGCTCTGCTCAGAAGAAAGGCTGCAGAACGCAGGAGGAGGAGGAGGTGACGGCGTTGAAAAGCTGGAGATCTGTGTGGATGACGAAGAGCGAGGTCATGACAACTCTCTGCCTGAGTGGCTGACTGAAGGGTCGCATGTCACAGTAGGAAGCAACAAAGCAGGAACAGTGCGCTACATTGGAGCGACACACTTTGCTGAAGGAGTGTGGGTTGGGGTGGAGCTGAACACTCCTGTGGGTAAGTGTGCACTCCAACCTTGTCTTTGTTAAACTCTAAAGAGCTTATGGTTAGTGTTACCTGTTTTATTTCCTTTCCTCAGGCAAAAATGACGGATCAGTGGGGGGTCATCGCTATTTCCACTGTAAAGCAGGTTACGGGGTGCTTGTCCGACCCGACCGACTGTCCAGTCGAGATCGGAACAGTCAGATTCCCCCTTCTGGCCATGTCCCAGCCCTGCGAGGAGAAGCCATCACCATTCGCAGAGGAGAGAACCGCAAGTCTTGGAGCAGCTGAAACAGGAAATCAGGAACTCAGCAGGACAGAACTCCTGTTGTCCTCTCCACGCAGGCTCACACATCTTTACCGAACCGGTGCCTGGTAACCTAGAGCTGGCAACTCCAGAAATGACACCAAAATCGAAACTGTAGATGAAGCATTTTCATGGAAAAATGCAGATGTTTCTTTAAAAAACTACCCAGAGTTTGTAAAAGTTCTAGGAATGACTGCTCATGTAGGAAGATGACGCAGAGGCTGGAGGAGTCCGTCAGGAAGATGTTCAGAGCAAAAGGAGGGAAGGTTTAAAATGTGGATTTGGGAATGAGGATCAGAGAAGTTCTCCAAGCTGACATGAAGGGTTGCTCAATATTCAGTGCTCTGACTGGACAACACGTGTTTTTTATAGAACCCTTCCTCTCTTTGCATTGCAGTTGAGGATATACACCGCTGCAAAATTCACCTATGTGGTCCCGAGACTTCATTTCCCAGAGTTCACTACTGCAGGTGTCTGTCTTCTGAGCCCATTCAGAGATTGGTTCTTTATAGAAAGCTGGACTATCCCTCCTGGACTCCGCATCCTTTGCAGATAGATGCTCCCAGAATGTGCCTTCACTGTGGTCTGCTTTGTGTTCGTCTATATTTGACTGTTTGTGTTGAGGAGAATGTCTTGTTGAGTGTGAGGAGATCTCAGGGACTGTAAATGAAAGAAAGGCGAGGTGGGGTGTGAGTGTCTGTGTGTATAAATAGATATGTACAGTTTTTTTGTCTTGTGTGCACAGGTGAAGTTGTGTGATGGCGCCGGTGTACAGGAAGAGTAAAGTCCACGTTTAGAGATACTGTAAGAGGCAGAAAGCTCAAACTGAGAGGCTTTAAAAGTAGATTTTGCACTGGAGACGTGGGATAAAAAGCTTGTGCAAGTGAACATAACGGGACTGCAGTCGGAGCAACTGCTCCTTTAGTTTATCCAAGCGGATAAAACGGTGACCTCTCCATCTGTCGGACATCAGGGGGCGCTCTCAGCAGTATTAGGGCAAGGAGATGACGGAATGAGGCAAGTGTAAAGTGAGTTAACTTGGGAACATAAGGTTTATTTTGTTATAGCGACATTTTTTAATTTTGAAACTAAAAATCTGAAGCAGTGAAAGATGAGTTTTTGGGAGAGGCTTGAACTTGTCTTAAGCATTCCTGACAGACAATGAAGAAGAAGCTGGAATGTGGCCCACTTTGGGGGGGTTTTACATT
This sequence comes from Oryzias celebensis, assembly GCA_014656515.1. NCBI lineage: Eukaryota > Metazoa > Chordata > Actinopteri > Beloniformes > Adrianichthyidae > Oryzias > Oryzias celebensis. Next base: position 5,872,164 of record BNCR01000003.1, read on the forward strand.
ACTTTTATTTTATTTAAACATTCCGGAAAGGTTATAATGTTTTCCACTGACTTTTGTTCTAAAGCACACACCAGATCTGTCAGGGTCATAAGGGGCATCTCCACTTCTCATCACTGCAGCAGCCTGTTTGAAACACTGTCCAGGTCAGAGAAGATGCAAACAAAAAAGCCCTCCCGGTAGGGATCCAGCTGCTCGCCTTCTTCCTCCGTTTTGTCACTAGTGGAGCAGCGATGATGAATGTGTGGAGCAGTTGGCTATAAGCTGAAGTCGGTGGAAACTGGATCAGTGTTTGAGCTCACCAAGTGAGCAAAAAGCAGGAGCTCAGATTTGGTTTTTAAAAGTGGAATATTATAGCGTCTTTGAGGATTCTAGTAACTAGTTCTCTTCATGTCTTCTCTGTTGTGACTGTTTCCATGAACCCAGAGTTCTCTAATGATGCTTGTGATTGGTGTGGAATTCTGGGTAGATTTTCTCGTTACACCCATATGGACACCATGTGCTTTCCTTTATTTGATCATGCGCCTTTGTAATACAAGGGGAGGAAAAGTAGTATTTATATAGAAATACTTGTACACATGCCTTTATTGCATGGAAATCAGTTATTTTAATTAAATGTTGCACAGATCATGACATGGAAGTTGCTGCTATTAGCATTGTTATTTTTTTTTAACCTGTAAATCATGATCTATCTCAGTCTATGCTGAGTTAAAGGTGGTGCTCCGGGTTCAGTGGGCAATATTTTTGGATAAATATTGAGGCACTTGAAAAGGTTAAAACACATTTTAGATAGGAAATCACTTCTGTGTTGATTTTTAAAGGAAAATAAGGAAGTTTTTTAAGGAACGGAGTTGCATTAAGATGCAACAACTACGTGTCGTCGAAGTGGAATTTATTTGTGTATTTATTATTTGGCCTTTAAGGAAGTGCAGTACAGTGGTGGCTGGCTGTTGTGCTAACAGGCAGAAGAAAACAGCTCAGAGCATTCATGTTGAAGATTGGTCGTTTCTGTTCAATAAGGTGTGTTGTGTGTGATTGTGTGTCGCTTGTAAATACATCTGTGTCTGAATGTTGAGTGGACTTGGCTCTGACAGGAACAGGAAATGTGCTCAGAAGCTGGTTTTGTGGAGTCTGAGATTACCCCAGACAAGTTTCTGTGTGTTGTTGTGCCTCAAAACCACGTGACTGTCTGTCTGTCTGTCACACAGGTCTCATATCAGCAACTGGGGGGACACAAGTCAACACACCTAACATTTTCTAAAGAAAAAGACAACAATATCCGCGTTTTTGTGTTCTCAATGTTCCGGATTTTGTTTTTACTCTAAAATAACTGCGAAAGGGGGGGGCATTGTGAGTGGGTGTCGCATAACAGCAGCTCAGATTGCAGAATCACATAAAGCAGTTGTTTCTACGTGAAACAATGATGCTGGGTCGCTGAACTACATTGTCCACATAGCAACAATACACATAATCAGGCTGGATTTAGTTTCACAGTTTGCATCATTTATGGCTGCATTAGCGATTGGAGTAACATACAGTTCGATTTTTATTTCTGATTGTGGATCAGAACATTTTTTAACCACTCACATTGCTTCTCATTTTTGCGTTTACATGTGTTTTTCTTTCTGAGTGCTTTCCATATCTTTGTGTCATTTGTGTTTTTGTGGGTTCCCTGATGCAAACACTGCTTTGATATGGCCTTTAGCGTGGAACTGGACTGATTCCAGGCTAGAGTAACTGAAGAAAATAAGATGAGTCGGGATACTTTGATCAGTCCGATTCTTCACTGCCTCTTCAGCAGGAACAAATGCTAAACTGTCTCTTCCTTATGGGTGCTGAGGAAACTCAGCCAGAAGAGGGTTAAGCCTCCTCACAGGGAATTTTATGTATCGAAACTAAGCATAATTCGTGTTAAAATCTTCAAACTTTTAACAAAACACTGCCCTACTCAACAGCTCAGCTTGAAGCAAATCAGATCTTCCAGGTTTTTACTTTCTGGATCTGTTTTTTACTGCATTTTATGCATTTGTAAGCAACTTTGTTTCCACTCTATCTACTCTCTCTGCTTCGGTTATCTGGCAGTTCAAACACCTTTTTACCACGTAGCTATAGATGCACCTTTCCCTGCTTCAGTGTGTTTTCAAACATTAAAAAAAAAACTCAAAAGTAAGCAATACCTAGTTGATCATTTATCAGTTTCTACTCTACTAGAAGAATCCAGATCTGGCTCTGCATTTTTAAACGAACTGGCAATTCTTGAGGTACCAGTTGCCATGTTTAACAGAGCTGTTGAAAGGGTTTGGTGCTCCTCAAGTCAGTACATTTATTCCTGCCGTTACTGCTGCAAAAAACTAAACAAAAAGCCTCCAGTCTCTAACTTCACACATATGTAGCTAAGGAATAAAACAATTTTCTATATTTAGATGTGTTTCAGCGTGGCCTTGGCCTGTTCAACAGTATTATCAGTGTCACTAATGTTTGAGTCTCTTCTCCAGTGAGGAGCTTTGTCTGGATGGGGAATGTATGCGTGGGTGCGAGAGAATGATCCCGTCTTTATGTGTAAATATGATCATATTAAGACCTATATAAAAAAGAAATCTGAGCACAAGTTTGATTCTGATTAATTTAATTGTTTTTATGTAATTTCATGCTGTAATCCAAAGAATACAGTTGTTTTATGACATTTATTGTTTTCATTTTTAAATCTGAACATTCATCTGGTGAAGAAAAAATAAATCAGTTATAGAGTGAATGTTGTCTTTTTGTGGCAAATTATTCAAAAAGGTATAAAATAATTATTGCTGCTCGTTTAAGCTGAATTATAATAGAGACAGAACCTTTCAATGTTTTTCAATTTCATGCTTCCAAGAGTGCAATAAGTAGTGGTCGCTGACTATTCTGATGGTGTAAATAATTCTCTCAGTGAACTCCAACTGTTAAAGGTCTTGAAGAAATAGCTGGTATCAGATAAAAGCGCATTTCAATTAACATCAAGATTTTTTCCCACCATTTCCGCTGACCGCGGCAAGAAAAGCTTTGACATCCGGGTCAACCCCAGATATCTTCCCGTTTTTACAGTCGTCTCCATAGTTTCCGAATGGCGCTTAAGCGAGTTATTTATTTTAAAAAAAAGTCATTCAGCAGCTCGATTTTTATCTGTTGTTTAAACCACCAGGTCTCACATATTCACTTGGTTGATGGAACTTTTCTTTCTTGTGTTGCAGTTGTTTGCCGTATCCGTCAATCTAAAAGCTAATGCTAAGCTAGCGCTTTTGCTATTTAATTCGCTCTTATTTAAAAAAAAATGTTCGTCATAGTGTTGTTGTTAATGTGGCCGAATATTAGACCTGTAATATTAATGTGCAATAAACTCCTTGGCCATCTTGGTTTTGTCCATTTATGATGTTTTGTGTGTTTGTGGTTGATGCTGCTTTAGAACAGCACAGGCCGAACAATCACGTTTTAATGGTCAGACCATTTTGCTGAATGTTGAATTGTGTCTCGGCTGTCAGATTGGTAATAAACCTCATTTTACAATGATTAAATGTATTACTCTTGGTTTGAGCCAACTTTAAACATTTATAGGTATGTAGTTTATATTTAGGTGTGGTTGTGTTTTCTGTATGAAGCACAGCTTTATCTAGAAGATACAAACTTGTATTTTTGTGCACTTTTATGGCGGATATGCTGCTTAATTTGAGTCCTTCAATGTTTTACTATTTTCTTTTTGTATACTAAAACTTGATGCAAGATGGCAAACTTGGTAACAACAAAAAAAAAAAAAAAAAGTGACCAGACAGAAATTTCTAACAAACTGCAATTTTTTTTGACACAAGGAGGTATGGTATAATCATTTTTTTCAACGAATGACAAAGAAACACTGTTAGATCAGTTTTATTCCCTTGTAAATAGAATATCAATAAAAACACACCTTAAAAATAACAAATTAAGGTTTATCCAACAGATGAAAAAGTAACAAGGCATATGTAGACTCTCTACATAGCGATAATACAACAGTCTACTGTCCAAAAAAGGCACTAAATCTTGAAATATAAAAACAATGACAAAAAAAAATAACCCCATAAAACATACATCCAGCTGAAGTTTGACATTTTCGATGTTACAGAGATTTACTGAAGAGCTTATTGCCAGAATGAAATGACCACACTTTTAAACTGATTAAAAGTGTTCCAGTTTCTAAATGTACAGACCAGAATGCCTTTAATCTGACGCCTGCAGTTAGCAATCTTTCCCACCTAAATAAAAATCGGCATTTCTGCACTCCATACTACTTACTGTCTTTCCTTTTTCCCGGACGTATCAGATCCCCTTGGCTTTAACTCTCCTCAGACAGCATATTACAAATCACATTCATGGAGCCTTTAGAGTAAAAACTCGTCAGAGCCGCCGTTTTCATCTTTGCTGCACAGTTTTTCAGCTGAGGGAAGAAGGATTGACCATTGGAGCTGAAAGGCAACACATGCAGCAGCTTTCTAAACAAGGCAACAGAGGACTAAAGGCAGATGTTTAAAAAAAAAAAACTAAAACCCTAAACTGCTCTGTGTTTTTGTTCCATTAACTCACATGTAAAAACACAGGAACAGAGGCTTCAGCTGCTGTATTCAGCTTATACCAAATACTGCTTATTTAATGTTATCTGAAATGTATAACACTGCAGTGTATCTAGAAAATTTTCACCCTGACCCACTACTTTAGTTATTTTCCAAGCATATTAACAATCAAAAAGACAGGAAGATGATCTGACCAAGGGACAGCAATCTCAGATGCATAAACACAAAGACGTAGAAGGCAGCAACTCCACCTTCAGTCCTGAAATAATCTCAAACAGCACATGGTCTGATACATCTACAAATTATTTTCAGAACGGCTTCTTCTGCTTAGCAGATTGAAAATAATAGGATTAATTTTGGTGCCATAAGAAAAATGCGAGGAAATCAAGCTTAAAGCATAAACACTGGGGACAGCTCTGCTGCCGCGAAGTCACAGAGAAACAAAACATTTGATTTTATCAGACATTTTGGCTACAACGCTGAAGATTTATACTCCACCAGAAGGACGATTTTCTTGGTTTGGGATGAAAACTCAAGCAAACTAACACAGGAGTTACGTTTTAGAAAAAAACTTCCTCATAAGTTAAAACTTAAAACAGAAGGCGGAGTTCCCTTTTTCTTTCAAAAAAACTCATTACAGTCCGTCATCAGATTTTTTATCTTCCCCACAGCAAACTAAAAACAGATTCACATTGATATAGCCGTGGAGGAACCTGCAAGGACGAGCTTATCACTGGGGGGAGAGGATGGGGGGTGAGGTATCTGCTGAGTTGTACAGCACCAGCTTTGAGTCCAATCTTTGTCACGAGCATACAGTGACAGAACATTTCTTAGTAGTGGTGCATGGACGCATGCACAGCCACTGCAGAAGTCTTCCTCATATGCTGATCCCCAAAACAGAAGGCACTTCAAAATAAAACCCCACTTTATTGCACTTTAATGTTCACTCACAAGGAAGATTTTAGTGTTAGCCAATTTTAAAAAAAAGTTTTTTTCTGTAATCAAACTGGGGTTAAAAAGTCTTTGTGCAACTATAGCGTAAGCAGAAACATTGGTGTTTTTTAATTTGCAAAACACTTGTAGTATAAATTACAAACGAGCAAGTCATAAAGTTTATGATAAGTCTGAAAACTTCACCGTTTTGCTTTTCATGTAGTCTGCTCCCCTTCCAGAACCAGACCACAAAAACTGTTGTGATGCTAAAGAACATTCAGAGATTGTGGAAACTCCAACTCCTGGAAATAAGACCTCTGCTTAAAATGTCTTTAACATTAAAGTTATTTTTTTTGCCCAATAAGAGCTAAAAGCACAATTATTGGCTCCTTTGTCTCAGGATATTTTAAATAAAGCTTAATTAAAGTCATTATTGAAGCTTGTGAGTTTATAGGTTGGACAAACAGCTATATCTTTTAAGATTTATTTCACAAAACGAGCAATAAGTGAAATGTTGATTAGAACATAAGGAAACTTAAACAGAGTTTCTGTATATATGAATACAAGCTAATAAGATATAGTAACTTTAGGTAGTGTTGTGATTGAATGCGCTTTAAATCTAAACATACCTCATTTTCAGAGCATCTGTGTAGCGTTGCCTTTTAGTGTGAAAATAATTTTGTAGAAGAAAATCTGATCTAAGTGGATTTTTTGGCTCAGCAGCCTTTCATGGAAACACTTGTATTATATTAAAATAAAATATAAAATCTGTGGGTAATATTGAGTACAACAGGAAGTTAAGAATAAGATGATATAAAGAAATTGCACATTTTAATTACTGATGTGTCCAACATATTAGTAAAATGCAGCATGACGTGACTTATGATCTACAAGAATGACCAGGCCAGGGTCCTCCAGCTGGTAGTGTCCTCTGCTGGATACGTGTTACACCAAAGGAACCCAATATGGTCACGATTTTGTACTCCTGGGTAATCAAAGCATATTAGAAACTATATTTTAAAAATGCATCAGGAGGATTATTAAGGCCAAAAAGCAGGAACTCCTCAACGGCAGAAAAATAAACATTCAAACGTTTCTGTTTAGTGGAGACCCAAGTTCAGAGAAGATGCCGTCATGTGCGGTTATGGTTTTATAAGGTTACGTCTCTGGTCAGTACTAAGATCCACCATGATCAGGTTTTTGTGTGATAATTTTTGTTCATAAAATGAGTTTAGGAAAGATGAGCAAAATTAGATCATTAAATCAGAAAACTGTTTAGGAGTTTTTCTGGACAAGAATCGCAACAGAACTTAAAAAGTGCACAAGTTCCTCTCAGAGACTGGACTTCCACAGTGGCTGTGCCGTCACTGAAATGTGAGACAAGCAGAACATCTGATCACCACAGTCTTCAATAAAGTGTCGTTCAAAGAAACTTACAACTCTAAGGGGGGGAAGCGCCAGCGTGTGTTTACAACACAACACATTGAGAACAAGCACGGACACATGTATAAGGAAGATACTTTTCTAGCAATAATTGGACACATTTCATGTGTCTTTCATCAGCATATCTCTATTACTCCATCCATCATCCACTCAGAAAACACACACAAATTAAAACATAATACTTTGGCTAATGTTTCACTTGCTTCTTACCAAAAAAAGTTAGCTTCATACTGATAGTTTCTCTCCTTTGATGCTTAAATGCACATGCAGTGTAAATAGAAATGGATTAGGCTACAAACAGCACGTATGTACAAGTGTATATGTATTCTTTTACTTTTCTTTCCTGATCTATATTGATAATCTCACAGTGATCAATCATTTTGGGGGCATAAGTGAATAAATAGGAGCCGATCAGGCAGATATCAAGGGGCTTATATACAGTTCTGGCTGTGAAGCCAAGTGAGGCTGTAAAGATTAAAAGTTTTAGAGGAACCTGAAAGTCTAACACTGACGTTTGAGTACAAGTAGTTTACATACCACTAAAGTTTATAGTAATAAAATACTGAGAAAAAAGCGCCAATAGCGTTAACAGAGTTGGAATTCTCACTTCTAAGAATTCACTTGAAGAAGAGGATTAAAAATGAGCGCTGCAGCTAAAAACTACAAACAGCTTTTTTTTTGTGTAGAGCTATTAAAGACCCACTCCAATAAAAACTGTGTTTATAGCATCTGTTTCTGGCATTTATTCTTATATTGGAGGACATATATTAAGCTTAAAATTGCATTTCTGAGTATTTCTTTGTTCAAATTGTTGTGCATCAGAAACAGACAAAAAATGCTGTTAAAAAAAATATTTAAAAAAGAAGTGCGTATTTCAGATGGAAAAAACGCTTTGCGGGGCCACAAGCTCCCTGCTCCAAGCTCTTAGCAACTTGGAGGGTAAAGGGGGACGGGGTTGCTCTGTGCCAACAGCCCCACCCACAACTCAAATGCAAATTTCTATTGAACTCTTCCACTCTGCAGAAACTATGTCCTAGAACACAACACAGGTTTTTTGATTTTGGCTAAAAAGGACATAATCATAACTAAAATAGGTTTAAAGATGATCGGAGTGGGTCTTTAAGGACAAAAAGATGTTTCTAATCATTAGTTAACATGTGAAATGTATCATATATGGAGAAATAATTGTATGCGTGCTGTACGTTTGGTTAAACTCTAACATCAACATTTATTACAAGTTCTAACATTGAAATTATGGCCTTTGTCTGTTTCCACAGAAGCTTCTTTTTCCTCAGTTGCATTGTTCTGATTTTGCTCTCTTGTGCATTCCGTTTTCATCTGTTAGAAACATTGTAGTTTCTAACAGATGAAAATGCACAACCACATAGAAAAAGAACCGCTGAGTATGAGCTTTGAACTGTACACACATTGAGGCTTTTCAGTTGTGTTGCGATCACAGTGAAAGACCCTGAAACAGTTTGATTCCCGCGCCAAATGCAGTGTTGTTCTGTTGTTTCCAGAGGAAATCTGCACACAGTGCCGTGTCCTCATCGGCTGCTTTCAGTGAAAGTTCTAGAAGAGGCTGACCTTAAAAACAACCACAGAAATGAGATGGTAAAAAAAGTCACCATCATTGCCGTCTGCTGTTTTCAGGGGCATCTTGAAACTTTCAGAGAAACCTGGAGAACACTAATAAAAGTTTGTTATAATCTTTCTAATGATATACTAATAGTTGCTATACGAGTGTAGTGGAACAGGTTGGTGGTTGGAGGTAGGGTTGGGAGGTATATCCAGATTGGACTTTACACAACTTTTGGTCTTTTTTTTTTTTTTTACTTAATACATTCTGACAAATTCTGCTTGCATATAGTGACACCTGTTCTGCTCCGGCTTTTGCTGCTCCATCAGTCATCTTCCGGAGACTCCATCTTGATCTCGTTCCCCACGCTGCTCTCTGCGTCTTCCAGTTGACCGGCTGAAGCCGGGCTTCCACCATCCGCCGCGTGTTTCCCCAAACCTCCTGGGTCCTGAGGTTCTGACGGCGCTCTGTGAACGCTGGACTCGTCTTGCAGAGAAGGGGAGGGAGGAGACCAGGACGCACCTGCTAGTCTGGAACCTTCTGCTGGAGCACCCGATGCTGATAGGAGAGAGCGTCCAATCAGAGAGATGCCTCTCTGTCCTGACACCCCTCCTCTGGCCAGAGCAGAAAACCAGCCTGGAAATGGTGTGGGAACCTAGAGGAGAAGAAAAAAGGAAGGTTAACAGGTGTTGTGAAGGAATTGTCTGGAGGTAGGTGGGATGTACCTGGGTTGGAGAAGACAGATCTGCTCGACTGAAAGCCAACTGCCTGGCTGGAGCTCTCTTGTCTAACAGGGATGCTTCACAACCCTGCATTAGTGAACAACAAAAGAAAAAAACTAAGTTGTGTATGAAAAATGCAGTGTCCTGCGACAAATTTAACCTCATCTGTGGATCACCTGGTCAGGAAATTCATTCCCATCCACTTCATCACTGACCGACTGACCTCCTGGACTCTGAACCTCGATACCATGGCTCTCGAGGATGGCTGCTTCTTCAAAAACACAAAGTCATCATAGCATATCAACTCCAACGAGAGAGGCAGCAGCTGATCTGATGCTCCTCTACCAGAGAAAACGCATTCTGCTGCTGCAGGCAGAAAACACAAGACTGCAGGATGCACACGCGCTGAGACGCAGATATGCAGCGAGCAAAAGCGCATTACTAAAAGAACAACAGAGGTAGACATTACCTATGTTGGCACGCCTCTTGATGTCTTTGCGGCGGTTGGCGAACCAATTGTAGACCTTTAAAGAGGTAACTCTTTCCAAATCAGACAGCTTCTTCCCTGTAATACACAGATCAACTGTCAATAATACAAGATGATCTCTAGTGATGCAGTAAAGCACACAAATCAACTCATCTCCACTTAGAATTGTGGTTCTGACTCAGGAAGCTTGGCAGTGTTAGTGGCTCTGTTCAAAGTTTTTGGCTTTTTTTTCCTCTAAGCATCTCAATTGTGGCTCTCTGCTTTGAGTTATTTTTCCATAATAAAATTATTTAGGGTTTCTGAACTATAAAATGAAGTAATTCTTAAATGTTGAATTACACGTTTTGGGGGATAATGGGTCTCCCCGTGCCGGTCCCCAGCCCAGATAAGATGCAGGGTTGTGTGAGGAAGGGCATCCAGCATGAGATCTCTGCCAAACCACCTGTGCGAATCAGTTAAAGCAGATTCGCTGTGGCAACCACCGGCGGGATAAACAGAAAGGTGAACGACAACAGAAATTGTCAATTCATAAAGCCGTTGTCACAAATGTCCGTACGGGTAAAGTTGTCTGCTGGGAAAAATGGGCAAACTTGTATGGGGCACCAAGGTGGCTCAAGGCAGTAGACCGCTCAGTGATTAATATTAGGTCAGTGATTTAGATCAAATCGTTCAAAATGAACCAATATTACCTATGAATCGGACCAAGAGCCAGAAATTATGATGTGAATAGAACCGTTAAAATAAAGAGTCACACCCTGATGCAGAAAAATGCAGTTGAGAATAAATAAATATAAATGTAGTCGGAACTTTGTGGAAAAATGATTTAAATTGACTATTGTACTAAAGAACTAGATCAATGCAGGAAATGAAGAGTTAAAGTGCTGCCTGGTTCACAGTTTTAGCAGCATCAGCCTGCAGCTGCTTTTATGAGTGTTAAAGCAGCAAAGTCCGGGCACACAGCTGATGTTCCAGCTGGTCCTGCGTCCCTTCGCTAGATCTTATACCGGTTACGTAGTACTGGACTGTACCAGCTTACTTCAGCCCTGCGTGCAACTTTAATTTCACAATACATTCACCACACACACGACAATCCTACGTTCCATTTTCATAACGTCCCTTCAGGTGGCTGTCTGAACCTTAAAGGGAACTGTAAATCACACCTGCGCTCCCCTTAAGATGTGGCCGCTCCTCTCAATGAGCCTCCGTGGGCCCGAACAACCAACACTGCAGCATCCATACTGGTGCAAACCGCTTACCTGGTTTTTGAATCACAGCGTTGCAGGCGGTGGCAATTTCTTCTCTTTTGGCTTCATCTGGATACTGGTTATCACTAAAGTAGCTGTAATAAAAACATCACGTTTTAATTTTCCTTCTCTAGTTTGTGTGTCTGCCTCCTCTTTTTGAAAGCTCACCTCTCCATGACAGCCAGACACTCTTTCCTCCAAGTGAAGCGGCTCCCCCGTCTTAGACGAAAACCTGTGGGGGCCGAGTTGAACGGGAGCGGGGTCTGGTGCCACTCCACCATGTCATCCAGAGCCAGAGGGGCAGCTCGCATGGCCAGGGTGGCACCTGGAGTCAGATATTAGGCCTCAATAATTCAGTGATTTCCAGCTATAAACTGTGGCAAAAGCTTTGCGTCGTCCCCCACAGCCAACTGAAGCGGATCTTTTTATGAGACACTGAGAGTTTTGAACCCAAAATAACTGTTTTTTGGTTTCAGTCTTTGTTTCTGTAATTATAGATGTGAAAATTCTCAAACAGGCTGATTTTTTTAAAGGAATCTCTGAATACAACAGATTCACACCTCCCAGAACACAAACGTGTGTTTTATGTAAAAACCCACTCTGATAAAAACTGTGTTTTTAGAATGGATGTTCAGTGTTGTATCTGCACGAGCTGGAGGTTGGCGTTACCAGGGTTGGTCTTCTCCAGCTGGTACCAGCGGAAGAAGGCTCGTTTCTTCTGCTCGCTGAGGTCTGATCCTTGCTGCAGGAGCCAGTGGGAGATCCGACTCTGGCTGATCCCTTCAAAATAAGGGAGCTGGGTCAACCAGCAGAACCAACACTTGATTATAACCATTGATTTAACTGTTGGTGGGTGGATGCTCACCTGTTACCTGAGCAACCACTGCCTGGGAGATGCGTCTGTTAGCCAGAAAAGACTTGATCTCCTCTTTGATCACTGCACTGTCCCTCCTGCAGCAAAACAAACATGAAGACTGACATTTACATATGCACTTAACACACGAGTATGGCTGACACTTTATCACCAGATAAAACAGCAGCCAGAGGCTGAATGCTGCTGCATTATTTCTTTTTCATCATTCTCTTTCTGACTTGATTTCATCTTCACACATGTTTAAATCAATATTGCTTTGACTGCCGTCAGGCGGCTGCAGACTACAAATGAGCAGCACGTCCGTGTATGTGCCAGTTCCAGGCAGATTTCCTCCTAGCACATTCAGATTGAGGCCGACTTCAGGACCATCACAGCCTCTGCAGCAGGTGCATGCATGCAGGGATGTGACTTTAAAGGTGAAGAGCAGCCAAATGAAATCTCTGCTGATGTTCCTGTGAGGAACCAAATGAACTGAAAAATAATAACATGGAGAACTTCTTAAAGAAGATAAAATTGTTTGTTTCATGGGTTTTTTGTGTTTTCTTTATTGTAAAAACTTGTTCAGGATGGTATGCAATTATTTAATAAGTACCAGATAGCATTTTGAAACATTATATTTTTAATAAAAGACAAAAAGTCTGATATACTTCTAAAGTTGGATCTAAAAATCTCTCTAAATACAGCAAATACAAACTTCTCTAAACACCAACATTTTCCTACATACGTGGTGCTGTGTATGCAACAGTTAAAGTTGGCTCCACTCATGTCATACAAGAGAGCAGAAATGTACAGTTTGAAAAAAAGATCTTGAGAGGGTTCATTCAAACTCCAGACCTGAATCTGATCGGAATCTGCTAAAAAAAGAGCAGAGAATAAACAAAAGCTGGAAAGCATTAACAAACCAAAGGATTGTTTAACAGAGAATAGGAAAAGAATTCATCTGCAGTGAAAGACTTCCAGCATTAGACCAAAAGAACTTTTTATAGCAGCTTATTGTTTTATTTTGCTGTGTGCTGTTAAAGATTTTCCATCTCTTTGTGTCTGATGGGTGCAAAACAAATAAAACTGCCTTACTGTATTTTTTTGTGATTGTGAATAGTTAAACATTTCATATTAAACCAATCTTTACTTTGAAAAAATATATTTCAATTCATCAAACCCAATGATCATTTTTCCTCAGAGTAAGTATGTTATTCTGATGCAGAAAACTGCTTTGTGTTGGTTTCTAATTATCATTTATTCATGAAAGTTCCACGCTCGTTCAGTTTTGTGAAGTGTTTTTCATAACCCAATGAAACTGGTTTAAAATTGAAATTTTATTAATTCAAATTGTACATTTTTATTTCAAAACGATTCTGTATTTTGGCAGAAATATTTGCCCTAATAAGAAGGCCCAGCTTACTTTGTTTTCCTCAACTAACAATTTAAACATAATCCCTGATTTTCTTAGGAGTTTAAATAGAACAGGACACATTTGGCATTTAGCATAAATGCAGGATTAGAGTTTCCATAATTTATTTATACTAACAGTCAAACCATTTTGTATTTAACCTTTTATTAAAATCATTTTATACAGCCTAAGGAAGTAGAAAGTTGGACTTTTTCTTTCTCGTGTATGTTTCATTTGAGTTATCATTTGATTGGTCAAAATAACAAAAATATGGCTGCACATTAATGATAGTTTTTGGACGTATAATGATCATTCTCTTCATATTTGACATCTCTTTTCCTGAATGCAACATATTTTAACTGGCAACTTTTCAGAAGAAGGAGCTCAATCTAATAAAACTACATTTAAAAGGAGAGTCTTTGCTTCGCCACTGCTGACGTGAGGAGTAACATGGACTGGTCGGGTCTTACCTCATCAAGTCCTCCACTTTCTCATCCACGTCCATGTACTCCTCGCTGGCCTCAAAGGCGTAACCTGGTCCAGGTACATTGCCACCCACCACACTAAGAGAAAACCGGGGCGGTGAAAGCTTCCCGTTGGTGCCGGGTACCAGACCGTTCTGCACTACTGTCGGCACCATGACAGGAGAGGCCGGAACCGGCAAAGGTGGAGACGCGGTGTCGAAGTTGTTAGTGGGTGACAGTGAGAGCCGGTGTTCAGGAAAACTGGTCTGAGTTGAAGTGGAAGTCATGGAGGAAGAGGCGAAGGCAGGATTAGTGGAAGACAAGGAAGACGTGGGTGGCACATAGGAGGGTTTGGAAGCCAGTTTGTGTCCATGCTGCCTGTCTATGTGGTCCAGCGCATCCAGAGCGTGGAGGACCTCCGCCTGGGTGATTCCAGTCCGCCGGAGCCTCTGCAGGAGGTCGATCTGCTCAATGGTGAAGCGAGGCTCTTCACTCTGCTGGAACATTCTGCAAAGAATCACTACATTAATCCACTTCCAATATATTTCCAAACATGATAACAACAAACGCAACATCTGTGTTTGTGTGGAGAATGTTGTTAATTTAAAATTAAAAAGTTAATGCAGAAGATCAAACTAAACTTGGACATTTTATAAGAACTGCCAAAACACTGAGTTAATTCACCAGGTCACAATTCAGTTTCATCAGATTTTTTCCTCATTCTAAACCTACTTTATTTGACTATGAAAAACACTTTGACACAACTAAAGATACAAAATAAGTAAATGTGAAACTTTCATGAATGAATTTGATGCATTAGTGTTGACTTTATTAAAAACACAGATTAAATCCAAACCCATTGACGAACCCAGCCCTCTTTTTAATTGCAGACTTCTGCACAAACACCTTTATTTGTTGCATAGATTTAATGTGAATCAACTTCAGAGAGAGAAAATCTGGTCACATGCTTGAAGCAGAAAACGTGACTAAAAAAATGACTAATTTATCTGGAAATGTTTGTCGTTTTCTAGCAAAAAGCTGTTACCGATATTCAGAAAAGAAAAACTTTTTGATTTTGGCTGAAGTGAAAACCTTTGGCCTGCGATGCTTTCACTACTTCCCAGCAGCACTTTCAGGCTGAGTTTGACCTTCGCCGGCAGCAGATGTTACAAATACCTTCGTTACCTTTTTTTAATCCGTAATCTGAATGGGTTTGGATATCATTCCACATTATTTAATCCTGATTCCAGCACCCTTGAGAAATGTTTTTTTTTTTCAAACAAAATTACAAAAAACAGCATCTAAGAAATTTTGTATTTTTCAGTCCTAATTTTTTTACGTTTTTTTAAAATTACACTTTAAATAATTGAATCAGTTCTCAATAATCTGGTTTGTGTGAGGTTTGCTGCCTCTGAAGTAAATAAAAGTATCTGGTTGGAAATCCTGCAATATTTCTGAACAACACTGTTCTTCAGAACTGTGAATTTTGGGTAACTTCTCAAACATGAAGGACGCTTTATGATTTTGGGATGCTGATCATTTCTTTATCTTTGTATTAAAGATAAACATTGAAATATTTTTTTTATTAAACCCCTAAACATGAGATACAAAAAATGATGTTTTAATGGCCTTCAAATGGCCTCAGAGATGGAAATACGTTATATCTGTAACCCTGCACAGGCTCTTTACTTTTAACATCACTCCTTTAAACGATGTAAAATTGAGACATAATGAAACAAGTGCACATTAATTTAATAACTAGTGCATGAAGACTCAATATTAGCCCCTATGTATCAAGATTATGATCTGTCATTTAAAAACACAGAGTTTTTAGTTGATAAATACTGCTTTTGCTGATTGGTGGACATTCCCCTGCTCACAAACAAACATTACAAGGATCATAAATGGAAAATAGACTCACGTCTTTCAGTTTCCTGCCCCCAGTACATATTACATGGACACAAACCCCAACACTGTTCAGCAGCTGTGATCCAGTTATGAACTGCATTCCTCCAGACTAAATTAGGTCTTTTTTTCCTGAAGGAGATGTTTTTAAATGCAGTATTCATTTGAAGTTATGCAAATGAGCCCAGCTCATCACGAGCTATTGTGTTCAAACAAAATGCATCCTCACTTTCCACGTGCCACATAAACTGTTCATTTTTCATGGAGTATATTTTTTTGCGCCACATATGACTCCAGTATAAGATAAGTAAATCTGATATTCATAAAGCTTGTCTGAGAGGAAAAAGGCTTGAGCAAGAGAGGGTGATAAGAAGAAAAAAAAAGATAACACAGCTGTCTTTTCTTCCAGCCGCAGAGGAGAAAACAGGCAATATCAGAAAATCTAAGTCAGCAGGCATGTCAGCGTTACAGATACAAGAGAGTCAGATAGAAAGCGAGCGAAAGTGTGCGTCCTGGGAAAAATGCCAATAAAACTGCATCTCAGGCAGATGCATAATTTTCTCCCAGCTGCAGAGAATGACTCACAGTAGCTCTGATACAAATAATCAACGCAGGAATGCAAAATAAACACAACAGCTTTACCTGTTAATTGTTACTTTACACAACTACTAGAAATGCTTTTTGTGACACATTAAAAACAAATAAGATTATTACCAATTCAATAGGCTTTAAGATTTTCTTTCATCATTTTGTACATTTATAGGAATTCTTCTTAACAAATCATAATTTTTGCACAGTTGCAGATATCAAAAGCTTTTGCTTGTTTCCTGCAACTCTGCTTCCTTATCCTTTGTTATTGTAATAGACCATGAAAGTCCAAATGACAACTTATCAAAAACTTGTTAATAGCTTTGTTTCTAAAGTTTCTGCAGTCATTTAAAAACATGCTAACTAGTGTTTAAAAAAGTAAATGTTCCTACTTTGCCATAAACACAGTGCAAGGCCAATAATTCCCCATTTCAGTTCTTTTTCATTATTTACTAAATTTAAAAAAAATAAAAATAAAAATTGAACACAATAAATACATGTAAATATCATATGAACCTGTTTTGTTCTCAGTGTGCTGAGAGCATTATGTCACATTTATCTCACGAATACAAGCTAGTTTTATGTTTAAATAGATACAAAATAAATAAGATTATATTCAAATCTTTAAATTAAAAAGCCCTAAAAAGTATTTTTATCTATTAACCTGCTTAAAGTGATTTGGAAAATGTTCTTCCAATTTCAGAGGGTTGCTTAAAGAAACCAGAAAAAAAAACAATTAACCAAAAACAATAGACACAACTAAGTTACAGGTATGTTTAAAATGTTACATGAATTTCCCATATTCTGTAGCTAAATCATGAGGTCTCCAAAGTTGGAATGCATTCTTCTAGAAGTGAAAAATAGACAGTCTTCCTTTTCTCTGTGCTGTCCTTCTTGCAGTCCATGTTGTATTGAGAAAAACAACAACTTGTTATCAGGGTCTTTTCCTCTAGTGAGCCGTTATCAGTGTAACTGAATAAGTTGAGCTCACGTTTTTCACAGTTAAGAACTCTGTTACAAATCATGGCCACAGATGCCTTCAGTTTGTAGAGTTTAGGTTCTCATTCTCAGTGAAGATCGTAGCGATTTCCTTGAATTTACCTTTTACTCAGACTGCTGTGAACAAGAACTTCTCCATATTGCTGACTACCATAACCATGGCCAGCTCTGGTGGTCTGTTTAATTTGATGAATATTTTACAGTTTCTAACTCAAATGTTCTCTTCTGTTTCATCTATATTCTTGTTTTTCTGTCCATTTCCAGGATCAGTTTGGTCAGATTCACATTCACTCAGTCCTTTAAAAATGTCCTTGATTCAATAAAGCTAGTTTGTGTTTTTGATTCACAAACCTTATGATGATCACTGGTTTATAAGGGTGGCAGGTCTCGATGCCACCTACATCCAGGGAAATCCCTTTTGAGAAAAGCCTCCACCTGGTGCTCAGTTTTTGGCGTTCACTCTGTGTGCATATGATGAAGGTTTGATCTTTACTTCGGTGATTACTAGGTCGTCAATTCTAGAGTGTTGCTTCAAGTGGTTCACTCGCTTCTCAAGTTTGTTGATCTTCTTGTCTGTCTGCTTGTTCAGGGCTAATAACCTCCTCACTTCTTCCAGTAGCTCCATCAGTCGTTTCTGCTGGATCTGAATAGCTGTTGCGTCCTCAGTCATCAAGTGATTTTTTTTCTGTATTCTGCTTCATCTACCATTGGGGTTAGCCAGTGATACCATGGTGTCAAACCAGAACTAAAAGCTAATCCTCTGATGTTCTCCAACTTCCTGTCATCTGGGACAGCATCTACAAGCCTCATCTTTGGGCTTCCTTCCCAGCTCTAAACTCCTTTTATCATTTAGCATACCATTAGTTACTTGTTGAATGACCCACTCCAGTAAAAAAAAAAAAAGATCTGTTTGGTGTTTTTAACATGTCCTTGTGGCATTTTTTCATAATAGAGAACATAGATTAGGAAACTAATTTTAAAATTGCAAATCGCAGTACAGTATACTGTATCTTCCAATTGTGGCCCGTCTCTAGTTGACGCCGGTCTCCAATAAACGCAGAGTCTAACAGGTGTTCGTTACTGTTAGACACCAGTCTGTGCCGGGTGATATTTGTGTTGTGTGCCAGTGTAGCGATTACCAAGAAACACTCATTCGATTTACCGTTTAAATTTTGTGTGGTGACATACGCCAAAAAACATTCTGGTGAGGAATCAGAACAATATTTTTGAGTAATCCGAGAATACCACAAGCAGATGGATGATACTGAGAAAACAGCTACAGACGGCAAACCGATTTCCTGGGAGAGGTGAATAAACGGCGAGTGACGTATTAGAAGAACTGGCTTGAACATGGATTATTGAGCAAAAACGGACAGGTACGCGTGTCTCTAGGAAAATGAACTGCATGAAAGCCAAGAGGATTTTTGATACAGAGATCCATCATGCTTCAAGGAGAGTAAAAGCGTTCCCAGCCAGAGCTAATCAAAGCCTAATACAATGCTCTCATCATTTCAATAAATGCTAAAATGTTCATCTGGAGTTGTTGTCTGCATTTCATGACTGAATTTCACTGCAAAATGAATTAACTAGCCATCATCATTCTGTCTGTGATGGAATAAACCTCGGTGTCCAATAGACGTCTGTCTCTATGAAAAACCGGGGCTACTATTGAAAGATTTATAGTACATCTTTATTCAAATCGTTGAGAATCAAGAGAAAACAAAAAAAAAGCCATTGGAAAAAGCTTGCAAGTGTGACGTACACGTTACTATGACAAGCCACAGGCTCCCTTCTGATGCATCCACTAATAGACAAAAAGATTCATGTATGTTTTTCTTTTCCTCATCAGAGTTGGCATCTGGCTCAAAACTGTACAGCTGGATAGCTCCAATATTGCTCGCCATTTTTGATGCACCAGCAATGTTGGGTTGGGGTTTTGAGGGGCTGTAAGCTAGCAGGAGAGCATTTAAACAGATGGATGATGGGAATGGGCCAGACGTATTATGCGCCAGCAGTCCCGCCCACAATTTAGAGGTGATTTTCTAACATACTACTGCCATTCTGCAGAAACTATGTCCTAGAAAACAACAGAGGTTTCTTGATTTTGCCTAAAAACAGCATAATCATAATTAAAAGACGACTGGGAACACTCTTAAAATAGATCAAAAGATGATTGGAATGAGACTTCAAGCTGATAAGGGAGGTCACACTTCTTTACCCTCACCTTTGACAAGGCATGTCTCCCCCCCATCAGTTCTGCATGAGACCCTATTGGTCCCACCAATCACTATAGAAGGCAGAGCTGTTACAATGACAATGCTAATACCAGTAATCGTGTTGAGAGTTTGTGATGCGACAGCCTTCCATCAACACTTTAACTTGAAACCTGCACGTCTTGAATTTATTTGCATTCAAGTACATGGGTGTACCGACAAGTCTAAGGATTGCAACAGGTCTGTGCAGAGTAAGACTGATCCCATCCTAAATGACTTCACACAACCAAGCTTTCACAACTCAACTCCTTCTCTGTTTTTATTCCAAACACACTTTTTGAATTGTATTTAAATGGTGACTTCTCAGTTTGAAGTTGTTTCTCTACACTTTTCAATCTGCAGACACTACATCATAGTGGGGGAAGCCTGTTTGTAAAATCTCAGGAACAGTCACATTATGGGTTCAGTTCTGATAGTCCTGAGGGACTCAGATGGAGCAGAACAGCCTTCAGCCATGGCAGACTCTAGATAAATCCAAGTGAGACGCCAAATAATATCAGAATTACATGAAAGTACATGTCTAATGTCAACTACTTTGACTGGATGACTCCAAACTGTGGCCTTGCACTTGGCACCATACAAGAAACAACAGCATTCCTGACCTCTTGACCTCTGGCTTCCCTAAACAGGTTATTTGAATTCAATCAAGCAAACAAAAGTCAGCATTTCACGATGGAATTTAGTGTTATCACAAGTTGGAGACGAACTTAGGAAGGAACTAGTTTTAGGTGGTTTTGGAAGACTTGTCGGATTTGTGGAATGCGAGGGAATGCATGGTCACAACAAAAATGGACACGTTCAAGGATAACTGTAAACAGAACCTGAACCCCCTGAACCGCCTCAGCTCCGGACCAGACGTGGCGTCAGCTCCGTCCGGGCTGCAGGAGAGTGCCAGCAGGGCACCACTGCAACTTCCAAAGCGGACCGGAGCAGCTGACCGACGCCGCCAAGTTACTGCGGACGCACCAAGTTGATCAGATTTGAATTCTAAAGATGACTTTAGATCTAAAATGTATATTATAGCTTTTAAAACTAGTAATGAAATAAAACGTGTGTGCAGACAGGAATCAAACTGCCTCATAAACACGTCCATTGTATTGATAAAAAAAAAAACAGCTTAGCTAGTTTCGTCGCGCCGAATTACGACCCACTAAGATAAAACGCTTTGTCATAACCGGCAATAAAAACAAAACAAAAAAAAAAAAACCGCAACTAAAAAGTTGACGTTGCCTTGGCTTTAAGGCAAATCAAACGGAAGCCGAGCGTGTCATTATTCACAAGAGACCGTTCAGGAGTGAAACTAAACCGCCAAGCAAACCAGCACCGCTGACCTTTTTTTTTTTTTTTTTTTTTTTTTTTTTTTTTTTCCGGGACTTTTTCTGATCTGACTCTACAGGGGAAAAAAAGAGAAACGCGCCAGGTTAGCTGGGGCGTTTGAAGAGGGCTGCAGTTGGGGCTTCAGGACTCACCTTATTCCAGTCCGAGAGCCTCCACGGGCGGTGGTTTGGTCATATATCTGGTGCCTTGAGGCGCCAAGGACTGACAGTTTTCCCAAAATGTCTCCCCCCTGCTTCTAATTGGGCTTCAATCCGCCGTCAACCACATTCGCCTTTTGTCCGGCAGACAGACGCCATGTTGATAATCACGAAAGGACACATGGGAATTGTAGTTCGTAAGTTTATTGTACAGGAATGTGAAGACCACTTTCACCAGCTGGGAGCCTTGAAAATGCCAGTTCAGAAAATTTGTTTTGAACCACGATTATGTTTTTAACTTAAATAAATGTAAATCATTTTAAAATAATTCATCTAAATACAGAATATTAAAGATATAACTAACATTTATCTTAAAAAACTGATGATAAAGAACCTTTGAGAGCACAAAAAAAATTCTGAATGATTTTCCCTAAAAAAATGTTGTTGGTTGACAACGAGTTTATTTAAACCAATAAAATTGATCAAAGAAGTAGTGTACAGAGTAATGCCCTTTATTTTGTTTTTTATACAACCTTTTTTGGGAGGAGCTTTCTGTGTTTTTGTAGAAAGGAATTTGATCAGTTTTTGTCGTAGCTTAATTTCAAAATCATATTTCTATTCCAGAAAATGTAATAATTCTAAAATTTTAATGCATGTGGAAAAAAGAACATTCCAATCTCCCTCAGTCTTTTTTTTTTCTTACAGATATTGTTGTCAAAGTTATTCATGTTTTTAATGCCTTTCCCCTAATGCACCACAATGAAAAATATTCATTGTCAATTTTCACTTTAACCTTTATATTCTTAAACAGAGATACATTTAATAAACTGGTTGGTACAAAGATACAACTAAGCTACAGGTAATAATAATAAATGCACAATATTTTTTAATTGTACTGAATTTTTAACTTCTGTGCATCTGTTTTCATGCTTCTCTAAGAAGCTACCATTAGTTTTTGCTCCTAAATGCCATTAAAAGGCAAAAAATAAATTAATAAATGTATATCAGCTTTCATTTTAGTTGTTTTTTAGCTTCAACATTCTTTTTTTATCATTATCAAAACAACTAGACGTCATAATCATTAGTGTGGTACGTGAGGGAAATGTAAATGCTTTCCACTCTAATATGGGTTATACTCTAATCTGGGTTATAAAACAATGTAGAAAGTGTATTTATATAACAGTCTCACTCTTTCCTGTTTCCTGAAATAACCTTTTGAAACAGTTGTAGGCAGAGGTGACTCAAAGATTTCAGCTGTAAGGTGCCAGTTTTCAGTTGAGTTTGTAGCATTCAACCAAATAAATAACTTAGAGTTAAAAAGCAACCTAAAGAATATGTTTATTAAAATACAATGTATGTCACTGCTTTTACAGAAATAAGAAAAATTCAACAGTAAAATAATATTTTCATTTATTTATTTGTTTTTTTTTAATAAAAAGTGAACTACAATAAAGTAAAAAAGAAACAACTGTATTTACTAACAAACAGCTACACACAGTACTAACAGGTTTACATGGTTCAGTGACCGACACATTTAGGAGGGAATCCAGATGTTACCATGGGTGTCGGGCTCCTGGCTGTATGGAATATTCCAGATCCATGGTTGATCTAAAAAAGATTTTAAAAAATTAATTACTAATAATTACGCTAAAAGAATTCACAGACACAAATTAACATTAATTTAACACAATGGACATTTTTTTATTTTGGCTCCTTAATTTATTAATTTTTTAAAATTTTATTTTGCTTTTTTATTTCAAATGAAAAACATTTAAATAGAACAAATCTATCATTCATATCAGTTATGTTGTGGAAATATTTGTGGATTAAAAAATGCTAAATAAATAGTTTTTATATGCAGACACTGATCAGTTTATGCTTCACATTTATGTGGTAACATGAGATTTGCACATACATTACAAATTTTTGCTGCAATGCACAAATTTGATTTTTATTAGTGGGAAGAAAGCTGCAGTTCAAGCTCAGCTAGGTTGGATTAAAGAACTGGTTTAAAGAAACCCAATTGCAAGCAGACTTATAAGAAAATGACAGCACCTTTAGCAGTGTATGGTGTAGGTGGGAGGTCAAAAGGCACGAGGAACCCAGAAGTGGATGAGGAGACTGGGAATGCTCTCTTATCAACTGGGAATGTTTTCATTTTCTGCCAAAAGAAAAAAAACAAAACAATTGTCACAAAAGCGTTTTGTCACTGGAGTCACAGATGCTGGAATAATAGAATTTTTAAAGAGCAACTCTGACGAAAGTCTGTGTTTTTGTTGTTTTTAACATGTTCTTGTGGCATTTTTCTGATGATGGAAGATACATGTAAAAATATTAAGCTTAAAATTAAATTTCTGGGTATTTCATCATTGATATTGTTGTGAATCCGGAACAGACAAATAAAATGCTGTTTGAAAAGAGCTTAATTGTAATGCAGAAAATACAGTGAGCGGGCTTCCTGCTCCATTCTGATGAATCCACTTGAAGACTACTGGATCCATGTACGTTTGCGTATCCTCGTCTGAGCTGGCATCTGGCTCAAACTGAACGTCTGGATAGCTCCAACATTGCTTGCCATTTTGTTGCACCACTAATCTAGATTGGGGGTGTGAAGGGCTGTAAGCTAGCGGGAGAACATGTAAACAGAAAGCTTTCAGTAACGGGGAGGGGACAGGGAACTATGTCCTTAAAAATGGCACATTTTTAATTATCATTAAAAGACAACTGGGAACATTTTTACAATAGATCAAAATATGATCGAGGTGGATCTTTAGGGATTATTGGCTGAACTTACAAAAGCCGACGGCACATAGAGGACTCCCAGCTCATACGAACGCACCATCATCTGGGAGTTGTTCTTCTCCAAGGCACCCCATGCTGCTTTGGAAAGGTTTGCACTGACACAATACAGAAACCAGTTTTACATCGTGGCATATGACGTAGAGGAATTCTTCCAGAACCCACATCCTTTTAAAGAGCACGCAGTGAATGCAACAGACATCGAAAGGACAAAATGCAGTGAGAACACACCTTGTGACGAGGAACCAGGCAAGCTCTGTGAAATCTGGAGAGACCCTCATGTATGTCTTGATATGAGGCATGGCATGACTTCTCCCTGTTGCATTTGCTTTCCAGCGGCTAAACACACAAACATTCACACTCACTGAGAAAACATGTCTTACTGGCTACTCTGTTAAAAAAGTGAAACATAATAAGGATTGGATTATATAAATGTGCTTCTTCCCCACTACTTTTCCAGCAAATAAACTCTATTTGACATTCATTATATTTAATGGATTGAAAGGGTCATGTGTAATGTTTGTGCAAATATGTCTATTTATGATTAGAAGCAACTTCAAATGGATTGCATTTATTTTCTAATCAATTTATGAATTAAAATCTTAAATATATTTGGTATATCGATGCATTTTTTCTCCCTTTTTTCAATCAAAGCTGCATAAATGTATTATGGTAGATAAATATCTATAATCTCAAATTAATGTTACATCCAGTATGACCAAATTATGTATTGTGATGGCTTTATTTGAAAAACCTCAAAGCTCTCCTATGTATTTTATTTTTTTCAATTTTAAATCTCTTTCCTTTATTTTATTATTTGTTACTTTATTTTTCCCCCTTTATTTTGTTTTATGTTAATATACTATGTTCTATTTTATTTTATCATTATTTATTTTTTTTATAGGAGGGTTTGCCCCTTGCGTCAAGACATCTCATATTAAAGGTTTTTTTTAATTCCAGTTACTTAAATATTCTAAGTGTCAAATAATTTCTGTTGAATTTTAAATTTCTCAGCAAAATTTTAAAAAGTTGTATCTTGCTTATCTATGAGTAGAAATGTTCATATTGATGCATACTAAAGCAAGTGATTTCATGTGACTGTTTCACGTGAACTCACTGAAAGTAGGAGTGAAGCCAGAGCTGTTTCTGAGCCGTCTGGATGCTGTAAGGAAGAGAGCCGCCAGCTGGAGAGAGAAAAAAACTTTAAGCAAAAAAAAAAGAACCTACAGAACGATAAGCTGGTGTCATTGAATCCCTGACATGAAGTTTAATATTATGTTCAGGTTCAGTTGAAATAATGAAAACACTCACCTGGATATCCTTCCAGACTCATTCTCACATCTTCTACTGCTGGATAGAGCTGTGAAGGAGAGGCCCCCCGGTGTTTTTCATAAAAGGTTAGGTGTCAAAGCTTTCAAACAGACCACAAAACTATAGATAGACTATATTGGCAAATTAATGAGGGCTCCGAATGCTTAAGCATTGATAAAGTCAGGCAATTTGTCTTTTATAAGATCAAAACTGTTTAGATTTAGCATATATTCACACAAAAAAAGATTACAAATTATTTATTATTTCTTACTTTTTTAACACAAAAATTGTTTTTTTCCCTTTCCTTTTATCAGAACAAGAGGGTTAGACTGGAGAACATACCAACAGCACAGGAGGGTCTGTGCGTGAGGAGGATTTTCCTAAAGTTGTCATTGTGCGCTGAAACTCGCCAGCTAACCACTTCGTTTTATCCAGTCCCATGGAGCCGATGCTGGAAAACTGGCCAATCACAGGCCATCGTTCCTCACCAGTAATAGGATTTGTGTGCTCGTACAGGAGCTAACAAAGAAAAAAAAGCAGACACATTTTTAAAAAAATGAAATTTAAACTCAAAACAGTAAAATAACACCTTTTTAACCACAAGCCTAATACTTTTATTTAAATGAGACTAAACAAAACTACTGAATAAAAAAAAATTTTTTTCAGACACACTAGCAAACAGAAGATAATTCCAGTTATACATTGGAAAAATATCCTTCTCAAAGCAGGTTAAGAATATAGAATACTGGATGTTTTTGAAAAAAATATCGTATTCTATATTCTTAATCTGTTAAAAAAAAAAAAGTTGTTTTTTTTCAAATCTGCCAATGGAACCAGTAAAATAACTATAATGGTGACATTTCTTAAAATAAGTTGTGATGTTCGTTTTTTCTGTCTTTATAAGACAAAAATCTTTAAATTAGTTATAAACACATATTTAGTGTACACTGCCAACCATGTAACCATTTGTTGCTCAAAAACTGAGTTTTATGTCTTATTATTATACTTATATACTTATATTATAACTAGTATCATGTCTTATAGTATTTAAAATAGGTAAATTAATTCACTTTTTCCCTAAACATTTCCTATTTTAAGCGGTACAACAGCCCAACTATCCTTTTTTCTAGACCAAAATCATCTTAAAGTAAGACCAGTATGACACATGTTAAGACCAATTATTTTCCCAAATAATTAAATGTAAATGTTATGAGTCAAATAAAACTTTACAGTTTTCATAAATCGAGGTCTAGTTCTTGGAAGAATATTCCTTATGCCAAAAAAGAAAAGCTTGTTAAAATGAGATATTTTAGATTTTTTAATAGTCTTAAAACAAGTTGTTAAATCTTACTGAAAAGTTCCTTCTAAGTTATCTTTTTCGTATTTCAAGTCTTATACGATGTTTGAAGAAGAAACTATACCATATGTGTTTTTGCAGTAGTGGAAATGTACAAGAATAGTGTAGTGGCGAGTGACGGCAAAAAAAATAAGACAACCCAGAGAGAAGAATATGTCTGAATTAGTGTATCAATCAATTAAAAAAATAATCTAAAAATAAAATCGAATCTAAAAAAAAATCTAAAAATCTAAAAATAATTACACTTTTGGGTTGTGATTAATCATGTTTAATCCCAATGTTTTTGGATTTAAATTTTATATGACAATATGTGGCTTTTCAACAAAAAGAAAGGCCAGAAAGAAAATGTTTCCTTCATTTTTTTTTTGTCTGAAATGTTTACATTTCTAAAGTGTTAACTCAGAATTTTAATTTGTGTGCACAAAACACATCAACAGTAAGATAAGCAGAACTGCAAAGACTTTTATTGCTGTAGTGTTTCACCAAGAAAACATAGATGCTGATATACTGCCATAAGTAACACACATTGTGCTTCTGGACTTTAAATGGTCCCAGTGAATCCTCAAATCTGATTGGCTGCTGGGTGTTCCTGAAGACGTTCCTGTCATTCTATATGTGCAGGCTTCTTTAAAACAAACCTTTCCTTCGTGAGGTGAACTTTCCTCTCTGAACTGATGTTTTACTGAACCTATGATCATTTTCGGACGTTTTCGGACATTAAATATTGAACATATTTATATATATATTTACATATTTATATATGTATATATATCACTTTCCTTTGCCGCTGCAGTATTGTGTTACTATGACAACGGGCCGCATTACGTATTAAATAGACGGCCTTTTTGTGAAAAAGCCATCTTAACCTAAAAAAATAACAAGAACAAAGTACTAAAAATCTATTGAATATTTATTCTTTTTGTAAGTGACCATGTTATAAGAGGAATTATGCTCTACAAAGTTTGCATCTTCAGAATTTGACGCATGCCGTGGAAGCCTGAACCGGCAGAAGACGGCTGCTTCGCGGCGTGTAATTAATCTGCATAAATATATTTTAACAGGCTAATATTTTAAATGAATCGTGTGCAATAACATTGACAGCCCTAGTATTAATTTACATTAAAAATGAAAAGAGAAAGGAATAAAGTGGACTACCTTCCTCAGCCTTAGGTGGCCCCAGCGCTCCATGTCTGGACCCACAAATCTCCCTGGAGTCGAGCCGACCAAATACACCCTGAAAAAGGAGTCAGATGAGACCCAACTAGAGCTCAGCTGTTTCTGTATATGTCGGTCTACCTCGTCTCTGATAGGTCGTGCTCTTTGATGCGCTGGATCCATTCCTCCAGTTCTGGGGCCCGGTATGAAGCCAGGTAGTCCAGCAGGTCCTTCTTAAAAAAGGTGGGCGACTCACCTGCACTTAAACTACTGCCCGGCGGTAACCGTGGAAACAGAGGACTCATCCACATCCTGGTATGGAAAAACTGTTTTAGGAGCAGCTCAACGTCTGAAAATGATCATATTTAATCAAGCTTGCATTCAGTCACTCTTCAGACATTTTTCAGTCCACAGGAGATGCAGTAATGCAGCATCACTGGAGCCAGAAAACTTTCAAATGTAAAGTAACAGCGGCATCAGTTTCAATCCTTAATTTGGCTTCTCTTCATAGAAAACATTGTCATGACAGTTTTCCTCGGAATGTGTCAAACTTAAGAGCCGTAAATCTGCAGCCTCCTTCAAACTAAACTAAATATAGAAAAAAGACCCACCCTTGTGTCTTTTGATACCAGTCAGCTCTGATGAGGTTTGATGTGAGGATAATGACTCTGAAGCCTTCTTCATACCACAATAACATCATCTTCCTGCACAGACAGACAACACTGAGATGCATGTAATCCAAACTGTCAATATGAAAAACAAATTCTGATAATCAAGCCCATCTGTTATGGATCTAAAATGTTATTTGTTTTTTTTGTTTTCTAAAATAGTTACAGTATGCTGGAAATCACAAATGACCAGAAATAAGAACATTTTATTACAAAACATGCCTTGATTTAAATTATTTTTAAATGATTTATCTGTTCAAATTTTACTCTGTATTTTCTTTGTATTATTTTTGATTACTGTCTTTTAACTGTGTTTCATAATTTTATATGTACCGTCTATCTCTTAAACTCTGTTTTACTTCTTTAAACATCAACCTGCCAAAGGACTCCAGATGGAAATTAGCCTGTGGCTATAATCTGGCATATTTACATTTGTTTTAATGTTCGTTTATATGCAATGTCCTCCTCTCAAAGTGATCCATAATGGAAAAATGCAAGAAAACTGATGATAATCAAGTGAATATTTCTACTTAAAAACAGCTTAAACTCTTAATTTTTTGTTTGGAGGAAAATTAGACTAGAAACAAGAAAATTAAAATTATACTTCATTTGTGTACACTTTTATTACGTTATATAATAATATTTTGTCATTTGAATAAATCCCTTTGGCCATGATTTGTCTTAAAGGCTGGAAAAACACTCAAGAAGTCATGTATTCAGGAAAAAACGTTGCAGACAGTTTCATCAAAATGTATGTGTATGTTAAAGACCTTTTCTTTAAAAGACACTTTAAGTAATAACCCCATAAGAAACACACTAACTCAGTATGTGAGCCAATAAAATGGAGGGCTGCTTACGTGTGGTGAGTTCCAAAAGCGATGTCCAGTTTGGCCTGATTTTAAAGAAACAACCATTATCTGCTGCAGGTATTCCACTTTCTATGTAAAACAGCCGTTCACATCACAATGATGAAAAATGAAAGCAAAATAAAAATAACCCAGTTTAACTTTTGAAAGGCCAGAAAAGAGGCGGTTCTGCAGTAGGAACAGTTTCCCAGAGCTAAAAATAACTTACCTGAACAAGTACAAGAACGGTTCTGCTGGGAAACACTAACCTCAGACTAATAACAATCTGATTATAGAACAACTCTGTGCGTCAAGGATTTCATACCTGACAGAAACGAACATGAGGAAAGGGTTGTGCTTGCTGGAGAAGCCGTGCTTTTGCCTCCCTCTTATCTCCATGTACGATCAGAACCGGAAGATTTCTGAAAACACAAGCTGAGCTTTAAAACAAACGGTAAATTATCAGTTTGCTTTGTTGGATTACTTAACTCTGCTTGAAGTGGAAGTGCTGTGAAATGCGGATGCTATCGGAGCTTAGAACAGAACAAATGGAGACAAGTAAATGTGAATGTGAGACTTACCGAAACTCCTGTGGGTATTGCTGTACCATCCATGGAATGTCAAAGCAGTAATTAAACTTTAAAAAACAAAGAAAAGGTCACTTTAAAGACACATTCCAAGGAAATTTGTGTTTTAACATGTTCTTGTGGCATTTTTCTTATGATGGAAAACATATGTACATAAAATCAAGCTTAAAGTTGCATTACTGAGTATTTGTTTCATTAAATTGTTGTGTATCAGGCATAGAATAAGAATGCAGTTTGGAAAAGAGAGTATTTATGACTTAGAAAATACACTGAGCGAGCCACAGGCTTTCTGCTACGCTCTGCAATGGGGACGGGAAGGGGGAGCGGGGTTGCTCTGCAACAACAGTCCCACACACAACTCACAGGTGAATTTCTAATGACCTACTGCCGCTCTGCAGAATCTATGTCCTAGAAAACGGTAAAGATTTTTTGATTTTGGCATAAACTCCATCATCATTAAAAGGCTACTGAGAATGCTTTCAAAATAGCTAAAAAGAAGATTGGAGTAGGACTTTAACAGTCCAAACATTAGAAATAATATACTTTCATTTATAATTCAATAAATAAACTTTGATTTCTTAAATTTTTACTTTAGGGTTCAATTTTTAGATTTTGTAGGGTTTTAATTCTAAAAGAATCTGATCTGAATCTAGTGGCATACCTGAACAGACTCTTTCAGGGTTCCAAATAAAGGTGAGAGAAGGTCTGCACAGAAAAAAAATGAATAATTTTGTTACATAATTCCTGCAAGGCGCTTGTCAGTAATGGTGTGTGTATAACTAAAGATGAGAAATTCATTTACTCAATCTAGAATTTCCTAAACAAATGCAAACTCACCTCTAATGTGCAGCGCCCCTGTGTTGTACTTTTTGTCCAAGCCTGTGACTTTATTGAGGTAGAACCTGTACGTGTCATTAAGACAGGGAATGCTGGATTCAAAGAAGTCCTCCGGCTCATCGATGTAGTAGAGTCTGCCATGGGGGCTCGGGGGACGCTCTTCCTTCACTTTTGGTTTCTTCGTCTTGGGACTGGAAGGTGCTTTCTTTGGCAAATGACTCAGACTGTTCTCCTTTACAACATTATCATCATCATCACTGTCTGACAGGGCCCAGCCTGTGCCTTCAGAGGCATCACTCTTCCTCTTTCCCGCCAGCGAGGGGCTTCGCTCAAACTTTACCGGGTTTAACTGGTTCTTTGCAGCCGACTGTCTTGCTTCCGAACCCAACGACAGTGAAGCTGCAGCAGATCTGGCTGGTTCTGCCTTTACCGCCACAGGAGCTGACACCTGAACTGGAGAGGGAGACTTGAGACTGGATTTAGCCAGCAGACCGGACCGGGGTGTTGTAGTCCCAGAGGGAGGAAGGTCCTCATCATCATCACTACTGGAGATAGTCCATCTGCCATGTTGACTGTCCTGAGACATGCCTAAGAAAAGACAACGAAAGAGAATAAAGTAAAGCTATTGGAAAAAAGGATTTCATCAAAGTTTTTAGACTTTTTTTTACAACAAAAAGCTCAGAAAATATGCATAAGTTTAGACACTCGGACTGAATGTGTTTGCACACATTTCCTGTCAGATTTCTTCCAAAGTGTATTTAGAAATATAATACTTTATATTTCTGCTCTGTATAGCTCGTGCTTAAAATAAACTATACTTCTAGTCACATAGTTACAGTGTTGTTTTTAATACACATGTAAGAGAACTAAATAAAATCAGGGAGGGAAACCGAATTATTTGGCACAAATCTGAGTGTGTAAATCAGATTTTTGAAAACCTAAATCATATAAGTGGTGAAGGACAGTATATTATTCTTTTTGCAGTCACTTTTAAGTGGAAAAAACTTCAGATTTTTAGTGCATGCAAACGGGTTAAAAAAGGTTAACCGACAGACAAAATGCCTTAATTGATTACAAACCTGCAGAAATACCCGTATATGAAAACAAAGTGACGATAAAAGCTACAATTTGAGGATGATCATTGTTAGCGTTGGATAGTCTGAACGTTTTTAAAAGCGTGTCGTGTTTGCGTTACCTATTAAGCTAAAGTGAAGCTGGACTATTTACTGCAGCGAGAAGATATCAGAACTTTTCTGCAGCACCACACTATGAATAACAGTCGGACCAAGTTCCACCTGCAAACCCCTTCCTCTGGAAACACACGCTCATCACATAGTTCCGCCCCCAAGCTGCCCGTCTGTTCACCTCAGATTATCAAACACGGAAAATAAATCCGCGCTCTAAAAGAAATTCAAGTGGAATAAAATTTACGTTTCATTCCGGTTTACTAAAGCATTCTTTAAGAGTTAAATGAATTATTCAAAGTCGAAGTAGCATGCAAACAATACTGCCAATTTAAAAACAATATTTTCAATGTGTTTATTTTATTTATGTCCTAATCCGATAAGTGAAGTCTAATTTAAAACATTTTTTAAACAGGGCCTGATTTTTCAATTGAAATAAATTCAAATTCTTAAAGAGTTGGATATTATTTTAAAATAAATATAATCAAATAAAAGATGAAACCCCCTGTCTGTTTCAGTCAATGATGCTGGAGCGGCTTTTGTGGGGTTGGGCTGGAGGCTTGCCTCCGACCGACGCATGCTCAAAATCTCCCCATTTAAGAGCGTGGTGCGTCTCGCTTGACCAGTCTTCAGGCTTCAGGGCTCTGATGGACACTTCTCACTGATCAGAACCACTCCGAATAGGGAAGATGTCAAAGGACTCATTGGAAGGTAGGTAGAATTTTAATTTGATTATTTTAGTATTAATAATAATGATAATCCAAAGGAAACATACCTAACAAAAACAAAGTTTTACATTCAAAATGAATGAGAGGTGCAGAAAAGGTGAGGTAAAATTGATAATAATTTATTTGCAGGTGTCATATGCATGCAGGGCATTTGACAGGCTGTTAAAAGTTTGTACATCCACCTGAAACGAGGCACTGTGTGGGACTTTTCTTCAAGCAAAAACCTATTACTCTGTTGTTACAGAATGACCGGTCAGGTGTAAATTCAACCTCACCTTCAAGCTACTACCCGCCTTTGTTCTCCATCATCAGTGACACAGCTGTGATTCCGTTCTCTTGATGGAGACGAATGCTGCTGCAGCTGAACTCTGATGCACCAAAACTGCTCTGGAAGAGCACGCATGCTTCAATAGCAGCTCATCTTTATTGATTCTTGTGAATTTGAGCGTGCATAGCTGCTTTTATGCCCTGAAATGTTTTTTTTTTTTTTTTTTATCATTCTGATGTCTCATCTCTGAAAAGACAAGGTGCAATAAAACAAAAATCTGATATTTCTAACAATTATCGGTGTCAGCATTAGGGTTCAGCATGAGCTGCATTCCCATTTTATTTTTATGCTTTTATTTATACAAAGTTATAAAAGGTTTTTATAAAATGCAAAAGTAAGGTCCAGAACTACATTAACCCTTAGTAGTCTGGAGCCCTTTTTATGTACAGAACAATTTGCTGTTGTTTATCTTACAAATGATTTTTGTTGTTCAAATGCTTGACATCCCTCTTTTTGGTAAAACATTCCCTTTTTTCATAATTTTTCATTACAAACTTACACAGTAATTGCACAATCAATCTGGAACTGTCATTTTTTCATGCAAAGATCACTAAAATTGAGAACAAAATGTTTTTATTTTAGTTAAATAAACTAAAATCACACAGGTAGAGACAAAATGCAAGTGAATTAATCTAAAAACATGTTAAAGACAAGGTTAAAACAACGAAAGTGACTAAAGCAGCCAAAGCTCCTCTTAGCATTCATAGGAATTATATCAAGGAGAATCACAGTTAGATGCCATAATTCTTACTAAGTTTGTTTTAAACAAAAAAAACTAAAAACTTTTTGAAACCTTGAAATGTTCAATTTTGAATAAAACTAAGCTAAAGGGGGGTCGGTGTTATTCCAATGACATTAAAAAGGTCGACTGATTGGCAACTGGTCCGAGAGTTTGGAGACTGCTAAGGATTAATAAATGCGTTTGGCATGCATACTGGTTTATGCTCAAAACAAAACAAAACAGCAAATGCAACAATGAAAGTGCTTGATAATTGTAACATTTCCTCCTTAATCTCATCATCAGAGCATTTTGGAGGCACAAAGAGATAATGGTTCCCTGGAATGTTGTTTTTTCATGTATTCAACCTTATTTACTGTCAAACGTAAATGTGAATTTCATTTGTTAGATCAGCTCAAATGTCCCTTTCTTCCTAACAGATCCATAAACCATGTTAACCTGTGATGGATTCTCTGTTTTCTAGTTAACCTGCAGATCCTGTTGGCTGTGGGCCTGGCTGCGTTTTTTTACTGCCTCGTTCTTGGCTGCATCTTCTGCTGCAGCAGACAAAAGACTGATTCTCTTGAGGATAAGGAGGCGGCTCTCCTCCCACCTCATCTGGCTTCAGGGGTGGTTGTGGCATCGTCTCATTCTCCTTGTACCCAGCGTGTCCAGCAGCAGTATGAAGAGCTGGATGGAGATGTACTGGAATTTGCGGCCTCCTCTCCCTCTGAAGATGACCTGACTGCTCTCTCCTGTGACACTGGTCCTAGCAGGTCAACTGAGCTGGTGCAGGGCCCTCGACTTTTATTTCCCTTGAGGCGCCTGAGCAGTCCTGCTGTTCCCTGCTCTCCTCGTAAAACTCTGCGTCATGGCAGAGCCTCTTTGCCTTCTCTTACTAAAATGAGTTTTGTGTCCAAATCTCGCTTCGTGATAGGGCGACGCAGTACTGGGAATTGTGAAAGTTTAGCCCACTTTGAAAGCAGTCGTCTGACTGCTTCTGCTGCTAAAACTTTCAGCCAGCAGGGGGAGCCCTGCTCAACTCAATATGGCTCTGGATCTCAATCCATCTCTAATTCAGCTCCTCTGTTGCACTTTTCCCTGCTTTTTTCCTCCACCAATGGTACCCTGATGCTCAACATCCTGGGACTCTCTGGTCACAGTTGCAGGTGGAGTGGGGTTTTTGTCCAGGTCAGCCTCCCCCCCATTTACCCATCACCACAGCAGCTGACTCTGCGCCGGCACAGCCTCAGCCTGGATCTTCAGGGTCAGAGCTGTGTGCTGCAAGTGAGCTCAGTGGAAGAGTTGCGTACCTGCACACTGAGGCTAGCTGTCTACAGCAGGGACTTCTCAGGCTTAAGAGAAGCTGCACTCGGCTGGTTGGAGCTCCCCTGCGAGCCGGTGGCCTGGGAGTCTGAAATCACAAACACCTACAGCAAGCAGCTCACCGCAACTAAAGGCAAGCTCAAAAAGGTACACAGCAAGCAACCTTTTTTATGAAACACAGAAAAAATAGTTTTGCTTTCCTAGAAAACTCTGGTAAAAGAAACAAGGTTAATTAAAAAAATGTAAAGGATAAAAAGGAAAATCTAGAGACTCAAAGGTTTCTCCATTTTCTCTCCTCATATCCAAACATGGTGTCATGTAGAATAGGTAAATTATAAAATACATAATAAATAGATTATAAAACCTACATCTAAAGCTGTTTTTTTGTGATTTCATCAAGTTTGTTTATTTTAAAACGTACGTAGAACATTTTATGGCCAAATTCTAGTGGAAATAATAAAATGTATAAATGAAGATCCTCTATGACTCAAGCTTGAAAGAGAAAGTTAAGAATCCACTTTTGCAGTTTTTTTTCCTTTTCTTTTAACTGAAATTGGGTTTTCTGCAATGTCCCGAGCTAAAAAGACGAAGGAGTTCTGTCCATTGTTAAAACAAAAAGAAACACTTTTGCAAAATGATTAAATGTAGGAAAACCCACTGCCTGAACTATAACCAGTCTAATCAATATAGTAACCCATTTAGAAAATGTATAGTTTGTTTTATACAAATCTTAGATGGATTATTAATCAGGCTGTGAAATGCTGCTCAACAGTTAAATCCAAGAGAAAGACTGAGGTCAACAGAAAGAAAGATTAAATTTTCACCACTAAAACTGTCAAACACATTTCTTTCTTATTTATAAAGGTCATTCACTAAGAAATAGTGTGCCCAAAACCTTCTAATAAATCAGTTTCTCATTGATACAAATGTGTTTTGCTCTGCAAGTGAAAACAACAGAAAAAAGTTCAGTTTGAACCAAAACTAGACATTCTTTGCAAGAAGTGAAGAGCGCAAACAGCCTTTTATCTGCTGGTCGCATTTCTGGGATAACGATCAGGATGAAAGATGCTGAAAGGAAAAATAATTTGTTGGATCCAACCAGAGTGTTCAGGATAAACTGGCAGATAGAAAAGCAGTGGAAAAAACTGCAATGATGTTGAAGCTGCAGAAACATGTTTGTAAGTCATAGATTTTTATAGATCATAACTGCAGCTGTTAAAAAGATTAACCTTTCATTTCGTTTGTTTTAAAGATGGATGGATGGATGGATGGATGTGTGGACAGATGGATGGGTGGATGAATAGGTGGATGGATGATGGATGGATGGGTGGATGAATAGGTGGATGGATGATGGATGGATGAATGGGTGGATGAATAGGTGGATGGATGATGGATGGATGGATGGATGGATGGATGGATAATTATTGAGTATTAAAGTTGTGAAAATATTTTTTTTAGCGATGCTAAATACCAAATATTGCTAAATGCTGTATGTATGTTTGTGTTAGACAAATGACCTCTCTTTTAACCTCCTTGTGTTTTCCTTCAGAAAATGCTTTTTCTGTTTTGTTTTCTTTTTAAGTTTTCACAAAACCTTTCAAACTAGTTTTGTTGAATAGGGAAAATTTGCATGCTTTTAAGTAAAAATGCAATGTGATGAACCAGATCATCTCTCCCTTAAACATCCATCACAGTTAGTAGTCATTATTGTTAATGACTGCAGGATGAATGCCAGTGTGGCAAATTGGCGGAGCGCCCACGCTGTGCACTTTTCCGCGCTCCCGATAAGAGCAGACCCCAACTGAAAATATGTGGGTGAGGATCAGAAGGTTTCTGAGGGATTAAAATGCCCTAAAGCAGTCAGAATAACAACAAATGTGAATGTACAGTACTCTTTTCAGGTTTTATTGAAGCCATTTTGTCTTTCAGCTGTAAGGTGGTAAGGTTTGATCAAATGAAAGGGATCTTTTTATTTTAGTTCCTTTTTTTCTAATAAAAAGGTTATATGAATTCAGATTAATATCCCTTGCACTTAGTTAACCACCACCAGCCAGTTACACTGTTAAAAAACGTGTAGATGCAGCAAAAAAAATCTTAATTTCTTGTTGCTCCTTTTTTAAAGAAACACAGCCTGCACTGCAAAGATGGAATCTTTAGAAAGTAAAAACACTCTTGTTTCAAGAAGAATTTACTCATTTTCTGTCTTGTAAGAAAAAGCATCTTGTCAAGAATGAAAATAAGTCAATTTTTTGGGGTACGTGACCGTAGTCTAAGTGATGTTTAGTCAATTTTAGTTTAAGAAAACATCCCTTTAGAAATGATCACATGTTTTACAGCGACCAGACAATTTTTCTCTTAAAGTTGATGTCGGTCAGTGGTCACCCGGGCACATTTCGAGGTCGTGCGGTGGGAGCCCAGTGACAGGCAAGGATTACGCCATTACAAATCAGGTGACCGCTGGGCAGCCACAGGGCGAATCACCAACCGGCAGCAGCTCTGATTGGACAATGTGTAAATGTCTCCAGGTGGCAGTTGTTCATTTTAAGTGTCACCAGACACCCCAGCCGGGGGATGTATAAAAAGTGGGCCATTCTGCACGCCTGACTGTCGCCGTCTGTAATCTTGAAGATTCTGTCAATGCCTCCCCATCATGGTGGCAGTTGTATTTGTGACCGTAGCTTTAACAACTAGAATTTTCCTTTTAAAATAAGAATTCTTGGTAAGATCCTGTTCGTACCCCATTGGCAGATTATTGCTTCAAATTCAAATAATTTTCTACTTATTCCTACAGGGCCTGATTTTGCAGTGTACATTGACCATTTATAAAACAATATAAACAGAAACATTTATTAAATAACAGTGGCCTACATGATCCAACTTTACAGTGCAAAAAGAAAATCAGATCTGAAGCTCATTTCGTGAAATTTTATAGACTGAAATTAGCATTCAAGGTGCATTAGTGCTCCGGCTGTTATGTCTATACATGGAAGACGCTGATATAGAAACATTAAGCTTTAGTGATCAGTTAGGCCTCCCTTTAAACAATTGATTTGTTTATTTATTTGTTCATTTGTTTAAAAGATTATTCAAGTTTTTATCAGTTTTTGCTGTTCAAAAAATAATTTAGGCCATCCTCGATGACATACTTCAGCAGCAGTTTAAAAATCAAAGAGAAACAAAGGAATGTACTAAATGTCAAATTAAAAGGTTTTGCAATATTTATGCCTTTTTTATAGCAGATTTTACAAAGGTCATAGTCACACAGGAGTACTAAAGGCGAGCGCACTAAAGCTATGAGAAGGAAGTTAGTCCAAGAGAGAATAAATCGTTTTAAAATGATAATGTAAAGATATTATTTTAATTATTGCATGAAGTAATTTGAAACATTTATGGAGGTTAACGTTCTTACAAGAATACGATAAAACTCAGGTCAAAGAGGTAGCCATCGTCAGTGGGAAACATGTTGACAGAGTTAAAGCTGTTTCTTTTGTCAATGAAGTTTCTTAGCGAAAAAAAACAGGAAACTTCACTGCTAGACAGAAATCGCCTTGACATTCTGAAGCTAACATTCATTCCTTGGTAGAAATTGACACAGTCGGCTCCTCACAACTTAAGTTAACAGGACTTGGCGTGAAATCAGATAAAAATTAGCATTAGACTCACTCACTGGATGTTTCTTTTATCCAAACTGATGCAGTACAGTTACACGTGTTATTCTAGGATGGGTGGTCACTGAAATGATTACGTCTGACAACTGTGAGTAAAGATAATTTATACTCCTGATTGGCTTTAAGTCATTTTAAATGTAATACAGATGGACCCTCACTAGCATTCTTAATCTGGTTTAAATGGCCTCTTTCAATTGCAGACTGACATGTAGATTCTGATCACAAATCAAAGCCTTTTGTTGAATCCTCTGACAGGAAACGGACATTTTTAAAGAACATTTTTTCTCATTTTTTTCATAGAGTCTGAGTTCTCAGGAGTCTCTGGGATGCAGGAAGAGTTCGGTTGGTGCAGCTGCAACTTTGGGAAAAGTCCTCATCCTGCTGCAGTACCAGGCGCCGGCCCAGCGCATCAAAGTGATGGTCCGTAAAGCTGAGAATCTGACCAAACTCACCAGAATCCCAGGAGCTCCAGGTGATGATCTGTCAACGATCCATAATGAAGTTTATCCAAAGCAATTTTCAGATTACTTTTTTTTAATGGAGGAAATGTGGGATAGCATCTCTCATTAGAGATTTTAGGGGCTTTTTTACCACCATGTACATCTCAAAGTAGCAGAATCGATTCCTATAATTCTGTTAGTGCAGAGGTCTGCAACCTGAGGCCCCAGAGTCACATGCGGCTCTAAAACCACTCAGTTGTGGCTCTCCAGTTAAAGAGACATAAAATGTTTTTTTTTTGAAGAAGTATTTTCCAGACTACAAGGCTCATTAAGAGACGCGAAACAAACCAGTCAAATAAGTCAATCTCATTCACAAATAGTTGAGGCATGTACCACCCCTGACTGGAGTACTGAAAGTGCTCCAAAGATGCATCAAACAGTGCAGCTTCGTAGTTTACAGAAGTCATACTAAAATATTTTGACAGATTTTTGGGTGGGATTGTCCACAGAAAATCAATTTGAGGTCAGTGAGCACAAGAAGAATTCATAATAGCCTAAAGGCGCTGTTGTTTATTTTAAAAAAGTTCAAGTTATGGTCCAAAAACTC
Organism: Oryzias celebensis; assembly: GCA_014656515.1. Taxonomy (NCBI): domain Eukaryota; kingdom Metazoa; phylum Chordata; class Actinopteri; order Beloniformes; family Adrianichthyidae; genus Oryzias; species Oryzias celebensis. The sequence continues at coordinate 5,911,666 of BNCR01000003.1, forward strand.
CAGTAAGGGTCACTTAATAGCTCTAATGTAGTCGTAGTTAATCACATTTATGAATTTCTGGCTGAGATGCACCACAAGCTAAAATAAACTGTGTATATACAGTATATACACACACACTCTGGGAATGAGCGGAGACTTTTTTTTTTTCAATATCTGGCTTTCTATCATTCATCCATTCAATTTCTAAACCTGTTTTATTCCTTACGGGGTCACAGGGCTGCCAGAGCCTAATCTGGCTACTGTTGGGCGAAGGCATGGTACATCCTGGACAGGTCACCAGTCTGTCGCAGGGCTACAATCACACACACTCACATTCATACCTAAGGACAATTTAAAGCCAGTGATCTTTCTATGAAGCATGTTTTTAAACTATGGGAGTAAGCCGGAGTCCCTGGACCCATGCATGTACAGGGAGAACATGCAAACTCCACACAGAAAGGTCACATGGGACTACAGAAGACCCCTGAACTGCAGGCTTCCTGCTGTGAGGCAAGAGTGCTAACCACTGAGCCACGGGCATTCTATCATGTGATTGTGAACATAATTGGAGAAAAATGTCAAGTTTTGGCATCTTTGGCAATCTTGTTGGAGAGTCTGCACTGTGCATGGACACATTTCATTGTGAGCAGATGGACTGGAGCTCTGATTGTTCTGGAATATAATCAGATTAGGGCCCAATCAACCCTGTATCAATTCTCTTCTGATTTAAAGCCCATTTTTATAATGAACTGTCATAAAAAGAGAGTTGAATCAGGCGTTGAATTGTTTTCTGTCTCATAGGTTCAGTTTTTTTTTTGTTTTCCATGAGGCTCAAAAGGAAACAACTGTGAAAACAAAAGAAGTTTAAAGAAGTATAACACTTATAGATTGCTGCTTCTTTTCCTGTGTTGTTAAATCTAATCAGCGTGCTTAAAAATGTTTCAGGAATGATTAAACATCACAAGCTATGGTCAAATGTTTAAGGGGAAAGTAAAGGATTTAAAAAAAAAAATTGAATGTAGCAACAAAAATGCAAAGTTTGATTTTTACCTGCAAAGGTTTAGTTGCTCTTCCAGGCTTCTCGTCTTCACAGAAACGTTGGTCTCATTAGGATAACCACATAGAAAATAACAAACACGATTTTTGTTTTTGCAGATCACTGTGTTGTTATTAAACTGCATCATGATGGGAATGTGATCAGCACTCAGGAGACCAAAGGTGTCAGCGGTCCAAACCCCGTCTGGAACGCTCCCTTCCTGTTTGACCTGCCCCCTGGTGACATCACTCAGCTGCCACTCACGCTTGAGTTTGTCATCATGCAGGTGAGACGTTTCTCTCAGAGTCCATTCAGGCTGGTGAAGTGGGTCTGGATGTGTGGTTTATGGTGGAAATCTACACTCCTGTCAAGAAGTGATGCAATGGAGGAGAAATCTGCAGCAGAAATAAATTTAAAAAAGAATCTTAAGACAGTAAAAAGACCCATGTGTTCCTTTCTTTTCTTGCAAGAAAAACAATCTTTGTTTGAGCAAGCATGTCTTAGTGACATTTTTCTTAAAAAAAAATTATTTGTTTCATCATTTTTCTCACCTCATTGGCAAATTGTATTGCTTATTTGAAGAAAATCATAAATTTCTGACCAATTTGGCCACTATAACTGTGCAAACTGACATAATTCAACAAGTAAACAAAAGTAAATAACATAAAGCTGTGTTTGAGTTTTGGTTTTATGCTCTCCCTTTGTGAAGCCCTTTGTAATTTTATTCTGTCAAAAGTGCAATTTAAGTAGAAAAAATACTTTAACCCACAGCAACCCACTGCATTGCTGTAACAAAAAAGGTGTCATTATTTAAGCAAAAAAAATAAACGAGTCTATGTTCACCTCTGAGGGAATCCCAAGCCTAGTTTTTGACAGAGATCAGAGTCTGCTTTTTTTATTGTGACGCTCAGTTTCCATGAGCTTTCACAGCCGTTCAACACCAACTGTAGAATGTCGTGTTGTATTAAATGACATCCATTTAATGTTAACATAAAGTCATATGTCCACAGGGCCGTCTCTACACCAAGAGCAGTGTTCTGGGTCGTGTGCTGATTGGCAGCAATGCTTCAGAGGTCGGACAGGGTCACTGGAGGGAGATGTGCAGTCTGCAGCAAATGGAAACCACTCACTGGCACACTATCCAATCAGACGCTGTAAAGGACTGACTGTCAAACCCATATTATAATTAAAAGCACTGATAACTGCATAGATGAGGGCTTGAAGCTGTGTCCATTTTTTGCAATGACTTTAGTGAAATTTTCACTGTATTTCCTTAAAATGGCAGCTTGTGGGTGTTTATTTTGAAAGTGGTGTGTGGAACTTGTGCAGATGTTGTGCTGCTTTTATTGTGACAGAACTGTAAAAGCCTTGTGGCAGAGAGAAAAAACTTTTAGCTTATCAGCTCCGTGCTTGCAGCGCAAAGCAAATGTGCCACTTTTCATTTGTAATCTGTAAACGCTGCTTCCTATAAAAATCTGAGGTTTTAAAAACATGTAGTCATCTTTTTTCTGTTTGAGCGTCCACGTGAGGGATTGTCCCTCTAACTTCATGTTTTTGTTTTAGCTATACAGTTGATTTTACAATAAACAACAAATGCACAATGAAAGGCACTTTACCAAGTATTATTGACGAGGACCCAAAAGGTGTTCTCAATTCACTTCCATGGCTTCCTAAGCTTCATTTCATCACAGAGCATTACATAAAAGTGATGTGATCTGAGTTCATCTTACTTGTTCAGTTAGTACAAACATCTGGAAATATTCTATTTCTGACTGTTCTGTTCAGATCAGTAGATTGATGTATGAAATCCCACCTTACATTACCAATTACTCCTTATATCAAAAAGCAAATTCCATTCAATTTTATTTACATAGCCCAATACAACAATGCAGTTGTCTCAATGGGTTTAACACAAATGCAAAAAACATCACTAAAAATACAACAAATTTTTGATTATTTGGATCAAATTGCAAATAATTAAATTATTTATAATGTTTTATGAGAATAGATTCCACTTAAATATTACCGATATAAAGACATTTTGACATAAATCTTGATTTTTTTTTAATATATAAAACGCTGTGGAAGATGAAGCTATCAAGAAAGAAAACCTTTACAAAATTGTCTTTAAACTATTAACATAATTTCTACTAAATTAACCTTGAATAACATATTATCTAACACTAAGCAACACACGATAAGAAGATAAGACAACCCTTCATTCATCCTGCAACGGTGAAATGTCGATGTTGCAGCAGATAGAAATAAAGGAGGATGTATGTCCAGATAAAACAAAAACTTGCAGAGAGAAAAATGTAGGAAATTGCTCCAGGGGTCAAAACAATAAACGCACAAAGTAAAAGATAAATGAGTAAACAAATAATAAAAAATGCATCCAGCACTGCAAAATATCTGGTTTACAGCTTGTGGACTTTGAACAAATTCTACTATACAATCAAATTAGAAATGACTATGTTGACCATTTGTTGATTTTTTTTGTAATAAAGATGAACATGGAGTTTTTGAGTTTGTGATTTCTCACCTTTTTAATTGGAGGACATTCCTCATGAAAGGGTAAAACAGTCTTTTTCATCATTTTTAAAGGCCATAGACAACTATGGGCATGAAGTTGTGAATCATTTCACTGTTTTTCTGATCCCACTCTGCTGCTGGAAACAAAATAAATGAGATTCTGTTGATGTGTAGGCTTGCAACGGCTCTGATGCTGCTGTCACCATGACCTCCTGCACAGACATTGAACTTTTTCCCTTCTTATAAAACTGCTAAAGTTTTTTCTTTTAATGACAGTCTGTCTCAGTATTTTGAAAGGCAAGAAAACTCGTGTTTTTTAAAATGTTGTTTTCATGAATTTGTTCAATTGCAGAGCCATCTTAAGAAGAAAATGTTTGCTGTAACCATGCAAGAAGTGAACAATGTGGAGCAAAACATTGAAAGTGTAAAAACTATCTTCTATGAGACAGATTTTTACAGATTTAACAGTGTGCTTCATGGGATATTTGTTAAAACAAACTTTTAACCATTTTAAAGCAATGAGTCTTTTTTAGCTTTTTGTAAACACACTGGAAAAAGGTTCTTTTCAAAACAAGTTCAAAAACATCTTTTTCTTTTGTTATAAGTGAAAACATTTGCCAATAGAATTGGTAGAATTTGTCTTGGCAAGATTTCTTATAATAGTTCTATTTTTAACTTTCCCGGTGGTGTTTTATTTATGATTATAACATTTTTTACCAAAATCCCACAATGTAAATGTCTTAAAAAGTCATGTTTGTCCGAAGGCAGTGTTTTAAAAATCTCCTGTACATGGTGGTGGCCGTTGGTGCTGAGCTGAGTAACGCTCTTGATCCTCCATTTCTGATGATCTCTGACCAAGAAATTCAGTTTCTTAAGCTGCTTTCACAGTGAACGTGATACACGCTGCAAATTCAAGTCAGCGAAAAATTGAATTAAAAAAAAAACTATTCTTTTTCAAAACTTTACAGACATTTTTTTTCTTTTCATGACATCAGTGCAAAATAAATAAATAAACGGATGCTCAGATCTTCCTGATTGATGCTCTTTCTGTTTCACCCAAAGACGCAGAAACCCTGTCAGTTTGAGTTCTTTGTTCATCTTTAACCCTCCAGATCAGGATCTGTTTATAGTGACGTTATTGATCCGTGCACGCCAGCTTGTTTTCCTCTCCGTCTGCCCTTAGCAGCTGCAAGCAGTGAACGTTTTCCTGTAATGTGGGACCTTTGTGCCATTAATGGGTTGTGTGGGGGGAGCATGTTGTGAGGCACAAACAACGTACAGACGTCAGTCTGCTTAATGATTATAAAACTCATCATCTCCAAAATTTATAGAGGTTTTGTTCTCTTCTCCCCAACGCATGACAGGACAAAGTCGTGACTCACTCCTGCCCTCAGTTTGCTTCAGTAGACACACTGTTTGACATTTCTGTGTAATACAGTGCTGCTGTTTACATCTGCTGAGACAGACAGGCTTTTCTGATCGCTGGTAAAAAAAATTTTTTTTGCAGAAAAATCAAAGAATTCAATGTTCACATGTTTTGTCCATGTTGTTGCATCTGTTTATATTTTTGACAGAAAATGCAGAAACCCGAAAAAGGGCCATCATTGCTTCTACAAGAGACTATTGGATTTGTTTATTTCCTTGTTAAAACAACTCAAGTATTAGAAAATAAATTAGGCTGCAAGAAGAAAAACTCCCATAAACACAGTCTACTTATCCACAGCACAAATGTTTTGTCTGGAACCTTCATAAATCTTAATCCAAAAAAAGAAAAATCTAAAAAAAAAAACTATTAACAAATGAAAAGATTAGTTGGATATTTTGTTTCTGAGTGATTTTTTAAATATTTCTCTGATTTAGCTTTTGTAGTTAGTTCAATTCCTTTGCAGAGATGTATTTTTTCATTACCTTCATTCTAAATCTAGGTTTCATAAATACATGTATTGGAAACTAAACAGACTTTTGGTCTTGATTTAGTCAGCCTCTCATCACACAGAGAAGGCCATTGCATTAGTACTTTGAGAAAAATTTGGTGATTTATACTTTTAAACCATTTCTGAATCCTGAGTATCAGGGTTTTTGATTTTGCAAACACGGTTTACAGATTCCATGCAACACTGAACATGTTTGCAATCGTCCAAGCCTCCCTAAGCTAAGGTTAGGCTTATAGTGGTAACATAAACAATTAATTTAACAAACAAATAAATGAATAAGTGAGTACGTAAATAAATAAATACAAGATTTAAAAGAAAAAAGTATTAAAAATGTTTTTCTTTTTCCTTCTCCTCGTTGATGGAACGGTTTAAGTTGCATTTTAATGTATTTAAGTAAGAGGTTTGATTATTTATTAAAAATAGTTCTTTTGAGCCTTTTACTGACATTTTTCCCCTTTTTTTAAAAAAGACATTGTGTTGCAGAGCTATGACTTTGGGGTTGGTGGAGTGGGACTTTTCCAGAGTGGCAATATCTGTGTAATGAGTGAGGTGAATAAAATCATATTTTCTTTGCTTAACAGACACCTTTGAGTATCTGAGGCTATAAAATGACATGAGCAAGAAATAAAACCTGAATCCTCCAGTATCAGATTAACTTTTTATTCAGGCATATGTGCTGGCTCAGCATACTGATCATAGTTTAAAACAATTTTTTGGGATTACCAAACTCATTTACGCAATTGGGGAAAAATAATAAATGCAGAAAAATAAACGTTTTCTATTTTGTCAGAAAGCATACATTTATTTCAGAATTTGATTTTTGATGTACTGTCGACTCTATAAGGATGTGAAAGTTGGACAAAAAACATTTGAATGCTGGCATCTAGTGGATGTTTACTCTAAAAGCAAGTGTTGACTGAAGTTAACTAACCCTGTGGAGGTTTGCTGATGGTAGCAAGGTCACATCAGCACAAATTAAACCCCCTTAAGACAAAGCCTTTGCTGACAAGAGCTTCTCTACATCCAAGAGTCCACCTTTCAGTGACACAAGAAGACTGCATCTTGGCACCACTGCCCTCAGAAGAAAGCTCACGTCCCTCTGCTCTTTGGGGAGGTAAATCTTGGATGTGATGTGCTGTGCAGGACAGTGTGTGTGCACACTCAGGGTGATGCATACACACACGTGTGCGTGAGTGATTGAGCCCAAAGTGAGCCCAAACATCTGGAGCTCACTGCTGGCCTGGAGGAGGATCAGAGGACCAGAGCTGAGATCAGATATGCCTCCTTTTCTTTATTTGAAGCCGCTGTGGCTGTGATTAATGAACGCTCCGATGCGATTTGACCAGTTTTCACGCCTCCATGTACCGGCCAAGAACTTTAACCTCTCTGGCTCAGGTTGCTGCGGACCTTAAAACTGTAGCACGGTCAGAGGTCTCGAACGCAACCACGCTGGATCAAATGGCTTCTGGATAGAAATTGACAGGAGAACCATTTAGGTTGCTGGGAAATGTGGAAACAGACAGAAAATACATGTAAACATGTTGACACCATTTGAGGTAGGATATGAAAACCTCCAGGGAGCGTCCAGACAGAGGTAAGGAGAGGAAGGAAATCAACCGTTCAGACACCACAAACCTCCATGTTTGTCTCAGAAAATACACCACTGAGGAATTTATTGTCCATCCTTCAAGATTTAACCTTGAACAGGCATTTTCTTTCTTGAACTCTAATCATGCATTTTTCTCTCCATGTCTCCTTTCTGAAAAATGTCCCAAGAAAAAGTGTGTTTTTTTAATCCGTCTAACCAAATAAGACTTGATTCAGTGTGTTAATGGTGATAGTTATCCTAATAAATAACATTTTGATATGCAGCAAATGTGCCACAGGCTTCCCCTGTTGAGCTGCTCATCGCCCAGCGTGGTGCGTGAATACAGCTGCAGAAATATTTCAGAACAGCTGGTCTCAGTGTGCCTCTCCCCTCTCTGTGAAAACAACAGACCATGCAGGCAACATTTAAGCAAAAACACATGATATTTGTTGCTCTGAAAATTATCTCAGCTATTTTGTGTGCTAACAAGTCCAGTTTTAGGCTCCTGAGAATGCTGGAACACTTTGAGAATGTTCTGAAAAAAACTGAAGTCCCAAAGAATGAAAGATCTTTTAAAGAGTAGATTTTATCTGCTAAATCTTTATTTTGGAGATCTTTGTTTGGGAAGTTTAGAAGAAAAAGAGGAGGGAAGAAAATACTGAAACAGATTAATTCCAAATAAACAATGTTTTGTTCATGCATATTCATGCAAGAATAACAAATGTGAACATTACACAAAAAAGAAGGATTCAGTTTGCAGTTTGCAACATTGCAAAATGAATTGAGCACAGTGAAACAAATAGTTAAACTAAGTGCATTTGGTTGTCTCTTTGAAATTACCTGGGACAGAAATCATCATCATGGGATTTATTTTGATTAAATCTGACTGTTTTAGGAACATTTGAACAGGCTATTTTATTTTTATGTAAGGATTCCAGTCACAGCACGTACACCTGCAACTGTCAGAATAACATTTCCATGCAGCGCCTGAATTCACCGTAGAGGGAATCAAAAAGTAAACCAAAAACAAATTAAACAAACTGCTTTTCTAATGTTAAACAACTCTCTGAATAAAACCACAATGAAAAATGTGCATCAGACTGTGGAGACCACACCAGATGTGTGTTCAGTCACAAACCTGTAGCACACAAATGCACTGTTGCAATCATATGCTCACACACCCTCTGCCTGTTTTTTATAAGAGGCTTTAAGATCTCCAAAGCAATCATGTTTTGCACATTACTTCACACCAATCTGCACACGCGAATGATAACTTAGCAGGGCAAGAACTTGCAGCTCCTCTAATTCTCTCTTTTCCGCTGTCAGAAACAAGCAGAACTTTTGTATGACGCTGCTTTTTTGTGTGTTGAATACAAATAAAACACAAGCACTGGTGACAGAGCTTTGGTTAGTCGTCCAAAATATAATTTTTCTTGATATCAAATCAGTTTTGTTGCCATTGTGGTCAATCCACCAGTCCAGCTCAGACAAGAAAAGTGGAAAGCAGCAAAGCTGTTGCCTGCAAATTTGCCAGGATGTCAGGAGGACATCTGTTTTGCTGTTGCATCATTTAAAGCAGACACGCTTGTAAACCTAACAAAAATCTCTGCCGTTGATCTTAAAGCACTCAAATTAAATTTAGGGAACACGCAAAACACTTTGAAAAGATGGAAGTTTGAACAGAAGAGAACACGCTGTGGGCTGCACAGTGGTGTGGTGGTTTGCACTGTTGATTCACGTAAGGCTCAGATCATGATTTAAGCTTTCCCTCATAGGACCCACATGTTTATCATGGATCTGGGTGGGATTATATGCAGCCAAACCAAAAGTACACTGAAGGATCACTGATGACTTTAACTTGTCTGTGGGACAGAATCTGTAGATTTCTCTCTGTTTGATTGGAGACAATGTAAACTATCAACAATGTTATTTTTTGGTGCCATCTCTCCTGGATAAATGACATCCCAATGTAAATGTTCAGTCCTCAAACTCACAGTAAATTGCAGAACTTACATTAAGGTCAGACTGATAAACGTTCTTAGTGTTGAGTTCAGTTTTGATTTTTAGTGTTTCCATGCTGACCAATTTCATTAAATGTATCAATCCGTTTAAATTAATGTGCTGTGCCAGCAAAATAAAAGACACAAAGCTTTATGATTTTATTCTTCAAGGAGGTTAAAAGAATTAATATGTAAAGTCAAGTAGAAACACACTCGAGCAGACTTGGTTGTAAGCAGGGGTTTGCAACTTTTATCGCTAAAAGTTTAGCCAGTTTCTTACAGTGAGAGCCACAAAGCCCCACTTATTGTTAAAAAATACACTTTTTTATAGTTTTTGTAAAAAATAGCTTTTAAATATTAACAATAACTGTGTTATATTTTGCTATAAATAACTATTTTAATGTGTTTTACTGACAGCAGCAGACATAAGTTCCTTTCAAAATAAAAGACACCTTGTGTCACATAAGCAACTGCAGCAAATTTACTTGAATTACAATAACTTTGATACATATATTTCCTTTTTCTCTTTTTTCGATGACAACATTAGTGCAGAATCCTTTATTTTTAATCTATGCATGCAGTAAATTCTTTACTCGAAGATCTTTGCCTCTGAACTACTACTGTTACGCAGCAAGAGATAAGAATATAAGCCTTAAGCTTACTCTAACAATAAACCACCACAAAACTTAATAACTTAAAACTAGTGAACCAAAACTTTTTTTTCCAGCACTGTGTTGCTTTAATAAGAATATTTTGTAGCAAGTTAATTATTATTTGGCAATTGTACTTCACCTGTAGAGATTTAACATAACATTAGAAATACAAAAAAAGTGTTATTTTTTGTTAAAAGTATAAAAAATAACAAACGTCCACCTCAAAAAAACGAAACAACTGCAGACATAGTTGCTTTTATCTCAATGCAGTATTAACCTCAGAGGAAAATTCTTTATATATATTGAGTAATTTTGCACTAGTGAGAGAACGCCCTCAGAATAAAATAAATCGTTTTGCAAAGAATTGAAATGTGTGACTAGTCAGCATTCTTTGAACCCTTAAAATGACAATAACTGCAAATAAACTGTTCAATGAAAAATGCATTGCTTTGGGATAGTTTTCATTTCTTCACTTAGAACTAAATTATAACTAAATCTTTACTTTTTCCCCCCAAATTTACAGTGAATTTCATTTTTGAAGACCAGAATTCAAATTAAGAAAAGGTTTGTCTGAAAAAAGCAATAAAAATTAGTATTTCATTCTCAAAGTAAACTTCTAAATTCAAGAGAAGAAGAAAATAACAGCTTTCTTTTTCAGAAGTAGAAACTACTGCGGTTTTGATTATAGAAACACATAAATCTGTTCTTCTTATTTGAACCTTAAGGCCAAGTAGCCACAGGTTGTTGCCACAGATTTATAATGGATTATTGTAATTTATGTCATTTTTAATTATGTAATTTAGCCAATCACAATCAAGAAATTGTACATACAGTTCTTAGTAGAATGTTAAACATGGGCCGGACTTTGGACATGCCTGCCACAGAGTGAAAATATTCATGGAATTTTTTTCCGCTGGCATGCCTTGAGCAGCAGGTTGTACTGAACACTTAACACATTGGATAAAACACATTGGATCCATTATTTTAAGCAGACATCACACTCCTCCTCGGAACAACGTGTGGACATTATTCAGCTGTTTTTCAATATTATACTGCAGGCTTTTGTTTGTTTTCTATTTCAAATCAAAAGCGTGACGTTTTAGTAAATTTGTCTTTTTGGTTTAATTCCAGTCTGGCTCGTTGGACAGTCTGTTCATGTTCAGACTGCTGTTGGACCACACCAGCGTTCACTTACATGCAGGAAACATTCCTTTTGATCAGGCTGTGTTACACAAGAAGATTAAAATCTTTGGAGCCAAATTTTTGTTCGACGTTGCAACATGACTTTTTGCAATATTTTTTAGCTAAACCATAAACACATCAATATATTTCAGTTAAAGTGATTGAAAAGAAAAAAATAAATACGCAAACACTGTACTGTAATGTTCCGAGATGGTCTGATTACGCTTTAGCTCAGGAATCAGAAGTGACAGGCCCTTCTCAGGATGAATTCTTGCATGTTCTCAGGTTTCTTATAAGGAAACACTTCAAAGAAATGTTAATCAACTTGTGGCCTCTCTTCCGTTTGCTGCCAGATCTTGAGGTTAAATTCAAAACAGTTTTTTTTTTTACAGTACAAAGGAAAAGTAAATTTTTTTATTTGCAAAATTGTATTGTGATGACACTATGTGCCCTGTAGTAAAAGTCGTGGAAGTTCTTGTGTTTCTTTTCCGTCTCATTTTACAGATATGAAAAACCGACTGCCAGAATGACAGTTATACTGTGTGATTCTGAATCTCGGTTGTCAGCAGTGGAAAAGTTCCTGCTTCAGACAAACTGTCGCTCCTCATCATGTGGTTCAGATTAAACCGACCCATTTGAATTAATTCTGAAATTATTGTTTGTTAATGACACAGCCTGCTTGGTATTTGCATTCCTCATTTTACTGGGATGACGACATTCACAGGAGACAGCAGAGATGGCTGAAAAACAACAAAGCATTTACAAAGTGGTTTATGACATCCATACCTCAAGCTCTACACTGGTGCCGCCAGTTTTTAAACAACAAAAACTGCCCATTTTGTTACAAATAAAACATGTAACTGCTGACTAAACTGTTGATTTACTGCCTTCAGCCTAATTTGTACTTTTATTTTTCATGTCTGAGTTGTGTTTTTGTGAGGTTTGACCGGCAAGTCAACGGGTCCAAATGTCTAATCCTCATTAATGAAACCTTTGGGAGTTGCTTTTTATTTGGGTCAGGGACCGCTGTGATGCCGCAGGTCTGATTTTAGCATGTGTTCAAGGTAAATTTTAAACTAAAGAAAACAATAAAACAGGTATTTTTCAAGACAAATGTTCTGATTGGTTGTTGGCATGTTCCAGTTCTGCTGTTAATTCCCCTTAAACATGGCTGCTGTGGTCATGCTCTGTGGTTTCCACTTTCATGTAACGATGGAATCTAAATTGTGGAATCGGACACACTGATGTTTTCCAAGAAGCAACTAATGCTATATAAGTATAAAGGAAGCCTGGCTGAGGGGCCTGGTCCTTTCTTGGAGGAGGCTGGGGGCTTCAACATTGGAGTCAGCCTGACACCATTCACCAACTGCCCATCTATCCCACAGTTAAAGTTTGCAAGTACATCTCCCTTTTGGATAATGGAGAGAGGGAAACATCTTGAAGTTTGGGCTATTTGACTATGGTACCTTTCCTCAGCTTTGTGGCAACAATCTGGACCACCACTCAGTTGTCCCTGGTAGAGGACGATTGTACACTACTGTCTATGAACAATAGGTGTCCATACAAACTGTCAGCATGCACAAAACAGCAGTTTGAAAAAACTTGCAGTTGTTGCATAGAAGCTACAATCGTTGAGCCACAAGCTCCTTACTCCGCTCCATTCCATGGCATCCACCTGCAGACAAATAGATCCATGTATGTTGTCATGTTTCTCGTCTGAGCTGACATCTGGCTCAAAACTTTATGACTGGATAGCTCTCATATTGCTGTTTTTGTTCCACTGGTAATGTTAGGCTGGGGGTGTGAGGACCTGCAAACTAGCGGTAGATAGTGTCAACAAGGGGATAGTGAGAATATATGCAGTAGAATATAACCTCCCTGGAGCTTTGTTTATGTGCCATCACTCATTTAGATGAAGCTCCTGCTCTGAACTTTCACTCACTGTAGCATTTGCACAAAATCTATTCTCTTTTGACCTAATACTTCTCTTGTTGCGCTGATTTCTTCAAACTGAAATTACAGACAATGTGTAAAAACAATGCAACTGACTGAACGTATTCTCCTCTGTTTCTGTGATGTATGTGAAATAACAGTGTACAGCTGTCTATAATCAATACCACAAGGCAATTATATTTCTGCCCGTGAAGCAACAGGCTTGCAGCACTTCACCTTGTTTGTGTTTCACAGCCACACACATACAGAACACATGCTAACGCTGTTTGGTAGACAGACCTCATGGAGGGCCTGAGATTTAGTGTGCGGTTCTAGCTTCCTGTCTGCAGCTTTCTCTGATCTGATGGAGTTTAATAATCAGGTTTAATTAAAAGACAACAGTGTGTGGACAGGAGAGCAGACTTTGCACCAATGCAGACAGAAAAATTGAGCCGAGGTCCCAGACCTCTATTTCTGCTCCTCTGAGTGGAACCTCACCGCCACACAAACTATCCTCCATGTGTGCAATTACTGATGAAAAGTCCATCTTTTCTCCATTATGTGTTCTCTCTGTATTTATGAATGTAACTGAACGCATGCAGCAACATTTGTCCCACACAGCTGTGCAGAGCAGCCTGATTCATGACAAGAAGTTCCCATTTTCTTCTCAGTGTGTGCCTTTTTGCTTAGGAGCTTTACATGTTTTTTTTCTCATTCGTACTCGGCTTCATGCTGGCAGCATGTAAATTAAAAGTCAGCTGGGGGAAATGAGCTCCAACTCTTCAGCATTTTTTTATTGTCATATGTCTCACTTTTGGCTGCATGTGGTCTGATTTAACTCGGTGTCAGGGTTGTTATTCCCGCTGCACACGTATTAAATATAGTTTATTCATGTCGCAGCTTGTGTATTTGTCTGTTATTTTAGAAAGCCAAGTGTTGCGTGAACAACAGAAATCTTCATGGGCTGCAGCTCTACAGGTTGACTAAAGTTATTGCTTATGAGTGCAGAAAACTTTTGTTGCTGCCCCTTAAGGGGGCATGACCCCCTGAAGCTGCCGATCAGCACTTCTGACGGTAGAATCTGCCCACGGTGAGAGGAAAGGTCCGTCCTCTCCCACAGCTTGTAATCCCTCTCATCCAAGAAGGTCACAGCCGTGTTGGGAGAAATTCCAGACGTAGCCGCTGTTTCTGCACCGTTAAACCAATCTCTGCACACACACACACAAAGTGGGAGTTCTTTGCATGGCCGGGGCAATGGACCAAAGCTGGGTTTGTCCTTCCCCCCACAGCTTTGGTTTGACTGCTGAGGGCATGGAATGAGGTTAACGCAGCTTTGCAATAAATCCACTTATAGCCTGAGCGCTGAAATAAACTATGGAGGTCACACACAGGACAGATTTTTTTCTTTGTATTTTGGGTATTGATTGCAGCTCTGCAACTTTCACTGCAGGTGTTTTTTCTCCAAAGGTTAATATTGTGTTTTGAGTGGATTTTTTTCTGTAACCATCTATTGTAATCTACATTTGGTGATGTCTGGTTACAGTTGTGCCCTTCTACACATTTTTTTCTCTAAATATTTCTCTAATGATGCTTCATTCTCAAAGTCATTTATAATTTTCAGGGATGGTTGATGTTGCTGTTCATGCACAGGAAATGGGTTTGCTGTTAGGAGTTGATGAGCGCCACTTGCAAATGTTTGCAAAGAGTTTGCACCAACTGTTAGTTTATCGGCAGTTTAAAGTGTAGCATAAATTCATAGACCCACTAGGAAATGTTTATTTAGTCATTTTCTTTTGATGAAGTGAATGACTGCATTATATATCAAAGCTCAAATGAGTTTTAAAACCTTAAGAAAATAAAAAAAAAAATCTTCACAACATCGTTTATGTTGGGGTCCATTTTAATACATCTTCCGATCAGCTGAATCCTTCGGTTACTCTTACTGACACTAAGTTGTTCTGAGGATTCTGTATTTTTAAAAATCAGTAGAATCTCTTCTTCTTAAATGTTTTTACAGACCTAGAAGTTATGTTGGTTTTTAGATTACAGAAGTTAAATAGGACAAAAAAGGAACAAAAATGACCAAAAGTAAAAATTTCATCCCAAAATGAAACAGCAATGGTAGCTATCTGTTAAAAAAGACATGCTTTTGATTAAAACTTTTTGTAACTTTGAATTTTTAAAAGATATTTTGTGTGTAACGCACAGATTTTATTTCATTATTTTTTATAAATACTTGCTGTTTATAGGTAAATGCAAACATTTAAAGTTTCTACATTTCACTAATTTTATTAATTTTTTTAAGAACTTTTGTTTTTACAGATCCCGTTTGTCATGCATCATAGACAACTTATTGACTCCTGGAGCAGTGCACAGGATTTGGTGGGTTGTCAAGTTAAAAATCTGTACAACACGTCTGCGTCTAACCAAATTCATCCTTTTGATTGTTATAAGTGTTCTCCATGATCATGAGCATCCCCTTGGAAAAATGTGCATGAACATTTTTGTTCTACTGGCTGGATCACCAAGCGGTTTACCTTTTTGATATTCTGTGCGGATTATCTTACAGGTTTGTCCATTTTTCACCCAAATACAGCTTATTTAACTGCAAGGGCACTATCACTTTGGTATTACCCCAAGTCATTCTTTTTTCCCAAATGAAGGATAAAAAAAACCCCTGACCCTCAGGCAAATGTTGAGACTCATATCCTAAAGCATGCTATGTACAAAGGCTCAATTAACCCTTGTACTAAAAAAAGGGACTAAAATCCTATTATTTGCTTATGTGTCCTGCCTTTTAAAGAACACAGACCTGTCTTCCCATAAACTTGGTCATCTTTTTGGGAAAAATGTCTTATTTGGAACAAGATTGTTCTTTTAAACAACATTGATCCACCTGCTTTATATTACGAAACAGATTCAACACCTACATATCAAGGTTTTGTGCGTTTAAAAAATTTGTTCTATGTTAGGACATCCGTTGTCATATTTTACAGTGGAAAAATGAATAAAATCCCCTTCTTTTGCACAAGAAAAGCATGATTCTCACATTGCAAATGAGCCTGCAGAGTCCCTGAAGACTTAACCAGCTGTGGCACCTGGCTGACTGAAAGTCCCGCCATAACAGAAAACAATGGAAATGATTAAGAAGCTTCTTAAGACGGTGATTAAACACAGACTGTAGCAGAAGAAACTGCCTGTTTCCAGTCATGGACCTGAAGTTTGCAACAAATAAAACCAAAAGCTTGTAAAGAAGAAGCAAACAGGCAAACCAAGGACAGATAGACGGCACAAAACAACTTAAAAATGCAAAACGAAGGAAAAACTGCAATAAATGTTTGTGACTGTGGTGAAAGCAACACCTAACAGAAGACAGTGGATGATTAGGTGGGATTACTCCGTGCAGGTCCAATGCATTCACACACAGAACCAGTTCATAAAAACATGATCGTTTGTTTATTGTCTCCAGTTTCTCCTCCATCTGGTCATAAAATGAGGGTGATGGAGCTTTAAAGGGTATGATATGCAGCAAACAGTCCAGAAACAATCTCCATCAAGTGTGTGTTTGAAATTGAGACAAATGGTCCACAATAAAAGTTGTTTTGCTGATCTGTCAGATAATATATGAGAGAAGTGGGATCTCAGGATGAAGAAACTTGTTTTACATAAGTAAAGTCTCTGCCACAAACAATTCAAGCTGTCCAATTGTGGAAGCCAGAGGAGCTGCTGTAAAGCTGGGTTAGCTTTGGCTTCATTTTTCCCTTATGACTGATTCCAATGACTTTTGCTCAACTTGATCTTTGTTTTAAACACAAAAAGTGTCTGTAGAATCTGCATCAAGCAAAGGAGGACTCTCCAGGACAATATTTCTTATTGCCAGAAATGAAAGAAGAGTTGTCAAAGGAGCTGCGGCCATTCAGGATTGATGCATGCTGGTATGAAAGAAACCAAGAGGTCAAAGATTGTGATGCAGAGTCTGTTAACTCAAAGTTCATGGGCTGGTGTGTCCTGTAGCTTGGACTTGGAAGGACAAACAACTAAATCTTGTAAAGTGAAAGAAGAACATGTTTTCCACTGGCTTTGCCACATTCTTGAAGCTTTTTACAAGAGCTTTTTTGGGGATTTTAAGAAACAATAAGAAATGATGTTGTTCTTTTTTCCCTTTTTTTTCTTACAAGATCTTACTTGGTCCCAGAAGAACCATAGCTCAATTTTATTATGTGAAATCTTTGCAATACATATGTGATATCCACACCTTATAGATCACTCCAATGAAAATGGTGTTTTAACATGTTCTTGTAGCATTTTTCTCATGATGGAGGACATAAGTAAAAGAGTATGATTAAAACTGCAATTCTGAGTATTTCTTTAGCTCCATTGATGTCTTATTTTCCTCGCCTGAGGTGGTATCTGGTTCAAAACTGTACACCTGGATAGCTCCTATATTTGCTATTATTATAGCTACTATTGTTAGCTTGGCGTTGTAAAGGGCTGTAAGCTAGAGTGTAAACAAAAGAATGATGGGATTTGAGTGGAGGCTTACTTCCCCAACAACAGTCCCTCCCAAGACTCAGAGGCAAATTTCGAACAAACTCCTGAGGCTCTGCAGGAACTATGTCCTCGAAAACAGCACAGGGTTTTTAATTTTGGGTAAAAACTACTTATCACAATTAAAAGACCAGTGGGAGTCCTTTAAAAAATATATCAAAAGATGACTGGAGTGGAACTTTCGCTTCAATTCTTGACCAATTACAGAAAGAGACCTGATTAAAAAAGTTCAGGTTAGAGAGAACACCACAGAATCCACAGTTCTGACTTTGATGGATCCGTTTTGTGCGCGTGACCCAAAGGTGATTTTTGCATCGAGAGTGGTTTTCTGGAATGTCATCACACATGAGATGCAGAGAAATTTAGAGCATGCTCCTTCCATAACCTCACAAAGGTCTAATGACAAGAGCAGTTAACAGCTGACATTAAAAAAGTATTTCCATGACAAGAGAGATGAAGACCTCTGCCAAAAATGAAGAATCATGACAATGATCTATTTGTCTGTTGGACACACTTGTAAAAACAAGTGAAGTGTGTGCAGCGGTTTGACATGAGCTCATCTTTCTGGTAGCTCTCAGGGTCTTTTGTAAACTGCAGCGTTGATGTAATGCCGCTCTGCTAGATTAAAAGACATAATGAGGAAATACTGTAATTACCGCACAATAAAATAAACTCTGACATACTTGTGTTATTGCTTGAGCCTGTGAATGTTGTCAGTGTTCACAATTCTGGGAGATGTTTCAAGTAAAGGCTTTTTTTCCATTAATGTTTTCTTTTAACAACATAGTTAAATATTTTATGTTTGTTTTATTCTGTTTGCTTTTTTGTACCCTGGCAAACTGACAAAAAAATCATGTAATATTTAACCACAGATGGTAAAACTTGATGTCTGCCCACCTCATTACCATTTAAGTTTTTGCAAAAGTCCAACTCTGCTTAAGTTTGCAAGCATGAAGCAAAATTTGTAGAAAGAAATGTTCCATGAGACTACATTTTCTGAATCTCTACATGCCATTCCAAAAATGACTTTATTCTTTAAGACCCACTCCACTTATCTTTTGATGTATTGTCGAAGCATTCCCAGCGGTCTTTTAATTAGGATTATGCAGTTTTTAGCCATAATTTTAAAACCTGTGTTATTATCTAGGACATAGTTTCTGCAGAGCGGCAGACTTTCTTCAGAAAAATTCATCTCTGAGTGGTGGGTGGGACTTTTGGCATGAAGTAAGCCCTCCCCTCCCTTTATCCATCCGTTTTCACAATCACTGCTAGCTTACAGCCGTTTACCCCCCTGACCTACAATTACTGGTGCAAAAAATAGCAACGTTGGAGCTATCTAGCCATACAGTTTTGAGCCAGATTCAAGCTCAGATGTGGAAAATAAAGACGTGCATGGATGTATCTGTCTGCAAGTGGATGCATCAGAATAGAGTGGAGCAGGGAGCCAATTGTAGCTTTTACATCAAAACTACAAGCTTTTTCAAACAGCATTTTTTTTCTTTTGCTCTTCACCACAATTTGAATTTAAAAATACTTGGAAACACAGTTTTAAGCAAAATTTTCTTTAATACGTCATCCATCGTTAGAAAATGCTACAAAAACATGCTGAAAACACCAGAAACACAATTTTCATTGAAGTGGGTGTTTAAACTCTTCTCAAACATCATTTAAAATTTAACACATTGTCTTTTGTAAATGTCTTTATTGTTTTCAAGAAAAAATGGATAAAACACTGAGCATCTTGAAGCTCATGTAAAATACAAAAAATTGACAACACAACCATGTGATAATTTTCAGTCTAATTGTAATTACAAAATGGAACAATTTTGCTCTCCAACAGGTCAACATGTTACCACAGATCTTTGCTGTTCTTTATTTTTACCTTATTCTCCAGCCAGAATCAAAGCTACGCAAAGCAAAACCAAATTATTTGCCATCTTGGAGGTTTTCAATCCTGAAGACATGTCAAGCATGCAATGATGAGGCAGAGTTTTGCTTTCCAGCAGCTGCCTCTCACTGCAGGTATCTTGATCTACATTATAAAAGATTTGATTCTAGAAGAAATTAACCCAAAGGATGCTATTTATTCATATCATAATTTATTTGCAGTGAATAAAACCAGCTGTTTCCACTGAGTAGGGCCCCTATCGCTGCTCTTGTGCACCTTTAAAGAGTTACCTAACATGGCTGGACAGTCCACTGACCCCTGTGCTGTTGTTTCCTCTCAGACGACTGATGGCAGGAGCGTCTGTCTCTACACAGTTACTCTCCAATCTTTCCAGTGAATTATTGCTAACTGTGAAGGACGCTGAAACCGCTCTGAGAAAAACTCAGTATAATATTTAGATAATGCTGAGAGAAAAATAAATTGTTTGATATGTGTGGAAATTCTTGATCTTCTCATGCAGCCTGTGGGATGTTTCTCTGAAATGTATCATCGGATTACCATATTTATATTCTTCATCATGTTTTATGAAAAAAAAAACCTAGTTAGTATTGTTGTACATCTTGGCTCTGATTTCCTTCAATTGCTCATTCCAGATGCACTCTTGATGTATATTAATGTTGTTCTTTATTAGCTATACATCAAGCAGAGCAATAAAAACAAAACCTCCCTTAGGCTTCCTGTGCAGCAATAATAAAGACCTGTGTTTTCATGGAACTAATAAAAAGCATGCTTTCTACAGCAAACACGGCTCACGCATTGTAGTTCCTAATAAAAAGAGAAAGAAAAATGGCTGCCTATGGTGTGGTGGGTTAATCAGATTGCAGCTCGCCGAGTCAAGGGTTAAAAGCCTGTGGCAAACTTCTCAAGCAATCAGACTGTGATTGGAAGCATGCTTACAAAAACAATAATACAGGGGGGATAATTATTATGCATAGATAACCAGACTCTACTTGAATTCTTTTTTTTTTAAGTAACATCACCCGTCCATTCACCGTTAGGAATTTTTTTCAAACTAATTGTGTTCTAACAAAGCCACAGAGCGCAAGCTGCACAGCAACTACAGGTTTGTCAACACTAAAGTAAGAAATGACTTTGAAGGGTTTTATTTTACTAACCAAAGAAAACACCAAACTCTGCACTAAAGGTCTGTCAGCTTTCGGGTTTTGTCATGCCAACAAGCCACTCTTGTTTCTTAACCACAGACAGATATGACTTTGGATACAAAAAAGGAAGACTTAAGGGCTTCAGGATCTTCCAATTTCGGTGGAATATCATAAAACTAAGCCAACAAACTTTCTGGTCACAAAATTAACGTTTCTCAAAAAATGTTAGGCCAAGGAACAAATTTGTCAAGAATTGATCTTAGAAAATGCAGATCTACTGTAGAAATGAAAAACTATCCACCTCGAGCTTAAAAAATTAATCATTTTTCTCAAATGCAATATTGGCCAGCAGCTGAATGAAAAACATCACAGAAAATCTGAGCCATGCGAGCATCAATAATTTGAGATCAGAGCTCTCTTCTTCTTCAACCAAAGCATTATTCAGATAATCTGTCCACAGCCGCCACTGTTTTGCAGCATGAAAATGTGGTTGGAAACCCCTTTGAATTGGACCCATGAGCAAACATGATGGTGAAAATTACTGAGTGGTTTGAAACAAGAGCAAAAGCCACAAATTCCATCAGCCTTACAGAAAAAAAGAGACATATTTTAAAACTTGGGAGCGATTAGGAGAAATTTTGTTCAGTAACATTTTTTTTACCTTTATTTTCCAAAAGGACACTGAACTGTTCCAGTGTTTTTTGTCAATAGAATAAAAAAAATGAAGTAGTTATGTAGAAATGTTTTAAATTCAAGAATTTCTTTTTAATCTTTTGATTTACACAAACAGCCTGAACAGTATTAAAAACCACATACGAAATGACAAAATCCAGCTTTTAAAATTGTATTTAAAATGTGGCATTAAAGCACCATTGAACAGCATTCACTCGCTCTGCAAAACAGATGACAAAACAATACATTTAGACACATTTTCAACTTTAACCTTTTACTACATGACATCCACATGCGTGGACATCATATTTTGTGTTAAATTACCACAGTAGTTAGATGTGGGGCCCACATGTGTAAAGAGTTAGCTCAAATATTAGCTGAGGTCTTAAGGGGTTAAAGATAAAAAAAGCAGAAAACAAGATTAGAAGATATTTTTTCTGACAGTGAGTGAATGGGATTCGCACTTCAGGGCCACCGTAAAATACTGCTAAAAAGACAAGATGTTTGCAAGCAAAACAATACGAAGCCAAAAGTGTATTGGAAACAAACAAAGCTGTCTGTTCAAAACGGTTGTTTATGTTTCTAAACCTAAATGGGATTTTATCCTGGAAATGTGGTTTGTGCTTTTGTAATTATCAGTCATTATGTCTGTGGTCTCCTCATAGTTTTTTCATGCCACTTAGTGGCTTTCTATGGTTTTTGTTTCATTACGCTGTTGTAAGAAAAGATTTGAGTATCAAGGGAGTTGTTGGAGAGCTAGTGATGTACCAGTCATGTTCAGGTGAGTTTATAGGCTATGTTTAAAGATTTGACTCATTTTAAAGACCTCGTTTTCACTAAGAAGATCCATTATCAGTGCATGAAGTCCATCATTCCGTTTTTTTCTCTCTTTTTTTCATATTTTTAGGCTAAAAGTAAAACAAACTGTTTTATCGTTTTGTTTTCAATTTAGGATTTTCCATCCATCTATTCATCTTCCTCTGCTCATCTGGAACTGGGTGTGGCGGCAGCAGTCTGAGCAAAGATGCCCAGGCTAACCTCTCCGCAGCCACTTCCTCCAGCTCCTCTGGGGGGGACCCCAAGGCCAGAGATATATTCTCTCAAGCGTGTCCGAGGTCTTCCATGGGGCCTCCGCCCAGTGAAACATGCCTGGGAAACCTCTCCAGGGAGGTGTCCAGGAGGTATCTGGACCAGATACCCGAGCCTACTCCACTGGCTCGTCTCAATGTGGAGGAGCGTCGGCTCTATTCTGAGCTAAATGTGAAAATTCTTCTTCATACCACAAAAAACTTTGTTTTTAAATTGGAAACTTCAAATTTAATTGTGTCAAATCTGCAATTAAATAGTGAGTGATGTTCAAAATGATTCTGGTTTATACGCAACCCCACTTTAGAGTCTCTGACAATACTACACTCAACACCTCAGGTATCTGGAAAAGAATAAATCACACTTTGGATTTAATGTTTTTAATTTTATGGATCAAAAAAAAAAATCCAATGGTCAATATTCAAAACCAAGAAAATAGTGGGAAAACACTCCAAAATGTGCAATCTCACAGGAAATCCAAGAAATTTGCTTTTCTTATTAATTTTTTCTGCAAACTTCATTAAAATTCATTAATTTAATAGTGAAATTGCATTTAATATGTTAACTTTTTTAATTTGTTGTCCTCAATTGTGCTCAAGTGAGGTCACTACAAAGTTCAGCTATTTTATTCTGCACAATTTTCTGATGAACCTGCATTTGTTTAGTAACAGCGCCCCCGGTGCCCACGTTTACCTTCAACTCAGTGAAAGTCTGTAAAACTAAATGAATTTAGCAAATAAAAATATATTACATGTTCCATAAATCATGTCCAAAGAGTCATCGCTGAGAGGAGCTGGTGGTGGTGGGGGCAGTCTCCTGAGTGGTGAGAGCTCATCGGGCTGTCAAGGGGTCTCTGCCTCAGTGCGTAAAGTTGGGAAGGCGCTCCGGACGCATTGCGCAGCGCCGTAATCCCACAGGCTCCACGTGCGTCACGTCTGCGGGATGCTTGACAAGGATTTCTGACATTTTCATAGCGCAGCCCATGTGGGTCAATGGCAGATGAGAAAGGTGTTGCTGTGCTTTTCACTTGAGCAAATCATCAGTCCCGTGGCGCAGAAGAGGACATGGGTCAGATTAATGGTGCGACTCTTTTACCTTTGGGGGCTATTTGTGTTTTTTTCCTGTGGCAATCTGGTGCCAGCTCCATCAGGACAACGTTCACCGTGGACACATCGAGGTAAAAACGAAGTCTTCATTTTCTTGTTTGTTCCAGTCCATGCCAGTCATGTTAGTAGGGGAGAGAAGTGTTTAGCAGTTGTCAAAAATATATTTAAAAAAAACCCTGAAATATAAGTTTTCTATCTGAAACAGAAACGTTTTGGCACACAAGTTTACAGATCAAAGTGGGTCTGCAAAAGTCCTGGCAGCATGCACCCTTTGAATTTGTTTGGACATCTGATTTGATCTCAAAACAAAGACTTCACTGTCAGATGAGCACATGAGAGCCAAAAACTGTAATAGAGTTTAGCTTTTGTTTTATTGGTCTCTGGTCTTCATGGCACAGCCAGAGAGCGCCCTGTCAAAGAGGAGTCCCCTGGATGAACTGCTGCTGCTGCGTCTAATCTAATCTGATTTGTGAAGAAACGTGGAAAGCATAACTCCAAGAGCTTGGAAAGGCTCTCAGAGCAGGATGCCAAACGTTGTCTGTGCTTAGACATAACATGACAGATGCTATTAAGGTGCCCTGTGAGGGTAGGTCAGGAGGTGAGGAGTGGATGGGAGAGGAGCGCATGCTTCCAACAGTCACGGGAAACCACTGAGATGCAAACTGCTGTGCATCAAGTTCAGCCTTAATAATGGAACGGCTTATATGTTTTTCACCAACCAGAAAGCGTGGCAGCTCTCAGATTTATGATTTCAATGTGTGTGGAGAGAACTCTGTGGATTCTGTTACAGTGGGATCAAACCATCTTTCAATGTGATGAACGACTTTCCTGCAAGCTGTGTTAATAAAGAATGTAAAACTACACTTGCACAACTGTACTCTGTCATGTTAACACTTGTGTTAGATCGTTTTTTTTTTGTTTTGGATTATGTCTGATTCACAATCCAATTACCTTTTGCTCTTTGGTGGTATTTTCTCAAAGTTTAGACACTCGATTAATCAAGATTACAAATCATTCACAGTTTATACACTGGCTTATTTAACTAAGATCTATCAACAATCTCACATAGATGACAAGAAGATCTCTTTTTTCTTACTTTTTATACTTATTTTATACGATTGTTTCTTTTTTATAAAATTTAAAAAATATATTATTTTTAATGTTGATCAAGCAATCCATAAAGCCCTATTCAATAACTACCCAGTCTTACAACTGTCTTCAATTGTTCATTTAAAAAAATGCAAGCTGGACTGAACTGACAAGACAGTAAAAAAAAAGTGATAAAATCACCTAAATGTCTTGAAAATTGTGACATTTCTTTCAAAAGGTTCTATTGAAAAACTAAATTTATCTGTAAAAACAAATTTTTTAGTTCAGCTTTTATTATGTCTAAAAAATGTTTGTGTTGTGTGCAGTTCAACAATCTATAGAGACACACTTGAAACCCCCACATCCCTTGATTTCCTCCAATTCTGGATTTTTTATTCAATTAAAAAAAAAATCTGGAGCCTCTTCTGTGAGCATGTATTTTTAGAAGTACTTAAAAGGAGTTACACTGAATCTCATCAGCTCTTTTTCCCATCTGGGATGTGTTTCTTAGGACAACGGAGTGTCCGGACAACAAAATCCTGACTGTGGAGTATCCTTGTGTCAGAGCTGGCGGGAAGAATGGCACTTGTTTAAGGTAAGTTGTGCAACTTCTACTCACTAATATCTATGAACGAATGGTCTTTCTCAGTAATTTACTGAATATTGTTTGGCAAGGCTGTAGACATTTGGGAAGAGAGTCATTCATGATTTATGGAAAGGTTTGTAGAACCAGTAAACCACTCTGCTGTGTCATTTCAACAATTTCATTAGGGATTTTGTTGTTTGGAAACTTCACTTGTCATCTTTAGTGAGTAAAAATGTACTGTTTTTGGTGTGTCATGTATATCCTGTCAGTGACTCAGTCTTTATTCATAGTCAGACTATGTAGTCTTGGAGTGTATTCTGACTGCAAAAGTTGGTCGGTCCAGTCTGAGTCCTGAACCTTCCATTTGGTCTCTATTCAGGCTGTTGTCAAGCTAACTTTCCTATATTCTTGGACCAGAGACCACTTGGGTGTATTCAATCTGAAATTTGTTCCGGATTAAGGGGGGGAAACGAACTCTGGTTCACTTTAAGCAAACCAAATCTGTCCAGTCCTTGACTCTTTTATTATCTATTACCATCAGCTTCTTATTATCCCTCTTTGTATTTTGCAACATTTTGATCATCTTCCAAATGTTCTAAACTGATTTTCAATATTTTAGCTCAACTTGCATTTTCTCTGCTTCATCTAGAAGAGGGAAGGTATTCTTCAGTCTCATGAGTCAGGCCAGAAAAAGAGCATAAAAACCAGACTGAGAAGACGATTGGATCGGAAGGGTTTATTGCACTGCATCCATATAGAGCAAAAGCATGCTGTTAACAGCAATGACAAAGACCAGAATTGGATGAAGGGATGAATCACCGTTTCAAAGTGCTTTCTGTGTAACGTAAAGAGGGAAAAACAGAACTCGGAAGAGACAAAGAGGATTTTGGGCGAGGATTTCAAAGAAAAATGGCTCCTTTTTTGCTGTTTTTTTATCACATTTTGTCTCTTTAGGTTGTTATTGAATGGATTTTTTAAAAAAGAATTTCAGCTTTTAGCTCATGAAACATCGCATGCAATGAAAAGAGAATCGATTCAGAGATAAGTGTTGGGCCAATTGTTGGCACCGAACATTTTTTGAGTAAATGAGGAAGAAAGTTTGATTCTTGACAATAGAACGTGCGATCTGTTTACTATCAAGGTTAGACCGTAACTGGCTCTGCGTCTTGTTCCGTTCTTGGCACAGGCAGAGATGTGTGGAGCTGAAGGATGAGGAGTAGATGAGGTTGGATTTTCCTTGCCGTGATTCCTTCACGCTCCTTTTTAAACACAGATCAGCTTTAAATAGATTCTGCAGATGACTTCAAGGAAACCCAGACTGATGGCTGGCTTTTTGTGGGGCTTCAGATGTATGACGAGTCCACTGCCAGATATTTCAAAATGTTGAGACACTTTTTCAAAATCTGCTTTTTTTTCTTGTCTGTTTTTTTGGCTGTCTATTTGTATTGGGGGAGTCTGTTTTTTTTTTTCCTCTGCAGAATCTGCTGCATCTTTCTCACTCATCAACTTACCCGCAAGAATCAAACCGCCTGTAAACATCATGCAGTGACAGCAGCTGTTAGCTTGGGGGCAGTGTTGCAAATTTGGTTTGTCCCTTTGGTCCATTGACTTATGTGGGAATACATTAACAGAACCCAACTGAAACTTGACTAGGAGAACCAAAATATAAGGATTTGATAACAAAGAATCACAGATTTTAAAACACTAACAGATTGCATTAAACAGAAGCATCTTTGACGATCAAATCAAAACATCTGTGATCAAAGCAAAGGGAACAAGAACGGTAAAGGAATTCCAAGTTATCGAACATCAGCTAAGTACCAAAAATACACTAACTTTGAAAAGCCATTGGAGCAAAAATAAAAATCCCAAATTTACAAATGTTTTTAAACCTTTCTTGGTTAAATCTTTGAAAATAAACCATTTTTTCTGTGACTCCAAAAGGAATTCAGCAAGTTTGGTAAGTGGATGGAACCATTACTTTTTCTAGAAATGATTAAGAGTTTATTTATTTTAAAACAAAGGACAATAAGGACAATGCACAAAATAATTGTATTGTTCCAGGTAAAAGCAAATTTAGCTAATTTCCACCAGTACTTTGTACGCAAGTAAGAACAGGAAATTAAGAACAAGTAAAAGCAAAATACTTAAAATGACGTATTTTGTTCCATTTCTTTTCACTCTTTGGTCGTCAAGATCTTCTGATGTTTGTTTTCAACTGTTACAGTCTTTTAAAGAGTTTGGGTAGTGTAAAAACAATTGAAATTAAACAAATGAATTAAAAACTTTCAAAAATTGAGTCCCATATAAATTTCTGAAACTCAAAGCATCATAGTTGT
The DNA here is from genome assembly GCA_014656515.1 of Oryzias celebensis. NCBI lineage: Eukaryota > Metazoa > Chordata > Actinopteri > Beloniformes > Adrianichthyidae > Oryzias > Oryzias celebensis. The sequence continues at coordinate 5,938,979 of BNCR01000003.1, forward strand.
AAACATTTTTTACTAAAGTTTTATAGTAAAAATGTCATTGCAAACTGCTCAAATAGGACCAAAACAACTAACAAAATGGAACTAAAAACAAAAAACATGGAATTTCTTGATTTTCCAAAAATATTTTCAACTTCAAAAAACAAGAAACTCTAACCATCCTCTGTTAAAATAAATGTAGGAAATGTTTTACAGATCGATGACCTTTTGTTTACACACCACTTCTAAGGTTTCATGTCTTTGCTGTTTCTGCAACTCGCATCAGAAATCCAATCAACCAAAGTCGTCTCACCAGAGCTGCTGCAGCATGCCTGAGAAGTGTCTCACAAGGAACTGGAGGCACAGAGCAGGTTGAGCTGGCAGACGACGGCCACAGCACTTTCTTAAGTAAACCAGAGCCTGTAGAATAAGAGCCAAAGACGATCAGAACTCAACTTTTTACAAGTACAAGTACAACATGCATAAAACTAAGACAAAATATACCAAAATATCAGCAAAGAACACTGCAGCATTTTTGGGAAAGCAAAACCCTGGCCAAAGTTGTCAGTCAAACGGTCTTATCTCTACATACGATACAGATTTTCTAAACAAGCTTGACATTTTTCCACCTTTCTGTTCTTCCTCATCTTCTTGTCCACCTGACACAACACATCTCCTCTTGCAATAACCTGGGAAATGTGGATCTTTGGATAGAGTTGATTAAAAAAAGACAAGAAACGTCACGTTGAGGGTGAAGAAAGTGAGCCAAGTTGAAATGAAAACACAGAGGGGTTTTTTGTATAAAAAATATTGGGCCTTTTCTTAGAAAACGTTATTATTCCCAAGTCAAGGACTTTTCTGTGCTCTCCTCTTGTTGCAGCTGACCATTTTGCCTCATCTGTGTCATATTCTGCCTTCCAGATATGAGCGTTGGCTGAATGAATAACCCAGATATACATAACACAGGGGCTCGGAGGGTTTTGTGGTACTGTAGTGATGTAAACTTGTTGCTTTCACCATCTAAACAAAGGCCGGATGGTCAGAGGTCTCCTCCCCGCCTCCACTGTGATTTTTAACGTGATGAGAATCAACTCGTTTTCAGCGTATTTTTGTTTTGCACATTTGTCTTCGCTGGTGGCCACATTTCAACCGTGCCAAGCCATTTATACGGTCGGATTCTCGTGGATGTTGAATACATGTGAGCTTGCATGTTTACATGAGTCTGCATGACATGTTTCTGTATTGTCTGTGGTGGCACTTAAAGTGGATTGTGATGATGAGTTAATTGTCTGCCCTCGCTTTCCAAACACTCTCTGCTGTGTCATCTTACTGAGGCCTGATGGGCTCCACCAAGCTATAAATCAACCCAACATTTGACTGATATTCTCCCGTTTGGATATCCCACAGAGCTCATTTACTGGAACAGATAGTACTTAAAACATCATAGCTCAAACAAACGTGGGAATGGTGATAAACGCTGCAGACATGATTGATTTGAACTGTTTCCATACTTCTCTGCTGCTTTTGCTGCTACAACAAACCTTCTCTCCCACGGGGATCATTATAGTTTTGTATTCCATCATATTTTAGACCTTCACAAGTGCGGTTAGTCTGCGTCATCTTTACGGGAGGAAACCAGAACAAAACAACAGGGTCTGCAAAAGCACAAAGGACATGAACTTTGTCACCCTTAAATACGTTAACTGTGACGGAAAATGTAAGGAAAAAAATAATTATATGTGGAGTTTTAGCCCCTGTGGACATTCTGCAGAGCTCCTTCAACAACCAAATCCCTTTCAGGTATGGACCAGAGCTCACCTCATCAATAATACTCAAGACAGTAACAAAGTGAGGAAACACACAGACTACTCAATATAAATATAGAATTCCCCGGTAGATGGGTTTACTTCATGAACAGAAGCATGTTTTTCTCTCAGTGATGACAGAACACCACCACTGTTGCTTTCTATTTGGCATAAGATGGAGTCAGAAGTTGAATATTTTTATTCTGCTTCCACGTCAAAACCAAATATTGAGACACCTGTGTATTTTCTTCCAGTAATGGAGCTTCAGGCAGGTGAACCCTCGAGAAATTCAAATCCATCAGTGTATGCATCTGATGGGACATTTACATCAGTGGAATTTGATTGTTAACATGTCTGTACATCACTTTACTGGAAAATGATGACATAAAAATAAGAAGACACTTCAATCAATCAATTTTCTGAATCTGAAGAATTTATAAAGTTAAGTTAAAATCCAATTGGTTGTCACTTACCTAGGTGTGTGAAATTCATACCTAAGCTTTGGCTCTTCTTACAGATCTTTATCTTAGTTTTTGTGTTTAAGTTAATGTTCACATCTGATGTTTGGGTTGTTGATCTCTCATGGATTTGCTGAAAGTTTGCTATTAGATTTACACTTGTTTTGTGTCTTTTCTTTAATCTTTTTTCCGTCTGACAAAACATTTGTCAGGAACTGGCAGTTTAAGAACCAAAATGCAAGACACTGGGATTAGTGTTGGAAATAGAAACATTAGAAATGACAAAACCAAGTGACCAGCAGATGACCTGACAACAAGGAATTGAAAACCAGAGACTTACATAAACTGAGGGAAGTTAACAGAAATCATCATCAACTTAACGGATGTGACTGACAGGGAAAACTTGAAAACAGAAGATTTTAGGAACCAAGGAAATAAAGACTACAGACTACACCAAGTCCAAGGCCACACTTACACCAAGTGCAAGGCCACACTTCTCTTTTTTTAGGAAAGTTGCATCAACATTTTAAAGTTCTTGCATTTACTATATCTTGTTGCAACTTTTTATTTTAGAAATGAATGTTTTGGAATCAACTAGCAAACAAAGGCAGTCTTTGTTAAGTTCTCATCAAGAATTGCCTTTTGCGGTAAATAACTTACCTTTTTAACTTGCTTTTTTCCAATTAAATGTGAAATACTACATTATCCAACATTAGTAAGGAACTATTGGAAGATCTCAGAACTTTTTTTTATTAGTTTGTATTTATTTCAAACATGTAAAACAAAACAAGTATAACAATACAAAAAATATAACAAATAAAATAAATAAATCAATGAGTCTCCATTAGACTGAACTCAAAAAATACACATTTGAAAAGGGTAAAGGCAGAAGCCAAGGCTTATTTAAGCCTAACCCTCTCTCTACTTTTCACACATTAGTCCAGAATGTTCCACAGAATTTTCTCTTTTTCTACAATCAACATTTCACACACAATTGGGCTCCCACCTGTTATGCAATTCTTTTGCACTGATAACAGATATTTAATACGTTGAAAATAAAAAGTTTCAACATCTGCATTACAGTCTGTTGAGTTCTTTTCTATTATCAAAAAATACTTTTATAATACCCACACAAATAAATAAAGGACCAGCACATTAAAATGGTTTTTCAAAGCAGTTTTTTTAACCCTTTGTATGAAAGTCTTCTTCACATTTTTTTATTTATATTTATAATAATTTTGTATTATTATTCTTTAAATTTATATGAACTGATTTATGTTTTCTTTGGGTCTGTTAAAAAAATAAAAAAAACAGCTTAATGGTTTATGCCCCTCCAGTGAAATGTGGAAGAAGTAACTTTGAGGTTGTTTTTATTGAAAATGACAAGAAAATATGAGATTTTTAAATATCATCCTGCTTCTGTGTGAATATTTGTACTACTGACTGTACCTGAAACTCTTTTAGGAGGACAGTCACATTTATGACTACATTAGTTAGCTTTGATTCCATGAAATGATGGGTATTATGAGTGAGGGCTTTGAACATCACATGAATGAAGCCGATAAAAATCGGGGGGACCTTAGGATTCAGAATCTAAAAAACTTTTTTAAAAACAGGTTTCTTGACTTCGGCTCCAGGAAAATGTCAAAACTGAGACACACAAGACTTTGGCCATTAGACTAGAATTTTATTATCCAAAGGATCTTTGCAGGGGTCTCGTATCATTTCTCTCTTGGCCTCATTTATGCATTTTTGCCTTCAAACTTGCTTTTTATCAGATCTATCTCTTTGATAAAATTTGCAGATGTACTCAATCACTTGCTGCGTTCTGCACAAATATAGCTTGGCTTTACTTGAAAAAAATATTAGAGCTTTAAAGAGTTTGAGGAGCAGGAAAGTTGTATTTACACTTTACAAAAAGTATTTTCCTGACTACCCCCTGTAGAGAAAACCCACAGAATGATTGTCGGGAAAGCTTTGGAATATGTCTACATTTTGAACTTCTTATTTTTTTCACTTCTTGAGCCAAAGTGACACAAAGAAGAACTTCTTAGGTTAAAGACATAAAACAAAGGCTAATGGCAGCTTAGCTTTTGACAGCCACTTCCTGTCCACAAAGTAAAAAACTCTTCTTTACTTTGTAACTGTGACTCCTTCACACCTTTCTTATACATTTTTTATATTGGATATATCTGAAATTGTATTCAGCCTCCTCATGCATTGCCAAAATTAAATGTTCTTTTTTATTCAACATATGTGCTTTCACAATCCCTTTCATTAAAGTAATGATCTGTCAAAGTTTGTTTTGACACACTCTTGGCATGCCTCGGTCTGAGAATCATTTGTTTTACCCGCTGGATTGGATGACATTGGACTGATTGCCATAAAACTTGGCACTGTTGAGTTCTGTGATTGGCCGGGCTTTCTTTCTGTGCCTTTAACCATTTTTTTTCACCAGATGTATAGGTTGTTTAGATATTTATACAATTATTGGTTGTTAAACGTGCACAAACACCAACATGATGCATGATTTCTGCGTATCCTATACAATAGTTTTAAGGTTGATGTCAGAATATAACTTCGGAACATTTTAGTATAATGTCAAACAAAACTTTAGTTTCTTGTGTTTCTTTTCTATAAATTTTATTCAGAAAGAATGAGAAAAAAATGCCAACATAAATGGAAACTTTAAAAAGCTCCTAAAGAATCCTTCCAAAATGCCAAGTTCAAGTCTAACTGACTGCACCCAGTTGCCCGGTGTGTCACCCACAAACGTTGAAACGCTGACTGAGCTCCGGGCCTGGACTCCATCTCCACCGTCACTCTCCAGCTTTCGTCTTGTTCCACGAAGACAGAAACCAGGTCTCTGTCTAGTAGTCTGGGAATAAATGTTCAGGGTTAAGGTCAGGTCAAATTAAAATAACAAGTTTCAGCCATGTTAATGATGGTTTGAGGAGTGTCAAAGAGCTTTGACAGCTTCGCACAGACCTAAATATTTTAGCGAGGCAACTGCTGAGATATCGATCCTGTCCTTGTTCTTGTCAAGACTTGTCAAGCACGATCACTTCAATCAAGACAAGTAAAAGCGACAGGAAGCATTTAGGCTGTCTCGATCTGACCTAGCTGCCCTTACTTATGACCCGGTAATTCCACCTCCCAGGACCTCTGGTGCTTTCAATCCCTTTGTGTTAAATTTCCTCTTGAGTGATGGATATTCTTTTACCAAAATCACTGCCAAGATACAGTTTGTTCTCAGGTTTGAATAATCCCAGATGATGCCAAACTGCTGTCAAAAGCATGGACACGGTGGAGTCAATGATCAGTTCGATGCTGAAATTCTGCTTGCAGGACTGGTGTTACAAAAGTTTAATAACGGGCCAAAAAATGAGAAGATAACCAAATGTTCCTGTATTATAAAAAGAAACGCAAAGAATTCAGCAGAGGAGTGAGATGTTTGAAGAACAATGAATTTATAACTTAATGCTAGATACTCACCATCCATCTGTCCAACCCCAGTAGGAAAAAGTTGTGTTACTTGAGTCAACTATCCTTTAAAGCAGGGCTGACCAACTGTGGTGCTTGATCTGTCTGCGTGGGACCATGCGTGTTCCTGTTTTTGACTCAGCGCTACTCTTCTCACAAAGAAACCAAAGACGAAGATCACAGGAGCCGCACGTTAGCGCTTGACACTGTGTCCGTCCTTTTAATGACTGATCTGACCTTTTTTAAGGGGAATAAGCAGAAATCCAATGGAATCCTGTTATCAGGCATAATACCATTACTTGGAAAAGCTTCAATGAAATGTAGTACTTTATCATTTATGGCTCAGCTTTTCTGCCCTGAATGCTAAATCTGATCTCATTCACATCTGTTCACTCTTATCAACTCAAACTGCAGCTATTAGGCTTTGCACAGCCAGAAGAAATGATGCAAAAGCAGCCTGGGTACATTCAAGTTCTGCCTCAAATTAAGAGCGAACAAGAGCGACAACAGAGGCAATAAACCATCTTTGATTGGGCAGGTTGCAATAATCCATTCAATTACACAGAGCAGTAACTGAATGTGTTTAAAGCAAATGCCAAAATGCATTGGTGGAGAAGAAAGAGTGTGTGTCTTAAAAAGCCCAGGCTTCCAGAAGGTGATGAGAAGCAGACATGGACGTGTTGGCATGTTCTCTCTGTTCTGTTACATGTTGTGTGAAGCTCAAACGAGACTGAACATTAAAACCTGGATTCTGAGCTCCTCCATAAAACACTCCATCACAACGCCACTTAAAAAATATGTGAGCATAATGGTGCAGTTTGTCCCACTTAGACTCAACTTGTACCATTATAACCATCATGGACCTTTCTCATCCTTCAGTGAATTACACGTTTTATGTTCCTTTAAGATTTACGACATATCTTCCAGTTTCTGTCTATTTTCCTCAATGTTTTATATCTAGTTTAAAGGAAAACCATCATGAATCTCATGATTTCAAACAATCAAGTTGTGTTTTTTGAGGTAAATATCTCTTAGGTTTGTTATTTAATTACAATAGCAACGTCCAAAGGTCAAAATCCAAGTTTTCCCAGCTTTTAAGTATAACTTTGCTATAGTTTCTCGTCTCCAATTCACCCAAAACGAAATTATGTAGATCTAATTATGTAGGGCAGAAGTCGAATAGAGAAAAATGCAGAGTCTGTGCAAAGAAAAAAATTAATGTGATGCAGTTATTCCACTATAGTAAATGTTCTGTCAAATAAAGAAAGGAGAGGATTTTATTTTGCACTATATAGGTAACAAGTCACAGATGCATCCCATATTCTGTTTACAAGTATCATTTGTACTTGCATTTCAACAGTCTCTGGATTTAATTTCAGTATTCAACTGTCATTAATGCTCCCAGGTGTGCATAAGTGAGTTCATTCATTATGTCTATAAATAAAAATGTGCTTTGGGATTTTAACTGTTGATGCTGTCATAACCAGTGCATGTCTAGCTGCACATAACTGTACTTTCTAAGCGTCTAAATGCTTGTTTCTTATTACATGTTAAATGTGTGTTCTGCTGAATAGATTCCATCTATGAGCATTAACTGTTAATCAACCAAACTCCAGAGTGGAGGTGACAACTGTGTTCGCTTCACCTCCAGCCTTTTTCTTAAAGAAAGCTCTGCTCTCCCGAAGCGGAAAGTAACAGAAGACCAAGTGTAGGACACTAACGGATTGTTTACATTCCACTGGGGCATCCTATTCAAACTATCACTCTCCTTTCTCCCTTTGGCGTTTTCTCACTGTGTTCTTTGGACGGGGATCAACAGACCTCCAGCTGTGGGAGCAGCAACCTGTTCATTTTTCTCACACTTGGAGCAGACACAAGATTCTTTCAGCCACTTTGGCTCGTTTCTTGGTCTTCCATGACGATGAGAAGTGCCTACCGTTGTCCTACCATTGTTTCAAGATCTTGAAAAGATGTATATGACCTTTCAGTCTGGATTAATGTGTCAAGGCCATCCAGTTATCTTTGTTGAACTGCAGACCACAACCAGATTGCCAAACAAACAGCAGACATCATGTTTCTATATTTGTCTGATTAGCACCTGAGATCTCATCTGAACAAAATGACGTCTTTTCACAGAATTTTCCCAATCATTTGAGGCTTTGTTATCCATGTTTGTGCATCCATGAATATACAGTGAATGGATTTTGCATTGTTCACTACATAAACTGATTCTTGACCCTTTGGGACGGTGGTGGTGCAGTGGGAGAGTGGTTGTCCTCTTATCTGAAGATTGCAGGTTTGATTCCCGCCTTGCCCGCCTGAACCCCACATTGCCTCTGATGGAAGGTTGACCCCAGTGTTCAGCAGTGGAGCTGTGTGTGTGTGAATGCGTAAATGGCACCGTAAGTGTAAAGGGCTTTGGGCCTTCAATGAACGTAGAAAAACACTGTGAGTTTACGCCATTTGACACCTGTTGATGTAAATATGCATTAGGCTCCAAAACATCTACATAAAAATAAGTAAATAAATTCAGGTGTCAAGGGGTTAAGACATATTATTATTTCCTGTCTTTCAAGAAAAATCATATTTTTTAATAGCAAAATAACCTTTGTTTAAGAAAACGTGTCTAGAATGTTTTTTTCAAAATACAAATTCTTCATAAGACCAGTTTTCTCAACCCATTGGCAGATTTTTTTGGTTTATTTAAAGAAAATCTGCCAATGGGGTAAGAATTTTTTACTTAATTTATTTTGAAGGGGCATGTTTTTGCAGTGATGTCACAGTTTTGTTTGAAACCCAAGAAGCACGTGTACCCAAGATGATGATGCTCATCAAGCTGAGAGGTTGGAGTTTTAATATAACCAGGGATTTGTGACTAAACAAACAGTTACAGTCGTGCTCATATGATTACATACATTGGAAGAAATTATGATTTATTGGTCATTTTACATAGAATATGAATGATAACACTAAAACTGTTTTCCCACTCATAGTTGGTGGTTGGGTGAAGCCATTTATTGTCAAAACATTCTCTTTTCCTTTTAAAATCCTGATGGCAACTGGAACTTCCCAAATGGCTTTGTTCAAAAGTTTGCATACCCTGATGACTTAGTTCTGACAATATAAACAAAAGCTAATGCAAAAGGCTTTGAATGGCAGCGAAAGGAAGCCATCCTCACCTGTGACTGTGAAAAGGTAACTGAACTGTAAAAAACAAGAAAGGGATATAAGATGTCCAAGGAACTGAGATTGTCAGTCAGCAGTGTTCAAACTTTGATCAAGAAGTGGAACCCAAACCACGGTCACAAAAAATTGCCAGGAAATCATTAGGGATGCAAAGACAAACCAACAAAAAACGTCAGCTGAAAAACTGTAGTGTGGATGTTTCAAGATGTACAATAGGGAGGCACCTGAAGAAAACTGATTACAATAAAATAAGGGGAAGGTTTCTGGAGTTGCCGTCTCGGTCTCAAACGGGAAGTTCAAGCAAGACAGCCCAGAAATGTAAAGGAACGTGAGGTTTTCGGCTCAGAAGAACAGGCTGCTTGACCATTAGAGAAAATAAAGAACCTGATCTACAACGATCACAAGAGATTTCAAGCTGTTATTGATGCAAAAGGAGGCAATCCAAGGTATTAAGAACTGGGGTATGTAAATATTTGATTTGTGCAATTTAGAAAGTTTCTGTTGTCATTGTGAAGTGTTAACATTGTTGTTTGACCATAAATTGCTTGATCCAACTACTAACCACGAGTGAAAAAAAGGTCTTCGTGTAATCATTCAAACTTTCTCAAAAATGGCAAATAATTCATTATTTCTTCCAGGGAATGTACAATTATGAGCACAAATGTATAAATCTTGCAATAACTCTCTAGTTTTCCAACATCCATGTAGTCTTAAGGCCACCAGAATCTGTAATAATGTCCTGGTCTCATCAGGCCATGACTGTAAAAAAAGTTCTTCAAATGGAAGATTGATTTAAAGGACTTTTCTCTGCTCAGAACCAGAAAAGCTTTTCCTTTTTTATTATAAAATGAGTGTTTTTTTGACAACAGACGAATGAAAACTCAACCTTGCACATCATTAGAAAGAAACTATCATGAGTTTAACCTCCAGCCTCTGGTGCTTTAGCTCACTCTTATCTAACTACTGTCAAGATGTTTCTTGCCTGTAAAAAAGCCAAACACACAGTTAACTCACAGATACATTATATTAAGATGCAATTACGGTTGTTAAAGAGGTTTTTTTGCCATTTACAGACACATTTACCTTGCTTTTTTTCAAACAATTGTTTTCTTCTAAGACAAATGAAGAAAAAGACCAACAATTGAAAAAAATATTTATGACTGAAGATTGGAGATCGACCTTAAAAAACCTGAGTGTTTTGTCAGTGTTCAGGACAGGTTACAGCATCGAAATTACATCAGCTTTATTAGGAGGGTGACAGTCTGTGCAGAAAGCTCGGACGCAATAAAGAAGCATTTCCTTCATGTAATCAAGCAACCATAACATGCAAGACAATGACTGGTACTCTTTAGTAATTGTTACTTGTTACTGCACGAACTACGAGAGGTTCCAACCTAAAACCACTATACTTTGGAAGTCTGCCACGAACTGTAAAAATGAATCACTTTGATTTTGGTTTGCAAGAATCTGGTTAGTGTTTCCCGGGAAATCGAGCATGAAAAACAAAGACATGAGCGTCACAACAAAGCTGTGAGAAGCTGAATCATTCTCACTCTCCATGTTTCACTGATGATTTGGCCTGTGGTGTCTGAGCTTTGGTGTATGATGACATAGTCTGCAATCAGAAACAAAGAGGTCGGCATTGGGGAGTATGCTCGGTTTGCCCTGAGTTCAGCAATGATGTTAAACAGGCAAGAAAATAGGAGTACAATAAAAGCAATTAAGGGTGTTTGATGACATGAAAGAATGATTACGGTAGAAATTATTGAAAGGTGAGGACATTGAGGAGAGGCAAGGCAGAAAAGGAGCAGCATGTTTTCTGGTGGAAGTAATTCAGACCTCATATGCCCCTCAGTCAAAGCCTGCACTGTTAGGTCAGAGGTCTGATGTTTCCCCCGAGGCTTCGGTCCTGGAAGTGAGCTGGCAGAGTAAATAAACAGAGGATATGCTCGTGCTCACCACGCTCACATATGTACTGTATAAAGCTCAGGGAAACGAAATCACACATGAGCTAAGAGTAAAAAAAATGGGCAAAAAATAGTGGAAAAGCAACTTTCTTTTTTACTTTTTAACCATCTAAACAAGTTTTATTCCTTTCTAAAACTCTGAATATTTTATACAAATAACAGTGTGCTAATAAAATAAAATTATCCAACAAAACAAATTCACCAAGAAAAAAGGAGAAAATCAGCTTCTTGTTGAGGAAAAAAAGCCAAATGACTTCCAAAACAACATATGGACATGGCGCCGCTCCAGAATTACGTCCCATTTGCCAGTCTTATAATGCTAATGGGTTTCAGTTTTATCCATCATAACAGAACTGATGCAACCAGCCAAGTTTTTGATCTATCTACATCTGTGAAGGCTGTTCAGCAAATAAATCAGTTACAGCATGTTGTTGATGAATACAACATGCTCAAGCTGTACCACGATTAAACTGCATCCGTCAGAAGGATCATTCCAAACCAGAGGAGTGAAACACGTCCATGCACACATGACCGCTTTTTGTCTTGGTGTGGCAGGAGGTCGTTGACCTCCACTGAGCTCCTCTTCCTGTGTTCCTCCCACCAGAGTCCCACAAGGGAATGCTCTGTGCTGACAACAACCTTCATCCCTGCCTAAAACCGTCCTCCTCTTTCCTTTTCTTACTTGTGGCATTTCCTCCTTCAGCGTTTTAGATCAACTCATCTCCTATCAGTCTTCAGAAGTCGAAATGTATGAAATCCTAAAGCCTTGAAATCTTCATGGCGATAAGATGTGATGAAAAGCCCCCACAACTTAATGCTTACTAATTACATCCATGAAAAACTTCCCTCCCTTCCCAAGTCAGGGTTATTGCAGTCTAAGTCAGGGTGGGTTTTCTCCCTAATAACCATTTAGCACATTCCTGTCTGTGAACACTCAAATATATCATAGTATTAACCATAACAGTGACTGTTTGCCCCTGGATGGAGAACCTTTGCTAAAGTGGATGATCTCTGCAAAGTAAAGTGATCCCAATCCAGACCTGAGTCTGGATACTGTCTTGGAGTTGCTATGGGGGCCGTCAAGTTGATTGAGGCTGGAGACTTGGCCTGTCCTATTTGGGGTGGGCAGCTTCTGTTGGGGACCGTCACAGGAGATGAGTCATGATGAGTCATGAGAGGCATTTAACAAAAGCATGTGTCCATTTGTCCAGTAAATTTACAGTGTGTTTGTGTAGATTAATTATATACAAGAACTGGACTGAGGGACCTCTTCCCCCCTGGGGTTCCAAGGTAGCCACACGAGCCTCAAGGGAACTGCAAGACCCATGTGGACTTCTCTTAAGTGGCAGCCCCTCTTGTCTATGACCCTCCTTGGCCCGGACGACCCTAAAACCAGCAGCACCTGTATGGGTCCATCCCCTGTATGGGTGCATGTGACAATGGCCTTACTGACGACGTCTGGCTCCAATATGGTGGCGTCCATATTGGGGGAAAAATAGCAACTTAATTGACTTTATTTTGTTGGAACCTGAAGTAAGTCATTTTTATTGGTGACGTCACACTCACTCTGTCCAGGTGTCTTATACAGTCAATGGTCCATACCTGTTCATGCATGACTGTCACACTGTAAGATTTTTTCATGTTATTGTAAGTTATCATTTCATTTTCCATCCCATCCATTTTCTTAAACATACAAACTCCATACAGAAAGGTCCCAACTGGATTTTGAACCAGGGCCTTCTCACTGTGAAGCAAGAGCTCTGACAACTGCACCACCGAACAGCCAATGTTACAGAATGCACTTTTTTATTCTATTTTCCCTCTTTTTGTAATGTAAGTTTGCATCGGCACGAATGCACAAGCCGTCCAAAGCAGCAGCCAACTGTCACAGGTAATGAAATCCACACTGCTCGAATGTCTGTGGAAGCCAGAAGAGGGTTGTCAAATCCTGTTCAGACCTTTCTACTATACGTCAGATCTAATCAACAGAGGGGAGGGAAAAACACTACTAATTTTTACAGCAATTTAAACATAATAGATCAGATAAAAATGCAAGATAGCTATTCATGTGCAGGTTGAGCGAAAACCAGACATAGAAGACATGGATACCTTAGAAGTCAAGAGTTTATCTATAGCCATCCAGTGCAATAATGTAGGACAATTGACTTCAAATTTTGATCAAAATCTACTGAGTTTTGCAGCTCTGCAGCTGTTTGAGGGGATTTGTTGATTTCCTGTATGACTGTTTTCACTTTTATTACACAATAGACTGTTGAGAAAGCACTAATAATGGGTCAGCATGGGGCCAATGTTCTAAAAATACTGTTCGCAAATGTTAGCAGATAGTTGTGAAATTCATTCCATGTGTTTTAGAGCAAAAGGAAAATAACGATTGTTGTCAGCATGAGTTCCTGTGGGAAACATTGCAACCTTTCCATTTCACAAATGCATCAAAATATGAATTACCTCTTTCATCTGTGAGGAACTTAACAAAAAAAACTGTTTTGTACTTGTGACCTCAGAAAAGCTTGTGGCATGGTTAATATAATGTACAAAACTGCTGAAAAAAGAGTAAGGATAAACCACTATTTTTACCAATCATTGCTGCATCAATGTTATTCAAACCTTCACCAAAGTTTTGGGAACAAAATGAAATAATTTTCCAGTGTTTTGTTTTCATGACAGGAAACACGGGCAAATTTGAAACTGTGTGACACATACTGTAAATAACACAAACTCTTTGACCGACCATAACACCTCGACCATTTAGGCGAAAAGCGTCTTGGCTTTGCACCAATAAGCAAGATATTACTAACATATAAAATGTTGCATATGAGCTTTCTCCACTTCAGAATCCCCTGAATTACATTAATTGTGTAAACGGTGGAAGAGTTATAGTTGTCAAGAGAATGTCAATAATTCATAATAAAATTCATATTATAATATTCATGATATCTCCAAGTTTCAGTGTTAAAGGTTTAAAGAGCAACTCCAGGGAAATTGTTTTTTTTTTGTGTTTTTAGCATGTTGTTGTGGCGTTTATCTCATGACAGACGACGTGTTTAAGGAAAATTAAGCTCAAAATTGCATTTCTAATTATTTGTTCAAATTGTTGTGGGCGATAAGTTTAAAAAAGAGGGCAGAAAATACAAGTGGCGGGCCAAAGGTTCCCTGCTCTGCTCCAAGCTTGCAGGAGAGCATGTAAACAGAGAGCTCTCAGCAATTGGGAGGGGAATGTAGGCAGGGTTGCTTTGCGCCAACGCTCCACAACTCAAAAGTTAATTTTTAATTGACTTCTGCTGCTCTGCAGAAACGATATCCCAGAAAATGACACAGGTTTTAAAAACTTTGGCTAAAAATTGTATAATCATAATTAAATTACCACTGGGAACAATTTAACAATGTATCAAAAGATGATTTGAGTGGGACTTTTAACAATATTTGCATGTTCTCTGTAAGAGTGAATTGTTTTGTTTTATTTAGCTGCATTCTGCATCTTCACAACTTGGTGATGCAAAATGTTCAAAAATGGTTTGTCTCCATTTTTCTGTAATTATTTACCAGTAAATTCAAATTTTTGATGTAACTCTATATTACACATACGCTACAAAACTGGATCACAAAAACACAAAAAAGAATACGTGAAAGAAAAGCTGAACTTCAGGAAAACATGAACTAATGCAAGTTAAAAACAAATTTTTATGTTGCAATCATAAGACTCCAACCATGGCTGCCTCTCTGGAGTGCAGTTCCTCCAGTAACCGGCACAAGCAAGCTACTGTTAACTACTGCAGATTTATACGTGAAAGCTAGGAAATTCTAGCAAACAATGTTTAAGCCAACATTGCCATAAAACCAGGTGGGTTGGGGTTGTTTTTTACTTGAAAACTCTTTTATTCATGAGTTTATTTTTGGCCCTAAAACAAAACACGCACTTTAACAATCTCCCAAGTATAAAAGAAAATAAAAGATTTACCATAACTTCTTGCTTTTGATGTACTGAAGACAACATTTAAGACAAAAAAAGGACTCAAAAGTACTGGATAGATCCAATGAAAATCAGGTTTTTGGAGTTTGTTCTTTTAACATTTTTCTCATGATAGAGGACATATATACCATAATTTAAGTTTAAAACTAAGTTTCTGAGTATTTCTTTTTTCAAATCGTGATGGTTTAACAGCAAATAAAAACCCATGTTTTGATTTTGGCTAAAAACGGCATAAACATTAACCGACCACTGGGAACGATTTTACAAACAATCAAAACGTAGTTGGTTTGGGACTTTAAACAGCGAGGAAATCATCTTTATGTCTCTGTAATCTGTAATCATGTTTAACTCTCTATAAATGGTAATCCTTTTTTTTTTTATTCTTAAAAGAGTCTCTGCAGTTGCAGTCATAACCAACTATAATTCACACAATTCAAGCTTTTGCTGCTGTTCCCAATGACACCTTACAAGTCCTGTAAACATGGTAACATTTAACGTATGAACGAAGGGAAGTTAACCCTTTAGCAACATTTACCCCAATGCAAGTAAACCGACGTATGAAGTTTGCTCACAGACGGCTGTTAAAAATCTGAACATTCCTCATCTCAGCAGGACAGGATACAATATAACACCTTTGACTTAAAAAAAAGAAAAAGCTAAAAAGCAAGAACCATCAGCTGGGTGTCATTAAACAGAGGGCATCAGAAGGTCATCATCTTGACTTTCACAGCACAAGAAATCAAGATTAAGACAAATCATAAAAGTTTGGAATGCAAGATAGCAAAATATGAGGCTCAATTTTTGTCCTGGATGTATTTAAACTGCTAAGTCACTGACATGAAACCCTGATATTGAGGACAGAGGGTGGGCGCCAATGTTGCTCACCGCCTGACTAATAAATCCTGACAGACATTAAAAGAATGAACCCAATGGGGTCCAAGCCCTCACACAGACTCTTGCAGACAAATTCAAATTTGCCGACGTTTTAGGGAACAGTCATTATTTTAATCGTCGTATTGCTTTCATGCTCTGCCTTTGGTGCCAGTATAACATGTTTTTAAGCCAATAAAACAAAACCATAAGCTGTAAAATTATTACACTAAGAGAAAAAAAGAGAAACACATGGTCTCCCCAAGTCAGAAACCTTTATTTCTTCTGTGCTGTTTACGGGGTTGTGTCACGTTGACCGGCTTTCTGGCCAAAATACTTTCACAGTCCAAAACAAAAATATTGAAGTCCAGCCTCCCCGTAGCCCAGTCCTTCCCATTAGGAGCACTACAGGCCGAGCTGCTGCGCCAGCCATGCTGCCCGCCGCTGCTTAGGAGTGACTTCAATTAGCTTTCACTGCAGCGGAGCTGCTCCTGCTGTTACAACCAGCTGCCACAGCTGGAGTGTGACTGTGTGTGTGTTTGTGTGAACGGTAAAATGGGTTTCCAGTGTTTCCAGGCGGAGCAGAAACAAGCATCAAAGTATTTCCAATTAGGGTATTTTTTTCTGAAAGATTTGCATGATTTATGTTGCAAAGTCTCATGGAGCTCCCCAAATAACTTAAGTTTTAACACATGAAAATGTGCTTTTTCTTTATCTTTAAATTTGTCAAATGCACTTACGAGTAATGAACTCAGAGATTTTTGGATGAAAATCAATTGGTCATTATCGGTTTTATTATGATGGTTGAGGACAAAACCATCTCTTTTTTCTTGCAAATGTACTGGAAGATTACTAATTGTGTTCTGGAGGAAAAGTGATTTCCAACCAGGAGGAAGCGTGCAGTTATACGTTGTAAATTAATATATATATATAAAATATATCTAAAGTATAATTGTAATCTTGTAAGAAAAGAGGAAGCAGAAAATGTTAGAAAAGTCTTGCAAACGAGTGGAAAGCAGAAACGAGCAAAATGGATTTGAAGACTTTGCAATCTGCAATTATTGATTAATTTTTGGTTGTTTTATTTAATCACAACAAACAAGCTTTTGCAACAATTTTATTATTGATTTTGCAAACAGACGTCTATACATTCCTCTTCTAATTAAAATTTTTTCCAAACATCTATAAAGCTGATGAAATGAAGAATCTTTAAACTTCAATTACAAAGTAGAAAAAAATATTCATTGTTCCATATTACACTTTTTGGTTTTCCTTTTGCTTTACATTATTTTTTATTTTTTACTGTAAAAGTGATATTTGTAAGAATATATTCCAACTTACCTTAATTTAGTATTTAGATTCCAGGTGGATTGTCTGTGCTCCTTTCTTTGGCTGTGGATGTTGCCTTTGGCTCGTCTTGCTCCCCCAGCTGGAGGGTCTAAGGGCAGCGATTCCAGTTTAGCAATCCATACGCTTTAGCGTATTCTATTTAGTTTAGTTTAGCAACCAGCTATTGTTTATAATCTATGACTGACTTCATGTTTTTGTACAATTACTGTTGTGAAGCCCATTGGGACAACTGTGTTGTGATGATGGGCTATATTAATAAACTTAAAATCAATCGAATGGAATCGGATATTTTTTTATTTTACATATTTTATTTATGATCCTTATAGCTATTTTGTTCGTCCATTTGTGTGTTATCTCCTGATTGTCAGTGTTATAAAACCGAATACCTCCTCAGAAGAACATTAACCTTTAAGCAAATAAAAAAATTGAGAAGTTGTTTTCCTCACAGCAGCATCTGCAACAGATCAGCCCGACCCCCCAAAAAAGGGATTGACTGATTGATGGATTGACTGAATGAGTGACAATCCTAATCTTAGTGTTCATTCTCCTTTTCTCCATCTCACCTCCATGCCCGCCTCCCTCTGTCCCACTCAGCACCCCCAGCTACAGGCTGCAGATTAAAGCCGTTCTCATCTGGATCTCATCAGCTTAGGCTGGCCTCTGTGTTTTATAGGTTATTTTTCATTCACAAGAAGGAGAAGGGGAGAAGGGGGGCATTGCAGTGATTTAAGGTTACACTGCATGGAGGTTGGAGGAGAATAAAAGTAACTTGCAGTCTAGAGGGGGTCGTGAACAAAGCAGCATCCCCACTGGTGACGCCGTGCCGGTATTTTAGAACAGGAGTCATGCATTTTTCTTGTTTTCCTGTCCACGTTTCTGTTGTGGCCAGTTTGTGAGCCTCTCTGTTTTTCTTAGTGCAGTGCCAGGAACATGTGGTGGATTGTTGTGGGATTGTTGGACCTCTGTCACTTCCAAGCATGCTAAATCAATTTTCCTAGAGAAATCTGCTGGCCAATAATCAATGAGAAACTGCTGTTTTACCAAAAGTGAGACCACAAAAGAGGCAGAAATATTTTAATTGTCTGTTGTGTATTTGGTAAAAGTCCCAGTCAGGGCACACATAGGAGCTGTCACAGTAATAGCTGCAGTTTAACTAAAAAATGGGAGAAGAGAACTTTTCAAACAGCTGGAATGATCATCAGCAGATGTGTAGGAAACAAATTTGTGTTTATTTGCATAAACCTAAAATACATAAACATCTTTTACTGGAGTTGGGAAAAAAAAAGATGCGTCAGTTCACAAATGCTGTGTGGCCACGTCTGAACACCAAGAATTCTGCTTCAATTGGGGATTACAAATAAGTGTGGATGATGACCCGCTGTTGCTTCTCTGCTGGTTTGGGTCAGCCCGTCCAGCTGCACACATTCCTCTATGAGCCCTGGTGTCAGCAGACGGTCGTTGCTGTCCTCACGTCCCTCCACAGCTTTTAAACAAGGACAGTTGTTTGTGTTGCAGTCCACAAAAGGAACTCTTTGGAGTAGAAGTCCTACTGCCTGCCCATGCCTAAGATTATGCAGAGTGTTCATCTCCCAGTTTTTATCTGAAACATTTTACTCTCTATCTCTTGACTTAATTTTGCCATCTGAGTTTTTTGACAAAGTTTCTCCCTAAAGCTTATATATGATTTTAAAAAAAAGCCTGAAATGATTTAACCCTTTTTTCTTCACTCCCTGGTTCTACTGTCCTACAACTTTTAAAATTCTAAAATTTTAAATTCCTACCATAAATGTAATTTAAAAAAATAACAACATTTTCAACAAACTTGATGGATAAACTATGTCCTATAAATATGTATTCTGCAACTGAAAGAATGAAAGATCATTTCAAGGATGTTCTTTATTTCATGCAGGAGAAAGTGCTGTGACGGGTTCAGGTTTGTGATGGGACAGTGCATACCTGAAAGTAGGTAAAACAAACACGTTTTATTTGTTTTTTTATTCATTAATTTTAATTTCAGTGATTTTTGTAAAAAAAAAAAAAAAAAAAAAAGAAAAACATTTTTACTGCCAGAACATTAATTTTTCAATGAACCAATTTGTAACAGGTGTAACATGTTGTGATTTATTGTCATCTAAATTACTAAATAATTCAACAAAAAAATAATTTGTACAATATTTATGAGAGCCACTAGAGGGCACTGTTCCTCTAAGCTTAAATGAAGTCCTGTGATGGGTGGATGCTTAGAAATGCATACGCCTAATAATATTTGTGTGTAAAAGCAAAAACAACAGAGCTCTCTGTATTCATCATCTGTCAAACTAATGTCTAAAATATATTTTTAAATATATTTTAAATCATTTTAAGCCAGAGAACATTGACTATGGTATCAATGGTTATCAATAACTGGTTATTAACTTTTCTGGCAGTAATATTGTAAAAGGTGAATAAATTGCCGTTTCTGCCAGAGGTTTTCACTAAGGAAAGGATGCCCCCTTTGTTTGCACTGAGAATTCGGTGTTACAATTTAATAGTTCCCCTGGACACAAATAATGTAGTCTGGTTTAACAGTCTGATGAAAGCCCATTAAAATAGAAAAACATTCCATTTTTAACAACAAAAAAATGTAACTTTATTACGAGTCGCTTTCATAGCATTTTCACTATTTTTGTTTTTATTTAATAGTTTGTTCTTGTGTTCATATGACTGCACCACATTAATAGTTTGGACCAAACATCACACGGCTTTGACCAAGCACAGTAAAATCTGATTTAAAACAGTAACTCTAGCATAAGTGAAAACAAATAACCTACAAAAGATAACTTAGAGTTGTAGTCATTGCATGGTTTTGAGTGCAAACTTGAATTTTTAAAGAGATGCAAAAGTTTTCTTGTGATAATAAAACAGTCAATTATTGACACGCCAGCAGAAAAAGCACTTACACAAAACTGAAATGTGTTTTTGATGAGTCCAATGATTATTTGAAGAAACAGAACAACATTTACTAAACTTTTGACTACAACTCTTCTCATTTAAAAGGACAATGAAGACAATTTAGCCATCTTTGTATCCATACATTTGCATTAATGCATTTTTTCACAGAAGCTCCACTTAAACTCTGACAAAGAGCAGGTCACAGCTGGTTCCCATCTAAACTATCCTCCTGGATACCTGAGAAAAAAAATCCAGTCAAACCATTTTTAAATCCTCAAAAAAACGACAATTCCCAGAGTCTCACCCCTTCACATTTGGTATTATTGAAAAGCTAATTAGTTAATTTAGTAGAATGCAGTGGTTGGGAGATATTCAGGTTTAAAAATGTCCTCTATAGAGGATACATTTGCATTTCTGGTTGCCATGAGGAAACTCATCAGTGTCATCGCAAGTTAGATTCATAACAGCTCAAAAGAAAATCATTTCAACTTTTTCATTGAAATAGAGACTAAACTTATATTAGATTGGTAAGGAAAACATATAAAATAACGTTTTTTTATTATAAAGTATTGAATCAGTTCTGCTAATTGCTAGACCTGTACTTTTATCTAAAACATTGTTTCCATTTTACTATAAATCAATGTAAAATAGTTAAAATTAGTAAAAATGATTGTTTTACATCAATAAAGTAGCAAACCTGATGTTAAAATTGTGAAGTACTAAAAATAGCATCCTTATCTGCAGCCGTCAGTCAGACAGTCAAATTTCAGAGATGATCTTTGGGAATCAGACGATGATGAACCTGTTTGTCTTTCTCTCTGCAGGCGTGGATGTGTGCGCCGCCTCGCCATGTGAGCAGCAGTGCACAGATAACTTTGGACGGGTCGTCTGCACATGTTATCCCGGATATCGCTTTGACCGGGAGCGACATCGCAGTCATAAATCTCCTTACTGCCTCGGTCAGTCTCACGCTCACCTGAGTCTACAGGAAATCCTAACTTTTATCAAAGTCCAATATTTCTTAAACCAATCCATTTAAAGCTAGAGTCATTTAAAATTAGGGATTTTTTTTTATCATTTTTTTTTTGCTTCTTGTCCTGTCCCTCTCACAAACACAAACAGACATCGACGAGTGTGAAGCCTCCGGCGGTGATGTGTGCGACCACGAATGCCTCAATACGCTGGGTAGTTTTTCGTGCCGCTGCCGCAGTGGTTACATCCTTGCATCCGACCAACGCTCCTGCATCCCAGTTCACAACTGTGAGTGTTTGTGTCTCTGCAGTGCTGCTCTCTTGAGATGCAGGGTTCCTTTAAAATAATTTAAATGTAGAAGAATGTCAATTATCATTGGCTTTACAAACTTGTACGCATGAGGTGCAGCTTAGTGTTTGCTTGCTTTACATCCTTTGATTTAAAAAAGCTGCAGTAGTCCGGGTTGTTTAAATCCATGGATGAGTATCACAGATTTGCTGCTGGCTACACAATAAAAAGCACCGTAATGTGTTTTCCTGTGCAGTGAGCTCCTCGGGGAAGTCCAACACCTTGATGAGTGCTGGCACCTGCTCATTGACCTGCCAGGACTTCACGAACATGAAGAACAGTCTACTCCAGATAAAACTGCGGCTGGGAAATGCGCCATCAGCCAACCAGGTAACATCTCTGTTTCAGAGGGGATGAAATAAACTTTTAGAAATTGGGAATGGATTTTGCTTTAGATCTTTTCCATTGAATCATTCTTCTTCTGTGTTTAGGTTTCTGGTCTGGCCAACAGCAGTGATAAACCCTCCCTGGGACGTGCAGGAAAAAGTCCCGATAGCTCATGTCTCCCTGGTTTACCTGGCCCCCCAGGATCTCCAGGGGTTCCAGGTAAGGTTGGGATAAAGTTTAAATAGATTTTTGCCTATAATATTTCACTCACATTGATTCTATTATGTATATTTTTCAGTGGCACAACCGATGATTTAATTCTTTATGTTTATTTATTTTTACCAGGGTACCCTGGAGAGCCTGGAAACAGAGGAGAAACTGGGGAGAGGGGTCCTCCTGGCCCTCGAGGTCCAAGGGGGGATATGGGGCCAATGGGACCAGAGCCTGACCTGACACATATAAAGAGGGGTCGCAGGGGCCCAGTGGTAAGGAAAACAAACCAAAAAAATGATGGTTTTAAAATGTTGGTGGAGAAAAAGCCAGACTCGCCTCAAAGACCCAGTCTGATCATCTTTTGATCTGTTATAAAATTATTCCCATTATTCTGATGATGCCGTTTTAATAAGATCTTTTTCAAACTGTATGTTTTTATCTGCTCCTGATTCACAATCATTTGAATAATGAAATGCTAAGAAATGCAGCTTTAAGCTAATTTTCTTCATGTCCTCCATCACCAGAAAAATGAATAGAAACACCAAAAACGCCTTAAATTAAAAACAATAAATTCACATGACGAAAAGTGTCAACAAATTGTGACCCCACAGGATGAAATATAATTTCATGAAATAGTAATAGTTGCTGTCAGAATAGGTAAATATAGAATACCGTCTTCTGCACTTAAAGTCTGAAACTTTCCCAACAGAGCGTGTAGTGATCACTGTCGATTAGCTATACAAACAAAATTACATCCACAGGATCTTAATGTTGAAAAGACATTTCATTTCTGAAGTCATTAAACTCCTGCTGAGAACAACTCCAGAGACCTGAGAGCTGGCTGTTTGTGCACAAAGTCTAGCATCAAAGTTTAGTCCTGAGTAAAGACAAATCAGACGTTAAAAGTACAACGCTTTTGGCAATTTAACTGCAAATGTGACCGATTGAGAAGGGTTTGGAATTCAGAGACAGCAAATAGTTTCAAGTTGTTTTCAAAGCAAGATTTTCGAAAATGTTCAGTATACAGTTTTTCTACAAATCTTATGTGAGAAATCACTGAGAATCAGACTGATTTCAGACTTCAGCACAGTTTTTGTAAACACTGTAGTAACAGTCTTGAAATGATGAATGATGAAATGATGGCTATTTTTAATATTTCTCCCTTTTTTGAATTTTTAAAGATTAGTAAATTATTCTCATAATAAAGGTCTGTGAGTGAACGAGTCACCTCTGTTACTATAAAAGCAGATTCTTGCACAGATCAGAACAACATTTTTTATGCAGAATTGCAGTAAACGTGTTTTTCTGTTCAATTTTCCAGAAATTGTCTCTAAAATCAAACATGTATGTTACAAGAGAGATGTTAGAAAATGTTCTTCTGGTTTGTGGCTGCATTATTTAGCCAAAAAAAAAAAAAACTAAAGTTAAAAAATGGAAACAAAAACTGTTTTTTTTAGTAAAAATATTGGATTTATAAGCTTCAGTCAGAACTTATTTTTTATACATTTTCTATACTTCTGACTTTTTTATTATTTTAATGACGATAGAAATAAGAGTAACTGTATTCTGCAGTTTTTAAGTGAGTGGAGCCATAATTTCATTAAAGAAACATGAAACAGAACTATTTTGTCAAAGTGACCTAGACATTCTTTTTAGTTTTTGTCCTTTAATGAAGACAATGCTGCTCAAACAATACAAGAAATACAACAAATCAAAGCAAAAGCTTTTATTTAGTTTAAATTTAGTGCATTTTTGTTACAGATATATAATATGAACTGTATTTCATGAAAAGTCTGTGAGTCAACCATTTGTTGCTCTTACTTTAAAAGTGAATTCTTGCACAGTTTAGACAAATATTTTTTAGGCTGAAATGTTTCTTGAAAACCAAAAGAGGAAATGTCCTTTTTTTTTTTTTTTTTACAGGGTCCTCCTGGAGCGCCAGGAAGAGACGGATTGAAGGTTATAAAATGTTTGTGTTTTGTTGTATTTTAGCTTTTAAAAGGTTGTTTTTTTTTTTAAATTGAGTTATGAAGATGCTGCTCACAGTAGGCCTTAGTAAAAGTTTTGAATAAACTTTCTAAGATGAAGAATTGAGGATATTTTGTCACCAGTTATGGGTAAAACCCATCTTGGTGCATCCGTGATAATATTCTGTGTTTATCATCATGAGTTATGACCTGCATGCAGCAGCTGGAGATGAATTGTTTCCATGTTTCATCTACAGGGTGACAGAGGAGCTCCAGGGGTCAAAGGTCCGCCTGTAAGTTTGCTCATTTCTTTAAAACCTGCCTCTCAAAGAAGGAAACAAGCTACTGTTTTTCATGGCTAGCAGTTTATGTGAGTATTAATAAATGTAAGTTAAATGTGGGTGTCTTTGCTTGTCTCCAGGGACCACCCGGCTCCTTCGACTTCCTTCTGCTCATGATGGCGGACATACGCAATGACATCATCGAGCTGCAGGAGAAAGTGTTTGGTGAGCGGCGAGGCCTCTCTCTGGACAGTCCTCAGTCCAGCGGAGAGGTGGACTTTGAAGATTGGGGTTCTGGAGAAGATCTGACCCTCAACACCTGATCTTCAGACTAATCGTGCAAAGAACTGACTATCGTTTCTATAAAACACGCTGGAGATCTGAGATATTGATAATTCCTCTAATCTGGGATGAACGGGGTTTGTTTGAACTCTTATAACGGTACATTCATTGAAACAGAGCGACGTGAGGACATGTTGTTTTGAGACCTTTCATGTGCCTTGGATTCAGTGAGCAGCGTGCGTGCAGGACTTTAGTGAAAAGCGAGCAGCACCAGTCTTTGTGTCTGAACCTCCGACCTGAACCACTTCAAAAGATGAACTTTATCGCCTGCATCGCTTCCTGCTTCTGGGTTCAGTCGTGGGAGCCCTGTTGTGTCGGTGGTGTTTTGCCGGTGGGGGCATTGGTTAAAGCGGGAGCAGAGACCTGCACCTGTCTGCAGTGTCCGGCTCTGAAGTTTGAGCTGTGCAGCTATTCTCTGAGGGCAACTCAGAAAATCCTTCATGAGATTCATGAACTCTGTATTATTAGGGCTGTACAGTAAAATATAGTAGACCACCTTCATTTTCTGTAAAGAAAATACATTTAACTCAAGGAACAGGCTGCTTACTGTTGATGTGTTACTAAAATGCATTATTATACAAATCATGATGCCCAGTTTATTAATGGGAGTCCTAATACAGCTGGAATGGCAGCTTTGCCAAAGGCCTGTTCTGGCTTGCTTGGGTCTTCGGCTGAAAATCTGCAGAGATTTTCCTCAAAGTAAGAATAAAAAACAAAACATGCAGATATGCAGGGAGGTGGTGGATTTGCTCTGACAATACAAGAAAAGACACATTATCCAGACAGCACATGAAGATGTGCAACACCATGAAAAAAGTACGCTAAAGCAGACATTGGAAGCAAGTACGAGTATGTCGATGACCTTTGTCCATAATGTAATAAACCATGTGCTATTTATACAAAAAAAAATCCATTTTTGGAATTTTTAAAATTATTTTTACTTTTCTACAGAAACAGTTGAAGTAAAATTTGTTCATAGAAATAAAAGTTGTGATTTTCTTGATTGAAATTCCTCGTATTCAAACCCCGGCTATTGTTGTTTGTCTGTGTTTGTTACCATCAGCCCCTACTATAAACCTTCATATTTACAATCACTCTGTTGATTACTTTCAAAATTTCAGACTGAATCATGAATTTACATCTGACAAACTGATGCTTCAGCTGAGACCAACATCTGTGCACATTCAGTCTACTGTAGTTCTCTAAAGAAAAAGAAAAATAGCATCTTTTTCCTGGTGACTTCTATGATTTAAACCTCCGAAAGAATTGTTATGTCATTTCAGAAGTTAGATTTCTTTTACATCAACTCTACCTTCAGTGAAAAGCAGGATACTTGAACTTGGTTTTGTTAGGTATACTTGAGTATATTACAAGACCACGTGAAGGAAATAGACCAAGAATACTTGCAGTACACTTAATAAGACTACTTTTTGCTAAGGGTACCATATGGAAAAACAAAGTACCGGTGGTTTATTTAAGTACACTACAAATATGCTTAATCCGCTCTAAAAGTGAGGTTGTATGCTTGAAGTTACTTTATTGGAAACTTAATATATTCTGACTTAGTGTGAAGAAGTATTCAGTTGGTACATTTCCAACATTACACGTACACAGTCTACAGTATACTTTCTATACTTTCAATTATATTCAAGTATACCTATTAAAATAAGCTTCAGGTGTTCTACTTTTAGGGTAACATTGTTTACCACTAAGTTATGTGTTATGTCAAGCATTAGTGAGCCTACTGGAAGAACAAATCCCAAAATTTCAAAACAGCTGCTACTGATAGCTTGAGAATGTTGTTTGGATCTAAGACAGCTCTTTTTGTCTAATGTTGATGGTGGAGAGGATGTCAACATCCTGTGATATCAAAAACATAGATGGAGCTGTTTTTCCTTCCACAATGCATGATGGGTAAAAAAAAAAGTTGTTTTACAAGTAAAACTAAAGATGACAAATGTGTTTTAGGTTGAGAAAAATGTTGGAATGAAGTTGCTTTCACAATCTTCACTTAACACAGGGAAGTATTTACTGTTACATGCATTTGACTGTAAAATAAAGTAATGAGTATAAAGAGGGTAAAAGGAAAGAAAACAAGAGGGAAGCATGTAGTCCTCTGTTTGTCCACCAGAGGGCGGCAGCAGTGATGGAACTCTCTTTTTTTCCCTCTATGTCTATTGTGGAACACCCACAGACTGGATGGAACTTGCAGATGAAAAGGTAAATCTGAGCATTAAAAAATGGGGGCGTGAGGAATCATTTTAACAACAATTCGATTCATATCGTAATTTCTTGTGGCTTATACGATTCATCATAATTTCTGGTTGCTGATACGATTCATAGTCAATATTGATTCATTTTGAATGATCCGATTCACTAAATCGATCCAGAACATCTTTATCCAAAACCAGTGTGACTTAGACATAAATACCTGGTACTGAACAGTGCAGGGGAAGTTTTCCAGATTCCTCGTATTTCTTGCAAGATAATCAAATGTAAATTAAATATGTGTACAAAAATTGGTAAACAAGCATGAATGGCAAATCCAATCACATTTAAGTTTCATAAAGTTCACTGTTGGGATGACATGTTTTTATATTGTAGTAAAACAAAAACCTACCATGTCTCAATCCAAATGGTATCTTCCAATATTGATAATCGACCTACCTTATTTTGAAAAGATTTTTTTATTGGTGTATGTTGATTTGATTAACAACTTGCTTTTAATCTGGTTGAAGACATTGATTAATCATTCCACCCCCTAATAAATATCTGCGCAGTTAACTCTAATTTTTTTTTTTTTTCAAACTGAATTTAACCACTAAGACCATTGTCTTTTTTAATACAAATAATTATAAAAAATAAATAAATAAATAGGGGAGGGGGGGGCAAGGTTTTACTACATTTGCACAGAATATATATGAACTTATTTATCAGTCAGAAGATGTTTTTTCACTAATTTTACCAAACAAATCCTTAAAGGTAAGATCAGTTTAGAGAAAGGAAGAGCTTTTTTTATTTTTTTTACTTGTCACCAGCAGGTGATGCTCAGTCACAGACTCAACAATGAACATCACAATTCATGTAGTTTTATGAATGTTAAGGTCCTGGTTATATAAAAATTTGCTGTAAACTAGTGAGTTCACAAACCTCCTTCCAATATAATAATAAATAAACTTAAAGCATCACTTCCACTTAAATAACTAAATCTAACTATAAAATATGACTTCCAAATATATTTTCTCTACAAGATATTTTTAATGCATTTAATTAAACTGTGTGTAAAAATGACATTAGTGCAACAGCAGGGGGTTTCTCAGAAAACTGTTTCTAAATAGTGTCAGTTCAGTGTCACTAATCTTTTTTTATATATTAATTTCAAACCACATATTCAGCTGAAATGTTCAACTCGTATTCTGTGAAAAGAAAACAACTTTATTTATATGGTCTCTGGTTTTTCCTGATCTTTGATAAGAATGGGTTTAAAGCCAGTGTTGTCTCCTGAGAAACTGCAGTGGGATCATTATGACAGTTTGAAACAGTCGAGGTCAGAAGTGAAAGGCATGGGCCTAAATAGCTGGAGGGATAATAGTGGGGAGCCTGTTCGGGCTTGAATGGATCACTAAAAAGAGTGTCTGGAGAAAGAAAACATCAGGTTTCGTCTTTTGTTACATTTGGCTGCTTCCTTTTTTTCTTTTGTTTTTTTTTTTCAGTCATCAAAAGCTTCTGCTGAAGGGTTTTGTCAAGAACATTTGTTTCCTTACTTTACATAAAGACAACCTTCAGTCAGTCAGATGTAATTATACCTAAAACATCAATGCCGTTCCAGTTCTTTGACTGTTACTGGACAGACTTCTCACCTGATGGCTCCTCCTCCCTTCCGTGCGGTCACTGCTCACAGCACAATTGTTGCCAGGACAATCAGGAAGAGCAGCACGAACAATTGAAGAATCGTGTCAGTAAGAGAAAGGCATTAGACTGAAACAGGTTATCTCATTTCCTTCACCACTTGTCATGCAACTGGAAGCTTCCATCTCTGTCTGCAGAGAGCAGCAGATGTGAGGTGACTGCACCACGCTGCATTTGTGTGTTTTTCCAGTCCGCCAATTAAAAAAAAAAACAGTCAGCAGAACAGAAAACAAACATTTCTATTTTAACTTGAGAATATTTTGCCACATTTCGATAATAACACTTAAATGCCCTTCGTTTGCTAAGATCTACACATCTACTATTTTAATCTCTGTATCTGATTCCAGCTGCATGTTTAGTCCAGGCTCCTGGGAAGCCAAACCCCACTTAATTTGTACAGTGAGGAGAACTATGTTACAATTTGCTCACATCTTTAGATGAGAACGGAGACATGACAGATAAAGCTCAGCCAGATGTTTCCTACTATGAGTGGAATTTCCTCACTGGCACTCAGTTGCCATCCATAAATACATCTTATGCACGACAGCACTGTCATTTCTGAGAGTTTCATGCTTTTTATGAATGTTTGTGTAGTTCTATTCGATTTTATGACCAGCAATGAAAGCATAATTGTGTGGGCTTTGTAACATTAGCATACCACTGGGTGTAATTCCAGGTTATGGTACAAAAGCTTCATTCAACCAAAAGAAGGCAACTAAACTTATTTTTGTTATCATTGTTGGTTCCTAAAGTAGTAACTTAAGTTAGAAATTAAAATTATCTTTTTGGAGCTGATAGGGTTAGCAAAGACTTCTAAAAAACTCTGTTGACTGTAATTCTATCGGTTAAATTGATGCATCTTATAGATCCCTTTTAGGGTTGCAGGAAGGCTGGAGCCTATCCTGGCTACTGCTGGCTACTCCACCATGCAGCCCTTTGGTTTCACAAATAATTTCAAAAGAAAAGCAAAAATGATCGGTCTTATTTATAGTTATATTTGTTATAATTATGTTTTGGATAATAATTATTTCGAAAAGTTAAATGTATAAGTCAGGAACACATGAGCAAGCACAAGTCAATCAATCTATCCTTGATCTAATCCTGCTGTGGCCCCGCCGGGATCATTGGAGTGCTACCCAGCCAAAGGACCACACTGAGACACACAACCACACATTCACATTCACACCAATTTAAAGCCACCAAACAATCGATGAAGCGTGTTTTTGGACTGCGGGAGGAAGCCAGAGTGTCGGGAGAACATGCAAACTCCACCCAGAAAGAACCAGGATCTTCTCACTGTGAGGGGACAATGCTAACCACTACGCCACTGCATAACCTTCTGTTGATCTGTTAACCCTGAACAAATGTATGACAAAAAATCAAGTTGGAGATATTTCCCTTTCTCTAAATGATTTATTTATTTTTTGTCTCATTTCTGTATTTCCCTCACTTTGAAAAGGGATTCCACACAAGATTTATCATCAGACCTTTGGTAGTTGGTTTGGATGACAAATCTGTGAGAACTTTTCATCCACAAAGGTTATAGAGGAACTCAACACAGATGAGCAAAGCTGAAGTAGATTTTATTAATAAGCAGAACAGAAAAAAATGAAGTCAAAGAAAAGGGAAACATGGAGAGCTAAACAAGTCACAGCAGGGGCGGAGCTCAGGGGGGGGGGCAAGATGGGGCAGCTGCCCCCCAGCAAAAAGCTTTGCCTTATTCTTGCCCCCCCCAGTCAATTTTAGTATCATTATTGTCGAAGATAAAAATGAAATCATCAATACAAACTTCTTTAAGCATCGCAAAAATGGCAAAAGCAAAATTTTTAAAACAAAAAACCAATAGTAATAAAACTGTTATTTTTGATCCTTTAATTTGCAGACATTCTACTCTGCTGTTCTCGTTCTGTCCCCCATTTAAAATGTTCTAGCTCCACCCCTGACTAGCACCAAGAACAAGGAGCACTGAAACAAGGTGAGAATCTGGCATGAAACAGCAGAATCTGTGGAGAGATGTTCAGGTTGAAGGTCTAAATCATTTGAATTCAGGTTTAAATGATTACCAACTAAAACCAGGGGTAAACTCTAGAGAGTTAACCCCTTCATGCCTGGATTTATCTCCAAAAATTTCTCCAAAAAAAAAAAAAAAAATCTTCAGTGTTTTTTTCATTCAAGGTGATGCTAAATGAAGTGAAGTCCTGAATTAAATGCAAATTCTTGACATACAGCATGAAGGGGTTAAACCGAACCATAAAAACACATCTGAACATACAGAACTTCTAAAACGGTCGGCTGAAAGACTGCGATTTCAAAATGAGTTTATTTGAAGGCATTAAAACTTGCTACAGCCCACATCCCAAACACAGAGTGGTGCAACAGCTAGACTTCTGAATTTACTGGGTCTTGACTATGATAGTGAGTTTGTGTGTTTCTTATCCCCAATACAGAGAGAGGAGACTTAGAAACGCTAACAAAGAGATAAAAATTAAACCAAAATCAAACCCAAAAAGTCTTGGAGAAATTACATTGCCGGCGTTTTCGTAAAAAAACACGAGCGAAAACAACCAGGTGATTTTCCCTGAATGCTTAGGAATAAAACAGCATCTTTTTGTCAAAACAACTACCATTAATGAAATCCTTCAAGTTTGAACAAGAAAAACACAATGTATGAAACTTAAAACAGGAAATGCAGCAAATATTTATGGTATTTGAAAACAGAGAAATACACAGAGTTTCTTCCCTCTCTCGTGCTAAAACATCTTCCGTTTTTGTTCTTGTGAAGATGAGTTTGTTGTGGAACATTTGAAGTTTTTAGTTTTTAAATTCACCTCAGTGCTTTTTAATGTCTCTCCAAACTGTGGACTTTTTGAGTGCCTCGTGTTTCAAAGTGTGAATTGTGCTCTCACCTTTAGAGATTGTTGTTTTTAATGGTCCACATTCTGCTTTTTCATCTTGTCTGTCAGAAAAAACATCTTCTAGATCAACCTTTAAATGAAGGGGAAGAACAGATGACTTGGATGACTGCGAATCTTCACAGACACGTTTCCAGTTTATGCAGATCCTAACACCTCCAATCTTTTTAATGCTCTGTTTCTATAAATTGCCCCACAGATGACTTAGTATCTGACTCTGGATTTAAAACGTAATGGGGTGTTATGCTTGGAGATGATTCTTTCAAATTTCTCAGAAACTTCTGCCATAAATGAAAAGACAATATTTTTGTTCCTGTTCTTCTTTTCCCGTGTGTTTGATGTCTAAGATTTTTCTTTACCCAACTTTCTTAGCTGACTTGCTGAAGGTCCAGTTGGGATTTTCAAAGGTCTGAACTGCTTTTTTTTAACTGTTGTTTATTCTCTCTTGTATTTATTTCTTTTTTGGTCTCAGTAGGAACATCCTCAGCCAGATGGTGTAGAGTTCTGATGATGGATCTTTAGTGTTGCAGCAGGAGGTGCAGGTCCAGCTGAGAGCCTGTTTCTTGAGTGTTAGTCTGTAGTTTTCCTTGAGTTTGCAGATTTTTCTTGTTACTTTAGTATGTCATGTTCTCATTTTACTTTTTTCCATGCACACATTTTCAATAATGGAAATCCCAAGAAGCATTGCTGCCTTTTCACATTACTATGTATATCAAAATATTAAAGTTTATGTTATTAATGGAAAAAATGTTAATTTGTGTTTGCTGTACTGGTCTTTACTAGTGGTCAACGCTGCAGCAGGTCTGAAAAGCCTGGAACAATTGTGTTCCATCTGTAAATTGTGCAGAATTATTGAATCAGCCAAAAGAGATTCCAAGACATTGACTGTATGTAAGAACTGGACAGAGGGAGCGTGACATCATTCATAGAAAATGACCTACTTGAGGTTACAATGAAATTAAGTTAATTCAATTCAGTAAACATTTTTTTTTTTTTGCGATATAGACATCACCTTGTGGGAACCAGATATTGTCAAAGCAATGATTGGCCGGAGTTGGTCTGATCCATCGTTTCTATGGCAACCACTCTCGCCAATCAGGAGGGAGTTTGTTGGAAGTCCACACTCTGTGCACTTCAAAGCAAGATCGGGAGAATCCGTCAATCAAACGTTTCAAACATTGGACGTGAGTCCACGTTTATTTTACTACAGAGGTCTATAGGATTTTGGCTTCTTGGAACCAGCGGGCACTTCCTGTTTAGAACACGAGGCCAGAGGGATCACTCAGACCAGTCCTCATACACAGTCAGTGTTCGGGACTCCATCTCAGAACAGATACAGTCTTCTTTGCCTGCATTGGTTCTCTGCAGACTCTGGTTAGCTGCCCCAAACGACAGGTGTAAAGATCTGATTTGTTACAGGATGGTTCTAAAGGACACCAGCTGATGTTTTCAAGGAAAATGTTTCTTTTTCTTTGCTTACGTTCATTTAGTTTACTTTTCTGACCAATCTAAAGAACATGCAGTCAGAGATTGGTCACTGGTCTTGTTGGATCGTCTCAGTAAAATGCATATCATCTTGAATTCACAGAACTAGAGCTTTAGTCTTAAAGATCCAAAATATTCCAGCCACGATGACCACAGAAATAATCGTCTCCAACCACTTCTTCGTCCCTCATATTTCCATTATTTTTGCTGATGTTGTGGTGATTTACAGCTGACACCGAAAAGCACAAAAAAACTCTCCTTAAAATCACTACAATTACACCAAATGTAAAGGGTTCAAGGGGATTTCAAAATGAAAAGGTCAACCCTGAAATGTGGGAGTTATTGAAAGCTAATGCACAAGAGCAACTGAAGCAAACTTTTTTTGGCACGATACTTTTCTTTTTTTTTTTGTTTTTTGGAGGAAGTGCTTTTCTGAGAAGCACAAAGGTCGGCTGGCTGCAAAGACAATGCATTATTCATCCACGGTCACATATGTGGAACAACAACGTCCGTCAGTACGCCTGATCATTCCCAGTCCAGTGCCAAGAGTCTCTGACTCTTTATATTCTCTCAGTATTTGATCGCATCTGAGAATGTAGCAGGTAATCTTTATAGACAACTTTCCAAAAATTCCCTTGCTCTTCTTGTTTTTTTTTTTTCCAGGTAGTAATATGGTAAGCATCCTCATCACATGAGAAGGAAACTGGGTTGCAATGTTTTTTTTTCTACCACAGAGACAAGCTGTAGATGTCAAAACTGAACTGAAAGAAATCTCGTAGTAGCTGAGGCTACATTTGTGCTTTACTTAGAATGAAACCACCAAGGAATAGAAGGAAATGTAGGTGTACTTAATAAAAAGAGTTCTTAGGACTTTTTTGAAGAGATAATAAGTGCATGTCATATCATCTTGAGGATGCTTCTAATCAGATTTGTGGTTCGGTTTGGTAGTTTTGACTTTAGAGAAAAGAATGCAACTTTATGAGGTTTAGTTGCAGTTTTTGATTTCCTATCTTTCTGCACTCTTTAAAAAACTTGTTTTTGGTCATTGTTCTTCTGCCCCTTTCGCACTCCATTCATTTTGTCGGACCTGACGGGAGATTTTTCTACAATCACTAAACCTTTTCAAAAAGCAATAGGAAGTCAGTGCCCCTGCTCATGTTGTTGCACAACCTCATTATTTTTTCATTGTTTTCTCTAAACTATGTTGATAATTCCCTTTGGAAAAGTTTAATCTAAGTCTTCAAATGAAGTTTTCTCAAAGGTTTCAATGATGAATCTTCCTATCTCTCCTTTATTAATTTTACGATTGGTAGATGCTAAACCTGGATTATCCTGGTCACGTCTTACGTAATGCTCACACACCACCCTCATCAACGCGTGCTCAAGCGACCCTTTCGAACAAAAAGTCTGAACATTCCTGCTCTAAGACTCTCCTTCTTGGTGAGGAAAAACTTTTTAAAAAAAACCTATCGTG
Organism: Oryzias celebensis; assembly: GCA_014656515.1. NCBI lineage: Eukaryota > Metazoa > Chordata > Actinopteri > Beloniformes > Adrianichthyidae > Oryzias > Oryzias celebensis. Next base: position 5,973,223 of record BNCR01000003.1, read on the forward strand.
GTGGGAAAAAAAGAGAAACCTCAGGGTTGTGTGTAAATGTGTTCAAAACTCTCATGTTCACAAATAGCCACACAAGTTTCTACGAATGTTTTTTGGTTCTACGTACAAAAATACATGTTCTTTGACACTTAAACCAGGTCGAACTTAGACCAATCAGGGACTCTGATTTTGTAGTGACACATGGCCAATGACCTTTTTAATTCACATTTGAAACTGGACCACGGAGGAGCAATTAATTCATTGTTATTGTACTTGTTATACATACTGGAACAATATGACACCAAGTTTTTAATGTATCAGAACGGAGCTGTGAAAGAAAAAGCTTGGAGCAAGATTTGTGAGATTTGCACTGCAGTTTGACTCTGGTTTTGGTAACATAAAAAAGGAAAAAAACATTAAAAACAACAAAAAAAGAACAGGATCTGCACAGTGGCCCAGTGATTAGCATGCTCCACTCACAGTCAGAAGGTCCTAGTTCATATCCAAGCAGAGACCTTTATGTTTGAAGTTTGCATGTTCTCTCGTGCATGTGTGGGTTTTCTTTGAGCACGCTTGCTTCTTCCCACAGGCAATTGGTGTCTCCAAATTGCCCCTTGGTGACAATGTGTGGGTCCTGAACAGACTGGCGACCTGTTCAACAGCAGCTGGGTTGGTTCCAGCAGCCCCATGACACTGAAAGGTATTCAATGGATGGGAAGAAAAAAAAAACGGGATCATCCCAAACTTGTTATCTTTACTTTCAGGTGTTTGAGCGCTGCACAGTTCTTTCGTTTTCAGGATAATCCAAACTGTTCTTCTCGCTTCTTCCTCTGACGCTACCGTCTTTCTGGTGGTTTTGTTATGAGTACTGTCTGGTCTTAACGTACATTAACTGCCACTAGGTTCTTGACTTTTGTGTTGTTTGAAATTATTTTTCTGTGGCCCATGTTCTGAAAAGTTGTCAGACTTGTTCCTCATCAGAAATTCTCTCTATTTTTCCAAACTCATAGACTGTTGTCCCCTGCAGGTAAGGTACTATTTTTAATAAACTCATTCTTACTCGCTGAGCTTTTCTCATGTCAATGCCAGACAAAAAAGGGTTCTCTGTGTTAAAAACATAAACAAAGGGAACGTCTTAGTTAGAAATTAATGTTTCTTTTCAATTATTTTTTTTTAATTCATCTGGTTAAAGCAACTTAATATTTTAATATTTTGAATAAGGTAAAGACAGTGAACTTTTATAGAACAAATAAAGAAAAGGTAAAATAAATAAATATATGTTTTGCCTTTAACTGTCCCCTCATCTCTGAATGGAACTGAATGTGAAGAAAAGGAATTTGTTTGTTGGGAGATGAAGATTTGTGACCTGCAAACAGTAACATTGCTCAATCACAGTGCAAGTTGAAACAAAGTCATTTGCTCTTCTTCAATCAAATGAACAAATCTGGGAGAGGAAGATAGCCGACGGGGCAGGGGGGAATCATACTGAAAGTTTACATAACTGTGCAAAAAAACAGTGAAAAAGCTCGCAGCAGGTGAAGGTCCGCGTGGACTGCAGGTACCGGCCACATCATAGGTGTCTGTCATCTTTGAGGTATTTAAATGCGTGCAACAAGAAGAAGGAGCACACACGCATATCGCATGCAGCCACACACGCAAACTTCCTTCACAAAACCCAGGCATGCCACAGAACACCTGACAGGTGCAGGCGTGGTCTGCTGCAAGACACGCAATCTTGACACGCTAACTCATTCTTAAATCTGAGCTACGTGCCTGAGGCAGAGTACTAAAACACCCTAGTTTACTTTCTGAAGCCGTTTCCTCCACCAGGCCCTCTGGGCACACCCTCTTCCGATTGTAGGCCGACTTCTGTCACTCAGCTAGAACAGCGCTGCTAAAGGCCTGAGAAGTAGATTGTGTCTGATGGGGTTGACCTTGTAGCAGCATCAAATCCAAACCTTTGATCGGTTTGCACCACTTGCAGTCCTGCCGTAGTCAATGTCCGTGTGCATTCAACTCCTACACAAGCAATGATTCTTTAATTCACATTTGACATTACATTGTTTACATTTTAGCCTCTATATGTTTTAAAGATGGGATTCAAACTAATCTTCTGACCACATGAATACATTTGATCTAATACCTGAAGAAACAGAATTGGGGAGGATTAGATTATTTTAAAGATCATTAAAAAGGATTATTAGTTTATTTTTTACAAGGTGGTTTTGAATTTACACAACACTGCATCTGTCAGGAATGTTTCACAACAAGATTTTTGTTTGCTCAATGGGAAAGTTGCACTTGACTGGCATCGCTGTGACAAAAATGAATTGGAAAAAAAAATTGAGTGGTGGATTAATGGCAACAGGTTGTGTAAACTCTCTTGCCTTCGAGCCTTTGGTCTTAATACACCTTGGCTTCCTCTCCCATTTACAAGCTCTTTGCATGCACACACCACAAAGTGAGAAATACCGGACGGGCAAGTTCACAGCTCTCCTGTGGGTGTGTGTGTGAGTGTGTGTGTTCAGTGGTGGCAGCCTGCAGTTGGGTTGCAGAAGTGCCTTGCGTGAGGATAACAGATTCATCTTCTTAAAGACCTTGTGATCTGCTTTGAGGCACCTCTACAGCATGCTTTTTTCATTTCACATTCTCCAAGGCGTGCACGTTCCTCTTAAAGGGGGTAAACGTGTTTTACAGCGTGCAGCTTCTTAAATGGCCACTATCTGTAGCTTAATAAGACACAACTTATCTTTATCTGCTTTGGGGTTAGAGTTTTTTTTAATGTTGCTGTTTGGAAAGACTTTACCCTTTTGATGAAAGGAAGATAAAATTGGCTTATTACAAGGAACAAATTATGATTTAGTCCAATACACACTGCATTGAGTTATCTGTGAAGCTTATTCTTCTTCTCCACCTGTGCAATAAAAAAAATGCACTCAAATAATTGTCTTCTGTGATCGGAGAAACCTTGTCTTTCTAAGTGTGGTTTTATTGTAGGGATGTTTTCAGACTGGGCATATTTGGTTTGCTTAAAGCAAACCAGAGTTTGTTTACCCCAGTTATCCGGAACAAATTTTCAGTCTGAATACACCCAAACGGACTCTGGTCCATGACCAGGAACCGCTCTTAGACCCATGTTTCAAGGTGGTCTCAGTTCGTTTCCAATCAGACTGAGCTCCGGTGCGGTTCCTCAGTCTGAATACGATCTGGGATTGAAGTGGAACAACTGGACCAATATGGACTTAAACCAGGCATAACGTGATGTTTACACAATTTCCGCACTGAGACAATAAATTAGTTTCAGAGTTGATTTTTTTGTCAGCCATGATGCCTAATAACTCTGAAAAATGAAAACTTCCAGAAAATTCTATCCTTATCCTGCTTTACTCATTATCCAATTTTTCCAATCATCTCATCTAAAGAGATTAAAGTGATGCCATTTAATCTGAATTACATATGAACAGATGCTACATTAAATACTATGGTGCAAGAACAATTTGTGTTACCAGAACAAAGTGGTTGTCAGCAAGGTCTCACAACTGCCTCTTAACTGATTCCGCAGTTGTGTTTGGGTGCGTGTCATTTGTACTGGCTAATGTTTGGAAAGAAAAGCTGTTCTCACAGTCGCCACTCTTTGCGCAAAGTCACATCCTTGACAGCAATACAAAAGCTGCATTTAGTTGAGCTAATTTTGTTCTTTATGAAAATATTAATGTTGCTTTGATGACGTGACCCTACTTTCTTATCCTTCACGGGAACACATGCATGTTGCAGCGTGTCCTTATAAGTGTTGCTCTAGTTTTTGCAGAGGCAGTTAATCTCCTGCATCTCCCTCACAATTGGCTTTTGTGTAAAGCTGGAAACTGTGGATATTTTTAGAACAAACCACAGCTGGATAACTGTGATAGAACACTGATAAGTGTGGGGGCATGTGCTCATTCTCAGCACATATCACTTTCTGTCAAAGCTGGTGCATGCAGAGACACTTCCACTGCTGTCGCTATCACAGACTCATGCACGCAAAGCTTGAAACCCCAACACGTTGTTGTCTTTATTTTATATTTCTTCTCTTTCCAGATTGTGGTTTGACCATGTATGACTTTTGAAGTGGGCAAGAAAAAAAAACAGCTCAAGAACACAGTCTGGCTTGTAGCGTGCAACTGTGCTACAAAGTGAGCTGATACATAAAAAATGACACCTGCTGCACCAAAAGGCCCTTCGCAAACATGACATAAAAAACATTTTTCGATTCCTTTTTTTGCATGTGCATATCTTTTTTTCTTCTCTTTTGTCATTCTCACACCATGAGTACTATGTTTTTGTATTACAGGGAGTAGAGGAGTAGTTTTCTAGCACAAAATCAACAAGCAGAAACTTGAAATCGTGTCCTCCTTCTCTATCGTTCTCCTTCGTCAAACCTATATAATTGCATTTCATCCTCTATAGTGCACAGACAATGCAGTAAAAAAGTTTACCGTTCCATTCGGAGGAAAAGAAAAAAAAAGATTTCAAACATCAGCAATCAAAAAACACCTCTGGGTTTTATTTGAAAATAAACAATTGCGTAATTGTGAACGTGTCCTTGTTCAACCATATCTAAAGCAAGCCCAACCTGCCAAGTTCCCACATGGGATCCAATTACTTGTCTGATATTGCTACACCGTAAACATGGACTTTTTTCAAACATCAAAGTATTGGAGGGTTTTTTTTATGTCACAAACTGTCAAAGCAAATATCATGCAATTGAGAGAAAGGATTCCAGAAGAGATGCTTCGATGAAGTTGCAACTTTGACAAAGATTGTTGAAGCTTTGGTCTTTACTTAACAAAACTTGTTTAGAGGCTTTTGATCTGAAATTCTTAATTTGGTTGTAAATTTGGATCAAGGACACCTTATTTTTCATAGTTTTGATAGTAAATTCAAACAAAAGCAGATAAAAAATGTACTCATTTTGCTACAGTTTTTTGGCAAACAGAGCTTTTGCTCCTTACAGAAAGGTGCTGAGTTGTCCTTATGAGTGGGCAAAAGAGTGACAAAGCTCAGTCTGTGGGGCAAATAAGGCAGCCTGCATTTACTAAATATTTCAAGTGCAAGCAAAGGAGTTTATTTGATTTACTTCTCAAGACGAAATCCCGGTGGCATCAACAGGCTGTCTGTGTTTTATCCTTCTCCTTTGATGGATTCATCCTGAAAGCGCAGTGGCACTTCCTCAGCAGGATGAGCCATAAAACTTTCACTCACTGAACTGTAGCAAAGACAGGAAAAGAAAACTGAGGCAGCCATTGTAACACACCTTAATGATTTTGCCACCTTCTTTCTTTAGCACTTCCAGAATATATTAGTCATGAATGTAATGAGAAACTGCACGTAGTAAAGTCCTTGCTGGTTTTGGTTGTGACCTGAACATACCGTGTTTATGTTTTTAGATGTATTTGTTAAAGGCTGAAGCTCTGTCATGAACATTACAGACCTTCTCATCTTTTTAACTTGCAGAACTGGTGAATCAAAATACCCTTTTGCCCCGTGGGATATTATGTGTCAGGGTGTGGTGGCGAAGGACCCAAAATGCAGGACAAAGGTGGGTTAAAAGGATAGGTGGTTTATTGCAAAGAAGCAAAGGAAGAGTGGAGGTCCTGGATGGATGTTCTCAGGGAGACCACAGGTTGATGGCGTCAAGAGGGGAAATCCTGGTAATCTTTGATGAAATAACAGAATGTGTTAAAGAAGGTTGGTAAAATGAGGTAACAAGACTTTGTGTTAGCATTAAACTTGGCTTGGCAGAAACTTTAGTTTGGTGTACTCTAACCGGAGTGGAACAGACAAACCAGCGTTGGCAGGCAGGATGTCCTGGATGTCCCAGTCCACCAAGAACTGAAAACCACAGCCTCAACAGCAAACGTCCAGGAAAACAGGGAAAGCAGGATGGCCACCAACGAGACGGGCGGGGGCACGGAAATGGAGGTACGGCGGACTGGAGACCACAGACTTGAGGTGGGAGACGCGGAATACCAGGTGGGCGAGGAAGACGCAGCCTGTTAGCAGCAGAGTTGACTACCAAGATTCCATTAGCAATGGTAAGTCCTTACTCAACAGCCAAACCTTCTGGCCCGGTGAGTACGCAGGGGCCATGGATCGATGGCTGTCGGCCGTTGTCATGGTACAGCAAGAAGCTCAGAAGAGTGATGGACCAGATCTTATGACAGCGGACCACCACTGACGGGACTGTCAGGTTTTTGTGAGTTGTTGGTTGGGGCCAGTCCTTAATAGCAGAGGCTTTGCATTGGCTGCATTGGTTCATCCATGGGAGATGAATGAGCCACGGGCACATCTGATGTCAAATCACAGAGGGGCATTGCCTGGTGTGACATGGGTCTGGGGAAGGTCAGCTGGGACCTGTAGTTCTGAGAGGAGCGGCGTTCTCAAAGACGGTTACCGTTTCGGATAAAGGGGGAGATTAGTGACTCTAGGGAGATGGGTTTGTCGTAATGCAATAGTTCATCCTTTATGGAGTCAGTCAAACCGTTGTAGAACACTTCCTGAAGTGCTTTTGAGTCCCGGCCAGCTTCCGTAGCCACGATGCGATGAGCCAAGACGAGAGTTTGAGTAAATGAAAAAAATCTTAAAATCCTGCAACACCAGAGCTTTAGCTCCAGTGTTTAGATTATTTAGTCTACCATACCTTCCCAACTGTTAACGCAATGGTCGTATTTCCAGCGGATTTTGAAGTGGCGTAAACAAGCTTTGCTCTGACATGCAAATCTGTGCAAAAGTGCTTGACTAATCCACGTCTATCAGTGGATACTGCTGCAGAGAAAAACAGCTTTGCGCCACAGCACTCCCCGTGGCATATCAGAGTAAAGCCTGAAAGAAAAGCCGCTTTTCTCCACATCAGAATGAATCAATTTATAAAGATCGTGTGAACGGTTGAAGATTTACGGCAGGTCAAATAGCCAGTTCTTCAGGTGACACTGCGACATTATTGGAGTTATAGGGTTAACTATGGTGGCCCTGAAGGTTAAACCACAGAAACACATCCATCAACGCAAAACATTATAAGGATCACAACAATGTTAAATAAGAAAAAATTTAATTAAAAAAAGTTTTAGAAACAAAATAAATTCCACAAACTAAAACAATTCTGAAAAGAAAAGTAATTTTCAGAAATCAAAATCGAGTGTCAAGAAAGGAAGCAAAGAAGAAACAATACTGATTGGATGATAACGTTTGTCCATCAGTTATTTGCCACGAAGCACCTTCAACCAAAAACCATGAATGTTACTGCTGACCCAAGCAAAGCTGCTGTCATCAACAAATATTTTAATCCAGGACACAAAAAAACAAGTAATACTGGATCTACTCTGAACTAATATAACATAAAAGTTTTTTTTTTTTTGTTAAATTTCAGCTCTGTGAAGCATTTAAAAGTCTGACTCTAATTATATTTTGATCTGTTTCCGGTGGTCTTTTCATTACAATTCTGCTGTTTTTAGCCAAAATCTAAAAACCTGTGTCGTTTTCTGGGACATAGTTTCTGCAAAACAGCGGGAATAGAATGTCTATAGTAATTCACGTGTGAGTTGTGAGCAGGACTGTTGGTGTGAAGTAATCCCACACTGTCTCATGAAATCTTTGTTTATACTCTGTCCCGATATGTTACACCCCCAAGCTAACTTTACAGTGCAACTAAAATGGTGAGCAATATCAGAGCTATCCAGTCGTACAGTTTTGATCCAGATTCCAGCTCAGACGAGGAAAACAAAGACGTACATGGACCTATTTGTCTACAAGTGGATGAATCAGAATGAGGCAGAGCAGGGAGATTTGGGTCCACTCATTTCACGTACAATCACAAATTTAAGCTTGTTTAAACTGCACATTTTCTTTTAATGAAAAATACTTAGAAATGCAGTTTTAATCTTAAAATATATGTTCTCTATCAGGAGAAACATGCTACGAAATATTAAACATTAATTAAATATATTACACATATTTAAAAAACACCAAAAACACAAATTTTATTGGAGTGGGTCTTTAAGCACCAACTTTTCATGTAATTTATCATTATTTTGTTTGGAATAAAAGGCTTTATGTTTACAGGCTTGCAAGTCAATAATTTTCAAGCCTGAATGCTGATATTGACAGTTATTAAAAAAGAAAATGACCATGTAAACCTGCTGAGTTAAATGCACTGTGGTCAAAAAGGGAGATGCACTTAACTTTTGTGCTGGTGCACCTAAGAAAAATAGTTAAGCTCAGCGGCGCAAACAGTGCAAAAACTTAGTCTAGAGTCCTGTGGTGTCTCGAAGACTCGTTTGAAGCGTTCTATAAAATCATGAAAAAACAATGCTGTAGGGCAGTGGTTCTCATTCCAGAGCCCGGCGGCATAAAAGTCCTGTGTTGAAAGGCTATCTTGGCTTCATCCAACGACTACATGCTGGATTGCTGTGAAAACGCCAAGGGGCACTGGAGGAGGGAGGAAGCCTCTACAATGATCGGTGGTTCCCGAGTACGGGTCCAGGTTGGGGATCCGGGCTTCCTGGACAGGTGAAGGCTGATTCATCTGAGGCGACTGCGGCAGAGAAGCAGAAATGGAAGATAAGCGTGACGAGTAACAGATGGTTTGGAGTAAGGACTGGAGTGAGGTCAGTTGTTGGGTAATGGTTTGTTGGTTGTCGGATAGAGTGTGGATCATCTGTTCATGGCGGTCCATGGTCGTGGTGTGGGAAGACAGAACCTGGTGACTGTGACTCTGGTTGCTAAGTAAGCTCTGTGTTAAAAAGCTAAGCATGGTTTACAAAGAAAACAAGTTCTCAAATAATCAGCTGCCAGTATAACATTTGACATGAGAGCTGGAAGAACTATAACAAAAAGGTATGCAAGTCAGAAAATAAAATGCTGATGCTATGGATAAAAATAGAAGGCAATATATGTATGTTATGTATGTTTACACATTCAGACTTTGATTCAATATGTCCTTATTATTCTAGAATAGCGCTTTAAGAATCTCAAAGCCTCCATATTTTTACATTTATGCTTTTCAACCAGAGTTAAAAAGGTTCTCATAGAAGTTACATTCCCACGTTACTTTAACTTTAACAAAGGCCACTAAAATCATAGAGCTACCCACAGCAAGCAAATTTGTTTCTATCATATCAACTACTTCAACCTTTATTTGGAGTCAAACATTCCACAAACTGATCCAGCCGCATTTTCACCCAATGAAGAAACTATTGTTTTGTTATGTTTCTCCGAAAGTAAAAGCACTGGCACAGTAATCTTGGAAGTAAAACCTTGAAAAGAGACCAGCTGTTAAGTTAAAAAGAACCATAGCAACTGCATCTCAAAGAGACTTTCAAAGGAAATGGGAAAGCTTGATGGAGCAAAATGTGGAAAGTCAAGCTGTTTAGCATAAGTGAAATGTGGAATCATCTAAAAATAGTTGTTTATTCATTTTAAGGAAAGACATACTTTACATCCCACTAAAAAATAACATGTACTGGCTCAATTTTTCCCAGAATTACTTTTTCCTGCTTTTAAAAATGGTCTTATTTAGTAATTCTTGTTCTTCCTTCACTGAAGACAGAGTTTATTTATAAAGTACCAAAGACACCTTAAGTTCTCTCAGAAACACTACATCAAACTGAACAAATGGATATAGAATTTTACATTTCATTTCAATCCAAAAAGTTCATGCATGTGGTCCAGCTCCGGTGCGGATGCTGGAGTCTTTTTGTAACTTGAAAAGTGTGAGAGGCACTCACACTGCATTGGGTGGGAGGGCTGATCTTCTGGCTGGGCTTGGGCTTGCACTCTCTGTGCTCCTGCTGTCAGGATTTGGGGGCCCATGTGGTGGTCCTGCAGGTCCTGGTCTGGGTGCTTGGCCGGATTGCCCGGAAGGCAAATTTCCTCCATCGCCTCTACAGTATGGGTCAGGATGATCTTGGTCGCTGCTCCTGCTGCTTCGGCGGAGGTGTTGGTGTGAGGGATGGCAGGGAACTCTCCCTCCTTTTTTCTTTTCTTACATTCCAAATTATAAACATTCCCTTCTTCTTTTCCGTCCTGTCTAACAAAAAAGGATACAAACGTAATCATTTTGAATAAAGTTTCGCCTAAATTACAAAAGGGATTTATTTAAATATACACCTTGTGTGTCCGAAGTTTTGTGGCCTCCGATTGTAACAGTAAAATCTGTCTAACACAAGAGGCTCTCAGCTCATATCTGTTTGCTCAGCTGTTGGACAGGACAAGTAAAACAAAAACAAAAAAAAGAACATTGCGTAATTATAATTAAAAGGCCACTGGGAACATTTTTACAATAGATTAGGAGATTATCAGGGTGGGTCATTAAACCTTTTACTTATAGGTAACAGAGCAATTGTCTTGGTAAATTGTAATAAAATGGCAGATAGAGCTTTAAATTATTGAAAGTTACATAAGTACCGCATGAACTATCATCGTAGAGAAGTATATTTGGTCCAGTATCTGTTAGTCACAATTACAAAGTTTGGTGAAGGACCTACAGTTGGGGAGATGAGAGGCAAGACAGCAAAAAATGTAATTTAATAAACTAAGCTGAAGTGTTCCTAAAAAAAAAAAAAATCAAAACACACAAAACAAAACGTGACAAAAACTGAGAGACGGGGCGAAAAGAATAACAAATCTGAAAATGTGTGACTGAAACCATGGACTTCAATTCAGTGATGGGTGTTACCACACTTTTTAAGAGTTGATACAATGAGTATGAGTCATTTCTGAGTCATATTTCTGAGTCAGTCTGAAACAATGTTTCTATGACAAACTTACTGTTGCCAATCAGGAATGAGCTTGTTGGAAGTCCACGCCCCTTCAACTGATAGTGGGGTCGGAAGACTATACTTATCAAACATGTCAAACAATCGAGGTGAGGTCAGCGGGCACCACTGAGGACTCGGATTGATCAGTTTATAACTTCAATAACTTGCGATAAGGAATAAAAACCATGAAAAAAAATGGATTAGCAAGAACATGTTGAAAAAGGCAGCAGAGCAAGAATGCTTAGACTACGGACACATACGCCAAAATGCCACCGCGCTGTGACCTCACTGCAAGTTTTTCAGTAAATTTGGCAGGTGACCACAGATTTTTAGAAAAACTCAAAATATTACAGTAACCAGACCATTTTTCTTTAAAAGTTGACATTGGTCAGTGGACGCCAGGGCACATTTCGAGGTGGCAGTAAAGTGACAGGCGGGGATGGCGCCATTACAAAATCAGGTGACTGCTGGGTTGCCACAGGGCGAATCGCCGGCCGGCAGCAACTCTGACTGGATGATGTATAAGTGTCTCTGGACGGTGGCTGTCCATATCAAGTGCCACCAAATGCCGATAGCGCTTGGATATAAATAAAGCGAGCCATTCTGCACGCCTGACGGCCTACATCTACATTTATGACCGGTACTTCCTGTTTTGATAGTGAGGTGGGAGGGATCACTGAGTCCAGTTGTCTTATTCAGTCAATAGGTAGCACGAACAATTCGGTTCCACTGGTCATGTGACTGATGGAGCGGTTCAACATGCTGTGGCCTGTGGGATGTTTGGGCACAAAACACTGGAATAACTCACCTAAAATCAAAATGACACATTTACTTTTATTTTCTCATTTAATAATTATTCATTGAGCTATAGAGTAGTCAATACCAAAATTGGTGATGTATGGGTACTCCCAGCACTACTTCAATTTACTGAAGAATAAACAAAGAGCAGCAACAAAAAAAACTACATTTAATGGTGCCAAAGTGTTATTTCACTTTACATATAATAAAAATCTATTCAACTTGGTAATTTACATGCAGAGGAAGATGTTGTGACTTTATATGCAACATTATTACCAGCAGGAACTTGTTCATCATTGGTCTTCTTTCAACAGGTGTTAAAGCCAACTGGAGCAAACATCTCCCAAGCAGAACTGCTCAAAGAAAACATGCCTTCTAAATAACAGACACAGCTTGAAAGTGTCTTTGAGGCCGCTGGTGTCATTCACAAAAAGTTTTCATTCATCTACAGCTTGCAAGTGTTCAGGACCGTACATGAGCTCATTGTTGGGCATGTTGGTTCCCACTAGAACAAGGAGGCTGGGAACACAAATTTAAGTCAATTCATCAATCATCTGTTGAATGTTAAGAGTTTTATTCTTTTAAGTGCTATATTTCAGACACCACAGGAGGGTTTCTTGGTTCACTAATCTCAGCCGTCGGCAAAGTTAAACTCATCCTAAAAAAATGATTACAAAACAGTGTAATTGTTCCTAATATTACAGAATTTGCACCCGTGTGAATCACGGTTGCTTGAAAGTAAACTCATGAGTCATCCAGTGAGAACTGGAATGCAATGTGACATAGCTGTAGATTTGCAGACCTGCAGAAACTGAGGTGCTCGTTTAAACAAAGACATCGCAGAAACATTCCCACCTTTGTGCAATGTAATCTTCGTGCACGCTCCATCTTCCACAGTTTGGTAATTGGGGGGAAGAAAAATTAAGTAACAGATCTATTTCTATCAAGGTGTCTCTTTGTTGGCTATTCAACCAACAATGGGCTATGTTGCATCAAACATTAACTGTTTCGAAAATACAAAAACAATTTGAAATAATGTTGAAAGTGGGAGGCAACGAACACCTCATTGTCAAGTCATGCATCATGGCGTGAAACTCATTGTAGCACACTATGGCCCAATGTCCTGATTGATAATTGGTTGATCTGACACGCAATGGTCAGTGTTATTGTGTCACGACAAAGGCCTGCAGTCATATTTAAATGCTGAATCATGTCTAAACAACAGTCACGGATGCTAACTTTCAAGTGGAGTCATCGAGACAGAAGATTTGACACGAAGATCAGAGATTTCAGGAAATGTCAAATGTTGAGAGAACGTTTGGAGGAATTCTTTGTTTCATTTTTTAAATGCCGGTTGAATCAAGATGGAGCTGTTCAAACTGGTTTGCTGTGAAAATTTTGATCAGTTTTTTTTTTTTTTTTTTACCAGAGTAGACGATAGAATGGATACTGTGTTTTTTTTTTTTGTCTGCACTGTTGAGTCTGCTGATGATTTTCATCTATTCACCCGATAATGACATGTCAGTATTTCCTGTTACATAAGCAGCTGTTTAGTGCGAAGCAGCTGACACAAAAAACATCCCACAAATGATCATTTGGATGAGAAAAAGTTTGCACAATTTTTAAAAACAAATAAAAATGGAATTTGCAAAAAAAAAAAAAACATGAACACCTGTTACAATCCCTCATTAGGACTGGTTTTCTTTTTGTTTCTGTTGTTTTTCCTTTTCTAGTTTTTTTTGGCATTAACCCTGTCTTAATTGCTCATAAATCACATTCAGTGGCTCAGAACTGGCATCAGATCACATCAAAATAACTTTGCACCTTGACAGATAAGGCAATAGATTTCGACAGATTTATTTGTACGCTTTTTGATGTGGCACTACGGGGCACATGGAGCATCTTGTCCCCACATGAACATGACATCAGTAGGATTTCTTTGTGAGCAGAGATTTTCTGCTAAATGATCAAATAAGGATCTATCAACAAGACTCACAGTCTCAATACAGAGGAGGAAGTTATTGGACATATAGACAAGGAAAGGAGATTTTTGTTACATGGCAAAGACATCTTAGAACTGGGTGGAAGACAACCTCCGTTGCCCTGCAGGGATCAAAATTTATTTAAACCCAGTTACACCCACGGGCAACAAACATCTAGACGTTTCTTTCTATCATTCTCACACAATCACGTCTAACCCTGACACGCATCTGCAATTTCACAGATACCTGCAGAAGCAACAATGCACTCATACTTGCAGGTATTGTCATTTAGACATAATCCAGGTGTGGCAGTAGTTTCTGTCGTGTCTCTTTAACAGTGCTGTATCATGATCGCCTGCTTTAATCTCCTGCTGTGCTAGAGTTGCGAGCTAACAAGCTGTTGGATTACTGCCCTCATTAATCACACATGCCACAGCGGCGTGCAGCAGCCAGAGCTGTTAACACGTTGTTTTTTTTTTACCTTCCTCTTCCAGAATTGCAAAACAGATATATATGCTCAGTTTTCTCTTGTGTTTTATTGCTGTGACAATAAAACTTTAATGTCATCACTACATAATCAAAAACTTGCATGCAAACTCCCCTTGACCAGATGTTCCAGGCCTCCCCGCTTTATTTACCTGCTTGTCACTCATGCTGTTGCATAAAAGAGCATGCCGAAACACAGAAGGGATCAGATGTTGGTGTGCTCCACAATGGACAGTGTTAAAGCAGCTAAAAGAGCCAGTGGAGGTGTAGTTTACACTGAAGTCCAGCGGCTAAATCAGCACTTTCAGCAGTGGTGTCATCATCCTGCTTCTGTTCTCCCACTGCGTGTAATGAATCCAGTGTGAGCAGCTGACATGCGCAAATGATTAACTGGTGGCAAAGAGAACTGATTAAGGAGATAAAGCTTGGCACACAATGGTGTCAGCGCTCTAGACGTGTACCTGTATAACCAGAGCTTCCTCACGCGAGGAAGTCATTCATCTCTGACAACCACGCATGTTTCTTTGAATGCGTGTCTATAAATCTGCAGTCACTGCAAGTTCTTCAGTTTGACTCGGGGATCTGAAGAAGCTTCTGCAGAAGCGCAGGGAGCTAACCGGAATTGGTTGAAGTAACAGATTTAGGTTGCACCAGTATTACAATGTGGAGAGTTAAATAAAAACAAAAAACAAAAAAACAATAGCTTCCTGAATAAACCATCAAAGAACATCCCACTGTTAAATGAACAAAGTACAATGCTCAAAGGTTACTGCTACACGCTTCTGACAGATTTGTGACATAAGTTACGGAGCGTGACAGCATGCCACATAAAAAGAAGATGAGGTGTAGAAGAACACATCTCGGCACATTATGAGAAAACACGCAATTTTCTGCAAAGTGTAACAACCAAACAACTAAAACCTGTGATCTGCACTGCATGGAAGCATTGGTGTGAAAATATGTATTCCTTATGATCAAAGCCTTTAAAGAAAATGCATCTAAATCTTATGCAGATCATAACTTAGCTTCTACCATAATGCAATCAGACTCATGAACTCCTGTGAAAACCTTAGTTTGAAAAATTCTCTGTTCATTTACCTTTGTTTTTTTACTCTGCTCATGCCATGTTGCATAAAATATCCTTGCACAGTTGTATTTTTTGTCTTTATAGTTTCATATCAACTGCAGGGCTGCATGGTGGCACAGTGGCTAGTGCTCTCGCCTCACAGCCTCTCTGTTGCATGGATTTTCTCCAGGTACATTGGCTTCCTCCCACAGATTACTCTAAAGTGTCTTTAGGAGTGCATGTGTGAGGGTGTGATTGTGTGACCTGCAATAGACTGGCAACCTGCCCAGTGTTACCTTGCTCTTGTCCTATGGTAGCTGCAACAAGCTCTGGCAACCCCAAACAAGACAACTGGTTAAAAAATTGATGGGTTTAAATTGCATCTGCCATACAAACCAGTTTTTGACCTCCATCCCTTGTCTTAACCTGCTGTATGCCTTTTGGTGTCACGGTGCTGCCAAAGCCTGCAAATTCCACACAGAAAGGATCCAGCAGGGATTTGATCCGGGGTCTTCTCATTGTGAAGTGGAGGAGCTCCACTGTGCAGCCCACCTGCCTCACCTACAAAACATAATATAAATAATAAGTATTCAATCAATTTTAGTACTTTATTCCTGTTATTTTTTTTTTCACCAAAAGCAGACTGTTTTATACATGTTGCGGTCTGTTCTCACGGTAACACGAGAAGGTGTCGCAGGGCCGGCAGACCGCGACTGCAGCAGCAGGAAAGGGATATATGTGCTGTTCATCATGATAGATTCATAACGCATCAGTTCAAAGAGAAAGTTCACCCGTTACTGCTTGTTTTTGTCCAGAAGATGAAGCAAAAAGTTTGTTTTAAAGAAGCCTGTGCAGTGATATAGAAGATTTGGGCTTCGTGACCAGAACTGCTTTTCAAGGTGCACATCAACACCCAACAGCCAATCAGATTTGAGTATTCAACCTGACCATTGAAAGTGCAGAAACGCAATGTTTGTTTCTTATGGCTGTATATCAGTATCTTTGTTTTCTTGGAGTAATACTGCAGAACTAAAAGTATTTACAGTTCTGCATATTTTGCTGTTGATATGGTTTGTGCTCACAAATTACATTTATGGGATATCTGTGTTAACACTTTACAAATTAAAACATTTCAGAGAGCAAAAATTAAAGAAAAATGCTGTCTCTGCACTTTTTTTTTGTTCAAAAGTTGCATATTGTCGTAAAGAAATTACCAAGTATAACATTGTGAATAATTGTGATTAATCACAATCCAAAAGTGTGATTATTAAGTGTGTTTAAAGTGGGATTAATCTCATTATTTTTTAATCAATTCGCCGCACTAATAAAAACATTTGAAAATGCATAAGAGGACCAGATGTGTTGACAAGAAGAAGTCACTGTCCAGCGACTGAATACACGGGTTTGTGATTTGTGAAAGAGTTTGTGATTCCATCAAGCACCAAACGTCGTTCTTTGAACGTGACTAAAAAAAACAACAAAAAAAACGTGAAATTTCTCCAGCTGGAAAAGTACAATGCATGACCCCCTCAACCCCTCCCCAAAAAAAGTTTTAGCTAAAGTTTGCGTGCTGACTGGAAAAGAAACGACAGCTGATTGTTTTGATAGAAAAGAGTGACCGATACCTCCCTCACCTCTTTCTGTATACAACCTCCCGACCCTTGGCTCGGTCCGAGCAAACACAGTCTGCACGCAATGCACAATGATTAACTCACAGATCGTTTATGGAGACAGATGGGTGCCTCGTGAAGATAACATTTGTCCGCATTTCTGCACACTCTGGTTTTGCACTCAGTCTTTTTTTGCCTCTCTTTTTATTCTGTGAATAATCCGTGTTCTATGTGAGATTATACCTTGGATATTTGGTGATGGTTGCATAGCTAAAGATTTATCCGAAAAACATGTGTGTCTGTTGGTGGTGGTTGGGGGGGTAGATGTTGGCTGCAATTTTTTAGTAAATGATTTCTTTTGAACATTAGTTTGAATGCGTTAATAAACAGGTTAAATCATAAATGTAACACCATTATTCTTAGACAATACTGAAATGTCCGTATCATAATAAAGGTTGCTTGATACACATGTGTTAGCATCTGTTATTAAAATGTATTGATGAAACATTATATTCACAGAGAATATTGATTTTTTTTTTTTCATTTATTTAATTTGAGAATTCAAAATAAAATGACAGAATAAAAGTATTGTTTAGAAGTCACTAAAAAGGTGTCAGAGTGAGATGTCTCCCGTCTCATCTTGCTCTCTGGCTCCTCCCGTTGATAGGCTGGTTTTGTGCGCTGCTCAAAGAATGAAGGTTGCCGTGGGGTGATGTATGTGCGTGCGTGAGTGTGTGTGTGTGCAGGGGGCATGAAAGGTTAATTCGTGTCATGCATGACTTGTTTTGCGTGCCAAGCTTATCCATATACAATTTTCATATAGGAAATAACAAAGATTGCCTATTTACCCTTAAAAATAAAATTCTTCAAAAGAAGACGCCTGGAAAAGTAATAAATTGGCCATGTAACCCAAGTTTCCAAAATAGTTTTGTTTTTATTTAATTAAAAGGTGGTAGATGAATACATTGTTTAGGTTTGCCAATGTAATGCAATCAAATCAGCTTTTATTTTTTTTCATTTTGATTTGAATGAAATTATATATGTATATATAATATAATAGAGGTATCGTGCATTAAAGTATGTTGGACCAGTCAAACTAGAAATTAAACTACTACCATTTTGATACATGCAGCCTATGGTTGATTATCTTTTGAAAAATGCAAAGATTTGTATGATTTTGTGGGGCTTTTTGACTTTTAGATCCTTTTTTGGTCCGTTTAAAGTCTGAGGAAGTAAGCTGAAAATCTTTTACGTGTCTTCAAAAGCCTAATTTTTCAAGTGAACACCTATAAATTTGTTCAAATCTATTTTAGTCTCTTTTTTTTACGTAAAATGCACAAAACATGTGTTCCCTGTTCCCTCTCTGCTTGACCTTGCCTTTTTACTTTCAGTCATGGCACTTTCGTGCTCTTCCAGCGAAGTGAGGTGACAGAAAGATAGACGGCCGAGATATTTCTGCACGCAACTATTGTTGCCGTCGCAGCGCCAAATGTACCAGCTTGCATAAGGACAGAGGAGGGAGGTGGACGTTAGGGAGGGGAAACCATTAGCTCACTTACTAATCTGGTGTTCACACTTGCTGAAGAAAGGAAGTTGATCCAGCAATTCACTCATACACACCCACCCTCTTGCACACACGCAAAATCTTTGTGCGTATGCCATGTGCACAGACACTTGTGCATATGTAGGTTAAAGGAAACGTCACTTTAGCCCCCCTGTCAGGATCTGTTTGAGTTGCGTGCGAAGGACCTATCATTACAGGCCCTTCAGCTGATTCTGTGTGAGTGTTGTGACCCACTCTGACTGGTTATCTACTGAAAGTGTCCTCTTGTTTTGACCTTAAACATTACCTTTGCTGCTTCTTTTACAACAGTTATTGGCTGCTCCAGATGTTAGTCTTCTGATTTACTCTGTTATCAATTAAAAAATGTGAGAACCCCACAGTTTTATGCACTTTATTTTAGTTTTTTTTTTTACAATTTCTTTTTTAGTTTTAGTCATTCTGTCTGAACAAAAAAATCTTGTAGTTTCACATTTGATTATAAAACCCAAAATATTGAAGGCCATCTATTCAGTTTTTAGCAGCAAACACCTTTTATTCTGTCATCTTTGCACTTAATGGGAGGAAAATCCATTCAAAACAGCACATTTTACTTTAAAAGCCTTCAAAGTGCCTTTAATAATTATTATATGTGTTGTTTTTCGTTTCAAACTGGACACAACAGACATGATTTGGAGTGTATCTTCAAAAATTGTATTGATTTTGTGAAAATCTTCTCTTGTCTTTAGAGGTGTAAATTCATCATCTTTATCTTTTTAACTGTTGGCCTCAGATTGCAGCACTATACAGTTTGTGTCGTGCTTTGTTTCACATTTTTAACATTTGGATTGAAAAAAAACATGCACTAGTTTACCTCAGTGCAAAGAAAATGAAAGTTAACATATTTAAAATAAAATGTTCTGATTTAGACGCAGTGATATCAGAACGCTGTGCTCCACCACAGACTAATGAGGTGAAGAAACAGTCCTGTAATCAGCTAGAAGTTGTAAATCATGACTTTTAATTACATTACCTTCAAAAAATAAAACATACCTTCATAAATATATGTCAGGTGAAGCTTTGGGGAGCAGGAGATGAAAGTAGAGCACATTGTTAAAAAAACAGAGCATTCCTCATCATTTCTCCTGCGCAGTGAACATGCATAAGGTCATAGGAAAAATTCATGTGAGGTGTCATGACCGGCTGCCCATATAATCCCATTACGTTTGCTCAATAGGGCACACGCAAGGCCAAGCCACTGTTCAGCAACACTGCCCATGTTAGTGCAATCATTCTCATTAACCATAAGCAAACCTGTTGTTGCAGATGCATCACTGAGAGCTTTAGCTAAGATTGATGTAATGCAATGTTTTCATCGTGACATTTTGTTGTCCTTAACTCTGATTGATGCACTTTAAAATACAGAACAAGTTGCAATCCAAGATGGATAACAAGTCTCTGTGGATGTGAAACAGATGTTATCACTTTTAAGCGTCAATTTCTTTGAGATTCACGGTTTTAAATAGTTTAAAATGTTGGTTATTAAACAAACAATTAGGATTTGAAAATGAAGAAAGTAAGCCAAATAGTCTGCCTTGATTGATCAAAGTCCTGCCAGCTCATCAGATCAGGTGGGAGTTTCATCCGGACGGTCAAGAAAACAGCTCGTCATCATGTGGTCGACATGCCTCCTGTGATACGTTATCCAAAAACACCTTTCGACCACACAGAAATAAAAGCACTCCTTTAATTTGTCAAGGTGAAGGTGGTTAGACGCTCAAAGTTCAGACACTTCAAAAGCAGCTTTCAAGAAATTGTAAAAAACATTTTAACATGCCACTTTTTACCATTTGATTTTCACATTTCAAAAAGAAGTCTGCAAACATTAAAAAGAGATTTAAAAAAAAAAAAAGACATCTTATAACTTTACGACTTCCTAGGAGGTACCAGTCATTCTGAAGCTAAATCATAAAAACCTCCACAAAGGAAAAAAACTTTCTGACAGCACTGGTATGCAAAGAGAGACAGGCAGAGGTACACACCTGCTCCTAAGGTGTGTGCGCGGCAGCCGTTGCGTGAGAAGAGCCTAACAACCTTTACAGTCATTACACCTGCTTTTATGTCCAAGAATTCTTTAAGAGGTACACGACCGTGGGCAAAACCTTTCCCACATGTTTTTGTTTTGTTGTGTAAAATGGACACAGGCAGACTCACACCTCAGGGCGAGTGTCCAGCTTCTGATAAGACCGGCTTCCATGTGCTAAAGCCTGCTTCTGATCTGAGCAGTAGCACAGCCGATCACTTTCCGTAATAGTCTTCAATTCCGCTAATCTTTTTAAGAATTCAAAAACATAAAATGTCATGCCCCCAACTAGGTAGTTGTTACCACCTAGTTCAACATCATTAGTACTTCACATGTTCTTCTTTTTAAACAAAAACCAGCTGTTTGTCGGGTTGCATAATGTCAGAACTCAGGTTTAAATATACAGCGCAACACAAATGTAGTAGAACAAATGGAGAAGAGTGGAAAGTTTGTGCTGAGGCTGGGAGCTTAAAGGAAGGTGCCACTATGTGCAAAAAATGATTGTCACCTTTAAGACCCACTCTGGTGAAAATCATGTTTTTGGTTATTTTTTGGCTTTTTTTTTTTTTATGATGGGGGACATATGTAAGGAAAATTATGCTTTAGACTGCCAGACTGGGTATTGTTTATTCAAACTGTTGTAAATTGGGACCAGACAAAAAAAATGCAGTAGGGAAAAGCTCCAATCCACACCATTCCGATGCATCCACTTGCAGACAAATAGATCTATGTATGTCTTTGTTATCCGCATCCAAGCTGGCTGGTAGACCACTGGGAACACCTTTAAAATATTATTGGAGTGCGATTTTAAAAAGTAAGCTGTTTTTTGATAAATGATACAGAAACATGTTTGTTTTGCTATATATAACTGTTTTCATTGCTGACCAATTTTGAATTTTTGTTGATTGTTTTTAACAAGGTCATGTAAAACACTTGTTTTTCTACTTTGGGACGGTGGAGGCATAATGCAAGGCAGTTACTGAGGAGGCGATTGCTATGAAGGTGCACCGATAAGTGTTTTTGAAATAGATTGACAGGAAAACAGTGACAAGCAATGTGTATCACGTTAAAAGTTGTTTTAATGAGCCTGCATTCATCCAACCAAGTTTCAATGAGTTGCTTTGTCTCACCGTTGCTTTGCGTTTGTCGGTTGCTGCTCTGTTTACATCCAGTGATGATCGGCTACGATGGCTGGTCCAGTTGTTCCACTTCGAGCACAAAGCCTATTCAGACAGAGGAAACTCAGAGAGAAGCGGAGCTCAGTCTGACTGAAAACAAATCCCAGATCGTATTCAGACTGAGGAACCGCACCGGAGCTCAGTCTGATTGGAAACGAACTGAGACCACCTTGAAACATGGGTCTGAGAGTTGTTCCTGGTCCTGGACCAGGGTCCGCTTGGGTGTATTCAGACTGAAAATTTGTTCCGGATTATCATTGAAATAAACTATGGTCAGCTTTAAGCAAACCAAATGCGTCCAGTCTTATGCTAACATTTTGAGAATGTTACTGTTTCCCATTGTAAGATTAAGTCCATCCATCCATTTTCAGAACCCATGTTGCTCCTTACAGGTCACAGGGCTGCCAGAAAGTAACTACTACTGTTGGGCAAAAGCAGGGTACTACACCCTGGACAGGTCGCCAGTCAGTTGTAGGGCCTGTAAGATAACAATGACGGTTAATTTGCAAAAAAAAAAATAATTAATTAAAAAAAATACTCAGTGTAACTTTGTAATAAACTGAAATCGCTCATAATTGCATAAACCAAAACCTGTTATTTTTCTTTTCTTTTTTTTTTTTTAATATCTAAAGAGTTGACACAGAAAAGTTACTAAGTATGTTGACCTTATGCACTTTTGTTCCAACAAACCCTCGTTGCCATGCTGCCCAGTGACACAAAGACTGACACGTTTCCAGTTTCCGTGACTTATTTTATCCCAGGTTGGGCTCTCGCCTGTGTGGCCATTAAATCCGGCCATTAAATGAGTGGAGCCTGAGTGGCAGATTGCATGACTCCAAAGCCCCAAGATCCTCGCATTCACAGAAGCTATAGCGCGCAAATATGTGCACCTCCGTGCAGGCTGTGGGAGGGGGGTTGCCTCGCGTCTTACGCTCTTTGTTCTGCAGGTTTAAAACCCTTGTGTCTTTTCCAGAGGCTGTTGCCTTCGCGTGACTTGACCAAGCAGATTTAGGATTGTCCAGAAGACCGAGACCCTCCCCTCAGACCGGCAGCTCCGCTTCTCACGCAACCTGCAAGCAGTAGAGGTGCAGCGCCACGGCGCGCAGAGCAGGAGTCCCTGAGGAGCCAACTCCGTCCCGGAGGAGCGCCAAGGGCGCACACACACACACACGCACACACAAAATACTTCAACTAAATATGTTACGGGTCTGTTTTTTAATGATTGACATGAATTATAACATTATAATCACATCATTTACTTAAGAAGTGTATTTATTTTATTTAAATGCCCTTCCTTACTTATTTTTAGGAGTAAAGTTTTATTTTTCTGCTAACTGAATTAAAAGTAAAACTTGATGGAAGATGCGCACTGAATTTCATTTCCAAAAGGATTTTTATTTTTTGAATGCTGAGACTGTTTAAAAAGCAGTTTTACGCTCAAGTTTCTGTTTGAGTCCCACTAAATAAACAGATTATGGAAAAATATACTGTGATCTGATCAGGATTCATATATTTCAGAAGTTGAACAAAAACATTTTCAGACCAAATCACAATTCCCGTAAGTGAGATTTTTTTTTTACACTTTTTAATTTTTATTCTTAAATGAAAAAAAAAAACATTCGTCAGCACCAGATAAATAAAGACAATGAAAGTGTTTCCAAAGTGTTTCCAAAGACAAATATGCATATTTGTCAGGCCTGGTAACTCTTTTGTAGCTCAAACACAAGCTTCACCTGCAGGAAATCAAACTACAGACCGATCAGCCGCGGATCCAAAGTGACACATTCAGCTTCTGTCCTGTGAAACTTCGCTGAAGACGCTCAGAACAAGAGTAGAAACGAGAACGGATTCGAGTAACTTTTTGAAGCAAAATGCTCTTTTCAGAGTCTTCTAATTTTTTTTTCTCTTTTGTCTAGATTTGTTTTTAAGGCCCAGAAACGGAAACAAACAGTAAAAAAAATTTTAATTAAAATTGTTTACTGCTGAGTAAAGTCTGATAACATAAACTCAAAGTTCAATTTCTTAATATTAAAATACTTAGTCTATGACACGCGTTCCTGTCTTGCTCTTTTTTTGAGTCATTGTTTCTTTGTATTTCTTCTTGGTAAATATTTTTTAAAGTTATATTGATCTTGTATCCTCTTGTCAGAATAAAAAAGTCTAAATATTATTTTTGGTCAACAAATTGAGTTCAAAGTAAATGTTTTATTGTTTTATTGTTCTAATCCAGTATAATCTCAATCTGTTGGGTGTATACTGAGATTAGCTAAAGGGTTATCAAAGGATGAAAGGAGCGACAGCAGGATCTGCCCATGCGCCGCTGCTGCGCTGCCTCACGTCCCTCTCTCCTCCTCCCCGTGCAGCAGCATCCTCCTCAAAGGGGAGGTGAAACTTTGATCGCTGCGCTCTCACGCAACTTGTCAATCTTTAACTCAACTGGAGCACGCACAGGGTAAATGATAATTAAAAAAAAAAAAAAAAAAAAAAAGTTCAGGCAATCTCTCGAGGAGAGATGTTTTTTTCCAGAGGCGCACGCGCTCCTGGAAAAAAAGGAGGCGCACGTGCAGCTGTTGCCAAATCTCCAGCCTGACCCTGGATCATTTTTTGATGGTACAGAAATGTTTATAGATATTTGTGTTATTTCTCAGTGTCTGACACTGACATAATGCTTTACTTGAATTGCATTAAAAATCAAATTTTGCGCCGTTATCCAGATCAGACTATTGAGTCAGCAAATACTCTCACATGCGCATGCGTGCAATTAAAAACATATAAATGGAATAAACATGATTTAGATGTTGGTGCAAATATTTTTTATCACATATTTTACTTTGAGCCACACGAAAGACGCGGTTGAAGAGCCGAAGATCCGAGACTGTGATTGCGTAATGTTCTATCAGATAGTGCACACCGGTGCACGCACTTCTCCGCTCCATACTTCATTCACAAGGGAGAGAGAAAGGGAGGGGGCGGTGATGTCACCAACCACAGCCTATCAAGCTGCAGAGAGCTCTATAAAGTTGGAGTTCACGCTCTGTTTTAAAGACATCAAGAGTGGTAATTCTCACTATCACTCAAGTGAGCAAGCTTACCTTCTTTGTTTAATTTGGGCAAGCACCTCTGAGGCTTTCTTCATTCCCTTCTCAACTGAGGTAAGCTTCACAGATGCAAAAGCTCCTTCATTCTCTGAGGTAGTAAGGATTTTTAAAAGTTTGAATATGTAGGGGGGTGTGGGCTTTGCAGATGTTGGACTCACTTAGAAAGACGATAGAACTTTGCAACACTGTTATCACTTTCTGTTCAAAGTCTTGTTAGTGCCTTCAGTGATCTAATTCACCTATGTTTGTATTTTTTAGGTAAATCATTTGAGCAGGAAAAAAAAGCTGTCATCATGGCATTAATGATACTGCCATTTATCGGTCCTGTGTCAGTACTAGAGGGTTTGATTGTCTTGACCACAGTGTGTGTGGTCTATCTCCTCCTGAAGCATTTAAACAAAGAGATCCCTGGGGGACTTCATCGGCTGCCAGGCCCCACACCTCTGCCCATTATTGGAAACCTGCTGGAGCTGGGCAGCAGACCATACGTGAGCCTCACTGAAATGAGCAAGCGGTTTGGAGATGTCTTCCAAATCCAGATCGGAATGCGTCCTGTCGTTGTTCTGAGTGGCAGCGAAACCGTTCGACAGGCTCTCATCAAACAAGGAGACGACTTTTCAGGCAGGCCTGACTTGTATAGCTTCCAATTCATCAATGACGGCAAGAGCTTGGCTTTTAGCACAGACCAAACAGGGGTTTGGCGGGCCCGCAGAAAGTTGGCCTACAGCGCTTTGCGCACTTTCTCAAGCCTAGAGGGCAGCAATGCAGAATACTCTTGCATGCTGGAGGAACACATCTGCAAAGAGACAGAACACCTGATCAAAGAGATAGAAAAAGTAATGAAGACAGAAGGCAAATTTGACCCCTACCGATACATTGTTGTGTCTGTGGCCAATGTTATCTGTGGCATGTGTTTTGGACGGCGCTATGACCACCATGACCAAGAGCTAGTTGGCCTTGTAAACCTCAGTGAAGATTTTGCCCAAGTGGCGGGCAGTGGCAACCCTGCAGACTTCATTCCTGCCCTTCAGTATCTACCCAACAAAACAATGAAAAAGTTTATTGACATCAACAACCGCTTCAACAACTTTGTTCAGAAGATCGTCAGCGAACACTATGTCTCTTTTAATAAGGTACTTATACACTTTGTTATTTATGAAAAATGTCTCAATTTCTCTTGGAATCCTTAGATCTGTGTGCACTCGAGAAATATTAAGATTTTCTAATGATTTGCTCACAGGACAATATCCGAGACATTACAGATTCCCTTATTGATCACTGTGAAGACAGGAAACTGGATGAAAATTCCAACATCCAGATGTCAGATGAAAAAGTTGTCAGCATCGTCAATGATCTCTTTGGAGCAGGTACATTGAATTTCTCTTGAGTCATTGGATCAGAATTGATTAATACAGTAATAATTTAAACTTTTTTTTTTTTTTTTAATATAGGTTTCGACACTATTTCTACTGCACTGTCTTGGTCAGTGTGTTATTTGGTGGCCTACCCCGACATCGGAAAGAGGCTTTTTGAAGAACTAAGTAAGTCCTACTTTTTATCCTATAAAACGTACAAAACAGCAGTTAATATTAATCAAACTTGCACGAATTAGGTTTTTGTTTATTCAATGTGGAAATGCTAAATCCTAAATTTCTTGGCAATCATCTGGATCCAGTGTTGAATTTTTTGTCTCATTTTCAGAGGAAAAAATCGGCCTGGAGCGAATTCCTACCATGTCTGATAGAAACAACTTACCTCTCCTGGAGGCTTTTATCTTGGAGATCTTTCGCCATTCCTCATTTCTCCCATTCACAATCCCACACTGGTGAGTTTTATCACTTTGCATGCAACAAAGTAAAAAATGCACATCTCTTTAAAAAAAATAAAAACATTTTTTTGTCTGACTCTGGAAATTTTAGCACAACAAGGGACACATCTCTAAATGGTTACTATATTCCTAAAGACACGTGTGTCTTCATCAACCAGTGGCAGATAAACCACGACCCGTAAGTGATATTTTGAAGAATATTTTATTTTTCAGAGTGATTGATAAATTGCATGAATGACTGATTTTGGGACTGGAGAAAAGGAGCTGTTAAAATCAAAACAACTTTATCTTTTTGTTTATTTAAATTCTTTTATCTGCATTTCTCAGAAAGCTGTGGCAGGATCCATCATCCTTTAACCCAGATCGTTTCCTGAGTGAAGATGGAACTGAGGTCAACCGGATAGATGGAGAGAAAGTGGTGACCTTTGGTCTGGGAAAGAGGCGGTGCATTGGGGAGGTCATAGCACGAAATGAAGTTTTCCTCTTTTTGGCAATCATGATTCAGAAATTGCACTTTGAGGAGGTGCCAGGAGAGCCTATGGACTTGACCCCAGAGTACGGACTCACAATGAGGAACAAGCGCTGCCATGTTAGGGCTTCACTTCGACGAAAGGATGGATACTGAAGCTGCTCGTAAAGCAGCACTTGTGACTTTGAAGTTAAAAAATGTTGACTTAAGGAAAAAGTCATCCTAATCTGGGTCAGATTCAATGGCATTACAGGCATTGAAGCAAAAAAAAAAAAAAAAAAGAGTAAACTTTTTTGCTCAATGAAACTGGTAAGAAGTGTCTAGGAATGTGTCAATCCCAGTTGTGTTTTGGGTCAATCAAAATTCTTGCTTATAGCTGATGCTTTAAAGCCACCCAAAAGGGGAAATGCTGTTCATAATGCAAATAGGTTTAAAAAAAAAGTTTGTTCATCTTGGGGACAAAACATTGTTTTTACTAAATATAAATTGCTATTAACAGCACTGCGGCCTATTGGCTATTTTTCTGCAAAGACTCTGAAGTAAACAAATATTACATGAGTAAGCTAGTTTTCATTTTATTATGTTGTAGATATCAACATTGAAGTTAAATTTTTTATCCAAAAATGTGATTGTTATGTGTTGTTAAATGTCTTTGTTATATTTTGCTTTGGAATACTTTTGCGTGCCAAAAGAATTACTCAACAGGGCATTTTAAATGGCAGTTGTATATTTTAAAGGGCTATAAATACACTTATATCTAATGTATCACTTGTAGAATTTTTATGATGTCTTTCAACAACAGAAATAAAAGAAAAAGCTATAATGAAAATAAAGTTGTTCGATTGAGTAAACACACACACACACCCCACCCCCACCCTCCCCACCTCCATACACACACACAAACACACACACACACACAGAGTTGATCACAAAAGCAACAAAACACTGCCCCTTAAAAACAAAACAACACGTGGGACATAGAGGAAGTGACGTAGTGCACGGAAACAAGAAAAAACAACAGCTACAGACGTAGCTTCTTTTCATTCTTAGGTGGACAATTTTGTCGAAGGTAAATCATTTAAATAACGACTGAATGCTATCTAACTTAATACTAGTTAGTATAGATGGTAATATCAAATGTTTTTGATAAAAATTTTAGACAATGATACGTTTCGGCCTCACGAAGAAACCTAGCTAGCTTTGAGGTTGCTAATAGCTAGCCTTTATTTTTAACATTTGAGTCCAGTGATTTATCTTCAAAGCAAATGTTAAATACGTCTTACTGTGCCGGTTACCTACACCTAAGCGGTTGTGATTCAGATTAATTGTGCAGAAAAAAAACTATTCATTAGGTTGGCTATATTTTGTGAAATCCTTGAGCCAAACGTTCTGTCAATATCAGTTTACATCCGCTAGCTTTGATTCATATTTTGCATAGATGATCATTTGTGTCTAATTATCTCGTATCTGTCTATCGATTGATCTAATTGCCTGTAACAATTCTGTGCAAGTTTGCCCAACGGTTTTCAACGTTGGTTACCCACATGTTCAACCTCAATTAACACATTTACCAAAATAAAAGCCCAGTTTAAAGGTTCTCCTCTTTGTTTTGAATCACAGGCTTGTTGCGAGCAGAATGGCCACAGACTGGTTGGGCAGCGTTGTGTCAATAAACTGTGGGATGATGTTGGGAATATATCAAGGAGAGGTGTCATCTGTTGACCATGCCAGTCAGACCATCTCACTGAAACAGCCCTACCGCAATGGAGTGAGGTGTCCTGTTCCTGAGGTCACATTCAGGCGAGAAACGACAGCGATGCTCCTACACTTTCATATGTCTGCTTTAAATGGGTTTTGCCTTTTTTTTGTTTTTTTTGTTTAGATGTTAGTTGTAACGTCTCAATCTAAAACAGCACTAACTAAGAAATTTTATACTGTTTATATGTAAACTAGTCAATATTTTAAAATTTAATACATACATTATCTGTGATAAATAGGGGTGTAACAATTCATTTTAATGATTCATTTCATATTAGCCAAAAATTCAACCAGTGAAATTTAATGCTAATCTAATTCGATACAATTAACAACTTGCCTCAGACAGATCGATGTGGTTGGATCATAGGAATATAAATCAATTCATTGTTATACCTCTAGTAATAAATAAAGCTGAGTTCTGTGGCATATGTGATAAAATAAACTTATTTCTCTTCATTAGATAAAACTTGAAATTGGTTTATTTCAAGTAATCAAGACAAAAAACAAAAGTAGGCAAATGTATCAAACTTTAATAAGATATTTAGTCATAAATTGACCAGAGAATGAA
The DNA here is from genome assembly GCA_014656515.1 of Oryzias celebensis. Lineage (NCBI taxonomy): Eukaryota > Metazoa > Chordata > Actinopteri > Beloniformes > Adrianichthyidae > Oryzias > Oryzias celebensis. The sequence continues at coordinate 6,002,459 of BNCR01000003.1, forward strand.
GATCAAAATCAGTGAAAAATGTCTTGAGCTTTTGATGCATTTATCACTTGCATCTGCACTTTTTAGTTTTTTTTATTTGTAAAAAAAAAGAACTTTTGTATAATTTTCTTTCCACTTCACAATTGTGTGCCATTTTGTGTTGGTCTTTTACATAAAAATCCAATGAAATACATTTATGTTTGTGGTCATAATGTGACAAAATGTGAAGTTCAAGGGGTAGGAATACTTTTGCAAGACACTGTATGTAAACTCGGTTTAAATTGAGTTTGTTTGTTTTTTTTTTTTTTTTTTTGGTTAGTGTGGTCAGTCTAATTTGCATAAACCCGTCATGAGGCCTTTGAAGTAATGTGAGAGAACTTTGCAAAGAAATGTAACTCCGTTAATGACCACTCTTGGTGAATGTAGTTTTCTGCTGGTTTTTATAGTGCCATGGATATCAAGGAATTGAAGTTCTTAGATGTCCAGAACACAGTCAACAAGACCAGCGCTGAGCAGGGATGCACTCCAGAAACCAGCGTCATTTCAGCCGGTCACGCCATGCAGAGTACCAAAGCAACTAATTCAACAAATGAGAGTTCTCGGTCCAGCACAACTCCGATCACTATCCTACGGAGAGGTGAGTTAAAGAGGATCCAGTGTTTAACTCTCATACAAGTAGTGTTTGTTCATAAAGACCAGATGAAGTTAAACCAAAAGAGTTTTGCCTCTTTATTTAAATGGCCAAATAAAGCTTGATGCATAAAACAAATGCACCTGCCACTGAAAAGAACTATTATAAATTAATAAGATTACTATATAAACATGGAGAATTATCTTTAACGGTTTTTATTTCCTGTAGTTGTTGGGTGTACATGGAGAGCCTTGGTTTTTGCTTTAACTCTTTATAAGCAATAAAAAGGGATAAAAGGCATACAAGAAAACGGAAAAATAGTGGTAATAAAAAAGCAGTTTTATTAGTATTTGTAGCAATAAAGGTAGGATGCAATAAAGGTAGGAAATTATTATGTGACCATCATTTTTTGAGAGATATTATTATGTACACAGTGCAGGATTCTGTTCTTTAGGGCAACTGGGCCTCAAACGGTTGATCTAGACTGTGTTTTGTTTCTTGTCCAAGTCGCTTCTGACCCATTCTGATGAAAAATGTGTTTTTGGTTTTTGTAACACGTTTTTAAGACATCTATTTGATGATGGAAGACATAAGAAAATTATGCTTAAAGAAGGATTTCTCATATTTCTTTATTCCAATTATAAATCAGGAGCATACAAAAAGATGCAATTTGAAAAAAAGTAAAGAGTTTATTTGTAATGTGGAAAATAGGCTGGGCAGGCCACAAGCTCTCTGCTCATCTGCATTTTAATGCATCTTCTTGTAGATGAATAGAGCCATGTAGGTGTTAGTTTTCCCCGAGTTGCTCCACACTAATGGTCCCTCCCACAACTCAGAGGCAAATTTCTGATGCTTCTGTGCCTCTGCAGAATATACATCTTAAAGAATGGCAGAGGCTTTTTGATTTGGGCTAAAAACTGCATAATCATAATGAAAAGACCACTGGGAATGTTTGAAAATAGATCAAAAGATGACCAGAGTGGACCTTTAAGAACCACAAGTCATTCATTTAAAAGATTTCCAATGAAGAGGCAACTCATTCATCCTTTTAAAGTTAGTTTAATATTTAATATAACAGAATATTGCAATAACACAACCGGGATTACTCAGAGTCTTCAATCACAATTTCACAAATAAATTATTCTACATTATTCATTGAAAGCAATTGGTTATTTCAATTTATTTTGATATTTGAATTTTATAAAATGACAGCATTTCTGAAAGATTTACACTGAAAACGATGTTTGTGACTACCACCAACTTAACCTCTGCCCTAATCTAGACAGACTCGTAAGAAAACACATGCGGCGAAATTGGGAAGTGTAAATTTTGTCTTATCGGTAAATTAAAATGATGAAGCATTAACCTTTTTAAACAATGTTACTATTTAAAAGAAAATCTAAACATCAGTATAAGGATAAAAACTTTGCGTTTATGAGGGATAAAAATTGTTTTCACCAAACCATTTGACTTGTACTGGGGTCGCTTCTTTTTTGGCAATTTAATTTTTTATTTCTTCCAGTTGTGACAATGAAATGATTTGCTTTAAGTGTTTCCATATGTCCTAACAACTCCTCCATCAGTCCAAATAAATGAATGACAAATAACAGGAATGCAGTTCAACAGAGTGGCCTAGTCAAAACATTGAACCATTGTGAAACTTCTTGTGTTATTGTTTATATTGCTGCTTAGACAGAGCAGTGCAAGGAACTTTGTGCTACCGCTCAGCAACAATGAGTGATTTTATTGTTCACATATTGGCATTCACTCATCTTGTCTTGAATTGTACAATATTTAAGTCAAAGTTTGTGGAAATTTTCATTTGCAATCTGTTAATATTTTATTGTTTTAGTATTTTTGGAGCAAACTGGTGGAAAAATCTGCATTTTCTTCAGATATTTTTGTGCAAATAATCATTTAACAAAATATAAATGACTGCTTTATGACCATATACAACCTGATTTAAAGTCCCACTCCAACTAAAAATCTTTCCTGTTGTAAAATTTGGTCTCTGTGGTCTTTTAGTTTTGATTATGCAGATTTTAGCCAAAATGAAAAAGCCTGTGCGGTTTTTTTAAGACATGTTTTCTGCCATCCAGCAAGAATTCATTAGAAATTCATCTCCGAATTGTGATTGGGACTGTCTCCGTGGAAGTAGCCCTACGTTGATGTCCCGGCATGCCTTTGTTTACGCTCTCCCCTGTTAGCTTACAGCTCCTCACAACCCCAAGCTTACATTAGCATAGCAAAAAAACAGCAAGCAATATCGGAGCCAAGCAGCCGTACAGCTTAGAGCTACATGACAGCTCAGACAAGGAAAATAAAGACGTTAATGTTTCTTTTTTGCTGCAAGTGGAGGATTTAGAATTGTACCGAAGAAGGGAGACTTTGGTTCATCCATGGCAGTTGCTGCGTCACAAACCCAAGCTTTTTCAAACCCCTTGCTTTCATCTGCTCTTGATCCATCATAGTTTGAATAAAGGATTACTCAGAAATGCAGTTTTAATCTTAAATTGTTTCATATAAGTCCTCCATTATGAGAAAAATGCTACAAACGTATTTTAAAAACACCCAAAACACATTTTTTATTGGTGTCGATCTTTAAATAATGTCTATTTTAAGCACAATTGTAATGATTTTATACAAGCTAACTTTTTGTACACATTTTCATTTACTATTCCAAGTTGTGCACATGGCTGCAAAAATTCCAGTTTTGTGGTTCAGGCTTCCTGATTAGATAAGTTTAAAAAAAGCATTTCCTGCAGTCTGCATTCAGTCAGCAGGAAGCTTGCATGGACAGCTTTGTGGTCTCTGTGGGAATTAATTCAAGTCAGTTCACTTTCACATTCAGGATAACTGAACAATAGAAATACCAGAGGTCACAAAATTGTTTAATGCACTCTGAGTAATGTTCTACAGTGCTGCTTCAAAAATTACCCTTTGTTTATGGTGTTATGGAATGATGCATTTTTTTAATGCCCAGTTCAGTTATTCTTCTGACTTTTTAACTATTCTTATAAGCTTTGCTATTGTGTACTTTTAGGTAATCAATTTCATTTATAGTGAGATTAAAAAAAAAAGGACTAAATAGCCTCTTCCCCTACGTAAGATTCCCATAGCGTGCTAAGCACCAGCACCAAAGTTCCTCTTTACAATATGTGTGTGACTAAGATCAATAAACATTCCCCTCCCTCTCTGGATCTGCTCCTAAAGAGAAGGCTATGTAAGCCTTCTTTCCGTGCCTCCGTGCCCTTCTGTCCTCTCCCTCTGCCGTCTTGCCTTCACTTGTTCCTGGCCAACACAGGAAACTGACACCCCCCTCCCCGACAGGAAGCCATGTTGTCCCAGCGTGCTTGGAAGACCAAAGTGATATCAATTGTGGAGGCAATGTTTACCTTTTGAGTTTGTATTTTAATCTTTAGCTCTCAGGCCAGTGGCCAGGGATCTAATGCCCAAACTCCATGGGGCCAAAGTGCTAAGCGACTTGGGCAGGGCCGGTCCTTTCACACGCAACGCCATGCTCCCAAGAAGCCCCTGGCCACAAAGAAGGGAAAGTGGGGTGAGCTGTTGCTTATACAAGATCACGGATTCCAGGAATGGTTTCAGAATATCAGCCATTGATCTTTCTGGGAGAGCAGAATGGGAGTTTAGCAACTGACCGCTTTAGTGGATCATGCATGGGCCCACCGAAGCACAGGCAAATTCCATCTGACGGGCATAAACTGGCATTTTGGATGAGTAGCTGCAGACAGTGCACTTATAAAAAGTGTTCCCATAACCAGACTGCAACTTGGCTGCGTGATGAAGTTGTATTACACCCAGATTAGACCTTTAAAAGACTTATATTTTAAATCCCCATTTCAGAGAATATGAACCCTTTAGCTGCAAAGTCTAGGGCTTACTTTTAACATGACTCCACAAACTTCTCACTTTCACAAATTAACCTCCACCTCTAACACATAAAAATATTTTTTATTGTGTACTTTAATAAGCGGGGACATCAACTTTGGTTCTAAATCAATTCATTCCCTCAAAAATAAATTTAAAAAAAACTGGTCTTCAATATTTTTATCTGTAGTTGTTTCAGTGATCTTACAGCAGTCGCCAACTCCCTTCTCTGTCATTGTTTTTCTCAGCTTTGTGTCATTTTGCTTGCAACCCTCCTGCATTTGCAGTTTTGTTTAGAACTAATTTCCCTATTTGTCTTTGTTCTCCAGTTCTTACCACCACAGACATTTGTGATTTGCAGTGACAAGTTTGTCTGAAGTTAAATCAGTGAAGCTCACAGAACGTCTACAGTACTTGTTATTCATTAGCCTGTTTGACTTGGAACTCTGCCCAGTTCATTCAGATTTTTGATTCATAGCATGACACAACTTCTTGTAAATAAAGACACCTCTGACAAACCTCTATCCTTGTTCACACAGGTGAATATGCTACCCTGTCACTTTTTCTTTGACATGTTGAACCAGTCTCACCAATGCTGTGCTCGCTTCATGTAATTGATTGCATTTAAGCTCAATGAATCTGTTTTTCTTTGTTTTTATTTCAAACAGGATGAGTTAATATTTACTTCAAGGTCATTTGTAGAAAACCTCATTTTGATTCTGCTGGGTGTAAATGCGTGTTTGTTTTGTTTACATTTTGAATTGGCACAGGTGAGTCTCAGTGTCTTGCGTGAGAGAGGCCTAAGTGCATTAGCTGTCACAGTGACAGTAGCGTGCGACTGGGCCTCTAGACTTCTGTTTAGCGTGAGAGCTGTGAATGATTGGAGTTGAAGGCCAGGTTTTTCCAGTTTTTCTTTTTTTTTTTTTCTTTTTTGTTCTTGGTTCATTTTGTTTTTGTGTTTGCGGCATGTAAGTAAACTTTATCCACTGCTCCCCCTTTGGTCATTGCTAGTTTTGTTTTATTATGAACAGGTTGTGTACGCTTTTTTCCCACTTTACTGTTAAAAATGAGAGAAGCATCTACAAAAACGTTTGAAATAATAGAGTGCAGAAATGAACTGTTATTCTCAAAAATGTGTTACATTAGCTTAATGAGACCTACAACTGCACGGCTCGCACAAGATGCTTTCTGTGTAAATTTCTGATTAATCTCAGACAATAACAACACAGACTGATCATAACTACCAAGAACACGTGAGCAGCAATAAAAAACATTTTTTACATACTCGATAATTTATCATTCCTCAAACGCCTTTGTTTGATTACGCAAAGTAGTTTTCAAATCACTGTGATTTAATGTAATAAAAGTTGGTTCACTGATTAGTAAAATTAAAATGTTTTTTGTCTATAAAATGTCAAGTAACTTTATGCATTATAATAGATTTGATGAATTGATATTTCATGTTTTTTAAGAATATGAATTTGATTAATATATTATTATTTTTATTCCGCCCCAGTTCAATTACTACTCACTGTTTTTTTTCAATGTATGATTACATTTGTTAGATTTTATTTTCGAGGCTGTTTGGACTGAATGATAATTTAAAGTCTGTTTCTCTTTCAAACATGCACTGTATATTGATTTCAGTGGGGCAAATCATGTGACTGCTCTTATGAGCCAAGTTTTTATGGCCCATTATGAAAAAAAGCCACTAAATGTAAATGGTACTATAAAGAGAATGAACATCAAGTTCTGGATGGCAAAGATGGCTGTTGACTTGCTGCAGCTACAGAAGCATTAACTGATGGTTTCAGACTTTACTTAGGATTTGATCACTCAGTGGTTTAAAAATGTAATTTAAGAAATGTTTGTGATATTGGATTTTAGAAAGGGTGATGTGACCATTAAAATCTAAATATTGTTTTTTTTCTAATGTAAATTTCTGTTCAAAAGAAGCCTGAAATAACAGTTTGTTGAAGTCAATTCTGTGTTAGTTCTTATCAAACTGTCTTTTTTTAAGCACCAACAGGTTCATCTAGCAGCAGAGGGGCGACTCATGGCACGCAAAGGCGAAGCGGTGTTCGGAATGGGTTTGCTGGAGGCTCTGTGAGGTCAAAGGATGATGAATGCTTTGGTGAAGGGACTGATGAAGGCCTGGACACCGATTTCGACTTTGAAGCAAACCTGGCTTTGTTTGACAAAGCGGCTGTTTTCTCCAAGATCGACGGGATCAGAGGCCACAAGGCACAGCATCACACCGCGCAGACGGAACAGAAGCCCCAATCCTACCGTCATGATGAAAATATTCTGGAGAAGAAGCCTGTGATATACAGACAGATTACAGTGCCTCAGCATGGGGGAAAGGAGTATTGTACAGGTAAGAAAATTCTAGTTTTAAGAGTAGAATCACTGAAATGGGTCAAATAAGATTATTTTCAACCACCCACATTTAAGCATTGTGTTTCCTAGCCCAAACACACAAAAATAAATAATGATAGAGCTTATGTTTCCCTCTGTTTTTTTTAAACCAACAAATCTATTTTCTAATACATTGCATTCCTTCCACTATTTTAACGTTTTTTTTATGTAAAAAATATAGTTGAAGTTCATCTCTAGGAAACATTATCAGTAAACATGCTGACTTTGTAATTGCAAGGTTTGCTTTGGACAGAGTTTTTTTCATCGTGTACTTCTGGCCGAAGCTGAAAAAAACGGGTTATGTAATATCACTGTTTTCACAAGTTCAAATGGCAAGTACAGTTCCCGCTCTTGTCTAATAGCAAACTATGTAAAAATTATTACCCTCTCTGCTGCAGGGAATGTGCTGCAGTGTTTATTTATTTATTTTATATTACATTTTATCTTAATGAAATAAATTAAATGTTATGCCCATTGAGTTTTCTAAAGTCTAGGTATGACCTTTGGATGAATGACCTCTATTATGTACCCTTGGCTACTGTTTATCAAAACTGTGTCTTCTGACTTCCAGCACCCCCTCGGTTAAGCTAATAGTTATGATGCCTCAGTCCTTTTCTTAAATTAACAAACTTTGGAAGTGTTATGTAACTAGTTAATGAAGACAAAGGGTTACTCAACAAAGTAGAGACACTGGTCAAAGAGTTCAAAGTGTGAGAAAGGTGGCTTGGTGTTTGTACTAGCTCACTGATGTGTGGCTGTTATATCAGAAATTGTCCTACCAACCTCCCTGGTGATCATGGTACACAGCATTGATGTTTATCTGGATGAGTAATAGTTAGTCATATATGAAGGTTTTAAAACTACATGGGTAAAATCATAGCTTTTGTGATTAGTTTATAGAAAATTAGTCAATCATCTTTTGAGAAAAAGTGTTCCCCAATGTCATTTATTCGTGATTATGATGTTTTTAGCCAAAATTTAAAAAGCTGAGTCAAAAGCAGTTTTGATCTTTAAAAACAATGAATCAGACACTGCTATTATTATTATGTTGGTAAATGGAATGTCTTCAGTATGAATGTAAAATAGATTTCAATGTGTTGAATCTAGAAATTGCCTGCAAGTGGATGCAAGTTTAAAACTTTGCCCTTTAAATCCCCAAACTTAATTGTCATTAAACAATCTACGGCTAGTGGAGTGACAATCCCACGCGTCACCAACAACCTGGCAACATTCACAACTTGTGCAGAAAAAAATGGGCTACAATTTCTCACAGGATATCTTAACAATTGTAACACGAACAATTATTTACATAAAGTGTGTTTAAAAATGTTATTTTCAAAAGGATTTTCCCTTCTTAAAAAAAAAAAAAGTTGTGCTTCAGCTTTCACACTTTCTTCCCCACAATTTATCCACTTCCTCATTTGTTGATTAGTCTTGCATAACTTTTTAACGTTCTACGATTATGTCATTCTCTCAGCAAATCAGAGTCATTGAGATTTTGAAGTTTCCTGACTTTTTGTGACACATGTCACATGTTGTCACTTTGATCAAACAGAGAAAATAATACATTTGTTGATTGGAATTTAAATAAACCGACATTTGCACAGCACGGCCTTTATTCTTACCATGCAGTCAGAACTGCTTCCCAAGGCTGTCATCATAATCCCCATCCGCTGCGTCCTGTAATTAGCATGCCGCCGTACAACCTTACATAAACAGCACCTCTGAAACAGGAACAAACCGCAGTGCTCTTAACCTAGAATCTTTGCCAGTAAACTGATAAATCAACAGCTTGAGAATACAGAAAGAAAAACATTGCCCAGCTGTAAGTATGGTTGACATAGTTCACTGTCATGGGGATTTGCTTTTTTTTTCTCTATGGGCCATTGTTTATTGTAAAGTCTGAGTAAGTTTAGTTTGCTATTATCTATTTTTTTGGGGCGAAACTGCTGCACAGCTAATCCAGACTGCAACACACTTTCCAGCTGAAATGATAGTTTCTTACTTTTGGAGTTCCTTTTAGGCATTCTGTTATACAGGAGTGTAAAGGGACTTTTTCCCATTCTGGATATTAAGATTAATTATCTAAAACTAAATATATCAACTTTAAGGAGGAGTTTATTTTCATACAGTTGCACACATTCTCAAAAACAAAGAGAAAATTAGTTGTGAATTGTTCATTGGTTTTCAAACATGCAGGCCTCTCTTTCAACTGCCTATCAATTTTGTTTGTTATTTAAGTACAACAAAAAAATCTACTAAAGCTTAAAATATTTATGCATACTTTAAAACATATAGTTTTCATTTTTAACACCTGCTTCAACATTTGCTCACTACAATACTGCTTCTGCTCCCTGTCACCCGGGTGATGAAAGAAGCCACGGCTTAATGTGCGCTGTGGGACCAGTTTTGTTTTCGACACCATCAGTAGCACGCTAGGCGGAGTGCTTTAAAGCAGTCGGTGCACGCAGGTGCAACTCTCATTTCCTCTTTGCATGACAGCAATCAGTTGACTTTCCTGTGCTTATCACTTGCTTGGGGATTGATAAATGTTCCACTTTACTGTGTATTTTCTCATTAACAGTCTATGCGTGACATCAGTGAGAATTGCGGTAGGGGTGCAACAATAAGCTAGAAATCTAGCAGGATTTAGCTTCAGTCTCTGCTAATGTGTCATTATCTCGTTAGCATAGTGTGTGCCCTTTTGCAAGGCTGAGTGTGCCTGTGACCACGTTGCGTGTTTGGACTGAGGGTGTACACGATGCATTATGCATGCATCAGTGCAGCTGGCTTTCTTGTCGTGAGAGGTGTGAATTTGAGGTCACCCGTTGAGGCTGCCAAATTCTCATTCAGCAGGTCGGGTATCTGCATGAGGCCATTAGAGATGTAACTCAGTACCAGCAGCTTTATTTATCAAACCGACCCCCTCCCACTGAACTTGGCTTTCATTGCCCTCCTAATATGCTGGAAGTAATGGACTGCCAAATGTTATTACACTTTGGAAAACTTTCCATAGCGGTTCATAAAATGTTATAAAATGATTACCTGGTACTAAAAATCTATCACCCACTTGATATTCAGTCTTTCCATATAAAGGAGATATTTAAATAGTTTCCTTAAAAGTGTGAAGAAATGTGGAAAGACACTCTCCTTATAGCTGAGTGCTGAAAAAAACTGCATATAAATATTTGTTTAAGATTTATTCCTAATTTCTAATTGATTGACATAGCTTGCAAGTATTAATCCATTTTCAGTATAAATACCAAAGCCCCAATATCTACACTGGTTTCTGAACTCATTCCTCTTTTTTTTCATTTTATTTATTTATTTATTGAGCACCTTTCACCACCAGACAAGGAAGCCCAAAGTGCTGTACACAGGGAAAACAGATTTAAAATAATTAAACAAAGAGAATAAAAGCATTAAAAGAATAAAACCAATGTAAAACAATGTAAAACTAAAAACCAGGACAATAAAAGGGCTAGGTTGATGCTAAAACGCTGTAGTGCAGGAATAACTGTTTTTTAAAACTCTCCAAACGCTTGACCTCTCTAATTGCTGGTGGCAACTGATTCCAAAGTTTAGGAGCCATATCTTTTTTGAACAATATCTTTTTCCATCCTGTTTTTATGAAATATGTTTTGGTTACATAAAACATTTCCTTGCTATCTTTTATTATGTTTTTCAAAGTCTTTTACAAGGATATTTCCTAAACCAATACACACACATAAAGGATGAGATGTTATCAGCACAGCAATCCTTACAGCTTTAATGAAGTGGAAGTTTTGCTAAATTTCTTAGTATATTTGAGGCTTGTTTCTGCTGAACATCACTTCAATAAAACATGCTGTGTTTATTAGCCCACTGACATTGACAAAATGTTTTCTTTGGGTACCAGAACTTTGTAAGAAATGCAACTGATATTGAGATACTTCATAGTATCAAGATAAGATACTAAGATGGTTGCTTCTTTAAAAGTATATGACAAAACTTGCAGGGGAAGCAAAATGCAAGAAAAAACAACTACACTTTGTTAATATTGCGTCTTCCTCTCATCCGGGTCCAGCAGTCTCAGCAAAGATGCCCAGACTTCCCTCTCCCCGGCCACTTCTTCCAGCTCCAGTTAACTGGTGGTATAATTTCTAACCATGCAGTCAGAGTCAGCTGTTACACAGCAAAAGGTCGGGAATCAATCAGAGTACATGTGCATGTGAGCTCAGGGCCACAGGGAATGGGCGTCTCACCTGTAGTGCCTTGTATATTTAGGGTTTTATAAAAGCTGCTGATCTCACCCCTGTTGCCTCAGAACGTTATGGCAAACTTCCAGGATGAAAACAAATAAAGCAGAGAACCCTAAAAGTCATTTTTAGTCAAAAAAAAGTGCTACAAGGCTGGCAGATTTATTTTAGATATTCTTTCCACAAATATGAATTATAAAACTGTTTAAAAAAGCACATAACTTTGTGCTGCTAGATTTTCTTTTCTTAAGGGTGTTAGGTTTAAGAAAAAAAAGTATTTTCCAGTTTTATTAAATTATTTTTAGAATTACCAAATACAATTTTAGTAAACTTTTTCACATCCCTTTGAATCTTGAATCAATTTCATATTAGGAATTTATTCATCCTTTTTTGGGATCATATTAATTCAACTCTCAAGGTTACATTTTATTCGTCATATTTGATTTTTTCCCAGTCACAGTTTTCAAGGTGCATTAATAGAAGGCAGAAATGCTCAAAATGAACATAAATGTATTTTCAATCAAAATAGAATCAAATTTCACCTAATAGCTGTACATTTGAAGAATGAGGTTTATAATTTTCAGGCGATTAATTGTTTGGATTATCTTGATTGTCTTTTCAAATTTATTTTTTTGTCTCTTTGAATGTCAACAGATTTACTGAAAAACATCAAGTAAAAGATAAAATACACAAAGCACAGTTGCCTGTATTGGTTGATATGACTTTAACTATGGCAGAGTGAATTGAATACATTCATTTCCTAATCAGGATTTTGATTGGATTTGTTTCCATTAAGCTATAGCGTTTTGTTACATGTGATGAATAAAGTACAGCAGAACCTTCACATTATCGTTTGCTGCCCTTTCAGACTCAGGCCTGGTCGTTCCCAGTATTCCCTATGAGCTTCATAAGCGTCTGCTTGGGGCAGCAGAGCGTTGGGGCCTGACCGTTGAGCGCAGACTGGAGACCATTGGTGTTTGTTCCAGTCAGATGGCTTTGTCATTGCTTGGAGGACCAAACAGGTGAGAAACACCAATCTTGATGAGAAAAGATAAATGTTAGCAACTACTATGGTAAGGACATGCACTAAAACAGAGCTTCATTAAATAAACACATTAAAAAAATCTGGATAATATTGTTTTCTTGTTTTTACGTATTTAAGAAATTGTAGTTTCTATCTTAGTGAAAAGATTTTGATATCCTTCACAAAACTTTGTTAAATTTGGGAAGTATTGGTATCCAGCAGTAAAGCCTCACGTCCTAATCTCAAAGATAACAAGTCATTTGCTGCAAAAAATCTTTTTTTTGCTTTTTATATGATGTCCTCCTTAAATTGTCTAATATAAGTGCAGGACACTGTGGTACCACCTTTTTTTTATTTGAGAGTAAAGATTTTTACCTGTAAAGTTTGTCTCTGACATTTCTGAAGTATAAAAATGATTTAATATTTATTTGTAACATGTTGCTTAAAGAAATGTTTACTCAGAAATCCATAGCTTTTTAGATTTTTCAGATATTGTAGAATGATTTTTTATTATATGTTAGTCTCAAAGGTTTGGAAATGTTGACACTATACAAGAAATTGCTCCAGATTCCTTTAGTTCTGTTTAGCTCTGCAGACATGGAAATATGCTAATCCCTGCTAATCTTCTCTAGGAACATTGTTTATAGACGTCATTTATTTTCTCACATAATTGTTGATTTTTTTTTCTTTTTTTATTGCCATTTTTAGTCCTCCACAGCATTTTCTTTTTTTTTTTTTTTTAGCTGCTTCTGTTTTTGGTGATATGTGACACATAATAACTTATAATTTGAGGGGTTCTGAACATTTAAAACTGTTAAAGTAGATTGCACAGTTTTTCTGTTTCTGCTTGTTAAATGGGATTAACTTTAACTGAATGTTTTCGTTTTGTCTCCCACGACATAGTTACCCAGCTTTTCTTTTAACCGTATTAGCACTGTTTAACATCACCACCTTTAGCAGACAAACAAAAACTGGCCAGATATTATTCAAATATGGCAAAAGAACTTGATTACCAATGGAGGTTTTATAACTTTTCATTTAGTGTTACTTCTCCACTTAGCATAAAAATGACCTTATCAGTTGAAGTGTCTCTGACAAAGAAAAGTTTCGGCATCCTTTATCGTGTAAAGGTGCATTATCATCCTACTCAAGAGAAGTCACGCTAACTCTTTAGCTTTTTGTAACCATGCTGATTTTACTTGATTACCCAGGCCTAGTTTTTTCTTTATTCTGTCTCATTTACTTCACCTGCTTTTTTTTTAACAATTACCTAAATACTGATGCTTATTTTCTCTTTTTATAGCATATTTTCTGTCCAAATGCTTTTACATTGTCTCTGATGTGAAGTTTTACAAAGTTTGAGGTTAGTGATTTGTCACGTTTTGGTAAATTCAATGAGACAGTGCTGCTGGTAAACAAAATCATTTCAGCATTCATTTATAAAGTAGGTTACTTCACCTATTTATTAAAATTATATCATTTAAAAGAATTAATTCCAGTCAAAACTATATCATGTTTTTTTACTTATTTAAATGAAGTGTTATTAAAGGCAGAGAAAAATAATCTGTACTATTAATCATTATAAAAAAGGCCAACAAGTTTTTGCCAACAAGTATCTGCTTCTGATTAAGGGATTATTAGAAAACGTATTAACTCTTTTTTAACCCTAGACTGACCCCAAAAAACGTCCATCAAAGGCCAACGGTTGTCCTTCTGTGCGGCCCCCACATTCAAGGAGCCCAAGGAGTCAGTTGTGGGCGACATCTAGCCAACCACGAAGTCGAGGTTATTGTGTTCATGCCAAACTTTGTCAAAATGCAGGAGTCGGTCACCAACGAGGTCAGCCTTTACAGCAGAACAAGTGGTCTACAGGTGTCCAGCATCAAAGGTGAAATAATCTGTGTTTCTATTCCTTTCTGCTTAAGCTTCACGTTTTGACTGTCTATAAGTCTGCATGGCTGTTCTCTCCTCTGGCATTACGTCATCTTTGAGAAACACAGATAAAGGTTGCCCTCTAGTGGAGTCTCACCTGAATTAAATTTTACCACATTTTGTTCTAAAAAGCTGCTTTATAATTTGAAAACTTCACAGCTTCTTTTTTGGAAAATGTTAATTGACTGAAGTAAAAAATGTGTGTAGACTTTTCAAAACTATTTTTTGTGCGTGTGTGTGTTTGTTCCAGACCTTCCTGTGAGTCCGGTCGATTTGGTTATCCACTGTCTGGACAACCATGAGAACCCCCTGATGAAAGAACAATCCTGGTACCAGTCAGCTGCTGACTGGGCCAACAGGAACCGGGCTCCAGTCCTAAGCATTGATCCCTCAGCCAGCGAAGGGCCTCAGGCTGTGGAGGTGAAGTGGGCCCTGTCTCTTGGACTTCCTCTGCCTTTACCGGAGAGTGAAAGCCGGCTGTACCTGTGCGATATTGGCATTCCCAAGCTGGTCTTCCAAGAAGTGGGAATCAGTTACCACTCGCCATTTGGATGTAAATTTGTCATCCCTCTCCACCCAGCATAGTAAAGCAGAGGGGCAGCATGTGCAGGAGACACTAACTTTGTAAACTTTTTATTAAGAGTTTTTGACAATTTTTGGAAAACTGAACTGTGCACAATCTCCACAGTAACCCTCTCAAAAGTTGCTACTTGTTACTCTTGTTTTTTGGGACGAAACTGTTTCCTGTTCTCTCTGTGTTTTGACAAGGGCTCATTGCCAATGTGAATATGTTTACAAAATGCCGACCACTTAGCCTATTTTACTTCTGACTTGTATTGTTAGACTAAGCAACAGGAGCACAGTTTGTGTTTTAGATTCCAGCTGGAGCCAGGTCTTGTCCCAACAGTGCAGCTCAGCCTGAAGATGCTCCACTGTCCTTCATCTTCCAATGCTGATATTGGGGGGTGTGATTGCTCACTGCTGCAACAAAAAAACTCTTTCGTTTCACCTCAGAAAGGTGCTATTTGTCCAGTACTGTAGCAGTTGTAGCGTTTGTAAAGATTATATAGTATTTATATTTGTATTTATTTTTGGAATACCTCTCAGGAATGCAATGTGAAGAGAGCATTTGTATTTACCTGTGTTTTGAGTTTAAAGTAATGAAACTTTATTTTGAAACAGAAAGCTGAGACCACTGAAAGATTTATGTTACTGTTGTTCAACATCACTTTGTAGCATCATAAAATTTAAAAGATTATTGTTGTTTCAGGTTTTTTTTTTGACATCCCATAAGTCAGCGTCTGATCAATCACACCATTCAAGTGATTTTGTTTCATGTTTGGTCTTTGATCCAGCAAAATATAAATGTACTACCTATTATTTTTAATATATACAAATGGATGTAGTGGTGACCAGAACGAATCTACAGGCCACACAGACAGCTTTTTGGAAGGCTGCTGGTATTTATACACTTATTTTACTCTTATTTAAACAACTTTATTTCTTTGTTGTTCCATAAGGAGCAGTGCTTGGGTTGAAAAAGGGCACAAAAAGATACACAAACCTATAAATCTCAAAATAAAAAAAACATTTAAACCTGAAAAACTACAAAAAAGGTGATATTTAATCCATAATTCAAGATTTTATCTAAGCATCAATTGTAGTATTTTCAGGAAGTTAATATACCCCAAACATTTTCAAAACATTTATAATAACATTACATGCAAATGAACTATTTAATACAAATGTTATTGCAATTGGATACTTTTCATTTCTTGACATAGAACAGAAATTCACTTAAATGTATTTTACCAAAATTACTTTGAATTTTGTATTTGTATACCCGAAATAAAAAAAAAAAGTCTGTCTGGAAAAATGAAACATTTGTCAACATTGAATCTAAGTTCACATGTAATGTTACATATTATTCATCAATAAATGCTCATTGTAAACTTCCAAATTTAAATCGAAATTTAAAACAAAAATAATTGGTTAATTTGTTAAAAATCACAAACTACACAGTTTGTTTCTATTTCACCCCCCTTTCATTTCAACTTATTCTGGGGATTTTTCGGTCAAATTATGTTTTTGACAGTTATTTACAGTCGACATTTATGAAATGAGACAAAAGGGTCACAGAAGGCTCCAACAACAGCTGCTACAATTATACAACGGCTTGTAAAAGAATTTAGCCAATCACTATAAGAAATCCTACATGCAGTTTTTGAAATGACAGGAGCCTTCAGGCTTCAGATGTTTTTCCCACGGACCAGACTTTGGACATGCCTGATTTAAATGTACATGGTGAGTTTTGTTTTTACCCAGAGCTCAGCTCAAAAAGATGCTATTGACTTCTGAGAAAACATCTTTTGGAAAAATTTCTATTTATTTATTCTAAGCATGCAGATTTTTTTTTCTTAACATTAACATTTTAGAACAATGATTACATGTTGACCTTGATAGAAAATATGTTGATAAGATCAGATTGGGATGATCAGTTTTTATTTTGTGTTTTTTGTTACATGATATACCACATTTGTACATTATATTAATACCAGTAAATTATTATTAAATGGGATATATCTATATATAGAGAGAGGGATATAACGTTTTTAAATCCTCGGTACATTATTTAATTGACAGCTTTTTTTTAGGGGGGCTGTCAGAAAAAAATAGGTTTTAGTAATTCATATGCTCCACATCATGCAGGTAATTTAAAACAAATCTGAGTTTTTTAAGCGTTAAATGTATTAAATAAAAATATAATACAATTCACCACAGGTACTTTTAAAGCTGGAACCTGACAGACCGCAGAACACCTGTGGATGACAGTCTCACCTGTTGGCCACGCGGCTGTGCTCGCACACAGCTCAACCAGAGGGCTCGCGCAACTCCTCCGCGCATGCGCACTCGACTGACAAAGCGGAGACCATTTCCTTCCGACAGAAGGCCTCGCAGACGAGCGCCACACACGCAAGCATCCACACATATGCAGCCAGAGTGGAGGCAACCGTCAACGTACAGCCACGTTTGGGACAGTTCGCTGCCCTCCGCCGCAGAACGTCCCGTTATGGGCCTTTACCGCTAACTTGCAACGAAACCTGGTCGACACTCGCGGCGAAATCTTCTGGGTGAGTTGTGGCCAGAGCGTCTCCGCGGTTGTTGCTGGAACGTTTTAGCGGCCAGATGTCCGTGAGAGCGCGGTCTGGAATAACGGTTCGGGGCTTTGCGTTCACTTTAGTTAGTCTTTCCACCGAAACCGTTAAATGTCTTGTTGTGTTCGACTGCTTCGGGACAGAGCTAACGTTAAATCTTATTGAGCTGTACCATTAGCTGCTAGTTAACGTCACTGTGTCCATTATCGGACACAGTCTTATATTTAGCTAAGATTTGCCGGTTTGAAAACCCTTTCCACGCAAATTTCACTGCAGCTTAACAGTGAAATTAATCTCACATGTGACAATTGCAAACCTTATCAATGAGTTTGTGCCTGTTTTTCCATTTGCGCAACGCGAGCAGCGAATTCGTGCCCCAAGTCACCCCTTAGGAAAAAAAAAATCCCTGATTCCATCGTCGGACACATCAGTGCTGTGTTGCATTGTCTCGACCGTTTCCTTCCACTCTCCCCCCTCCCCGCGTGTTCTGTCCGCGCGGACCCACATCACAGGAGCGATCCCAGCTCGAGCTGTGCTGCAGTGTGTTGAGGGCAGATGAGCGGTTCTGGAGGAGGAAGGGGGTTGGGTCGGACGGTGGCGAGTGTGACATTGAAACGGTAAACAGAAGCGCACGTTATTATGGGGGCTTGCATGAGCCTCGCTTTAACGGGGAAGGATTCTGTCCGATAATGGACCTGACAGTTTTGGCTCTGTTACAAAGGGATGGGGATCAACCCCATTGCATTGCATCGTTGTGCATCTTTTTGTTTTTCATTTTACTAATCACGTCTTGCATTAAATCTTTTGTAATTACACATTTTAGCTCTTGTGAATGGCTTTAGGGGAATACAAGTAAACGTGCAGAATTGTGATGATGGCAGATGCTCACTAAACACCATTTTTCCTGGTTTATTCAAAAATATGAATAATAATTACATTTATCTTATATTTTCTATCATGAAATGCTGAAAGCAGTTTAAGTTTAACATATTTTGCATACACGTGTTTTGGCTGTGCATGACCGATGTTATAACACAGATTTAGCATTAAAGCATACGATTGCTTTGCATATGGAATTTGCTGTTGGTTGATTCTGACATATGAAAATACATTTGCCGGTTTTGGGTTCAGTGCTCCAAGCAGCAATCTGCAGTGTTGAAATATACATACTTTGCAAGCCATGGCAGGACAGACGACGTCTGCAGCATCATGTCAGTTTCCACATTATTGCTGCAGTTAAGGGGACAGCGGTCCAAAAAGCTCTGCTTCATTTGCAATATTGTCTCGGGGCTGATTTCAGAGGACAAATATGACAACTGTGTAACCTCAGAACCTGTGCATGTTAAAGGACTTATTGGCTCATTCTGTTACTTGTTTTAACTCTTGATTGTCTGAGCAGACTTGAAGTCCCGCTCCGATCATCTTTTGAGCTATTTAGTAAAAACATTAGCTGTCTTTTTAAGTACGATAAACCGTTTTTAGCCAAAAAAAAAAAACCCAACAACATAGTTTCTGCAGAGCGAAGGGATTGTTGCATAAGGGATTGTTGGTGTAGTGCGGGCTATTGCCCTTCCCATCATCCATTTGATTACACGTTAGCTTACAGCTCCTCACAACCACTACGTAATCTTTCCGGTGCAACATAAATGGCAAGCAATGTCGGAGCAATCCGGCTGTAAAGTTTTGAGCCAGATGCCAGCTCAGACAAGGAAAACAAAGACGCACATGCATGGATTTGTCTGCAAGTGGATGCGTCAGATCAGAGTTTTTTTGCTTTAGTAACTTCTACGTCATACCTGCAAGCTTTTTCCAACTGAATTTCTTCGGTCTACTCGTGATTCACTGCGATTTGAATCAAGAAATACTCAGAAATGTAATTTTAAGCTTCATTTTCTATATATGCAAAACACCCCAAACATGATTATCATTGGAGTGGGTCTTAAACTTCTCTAGGTTTTTGCTGTTCTTCTGTGTACGTTTTCTCTTTCCTCCACTTCTTTGATGGTTTGGTGACAAAATTCTTCTGGAGGTGCAGCTCTAAAGACAACTTAAGCCTTTAGAGCACATCTTACAAGAATGGCTGCATCTTTGCTGTCCTCTAATTAGCATCGGGTTTATTGGTAGAGTTGGTGTTTGGGGGAGGGGGGTAGCAGCGATTTGGTTGATTCGTAAAGCTTTGTGAAGATTGAGCTGTGTTACTGTCTCGTGTTGAGCTTAAAGCCAGGCTTATGTGCTCAGCAGGAAGTAATGCCTTCTCTGTCTGTACACTGACCATCTCATTGCACATTTGAAGCCTGTCCAGAGCCCTGCTGACCTCGACACAACGGCCATGTTTAGCTCACCCTCCACCACCACCCTGCCGCCCTTCACATCTTGCCTCTCTGTCTTTTTTAATCAGCGAGTGCAATAACAGTGGAAGGATTTGTGAATCTGTTGCACAGCTTAAAAGCGTACGAACACCCATGACCATCAGGACCCTCACAGCTGCTGTGAGCTGCATTGTGCAAGGTAGCCTGTAAAGCATTACATCAGTGTCTTTGGCTTTATTTATTTTTTAGGATATCTGGTACTCAGCAGCACTGCCTCGGTGTCACTAGCTGTAGAATAAATATCTCATCAGAGCTCAGTTTTTTACTCGGGCATGCACAATGCAGGATTTCTGCAACAGATGCAGGCATGTACTGAGAAGTGCATTATTATTAAAGACTTGCGATGCAAATTCTGAAAACTGCCACGGTCTAGCAGCATTTGAAAAGAATTAGAAAATGAAACTAAGCTGCACCTGTACTCCTTATGCTGCACACACACCAAATGCGGCCGGCAAATTCGTGTTTTGTCAAATTTACTGCTCAATGCCTTGCCGCCCCGGTCGTGAAGCAGACCGCCGGCAAACTTAATTCGTTGACCACATCATGGAAAACATGGGTGATGTTGAGTGAGACGCTTGTGTTATTCGTATTGAAGAGCTCTACAGAAGTACCGGCAAGCACAATGCCACGTCTGGCTTGACCAGAGTCTCTCCTGGTGCAGTGTGCTGCACTCCTGCAGCAGAGCTGCTCATGACAGCCGTTTTAAACAGTACTTCTGTCTGTCTGTGGCCCAGTTTGAGCATTAACCCGAGAGGGGGAAAATAAGAAATAAAACCGAGAGATCTTTTTATTACTGTCTGAATGGAAAAAAAAAAGCATCAAAAGACCTTGGAGCTTGGGGTATAGCCTAGCTATGATGGGACCCGTGGTGGTGGCCGGAGACTCTCCGCTGCGGGCCAGCACAGTGGGGATAGCTCACAGCTACCGGAGTTCTGCTGGCGGAGCCAGACAGCTGGGTGTCTCGCAAGCTCTGCGCCCCTGTCACGACGGCCAGAGCTTGTGCAGTGGAGTTTGTTATTCTGTCCACCAGGTGACTGGTTAGCATAGCAGGCTCTTTCCCTTCAGCTCCATGGGCTCTGTGACGGGCTGGTGACCTGTCCAGGGTGTATCCGGCTTTCACCCAACAGTAATTGGACAGTCTCCAGCTACAGGCCCCAGCGGGTAAAGAAAATGAATTGAAGCTCAGGACAAACATCCTCCCATTGCGCTGCCATATTGAATTCATTTTTCTACTCTTTGATCTTGTCACTGTAAACGTCACATGCCCTAAATAAGCGAAGTCCCTGATTGGACTTAACATTGAAACTGGTCGCCTCTGCTGCTCGAATCACGTTAGGTGTGAACGCACCTTTACATTTTTCTTAAAAATATAGCACAGGGCTGCTCAATATCCACTACTTGCTTGTTTTTCTGGTATTGCCCGTTTTTTTTTTGTTTTGTCTCAGCTGTGAAGAAGTCATGTGACTTCTATTGTAGGCATCACACGTGTTTATTTTTACGGATGTTGGTATATTTTGTGCTCGACTGTCCTGTTATCTGATCAAAATGGTTATTTTAAAGCAAATACATTTTTTAATGAATAAAAGGCCAATTGATGCTGCAACACATCTAGTCTAATTTATTAATTTTGACGTATTTTGCTTTTTATATTTAGGTAAATACAAGTTTGCTCACAAAAAAGTGCACTTATCAAAGCTGAGGTCTGCGGGCTTCACTTTTGAGACTAAGTGTCAAACTGTTATCAACATCACATTTTAAAAAAAACAAAGTGGTGATTTCCAGACTGTAAAAGTTTCCGCTGAACCTTTCGTCTGCATATTTCTTTAAATTGAGTTAATGAATTTTCTAATTTAGCCTTACTGGTGCAAGACAGTTTAAAGTTCTGAAAGCAACTTTGCTGCTTGGCAATCAAATCAGAGAAGAGAGAATAATTCTGAGAGATGGACTGGCTTATTATGATTTTTTGTCCTCTGTAGCTGTATCTCTATCCTTTCCTCTGTTTGCCACCCGCTGAGATGTGATACAGATTGATCCTTTTCCGCTCCACAGAACGGTGGGTTTGCAGCTTAGACCTTAAAAGTGAATTCAGCTCCAGCTGAGAAGTGGTTAGATAGTTCCTTGGTGGTGAGGAGGCTTTCACGGCCGACAGCAGCAAAGAAAGCTGCAGATCTAAAATGTGTCCCAGTGTTTTGCTGCTTTTTTAGGCTCCAGATGATTCTCACCAGATAAAGACATTGGAAATTAAATTGCTGGATATTAAATGTTTAGCTTGGCACAATCAAATCAATTTGTTTAGCATTTTCAAACCAAAAAATCTGTCAAGGTCATAGTACTTTTTTTACTTGATTTGATCGCAAGGTTTGTTTGGTGTATTGAATCAATATCTGTTCATTCTTCACTTGTTAAATGCAAAAACAATTTTGTTAAGTTATAAACAAAGATGCATGAATAAAATACACTGCCGACATTTATAGACTAAAAGCAAAGCAGTTTTCTGTTGCAGAAATATAAAAAATGGAATCAAAGCAAAATCAGTGTACGGATTTAAAGCATAGATGTTGCATCCCAGTAAATATTGACTTGAATCAAATCAGTTGGTGTTTTTAAACCCAGCTCTAATATTGCAGACTGTATGTGCAATTTCACTCTAGTGTTGTCCACAATTTTTAGCACCAAAGTGTGAAATAAGACAGACCATTTTTCAGTCACAAGAAGCCCAGAACCATTTTGTAGCTTGGTTTTGCTCATCTTTTATTCTCCACAGCAGACTCACTCAAACCAGTAGCTGGCTGCCTAAATGTGTCTGCTCCATGACATCAGTCTGTCTTTTGAAAATCTTTATTTGAATTATTGAGGTAAAGGAGGGCTGCACGGTGGCGCAGTGGTTAGCGCTCTTGCCTCACAGCCTGGTTCAAGTCCTGGCTGGGGGACTTGAAACAGTGTCACCAATGAGCGACCTTTCTGTGTGGAGTTTGCATGTTCTCTCCGTGCATGTGTGGGTTTTCTCCAGGGACCCCGGCTTCCTCCCACCATCCAAAAACATGCTTCATAGGTTAATTGGTTACACTAAATTGTCCCTAGGTGTGGATGTGAGTGTGCATGAGTGTGTGACTGTGGCCCCTGCGACAGACTGGCGACCAGTCCAGGGGTGTCCCCTGCCTTCGCCCATGAGTAGCCGGGTTAGGCTCCGGCAGCCCCGGGACCCTGAAAGGGATAAAGCGGTTCAGAAAATGAATGAATGGATGAGGTTTTCTAAATTTATCTGTTACTCAGAGGTAGTTTTTTTTTTTTTTAAAGTAAAGACCCTTTAGTTGAGTGCTATTTCTTTTAAGATTTGTATTTGGACAGTTGTTTTAAAAAACGGAGCGCATAATTGGTGAGACTTCTGGGTAATGAAGCTACATGATCGAACTGATTCCCCTCTTTCTGAAGTTGTTTGAGTCTAGAACATGTTCCTCCGTAAAGCAGGAAGTCCGCTCTAAGTAACTTGTGCTTTTTGATTGTCAGTTCACTTGGAATCACGCGTGTCACATGCTCACAGTGAGGAAGTGTTGAGGAAGGCATGCAGCCAGCATGAAGTTCAGCCATTTCCCTCAATTTAGGAACACAATATTCCCTCCCAAAGTGACTTTTAGAAACAATAGGCAAAATCCCTTATTTTAATGATGACAATGTATCCTCCTGGAGTCTGAACCACATCCTCTTTTATCAGTTTCTCCAGTGCAGTCCTGGCAGGTTTTATGCAGTTGAGTCATGCGCTAGACTTTAAAGATGCAAGAAACGGCCCTGCTTTCATTATGTGGCCTTCAGTTACAAAACATTATATGTAAATAATTGTCTTGCATTTGTTCATTTTTGTTTAAATATTTACAAATAACTTTGTAGAGGTGACAAAAGCCACGTTTCCACTCAGCGATATGGTCCAGTAAGGTAAGGCGTAGTTTTTAATGTAGAATTAACAGTGTTATTGATGGTTTGTTTCTGTTGAAATAGTTATGTAAAAACTGTTTAACTGGTTCCAGAATGAAAATTTGACTAACATTTATGTAAACACATCATATTGAATCATTCATCAGCTTGAAATCTATTTAAAATCAAACCAATTTGTTTATTTATTTTGCATTAATACCCAACTCTGTCAATGAGTATGATGGTAGGTAGAACCCTTCAGATGTCTGTTAGCGCTGCTGGTTACACAGTACTTAGTTGCTCGCTGGCCTGATTTTGTTTTATTATTCATTCCGGATTTTCACATGTACTTATATTAAAGAAACTGTTATTTCAGTGGTAAGTATTTACTTTACTAAAAAGAAATATTAAGTTCTGGCAAGCACTACGTGGAAGCAAAGGATTTGGCTTGGATTTACTCTTAATATTACAAACGATGAGAAGAAAAGTGTAAAAGAAAACACAAATGCTACATTTATTTGAAGTTTGAAGTTTTTGTTTTGACACTGGCTAGGGTCTAACTCTATTTCTGTTTCCAGGTGTGCCCTGCACTTACCTGCATTTCAGTTGGTTCAACATGTTGTTTCTAGACGAAATTGAGACCATGATTGGCATTGAAATTCTATTTACCACATATGTGTATTTATTTTTACAGAGGTTTTAACTGTGAAGCTCATTATGAACGAGGATGTGGCTCTAGTATGTAATGGCCAGAAAGTCTCACTTTTCCCTGGAGACACATAGAGGGGATGGGGTCCATGCTGGACATTATGGCTGCATCTCAGTTCTCTTTTTCTGCTGACATGTTGGTATTTCTCAGGTTTTTGTCACTGTTGGGATCTTGTATCTCAGACAGACAATCGAATTTGAATAAACACTTTACTTTTCTTTGCAACAAAAACATATTTCAAAATAAATTTAACAACAATTGGTATTTTTATTTTTAAAATTTTTTTTTTATAAGACATCAACTAAAAATAAATGTTTGTTTGTTTTTTATGACATGTTGGATCCTGGTTGCTAGTGAATAAATATCACATGCAAACTGTTAGGCTTTTATGAAGAACTGTCCATTGTTTTCAACAGACAGAATTTGGACCTGATGCCTTTTTTTTTAGTAAACATTAGTTCTCCATTATTCGATAAACTTTTCTGTGCTGCTCTTTGTTATTATCACAGTTCTCTATTTTCTCATTAAATGGATGAAAATAGATTGGTTGATTCTATTTTACGTGTGTTATTCACACAGGAAAAGACACTCAGACATTGTTGCAACCACTTGTGCATTAATAGCAGTTACATTTTGTGGTATGGGCGAAAGTGTTGTTTTTGTCTGAGATTAGACGAGTACACACGTCCATCCTCAGGCCTTCTTCTGAATGTAAGTAACAGCATCAAAGCAGCATTCTGGTGATTTGCATCTGACAAATTCTCCTTTGAACTAATTAGGCCACATTTCTCCTTCTTGCCTATGAAAAGAAACTAATGACCTAGTTAATAATGTCTCTTGGGTTGTTCTTTTGTGTCTGACTTGGATTATAATTCTGATGGAAGTTTTTACGGAGTTATTAATCCCTTTCACTGGATTGAGGTGATTCTACCAGCCAGATGTTTGGTGTAGTGTGTGGCTTGAGTGATTGTGGGATTGCTGTGAGCCTGAAAGCACGACGCAGCCAGCAGCTACTGTATGCACAGAAAAAGCTACTCCTCACATAAACTGTTATTTGTTGTTTTAAGTGTTCAATTCATCTGCAGTCGCTGTGATTAAAAAATGAGCACTGTGCGCAGAAAAAGAGGTCTGCATGCAAAGATGTACGTCACGCCATCTAAGGAGGCGCCTCTCACTTTACTCTGAGGGCTAATGCAAGTCTGGTTGGAGATTAATAATTCAGAAAGCTGCCATAGATGGGTGGAGCTTTTATTATTCATGGTTGATTTTTGGAGCTGACAAATGACTGCTGTTTATATTGAGGACGAGCAGAACCAGACCCAAGCTACTAAGCCATCTGCATTGCTTTAACGGTTTTGATTCCTTATTCTGTTTCACACCCATCAACCACCCTGAATCCTCTTGCTGTTAACCTGATCACCTAATCTTTGTCTTCTCCACTTGTGAGGGTATTTTCCTTCTCATGCATCACCAAAATATGTGTCAGACAGGAAATCAAATTTACTTCTATCAGTTTCATTCTCTTTGTTATTGGAATTTACATTTTGTAACCCCTTTTTTTCTAACTAAAATGTCATTTTGTCATTCTAGAGTAACAGATCACTCAGGTAATGGAGCTTAAGTTTTTGGACAAATGTTAGAATTTCTGAATTACCCTTTTTTTTAATCTGCTCAATATTTTTTTCTTTAAAGACCCAGTTCAATGATTTTTTTGATTTTAACATGTGCTTGTGGAATTTTTGTGAAAATCACACATTAAGAAAATTAAACTTAAAATTGAATTCATGATTTATTTTCTTCAAATCATTGTGAATCAGGAGCAGATTAAAAAAATTAATTTGCCATATTTTCTTAATTATGACAAAGAAAATACACTGGGCAGCCCACAAGCTCCCTTCTCCGTCCCATTCTGAAGCTACCACTTGTATAGAACTATGTATGTCTTGCTTTTCCTCGTCTGCATTGACATCAGGCTCAATACTTTACGGCTGCAAAGCTCCAATATTGCTTAACTATTTTGTTGCACCTGTAATGTTAGGTTGGGGTTGTGAGGGGCTGTAAGTTAGCAGGAGAGGGTGTAAGCAGATGGGTGATGCAAAGGGGGGATGGGCTTGCTTTGCACCAATGGTCTTGCCCACAACTTGGAGACAAATTTCAAATGAACTCCTGTCGCTCTGCAGAAACTTTCCTAGATAACGACGTAGGTTTCTTAACTGTGGCTAGAAAAGGCATAATCCTAAGTGAAAGACCACCGGGATCGCTTTAAAAGTAGCTCAAAAGATAATCGAAGTGGGTCTTTAAACATGATTTACCACACAAATCTGTACCCTCTTTCTTATCTGTCTACTACGTTTGCCTCTATCTTGGCAACTAAAAGTTCAAAACTCTTTTTTTCATTTGGATTTCTCACCAAGCAACTTTATAATTTCTGCTCTGAGGCATAATAGTCTTAACGACATTTGCAATTTGTGTCTTGCCTGTAGCTTCTCTTTCTCTGTTTCTCCTCTTTCACTCCCTTCTTCTTTGCCCACTGAGTCAGATTTTTCTTCAAGCTGTCAGTGCTCCTGCCTCTGAATGCAGCTTTTATTAAAGCGATTTGGAGCTCCAGTTGCTGTTCATGTTGCCATATTGTACCAGCTCCCTGCTGTGGCTGTCTCTAATGAGATTCTTTGTGTTACCATCTTCCAACTTTGCCACCTTGTCATCTTTACAGTTCTGAATGGTAGAGTTGTCATAAACTGCCATCAAAGGAAGGGAAAAAAGTAGCAACAGCAGGCGGTGTTGTGGCTCTTTCCTCAGGGTTTCACTGGCCTCCTGGGATGGTTAAGCCACCTCCAGTTTGTGTTTGGATGTTAAGATTTCGCATGCATTAGTCTGTTGTTAAAAATGCAAGTGCATGCAAGTAGCCGCATATATTAACATAGTTTATAGTTCTTCTTTTTAAAGTAATTTTTTATTGTTCAGTTCACTGTAGTCATGACGACATGTGTGCATAATGAAGTAAAATATCGAAAGTAAAAAAAAAATAAAAATAAAGCTTTAATATAAAAAAATGAATAAGAAACAAAAGTAAAGAACAGTTTGGATTGTTCACTGGAATTGTGCAATCTGATTGGTCGGCAGGACAAAGATTGTGATTGGATAATCAGTTTAATATATTTGTAACAGGTTGTAAATCAGTTTTGGCATATTTTTAACCTCCCTGTCTCTCTCATCTGCTAAAAATGGTCCAAGACGGTATTCTTGGGTTACATTGAGCCCTTTTTTCTATGTAACAAAATGTATGCATAGTTTTCATTTAAACGTTTCTTTATTTACTTAAGTCTTTTTAAACACAATTGGATATTGTTGTTAGTAATTTAATATTTTATGAATAAACATAAACTAGCAAATCTTAGTTAAAGTTTTCTTAAAGCTCTGCAGCGATCTGGATTTGTTTGTAAGAATGTAGGAAATTCTTTTTTCTCTGCTTCCCTCTAAAGGCGTTGGTAGAAGGCTTTGCGTTAAAGAATGTGGCCACCATGTTTGAGGCCACTGAGACATAAATACCAAACTATGGACAAAGAAACAGATAAGAAGTACAAAAGGCAGAATCTGTTCATTGAAAACATAGTGCACTGATAAGAAACAAAGTATAATTTGAATAAGACCAAGTTTAGATTAGGTCATTGTAGAGACTGAACCATTGATCCATTCCAGATCAACGGTTTGGTGACACTCCTGCTGTGCTTATTCTTTCCCCTATGTTAATACTCAATTATTTCTCTATTTTCTTTTTTGAACATTTTAATAAGCGGTTTAAATTTGGGTTTATGTTGTTGTTCAGTGATTACATTTGGTTAACCCATTCAAAACGTAAAAAAGCAACACCACGCAGTTATACATGAAACAATAATATAAATGACCTTGTACATGTGTGTTAGTAAGAAGGGCACATAGATTGTGTTCTGTAGGATCAGAGGAAATTAATGCACTTTGAATAAATTGAAAACAAATCTAGAATTTATTAACATGCAACATTTTGGCTCTATATAGACTTAAAATCAGGCCTGCTGCTGATGTTGTCTTGGTTTTTATTTGATTGTTCAACTACTTTTATAGATTTTACTCTCAGAAAATAAAACTGGAGCTAAAGTTCAAAGAAAGAACTGTGAAAGACGTGAACAAACTCAGGCCGGGGAACACAGTTCAGTGCATAGTATGTTTTAAAAAAGAATGTAACATGTGAATTTGTTTCACCGTTTTATTGTGATACTGTACAATATTGTATAAATGTGAATTTCAGTACTTTGCAGTCTGTCAGATGGTATATTACACCTAAGCTGTAAGTGTATTTTCATGGTGTGAAATGTGGCATATGTAGGTTTTTATACATATGTAGCGTTCATTAATCAGGCTTCAGGACTGTGACCACTGCAGTGGAAAAGTACTGTACTTAACATCTCTTTAAAAGGAAAGTACTGGCCTTTTGCTTTGCTATAGTCTTGAAAAAATCAAAATGATGAGGAAGCTTCTGCTGCAAACTGTTCCAGCTGTTAGGAAGTTGTGGTCTGTTGCATATGCCGCCTCGTTAGGTCTCTCAACTATGAAGGGTATTTTGCGTATCATAAGGCATGACTGGTAAAGCTTTGAAAGTTTCGCTCAGCAACACAGTTACCGCTATTTTTGTTAATGCAGGAAACTCAGAAGTCATGTAAAACCGCCACGCACACTCTCAGCCTCGTTTCCACTGAGCGGTCCGGTTCGGTCCAGAAAGGAGTGGTCCAGTTAATTCTGATGACCATTTCAACTCAGTTTAGGCCTTTCTTCCACTGAGCGGTTTATTTTCATGGCGCAAGCGTGGTATAGACCATTACCGTTTCATGCAACATACCGTCTCCTTTTCACCCCCCTTCCTATCTGCCTGTGCCGTAGAATGGCCGTTACCAAACCATATTCATCAAGAACACTCCTAATCATGCTGGCATAGCGAGCTCCGCTACGAGCGCCATCACTCCAGCCCCATGAGCCCTGCGACATGCTGGCGACCTGTCCAGGGTATATCCCGCCTTCGTCCAACACTAGCTGCGACTAGCAACCCCATGGGCTAAGAAAATGGATGGAAGTTCCTGACTAGAATGCTTGCATCAATCAGCCATATTGGATTTGTGTTCCACCTGCTGATCGTGTCACTGAAAACTTCACATGCCCATAGCTGAGTCCCTGATTGCCAAAGTTCTGATTTTTTTAACCCTTGACACTCCGTTTTAAAGCTGCATTCACACCGGCTGTGTATGGCGGTTTCATGAACCCACATTCAGCCACCGGACCAGCACCAGATAAGCAGGTAGCGGCAGGGAAGGGCTCGTTCTTTTGTGTTCTACTGTCTACTACCTATTGTCCACCACCTACAATTGGTAGAGGCTCAGAGAGAAAAGTGGTGCAAATCTCACAAAGCTTGCTCCTGGCTTTTTGTTTTCACAGTTCACACCTGCACTTCTGTGTTATGAACAGACGCTTCCCGACATGTCACTAATAAATCTGGGTCCCGATTGGTCAGAGTGCCATGTTGCCGCTATTAAGCGTCAAAGTTCAACCGATAGAACTTTGAGCACACGATCAATAAACTCCCAGTTTGTATGTAGAGCCCGTGACTTGACTTAAAAATTTGTGGAGCGACTCGCGATCATGACTATTCTGGTCATGGAAACCCAACATTCTGGTCTACAAGCATTTGCATAGACTATTCAATGAAATAGGCCGCTTAAATGCAAGTCAACACACCCAGTGTGATTGCAGCTTTACACCCAAATTGTGCCACAACACGAAGAACGCACTGCTGTTAGATTGACGTTCCTCGCCCGATGCTCGGATCGCACTGCAGGACTTCACATCGTGTCTGCACATTTTGACTTAGCGTTGAAACTTGACATCCCTGATGTGCCTATCACGTTTGGTGTGAACTCGGCATAAGAAATTCTGCTTTAATTTCTGATTTTTGTATCATCTGGATTTTTAGCAATTTGCAGGTTGGCTATCAAACCAGCAATTAAGTATAAACTATATTTATTTTTATATATTTGTGCTTTAACAGTAACGCGTTTATGGATATGACACCAACGTTTTCTGACTAAATGGAAAAATCATGTAAAGAAACACAAAAATGCTCTCTAACTGCACATACAATTGAAAATGCAATGATAAAAAGACTCCAGCCGGCCTCCGCCTGCATATTGAATAGATATAAATAGCCAGGCCAGGATGGACCACACCACACAGAGCTCAAACAATACGCAGTCATCATTATCCTTCCTCCCCTTCTGGGTTCTCCAAACCAGCAGAGCTCAAAGGGGCTGGAGGGGGGAGAGAAAAGGGTGGGTGGTTATTCTCTTTCTCTCTCCTTTCCTTTCACTTCCTGCCTCTCTGCTTTAATAATTCGTCATCAGTAGCGAGCTCCGGCCTGTCACTTGTTACGTCAGGAGGGTTGTCTCCTCTCTGCCCACATCTCTGTTCATCTGCCAGCAGTGGGGGAAGATTTATATTAGACTCTTTTTTTTTAAATTGAGTAAGATAAAATCCAGCTTTGGATTACACATTGACAGCTATTATGCTTATTTTAAGAAAAATTAGGCAATCAGTTTCGAGTTTTTCTATCAGTTATTCTTTCAGTGATCTTCTTGATGTGCTTTAATTACACAGTTATCATAGTAGTTGCTCAGAGTTTGTGCGGATAATTGTAGCATCTAAAACTAGAGAGTCAAAGGATTAAAAATATCTTGAGTTGATTTTACTTTCTCTAGCATGTAGAGATTGTTTAATTTATTTGCTGATCAGCTAAGCTTTCCAGTTTTTTGTGATGGTATATTAGAACTTTTTTTGTTATATGAACAAATCCAGTCTGAAAATTTTCAATAAAACACATTTTTGTAATTAAACAAATGAACATAAAAATGTGTTTGAATGATTCTACAGGTACAAGTTAGTTTATACTCTTGATCACATTAAAGATGCCAGTTTCTTTGCTTTTTGGGGCACAAACCGCAGTTATTAATTTCTCATTCGTGATCGTGTTTACAACAGTTGGCACTTCTGTGTTTTAAAAAAAGACACCACCAACTCACCACTCTCAAATCTGAATCTCTGATTGGTCACAGTGCTGCGTTGCTGCGATTCAGCTTGAAAATGTTGAACCAGGTTTGACTTTCAGCTCACAATCAATGAATGCCTGATTTGTACATAGAGCCCGCCACCGGACTTAAAAACTTGCATAGCAAAGCGTGATTATGTGCGTTCTAGCTGCCGAGGCCAGGAATTCTGCTCTACTTGCGTTTGCAAAGGCTTTTCATTGCAAGTGGTCGCTTGAGTGCAAGTCGACGCAGCCGGTCTGTATGCACCTTCACACGGAATGCAATTTGCTCGTCAAATCCACGTCCACCGTCTCTGTTTTAAAATGCGTCAAAAATATTGCTTTACGCTTGTTAACCTGAAGCTCCCGCTGCGTGTGGGAGGAGCTTTCGTCAAAAGTCTCTCTCCACCTCATCAGGGAGGACACGGATGATGAGAAATCAGGTTTATTTATTTGAAGAGCTCTACAAAAGCATCAATGAGCTGTTGATGTCTGTGCAGGTTCATGAAAACATTTAGACTCTCCCAGTGAGCAACATAGACATATATATTTATAGGTAAGGAGCAGCAGGTGCCCCTCACTGTAGGAGGAGAAAACCACTGCTCCGTCTGTAACCAGAGGGTTTTATCACAGCAGCGAAGAAATTTGAAGTTGTAAATTCTGACATCCCCTGCTTCTTTTTCTTTTTTTCTTTTTTGTTAAAATTTTATGTGTTTTTTTCTTCTAGATGCAATCTCTCAAAATGCACGGTTTATATGGACATCCTGAAGATTTTTAATAAATAGGAATATCTTAAATTCAAAGATGTCATGAATGTTTTTATTTTTAAATAGGCCTCAATGAGCAAATGTTTTGATGTTATAATACAAATAGTACTTAATATTTGCTTTAAAAAATGTGTTTTGAAGCTTAAAAAAAATTGTGGGCTTTTATTTTGTTAGGGTTTTTTTTTTTCGTTTTTTTTCCCCCCAATTTACTGATTCGAACCGTGACACGAACTAACTGGGGATTTTGCGATCCGTTACACCCCTAGAAGAAATACAAGATAACTGTCAATTCTTCTCCACCTGGAACTCCAAATATGACTGCCAACATTTTTTTTCCACCGAAATCCCATAATTTCCCTTTCTTTTAGAGTTCTGAGCTTTTATCAAGTTTTTCATTGAAGAGCTTTAACGTTTAGGAGCACCAGGTAAAAACAATGTTACCTGCACATTGATTTAATCCATAGTTCTTATCACAGTCTCTAATGCACATAATTATCTTACATGCTTTGTATCTATACCAGCAGTTTTGTGTATCACATGTGACTAGAAAGAAATATTCAGATTCTTTACTCTAAAGCAAAATCAGTTTTTCCCTGTAAAGCAAGAGGTTCTGCATGAGTATATTCTTATTAAAAGCATTTTCTGCATCTTTCAGGTTTGAACTCTGCTCTGGTACAGGGAGCAGAGGGCTAACCTAATCGATCTTTAGCATGGAACAGACAGAAGATGATTTCAAATATTTTGGTCTCCGTTAAATTTCTGCATGTGAAAGCATAATGTAACAGAGAGAATTAAGAATGATACTGGTAAAAAAAAAAAGCATCAGGAGGAGAGGTTATAAGAAAATATTACCAGCATGTTCTCTTATTTTTTATGTTTATTTAGCAAATTAGGGTTCAGTCTTTGAGACTACAGCGTATTTGTCAGAATCTTACTATTACAGCTTTTAATGTCTGCATTTTCAATCATAATATTAGGATTTAGCATTTAGGGTGAAGTTTCAGTGAACAACCATAGATGACAGCTTTCATATCAGATAACTGCTGAACAAATCACTTTTTGTGAATGAGAAAATTGTGTGTCGTTCCGTCACTAAATTATCGAGGAATTCAAGAGGAATGTTGTTTACTGATGAATTTACATAATGCCCTTCTTTCTTGAGCGATGCCAGCTAATGCTGAATGCTAAATGCTGGTCCAATAAACGTAATTTGCAGCAGACAATTCATGGAACACCCCCCCCCCCCCACCCCCCCCCATTTCAACCGACCCAAATCTGGGGCAAGCTTAATTTTCAGACCAAATAAAAGTCGTCTTCTAACCTCAGACTGATACTCTGCTGTTACACTGTAATCTGTGGATAGCCTTTGGATTTAGCAGAATCGCATAATTGGAGGCTTTCTCACAGTCGTTTTCAGAAACCGCTAACAACAGTTCCTGTTCAAATCCAGCCGTCTTTGGTGATTCCATTTAAGCTTTGATTTATCAAGGGAAAGTTGACTGTGTTAAGCTAAACTTTCTCACAGTTTCTTCTTGGTGTTTAGTGCAAACTGCTTTAACTCTTATATTATGTGTTAACCAAATATTTTAAAAATTATATGCTGTGGCTTTTTTAATGTCTAAAAAAAAGTAAATTCAAAGTAATTGATATTTAAAAACAATCTGTGAGGATAAGGGCTTTTTAACCCTTTATTTGGTTGATTTAAGATTAGATCTGGTATACAATTAAAATTGTCATCTTGTTTTTCTAAGGAAAACAAAAAATACCAATTCAACTACCTTGAATGTGTTCACTTTTGAACAAAACTATGGACATTTAATTCTTGGTAAATTACTTCATGGTTTGTACCGGAATAAAAAGCAGAATTTTCGCAACGTGCGTCTGTTTCTGTAGGGAAACTAACATTCTATCTCTCTCTGCCTCGCAAGCTCATCTGTGCAGTGCAGAGATGTGCGGGCTAACCTTACTCCGAACAATTTATCGTTTCAGTCCTGCTCTTTGTTTCTGACTTGTAGGTGCCATGCAAACTTGCAGATTATTACACATTAATTTATGTGGGAATTTCCCGCATTATAGGCGCTCAGTTTGCTGGAATTAATTTTCATATGCACGATTCCTGCAATCCCGCAGCGATATTCAGGCCCTGCATCAGTAAGCAGTGATTGGTCTGAGTCTGTGTTTCTATGGCAAACACTCCTGCTAATCATGAGGAAGTTTGTTATAGAATAACACACAATGGAAGACATTACCCCTACCACTTGAAGGCAGGTTACACAAAATTTGTCAAACGTTTTGAGCATTGGACGTGGAGGCCAGCAGGCACCAAATTCTGTTCTATTGGCCAGTTTATAACTTTAATAACTTGAAAAACAGAAAAAAATGTATGAAAAAATAGGATTACCAAGAACATGTTAAAAAAAGGTACTAGAGCAAGAATGGTTATTCTGACAAATAGCATGACTGAGTAAGAGCTGTTTATTTCTCAGTAGAAGTTTGAGGTTTTGGCTTCTTGGAACCAGCACCTACTTTCTGTTTGGAACGCCAGAGGGTCATTCAGTCCAGTACCCATTTGCAGTCAATGGCTAAACTCCAGTGTTTTCCAACTCTCGTCCTCAGGGCACACTGCCTGCATGTGTTCAACGGAAATTTGCTCAAACACACCTGATTCAACCAGTCATCAACCTTTGCAGAGACTTTACTTTAGCGATCATTAAAGGCAGGTGGTGCCTTCACCCATGAGTAGCCAGGTCAAGCTCCGGCAACCCCGTGACGCTGAAAGGGACAAAACGGGTGTAGAAAATGAATGAATGAATAAAGACGGGTGGGATAGAAAATATGCAGGACAGTTGGAGCCCTAAGGATCAGGGTTGGCAAAATGCTACATTATTCCTTAGGGAGGTATGAAAACATGGAGGTTGTACATCTTCAGCGAGAACCACTTTAAGGTGACAATCCTCTGTGCTGACCTAGATCAGAACCTGTGTCAGTTATGGCTCTTCCTTTGACTGGCTGAATTGTGATGATCCATTGCTCTGGTTTCTTGGTGACAAGGAAAGAGCCACGCCCCCTCTGGGTTCACCAGAGCAGCCGGGCCGCGGATATATTTGGCTCTGTCAGTTTGCATATACATCTGCAACAGCCTGCAATTAGGCCGTTTCCTGTTACAGCTCAGGGTATGGTAGAGCTGTGAAGCTTGTCCATGGATTCTGGTTGGGAGGGCAGCAGTTATTGTTGGATCCTCTTGAAGGAGATGCATTATGTACACGAATCCCAAATTACACTGAGGTCTTAATAACAGCTGGTGAACGTAATTCACTTCTACAATATTATACTGATCTTCCGAAAAAAGGTTTTATTCAACTCATCCAAAATATGTAAGAAGATTGTTGACTTTTTTTTTTTTAACTGTTGGAAAAGGTTTCAAAAAGTAATAAGCAGCTGGAAGTGACCGGAGTACCCATGCTTGTGTCGCTTTCTGAGTATAACCCTCTTCTTCTTATAAAGCTCTGGAAAATATGTGTTGGCTACTTCCTCTTCTGCCTCCCTCTCCACCCTTGTTGTTTGAACTTCCTGTTCTGTGTCTGAGCTCAGTGGGAGACCCTGTGAATGGAGTTTACAGTCAGGGATCTTACTCATTTACTGTCGCAAAGCCTCGGCCTCTTTATTTTTTAAAAGAAAATTATTCAGTGTTGATGCATGGGCACAATGTTAGAAAACATCACTTTTTCTAAGCAAAAATATTTTTGAAGTTTTGAAGCGTTCAAACATTTACAGACACTGTTTTTAACACTCATGTGCCAATTTGTGCCATTCTAATGAAAATAACTCATTACTGTTGTAAGATACTAATTTATTCACTTGTTTCCTTTTTCTGCCTTTTTTTCTCTATACAAGCTTCTTTTAAAAGAAAGGTTAAAAAAGGTCTTTAAATGTTAAAAAGAGTCGAATGACATCAAACATCAGCTTTGTCATTTACTGCCCGAGACGCTTGTTTTTTATCAATATATCACCATAATAAAACGTGTTTTCAAGGTCTGTAATCATACTAAAAAGCAGCAGCTGTAGGCTCATAAATCAGGTTTCTTAAACAATGTTCAGTTGTTCGTGTAAGTTAAGACAGATCCAGTTTCTTCAGAGTACCTCAGATAGAGCATATTACCTTGCTGCTGTTTGCATTCCTCATGTCTGTTTTTTGTGTTTCATCTCTGATGGTACTAGCTGAACAGTGACCACTGCCTGCCTGAGGACTTCTGCTGCCAAAATTCCTCCATCATGTCTGGGATCCATGTAGGTGTTTCTTTTATGTACCATCCACAAATGTGCTGTTATTGGATTGAATAAGACCATTTACCATTCATGTACTTTCTTTGTACTTTCTTCTGTTCATGTTTACATATAGATGGATTTCTGCACTCAGAAATCTTGAATAT
This sequence comes from Oryzias celebensis, assembly GCA_014656515.1. Lineage (NCBI taxonomy): Eukaryota > Metazoa > Chordata > Actinopteri > Beloniformes > Adrianichthyidae > Oryzias > Oryzias celebensis. The sequence continues at coordinate 6,039,013 of BNCR01000003.1, forward strand.
GCTAAAGGATTATATTTTAATAAATCAAGATTAAAGGGAAAATTTCTCATCATAATTGGAAAAATTTGCTCATGCATTCAGAAACAAAATTATTGGCTTGCAGGATTAGCAAATGCTAAATTTAGGTGTGCAGCTCTTCTGTGCTGAGCTTTTAAAACTACAAGACAAACGTTTTTTTTTTTATATATTTGGGTAAATCTCAAGACCAGTCAGATACTACTCTAACTTGCTGAAGTTTTCTCTGCCTACTCCAGCAAACATAGATGTTAAAGTGCATTCAGTAAAATGCAATGTTTGCTGATAAGTCAACATGTTGATGTATTTCTAGTTTTAATGCACATTTTATGTCCTTAATATCTCACAGCATTACAATTTATTTGTTACCAATATCAAATACAAGAGTAATTTAAAGAACATTATGTGAAAGATGCAGATGTTGAAATACATAACACATAGCATTATGACATCACATTGATGGATGCTTTGAATTGTCATAGTCAGAAAACTATCTTATATCTGTAGATATCTTTAAATCTCTGACATAAACAATTTTACAATATTCTTCATTAAATAAGATAAGAATACAGCTTGCTGTGGGGTTCAGCATCAGTTTGTTCTCCAAACTCTAGAGATATCCCAACTCTGGAGCCATTCTGACCATTTTGAAATAAAAAAGGGAAGAAATGTTTTATTTCCCGTTGTTCTTTGAAGCAGCCATCAGCCCTGTTCCCAAACCCCTAATCACTTTAACAGAGGCTGGTTCAGATCCACTCCACTGCTGTGAATACATCAGCTGACTCACACACCTGCTGCTTTGTACTCTGACTTTGGCATTTCGCTTGATTCGTGTTATTTAGGCAGGATTTGGATTTTGATCACAATACTGAGCTTATTTAAACACGTAAAGTGAATACACTCGACTGACTGCCAGATTACAAATTCCAGGAAAGATGCAGTGACAGTGCAGGGCCTTAATGTAGGATGTCGGTTAGTTTCTTTTCAACTTAAACATTTTATTAACAAGCTTATTCATACTATACAATTATGTTTGTAAAAAAAAGAGCCATTTTGTTATCCTTAAAATGTTAATATGTCTTTAAATTGTGTTTTTTACATTTTGACTTTTTATGGAACTTTCTTCTTTTTTTTATTATTTGTCTACTTCTTCCAGGCCCCATGGACATCTGGCACAGAGTGTGTAGCCAAGTACAACTTCCAGACTGCCAACGAACAGGACCTGCCTTTCTGTAAAGGAGATGTTCTGACCATCATTGGAGTCACCAGGGTGAGGAAGAGTTTTTTTTGAGGACTTTTCCTGGTTGTGTTGATAGTAAACTCACATAGTTAGAGCTGCAACAACTGGTCAACGTTATTGATTACATTGACAAATATTTGCATCATTGTTTTTATAATAGCTTGCCCATAAATAATCTATTCTAATTAGTCATTTGTAAATATTTTTGTCTACATTTTTTGAGTATAAGCACAACCAAAGGTTTACTACTGGAAGCTCTGAACAGCAGTATAGCAGAACACTATACAATAAAATAATAAGCTACAGAAAATAATGCAGACTCAAAAAAAGGTTTAGCTTCACAATTTCTTAAAAATGATCAAATTTTATGGAAGACAAAGTTGGTGATGAATAGACGGTGTAATAAAACTGTTTCATGTTGAATTTTGCTGCAAAACATTTAGAGCTTTGAGGCTTCAGTCCAACACAAGGTTGGGACAATTCCCAGTCAGCTAAAGCCATAGCAACCTGCTTAATTTTTCTATAATTATATGCAAGCAAACACTTTTTGTTGTTTGTGCCCTTTTATCTTTTAGTTTGCAAGTTTGTCACTACATTCTGTTTTTTTTCATGTTTCGGTTGTTTTCGGCCTTTAACATATTATTTATTCATATATTTAATTGTTTTACACAAATAAGGCTGGTTTTTTGCCTTTGTTTTTTCGGCTTTCTATTTACAATTATTTGTGAGTTAACTATTGATATAATGCTATATGCAATCACAAAAAAAGTAGTCAAATGACAGCTCACAAAAATAAACATATGAACTTTTTAAAAATTTAGACAAAAGAAATGCATGATGCAAACATTATTTTGACTAATTGATTAATCATATAAACAGTTGACCAAATGGATTATAATAATTATTAGTTTTTACTTGACTCACACCTTATTACTTTCAGGATTGCTTGATCATTTTGTGTATTTTAAATGGATGTATTAGATACATATATGCCTCAGTAAACTAAATTAGTTCACCCCAATAATGGATCGTGATGTTTACTGAAAACGGGTCATTTTAATGATGTGTTTAGGGCACATAATGTAATAGAGCAGCTGCTGCATCTTTAAATGACTTTTGTAGACAGAATATGAAGCTGTCGTATGTGCCAGTGAAATTTGGTTAGGTTTACTACCAACAACCAAATATGTTATTATGAAAAAGGGCATTTTTATATTGGAGGATCAGAAGCTCTGTGATCAGTCACAAAAAAAGTGCAGTGCTGTCACTGACGGTGCAGGCTGGTCTTTCCTGGCTCTTCACATATTCGTCTGCCCTCACTGACTCCAGTGAATTCTGCCCTCAAACAGTTTAAATGCTGGCACAGATTTTAGTTTACTCCACCATGTGTGTGCCATTTGAAAGTCCTGACCATGCTGCTTTTTCTGGCTGCCTTAAACTGTATCTGTGTGTTTGTGTTTTTCTAATGTTTTGGTGGATTTTTTCTGTCAGCTGTCGCATAACTTAATGTTTTGTTTCAGGGATCCATAACTTTTGTCTTAATTTTTTTCCAGGATCCAAACTGGTATAGAGCGAGAAACACAACGGGCAGAGAGGGCACCATTCCAGCCAACTATGTTCAGAAAAGGGAAGGAGTCAAGTCGGGAGGAAAACTCAGTTTGATGCCGTGAGTACCAGAGTGCAAGCAAAGCAAAACTGGGCGGTAAATGTCTGTATAATTATGTTGAGGGGGACTGCATTACGAAAGGAACTGTCACAGGCAGAAAACAATATACAGCAAAAAAAAAACCTTTGCAATTGTGGTCATACATTTCTGCACACTGTTGTCACACAACTGCTTGAGTGTGTAAAACCTGCGATTCCCCCATTTCTCCGAGGTAAAACATAGAGCTGATTTCCAAGAGTTGAAATTCTATTTGTTACAGACTTAATGCTTTTATTGTGTCTCCTGTTATCTGTGTCAATGACGAACAGAGCCAGAGTCTTTCTGTAGTGTTACGGTTAGACTCTTTCAAAATCGCAAAACTGGGTCAGCCTTACAAGATGCAAATGTGAGACTGGAGAGTTGAGAGGTTTCTGCTGCAGAATCAAAACACAACATGATTGTGGACAGCTCTGAAAACTCACGACTGGAAAAAAATAAAATAAAAGGCAGCTTTTAAGCCACCATGCTTGAAGCAAATAATGTTGTTTAACACATTGATACACATGTCTAAACAGGTATGCATAACAGTTCTGTAAGATTTTGATCTAACAGTGATTAACGATTTTAAATTTGACTTGAATTTTTACAGCATGTTGTTATCAGGAAGTATTTAAAAATATTTTACATGCTAGTGAATACTCTAACTCCTCATACGCTCTTCATTTCACAATTAGGTGGCAGCAATAACTACTTCAGCTCTGTTAAAACTCATGAGAATAAGCTCTTCGTTTAACCGAACCATAAACTGCTAATAAAAAACCTCAAGTCAACAAATGCTGGTCCATCATAAAATCTTACAGTCTTGAACTTGGGAATGAATGTTGAGTTTTGAGGCTGTTCTTCTCTGGAACCTTTTGTCAATGTAGTAGAGCAGTGGTCTGCAATCTTTTTCAGGCATCAAACCGGTTTGTCAAGCAATATTTTCACAGACTGACCTATACAAGGCTAAAGTTTTCAGTTTATGAACGTTTCCTGTAAATATCTGTAGCTGGTTTAAACTAGACTTCATGTAGGAACCATTAAAACATGATATTGATTTTTCCTTAGAACCCATAACTGTCAAAGTGGAAGCTAAAAAATCGGACGCCAACTTCATCCTCATTGGATTTTAAATGTGCGACGTATAAATACAACAAAAGGTCTCGAAAACAGGTTTTTTCAAAATATAAACGTGAACCCACCTTTTGAGAAACTTTATGAGCAACATCCTCATCACATTAGACAGCCTCTTGCTGAATGTATTATTATTGTAATGTTGTGCTAAAACAACGTTTGCAATAAATCCACATTTAGAGTGAAGACTCATGTTTTTTGTCTGTTAAATGCAAACTTTTGTTTGCTAACTTAGAGGTTTCAATTTGGCGGCCACTTTAAGAAAGAAACGGATAGATTTTTGACAAGCGACTTGACATGCGCCAAGAATGAGTCGGATGTGGTGGAGAAGCCAACAGTTTACCAAAATAAAACTTAATTCAGAATTAGATTATAAATGTAAAAAAATGTAGTTTTTTTTTTTCCCTCTTCTCTCTGTGGCTCAACAAACTGTCCCACGGACAGGTACTGGTCTGTGGCCGGGGTTTTGGGGACCACTGTTGTTATAAAGGCTCAGCCCACTGTGTATCTAGTTCTTCTTCTATTGTTTGTAAAGCTCTTCTTCTGTGGTTTTGTGGAGGCAGTTTTTTCCATGTGCTCGAGGCAGCATGCTAGAGACGTGAAGTGCCAAGAACCTTCCCTGACCTTTTTGTCTGTTCCAGTTGCTGTCTGTTGATTGAGTAATTGACCAAACAACATCTTTGAATCAAGTTCAGCAACTGAATAAAGCTGGAACACCAGTCAACTGAAGTCCCCTCTCTTTGTCTACATGTCCCTGTGCTCTGACCGGCACACCATCTTGTTTCCTGTTTATCCTATACGAATCATCAACACAGTCCTCCAATCCTCCTTTCCTCAAGAACATTTTGGTCCTTCGAGCCGGAAACAGTACTCAAGATGGATCGAGCAGAAGAGATGCATCCTGATGTAAGGCCCAAAAGACAGACTCGTCGTCCTCTCAGACTTCAAGACTATGAAGTGGATTATGTGGGATATCAGCCCAGAGACCTGCAACAGTGGGGCTCACCACCTCCAGTGAGGACCTCCGTCCCCCTGCGGGAGGGTCCAGCTCAGCTAAGTTCCTTCCCATCCTCCCAAGTTTCCTCACGAAGCTTTATGGAGAATGCTGCTCACTATGAGACTCCTCAGCTAGCCCCAACCAGCTTCCAGAGGACAAATGTGGAATGGGAAACACGGTCTGTACCCACACACTCGTACCAGACTGGTCCACGCCATGAACACCCTTTCTCAGCAGAGATCAGAGCCATTCAAGAGGAGAACGCAAGGCTGTTCCAGTCACAACAGTGGATCCAGACAGGCCTAAAGGAACTGCACGAGGCTCGAAGTGAGATAAAAGAGCTAATCGATGTAGCTCGGTCACTCAAAGCAGAAATGGGTCAGTCTCACATTCCAGCTTCCCATCCCCGAGTTTCATTACCCCAGATCTCCCTTCTCAAAGTAGAGCCTCAGGAGGAGAGTGACTGGCCTGATCCCCCCCCTGGCCTGAGCCTGAAGAAGACTGGCAGCAGAAGATGAAGGAGCTGAAGATCGAAGGGGCAAGTAACCACCTATATTGCTCCTCCAGAAACCCTGCTAACACCTCCCATTGGCCACCACCCCCCTCACCACATACTCTACCAGCTGCAGCTCATGTAGTTACAAAGCAGCCAAGTCAACCCTGCTCCCCTGCTACAAGGGCAGCACCAAGCAATCAGGTTTCTCAACCCACCATGCCGTTTGCAATACCTGAACAGCTCTACAGAGGTCCTCAGCCTACTATTCCTAAGTTTATAAACCCAGATCCCAGTGAGTTTGCCAGGCTTCGCATAGCTCTAGGAAACCTGCTTCCTGCTAACACCACCGAACTGTTCAGATACCAAGTTCTTGTGGACCACCTTAAGCTAGAAGAAGCCAGGCTCATAGCTGATGCTTATCTGAACTCCCCAACTCCCTACACTGACACCCTGGCAGCTCTCCATGATAAGTTTGGTCAACCCCACCAACTCGCTCTCAGAAAGATAGCCAGTGTCCTGGAATCTCCAGAGGTCAAGCGTGGAGACATTGCTGCTTTCCAGAAGTTTGCCCTCCAAATACAGTCTCTGGTGGGGCTGCTGCAAACCTTGGGTCATGAGGGAGAAGTCGAACTGAACTGTGGTTCACATGTTGCACGTCTCCTCAGCAAGCTTCCACCTGAACAGCGGGCTGATTTCCGTCGACACCAGTTCAAGCAGGCAGGAACCAGCCACACCTTAATTGACCTGTCAGAGTGGTTACGCTACGAGTCTTGGTGCCAAGGGTTCGACAACCAAACCACTCAGAAGAACACCAGAGACAGGCCGAGTATGAGGAGCGAGAACCACACAGCAAAACAAAGTGTTATAGTGCTCCATGGGGCTAGCGAACCCAAGCCAACCCTACAACTTAAGGAAGGTTCCAGCAGGGAGAAGTCGAAGATCATTGCCTATTGTGCTTACTGTGAGAGCAATGAACATTATCTCAGTCAGTGTGGCAAAGTTGCTCAACTTTCCCAAGAGCAGCTAAAGGACTGGATACACGTCAACAGGCGTTGCTGGCGGTGTGCACGAGCCCACCTTGCGGCTCAGTGCACATTAAAGAAACCTTGCAGCATTTGCAATGGAAAGCACCTCCTGGCCCTTCATGAGATTAATACAAAGGCTGGAAGAGTTCCTCGAGAAGTAACCAAACAGGAGAGCTGCCTAACCAGCTCTGCTTCCAACACCCTATACCTAGATCGACCAGGAGCAGGAAGCCGAGTCATGCTGAAAGTGGTTCCCATTCTCCTGCATTATGGTGGACGGACACTAAGTGCCTTCGCACTCCTGGATGATGGGTCAGAACGGTCCATGCTGCTACCATCAGCAGCCAAAGCTCTGGGCATTAAGGGGACACCTGAAGATCTCCCTCTGCGCACAGTCAGGCAGGATATCCAGGTCCTCCATGGATACACTGTGACCTTCCACGTCTCCCCAGTTGCTAAACCTCACACCACCTACAAGATTGAGAGTGCCTTCACAGCTAGCCGTCTTAGCCTTGCCCAGCATACGTATCCCATTGAACGCCTGCAGAAGAAGTTCAGACACCTGCGTGGTCTTCCTATTCCTGCTCTCAGAAACGCTGATCCGTTCCTCCTTATCGGTTCGGACCAGCCTCACCTCATCACACCAATCGAGCCAGTCAGACTTGGCCCCCCTGGAAGCCCAGCAGCAGTTCACACAAGACTTGGGTGGACCCTCCAAGGGCCAGTTCATCTGACGGGGCGGCCTACCAACGCTGTGCAGTGCCTGTTCACCTCATCCCCACCAAAGCTGGAAGAGCTTTACACGCATGTTGAGAGGCTCTGGCAGATGGACACTGTATCATACCGACCTGAAAAGGAAGTGGTACGTTCGAAAGAAGACCAGCGGGCCATGGCTATGCTTGAAGCCGAGACAATCCGCTCAGAGGCACATGGCATCAAAAGGTACGCCACCCCACTGCTGCGCCACCCAGACATGCCACTACTAGCTGCGCCAAAGGACTCTGTCTTGGCCCTCCTGCGCAGTACAGAGAGACGCCTCCTGAGGAACCCAGAACAAGCGGAGGTGTATAGGAAAGAGATAAAGAAGCTCATAGATGCAGGAGCTGTAAAGGAGGTCACTCAAGAAACCTCCCACCAGGAGGAATGGTACATCCCCCATCATCTCGTTACCCACAACGGGAAATCCCGGCTTGTGTTCAACTGCTCTCATGAGTACCATGGACAGTCCCTGAATCAGTTCCTCCTACCTGGTCCCACCCTTGGGGCTTCCTTGCTTGGAGTTCTGTTAAGATTTCGAGAACATCCCATTGCAGTTAGTGGTGACATCAAAGGAATGTTCCACCAGGTTCGCCTCCTCCCTGGAGATCGCCCCCTCCTCAAGTTCTTGTGGCGAGACCTACTAGTGGGTGAACCTCCAAGAGTTTTTGAGTGGCAAGTCCTTCCTTTTGGCACAACATGCAGCCCCTGCTGTGCCACCTATGCCCTTCAACGCCTGGTAGTTGATGAGAGATATTCTGGTGAGGACCTGAAATTTTCAGTGGAAAACTGCTTCTATGTTGACAACTGCTTGCAGAGTCTACGCTCATCAGAGGAAGCTAAGTCTCTTGTGGACCGTCTAAGAACCCTCCTAGCATCAGCAGGGTTTGATCTACGTCAGTGGGCCTGCAACGATGCAAGTGTACTCAGCCACTTACCTCAAGATGCCAGATCTGAGAGCCTGGATCTATGGCTTGCACAAGATAAGTCAGACCCACAAGAATCCACTCTTGGCCTCAGTTGGAACTGGCAGACAGACACCCTGGGCTACAAGCATAGGCCCGTGACCTATGAGACACCAACTCTCAGGAACATATACAAAGTCCTGGCAACACAGTACGATCCCTTGGGGTATCTGCTGCCTTACTCCACCCGAGCAAAGCTCATCATTCGACAATTATGGGACAAGCAACGTGGCTGGGACGACTCCAACCTTCCCTCTGAACTCATTCAAGCCTGGACCAGCTGGGAAGCTGAGCTTCAGTTTTTGCCTCTGCTGTCCCTCCCACGTCCCTACATGCCTGCTAGTTCCACATCAAGAGGGACCACATATCAAGTCCACATCTTTGCTGATGCGTCTGAGCAAGCCTACGGAGCTGTGGCCTACCTGCGAGCTCAAACCAGCATGGATGAGGTACACCTGTCCTTCATTCTCGCACGTTCACGAGTGGCTCCTAAGCGCGTCCAGTCAATCCCACGCCTGGAACTCTGCGCTGCCCTCACAGCAGCCCAACTAGCTCATGTCATAAGGAAGGAACTCACACTGACAGTGAATCAGACGGTGCTATGGTCCGACTCCACAACAGTTTTAACCTGGCTACAATCCCAGTCCTGTCGCTACAAAGTCTTTGTTGGGGGAAGAGTAGCCGAGATTCAAGAGCTCACAAAGAATGATACCTGGCGTTATGTAGATTCAGTCAACAACCCAGCAGATGACCTGACACGAGGGAAACCCTTGAGAGCCCTCATAGAGCCTAATCGGTGGTCACAAGGACCTTCTTTCCTTCTACAAGACCCAGACACTTGGCCGGAGAGACCAAGTACAGAGCCACAGGAAGTCTCTACGGAGCTTCGGAAAACTGTCTTCTGTGGCTTGGCTGTTTCTACACCTACCAGCCAAAAAGAGACTGTTTACAAGACCTGGCAGGAATGCATAGAGGCTAAAGCATTGGATCTTCATGCATTGAGCCCTTCAGATTCTCCTCTGAGCGCAGAGGAGTATCGTCAAGCGGAGAAACTCGTCCTACAGCAGGCGCAACAGCAGTCGTTCCCAGAGGATTACAAACTGTTAGCAGCAGGAAAGTCAGTCTCACCCAGCAGCCGCTTACTCACTCTATCTCCTGAGCTGGACCAGTCATCAGGCCTAATAAGAGTAGGTGGTCGGCTGCGTCGCTTAGAGGGCTTTAGTGACTCAACATTGCACCCGATTGTCCTAGACCCATCACATTCAGTCACCCTGCTGCTGATCAAGAAGTATGACCAAGACCTCCAACATTCTGGTCCAGAGCGGGTCTTTGCTGAGTTGCGGAGATCATTCTGGATATTACGTGGCAGAGAGGCCATCCGCAAATACCAGCATACCTGTGTGGGATGCAGGCGCTGGAGAGCACGACCAGCCATTCCTAAAATGGCAGACCTGCCTGCTGCTCGCTTGAGATTATTCAAGCCGGCCTTCTACTCCACTGGCGTGGACTGCTTCGGCCCAATGCTGGTGAAAGTTGCCAGACGCCAGGAGAAACGCTGGGGAATGATCTTCAAGTGTCTGACCACCAGAGCAGTGCACCTGGATCTCTTGAGGAGCATGGACTCGGACGCCTACCTCATGGCCCTAAGGAGATTCATCGCCAGACGTGGGACACCAGCAGAGATATGGTCCGATCAGGGGACCAACTTTAAAGGTGGAGAGCGTGAACTCAAGGAGGCCTTCACAAGCATGGGACCGACTCTACAGCAGCAACTTGCTCGTCAGAGGATCAAGTTCCACTTCAACCCACCAGCAGCTCCTCACTTCGGTGGGGTGTGGGAGCGGGAAATCCGCTCTGTGAAGACGGCCCTGTACACCTCTGTTGGAGCCCAACCAGTCTACGAAGAGGTCCTTCTCACCGTGCTCCTGGAAGTTGAGTCTATCCTCAACTCCAAACCTCTTGGTTACGTCTCTGCAGACGTGGCTGACATCGACCCTGTGACACCAAACAGTCTTCTGATGGGGCGGCCTGACGGATCGCTGCCTCAGGTGGTCTATCCAGACACTGAGATCTTGAGTCGGAGACGTTGGCGGCACTCCCAGGTGCTCGCCGACCATTTTTGGGTTAGATTCATTCGCGGATATCTCCCCACCCTGCAGACAAGGCAGAAATGGCATTCAGCCACTCCAGAACTCCTTATAGGTGCAGTGGTTATGTTAGTTGACCCTCAGCTGCCCCGTGCTTCGTGGCCCATCGGAAGAGTTGTCAAGGCTCATCGGAGTGATGATGGACACATACGGTCAGCTGATGTTGAGGTTAACGGACATGTATACACCAGACCAGTGGCACGTTTAGTGATGTTACCCGCATTGCCATCTGGGGAAGATTAGGTTAGCTTGAGCTCTGTTCACATGTCTTTATTTGAAGCAAATGTGCCTTGCACATTTGGGGGCGGCTGTTATAAAGGCTCAGCCCACTGTGTATCTAGTTCTTCTTCTATTGTTTGTAAAGCTCTTCTTCTGTGGTTTTGTGGAGGCAGTTTTTTCCATGTGCTCGAGGCAGCATGCTAGAGACGTGAAGTGCCAAGAACCTTCCCTGACCTTTTTGTCTGTTCCAGTTGCTGTCTGTTGATTGAGTAATTGACCAAACAACATCTTTGAATCAAGTTCAGCAACTGAATAAAGCTGGAACACCAGTCAACTGAAGTCCCCTCTCTTTGTCTACATGTCCCTGTGCTCTGACCGGCACACCATCTTGTTTCCTGTTTATCCTATACGAATCATCAACACAGTCCTCCAATCCTCCTTTCCTCAAGAACAACTGTAATAGATGACTCAAACACACTCTGTCCTCATGCCAAGTCAAAAAGTTTTTAAAAGCTTTAATTGAACTCATTATGATTTTTCTTTTTGATGTAGTGTTATGTTATGTGTCTCCTTTTGTCTGTGGCATCCATTTACTTTGTAGTTTTTGTTTTCTAACTAAGTTAAAGCTCAAACCCTGCTGAACAATATTTTTTTTAATATATTTGTGTTTTTTCATACCAAACTTTTCCTCATTTTAAACTTGCTCATTTTCAGTATTTACATTTGCTCAATAAAGCACTTTGAATTCCATTTGGGTTCAAAAAGCATGAATTGATCAAGTACAGGTGTTGCTCCTTTAAATGTAGTTTTTCTTATTGATGCAAAATTTGTTGAATTTCTACAGTGATTCATGGCTTTCTTTCAGTTTGCTGCTTCTCCCAAAATCCCAGTATTTTGACAAATCTGTTAAATCTTTACAAGCTGCTCCTCTCAAACGCAGACTGGAGCCCAGAGGGACATTTTGACTACATGATGTGATTCCTCAGAGAAAGCCTCACCCTCCACCCTGGGTTTGCATAAGGGGTTCAGCTGTGGTCTTGTGTCCTCATATTTACATTGACTGGGTGACACTCTCCAATCAGTCCCAGTTGCTCATGTTGTTAAGCATTCTATCTACTGCCCCCATGTGGCAAATTTGCAACCTGCAGATAACCTCATGCTAAAAAAAGATAGGACATTCCACCCTGCTATCCCACTTCCTTCGTCCATGCTGGGCTGAAAATGTTGTTTTCCACATTTTTTTATCACTCTTCTGTTAGAATGATGTCACTTCAGAAAACTGCACTTCATTTCTGAGGACAAAGCAGCGAGTATTCGTTCACTGAGCGTCTCTGTGGCCAAACTACTTGGCGCCTGCTCTCAGATTAGTGGGAGTTAAAGAGCTGCTGTCCATCGGAGAAGCTGCCTGTGCTGATCTAATCAACTCAACCCATATTAAGCCGCTTAGCCACAAGGGTCCGTGCTGTCTCAGGAGGCGAGGAAGAGGAGGAGGAGGATGTGACAGGGGTAGCCACAGGAAAAAATGGCATAAATCAATTACAACAGTTAATTACTGCCCATTGACCAGCCAGTGCCAATACGTAGAAGCATGCATGAATGCTGTTTGCCGCTAATTTGACTTTTCGCACAAGGAGGGGCATCAGTCAATAGATCTCACACACTTTCCTATTGTGACGTTACAAGGAGGATGTTTTGTGGTTAGGTGTAATGATGTAAATCCTGCAAGACGGAGAAACCAATATGTTTTCTGCTGTTTCCAGGGTTTTATTGGCTAATTTTAAGTAATAGTTATAGATATCAGGTATTATTATTAATTAGTAACTCTACAAAATGAAAATATGTTCATAGGCTGCAGAGCTGTAATTGTGGGCTAAAGTTTCAAAGTTTATTCATGATAAATAAACAAAACGTGCAAAAACAAAATATTTATCACTGGAGGCATAAGGGCAATCCACCTCTGCTCTTCCTGACCTCAAGAATAGGTTCTTTGGCCAGTCCTCCTCTGAACACTTTGGGATTTTCCTGTTATTGCAGTGCCGGCGTGTCAGTTTACGACTCTTCCCCTGCCTTCTTTATGTGAGCGACTCGTGAGCTCAGTGTTTCCTGTTGTTTGGCTCTAGGTACTTTCTTGCTGAGCCCACCAGCTCTCCACTGTCCTCCGTACATGTCAAGAGTAGCTTGGAAATAAACATTTAAATGACAGCTTTAAAATGAAAGCCTTTGTGTTTGCCTGATTATGGACTTTGTCCTATTGAATTTATTTTAACTTTGCTCAAAACGGTGTAGCTGGATAGGATAGCTCCAACATTGCTCACCATTTTTGTTGCACTCATAATGTTAGGTTGGAGGTGTGAGGAGTTGTAAGCTAGCAGGAGAGCGTACTGTTGCATTATGGGAAGAAGGGCATGGTTGCTTAGCGCCGACAGTCCCGCAAACAACTCAGAGGTGAATTTCTACTGAACTCCTGCTACTCTGCAAAAACTATGTCCAGAAAACAATGCAGGTTCCTTGATTTTGGCTAAAAACTACATTATCGTAACTAAAAGACCTCTGGGAACATTTTGAAAATGGTTCAAGAGATGATTGTGGCTTTCACAACTATCATTCCGCGTACGCTCACCGGTCTTCCGTCATATCTCTGTCCTCCTGTTTCCTTTTTAGTTGGTTTCATGGGAAGATAACTCGTGAGCAGGCGGAGCGGCTCCTCTACCCCCCAGAAACCGGGCTGTTCCTGGTGAGGGAGAGCACCAACTATCCAGGTGACTACACCCTGTGTGTCAGCTGCGACGGGAAGGTGGAACACTACCGCATCATCTACCACAACGGCAAACTCACCATCGATGAGGAGGAATACTTTGAGAATCTCATGCAGCTGGTGGAGGTGAGGGACCATGATCCAATTTAACATTCACTTGTTAAACTCTTATTCCTTTTAAAAATAAAAAAATATATATTTTTTTTTCAAATTAAAAAAGTACGCGAAAAAAAAAGTCATTTACAAGAAAGTCATAATTTTACAAGAAAAGAATCAGTCGTCTGTTTATCTGAGCTGTGGGAAAAGATGATAGACGTGGAGCATCTTGTGAATCTATATTTGAAACTTTATTTCAAAAACAAAAAAATTCTGGACCTTTTGGTGACTCAAAATCAAATTATGATCAGTGAGGCCAGCTTTCCGTGGTTCAGAGTTTCATTGATAAAAGGAGCAACTCAGAGATGCAGATGCAGATGCAGACGCACTGCCACTTTAGTCTCTGCACTTTACATTCACATGCCTAGAAGTCCATTTGTGACATTATGTCATGTTACAGTCATGAGCAGAAGGAACAAGGAGGAAGAAAAATAGTGTTACATACTGTATTTTCCCTCCTCCAATGAAACGTCTCGTTTCAACACAAAACAAGGGTGAATGAAAATAGTCTGTTACATTAGCACAAGAACATTGAAAATGATGAAAACTGGGTCTCTTCAGATGGAAGAATTATACAGACTTGGAGGAGATCTCGTCTTTCGTGAAGCAAAAAGTAATTGAAAATAAACAGGTCCAGGGATTTTAATGGCTTCATCAATGAGCACTACAGATATTCCGCAAGCCATGAATGAACAAAACATTAAACAGTAAATCAATCAAAGAAACTTCCAAATATAAAACTGTATTTCTGAGTATTTTTTTATTCAGATTGTGATGGTTCAGTAGCTGAAAAAGTTGCACACTTTTAAAAAGCTTAGGTTTGTGACGCAGAACCTGACAAAGTCTCACTGCTCAACTCCTCCTCCTCACCCCTTTATGAACGTCTTCATTTTCCTCGCCCTAGCTGGCATCCGGCTCAAAACTGTAGGTCTGGAATGCTCTAATATTGCTCGCCATTTTTTTGCTTCGTTTTTTTGCTTCTGATATGAAAAGGCTTTTCTCTATAAAAAATGTTATTGCTTGATTAAGCGAATCACAGGCTCTCTTATAAATTTTGGGTTTGAGCCCACTCCAAGCAGTGTTTTAATTTTTATGAAAATTATTAATAAAGTAAAATTATCAATATTATTAAGTTATTTATTACTAAGTAATTTAATACTGTAAATGTTCTACATACAGGAAAGACTAAAAACTCTACTGGAACCGTCAACAGCTGCTTAAACTTGAACTGAAAGTTCTTAGAAAAATAAAGATTTTCAAATTTCTTTCACAACAATTTCAAAAATGATAACTGTTTGCACACTAACACCAACTTAAGGTTTTCATAGTTAAAACGTGTTTTAAAGTTGATTTTCATGTTGAAAAAAGTGATACAAGATACCTAGTGTAAGATTGGATTTTTGAATGCTTAAAAAAAATCAACTAAAATCTTTTTAACCTGGTACTTGAAATACTAAAATTAAAAGAAGGTGTAAATTTGGGTTTGAAAAAACTGATATTAAAAATGTAATCGACACCATTCTAATTGAATTGAATGTAACATTATGTAACTCCAGGATCTCAAAGAAATGAAGTATTCAATAGACGCTTCCCTAAAAATCCTTCAAGTACCCGTTCAGAAAGCTGTGTGATCCTCCCAGCCCTCGCTGTTATCTGCTGGCAGGTTCAGAGGAAGGACAGAGGGAAGAGGAACTGACAGGAGACATGGTGGCACAGAGACAGAGGCCTTTCATCCTTTTAGATAAAGACAGGAGCTCGATTGGCACCTATCGTGCTTTTAATTGGGGCTCATCGTTTTATCCCACCGGGCGTTGGACGTGGACAAAGGGATGGTGCCAGCTGGCAGTGGGACCATCTACATACTGAGTGCCTTCTTGCTATCAGCAACCCACCATCTCTGTCTTTCCAGCTTTCTGTAATTCACACCCTCCAGGCTTGGTTCTTCCTCCACTTCCTTTATCCGCCGCCCTCCCTGCCTTGGTGTTCCCTGGTGGTTTCAGAGCATATTGCATTTTCGTCCACCTCAGTTTCTCTCTTCTGCTTTGTCAGATTTCTGCCTTTCTCTACAAACAGCTCATCATAGGACCCCTCACATTCTTCCAGACTCCTCAGCTCTGCCTCACCAGGCTGCACAGACCTGTTCACATACATTTGTTCAGGCTTGACGCTTCCTAACCGCTGCGTTCACAGGGAAGGGCATGCTTGTTAGAAAAGCAAAGATGGCTGCAAGTGATCTTCACCAGGGCGTAATACTATATTTTATATAAATATTAATATGATACGTATTGTCTGAAGTGATAATATTGTCTAAAGTGTGTATTTTACAATGTAATGACAGCCTGCCGTGTTAACTATAAAGGTGGAGATCCTGATTTAGCAGCTGTGAACAAAAATAATACATTTTCATGCGTATAGAAGCAAAAAATTCTTGAGGACACGTAAAAAGGACGTACCAGGATGTTCACAGAGCTTGAAGTTATTCTTAAATTTGACAACAAACCTTTCTTGTACAGTGCTGCCCCCTGGTGGTTCAGTTGGTCTGCAGTCCACTCATTTTCTATTTCCAACAGATTCTTCAGCATTTACCCTTTAAATAATCTTTGACTGTTTAAAGGGCTAATGTGCAACCACACTTTATGATAAGTGAAGACAAGCTTGTTTGGTTTGTACTGAATGAGAACAATTAAGTGGGCTGACCTCTCTTTTTTGTTGTTGTATTTTTAATGCTTTTTTATGTTATATTTAGTGCTGTCATGCGAAACATTTTTCTGCAATTAATTAAATGTGGCCTGTAATGAATTAATCTAATTGATCTATTTTAATCGCAATCATTTTTAACGTAATAATTATTGTTAAAAGTCTCATTTTGAGGTGTTTTATTTAAATTTTTGACATTGTTGCGCAGTAAAAGATCAAAATAAAATGAAAAAGGTGGTTTTATCAGGATTTTTAAATAATCCAAGACAGCCAACCTTTACTTTGACACCACTGAGGGGTAGTTTTTTTTTTAAATACATCAGGTCCAGAGTGCTCTAGTTTACTGCATCAAAAAACTGTAGAAACACTTTTCTGAACCAACCAAAAAATATTGAACACGAACTACTTATTAATACCATAATTCGCATGTTTACATATCTTGTTCCACAGTTTATCATAACAGCAAGACAGTAAAAAAAGCTATGAGAATGATTTTATCATTTCCTTGAATCTATTTGGGTTGACTTAATCAATTTTAATTTAAACACCACAGAGAAATTGAACCATTTAGACTTTGGACTTTGTTTTATTTTATTTTATTTCTTTTGTAAACTTTAGTTTAATCATCTGGACAAAAACTATTACTACGAGGTTAACATTGCCTCTGAAATTATGATTTGAAAACTTGACATGTCAACATACACCTTTGTTATCTCATGGCTGCAATAAAGTTGATTTATTCAATTGAACAGTCTTTAGTTGTTAGTCCTATATTTGCTTCATGTCTGCAAACTTTAATGACCCTGGTACCCGGCTTCGCTGCAAATCCACCAGAGACTGTTTTCCTCAGATTAAAGAATAGCTAATCCTGTTTCTCCCTTTGAGGAAAATGCTGTATTTCCTCTCGCTGTGGCTCCGCCTCCTTTTTTCCTTTTATATGGAAATGAAGAAGGGATTCTGCTGCTTCACCAGCCATCTTCTTCCTCCTCCAGCACTGATGCATGCTGATAAGTGTAAAAGCAGTCATGCTGCATTTCTTGTTGTGCGTAGTCTCCTCTTATCAGATCTTAGAGCAGCCTTCTTCTCCTTGCCTCCTTCATGTTCCTGTGTGGTGTTGCTTAAAAAAACCCATTTATGTTTGTTTTCCATATCCAACGCATGTAAACAGATCTCCCGTCCTAAAAAAAAATAAGCATCTGTTCTTGATAACTTCACCAGCTTTACAATGATAGGGAAGATTTTGTTGATTCAGCTAAAAGTTTTAAGTGTCTGTGGATTTTCTGGCATTCTCTCTCTGCAGCACTACACCAAAGACGCTGATGGCCTTTGTACCAGGCTGATTAAACCCAAGTTGATGGAGGGGACAGTGGCAGCACAGGACGAGTTCTCCAGAAGTAAGAGCACACTGAGCTCATTATACCACTCTACTGGGTATAATACACATTTGTTTATCTACTGTCACATTAACCTCACAAGAACACAAACAAGGACAGCATACCCTTTAAGGTTACTCTGTCATTCCTGGTCTAATGGCATTAACCAGTGAGGGAGATTCATTTTGTGTTATGAAATGGCAGCTTAGCCTCAAGGTCAGTCCAGGTCAGAATTGTCATCTTGACATCTCCCTGTTTTTATGTTTGCCTGTTTCCCTGAAGGGGAAAGGGGCGGGGTTGTCCCATGCCAACTGTCCCGCCCACAGCTCATTGGTGAATTTCTAATGAAATACTGCTGCTCTGCAGAAACAGTGTCCTAGAAAACAGCCATATTTTTTTGATTTTGACTAAACTGCATAATCATGATTAAAAGACCACTGAGAACGCTTTTAAAATCTTAATATATTTCTTCAAAGAAACTCAAATACTGTTTTTTCTGCCTTTTAGATCAAAATTATTTATAGCCTAGAAACATGTTGACACAACTACATGACAAAGCAGAAGGGTCACATCTGCAGAATCATTCAAATGTGTTGTTCTTCTCATGCTAGGTGGCTGGGCCTTGAACCGGAAGGAGCTGAAACTCCTCCAAACCATCGGCAAAGGGGAGTTTGGAGGTGAGAAGCACAAATTGTAATGTCTTTTTGGTTTTTAATTTTTAATTTGTAGTAAATTAAATACACATATTTATAAAAAAAATCGTATCTTTTCCAGATGTGATACTGGGAGACTACAGGGGGACCAGGGTGGCAGTCAAATGTATCAAAAATGATGCGACGGCGCAGGCTTTCATTGCAGAGGCCTCAGTCATGACGTAAGCTCAGCTTCAACGCCTAAATCAATCTGTGCACCCAAGCGTTGTCCCTCTCTGACATCCTCATCCAAATTTCCTTTATGTTGTTTCTTTTCTGCAGGCAACTGAGGCACAACAATCTGGTGCAGTTGCTAGGCGTGATCGTAGAGGAGAGGGGCAGCCTGTACATCGTCACAGAATACATGGCCAAGGTCAGACAGCTGTCCCATTTTTAAAAAGCTGCTGTATTCTTGCTTTTTCTACCTCTTTGAGTTTGTTGTAAATAAAAGGTCAGAATATTGTGGTGTCATCTTTACTTGTCACCTTGATTTTAGGAAGTTTCTCAACTCTTTATTTGACTGAGGGGAATCATTTCACTGAACCAGCACTCCTAGTCTCATGTGGTTCATTGACATTTACAGCTCCAGATTTGTTGATGTGTCATCAAATGTATAAATTGCATTTTTTTTTCATTTATCTATTTGTGACTCTGTTTTGGGGTTTGTTTCTGTGCAAAAAGTTTCTCCATCATTCTTATGTTTGCCATACCTATAAAAAATATATTTACATGTTACTACTCTAAATTGATCTCGATTTACCAAAAATTTTTAAAAAAGGAGATTCAAATGTTTCAGTTCATTTTTTATTGTTTGAGCTCTGGATAATTATGCAGTACAGCTGAGGAAACACAGTTTCTTTGAAATGCTATATGTATTTTTCACAGGGCAGCCTAGTGGACTACTTGCGCTCCAGAGGAAGGTCCGTTCTTGGGGGGGACTGTTTACTCAAGTTCTCACTGTGAGTCCTCTTCAGTTTTGACCTTCAGTTCAGAGCAAAACTCTGATCCTCTTTTGATGTATTGCAAAAGCAATCTTTGTTTTTTTTTATGAAAATTGTGCTGTTTTTGGACAAAATAAAAAAACTTCTTGGACAGTTTCTGTAGAGCAGCTGTGGTTCATTAGAAATTCACCTCTAAATTGTGGGCGGAACTCTTGGCACAATCTTTATATATGTCCTCCATCTTCAGAAAAATTTCACAAGACCGTGTTGAAAATATAATTTTCATTGCAGTATGTCTTTAAGAGCCACTTGTTCTCTTACAAACATCAGTTAGTTTGGTTTCTTTGGAAAGATGAATCCCCAGGTTGTAAGTCAAACGCCCTAAAATATTCATTTCAATTCTAAAGCTCAAACTGTAATCCAGCACATTTGCTAAATGAGCCGAACATGGAGATCAGCAGGTTTTAGCTTATCAGTCCTGAATGAGGGATTTTCTGTTTCAACATGAAGATCTCCACTGAACTTATTAGTGTAGCGATTACTCGTTAACACTGGTTTTTATCGTTTTTTAGTTAACTTTTCTAAAAGGTTTTGGATAAGTTTCACTCCTTTAGTTGATATCCATCGTCAGCCTATCTGTCATGAAAAGACGGAAACGGTTAGCAACATCTTCATGCTCTGAATCTTCTCTTCTCATCTCCCGTCAGTGATGTGTGTGAAGCCATGGAGTACTTGGAAGCCAACAACTTTGTGCACAGAGACCTGGCAGCTCGAAACGTGCTCGTGTCGGACGACAACATCGCCAAAGTCAGCGACTTCGGCCTCACCAAGGAGGCCTCCTCCATTCAGGACACTGCCAAGCTGCCCGTCAAGTGGACCTCTCCGGAAGCACTCAGAGAGAAGGTGAGAAGAAAGAGAGCTCTGCTTGCCGATCAGCTGTTCCAGCTTTTACATCTACAGTAGTTGGTGAATGAATTTTTAGTTCAGTTGAAGACCGAAATAAAATATATCTAATTGGAAATTTAGTTTGTCTAGTGCAAACTATTGTTTTTCTGCTTTATTGTGGTATATCTGCAATTCCACAAAATTGCTGCAATTTTTGCCATAGAAATTAATGAGGAAGGCTCTTCAATCAATGGAATCAATGGATTCCTTTACTTTTGTACTTTGTAAATCTGAAAGAATTATTCTGAGCAGATGTATGGTTGGAGAATGGCGCTCATTTGTTCGAAGTGATGCTTCGTTGATCATTCGTTGTCGTGCATCCAGCTCACCTCACCTCACCATCTCCACCTCACAGACACACTGATTCAGAATGGGACAGTTTCAGGCTTTTTTCACGTTTTCATTAGTTTTTTTCTTTTTACTTTGGGATATTCATGTATATTGTTCTACAGTAGAATAGATCTTTCTTTAAAACAAAGCTTTTGAGTATCCACTTGCCTTTTTCAACATTTTAAACTTGCTTACTTCTCAGTTCTGTTTATGTTGTTTTTGTTTACAAATCACATCTCTTGTACATACTGTTTGAGTTTACACAGTTTGAAGTATCTTTCAGGTTTTTTCCAACTTTGTTACTGCAAATTTACAAATATGCAGTAATACACAGAAGGCTCTTTTTTATCAACTAACCTGGGATTTTCTGTGTGCTTTTTTTTTTTTTTACAAATCTTTTTCTGCCATTTTTAGCCAATATTGCTGCATTCTGGATTTTTTGCAACTTGTTGTTTTCCGCCATTTGTATTTTCTGTATTCAAACAAATTTTTAGCACAAATTTATGCCTTTTATAGACAGTATTGTCTTTTCTATTCAGTAAACATCAGCCTATTCTGCTAAAAATGATGCAAATAAGCAATGAAAATAAACCACCTTCTGCAATTACGCAATCAAACTTTTCTAGTTATTTGTTGTTATTATTTACAGAGGTTTTCCACCAAGTCAGATGTCTGGAGTTATGGAATCCTACTTTGGGAGATTTATTCCTTTGGGCGCGTGCCTTACCCCAGAATTGTGAGTAGCTGCACTGACACTCACCAGCAGATGGCAGTGTATCTCAGTGCTGGAGTCTATGCGTATTTTTAGTCTTCCTTGTTTGTGTGATATTTGAAGTCTACCACAAGAGTTGATGTGAAAACAATTTGATTTGTGTCACTAACTGCTGAAGCGAGCGACAGGAATGAATTGTAATCATTCTGCCATGTTAGGGTAGTTGATGGGAGGGGCTAACCTTTACCTGTGTGGGTCTGTCTGGCAGCCGCTGAAAGACGTGGTTCCCCGAGTGGAAAAGGGGTACAAGATGGACGCTCCGGACGGCTGCCCCCCGGTGGTGTATGACCTAATGAAGCAGTGCTGGACCCTGGACCCCGTGATGCGGCCCTCCTTCCGCATGCTGAGGGAGAAGCTGCAGCATATCAGAGCCAAGGAGCTCTACCTGTGAAGAGGAGGTGCAGACGGGGCCACGGGCGGCAGGGCGGCAACACGCAGCCCCAGCACAAGGATTGTGGGAGGTGGAGGGGGGAAGAGAAGAAGGACCACAGCATCTTTCTCTTGCTTGCCCACCCCATCAACCTTTGGGACTGCCACACTGTGCCCCCCCACACCCCTGCCGCTGAGCCCCCCAGCTGTCCTCTGCTTTCACACTAGGACTGTTTAACTGTTTGTGTTGTAAAGCTTTTGCCAGAAAACTCCTCCTTCTCTCCACTGCTCTTTTGCTCTCCCCCACCCCACTTAAAAATATCACCTGTCCTCCTCTTCATCCCCCTCGTCCTCCTCCTCCTGAGACTTGGCATTAACTGGAGGGGGAGGCTGGCCTTTTCCTCCACGTTTGTCAGGTGCTCCTTCTTCTTCACCTCTTCATCATCGCTGGATCCCGGTGTCGCCTGCATGCCTTCAGCCTGACTGTCATGGCCCCCTCGCCGCCCTCCTCATGTGGTCAGATGTGGGGCCTTCGCTCTGTGCCAAAGTGCCTCCTGCCTACAGAGCTCCAGACTTCCCTCCAGCACTTCTATTATTTAACTTTTTTTAATCTTTGCGGGGAAAAAATCCTTTTTTTTTTTTAACTGTTTTCTTTTTCAGGGAGGTTATAATAAACCATTTTTGTTATGGCTCGTGCCCCCCACCATCTCCACATAGACTGATGTGTTTTTCTCTTTTCCCCCCTCCCAAATGTCCACGACCTCAATAAGTCAAGAGGGTCTTCAGAGGGGCCAGTTTTCGTGTTCACGAGGTGGGGATGGGATGGCGTGCAGATAATGCCAGGAGGAGACGGCGAGGAGAGGCAGTTCACAAATATGGTCGACTCGTCATACTTGTTTTATATCAAAATATATTTAAAGGATTAAATCAAAAACCAGACGAAGGACTGAGAACGCCGGGGTCCGTGGGGGTGGGGGGGTGCATGCTGTTTGAGAGGCCTTCGGTTCAACTGTCAGTGCTTTCAATGTTCATTGTTTTACTATACGATCATGATTATGAATAAACCATTCCATCTGAACAGTGTGAAAACACCAGCATCATTGAAACCAAGGTTTTTTTTGAAGCAACGGGTTTGTTTCCATGGACACCAAACACCACCCCAACCCCACGTGTTTTTATGTCCAAAGGGTTTTCCTAATGAGAATGCAGGACAAAGCCGTGCTGAGAGCTTCCTGCAGCCCGGAGGAGAAGTCTAAGAATCTTCCAGTCTCATTCTATCTGTCTCGTGCTTACACTTTTAAGCTCATTCGCATTTCATCTGTTCTCCCAGCATCCTCTGCTGCTTGGAACCTAATTTAATGTGAATCTTATGAATTTTAATGGTGATGACGGGGCGGGTAACAAAAGGCCGGTTACATAACCAAGGCAGTTTATGTCGGCGGCTAAACCCAAGTCGCTATCAGGACCTGACGCTCGGATGCCGCTCGGATGCGTGGCACGAGACCACCCTGTTGCAGAGCTCCATGGGTACGCCATCACACACTCCTGTGATTATTAACAAAAATCTGGTGATGGGTTTTCCAAACCTTTATACACAGTTCTGTTTCAACACAGCAGGACGATAGCAACTCTTACTGGAAGGGTTAAGATGGGACTCAAGGTCAAAGGTTACAAGAATCTTTTGGAGGCATTTAAGTTTCATCTTGCTGCTGTTATCACATCATAAGTGTCTTTACCGTCCACCTCTGGCACACTGTGGTTTCAAAGTGTCAGGAAATGTAATCGATTCTAATATCCAAAGCTCTTTATACCAATCTGACAGGAGCAAGTGATGACAGGAAGTGAGAGTTGATGAATGGCTCCCACATCTGGATGCTTCAGTCTTTCCTTCACACTTAAGTAAACCTGACAACTGCACAGCTCCACGTTCTTAAGAAGCCCAAGCAGGAGGACTCTAGTGTTTAATCAGCTTTTGATAAGTTATGGATCTGAGCGACCGGCAGCAGCCGGGCTCGTCTGAGAGAAACTAATTAGCTGCCGAATTAATCTTATTACGCCAACTCCCGGTCCGAGGAGGATGCCCAGGGGGTTGCAAGTGTGTTGTTGTGCCCTCCCCCGCCTCTGTCGTGCACACGAAGCAAGGCATGACAGATTTACATGTGTGACAGAATGAGGATGAGCTGGAGAGAAGGTGAGGCTTCAGGTCCTGGTGCGCTGAGGATTTCCTAAAGCCATCAGTCTGTCGTTTATGGAGGAATTACTGAGCATTAAAGACCCACTCTGATGAACATCGTGTTCCTAATGTGATATTTTTTTATGATGAGGGACAAGAAAATCAGGCTTAAATTGTATTTCTCAATATTTCTTTATTCAAACTGTTGGGAATCAGGAGTAGATGAGAGAAAAAAAGCTATTAAAGAAAAGAGCAACTTTAAACTATAGCTCCAATATTGCTCACTTTTTTTGTTGTACTGCTAATGTTAGGTTGGGGGTTTGAGGGGCTGTAAGCTAGCAGGAGAGGGTGTAAACGGAGAGCTCTCAGCAGCGTGTGTGTGTGTGTGGTGGTGGGAGGGTTGCAAATGAACTACAGCTGTCCTTTAAAATACAGCTAAATACGTTATTAAAAGACCACTGGACAGTTTTAAATGGATCAAAAGATGATCAGAGTGGGGCTTTACGCACGTTTTAAACTGAACGGCAAATGTAACACACCCCAATGAAGTCTGGGAAATGGATTCCTTTGCTATTTGCAGAAACTTCCCAGCAGGCTGCATCATGAGGCCTGAGCTCCTGATCAGGAGGTATGAACAGAACTTAGAGGCTTTTATAGTATTTATACATTTGTTGTTAATCTTTTCAGAATTTCAGATTATGAAGACTCAAAATATAATCTAGGTATTTCTGAAACGCTGAGCACACTTTTTTTTTTTTGTTTCTGGGTTCAAGGTCGATGCAGCAGTTTGGAGGAGCGAAAGTGTGGAGTTACAGGCATGGTGGGATGTTTACACAGGCGAACGCGTGTCATTGAGAGGTGAATGTTCTTTGTTTTCAGCTTATTTCAGGGACTGGATGCTGACATGACAATGTATCAGGTCAACTAGTTGCTTTATTGTCCTTGTGGCAACAGAACGATTTTCACAGAAACACATCCCCCAGATTGCATCACACGCCTTTTTTGTCTTGAGTCCAGAGATTTAGCTGATCAGAATAAAAATGTGCTTCCTGCTGCTGTCAGAGCTCAGCAGTTCTGACCTTCTTTTTCCCTCTCGTGTCCCGCTCGCCGTCAGTGAAACCTCAGTGTTGATGCTTTTGCAGCTTGAATCACCCTCCTGTTGGCCATGTGCAACACATGATCTTTACTCCAATGCACGCTCCATTTCCTGCAACATCATCAGAGGAGCCTGCCATGTTAATGCTGGCCCCCTTCACAGTCTTGAATTTCAGCCGAGTGCTGCTCTGAAGCTCATCTGGGTGAATTTGTCACGTTTGACTGCAAGAGGCTTGACCTCTTAACCAGAGCTGATGGTGAGTGTGGCCAGTGACAGTTTGAAGGCTGCGAGACACAGAGAAGCATCGTCCCAGATGTCGAAAAGCCTCATCAGGATGCTGTCTGCTGGGAGAGGAGCTGCTGATTTAAAATCACAAGTTTGTGGCTTGTTCTGATATTATCCAAAACAATATATATATTTATTTCTGCAGCAAATTTGGGCTGTTTTTGACTCTTAAGAAGCCCTTTCATTTAAATAATTTGAAATATTAACAAACATTGTATTTGGGAAACTTTAACAGCACCTCTGTAAAAAAAAAAGAAATAAAACAAGCTTTCATTTTAGTTAGGAGGTGGTGCCAATCATGTTTCTAAGTCTGACTGAAGCATCATCATAAATGTGGCTGATTAAAGCTGTCTCTAAGTTACCTGCAATGCAGCTCCTGGAGTTTTAAGATGCAAGTATTTTGAAAGTGCTCCTTTAAAAGTGTTTTTTAAGATGATTAAAAGATTCTAATGTTAATTTGGTCTCCATTTGACGTCACTAATCACAGTTTTCTTTTTTCTAGGCTCAGAATTGAAACCACACTAACTTTATTATTTTTAATCTTCCTGATCTTGATGTGGAAACAATGACTCAGCTTTAAAAAACCTAAAATGTTTGCTCAAGCCGGCATCTTTTCAAGCCTGCAAAGTTTTTCAAACTTTTTAAGCTTTTATCAAGTCTATCTCTCTATTCTTAAATCTTTACCATCAATCATTTGTTTCTGGAATGTATTTGAAATATTAAATGATTGTTAAATGAAGCGTTAATTGATGATTCAAACTCTACAATCGGTGGGAAATCTGAATTTTAATTATTCTGATCCAGATCTCAGCCCATCAATCCTCCCTGTGATTATTTCCAGGATTAAATGAATAAACTCCAGGCTGGCTTCCTAAAAATGAATAAATATAAGAAGAGCCAAAAGAGCCAGTCTTTTGAACGACTCTTTGAAATGAACTGATCTAAAAGATCCGACTCCCTAAAAGGAGACAAAAATCCCTTCTCAAAAATTCATAGTAATTCCCTGTTCAATAACTTTAATTTCCATTAATCTTGTGAACTTAAAGTCAATGAATGAACTTTAGAATTTTCACTTTATCACCTTGCATTTGATCAATCTTTTTAAACTTAAAATAACCTACCGGTGGTTTTAAACTTCAACTGGGGTAGTAAATTACCAACTTTTTTCTTGCGTAGGTCTGGATGGAAAAGGCAATTGCATCTACCTCTTAAACTTTTCAAGTGTGCAGTAGAATGAGCTATCCCGTGTCTCGTTCACAGCAGTTCAGGTGGCACAATGAAACTACAGAGTCCAAAGTCTTCAGCAAAGGCATTTAAAGAACCCATTTGGCATTAAACAGATCCCTCTAATGGAACTGCATTGCAATGGTCTTGCTTGAGAATAACCAACTCACTTATAGTTCAACAACAACGGAACCAAACTGAACTCCCACAATGCACTCCTGCTGTGGGCAGGATCACTACATGCTTAAACCATTTAATCAAATCCTTCAATCGATTTTCCTTTAAGCTAATATTTTCGTGGGTTTTTTATGTCAAAAACTGTTAGTTTTAAACGGAAAAAAGCAGATTGTAAGCAATAGAATGTCCTCTTTGTTTAGTTTAAATTAATATTTATATGAAAACTGTTTTCCTTAACCAAACAAAAGAGGGATTTTAGAACTGAAATTATAAAATGGAATCATGTTAGATATAAATAAGATATAATATAGATAGTGAAAAAAATAAGCTTTTTTTTTAACTGTGTAGTCTGTTTTTAGCCCTCTGACTGGATTAATGAGGTTTGAGGTTGAATGTGCTTCTCAGGTCTGTCCTGCAGCTCACGGTTCGGTGCTGGGAGCTGATAAGACGCAGGAGGCAGATCCAGCAGCGGACCTGGTGAGGTGAGAGCTCTGCAGGCCTGCAGTGACGTGCAAATCTGTTTGTGGCCTCACATGGCACATTGTGTCTCGCTGTGAGAGTCTGTGATGTCTCAAAGACCAGAGGATGAGGATAACCGTCACAGCAGAGGAGCAGCCGTGTCTGCTGAGCTGCACGTAAACACTTTCCGCTCCCTGTGATGTAACAGCTGCCTGCTTGCTGCACCTTCTCCCTAAATAACCCAAATGTTGCCCTGTAGTGTTGGCTCACTTGTTCTTGTGACTTTTTGAAATCTCAACCTTCCCAGAGCTGCACAGACCAAACTTTCTGCACTGCCTGTCAGCAGGAATCTGCATTTTGCTCTCATTATTTACCTGGCCCCTCCTCGGGCTCTTGGCCCGCTGGAGGTGGAGCTGTGCCAGAGCACATCTCAATGAGGGGGATGTGAAGGGCCCTGTGGCCCCTGACTGGAGCTGCCGGTCTTATGTAACTGAATTGAAGGCTGTGGCAGCTTTGTCCTTTAGTTTGCCAGATATGAAAGACACTTAGAAGTCATTTCATATAAATCTGATTTTGTAAAGCTAGAAAGTAGATATTTAAAGGGAGCCTGCCTCCCTGGGGAGGTGTTTTGAGTGGAGACCCCATGAAAGCTGGAAGGGCCACATCTTTCAGATCACGTCTTTCACCTGGCCTGGATACGCCTCGCTGGACATTTTTGCTTGGACTGCTGCCCATGCAACCCAGTCCCGG
Organism: Oryzias celebensis; assembly: GCA_014656515.1. Classification (NCBI taxonomy): domain Eukaryota; kingdom Metazoa; phylum Chordata; class Actinopteri; order Beloniformes; family Adrianichthyidae; genus Oryzias; species Oryzias celebensis. Next base: position 6,066,885 of record BNCR01000003.1, read on the forward strand.
ATGAACGAAATAAAAATGGATGCAGAATAGAGAAACACTTAGAATATGTAATACAGTGTCTTAAAACTTAATCAGTTTAACTTTTCAGAACCTTAAAATAGAAATCGAAAACCCGAAAATTACAAGAACAAACATCAAATCAAGCAATAAATATAAAGAACCATAACTGATTCTGTATATTCACTCTAAAGAATCATAGTTGCACAAATGTCTTTTATAAACTGACATAAAAGTTTGATAAATATCTGACAGTGACTCTTAAAAGCACAACAATCCATCTATCTTCTGAACCCACGGAATCCCTTTTGGGGTCACAACGCTGTTGGAGCCAACCCAATTGCTGTCGGGGAAAGGAGTCAAACACCCTGAACAAGCCACACGCACACCTAAAGACAATTTAGAAACACTAATTAACCCATGAAGTTTGTTTTGGGACTGTGGGATGAAACTGGAGCGCCCGGGGAGAACATGCACCTCCATTTAAAAAGATTCCAGCTGGAATTTGAACCAGGACCTTTTTGTCGTGAAATGACAGCACTCACCACTGTTCCACCATGCAGCTCACACACAACCCTCCAATTCATTTCAAATACCGTTATTCAAGTTTCATATACAATATTCCATCTCACTTTACATCAATTCCAGGAAGAATCAGGCAGACAAAAAATAAAAATTACTCTGCCAATTCTGAATATTTAAATGAAATGTTGGATAAACTAATTAAAAGGAATTATCCACTGTGTTTACAGTCTTTTTGGAAGCAAAAAAATATTTTACTGTGTTTAGAATAAATGATACAAGTGATGTAATGAGCAATAGTTCTAGATTTCTATCATACATTTAGAATGATGCAGTAAAAGTACTTTTATGGGTTCATGTTTTACAAAACTGGAAGTAGGTGGAAGACACTCAAGTAAGTATCTCCAAAATCGTGCTTTTGACATGTTCTTATGGCATTTTTCTCATGAAGGGGGAAATAAAAAGAAAATAAAAGAAAATATGTCTTTAAAAAAAAAAGAACGTTTTGTTTCATTTTGGCTAAAAACAGCCCATTCATAAATAAAAGACCTCTGGGAACGCTTTTACAATGAGTAAAAAATACAGTTTGGCTTTTTAACCTATTTTGTTGTTCAATTAAAGAAGGAATTGGTGTTTAACCACTGACATGGCTTTCAAGTTTTGTATGGACAAATGTTGCTAAAACTTTAAGTCTATGCTTAAAAAATAAAGCAAAATAGATCAAATTATCCTGACTAAGTTAACCTTGCATGCTTTGTCACACCATTCTAGTCCCATCTTGTCTTGAAGAGCTTTTGTGAATCTTTCCTACAGCATCAAAACCCACTTTTGTCACTTTATGTCACACTGAACATGAGATCCACTGGAGCAACAGCAAGTGAAAAGAAAAGCTCTAAAACTGGACCTCTTACATCCCTGCAGGCACACTGGGTTGGTAAATATGACTAAGTTCAATCTGAGGATCTGCAGGTTTGAAAGTTGGGATGGATTTCACAGGGGACTGGCTGCCGTTTGGAGACGAATGTGTGCAAAGTTTGTTGGTTCAGCTTGAAGGACTCTTCCCTGCTGACAGCCTGGTGCCTGGCAGATGATGAGAGGCTTGAATCCCTGCAGCGTGAGTCAGAGTTCCAGTCTGACATTTGTTGTCTTTCAGAAGTGGGAGTTTGCTCTCACTTTTGCAGAGGAGCAGTGGGCTGGGTGGCAGTCTGCCTGAGCATGTGACGGTTTTGTGCTTATTGATAACAGTGGGAGACAAACTTCTTTAGAGAAATCTTAAAAAATGATGATGGCTACTTGAAAACAACAAATCTGTGAAGATTTTCAAATAATTCAAGAACCCTTTGCTGCCAAAAAGACTTGCATGGTGACAGATGAGCAAAGAATTGAAAGAAAGATGCGTGAACATTCCCATCCTAGACAGAAATGAATAATCAGACTTTGAGTTCTTCACAGACAGCCCACGCTTCAGTCCGACGACTTGCTGAGCGTCTACAGAGGACAGAGTTTAAACTGTTGTGACACATGAGAAGCTGCAGCCAACCGCAACTAATGCTAAAGTTCACAACGCCTGGAAGACAAAGAAAAGTCTAACAGCCAAAAAGCTTGCACAATTGTACAGGAACGCACCTCACCAGGTCAGAGCAGGTCACATGACATGCAGTAAATTTTATCTTTGGGAAGCCAAGAAAGGCACATTTTGTTGTTTGTTAGAAAAAAACCCCACAAGAGAATGTCCTAATATTGATAACAAATATTATCAATTTAAAAAACTACTAAAAAGTGATTTCTTTACTAATGGAAAAAATGGGAAAAGTTTTGTTTTTTGTCACAATTTTGGTGCTAAAACACAACAAATGTGTTGATTGGAACAAAACAAGTGTTTGTCTCTACTGAGGAAAGTCAGATTTAGTAGAGGCAAAACAAATCAACAAGGAGCTAAAATAGGACCAAATTAAGGGCTGTGGGAGGAGTGACGGCGCATTCCAGTGATGAGAGCAGCTGCAAAACAAAAAAAAAAAAAAAAAAAAAAGCTAACGTGAAAACAACAAGCTCAGTAACACAATCACAATCATTAATACACTAAAGATTCAAGCTTAAGGCTGCTTTATTATCAAATATACTATACATGGTATACAGAGCAGGTGAAATTACATTTCTCTCATTATATAGTGCAAACAGCCGATATAGATGTAAAAAAATAGAACATCAAATCTGCAAAATTATTTTATATTGTCATATCATATAATGTCATATCAGGAATGAGCTGCATGTACACAAGACTCCAGTCATCCTTGTTTATCATTTTTGGTGTCATGCAATGGAAAACCCTTTCAATGTCAGATGATTTAAGAAGTCACAGAAGATGTGACCAGAAAGATGAATCAGTCTGCAAAAAAGATCCATTTAGATTTCTTACCTATTATTTTTAACTGCAAACCTATGATGACCAGGATTTTAAGATATTACAGAAACTAATGAACATTTATTACATATTTGTTAGTTTCTATTTGACAGATGAGAAAAACATACCTAAAGTTTTTATTTTATTTTATGGATTTTAACATATTAAAAAAGCCAACTTTAGCCTTTACTGATGGGTGTGGATATATATATATATATATATGTATATATATATATATATATATATATATATATATATATATATATATATATATATATACACACACGTGGACAAAATTGTTGGTACCCCTCAGTTAAAGAAGGAAAAACCCACAATTCTCACTGAAATCACTTGAAACTTACAAAAGTAACAATAAATAAAAATTGATTGAAAATTAAATAATCAAAATCAGCCATCACTTTTGAATTGCTGATTAACATAATTATTTAAAAAAAACAAACTAATGAAACAGGCCTGGACAAAAATGATGGTACCTCTATAAAAGATTGAAAACTATTTGACCAGACTGACATGATGAACTCAGGTGTGTCCTTTAATTGACATCACAGGTGTTACCAAACTCATAATCAGTCAGTCTGCCTATTTAAAGGGAGACAAGTAGTCACTCTGCTGTTTGGTGAAAAGGTGTGAACCACACTGAACATGGACAACAGAAAGCCAAGGAGAGAATTGTCCCAGGACATCCGAAAAAAAATGATAAATAAACATCTTAAAGGTAAAGGCTATAAGACCATCTCTAAACAGCTTGAACTTCCTGTGACAACAGTGGCTCATATTATTCAGAAGTTCAAGACCCACGGGACAGTAGCCAACCTCTCTGGATGTGGCCGCAAGAGGAAAATTGATGACAAATTGAAGAGACGGATCGTTCGAATTGTATCCAAAGAGCCCAGAACAACCTCAAAAGAAATTAAAGCTGAACTCCAAGGCCAAGGTACATCAGTGTCAGATCGCACCATTCGTCGTTGTTTGAGCCAAAGTGGACTTCATGGGAGACGACCAAGGAGGACACCACTGCTGAAAAACAGTCATAAAAAAGCCAGACTGGAATTTGCAAAAATGCATGTTAACAAGCCCCAAAGCTTCTGGGAGAATGTCCTTTGGACAGATGAGACCAAACTGGAGCTTTTTGGTAAGGCACATCAACTCTATGTTCATAGACTCAAAAACCAAGCATACGAAGAAAAGAACACTGTCCCTACGGTGAAACATGGAGGAGGCTCAGTCATGTTTTGGGGCTGCTTTGCTGCATCTGGCACAGGGTGTCTTGAATGTGTGCAAGATACAATGAAATCTGTAGACTATCAAGGCATTCTGGAGAGAAATGTGCTGCCTTGTGTCAGAAAGCTTGGTCTCAGTCGCAGGTCATGGGTCTTCCAACAGGACAACGATCCAAAACACACAGCCAAAAACCCCCAAGAATGGCTGAGAGAAAAGCGTTGGACTATTCTAAAGTGGCCTTTCATGAGCCCAGATCTGAATCCCATTGAACATCTGTGAAAGGAGCTGAAACATGCCATTTGGAGAAGACACCCATCAAACCTGAGACAACTGGAGCAGTTTGCTCATGAGGAGTGGGCCAAAATACCTGTTGACAGCTGCAGAACGCTCATTGACAAATACAGAAATCGCTTCATTGCAGTGATTGCCTCAAAAGGTTGTGCAACAAAATGTTTAGTTATGGGTACCTTCATTTTTGTCCAGGCCTGTTTCACTAGTTTGTTTTTTTTAAATAATTATGTTAATCAGCAATTCAAAAGTGATGGCTGATTTTGATTATTTAATCCACATATATATATATATATATATATATATATATATATATATATATTTACCAACAAGCAGAGACAGGAACGAGGGGTTCAACCAGGTTCAAGGCATTATGAAATAATAAAGTTTTATATATCTTTTGGAAATTTCTCTCATGTGAATTTAAGGTTATATCTTAGTGTGATGAGTGACACCTGTGGGGTGTGGCTCTGCCATTAATGTCTATTAAATAGGAAGGGGCGGAGCTGCCCAGCACTGCCAGATTCTTGTGGGTGGCCAGGATGACTGCTGGGCCCACACTGTTTGTGTGGCAGCTGTGCACCAAATTGGGCTCAAATTGGTCATGAGGACGGCCCACTGGGTTGATGACTGGGTGTGAGTGTTCAATACTACAGGTATGCGGTAGAACTGTGTATTTTAACAGATGATTGATTTTTTTTTTTTTTTTAATTGTTTTGTTGCCAGTTAATATGTACCTGCTGTCCTTATTTATTATTATTGCTCCAGTTAGTCTGCTTCAGGAGTATATACCAGACTAACTTTTTTTTTTTTTTTTTTTTCTTTCTACAATTTTTGGCAATTTTCTTTTGGTTACTTCCAAGTCTGTATAATTCCTACCGCCCACGTTTATCGGCTTACATCCGATTGGGGCCAGCACGAGCATGTGAGGGGATCTTTGCAGTGTTTTATAGTTTTATTCGGGTGCAGTGTGTACAGCCGTAGACGCCCTTCTGGTGTGGGGATGTTTACTCTCTGCTCTGTGACAGCAAAGTGGGAAAGACGAGAACATAGAAGACCTGTTGTGTTCAATAAATGTTATCAATTTACTTGAATGCGCCTGCCTTTCATATTCAGGATCTTTGGTGGCACCTGTAACATTAGGCACATTTTTGTCTTTTTGTAGCTGCTTGTGTTTTTGTGATTACAGAGCTTTGCCCAAACATGAGAACTGATGCTTCATGTTGAAAATGATCATCAGATCACACTTCAGTTGAACTTTGATTTGGCAAGAAAAACTGAAGAATAGGATTTACTTTCCTGTTAGTAAAGATTATAAAACAATAAAGATAAATGTACACTTGTGTAAAAACCATTTAGGGTTGAGGGGAGTTGCATTTTTAACTCAGGAAAATAATGATCAAGTCTCTCATAAAATGGTTAAAAAAAGGTATAACTAGTAGTCAAATTCTCCTATTTCTAAATTTCTTGCATCTTTCACCCACTAAAGTGTCGTCTTCATGGTCTTACTGGACATGCATGAAACCCCAACAACGTGACCACACGCGTCGTGAGCTTCACTCCTGCAGACTGTAAAAGCAAGCAGGAAGGGGGCAGACGGAGATGAGGGCTGAAAGGCTGTTTAATGCTGTTTGCCAGCAGAAAGCTCATGAACGCAGCCAGAAGTGCAGCGTGCTCTGCAGCTGCAGCTGCGCAGCTCAACGCTGCCTCACAGACACAGCTGTGACGGAGAGAAGCAGACATTGGTATCTCTCCGAGAACAACAAACCATTTTACAAGGAGAGCTTTAATCCACATGTGGTGTGGATTCAGACTAGGAGTGGAGGCGTGCTCCTGTGTTCTCCTTCTCTGTGTGTGAGTGATGTAACAGCCTCTGTACCGTGGGCAGGAATGACTCCAGGCCGCTTCCAGCACATTCACATTAATTAAGTTGATGCACCGTGGCAACTCACATGTGAACAGACATGTATAATCACATAGCCGCTGCAATGCAAGCTGTTAGCCAGCACCAGTGTTCTCCAGGACTGCCAACATGGAGGCATTGAGGAACATTTCTTGACAAGTTGGTTAAAGACGGTTGTTCTGGAAACTCTGAAGAATAGAGTCTGAGTGGAAGACCGTTGGCTTATTGGGTCATGATCTGAGAAACTGATACTGAAAAACGTTGGAGTAAGGTACTCTGCAAAACGCAGTAGCCTAAAAATAGCAAAAAAATCACTAATCCTAAGAGGAAGATCACTAGAAAGTAGTAAAATGATCTGTCCATGCAGCGATTATGTTTTACTTCAGAAATCTTATATCAAAACCTAGGACGGAATTCCACAAGCATTCAAAGAAAAACAAGGCTTTAAATCTTTGCAAGGTTTAAATAGTTTGCAGTTCATTAGTGTTGGCTGCATACATCGGGCTGACAATTGACATCTGCAGTTCCACCTAATTCAGTTACTGCTGTTCAGTGACAGACTTAGCAGTCTGGGGGCCCCAGGCGAACAATAACATGGGGCCCTCTGCAGTGGTTGCGTTCATTTTTTGTTTTTTTTAATCCTAAGAGTAAAGCATGGGATAACTTCTTCACTGCTCCACTTTTAGACAGCATTAATGTGAAAAGTCCACATTTTTTGGTAAGCTTTTAAATACAGGATTCACATTTAAATGTTAGACATGTATTTTATATCCATTATTTTTACTTTAGAAAAACATTAGATGTATTGACTGTGATCAGCGGCTACGGTGGCCGTTTTGGTCAAACTATTCCGCTCTGGGAACAGATTGTATTCAGACTGAGGAATCTCAGAGCGAACAGTAGCTCAGTCAGATTGGAAACAAACCCAGACCCCCTTAAAAGATGGTTTTGATAGCGGTTTCTGGTCCTGGAGCAGGGTTTGCTTGGATGTATTCTGAAAATGTGTTATGGATTATTGGGGGAAATGAACTCCGGTTCACTTCAAGTGAACCAGATGTGTCCAGTCTGAATACATCCTTAATCTCTGCTAGTGTTGCCAGATAGTCATGGTTTTCCAGCCCAAAAATCTTCTGAAAACTACCAGACCAAACACAAATAAATGTTAATCATTGATTAAAAATTCCTCCATTATTTATTACTTTCTGATTTGAATAAAAGTCCAACTTTGACACACTGTGAATGATATTACATCCACCACTTTTGTAGTCAGTCAGAGAAATACATAAAATATAAACTCTTATTGAACTTTACTGTCATCCGTTATATTTTGCTCAAATATTGAGTACAATCAATAAAAAAGGAAAGAAAAGAAAAAATAAGAATCAAACACTAGGAGTTATGGTAACTACCTGGCCTTCCTCATTCTGTCTTTTCAGCACAGCTTCAGATCAGGTCTGAACGCTAAATAAATGACAGACAAATGCAAAACACTTTACCTATCAAATAGAGAGGAAGAACCGGTAATAAACATGTCAAGAATGTAAAAAAAAAATATATATATATATATATATATTAACCCTGACTGAACTAAAGGGACAATCAAATCCCCTTCACATGCGGCAGAGCTTGCAGCCTTCACTGAATTTGAACAGGAAAGGCACAAAAAACAACGGTTTTGAGGATAAAAGGTTTGGAATCAAACATATAAATTTAATTTAATAAATAATAATAGTCATAAAAATTATTTTGGACACTTTTATTGTTCAGCTCAGGGAGCCCAGAGTGTTGGGGGCCCCAGGCAATCGCCCACCTTTACCTCGTCGTAATCTGCCTCTGCTGCTGTTAACTCAGCTCACAGTCTTTTTTGACTTGTGAGGCGTAAAAGCTGATTAGCTTATTTCCGTTACACAATTCCGGTCCGGCTCTGTCAGTTAAGTCCAATATGGATGACTTTAGGGAGACGCTTGACCTGTTTCATTCGTCCCTTTAGCCGTCACTTTAATGGATCACTGCCTCAGTGGCTTACAGGACCTTTGATGTGCTCCTGTGGCGGCTGCTGGGCCTCTGAGTCTTCATCCTGGGAGGCTTTGTGCAGAAACAGAGGATGTCATCATTTAAAAGCATCTATTTATAATTGTGTTGATGGTAATCACAGCAAGCCTCCATCACCTCTGCCTTTTTCATCTGCAAGCATGTGTTTTTTTCTGTAGCTATGTGCGTGATTTGTCAAACAGGATGTTGCGTAATCCCATGATTATATCTAGCCTCACAGTTTTGTGATCTGCACTGATTGTGATTAGCAGCTGCATTTTGAGAAAGTCTAATTTAAATCCCAACTTTTTCGAAGCAAAGCATTTTAAAGTTGGAGACAGTGGGAGACAACCAAATCAGGCATGAAAAGAACATTTGTGTTTTGCCCATGTAAAATTAAGACATTTGTTGGGACTAAAAAAATAAAATCAGCTGAACTCATTTGTTTACAGCATACTGCCTTGCATATTTGTTTTCCATCCACAATTTACTTTAAACATACTTTTGTCTTCAACTTTTAAGATTTCAGAGCTCAGCTCCACTGTCTGCTGCACAATATGAAAAAAAAAAACATTACCCTGTATTGTGCACAATTTGTGACAACAACACCAGTGAGTAGAAAAATGCTTTGCATTCCTCTTTTTTCATAGTTGACCTCGCATGGGTCTAAAATGGCTTCAAGAAACTTCTTGCAGCAAAAGGAAGTAGGAATGAGGCCACTTTTATGCTGCAGCTTGCTCTCCTCCAAATCCAGCTGCTGGACTGACATGTTTATATATTACAACCACATTCATTCTCTGAATGAGTACATCTGCGCTGTTAATTAGATCCATATCAGTTTGCTGTGTGTTCAGTTTTGTCTTTAAAAGGCTGGCCTCCTGGATTACTCATCAGTGATCTTCAAACTCTTTTGTTTTGTATTAGAAAGAGCTCCTTTTACACTCCCGTTTGTCCTGAAAACTGAAGACTGATCCACATTTGAACAGCATTCTGCAGCTTCCAGATGCAAAACATGTTCATGTAATATTTTTTTAAATTCCTACTCCAATTATCTTTTGATCTATTGCAAAAGGGGTCTTTTAATTCTTATTATGCCGTTTTTAGTGCAAATCAAAAACCTAGATTTAGTCGTCTACAAGTGGATGCATCAGTTAGGAGAGAACGAGGGAGCTTGTGACTACAAATACAATCTTTTTCCAACAGCCTTTTTTCATTTGCTCTTGATGTGAATAAAGAAATACTCGCAATTTTAATCACAATTTTCTTCATAAATGTCCTCGATCAGAAACATGCCACAAGAACATGTTGAAAACAACAAAAACATCATTTTCACTGGAGTGGAGTTTAAGTCTTGTTGTGTTGTGTTGTGTTGTGTTGTGTTGTGTTGTGTTGTGAGACAGGACTGAACTCCTGTTGACTTCCAAGGTCGTTTCCAGCTGAAGCCAAATTCAGGATAAGTTTTTTAGCAAGCTTCCAGCTCTTTTTTACTGTCAACAAGTCAGTCAATAAAAAACTAATTTAACGCTGATTTTTTTCCCTGTGGGGGTGCAAAGGGTCTTGAAACAGAGAAACGGGGTGAAAGTATATCTTCAGGGCCTGAGGATGAATTGAGCGATAAAAATGTTATCAGCTGAGATGACATCTGACAAGCTGAGCTGTGAAAGCAACGCCATCAATCACATTTCATTCTAAACACGTGGGCTTTAAAGTTGTCTGTTCCATATTTCACGGGTCCGTCAGGGCCATCGAGGAGCACGTCAGGTTTCTTCTGTACTCAACTGAATTCAGGCGTTCCACTCGCTTCCACAGCTGGATGAAACTCTCCACTTATGGGGCTGCAGACAAATTCTACAAACATTTGTGAAAAATGAGCTGCAGACCTCATCAATGAGAGTCAGAGAACAACTCCCAACTGATTGTTTTGATTTTCCTGATTTGGGGAGAAATTGCTGCTGGAACTCTGATTAATTTGTCCAGACTGTGATTATTTGTGTTTGCTTTTTCTCTGCAGGGTTCTCAGTGCTACTTTCCTTCATCGTTGTGAAGTAAAATACTACCAAAAGATGTTTGATTTTAGCAGTCGAGTTTGGGTTATGAATTGGTTTTTAGGTACCACAAAGTAAAAGTTTTCTCTTAAATAATACGAGAGGATTCTGTGCTTGGGTTTTTGTGATGTTTTTGTCACGTTCCTTTTCTTTGTTAGCCTCATCAGGTTGATCCTCCATAGCTTCCTGCATTTAGTTAGTTACCCTCAGTCTATTTAAGTGTCTGGTTTCAGTTCTTCATTGTCGGGTTATCTGTGACACCTTTTTTTGGGCTCCCATTGAGTTTGCCTTGGTCTAGTTTCTTTTTTTTTTGACTTTTTTCTGTCCCAAACTTGTGTCGGTAGCTGGTCTTCTTTTTTAAGTCTGATGCTGATAAAATTCTAAACTTAAAATTTAGGAAAAAAAACAAGACATCACTGTCAAATTTTGTTTGCACCATATATTGACTATTATCACAAAACAATTTAAACAAACTAACCTTGCGGGGATAATCTGGATGGATTTGGATCATAGCATAAGCTTCATTTACAACTTAGATTGTGTTTTTGCAATTTTTAAAGATGCTTCACTGACCTGAGGTGATCAAAAGCCAAATAAAGTTGTCAATGAATCCATACACAAGGCTCTTTGTTAATTCCTGCCCTTGTTGACAACTTAAAGTTTAGGGTTAAGTCCATTTTTGTCCCATTCAAAGGCCTAAATTCACTTTGTTTCTCATTTATTTGAAATTTAAAGAAAAAAACATTACCTTTCATGTTCCCAGAATCCATGGTAAAATCCAAGCATTGAGATTTCAACATCATATTGTTATTAGTAACTTCAGCAAATGTTTTTACTGTGTTGTTGATTTGGTCAACCAGTGATGCAGCGGCCAGGTGTGTGCTAGTGACAGGTTGCGTGGTGGTTACTGTGACAGATGCCCCCTCCTGCCTGAGAACAGAAGTCTGCACAGCTGTCTAAGCTGCGTGGCATGGAGGCCATGATCGCTTTGGCAAATTCCATGACAGCCAGCAATGCTAACATCTTCAGGCAGTCTGTCAAATGAATCCTACATCACCATGACGCACCATGATGCAGGAACTGATGGCTCCAACATTTGGCTCGGACTTCTGAGACGTCGACGGCCTACTTTAGGGAGCCAACCTTAGCTTCACCTTCAAGCTGCATCACGTGCAGAGATGCTCTGATTGAGCCAGAGTAATTGAATTTGGTGAGCAAAGGTCTGTTTTTGGAGAAAAGGGGAGGAGAGGAGAAGATTCTCGCTCCATCAGGGATGAAGATGATGAGTTTGCCTTTGGGGGTGAGGGCTTGATTCAGTAGAGCATGTGAGCCATTTCCAGTGGGTTTCATCAGAGCTGGCCTCATACTCTTTGGGGGGGTGCAGAGACATTCAACAATATGTATGATCTTATTCAACCAATTTTTGTGTTGTTCTGAGTCAGAAATTCTGGATGAAGCTCAGAGAAAAGGAGAATTTATTTTATTTATCTGCAAATTTGTATTTGCTTCAACTTTGTACAGTTACATTTTGTGCCATGATAGTTCTTCTGACTCAACATGAAAAATGATGTAATGCTTTGTTGAATTGTGGGTAACTGAGTGTTTAAATGCTCTCTTGAAATGCATGTTGGGGGTATTGATTGTATATGAGAACTGGACTGAGTGGCCCCTCCCCTCTTGCATTCAAAACAGGAAGTACCCATTGGCTTCAAAAATGGTATGGTCCAGTATTTTTAATGTTTCCATTATACAAATGAACCCATTAAACCAGACCAAATCAGAGGCTGGTTTGGTCTGGTCATCCAGAGAGCCTGGATGACCGCAATTGTTGTTGATAGGTTCACTTTTGCTGTAGTCTCACTACAATGGCACAAAGCTACACAATTGGTCTACACCCTGCATGTGCCATGACAGTCCGACTATGAGTGGAAACGCTCACCTGAAACACCTGGAGCATCCTAAACTGTATCATACTGTACCGTACCTCTCAGTGGAAACAAGGCTTCAGACTTCCATTGAGAAAAAACAGCCATTGCTCAGTCATTATATTTGTCAAAATAATCATTCTTGCTTTGCTACTTTGTTTTTAACATGTTCTTAATAATCCTTATTTTTTTTCACAAGACTTTTGTCTGTTTTACAAGTTATTCATGTTATAATATAGCAAATCTGATGCCTCAAAAGTATCTTGGACCCAGTTGACCGTTGTTTGATTGACTTTCCCAAACCTGCTTTCAAGTGGCAGGTGAATGGACTTCCAAGAAAATCACATCTGATTGGTGAGAGAGGTTGCCATAGAAACTCAGACCGACTCGGACCAATAACCGCTTACTGATGTCGTCTGGCTCCAACATGACAGTATCCATATCTCGAAAAAATGGTTTAGCCAAATGAGACAGCTACGGTTGTGATATTTGACTATATAAATAAAATGGAACTGAATTGATTGAATTGACTTCATTTGGTTGGAGCCAGAAGCCAGTTTCTATAGGTGATGTCACCTTCTCTCTCGGTCCACTTCTCATATTCTGTCAATGGTTGAAACCGATTTAAGCTTGCTGAAGGGGAAATAATCAATTTTACAGCAATAAACGTTGGTTTGTTAGTTAGCAAACCTCAAATAAAATTGCTGAGGAAAACATAGCTACTAAATGACAGCAAATCGAGCTGTACAAAAAGAAGCTTTACATTGTCTGCTACGATTGCTAACTGCACCTGAATTGACAAAAACTGATTTAACGAGGGGCTGCATGGTGTTGTAGTGGTTACCTCACATCAACTTTCAGTGTGGAGTTTGTATGTTCTCTCTGTGCATGAATGCGTTTTCTTCCACAGTTTAAAATCATTCTTCATTGGTTAATTGGTGTCTCTCAATTGTCCCTAGGTGTGCATGTGAACGTGTGTCCCTGTGACAGGCCGACGACCTGTTCAGGGTGTGTCCCACCTGTGCGCAACACTAACAGGGTCAGGTCCAACAGCCACAAAAGGGAAAAAACGGGTTCTGCAAATGAACAGATAAAGGAATTAAGGAGATTTCCTGAAAAAGTGCACAGACTTTAGGCTGATTAAATGAGCATGCATGAGGAAGTTGGCCTAAATTGTAGTGCGAACAGAATCATGTTCACGTCCACAGTCTTCTGATCAGTTTGCACTCACAGATGCTGTTACAATCAGACTCAGGGAAGAAATGACCCACTTAAAAACTGATGTGTGTAGTCATGCAAATACGTGCAGCAGTTGTTGGCAGTAAAAACACACATAAGATAAACAAAAACCGCTTTAAATTCCAATTAACATTGAGACTGTGCATAATCTCGTAAAATGTTCTGTATTTTTCTACCCATCCCTTCATCTTTTATACCTGCTTATTCCTATGCAGTCTCAGGGACCTGAACCAGCATCTTCTTGCTCTAAGGTGAGGATGCTAAATTAGCTGTAAATCAATTCAGCATTTTGGCAACTTACAACTGAATACTCAGCAGATCCAATTCACGTTTGACCATAATCTCTGACCTTTTTAAACAGCTGTTTTGTGAAAGGAATTTAGTATGTTTTGAGGTCATGAACAGAAATACTCATCCTTATGCTCAGAACTGCCAGAAGTACCATTTCTTCTCTGATTACTAATCAGATCAAAGTTGAATGTTGTCCCTCTTGCCCCCAAAGAAGGACAGCATTTGGGTCCTATCCATTTTATTATCCCTGCTGGGACTGGAGCAGCTGTGAGCTGCTTCAGCAGCACCTTTGAATATTTCCATACGAAGCACCAAACGTTAATCACCAGAACAAGAACAGTCATTTCTCAAGGTGTAGAGAGCAGACAAAGAGTGGGAGCTGTTTAATCAATTATTTATGTCTGATTAGAGCAGAATGCAAGAAAAATAAAAAATAACCTTTTTTTTTTTACCTCAAATATGTATTCATTTCCTCCAATTTCTAACATTTGAATAAGAGTAGTTTTAGCATAATCACTTGGAAAAATGCAAGTTTGAACACAAATCTGCAAGTTGCAAGTTGGAATCTTAGCTAGGGCATCATCCAAACCACATGTAAGTTTTCATCTCATTTGCGTTTTCTTTAAATCTTCTGTCTGTGAAACATTTAGGTGCATCAGCTTGTCTTGTTTTTGGTTTTATTGTATCGACAGGACTTAACCCCTTGACGCCTGTAATTATTTCCAGCTATGAGAAAAAAATCTGTTTTTGCTTTCATGTAGAAGCTAAATTACTTCCATTAAGTTTATCTTTTGAAATGACCAGAAATGGATTACTGCGAGGACACAGGTTGCATTCCTCACCTCAAAATACTCCCAATTGCTCAAATTTGCTTTCAAAAACCCTTTCACCTTCAGGTTATGATGCAAAGAAAAAGCAGGAAAAAAAAATCTGTTGTAACCTAATGAAAATGGTGCCTGCAGAACTTAATGTGAGTCACACTAAATAAAGAAAAAAACTCACATCTGACCAGTGTGATTTTCTCCAAGAGGAATCGGTCCTCAGCTGCTCTCCTGTTTTTGCACATTTAACAAATAATTTATTTGGAAAACAGAGACAGCTTATGGGTTGTCAGTAGATCTTAGCCATACAGCGTTTTTTGAACACTCGTTCCAGGTCCTGAGCAGACAGAAGAACACAGAAAGTGACAGGATGAGGACGATTAGCCCCACCTCCACATGCACACGGACACACTGACTCATGCTCCCATGTCTCTTTAGGCTCAGCGCAGCCTCTCGAAGCTCGCATGCACTCTGCATGCACATTTGTTGTTTACAGATATGAAGCCTCAGAGGAGGGCTGGAGCTCGGAGGCAGCCATGTGTGAGGGCCAGGATCAGCTGAGGTCATCAGGCAAGGGTGCAGCAGAGGAGGGGGGGACACAACCGGATGCTGACATTTGGCAGAATGCTGACAAAAAAAAAAACGACATGAAAAAGGTTCAGGGGTCAAAATTCTGTGCAGAAAGACTGGAGAATGTGCATTTGTGTGAGTCACTACAAATGTCAGATATCTATTCATAGCACATCAAATCTAGAGCACATTTCTGCACACATTGGTGTCTCCTGCACACGATCTGGCCAAGCCCAACAAGGACTCATGTTCAGTCATCCCTGGGTCCACTGGGACGATCAACATCATTGCCTGAGTGGACACATGGAGAAGCTGCACGCTGACACAAACAAGCATACATGTCGGCTCACTTTTGGTGGTAGATGGGTCAGTGTGGCAGACAGAGTGGTCAGGATGGGCTGCAGGCTGATTATCTTCATCATGGGGTTCTGAAAGGAAATTAAATACATACAGAAAACTGCTTTTTCTCCGGAGGCTGCGTCTTTGTTTCCTGCCTGCGTTTTCTGCTTTTCACCTCACAGCTCTGCAGAGTGGGCACTCTGAGGTCAGACCGAGGGAGTGGGTGCTCTCGGTGTAAACAGACTGGGTTTATTTTGAACGCCAAAAAAACAAGCACAGATCTGCTGTGACTCAACCACACGTGACTACGCTGGGAGACGTCACGTTTTCAGTGACAGCGCACTCTCTGTCTGCGTTGGACAGGGAGGCAGGACAGAGGAAAACGTCACAGACTCGGAGTCATGACTTCTGTCATAACTTTTTGTTCTGTTGGGGGAGCAGGGGGCTTGTGGCTTACATAACGAGGACAAAAGGATGCATGTTCCTGGCATGATGGTACTTGAGGGAGGCGAGTATAAACAGCATTCCTGTTTGGCTTCACAAAGACATATAGATGCTCTGAGCCAAAACAGTTTCCGCTGAAAGCATCCCTGTATGCGAGATGTCCTTAAGACTCGCCAGTGCGCATCTTTGCAGTCAGTGTGTCAGTGCATGTGGGTCAGGGAAGATATAAAGCTGTAGCTATCGAAGCAGATGGGGTGCAAGGCTGCAGGGAGAGCTCAGGGTCAAAAGAAGATAAGGTACATTGAGAAGCGTCACACTGTGGCCTATAAATTGCACAAATTCAATGATGAAAAGGCATCAAAACGGGTCTCAGCAAACTCCTTAAACTGCAACCAAGAAAGGTTTGATCTGAAGCCAAAATGTGAACAATTATATTGAAAGAGAAAAAGTCATTCCTGCTGGAACCTGAAGGGCCAAAACGAAATTCTTGATCATTTGTTTTGAGTATAGTTGCATAAAAATCCGTTTGAAATATAAAACAATGATACTCAGGAAGACACAGAAAGGGAGACGTAATGTAAAACTTTGCATGGTGCATGTGTTGCTCCACAGGCCAACTTTTGACAGTTTCCAGCTGCTGGTTGTGCAGAGCTGCAGCTGCTCGCCACATCTCAGTAAAATGGAAACACACAGAGCCTTGTGAGAAAATCCTCTCCACTCTTATCCTGGATTTTGTTGTTTCATTACAGTGATCCTCAGTGTTTTCATTAGTTCTATATTACAGAAGAACACAAACTGAAAAGGCTCTGTCACCTCTAGACAAACAATAAAAGCATTTGATCTTCAGATATCAGGACTTGACATGAATGATCAAAATGTATAATGATGAGGGCATGAAGGTCTGCAGACAAAACTTAGGGCTTTGAATGTGTCTGATTGATGCAGCTGCAACAGGAGACCCATGCAGAGATCTGAGCACTGATGTGATCATCTGTAGTGAGTTGATTGTTGAGGCTGTGTTTGCAATGAGACAGATTGCAATGTCTGCACAAAGGGTTGTGTGATCTGAAAAGTTGGAGTTTATCTTTCTGATGCTGCAGAGGACAAATCTGCAGTCCCAGGAAGTGAATGTAACGCCGCTGCCAGGTTTGTGTTTGGGTTTTGTTAGTTGTGCTGTGATTTTTGATCATGTTCTGTTCTGAATAGTGTCTCAGTCACACCAGTATCAGGTTCATGATCTACAGCTGGCTTGATTTCTATCAAATATCACTATTTGGTTGATGACAAAACTGCTAATCAGATGAGCAGGAACTTCTGATTTAGAAGGATTGTTTCTCTTCATTTTTATAAGAAAAGCATTAATTTGCAAAGACAACAAGTCATCTGAATGAGAACTGATATGATAGAAACTTGGCAGCGTGGAGGAAAAGATTGCTAGTGTTGTATATAGAACTGGATTCCTATTTGAAAAATTCCCACAGTTGGAAATTCAGCCAAGGAGATGCTGATTTACAGGGTAGACGGCTGCAAAAAGGTTTGACAGCATTCAGAGAACTGTTCTGCAGATTTAGCTGTACGCAGAGACTCTTCATTAAAATTATCTCTCTTTAGGAACATCTGCTTCATATCAAAAAGATTCATCATCACAAAATGTCATTTGTG
This sequence comes from Oryzias celebensis, assembly GCA_014656515.1. Taxonomy (NCBI): domain Eukaryota; kingdom Metazoa; phylum Chordata; class Actinopteri; order Beloniformes; family Adrianichthyidae; genus Oryzias; species Oryzias celebensis. Next base: position 6,084,605 of record BNCR01000003.1, read on the forward strand.
GTTTTAAAAAAATGCAACTATCTTCTACCTACAGTGGAGGTTTGTATCTAGATTCTCTAATCTCAGAGTTTTTTGATGAACCAAGAATGGCTCCTTATGTGACGTTCAGAGTTTTTTCTTTTAAACACACAGTTTCCAAAAGAGTTTAATAGAAGAGAGTCTGATTGGTTTGTCATAGGTGTGTGATGCTAATGGATCCTGTGTTGTGATTTGTTGGATCATCTCGTTTGTTCAGGAGAATGAAGACAGTTAAATGTTGGTTGGCTATAACTATTTTTTTTAGCTCAGTTGCCTCATTATAAATATTATCTTTGCAGTAAGGCGGCATCATCATTTAGATTTGCTAGTTGAGGTCCAGGCTGACAGACACCAACGCTTACAAAAATGAAGTTTGGTCATTTCTGCAACCTTAAAGGTCTATCTGACCTAAATTGTCATACCTAAAGGCACCTTAAAACTCTGACACTGCCTCAATAATGATGACAGTGTCAGCAAAACATTAGAAATACTTCACACTGTATGTCACAGTGTACCATTAATTGCAGGACTCCACTTTTTTTTCCAGAACATTGAAAGGATAAACTAAAGGATAAACTTTATTTTATAAAAATAAAGGGCTTAATGGGGATAGAACATATTATTCCTGTAAAGCCCACCACATAAAAAAATTGACAATAATTTCAATTTTAAAAAAATGTTATATTTAAGCTGCTTTTTAAACTCTGATGAACCCCCGCCATAAAACAAAATGTTTCCAACATCTTTTTCTCTGTGCAAGATGTAGATGGTATCAGTTATGCTTCGTTAGATGATTTTGTATGTTTTTGCTCACAACAAAGTTAGTTAAGAGTTCAAGAATAAATAATCACCTCATTTACGCACTGATAAATACGCAATTATCAACACGTGTTTCATTCTTTCAATACAGGAATTTGTGATTTTAAAAAAATGAAGAGCAGTTGATGAGATAATCTCACCATAAGGCTTTGAAAATTAGCTACATTTTTCTCACCAAAAGTGTTTTTATGGAAGCAGCCATTTTGAATGAGCAGGAAAATTTGTAACAGCTACCCAGTCAGTCCCTACAGCTGTGAAAATTCATCTACCTCTTAAAGTTTGAATAATAATGAAAACTTTCTTTTATTGTTGACCAAAAAAAAAAAAAAAAGCAAGCCCCTCTACTGCCTCTAGTGGAAAAATAATCCACTACAAGGCAGAAAACAAGTGATGTACATTGTATACAATGGATTTTAAGGGTAGTTTGGATCATGCTAATGAGATCGGGGTCTCAGAAATGTCTTATAATGTCTTAATAATGTGTCTTATAAAATATGACACAAATAGTTACATAATGATGATGTCTTTAAAAGCAGTTTCTAATTATTCTCCGTGGAATAAAAAAAAATCTTCTACATTGTTTTTAAATGGATTTTGCATGGACTAGTGCATTTAAAAGATCCACAATCGTTTCCTTACCAAAATTCTCAGAAATACAAGTTTCTGCAAGAACCTTTATAGTATTATAAGAAGTAAAATGTAAATTTCCATCTTGGGAAAGATAGTAAATTGGAAAACCACATTTCCCTTATACTTGATAAGTGGTCTTTGTGTGGATATTTTTATCCCTGCATACATTATTAAAATGGTGACAGGGTGTAGGGGACATTAACAAAAAGAAAAGCTTTCAAAGCTTTAAATAAAGCTTCAGGCCGAGTGTTAATGAGTATTTGGAAACCGAGGGCCTCTCTCCTAAAAAAATCCTGGATAAAAGCAAGTGGGATTAAGTGAAGCATATTATTGAGTCATAAATGTCAAGAAACAGTTTGTTGTCCAAAGCTGATTTTGTCCTTAAAACCTTCATCAGTCTCAGTCACTCGTCAGTGCCTCCTCTGCTGTGTCTTCTGCCTTTTCTCCCTCCCTCCCATTCTGCATTATCTCATCCATCTCTCGCCTGGTCACCCTAACTCCTTTGTTTGTTTGCATCTATTCATGAAAGAGAATTTTCTGCTTTTCTCCTTCCACTTAAGCTCAGCCAGAACTAACCTATTGTGCGCTGATGTTCCTCTCAGGCAAGAGGTCTAAATCAGGCAGGGATTTGAGGGAGGGGTGGTTAGGAAGGGGGGGGGGAAAGAGGTGGGAAGATGCATGAGGTTAATGAAAAGCACCTGGGGGTAAAGCAGCCAACCATAAGCCCATAATGTGAACCCATATTGGTCATGTGATCTCTTCTTTTCTAAAACAGCTCAGAATAAATTGATGTTTTTCTTGTATTACATGCACTTTCATGTCCAATGTAAAGATAATGGACTTTTACTCTTTGCAGTGAATTTGTAGCAAAGTGGGTTCAATTGTAAGGTTCAAAAAAGCAATCTAAAGAGTACATTTGCTCATAAAAAGCACTGACGTTGGTATTGCCCCTTTTTTAAAGATCTTCCTCAATTTAAAAATGTGTTTTGGGTGTTTTTCACATGTCCTTGTAGCATTTTCCTCATGATGGAGGAACTATATAAAGAACATTAATCTTAAAATTATATTTCTTTATTCTAATTGTTGTGAATCAGAAGCAGACAAAAATACACAGTTGGAATAAACTTGTAGGTGTGACGAAGGACATAAAAGGCAGGCCACAAGCTCCCAGCTCTACTCAAACTGATGCATCAACTTGGAGACGACTAAATCCATGTACGTCTTTGTTTTCCTCACCTGAGCTGACATCGACTCGAAGCTGTACGGCTGCTTTTCATTGTTGTGACACCGGTAATGTTAGGTTAGGAATGTGAGGGTGTAAGCTAGAGGAAGAGCGTGTAAACAAAGGAATGATGGAAAATGGGGGCGGCTTACTCTGTGCCAACGGTCCCACCCACAACGCAGAAGTAAATTCTTATCTACTACTGCTGCTCTGCAGAAACCATGTCCTTGAAAACAACACAGGTGTTTTGATTTGGGCTAAAATGGCATTTAAATAATTTAAAGGCTTTTTTTAAATAGTTAAAAAAAATGATCAGAGTTTGACTTAAAGCACTGATTTGCCTGATTCATTTGTGCATTGTGGTTTTCAGATAAATTAATCTGTACCTTATTTTTGGTTTTCTTCATGTTAGAACTGCAGAGCTTCAGTGTGATGTCATGTGAAAGCCTGTATGGAGGAATATTCCTCCAGAGCTGGGTTTGACATCAGACCTAAATAGTTTTAAATGTCAGATAAAAACATATCTTTTTACAATGGCTTTTATACAGTACTTGGTGGCATCTTATTTTCTTTTACTTGTTTTATTAACTTTTTATCAATCTTGTATGTATTTTATTGCCTTTTGTCATTAAAATTTTGTCCTCAATTTGCTCCATGTAAAATTATTTTTTTAATCTTTTGTTTTATTGTAAAGCACTTTGGCACTCTGATAAAGAAGTAAAGTGCTAAATAAATGAAGATCCATTCATTCATTCTATGACAGCCTCCTCTCTCTGGAAACTGGCTGCAAAGACTTGCTCTCATCCAGGAGCATCGGTGATGGATGAGGTGAGGTGTTGGGTGAAGTGGAGGTCAGGGCTGTGTATAGGCATTTAATTAAAACAGTGTCATGATAGGACAGGAAACCACCTTTCCTCATACGTACTGTAATGCAGAGACAGTGGAATAATACAATCGAAACATGCTGGTGGCCATCAATAGTCGTCTTGTTAAACAATGTTTTTACATTTATAAATGAGGTTTTTTCTACAACACCAGATGAAATCCAAGGTGATGGGGGTGTAAAACTGCAGGCTGATGCTGGCAGAGAAAGGAGACACGGTCAGGTGGCTGGAATAGTACAGTGAGGCAAATAAGAATTTAAACACCCTGTGATTTTGCAAGTTCTCCCTCTTAGAAAACATGGAGAGGTCTGAAATTTTTAATCTTAGATGTATGTCCACTAAAAGAGACATCATCTAAAAACAAATCTATAAACCTGTTAGTCCACCTCCACTCCACTTATTATCCTAAATAAGAAGCACCCTTGTTTGATTTAAAATTACAGTTGATAATTCACAAATAAGAGAGCAACCTGTTCATGATGACAGGGGGAATACCAAGAACAAACAGTGCAATATTAACACAAATCAAGCATAAAAAATGAGTTACTCGTGGAAAACGGTACCATATTTTTGGAACATACTACTGCATCCCTCATAAAATCAGCTGATTTGCAAATTTGGAGGTGTTGATTCTTCCAGCAGCACATGAGAGAAATGGAAGAAAATCACCACTGACAAACCTGTGCACAAAAACATAAAGCATTTGAAAAAAAAGGGAAAAGACTGAAAATAATCTTACAGGAAGGAGATGTTATGGAGAAGCTATAACAAAGTGAAAAGCCTCTTGAGAGCTGCTGGGCTGTGCTGTCTCAGTGTGACAGCTTTTATCCTCAGCTTTCTTTTTCTAAGAGTTATATGTTTAGTCTTGTTACCAGCATCACAGACAAGTTGAATGTTCAGTTCTGAGTATTTTAGCTTTAAATATCTCACGCTTTCCTCATGAGAGATGATTCATAACAGCATTCAGAACCACATTATCACATTCTGTGGCGCTTTATCTTCTCCCTGTCCTGATCTTATTGCATTTCAGAGGTAGCTACAGATCCTTTTGAACATTTTTTCTTTTTCACACTCAGTTTCACAACCTATTTCAGCTTCAGTCCTCTGAACATTTGCGTTTCATCTTTCTCACGTTTGATGGTTTTTCTGCTGTGAATTCTGTCACTGAATGTGTCTCTTGGCGAGTTCTTTTCACACTTTCTGTCAGGCCAGTGCCAAGCTTTAGCGTAATCCCAGTCTGGTCTCCTCCTCTCAGTAACCACTCTTTCCCCTAATACATGTATTTTCTTTCAGTTAAAAGCCTTGGTTACACCAGTGTGGCTGTGTAAAAAGGTTGAATTTAAAAGAGACGAATCATCTGCAACTAAATACAGATATAGCATTTTTTGTGGTATTTGTGACTCAAATTTGAGGAATATTTACTCAAAAAACACACTTCATCTTTAAAGTCCCACTCTAATCATCTTTTGATCTATTTTAAAAGCATTCCCAGTGGTCTTTTAATTAGGATTTAGACAAAATCAAATACCTGTGCCGTTTTCTAGGACATAGTTTCTCCAGAGAAGTGGAAGTTCATTAGAAATCCATCGGAATGGAGCTTGTGGCCTGCTGATTGTACGATACATCACACCAACAAGCTTGTTCCAACGGCATTTTTAAAAATGTATTTATTTGTTTTTCCCTGCTCCTGATTTTCAACAGTTTGAGGAAAGAAATGCTCAGAAATGCAATTTTAAGCTTAATTTTGTCCTCCATCATGAGAAAAATGCTACAAGAACATGTTAAAAAACACCAAAAACTAAAATTTTTCAGAGTAGGTCTTTAAAACTATTTTATTTTTATAAAAAGTGACATTTTTCAGATCTCAACATTGAAATAATTTCTAAAATTCTAAATGTAATAAAAAAAAGACAAAAAACACTGACATGGCATTTTCTATCACTGTTTATAGAAGAGGTAACACCATCTCACTCAACATTCATGGTGGGTGAGATGAATAAATGCAGGCTGTGCGTCGTCTCAGGTCTGCAGAAGCTTCGTAAGCAGAACAAAAGAATCCTCCATCTTTTTATAGAAACTGAGAGAAAATTGTGTTTCACAGTAACATCTCCTTCCAAAAAAAATAATAATAAATTGGTGTCCCAGTTCCCCGAGATAATCCACAGATTTTGCTGTCAAGTTTCCATTTGAACTACTTTCTACAGAGGAAACAGCCCCTCTGAAAGTGGCTGGCAGCGAGTTCTGTGGATTATCCAGTGAAGCCGAGGTGCGGCTTCTGGAAGGAGATGTTTCATTACCTTTTTTAATGCAATATTTTATGTATAAGCAGCACAGACGATATTCCATCTGCTTCTCCTGTACTTGGGCACAAGCAGAAAAACCCAGAGGGGATGAATATGTTTCTCTCCCTTCATAACCTGTGTGAATAAATTCCAGATTTCTTCTGTTTGCTGCACCTTAAAATAGGAGGAAAAAAAATCAATGTTGTATTTATCACACTTGATGTTAGCCGGGAGGACAGTTGCAATGCTGCAATGTGGTTAGGGTCAACACCTTCCAGACAGCCTGCAGGGCATCAAGCGCTTCCACTGGGGAAGCTTGCTTGCCACCGTATGGTGCAGAGCTACTGTGGCCCCACCTGTCAGTCTCATCCCAGGTCAAGCCCTGATGCAGCCAGAAATTTTCACTCCCCATGTGATCTAAATGCTTTTCACTCCCCATGTGATCAGTGTGACATTTTTCATCTCCCATGGGGAGATGCCACACACCTGACAGGCCCCCCAGACTGTTATTTGAAAATGGCATCGGCCCCCTTCTGCATGAATGTAAGCACTCTCCAAATGCGAAAATTGTTTGCCGCGAGGAACGTTTGTTTGATGAGTCTAAGCCACGTCTGCTGAAACAAAGGTGTAAAACTCGGCTTCGAAGGATCAGCGAGCATCAGGGATGCTGTACATAAGCCCCTCTCCCCTCCATTCCCACACAGCCTCCTAATCCTGGAAGATCAAGTGCAACCGGGTTGGAAGTGAGTCTGGGCAGGAGCCAGCAGGATGCTTTCGGTTATGTTGACTCACGCTGCCATCGCTCCTGGCTCACGACAACCACAGCATGTCACGCCTGTCCAGCCTTTTGTTTCTGCTCCCTTGAATTTTATCCATGTTTGAATTGAGCAGATTATATTTGCCATGGACGATGCACATAATTACCATTCAGCCTTTTTAACCCTTTCTTGTCGTATCAAGAGGAAATTTGATAAACAGGGTTAACAAATCTTTTTGTGGAGCTACATGCATGAATTTGCCACACTGACTGCAATTGTGCTTCATGTATGCTTTATGGTAAGCTGGACTCACACTGTGACCGTGCAACGGTCAAAGCTGAGCAGAGAGTAACATGAACTGAGCACAGGCTGCAACAAGGAGCCTATTTTTAAATCATGCAATGTGAGTGTGTGTTTTTTTTTCTCTGCATTTGATGGTGAAGGTTTCCTGTCAATGTCATGTGGCCCATATTAAATCACAGCGGCTTATTGCATCCTTCTCTCACCTCCATTTTGCAGGGCTGTATTTTTGGTTGCTGTTTGGCAAAGTATGATGTGACAAGAAAGACATAAAAAGTGTGAAACGAATAAAGCTGCATCACATGTTTCAGCATTTTGGGATATTTTTTGCTCTGTTAACCCCTTCACGCCATATGTTGCTAATTCTCAGCATACCCTTAAATCTAGGACTCCACTTAATTTTGTATTACCTTGAACACAAAGAAAACTGAAGAGATTTGTTTTTTTTAATTGAAAATAAAATCAGGCATGAATGGTTTATTTTTCTGTTTTCAAATTCGATGGGCAGGCTTTGGTTCATCCTTCCATGTTTGAAACCTGCCTGATCCCTTTTGGGGGTTGCTGGAGACTATCCCAGCTTCTGTAGGGTAAAGGTGACCTGCCCCCTGAAGGGTTTGTTAGTCTACCACAGATCTGGATGGGCATGTCCTTAAAAGAGTAATTATTTTATGTGTTGTTTTTTAAGTTTGTCCCTATAACTTGACTTTATCTATTAACTACGGTGGCCCTGAAGTGCAAATTACACCAACAAGCAATTCATTTAACGCAAAAACATTAAATATCACAACAACAATTAAAAAAGGATAATAAATAATTAAAAAACAGTTTTACTTTTGAGAAATAATAAAAAAATACATAAACCAAAACACTTTTTTTATTACACAAAATATTAATGAAACACAATGAGAAACCGGAAAGATAAGTGATATGTGACATCACTGATTGGATTCAATTCTATTCAGTTCAATTAAATTCTACTCAATTCTATTCAATTCAATTCAGTTCAGTTCAGTTCAGTTCAGTTCAGTTCAGTTCAGTTCAGTTCAGTTCAGTTTCATTCCATTCCATTCAGTTTATATCGCCAAATTCACAACCATAGCCGTCTCTTCACAGCGGTATTTCTGCAAAGAACATAAAGTCAATATTAAAATATGCCCACATGAAGGAGGAATCCTCTCCCAGGACAGACAGGCGATGTGCTAGAACTGTTAAAGTAGAATTAGCTTATCTAACTCTACAACTACTTGTTTGAACAACAACTACATGTTTAAATAACAACTAAATGTCTGAATAGTGTAGCAGACGGGCTTCATTCAAATGAACTGTGGGGCAGCTGGGGGTGCGACACGAACCAGAGGCGAGGTCCACAGCCAAAGACAGGAGCACAGAAAGAGGGACAACATATGAATCAGGTCTTTGTATCTCTAATGCAGGCATTAAGTTTCTCTTTGTGGTCATTCTGGTCAGGTTTAATGGACAAATACAACTGTGTATCATCCGCATAACAGTGAAAAATAATACTGTGTTTCCTGATTATGTTTCCTAAGGGCAGCAATTGGAAGATGAAGTTAGATTTTTGTGATGTTTGAGTTTTTTTTCAAATGTCTGCGTACTCATAAAGGATTTTTATGATTAGTACTAAGCACATCCAGTATTGCTTAATGCTAAATAACTTTTGATTGAAATAATGGGCAAACGTTATCATCCAATCAGTGATGTCCCACAGTAACTATTTTGTCCAGATTCCATTGAAGAGAAAAACAATGTTTCAGAAAACAAAAAGTAATTTCCAGAAACTGAAGTGAAATGTTAAAATAAGAAGCAAAAGAAAGAACTAGAACCAGGTATTGCCCTCTCCCTTGTTAAGAGCTTGGAGCAGGGAGCTTGGGGCTAACCCAGCATATTTTCTACAAATACTGTGTTTCTCAAACCGCTTTTTATTGTGTCTGCTTTTGATTCCCAATGATTTGATTAAAGAAATACTCAGAAATATAATCTTGTGCTTAATTTTCTTAATGTTTGTCCTCCATCACCTGAAGAACATGTTAAAAACCCAATTTTCATCAGAGTGGGTCTTTAAAGACAGACATTTCTCTCCACTATCACCATGTGCATACTCAAGATGGAACCGAACACATTTCTCACAGCAGTTTCTCAGAGTTAAATATATCAATCTGTTTGTTCTTACACATCTGAACTGGATTATAATTGGATTTTTCTTGGATTAAATTAGACTGAATTTGTGTGTGTGCTGTTTATTTTTGCCGCAGTTTTGTGCACTACAGAGGGGTGTGGTGTGTAGTTATTAGAGGATTTGCATTAAGCTGATTTTAATCATATTTATCTGATAGATTCAGGCTTCTCTGTCTGCAGAATTATTTGTTTTTTTCTAGACTTTTTTCTAGACAAAATTAAAATAGAAGCCAAAGTCTTCTGATTTACGGCTTTTCTATTGCGGAATCAAATCTGGCAACAAGACACCTTCTCTTTTCTTTCAAGGAGCGGATTTTTTGTTATGTTTGTTTGCTGCACTCTTTGACCTTCTTAGTAGAAGCAGCTGGAGGTTTCTTCTATTCATAGAAAGTCATTTATCTTCTCTGTTACCCAAATCCATGATCAGTGAACATTATAATTGAATAGAGTTCTAAGAATTTAGTCACCAGTGATCTAAATTAATCTGAAGTGCACTTAAATAAATCATAAGAACCTGAGTGTTGAACTTTCTTAAACTTTCTTAAACTTTCTCTGCCTTCAGATTACATTTTTTGTAGACCAGAATTTTGGACTTCCTCGTCCAGAATGCTTGTGATCGAGCGTCACTCAAGATTTTTATGGTAAGCAAAAAGAATCATGAATTACCAGGATAAGCAATAAAGAATTAGCCTATTTAAAAAAAACGCAGCTTTTTACGTGTGTGTTTTGCAAGCTCTACATACGAATTGGGCATTGATTGATTGCGCTGAAAGTTTAATCGGTTGAACTTTCTGATGCTTAATCACAGCAACCAATCAAGGACTCCGATTTGGAAGTGACTTGTGGGCAGCGTCCGCTTCAAAACGTGGAAGTACCAACCATTGAAAACATGATCACAAAGAAGAAATTAATCAGAGTAGAAGATGCAGAGGTAGGACTAGATGAAGGAAGCTGCTTCTCAGTGGCGACCACTGAAGGGAAAAGCTGAAAGGAAAAGAAGAAAAACTTGTTTACTGTTGTACCAAACAAGAAAATATTTGCCCTGAAAACATCCATAAAGTAATGTCATGTAAACAGCTGTTTTTAGTTCTAATGTGTCTTTCTATTGTGTCATTTCCTAGGACATAGTTTCTGCAGAGCGACAGTAGTTCATTAGAAATTCACCTCTAAGTTACAGCACAATGCAACCTCGTCCCCCCTTCCCATTGCCCATATGTGAAGCTGCGTTCACACCGAATGCGATTTGAGCAGCAAAGGCGGCCAGTTTCAATGTTAACTCAATAGTACAGAAGCGATTTTAGGTCCTGCTGCATAATTTAAATGGCAGGCACGTCGCAAAGGTATGGCAGCGGTGGAGTTTTGGCAGCAGAGTTTTTAAAAATCTGAACTCTGGAACGGTCACCACGTTGTATCAACCAATCAAGGACTCAACTTTGGGCTTGTGACGTTTTCAATGACAGTTGGCACATGGTGGATCCATAGATCTCCACCTGAACTTCCATTCAATTTCTTAACCCACTGTTTCCCGTCTGGGGGAGCAGAGTTTCCGGAGCTCGTCCTGGTTACTGTCGGGTGAAGGTGGGTACACCCTGGACAGTCTGCGTAGCAGAGCCCATGCAGCTGGAGCAGTCACGTGTATCATGGTCGGTGTGGATGCAGCTTGAGAGCTCTCTGCTTACACACTCTCCCGCTAGCTGACAGCACCTCACACAAGCTAATATTCCTGGTGCAAAGACAAAATGGCAAGCAATATTGAAGCTATCTGGCTGTACAGTTTTTGCAAGATTCCATCTCAGATGAGGAAAACAAAAACGGGAATTTATTTTTCTGCAAGTGGATGCATCAGAATGGAGCAGAGCAGGGAGATCATTGTAGCCTGTACCCAGTGCATTTTCTATATAATAAATAAGCTCTATTTCAAACTGCATTTTTTTGTCTACCCCTGATTCTACTATTTTACTAAACAAATACCCTGAAAAGCAAATTCTAACTTAATTTTCTTTTTAAATGCCCTCCATCATAAAAAACATGTTAAAAACATAAAACAACATGGTTTTCATCTGATTGGGTCTTTGAGTTTTGTTGGTCCAGTAATTCTTTGTTCATTAATGTCTTTCAAAATGTTTGACCGACTCCTGTGTCTCAACTCTGTCCTAATCAATACTGTTACTATCATCTGTCCTACATAACAAATACAAAGCAAACCCACTTCAGGGGGTGCAGCCATGAATCCTTTCTGCTGCATCAGTCTTCTTCTGGGTGATGGTGCATCATAAAAGCAGTTGTTGCTATGACTTTTGAATTTTAAACATCTGAGCTCCCAAACTCAAGCCTGTTTCAAAGCTCAGCAAAAACAATTCTTCATGTAAAGTCTGCAGCCCGCTTTACCGTGGATGAATTTCACCATTAAGCTCATGTGTATTTTAATATACATCAACTTGGATTAAAGCCTTCTGCTGCTAAAGTACCTGTAGAGGCTTAGTGATAATCCATAAAAAAGTGATTGGGGCCTGCTTTGCTTGGAACAGATCCCACGGGTGTAAATATGAAAGGCAAAAGGGTATAAGTTGATGTTCAAACATGCTGGTCTGGCAGATTCTCTCCTTTTATTCAATTTCACAGAGATTACCGTTTTGATCACATTCACTGTGTTATGTTTCAATCTATTCACCAGTTGCAGCTTTGAAGTTGGAAGGGAGGTTTTATAGGGAGGCAGGTATGGCGACCAGGGCCTCCCTAAGCCGATGACAAAAACGACACTGAGACGCTCTCTGTCTCTTCTGATCCACAGGGACTGTTGAAAGTAGGCCAGGCTCGGTGTCAGACTGCAGGGAGGATTGGGATGCTCAAGTTGTTGACTTGTGATCAAAGTTGGGGGGTTTTTTTCCGCACTTTGGTTGTCAAGATTTTTCACAGAGGCACAGATTTAAAATACTCCTTGCACAGATAAGCAGAAATATATATTTTTTCTTCATTTGGAAAGATGCTTCCCAAAGGAACACAACATCCTCCAGAAGGTCTGTCAATAAATAGCAGCTTCTTGCAATAGCATTTGAACAAACATGCGTGCACACACACAAACACAACCCTGAGAGGAAATAGCAGAGAAAATCCAATAATGAGCAGAAGAGTCTGATTTTCTGAACCCTCCTGAGTGTTTTACAGATCCAAGTCAAAATGGGAGCATTGTTACTTATTTGTAAGGTAAATGTTTGATGTTTCCATCTGCTCCAGCTCTGCGCATACCGCTTCAATCCCCTCCAATGCATCCAGAAGCTCACTCGTGCGCATCAGAGAAGCACTTCTGGAGCGGACTTTTTCCAATCTAATTAGGCCAATATGTCACGCGCCAAACCGACAGACAAACATTTGACTAAGTTGCAATTGGGGAGCTCTTGTTTGTTAAAAAACTCTGCACCAGATCTGAAGTGACTCTGCAGAAACACCACAAAGAGCCGGGAGAAACTGAGCTTCTGCGTCCTGTTGTCATCAGACGCGCAGCCGGCGATGCTGAGCGCGCCGTGCAGGCGCGCTGACAGTGCGTGGGATTGGGCGGAGTGGTGCGCTGCGGACGGAGTCACGGGATTGGTAGAGTTCAGCGCCAAACTTGTTGGCTCATCACTGAGCCGCTCCTCTCCATCCTTGTGCGCGAAGCTGTCCAGGGCCGTCGGTGCTGAAGCTGTCAGCCTCCGACACGCAATTTCAGGGTTTTATTTTTTCAAGCCCAGTATTTCTTTTTTTTTTCCCCTACAAGACGCCTGGTTTAAGCCTGAATTCATTCCATCCGCCGCTCTCTCCAAGAGCGCATCAGAAGCCTTCAACTTCAGCCGATCCAAGCGGGGACTCTCCGGATCTCAGCCATGGCTTTCATGATCAAACACGTGGTAGGAGGACAGCTGAAGAACCTGACAGGCGGACTGACGGAGGAGAAACCCGAAGCGGAGAAATCAGACGCTGCCGCGCAGGGGATGACTCAAGAGGAATTTGAGCAATATCAGCAACAGTTAGAGGAAGAAAAGTAAGACAAATAACTTTATTATTTAGCAATAAAACGAGTATTTGTCAGACTAAGCCGTCGTGCTTTCATTTACTCTTGGAGGAGCGCCCCCAGTGCGCCGCGCGCACTTTTACGCATCAATGCAATAATAGGAGCGCTCCTCAAACAGCTGCTCCTCTCACCCAGAGAGCCCTCCGTTTTTTGTCTTCGGCTAATCCTGGAGCATTTTTTATGACGTGACTCCCTAAACTATTCTTTTTTTTTGTAAATGTTTGGGAATCATGCCTGAAGGGTGAGAAATGTTCCCATCGGGATCCAAGGACAAACAGCCATTTCAGTCTTCCGTAACTTCCATCAGTCCTTTTTAAGTTTCAGTGATGGGAAAAGCTTGAATCATTTAAAATTCTGCATCTGGAGTCAAAAATCTACCAATTTTGCTCTTTACAAATTCTTTCTTTTGTCAACCCTGTTATTGCTTTCCTTTAAAATCATAGTAACCAAGTTTGTTTTCAGATTTTAAACCAAGACAGTTGTTTAACACCTCTTCCTAAGAACACAAGTAAAAAAAAATAAAAAAAACAAGGTCATTTGGCAATGAGAGTTCCAGGGCACACAGCTCACAGCTGATTAGTGTGATGTTCCCCTCAGAGCAGCTCGCCAAATCCTCACACTGCTTTGAAATGTGTTTGTTGTGCTTAGATAATGTGGCATCATGTTTAGTTTAGACAAAAACCTGTCACGGCCTTTGCTTTCATCGTTTTTCAAGGCTGCATCTCATCATTCGACACCTCTGATGAACACTTCTGTCCAAAGTGTCTCGTGATTCCAAAAATCTGAAGTGTGAGTGGGAGGAAATGTCCTGATGCTGGCAGGATTAACACTCAGCCCAGCCCAATGGGTTCTGCAGGAAGCATGGCGAGACTCGTTTCCGTCATAACGTGACCTTCAGTGGCAAAGAGCCATTAGTCAGAGGTGCTGAACATGATCACTGAAGGGAAGCAGAGCAGGGCTGTAGGGGGGGTGGGGTAGACTGCTCATACAGGCATGTCACATTGTAGACATTTCATCACCCTCAGCAGCGGGGCCACAGTGACAGCCCTGGTGATCCGATGCCCTTGAGAGAGAAGACACAAAGCTGCAAGTGAGCGCTGTGTGGCCCCTCGGTGCTCGGCCCACTCACGTTAATCCAAAGTGAACTCCAGATCGCAGGGGCAGGGCCACGGGTGCAGCGCCTCCACACAGAACGACCTTCCTTCTGACACAGAGGATAGAGACGTTTCTCCATGAAGAGCACTGTGGTCCTGCACTGTCACTCTGTGTTTAGATGATGCTGCTGAATTGATCAAAGGTGCAACACTCAGCTTCTTTCCCTGCGTTCTTCTATTTGTTGCTGCACTCAAGTCCAGCCCTCACCTTATCATTTTGCTTTTCTGAGGCATTTTATCAGACGTGTGGTCATTGATGAGGAGTGCCTTCAAACTTTGAAAGGTTTAGAAGGAGAGGAAGTGTTAGAAGCTCCAACTGGATGCCCTCTGCTGGAGGCTGCGCACACTGTTATGGGTCAAAATCAGTGTTAAATATTGACAGGTGCAAACCTGGACAAGAAAAACCTTAACATAACAGTAGCTGTGACTGAAACTCAATGAAAGGGTGTCCTTGTGTCCTGTCCTTGAGTCCTTCTTATAAAACTATAGATCAAAAGCTTGGATGTGAACATGTGCAAAAAAAGAAAAAAAAATCTTCACTTCCGTCTAACTGTCAAAAACCAGTTTAAAAGTGGTGGAAATGTGATGCAGCTTGTAAGAAAGATAGATTGCAGTGGCAGGATTGTCTAATTATTTGCTGAGACTAAGCAACATTTACAGGAAAGATCATTAAAATAAAAAAAAAGAAAATGTATGCTTCTTAAGCTTCAGAATCCGGCCGGATATAGATGTGGGTAAAGGGGGGCTATAACCCTAAAGGCTGCGACTGTCACCCCCCAAAACATGATGGGGTTGCAAAAAGTCACAAAGAACAAAGAAATAAAAATGACCAAAAAAAAAAAAAGACAAAAAGACAAAAACAAAAGACAGACAAATAGACAGTCATAAAAATGAAGTAAAAGATAAATGCAGCCTCAACTGGACACAATAGGGTCCTGCTTGTGCTTGTCCAAAGTCCGGTAAATACAGAGAGTAGTGTCAAGATGAACATTTACCATAAACGTATAAAACATATCAATTAAATCAAAGATATGAGGATAAAATATGAGGATACCATGACTTTCTAGGAATTTTAGGAGCTCAGAAGGATTTCCAAAAGAACTTAAACTGAGATGTTTAACAAACACACTGCAAAACAACTCCAGAGGGAAAAAAAAAATTAAAATGTAAAATATTTTCTTCACATAAGCAAAAAAAAAACCCAATGGGTCACCAAGAATTCTTACTTCAAGAAAAGAATTTGGTGACTAAGACTTATTTTCTTAAACTAAGGTTATTTTTCTATTGACAAAAATGTTGATAAGATTATTTTTCTTGCAAAACAGAAAATTAGTCTTTTTTTTTCTTGAAACATTGATCTTTTTACTTTCTTAGTGTTTTGTTTTTGCAGTCCAGGGCAAAGAGGACACTCAACACTTTCTCAAGGATTCATACTTTGCCTTTTAAAAATGAAAATAGAAATCTCCACAATATTGCACACGTACAAGGTTATTTTGTGCATCAGATCCTGGTTGTTTTTCGGCTAATGTGTGGCTAAAGGAACATTTTGTTCAGAGGCTTTTCTCCTCAGTTCAGCTAAAACGCACACATTTCTGCACAGCTTGAGCAAAGTAAACAACAGCTCTGAAAGATCAACACGATCTTTAAGTTGTGGAGTTGGTTTCTCCTCGGGGAGCCAAGAAATCTTACAGAGAAGAGCTGAACAGACAGGAAGCTGAACTCAGAGCGACTGAACGTGAGCGGAACATCACTGCTCTGCACCGCCTCCAACGAGAACAAACATTCGTTGTGCTGCTCCACCTTCTGTTGGCTCTGCTATTAAAGAAGACGTGCTGTAAAGCTTGCCTCCAAGGCCTTCACCGTCCAGATCTGATTAAAGTCTTATGACACGTTTATTGCAAAGATGCAACTGCAGATAAGAATAAAGAACATTGATTTTCTGCATCAAGTTTAATTCAATTAAGTTTTTTCATATGTATTGTGTCCTTTCACAACAGGAGTCACATAATCAAATCTTATATTCCTCGTAAAATCCTGTGAATTTGTTGGAGTTTGGAGTGTTTTCATGCAGATCTGGAATTAAATGAACAGATTCTACTAAGATTTGTTGTGCATCTATGGATTTATCGATGTGAGAACAAAAATTTCACCGTGGTTTGAGGTAGTGGAGTCAGAAAATCAACCAAAAAGTCTTAGAGAATGCTTTATTGAAAGTGATTTATATGTGTTCTTTTTCTTTTGTAGTCACTTTAAACACTGAAATGCGTGTGTTTTAAAGCCAAAGCTGTGCTTTTGAACCTGCATTATATCCTTTTTTTCTTTACAGGCAAGAACGAGAAGCTCATTTTGCACAAAAGAAAGCTGAAAGAGCTACAGTTAGAACCCATTTCCGAGAAAAGTACAAACTACCAAAGGTAATTTAATGTCAAATCAATGTTTTTAGGTATCCAGGATTTTGGTATCTAATATTCTTCTTTTCCCACATGGTAAAATGTGTGTCTGATTGTGCTCCGTATCGCAGAATGAGTTGGATGAGACCCAGATCCAGCAGGCCGGAGACGATGTGAATCTGCCCACAGAGCTGGCCAAGATGATCGCCGAGGACAACCAGGAGGAAACACACAAGCAGTCGGTGCTGGGCCAGCTGTCCAACATCCAGAACGTGGACATCGACCAGCTGAAGGACAAAGCCCAGGCCACACTGGAAGACCTCAAAAAGCAGACAGAAAACTGCAGCCTCATGTGATGCGGCCAGCTCGCCGCCTCAGGAGCATAGAGATGTGCAGGCCTTCATCAGAGGCAGAGCTGCTCTCATTGCTTTAGCAGAACGTCAGCTGGTGGGATCACAAAATTAGAGTTTCATGTACAAAAACTTAAACCTTTGAAAATCTTTGCAAAATTCAGCCTAAATTCTAGAAATCCTGAATGTCATTTTTCACATTTTGGGATCATTTCTGCCGTTTGAGCAACTCGTCCTCTGAGTGAAGTTTGTCTGGTGAGTCCAGTTCTCCGTTCCCTCTGTCCGCCAGACTCCTCCGCTCCCTGTTCCTCATGCGACCAGTTATAACACAAGATGATCAATGTGATCCAGGGGTGGTGGGAGTGTGTGCTACTTTGTGTTGTCTTTCTTTAACACACAGCAGCTGGTTTCACTGATGAACACATGCACTTTGAATAAGAGGGGGATCACTGAGATCAGCTGCTCATCTAAGAAGCTTAAGCAGCATTGTGTGTTATGTTAAATTTGGGAAACATTTTACTTAATCCCTGCAAAACATTTCTGTTTGGTTTTGTTTAAACCTCTCGTACAAAAGCACACAGTTGCACAAACAGGCAATTTAAGACAAATTTAGGTCAAAAAGTCAATAAAAGTAGCTCCCTTATGCTGCAGTGTTCTTTTCTTAGACATATCGTTTTTATTTGTTAACTTTTTCTGAACTTCAGTGTGCCTTGGATGTCAAGGTTGTCTTATTTTAGGCTAAAAAGAAGTCCTACATTCCTAAAGAAAAGACTTCTTGATTGTCAAATTCTGCAGGAAAAGCTTTCTTCTAAAAGCCACAAAAGATGATTTACTTGATGAAATGTTACAGCTTTTGCAAGTTCGAGGCAAATTCACGAAAAGACGCAGTAATTGTACTCCCAAATTTAACGTAGCATTTTCATAAACGACATAGCGAGATAGATCTGTGAAAAATGCTGCATCCAGATTACAGAGAGAGTAAACACTTTAGGAAAGTTGTGTGATGCCAAAGGCTTTGCTGATAACAAAACTTAGAAGAAACAGCACTTATATTCCTTGTGTAACTGCGGTATAAGTATAAATCCAACACATACGAGTATTAATGTTCTGTAGATGTGAAGGTATCTAACGTTGCTGTCCACAGCAGGCTGTTCTTCATCGTTTCCATGAGCTCGCTGGGTCTTGTGGTGTCCTCATCTTCACCTCTTCCATCCCCTGTCCCATCTGCCCCAGCGTCTTAGTGGTGCTGTTCGTGCTGGTGGGTTTTTGTGTCGTTTAGCTGGTGTGATACGTCAAGTGGTGTCTATGTAGAAAACAAATCTAAAAAAGTTGCTTACAGCAGTGTTACATTTCCTCTCTGACCACAAGGGAAGGAACGTGAGGGGATTTTGCTTCAGCTGATTTCTATCATTATATTTGTTGTATTTATTTTTGTTGTGGTCAGATTCTTGGTCAGTTTCTCTTTTAAAGTCCCACTCCAATCATCTTTTGATCTATTGAAAAAAATTGTTCCCAGGGGCCTTTAATTATAATTATGCCACTTTTGGCCAAAATCAAAAAGCCTGTGTCGGTTTTTAAGACTTCATTTCTGCAGAACGGCAGGAGTTCGTCAGTAATTTGCCTCTGGGTTGTGGGCGGGAATGTTGGTTTGGAAGTAGCTGATTTCCCCTCTCTTCCCCTTTCTTTACACTCTCTCCCGCTAGCTGTCAGCCCCTCACAACCCCAAACTAACATAGCAATGCAACTAAAAATGGAAAGCAGTATCTGAGACGTTAATGGAGCTTTTTGTTTGAAAGAATGAACAGGGGCTCTTGCTGCTGTTGCTGCGTCACAAGTGAGAGCTTTTTCAGATCCTGGGTTTTCATCTGGTCCTGGTCCATCACAATTCGAATAAAGAAACCCTCAAAAATGCAGTTTACATCTTAAATTATTTTACACATGTCCTCCATCGTTAGAAAAATGCCAAAAACACAGTTTTCATTGGAGTGGGTCTTTAAGTTCTTTCAATTTGTAGCTCTGTTGGAAATGAATTCAGTTTTTTCGCTTTATGTGCCACGCTGCTGCTCTACAAAAACTGAGGAAACACGTTTCCAATGCAGTTATTATTCTGAAGAAATAGATCATCAGTGACAGGATGAGCTGCAAAAAGTCCTTTTATATTAAAGCCACGACAGAAAATGTCATTCATGATCATGAGGTGATACTCACAGGTGGAAAACAAGCCATAAACTAAAACTTTATTGCTTTGTGAGGAAGTGTGACTTGAAATACAAATAAATAGAAATAATAATCAAGTGTAACCTTTGTGCTGTTTTCCTGTGGAACAGACTCCTGAGGAAATGGCTGCTCTAAAATGCAGTTTCCTGGGAATTTTCTTTTCTTTCTCTGTCTTTCTGTCAGAGCATTACAGTGCGTTTCAACTGCAATAAACTGATTTTTATGAAAATGTAGACTGTTTTCAGTTTATTTGAGGTCTGCTGTACTCACAGCAGGAAATTGCTACAACCCCCCCACCACCACCACCACCACCACACACACACAAACACACACGCACACACAATAATTCCTACAGACAAATAATAAAAATCTATTTATCCATCCAACCTCAGAACCAGCAGAATCCTTTTTGGAGTCATGGGGCTGCTGGAGCCTATCCTAGTGACCCTGATTTCCATCAGAGTTCTGACCTGCAGGCAATGTGCTTGCTGCAGTATCAGCTGCAGAG
Source organism: Oryzias celebensis (assembly GCA_014656515.1). Taxonomy (NCBI): domain Eukaryota; kingdom Metazoa; phylum Chordata; class Actinopteri; order Beloniformes; family Adrianichthyidae; genus Oryzias; species Oryzias celebensis. Next base: position 6,104,378 of record BNCR01000003.1, read on the forward strand.
GGACAAGGATCCTGACAAAACAGTGCAGAAAAACTCCATACAGTCTCTTAAACCCAGACGGACAGCTGTTAATCAGGCAGCCGAAGAAGGAATATAATCCACAATCAATAAACAGAATATGGACTTCTTCATTGCACAGCATCACCATCATAACAAAAAAACTTCTTGAATCAATTCTTCTTGAATGATTGATCTCTAATCAACACTTCACTTGGTTTACTAAAATTTAACTACAAATTTGTCCAATGAAAAATAATCTGCAAATATTTTTAATCTTTCATACTTGATCTAAATTATGTTTTTCCTTATGGATAAAAATCTGCATTTTTTTATTTTGATACTTGCTTTATATTATTGCTTTATCTAATGAAAAATTATCTGTACTTATTTTAAACTTAGATGTTTGATCTACAAATGCTATGATGGATTCCAAAATAATCTTATGTTCAGTGTCATGGTCATTATGATTTTGATTTACTGAAGCTTAAGTATTTTTATTATCTGAATCTGTGTTGGTAAGTTATATAGCTCTGATTAGAAGTTATGGCAGTTTTAACAGTTCTGCTTTTGGATTTATGTAATGTAATTGTCACAGGTGTAAATATTTGTTTTAAAAGGCATTCAATTCGATTCATAATTTTTTGTTATCGATCCAATTCACAATTGATATTGGTTCATTTTGTACGATCTGATTTGATCTGATTCACTGACTTAAAATCAATCCAGGCCATCTCAAAATTCAACTGTGCTTCAATCCAAATGGTATTTTTCAAGATCATCGATTTATTTCATTTTGAAATGATTTTTTAACGGAATAGGTCAAATTGATTAGATTCTGCCTAATACAAATCAATTGAGCTGGATCAATAGAAATTGATGCATGGATTAATTTCTATTGTGCACTCTTATTGTATTTACATTCCATTTTTATGTTAATTTGATTTAAGATGGCTGTTGCTTCCCTAACTGGGAGTATTTTTTCTGTCTCTGCCTGCTGTTGCACTGGTAGCAGCCCGAACACCAGATGGAGACAGAATCACTTAGTAAGAAGTGATTGTCAAGGATGAACATGAGAGATGTTTGATCAACTGATGCTTAGGAATGAAAACAGACGTGATGGAGCATATTTTTATGCATTAAGACCAAAAAAAGTACAAAACTTCTTAGACTAACTGTAAAATGTCTGGCTTGCAGTGTTTCTATTTTTGTAATTCTCTTCCTTCATGCGTCATCAAACTCACACTTCTTTCACGCACAATCTGTGCGGGGTTAGGAGTGTTTTTAACTGCTTGGCATCCATCTGCTTTTTGTATTTTTGGTAAACTGGCACCTCTCTGGACGCAGACTCACAGCAGACTTCAGACAGAGAGCTGCTTACCATCATAATGGCAGCAAAAGCCTGCGCCTTTGCTGGTTTTCAAGTGCGCCCTTAAAGGGAATGGCTGTAAAATATATTGATGCTGAACCTTCCCCATTGACAGGCCGCAGTGCGTGAACAATCTGCAGCCCAGACACTGGGCCGCAGCGTTGCCAGTTTGACACAATCGGGGTGAAACGGACCAGAAAATACCATCCTCCTCTGCAAATGGGGGCTTAAAAACGGGGTAGAAGAATGTGCAGATGGAGAGAAGTCTGTTTTAGGGGTTTTATTAAAACTAACTTTTAAGACTTGAAATTGGAGCAGAGGAGATGTGAACCTTTGGTCCAGAAATGAGTTTAGCAAGACCCACCCCCTTTATGCTTCTGTTGGTTGGGGTGTGGGGGGGAATTTTACACTATAAAGAGTTTCATCCAGAGATCTCCTCTCAGAGAGGGTTTGTGCCTGCAAATCGATCTGACGGCTCGTCAAACGGCAACCAATCTGTGATCCAGATCGTAAACGGAGGAGGGAAGAGGTGGTGGTGTGTGTGGGGAGGGTTCCCTGACAGAGGGAGGGGGGTGCTGCGGTGAAATGATCGGCGGACCGTGAAGCGTAACAGCCAGAAGAGGGACAAAGACGCACGTAGCGAGACCAGAAAGCAGCGCAGAGAACGCAGCAGAGGGGGGAAGTTTGGACGGCGTGGATGGATGATGTTTGAGTCTGGGAATAAGCTGGAAAATGTGAGTTTTGGTGAAGGTTCCGTTTGGAAAAGTGTCCCTAAAGCGCGCGTAACGTTTGGATCGTGTCGTGGCGCCTCGGCAGCTTCTGCGGGGCTTCCAGAGATGACCGGTTCTGCGCTGAATCTCTTTCTACTACTTGGCGTGGTCCTGATCCAGATTTGTTTCGGTTGAGAAAGTAAACTTCTTCTGTGGAAACTTTCTTTTGACTTGTTCTGATCCGGATGTACCGGAGGAGACGGTACCAATTGTCGGACTAGAACTTCTTCCGAGCATGAAGTGCTGGTGCGGCGCCCTGGCGCTTCTCCCATGGGTGCTGGTGGCTTTGGATGCCCAGCTCATATGCTGGCATGCGGTTCTTCGGTGCAACGAGGAGCCCGAGTGCAACCTCGCCTTCCGCCAGTACGCCTCAGCCTGCGAGGACGTCATCGCGGGCGCCACAAAGCAGTGTCCGAGCCACTGCATCAACGCGCTCATCCGGCTCAACGACACGCGCAACGGGCCTCAGCTGGAGAGCTGCGACTGCACGCAGGACCAGGAGTGCCAGCGCGTGCAGCGCGCCATCGAGCCGTGCCTGCCCCGCAGACACCCCAGCGACTCCGGCGGAATCGGCTGCATGGAGGCCCGCCAGCGCTGCGAGGAGAACCCCGTGTGCCACACCTCCCTCGCGGCGTACTTGTCCCACTGCGGGCAGCTGTTCAACGGCAGGAGGTGCTCCTCCAAGTGTAAAGCCACCATTCAGCAGATGCTGCTCATCCCAAACGGCGAGCTGCTCAACCAGTGCGTCTGCGACGGGGTGGAGAGGCCTTTCTGTGAGGTGGTCAAGGAGAACATGAGCAAACTGTGCTCCATTGGAGACCCCAGTGATGTTACGCACACGGCAGATTACAACTACGATGACGAGAACGACGCTGTGAGAGAGGAGGAGGTTTCTCCTGAAAAATCCTGCTCCTCCAGCAGCTTCAGCCCCCATGTGCTCCTCCTCCTTTCGCTGTTGTTCTGGATTAATGAGTGAAATGAAGGAAAACTGCACCAGAGGAGATTATTAGCTATGAAGTGGATTAAATCAAGATGCAGTTCCTCACAATGAACCTTTAGAGATCTTCTATGATTGTTTCCCCCTTTGGGCTTCCGTCCTTTTTTTTCTAGCTGATCACTGTAATGATTCACAATCAAAGAAGAATCTTTTGAGATAAAAGTCAAAGATGCTTTCAGGTGAGAGGACCAGACTGTTGCTGCAGCAGCATCTCATGTGCCTTCTGTTTATTTGGCTTCCCTTTAATGTACTTGAAGTGTGGCTTTAATAAGACTAAAGACAAACATCCGACTCTGTTTGCTCTGCTCTCCATGTCAGAGGCCTTCAGTTGTTGCAGCAACTGCTCTTCAAATATTTGTGGGAAACATTTAGAGGATATAGGCGAGGGTGTGGGATCAAGTACTTAAATTAAGTGAAGCGCCACTCCAGCACTTTTTGTCGTGTTCCCATCCCCCATGTCAAATTGTTTTACTGAGAGGGCCCCCCACTCTTCCTCTCCCAGCAGCCTCCTTTAACGCTCTGCCAACAGTGTGAATGTCCCGTCTGCAGTTTGACCACCGTGAGGATGAAACCGGCTTTCTTTCTGATCCATCAGGTCCTGCACACATTCAGTAAAGTTCATGCATGCTTTAAAACATTTGCAGTGAATGCAAAGCACCATGGATGTCTTGAAGTTCTTGTCTGCTCTGCAGAAACTGCATCTATTACAACTATAGGAGCATTCCCGCCATTGGAGGATCCGTCTGTGACACAAATGCATGGGGTTTGGTTGAAATTAAATACATGTGCACTGGTTGGTTAAGAAACCACACATATGATTGAATGTACAATGAAAGAAACCCACAAAAAAGCAAATGTTGGTTTCACTACACAAATAAGCCAATATTATGGCGCTTTGAAATCTGGAAAGTTTGTCTGAATGTTTTCAGAACTTCATTTGAACGGACGAAATTGCCCGAAAGTGTTCCACAGTTACAACAGCTGCTGGTTTGTACTCAAAACAAGCACTGACCAGAATAGAAAAAGCACCTGTCCAGTTCCTAAAATCCATCAGAAACTCTTGAGCAACTCAACCTGCCAAATGACCAGTGAGTCTTCGAAAAGTTGTCTCATTTCTTCTCTATTTGGTTTGAATTATGGGTGTTTTCCCCTCTGATAATGGACAGCGCTTATGCCACTTCCTCTATTGGACTTACTTCTGTTCTTTGGTCAGCTGAATAGTTTGGTTCTGTTATAAGTCCTACCCCCATCATCTTTTGATCCATTTTCAAAGCCATCTTAGTGGTCTTTTAATTATAATCATGCCCTTTTTTTAGACAAAATCAAAAACGTTTTCTAGAACGTAGTTTCTGCAGCGAGCAACATTGGAGCTACCGAGCCAGATGCCAACTCAGACGAGGAAAACAAAGACATACACGGATCTGTTCGCCTACAAGAGATGCATCGAACTGGAGCACGGATCTTGTGGCTCTTCCAGCTTATTTTTCTACATCTCAAATACTTTCTTTTTCACGCTGAATTTTCTTTCCTCTGCTCCTGATTTCCAACAATTTGTATGAAGAAATAACTTTCTTTATATATGACCTCATTTATTGGAAAAATGCAACAAGAACACGTTAAAACACCAAAAATATAGTTTTATCAGAGTCTTTAAACGCAGTCACAGAAAAAAGGTCATGCAAACTTTTTTTTTAATTGAGTTTCCCAGAGACATTACAATAGTTTTCTCCAGCTGTGCCTTGTATCTACAGTGACATTTCAGCAAAGGATGCTGTCACACTGGAGTAAATGCTCAGACCTCTGTTCCATCTGAAATGTTGGGAGTCTACAGAACAGAACCACGTCTGTCTGAAAGAGCATCTGTTCAACTGTAAGCAAATAGAAACACTAAAGAATGTCGTTGTGTGTTTGTGCCAGTTTGCGGCTTGAAATGAAGCCTTACACAATGTTTTCAAATGTTAAATTATGAAGCTGTAAGATGAAAAAGTGTAAACATATTTCACAGTCAAATGCAATAAAATAAATATAAGATCAATGTTAAGGTAAATCAACGTTAGCTCAGATCTCCACAACGCTACATGCCTTGATTTTTAAATAAAGTCTTTAATAACTTAAAGAGATGTTCTGTCTGACTGCATTTCTACAAAGTTAAAAACACTTTTTTCTGTTATTTCTACAATTTCCTCTCTTGTGACTTTACTTAACCCAAATGCCAAACCTTAAGTTAAAAACTTGAGTGATTTTCCTTTACAGTTAACACACTGTGCAGCTGTTGCTTTAACTACTTTACGTTTTAAATTGAAATCAAACCAGTAGATGAGGACAAAGGCAATTTTATAAACATCTCCACTATCTACCAACAGTGGAACTCTTGCCTCACACAGAAAGGCCCTGGTTTGAAACCAGCTGGGACCTTTCTATGTAGAGTTCGCATGTTCCCCTTGTGCATGCGTGGCTTTTCTCCAAGCACTCCGACTTCTTCCCACATTTCACATTTTTGATAGTTAAACTGGAGATTCAAAATTGCCCCTAGGTGTGCATGAGATGGTGTGACCCTACAATAGATTGGCGACCTCCACCCCCAACTGTAGCCGCGATAGGTTCCAGCACCCCTGTATCCCCAAAAAGGATTCAGCAGGTTAAGAAGATGGATGCTTGGATCTCCAGCACACACACGCTCTAATGTGAGGAAGTGTACCAGAGGGAGCATCACAAGTTATTGTTTTTTAAGTCTTCTACAAATTATGTAAAGGACCTCAGCAGAATTAGGGATAGGTAAGTCACACACATCGACTGTATGAGAACTGGACCGAGTGAGTGTGGCGTCATCCATGGAAAATGGTTTACTTCCGGCTCCAGGACAATAAAGTCAATTTAGTCGCCGTTTATTTCCGATTGGGACGGCGCCATGGTGAAACCAGAAATTGTCAGTAGCAGTGATTGGTCCAAGGTGTTATTTCTATGCCAACCACTGAGCAGTGAGCTTGTTGGAAGGCCACACCCCTCCCACTTGAACGTGAACTCAGGAGAATCGGTCTATTAAACTTTTCTAATGTTCAACGTGGAGACCAGCAGGAACCACATACTTTGGTCTGTTTATAACTTGAATAACTTGCACTAAAGAAAAAATATGATAAAAAATAGGATGAGCAATAGCATGTTGAAAAAATGGTGGCAGAGCAAAAATGGTTATTCTGACAAATATAAAGATTAAGAGTGTATTTAGACTGGAAAAGTCAGCTGGTCCAAACTGAGTTCTGGATCAAGTCCTGAACCTTTGCTTTTGGTTTGTATTCAGGCTGCTGTCTACCGGACATTTCTGTTTCAAACCACAGCTTGTAAACAAAACTACGTGACTTAAGATCTCTTCAGTCTTTGGCCAGAAATTACAAGGCAAAGCAACAAGAGACAGAATAACGGAAGTCCTGTGCTTTGCAGAATGGCTCACTTATTCAAACTAAAAATCTTACTGATCGAGTTTGAACATCTGTATCAAAGTCAGGTACAACACTTTACTGCTATTTTGGCACGGCGGAGGCATGCTGCTAGGCGGTTGCTAAGGAGACGGGTAAGAAGGTACACTGATAGGTGTTTATGACATATAGATTATCGGGAAAACATTGTGAGAAGCAATGTGTATCACGTTAGAAGTTATTTTAATGAGCCTGCATTCATACAACCACATTTCAATGAGTTGATGTGTCCCATCGTTGCTCCACGTTTGTCTGAGGTTACATCCCATAATGCCTGGCTACGACTGCTGTTGTGGTCCAGTTGCTCCGAAAACAGAGCGTATTCAGACTGAGCAAAAGTCAGAGTGAACCGTAGCTCAATCCGATTGGAAACGAATTGAGACCACCTTGAAAGATGAGTCAGAGAGCGGTTCCTGGTCCCAGACTGGGGTCCGCTTGAGTGTGTTCAGACTGTAAATTAGTTTTGGATTATCAGGGGAAGGGAACTCTGGTTCACTTTAAGCAAACCAAATGTGTCAAGTCTGAATACAGCCTTAGTAACAGCTGTTCGTTTCTTTACAGAAGTCTATGGAATTTTGGCTTCTTGGAGCCAGCCGGTACTTCCTGTTTGGAACGCGAGGAGGGAAGGGGTCACTGAGTCCAGTTCTCATATCCAGTCATTGGTCACATACCTGTTCCAATGGTAAAAAAAGGTAATGAGCAGAAAATGGACGGGCTGGGAAGGATCAGGTTGACCTACATTTGCTGAACAAATTTGAAAAAAAAATGGTGTGTCAACAGTTGTTGAAAATTATGCCGTTTTTTTAGGGTCACTGCAACTCATAAAAAAAGATGGCAGGATAAAGTTTTACAAAAGTTGGCTCTAGTCTGGCATCTTAATCCATGCATCCTTAAGGTCTCTAAAATCATCTCTCTACTTTAAACTCTCCCTCCATTCCTCCAATTTTGGGAGCCAAATCAAAACAAACATGAGCCGAGCAGCCCTGGGGAGTTGAGTGTTTTTCAGTGGGGTGGGTACGTACAGAGGCAGCAGTGTGCTGGGGCCCATTTTCTAAATTATCTTTATTCAATGTTTCTTTGAAAAAAGAAAAAAAAACTCTTGAACCTAGCCACCCCCCCACACCACAGAACCACACTCTTCTCCTCGCGATTCCAAAGCCGCGGATACTCAGTGATTTAGGAGGCTCTTGTCTTCAACTCGTACAATCTGCCATTCATGATGATGTCTAAACCTGCTTTTTGTGTGAGGGGGTATGCAGGCATCCCGCTCCCTTGTGTGCCAAAAGAAGAGACCCCTCTTTATAGTGTCTCCAGTATAAAAGGAAAGGGGGGGGTTCTGTGGTTGCACCAAAAACGGAGACTAATCAATTCCACAATGCCTTAGATTGTGGCTCGAGAGACAAACTGAGGGGTGTTTTGGACGGTGGGTTGAGTTTTTCCATCTCAGAATACTTTTTTTTTGTGGCCACATTATATTTACAGCAGTTTTTTTTAAAGCAATACACTCTGGCAGGACTCCCAGAAACAAGAAATGGAGAAATTGCAGAAGGCCACAAAGTTTGGCTGGCAGCAGCACACTCATGTCATGGTTGACGCACAGAAGCTGAGCCAGGATTCGGGTTCCATTCGGGTTCCATGAACCAAGTAGATGCAGATCCAGTCAGGGCTGAGCCACCTCCATGTTTACCAGCACGTCAGCTTGGCGCTCACAAACTGTACTGCTCTTTGTTCTACTCAGTTCAACTGTGAGCGTTCTGCACCTGGTGTGCCAGGTGGTTGTGATAAATCAGACTGTGGGTCCAATATTTAACAAAAAGTAAAAAAAAAAAAAAACTTAATTAAAAAAACTTTTGAGAACTTTTTCATCTTCAGAGCCATAAAAAGCAAAAAACATTTGAAGTTTGCTTTTATACAGAACCACTCCAATAAAAATTGCTTTTAATGTTTGGAACATGTTTTGTGACATTTTTTCCTCATGATGGAGGAAATATATAAAGAAAATTAAGATGTAAGCTGCAGTTTTGAGCATGCATTTCTTAAAAGTCTCTATTCTATTCTATTCCTTTATTTATTCAAATTGCGGTGAATCAGTTCACTATGCTTAAAATCCATTTACGCCAGGTACTACGTGTGCAAATGTTGGTGATTTTTCAAGCACGTGACAGGGGTTGCATTTTTGCTCAAAGGCGTAGAAATGTTTACAATTGCAAAAACAATATGGTCCCTGCAGACAATGACAACTGCGGACCATAATAATACAATAAAGAAAGAATTTCAGTTTGTTTTTTAATAATCTTACAACAGGTAACAGCCATCCTAAAGTTAAACGTAAATAATCAAACACAAAGTAAACACAAACTAAAAAAAAAAGAAAGACATTTTTAAAATGTCGTAAACAATTTATTTACACCAACAAATCATACATATTTAAATATTTTTCACAGTTATCCCTTTTATTTGATAATCAGTTGCACCTCCAAAGAAAGTCCTAAATATCTATAGTACTTTGAATATGTTGACACAAGGCAGACAATGGTGCATTTTTGGATATTGTAATTATTATTATTTGTCATTAAATACATCTTTTTGTGTCTAACCTTAATAGAAAGTTTCTATAACAGACAGTGCTTCACTTTCTCTGTTATACTTCGCTTCAAGTATTTTCTGTTTGCTTTATCCTTTGTGAAATATTTACATCTTTGATATTCGGACAGTGTAGTCGTACGGCAGTACAGTACAGCAGTCAGAATGCTGAGAGTTTTCCAGTTTCATAAAGGGCTGCTTCTGAAGGCTTTGCATGACAACTCAGAGTATCCCTCAAACGAAGAGCTGCTGCCAAACCTAAGAACATTTAAGACCAATGTAAATAAGGCAGAGGCCGCACCTCTCCGGTTTACCCTCACTGAGGCGGCGAGGCCTCCATCAGTGGAGAGAGCACGGCGAGCCTGCGGCTGACCCACAGCAAGGGCAGAGCAGTAAGGTAGGAGTGGGGGGAGGACCCTACATCTTGGCACAGGTTAAAATATTTGATTCTTAACAGTTGTGACTTTCCTTCAAGTTACAGTACAGGTTTGTTTGCCGCTGTTCACATTTGAAAGTCGGTCTGGGAGTTACTCTGAGTGCTGAACGACACAGAAATGCAGCCGTCTCATTTACCATGACAGTGGGGTATTGTCATCCAAGCTGTTCTGCATTTACATTTCAATGGAGTGTCAGGAGGCGGGGATCAAGGGGAAGTAGTCCCACCAACTCAAAGTAAAGTGCAGGGAACTTTCACATTAACTTTATATTTTAATGCAAAAACAACAAACCAAGACTCCTCACCTGCCAGTTTTATCTGCTAGAAAAACTGCCCAGCAACAGCCAAATCAGTAGCCACGTTTGGCTGGCAAGTGCAAAATCCCACCCAGACGGTGTACTCAGTTGGTTAGAACTCGGTGTGGTTTGGACCCGCAGAGTCTTGATGAGGTGAAGGCTCTGTGTTTGTCCTGAACGCTGACCGACAGGCTGTAGGATTTTCCAGTTTTTTTCCTGGAGGATTCCCAACTCACTGAACACAGCAGGCTGAAAAAACAGAAACGATCGATGTTAGTTCCTCTACATTTTACAGGATATAAAATGAAACACCTCCTAGTTTTTATTGCAGTTTATCTCACAGCAACCAGTTTTCTCACCCACAGAAAAATCACACAAAAGCTTTTGTCTCTACTTTTTATTTATATGTAAAAGTATAACATGAAGAAAATAAATGAATCTCTTGGGATCAAGTAACTTTAACTGGGGTTTGTATTGCAATAGTCTGGCGATATAAAACGTATCACAATGACTGTAACAGAAGCAATAGGTGACAATTTTTCAGGAGTATGACTGAAAAACTTTGTTGTAATACTAATACACCTTCCACATGTTCTACATTGTATTAATTACATTTTTTAACTTATCAGAGCATTAAAGACCCGCTCTGATGAAAATTGTGGTTTTGTTTTGTTTTTAAAACATCTTGTGATATTTTTCTGATGATGAAAGACAAATATTAAGAAAATTAAGTTTGAAATTGCATTTCAACATGAGGTATTATAACTGTCAAAAGGAAACATTTTCATTAAAGCAAAGTTGTGCACAAATTAATAGATTGAAACATTAATTGAATAGAAAAATCTGAATACATTATAGTTATCATTATTTTATGTTTGACATGTCTGTTTTGAATACGACTCTTTTTTGTCTTGAATACAAATTTATCCTTTTAGAAAACGGTCAAAAATGGATGCAGAAAGGCCCGCTTTCTACACACCACTGTGCTACTGTGCGACTGGCAGCATTTGACATGGGCCGCCGTCTGGAGACATTTACACTGAGTGTAATTAGCAATCCGGCTGCCACCGCCATGTGGCCGCCTAGCTGTTAATTGATTTCGTAATGGCGTCCTCCCTGCCTAACAGAGTGATGCCTGACAGCCGCCGTCTATATTCATGATCACGCCAACAATTTTCACTAAATCAGGCGGCAGCAAGGAATCTTGACGATTCTGCCAATGCCTCCCCATCCTGTGGTGGCAGTTGTATTTGTGACTAAAAGTTTGTTTCTTTTCTAAAAGTTAAAAGAAATTCAACACAAAAAATGTCAACAAAATTGAAGCAAATCTTTCACACGCTTCATGTTTTTACATCATAAACTTAATGACTTTGCCTGTCATATGATGCTACCATGTAAAAGTTTGGTCAACGGGGATCCCACATCTAAAACATTCACAGATACACGCAGCAATGCATCTGTAAAGTGGATTTAAATCATTTTTGTAAAACTAAAGTTTCCAAGAGTGGCTTAAATCTCAAAAAAGCATGGCAAAGGGGTGGAATCTGCTGCAGAGGGTCATGCAGAACTGCTTCAGATTTAATTGGTTTTATTACATTATCATTGGTACATTGCACACCAACTATAATGTAAAGTTATAGCTATTCAGAGATTGTTACATTTTTATTTATTACCAATTTCATAATGGGACACTCACTGGTGTTGACCAGCAGTTTGATGGTCATTTGTGAGTTCATGTGACATTCTAAAGGTTTTATGGACCATCAAAGAATAAGCCGCTACACTGGTTTTTGATTGTCCACTGGTTATTAGTGGAGAAGTGTGAAACAACTGACCTGGAATGCAGAAATTGACCCTGTATTTGTTGCTAACTGTATTCACTCTTTATTCATAGTATATTATAAGACACTGAGATTTTTGTATATTAAATTTTGCTTTTCAAAGTCCTTTCTTCTTGTGGAAAAAGTTCTTTTTGAGACCTTGTGTCTGGGATGCCACACACAGAAGTCCAAAAACATGTGTTTTATGGGAGCTTCAGTGAGATGGCTCTCAGTGCTTTGGTGTATTCCAGGGTCACCAGACAGGCTTAGGTACTGCTGCCATCTAATCTAGCGCAGCTGCTGATGGATCAGTGCCAGCTGCTATGGCTGACTTTAGCTTGTGTTTCTTATTAAAACAGCAGCAGGATAAGAAGCTACATTCTTCATGAAAGCTGAGCAGCCTCTGGAGCTTTTCATGCCCTTGCTCCATCCCCCTTTTTGAATTCATAATTCCCCAGAAATTTCCAGCAGGGAACAGGATATTGTCTGAGCTTTGGTTATCTGACATCAGTCCAACGGCTGAGAGCCCCCCAAAACCCCCCACAATAAATTCAGTTTTGTGTGTAATCTGTGCGTTTGCATTTTCACTGAGTATTTTTATAAGATGACCCCAGAACAGCGTGGAGCTGCTCGGAAACCGAAACGTGCCCTGCAGGGTGGCCGGCAGACCCAGAGGATGGCTGCTGTTTTACTAGAGGAAAACATTCAGTGAAAGGACATTTCATTGCAACTTTGGGCACCAGCTCAACCCCTGACCACCTTCCTCAACCAAACCTCTGTGTTGTTGCTTTTTGGAATAATATAAAGCATCAACACTCTTGAAGCCAAAGAAATTGTGCAAAAAAAAAAAAAAACTCACAGCTTCTGACAGAATCTGCAAAAGATTCTCGATCCAGGGAAACATCCTGCTCACTCTCTTGCATCTGAAATACAAACATAAAAATACAAGAATAAATGTTTGCCTCTATTTTATACTTGTTTGTCTTCCCAAAAATATGGTCTGGCATCTTTCTTTACCTTAATATGTTTTTTAAGGTACTCTGCTCTCGCCATGAGGGTTTTTATCTGTTGACAAACAGACAATTTAAATGAATATTGTTAGATGACAATAACGGTTTGGTTCAACATTTGGTGTGTTTTTTGGTTTCAGCATTTTGGCATCAGATGCAGAGCAGTTTAATTTAAAATGAATGCTTTAACAGGTGCCACTTCCATTTGTCAAAATCTGCTTGTGTCACAGCTTATGTATAAAACACATGTGTGCAACCATTAATAAAGAGTGATCTTTGCTGTAGTAATCACTTTTTCTGCTGACCACAAAGTATTTAAATATACCTAAATAGCTGTAAGTGCCACATTTTATCTCACTGCAACCTCGACCCAGATGGGTATCACTCATTGACTGTATATGAGAACTGGACTGAGTGATCCCTGCCCACTGACATTCCAAACAGGAAATATCTGCTGGGTCCAAAAGAAAAAATCCCATAGACTTCTATAGAGAAATAAATAGCTATTACTCTGGCATTCTATTTGTCAGAATAAACATTCTTGCTCTGATACCTTTTTGTTTTCATGCTCTTGCTAATGCTAGTTTTTTTTTTCAGGACATTTTATCTGTAGCACAAGTTAAATTATAAACCGACCAATCAGATGCCTCAAAACAAAAGTATGTGTTGTCTGCTGGTCCCAATGACCAACGTTCAACAGATGTCTTGTAGCCCACTTTCATGTGGCAGGGCTGTGGCCTTACAACAAGCTCACTCCTGATTGGTGTAAGTGGTTGCCTCAGAAACATTCAGTCACTCTGACTTGGATCACTGCTTACTGACGACATCTGGTTCCAACATGGCGTTATCCATATTGTTAAAAAAAAAAATCGCAACTGAATTGACTTTACACCTATGTGTGTTAAACTTGTTTTCCGCATTTGACCTTTCTCCTGTGGAAGTGGCGAGATGCAGACACAGCTGTGTTCAGGAAACATTTGATGGTTTAACCCCACAAAGCAGGGCCTCAGTGTCTGCATGATGAGCAGAGTATGTTGTAAAACATGCATGAATGCGGCCCTCAAGGCCTGGAGTTACCTATCCCTGCCCCAAACCCCTCAATGTTGAGTGTCAAGCAGAGTTGGTTTTACACTGAAGGCCCTTCCTGACACAACCTTGTATTTTATCCAGTACAGGGCCGGACAGGGAGACCCAGACTCAGGCCTCCTTGTAGTTACATAGTTAGGCAGTAGTGTGAAGGGTTCTGCCTAGAGACCCACACAGGATGAAGCTCATGGCGCTCCCTGGGAAGCAAACCCTTGCGTGCCAGTCCTACATGAGTTCACGAGTTCTTTACTATCCAAACCCTGATTTTATGTAGCAACATGACTTCAATCATATTTGTTTAGGAGAGTGTTTTCCCAACCTTGGTTCTTGGGGCACTCTGTCCTGCATGTTTTATATGTTGCCCTGCTTATGCACACCTGATTTAGGTCATCATCTGGCTCTGCAGAAGCCTGGCAATGACAGTCATCAAAGGCAGGTGTGTTTGAGCAGGGTTGGATCGAAAAATGCAGGCCAGTTTTCCCAATGACAAGGGTTGGGAACACTGGTTTAGGACAATAGATTTCTAACTGAGCGTGCAATGCACATAAGAAATATTGATAAATTCTCATCACAGTGGATAAAATATGCTAGGGTTTTGTGTTCAGTCTGTGTGAACACTCAGCCACTGCTTCACATTCAAAGAAGCATGAATGATGAATTATGACTTCAAATGGTGAAAGTGCAGCTCCTGAGAGATGTGAACACACGTTGAGGCCAGCAATGGCTGCATGTGTTTGCTGTTTTGGGCTCTCACATCCACATGTGCTTTCAATTTAGCCCCCAATCCTGATGCTACTTCAGATTATTACAGCCACGTCTGAATTTACTTAAGACAAGCACCCATAAAACTTCAAACAGGGAGGTCTAGGAGGCCCACTATTTGCCTTGCAGCCTTCTTGGAGGTTTGTCGATGAAATACCGTTGTACGTTATTAATTCATTTTCTAAATAAACATGGCATATGGGGAGAAGACACTGAGACATTAATGACAACCACATGACTATCAATTTACAGCTGACAAACAGCAGACAGAAATCTTTTCCGTTACATCAGCACAACAATGATCATTTGTTTTTGTTTGAAATGCTATCGTTTGTTGGCTACCTGTTCAATGTAGTCCCTTCCTCCCTGCCAACTCAGCTTTAGTAGGCAGCTACAGGAACAAAGTAAGCTTGTTATTCTAAGAAAAATTGATAACGAAAAAAATGTGAATGTCACCTCCAAAACAAGAAATCAACTCAATTTCAGTCCTGAAATTAACATTTTAATTCAACTTGATTAATTATTTAATTAATTAACTTAATTTGTCATATTTCAAACTATAATTCTTTTATATCTATATACAATAACACAAAACATGTCACAACTAAACCCAAGTCCCTGATTTGCCAAATGTTTGACCTAATTTAACTTTCAACGCGTGTTCAATGGCAGCGTGTTTTTTCTACAAAGAGCCTGAAAACAGTCGTAGAAACGTGCGTTGCGAGGAGTGAACGCTAGAGTTTTAAACTTGAAAGCCTAAAACGCATTTAGATTTGGTGTGAAGGTATCTTAAGATGCAGCCGCTCTTTTCTACGACCCTACACAGACCCAGGCAACCCAAAAAAACCCACTTCTACAGGTCAAGCCCTGTATGGAAGGAACCATGTGACTTTATTCACTGCCTTTTTGAGAAAACAATGCAAAAACTCAATCGTTTGCTAAACGTAAAATCTAATTAACAACAAATTGGGATGAACTTGTAAAAACATTCAATATGATTTAGAAATATGTTCTAAGAACAAGTTATTCTGCCTTAGTAAATATTAACGGTAGACCAGCTTAAACTAGATGACTTGACTAGAAATGTTGAAGTTTCTGTAGTAAAAAAATGTATAAAAATAATGGAGGCAGCCATTTATGTGTGTGTAGAAGTGGACGTTAATTGACCTTTGCCACAAAAGAGAAACTAGTTATGAGTGGTCACAAGCTCACAGACTGTCCTCTGGTCACTCACTCACCTCACTGTGCAGCAGCTCTTTCCTGCGGCCCTGCGGCTCCGCTGATGCAACACGACAGAGAAAGAAAACACAAAAATAATGAAATGGTAGGGAGAAGTCCAGCACGTCATCACTGTCTAAAATGAGGGAATGGACTAGATTGCATTTTGTTTGCATGTACACTTGGGGGTTGAAAAGTGGAAACGGTTGTAATGTAAGCATTGTTTTCACAGTCGGCCTTTCTGGAAGGCAGAGTGACAGAGGGAGGAAAAAGAGGAGGAGGAGGAGGAGGAAGAGGAGGGCTCTGTGGTGGGGAGGCTCACTGGGAAACTTTGCAACAAAAGCTTTGAGCTGAACAAAGACCCAATGTTTTCTCCCAACAATCCCTGTGGTCGTATCTGCCGCACCACACAACAGGACTCCCTGACAGCAGAAACTCCTTGGGACCCTCAATCTGTTCTTTTTGTGATACTAAAAAACCTTTAAATGAGCTGCCCAATCTCCTCAGCTAGTGCAGGGAGCAACCAAAACTCATGTCCATTAGAGAGGTAATCGTTTTTACTTGTCTCCTGCATTTAAAAACAAACACAAAGTTTGGTGTCTGGATTGAAAGCAGATGGCAGAACTCCTATACCACACACAGGGTTGCTGGCACTGGGTCTCATCCCAGCTCAAAGCCACATCTGGATCCTGCTAGCCCACCTCTTCCATTAGGCTGATCTTCCACATGAGCTCATGGACCCGGTCTAATGGACGCCAGGCCTCAGAGTGTTCTCTGTTATCCATCTATCCATCTCCTTACCCACCCCTGCTCTAGCAGCTCCTCTCCTTCACTCCTTAAGTACCTTTTTGTTTATATCCATCTATCTCAAGAACTCATTGTCACGGTGAGTCTTTCTCCGTTTCACTTGTTAACTCACATTTCTTAGTTTCTTTGTTTTGACTGTGATGTCCTTTTAACTCTATCAGAGGATCTGCTCAACAGAAAATAATGTTAGAAGTGTTTAAAATAATGTGTAATCCTGTTCTTCCTCCAGTTGTCCAGAAATCTATGCAAGCATCCTGCAAAGTCCCGATACAGAAAGTGTGCTGAAAGTATGATAAAAAACAGAAGATCTGTTATTTATGATGCCTTTTCATAGGATGTGTTTGTTTTATTCATAACTCATAGGCGTATAGATAAACACTAAAACAATAAAACTGTGGCATTTAGTTGCTCATTTCAAAGCTTTTTGTTTTCATCCTTTTCTTTTTTCAGAAAGTTGCTGATTAAAACAGCATAAACGTCGTGTTTAGTCACAGTAGCACAAAAGAAAGTTAAAAGTTTTTATGGAAGGCCTTCGTACTCACAAAAAAATATGTATGTAATCAAAATACACTTTTTTGATCATTTTACCTGCAAGCGCCAAAAGAAGTTCTCCTAAGCATTGCTGGTACATGTCCAGAGCCTCACAATCGTCTGTTCGACTCTCCTCCTACAAGAGAAAATCAAAAGCAAGTCCATCAACTACATCCTAAAAATACCTCAATACAGTGGTTCCTCATCATTTTGTAGTACACCTTTTGCGGTCTTGTTGTTCTGCAGATATGTTTAGTGCAATTCTGCATGTTACTTTTTTTCCCAGCAGATTGTAATTGCATCTGAGTTACAAGTGATGATCAGCTCACAGACTGTCCTCTGGTCACTCACTCACCTCACTGTGCAGCAGCTCTTTCTGCGATGATTTGCTGTTGAACATTTTCAATCTGTGTTTCCTGTACAGAATGCGTTCAGTTTGCCAAATTTACATAAATCTTGGATAGTGAGCAGAATTAGCTTTCATTCTGTAAACCTGCACTTATCTTTTTATGCAGGTTTGAGCTTTGAGAGTTTAAACCAGAGAGAAAAGTGTGAACACATTCATGTCTGGCTGAGAAATTTTTAATAAAATGTAGAGTGAGGAGTTTTAGGGCAAAAAAACATCTGTTAAAGTGGTAAACAAAAAAAAGGTGAATCATTAGTGGATTCTTTTTATTTTTAGAACGTAACTCCAGCGATAAATAAGGAAACACTGTATCTAGCTTATCACTTATTAAAGTCAACATTTATCCGACAACTTAGTTACCAATATATTTTTCTTGTTGATTTCCAAAGTTTTAGTCCGTAGACAAATATCTTGTGAAAATTGGTGATGATATAATGATAGATTAACAAAAGTTTCTGTCAAGTTTGACTAAAATAACAATGATAACATTTACTTAGGTTGTTGCTTTCCAGCTGTAAACATGTCTAACCTTAGCGATGGCTGTGGATGCCATATTCAAAGCAGCGACGAGTCGTGGTTGGTCGTGAGACATTTCTGCAGAGGTAAAGCAAGTTTAGATAATTAGATTCTCATATTTGTCGTTGTCACATTCACTCATTATTTGTTAGTTCAGTGCATCATTCATTAAAAAACAAAAGAATTTATTACCAAGAACCAGCTTAGTGGCCTTGTGTTTAAGTGTCTGCTCTCAGATGCGAGTTCAAGTCCAGGCCAAGGCGTATCAAAGACTCTAAAAATGGGATCCAAGGCCTACCTGCTTGACACTCAGCATTACGGGGTTGGACTGGAGGTTACCACTAAATGGTTCCCGAGTGAAGCTATGACTGCAGCTCACCGCTCCCCCAGGAGATGGGTCAAATGCATAAAAAAAATTTCCTACACCTAGGTGCATGACAACTGATGGGACTTCTTAACCCAAGTTCACTTGCAACTAATAAACAGTGCATTATTTGGTTATTTAAAAAAACATCTAATAGTTTGCAACTAATAGAAAAAAGTGCATAATTGGTCATTTAAAAAAAAAAATTACAACTAATTTAAAACTACTAAAAGGTGCATCCGTCATTAAAATCAAGAATTTACAATTAAAACAAGCACTACAACTATAACTATACAGCCACAAGGGAGCCTTATCCAGAGTCTAATTGTGCCGGTCCTAAGCCCAGATAAATACAGAGGGTTGGGTCAGAAAGGGCATCTGATGACTTAAAACCTTTCCCAAAACAAATATGCAAATCAGGCCTATGGGGAGCTGATTTGCTGTGGCAAACCCATAAAGGAAAAGAAGAAGATACTTAAAAAAACATTAAGACCACAATACAGCAAATTTTAAAAAACAGCTGCTGCACTTTGAATTTAAGTCCTTATACCGTCAGAAATTCACCAGCAGCACACTGCAGCAAACAATTGCAGTCCTTCTTAAAGACAATCATTAGTGACAAAAGTGGCAACAATTAGCTGTGATGGTTTGGGGGATTTTGAAAACCTCTAGGTGCTGTGCTGAGGGTTTTCAGTGCTGATGATACATCTGATGTAATTTGAAAGCAAATTAGGAAGGTATGGTGTCGCACATGTCAGCAGTTCCTCTCTCTTTACCTCTGAGAACATCTCTGGCACTTCGGGCCTCTTCGAAGCTTCGCTTGTTGTCTGAAGCTAGCAGAGCTTTGAGCTCCTCAGCTCTGGAAACGTACTGTTTAACCTGTGGAAAGCCTTCACAATCAGTTATGACAGCAGCACACTTCAAATGCTTTCCATGCAGTGTATGCAGTCCATGAAAGTGTTTCAGCCCAGCTGAGTGCCGGTGAAATGAAAAGAGAAGATCAGCAAAGAAAAAATCAATCTAAATGTGAATAAAAGCAGGGATTCCAGGCGTACCTTCTGCCTGAGGGCTTCTTTACGTTGTCGGTCTGTTTCATCTGAAGCAAAAAAGACATTTCAGTTTTACATAAAGTGTATTTTCTCTGGGAGGTTATTATACTGGAAAAAAGCAAGCACAGACAGAATACAAGAAGGGTTTATGCTCTCACAGTGGATGGCAGGGACAAAGTGCTCAAGGGCACTACAGTAAAGAGACAGAGCAGAGGACCGCTCTCCCTCCTGGTCTTTCTGAACAGCCTGCAGCACCAGCTCCTTCTGAAAAAGCACACATTTTCAGTGATTATTCACATCAGCACACATGTGCACTGAAACACTAACACATGTGTCGTCAGTCACTAAACTTTATTCATTGTTTTTAACATTTATCTCCTTACCGCCTTCTCTATGCTGTCTGCACTTGGCATGTGCTCCATATCCACAAAAGGGTGGGAGAAGAACTCTGCAAATGTGATCCGGGCATCTGGATTTCTCTCCAAAAGCCGCAACAGAAGATCCCTGCAGTCCTTGGATACCTTGGCCCCGAGAGGTATCTGATAGAAAAACACAACCTCATTACACTGAAACCGATCTGAAAGGCGCTTAAACACCAAAGAGGACGGCACTTTGTTGCTGCAGACCCTCCAGTCTTGCGTTACTGCTTTCTGTGAGAAGATGACCTTTAAATGTGTGCTAATGCTGCCAATGAAGTCTGAGTCTTACAGCCTGACACAGGAGTTCAAAAGTGGGCCATTATCTAAAATACAAGTAACCGTGCTGTCCTGTGAATTTGGTAAACAGCAGGAAATAGGACACAATTTATAATCACTTTTTATTTAAAAGTGAAAAATGTTGCAAAAAATACCTAGTTTCCATTAAACCTTTGAGTGGCCAGCAGGCTTTGCTTTTCTCACAAGAAAATGCAATTAGTTTAAAACACTTAAAATCATTTTGATTGACAATCATATTCTATAAATAGCTAGATTTAATTTTATGTTTATAAATGGTCTTAGTTGCTATAAAAATGATATAAAAACTATTATAAGATGTCTCTCAATGTTAGTTCTTCAGGGGTGGAACAAAAAGCCACCTAGTGGTTTAATAGAAAACATCAGAAAAGTATTTGTCTTAGTGGATGGAGGGATATGTTTCTATGAGAGAACAATTTTTTTTTTTTCCTGAGAAATCTCTTTTTGGAGAAGATATAGTGAGAGTAAAATTGCTTTAATAATGTATTTAATGCCAATGAACTGTATTTGAAATAAACATGCAATGTTTTAGTCTTCTGTGGTTGATTACAATCCATGTTTCATAAAAAAACAATGAAAAACCAAACTATAGTAGAGACATATGAATTTGATTTCTCTTAGTTACTCAGTTACATTTCCTAAACATGTGTCACCTCAACAGGCTGGTCACTCCGGATCTTCTCTTCTAACTCAGCGAAGGACTTTGATGCAAACGGAGCTCGTCCAAACAAAGCCTCTATGAAGACACAAAACAACTGGTCAGATGGATAACTTGTTAATTTGCCGCCATTTCTTATCAGCCGAAACCAATTAAATAATACATTTGTTTCAGCAAAACCAACTTTTTTTTAATTAAATTTTGTTTCAACATTTCCAAAGGCATCAGGAGTCTACTTTAATCATCTAAACACCAGATAGCAACATGTTCTAAAAACAAATCAAACCAGTTTCAATTATGTCAATGGAATTGTATTTTTTATTTAGATATAATTTAACAGAAGTGGAAAAGAAAGGACGCTAAGACATAAAGCAGCTATAAACAACTCCACAAGGAATTACTTTGGAATTAATTCATTATTTTTTTGCTCATTTTTTTCACAAACTGTTTTTTTTTATTGAGAAAACAAATTAGATTTATTATTTTAAGAAAATATCCAGCAATCCTGTAAAAACACTGTAAATCCCCCATTTAGGTCAAATTTATAAATGTCTTTTTATGGAACTAAAGCTCTACTAAAACAGCAGAAATAGATGATAAATAATATATATATATATGAATATATATATATATAAATTCTAAACACTTCTAAAATAGCAATAGCAATAGCAATAGCAATAGGAACAACATGGACACTTTTTGGTTTTTAATTTAGCTCATTCTGACTGAAAAAACTCCAGTTTATTGTTGGATGTTTTCCCTCCTTAAACTACAGTGAGCACTTTAACACAACTGTGTTGTTAACTCAAAAATAAGCCTTTTACTGGTTTGTCATTATTTGATTAATGATACAATTGTGTTAGACCCTCCTCAGCCTGCAGGCCCACTTGACTGATTAGAATTTCAACATTGAAAAAGCAGAAATGTCAAGGAGTTATTAATCTCCATTAAAGGAGAGTCACACTTCACAACACAAGACAATTTACAGCAAGCAGAAAAACACAGAAACCCACCTCATTTCAGCAAAGACCGAGTATGTACAGTGAACGTAATTTAAAGTAGAGCGTAAATCATGTTGAAAGAATCCCCCAAGCCTGAGACAAAACGACGAGAATGTCGCCCCTCACCGTAAAGAATGACTCCCACAGACCAGAGATCAACTCGGGAGTCGTACTGCCGTCGACAAACCATCTCAGGAGCCATGTACAGAGGAGAGCCTCTGAGGACGCTCTTCTCATCCCATGGTGACATGTACTGAGCAAAACCAAAATCTGAAGCCAAAGCAAAACGTAAATGACACAATCCCTCACTCAGACCGATCGTGGTTAAATCCTGTAAAATCTCAGAGATACCAAAGTTCAAGTAACTGACATGTTTATAAGACTAAGTGCTGAATGAAGCTGCACAGTTATATACAGTTGAACACCTTTAGAGAAGATATTTGCACAAGCTGAACAAGAAAATTCTAGATCTATTTATTGTCAAATGTGCAATATATTTTAACATACTGTACAGATTAAGTTACTGTCATCTCTGACACTGGTGTAAACATGCATAAAAATAATAACAATAAAAAGGCATGAGTATAAAAATAGAAATAAGTGAAAATTATAAAAATAATGACAGCGTACACTAATGAAAAGAAATTGGCTACAATTGTTAAAAGATGCTGTGCAAAATTGAGAAAACAGCAAAGACAGAAAAGCAGTAAAGAGATAAAAACTCCTGGCTTTCAATGTGTCATTTCTCTTCATCTTATTTGCTTGCTTTGTGTTCTATCTGACCTTTTGAGAGAGTCGGGGCCGGCTTACCTGCTAGTTTAAGGACACAGCCACTTAGTAAAATATTTTGAGGCTTTAAATCCAAATGCGAGATGTTTCTCTCATGAAGATACTGGAGGGCACAAGCTGTGAACACACACACAAAACCTCAACAAAGACAACAAACTGTTGAGATTTGCTCAAATTTTCATGTAAAAACCTCTGTTATTATCTCCTCTTCAACCATATACAGATTTACATTAACGCATGTTATCAAACATATTCATATGTTTGACTGACCCTTCTGGTGCTATTCCAACATAATTTATTAAGCCACTTAACTGGATTGTCCTTGATAAATGAAAAAAAAAGCTAGATTTAAATCTATATCTGAAACACATTAAAGAGCACAAATGTGTGAAGTAATTTAATATACAACAGCTTTTTATATGGAAAATTTAAGAGATGGTTTTCATCTGTGAAAATATGATCCTAAAACTGTGGTGCTGATATCAGAAAAAGGTTCACATTTTAATATTTATAATATTTTTTTAATATAATATAATATAATATAATATAATATAATATAATATAATATAATATAATATAATATAATATAACATAATATAATATAATAAAAAAACATAATTTGCAGTAATGTTGCTATTTTTAAGCAGTAGTAAAACACAAAGGTTTCTTACATCTCATCCAAGAGAGGCTTAATGTTCACGCTGACACATCCATCCATTTCTAAATCTGTTTTGTCCCTCTCAGAGTCACAGGGCTGCCTGAGCCTAACCAAACCACTCGTGGGCGAAGGCAGGATATACCCTGGACAGGTCGCCAGTATGTCGCAGGGCCACATTCACACACCCATACACACTCACACCTAGGGACAATTTAGAGAAATCAATTAACCGATGAAGCATGCTTTTGGACTGTGGGAGAAAGTCAGAGTCTCCGGAAAAACCCCACGCATGCACGAGGAGTACATGCAAACTCCACACACAAAGGTCTCCCATTGGTGATGCTGTTTCATCTTGCTGTGAGGCAAGAGCGCTACCCACTGTGCCAATGTGCAGTCCATTTTATCTAGATTTGCTAATTCTCTATTCCAGGAAGAATGACTCACCAATCTGCTGCAGAAACCGCCTGGCCACACTCTCAGGTAAAATCCTGCGGCTGCGAATGAAGCGGGAGAGATCTCCTCCAGAGCACCATTCCAGTATCAGGTAAATGTTGTCAGCGTCCCACTGAAAAAACCCAATCAATCCTTCAGTAACAAGACCAGAGGTTTTCTGGTTTTAACACTTTGTTAGAAGAGGTACCGTTCATATCAAACAAAAGCAGAAAACAGCTGATGGGGATCAGTTTGATAAAGTGATGACAAGAAGGTGAGAAGTAAAAAAAGAAAAAAGATGCAAAAACATGTTTGACAAAGTCTTAGCTCTCCATTCAAAGTTCCATTCAGAAGCTTGATACTTTTAAGTATAACTGAATTTAAATTATTTTCAAGATGCAGACAAGTCTCTGAGCTACATAGCTCTGACCTTCCATTAGTTATTAAGCATTTGGACCCTTTTAAGAACAAAAAAGCCAATAAAGGATTCAAAATTTAGAGATTTATTTTCTTTCTTTACCTGAATAAAAGGAATAAAGTTACCTGGAAGTCCTTCAGTTGGACTATATGAGGGTGACGTACAGTTTTCAGGATTTCGATTTCTGTCAGCAAGTTTTCTGTTGAGGCCTTATTTAGCGTCTTCTTCCCGACCACCTTCACTGCCACCACCTCCCGACTGTTCCCCTGCAACGATGCCATCATGGAAGTCTTAAGACTGTAGCAGAAAAGTAAAGCTGACCGACATATTAATACTGTACGTGATGCTGGATTCTGACACCTGTCTTTAAACTTCTTCACCCTCATCTTTTTTAAACAGTTATTGTAGTTAGTAGTTGTTATTGGTTAGCTTTATGTTTTGCTGTATGTTTTCAATTATTGTTAATGCTTGAAATATATCAATACAGTCAAATCAAATCTAAATTGATAAAAATAAACTAGCTTAATCAGCCTGATATTCCCAAGCAATGAGCTAAAAACTAACATTAATATATCACAATGATTTAACTTAGTTTTTATAATATTGTGTTTTGAATTAGAGTATTATTCAAACATCAGTTGTTAATCTAAGACTGTATTTAATAAATGTGCTAATTATTCCCATGATGGTGCTTGTTTTAATGTTATTGTTGGACAGCTTAATAATAAGGTTAAGCAGAAGAAGTTGAGGGAAATAGGAGAACAAGATCATGGCAGAACACTTCTGTGCTTTATTAGATTCCTGTAAGAAAACCTGAGCAGTGCTAGTAGAAACATGAAGAAGTAAAACTACTGTTTTTAAGGTTTTTACTTTGAGCAGTAACAAATTTCATTTTCTCAATTATATTTACAACAGAGTAAATACACTAAAATAGTTTCCAGTGTGTTTTTAAAAAATTAATCAAACATTCAGTTCAAGCATTGAAAATGTGACTTTTTCTGAACTTTTACTAATATTTTCTTACCTTACTGTAGGCTTTGTAGACTGTAGCATATGTGCCACTGCCCAGCCTTTCTGTCAGGATAAAGTCCGCCAGCTTTGGGGGGGCAAAAGTTGATGTTGACGCCATGCTGACACAGCAGCATTTGAAAGACCAAACCAGATAGATGTGATGCTCTGAACGGTGAGGGGATCAGAGCTTTCATGGAAGGGTCAGAGGTGTGGTGGAGCTTCCTAGTAG
Source organism: Oryzias celebensis (assembly GCA_014656515.1). Lineage (NCBI taxonomy): Eukaryota > Metazoa > Chordata > Actinopteri > Beloniformes > Adrianichthyidae > Oryzias > Oryzias celebensis. The sequence goes on from BNCR01000003.1 coordinate 6,129,798, forward strand.
ACACACACAAAATATCACACTGGTTTACTCCCTAAAAATATTATTTAAAAAGGTATTGAAGGTTAACTACTCGGTAATTAATAATTTACTGATGCCACAGTTAGTGTGAGTCTATAATAATTGCCTTACTGTCAAGACATTTTTCTCGCACATATCTAAACATGAATAGGTACTGTTCACGAACCGCAGTTGTATCCCGAAAACACAAGTACAATTAAAACAAGCTTATAATTAATTTTATAGTATACACTGACAGTAAAACAACCGTTCTTACATAAAATGCGGCGCATTCAAACAGTGCTAGCTAACCACGTTTTAGCTAGCTAAACACAGCATTTACTGCTCTGTGAGTCTGCAAGCAAATTTCGCTGTTCCTGTCACCCTGTCCGTAACCCCTAAATAAATGTGCAATTTTAGTGTACAGATTAAACATTATAAATGCAAACACTTACCCTTTTAGGCAATTCAAGAGCCCATGAAATCAATGTTTACATCGCCACTGACAGGCGGATGTGAGTGGATGACGTCAGCATCGATATAAAGTTTTATACTGCTCTCTAGCGACGACTTTTTAATACTGCACCCTAACTGTTCAAAGCTTGACCGGAAGTTAGCGGCTAACGGTCTTTTAAAGATGGCTGAATGGTTAGCTGCACGTTTGGCCGCACAGGAGGAGCAAATTCGACTCCTGATCCGGGAGGTGTCTAGTCTCCGGGACGGACTGAGCAACGGCCTCGACGCCGCCGGTATCACGGCCGTGACACCCGAGCTGGAGAGCCTGCAGGCGGAGAATGAGAAGCTCAGGTACCGGCTGCTGCACCTCCGGCGGGGTCTGCAGGCGGAGCTGGAGCTGGAAGAGAAGGCGCCGCGTGCAAAGTGGCAAGGGGCTAAGGAGACTACAGCCCCCGAGAGGAACGCCAACAAACACCCGCAGATAGACGGGGTAGGAGTCGAGACTGGCATAGTAAAAGATTAAAAAACAAACAGAGGACAGAGGTCAGGCCTTCTGGCATACAGGGTCAACCACGTTTCCAAATATAGCAGCCCTGTTCACTGTTACTACTTTAACATTAAGAAAGCTAATAATTTGACATGAAAAGAAAATAGCAAAAATGTCTCTGAGTTTGAAAAACACCTTATTTTTAAGCAGGTGACACCCTCAAACCCAAAAACAAATGACAGGAACAAGAAGGAGAAAAAACAAGAAAAGGAGCAAACTGAAGGAGGTGCAAAAGAGGTAAATGTTTTAGAGCCTCTTAAAATAAATAAATAAATAAATCAGACATTGTCTTGATTTTCATTTCTTTCATTTTTGAAGCTGACCCCCTGGCCCGATTACATTTCTGAGCGTCTTGCCCTCTATGAGAGTCTAAAGAAAGAAAGTGACGCCCTGCTGGCCAAGAGATCCAAGAACAGCAAAGCCATCACAGTGGAGCTCCAAGGGCAAAAGCTGGCTGCCAAATCCTGGGTCACCACACCTTATCAGGTGGCGTGTGAGATCAGGTGAGCTTCTCCCTTGTGATGATGGTAGAAATCTCCAGCATGTTGCTGAACGCAGCATTTCTGAGGCAACTGCGATGCATTTCATCTTTCAGCCAGGGCCTGGCTGACAATGCAGTGATTTCTCGGGTGAATGGTGAGCTTTGGGATCTGGACAGACCTCTCGAGCAGGACTGCTCTCTTGAGCTTTTACGCTTTGACAATGAAGATGCTCAAGCTGTGAGTACAAAGATGCTTTGTTGAAATTGTTTTACTATTAGATCCAAGAAATGTAAATAGGTCTGACCTTTGAAACAGCGTTTTCTGCACATTCCTACTTCTGAACTCAATTGTTCTTAGAATACAACTTAGACAAAAATAATACAAAACTATCAAAAATTGCAAATGTTTTATTATTACCAAGGAATCGTTTTAAAAATTGTCCCTTTAGGTCTTAAAAAGTCTTTAAAATATTTCTGGAAAAAAATGTCTTCATTGTGTTCCCTTAAAGGTAATTCAATTGTAAACTGTTTTTTCTGCTCCTAATAAAATGTGTGATGCCCATTTTGTCCAATTCTGGGATTTTTATTAAATATGGTCTGGTTTTGTGAAGCCCTGAGACAGACTGGTGACCTGTCTAGGGTGTTCCCCGCTGTCGCCAAGTAGTAAGGACAGGCTTCAGCCGCCCTTTGACCCTGAAAGGGATGTAGCAGGGTAAAAATGGATGGATAGTTTTGTGAAATCACTTGGATATAACTTTGAATTAAAAAAACAATTTGCAGACATTTCTGTATTACTTTATTTAAGCTGCTGATTTTAGGCCCATGTTTGCAAATTCTGCCAGAGTGGAGCTAATGTTGATCTAAAACTAGAAGAAAAGGTTTGTTTTGGATATAAATAGACTGAGACCAACTGAGTTAGATTATTTTGCCTTTCCAAATATGTATTTTTAAGCACAAAAACATGTTGTTTTTTTTACTGTACATATTTTTTTTTCTGAAAAATTATGATTACACTTTGATTCCTGGATTCCAGTACAGACTTTAGTCTGTTTCATGTGTTGCATAAATTAAATAAATAGAAACAGTAGTTATTAGTCAGAACTAAGCTAAACTTCCTGTAAAGAGTATTAACTCACAAACTATAAATCCAAGTGTTTCATATTTGTACAAAAAGACTGAAAATTTGGAACACAGAAAAAAATAATTCATTTAAATTGGTGATTGTTTTCCTGCGATACTTGATTAATGAGTTGAAGATGACTCCTTCTTTCCCAAAAGAGCATCGCTGCTGCTTTTGTTTATTATTTAATTTTTTTTGTCTTTTTTATGAGTACTTGAAGACATTCTCACATGAAAAGAGAAATTCCCCATTTTTCTAATTATGTGATGTGAGAAACATGGTTTGGGCTTTCCTTTCTGCATTTGTTCTATTCAAGGAACAATGATAAACTCATTAAATTATAACACTTCAGACTGATATTCTAAGAAGAAGTAATTATTTTGAGGCGTTCCCACCAGATAGTTCAACATAATACAAACGTTTGGTGTATATGTCCATAATGTTGTGAGTTATTTTAAACATTGGAATAATATTGCTTGTTCTTTGAACTTTCTAAAAATGACAGTTAAAATGTAAAACTTTGTCTTGATTTTGGTCTCAGGTGTACTGGCACTCCAGCGCTCACATCCTGGGTGAAGCAATGGAGCGCTATTATGGGGGCTGTTTGTGTTATGGACCCCCCATAGAGAACGGCTTCTACTATGACATGTTTCTTGATGATCAGAAGTAAGCAAGTCTTTTCAGAGCCCAGTCTGGTTTCCACACTTGTTGATATCACTGTATTATAAAATGTTTTGTTTTTTAAAAAAAGTATTTTTGCGTTATTTAATTTTTCTTGTCACTTTCAAGATCACATTTTTTTTGTTTGTTTGAGGAAAATAAGAAAGACCTGAGGGTACTCCTTTATTTTTGAACATAAATCTCAGAATCTTCTCAAAAATGCAAATTTGTCATGTTAGGTTTGAACAAAATGTTGGTAAGAACTTTTAGGATGCACTTTGTTTTTGTCAGAGCCGTTTCCAGCACTGAGTTTGGCGACTTGGAGGTGTTATGTAAGGCTGCCATGAAGGAGAAGCAGCCATTCGAAAGGCTTGAGATCAGCAAAGAGACTCTGCTCAAAATGTTTAAAGTGAGTAAATGTGGATGTTTGTTGATTTTCCAATATATATGGTTTGATCTCTTTTTAACTTTGTCGCTTCCACCAGTATAACAAATTCAAGTGCCGCATTCTGAATGAGAAAGTCACCACTCCCACCACTACTGTCTACAGGTAAGCTGCTTATATTCATGTCATTTTAAGAACATTATCACCTTCTAAAGTCAATAAATCACACATTTATTCATTTAATCTTTCTTGTTAATGTCCGATAGATGTGGGCCCCTTATTGATTTATGCAGAGGTCCCCATGTCAGACATACAGGCAAAATCAAGGCTATGAAGATTTACAAGGTGTGTGAGAAAATCCACTTTGTTTGCAATCCAAAACCATAAACTTCATCATCTGAGCTGGTATTAAAACAAAGATTTTGTTATGCCACATTTATTTCTGTCCACAGAACTCCTCCACCTACTGGGAAGGTCGCTCTGACATGGAGACTCTCCAAAGGATCTATGGGATTTCCTTCCCAGACTCAAAAATGCTTAAGGAGTGGGAGCGCTTTCAGGAGGAGGCTAAGAGCAGAGACCATCGCAAGATTGGTAAAGTAAGTCACTGCACAGAGCCTGCTGCTGCTTGTGCCTCAACATACCAGCTGGGGGTGCTGTGACTCCTCCTGCTGGCACATCCAGACCACCCATGAGTCATCAGAGCAGTCCAGCTGGTTTCCCAGCAGGGTAAACCCAGACGGCAGCGTGTCGTTCAGCACTTATCATAACACAGCTCCATATTAAATAAGAGTGCCAGGATAATGGTGCTGATTCCTGTTGGAGGCTGGTGGCAAAAGCGGCATGTTGTGGTAAAGATGGTGCTCAATGACACACCCCCAGGTCAAGCCTTTCCATTTGGACGAGGCGTCTTGGAAACGCTATGAAAACTGGTCATCACCATTTGTTTTTCTTACTCAGGTGTGCCTGCGCATGTCCAGCTGTGACCGCTTTTTCTTGCAAAGGCTGGTGGATTTCTTTAGCTGTAAATTACCCCTGACCATGAAAACCAGGGATGATGTGGCCCTTTTAAAAAAAAACAATTCTTCATCAAAGAACCAAACTTCACAGGAATAGCCAGTTCAATCCAATAGTACTTTGATAAAACCCAAAGGGGGAATTAGATATACCACATACAATAAATCTGGCAGTATTAAGTTTATAGTAAAGTCAAAAGGAGCCGTGAACTGCAGTCAGGAACCATTTGGTGGTTTAACCTCCCAACCCAACCCCTAAATGTTGAGTGTCAAACAGGGAGGTGCATTGGGTACCTAGTTTAGAGTATTTGGAATGATTTAGGTCGTTGGCTTATCCACAAGGCCACTGTGTGAGTCTAAAGTAGAAAATAAATAGTATAAATGGAAGTGAACGTTTGAATAAAAAAATGAAGTAAAAAATATAAACAAGAGTACAAGCTATAAAAACAATTTTTTAAAGAGTGAATAAAAGCTATAACTGAAAAAGACATTGCCAACAATCACTGATTTGAAACTGAAATGAATTATTGATAACAACTGACTGAAAATGCATGAGCACGGAGATCTGGACGTGGAAGAATTTGTAGGGACATTAGAAAACTGTAGATAGTTGAATTATTTCCAATTAGTTCAAAACAAAGGCAAAACATTTTATTTTATTGCAAGTTTTTTCTTGGAGATGAACTTTTTTCCACTACACTAGTGTCAATGAGCAGCCTGTCTGTAAAAATATGCACTAAACTGTACATTTTCTCATGTTCATGTGGTGACACTAATGAGATGGTGCTAAAAATCTGATTACTCTTGTGTAGATTCTACATTTTTATTTTGTGTATTTTAAAGGGTATCTTGTTTGTGCTAGCTTTATTCCTTTGAGACTTGGAATGTGAGTGGAAAAAAGTTAAGTAATTAATTCCTTTTTAAATTGGGGAAAAAGTAAAGTAATTTAATTACAATTTCATCCAGTAACTGCAGTAAAGTAATCGATTAATCTCTAAAAGTTATTTACCCAACACTGGTCATGTTGGGGCTAGTGGACCAGTGTTATTAAAAACAATAAAGTTGGATGTGAATTTCCCACAATGCATTTCAGCAACATTTCTGGTTGAATGTCTATTTGACAGATAAAACAAAACTGAATCTTTTCTGCAATGCCAGCTCTGTTGTTGCATATGCAAATGTAATAATAATAATAATAATACATTTTATGTATATGGCACCTTTCTGGGCATCCAAGGTTGCCTTACAAGTAGATAAATACTGAGATACTGTCTTAATGGCAAAGCCAAGAGGATAATGACCCAGGACACAAACAGCTAAAAACATCCATGAAAAACGTAAAAAAAAAAACATCGGATGTGTACTTCTCTGAGCCTTTATCCAAACACTCTTGGATGTCAGTGGTAGGAGCTGAAAGACGCAAGATCACAGTGAGCCAAATAATCTGTTTACAAATGTGAAAGACTCATAAACAACAACAGAAATGTTTTGATTGCAGTGAGTTCCTCAGTTATTTTTTTTTTTTTACGTTCTTTTAAGGTTATGCATAAACTATACAAGCACCCCAAAATAATTTCCAGGTTTATTTTGTAGGATTTTAGCATTTTTTAAATTTGATAGTACATTTTCCAGTTTTAAATCTATTTAGTGATCATTCTGGATTTTTCAATGTTCACCAAACAATTCTGTCAATGTGCCTTTTGGACATTTCCACCTGATTTTCCCTTCAATAAAAATAATAATCCTTTAATTAAAAGGTGAGCTGGTCTGCTGGTGGTGACAATTTCAGTCTCAAAACCTGATTTGGACAAATTCAACTTACTAAAAAGTCAAGAAGTTCCCCCTGATCTGTAATTGTGAAGGTGCAGGATAGCTGTCGGTGTGTGATGATTGGGTAACTCCCTGCTGTGTACAGTAGCTTGTCACTGGCTGCGTCTGCAGATGACACGTCCTTTAAAAAGTGGTTTTTGTCTTCTTCATGACAGGATCAGGAGCTCTTCTTCTTCCACGATCTCAGTCCCGGCAGCTGCTTCTTCCTGCCGCGTGGAGCCTACATCTACAACACGCTCACAGAGTTCATCCGAGTAAGGACCTTGACACTGATTAACACACACTCATTTAAAATCATGTTGTTACTTACTGTGAGATCTTGAAAGAGGTAATTAGTGCTGGATTTCTGATTCGTTTTCATTTAAAGTTGGTGTAACTGCAGACATATATTTATAGTTTTTAAAATGAAAACTCTGCGTGAGGTTGAAGCACAGTCACACATTGAGAGCTCATCAGGCAATGCTAAATGCTTCCTGTGTGCTGCTGGTGATTGCCTCTTCACTGAAACACAAACTACTTCCCAAGAATAACCTCAAAAACTGGTTCAACTTCAAAACCGTGGCTCTATCCTGCCTGCTGTGTGTGCATGGTAATGCTCGAACAACCTTAAATTCAAAATGGTTTCTGACCTAAATTGAAAGGAGTCAAGCGTTTGCCTTGCAGTGAAAGACCCACCTTGATCCTCTTGATCTATTTTAGAAGCGTTCCCAGTTTACTTTTAATTATGGTTATGCCGTTATCAGCCAGGATAAAATAAAAACCTGTGTTTTCTAGGACATCGTTTCTGCAGAGCGGCAGGAGTTCATTACAAACTTGCTTGTGAGTTGTGGGCAGGACTGTTGACACCGCCCCCCCCTTACAGTTGCTTAGACCTTGGAGCAGGAAGCTTGTTGCCTGCCAAGTATATTTTCTATGGCACAAATGTGCTATTTTTCAATAAACATTTGTTCAACCAATCCTGATTCATAACAATTTGAATAAAAAATTACTCAAAAATGCAATTTTGAGCATAATATTCTTGATATGTGTTCTCCATCATGAAAAAAACTGCCACAAGAACATGTTAAAACATGATTTTCCTTCAAGTGGGTCTTTAAATTGAGCAAAAGAGCAGAAGATCTCCCCTCCAAAGGTAAAACTTTAAAGCTCCATTTCTCATCCAAGTTCAGTAACTCTGTAGATACCTTTGACGTATGTGCAGAGATGTCGAAGGCTCTGACATCTCACTCCCACAAACCAGACCAAGCCTGGAGGAGCTTGCATAGATTGTAGAGAAAAGGTGCCAAGATCATTTTGGTGTCACCCATGTTTATCACTGTGAGTGAAGATGGATCGACACACTTTGCATTTTACCCAACACATATTTAAAACAAAGAACTGCATTTCAGGGAACTCTGCTCACCAAGTGTTCTCATCAATGCAATTTGATGGTGCTGTTGCTCCTCTCCGTTAGTCACAGTTTTGTTTAATCACAGAATTTCTCCAGATTCTACCAGCCTCCTACTGATGGCTGATAAACTGCTCAGTGGGGTGTTCATGTTTTCTTTTAAAAAGTTCTTAAATTAAAATATCAAAGTACTATTTTCATCGCAGTGACTTGTGTTTTTATGCCAGCAGTCATATTGTAGCTCTGCTCTGTGGAGTACCTGCGCGGTTCACTTGGAGTGTTTGGATTATGTGGTTCTGCTGTTTGTTCTAGGACGAGTACTGGAGAAGAGGCTTTCAGGAAGTAGCCTCCCCCAACATTTACAACAGCAAGTTGTGGGAGACATCTGGCCACTGGCAGCACTACAGTGAAAACATGTTCTCGTTCCCGGTGGAGGAGGATGTTTTTGCTCTGAAGCCAATGAACTGCCCCGGCCACTGGTAAATGTGGGGCAACCATAAATAATTGAGTTCATCTCAGCTGTTTGATTGGCTGCTGTGCTTTCGTCCTGCAGCCTGATGTTCAGCCACAGGCCTCGCTCTTGGCGAGAGTTGCCTTTGAGGTTGGCGGATTTTGGGGTCCTGCACAGGAACGAACTGTCGGGAACTTTGACCGGGCTGACCAGAGTGCGGCGCTTTCAGCAGGACGACGCCCACATTTTCTGCACTATGGATCAGGTGGACTAGCACTGTTTCCTTTGTGAAAAAAAAAGTTTAATTTTCTAAATCCAGACGCTTTCCTTTTAAAAACTGCAGATTGAGTCAGAGATGAAAGGCTGCCTGGACTTCCTGCGCGGCGTTTACGACGTGTTCGGATTCTCCTTCCAGCTTCACCTCTCAACTCGTCCAGAAAAGTATCTGGGTGACATAGAAGTGTGGAACCAGGCCGAGAAGGCAAGTGTTCTGTATTCTTTGGCACATTTGAAACAAACGGCTGCTTTGACGTGACACTGGTTTTGAAGAGGCTGGTTGCCTGCCATGCGTGTGGTCATCCAGTAGTATCACATCTGTGACTCATGTGGAGGTCCTTCACTTGTGGTAGGCGGCGTGTTGCTTGTAAGCCATTACTCATCTGTTTGAGTCGATTTGTATTTTTTCTGGTTAAAGCTGTTCAGTGCAATATTATTGAGTCTCAATTAAAATCAAAGAAATAAACTTCTACATTTGATTGTGCTTTTGAGTTCAGAGGACATGTATACAATCATTTAAATTTAAATATGTATTTCTGAGAATTTCTTTATTCATATGGATCTGGAACAGACTAAAATCCATGGTTGTGTGTGCTGCAGAAAAAAAATTTTTTTTTTAATTATTTTGGCTAAAAATGGCATAATCATAATTAAAAGACCACTGGAAACAATTTTACAAAAGAAAAAAATATAGATGGAGCAGGACTTTAAAACTTTCTGAAGCTTCGCCTCTTGTTTGACAGCAACTGGAAAACAGCCTGAATGAGTTTGGAGAACCATGGAAACTCAACCCTGGAGATGGCGCTTTTTATGGACCCAAGGTTATAAAGCAATTTGGATGTTTCCTGCCGAACATCCCATCAGCTTGTTTGTCTGGGTTCTTCAACGGGATTATTTCTGTGCCACTGCAGATTGACATTAAGATCAAAGACGCAATTGGACGTTACCACCAGTGCGCAACAATTCAGCTAGACTTCCAGCTGCCTATTCGCTTCAACCTGACCTTTGTTGGGTGAGTCACCTAATCAAAACACAGCCACACTGCTGAGAATGTGGGCTTTGCTGCACCAAGGATTATACATTAAGCTCCTGCAGGATAAGATGTGCCGGCTTGCATGCTGGGATATACAGTCGTATTGTTTCAAAGGTGATGAATTGTATGCAAATGGGACTCTGTGAGCAGCAGGTTGTTCAGTCAAACATTCCACTAATGGAGCAAGTCAAAAGGCTCATGATCTTACATATTGATATGGTGAAATGGAAGAAACATTGTTTGAACAAAACTCTGTTGCTGTAATTAATTTCTCCAGTGTACACGTGCTTAATTGACATTGTTTATGAGGATGGAGCTGTTGCTCTGCATCTCTGTTTTTCTGATCTCTTGTTTTCTGTAACAGAAAAGATGGTGATGACAAAGCTCGACCAGTCATCATCCATCGGGCCATCTTGGGCTCAGTGGAGAGGATGATTGCCATTCTCACGGAGAACTATGCCGGGAAATGGTAAAAACTCTTTGAATTAACTTCAAATTCTTTTATTAGTTTAAAAACATTCCTCGTACTCTTCATATAAAAAGGCAATGGGCTTATTACGAAACCATAATGGTTTTTTTTGGTTAAACATTTTTCTTTACAAGGTTTATTGTGTGCTATTATAGTTTTTAAAATATACATAGAAAAAGGAACGTTTATATGTACCAAGTTATATGGATATATGTATTACAAATGTCTAAATTATTAAACATTTTATATATATATATATATATATATATATTTGGAGAGGGTTAAACTGGGTTTTAACCTTTTTTCTTTTATCAGCAACTGTAACATTTTTTAGCAATATTTTTGTCATTTAATTTAGTACAAATTAAATCCCTGCATACTTGTCAAACTCTGTTACAATATAAACATCTATTATAAACACTTGTGAGGAGACGTTGGCCCAACCATAGCAGTTGATGCGTCATAAACCTGAGCTTTTTCAAATCGCAGGTTTGTATCTGCTGCTGATCTATCACAATCTGAATAAAAAAATATTTAGAAATGCTCACAAAATCTGAGAAAATAAATAATTTCTTTACACAAAAAGGTGAGGGTTATAAGAAGATCAGCAAAGCTTTACATATCAGACAAAATATTGCAGCAAAAGTGATCCAAAAATTTAAGAAAGATGGAAGTGCAACCATATTACATTGACATCCAGGCCATCCACGGAAGTTAACATCTCGACAGGAGCGTCCTCTGATGAAAATGGTTGAAGAAAATCACAGTATAAGTTCAATGCAGTTTCGTTAAAGCAGTAGAAAGTCAAACTGGAGTGACCCTTTCCTGTGACACCATACGCCGCACACTGCAGAGCAATGGCATGCATGGGTATCGTCCACGAAGGAAGCCTCTCCTAAAGCCCATGCATAAAAAAGAACGCCTAGAATTAGCTTGGGTCCATGCTGGAAAAGAGGAAGACTTCTGGGAATCTATTCTCTGGAATGATGAGACAAAGATCACTATTTTTGGAACTAATGGTTTTAAAACTGTATGGCGTGGCAAAGGTGAGGATTTCAAAGAAAAATACCTACAGTGAAACATGGTGGTGGTGGTGTCCTTATGTGGGGCTGCATGAGTGCTGCATTTCATTGATGGTATCATGTACTCAACGATGTACTGCTCTATACTGAAGGACAAGATGCTGCCATCACTCCATGCACTTCTATTAAAGCTACTGTTGCATTTCTGAAGAAGAACAGGGTGAAGGTGATTGAATGGTCAAGTATGTCTCCTGATCTGAATCCAATCAGACACCTGTGGGGAATTCTGAAGCAACAAGTTGAGCATCACTCTCCATCCAGCATCTAGACCCTAAAAAGGTTATTTTGGAAGAATGGAAAAAGATAGATGTTACAATATGCTTTCAACTTGTTCATTCCATGCTTAGAAGACTTGGTGCCGTCCTTAAAAGTCATGGTGCTCTCAAAATACGATATGTAGCAGTTTTTGATGCAGGGTGTATTCATTTTTATATGAACTAATTTGAGTAAAACTGAAGATTTTGTGATTTATGTTACATTATTCACCTTCATTTCATGTTTTGGAGTTAAATAAGTGTTCAGTAAAACTCGTCCTTGTGGAAAGTTTGGAAATTGTCCTTTTGTTCATTATGGTGCTGATTAAATTAGTACTTTTTAGAGAGGGTGTACTCATTTATGCTGAGCACTGTATGAAGTGAGCGTGAAGTGTGATTAACATTAAAAGCGTTCTGTGTGCATGTTCACGCTGAACACTAAAAACTTAAACCGCTTTATCTGACCTGGATCTGACATCAGTTTGCACTCATGTTACTTCTCTGCTTTGCAAAGGTGTTGCTGCTCCTAAAAACCCACTCAGATCATCTGTTTTATTTTGAAAGCGTTCTTGTAATTATGACCATGCCGTTTTTAGCCAAAATAACAAAAACTGTCTATTTGTTGGACATAGTTTCTACAGAGCAGCAGTAGAAATTTGACTCTGAGTTGTGTTCAGGACCGTAGGTGTGGAGCAACCCTGATCCCCTTCCCATTGCTCAGAGCTCTCTGTTTATGTGCTCTCCTGCTAGCTTACAGCCCCTCACAGTCCCACCCTAACATTACAGGTGTAACAAAAATGGCGAGCAATATTGGAGCTATTCATCCATACAGTTTTGGGCAAATTCCAGCTCGGACCGTGAAAACAAAGACGTATATGGATCTAGTGGTCTGCAAGTGGATGGCTCAGAATGGAGCGGAGCAAGAAACTTGTTGCCCACCTATCATGTTTTAACAAATGAACTATTTACAAATGGCAGTATTTTCGTCTGCTCCAGATTCACAATGACTTGAGTAAAGAAATACTCAGAAATGCTATTTTTTAAGATTCCTTTTCTTTATATATGCCCTTCACCATGAGAAAATGCCACAAGAACATGTTAAAAACCCCAAAACATGTTTTTTGCATGGAAGTAGGTGTTGAAGTTGATGCTAAATCAACCATTTCTGTCACTGCTTTCGTGCCTTTGCTTAGCATAGGTGTTAGTCAGTGAATTTCAGAGGAGTACTTATTAGGGGACTGTAGCTCTGTGAGCTTTTGGTGAGCTGTTGCCTGTTGGTTGGTCGGTTGTTAAATCGAAGGATTGACGGTCCCTCTGGCCAAGACACTGAACCCTGCATTGTCTTCCCTTTTCCAGTCTAAACATTGCATAACCGTGAATTACATTGACACTTTGGCTCAAAAGGAACAATCTCATTTTTGAGGTAGTACAGTGGCAGAGAATTAAGCCAAGTAAGAAATAAACATGATTTAACAAAAAAATATCTTCTAAACTGGTTTCAAGTGACCTTGATTCATGTATCTAAGGATCTTTTGCATCGTGAAGGATACATATCTTGTGATTTTTTTTTTTTATACAAAAACAACTTTGTGTTTATTGAAATTTGTTAACAAAAGCTGTCAATTTTCAAGAAAAACTTAAATAAATAAGGCAAAGATTTTTAAATCTGCAAGTTCATGAACCAGAATAATGCTCCAACCTCTGTAACTGAATGCTGGGACTGATTGTGTTAAGTGCAGCTTGAGAATTTACAGAACAAGTGCAGACACGAACGCTCTGTCTGAGCTTGTGAGATAATTGGTATCCATCTGCAAAGGTTTCAAGAACTCTTAGGGCTTTTGCAGAATTTTGAATAAGCTGGAGGCAGTTTAGTGAACTTGTTAATTGAGATTTTTTTAAATATATTTAGCTTTTATCTGTGTCACTCTTATTCCAGATGTTCTGAGTTTGAAACTTAATCTTAAAATTGCCAGATTAAGTCAACTTTTCTAATCTGTTTGGCCAGAACATTGTGTATTTTCGGACCTATGATCTACTTTTAATAGAACTGCATACTTGTCATGTTTGAGTCCATAACAATTGATGGTTAACAAACCTTTCCTTTTACTTTTTTAACGTCAAAAAGCAATTTTCTCCAAATAGGAACACGAAAAAAAAAAGATTTGTAATAATTAGAATGATTTTGGCTGTTTTTCCTACCCAACAGGCCTCTGTGGCTCTCTCCACGCCAGGTGATGCTTGTGCCCGTCAACCCCTCCTGTGAGGAATATGCAAAGAAGGTCAGTCTTCTGCATTGTTCTTGGAAGAACATCTCAGAGCTCAATTTTAAAATGTGTGTTCACATGAAGCACAGATTCCAGCATTTATATTTGATGCAATTTATTTTACTTTTTTCATGCTGAAGATGTATGAATAGGAAGGAATTGGGGAAAAAATAATAAGTGTCATTTTAAAATAATTAAAGCTATTTATGTAGCTCACTTTTTTTTATTAATATTCAGACAAATTAAATACAATATATTTTAAAAACCTGTATTTAATCATTTCTATGTTTTTATTTAATATATGATCCATAATACTGATTATATATGCAGGTTACACAGCTAGCATACCAATTTTCATGTCCTACTAAGATTGCTATTACATCAAGACATTTGATTACAGGTAAAGCCTTTGTAAAAAATTTTCTTATCAGACGAATGTAAGGATAAATATGTAGCTTAATTTAACATTTTTTTGACCTCTTTCCTCTGGTCTTTCTCAGGAGGTTAGTCTGTCAAGTTGAACTACATCTTTATCCTCACATTTGTCTGATTTAAAAAAAAAAAAAAAAAAAAGCATTTATATGCATAAAATAATTTGATTTCTCTACCAAAAAAGTCTATTCTGTTTGTTAGTCAGAATTGCATACAAAAGACAGTCATACATAAATATTAAACATTTTATGAATGTTTGCTTATAATTAAGAGGAGGAGGGGGATTGGGGAATATGTTGTTGTTTATTATAAAATTGTATGTGTGATTATTTTCAATGCTTAGGTGTGTAAGCAGTTCACAGAAGCTGGTTTTATGGCAGACGCTGACCTTGATTCTGGTTGTCTTCTGAACAAGAAAATCCGAAATGCTCAGTTAGCACAATATAACTTCATTCTTGGTGAGTATTCCCCAGAAGTGGTGTGGATTTTATGCAAGATCATCAAACTGAACCAGTATTCAGTATTTATTCTTTGTACCTCCATAAAAGTACTAAATTTGTCTTGTCTGTGAATTATTTCTTTTGATTAAGACTATTCTCATGCAGCAGAATTGAAATACTTTATTTCAGGCCTCCCTGATTGAGTTATAAGGCAGGTTAAGGGCTGATGTGGAGTTCAATCTCTGAGTTAATTCTCAATTTCAGGATTTATTGATTTTGCTTTGAGTGAAGTGTCATAAAAAGTTAAAGAAAAGTTATTGTTGTTTTGAGTTAGGTTTCTGCAAATTAAAACACAAACATTTCATTTCTGCATTCAAATTGTAATCAAGAAATTAATGAATATTTGGTTTGTAGCAGACAGCCTGGGTGTTTTTTAACACCACAGCTGTCTGGAAGATTCTTCATAAGTCAAAATAAACATTTCTACATGGTCTGCTGGAAGGCAAATGGTCATCCAAGCTGGCGAACCACCCACAGCTTTTGAAGTCGGCATCGGAGTGGGGACAGTGTTAGGGTAGCTGTGTGTGGGGTGTTATGTCAAGCTGTTGTCTTGTGTTTTGGCAGTTGTTGGAGAGAAGGAGAAGATGACTAACAGCGTCAATGTGCGCACCAGAGACAACAAGGTTCACGGGGAGCTGTCTTTGTCTGAGGTGATGGCTCACCTGTCTCTGCTCAAACAGTCCCGCTGCAGAAACGCAGAAGAGGAGTTCTGATGAAGACTGAAGCAACTGACCTCTGTGTTTGAGTTAAAAGAACAGTAAATGGTACCATGTAGAAAGGGTTTTGGGTAAATGTAGGTCACATACAAGCTGATGTTCTGATGTGGAAATATCAGTGTGATTAGTTGGACAAAGTGGGCTATTTTTCCGTGATACATACGAGCTGTGACAGTCTTTCTGAAGTGAGATGATAATTTAACAAAAGTGTGATAATAAAAAACTAACAATTTTAATGTCACAATGGCCTTCCGTGATGAGACAACCTAGTAATAAAAAGCATTTGCTAAATGTGACTGTGTCTCAACTTTCTTGTTTGAAAAAAAAAAAAAATTGACATAATTACCATCCGGTTGTTTTTGGAGTGATTCACGGTGCTCTGGAATCTTTTAGATTGTGTGATTTCCGAGCAAATGTCACAGATGTGTAGAAAGATTAACGTCATTTATCAGTGCCAGATAATTAAAATATTGTCTGTTAGGTATGAGATGGGAGCATACAAAGCCTGTCATCAGTTAAATGCCTCAGCCAGCTGGTGATTTTGGGTTTTTGAATGGAGGCTAAACTAAAATGTAAAATAATTCTCACCAGTGTGTAGATTTATACACTGTAAAATGATAAAAGATCTTTTTATTTATTTTTTTTTTATTTTTTTTTTTTGTATCCCTCTAATGAGAGGAAGTTGGATGTGTACTTCGTGGAGATTACAAAAAATAGTCAATGTTGAATTTTTTGTTTTCTATTTTTAAAAAATCAGTTGCAAAGTATTAAAGATAAGGAAAAGAAACGATTCATGTTTAAAGTTTACGGTTAAACAAGCCTATGTTTAAAGTTTACGGTTAAACAAGCCTATTTTTCTTTTTGTAATTGAATGCCACAAACTAGTTGCTGTCGTTATTTTTTTTTTCCCACATGACTTGAACGCAGCTGGTGCATTGCCTTCGGTTCCGCAGCAACAATGGCTGCTAGCTGGCTGATATGGAGACCTGACCGAGGACGGTCCTTAAAACATGAAGGAATATTTGTCATGCTGGTCATGGACTTAGTCCTACAGTCAGTCAACGGTAGGTTGACGGAGATGGCGTAGATATTATTCAGTTTGTAAAATTAAACTATAGCTTTGTGAGTGTGTGTGTGTAAACGGCTCTTCCCAAGCTAACGTTACGCCAGTAAGCTAGCTTTTAGCCAAACAGTGAAAACAGACTCATTCAGTGAGCCGATGAGATTTATGATTGTTAAACACTCCAAGTAACTAAAAATCTCCAGATTGTTTTTCTTTTGAGCATAAATTCTTACTTTTTGTTGGTCAGCTCAAGTAAACACTTGAAGTCTTTTTTTTTTTTTTTTTTGCTCTATATAATATCAAACTCAAATGTTTGGTTTTTTTTAATTCAAACATCTGTTTTGTAATTAATTGTTTTTGGACCACAGTCATGAAACTTTGAGATGAGCTCATGTGTTGTTTTTCCTCCTGGTTTGATGTCAGGTTATTTGAGTTTCCCTCATGTTGGTCAGGAGGCTCCCTACAGCAGAGATGCCCAGCATGGACCTGTCATCACCAGTCCGGTGGTCCCCTCTGCCGCCTCCGGTACACCTCTCCTGTAGATAGCCGTTGAGGGTTTTTTTTCTTTTTTAATCCAGGGATTGGTTATAACAGCACGCTTTTGAATGTATACCCATGTCTTACAAATGGACCAGGATTCCTCAAAGTGAATATGTGAGATTCAGTAAGGTGGAGTCTGATGTGACTGTTCTATTCACTAGGGGTATAATGACTCTTAAACGATTAGATTGATAAATAGTGGTTGCCGATACGATTCATAGCGGATGTTGGTTCATTTGAACGATCCGATTCACTGACCTAAAATTGATCCAGATTATCTTTAGTCAAAAATTCAACCAGAGATGAATATGTGTTTATTGAACAGTGCAGGTGAGGTTTTACAGATTCCTTGTATTTCTTGCAGGATAATCAAGTGTAAATTCAACTCATTTTTATTTATTTAGCCTGAGACAACTGTATTGTGATGTCTCAATGGGCTAATCTAATTAAATATGTGTGCAAACAAACAAGTAAACAAGAGTTAATGGTAGATCTATTCACGTTTTGGTTTCTTAGAGTTCAGCCCACAGATATTTTTCCACATCTAAAAAATACAAACATAATTAGAACATTCTACAACACTGTATGGTCACGTCTTTGCAAAATCCAAAGTGTTTTTACACATTGGACTGTACTGATGGATTGATCTTTTTCTTTTCTCCCATCACGTGTGTTGTCCGGTGTGATGGTCACTTATTAGGTTATAGTAAAATCAACCGACCAAGCTTCTATCCAAATGGTATTTTCCAATATCAGTTGGAATCAATTTATTTCAATTTGAGAAATGTTGTAATAGCATAGTTTGATACAATTAGCAACTTGCCTCAGATTGATCTGGTTGGATCGGTACCCAATTTCCTTAAATCTAATTAACCAGTTAGATTGACCTTTATAACCAACCTGTAGTACCCTTTAACATTACAAAAGTTGCGCTTTTATTTTGTCCAGACTGAGGTTTATTCTCACAAAAGAAGCAAAAATGTCATATTCATTTTATAAGTCAAAGATTATTTGTGTTTTTATTTGAAAGTGGTTCTGTAATGTACTCCAAAATAAAATGTTCAGAAACTCAGAAAAAGTATTTCTTTTGAATGAAAAGTGAACTGACTACTTGCTCACAATTAGAGCGGGGTTATGGTTACGGTTGGGGTTAGAATACGTGCGGGCAATGTGCATCTTTCCCGCACGTATTACATGTGGCCAACATGAATTTCCATCACTTTCTGTGCTTGGTTGTACGTACATTCATGGAAATGACATTGGCCGTTAAAAATACACCTTTCTCTAAATAATTTACAAACTTAAATGTTGTGTTTGGTTAATAGTTTAGTTTTTACTGCTGCTGAAGAACTCCCATCTGTATTCTCATTTGTGTACTCTGGTAAACATGGGTGTCCACAAAAGTGCCTGTTCAAAATAAAGTTTAGAATTGTTTTTCTAATATGTTCAAAAGATGGATTGCTGTTTTTCAGTAAACGCACTTTGCTATACTACAATATTTTAGAGTAAATCTGATTTACTTATCTTTTAGCTATTGTTTTTTTTCTATTGGTTATTTATTTATTTAGTGTTTTTGTCTTTTGTAGTGTCCCTGACAGACAAAGAAAACTACACTTCTAAGTGTCCAAGTGGCGGCTTGTGTAACCGCCTTCCAGCTGATTGCATTGAGTGTAATTATCAACACAACTGTACCTACGGCAAACCCGCATCTTTTACCTGTAAACCCAGAAAAGGAGTTCATTGTATAGTGAGTAGCACTTCATATTGTACCTAATGTGCATTGCAAGAAGTGTAGCTTATTTTCCTCTTTCACATCTGTAAAACTGTAAAAATGTAAGGACATTGAAATAATTGGGTTTGTTTTTGGTTTATGTGATTATGCAGGGAGAGTCAGGACATCAAGAATCCCACTTTGTTCTGTCCATCACCTGTCAGTTCTGCTGGCAGCTGGACCCATCTCAGTACCGCTGCTCCAACTCCACCAACTGCATGACCGTCTCCTGCCCACGGCAGCGTTACAACGCTACCTGTGACGTCTTAGACCATGTCCATTGTTTAGGTAAGGCTGTTGATTTGCTGAAAAGCCGTTATTTTCTTTAAAGTACTGTAGTCATATAACCAAATGGAATTCCCCATCATGCGTTCAAACATTTCCAGACTTTTGTTTTGTCTTTTGTACTTTTGCAATTTATGAAGAATAAAATATAATCTAAGGTCATTTCATTTCGGAAATTGTCACATTGTTAGAACTCACGCAGACATCCCCCTCTCCTGCTCTATTGTAGAAATACAAAAGCCACTTTGCCACGTCTGTAAAGGATGAGCTCCAAAGAGTTTGAAATTGTCTCATAAAAAGTGTTTTATTTAGGTCAAGATCTTGTTTAGAGAAGATTGAGGTAGTTTACTTTGTGCTGCCGCACTTTAAAAACGCAAACAGTGGGCTTAGTCTTTGACACTGTTAAAGTGGTAATCTACCCTGTACTGTTTTAAGTACTCTGAAGCTCATAATTGCCTCCCACTCGTTACCAGATGTGCAAAAGTAAAAACTGTCTGGCTCTCCCATGTATTTCATCGAGCAAAAATTATTTTTGAGCCCATGTGCTTCCAGACCACAGGTGACATTAACCTTCAGTCAAAACAACTTCTCTGTGGAGAAACATGAGGTTTCAATGAGGCTTGATCTTTGATTGCATTTTCTTTGGTAAACAGTAGTTTTGTTGCACATATAATTAGGTTTATTCACACATTTCACAGGATTCTGGTTAGAGTTACAGCAGAACTGCTTTGCTTGAGTCTTAGATTGACCATCTTGGTGTGCCAATGCGGCTATTACTGCTGGTAGATTTGCAATTCCTTCTCTTTCAAACTGATCTTGATAAGTTGTGGCAGCTGATGGTTGACCTACATTAATGATCCAACATTTTCTGTCCATCAGGGTAAGAAAACAAGAATTTTAACTGAGGATTAAGTGGATAAATGTATTAAACCTGAAAACATGTTTACCCTGGATAATTGTGAACAGTAGGCTGAATCAGAATTCTTCCCCTCTGCCTTCCCCCTGCCCTTCTGACTGAAGGGGCATTTGAAGGGAGATGGGTGTACAAAATTATTTTTTTTAAGGGTAGAACAAAGTGATCGAGTTCTGTATTCCTCCCCCGGAGAGACGCATTTCTTCATGTGGGTGTGTTCTGAAGCACAGACGTTTACATTTAAATTTAAATAGTGACTTGTTTTAGCATGGCTTTTTAAAAAAACCTGATGTTATGCATTTTCTGAGGCCAACCACGCACTAACATAGATGACTGGCGAATATTGATGATGTCATTGAGGTGTAGTGCCTGTTTGGGCTGTCCGAATTTGAAGACACTATTTTACCATCACTCTTCGTTTGGAGGGCTAAACGTAGGGGTAGGGGTAGGGAGAAGCCGTAAGGGTAGGGTAAGAATTCGAAATCAGCCTTAAAGTAAAAATAAAGTTGCTTTCTTCTTTCTTAAAATGACATGGATTAAAGCACCAGTCAACAAGTCTTAATATGGAAACGATACATAACACAAAAATCTACAACTGAGCATATTTTGATATATTTTAAAAGCGTTTCCAAAAGTTTGCCGTTTTTAGCCAAAATATTTTTAAAAATTGTCGTTTTCTAGAACTCAGTTTCTGCAGAGCGGCAGGAGTACATTAGAAATTCGTCTGAATCGTGGGTGAGACTGCTGGGATTCAGTAACCCCAGCCCCCCTTCCTGTCATCCCTTTAACATTTTCTCTCGCTAGCCTACAACCCCTCACAAGTCCAAACTAACATTACCGGTTCAACAACAATGGTGAGCAATACTGGAACTATCCAGCCGTATGGTTTTGAGCCAGATGGCACCTCAGATGAAGAAAACAAGGACGTACATGGATCTATTTGTCTGCAAGTGCATGCATCAGAAGCTCTTTAAACTGCTTTTTTTAACCTTAGATCTACGACAATTTGAATAAAGAAATACTCAGAAATGCAATTTTAAGCTTAATTGTCTTAATATATATCCTCCATCATGAGAAAAATGCCACAACAACATGTAAAAAACACAATTTTCACCAGATTCGGTCTTAAAAAATTTTGCTATATTTTCACCCATTTATTTCAATTCAATATTATTGTCTGGTGGGGACCGAAGTAATTACTTTATCTTTGTTCTTCAATCTGCTGACCCACTTCTCCTGCACTGCAGACTTCATAGGTTGTTAGTGTCATGCAGGTAACAGCTGTGGTCCGGACCCACAGGTTAACCGTAAACCTCAAACTTCTCTAAATGAATTGCTTTAACTGTGGCCAGTGCTCTTTCAAGTAAAACTCCTTCTTTCCTCTTCACATTCATCCACACTGCATTGTGACTGTTAAACCCTTTTGAAAAAAAGCATTTTCTTTGCTTTTCTGCTTTTTATTGAACAATGCAGGTAAACATGAAAGCTTGACTGTTGGACAGCGCATCTTGTGGGCTCATTGTGATTCAGTGCAAGACCTCTCTTATGCAGTCCATTTATTTTGGCCTGAAAAGGCTCTTAATAATCCTGTCACACAGTGTGCGGCCGCCTTTAGGCAGTTTAAGAAAACTGCTTTCACCTGTCTGTCCTAAAAGGGGCTGCATTCATTAGCTCTAAATCTGCAGGCCCCATTTTTTGAAAAATAAAACAAAATAAAGTGGTTACGTAAAGCATTCGGGCCCCTTAAATTTTTACCTCTGTTATATTGCAATCATGTGCTAAAATTGTTGAAATTCATTTTTGTCCTCATTAATGTACACACATCACCCCATATTGACAAAAAACACAGAATTTTTGACATTTTTGCAGATTTATTAAAAAAGACTAAAATATCACATGGTCCTAAGTATTCAGACTCTTTGCTGTGACACTGTTTAACTCAGGTGCTGTCCATTTCTTTTTTAAATTTAAGGGGGTCTGAATACTTCAATCCTTTTTTTTTTACCACTTGAGTATCATGATTCAATTTTTTTCTTTTTAAGAACAAAGGGGAAGGGGGGGCGGGGTTGCTCTTTTCCACCAGTCCCGCCCACATTTCAAAGGTGAATTTCTTATGAACTGCAGCTGCTCTGCAGAAACAAGTTCCTAGAAAACAACACAGATTCTTGATTTTGGCTAAAAATGGCATACTCATATTTAAAAGACCACTCATCCTTTACAGACTTGGCAAAGTGGCTGTTTTAGTTCAACAAAAAAGGCAGGAGAGTGGGATGGCTGGGTGAGTCCGAGTTCAAACGATGTGGGAATTTTATAAGTGAAATGAACTTTATTATCTTTTATTCTTCACTTTGAAATTAGCTCTAAAGTTGATCAGTGTGTCTTCATAGACCAATATTTGAACACTAATGCTTGTAAATATCATTTAGTCGTTTACATTTGCTACGTAATTATTGTGTGAATATGAATATAATTTTTTTCTAAATCAAATGTTTGCCCTCCTGAGCAGGACGAAGGCGTTTTCAGAAACGTCTGTTCTGCAATTGGACTGGTGGTTATAAATGGTCGACAGCTCTGGCCCTCAGGTACGTTTTTTTTCATGAGAATGCTGAAGAGTTTCATCTCTCACATTGAGGATGTTTACTCATAAAATCCCTGATAACATTGTCGTTCTCTGCAGCATCACCCTAGGTGGTTTTGGGGCAGACCGGTTTTATTTGGGCCAGTGGAGAGAAGGTCTGGGCAAGCTGTTCAGCTTTGGAGGCCTGGGCATTTGGACTTTGATAGATGTTCTTCTGATTGGAGTTGGCTACGTGGGCCCTGCCGATGGTTCTCTCTACATCTGAGGCCAAAACTCTGGAGAGAAGATTGGTTTGCAGCCCCTCCTGCTCCACGCTGCTGCAGTCTTGAAAGATCGAAGATTTGAGATACTGTGTTCTTAGCACATTCGCCCGCCTGAGCTCTCAACTCTACACGTCCTCATCCCATCTGCTAACAAGCAGGAAGTGTTTTCCTCCTCACACCAGCAATGCCTCTTCCCACACGGCCATCAGATCAATCCCAGTCATTCTGCGTCCATCTCCTGTTGGGGCCGTGCAGATGGAGCTGTGCAGGAGGATGAGAAGCCAGTGATTATGTGCATCCAGTTGGTTAGATTTAAGTGCTGGTTAAGCTCCGTTTTGCTGATAGTCAGCTTTGGTTTCCTGTGGCGTGGCGCTCTCACAGACATCCTGTCACCTCAGAGCACACGCTGCTCTTCTTTCATCACAAGGTAGGCGCATCGGTGAGGGTCAGATTGTAACCATAGCTACTGCCTTTTTTTTTTTTTTAATCAAAACTTCTCACAAAAGAGATTTGAACGTTTAAGTTCTGTAAACATAAAACGCAGCGAGGAAGGTTTTTATTGTTATCAGATTTTTTTTTTATTCCTTTAAAGAAAAATTCTGTCAACAGTTATTTTGGAAGCTCTTTGTTTTCCCTTGAAGGGTCAGCCCACAGAGTCATTGTTAATGTTTTTTCAGCACCTAATACTTAAGTGACTTTTCAAAACCCCCAATTCAACTATTAAAATTTGATCGATGTTTTACAAACAAAAGAGGGAAGTGCTGGGTAGCAAAGGAGAAGAATATTCTGTCATTGCGCGCTTCAGCATGCAGCCTTATTTTTTGGAAATGCACAGATAATCCTGAGAAAATGTTTAAATGTGGTCAATACTAAAAAATGATGCTTGCACTAGAAAACTGCAGTAACATGTGGTTTCCCACATTAATAAAAAAACAAGATTCAGCATTCTTATCATTTTCTTTCTGTATGTTCCTTTCTTCTGTATATATTAAATTTATGTGTTAAGTTGAGACCACTCATTCTGTGTAAATATGTTTATTTTTTTCAGGGACTTCCTGTTGGAACTGTAAATTTTGTCTTAAGTTATATAAATAAAAGAAAAATGTACCAAAGATTTCTGTCGTTCATGAAAACAGAACAAAGGGGACATTTTAAAATAAGATTATATTTCTGTGTTGCCAATTCTCATTAAAAAAAACTATTAGAGTAGTTTACATCCTATTTTTTCAGTTTCCCTATTTTATCTAGTTAAGTGTCTGAATCATACTAGAAAAGATGGTAAAAAGCACAAGTAAAAATTGGTTTTGATTTTTTTTTTTTTTTTTAGTTCCAGTCATTAACTGTTATCAAAATGACGCGTTCATACCACAGATGAATGGTCCCTTCACTGTGAGGAGGTCAGAGGTCTCCATCAGGAGTTTGAGCATTCCGCTTGAATGCTGTCCGCTCCACCAGCAGCCTGTAACAGGAATTCAGCCCTCTGTTATTAGTGAAGGTCATTTTTATGGACATCTGAGCTTTTTCCCACATTCTCTGCAGTTTGTGGTGCCAGAGGCTTTTGTTGCCCACAAGTGTGTGACAGAAGGAGGGGTCAGGAGGGCAACGCTTTGGCCAAGAAACATTTCCTTCCTAATCTGTTATTGTTTGAGGACTGAAGCACATTGGACCAGATATTAGTGAACATGATAATCAGTGTGAGGGCTATTTTTTTTACTGTCACACAATTGTCTAAACCTTGTTACATCATATTTTTTTCCCTAAATCTTCTTTCTAGTAAATTCTTAGATGTTTGCTTTGACTTTTCAATTTGATTTCTAGCTGAAATGTAAATGCTCTCCACCCCAATTTCAGTTCCTCCGTTTTTGACACATCCACTTAGTCGCTTCAGTTACATACACTTGTCAGGATTTTTGAGCTGAAAGAGGACATCAGTTTCTAACGCAGCCTTCTGACTACCAGCAGTGCAACTACTGAATTCTCCCCCTTTGGTATCTACAGAGAACAACTGGGACTTTTCAATGTAGGGGTGGCTCTGGTAATTGTAGTTTTTGTTGGATTTAAAAATAATCTTGACCTTTTTTTGGTCGTCTGGTAGCCAGAAAGATACTGTAATTTCCTTTGTCGCGAGAGCCATTTTTTAAATGCATTTTTCCCAAAAAACTCCTTCCTGATTGATGGTAACTGCAACCAAATGACTTTAGCCTGTGTTATCGTGCATATTTGAGGGAGATTTTTCAGACTGCAAATTGGCACAGCAATGATAAACAATAACAGCCTGTGTTCGTGTCAGATGAGTACAGTAATGTATGGTGTGATGCTTTTAAAACCCTGTAAAATAACAGGCTGCAGTCATTACAGTAAACAGTGCTTTGTTCACACTGTGATAGCCGAGCACCCTTCACAGAAACACTTACGCTTTCTTTAATAGAAGTACTCTAATTGCTACATCTCAAAAATTATCCCTGAAAATAACCAAGACCAAAATGAAACGGCTAAACTAAATAATTTTATTCAGATTTATATACTCTGTACAATTATAAGTAATTGCTGTAATGCTATTTGGATTTGCAATCATCTCTTTATGATAGCTATTTTCTGTAACCATGAAACTACCTCTAATAGTAATTATATAGAATTTCACAAAGAATAATGGACTTATTTTGTGATCCTTTTCCAAACCAGTCCTTATTCCTGCCATTATTCTTAGACCGATGCTCTCACGACTTCCCCATTTTGAATTGCTAATCGTCCAAAAGAGAACAAAAGTTTATTCATCTCCCTCTTGCGCACTCCCACTTAGTCCCGCCACGTCTTTGGATTTTGGAGCACAGGCTCTGACCCTCAGCATCCAGCCGAGCTGCACAGATCGAGTCCTCCCATTGTATTCACTCCTACAGGAGCGGATTTGTCCAACAAGCTGTGGATGAACACAAAGCTGCCACCGCATGAATTTCAAAGTCTCATAGCTCCCACTGTGTGTACACACTCACATTTGCGTTGTTACTAAGGAGAACTTGGTTCCACCTGAGCAACCTTGTGCAAATTACAGTGCCTATAAACAGTATCCTTGTACCTTTGGAGCAAAACAGTGTTTCACAATGGAGCAATTATTCTCGCTAATTAAAAGAGGTGGCCAATCAATGGTCAAGCGAAAACAAAGCTTTGAACAATGTTTATATAAAAATCAGTACTCCAGAGAGGAGTTTTGTTACCCAGAGTTTGTACCTTGATGTAATCTGCATACATGTGAATGAAAGCATACAGAGCCTTTGAGCCCCTGCAGATCAGATCATGCTGTGAGCATGCCTGCAGCAGAGCAACACAGGCCTGCAACATAAATGCAGCAAGACTGTCAGAAAGCCTTGCTGAGATAGAAAAAAAAAGAAAAAGGTTTTGTTCACAGCAAGACAGCAGTTCAATCCCCGGGCATCTCTTGAAAATAATGACTGTAAAATACAGCCATCTAAAGTGCAACATCACTGAAAGGTATTTTGAAACTGCAATTCAGAGCGGCGTTGAATCAGGACGGGCAAAGATTGTCCCCATACTTCACTTATGGGAAGCCGGAAAAAGATCGACTTCTGGATGTTTTAAAAGCAAGAAGTGGAAAGATATTCCCTCCGTGAATGAAAGAATTGCAGAACTTAGACAAAGTTTACCCCTTAGGTTTTTTTCAACACCTATAAACTGATTTTCAAAGATCCTGGTGCCAAATCCGTCTTCAAAGTACGGGATTTCTTTAACCATCTTGGCACAACAACGATATCCAAACCTAATCCTGCTACTTACAGACATTTGAGAAGGGATTTTGTCACAGCCTTTTCAGATGACAAAAAGTCAAGAAAGAAGCCAAACCGATGGCAATTTCAGTGATTTATTTGCACAATAGGAGTTTCAATGTACAAATGCCCCAGCTCAGATGTAAAGGCAAAAAAAAAAAAAAAAAAAAACCAACATGTGCATCTATTATGCCAGACCTCAATTTCCCTCAATGTGAGCTCAGACATGTCAAAGCAAAAAAAACAAAATATAGAAAACAGAGCTTAAAAAATATAAATAAAGCAGCTACCTGCCTTTAGCAAGTGCCAAAGCATACAGAAAATGAACTTAAAAGAAAATAAAAAAACAAAAATTCAACCTTTATGGCAATAATGGCTTCAATTCAAAATACCTTAGAGGGGAATTCACATTAGACTAACACAGAGAAGGCATATGGTGATATCTCTATCAAATCCATGTGCCTGTGCACATTTAAAACACCATCCAGACGATGTTGCTGGGGGGGCTGCACATCAAATGGGACACTCAGACCAAAACGAACGAGGTGGAAATCTGTCGAGCTCACCCGAACCAGCACACAGTCAGAGGAGATGGAGGCAGCATGGTTGGTTTCTGCGGCGCCCTCTTTCAAAGTCAGTTTACATTCACTCTGATTTCCATTGGTAAATCCCTCATGTTACCATGGGAACGCAAAATGCCGTATAAAAATATAACAAAGACTGAAAACTAATGCACTTGACAAAAATATATCTACACAGTCTCAAATGTTCGAGGGAGGGGAGGAGGGCAAACATGACCAAGATCAGCCTCAAGTTTCTGATGGATGTTTTTGCTTCTGGAAGGGGCAGGAAATGCATAAGGATCTGCCTCATATCAAGTTTGAGTGGCGGCAGACTTTCCTCTCTCAGCAACAGTGATGCTGTGAAAGCCGCGGGTGCCGTCTGGTCCCCTCGGCAGCCTCATTACTCCGGGTGGCAGCCCATCGGCGTTTTGGATCTTTCTCCCCATCATCGGGCTGCCGACTGGGCTGCTCTCCTGAGACGCCACCTGCTTACGCCGTTGAACCCACGGACTCCCTGAAGGGGTGAGGCTGCTGTCTGAGGAGTAGTCTGCCCAGCGGCGCCCCGCCTCAGGGCTCAGCCTCCCCTCACTGGCTAGGGGAGACTTGTGGGAGTGAGGGGATTTGCGCTGAGGACACGGGCTGGCACGAGGGCTCGACCAGGGACTGTTGCGTGGAGACATACCAGGACTTAGGTGATTGTTCTGGAAGTTGATGCCAGCGGTGGTGGGGCTCAGCTTGTTGCAGGAAAGGGACTTTCTAGCCAGCCTGGGTGATGTGGGGGTGCTCTCCGTTTCAGAAGAGCTGCAGGCGGAGTCGTCTCCATGATATTGGAGCTCTCTGACTCTGCTGTTCAGAGAGCGACTCTTGCGCATCCCTCCCTCCTCGCGGGGTCGTTCTTTTGGTACCTTCTTTTTTGGCGGCTTGGTTCCAATCAGAACCACTTTTAACCCCAGTGAGCTGGTCCCCCCATCTTCACTCCCCACCGCATCATTTGCTTTAACGGCGGCCTCCACCTCCTCAAACTCTACAATGGCGCACTCCTCAGCGCCTAGCTGAGGGTAGCGCCCGCTCAGCCTCTTCAGGTCAGCAGGCAGGTCTTTCCCAGGCTTCAGGACTCTCACGGATGAGATGGCGCCAAAAGTTCCAAACTCTTTGAGCAACAGCTTCATCAGCTGCTCCTGCTGAGTGGTTCCTCCTTCTCCACTCCCGTTCTCTTTGGTTAGCGCAGCCAAATCAGGCCACTTCTGCAGATCGCTCAGCAGCAGCATGCGACTGGGCAACGACTCGCTGGCAAAGACCGGCACAGCGGATTTGCGCCGCACTTTGCGGCCCTCTTCGTTCAGCTCAAGTATCTTTGAGTGCTTCAGAGCGTAAGCCGTTGTTCTCCAGTCACGAGTCAGGTGTTTCACCTGCAACAAGACAACACTTGTATCACTATGGCAACAAAACCTTTTGACAGGGGTATTGCACATCCATTAGGCTAAAATGGATCCCACCACAAACCTGAATAGAACCATTCAAGACTACTGCTTGCCTTTTAAAGTGCATTTATGAACCTTAAACTTAGTTATTTGAGGTTAAAAAGAGCCAAAAGCCCCTGTTGTATTTGCTCACCAGCCTGTTTGGACAGATTTGTTATTGTGGCATAAATAAATCTGACTAAATGAGCCAAGCGCTCCACATGCATGAGCCTAAAGTGGCACCTGCTGTTGTGAAATAAAGTGAGAACATCATTGAGCACAGTCATCCTGACAACAGACTTCCAAAATTGCTATTCTCATCCCATAAGATTTAATCTACCCTGCTCCAGCAGAATTGGGTTCCATACAGGTCCTCCAGTTTTATTTAAAGTCCCACTCCAATTACTTTTTGAAGTATTTACAAAGCATTCCAAGTAGTGTTTTAATTAGGATTTTGCTGTTTTTTGGCAAAACTGTTTATCCCTTTGCTTACACGCTTTTTCTGCTAGTTTGCAGTCCCCCACAACCTCAACCTCACATTAGCAGTGCAACAAAATGCAGTCAGCAGTACTGACACTATCCAGCCATACAGTTAACCCAGATGCCAGCTCAGACGAGGAAAACAAAGATGTACATGGATCTTTTCGTCCATAAGTGGATGCAGAGCAGGGGTCCAGTGTCTGGCCGATTCGTAGATTTTTACGCAACAACTCCAAGCCTTTTTTTGTATGTTCCTGATTCACAATAGTTTGTTAAAAGAAATACTCAAAAATGCAGTTTTAATCTCAATTTTCTTCCTACATGTCCATCAGAAACATGACGTGTCAAAAACACCATTTTCAGTGGTGGGTCTTTAAAAAGTGGATCTTTGGGGTCCCACACCAACTATATTCTTTTTGTAAAATCGTTTGCAGTGGTCTCAATTATGATTTTGCTGTTTTTAGCCACAATCAAAAAGTCTTTTATTTAAGACATATTTTCTGCAGCACAATATGAGCTCATTCAAAATGCAATTCTGGTTTGTGGGTTGGACAGTTGGGGCAGAAGTTCGCAGCGCTAATTTTCCAGCATTCCTTTTTCACATCCTCTAGTTGATAGTATAAACAAGCTCAAGCTAACATTAGCGTATTAAAAAAAAAACAGCGAGCATGTCAGAGCTATCCACTGTACAGTTTAGAGTCAGATGGTTAAACATTTTAACTGGACTCCCAATTATCAGCTCAGAAATATGACAGGGATTCCGAAGTTTTATATGGGGCCTCAGTATTCAGCATGTGGTATGTGCACACTATATTTTATCTCATTATGTCCAAGGTTCTGTGTGCAATTAGTCCAAACAAGTCAGCTATTCTAGTGATTTCGTGCAGGGTCTTTGTACTTTTGCCCATGTGATTTGCAGCCATGGTTACCTTTTTGAACGATGTGAGCAGCTTGACGCTGACAAACCCGAGTTTATTGCGTCGGACATGTTTAAGTAAGAAGGCGTCGTGCTCCAGGTTCTCATCCGACAGGTAGTACTCAATCTGAGCCACCAGCTTCTGGATGAGTTCTGGATCCGGGGGCTGCCAGCTCTCCTCCTCCAACTCCCCTCCACTGGTTCCCGCTCCACTGTGTGTGGGAAGACAACATGGTCAGCAGTGACTTTTTTTTAGTGGGAGAAAAAAAAAAAAACCTCAGTATTTGGAGGTGAAAAATGTTGCAAATTCAGTACAAAACAAGTGAGTTTTATGCTGCTCCATCATCGCTACTTGCTAAAGGACTTTCCTCTGTAGCTTCATTCATTCTGGAACATTCTCTCAGCCAGATTTACTCGTGAATCCCCGGGGTTCAAAGCCAGAACAACCTGACTCAGCTGACCAAAACATAATCCTGTACACAGTGGCAGACTTTTCATTAGGCAAAGGCAGGGGACTGCCTAGGGCCCGGGCAATACTTTTTGGGGCCCCAAGCGATTGCCATTATTTGTTCCTATAATGATAATAATGATAATGATGATGATGATAACAACAAAGACAAAAAAATAGAGATGGCATAAGACAGCTCATGTGAAAGTGTTTTATCCTCTCCTGTAAATCAGTAGCAATGGAATATTCTGTCAACAGCAAGTTAGCTAGCAGAGACTCGTCCAAGAGTTTGAAAAGAAAAAAAAAGCAACCAGCTATAACAAGAAAAAGAAAAAAATAAAATTGCAATGCTTCCTAAAGTTCAGCATGAAAGACAAGAAAAACAATCAAATGACCTCAAAAAGAAGATTAAGTAAAAAAATTAGAAGAGTCAGAAAAAAGAGGGGAGGCAAAAAGAAGGGGCAGAAAATTGCTAGAGTACGAGTATATATATATATATTTTTTTATGTCGCTACATAGAATATTGCTTTGTTCCATCATTTAAACATTTGTGTTTTGCTTTCTTTAGAAAAACATGAAAAATAAAACTATGGACGCCCCCCAGTTATTAATACAATCACTGCAGAGGGGGCCATGTCATTGTTCGCCTGGGTCCTCCAAACTAAGGGGTCCGCCACTGCGGCTGCACATGAGGGTCGGAGCGGGCAGACACCAAGCTCAGAAGCATCGCTGAAGACTGGAGCCAACAAAGCCTTGCTGAAATTTTGAGGATGACTCATCACCTCCACCCTCCCAATTCTCGGACGGCAGCAGCTTTCCAGGCCGCTGACCGCACAGCGGGCGCGCGCTCCACTCCAAACCCCAAACGATGTCAGCGGGCGTGCGCGTAAACGTGCTGGGAGTTCGTGGCGCAAACAGAGCAGGGGTTAAAGGGCCAGTGGCGACTCCAAAGGAATGTTATCGGAATGATCAGGTGAGGGTTCACAAACTTTTAAAAAGGGTGTGTGGAAAACGTGCCACCAACGCCTTTCGTGTCACAGAGGTGTGACCAAAAGTCAGAAAAGAATAGTTGTAAGGAGGCTTGTTTGGCCCCGACTCACTGTTTGCGCACTCAGTCCGTGCAGAGACCCGCCGGAGGCTGAAGGATAAAAATAGCAGGCCATGACGCAGGGGAATTAGATTAGATAGAAGGTGGCGTCCTCAGATCAGCTCAGGTGTCTGGTTGTACGGCTCGCACAGATGCTTTTAGCAGCCAAAGCACCCCCCCCACACGCAACACTTGGCAGCCAGAAGCTGTTGTAATCCTAAAGCAAAGCATGGTGCCGTTTTGTTTTTAAAAGTGCAACACCTGCCAGAGAGTTTATGCTTTCTATCAAACTGACAATCTTTAAAAAATCTGATTAAGCAGCTTTGTGACGCAGAGAATGGACTCGCAGTAAACGCATTTATCACACTGTCAACTTTTACGAGCAATTCAGGTTTCCACGCACAAGTGGGCTGTTCCCGCGTGTTTACGCGCATTCCTTCATACAGTGGCGCCTCTGACTCGCGCAACAAGATGAGGAGGCAGCGTTCCCTCCCCCGTACCTGGACTTGTCGTGTCTTCCGTATTCGTCCTCGCTGCAGCTGGCTCCGAGGAAGTCCAGGTTGTTGGAGGACACCTCCTCCGGCTCCTCGTCTTCCGCCGCCTGGATGGCCACCGTGATCGTTACCGTGCCCATCTCCTGCGAGAGCTGGTCCACGGTGATGACCTCATCGACGCCCTGCTCCGCATCCGAGGCGCACTCCGCCGGGCTCAGTCCGGGCATCTCCGCCGACGCGCTCATGTTCTTGGCGCGCGTCAAGGTGGCTCCACCTGGTTCCGTCCCGTCCTCGGCGGCAGCGGCAGCAGCAGCAGCGCCTCCCTGGGAGCTCCTAATCTGTCTGGAGCTGAAGGCACGGGCAGGATACGGGGTGCGCTCAGCCGCTCGACGCGTCTTCGGGCACCAGCGATGGCGTAGAAAGATCCACGGGGCTCCCAGGATGCGCTCCACGGCTCGCCAGAGACCCCCGATCCAGTTCCGACCCGCTGGAGGGCCCTGAGGAGCAGCGGGGCTTGTAGCAGCCAGCGAGACGCAGCCTGGAGCCGGAGACACCGACGGGCTACAGCCTCCGTGTGCTTGCACCGCCGCTGCTACTTCCTCATATGTAAGAGGCTTTCTGCTTTTGACACGAGCTCTGGGATTGGACCGCGGCAGCGTCTCCTCGCAATCATTCCCAACCCACAAGCAGAAGCTAACACAAAGCCAAGAAGGGGGCAAGAGGAAGAAGAGGCAGCGCATGAAGGCGTTCACCAAAGCGTGCATTTTGGGTTGTTTTTTTTCCTTTTCTTTAGCTTTTCGACTTTTACCCACGATGTGTTTCTGTGAAGACCCGAACGCAACATTTGCTCGTGTCTAAGTAGGGAAGCAAGGCACGTGTTTTCCCTAATTGGGAAATTGCTTTCCTGTGGAGGATCCCTTCACACGCGCTCTTAATTGGATAACAGGTTTCCAGGGTTTGATAGCACGCTAGAAAAAATACAGTTCAGACTTTTAAATTACTGGTTTTAGACATTTTAAAAAGTTTGCAACACTCCATTGTAGTCTTAAAAATCGGTATTTATTTATTTTTGCTAAAGAAATTCGTTTCAAAACATTATTTTTTTTCTCCAACTCGGTGACGGTCTAGATTTTGAAAATTCCGAGGCACAGTGAACACATCAAACCCGACCTCGCCTGGAGTGACACAGATTCTGCTGCTCACGTTTGTTTTTACTTTAATTTAGCTGTTTTTTGAGTGTCAAGTTATTCTTGCTAAATGATGGTACACAGAATATCTTGACTCCTCCCAGCTGGCAAGAAAACTCGCAGCTGGTGGGCAGTCTGACTCATTTTCTGAACCACATGTCATGCAACATGGGGACAGAAGACAGGGGAGTAAAGGAGTTACTGAAAATCTGAAGGATATAGTTGCCTTTTTGCACAATTATCCCCCTGGACAAAGTCTGCAATTTCACTTGAAAACTTTTCTAGCATAATACTGCGGCATCCTACTTTGATTCAAATTTCAAGATATTTCCCAAACCAGAAAAATCACCATAAAAACAAATAAGAAAAGAAGTGGCCTAAAATAGGAGAGCAAGAAAATCACTAGAAAGTAGGGCAATTATCTGACCATGCACCAAGTAGTTTTTACTTAACATGAAATCGTATAACAAGATAGAAAACAAGCATTAGAAAATGGGAATAATAGGCTACAAAATTTAGAATCACTTCAAATTGAATGCCTATTAATAAGTGTTTTTTTGCTAGTTCTAGCAAATGGTTTGTATTTTTTAAAACTTTTTATTTGCCTACTTGTTCATTTTGATTACAATGGCAAAAAGTGAAAAACAAAAACTAGTGTATTAAGTGGAAATGACTTATTTTGGAACAAAATGAGAATTTTACAGTAGTACAAGTTGATCTGTTGTAACAAATCCTCACAAAATCTAAAGAACTTATTCTTATAGTATAATGTTTTTTTGTTTCTAAAATAATGGCAATGAATGTCAGTCATTTATTGAACTTTAAAATAGCCTCTCTGAAACCAAACCAAAAATGACATTGCTTTGTATTACTTTTACAAAACAAATAAACCGTCATCACTTGAAAATGTAGAGAAAATGGCATGCAGCTTTTCTTAAGTCAAGCAATTTCAGGTTTTTGAGTCTTAAAAGCTCAAAAGATGTTCTTGACTTTGCTGATTTTGAGAAAGCCTTGGAAAGGTTTAGAGCAAAAATACATTATTTTAGCAATTTAAACATGGTAAAATATCTAAAATATCTAAAATGTTTGAAATCTTTGCAAGAATCAAATAGTTTCCAATGTACAAAGGGGAACAGGTGATTTTGTCATTATGGCACCATTTGTACTCTTTTTTTTTTTTTTTTTTTTTTTTTTTTTTTTTTTTTATGAATCCAGTGCATTTCCTCTTTTCTTGGTTGCCTCAGTGTTGTGTGGAAGAGTTATCTCTTCATCTGTCCACAGCCATCCCTATGAGTGTCATCTCCTGAGTGTGAAGTTCAAGACAGCCTAAAAGCCAAAAAGTGGGAACACAGAGAACAGGTTGTTCTCCAGCTCAACCTCTGCAACAGATTTGATTTTCATGACCGTTATGGGAGACTGTAAAACGTATTTCACGTCTGTTTTAGAGTCCAGATTTTGCCCGTGCAGTTTTTTTTTTTAATTTTCACCTTTCATTTCCAATTTTATTTTAATTACAATCCCATTTTGCTATCTCCAGATGGGAACTCTAAATCACACCTCTTATTTGTTGCTCATTCTCTTTTTTTCCATTTCTTGTTCTCCCTCTGAGATAGACCATTTTAATGGACAGTCTGTGGGGCTTTACTAGGGTTTTTAATGGCTTTGTCTGGAATTAAAAATCCTTTTCTGACATTGTTTGAAATTACTCAACAGAAAATACAGTTTTATAAGTCTTTTAAGTCAGATGAAAAAGATGTCAAACAAAAATGTTACTTTTCCCTTTAAATGATAAATTAAAATAATCGACAACATGTATGATTACTACCTCTCATCTTTTCTTGCTATTATATTCCAAGTAGTATGCTTAGTCACAAACTTAACACTCTTAAAATAAATATGTTGAAAGACTTCCAGAAAATTCAATTTTGCTGCCATATTCAGGTTTACAAACCTATTTATTTAATTTTTAATGAATTCAATACATGGAAATGGAAAGAAAAAGGAGGAAACAGGAAAGTTTTCAACTGAATTCATTAAATTTAACATGTCAAAATGAGTCCAATTTTTATCCCCTTGTCAAACATTTTTTGCAAACTTTTTGTCAACTTAAAAAAATGCTGACATTAAACATATCAAACATTGAATATATTAAAAAAAAATCACAGAATTATAAAAATGT
Organism: Oryzias celebensis; assembly: GCA_014656515.1. Taxonomy (NCBI): domain Eukaryota; kingdom Metazoa; phylum Chordata; class Actinopteri; order Beloniformes; family Adrianichthyidae; genus Oryzias; species Oryzias celebensis. The sequence continues at coordinate 6,165,160 of BNCR01000003.1, forward strand.
TTAAAAATAAAGTAGAATGAAGATAGAACATTTCTGCATTATGTCTCGGGATGTCAACGTTAACGCAAGCGATTAATAAAAAAAAAATTAACACGTTAATATATATTTACACAGATTAATTACACGTCAGAAGTGATCGTCTTCGATTTAAGCTTGTGTTAATATCTGAAAATGCACACTTCATTGAGCACTATTGCGCTTATAACATGGTCACTTAAATAAATAAATAAAATAAAAATATAAATAAATAATAAATAAAAAAATAAAATCAATAAATAAATCTTCAATCGATTTAAGTACTTAATTGTGTTTGATTCGTGGTGCAGCCTGTTGTCACGATAACATAAGAATGTGTCGCTGCACCGTCAGACTCTGACTGCAGTGGCAAAAGAGAGTGATTTACCGGTATATGCTGATCATCACAATAGGTTCAATAACGCATCGGTTCAGGGAGAGAGTTCACCTCTGACTGCTTGTTTTTGTCTAGAAGATGAAGCAAAAAGTTTGTTTTAAAGAAGCCTGTGCAGGGATATAGAACAATTGAGCTATGTGTCCGGAACTACTTTTTTAGGTTTGCGTCAACCCCCAGCAGCCAATCAGATTTGAATATTCACCTGGACTATTTAAAGTGCAGAAACACAATGTTAGTTTCTTATGGCTTTATATCAGCATCTTTGTTTTCTTGGAGTAATACTGCAGACATAAAAGTCTTTACAATTCTTTAGAGTTCTGTTTATCTCTCTGTTGATGTGTTTTGCGCACACGTTACAACCACAAGTTACAGCCACAAGTTACAGTTCTGGGATATCTGAGTTAACACTTTGCAAATTAAAACATTTCAGACAATAAAAATGAAGAAAAAATATTCTTTATGGCCCTTTTTTTCTTCAAAAGCCTGATATTGTCATATAGAATTTACCTTGTAAAACATTGTTATTTATCGTGATTATTCACAATCTAAAAGTATGATCAATCTGATTAATTTCTTAAATCGATTGACAGTACCAATTATGTCATTATATAATACCATAACTTGGTTGATTTACATTTCTGTGAAATAAATAGTATTTCTGCACTTTTTGCAATAAAAACAACACAAACATACAATAAATTAACTTTTTGTTGCTTCATCCTAAAAGCGCTTGAAGACTGAATCCACTTTGGCGGATTGGAAATCGTAAATGTCCATTGGAATTAGTATTTATATTGAAATATTTGAAGAAAGCTTTTGTTACTTAGAAATGCATAAATACTAATCAGATCCTTCAACCCCAAACTCTCAGGTAAGATAATTTCGTTCCAATTCTCCACTGAAACTTTTAAAATCTTATGGGAGACTAAAAAATACCTCATGGCACAGAGTAAAGACTCAGTCTCTGTGTTTTTTATTTCTACTTGGTCAAACTGATTTATGTTTTAAAACATTCGTCTAGATGTTTTCAATGTGGAGGCTTTAGTTTTAGACAAAAATCCACATGCAGCTCGTTAATCCCTGCATTGTTTCTTTGACTTTGAAAAAAACTCACACACAAAAGCTGAATAAATAATAATTATGGTAAATTTGTTTAGATCAGTAAATTATTTTTATCATTTATGTTTAGATTTTTAATATGTCAGATATTTGAGCAGAAGGATGTTTTAATCTACTGTTCATCCATCTCTGCATTCATCCATGATGATAGAAAATGTCATGTCAAGGAGGATCGCATTTGACAAAAAGTGGAATTTATTTTCAAAAGAATTTGAATGTTCTGCTGGCAAAAGTAAATAATATAAATATAACCCTATTATAGTTAAATTATGTAAATACTCATAAACTTCAAATTATAAATAAATTCATTAATGGCTGCAAAAAAACAACAAAAACATTTTTTTTAAATAGTGAGGCAACTCTTGCTGGACTTTTGCTGGGAAGAAACTGGACCAAATGGATCTGTTCAAGGTTGCAGACCCCTGGTTTAGACTGACGTTTTTACACCAATAACAGCAAACACACAAAGCCAGAGACCAGCAGAATGCATTTCACATGATGAGGATATCTCTGATGGAAAAGTCTCCCAAATATTGTCCAACAAAAGTTAATTTTTGGATAATCAAAGAGCAATAGTGTTTGGGCAATTCTTCATCATAGTTTCAAGGATAGCATTTTGGTCAAATTACAAAAGTTAGCACACAAGGTTACAGAGGGAAGGCTAAATGAGACCAGAATACATTGTGATAAAACAACAGCGGTTCTGAAGATAATAAGACAAACCTCTCGAGCCACCTCTGTTTCTTTACATTCTTTTCCAGGTGAGAAAAATGTCTCTGTCATCCTTTAAATTGATCTGAAATGTATACATATGTGGCCTTTCTCTGTAACTTTCTTGTTAAATTGGCTTCTTTTTCACTTATTTTTAACTTGACCACTTTAAGAGACGTGTTTGTTAAACCACTTTATTCTGACCTATGAGTCATTCAGTCTCCAAACTTCGATAACAAAACTAATGGTGTCTTCGAATAACAAAAAACTTCTGAAGAACCTAACATATTAAACATCCATTTCTAATTTTAAAAAAATCAAATTTTACTTTTTCTTTAATTATTTGTGTCAGTGAAACGCATTTGAGTCTTTTTTGCACTGCCATAATGCTTCCCGTGTGCCATTTGTTGAATGCTTTCTCTTCACAGTGCGTCCTTCATTTACAAATGAAACTGAAAATGCAACAAACAAAAGAAGAAGTGGCAGGAGGTAAAACACTAGTTTGTGAGCAGAGAATGTCATTTCATGTTTCCTTGGTGCTCTTTCAATGTCTGAGCAAATTCTAGTTAAGTGACTGAAACTATATATTGAAAAAATGATCTTGTTCAAGGACTGGAAGAGGCAAAAGCAAACATGAAAGTACAAAAGTCAAGAATCCAATACGCTGCAGAAATTAAATTTGACTTATAAGCATATCCTGTGAGTCGACCAGCTGAAGATCACCTCCCATCATATGTGTCAGCTCGTACTTCATGAATAGACAGTGACAGGCAGTGTGTGGGCTGTCCCTTTGATGAAGCTGCACTTGTCTTCTCTCAACAACCGCTTATTACTGCCAGATTAAATAGACTGGAAATGCACAGTGGAATTCATTTGGTGCTTGTAGGTGCTGCTGCCGCTTTAGAGCAAAGGGCTTTAAAAGTGCAGTTAAGGATCACCTTTTAAATATTAATGCAATGACAAAAAACCTAGAAGCATAGGACATTACCATTTTGTTGGTAGAAACGACCTGTAATGCTTTAATTAATCCAAAAAAGGACTTCAACAAGTGATGTTCACCAATCTTAATACTTTAAAATGACCATATTTTGTCAGATTTATTTAATTTCAAGCTGCAAGTATACTCAGCAGTACATTTTATAAATTTTCACTCATTAATATGGACATTTATAATACAATTTTATTACATAAATTAAGTCCATCATTGAAAGTGTTGCAAAATTGTTTGAAATAAGGAGGCTAATTGAAAAGATGAAAACAGCAATTTTTAAAAATAAATTGATTTATACTTGTGACTCATTGTCGTAAGCCACTAATGGAACAAAGCTTTTAACGCTTGACGTGGATCGTGTCTTTCTTACTATGCGAAAATGTCCATTTGGAGGATAACATTTTGAGCACCCCTATGGTATGTATCACAACAGCAGCAGCAGCAGCAGCTTGTCTTGTCAGTCAGGCTAAAATATCCAAAAGAGAGCAAAAAAAAAAAAAAAGGTGGAAAAAGTATTTGAAATTGCCATTAAAACATTGACCATAAAACTGCTAAACAAAGCCCCCAGTTATTTATTTACAGCTCCATCCATCTGTACAGAACGTTTGCTCAAATATCCTCATCCTCAGATTCCCAAAATAAGAAACAGGAAAATTATTATACATTGTGTTTCAAGGTCTAACCCAATAGTTTTTTCTGACTTCATGGTTTAACGCAGAGCAACATTTCCCTCTTTTATGACTAAAGTGCTTATTTTAACACCAAAAACTCGAGAAAACCCCAGAGGCCAAACATTAACTGCAAGCCACTAAGGAGCAGAGGTAATGTGCTTTGGTTCCCCTGAAACCGGTGTAATCTTTTGGTTGGCCAAAATGTTCTCTTGACCCTTGCTAGTTCTCAGTAAAATACCCAATGCAAACAAGACGGATGGAGCTTTGCAAACACGGTCAGCCTAAATATTAACTCATGGTCTCTGCTGACCCTGATTCTGCTTGCTGAAAAGTTGTATGAATAAAATTTCACAAAAAACGTCCCTAAAGTATTTAATCAATAGACCAAAAGCATTTAAGTTTCAACAACAAAAAAAAAATCAATCAGTTAACCAGTTTATCTTTCATTATTGAAGACGTGTCATCTCTTCTCCAAGAGGGTACAGAGGTAAGAGAGCTGGTTTAGGTTTGCCTGTAGGAAGGTCTACTTTTTTAAAAGTTACAAACTGACCAATCAGATACCTCAGTATAAGCATGTGGTGGCAGATTGATTGACAGATACTCCCGAGCCTGATTTCAGTTGAAGGGGTGTGGACTTCGAGCAAGCTCTCTCATGATTGGCGACTGTAGTTGCTGCAAAAAACCTGACTCAGACCGACTCCACCAATCACTGTCATTTGGCTCCAAATATTAATGGAAAAATGGCGACTGAATTGACTTCATTTCAAAAGAGGTGGAGGTGAGGCATTTTTTATTGGTGACGTCACATCCCGCTTCGTCCAGGGATATACGCCTATGGATTGATCCAATATTACTTGCTGTTATTTTGGGGTAATAAGTTTGCGCTTAAGCGTGTAAACAAAGCTCTCAGCCAGCAGTCCCACCCAGAAACAAGAGTTGAATTTCTGATGAACTGCTTCTGCTGGGCATAAAATACTTTTTAAAAACACAAACACAAAGAAAGGCTTTTATTGATTTAGGCTAAAAACTGCACAATCATAATGAAAATACTACAAGGAATGTTTTTACAATAATAATAATAATAATAAAAAAGATTGGAGTAGGACTTCAAAGGGTTAGCAAAAAGTCCAAGTGGTTTTGGGTTATTCTACGTCCTTTTTGCTCTCCACTGGTGAAAGGGGTGACAGTTGTTAGTTTTCTTCTTTTCTCCTCAGAGTAAAAACATTTTTTTGGGTTTTAGGAGACGGTTATAGATCCAGAAGATTGTATCTGAGTCCACCATTTCAAGTAAGGGAAAGTTTGTCTTTTTTATTCTTTATTTGTTTCTACAAACATTCCTTGTCTTTTTGTTTGTTTTTACAAAACATAGTTTCTTCTAAACATTCCTTCCAAACAGTTCCCCCCTTCTGAATAACGTTTGTTTTTCATAGTTCTCAAACAAATGTTTAGTGTCATTCTGGTGGGAATGTAGTGCAGAATTTGACTGCTTTGTTGCCTAACTACTCTGACGGAATTAGCTTGGATAAATGAGAGTTTACACAGCAAACAGCAATAACAGGAAAAGTAAAACAGCTTAATTACAAAAACAACAACTGTAAAGCTACATAACACAACATAAAAAAGTGTCCATTTATAATAATAAACAAAAAAATATGTTAAAAATGAGGACTTAAATTTGAAGCAAATTATCTTGTTTCTCTACGGAAGGATTTTCTTGTAACACAGGAAGTCGAGGTGGCTGCTAACGTAGAGGTTACTATGGTAACGCAGTTTGCTCAGCTCTTCGACGATGTTTGTAGCTTTGGAACGTTAGATTTATGGTTCTAATGGTCATAAAAGATACATGTGATGCTTTTGCCTTAAATGTCGTTTTTATAAGGAATTTAATAACTTCAAAGGAAAAGAAAACTTTTAAAAAAAACTTCGACAAACTGTCTAAATGGAGTCAGAAAATACACCGTGTGTCTCGGATAAAGACGCCGCTAGTTTGTGTGATACATCGGGCCTTCTCACTCTCGTGGTAATTATTTCAAAATAAAGTGTTAATTGTTTTTTCTTTTTAATTTCTCCCTCCTTTTTATTTTTCTACAACTAACTACAATAGTAATTAAAAGCAAAACTATTATTATGTATTGTATATTACTATATTTCATACTATGCAATACATTTTTTTCATAGGTCAACAGCCGCAAGTTGAATCTGACAGCTGTCAAGTCACGTACACCAAAGAGATCACAGACAATGGTATGTGATGAGGCAAGCCACGTACACAGCTTTATATATAAAGCACCTAACAAATAAACAATAATAAAAATATTGAAACTGAGTATACCTGCAAACACAAGGTTGTGTGGATGTTTGATGTACAAAGGCATTTAGAAGTAGTCAAACAATGACATATTCAATCCTTCTTTGATGAACTCTTAGTTTTAACTTTTACAATAGTCATGTACGCAGCATAGTCTAAAATAATTCATGATAAAGCAACAGTTTCTAAACAAAGGCATCTTAAAACACCAAAAAAGAGAAAAAAATCTGAATGATTAATGTTCAAATGGAAATGTCTGACTGGTGTGATGGCATTGAAAATGTGCAATAGTAAAAATAAACTCCTACAAATCAAAAATTATAGCAGAAAAAATGAAAAAAATTGACCATATAAAGGTGGAGAATAAACAAAAAAAAAACTCCATAGCTCCTAAATTTTGTATTACTAAATAATGTTATACTTTTTTAAAAATACAGAACGATCAATAAATCTGCAGACCCTTGGTTCACTGTTTCCAAGTTTGTTGCTTTATAGTTTGTTTATTTTTTTTACAGATTGAAATTTTTCACAAAACAAACATGGACATCGAGCGAAAGAAGAATTCTAAACCAAGTAAGTCACTTATTCATTCCCCCTTTCATCACATTGATGTTATTCTCTGTTTTTACATTTCAAAGATGAGTTTCAAGATTTCTGGAGGACTTTTCTACTGTACAGCACTATCTGCAGGAAGCAGGTTGCACACATGGAGCCGGAGCAGAGCTGCCAGTGAAGACAGAGCAGATTTGTCTGAACAGAGGGCACCACTGTTAGCAGGTGCTGGCCTGCTTCCACATGCAGTAAATAAAGCTAGAAGGAAATCAAGGAGACCAACCTGCAGTGAAGGAGCCACTCTCAGCCAACTTTTGGTGAAAAATCACAAACCATCTGGTAAATGTGAAAACACAAATCTATACATCTATTTTCAATACAATATTTGAAATGCATACACCAAATGTTCATGTGAATACATGTCGTGAACAGAATTTTTTTGTCTATTCCTCATTTAATTTTTAATGGCTTTTTTTGTCTGTCTTAAGGAAGTAATCATAACACTGCAGCTGGTTTCGCTTTCACGCAGTTGCCTGTTGTTACAAGCTGTCACCAACTGGACTTAGACAGGTACTCTTTCTTCTATTCTTCATTCATATGCTGCTATGAATTGCATTTGTTAATGTACCGATCACTTGTTTTAGCTTAGTGTAATAAAAAATAAATGTCCAAGCAACAAGAAATTGGAAAATGTTTGAGATGACCACTAGATGGCAGCAAAGTCAATGTAAATGCTTAGCGTTTGTTCCCCTGTAATCAGTTAATGACAGTTATCAGCATTTTGAAGCATACTCAGGAAAAATTAATATTGTATCATTCATATATGATCAAAAAAATCCGATTGAAGATGTGAAATCAATAAAGTTCTATTTTGCACACTTTCTGTCCTGAAGGCGCTATCTGGAGAAATTCCCTCAACTGGATTCCATGAATGAAGTTCAGTTTCTCAACCTCCAGTGTAACCTGATCACAAGGATCCAGCATGTATCACATCTAACGCATCTCATCTTTTTGAACCTGTATGATAATTACATCTCTGAGATGTCTGGCATTGAGGTTATTCAATCTCTCAGAGTCCTCTTGCTAGGGAGGAACAGGTTAGTTGATGCCATGAGTCATGAATGAATGAACATTACTTTTTAAAGGTAATATTAAGTTCAAGTCTGTCATATTTACACATGGTGAATAGACAGATTTAGTACTTTATTAGAATTCCAAAGATATTGGTCTTTTTTTTTTAGCTTAGTTAACTTGAAGAATCTTGTTTTATTCATTAATTGGTATTTTTTTAAAATAAATACAAATAAAACTGACCTTTTTACTCTTTAAAAACACACACAATTCAAAAACGTTGACAGACGTTGTTGTTTACACACACAGTAGATTTCATGATCTTTTTTATTTTCATCATTTTCAGAATCCAGAAAATTGGTTTCTTGGAAAGCTTGTCCAGACTAAGCATCTTGGATTTGCATGACAATCAGGTATTTAAGTGTCTCCAGACCTGCAGCATCCATTAAGCTGTGCACAATCAATACTTAATAGCAGTGTTTTCCAACCTTGGTTCTGGAGTAACCAGCTCATCAGTGCCGCAAAGACCCGACAATGAGTCAGTTATTTGAATCAGGTGAGTCAGACTAGGGAAAAAAGTATGCAGGGCTGGGGTAATTGAGGACCAGGGTTAGAAAGCACTGCTTTAAAGCACAGGAAAGCTTCACCGCTCAGCAGGCGTTGGTTTATGCTCTCCCTTCCTCCCCACATTTGATTGTGTTGTGTGAAATGCAGCTTTATAGAAATGGACGTGACTGCAGGACACGAGGCATCACCGTTCAATAGACATTCAGGTTAGCATAACGTCTCGTTATTTTAATGTTGAAATAAATCAAACAAAAGTCAAGAATTACAGAAGGACTCTCTGAAATTGCAGCCCTTCTTTGTTTCCAGAACTCCTGGAGAGCAAAAAATTAAAAACTGTCAGAATTCACAGGCTCTCGTCTTGGGTTTACTCCCACAATCATTTCTCCAGTGACCTACGCTTAATTTATCAAACAGGCTCAACTGTTGCTATGCTTTCAGCTTTGGCTTCAAGCAGTCACAGTCTTCTTTTTAGTCACTTATTTCTAAATCTACTGTTGGAGTCCGCTCAGCCTCCCCACTGAAGCTCCACTTTTATAGTAAAAGCTTCAGAGATCAAATGATGCCAGATGAGAATTTCTTTAGCTCTTGGAAGCAGCAGAGAGAACAGAGAGTCTTCCTCAGGTCACGTTAGTGTTTTGCCAGCATGCCGCCCACACTGCTCCTCGGAGAGCTCCTCCACAGCTCTGCTCAGACTTCCTCTCTTTCTGGTGTTGGCTGCTCTTTGTACGACCACTTTTTGTCTAATTGAGATGAAAGTTATTTCCCCCCATCACAAATGGTGCCTTCATTGTGTATTTTTAAAGCTTTTAAATGGTGCTGTGGTAGACATAACGTTGGAATTGATTATTGAAAAGACCCCTACTGTTCTTTACCTGTTTGAAATGATCCATTCATCTTCAGGCATAAATTGTGTAGCAGGTGATAAATCCATTGTTCTCCGCAGACCAGGTGTCCCTTCACAGCAGCTGACCTTCAAACCTTGTTTTTGTGTGGTTGCAATGCAACTGAATGATCTGAATTTATATAATAGAAAACTATGTGCAACAATGATGATAGAAGGTTATGAACTGACCCACATAACACAAGCTGCTGGTCCTCTTTTCATTGTGTTGCTTTGGTCCAGAGCCATCATCTGTCATTCTCCTCTGTCGTGCTGGGAGGCGTTTATCTCGACTCACCATCATTAACTCTGTGTGTTTTACTGTCAAAACAAGCTTTTATTTCCAATTTTCTGGACCTAGCTTTGCGGAGTAACCATCTCTTTACGATGCAGTGCTGCTTTCCCACTGAGAAGCTGACTTAAATGGTCTCAGGACACAGTAACTCCACAGGCTGTGTCAGACGATGAAAGGGAATCACCCAATTAGGGTGTCTTGCTAACCTCATGCACATGTCCTTCTGTTTCTTGTCATTGAGGATGATGTAGATGAAGTTTGACTGCGGTTAGGTTTATTCAGGTACACCTTTCAAGACTATTCTTCTTTATTTTACTTAGATGACTTTTGCTTGCTGTTTTCCTCCACATGGCTCACTGTCATGTCATTTAGTTTTTATGTGTTTACCAAAGAAATGTTGCAGTGGGAATGTGTCGACTGAGAGGTTCACCAGCATTGCAATGGTGATTTCTAGTCTTATATCCATCATCAAATGGGCTGTTTCCATTTGAACAGCTACTTAAGTTTACTGAAAAACAATTTTTTAAAGAAGACGGAAGCTTTTAAAAATATTCATACAATTAAAGCCACGAGTGGCTGAGCAGCTGCTTTTCAACCCTCACTTTCCCCACGTGAAAAATCCTTGAGAAAAAAAAAAGCAAAAAGCAGCTAATGATTGATTGCCTGAGGGTGGCAAACAGATCTATGTCATTTTAAGAAGAATCAGCAAAAGTATATTTTTGGATTTCCTTGGCAACTGAGGTCATTTGGTTAATCTCGCCCACATCCCTTGTATGTTCATATTTTTTTGAACCCCTGAAGAGATTTTGGCCCCGTTCATTTTCTCCCGCTGTGATGTCATCATTTTTTGGTGGTGTTGTTCACAATGACCAAAATTCATTTTCACAGGGTACCAAGTGTGTGCAAACTTTAGTGAGTTTTCCAATATGTAGCAGAGGTGAAATGTTTGCGCAGTCAGAAAGAAGAATTGCAAAAACAATCTGGTCCTTACAGTCCAGGTCTGCTGTGGGACACAAGAAGAAATACATTTTTTATTTTCATCTGTAAATTCTTTTTCTATCATGAATTGGGCTGTTGAAAATTCCAGATAGTTGTCTTGGCAACCTTTTAATAATTGCTGTTTTTAGGATTCTCAAAAACGTTATGAATTAACTTATGAGCAATGCTTTGTCGATGTGTACTCTTAGTTTTTTTTTTTTTTTAATCCAGGTCATTCTCGGGCACAATCTCCTCTGAGCAATACAAGAAATCAAATCCAATTATAATCTTTCAAATGCTGTGTCCAGGGGGCTGAATGGGACCAGAAGAAGTTCAAGAAAATAAGATTTTGGTCTAAAGTGCATGAACTATCACTCCCCACATTTATTGATCCTTTCAGTTTTTATTACCTGCCATATGATCTTAAAACACATGACATTATTGATCTAGAGAGCTAAAAAAAGAGCTTTTTAAATGTAACTGTAGAATCACTAAGACTTTTATTCTGACAGAACCCTTTAACTCTTATTGCCCCTTTATGCCTCCCATGTGAAGTGTTCACTGGAAGAAAAAAACACACCATCTCTCTGTTACAGCCACCAGGGATTCTTCTGAAGAATGTAAAATGTCACAGGCACTCCCAAATAATATCTTCCAGACACACAGGTGAAAAAGACGGGATAAGATTTCACCGCTGACTTCCCCCTGGCTACGTTTTTGTATGTTGAGACTCAAATGGGAGTCGTGGCTTGATAGACACTGAATGGCTGAAAATGTGTTACGTGAGATTATGGTCTTCGGCGGTGCAGACCATCATCATCATCTTTGATTTATGTAACTTACATCTTTTTTTTGTCTCATTTTGCTTGCAATCAGATCTGCAGAATAGAAAACCTCTCTCACCTGAATGAGCTGCAGGTACTGAACCTTTCAGGAAACTGCATCTCAAGGTTGGAAAATCTCCAGGGCCTCGACTCTCTGACTGAACTTAACCTGAGGCACAATCGCATCTCCACTGTGGTGAGAAACCATTATCCTATAAACTTTTAACCTGTTCACAAAGTCCAGTTTTCAAGAAGGTTAAATGTGGTTTTTTTGCCTCTTGCTCCAATTATATATATATTTTTCTGTTGTAAAAACGTTCCCAGTTGTGTTTTAATTAAGTTTATGCTGCTTTTAGCCATAATAAAAAAAAACTCTTTTTTTTTTTTTTTCTTTTTAAGACATATTTTCTGCAGAGCTGCAGGAGCTCATTAGAAATTCCCTCTAGGTTGTGGGCGGGACTATTTGTGCTACAGTTAGCCTCTGTATTTCCTTTGTTAACACTCTCTTCCCCTAGATAAACAGCACCTCACAAGCCTAAGCTAACATTAGCGTAGCAAAAAAAAAACCAAAAAACTGTGAGCAATATCTATCTAATATTATCTATACAGCCATACTGTTTTGAGCCAAATGGCAGATCGGATGAGGAAAATGGAGACGTTAATGGCTCTATTTGTCTGCAAGTGAATGCATCAGAATTTGAGGGGAAAAGAGAGTCTTTGGCTCACCCTGGCAGTTGCTGTGTCACAAACCTGAGCTTTTATAAACTGCAAGTTTTCATCAGCTCCTGATCCAATGCGATTTGAATAAAGAAATACTCAGAAATGCAGTTGTAATTTTAAATTATTTTATATATGTCCTCTATTTATGAGAAAAATGCCACAAGAACATGTTAAAAAGACAAAAAAAAATGATTTTCATTGAAGTGGGTCTTTAAAGGTGCCAATAATTGTCCAAATCAAAGGCAAAGTAATATTTTTGTTGCAAAATTATAAATAAACATAACAATAATTAAAATACCTCTGGGAATGCTTTTAAAATAACTCAAAAGAGGATTGTAGTAGGATCTTAAATGCAAAAAACAGAATCAGGTAGCATTTATTACCTCTTCAGATTTCAAGTTCAAACTGCACGCCACACTAGGTATTTACAGTTCTTCTTCTGCCAAAAATAATGTTCAATTTTCAGAGTTTTCTTTTCTTGTTCCTTTTGCTGACACTCTCTTTGGATCTGGATTTTGTTTTTTTCTCTGTGATCGGATCAAGTGATGCAATTATACCGTCACAAAGGAAGAAATTCAAAAACAACACAGAAAGAATTGTTTTTCCGAAAGCTTGTGGTGAAATGTATCTTGTCTGTGTTACCCTTGGAGACACGACATTTTACTCCTAACCTCCGGCTCTGTCTCTGCCATCACAGGGGATATTCTTTAACAAGCACATTCCATTCTCTGAAGTCTTGATTCATTCAAATGAGCATGGTGTGCTAAAACAGACCTCTTCATTTGTATGCAAATCCCTCAAATCATTCCTCTGGGTTTTTAGGATGAAAATAAAACGCAACTGGAAGCTGTAACCATGTCTCACTCTGTCCCCTGCCTGCAAGCTATGAGCTCCTAATTATTAGATGTAAAGTTCTATTTGATGAACAGGAGAAGGGAAACGCAACCCACCAGCAATCTGTCTAGTAGTCTCTGTCATTAACTGTCTTTGCTGCCAAGTGCTTAAATGAGACACAAGGTACATAAACACATCCAGGTGTTCAGGCTTTTGCTTTTTGTAAAACGGAAGGCTTTATTAAAAGAAGGATGTTTTGGATGAGCAGAAAGTGCAGACTAGAGCCTTAATGATTTTGTTTTGAATTCATTCATGCAGTTCATGCAATAATAAAGCTGTTTTTGTGAGTTATGCACACAATTGTCAAAAAGAGTTTTGCAACTTTGTAAGTTGCTAAAAAAAATGGAAAAAACCCCTTAAAGCCACTGTGATTTTGCATTCAGGGGTTTCCTGCCCTGTTCCTCATGGGATACCACGCTGCTTGTTTTGCAGCCATCCCTGCTTCAGTAATTACTGGTCACCTGGATCAGGTGTGTTCAGTCAATCAGAAACTGGGATCATTCAATCCGGCATCATTAATTACTGAAGCAGGTTAGCTGCAAAACATGCATGAACGTTTTAAAAAGTTGAAAACCAAAAAACTAACTATCCTGTTCAAAAATAAAAAAGCAAAAATGAAATACAAGTAAAAATGGAGAAGTAAGAATGACATTTACATTAAATATTTTATAAAAGAAAAAAACAAAGTAATAAAGTATTTATACATTTGACCTCTATCACCCAACAATCAGCAGTTTCAACACACAATAGCAGAGCCAGTTGTTTTCTTTTTGTCATCACACCAAGACTTCTTCATTGTGAGAACTGCCAATAAAACCTCAACACCCTAAACGCACAGAAAACTCATCAGCGTCCACATGTACCTGTGCGTGCTGGAACAGCTCCCATGCGCTTTTGTCTTCTGCGTTGTTAACATGCAACGCAGACAGTTTCACTGAGATGTTTCTCTGCACTCGTGGAGCAATGCCTCAACCATCGCTCAGATTAAGTGTGAAAAATCAAGACACGCAAGCTGTCATGGAGAGAGGGGAGTGGAGAAGGTGAAGGCGCGGACACGAGTGAATGTACAACCGCAGGAATGCACACACACACACACACACTGCAGCACACATGTGTGCAGCCTCATAAATCCTCTCAGCTGATTGGTTGTGATTGATCAGGTTGCATGAAAGAGGATTGGTAGGCGATTGTTATGCAGCTCATCGGCTCAGTGGTGACATCATTCTGTCTGAGACAGGGATGCTATATTTAGTCTGTGGAAGTGTGCAGTGGTTGGTGCTTCACCAGCATCCATACAGGGATGAAAGTGGAAGGCAGCCAGTACTGGTTTACAGTAAAAGTATGACTTGCAAGTTAAAGCAATATTTCTTCTGTATTATTATCAAGCAGAAAGCTGCTTAAAACATTTTTTTTTTACGTGACCATCTAACAAATTATTATTCCTAATCTTCTTTTTTTAAATTTAAATGTTATGCTGAATTTTGTTACATATACCTTGTTTTAATCAAATTAACAATCAATTGATATAAAATACGTTTAAATGGATTCTATTTGTACACACGTTTTCACTAAGTTTGACACTTTTGTCAAAAGAAATTTACATCTTACTCTCCAATTGTAAAATTAAATGTTTTGTCCACTGGCACGTTGATGGTGGGGATGTGAACCCAGGAACTACCAACAGAGCCACATCTTTCTTCAGTGTAGTTATTATAGTTATATCTATACGGACCGTTTACTGTATAAGAGAACTGGACTGAGTGACCCCTCACAATCAAAACATGAAGTACCTATGGGCTCCAAGGAGCCAACATCTTATAGACTTCTATTGAGAAATTGCTAGTAATACCAGCTCATTGGCTATGTGGAAGAGTGTCTGCCCCGAGACTGGAATGTTGTGAGGTTAAGTCCAGGCTGAGTCATTCTAATGACTCTAGCAATGGGACTAAATGCCTTCCTGCTTGACACTCAGCATTTAAGGGTTGGATTGGGGAATTAAACCATCAAGTGGTTCCCGAGTGTGAAAGAATGGAAACTGAATACATTTATTTCATTGGAACCGGAAGTAAACCATTTTCCATGGGTGACATCACACTCATCAATGATGCAGATCTAGACCATCCCTGGCTCCAAGATTGTCATAACAGCTCATTATGACATGTGGACCTGACCTGTTATTGATGCACTAGCTGCAGGCGGTCCTTGTTTGTGTGCGAACATACCTGAAGCTTTGACGTTTTGTGATTTGACCAAATTAATTTATCAAACACATAGCATCATACATGGACTTGAGCTTGAGAGACAGAAAAACCATGTGTAAATACCCTTTCCAAATATAGGTAAGTTACAAAATTCAAGTTACATTAATCCCTTTTCTTCGTGTATTTTGTATTACTTGTATCAATAGCTGAGGCCTAATTGGTGGCACATATCTTTATTTGTATCTATATAGTTGAATTAACGAAATCCCAGCAGATTTTCAAAGTAAACAGTGACTCAGCTTCATTGTTGCGTGCTCTGCAGAGGAGCTGCTTTAAACAGTCAGAAGCAGCAAAGATGAAGGAGGATGTGAGGCGTTGGCTTACTGCTTTATAGGGTGGGTGCTGACACAGCTCATTCAGACTGCTGCTGGGAATGTCCCCCCTTCCTTCAGCATGTGCAGCACTTGCACACAAGTCAGATTTTGATGCAACTGAACATAATATGCCCCCACGTAGAAATCTGATTAATCGTCATGGTAATGACATTGCCTTTGTCCCTGCTTGTTCAGCTGGTCAGCTGCTGCTCCTCACCCCACCCTTTACTAAA
The DNA here is from genome assembly GCA_014656515.1 of Oryzias celebensis. Classification (NCBI taxonomy): domain Eukaryota; kingdom Metazoa; phylum Chordata; class Actinopteri; order Beloniformes; family Adrianichthyidae; genus Oryzias; species Oryzias celebensis. Next base: position 6,180,961 of record BNCR01000003.1, read on the forward strand.
GTCCACATTGATTTTTTAAAAATAAATAAACAAATAGGGGCTTGCCTGTTGGTCTAATTGCCACCCCCATTCTGTCAGTTTGAACAGATTTTGTTTTCCTCACAGCTGTTCTAGTGTGAGGAAGTACAGCAGTGTGGCCGCCTGCTAACGGTTTGTACTGCTCATACAGTCGGTTTTTGTTAGCATTTCAAGTTAGCATCCTGCAGCAGAGGATCACTGCATTAGCGCAGCACACTTTCTGCTCTCCCTTCCATCTCTTGTTCTCTTCAAGCTCTCTCATATTCTCTCTCTGCGCTGCCCCTCCTCCCCATGTGCAGACAGGGCAGCATGCTTCATGCGAGTGTGTGCATGCGCAGAGAGGATGGAGATGCTGAATGCAGGAGCAGAGAGCTGCAAGGTGACTGAGGGAATGGAGAAGGATACAGAGCTGTGACGATGCAGTGCCTCTTTCTGGAGCATCTCCCTGTCTCCACATCCACCCACCTCTCCGTTTTGCCTCTGCCCTTTTCTCTTTGTAGACTGAGCTGGACTGCCTGCCCTGCTTGCAGCGCCTCTTTCTCAGCTGCAACAACATCATCAGGTAAGATTGCTTAACTCCCTCCTTCCCACAGGGCAGGGATGGGAATGGTGGCCGGACAGTGCCATGCTCCCAGCTCTGCCTCTGCAGCTTTTGGTATGATAGCCAAAAATAGCAAACACTCGCATAAACATACATAGTGTTCAGCAACTTTGGTAGCAAAAAAAAACACAACATATACTTTAATGCTAACTTTGACTTAGAGCTTTGCAAAATATTTGTATTAAATGCCCTGAAAAATATTAATAGCAGCATTTTGAGAAGAGGTATTTAAAAAATATTCGTCTCTGTTCAATTTTTGTATCTCTGTTTTTTCTCAAGATATTTATTGTCATAGAATAAACCTTTGTAAGGGAGTCAGGGTTGGACAATCTTCTTCTCCATGATCACCTTGTTTTGTGACAGACCTGATCTGACATTTTGAGCCAGCTTTACCACCAAATTGTCTTCCTAATTCAGAATCTGAGGCAATAACACAAACACTTTAGGGGTACATAAATAATCTGTCTGGCTTTACTTTTGTTAACTTCATAGAGTGAAAACTATGACTAAATTTGATTTTTTTTTCTAGAATTAAACATCTTAAAGTATTTAAATTAAATTTCCTAATCTCTTTTATTTTTTAAAGTAATTAGACACAGTTTCAGTGTCATTCTGATAAGATTTCAGCTGTGATCTTGTTGCTAGGTAGATTTGCAAAGCACGTTCAACTGTTTGGTGTGCCAGCTTATCCTATAGAAAATGTTGGAGCACATTTCCATTGTAAATGTCATCTATATTAGTTTTCAAAGAATTTATAAATAATATTTAATGAAAATGTCCTCAAATAAAGGCGGAAACCTTATTAATCAGGAACAAGCTGTGATTGAGTTGCCTCTTATTTGACCTTTACAGACTGGAAAGCAATTGTCTTGCACCTGCTTTCATTATGGGATTTGGTTTTTGAGAAAATATTGGGAAGACAATGAACTCCAGTTGGATTCAAGTTCTGTCTTTACTGCAAATGAAAACATTTCTCACTTATCCCAGCAGAAAACAAACAAAGGGAGCAGAGAGGGAGAGAAATAGTGTTGCAAATATCAGTAAGGAAGTGAATTCCACAGTTTGGGAGCAGAGTAACAAGGTCGTGCCGTCTATGGAGCTGAGATGTACAAAATAGCAAAAAAGGATCAAAAAGAACAGTATTTGAAGTTCTTTACTGCTTCCTGTGCCTGCTCTAGATCTCATTGCAGCATCAAAACAAATATCAGGCGTGAAGTCACAGTCTAGACAACTTGCTTAAGGAAAATTTTTCATCATGGTTTCTTTCAAAAATCAGCAGTGAGATAATCTTTACTGCCCAAGGAAACATGAATTTGCATTTTTCATGCTACCCACTGTCACAGTCATGTTCTGTTATGCATTTTCTTTACTGAGATCTACTGTTAAAAATTTTGATAAATGACAAAAACTCTGGTTATGTTCCAGATTTGATCAGCTAGTCTGCCTTGGAAGATCTCACTCCCTTTCTGAGCTCACCCTGGATGGGAATCCTGTAGCCCTGGAGACATGGTACAAGCAGGCTGTCCTGCGCTGTGTGCTTCATCTGAGACAGCTGGACATGAAGCGCGTCACAGTAAGACAAACCTGTGTGTGACTACCAGAAACTAAATGCAGCAGGGGTCATTTCAAGATTAAAGTCTAATCTAAAAAAAGAAGCCAGTTGTTTCTTTTTGCAGATTAGACTAGTAGACTAGCACATTTTGCACTTCCTATCAGCTATAAGAAAACCTGGGTATATCCAATGACCATGGACAACTATTAAACAGCATTTACTGTCCTCACACATGTCGTCCCTGCAAGTCTGTGGTGTGTCAGCAATCCGCTACAGTAAAATGTCAGCATGCTTTTAGAAGCCGCCAAGCAAGAGGCGCCCAGGTCTGAGCATGTACTCCAGAGGAATCTGTGAGCACCACACACCTTGCCCTCCAAACATAACTCTGAAACTTAAGAAAAAAAAACATTGAACTCTGAAACACACTCAAAAACCATTCAAATGCTATATTAACCATTTTTTTCTTGGCATTAGGGAACTGTGTTCAAGATTCAGGATCACTTGGGTCCTTCAAGTCTTTCCAGGAAACTTTAGTCTGTTGCTTTGCAGAAACGATGCAGTTGCTTTAGGGTGTTCAGTCTGCCTGTTAGCTGTGATCTAACTGACCTTTTCTCTAACTTGACAGAAATAACTCACATATTTCTATGGTATTAAAACCTCAGATAACATACATTGACTTTTGGTCTAAATTCAGACAGTAACATCCAAAATACTTTATACACTGCTCAGAGATATCCTGTTTTAAGGTTCCCTATGTTGTATCGCCTCACAGAAGGACAGCAAATTAAAGTGCAAATGCTGTAATGTAATACATTCCTAAAAAAGGCAGCAAATGTTTCTGTTTTTAAGAATCAGTTTCAGTTGAAAAAACATTAGATGCCTTTAACTTTAAATATAAAACTAGTAAAATATTAATGTACGACATTTACGAACCACACTCACTCTTTCTAATTGCAGAAGATTAGCACCTTTATAAGTGAAAGTCACTTTTCTACTTTGTGTCTCAATGAGCCAGCTGGGACTATCTCCTTCATGAGTGTATCTGTTGTGCTTCTTTCGGTAAAGCCGAATCAGTGCTAGCTTGTCACAGACATTTGAATATCCCTCTGTCTTTAGCCTGCACTCTCAGATTTTGTTGGCAGCACTGCATTCTGGGAGTTTTGGCTTTCCACAACAGCTGGGCTCAGTTTATCTGAGACTAAAATCAGACAGATTATCCAGTGATGCAGTCGGTTGATGGGAGACAATCTCAGCCTCTGCAGCGCTTGCCGCCTGATGCGGAAAAGACTCTTCCAGACACCACCCTTTGTGCCCCCCTCGCTCTCCTCTGAATAATTCAGAACTCCTGAATGGAGCAACACTCTGATTGCACCATCTATCCTTTTTAGGACGAGGATCGGCGCATGGCAGGTGTACAAGCTCGGAAAGAGGAGGAAAAAAAGGAGAAGAACCACAAGCAGACTATTCATAAGGTACTTTGTGATCTCCTTTTGTCTTTATCTGCCTGCTTTGATTGCAGGGCATCAGTACAAAGCAGCTTCACAGACTCAAAGCTCAGCTTATGTTTCAGAAACAAGAGAAATATGTATTCACTGAAAAGGCTAGTTGGGCTTTTTGGAGCTGAAACTTGGAGCCGTTTTTGTAAAACTAAAACTCAGATAATAATACCATTTTAGCCATGTTTGCTGTATGTCGGTGAAGTTTTTGACATTGACTTGTTGTCTTCTGGACTTCAAATTTTCTTGGAAAGATTTCACCACCCCTCCAAGTGGCTTCACCAGTGTGTTCTGTTGATGTTTTGTCAGTCGTCCATCTGCAGTAGGCTTATTTTTAACTGGCACACATCTCTACATTACCAAATTTCCAGATATTTAAGCTTTGGTTGTATTTCCTTTTTCAATATTTTGTTAAAATATCAGTAAAACTCATCTTTTGAATAGTTTGTTTTCTTTTATTAACATTTTGATCATAAACGATACATTTGGTTCATTTAAGTTTAAAGGGTCACTGTTTCAAAACTAACACAATTGTAGGAGACATTTTAAATGTTTGTAACCGTTTTTTTTTATGTACATTGGAACAAAAAAGTATTTGGCAGTATTTAAGTATTTAAGTTGTCCCATTTAAAAAGAGGAGAGGCCTGTAATGTTCAATATAGGTTCACTTCAACTGAGACACAATGTGAAGGAGGATTCCCAAAATCATATTGCACGATTTTTAACGAGTTTATTCAAATAACTGTACAGAAAATAAGTATTTAGTTAGTAACAAAAGTTCATCTCAACACTTTGGAATGTAAGCCTGGTTGGTGATGACAGAGGTCAAACGTTTTCTCTGGGTTTTCACTGTAGCTCCTTGTTTGGTCCAGTTTTCCATGCAGATCTTCTCAAAAGCAACAATGTTTTGGAGCTGTCACTGAGCAACACAGACTTTCATACACAAGAGTTCAATTTTGGTGTCATCTGACGGATGACATTTTCCCAGTCCTCTTCTGGATCCTCCAGATGGTTTCTGGCTAACTAAAGACGGGCCTGGACATGTGCTAGTTTAAACAGGGGGACCTGTGGAGCTCTGCAGTTATTGACTCTGTAACACAGTTGTGTGTTACTAACAGTAACATTTGCTCTCTTCAGGTCATTGATCAGTTCTGCCGTGTAAATCTGCTTGGTTTCTTTACTGTTCTCAGGATCATTTGAACCCCACCAGATCTGATCTTGCATGGAGCTCCAAGAGGAGGGAGATTGTCAGTGATCTTGTATTTCTTCAGTTTTCTCACAATTTCTACAACAGTTGATCTCTTCTCTCCAAGCTGCTTGCTAATTCTAGATTAGTTCATCCCAAACTTGTTCAGGTCTTCTTCTTGGTGTCCTTTGACAGCTTTATTTGTATTTATTTGTAGGTAAATGTACTTATTTTCTACATCATTATACAAACAACTTCCTTAAATTCACACAATGCAATTTCTTGGATTGTTTTTTTTTTGCATTTTGTCTCTCACTGTTGACGTTTTTCTGTGATGAACACTACAGACCTCTCCCATCTTTTAAAGTGGAAAAACTTGCATGATTGTTGACTGACAAATCCTTTTTCAGCCCCATTGTACATTTGAATGCTTGTGGTCATGTATTCAGTCTTTAATGGGCTAGGAGCATAGACTGTATAGCTTTACTACTTTGTAGGACTTTGCTGCGCCTACTGTTCATCATTAATCTAAAACCAGCTAATCCTCAGCTCTTTAAAATGATACCTTTAACATCAAAGCCGTGGGAGGGAAAACACTCACAAAAAATGACTTAATATGACTCACCCCTGTCTTGAGGAGTGGCACATTTTATTGTCGAACCAAGCGCCCAAGAACAAATACTTACAGCAGCTGAGAGGAAAACTATTTCCCTATGCAATACATTATATACATTTATTATATACAACATTTGTCTGTTGTAGACAGACAAATCAGAGACAGGGGGTTTAATCACTCCTATTTTGTTGTTTTTTACTGAACGGCTGGAGAAAAAAAATTTTTTTTTAAACAAATAATGGCGAAGAGTTTTTTTTTTTTTTTTTTTCTCGGTGTGTTGTTATTGAATTCTTTACAGGATCACTGTCATTTGAAACCTTTTCTGTATCTAAATGTTGTTTTCATGAAGGAGAAGCGGCGCCTTGCCATCCAAAATGCAGCACAGCAGTGGGAGGGTGTCAGGGCCTGCATGGAGCTGGCACCCACCACTGGCACAAAGGAGGATGTCAGTCCCGAAAACAGCCCTAGCCACAGTCCAGCACAAACCAATGGAGTGGCACAGGATCCTTCCCCAGAAGAACAAAGGTGCCCCTTACGTGATTCGTGTTGTGTGAACTTAAATTCCATTTTCATTGTTAGACAGTCATAAAATAACTCCTACCACCTGAGGCGAATAATTCTTTCAGTACATACTCCTCAAAGATTCATTATACATATTTTGAAATTATACTGTTTTTTCCACAAGCGGATGGTCGAAAAAAAGAAAAATGTTTTCTTCGATAACTTATGAGCAAAATCTAAAAATGGCTTTTAGACCCAAACGATGAAAACAATCAATGAGATGAAATGACAAACCCCAGAGCAGCAAAATGTAATTAAGATCAGATCTTGTTAGAAAATGAATGTGTCACAGCTCCAAAGATAAAAAGATACAATCAGATAAACTTCAGAATTTCTCTCATCCTTTCTTTGACCGCCAAGGTCAGGGTCACATTTTTTGTTTTAGCGCATTTACAACAGCCAAAGGTTGTGTCTCAGGTTGGCCAAATTTAAAGAAAAGCAACAAAATAAGGTGCTATTAAAAATGAAAACGGATGTACTATGATATGAATTATACAAGAAATAAAGACAAAATAAAAGCATAAAACACAAATCAATAAAAGAACGGCCAACTTCATGATAAAATAGATGCGTGTAATATTCACATTACTATGTTGTCCTGAAAAAGGTGTGTTATGGAAAACATTTCTTTCATTTGGTGGTGTTGGTGTCTGTCCTTTTTAACAAGGTTCTAACAATTATATTTTGTTGTTAATGATAGACGGGTGAGCCCAGGTTCAGGACCAGAACGACCACCAGGTGGCACAGAGATCAGACTCCGCACCAACAGCCGCCCAAACAGCCCTCGCGACCCAAAGTAAGAGGAAAATCACTGCAACTATTTCTATTAGCGCAAAGGTTTCACTTTCCTCTGCATTCAATAACTTTATTGCACACTCTAGTAAAGGCAAACTTACCTGAACATGTGTTTGCTTACCTTTCTAAAAACATGGACGTTTGTACTCCTCCAAGTATGAAATGTGTGTTATTTTCTTCATGTAATATGTAAGTATACCGGGATGTGTATTTGTATTGATGTGAGTTTGTTCACAAAAATAAGCCAAGGTTGTGAATGTTGAGGGTTGACATTACTTTATTGAGCGTTTATTGAACAGCTGTCCAACTTAACAATCTGTTGTGATTTAGTGACATCTTAAAGTCCCACTCCAATAATATTTGTATCTGTTCCCAGTTTTCTTTTAATTTTGATAAAAAGCTTGTGTAGTTTTTAAGAAATAATTTCTGCAGTGCTGCAGGAGTTCATCAGAAATGCTGGTCTGGGTTGTGGGCAGGACTGTTGGTGTGGAAGAAATCCTATGTTGATATCCCAGCATTCTTTGTGTTTTTTTTAGGTGCCTTTAGGAGTTTATTACACGATGTTAAAAACACTCTGAGACCACTCCTAATTGATATTTGAAGTTTCAAAGATAACCTCTCCTTCTTGCACCAGGATTTAAAAATGGGCAAAAAGCCATAATACTTGAGTATCAGAGGGTTTTCTTTACAAGATTCATTGTAATTTCAGCAACAGAAACAACAGAAAATTTGCATAAAGAATTTGGGACTTCATACACTGAAAACTAAAACTAGATTTGTGCCAGAAGAATTCTTAAAAAAAGGAGTGGAAAGAAAATGCAAATAAAACATATAGCTGTAGATTATTGGAATTGTAGTGCTTACATTGTGCAGGGCTCTTTAGCTCACTGGTGAGGCGTCACATACGGAGAAAAACTGCACTGTCCACCCCCATGCAGAGCACACAGAGGCAGATGATATGCGAACGTCTCTCTCATGTTTGAGCTTTATGAATCATCATAAAGACTGTTTTTTTTTTTTACATAAACACGTTCTTTGAGATGTGGATTGCTGTAAATTACAACACCAGAAAAAGATTTATTTTTACAGCATTTACAGTTCTGCTTAGCGATGTTTTTTTTTTCTTCATGATAGCCCAAAGCAGAGCACTCTGTATCATCTTCTGAGTCAACTACATCAGTTTATTTTTAGTGTAAATCTAAAATGACAAATACATTCGTCTTAGATTAATTGTCCCAATGGTGATTCTTGATAGTGAATAAAGAATCTTTAAATAAGCAAAATAATCTCCCAGTAGGAAAAGAAAATTAATCTTTTCGAGACTGAATTGGTATGTTAAGAAAGAATTCAGGTCACTAAGACATTTTTTATTAAACAAAGATTTTTTTATTTTCAAAAATTCTCTTGGTAAAGATTATTTTTCAAAAGCAAAAAGAAGACTTTTTTTTCTTGAAACAAAGGTCGTTTTACTTACTTAAGCTTTTTAAGTGTAGTGGTCATGAAAGCAAAGATAGCATTTACGTCTAAGGATTTGTGGAAAGCTTTTTTTACCAAAGAGAAACACAGGGTCCGATTTTCTTTTTATTGACATATTTCCGCTTAAGAGGAGGCATGAATGTTTGCTACTTTGTTCTTGCTGTAGTTTGAATCATACAAACCACTTTTTGTGTCATCTGCCTTTTTCATTCATTTGAAATAGTCTGTTAATTACCAGTTTGTTTGTGAAAACAGAGCAGCACTTTTGTGTTCAAACATGGAATGTAGGACAACACTGCCAGGATAGAAAATCTCTGACCAAGAGAATTAGGTTTGATGTGTGTCTCTGTTTTCCTTTCCAGGAGCACAGACAGTTTTATGGAATGTATCAAATCAGCGTTAAAATCAACAGTTACCCCTCCAGCATCTTTTTCAGGCAGTTAAAGCTGCTTTGACACAGAATGCGTCAAAATCAGCACAGAGTAATTGAAAAAAAGTACAACGGCAGTGTGATTGTACAAACTCAACTTTACCACACAGTTATTCAGGTCACAGTGGTTGGTCTAACACCCTCAGGCTGGTTTGCATCTGTTCTTTTGGGTTTTAGCAAAATCCTTAAACACTTCCAACGTAAGGACACCTGGTACACCTGATAATGATGAGCAGAAAAAAGAGGCCCTGCACAAGCAGGTGTGCCACTTGCAAACAACGCAAATTCTTCTCATTAGTTTTGCTTGGCAATCATAAATAATAGAGTAAATCTAAAAAGCAAGTGTTCATCCTTACATGTAAAATGCATTTGGAAACTCCATGACTGACATTAAAAAGTGTTAAGTTGAATCAGTTTTCCCACAAAAGGCTAAATGCACAGAGCTAAATGGACATTTTAAAACAGAGGAATGATGTTCTCATTGAGTTTGTAAGATAGTCATGATCCTGTGCTTCACAAGTTCCTGCAGGAATCCCCAAACTTACTATCTCGTCTCCCATAGAGATGTAGGAGGCGCACTCACTCAGAGCGCCTGCTTAGAAATTCTGAGATCAGTGATGGTGCTGTTGGATGCAACCGCTTGTTGTTTTTACACTTCAACAAAAAGCCATGTTGAGATCACTTAATGGGTTATTTTCAGACACCTAAACTGTGAAAACTGCTGAGAAAATCAGGATGCTCAGACATAACATGACTTTGAACTCACACGTCTGCAGGACTCTGCACTTGTTTTCAGTTTGAAGTGAAAAGCTGGAATGCTGTTGTAATGACAGTGTGACTGCCTTTCATTATTTAGGCAGTTGTAGACATGTGCAACAGCTATGTCTTTGGGGGGGGATTAAGGTTTTTGAGAGACAGATGAACGTTTTAATAGCCCTGTAGGATTAAGTGAGATAGTCAAGACTGAATCATTTCCCAAATCCCCAGAACTCAATGATTCCTGAGTTCATCTTTTGTGTTTTTCATGCTCTTATTACTTCAGCGCGTGTTAGTGGGTTTCTGCCACATTGTGATTCAAGCCCACACATCAACCATTCAGCTCCCATGGTGTAGGAACAACATAAGGCACTGTGATGACATGACTGTGATGCTGGCACATTTCCAGACACGCAGGAGTTACTCTCGTTCTTTATGTGACCTTTGCATGTAATTATCTGCGCCACCTTGGAGTTGCACACGACCTTTCACAATCCATTCATCATGGAGACATGTCCTAATGTCTTTTGCCGAGTTTTTGCTACCCGCCTTGTTTGATGTTTATGTCGAAGTGGAATAAAATTTTGAAAGACTTGGGTTTTTCAACCTTATAATTGACTTGCTGTCAGATCAAAGTCAAATTTTCTTTTAGGGTTTTTCTGTGTTTTATTCAGTGTTTTTAGAATTAGAAAACTTTTTTTTGGTTCTAAAATGTTCGCTCATAATTTCCTATAATTACATTGTTTTAGTCCAACCCCAACCCCCCAATAAATAAATAGAATAAAATAGACAAACAAACACAGCGGCCAAAACTGACCCAGTGGGTTCTCCAGGGCTGGTTTTAAAATATGCAAAAATGTATCTGTTTACTCTCACTGCTTGGATATAATACAAGAGATAGATGCATAAACACAGCTTCTAATGTAAAAAAAAATACTGTAAAATTCAGAGATGTAACACAAATTAAGAGGGTCTACCTTGACCCTTAAACACTAGAGGTGTCACAGATGACATCAAAATAACACACTTTGAACTATGGATACTACTCAACAGTTTATGTAATTATTGTAATTCCAATGGATTGTTCTGCGTAGAAGATTGGCTTTGCACTTTACATCGGAAAGTTGGTGATGTGACTAACTTTACATTAGTAGGTTTTATTTTAGTAAAGTTACCAACACCTCTAACTTTACATTTGTAAGATCTACTAACATTTTACTAGTGTTATCCTAGTAAATTTTATGTTATTAAAGTTAGTGATGTTCCTAACTTTACATTGCTAAAATTTACTAACACTTTATGAACTTTGTTAGAAAGTTTGTCATGTTTTCTAACTTTATGTTAGTAAACTACGTTAATAAGTGATGTTAATAAGCGATGTTAGTAAAGTTAGTGATGTTATGAACTTTATGTAAGTAAACTACATCATTAAACTATTTTAGTAATGTTAATTATGTAACTAAGTTTACGCTAATAAACTATATAAGTAAAATTAATGATGTTACTAATTTTACATTAGTAACTACGTTAATAAACTAAGTTAGTAAACTACGTTATTAAACTATGTTAGTATAGTTAGTGCTGTTACTAACTTTACATTTATAAAATACATTAATAAACTTTTTTACTAAAGTTAGTGGCGTTTTTAACTTTACGTTGGTAAAGTTTATGTAGACTGTTAATATTAGACTGTTAATAAACTATGTTACAAACTTATTAAACTATGTTAGTTAAGTTAGTGATGTTACTAACTTTATACTTAAGTAACGTTCACCAACATTTTGCTAACTTTATAAAAGTTGTTTGCAAAACAGCACAAAGCCACTTTTCTTCGCATCAAAATCAGCTGATTTACATTGATTGTGTAAGACAGTGAGTTCAGCGTAAGTTAGTGATGTAAGTTAAGTGGTGTTACTAACTTTACCTTGGTTGCATTTACTAGCTCTTTACTAACTTCATGACAGTATTTTTTTGTTAGTAAAGTTATTGATGTTACTAACTTCACGTTGGTAAAGTTTGCTAACACATTATTAACTTTATGTTAGGGAACTATGTTATTAAACTATTTTAGTAAAGTTAGTGATGTTACCAAATTTTACGTCGGAAATGTTGACTAACATTTTACTTTACTTTATAAAAGTCTTTGCATAATGGCGCAAAGCCCCTTTTCTCCACATCTTAATCAGCTGGTTTACATTGATAAGGATTTCACAACCGTAAAGACAAACAAAGCAAAAATGTCATAAATACAAACAGTCTGACTTTCATTTCCATAAACAGCAAACTGGTGTAAAAAGGACAGAGCCTCATGAATATTTTTTATGTAGATCATCAGCTCTGTCAGCTCTGTTGACCTGAGGGTGAACATGCGACAAAAGGACACATTCATCTTTAGTCCTACCGTTGTAAACGGAGAAAGTGTGGCTGTCTCTTCTGTGGCTTCCTTGTTAACAAGCATTGCCTCTCGACAGTTATGTAGGTCATTTAAACAAAGAAACAATAAGCTAAAATGCGCAATACAAGCTTTGTCTGCAGTTTTCATTTGTCCACAAATGCCAGGAAAAATATAATCATACTAATAATGAAAAATTCACTGTTTTTCTGAATAATGCCAACAAGGAAATCTGTCATTGTTAGTTGTTCTTTTTCTGCTTTTTTCCAGTTCTAGATCACAATTTTCCCATTCCTTCTTGCCACCCATTAAAGTCATACCCCACCTCTAACCTAACTGCACAAACACATCCGTGATTTACAAGTATGTTGAGGAATGTCCACTGCTTTGAAAATTCCCTTTTCTTAGTGAGACATGCTGACAGGTGTTCAGCCTAAAAGTGACCAGTTTGTTTCAGGAGCGCCAAGAGCCACACATACTAATGTTTATCAGGAACTGTAATCTGCAGTTGTAAATTACTTTAAATGTTTCTGTAGTTATAATAGAAACTGCAAAGCAGAGCGTAATTTTAAGGCAAGGCTCTAGACTACATTTTTGCCCTGGTTGCACCAATGCGCCTAACTTTTTTTCTTAGGTGCACCAGCACAAAAGTTAAGTGCACCTACCTTTTCGACCACATTGCATTTATCTCAGCAGGTTTACATGGTCACTTTCCTTTTTAATTGCTGTCAATATCGGCAGTATGACTTCAAAATGATTAACTCACAAACTGTAAACATAAAGTTCTTTATTACAAACACAAAAATGATAAATTACATGAAAAAGTTGGTGCTTAAAGACCCATTCCAATAAAATTTGTGTTTTTAATATGTTCTTGTAGCATTCATGTTCTCATGATAGAGAACATATATAAAGATGTGAGATTAAAACTGCATTTCTGAGTATTCCTTTATTAAAAGAAAAAAGTGCAGTTTAAATAAGCTTAAAGGCTTTCTTTCATAAAACTGAAATTTGATTTATTTTGTTTTTTGAAGCATTTCCTTTTTTGGATTTGTTTTGGTTTGTGGAAATTTCTTTTGATTTCTAAAACTTTTTATTATTTGTTTTGCTTATTTATTGTCATTGTGATCTTTGTAATGTTTTGCGTTGATGGATTTGTTTAACTGATTTAACCTTCAGGGCCACCATATTTAACCCTTTAACAGCAACAATGTTGCAGTGACACCTAAATACCTGCCTTTTTGACATGCTGTGAATCTTCAATCGTTCACATGATCACCGTGAATCAACTGATTAAAAAAAGGTGGCTTTTCTTTCTGGCTTTACTCTGATACACAACATATTACTAACATAGAGTGCTGTGGCGCAAAGTTGCTTTACTCCGTGGCAGTATCCACGAATAAACGTGGATTATGCAAGTACTTCCCAACTACACAGTGCTGCTATCAGCACAAAGCTTGTTTACGCTGCTTCAGAATCCCCTGTAAATACGTTAATGAACGATTGGAAACTTACGGTAGACGAAAGAATGAAAACACTGGAGCTAAAGCTAAAGCTCCAGTGTTAAAGGATTTTAGCTGATTTTTTTCATTCACTCAAACTCTCGCCCACATTGGGCACGTGCGCACGGACCCAAACTGAACGACTCAAATGTGCATACTGAGAAAAAAAAATAAAATTAAAGTAATTCTTATTTGAGGTGTGTTACATCTGCTCACACATCAAGAATTAGACTTTCAGAGTTGCGGAGATTATGTTTTTTCCCCACAGAAAGGCTGGGGACACAGGTGCGACCATAGATTTTTTTTGGGGCGCACGATTGAAAAATCCAGTTGCTCATGCGACTGGTTGAACTCCAGATCCCTGCCTTAAGGACCTCAAGATTCAATTACCCCTCTCTTTTAAAAAAGTCAAAGATCATCCACAGGACTTTTTCTTGTTCCAACACAAACAGAAATATCCTCAAGGGTCTGACAGTTTACCGTCTTACTTTGTCCTGCTCTGAGGCATCTTGACCAATATCTCTTTGACAAGAATGAACACGTTTCACCAACCATCCATTCCTCCTGCTCACATGTTTAAAATGGCCTAACTTAATATTATTTAGTGATACTTGCTTAATAGTTATGTTACCCATCTTTTTTGTCATCCAGGAATTTAATATTCTCACTTAGAAGGTTTAATATCTTTTCAAATGTAAAAGCTTTGATAATGAAGTTAATGATGCTTTCAAACACAGGAAAAAACCCACTGATCTTGAGAGAGAATTTATGTTTGCTAAGTTGCTTCTTCTACAAGTTTTTACGCTGATTTTGATATGAGAGGAAGCTCCTCTCCATCACATAAAGCTTCATCTTTGAGCAGGACCTGAACAGTGTTGACTTTTGTAAGCACAGCATGTACTGATTGTCTGCCTTCTGCTTCTGACTCAATCAACTTGAACATTTTCTGAAACATTTATTTTAAGCAAAGTTTGGGGGTTAATTGCTTTTCTACTTTTGCTTCAAATTCTTGCGACTTTTTTACCAAAACAAGGAGAATAAAACGAAATCACCTGCTAGAAAAGACAGCACCACTCAACAAACTGTGTTTAACATGCAAGCACTGACTTCTAGGGTGGGTTTTTTCAGGTTTGTGGAGACGGGGAGCGGCAACGTCCAGAGCCTGTCCTTGTCTGAAAGTCACCTGGCAGAGCTGGATGGAGACACCCTGCGTTTATTCGGACTGGGAGCGCTGGAGGCCCTGGAGAGGGGCTGGGGCGTTCAGACTGCTGGGGCTGTCACTGTTATAACCTTCCGCTACATCAACTTTGATGCCATTGTACCTTCACTGCCGAGAATAAGGGTCAAGTTCCCAAACCTATCAGTGAGTTCACCTTGTGTCTAATAATTCATTAAAAAAAAAAAAAAAGAATGAATAGTTTTACATTTGAGATAAGCCTATTACTTATTATAATACCTGAATGGCATGAAACCACTGTGGTTTGGTGGCATGCAGACTTTTCATGTCTCTTTTAAACTTTAGTCTTGTAGTTATAGTTTTTATTTATTTTCCTACACTCCTCCCACTTGTTATTATTCAGCCCACATAAACAAACGGTACATCTTGTCCACTTTTCCCCAGCATCTGATCTTCTTGGAGACAAACATCAGTCGTCTGCCTCAGCTGGCGGCCTTGGCTCAAGTGAGGCGTCTTGATCAGCTGACCATCCACCCAGAGGGCAACCCTGTGGTCAGTCTTACGCTGTGGCGCTCATTTGTCATCTACCGCCTGTACCACTTCAACCTCCAAAGGATCAATGGCCAGGAGGTGAGGCGTGAGCCTTTTTTAGATTACCTATAATAAAATTCTCCTCATCTAACTGAGACAGATTAAGATAAAAAAGAAATATGATGGAATTCTTCTATTAGAATAATGACATATTAGTTTGTTGGTGTTGTCTAACTTTCAGAATTCTAAAATTCAAAGAGAGCATTCCTGTACAGAGGACTGTTCTGGGGGATTATTATTAACTCACTTGACACATGAGATGAATTTCATATCTAGCTTGTAAGAAACTATATTTATCAGTATGTGGAACTATTTCTGTACCAGTGCTAGCTTTTTTTACTACGCCTTGATTGACCCATTTAAGAATTTATCCAGAACACTGAAACTTTTCTAAGACTTTACTTGAAAAACAAACCTGCTTTCACAGTTTCAGATGTTGTATATCACGGCTCAACATGGAAGAACAGACGAGTGAATGGGCGTTGTCTTGTGTCTTTCTTTCTGTTGGTATCGACCTCAGGTGACCATGAATGATGTGATCAGCGCAGAGCGTGTGTTTGGAACACTCGGTCATGTGGCCGCAACTGAAACTCCACGTTGTCGTCTCCTTCTCTTGCTGGAGGAGTCAAGGTGAGAACCCAACGACAGAGTGGAACCACAGCGTCACATTAACAGCACCTCCTCAACTGGAGTTGGCTCGATTTTGGACTATGTGTGGTCTTTAGTTGCATCAAGAATGAGTGGATTTTTCAATGCCTTGTGGCTTCGGAAGAGGTTGGCTTCTCCACATGTGTGTGCATGCCTGAGTAGAAGTGAGACACAACCTGGCACCGAGGAGCCAGTGGAATTAGACAATATGGCTCAGGTTAAGGGTGGGTACTTGGAACCTGCACACAAACATTCTTCTCTCTCTGAAGTAACGACCTCTGTCACTCCCAGTTGATTAAAAAACATTATTGAAAAAACAATACAGTACTTGTCACGCACAAAAAATTAACTATGACCCCTGAAAAAGAAAAACCAAAAGTTCATTTAGAGTCCATCTAGTTTTAAAGTAGACAATGAAGCATTTGAAGTAATTTTCCTATTCAGAAAGCAGTGAATGTGAGCATTTCAATCTACAAAACGAATCCCAGAAAAAAAACATTTTTGAACATAATAAAAATAATGAAAAGTTAGATTTGTTATTGAACGTTAATTTACTGCCCGAAAATGTGTCACTGACATGCTCTCATAGTGACTGTAACCTCTAATATCAAACATGCTCCCTAAAATATACTTAAGAAGAGCCCTGTAGATGTAAGACGTCATGCTGCAGACTCACACTATGGTTGAAGCCTGTCCGGCAAGATAAGTCCTACTTCTCTGTCACGCTAACTTACTAACACCCAGCTGTCCTCACATATCCCACAATGCTTTGGCATTCTGTCAGTTCTCATCTGTGTAGTAGTTTTGACCCACTCAAGAGTGAATGACCTCTGTAATGAATTAGAAGAGACATTTTACAGATATTAACAGAATCTCAGTCGCAAATGTAGATTTAAATACTCTTAGAACATTTAAAATATATATTTTTTCTTGAAACTGTTTCATTTGACATTGTGTATGAGGTCCCATGTCTAAATGTTTTTTGTCAACACTTCAGTGTGATCCCAGTATCAATATGAATCTGAACTTCACATTTTCCAAAAATATCTGCATTTGTAACCTTAAAGCTGGACTTGACAAACTTTCTCTCATCTTGTTTTGGACAAATAACAGGCAACAGCACAGAATTTAAATCAATTTTAATTATATTCTTGTGTTCTAATCATTCTCATTTACATTCAGAATCTTTGTTACACAAAGCATTTTCTCCATTTGCTGCAACAGCCTGAGTTTAAACTGTGTCACCTTTAGTAAAAGCAATATTTTAGTTTGAGCTTATTTGGTTTTCTAAAAGGTCTTAAAGGTCTAAAAGTTACTCTAAAATTAAATCACTTATGAGCAAATTGTCCTTTAAAAGAACATGACAAAACTGT
The DNA here is from genome assembly GCA_014656515.1 of Oryzias celebensis. Classification (NCBI taxonomy): domain Eukaryota; kingdom Metazoa; phylum Chordata; class Actinopteri; order Beloniformes; family Adrianichthyidae; genus Oryzias; species Oryzias celebensis. Next base: position 6,198,131 of record BNCR01000003.1, read on the forward strand.
GAATTTTATGCACACAGCATTGTCGGGTGAGTTGAAGATCCACGTTTTCTGTGGAAGTGTTGTGGAGACGCAGCTTCAGTGATCATTTTACACCCCTTTATGACTGTTACTAAATTTTCCTCACTGGGATTCTAGTCAAAGAAATACGTCATGTTAAAGACCCTCTCTGATCATCTTTTGATCTTTTGTAAAAGCGTTCTCAGTGGTCTTTTATGATTATGTCGTTTTCCAGGACATAGTTTCTGCAGAGCGGCCGTAGGTCATCAGACATTGGCCTCTGAGTTGTGGGCGGGACCATCAGTGCAGAGCAGCCCCGCCCTGGGAGCTTGTGGCCCTCCCACTGCATTTTCCCTCACAAACTCCCTTTCAAAGCATTTTTGCCTATTCCTGATTCACAAGGATTTCAATAAAGAAATACTCAAAAATGCAATTTTGAGCTTAATTTTCTTTATAAATCCCATCTGTTGTCAGAAAAAAATGCCACAAGAACATGTTCAAACACCAAAAACTCTATTTTCATTAGGTCTTTAACAAAATGTTGCTAATATGGAGGTTAATAATACAGATTTTCCAAAAGCAAAGTATGTTTCTCTTTCATTCCATCAACAACGTCAACCAATTTGTTGATTTTACTAAAACCACAAATATAAGTATTTGTAGCTGTGTGTTAATGGAAGGATAAAGGATGGATCGTTTTTCCATCTTTTCATTGGTTTATAATTTGTTCTCTGCTTTTGTCTTTTAATACTAAAGTGCTTGGAGTTGCACAAGTACGAGAAGCGCTTTTTTTTAACATAACGTTTGATTTGATATAGATGTATGCTGCTATTCTGCTCAAGTACCATTTTTTATTTGAGCTACTGTAAGCAATTCACTAAAAAATGTAGAATTCAATGAACATGTAAACGCCATAAAAATGTAAGCGATAAATTTAGAAAAACAATGATAATGATAATAATGTACACACATAGCTACACAAGGGACATTTTAAAAACATTTTAAGATGTTTTTTTAGACCCACTGCAATACAGTTTTCTCTATTTACATTCAACACAATACTGTACAACAATTATTGTTGTTGTTTGATCTTGACAGCCATGAATTAATAAATCATGCACACAAGCAACCAGTTAGTTTTGTGTTCTTTCTTTGCTGTAGACGTTTTTGAAACCATACCATCTCATATAGACTGTCTGCCTCCAGCTTGCTCTGAAAACGTCTGCATGCTGGCACTGACCCACTGAACATGTTGGAGCACATCAGACTTCATAGTGTAATACTGCAACACCTGCTGTGCTTTACGTCATGCTTTGAAAACTTTTTATTCCATATTCTGTTTAGTGTTTCAAGACTGAAAGGTTTACATTTTTTTAACTGTATTTGTTTACATTTGTTTTTTTTTTTTTTTTTTTTTTTTACTGTCCTCGATTTTTGTATCTTCTCCCTGCAGGAAGCGGCAGCTGCAGTTCTTGCTGGAAGGGCGCGGCCGGCGGGCAGGGCTGAGTCCAGACGACCTGCGAGAAAATGGAAAACTCCTGGGGGAAAGCCTGAGCAGAGCGCTCTTCAACTACCCAAGCAGGGACTGCAACGCTGAGAGCCCAGAGGTGATCTCTGCTTCCTTTAGTCTTCATACAGAGGACACAGAGAACCAAAACATAAATCTGCCCCTTTCTAAATTTCACAGTTTTTTTGCACATTAGTTGGACTTAAATGTTTTTGCTTATCAAACATTTTTAAAAATAAAAAATACAGTTTTTAAATATGCCATTTCTTAATGAAAAGCTGTCAGAATGTGTGTTTGAAAAAGCAACTGCTCCTCTTCTAGATTTTTGGGAAGACAATTCATAATTACTGCTCCCATACGTGTAACGCCGCCCCAGACGTCACCCTGCCTTAATACCTGAATTTAGTCTTCTTCTTCTAGAGTGCAGACACCTTCCGGAAAGTTCCTCTTTTGTCTCTGAGTATTTGGCTAAACGTTTTAAACATGAGGATAAGCCCTTTGAGATCTTGTTTTCAGGCGATCCTCTGTATCAGACATTTACTAAAGTAGTTTCTCTCTTTGTATTTCTCTAAAACTCCAAAGACTTAGAAATGTCTTTTGTGGCATTATGACGCGCTGCTTTTTAAAATATTTTCACTTTTCTCTTTTTGAGGCAGCTTCAATGTAAATGATTTTTTTTATTCAACAGATGCATCTGGTTGTTAAATCTGATGGTATTCAGCTCATAAACAAAAAGCCAGAGGCAAATATCAAAACCTTGCTGAAGAAAGCACAAGCTGGGTTTTAGAAATAACTGTAAGTTATTTTCAGCCACCTTAACTGCAATAAACTTGAAGGTCATCAAACAGTGTTTACTGTGGTTGATCTGCTCTTCCAAGAGCAACTTCAGAAGTGGGAAATTAAAAAGGACCATGTTTTTATCTGCCATTACCTGATAGAACCTACATTTCCACTATAGAATAACATCCTTTCAAATGTAGTATTTTCTGAAACATTAGTCTCTAATTCTTCAGTCAGTCTACGTTCCTGCACCAGAGTCAGTACCTACATCCCAAACATGTTTTTTCTTTGTCCAGTTCCCTCCAGATCATTGAAACCTTTTCCTCCACTCCTGCATTTGTCATTTTTGGGTTTGCCCTTCACCCCAACCCATGACAGCGTCATCTTCAACAGCACTCCCTCTTTTACCGCCCACATCAATAACATCACCTGGACCATTTACTTCCACCTTTGCAACATCCGCCGTCTCCGTCCCTCCCTCAGCTCTCACTCCACAGCCGTTTTAGTGCTCCGTCTCATCACCTCCCGTCTGGACTACTGCAACTCCCTTTTATCTGGGCTCCTCTACAAAACTATTCGCAAACTTCAACTCCTCCAAAACTCTGCTGCCTGGATCATAACACAAACCCCCTTCACGCTTGACATCACACTCTGTTCTGCAGCAGTTCCACTGGCTACTAGGGCCTCATCAGTTTTTGACCTTCAAAACCCTCCATATCCTTGCCTCTCCATATCTCACTGACCTCATCCATGTTGCCGCTCTGCTCCTCAGCTCTGGAACTTCTTTCCCTGTGATCTACAGAACAAAGAATCACTCACTCAATTCTCTAAATACCTCCAAACCCACTTCTTCAGACTAGCATATCCATCCTAATTAACTTGATCTTCATTACTTGATCACTTGTGAGTGGGCAGAGAGGTGGCTTTGATCCTAATGAACACTTCTCAGAACTCCAAATATTTGGGAGAAAGTTTGGATAAATTGTGACAAGTCTCTTCTACATTTGTAGTTTTCATTTCTGGGTGGTAGAACTGTCTGATTGCAGTTTTGAGAGCAATCAAGACCCAAACTCAAGATGTCTTGAGTCAACTGATGAATGGGTGGGCTATGTTTGTGTAACCACGGCATGGCAAGGATTACATGATGGATAAGTTAAAGATTAAACATTAAAATAGACTATGTTTAATCTGTATGGTTTCAGTGATGTCAGTCATTGATGATATGATTTTCCATGGCTTGAATCCTTTGTGAAAATACTGATGGGCATGAGTCAGAACACGCCCTCATACAGTCTCCAAACTTCTGAAATTCATCTAAGCCACAGATCCACAAGCCCAAAAGATGAAAGGAGATCTGTGGCAGTCACCTCATCTTTGACCTTTTCATTTAGGCTTTTGTAAAAAACACCAAACAAGCCACACTGCTTCTATTCATGTGCGACAGAGAGCACTCTAACTTTGTTGGCCTCGGATTGACTCCATTAGGATTTGACGAGAGGCAGAGTCCAAACTCCTAAATGGGAGTGACAGAATTATTGAAAAATGTTCTAGTGTGGTAGTTGTCTATTTGGAAGAGAGACCTGAGGAACCTGATTGTTGGAGTTTTTGGTTCTAAAGTGAGATTTTTTTAAACCATGTTTCTCAAGCCAACAGAATTTTCTGTGAAACAAGCCTCATAAGTAAATATCCCTCCGTCATCACAGGCTCTTCAGTCTTGATTTGATCTTGCAGGGTTTTTTTGTCCATTTTCTTCTGTATCAGACATTGACCCTAAAGACTTGTCTGAGAGGATTCAGGGCCAGTGAGCTAAATGTTAGAAACTTAGTGGGGAACTTAGACATGACTGGACTAAGCAGGTAAACTAATGATGAAGAGGATACACCGAGGACAATACAAATACAGGAGAAACTAGGAAAAACATTGAGCTTGATTGCACAAAAGGTGGAGAGGAAGAAACAAAAAGGCTGAAAGCTGCACGGTGAGGGAGCACGACACATCCTGAAAGTATGACAGAACTCAACAACCCACTGCAGTCCAGAAATCTTTCTTTAAATCTAACCAGGTTTCATGTTTTAAGTGTTTTGATGGTATTTTGAAAACGCGTGTGGTCTGTAACTCTGTGAAAATCTGTGTTTAGTTTCGTTTTTTTGTGTCTTGCTTCTACAGGAGGGCTCTGTGGAGTCATCCGAGAGGGCATCCATGATCGATCAGTACCTCCAGGAGTTGGTCCAAAGAGCATCAGACACTAACCTGAAGGGCGAGGCTTTACATAAACTCTGGCCTTCCATGTTTGCAGAGATGGTTCGGGACTGTGTGTTGGAGATGAGGGACCGAGCAGCCTTCCGCCAAACCAGCCTAGCAAAGCTCTCCGAAACCAAGTGACAAGGACCAAAGTTTCAGTTGTAGCCGTCACATGCACCTTGTGGACAATGCTTCTCTTTGCTTTTTACCATGTCCTTGACCCATTATCACTTAGTGATTAATCAATAATCAGTCAGAGGCTCTTCTTGAGGTGGATGTAGACTCTTCTAAAGAATTGTCAGGACATCTGCATCTTGACTGAATGTAGATTTCTGCTGAAAACCAGAGTTTAACTCTTCAGAGTTGGAAGCTGTATTGTACTTGAAGAAACTTACAGGGACCTATTCACGTGTGGTTCATCGTTGTCCTGTTTGGAGCATCTTCTGCACTTTAAAAGCCTTTTGAATGACTCCCTGTACTGTCACGATCATCAGCCTAAAATGACCGCTGTCTCTTGTTTGGAGACTAGAATGATTTTTCTGTCTTATTGCCTCATACATGTTCTTTTTTATGTTTCTCCTGCCTGTCATAAAATAGAAAAACAAAGTTCTTTTTTGTTTACCACAGATTTTTCTGTATTGTACTTAGGATTAAAATATTCTGCATTGATGCTGAGTCGGTGTGCACAATCGAAACGTTTTCTTTTCAGTGACATTCAAGTTCGAATTGTGGATTTTTACTTAACAAAGCTTTTACAAGGTCTCCTGTTGACCCTCACCTCTAAAGACAAAAAAATATGAAGCCTCCTCTGGTTGGTGTGAACTCTGAAGAAAGGAATGTCCCTAGAGGTGAAAAGGCCTCACCTCTTTGTCTCTCTCCTTTATCAAAATCCAACTCACAAAAGTGGTTTAATCCTTATTTGATATGACAACTCAGCAGAAATGACCTCCACGCATACACACATGTCTTTGACAGGTGTTGTCCCATTTTATCTGCCCCATTGGAGATGTACGCTGAGCTCACAGATGCTTGGTTTGAAACAGACACAGATAAAAGTTGAATTCGTTCCAGAACGGGTCTCTTTATCTGAAAATCTCTTTGGAGTCGTTTTTGCGCTGACACTTTATTGAGGTACAGTTGTTGAAGTGCCGTTGTCAGGTTTATTCCTGACACAAACCCAGCACTGCAGACACAAACGTTGCCAGCGATGTCTCCGTTTGGCAGGGTAGAGCTTCCTCAGCTCACTGCAGTCGAGCAAACCAGAACGTGAAAGGAACATGGAAAAGTGAGCATTTGAGGTGACGGCAGAAACAAACAAAAAAAGGCAGGAACTTGCCAACAGATTGTATGGTGGAAGAACAGCAGCGTAAACTTACTGAGACTGAGATGAATATACATGAATGCAAAACCAAAATGAAAAGAACGAGTAAAGATTTCATTCGGATTATTCTTTGTAAGTAAAGACTGCTTGTTGTAAACTCTGATAAGCTCTCTTGTAGGAAGCTATAACAACCACTTCTCAGTAAGATAAATTATATTTTAAAACAAAGATGGAAGAAATTATTTTATTTTAATGTTAACCATAAAAAAGCAGTCTCTGAAACCGGAAAACATAAACATTTTTGCATTAAAGGTCATTCGATAACTTAATTTTGTTTTTATGCTTAATCTCCAAATTAGACTGTGGAGGTCTTCTGGTTGGTGTCACAAAAACATCTGGTTTGCAACGAATCAGAACAGGAGCCAACGCGGTAGGTTTAAAGTCTGTTTTAGGGGCCCTGTGCTGGTGACCTGATGTACCCGCCTTCACTCAACAGGAGCTAGGTTAGGCTCTTGCAGCCTCGTGACCCCAACAGGGATACGGTGGGTTAAAATAGATGGGTGGATAGAAGTCTGTTTTATACATACTGAAAACTGAGAAAAATAATTTGTATTAATTCAGAATAATACAATCCTTTTATCCTCATTAACCTGACTTTCAAAATAAAAGCCTTGAAAAGCAGAAGTTGTAGTTCTTTGCCTTTCTTTATTTTGAGCATGTATAAAAGGAGAAAGTAGCAAACACAATTATACTGCATATTGTAGGTGTGTCAGATATGTCATGTCACATGACTTCGTGCTTAAACTTTAAATTCCCTCTTTTCCCTGCATGCTGAGGCAACTCCAAGTCCACCACCAGGGTGGGAAAAAAGGAGGAGAATCCCACCTCCGCCTCTGCATGGAAGTCCACGTCCAAAGGTGACGCAGGGATTTCGCCAGGGGGCGCAGGAGAGCGCGTTTGCAGAGCCGCCCGTCCCGTCAGTGTCGGTGCGTAAAAGCAGCCCTGCAGGAATCCCTGCAGAGGAGCAGGATCCGAGTCGGGTTCACCTGTGGGGAGATCCAGACGCGCACGGGGCTTTTCCTCCGGGATCCACGTTTTCAGCATGAGGGGGATCCCTGCGTGAGAGGGCAGTGAAGGAGCAAGAACTCCACCATCTGCAGCCTGCAGGTAAGAAAGCTGGAGTCCGGGGGACTTTTCTATAACAACTGTTGATTATTTCAGCTTTTGGTCAAGACTGGCAGTGAGTTTTACTCTCTAAAATAAAATAAGTTTGAGATAACTTTTTGGATCTCTTCTTCTAAATAAAACAAAGTGGAACAGAGTTATGTCGAGCTGAACCTCAGAGCTGCTGTCTGGAAGGGGTCTAAGGGGGGAGTCCATGAGGTTAGGGGTCAACCCACATGGTCAAGTGGCCTGAAGTCATTAAGTTAAGTGTCTGTGGAACTGTGAAGCCCAGAGGATTAGTGACAAAGAAAGATTGGTAGTTAGTTTGTGGAGAAACAGATTTAAACATGGGACTTAAATGACCTTTCAACAGTGAGGCTAAAATATAATATCATCTACATGCACATAATTACCTGTACATATTATTTGAATTCACTAAATAGTTTTCAATCTGTAATTCTGCCTTTTTGATATAACAAACTGCAAAAAGAGTCTAAAAACTTCTGTCCATGCAATAAACAATTTTAATTAACAATAAATCTCGACCAAAGGAGATCCACAAGCATTCAAAAAGGGAAAAAAGTACAATTACTTCAAATTAAATGTTATACAGCCCATAAGTAAATGGTTTGTATTTTTTTGGTAATTGTTCATTTTGATAACAATGACGAAAAAAACAAAACCATTTATTTGGTGGAAATGACTAATTTTACAACAAAATGTGAACAAAATAAGAATGGGATTCTAGTGCAAGTTGACCCATCTTAATCTGTGTAGAATCTAAAACTAGCACTTATTCTTAATCTAAATTTGAAAAACCTAAACATGTTCATTCTGTCTGACAGATTTAATGTGGCTTCTCCATGTTATGAAATAATTCTGTTCAACAATATGCGTTTAGATGTCTTATGTACATTTCTTAAATCAACCAATTTGAGGTTGTTGAGTCTTAAATCATTTTTTCTACTGCAAAGAGTAAGGAGCAGAATTATTATTGTAATTCGACTCATTACAATAATAGTTTCCTTATTTCTACATCTTAGCAAAAACAGGCCCCTTAAAAACTAAGCCAACATTCTTATCCTATTGGGAGATTTTCTGTAAATTAATCTGTCAACAGGTAAAAATGTCTCTTATCTAAGGTAAAGAAAAACTTTCTTGAAACAATTAGTTTTGTTGAAACAAGGATCTTCTTACTCTCTTCCGTTTTTGCAGTGTAAAGTGACAAAAAAATCTCCACTGTACTGATTTTGAGAAACACCTGGAAAGGTGCAGACCAAAGAAAAAGTTAAAGCAACTTTAAACCTGGTAAAACTTTGTGAACGTCCGAAAACAAGGTTGGAAATCTTTGCAAACAGTTTCTGAAATCTATATTCTAAAAGCTAAAAGATATAAAGGAACAATCATCAAGATCTTTATCACCGCTCTTCAAACATATTACAGAAGCAAAGAAAAACCACTTTTATCTTCCATTTGCAATCAAAAGGTGAAGATAATGTGCAGACAGCAGTGCTGTAATACATGCTCACGTGAAACTCTCTCCTCAATCTAAGTGTCCACATCTGAGGTTAGAGGGATCATGCGAGGAGTCTGCTCCTGGACTGGCAGGTAAATGAAAAACCGGATGCATTTTTGAAACTTTCAGATTGGCATTTATAGACATGCAAATGTGAGTCTTCTTTCTGCAGAGTTTCTGTTCTGCTGCTTCTGCTGCATTGCTCCGAGCTGCTGGACAGCCAGCACACAACAGACCACAGGAAGGTGAGCTTCAAACAGTGTGTGTGTGTGTTGAACCAGGCTGCAGCCAAAGAGTTCACACAGATGAAGTGAGTTTAATAATCTGAGCAGCACACCGGCAACCCTGTAACTTAGAAAGGCTCGGTGTGAGTCAGTGCCACCATTTCCCCTCTGAGTCCGGCTGTGTGACCTGTTGCTGACCTGAAGTTGACAGTGGCGTTGAGTTACAAAAACCAAATCTGTGGAGGAGGTTTTGCTGAATAGCAGTCCAGGCTGATTGACAGAGGAGGAGCTTCCTGCCAGCACTCTACTGTTTCTGTATTCTCCTTCCATCTGCTAAAAGTCAACCACAACTGAGTTTTTACTACTGCCATGTGTTTGCCAGAGAAGTTGCTTGGACCGGAGACAAAATTCTTCTTAAAAAGAAGGTTTTCCATACAAATTCTAGGATAAAGCTGGCCTGGCACTGGACTCCTGCTGGCAGGTTTCTTAAACAAAGCGATCACAGCTAATACGTCCCTGGCACTGAGGCATGGAGGGCTGAGGCCACCAGAACTGCAGGCACCCCATGGGATACGGGCTGGCAGAAGACACAGTAATCAGCCAAATGTGGGCTTTCTAGCTGAACAGAAGTCTTTTTCTTGCTCAGCTGCTGGAAGGTGGTAGAGCAGGACAGTCATGATGATGAGATGAGGTCACTGACTTGAGCTTTTGTCAGATCAAAGTCTCCATGAAGGCTTTCTATCAGTTTTTGGCTCTGCCGTCGTCTGGCCCTGTCCCACATCTATGCTCTTTGCAGGGGCTCTGATCAAGGATGCTTTGTTTTCTATAAGGTTCCTCAGAGGGCAGAGAATGGAGACACTCCAGGCTCCTGGGGTGCATGGGGGCCTTGGTCGTCTTGCTCCAGGACCTGTGGAAATGGAGTCCAGGAGCAGACCAGGGCCTGTCTGCCTGTGTACATGCAGGGCTCCAGAGGAGCCGGCGTTCAGCTGCAGCATCCAGGCCGCATCATTCCAGCTCTGAGACCTGGAGCTTCTCTGCACAGTGATGGAGGCAGAGCATTCAACAGCAGCAGGGACACGAGGAGGGGGAAGCAGACCAGGCCTGCTGAACGCAGGTACAGTTCTGGAGCTCTCTGGAACACATTGTCTAATGAAATTACATCCATCCATGCTTTTTCTCAACCCACTATATCCCTTTCTGAGTCATGAGGTTCCTGTGGTCACCAGTCTGTCGCAGGGGCACACAGTCACTCCCACACACACTCACACATGCACATTTAGGGACACTTCATAGCCGGGGGGCTTAAACCCAGGCGTCGGGAGCCGGTGTCCAACGTGTTTTCCAACCAACCTGCCGTTGAAGCTCCTTATTGGCTAAACACACCTGATCCTGGTAATCAGCAACAAATAAGGCAGGATTTCTGGAAAACCAGGCGGAGGCTGGACCTTCAGGACTTGAGTTTGACACCCCTGCTTTAGAGGAACTAACCAACCTATGAAGCATGTTTTTAGTCTGTGGGAGGAAGGAGGAGAGCCCAGAAAAAACCCAAACAAGCACGGGAAAAAACATGCAAACTCCGACAAACCTCCAGCAGGGATTCAAACCTGCCGAGAGTGCTAACCACTGCACCATCGTGCAGCCCATGGAATTCTATAACCTGAAATAACATTATAAAAACCAACTTCATATTATCTTAAAATCTGTTTACAGTAACACTTATTTATAAAAACACAAGAAAGCCAATCTTAAAAACCCAAATGAGCATCATAAAACAAATCAATGCATATAAACACTCACAGAAAGTGAAGTTTTCCCAGAGCCTCTTAAAAACTCAGAGATTGTCAGCATTTTAGGGCCAAACTAAAAACTGCTTCCAGGAAAAAAAAGCTTGAAAATGAAAAGTCATTGTGTTTGAGACCTGTGCTGTTGTTTTATCAGCAAACCTGCAGAAAACACACATTATTTATATTCAAAACCTATTTTTTGCCAATGCCAACAGTCCCGCCAACAACAATTATTGCCGCTCTGCAGAAACTATGTCCCAGAAGATGACATAAGGGTTTAAAAACGGCATAATTAATGGTGTATTCACACTGGAAAAATGATTTGTTCCAGATGGAGTCCTTGCATTTGGTCTGTATTCAGACTGGGATCTACTGGAGATTTCTGTTTCAGACCAGTTTGTAAACAAAACCATGTGACTAAAGTCTTCAGTCATTGGCCAGCACTTACGGGGCCGGGTCAAAAACAAAAAGAAAAAGACAGAGAGGCCGCACTCTGCAAATCCTTGCCAGGATTGTTCACTTCTTCAAGCTTTTTATTTTGCTGATCAATTTTAAACATTTGTATGAAGGCCAGGTTCAACACTTTTTATGGTTGCTTTGGTACGGCGGAGGCATGCTGCAAAGCGGTTACTGAGGACACTACGGCTACGAGGTACAGTGATAAATGTTTGTGACACATGTCAGGAAAACAGTGTGAGAAGCGACATTTCTATGAGTTGCTGTTCCACGTTTGTCCCCGAATGACCAGCTACGGTGGCCGTTTTGGTCCAGTTTTTCCAGTCACAGCACAGACCGTATTCAGACTGAGGAATTTCTGAGCAAACCGAGGTTCAGTCCGACTGGAAACGAACCGAGACTACATCAAAAGATGAGTCCAAGAGCGGTTCTTGGTCCCAGACCGGGGTTCGCTTGTGTGTATTTAGACTGAAAGTTTGTTCCAGATTATCGGGGGAACGAACTCTGGTTTACTATAAGCGGACCACATGTGTCCAGTCTAAATACATCCTTAATGACCACTGGGAACGCTTTTTGGGTGAATTCAAACTGGAAACAGTTGGTTAGCCTAAAGTGAACCAGAATTCATTTCCCGATGACCAGGAACACATTTCCAGTCTGAGTACACACTTAAAAATAAAATCAAAAGATGAGTGAGACTTTACATTTCTGGACAGTTTAAAGGCTTGAACCGCAGTTATAGTAAATATTTTCTCATTAATAATTTATTGATAAGATAATGTTGAGGATGTTTACATTTTGAATAAGTGGTTTTATAATTGTGAGGTCTGGTTGTGGTGAAGTTCAGCAGACGAGCACTCCTCAGTGTTTTTGTGGAGGACTGCTGCATGCTGAGGAGCCACTTCATGGAAAGCCAAACTTTCACGCTTGAAAGAGGGTTATGCAAGTTTCATTCAAAGGTTCGTCTTGTTCTTAGCGGTGTTGTGATTTTCTTCCTGTTGTGCTTGCCACTAAACAAACAGCACTGACAGCCTGCTATTGGAGGATGTTTGAGTTAGACTTGGAGAAGCCAAATACCAGCAGAGCTCACAGAGTCCAGCACACTGGTGAATCTCAAAAAGCTGAAGTTCAGATGAAGTTGCTTTATTGTGAAGGTCTGAGACTCAGCCAGCAGTCCTTCAGGTCTTTCTGCGCAGCAGTTCTGTTAAAGTTGGCGTGTGAAGGATTTTGCAACAAATTACCTCACTTTTAATGCTTTATTACAGTCACAATTAAACTGTTGTTTCAGTGTTTTCTACCTAAAAGTTTCAACAATGCAGCTGAACCAAAAGTTTAAATCAAAAATAGAATAAATCTTTATTTCCACAGAGAGCTTTATGTTCTTGCAGCTGTCTTTAATCTTCTTTAATGGTCCAGTTTGCTTGTAAATGTCTGATTCTCAATAGTTTTTTTGGCTTTTTTTGTAACTCTGCAGGATTTCTGAAATTATAAATCATATTTTCTCTGTTGGCTATTTGGGATGTCTTTTTAAGAAAGAGGAAAAACGACATTCTTAAGAAGCTGAAAGTTTTGATGGCAGATTTCTCTGTTTCCAGTCGGGTCACATCCATCCTTCCAGGCAAATACGGCTACGGCAGAGGAGCGTACGTTGCTCCACTTCAGACAGATGCAGGCCGGCGATCTGAGGCCCCCCGCCTGCACAAACAGAGACGCTCAGCTGCAGCTACTTCCCACCACCCGTCAGCGAGAAGCCGCGGCAGCTTCCGGTCAAACAGCATGAACAACCTCCATCGCTTCAGCAGACCCACACACTCCAATGCACAACACCTGAGACATAACCAAGTGTGGGCACCCCTCTACCAGCCCACCTCATCCGACAAGGCCAGGGGGCAGCTGGAGGTGCATCCAGGGAGCCAGCAGCAGCATCAGGAACGACCCTACAACCCACTGCCCACTTCCTCCTGCTCCGGGGAGCACACTCACCACAGGATCTGCAACAGTAATGTACGCAAACCTGCACACGTGCGGTCACCTGATTTTTGTCGACTTTGCAAAGTTTAATTGATGTAAATTTAAGTAAGTGGTTTATTTGACAGGATCACAAACAAGTTTAGTTCAACTTTGTTTTTCAGAGCGATAAAACACAAAGTGCACTTTGCTCACGTGACCAACAAATGACAAAAAAACAACAATGAATTTTGTTGTCACACTTCTGGTTAGTTTGTGCAACAAGTTCTCACAGCAAACAATCAAAGTTTCTAAAGTTGTTTTGGAATAGAGATCCAATTATTACTGGTTATTTGTAGTCAAGAAGGCCAGCCGTTAATGGATATCCTGATCTGATATTGATTTGCAGTAAAAGTAAAAAAAAAGTAATGGCATCAAAATGTAGAATTATACATTAATTATTTAACTTTTGATTAATGGCGTTAAAAGACGTTTGCATTAATGAATTGAAAGTGACATCCCTATTTGCTAGAAATGTGATATGCAGAGGACTGAATGTGTGGTTTGCAAATACTCGATTCTGATTGGCTGCTGGGTGTGGATTAATAATAGTGCTGTCAATCGATTAATGAGATTAATCACACTTTTGGATTGTGATTTTTCACAATTAATCACAATGTTTTACGAGGTAAATATTGTACGACAATATGTGGCTTTTGAACAAAAAAATGGCCAGAGAGAACATTTTTCCTTTATTTTTACCGTCTGCAATGTTTTAATTTGTAAAGTGTTAACTCAGATGTGCACAAAACACATCAACAGTAAGGTAAACAGAACTCTAAAGAACTGTAAACACTTTTATGCCTGCAATATTTCTCCAAGAAAACAAAGACCGTCCTCTGCGAAGGTTCAGGCTTCCACAGCGTGCGTTAATTTTGAATAAAGCACACTTTGTTGAGCATTATCCCTTACATACTGAACCCTCACCAATAATCAGCCAACCCCTACTTTGTAACCCATTGTTTGTGTACATTTGGATGATGAAGAAAGCATGTAGCCCAATTTTCTGTGAAAATTCAAATTCCAGCAGCTTCTGCATCTTTGTGTTTTAATTGTTTTTGCAAATGCACACTCACAGGTTTGTTGTGCTTTGACCATTTGTCACATTTCCAATCTGTTCTGGTCTGTCACTGTGGGAGTTTGGCACATTTCTGTTGCAGATCAAGCATACGTGTGCGTTGTGAAGCAGTTTTTTTATCCCACTCTTAGTCAGCAAAAAGCGTGCCGTCAGTCAATCTGTCTTTTACAAGATGAGGTTTGCATTTTGGTGAAGAATAAACGTTTGTCTGCTCCCTCTGCAGGCTTGCCCTCCGTCCAGCAGACACATCCGAGTGCTGCAGTGCTCTTCTTATAACAAGCAGCCGTTCATGGGCCGACTGTACAAATGGGAGCCTTTCAATGAGGGTAGGTCCCACACTCAGTGTAAAGCACATCATCCGAGATGATTCTAAAACATTTTTGGGGTCTTTTGTTCTGTTTATGTTAAAAGATTTTTCCTAAAGCTGAAAGCTAATTGGCACCTTTCTATTTATAATTACGTGTTTTAATAATCTCTCAACTGAACATGAACAAGTCATTTAAAAAAATGTTAACATCCAGCAAGCATTTCTATTTACGTCATATTTGCACATATTTTTGCTTTAATTATTTGATTAAAATCTTATCTTTACCTGTTATGTTTTATGGTCATTTTGGTTTTCATTGTTTATTTATTTGAACCCTTATTTAAAACTGTTGCTAATTCACTCAGGTTGGTATTTTTTGTATTTTATTTGTCTTAAACTTTTTGTGTTATTGATCTGTAAAATATTTTGTCACATTTTAGTGGATTTTTGGATTTTCCTGAAAATGTTATTTTCAGCAGATGCCAGCAAAAGCTAAATTAAATAACACATTTAGAAAACTTTATTTAAATTGTTTGCAGCGCAAACAGAATCGCATTCATGTCATTGATGAATTATTAAAAAGAGCTAAGCAACAGTTTTTTTTTTTTTTTTTTTGTGGTTTTCTATTCTGAGCGTGACCAAAGCAGCAGATGAAAGAAGAGAAGAATGACCCCCTCCCCACCACCTCACCTCGCCATTTAATCCGAAGTGACCTCCAGTAAAATGTGACTTTAAAAAGCAACCATCTGCCTCCACCTGTTAGGGTCTGAACAGCCAAAGAAATGGAATTATTGTGAAGCTAGTCTAAAACCAGGTTCATTTAACAAAAAACAGACCATCAGGTGTCTGCGCAGAGAAGCACATGCTGCAAAGAACGTTTCTGAGAGGCAGTTTTACGAGACTAATTGCTTTCCCATAAGTCCTTGCTGCATTTGTACACAATCTAAATGCACAGCAACATTAGGAAGTGAGTCTGTGCGCTGAATGACACGTAACTGTAGCGACCAGTGTGACAGTTATCACAGCATAGGTATCTTTTTTTACTTTCAATTTTTAAACTTTTCTTTTCAGTTCAAAATGAATCCTCCAAATATTAATGTATCTACATATAGATACATATCTTCTGTCTTCTTTAGTATTTTTTTGTTTTACTTTAAATAAATAAATTTAATTCCCAAAAGATTAAAAAAAACATAAAAACTTGATAATGACAGACATGGTACAAAGCACAATAGTGTAATTAAAGCACTTATTGCAATATAAGGTTATCTCTCTACTGTCTAGGCCTTAACCCTGACAACCAAAGTCATAAATCAAGCCTACCCAGTAAGCTTTACCAGAATAAAATGTCGTTTACATCCTGAACGGAGAAAAGGACGCACTGATCCTGATCAGGTATCTTTCACTCTTATTCAACTTTTGGAAACTTTAGATTGACAATTGACAATTAATCCTACAAAAAAGCAGATTCTTATCAAAAAAGAACAGAATAAAACATGTGTGTTTACTTAAAAATGTTGTGTCTTATGTTATTTCTAAAGCCCTTTGAGCTGCACAAAACGAGAGAAGCGCTTTTAATAAATAAAGGTTGATGGGATTTGATTTCAAATTATATATATTGTGTCTAACACAACATTCTTTTCATGTAGGAAGTGAATTTAGATAATCTTTTAGGTTTACTCGCCTGGGTTTCCCAGACAGCAGCCAGAACACCTGATGGTTACATGATACTTGTCAACAACTTTGGTGCTTTTGGTATTTACACAGCTCATTCACTCTCTTCACTCTGTTCATAGCCCAAAGAGCATTTTACTGTTTTGATTTGATATTGAAATGTAAGATCAAAATCTTTATGCTTCATAGATGGTGAGGAGTCGTATTTAACCAGGTGACGTATTAAAATTGAGCGTCTGGACTTTAAAACTTCTCTGTTGTTGTGCTTCTTGAGAAGAAAGAGGAGTTAAAGTCCAGATTTATGCTTAAAACCCCATTATTTCTAGCATTATGTGCTATGAAAGCCATGTAAATGTCACGCATGTGCTTTCAGTTCAGGAGGAGCAGCTCTGTGAGCTGCACTGCCGCGCCCTGGGCTTCAGGTTCTACGTTCGGCACTCGGAAAAGGTGATCGATGGAACCCCGTGTGGACAAAACGACACTTCTCTCTGCGTGGATGGAAGGTGCACGGTAAGACCCCCCCCCCAAAAAAAAGAAGAGGCGGCTCCTTCAAATGTTAACAAGTAGACAGCAGGATCATCCTGCAGACTGAGGTAAAAATTGCTGCAATGTGGAGAGTGGGCAGCAGAGGGCAGCACAGCACACATGTGAGCTCTTTAGCAGGACACTGTGTGGCTTTAGTACAGCTGGAAAATGTTTGTGCCTTTGATTTTAGCTTGAATTTGTGTCATTATTAACAATCAAGAAGATACAAGCTTTATACTGGATTCTGTTTAATGCAGATCCTTTTTTATTCATTTTATTTTTAGTTTTGAAAAAACATTCTTTGTTTCCAACTGTTAAAAGGTTAATACTCATGAAAGTTTTGATTGGAAAGGAGAATTGTCGTTTTCTTTTCTCACATACATTCTCCAGTTCTTTAATTAGGTGCCGAATATGATCAGAAAATGTGTTTTTGTGAGATGCATATGGTGGCCTGGAAATGTAAATCAGATCAACAAATCACCAAACTCAAAACCTAATAAAGACCACAATGATAATTTAAAAAGCAACACAAACAATGTAAAACCAAAAAAAAAAAAAAAAACCTTACATTTACATTTACTATTTTAGAAATAAAAATGTAATTAAAAAAATGAGTTAAAATAAAAAGAACATGTTTCGAAAACAAAAGAACTTTGCCCAGAAATCAAAATGTAAAATAAATGAAAGAAAATAGGAAACTTGAAAAGGTTTACATATTATGGGACATCGCTCACTGAAGGATGATGTTTGTTCACCTTTTTACCCGTATGTAATTTTGAAAATTTAAGTTGATCAGCCTGTGTTTACCACAGTTCTGGTCAAGCATCCGTCTGCTTTCCCTCTTCTTCAAAACTCATCATCCAATCAGTGACATCCCATAATACATGGTTCCAGTTTCTCATTTTGTTTCATTTGTTAACAGTTATTTCATTGTCATTTCATTGTTTATTTCATTTTGATTTCATGTTTTCCAAAACGTTTCCTTTTTATTTTGTATTTTTATTATTTTTTCGTTTTCTGGAATTTAGTTTTGATTTTCTAAATTGCAATGTTGTTGTTGTTTTTTTAAAAATTGTTTTGCCTTTTTATTTGTTGGTAGGTTCTTTAATATAATTTGCATTGATCTTTTTATGTGATTTGGACTTCAGGGCCACCATACTTTAAGAACCATGAAGGCAAAATGTTTTTATTGGACTCTATTTTATGCAGACCATACTTTATTAAATTCATTTTGGGTTTTAAAAAAACTTTTTTTTCTTTACAAACTGTAAAATGATTATACTTTTTTTTAAGAGAAAGAAGAACTCTCATTTTCTTTCCTCACATACATGTTTCTCAAATTTTCCAGGCTCATTAATTAGCGGCTGGGATTCATAAACAACGTTTTATTGGGAGATTCAAACCTGAATCAATCAAACATGTGGAGTTTGCATTGAGCTTAAAGCCAGAGATGTCTCTGTGAGTACAGGGCTTTGCAAGTGTAGTCGTTCTGTGCAGGAGGAAGGAACCAGGGAGGAGGAATGAGGAGAGAAAACTGAGTTGAAAAAAGGCATCTGTAGCAGCTGGTCATAGATCTTTAAGTATGTCTTTCAAATCTTTGATTATTTTATCTGGTTTAGTAAAAGTTCCCTTAAACATTCTGGTTTTATGAAAACGTCTGGAAATGGATCAAAAATATCATCCATTTGCCTCATTTCCTCCTAGATATTCATAAACTCCTTAACCTCTAATTGTTTTAGACTTTATTTTGCTTTTATACAGCCAAGATTAGACAGTGTGACATTCAGATCTACTTAATAGTTTACTGTTAAATCTCTTTGATCTAAAACAAGTGCATATCTGAGGCACATCTCCGCAGTGTAAAGGGCTTTTCACAGACTCCAGCCTGGATATTTACCAGAAACTTTGATTCATCTGATCTGGATTCCTGCCGAATCATAGAAAGATCCCCGGCCAGTACTTCCAGCTATTCAAATCTTGCAGGTCAGAGCGTGTCTCGTACTGCCAGAAGTCCGACACACATTCGTGGCTTTTCCCCGGAAAGAGCTAAACCTGCTCTGTGAGGGAAAATCTGCAGAGGAAAAATAATTTAGTTGGACATAAAACTGATGTGGATTATGGAGATGAAGTGTCTAATGTCAGAGAAGTTTATAGATGCTTTACTCAAGTAATAACAGCTTTTTTGTTGAACCATTTGCTTTTTTTTCTAAACTAAATGATTTATTATGACCATAGACATGGAATGACAAAAATTAAGAGCCTTAAATACAAACGAGAAATTGTACATTTTTTTGCTCAGTCAGAAACAGCTCTCAGGATTCGTTTTTTATCTGGCTATGTTAACCATTATTAACCATTATCAGCCATTATAATTGACCATATTAAAGTTGTGTTTTTGAGGATTGGATTTTGATTATTGCATGCACACACTGGAAAAGCCAGCTCTCTGTCACTAAAACAGCGCTGAATGGAACTTCTTGTGCTACACAAAAACTGAAAGAAAGATCTCTTTGTTGGGCAACTTTTACTCTGCTGCGTTTTCTGTACTTTTATGCCAAGGAAACGCATTTGAGAAGGGTTTGTGTGTTTTCAAGAGCGATCACTGACCACACACTTCAGTGCTGGTGATGGCAGGCCTCAGACGTTCATCCTTCTTGGACTATTAGAGAGCCAGCTGCGGGTTTGCTGCACTCCTCTGGGCTGACAGCTGCATCTGTTTTGTGCATTCCCTGCTGTGGTGGACAGACAGACTTGTTAAAAGGGGGTTGAGTGCTCTGATATACAGCCTGCCTGGCACAGACGTGGAGCTCAGAGCCTGCTGCTGCGAGCACTAGCCGCAGGCTCACACGGTGTTTATCATTATCTTTTGCAGATGGTTCTGTCTTCATGTTCCTGCAAAACCTGTCCTCCCTCAGTGGACGCACCGAAACTGATATAATGCCACTCAAAGTATGTCCTTTGTTTTCAGCCACCCCAGTGGCCACCCCTTAACAAGTTTGGTTTTTTATCAAGATTTGTGTGCTGTCAACACAGTCCAGCATTCTTTTTTAAGGTTAAAATATAATAAGCATAAATAAAGGTTAAAAAAGGTTTAATCAGGCGCGCCCAGAGCACCTCAAACATTAGGTCCTACTAAGGGTGCTTAAGTCGGAGGCGGGAGTTTCTTTTTAAAATATGCGCTTTGTCCAAGAAGAGGCAGGATTTTCAGAAGATACAGACAGTTGCATGAAATTGTCAGTAAGTAATAAATGAAAATGTCACATTTAGGTTATGGGGTTCTGCTCATTTTTTACATGTTTAAATAAATTACAAAGGTGATGAATAATGCTAGCTATCTAGTGTTTGGCTATTAGACAGGGTTCCCGTCATCTTTAAAAAACCTTCAAGCCATTGAATT
Source organism: Oryzias celebensis (assembly GCA_014656515.1). Classification (NCBI taxonomy): domain Eukaryota; kingdom Metazoa; phylum Chordata; class Actinopteri; order Beloniformes; family Adrianichthyidae; genus Oryzias; species Oryzias celebensis. Next base: position 6,218,109 of record BNCR01000003.1, read on the forward strand.
ATTGAATTTGGTTATAATGCCTCAAAAAACCTTTTTCTAAAGTCCTTGATTTTGATATCTAGACCTTAAGAATGATGCTGTGACTTCATCGTTTAGCATTTCTTCTACAATGTATCTCATACCACGACTCTCACAATAAACAGTCCATCCAGGAATTCACGATGTTGCGATCGCAGCTAATAACGTAAAATCAAGCAAAGCCCACAAATGGTTGCACACCCTGAAACTTTACATTTTTACTGCAACTTTACTACAACTTTGACCAGGGTGACGACGTTGCTTCATGACCGTTTATTATGTGGCTCTTTCCTGCAAGCTGTGTTCTTTTTTTTTTCCTCTTCAAGCCACGTGGGAATGGTCAACCGACATGTGAACCTGCCGTAAAACTCTCTACCAAACCACCTGTACAAATCAGTGAAAGCTGATTCGCTGTGCCGAAAGGTGAGCAACAAATAAAGATCAAAAGAAAGTGGCGCCAGGTACAGTTTAACAAGTAGCCACTTAAGCATTCTTAAGTACATCAACAAACTTTTAGCCTAGTTTTAAATATATCTTTGACCATTCAACCAGTGCTGTTAGGTTTGGCTCTTACTGAGATAAGGATGGTGATGATTTCCAAGCAGAAGATTCCCTCATCAGGGCAGTCAGGAGGTCTTGCGATGGGGAAGATGGAGTTCTTCAGCTCTGCATGTTTGATTCGTAGCTGTGCAGCCAGTTCAGGTTATGTTCTGCTTGTGACAATACAGAGGAAGTATGTTCTGTCAGTTGATCCTGACATAGTTGTGGTTTCTCCCAGTCTGCCTGTGCCAGAACCGCAGAGCAGGGTTTGCTTTTACCCAAAGTGGAGTAACATCTGCCTTTTTTCTCAGCTCTGATGAAATCCTACTCAAAGCTGCGACTGGTGTCACTTCTGCTGAAGTTGGATAGATCTTTCAGACGGATGTTTGCAGAAAGAACTTTTTAGTATTTTGGTTGCGGGAATTAGCAAGACTTGTTTCAGCAGGAGCTCTTCTGTGTCAGTACTGGGGTAAAGATAAAAATAGTGTCCTCTGCCCTCTCACCTCCTTTATAAGGGAACATTTGCATCTTTGGGTGGAGAAATATCATTTATATTTGAATTATGTTAAATATAGTTGTCATTTTCCATTGTCAGTCTCATTAGCCACAAAAAAACCCATATATAATGAAAAAAAGACACAGAAATGGCTTTATTTTGGAAGATAAAATAAAAAGACAAATTTTGTTCAAATAGAAATAATGGGAACGGAAATGTTCCCAAAAACACAGTTAAATGGAAGTCAATTCTGTGCAAATATCTACACAACCCAAGTGAACACTGTAATGAATGCACAAATTCATTTTAAATGTAGTTCCTGTCTTTGGATTGGTTGAATATTTTAAATGAGTGAAATTTCAGGGGGTTTAAAAAGTAACATATCAGTGTGCAAAAAGCAATGTATAAGCATGTCTGAATATGTGTTGAGCTGTGAACAGGCAGGAAGCTCTCTGGGATTGTATATACCAAAGTTTTGCTCATCTTGACCTTTGGCTTTTCCCTTTTTGACCAATTTTGTTGGATTTTAGATGGAACTCCCCTGTAAAACAGGTCAAATATCGTTTATTCATACAAAGTGAAATGATCAGTGAAATATGCTGTTACTCCAGCTTAGTTGTAGAGCTGTTGTCCTGCACCTGCGCCTCCGCTCTGCTGGGCTCTGTTACAGCTCATAAAGTCTTTCTTCGGTGGACAGGAGAGGGATTAACCCCGTGCTCGGGGCCTCCTTCAAGCTGCGAGGGAGCAGTTTTGATGAGATCCCCATTTCATGTTTCCTGCACTCCCCCCATGTCAAAAGCCAGACTATAATGAGCTGCTGTAAACATAGCAGCAAAAAAACTTTTCTAACCTTTAATTTTTTTATATGAAATAGATTAACTTTTGAGTTAACTAGTCGTTAGTACATCTGAATAAAATACATTTGTATTGATTGCTCACTGATTTGGTTTAGTTTTTCACTTTTTCTTTTATTTACTTTTTACTTTTTACCTATTTCAAGTAGTTGTCCAGCTTTAAGCTTATTTTATGTTGCTTTTGTGAAGTGTTTGAGTCTTTTTAGATAGAAAGGACATTTCTTGCATTAGCTAAACAATAACTTTCTCTTGATGCTTTGAAAAACCTTCTTTGACTGCCAGACAGAAACTACCACATAGCTTTTTGTGCCTGTTTCAGTGGAATTTCTTTAAGTTAGGAGTGAATGTAGTATGAGGTTTAAATGAAATGTTGGTTAAAGCATGCTGTTATTCCCTCATATGGAGGTTGAATCTGTGCTGTTACACTTCTTAGGTTAAAGGCAAAATGACCACAGGATGAGCCAAAAACATGCATTTCCATTTCCTGAGCATTTCCTGACAGTCCAATGACAGCTGGGACACCTTTTTACCGCTGTTTCAGCACACAACTCTTCCTCCTGTTGGAATCTGATAAAAAAAATGAAAAAAAAAGGAGAAAGAGGTCTAAGATGAAGATAATGTTGTGCTGTAACTACTTATGTACAAGATAAGACATGTTTGTCGCATGAATTACAAAACGTCTGCCCAGCTGTTGAATGAAAATGTTTCCAGTAAATTATTCCAGAGACTTCCAGTAATAATGATTAAAAAGAAAAAATATTATTTTGGCTTTAAATAGATTTTTAAAGAAGAAGATGCTCTCATCACCTTGATGTGTTAAGCTCTTTTGGTGCTGCTGTGTTTTTGTGCAGCAGAGAGTAGTTTCTCTGTCCTGGTTTTTCCTCTTCGTGATATTCTGCAGGGACATGAGGTTTTATTTCCAGCAGCATGTGGTCCCACAAGTCTTCCTCCAACAGACAGCTGCTGACAGTGATTGGCTTCTGTCTGGGTGGCGATGAATTGTAAATAGACAGTTAAGATATATTTTATGCCTCATCGGTTTCTTTGAACTGTCAGTGGTCTGCAGGCTGCTCGCTGGATGTCTGACATTAAGGATTTTACTGGAGAAAAAAGACAAATGCTGTGTGTGGAGTGTTTGAAAAGGTGTTAAATATTGCCATTACTTTTTTCCACTTATCTGCTCTTGAGTAGAAATATCTGCATATGTTTGCATTGGCTTGGCTGCATGTGCATACGCTTTTATTTAGTCATTCTGGTCCAGTGTGACAGAATGCTCAAGGTCAAGCTCTTAATTAAAGTCATGCAGTTAGAAAAACAAACCCCAGGAGATGAGCAAGTCACTGAACATGAAGATAAATGGGTTTTAGCAGGAGGGTGCTCTGATGGACCATCACTTTGTTGCACTTCTAATAAGCACTTTTTTTATGCCTGCTTTCGTATCAACAGACAATATTTTAACAGGTTCTTGATGTTTACAAAGTGGGGCATCTTTAACTCGTAGTAAGGTCAGGCTGAGAATAAGAAGCTGAAAAAAACAGATGATTTTAAAGAAAAGTAGTTCCACATTCATGTTTTTATAAAACACAAAAGCACAGTGATATCTTCTAAGCTCACTGATCAACTGCTTTGAGTTGTTTTCCTTTAAGCCTTTAAACGATTCCCATAACCCACCTACTGTGAAGGACCTGAATCACATGTTTTTTACTAATGAAATGAAGCAAGGTCAGAGGTACACTGATCCTTGAAGATTGGGGTTAAATACCCCTGTCTTCTGCAGTGTGACTGAACGTTTCTACTGTCTGCAGCCTTTGTTTTAGCTTCATGTCATGTCTTAAAATCCTATTTTTTGAAAAGTACTCTTTCTGACCTAAATCATAAAAAAAAACATTACCAAAAAATGATGCTGCTATCACAGTTGTGAGTTGTTTTAGCTCCACATTTATTTAACCACGGCTGTGTCCAAGTTCCCTCAGTACTCTAGAACCCCTGTAAGACTACGCTATGTAGCATGGGACTGTCCAGTAGCATGGATTTGAATGCAATTCTGAGACAAACTCACTACTTTTTCTTTCTTTTAAATTCCAAATAAAAATTAACAAATGTTATGGATCTATTGTGTTCTGATGATGAAAACTTGAATGTGTACTGTTCTTAGCCTGCTGATTTGATTTGTACTCTTTTTCATTTCCGATTTCCTTCTGCTCTCTGTAATTAAAGATGTATTCAGACTGGATACATTTGCTTCGCTTAAACTTAACCAGAATTCGTTTCTCCCGATAATCTGGAACAAATTTTCAGTCTGAACCCACCCAAGTGGACCCTGATCTGGGACCAAGAACTGCTCTCTGATCACAAAAAAAAACAAAAAAAAAACAGCAAGCAATAACGGGGCTATGCAGCCATACATTTTTGAGAGAAAATGAAGACGCTAATGGATGTACTTGTCTGCAAATTGATACTTCCGAATTGTAGCGGAGAAGAGAGAGTTTGACCCACCCGTGGCAGTTGCTGTGTCACAAACTTCAGCTTTTTCAAACTTCTGGTTTTCATCTGCTCCTGATCTAACACGATTTGAGTTACGCAGTTTTAATCTTTCTTTTTTTATACATATCCTCCATCGAGAGAAAAATGCTACAAGAACGATTTTCATTGAAATGTTTCTTTAAACATGAAATGCACTTCTAGTTTCTTTTTCTTAAGTTTGAGCCTGAAGGGCTTCCTTTCTGCCGCTCTTTTCCCAACACCTCAAACAGCTTTGTTCATTGTCAGTCTCCAATCACTCTCCTGCTTTCTTTAATCAAATCAGCAGCTTGAAGTGAACAATCACTGGACGTACATGAGTGGCCGTTCCAACTAATAGGTATCCCAGCTGCAGAGAAATGACCATTCTCCCCCTCCTATTTGTTGCCATTTCTTAACTTCGACTGATCACGTTAGCAGGACTAGAGAATGTTTTAGAGATCTGGACAGCAATGACTGGAGCTAAGAGGCTTTACAGCTTTTGAGTGTAGCTTCCTACTTCTTCTGTCCTTATCTGTACAGGTGGAAAGATAGACTAGTAAAAATGCGCTGCAAAATCCGGATTAAGTGTGTCATTTTGCTGCCTCTTGTACTGCCTGCAGACCGTGCGTGTCCCTCAGAGGTGTGTTTGTGGGTCAGCTGACTCTGTTCCAGCATAAGCTCACCCAGTTGCAGGTTTGGATATTCTTCACACTCGCTGCCTCTCTTTGCTCTGTGGAGCAGCTTTGCAGAATATAAAAAAAAGGAAGGGGGGTGATTTATGAAGAAATGTGCAAGCACACATATCTCTACAGAGGAAATATCCGAAGATACATTTAGTTCACTCAGTGCCGGTGAGTGTGCATATAAATTTCTAAAACCAAATGTTACAGGAGCACATTATTTTGCTGGAAGCAGCTGTGAAAATCTGAACATAAATGGAATGTTTGTCTGCTTCTGCACTCTCTTTTTAAAGACCCACTCCAATCAAAATCATGTTTTTGTAACCTTTTTCTCATGATGGAGGACATCTATAAAGAAAATGAATGGCATTTCTGAGTATTTCTTTATTCAAATCCTTGTGAATCAGAAGTAGACAAAAAAAGAGCATTTTTGAAAAAAAATCACCTTTGTGCTGCAAAACAATACGCTGGGCGAGCTACAATCTCCCTGCTTGCAGATAAATAGATCTATGTATGTCTTCGCTTTCCTCGTTCGAGCTGGCATCTGACTCAAAACCGCACGGCTGAATAGCTCTGATACTGTCTGTCATTTTTGTTGCATCGGTAGTGTTTATTTGGGGGTGTGAGGGGCTGTAAGCTGGCAGGAGAACATGTAAAAGAGAACTCATTTATGGGTGACGGGAAGGGGGGCAGGATTGTTCCACGCCAGTTGTCCTGCCCATACTTCAAAGGCAAAATCCTAATGAACTACTACCACCCTGCAGAAACTATAATTGTGAACAAATTCCTTCACTACTCACAACCTAGAGCATCGTGTTCAAATCTACATATCCAAAATGTACTGCCGTAGAAAGTTCCCATATCCAGCTTCCTACCACAGACGAAAGACATGCTTCAGGCTTCACTGGGAATGCTTTTAAAATCGCTTAAAAGACGATTGGAGTGGGTCTTTAAGAACATTTTTAGCAGTAAAAAAGGTAATTTCTTTTCCTTAATATAGCTTGTAAATCTTTTGTTGCTAGTTTTTTTTATATAAATGGATTGATCCTATTGGACGACAGAAATAATTTATTTCAAAAATCCTGAATAAAGCAACCAAAACAAACAATGAATCAAAGATACATGCCAAAGATTGCAATCCGATTGCATGCTTTAACATGTTAACCCAATCCCAAACTTATCAGTGACAATTTAAGGAATTGTGCCGCAATGCTGGATGTTTTATGATTTTTCCTGATTCACCTTTTTGTTATAATTTTTTCTGCACTTTGGCACACACTCTTAAAATAACATCCCTCTTGTAGGAATATGTTTTTATTTTTAGGAACGCAGCCCTGCAGTGCATAAAGTGTGCAGGAGCGTGCTATGGTCTCTGTGTGCCATTTTAAAGCGAGAACGTTTTCAATTATCTCGCTGTGTGCGTTTTTCAGGCCTGCACATTCAAGCGCTCTTTGTGCAGAAACAATGTCCCCTATGTCCTCGGCCTGCTTTTATTTTATCATGAGAAAACCGACTGTGGGATATGAGGATGCAGAGTGGACAGTACTCCATAACTCAATGTGAATTGGGATTTAATGTTGTGGAAACAATGGGGGAAAGCCTTTTGATGAGTCAGCCTCTTTTGGCTGCAGCTGTTCCTCTTTGAGTACTTCCATGGGGTTTGGGCTCCAGAAAGCCAAAATATTATTTGTGTTTAAAATTTCTTGCTTTTAAAGGTGGATAAAAATACATTTTTCTACTCCACTCCAGAAGTTAACTTAACCACATGTTAAGTGGTTTATTTTACAGTAAAATTAAAGATCCATAATATGGATTATTACTGACATGCTGACTGAGTTTATTTGTATTGTTTCCTGTGGATGGGATGTGTTACCAGCCAGTAGTGGTTTTGTTTCCCTCCAGCCCCTCGAATTGCCTTTTTCCCCCTTTCATACCAAAACTTCCTTTCTGACTTCCAGTTCATTGTCAGGAGAGGGTCCCTCTCTCTGTTCTACCTCCGTTTTCCTCCCTTCAATTCATCTTCTACCTCACTCCCCCAGCTGCACCTCCCCCGACTCAGTTTACAAGGGGAGCTCATAGAGATCTCCTCCGGAGTGAAAAGGTTCTTTGGCTCTGTCGGAGCTGCAGAGGCGAGGACTCGCGTGGAAGCCCAGGTCGAGCATTTCTGCCCCCACATGAGAGAATGCTGTCAGGACTGGCTCTCCTGCTGCTCGGCTGCCTGCATGTGCGTGCGCAGGGGAAACCTCACTCACAGGTAGGATCACCTCTGCTGGGTCCAGGAGGAACCTGGGGGAGAGTGGGGATTCCCACTGATGCTTGAAGAGAAGCACAATGAACTGCTCAGTGTGAGCTTGTTGCTTTTATTTTTTTTTACGCTGGTGGTGTTTTGGATGAAGATATCTCACGCCGTGGATGTAAAAGACTGATTTGCACACAGATCTTGATGGTTCTGGGGAGCAGTGGACAGTGTCCCTCAACAGCTTGAACTGTGTGCAGCGCTCTGTGTTTCTGTGGTTATACTTCTGAGTGGAAGTATTCAAAGTTTTGCTGTTCTCACCACAGCTCCACTTGCATTCGGACTTCTTGATATTTCCACAGCACATTTACTGCCTGTGGGATTGTGTTTGTTTTCTTCTGTAGTCTCCAGCCTGTCGCAGGACTCTGAAGATGCAGGGATCCGCTGCGATCCTGCATCAGCCTGCCTCTACTTGTGGCTCAGCTAAGCCTCAGATGTGTTTGCTGAAGATTGATGATTTGGATGTGCAGTGCCCCAGGTTCTCCATGTAAATCTCAGACGTTTGTCTGCTGGCGTTTACACTTTTGACTACATGTCAGTTAGGTTTATGTAGACAATTTGTTAAATTATGGGTTATTGGTGAATAAGCATGGATGATCAAAGAACTGTCCTCTACAAATGCAGTTGTGAAAGTGTTTTCTGATGTTTCCCTCATCAGCTTTAGCATACCGACAACAGTTTTTGCAATCTTTTGGGAACATGTTTCACCTCAGCTTGAATAAGTCTTGTAGACTGGCTAGTGGTTAATATCCAGAACATTTTGTTAAAATTGGATTTTTTATCCAAATGAATTTAGCTTTTTTTTGTTATCCAAAAGAGTTAAAACGAAATGTTTTTTCTGAAAATTTCTTGAAGAGAATGAATTTCAATGTTACGCTGAATTTGATGGGTAGCCAGAGAAGAGAAGTTGAGATGAAAGAAATATGACCTGTCTTGGCTGCAGCACTGAGCACTGTTGGCTGCAGAATCCTGACCCAACTGACAGGGATTTATTTGGACACCTTGTAAAAAAGTGCAATAGAGTTGTCCAGATCAGACATTATGAATGCACAAGTCAATATTTTAGACACTAAACTGAGAAAAAATGGTTCTGGTTTTTGCGATAATCTGAAGGTGCTCTAGAGATGTTTTGGTAAAACAAACCTTCGTCAAGTATAATTCTAAATGTTGTTACGCTGAATGGCAACAACAGAACGTTGAAGTCTATTTTAAATTTGGTTTGATTTAATTTGATTTAGTGGTTGATTTCAAGTATTAAAATGAGGGGGAAATTGAGTTTAAGAAATACATTGGTTGGAAAAAAATAAATGAAATAAATGAAGGTGAAAGAAACCAGTTTTTGAATAATCTTTGCACAGATGCAAAACTTGAACTGAAGTGGTTAGAGTCCAGAACCCTGTGGAGCACCATAAGTGACTTTGTTTGTATTGGAGGAAACACAAGTTGCATGAACAGGTTAAATATTGCAAGGTAAAGATGTCTGAAAGCTGACAGTGACATTACAGTTCAGCAGAGACCGGCACTTATTTTTGCTCCTAAAGTAGTCAAACCATCATTTCAGGAGCTGGAGATTGATCACTTTCAATGCTATGGTGGATTGTTTTGTGTGAAAGTTTAAAATAAAAAAAAAAGCTAAGACTGGAAAGAAGACATAAGGTCACAGAAACTTAACAGATAAGTATTTGTGTTACAGTAAATAATTCTGGCTCATTCTGCCCTCCTGGATGGGTTTCACATTTGCTGCTATTAAACAACACAGTTGTACAGAGGGAGGCGGTCACTGTTTGAAATACCAGAACCTAAAGGCTGCTAGTTGTGGTTCCAGCCTGAGACAGTTACACTGATTCATTTTGTGTGAACTGTGTGATGCCGCTTAAAATCCACGTTGTGCTTTTTAGGTCAAACCACAGTTACATTTTTGAGGTTTTACTTGTGTCAGATGAGGAAAAATGTGCACTCCTGTGTCTGCAAATACAAGTCAACGTTACTCTTTAGCTTTTTTGTAATACAGTTCCACACTCAGCAGTTTGAATGCTACTTAATCTGTACGCTTACATGACTTTCTATACTTCACTTTTTTGGTATTGGATTTATTATAATGGAGGATTTTACCAACTTTATGCCGTATGTCACTAATTTGCAATGTACCATCAAATTCAGGACTTAACTTAGCATCACCTTGATTGGAAAAAAAAAACACTGAAGAATTTTTTTTTTAATACTTGGAAATACGTCAGCGCATTAAAAGATCAATCCTTCGCCCTTGACTTGCAAAACCTGAATAAGTTGAATCGTAAGAAAGGAATAAGGTCCTTGTTTCAAGAAAAAAAGGCTTATATTTTGTCTTGGAAGAAGAAGAATAAGCTTATGAAGAAAGTTTTTCAATGGCAAAATAATCTTAGCTTGAGAAAACCTGTCTTAATGACAAGATACTTTTCCTACTATAAGAATTCTTGGTAAGACCGTTTTATTTTAGGTTTATTCAGATTGGACACATTTAAAGTGAACCAGAATTCGTTTCCCTTGATAATCTGTAAAAATTTCAGTCTAAATACACCCTGGGGTGTATCCGGGACCAGGGACTGCTCTCTGACCAGGGAGGTGGTCTCAGTTCGTTTCCAATCGGACTTCGCTTCATTTTGCTCTGAGTTTTCTCAGTCTGAATATGCTGCATGCTCAGCGCGGAATAACTGCAACAGTGTGCCTCCACTGTACCAAAGTAGCAGGAAGAAGTGTTGCAGCTGATGTTGATACAGATGTTCAAAATTGATCAGCGAAAAAAAAAACCAAAATAAGTGAACTGTCCCGACAACGATTGCAAAGCGTATTATTCTTTCTCTTGTTGCTTTGCCACACTCTTGTAATTCTGGGCCAATGAGTGAAGAGATCTTTGGTTTTGTAGTTTTGTTCACAGGCTTTAGTTTGAAACAGAAATCTCTAGTAGATGCCAGTGCCAATACAGACCAAATGCAAGGTTCAGAACTCGATTCGACCAAATTAAGCAAACTCAGACCTGACCAAGGGACTTTTCCAGTCTGAATACACCCTTAAGCCCCATTGGTGGATTTTTTATTTATTTTTTGCTCAATTTAATTTAAAATAAAATTGTAGACTTTTGTCATACAGAGATATTTGAATTGTTTTTGTTATAAATCTTTCTAATATCTCAGTAATGCAGTTTCCAGATCAAACATCACATCTCGAGGTCACTTTCACTGTAAATTATTGGTCATTGGTCATATGGGGTCTCTGCATTCTCATCCTGGAATCTTAGTTAGGCCCGTATTGCATTTCCAGGTGAAGCGGGGTGTCACAGCTGACCGAATCCTGATTACTTGATTGGCCATTCGCTGAAGAACTTTACAACCTCTATGTGTATGAACAGCTGTAGAAATCCCAAACATGCCACTTTTAACCTTTTGCTCATAAATAAATCTTGAAATACTGTACATCTTCTTTCCCATGATGCATTTTTGCATTCCTGTTGCAAATCATGTCTTCGCCATAGTTCCCACCGTTTTACCACACAAAATGAATGAGGGGGAATAAAACGCCGTTTTAATGTAAAACAGAGTGATGCTGAAATGAGGAAAACAATGAAAACACGGTTTGGACAAAAACGCTGAGAATTGCTCAGGATGCAACTTAAAAACTTCTTGTGGGAGTCCAGTTGTGATTCAAGTGGATTACTATCAGGTCGGGCTCAATTGCTTTACAACCTCCAGACTAAGAAAACATTCTTTTATTAATAACTTCCTCCAATTCAGCCCCCCCGGGCATTTGGCTCTTGTAGCCATGGGAGTTACTTGAGGTTGAACCGTCAGGCCTGAGAGCTGTCATTTGTAACTCAAACTGCTGTCAGAAACTGTTGGTTTTCAGACAGGACTCAGATAGATATCCAGGTGCTGCCTCGCTCCGCTGACTCCTTACATATTGTAGATATTAACGTCCAGTGTTCTTAAGAGAAAACAATCTCAGGAGACAGCAATCACATAAACTTTTTATTTGCCTTTCTGGCCAAACTCCTGAAACGTCCAAAACTCCTGTTTCCCATGTGTTCTGTATGGGACAGTTGGAATTTTCTTTCTTGACTGTGCATTTAAGGAAAAGGCATCATGTGTCTGCTTTGGAGATATGTGTGACTTTGGAGCTATGTTATTCATTCCACAGATCTCCAATGTTGCGGGATTTTTAAAAAAGCAAAGAAATATTAATCAGACAGATGAATAACAGCGAGTTTGGAAGGATGCGACAGAGAGGTGGATTTTTAGAGCCTAATCTGGGGTTTAGTTTGTTCCAGATGGTAAAGTTTGTGTTTATGCATCTAAACATCTTCAGGCTGCTGATGAAGTGGATGCAGCGTGGCTTTGTGATCCGGCCACAAGCATCTGCTGTTGAAGGTTTCTCCTGGAGAATGTGGCTGTTAGCATGATATTTGGTTCTAACATAAAAGGCCTGTAATTCAAAGGCTGATATTGCAGTGCAAAGAACAGTAGGCTAAACTGGTTTGTGCTACAAACCAGCATCCCCATCTTCATAATACATCTTACTGAACATTTTTATGGAGGAATGACATTTCTCCCAGTTGCCTCAGAGTACAGTTATTCAGCACCTCTAAAATGTTATTACACTTCCACGTGTGAACCATTTGCACACATGGTAATGATTTCTACTGTTAAACTTGAAAAGATTTATCAGGAGACATTACAAAGGATAACAATAAAACCTTAAAAGGGCTGTATCATGACAGAAAAGGACTTTTTCTTTGCTCCGAAGCTTAGATTTAAGTGGATAAGGAAAATTCCAGCTAAGATTTTCAAAGACTAAAACTCTCTCAGAATGTATGGTTTGTTATTTAGCAGAACATGTTGGATCAGTTCAGTTTAAAAAAGTACAAATCCATATGAAGTATTTGTCAGGCATTTATTCTTGTAGATTATAGAAAATCAAGCCAATGTCTGTTTGTACCATATGGGATGGAAATCTGACAGATTCTCCTTTAAGAAAATTCTACTTTTTAAACAAACTAATCATTTTCAGATTTTTTCTAATAACGTATAAATGCCAAAAGTAAAAATATAAAGAAATTACAGCCAAAGGTTTGATTAAAAAAAGGAAAAACTTAAAGAACAATTTGAAGAGTTTGAAGTTAAATTTATAAAAATTAAGCTTACTCTCAAATTTAGTCTCAATGTTTCATAATCAATCCCAAGTTTCCTAGTTTTCTTTAAAGGGTTTTTATTGGATTGTCTCTCAAAGTAAACCTAAATCTTTTAAATATTAAATTAATAAAAACTAGGTTTCTCTTGACCTCTTCATCGCATACATTTACATTTTTATTTAGAAGCCTGACAACAGCGTAAACAGTTCATTTGCTTATTAGCTTTAATTCATAGTCAAAAAGTAAAGGAATCCTGACTTACTGTAGTTTACCTCTTATGAAACAATCCGATATTTCTCAATATATTAAGCAACAATGTAGTGACAATATATTCCATAAATGGAAGTAACATATTTTTCAGTATATTAAAATGGAAGTGACTATTACACGTATAAATACGAGTGGCCAGTACTGACCAATAACAACATTTAGCTTTGGATTTAAAATTAATGAATTCAGACTTCAATGCAGCTACGTGCAGCCTGACATGGATTTTTTGTCCTTTTCTTAGTGACATAAATAATCATTTAGTATTACAGTCAGTGAAATTTAAGTTAAGTAAATGTTTACATATGCAAATGTAGTCCACCCATTTCTTTTTAAAAAGAAATGTAGGTTGCAACATCTCATTTTAAGTTCCTCCCTATTGAACAAAATTAAAAGAGACAGTTTCAACAAAGATAAAAGTTTATTTGCACACTAAAACATTCTAAATGTATATGAATCAATAAATATAAATAGTTTGCCCATCCATATATTGCAATATATTTTAAATTATATTATATATTACATATAATAATATATTATTTATATATAAGTACATTTCTAATAGATTAAAATATATTTCTTAAAATATATTACATATTTTCCATTATATTTCAAGATATTTTTCTTTCGTAAGGTACCACAGTTAAAAGATAATTAATAACCCAGATGGTAATCTGAGACAAGACTGTAGTTTAATTATAAAGTGTCTAAAACTGCAAATCTGCTTTAAAATGTACATTTTATTTAAAACATCCCACCTGAGCATGACTAAAGGATTTTATTTCCATAAAGTCAGCTCATCAAAACATGGATGTCTGTTTTTAATCTTCCAGAATATGAGAACGCATCCACATTTTCGTGACTGAAAGAAAAATATTTTTTATTCCCATCCAATCCTCTCATGTGAACAGACAGTCCCCATTTCCTACGTTTTCCAGTCCATTTCCTGGAAGTCCATTTCCAGTCCATTTCCTTTTCCTGTGTTTCATGAAAGCAAAAACGTGTTCAAAGATGTAACCTGCTCTTTTCTGTCCAACATTTACATTCATATAAAAGGAGTTTGAAGGAAACCTCCTTTCTCTGTGACTTGGAGACAAAATAAAGCAAGTTGGGCATGAAGAATTGTGGATGCTGTCAAACAATGGTGTATTCTGACCTTTGACTTTGAGCATCCCGCTGAATGATTACTATGAACATTTTCCCCAATGGGCCAGAGTGCAGAGTTCATCTGTAACAAAAACGCCAGGTGCTGAGGTTTCTTTGGCTGCTTAATTTAATCTTTTCAAACATCAAAGCAGCAGGGAGTGGAAGTGCCGCCATCACAGAACTGAGGGTCAATGTATTGTTGTGTTTTGCAGGAACAAAAGAAGCCTTTCCTGACAAGTGGCTTTGACTCATCCTGACCCAAATTCACCACAGAAACTCGTCTGAACCATCATCGGGTTTACTTTAAGATGATTTTAACCTCAAACTTGACTCCCAACAACTTCCAGATGAAAGTGGGTTTGGGTGACATTTAAAAATCTGGCGTCACTTCTTCTGGAAACAGCAGAATCTCCCTCCCCACATGGCACGAGCCACCCACAGTGAGCACTGATGTGGTTTCCCAGTGAAGAGGTTCAACCAAAACTCCAGAGCTGCCGTGACTTTGCTGGATTAACTTCTGTGGAGAGGCAGCAGCTCCAACAAAAAAGCAGCTCTGCATTCTGACAGGTTCACAGAGATGGCCAACTTCATCAAAGACAGCCTGGACAGTTGATGAGACTAATTGAGAGATTATTCAGGGCCTGATTCCAACCTAACCTGCTCCTGCATGGCTGACAAGCTTGTCGCTACAGTTTGGTGATTTCAATAACGCAGCTGTCCAGATCGATAGATATCAGCTTGTGAATTAACGTTCTAATGTTCCCAGCTCTGTGGCAGTAACATCCTGTGGCTCTTCATTTCCGAGTGAAACGAAAATCCTCTGCTTTTTTAAGGTTCATCACATTTGATTTAAACTTTCAATACTTCTCGTTTCCATTTCAACATTCAATGTTTGGATTCAGAGATTTTCCCACCCCAATAGCTGCAGAAAACCTCACACCATGTCAGCGAAACAGTTTCCTTTTTAAGGCAAATGCTGTCTCCAGTTGTGCTGTTTTATGGTGAAAATTGAGACACGGAGGAGATATTTATTCACTGCTCAACCTGTCAGCACCCCGCTCCCACTTTGTTCTAAATGCTGCTGCCCTGCTAAAATGGTCTTAGATGGATTTCACCTTTTTGGATTCGTTTACTGTTTGGTTTGTTCACGATCACTCTGCTGTGATAAAAATGAAAAGCATTTGTGCGTTTATGGGCGTTGCTTTATCCAGCAGCACTCTAAACTGTGAGCTCAAGTTTATCCAGCTCCAACCTGTGCTAAAGATGAACTCAACCTTTTTTTTCTTTTTATTTCCCTTTCATTTCTTCCAACTTTCTTTGTTTACTGTGTTTAAAGAGCCAGTCAGTCAGGGCTTCTGTTGGTTGCAGCAGAGCCAGAATCTCGCTTGTTCTAACCATTGACTGTATATGAGAACTGGACCAAGTGAGTGTGATGTCACCCGTAAAAAATGGCTAACTTCCAGCTCCAGTAAAATAAAGTATATTTATTCACCATTTTTTCCATGATGCAGACGTCACCACATTGGAACCAAGACTCATCAGAAAGCAGTGATTGGTCCACATCGATCTGAAACTATGACGACATTTCTCTTAGCAATGTGTGTTCAAGTGGCCACTTCCAATGAAAACTCTATGTAAACTTGTAAAATGCACAAAGTGCACGCAAACGCATGTTTCAGGCTTCCTCATTCAAAATTATTGTGTTCATGTGTAGATATGCAAGTATTTATGACCTTTTTTTGGACTGTAAATACAAAATGAGTGACCACTGAAGACGCATCGCCAGCAAAATGAGGTCGAACTTTGACCAATCAGGGACTCTGATTTGGTAGTGATGTACAGATGACACTGAATGTGGCTGTCATCAAAGCGCAGCTCCTGGAGCAGGTGTTGAGACTCACCAATCTCAGTGCATAGATGCTGACAATGTCTGCATCAAATAAAGGTAAACTGAGGCTTCTTTTCTATCATCCATGTCCGCCATTGCAAGAACGTTAGCAATGAACAGAATCTTTTCCATTTCATGCCCAAATTGCAAGATTTGCACCGCTTGAACATTTTGCATCAAGCCTCTTCCAACTATAGGTGGCGGACACGCAGTAAACAATAGAAAACAAAAAGGAGAAGAAACTGCTCTCTACTTGTTCAGAGCGAACACCAAAGGTTAAACACACGTTCAAGAATGCCTGGTGTCTACATAGCTTGAGTCAACATTTCTATGGAAACCACTATTGCCAATAAGGAGTCAGCTTGTTGGAGGGCCACACCCCTACTATTTGTAAGCGGGCTCGGGGGAATCTGTCAATCAAACGATTCAAATGTTCGACGTGAGACCACATACTTTTATTATGACATCTGGTTGGTTACTTTCCAACTTGGATCATTTACACTACAGAAAGAATCTCATAAAAAGGGAATTAGCAAGAAAGGTGGTAGCACAAGAATTGTTATTCTGACAGATATAATGACTAGTCTATTGGATTTTTGCTTCTTGGAACCAGCAGGTACCTTCAGTTAGGAATGCGATGAGGGAGGGGTCTCTCGGTCCAGTTCTCACGTACAATCAATGGTTCTAACTGACACTGAGACGATTCTCCTTTTTCCCTCTCTTCATCTTTTTCTGCCTTTTTTTCATTATGTGTCTGTGTTTCTCCTGCTGAGTCTTCGTTAGACTTAAGGCTAAATGAAAACAAAAACAAAGTATTTATTTGTTAAAATGTGTAAACTCTGCTATAATGTGTTCTAATTTAGGATTTTTCTCTTAATATTAACAAGTTTTATTTGAATACACGTACTTGTCAATGTTCCTGCCAATTGTCAGTGAAATGAACTTATTGGGGAAATATCTGCATTAGACAATAATTAAAGACACATAAGCAGCGGTGAGTGGATGCATGTGGAAGGTAAAAGTCTGTTTTTAACATACGTAGTGTTATTTGATTATTTTTTTAAGCCTTTGTATAGAAAACCTGAGATGGTGTGGATGCATTTCACACCAAGCGATTACACTTCAAATGACCCTCTCATTCTGTCCCCTGATCTGCAGAGTCTTGGCTGTGATGGATATCTTGGATCAGGAAAGATTATCGACAAGTGTAACGTTTGTGGAGGCGACAACTCAACCTGTAGGCTGGTCTCAGAGTTGTTCAAACACAGTTTTTCTAAGATTGGCTACCACAAGATAGCAGAAATTCCCGAGGGAGCAACCAAGATCAACGTGACAGAGATGGTGAAGAGCAGAAACTACCTTGGTGAGTCCAAAATGTTTTACCTGTAAAGTATGACTACTCTGTGGTAGATGAATGTTTTCTTAAATATGAAGAAAAGTTGTCAAGAATTCCAGATGAAAATGTGATGATATCTCAGGAAACTCGAATCAAAATAAGAATGTGAGACAGCAGCAGGAGACTGTTACATTATCCTCACTGTGCGCTTGACTTTATTCCCTCAACAAGCTTCTGTTCTTCACTATGTGCATCTAATAGTGCTTTTAGCTGTCCAAACACTGTTTTATTAGTCTGTCTAATGTTACCCTCCTAATGCTTTTCTAATGTCCTTTTGCATTTAATCCATAAACTGAGTGGAAAACATTTTAGGGCATTTTGTTACGCGACTTGCATGACAGATCTGCCAGCGCAGATTGTCGGGTAGGTAAAAGGCACACAAGTCCTTTTACTCAGTTAACAGCTCCCATGTTTTAAATTAAAATATAAAATTGTGTTAAAAAAAATGTGTAAGAAGATGCTTTGAATCTCATCCTAGAGTCAGCGACCCTCTGAAGACATGGTTAGTTTAGAAGCGTTTCTCCTTCCTGAGGTAGGCAGAAAGTCATGGAAAGTTCCACGATCTTTCCAAACTCTCCTCACATGTCCAAGTTTTTTTTCCTCATACAATTTCTGGATATTGAAATCTTGGTTGTGGATCTGTTTTCCTTAGCAAACCAGGGTGAGGCCTGATTTTCAATACCAACAGACTCATTGGACAGCTGGAATGGACAGGAATACTCCAAGTTACTCTTTTTGTTCATAACACATGGGCTGTAAATGTAAAAGTATATGTAACCAAATAATAAAAACTGGATGGATAGATACATAGGTTAACCTTGCAGAACCCCCAAAAATATTTTTAAAAATAATTAAAAGAAGGAGGAAAATAAGAAAAACAGCGGCCAAATTTGACCCTGTGGGTTCTCCAGAGATAAAATGAGGAAACAATCATTTCAACTTGTCAGATGTTGCTGTTCCTTCTTTTTCCAGCGCTGCGAAGCCGATCGGGACGATCCATTGTCAATGGAAACTGGGCCATTGATCGCCCTGGGAGGTATGAGGGTGGTGGGACCATATTCACCTACCGTAGACCCAATGAGATCAGCAGCACTGCTGGGGAATCTCTTCTCGCTGAAGGCCCAACCAATGAAATCCTTGATATTTACGTGAGTTTAAAGGATCTTTGGCTTTGAGAGACTTAGAATCCTGATTCTGCTGTTTGCAGATTGGGTGGCACCTTGTTTTTCTTGCAGTTCTTACAAGAGCAGTTTGTAGCTGAGTTTGAAACAACTGGAATGACAATTAATACTTTGAAATCTGAGGTCATGAATCTCAGTAGGAAAATAGTGGACGGAGTCAAAGACGGCGTATACTTATGTAGTAGTTTTCTACTTTCCTTGGAGGCCCAAAGAGCTTTACAGTCACAGCCTCATTCACCCATCCAAACACACATTGACACAATAACTAATGGTGGCTCCACTACCTCACACTGGCGCCAACTGGTAACCACCAAGTTGAATGTCTTGCTCAAGGTTACTTTGACACACGGGCAGGCAAGGTGGAAACCAAACCTGTGACCTTCCAATCAGAGGTCATCCGCACTACTACATTGAAAAAATGCATCAGTTCTTTTAGTGAAAAAGTTTAAAACGCTGTGTATTCTGTTCATAAGCGAGAGAAGAATGGAGTGTGAGATTAGAATGGGGACTTTGTACCTTGGACCAGCAGCCTACTGGTCAGTCCATGTTTCTACCCTTCACCTACAGCAAGTTTTAGATTAAAGCCCTTCTCTTCCAGATGAGGTGTTTTGGACTTCTAGATAAGGGATGGATTTACTGATTAACTGTTTTTTCTTATCTCTTAAGTTATCGCAAAACCATTCTAGCTCAGTAAAAACCTAAACTGAATATTCTGTCTACTTTCTGTTGTAGATTTTGCTGGTGGGGTTGTAGTCAGCATGGTACTACATCTAAGTTTTGGGAGCTTTCTGTTTACTTTCTTCCTAAATATTGCTGTTTTAACAGTATTCCAAATATTTCCAGAAACTCTGGGGTCATTTTTAATTTTTCACTCAAATCTTCCATTTCAACAAACTGCCACTGTTGATGCAGTTAGACAGGCTAAGTGCTGGTATTTTGTTAAAACCCATGGTTACTATTTACCCACCCACAAAAGGTTCACTTTTGCTTTTTCTGTCTAAAAAAAACAGACAATTTTCATATTTTCCTTAAAAACCTTATAATTAAGATAGTTTTTTTCAAGCAAAGTTTGATATTAGCCATTAATCATAAGTTGTGGGTTACATGTATTTGTTTAATCAGTTGGAAAAATTTTGATCAAACGTTTAATTATTGCCAGACTGCAAACCAAGTCTCCATTGCTTTCCCTCAGATAATCTTCCAGCAGCCAAATCCTGGTGTTCACTACGAATACATTCTCCCCTCCCAGAAAACAACTGGACCTCAGAAACCAAACCACAAACCAGACGGTAAATTATGTCTCGCACTAGAAAAAATGACTGTCAGGAATCTCAGTCATTAAAAAATACAAATTTGTAGTTCTTCCGAATTAACATATTTTCATATAAAGTTATATCCCAACTCAGGTTTTCAGCTACATATTTTAAGCATCTAACTTTGTATTTTGCTAAAGTTGGGAATGGACAGGATGGATCTGAGGAGCACAGAAAAACAGAACAGGAAAACTTCAACTCTGCAGATCGGGGAAGGTCTCCACCTCGTCCCCCTGACAAACAGGTGCCGGCTGTGCAACCCCCCAGACATGGGAGAGAGTACAACTGGAAACAGACCGGTGCTACAGAATGTAGTGTTTCCTGCGGAAAAGGTCAGCCACAGCAGCTTTACAATAGAATTTAGGACAGAAACTAATAATGCTTTTACAGGGACGCTACAAGCAACATTTTATTTTCGGACAAACTTTGTTTCTTTGGATAATTGTTTCTGTTTCGTTCTCTTTAGTTTTTCGAACACAATTAAGACAAATGTTGTTAATATTTAGGGTAATAATACAGCTTTCCTAAAAAATAAAGTACATTCTCTTCAGGTGTCAGATATTCCGTCTTTCACTGCGTCAACCGACTCAACCATGTCCAGGTGCTGGACTCTCTGTGCGACAGCAGCAGCCGACCATCCCCGCAAGAGGAGGCGTGCAACCTGCAGCCGTGTCCGGCATTGTGAGACACTTTCTGCTCTGATAGTTTGACAGATGACAGGTTTTTTTTATATTTTATTTGTTTTCTGGACAAATAATAGTACATATTTATATTCAAACATTTGCATTTAGAGGCTGACACATTTGAAAATAGAACATTTAGTCATGGGCTTATCAAAAAACATATGTTTTGGCAAAAATATCTGGGTTTTTTTATTATTTTTTTCAAAATTAGGACAAATATCTTCAGTTTGGACACATAATGGAAAACAAAAGAAAAAACGAAAACCAAAAAAGCTCTCTTTAGCTGTTATGTCTATTTCAGTTTTTTGTTGAATGGTGTTTTTTAGTTTGTGAATATTGAACAACGTGAGAAGAACTAGAAAAAAAAACAAAATCTGGAGGAAATAACGTTGCTTTACAAACTAAATGGTTTACTCTAAGTGGAGGAAATGTCAGAACTGCAGTCCAATGCACAGATCCTCTTTATCAACAGAAGTGTTCGGAATGTGGTTTTGTAATTATATGCACTAATGCAGTCAGTCCATACTGTTGTTTCAGACTGTATGGACTGATCTAAAGGCTTGTTTCTGAAACACTCTGGATGCTTCTAATCATTGCTCCACAGATAAGTGTGCATATTGTTCTACAATAAATCTGCCATTTTTATCTTATCTGCTTCCCCTTTATAAACTTCAGGACTTTACAGTTTAAAAACCTAAATCCAAGCATGAAAATAAGTCTAAAAAGGAACAGAACGGCGTGTGGAAATATATCTGAACTATACAAACAGAAAAGCATAAAGTGACAAACTTCCGTTAGAAGAACAGGGTTTAGTTGACAGAAACAGGTGTGTGACAGTGAGGACACGACAAACACAAATGAGGATATCTAGAGAAAAGAACAGGCAATAACACAACTCAGAAAAACTGACAGGTTTATAATTATAAACAACATAGGACTGAATGAAAGAAACTGCTGTCAAAAAAAGAGTTGAGCAAAAACATTTACACAATAAGAACAAAATTAAAATATGCAGGGAAACAGTGATGATAATGTTTGAATTAACTGTATTGTTCTCTCTCTACTTTTCAGTTTTAACAATATCTTTTAACTGTTTACTTGAGGAAAAGAAACCTATGCAAGCAATCAAGAAGAAATAAATCTTTCAGGATCAAAACAAAGTCAAAATTTAAATAATGACATCTTTTTCTTTGTCAAAAAAGCGACAAAACCCGACTGAAGTAAAGGTAAAGTTGGTATTTTTTTCTCACTCAGCTGGGATATTGGAGAGTGGTCAGAGTGCAGCAAGACCTGCGGGCTGGGTATGCAGCACCGGCAGGTTCTGTGTCGGCAGGTTTATGCCAACCGCACCCTCAACGTCCACACCAGTCACTGCCGACACCTGGAGCGACCTGAGACAGCCAGTTCCTGCCAGCTAAAGATCTGCAGTGAGTGGCAGATCCGCTCCGAGTGGACTTCTGTGAGTGGCAGCAGTCGGTCTCGTAGAGCTTAAAGACACTCACCTGTCTGTCAGTTACAACTTTCTATCTACACAGTGCTCAGTGCCATGTGGGTTGGGTCAGAGGTCAAGAGAGGTTCGCTGCGTCAGCAACGTGGGGGACTTTGTTCCTGATGAGGAGTGCAACATGAATCTGCGGCCCACCGACATGGAAAACTGCGACATGGGAGCCTGTGCCAAGAGCTGGTTCTACACTG
Organism: Oryzias celebensis; assembly: GCA_014656515.1. Lineage (NCBI taxonomy): Eukaryota > Metazoa > Chordata > Actinopteri > Beloniformes > Adrianichthyidae > Oryzias > Oryzias celebensis. The sequence goes on from BNCR01000003.1 coordinate 6,240,225, forward strand.
AGTGGGGCAACAAGGTACAACAAGTACTGATCACAAAAGTTCAGCTATGAATATTTAGCTGGAATCTAAAAAACAAGATCATAAAAGTCAGATTTTTTTTTTTTTGCAGCAAGTATTAGATAAAAATACCCAAAAATGTTTTTCTCAGTTACTTTAACTGATCCTCTTTTCAATGAAAACTAAATCAAATGAAAATTTATTCATGAATCACTTTTCATGCATAGGTAACACAAAGTGCTATACATAAAACTTTAAAAGCAAAACAAAGGCCTTCACAAAAAATAGCATTTTATAAGGATTTGTTACAAAACAGTTTATTGGTGTTTATTTTAGGATTTATTTAGGAGATATTTGGAAATATTAAGAGCTTTTTGGAATTCCAACTAAACTTCTATCTGACCCACCTCTTTCTAGTCCTTAAGTCGTATGACTTTTATTCATTTTAAATATTCATTCATTCATTCATTTTCTAAACCGCTTTATCCCTTTCGGGGTCACGGGGCTGCCGGAGCCTAACCCGGCTACTCATGGGCGAGGGCAGGGGACACCCCTGGACAGGTCGCCAGTCTGTCGCAGGGGCCACATTCACACACTCACCCACACTCACATCCACACCTAGGGAGAATTTTAGAGTGACCAATTAACCTATGAAGCATGTTTTTGGATGGTGGGAGGAAGCCGGAGTCCCCGGAGAAAACCCACGCATGCACGGGGAGAACATGCAAACTCCACACAGAAAGGCCCCCATTGTTGACACTATTTCAAGTCCCCCAGCCAGGACCTGAACCAGGAACCTTCTTGCTGTGAGGCAAGAGCGCTAACCACTGTGCCACCGTGCTGCCCCATTTTAAATATATATATATATATATATATATATATATGCATATACTATTCTTATATATAAGCAACATTTTTAATCTGGCACTGCTCAGTAACTAAAAGTGTTTGTAGTGTTTGGCCAATGCAGTGTTATGTCAACGTAAGATTCAACCTTATTTTACAATTATTTAGGGGTTAATGTCATACTGTCATACCAATATATATGTGTGTGTTTGTAAGCATAGGCGTACATTCAGAAGTTTCAGATTACTTCAAACCAACTTAAACTGAAAATTGAGTGTACGCATACAGGCGCTTCTTTATGATGCACATTCTTATTTAATGGGACCAAACATTAAAATCGATAGTTATGACTACAGTTGTAGATCTTTTCATGGCAACACAGGTCGGTTACTGCAGTGGAGTTTTCTGGAGGTTTGCACATCATCATAATCCTTCTTATGGGTTTAAAATGCATGCCTTTGCACCATTACGTCATGAAAACTACAAAGGAAAGAGCATAAAAGGTTTGAGGATATAAGCACGACTGGATAAAGCAATTCAAAGAAATACAACAAGCGTAACAAAGGAGAGTAAAGTGTGTCTTGGAGTCCAAGGTTTTACATTTGCGTCATGTCCGTTCTGCCAAGATTCAGCAGAACTGCCTGAACATTTTTCAACCAATATTCACAATTCATTCCTTAGGGGAAAAAAATTCAAATCACCAGTTTTACAAATTTCACAACCCATGAAGAACAAAATATAAACGTAGGCGTATTTAATTTTAAGCAGCTTAAAAAAAAAAGAAAATAGGTGACAATTGAGGAAAAACTCCTTTAAGTTGTCGGTATGATTCACGTGTCAATGGCACATTTGTTAAAACCTGCTTAGATTTAGATCACTGCACAAATACAATTATTCAGGATTTCTCATCAAACTTATAGCAGCTTTTCACACATCAGACATTGTTGTCTTCGGTTTAAAGAGCTTTTGTTGATCCTCACAACTCACACTTCAAAGTGGAGATTTGTTTTCTTCAAAGGGGGTGGATGATGGTGACTGAATTTCTTTCCCAGTGCTCTGCTGAATGTGGAATGGGTGTAAGAACTCGCGGGGTCCTCTGCCTCACAAACCACATCAGCAGTCTGCCTCTGGAGGGGTGTGGCAGCGAACGTCCTGCAGACTCTCAAGTCTGCAACAATGGTCCCTGTGAGAACCGCATTGAGTGGTTCACGGGTCCCTGGAGTCAGGTGGGAGAACCGCATAAAGCTTTTCCTTTTGTTTCATCTTTTTCTAACAGCGTTTGTTGTTTTGTGATGAACCAGTGCTCTGCAGAGTGCGGCGCAGGCAGCCAGCAGAGGGCAGTGGTGTGTTTGATGAAGTCAGAAGAAGGAGTCTCTGTTATGCCTCCGTATGAGTGCTCATCTCTGAGCCGGCCGCTCAGCCAGCAGAGCTGCAACCTGAAGGCCTGTGGAGCCAAGTGGTACCACACTGACTGGAGCGCTGTGAGTAAGACATCAAACCTTCTCTCACCTTTTAGATTATATCTTCAGTAGACAAAAAGATGGAATTTATAATGTCTTTTGTTTATTTTAAATCGTTTTTTCAGCTGTTACCAACATTAATATTATGCATCTTTTGTGTGAGGCAACCTGCCCACAAAGCTCTACAGAGCCACCAAGACAGCAGGAAAGAACACTGCTGTTTCATAAACCATGGAAGAACTTTGCATCCTCCTTACTATAAATCAGCAAACAAAGTAGTCAGACTCTTACCTCCCTATGTCCATTGGCACGATATTCTAAAAGTTGCAAGTAAATTTACCAATCCTGTGACTCTAAACACATATCTCGTGAGTTTGTTTTGTTTTTATTTATTTGATATATTTTTAATGAACTAATTGGGTTTGCTTTTTCACAGCAAAATTACAGTAAGTTTAAATTTAAGCTCAAGATATGCAAAATTCTGAGCCTGCTTTGTTAAACTTGGGCTGATCCCACTTAATTTACAGCAACTAGTCAACCCAGTCATTATTTGAACATTATAAAAGCGTTTTCAGGTTCTAGGTCTGGCTGTTTATATTAACTTGTGCAAGTGAATCTGTCGACAAAGTCTAGGGTTTGTGAACTTAAATTACTGTACTGAAATTTGAGAAAACATATGTAAAACATGCTGTATATGTACTCACAGTAATTTACATTTTTTTATTCTACAAAAGAAAGCAATAAGAATGATCTCTATTAGTAATTATAAAGATCCATTCAATCTATTATTCAGTAGATTAAAAATGTTTAAATTAAAAAAATGAGTAGATCAAAGTAATTTAAGTGAATGCATTAGCTTAAAGCATTAGACAACTTGTTTGTGTCTGGGTTTTTCTAAAAAGAATACTTTGATGTACATCACAAACATACCTGCCGGAATACGCTATATATAATTAAATAAATATTTACGTAAGCTGAAAGCGTTTTTTGGCTTCCGTAAAAACTACTCTAATTTTTTTTCTTTTCTTTCAAGAAAGGAGCAGAAAATATTTTTTCCTCTTTCCGTTTCCTTTCATTTCCCATGTACAAAAACAGGATGTGATGTTCGGTGTTTTGGCTAGTTTTACACAAGTAGCATTGCACACGATGTGTTTTAAAAGAGTCATCTGAAAGGTAAATCAGACAAAAATAATAATGATAAGCTACAATTTTTTTTTTTAAATGCATAAATATGTAAAGAAAAGTGTGTTTTCTTATAAACACGATTCACCTGGCAATGGTGAAAACTGTCATTCTTCTGACGGAATACTACCAGAATGTGACAGAAATGAGAAGGAAATCAGATTTAAACTGGGTTTTTGTCGACGTGAGGCTGACTGCAGCCCCTGTTCCATGTCCTTCCAGTGCTCAAAGACATGTGAGGGGGGTTTCCGTGTTCGCGAAGTTCGCTGTCTCTCTGATGATGTGCAGTCCAGCGACGGTTGTGACGAGCAGCTGAAACCTGCAGAGAGGGAGCACTGCAACCCCGAGCCCTGCATGCCCCAGATAGGTAAGTCGACTTTATCCTGTTGAAGGGAATCCTAAGGTGCAAGCATTAGCTCCAGTAAGGGGAAAATCCTGCCTGCTCAATTTGGATGAGTGTTCCTTTTGTGTTGTTGCAGATGAGAACTGTAGAGACAAGTACTTCAACTGCAACGTGGTGGTCCAGGCTCGTCTCTGTGTGTACGATTACTATAAGACATCATGCTGCGCTTCATGTATTCGAGTTGCCCACAAACAGATGATCCATCGAGGCCGCAGCTAGCGCCCTCTGCCAGGCTTTCTCAGCTCCGTGCTGGGCTTCCTGAGATCGCCCCAGCTCTGAGTGAGCCTGGAGAAGAAGACTGAGGCAAGAAGTTACCCTTCAAAGAAGATTTGCTCAGCTAGTCTGAAGACGTAGCATTTTTGTTGGTTCATTTGGAAGCAAACGCTGGGATGCAATGCAGTTTGATGGCACCTGCTAAAAAACAATTCCCTGGTTAGGAGAAGGAGATCAGTAGTACACTTCCTGGCTGCTTTGGTCTTCTTTTTTTTTTTTTTTTTTTTTTTAAGACCAGAGTTTGATGGAGTACATATGGAAGGCTAATGGGGGCTTTCACCACACCACAGTATCTTTATCACCACAAAGCATTTGCTTTTTTTTCTTTTTGTTTTACTGTTGACCAAAGATCTCCAACCCAAAAACCAACAACACAGAAACCCCACTTTTTCAGCCGCTCCACAGAAACTGTAGAAAAAAAAAACTCTTTTACATTATTTATGTGTGTGGTTCCCCTGAGTGGACTGTCCACTGGTGACTTCCTTCTGGCTGTTCTTCCTTTCAGCTCATCATGATGTCTGAACAGAATGTAGGCATTCCACAGACTGCTGGATGACTGAAGCAGATGTTCAGGAGGGGGAAACAAACTGTAAATGTATTTTTCTCATTGTACAGCCCCTGATCACCCACATTCCCCTTGTAAATATTATTATTTAACTATTATGATATTTTAGAGCACTTGTTTGTTCATTTTTTTTTCTCTTAAAATGACATGTGTTCCAAATATTCTGTCACAAATCAGCAAAATGTTTTGTTTTATTACTGTCAATTATTCACCTTCAAGGTCTACAAAGATACCTCCAACTCCAAAGTACTGTACCTATGATGATGTTCAGAGATTCAAAAGCAAGAAAAAGCCCTAAAACCTCTTAAAACTTTGCACTTCTACCTTTAAATAGGAAAATTAATCATTGTAAAAATGAAAAGCAGTTTCATTCCGGTCACAAGCACACCCACTGAGGATCTGGACGCTCACCTGAAGAAGGGATGCAGCTTTTTTCTGTTCCATTACTGAATTATCTAGCATAGAACATGGCAAAAAAAAAAAAAAAAAAACTAATGTTTTTCCGGTCTTCTGCATCAAATAAAATCTAACATTCATGGGAGTCTTTGAGAATTTTATTTGAATATTCCTTTCCTTAAAAATTGGACAAGACGGAAATGAAGAAGAAACAATATTGATTTTTTAAATTCTAAATGTAAATAAGTATATAAAAAACAAACTTGTCAGTTTTGTTGGACAATGTGATGGTCAGTTCCAGTGCAGTTTTGTGTTTTTGCTTAACAGATATAGTGGTTTCACTGTAAAAGAATCTCTTTTCAAACCCAGTGTTTCACGCAGGAAACCTGGGTTCGATTCCCAGAGCGTGCATTGAGCTTAATCCAGTGTGGCTTCTTAGACAAGACCCTTGACGCTGCTGCCTAACTGGGTCCCCCTGTGCCTTGAAAATACAGGGTTCTGTCAAGAAGGGCATCCGGCGTAAAAACTCTCTGCCAAACAAAAAGAAGAGAAGTGCAAAGAAGTGACAGCTGATTCACTGTGGCGACCCCTGATGGGATTAGCCGAAAGGCGAATGAACAAATCACACTGGATGTGCAGAGAGGGGGATTTTTCTTTTTTTTTCTGGTTAGCGCAAGTCCGCCACCTAAAGTTGGAAGAGGCTTGGTGGGAAATGTCAGCAGGGCAAATCTTGCAAATCTTGCTCTAGGCTTTTTTCTGCTCAGCTCTATTCCGATATATTATAACTTGGTGTCATAATTCCGGCCGGAAACAAGCCACAATTATGACTTTCTCCTCCATGATCAATTTTCAAATGGTTAGCCCTTCCGTGACTTTTACAGGTCGCCATCTTTATGTCACTACCAAATCGGAGTCCCTGATTGGTCAAAGTTCAGCCTGCTTTAACTTTCAATGGGCGTTCAATGGCCGTGCGTTTGTAATAAAAGCACAATACAGTCTTCAAAAGTTTTGAACGTGCATTTACATGGACTTTTCATTGGAAGTGGCTACTGGAGCATGCATTGCTAAGATCGGTGTGAATGTAGCTTAAAACAACATAGTCGCTGTACTGAAGATAATCTCTAAATCTCTTTCTGACATCAGGGTAACATCAGACATTGCGCACATTGGTTTTCAGCAGGAGTTTCTGGTTGTGGCCGAACAATCTCATAGAAAACTTTTATTTTTCTGTATTTTTTTTGTCTACTTCCTGTCCATCAGATGAGTAAAAAGAGAAAAACAGCCTATTTCACTGTTTCTGTGGAGGTTATGCCAGCTTGTCCTTGGACACTCCAGGTATAAACTGTGATTACACCTTTTTGTATTTGAGGTTATGCTTGTCATTTTTTTTTCAATGATGATGTTTTGTGCCCTAACACATTCACATAAAACTCAAGGCCCTACAGACTTCCTCACATACATTTGCCAGAAATAACAGATTCCTGTGTGTGCTCATACAGGGAGGAGATATGTATGCTGTTTTTTAGATTTGTTATTATGGAGGCATCCAAGAGCCCCCAACAGAGAAGGGAGTTTTTTTTTTCCCAGCAACACCCAGATAGCAAACACACAAAGACGGGGCAAAGGGAACCACGATGGGAGACCAGGAGGTGTGAGAAGCAAGAGCCGAGGTAGAGCTGAGGCACTCTGCAAGTCTGAGGTCCAGCCCCAAGTCCAAAAGGAGAGGCAGTCCAGGAAAAACGTCACCACCAATACAGCCATGCAGCAAGAAAAGAACCTTACAGGTGAATCCTGTCAGGCAAGTCCATAATTGCCTACTTCCTCTTCAAAATCAGCACTTTTGGATTTGGAAATGGTTTATTTTAAGCAATCAGGCAAGAATAACGCATCTGTAACACAATCAACAGAGGTTTACATTCATGAAAAACATGTCAAACATAGGGTAACTAGGTATCAAATGACAGATTGCTTGAAAGAGAGTGGGAGGACGCAAACTTATATAATCTCTCCCTGACATCATTTACTTTACATTTGTTATCAACATCCAGTAACTTATGGTCAGATATTAATACCTTCCTAACATTGATTTATGTCATTATGCATCCTAAATTAACAATGAGTTACATTGCTTTGTATTTAAATATAGCATTATTTTAAAACTTGTTGGTATCTTAAGCAGAAAAAAGAATCAGTGATGTAAGTTTAAAACATCCACTAATGAATATTATTTCTCATGGGAGAAACTAAGCAATATAGAGCAAGTTTCCAACATCTGAAAAAAATAATTGACATAAATCCGTTTAAAAATAAAAAATAAAAGCAGATTATTTTCATTAGAAAAGTATTTTACTTAAATCGGGTATAAAAATAAAAAATGTGTGCAGAATATATTTTTTAGAAAGATCATTAGTCATGAATCACACTTTCAAGTCAAGTGATTTGGTTGGAGCCTTTGTCCAAGATGTTATTCCTTCTTTAGCAGCCTGATTAACAGCAATCCTTCTAATTTGAACGGAGTTTATAAAATTCTCCTTGTTGTTATGACTGCAGACTTTGTCAGGTCCATTGACCTTCAGCTGATATCACAGCAAGTAAGTTGAGCTCGAGTTGTCTGCAGGTCAAAGCTCTCTGCTGAAAATCAGGGTCAAAGTTGACAGAAGAGACAGTGGTAGATGCTAGGCATCGTATTTTCTTCAAATCATATTTGACTCTTATTTTGCATCAATTAGAGGCTCAGATGTCCGTGACCACACACTTCTCAAAGTCTTTCATGCTGGTTATTAAATCTTAGAGAGGTCAGATGGACCCCGCGGTTAAACATAGATCCTGGAGTTCATCACTCAGGTGCTCTGGATCTGCTTTTTCCGCTTTAGGAACCTGCTTTGGCAGTTCAGCATTACGTTTTGAGAGATGGTCATTCAAATAAAAACAGAAGGTATTTTCAGGTGTTTTCTTTGCTTCATTAGAGCGGGCTTGTGCTTTTTATTCACATTTTAATCTTGACTTTTTATTGTCCCTTTTTATTCACAAACCTGACAAGGATCGCTGGTTTATCTGATTCGTTTCTCCTGGGAAGCGGGTAGCAGATCTGGATAGAATTCAAATCCAAGGAAATCCCTTTAGAAGTGAGTAATAATCCAACTTGACTCTCCACGCTCTCGGCTGTGGCCACTGAAGCCCCGGTAGCATCTGTGCTAACATTAGCTGTGCCAGGCCTTGCCAGGGGTTTGAGTTGAAACCCTGTGAGAATGATATTATTCATTCTTACTTGTTGATCCAATTCACATTCGTTCTCCTAATCAGGAGGTCAAACCGATCTTCCCGTTGTTCATTTCTCGCTTTTGTATCAATGAAGAAGTACTGGAAATTTTTAACAACTGAAGTTTTGTGATAAAGATTCTTATCTTTGACATTCTCCACAAACTGGTGTTACTTATTATTTCAATTAATGCAAAAAAGTCAGTTTTTTTCCCTTTCTTTGTTCATTTGCCTAAATTCTCTTAAATTTTCCTCAAGAAGATATTCTTCACAATAATAATTATCAGATATTGACAGACAGAGGGCATTTGATTGGTTCCTTTATCTGTCAGTCATGTCCTATTAAAAATACTTTGCCAATTTGTACCACTTGGTGCCTTCTCTTCTCCCTCCTTTCCCTTGCTGCAGTCATACATGTTAATCCTGAGTAACAGATGACAAGAAACTGTTCTTTTTACACAAATGCTCATAGGCTCCCTAAGGCCCATCGCCCCAGGCTTCAGCCTCAGTAAGCACCATTGATAAAGCGGGTCTGGCAATGGCAAGTTGAAAGAGTGAGGCTTTAGTCAGGATCTGCTCCCACCAGGAGGTGTGCCTAAAAAGCATTCTTCCCCATTTCCAGAAATGACAGTTCATCTGGAGGGGGCAAACTCTAATGCCAACGACAGCCTGGGAAGCACGAAGTCCATTAAATCCATGCAGACAGATATCCAACTCAAAGAGAGGGTGGGGGTGAGCAAACAATACAGGAGGAAGTTCTCAATTCATTTGGCAAGGAGTAAAGAGTAAATGCTTGGTTGTTACTGGGGAAACATGAAAGTTACAGCTGCATAAAATCAAATCAGCCTTTATGTTGCATCATAATCAGCAGTTTTTCTGCAGTAGCTTAGAGGTTGCTAATTGACAGTTAGGAGTTACTAATTCATTTCTATGTAAAATTACATTTCTTGGAAGGAAAGTAAGAGGAACACATATTCCTATGATGTTAGTAATCTTGTCAGTATATTGCACTTTTTAACTGTGTTTACAGTCAGAAAACAGAGAAGTTGAAGTTTGGAAGGAAAACAAGCAGTAATTTATTTAAGAGAATTTGGGGGATTGTTGGAATTTTTTGGTAAAACTTCCCAAGGTCATGTAAACGTTCAATAAAACTACCTTTGTTCAATGTTTTGATTTCCCTGTGCCCTCTCTGTGCAATGGTCTGACGTGCAGTATAGGGTAAAGCTTCCACTACTGCATTAAAACAGGCATTTTAAATAGTCTGCCCCCCACCCCAGTTAAATTCGTGTTCAGTTCTGAAGCTAACAGTAACATTTCTGTAATGCCTATCTAAACTGTCAATTGCTGTTGCAAAAGGGTTTTTGTTCAACACTCACTTTCGCCAGCAGAGGGCGCTTGGTGCTCTGTGCATCAATGGCTGACTAGTAGAAGAAGCTTAGTCAGTAGGGGATGAGTGAGTGCGCTCCGTTTATTGACTGTTTTCTTGCATGTTTTACAGGTAGGCTGGTTGAAATCAACACACAATTATATATAACAGTAATTTTGTGTCTTAAGTGCCTTGGAGAGCAACATAAGTCAAGCTAATGTGTTGTTTTGTAGGTGACAGACACCATGTCTTGTTTCTAAGATGGCGGATGTGGACCTCGGTTGAGTATTTATGACCAGCGCTGACATCACGAGTCTGCTTTAACCAACGTGCTGAATCCAAACCGGGTAAATGCTGTGTTCTTTCAAAATTGGCGGTCTGGGTGAGTAAAATGTCTGCATGAAATTAAAAAAAGAAAAGAAAAATCTATTTTATTCACACCAAATCTTGCAGTTAATAAAGCGACTCCAAGCTACTACTTGGTGCCCAGTATTATGAATTGAACTTGTCACACTTTAGTGAAGATTTATTTAAACTACCATTTTCATTATACTGTATACTGGTGAAAAAACATGCAACTACAGGAAAATGCCACTTTTGTGAGCTTGCCAAGCTAACACTGTTCAATATCATTATTTCCCAAGAACCTTCCTAAAGACACTTGAGGAGTTATGATGCAATAGATCAAAATCCCTAGTAGGAGGAGTTTAAATTTGTAGCTGGTAGTAAAGGTTTGTTTTGAATGTTCAAGATGGCGGCCTCTTCTCAAGGTCAAAGTAGAGTTTTATTTGTAAAACTTTCTTCTTTGAACTTCCTTGTTTCGTTCATTTGCATCTTGAATTAAAATAAATTTAAACGACAAGACTTTTTTAAAACTAGTTTGAATGGTTCGGTAGAAGCGCCAATGAAACCATTTTTAGGGACAACGGTAAAAGAACCGTATGGCCCACTCATTTATTCTAAACTAACAAGCTGAACATCACATCAAACAAAACTTTTCATTTCTTCCAACAGAAGTTACTGACTTCCAAAATAAAAGCTTAAATTGTTCTTTAAGTTTGAATTATAACAATTTTGAAAATCACAAACATGTCACATAGAAACCACTTCCGTTCTCGTTGTCGATCTAACCTGGCTGCTTGTGTATAAGCTTCTGTGATGATCGCTAAAACAAAAGTTTTTAGTCCATACTGTGCCAAAATGTGAAAATCGCCAGACTACCCCGATTATCCACAACATGGCTCCTAAGCCATAGGTCCTGTGGCCATCCCAAAATAATTTCAAAGCTTCCTTTGGGTATCCTCAAATGTGGGTTTTGGATTTGTTACTTGATTTTGAACTATTTTTTTAAGCCCCATTTTGGCCCCACTTTCTCTAGACGCTTTCTCCTGCTGTGATGTCATCTCTTTTAGGGTGGGGAGGGGTCTTCACTCTGCCCAAAATTCATTTTCACCGGTTACTAGGTGTGTATAAATTTGGTGAGGATGTGATAGGGCAAAAAAATGGTGAAAACATTCTAGTCTGTGCAGTCCAGCATTATTTAAAGCATTATTTTTTAAATATGTTTTTTGTCATTTCTTTTTATATTAATATAAAATAAAAACAAATATAGAATTTGGTGCTTTTGTTTTAAGTAATTGAGTGAGCTAAAAAGTTAAAGCACCAGCTCAGTGGCCTTGTGGTGGAGTGTCCACCCTGAAACTGGAAGGTCGTGAGTTCTAATCCAGGCTGTCATATCAAAGACTTTAAAAATGGGGGCCAGTACCTCCCCCCTGCTTGACACTCAGCATTAAGTGGTTGGATTTGGTTAAATCCCCAAATCCACTCTCCCAGGGGATGGGTCAAATGCAGAGAACAAATTTCACACACCTAAGTGTGTTACAACCAATGGGACTTTAACTTTAACCGCACTTCTCTGGATGAAAAAAAATAAGAAAAAAACTTGACTACATGATTAATTTTTAACATTGAACAGGTCTGTAACCATGATAAATGCTTGTTAGCGAAAATCTGCTGTATTTCACATTTAAGAACATCTGTTCTCTTGACATTGTTAACTCACCAGTGTCAGAAGCACAGATGGTCTCACGTTGGAAAGGACATCAGCGATCCTTAGGGATGCATGCAGTGCATTATTAGAGGAGTCTGTGCAGAAATGACAAGCTTCACTTCGCTCTTGCTCAGAATCAGCACATCTCAGGTGAGCCACATGCCAGCTGAGTCCACAGTAATTAGCAGCAGAATAAATGGACAATTCAAAAGATTTTTGTCTTTCTTTGACAATAGCCAAGTAGGTAAAACAAGCGAGGTTTCATCAAATTCAAATTGAATGCGAATACAGCGGAAAAGGGCTTTCTATGAAAACAGGTGTTTTCTATTTCTTAGAAATTAAAATGTATATGTTAAATTTAGCATCAAATTAGATTGAGGGATTAAAGATTTATTTGTGCAATCAAAAGTCTTATCAAAAATATTCTGAAAAAGGGAAAGCTACAAGTTCAGAAGTAAGGGTGGACACAATAAGAGTGTGGACTTCATGCAAAATTACACAAACGATAAAGGGATAAAACACAACTTTTAGATTATGAGACACAATTATATAAATATTTATTGAACATTTAAAAATGGCATGTGTTAGACAAAACATTGCCCACTTCCTAAAGACAGATTCCAATGAAATCAAGATTTTAGTAAAGCTGAGTGATGAAGCCAAAAAATAAAATCTCAGATTTTTTACGCAGAATTTAACTTTTTATTTTAATAAATTTTTTCTCCCTCCTTTTACTTTCTTCCAAAATGTACAAATGACAGAATATATTTAACAAAAACTATGTTCCAAAGAATATTCTAAAATATCCTTTGGAAATCTGCTCAAACACAAACGTATAAAATACAAGCAGTAATCTTGTTTGTAGATCAATGAAGCAGATGTTTTGTGAGCTACCACTAGCTTAAGCATCTCATTAAAAGAAACACTTCTCACACTTGACAGAGCGCCTGCTTTAGCTGTTGAAACACACTTGTCATACTCCCTCTTTTGGCAGCTACAACCTTCAAACAGATTTGGCTGCGTGTGGGTTGATGCTCCAAGTTTAAAGTCACAACATCACTGGTCAACATTTCATTTTTTACTCACCAGCCAAGTTGATGAAGAACTCTACCGGCCAGGCACATTTTTCACTGAAAAAATTATTACATTACTTTATAAAGGAAAACTTATAGGTGTTATTTTTTAAAATTATATCATGCTGAATGCAAAGAGAGAGGACATCACAATGTAATGAAAATATAAGGTAAAAGTTGTTTTAATTGACTCAGATTTCTAATCTCTGCATTTTCACACGGTTTATGAGTTTTTCTTTTTTTTTTAATCACAAATGACTTGTTTATTTTCTTTGGCACAGCTAAGAAGTGCCCCTGTGACCCCTATGAGGAGAGCTGTCAGGGGCAGCTGCCCCCTTGCTCCCCCATAGCTCCGCCTCTGGATCCATGAATGTCTTAGTTTGGTGGCTGGATGGCTCCAATATCGCTCGCCGTTTTTGTTGCACCGTTAATGTTGGGTTTCGGGGTCGTAATATAGCGGGAGAAAGCGTAAACAAAGGGATGATGGGAAATAGAGGCAGGCTTCCACTATGCCAAAGATCCTACCCACAACTCAGAGGCAAAATTCTAATGAGTAACTGCTGCCCTGCAGAAATATCCTAGAAAACAACACAGGTTTTGTGATTTTTTTGGATAAAAGAAGTATAATGAAAGTATTTATTATTTAAAGACAACTGGGAACACTTTCAAAAAAGCTCTAATGATAATTAGAGTGGGCCTTTAAGGCGTCCTTGAAATTTTTCATGTTTTTGAAGACTTTATGTAGACATATCAAAAGCAAAAGTCTGATTTTGTTTTTATCAGTCACATTTCTCTTTTTATAGTGTAAAATTAATTTTTTTATGGTTTATTTTACTTCAAACAAAGATAAATCATGTTTTAGTACAGTTGTTTTCTTTTAAAAAAAAATTGGTGCACACAAAATCCAAAGGTGAAAACAGAGAGCAAACAAAGCATTCAGAGGATTAGTGTTACTTACTTTCCTGAGCGAGTTGCATAGCTTTCAGGCACAAAATAATTGATTTTCCAGAGTCCACATCAATGACTCCACAGCAGTCAGGTTCAGTTTTTTTCTGAAAACTCCATGAAAAGATACTGCTGGAAATGCACCAAATACTCAATTAGGCAGGCAGTGAGAATCCTGCACATTGGATTTTGACTAGGGCTGTCAGCATTGACGCACTGATGCACACGATTAATTTAAAAACATGAACGCTACAATATTCTTTAATGCAGTCAATCACATGTCAAAAGCAACAGTCTTCTGCTTGCGTCGGGCGGTTCAGACTTCCATGGCATGTGTCCGTTTCTGACAAAAATGCACACTTTATCAGGCACTATCCCACTCATACCATGGTTACTTACAAAATAAACATATATTTAGTTGAGTACTGTATTCTTGTTATTTTTTTCTATTTAGACTGCTTTCTTACGAAAAACGGACTATTTGATCTGTGGTGTGGCCCGTTGTCACAGTAACACAACAATAGACTGCAGCGGCACAGAGCAGTGATATTTATGACGATAGGTTCAATAAAGCATCAGTTCAGAGAGAAAGTTCACGTCTTACTGCTTGTTTTTGTCCAGAAGATGAAGCCAAATGTTCATTTTAAAAAAGGCTGCGCAGTGATAGAGAACATTTAGGCTTTGTGACCGGAACTTCTTTTTTAGATGCAACACCCAGTAAATGCAATACCAGCAGTCAATCAGATTAGAGTATTCACCCAAAAAATTTAAAGTCCAGAAACACTGTTTGTTTTTTATGGCTGTATATCAGCACATTTGTTTTCTCTGAGTAATACTGCAGACATAAGTTTTACAGTTCTGTTTATCTTACTGTTGATGTGTTTTGTGCACACAAATTACATTTCTGAGATATCCGAGTTAACACTGTACAAATAAAAACATCTCAAACAATAAAAACGAAGGAAAAATGTTTCCACTGACTTTTTTTGGTTTTCTTTTTGTTAAAAGGCCGCATATTGTCGTATAGAATGTACCTAGTAAAACATTGTGTTTGATCGTGATTAATCACAATCCAACGTGTGAATTATCTTATTCATTTTTTTTAATTGATTGATTGACAGCACTAATTGTGACACGAAGAAAAAGAACATGAATGCAAAGGTCAATGCGGGAGCAAAAACGGAGAATAAAAATGCGTTACCTGGAAGATGTGGAGCAAAGATGCAAATTTTCCAAATGGGAAACACAGTGAGGTCTCTGTCATGCTATAAATTCACTTCCTGCTTTGGAATTATGGACAAATAAAAGTAAACGGTATCTGCCTGAAAACGTCATCAGCTATTTAAGAAGTACCTCTGCTTCTGCTTACCTCCAGGCCATACACCTTCTTTTTCTTTAAAGCTCTGGCATTACCTTTAATGGTTTTCAGCAAGAAGGGCAGCTGACACCCTGAGGGTGTGATTACCCAGCCAGGAGTCAGAACTCAAAGGACAAAAGGACAGAACATCTCATGGAGATGGAGAGACTGACAGAGAATTGGTTGTTAGAAGAGAACTGAGATGCATGCAGAACTGTAATTACAGTGATAATGATCTCTCCCATCGACGATTCATCATTTTAATGGTGTTTTTAAAGCGCATAACAAACATCAGGTGGCCCAGGTCCAATCATGGCAAATACCTAGATGAACAGGGACAACTGAAAACATAGTAATAAAGAGGTTTCATGCTGTGCTGGGTTGGTTAGTCTTAAGGTTTGAAATGATTTCAGAAGAACTTGAGTTTGTCTTTTCTGTTTGAAACGACAATGTTTTATTTAATTGTTTGTTTATATAAACAACTCTAAATATTAACTCGTATCATGTTTAACTGTTTAAATGTTAAGTGTTTGTCCGTGTACTGTGTTAGCTTTCAACTAATTCCCCCCCCCCGGAATTGGAAACATCCACATCGACTTTTTTTTTTATAAATAAACAGCTAATTACTTAATCAATATATGTGTCAGAATAACTATTCTTGCTCTTCTAATTTTTTTCTAACATTTTTTTAATATTAATTTTCTTTGGTGCAGGTAATTGATGTTATATGCCTCATTAAAATTATGTGGTGCCTACTGAGTCCCCACCTCAAATGTTTAATTGACATTTTGTGTAGCCACCTTTCAAGTAGTTGGGGCGTGGCCTTCCAACAAGCTCACTTCTAGTTAGTGAAAATGGTTTCCATAGAAATTGACTTGGACCAATCACTGTGTACTGACTACATCTGGCTCCAATATGGTGGCCTCCTTATCTAAGAAAAAAAAAAGCAAATTGAATTGATTTAGTTTTGTTGGGGCTGGAAATAAGTCATTTCTATGGTTGACATCATACTCACTTGGTCTAGTTCTCATTTAGTCAGTCATTTACAGTTTTTCATCTACCGACCAACTTGGCTGGTGAGGAAAAAATGAAATGTTGACCAGTGGTGTTGTGAATTCAAACTTGGAGCATCAAACCACACACAGCCAAATCTGTTTGAAGGTTGTAGCTGCCAAAAGTGGGAGTATGACAAGTGTGTTTCAACAGCTAAAACAGGCGCTGTGTCATTTCTAAAGGATATGTTAAAATAAAAAAAATGTTTTTAAAATATATTCTATCATTTGTAAAACTTTTGAAGAAAGTAAGTGGAGGGAGAAAATATTGATTGAAATAAAAAAATTTAATTCTGTGTAAAAAAAATAAAATAAAAAAAATCTGAGATTTTATTTATCTATTTTTAAATCTGAGATTTTATTTTTTGGCAACATTGCCCAGCTCTACTACTAGGCTAAAAATAACGATAGGGATTTGAGTTTAGTTCTTATGCTTAGTTCAACTATTGTAGTTTTACATTTTCCTTTTTAAACCAACATGAATAACATGCAAAATCTCTTTTCTTCAAAAAACAAAAGAATATAAAGTAGATTTTACAAAAGCAATCTTTAAAGTTCAATTTTTAATGAATATGTTTAATGATATTTCTGTGTGCAAGTAATTGGATCGGTCTTTTGGTTCATTTTGGTTTCCCTCTGAGTCTTGGAGACAGTCATCCAACTTACCAAACTTACTGGATCAAGATAATGAGTGTTGGCTTCAGACACAGGTTCTGTTAATGACAAAGAATCGCATTCCATCTTTTTTAAGTGTGTTTGGACTGAAGTGTTGACTCATTACTTCTGAGTTTCTTTTTTATGGCTGTGGGAGCTCTTCCATGGGTCATTTATTGTTTGGACAGTGAGCAGGTTTAACTTTTACACACCAAAGAGGAGAAAATGCTCACGACTGGTGAGTGTTAATTTCAGACCCTTCAAAATAAAAGTCCATCGCGATAGGCTCATAATACTATTTTAATACCGATAGTTATCATTTTATCACCCAGCCCCAGAGTGGGTCTTCATGTATGTGATCTGGATTAAATTATTGCTATCATTATTATTTTTGGTTGCTGAAATCAATCAATCTCAAGTTTTGAAAATGTATTGAAAACGTACTTTTACGACATATGCAGTGCATTCTTTTATATATTTTTTTTCTTGTACAGTTTTGATGATTCTCAAATGTGAGTTTACAAAATGAGAGGAAAAAAGGTAAAGTCCCATCAGTTATCAGGGTGTCAAATCTGTTCTCCTTATTCTCCCCGTCTCTCGGGTGAGCTGCAGTCGTAGCTGCACTCAAGAACCATTTGGAGATTTAAGCCCCTTCTGTTAAACCCTTAATGCTAAGTGTTGAGCTGGGAGACACTCGTTCCTATTATTAGGCCCTTTGATATGAGCGGTGGGTTCAAACTCACAAGTTCGCTGTCACAGGGCGCACTCTCCTGAGCATTGATGTCGTGATGTGCTGTAAAAAGGATTTTATGGTGTTGGAATTATTTATTTTTAGAAAGGTGAATAAAGGACTAAGAATAAAAAGAAAAAGCTGTGAAGTTATGCTTTTAAGTTAAAGAGGCCAAATTTAAAAGCATCCAAGAATTTTTTTAGTTCAGAATCTTATATAATATTAAAGCAACATGAAGATCTTAATAGAAACTATTTTTTCTTTTGCATAGAAGGCTGTAATATTCAGGATGTTTTCTAATTTCGTCTTTAAAAGTTAAAATGCTTTAAACAGGAAATTTAACTGTGACATTTGACACCTTTTTGCATATTTTTTAAAATGGTAGATTGACTAGAGCATAGATGGGCTCCAGGCCTCGAGGGCCGCATTCCTGCATGTTTTCCAACATCTCATGCTCTGGTTTGCTCTAATTGGCTGGACACACCTGAACCAGGTAATCAATCATGAGTAGGGCTTCATATATGTAAAAATCATGCAGACACTGTGGCCCTGGAGTTGCCTATCCCTGGACTAGAATATGAAAGTGACACATTCAATATAAAATACCCCAAAATCTCCATAGAAAAATGTTCATCATGAACTCCCATTTACACCTAACTATCTTCTAAATTGTAAATTTGCCCAACAATCTGTGTTTTTATAGGAATCAGGGTGTCCAGTGTCTCCAAAATCATCAAGATGACACATCTATCTGTTGTTTTTTGTTCTACACGGTGGGATCAATATAGTTTAAAGAATGTATTAAAAGATTTTTTTTTTCATAAAAGGGATATATTTCAGTTTCCAAAAGATATAATGTTAATACATTTTTGATTTGAATTTGATTTGAAATGGTTTATTTCAAGCAGGCAAGATATATAAGACATGTGTAACACAATCAACAACAAAGATTTGCATCAGTAATCATGTCAAACATAGGATAACTAGACATCAGAAAATTGACTGCTTGAAAGGGAGTGGGAGGAAGCGAACTTATAATATATATAATAATAATATAATCCCACCCCGACTCGACCATACCATTTACTTTACATTAGATATCAACTGGTTCATAACTAATAATCAGGTATTTATACTGTTCTGACAGTAATACAGGTAATTGAACATCCTTGAGTAACAATAAGTCATACTGCTTTGCATGTAAGTACAACACTATTTTAGACTTGATTGGAGCTTATGCAAAAATAATTATAATTGAGACTAGTGAATTTCTCTTTTTTTTTCTTTTTAGGAATAGTTTCATCATAAAAAAATCAGTGAATCAAAAATAATAATAGTAATTGAAGAAAAAAGTAAAGAATTAACTAAGACAAAACAAAAAGATCCAAATCATTACATATCAAGTAGATGCCGACTATTTTCATCAGACAAGTCGTTTCTTCAGATCGAGTATAGAGAGAGGCAACAATAAATCATTTATGTCTGAAAGATCATTTACTTTAATCAGATTTACAAAATCAATTAGTGCAGGTTGTTTCATTAGTAGATCCATTGACATCAATCACGTTTCAGGGAACTATGTCAAGTGATTTGATTCAAGCCTTTTGCCAAAACGGTATTGATACTGATTAACAGCTGTCCTTCAGGTTAGAACAGAGTTTATAAAGTTTTCCTCGTTGTTATGACTACAGACTTTGTTTGTCAGGTCCATTGTCCTTCAGCTGGTATCACAGCAGGTAAATTGAGCTCCAGTTGTCTGCAGGGCAGAAATCACTGCTGAAAATCAGGTCAAAGTTGATCTAAGAGTCAGTGGTAAATCCCGGGTGTCATATATTCTTGAAATCATTTTGATTCTTATTTCGCTTCAAATAAAGGCTCAGACGTCCGTGACCACACAATTCTCAAAGTCTTTCATGTTGGTGATGACCACTGCCTTCGGCAGGTCTAGTGGACCAAGTGTTTTACATAGATCCTGGAATTCAGCACCCATGTGCTCTGGATCTGTTTTTTACTGCTTCAGGAGTCGGGCATGCTTGGCCAACAATGCGTTATATTTTGATACATACGTTTAAATAATTTTTTAAGCTTTTCCCATATCTCAAAAATGGCATCAGAACTACTAATCCAACAACATTACTTAGTTTCAGGACACAAACTGTTTCACTTACATCAACCATTGAGCATAACGTGTGTAATTTACAGAAAATGGGCTCTTCAAATTCAACAAAATACAAGTTTATAGACACATTTAGATGAATTGGTCAAACACACCAAAGATCTGTACCAGTAAACTAAAAAAAAAAGAAGAAAATGTTCTTAAAGAGCAGCCAAGAAATTACATATTTCATCTAAATATTTGCATTTGATGCTTAATAATTATCCTGCTTATTTTCTACTCCCACTGAGATGCTGTACATCAGACACTCATACAAATCTGCCTAAAAGCCTATTGAAAAGTTTGAATGAACTACTACAAAACTACTACAAATGACATATTACTGTCTGACACACAGCAGCTGTTTAATTCAAAGTCCTTCAAGGATATAAACTGTAATTAAGGTTGGCATATGTGAGGGCTCAATGATGGATTGAACTTGTCGTAATGACAGCAGGAATTATAAAGACATTTTGGTTCTGAAAAGACTAAAGATTCATTCTTTGCAATATGGTGTATACTCTAGGATTTTTTTCTGTGTTTACATGAAACATTTTGCATATTTTATGTGAGTTGTGATTTGCTTCTCACCATAAGGCTTACAAATATGGCAGTTAAATCTGTCACGTCTTACGGTGGTTTTGTTATGTCTAAACAGACCTTTCTTTCAGTCACCTCTATAAATAATGGTGTAGATGGGTCCCCATTGTTATGTCCCGTAATTATTCTTAAGGCTCTTTTCTATTGTATAAATATAGTGTTTACAGATGTCTTGTTTGCTTTTCCCCAAATTTCTGTACCATACATAAAAAATAGAACAATCAATGATTTATGCATGAGGTGTAAAGATTTATTTCATCTAATGACCATATAACCTTATACAACAATGCTATTGTTTTTGAAATTTTTGTTTTAATGGAGTTGACGTGATTTTCAGTGTAATTTTTCCATCTGTAATTACTCATAAAAACTTGATTTCCTTCACTTGTTTGATTTGAATGCTCATGATTTCAAATGAGATTTTGCTATTTATATTGTGATTGCTAAATATCATGAAAAATGTTTTTCACAGTTAATTGATTGGCTGGCAATTGGCTGGTTAATTGATTTTTTATTTAAGTCAAACCACTTTTTAAAACATTTTTTCCAACTCCGTTTGATATGACTCTTCCATTTGTTTTATGTTATCACCCACATGGTAAAGTATCATCAACAAACAAAATGCATTTTAATAAGTTGGATACACTTGTAATAACATAAATTTAAATGTAGAACAGTTTAGGATCCAGGACTGACCCTTGGGGTACCACACGTTACAGAACTTAATGTGGATTTTATGTCTTTTATTTGTACAAAATGTTTTCTGTCCGTCAAATAACTAATAATCTATTGAAGGGTGACTCCTGATGCCATATTTACCACATTTACATATTTATTTTTTTTCAGTAAAAGGTTGTGGTTTATAGTGTCAATATGCTTTTTTGAGGTCGATAAAAGTACTGATTATATTTTTTGTCAACTGCTCTGGATATTTCTTCAGTTAAATCCGTCAGTGCCATTGTTGTGGAGTGATTTGCTCTGAACCCACACTGCCTGTGTTGTACAGATGTTATGCACTTTGTTTCTTTAGATTATACTATCTCTCTAACATTAAAGATCAGTAAACTGCAATTTGCTCAACCTCGTAAAAATCAAATCTCACATACTGGCGTGATATACAATAAAGGGTTTATTTTACTAATAATTTAGAAAATTAAAGATAGAAAACTTGTAAAATTAAGAGTTTCGAGTGGATTAGATTTAATTTTTATTTTATGTGCTTTATGAGTCATTATGAGTATGATTCTTTTTTATTTTAATTGAACAATTGTCAAATGAAACAGCTCTTTGAACACAAATGTCTCTTGGCGTCACTAACACCTTTTAAGGCGCAATTCTCAGGATTTCCATGTGCTGGCGCTAAAGTCATACCATTCCAAGATAGAAAGTCATTTCTGGGAAACAATGCTGCAAGATGTCACAATAAATCGGTCTTGGTTCTCTAGTCTATTAAGATATCAATGATTGTATTGCTTTTTTTCAAAAATAAATGCACAAATAAAGAGCACCGTTGACTGCATGGAAGTCTTTCCTGCAGTCACTTTACTTGTTTTTTTTTTTAAACATGTATTCAGAACCCAAAAGGCAAAAACATTCTTTAGGCATTTTTTAATGGAATTTCTATTTAAACCTTTGAGAAATTTCTTGAATGTATATGAAACGCTCACAACTAAAAAAATGTCAGGAGTAAGGCAACTGTCAGTAAGAAACGAATTTATAAAGACAGAGTTGTCATGGGGTCACAAGCATATACAGTGGGGACGGAAAGTATTCAGACCCCCTTACGTTTCTTTCTCTTTGTTATATTGCAGCCATTTGCTAAAATCATTTAAGTTCTTTTTTTTCCCTTATTAATGAATACACAGCACCCAATATTGACAAAAAAAAAACAAAAAACAGAATTGTTGACATTTTTGCAGTTTTATTCAAAAAGGCTAAAATATCACACGGTCCTGAGTATTCAGACTCTTTGCTGTGACACTCGTATATTTAAGTCAGGTGCTGTCCATTTCTTCTGACCATCCTTGAGATGGTTCGACACCTTCAATTGGGTCCAGCTGTGTTTGATTACGGTATATTGATTGGACTTGATTAGGAAAGCTGCACACCTGTCTATATAAGACCTTACAGCTCACCGTGTATGTCAGAGCAAATGAGAATCATGAGGTCAAAGGAACTGTCTGAAGAGTTCAGAGACGGAATTGTGGCAAGGCACAGATCTGACCAAGGTTACAAAAAATATCTGCTGCACTTAAAGTTCCTAAGAGCACAGTGGCCTCCATAATCCTTAAATGGAAGATGTTCGAGACAACCAGAACCCTTCCTAGGGCTCGCCGTCCGGCCAAACTGAGCTATCGGAGGAGAAGAGCCTTGAGAGAGGTAAAGAAGAACCCAAAGATCACTGTGGTTGAGCTCCAGAGATGCAGTCATGCGACCCATGGCTGTATTAGTTTAAAAGGGTGCTGCCACTAAATACTGAGCAAAGGGTCTGAATACTTAGGACGATGTGATATTTTAGTTTTTCTTTTTTAATAAATCTGCAAAAATGTCAAAAATTCAGTGTTTTTTTCTCAATATGGGGTGCTGTTTGTACATTGAGGAAAAAAAATTACTTCAATGATTTAGCAAATAACTGCAATATAACAAAGAGTTTAAACTGTAAGGGGTCTCGATACTTCCTCTACCCACTGTACATTGAGTCCTGAAGCATTGATTCAACAGTGAGGATGTGTGTTGAGGCTCATTTATTCAACTAAAACAGAAATAAACTTTTTAGAATGTTATTGATCCCCTGGCAGTGTGGAACTGTGTTGACAGAAAGGAATGTAGTGTTCTGTTTTTTTGCAGTGTTGAGTAAATTGGCTATGGTCTTGATTCATTTCAAAGTTCTTTCTGTGGCCTATTGGTTTAAATAGTTACATTTCTGCTTTTCTTTTCTAATGCAGGAATTGTGAGTGCGACTCCCCAGTATTACACAGCTGTTTTTTTTTCATGTTTTCTATCTTTTTCTTTTGCAGACTTTCAGCAACAGTACTTGTTGGATTATAGTTACCGGTAGTGTTTCTTTTCTGTTCTTCGTCTTCTTTTTTGTTCTCACAATTATTTATTACATCATTAATAAAATATTAAGATTTTCTTTTGTTGCAGATTATTTAAAATCTATTTTTGTAGTCAGTAAATTATCAAACCAACATGATGTTACAACAGAAACTGTTGATTCCTGGTAAAAGAAAATTGTGAAAAATTCCATGGGTGAACAAATCTTTCCGGATAATCTGATGTCTCTAACACCATGTTGAAGGTTCCTTTCTTTTGTTACATTTTGGAAAAAAAGAGGCTTAAGTTTGAAGCACTGCTGAGTGGCGCAGTGGCAGTGTTCAGGGCAGGTTATTGTTTTTACAGGATTCTCCCATGTTCCTGCAATATGTTTTTTTTTTTTTTTTTTTTTGTAATGCTTGAAAGATGCATATAATCTGCTGAGATTCTGATTTTACTCTTTAGATAAATAAAAATCTGATCAAAAAAAAAAAAAAATCTTTTTTTTTTTTCTTTGCCAGAGCAACACAAACTTGTTATTGAAAGACACTTTCTTAAGTGTTTTATCTTAAAACAAATTGTAGAAATACTAACAAACCTATATTGGATAATATATTTTATAAAATGCAACGTTTTCCACAGAAGACTTCTTGATACATTTGCTTCACTTGTTAAAAGTTTAAAAACTGCCTGAAAAAGCTTAATTATTTCTATAGTGAGGGTAAAGGTGGTCACCATGAAAGCGAGCTTCTTAAAGCTGCAGTTCACACGACTGCAGGCCACATGAAAGCTGATATTTAAAGTTAAAAGACTGAATAGAAAAAAGGACTCCTGCAGAGCTGAAATAACCCACCTCTGCCTTCATGGGGAAAACCTGTGTAGCCGGAGCAAAAAAGCAGAAGGTGGATACATTCTGAACAGATTATTTAAAAAAAAAAGACGATGCTGGTCTGAATATTTAGTTTCAGCTCCTGGCAGTGATTTTATGGTGTTTTCCCACACCCCCAGGTTGGCATAGCCAGTCAGTAAACAGTTTTTAAAAGGCGAACAGGTTGTGAACAAAAGATTGGAGTTAAAGTGGGTAAGTTGACCTAATAGGTATCAGTTTCAGCATGTGACCAGAGGCTGAGACTCCTGAGAATGACCTTCTGCAGCGAGAAAAAAAGCTTCCAGGGTAGAGATCTGTGTGTGCACACTACACATTTATTGTTGTGTGACTGTGTGCACTGTTAGAAAAAAACAAGGCTCTTCAGAGATTTTCTTTTAGTTGTTTTATAAGCAGAAACAAATCTGGATTTTGATTTACTTATGATTGTCATTTGCTGGGTCTAGAGGTTTAACTTCTGCTATTTTATTGTAATTGTAAAATATTTGCATTGAATTAGGCTATTTGTTTTTCTTTTTTATTCAAAACTGCATGTTTTTTTCACTGATCATATCTACACAAGCTTGTACTGTCTCTGGTGAAATTTTAACATTGGATTGAGGCTCACTTGTTGCAGTTAAGTTCATATATACATGCATTGTGCGCAGATTTACCAATAAACGTACAAAAATAATGAACAGATTTTAGTCAGAACTGTTTATTCTATCCAGTATTACAGTATATTGTAAGGGGATTACAGAGAGGGAGGATACAAAAAAGTTTTATAAAATTACAAAACTGCAATTTGGAAGGCAATAATACACTGTTCAAGAAATGTTTCCCTTTTATTGAAATCTGCATGAAGAGAGTCAGAACTTTTAGTATTTGGGTTTATTGTTGGTCAAAAAAGCTTGCTACACATGAAGCAGATGTGGAGAGAAATTATTTTCCTTCCCAACATAGATCTTATGAAATCTGTTGTTCCTGTAATTTTGTATTTAACTGTTTGCACCAAATTCCTTCAATCTTGTATTTGAGCACTTTTACTTATTTTCGACCGGGCTGAACGGTTTGCCAGAGTCTGCCATAAAAGCCTCGATCTCCTCCACCGTGCGAGGGACGCAGGTCAGCAACTCTACGCCATCCGCCGTCACTGCTATGTCGTCTTCAATGCGAACCTGCAGACAGAAACCTCATGATACTCAAAAAAACATGGAGGATCAAACCAAGAGACACTGGAAATGATATGCAAAGACAAACGTTCAATGTGAGGTGGTTCAGTTACGCGTTATTCAAAATGTATGACTACATTTAAGTTTGGAACCAGATTACAGTAATTATGTTAAAAAGTCCTAATGGAGCATATATGGATCATAGAGAAGTCAGAGATGATATCTGGGTCAAACCCCACAAATGTTAGCAGGGAAACAGCAAGTTTTCTTTAACTCATAACAATTAAAAATATTAACTTCTCTTTACTTTTGTTTTGAAAATGACCTCTAGCGAGTTGTTTTTTTCTGCTTGGTGTTTCATTTAAAAAAAACAAACACGATCACGTAAACGGTCCCAGCACACTGACCCCTCCAAAGCCTCTGAAGCGAGCCAGCATGTGGTTGTTGATGAAGCAGCTCTGGGCGGGGTTGGCCAGAGCTTGATCCAGCAGGTGGTTGATGAAGTATATTCCAGGCTCCACGGTGAGTACCATCCTCTCCTGCACCACGCGAGCCATGCGGAGGCTTCTCAGTCCAGGCTCGTCGATGCGGTTCACCCCCTTAAAACAAGACAGCATCGGGAAAAACTTTTTGATACATGAAAGCTGCAAACCAGAAACCAAACCGTGAAGGGTAATGGCTCCTATTAAAACTTGAGTTTACTGCTTGTATCTCTTAAATATGTGCAAACTTGTTTTAAAGTCCCACCCTGATAATCTTTTCATGTATTTCCAAAGTGTTGCCAGTGGTCTGTTAGTTATAATTATGCTATTTCTAGCCAACATTTGTTTTCTAGGACAGTTTCTGCAGAGTGGCAGTAGTTCATTTTAAATTTGCCTCTGTGTTGTGGGCAAGACTTCTAGTGCAGAGTAAGCCCACCTCCATTTCCCGTTATCCATCTGTTTACACGCTCTCCCACTAGCTTACAGCCCCTCACAACCCCAACCTATTACAAAAATGGCGAGCAATATTGGAGTGATCCAGCCAATCAGTTTTGAGCCAGATGCCAACTCAGATGAGGAAAACCGAGACATACACAGATCTGTTTACAAGTGAATGCATCGGAATGGAGAGATTGTAGCTTCTATGTCACAGCTTCAGGCTTTTACAAACATAGTTTTTTCACCTGGTCCTGATTCACAATTATTTTAAACTTAATTTTCATTATATATGTCCTCTGTCATGAGAAAATGTCACTAAAACATGTTAAAAATGCCAAAAACACAACTTCCATCGAAGTGGGTCCTTAACAATTTCAACTTTTCCTTTCCAGCACAAAGGAGAGTTGAGTAAAACTTTGGTACTTTCACGGTAAATAAAACTTTATTTAAAGTGTCTTCAGAAACTTTAGGCAAAGACTTTGCTTGAACTTAGTGGTTTTAAGTTGAATTTTCCCAAGAGTCCCTTCTGGAATCATTCAGCTGCTCAAGTGGAAACGCTGCTTGTTAGCTTTTCCCTCCATTCACTGGTGAATTCCTGCATCGCAGCATGAAAGCTTCTGTGTTCAAGCGAACATTTCACCTTCTTCTCTCTGCCCTCACCCTGAACTCAGTTATGTAGCTTGACCTCCTCATGTTCCCCTCTCACTTCTGCATCAATACTTCTGTATAATTGATGACTCATCAATATTTTAGGAACATCTTCTTCTGTGTCAGGACCGTCCCTGCTAAAGCCTCATCTGCACACTGATGCTTGTTACTGTAACCATCTTGGAATTCTTCTCCGTCTGACCTCTGGATAACCTCCCACGTCGTGCACATCGATGCCCAGCAAGTGTCCCAGGCCGTGGGGCATGAAGACTGAGCCCAGGTGCACCTTCATCATGTCGTCAACGCTGCCGCACAGCAAGCCAAACTTCACCAGTTCTTCCAGGTGAATCCTGTCAGCCAAGCGGTGCATGTCAGTCCACTTCACACCTGCAAAACAAACACGTTACGCTCAGGAAAAAAGGATTTTCAAGAATACCATCGCTATATAACTCCTGAATATTGATGTTCAGGTTGTCTGTGCTGACTTTAAAAGTTAGCATTAGGAAATTTCTGCAAAGTTTCATAAATAGAACACGAAATCAACTGTGTGCATCTGAATTTTGCTTTTAAATAGTCTCCCTTTTCTTTTAATATGAACATTAAACGTTTTTAAAATTAATTTACCTCCACTGTTTTTGTGTTAATTCAAAGTCTTAGGCCAGATGATTTTTTTCAGCTGAAATAAACTAAAATAAATTTGAGTTCAGCAAACTCGAGGCTAAAGTTACAAGCTGGTTGTGAAATACTAGACTGAAAGGGCTGCAATCTTCTACTTTTGAATAAGAAAACAAAACAAACCAAGTTTTATTGTATCATAACCAAGTCAAAAAACTTTATTTCAACCTATTTTAGTATTTTGAAACAAGAGATCTAAAGACGTGTTTTTTTTACTGCGTATAAAAGAACCTGTGGATTTCTTTCCAAATGCAAAAACTGAGAAAAAAAGATCAGTCTTTCAAGAATGTTTTTTTCTGTCTTGTAAGAAAAAATAGTCTCATCAAGAAAGTTTTTTAATAGCAAAATAATTTTAGTTTGAGAAATCATGTCTTAGTGAATTCTTGCATTTTTCTTAGCCTACTGGGAAATTCTTTTTTTTTTTTTTGCTTATTTATAGAAAATCTGCCAATAAGGTAAGAATTTTTGACTTATTTCTAAGGGGACTGTTTGGGCACTGCACATGAAAGTTCCACCTGTCCGTAAAACGACTGATGGATTTAAATTCACCTAACTATGAAGATCTCATTATTAATGAACACTTTAGGAAATCTTCCTCCATTACAGGATGCTTTTGGGGGCTTAAGGCCGTCCGGCTTCCTCCTCCTGTGAGGCAAACACTCACCCTGGGTGCAGGAGGAAGAAAATCTGTCCAAGTCCCCCTGATAACTCTATTCCAATATATTTTAGTGCTCCATCGTTATTTTTATTTTAGCTTTAAAGAACTATTTATCCGTGCACCTTCAAAGAGGCCAGATTTAATTATGCTGATGCTCTCTGTCTTGCACAAAACCTTACGTTTTTGTTTAAAAGTAAACAGACTGGGACTATGAATTGTTCTGTAGCTGTAGGTAAAACTATTCCCCCTTTGTGGACTTTGCAGGCATATTTATGTAACTATTTAGGACAGAATTGCAAAAAAAGAAAAGCAAAAGCTGCTGGCTTGAAACCTTTTTTTTACCTGGTTTGATGGCAGCCATGACGGAGCGGGAGGACTTCAGAACGGCCTCGTAGATGGCCATCTGGTCTGGAGTGAACTTGCCATTGGCTGGGAAGGAGCAGGTGATGTCTGAAGAGTAGCAGTAGTACTCCCCACCCATGTCAAACAGACTGCAGGCAACCAAAACATCAGAGCGAATTAAGTCAAATGTTATTCAAAAATGCTTTGGGCTTGTGTGCAAAGCATTTTTTTTGCGTTTCTCGGGTGGAAGACACAAATGAAAATGAACTAAAGGTCACATTTTTACATAACAAAATGACAAACAAAAAAAGAAACCTAATACTTCAGAGCATCTACGTGTAAATATTACACATAGACAGCAAGTAATGCAGGAAAAGTACAAAAAGCTACGGACCACATGTCTCCATCCTGAATAGTTTTGTCATTGGGAGCTCCAGCATGGCCATAGTGGAGGACAGAGGAGTTATTGCCCCTGGTTTGAATGCAAAACACAATTTAAGCATGAATGAATTAGAGACAAGAATTCACGTTGAAGAATTAAGTGAAAAGGGTACCAAAGATGAACAGTGACAGCAGTGTCATATTCCAACCTAAACTTTCAACAGAAACAGGACTCTCCTCCCTTAACTAATAATCTATAGGACAAAACTCCTGACCTTTATAGTAAAGGGCAAACCGTGGTTAGAAAAATGATTTATATCAAAAGTGATGTGCTGGCTGTATTTAGTAAGTTATCATCAAATGCAAATACAGGTTGATAAGAATGAAGCACAGCCTTACGATCCACAGATACAGGTGTAGGAGGTGTGGCGCATCCCTCCTTTGGTGTAGCAATAGTGCTGGAAAAGGCTGCAAGAACAACACATCCCCTTTAGTTTCATAAACTCCTGCAGGACAAATGAAGTTCAGGAATTTCAGCATATCCAAGATCAGAGAAAACATTTCTTAGCTTTAAAAACGCCCCTGCTCTCTGCCTGATTTGATTCTTTTGAAAAATTCATTGAAGAAAATTGTTTTAATCATTATCCGGCCCAGCACATCAAAACACTTCACAGACAGCAGACTGGCTTTGCCCACGTTTCATGGTTCCACCACAGAGCAAAATATAATTAAGAATACCAGACGGCTGTTTTGATAACATGTTACTGTGGGGGCGGGGGCAATAAATAATACATTTTAATGTAAGAAGAAAAAAACGTTTTTTTGCTCATGTTGTGAGAGGCTTTTCAATGTAAACCTCAAATCTGGTGAATTAGATCAGATTTGATTGTTTATGTCCTATAAAACAATCAGGGTTTTTGTTTTTTGATAAAAATGGCATAATGGCTTAATTAAAATACCACTTTTAAAATAAATCAAAAGTTGATTGGAGGGGAACTTTAAAATAATGGTTTGAAACAAAAATAAAAGAGCTTTTCTGCCTTTCAATTACCATAAGTAAGAAAGTAAGAAAAAAACAAAACAAATGCCACACCCACAGTTCTTAATCTATGTGTCAAATAATAAAAGAAGGTATGGATTATTTATTGTAATGATTTAAAAAAGGAAAAAAAAGATATTTTGTATTTAGCGTCATTATTGAATTAGTGATGAGTCTATAGATCAGGGGGCAGCAACCTTCAACACTAAAAGAGCCATTTGCACCAGTCTCTTTCTGACCTAAATCCAGCCACACCTGCGAAATCCCAGCTCAGAATGACAAAAATAAACCGTTTTTGTGGCCATTTAGCTATTTCTTAATAAAATGTAGCTTTTTAAATATTTACAATTATTGAATTATAAGTTTTATAGTTCTATTAAAATAATTTTGACAGTGATACATACTAATTCCTTTCAAAATAAAATTCCTCCTGTGTTGAATAAGATTCTGCTGCAGTAGATTCGCAGTTATACTTTAACAAGTTTGCTTCTGAACAGCAACAGGACATAAAATGATAACATAAGTTTAAACTTTTTCTAAAAATAATCATTTACTTCGACAATATATCAAACTCCGTACCATCATTTTACTCAGTTATCTGATAGGTGAATTTTGGAGGAATGGTAAAGCTCTCAGTATCTGTTGGTTTAGCGTCATGTCAGCAGTTGTTTCAAAATAAAAAAAAAGAGTAAATTTTTACTTACATTGGGTCATCTCAGTTTAAAATTCTAAAAATGAACGACAAAGCTTAACTAACAGACTTATTTTTAAGTATTTTATTTTGGATTGATAGAGTTGCATGAGGCTCCAGAGCCTCAGGTTGCAGACCTCTTTTATAGATGTTAAATTTGAAACACATGCAAGAAAAAAAGTCAGAATTACCTCTCCATTTCATATTCTTTCTGACCGGGTTTGACATTTTTCATGACCTAAAACAAAAAGGTTTCATATTATCAACAGATGTGAGAGATTACATGCATAAATATTTCTTAATCTATCCTGAAAGTTCAACCATATTAATAATAAATAATCAACTTCCTTCTTTTTTTTAGTCTTTGAACTGAAAAAAGGGGAAAAATAATTGATATAATTGAAATGGTTCCAATTATAACTACACTGAAGACATCTTGATGTTTGCAGAATAGACTGCATTAACTTCAATGAAATTCACAACTTAGCAGGGCAATACAAATACATGACCTGCTTGGAAAGGTTAATTAAAGAGCAAAATACAGTTTGAAAACCCCCCCAACATCAGTCAACAACAGAGATGGAACTGGCAGGCGTTTGTGATATGGTTGGCAGTGGAGGCCGTTCCTGACACATTCATTTTACAGACAAATGTAGGTTGCAGGGATACATGCATTAATAAGCAGCTTCTGTTTTCCGCTGTCCATTTATCAGTGACCCAACAGATCGGAGGGCTTTTGCCAAAAAGGAAAAAGCCTCCGTCAACTTTTCAGTTTGAATAATGTTGTCTTTTTCTCAATCACGCACTGCTCTCAGTCCATTGCAGCATGGTTGCCTTCTGCATGTGTCAATAAAACAGTCCTGTGAGGCTTCAAGTACTGACACATTCATTTTACAGATGCAAATGTTTGAACTGTAAGCCATCCAGGAGGAAAAAAAGCGTTTTTTTAAATGCTTCCAAAAAAAACCTCTTAACCCTAATTTAATAAAACTAAAATACTCAGTTTTTTTCTCAATTGTCTCTTTGTCTCTTAAGTGTTTGAGTTTCATAAATAAAATCATCGAAGATAAATGAATCCACGTTTATTGATGCAGCAAAGCATGCAGGGAGAGCTGTCAGCCCCATTTTTCGCAATAAAAGAAAATGATGGCACGTCTGAAAAGGCTTCAGTGAATCACTTCACAGGACAGATAAGATTGTGAGGTCAACTATTGCAGCCCTGCAGAGCCTATACATAAAATAAAACCATCTGCACTCCTGCAAACGCTGCTTTCATGTTCCAGCTTACTGGTCAAATGTTATTCCAGTCAACCGCCAAGTCCCTGAACTATCAGAGACAGTTGGAAAAAGAGAGAATTTCTAAACATTTATGGTTTCAGGTGAGTCTTAAAGATGCTTTCAGGTGGTTCATTTCATGCTTTGAGCCTTTCGGACTCTTGTGCTTTTCTCAAAGTGAATCATTGTAATCATCCATGCATAAAAGGAGCAAGTTCTTACCATTTTATGAGCCTCACTGGAAATTCTGTTGGTGTAGCGAAGGACCTCCAGCTCCATATCAGTCTTTAGCAGACGACTGCGAACGCAGACGGTAAAAAGAGTGAAACTTCTCATTTGCAAACAAATGCAGATTTTCCTCTGTTAGGCAAAACAAATGCAAGTTTATTCATTTCTTTTTTAGGTGCAGTTAGAACAGTGTCCTACAGCCTGATGAGAATAGTAAAAACTAAATATATATATATATATATTAAAGATTAAAGTTGTGTCAGAATTCCTTCACTACTCACTTATTCACTAAATTAATTCACTAAATAGGGCGCTCACTATTTTTTTCGGGTGTCCAAAACCCAACACCCTAGAAATGTAAACTAAGTCTTTGCCAAAAACTTGTGTGCATTGATGCTAACTAGACTGGTGAATATAGACCACGATACATTGGATTTGAACAATTTGCCATTTGAAATGCATGTATTTAAATGTATTTTTAAAGTTTTTATTTTAAGTTTTCATCACAGTGGATTCATAAACAATCTTTGGAAAATGTTTCAATTTATTACGTTTTTACTACGGCGAATGGCTGACATTAAAAAAAAAAAAAAAAACAATTGTGAAAGAAAGTGACTATTTGCACATCATTTTCTAAACATGTGCCGCCAATGCTGAATTATTTTTTTTGGCTGGACAGACCCGGAAGAAGGGTTATGGTAAGCTTAATACATGTAACCAAACACTAAACTTAAAATACGTGTAGTATTTGGTTCTTGGCCGCGCGTATTATGTGTGGCCAACATAAATTTCAATCAGTTTTTGTGCTTGGCCACATGTAAATAAGTGCAAATAATATCAGCCATTATGAAAATGTGTCCGAATTATGTTAAAAACCTGGGCACTAGTTAATCCCACACAACAATGGTCTCTTGCTATATCACGGTACGCCTTTCACGGTCTCGCTGTTTCGTGGATTCTTTACAAGTCAATTTAGCATCCTTTTTTATACTTCTATTTCTTTACAATGTGCTGGGTTCTGCATCCTGATTGGCTGTGAATCGTCAATCTCCCTTGTGCTGTCTCTACTTTACAATATGCGTTAAGCTTCCCAAAATGTACAAAAATCTTTGATCGTGAGCAGATCTGTTTTTATTCTATAATACTGAATGTAGAATGTAACTACAGCAGTCAATGCGAGAACACTGTAAATAGTCCTATAGGTTTTAGGGAGTAGTGAGGGAATTTCACAAGAACATTTGACTGATCGAGTTTGACATTTCTTTCTTTGCTGTCAGACAGTTTTCTTTTTAAAGAAGACCTTGGACTGACTACAAACAAGCATTTCACCAAAAAAAAATATAATCTAACAAATAATAAAGAGTGCTGAAAACCAGCAAAAACTCAATTATTTTTTCAAAGAACAAACATAAAAAAAAGCTTAGTCAAAGGAAGGCCAGTTTGCTCTAAACAAGAAGACAGGGCACAGGATTCAATCAGGCTCTGCTCCCCAGGAGGTGTGCCTACGCAGCATTCCTCCTCATTTCTGCAAATGTCAGTTCATCTAGAGGGTGCGAGCTCTAATACCAATGAGGGGCAGGCAAGCACGAAGTCCATTATATCCATGCAGGCTGATTTCAGGGCATGGGGGGAGTGGCTGAAGGACAGAGTTTCTCATTACAGAAACTCAATCACCAAAGTTGACAGATGTAAATAGGAGGAGGTTCACAGGAAACTAAAGACAATTCGGATTCAAAAAAAAAAAAGTATTTGTATTAATCGAGCACAAACTGGAGCTTCTCACCATTCCACGATGACTGGATGTAGAAGAGTGTTGTTCACAGTGAAGCTGGTAAAAATTAAAGAACAGACGTACACAGGACAAAAGCAGTAGGGTGAGTTTCATAAACACTTTCAAAGACTTAGACAATTAATGAAAGCTAAAATATTATTTTTACCTGTTAAGTGTGCATAGAAGTATGGTATATTCACATTGAAATCTGATTTTTTTGTCTATTTATTAAATGTTTAATGAAGTGCTTTTTTTTCAGAGGTAAAAATGTTTTAAATAAATGTCTTGCTGTTCATATTTGTCAACACAGGTAATGGTCTTTGTATGCAATTATTTACCCATGTTATAACACTGATTTAAACCAGAAAAATCCTACCGACTGATTCCTTCAAAGGAGGCTTCGCGGCAGATGCTCCCGCTGTCGGTGTTCAGGCCTCTCTGCAGGAAGGACATTAAAAATTCAAAGTGTGTCTCTATCAAATTATAACATGAAAAGTTTCACACTTACTGTAATGTTGCTTTTTTTAGTATCCAATCAACAAATAATTGTTGTAGGAAAATTATATGTAAAAAAAAAGCTAAAAATTGCATTTCTTTATTCAAATCGTTGTGAATCAACAGCATACAAAAAAACAAGAAAAACAACATTTATTCTAAGGAAAATATATTGGGCAGGACACAAGCTCCCTGCTCCACTCTATTTGGATCATCCAGTCTTAGACGCCTAAATCCATCTAAGTCTGTTTTCCTTGTCCAAGCTGGTATCTGATAAACTCCTGCTACTCTGCAGAAACTGTATCCTAGAAAACTACAAAGGGGTTCTGATTTTGCCTAAAAACTGCATAATTATAAGTAAAATACCACTGGGAACGCTTTAAAAATTGATCCAAATGATCAGAGTGGGTCTTTAAGAGTAATGTTTAACAGCAACTGTAACAAATGAGAACGTGAAGTTTTGATTTTAAAACGACTGGAAGAAAATCAAAAGTGCAGGAAGTTTGAGCAGTTGACTTATACCAAATGTTAAGAACTGGTTATGTTTTGAGTTTGCAAAACTGAAGCAAAGAATGAGCTGTTAGAGGATTGTTACCAGTGTCAGGAGAGCAGCTGGTGTCATCCTGGACAGGACATCAGCGATCTGCAGGGATGCAGGCAGACAGAGCATCATTAGAGGAGTCTCTGCAGAAACAACAAGCAACACTTCCTCGCTGCTTTGAGTCAGCACATTTCAAGTGAGTCAGGCGGCTCCATCCAGCTGCTGTGAGTCCACAGCAAGCAGCGAGCAAGAAACAAAACTCTCAGACTCTGATATTGCGTCCAACAGCTGCCGTTTGACTCTTCATCCTAATGTTCAGAAAACATTTGAGCTCTGAGCACTAAAAAATGATCATCATTGACCTGGAAAAAATGAAATGCTTGTAAATGAATTCAGCTTTTATCTTAGTGCGTATTCAGACTGGACACATTTGGTCCACTTAAAGAGAACCAGATTAAGTTTCCCCCGATAATCCGGAACAAATGTTCAGTCTGAATCCGTTCCTGGCCTGGGACCAGAAACTGCTCTTGGACCCATCTTTGTAGTTGTTCTTAGTTTGTTTCCAATCAGAATG
Organism: Oryzias celebensis; assembly: GCA_014656515.1. Taxonomy (NCBI): domain Eukaryota; kingdom Metazoa; phylum Chordata; class Actinopteri; order Beloniformes; family Adrianichthyidae; genus Oryzias; species Oryzias celebensis. Next base: position 6,275,898 of record BNCR01000003.1, read on the forward strand.
AGGTTCGATTGCTATGAAATTCCTCAGTCTGAATAAAAAAACGCTCTAATAATAATAACTTGACCAAAATGGACATCATAGCCAAAGTCACGTGATGTAAACATTAGGAATGACGCCTTCGGTGAACTGCGGACAAATGTAAAGCAACAATGGTCACATTATCAATATATGTTCCAACTGTTTTAGAACAGAATATTACCATTTTAACACAGATTCAAATGCTTCTTACATGCTTTAAGCATTTACTTTTAGGCAGAGAAAAGCTTTTAGGGGGATGCTATGACATCCTCCTAAAAGCTGGCTTGTAGCTTGTAGTACAACAACAAGACACAGCAACTCAAATGTGGTGGGGTGAAAGCAGGCTGGTTAAAACAACTTTTAACCTGAAACACATTGCTTCTCACTGTTTTCCCAACAATCTTTACATCATAAATGCTTATCCTACCGCCATAGCAGACGTCTCCTCAGTGCTACAGTTTCTAACATCCTCTGCGTTAAAGCACTCACAGCACATCACCTATCAAAGTAAAAATTGCTGTTCCTGATGTTAAAACTGGTAATCAAAATATAAAGTTTTAATAAAATAACCATCCCGATGAGGACTTTAAAGCGCTGCACCTTCGACTTTCTCTTGTTTTGACCCACCTCATAGTTCCTGGCCAATGACTGAAAAGATCTTTAGTCACATGGTACTGTTTACAAGCTTTGGTCCGAAACAGAAATCTCCTGTAGATTCCAGTCTGAATACAGGCTCTAATCCGAAACAAATTAGTGGACTCGGACCGAACCAAACAATTTTGCCAGTCTGATTACACCCTAACATTAATTTCCCACAGCAGTCCTGGATCGCAAGGACTATGTTGTTTTTGTAATACACCTATGAGCGAAAATGTCACCCCCGCCGCATTACCAAAAACTCATAAAAATGTGCATGCCGCTACTACCCGATAAAAATGATGACATCACTGCAGGAGATACGTTTAAAAAAAAAGGAATGGGCCAAACTCTCTTGTGGGGCTAAAAACAGTATTTCAAAATCAGGTAACAAAGAATCTAAAATTACATGTCAATTATATCCAAAGGAACCAGTCACTGCTTACTAACGTTGTCTAGTTCCCAAATAGTGAAGTCTGTACCGCAGAAAAATGGCGACTGAATTGATTTCATTTTGTTGGAACCGGGGGTAAGGCATTTTCTTTGGGTGACGCCACAAGTGCTCTGTCCATCTCAATGTATGTCAATGGGCCCAAAGCAGCTGCTCAGGCAGTGATGGCGTGTCAGGATGGGGCCTCAAGGGCGGGGGGTGGGTTGTGCCTGTGGGCCTTACAATGCTACTTGCTTTAAATACATGTATTATTGAATTAAGAAGGTGGTAATATTTCTTCAACATAATTAGGAAGTACAACAACCACAGTGACAAAAATGATTTTAGTGCCATAGTAGTTGCACATCATTCACACAACATTTTTTGTTACTCAACCCTGAAGATGAAGCTCTGGCATCACTCAGGTCTCTTTCCCTGAAGTGTGGTAGCAGAATTATCTCGGTCAGAATCTGATTACCTGTTGTCTCTCTTTCACTGTCCAAAGTGCAGCAGCGATCTTTCTAGTAAAGAACAGCTGAATCTTTGGATCCACAATCAAAGTTCTCTGCACCATCACATCTTCTAACCGCCTACTTTCTGAAGCCGAAATATATTCAAACTAATTTGATCACCGTTTAGGAAGCGTACATCTCTGAGACAACTTAATTAGATACTGGGGTGGAGAGAAGAAAGAAAGCAGCAATGGGGATGTGAAATATACCAAACTGACCAAGCTGCTGGTATTTATGGATGTGAAAGCAGTTAATGCACATGTGAAAGTAATGCAAGTGACTATTCTCACGTAATTAGGACGAGGTTAGGGTTACAGTTAGGGTTAAAATATGTGCGGGGAAATGGAGCAATGTGCATCTTGGCCACAAGTATTACGTGCAGCCAAGATGAATTTCCAACGGTTTTTGTGCTTGGTTGCACACACACACGTGTGAAAAATATTGGACAAGAGTAATATGACCTCCAACATACCACCCCCCCTACATCAGCGTGGAGGCTGACCCCATTAGAGCAGCTTACATTAAAAAGAACATTGTTTCATCTTGATGGTGCAGAACTTATGTTATGGTGATTAAAAACTCAGTGTACACTGTGTTCAACTAGTGTTCAACTATTTAAATGATTTCTTTTGTAACTCCGTGTCTCTTTTCATTTGGTTTTGTATTTTGACAAACGTGTCTTCAAAAAAGTCTTAAATCAGACCTTATTTTATTTTGAAGATACTATGAAAGCTAAAAAAAAAAATCCCTAAATTTTGAGAGTACAATCTGTCACTTGTTTTATTTTTTTTTTAAAAAGTGTCACTAAAAAAAGGTAAAGTTTTACACGGAGGCTGAAAACAGCCTATCCTACTTTTTTTGGACCCGTTAACTTTTTTTTTCTCACGATAAGTACAGAGTAACACGCAGTCATTCCAGCCTGCGCCGCTCATGCATCATTCTGTAACCATGTAGACGACCTGATCCCCTCATCTGGCCACTAATGAAACGGACAACAACTGCAGGAGCACTGAACTGCAGCCGCCTGCGCTGCTGTAGCCATGCCAACCTTCTCCCTTAGATGACGATCACTGATTTGGCCTATGACCAACAACAGACCACAAATAAAGTAATTAATTCAAAATGGATCAGTTCTGGTGTTTGACATTTTCTCCGACAAACAGCTTTGCTTTGCTGTGAATTGTAGAAGAAGGAGACAAAGCATTGTATCGGACTGAGCTGGACTCAGCGGCTGTTTGGGTTGTGCTAATGTCCGGAGCTCAGAGAATGCACCAGGCAGAGACGTTTGTTGGCTCTGGGTTTTGTCATTGAACCTGCTGTCGGGGTTTGGGATTATAGGGTTCAGTTATTGGCTGAAAAAGGGAAATAAGGGGAGGGGGGGTACATGAGACAGAATTAGGGCATCTGAGCTCCACAAATAAATCAAAAATCGACTTAAAAACAATATTTGGGGAAGTGTTTCCTTTGCTATTGTTGAGAGTTTGTTACTTCACATCTCTGCAGTTAAACAATGACAAAATTCTTTGTTAGGGGGAAGAACTACAGTACCTGGATGTGAGCCAGAGCCCCAAGACTGAACACTAGGCTTCAATCACTGCACAAAATAAAGGTCAGTTCTGCACAAAGCAACACTTACGTCAGTGGTGTAATGCACCTCATCCACAGCATATTTCTCCTTGAAGTGCTCTTTAGGAAAAATCCTGTAAACAAGTTAAAAAATATGCAGCATAAAGACAATTGTAATAAATGTTAAAACATCTGACATTTTCACAATAAGCACAGCAGAAACGGTAAAAGATGATCTTTTATTTGAGTGTCAACTGTAATGACTATTATGTAAGGAAAACAAAGTTAAAGTCCCACTCCAATCATCTTTATTGTCAAATTGTTCCCAGTGGTCTTTTAATTATAATGTGCTATTTTAAGTCAAAGTCCAAAAACCTGTGTCATTTGCGAGGATCGTTTCAGCCCAGTGATTGTAGTAGTTCAGTAGAAATTTGTCTCTGAATTGTGGGTGGAGCCATTGGTGTGAAGCAACCTCGCCACAGTTCCCCTCCCCGTCGCTGACTCTCACCCCCAAGCTTCCAGCCCCTCACAACCCCAACCTAACATTACCAGTGCAACAAAAATGCCGAGCAATACTGGAGCTATCCAGTCGTACAGTTTTAAGCCAGATGCACGCTCAGACAAGGAAAGCGAAGACGTACATGGAGTTGGAGCGAGCAGGTAACTTGTGGCTTGACTGCCGAATTTCACAAGTTTCCGAAGTGTCACAAAGAAGCTCTTTTTCAATTTTTTTTTGTCTGCTCCTGATTCACAATGATGTGAACAAAGAAACCTTAAGAAATGTTCTTTATATGTACTCAATTATTAGAAAAATGCCACAAGAACATGTTAAAAACACAATTTTCATTGGAGTGAGTCTTTAAGATGCAAAATACACATCCAAATTTGTGTTAATTATCATCTATGACTGCTTAAACTGTTGCTAAGTTTGTTAAAATATTCAACACCACTGAATGTACTTTGAAAGAAGTCTCCTAGCAATCATCTGCTTCGTTCATACAGAGGTTCAACCTGGCACTACGCAGACTTTGGACCAAAGAGAGAGCAGAATAATCTCCATCCAAAGTTCAGACCTGATGAGTGAAATCATAAAAAATGTAACTATGAAGCTTATAAACCACAAGTTGTGTAGGGGAAATGTCTTTTTAAGCAGAAACAAACATTAGAAGAATTTATTCTTCTTTCATTTGTATAAGTCAGATGACAGGAAGTTATAAAGGGAAGAAATAAAACAAATTTGGACAAGTCAGCAAGTTTCTCATGAAACAATGCGTCCATTGGTTTCATGTATCTTACATACAACACCATCATAAATGGTGACGTTAAACACAGCCTTAGCTTTTCACCAGAAATCCCTCCTGCACAACAAACAGCATTACAAGGTTTTCCCTTTCGGTGCACGCACACGCTGCAGAGGCGCTTTTGTGATGACAAAAATGCATCATAAAGAAGCTTTCAGACACATTTTTCAATTGATTAAACTCAAACAGGACCCATGGCTGAAAGATTCCCACTAAAATTAACTTGTGAAAGGTAAAGAATAGCAAAGAATCAAGAGTATGCTGCGAACAAAGCTCTGAGGATTAGTGAGCTTACTCTCCCATCCAAGTTGCATAGCTTTCAGGCAGTTTAGGTACAAAAAGGATTGATTTCCCGGAGTCCACATCAATGGCTCCATAGCAGTCGGATTCAGTCACTCCAAACGACCAGTGAAAGAAAGACTCCTGGAACAGCATCAGATCCAGCGTTAGACAAACAATGGGGGGTAAAATAAACGTGTTTCCTCATTTGAGCCATTTTTGAATAGAATAAGAAGACTTTCATTTAAAGTCTCACTCCAATTATCTTTTGATCTATTTTAAAAGCATTCCCAGTGATCTTCTAATTACAAATATTCCGTTTTTAGGGAAAATTAAAAAAGACTGTTTCCTTTTCTAGGACTGTTTGCCTCTGAGTTATGGGCGGGACTGTTGGCGTAGAGAAACTCCGCCCCCCTTCCCAACCCTGAGCTTGGAGCAGGGAGCTTGTGGCCCAACCAGCATATTCTCAACATCACAAATACGCTCTCTTCCAAGCTGCCTTATTGGTCTGCTCCTGATTCACAATGATTTGAATAAAGAAATATGAAATGATTTTCTTTATATGTCTTCCATTATCAGGAAAATCCCACAAGAACTTGTTAGGAACACCAAAAAACTTGGTGTGGGTTTTTAAAGGAAAGTCTTCTAATGTCCTCATTTATTTCTTTCAAACAAAAGAACTTTCGTTTAATGTGATCATTTACAGCAAACATGCAACACAACAAAGTGCCACAAACTCACAGCTGGCGACTTAAAAAAGAAGAATACGTGCAGACAACAAACCTGCCTGAAGACGACGTCTGTATCTGTGCAGTACCTCTGCTTCTGCTCTCCTCCCTGCAGCACCACCACCGACTTCGGCAACACGTCTTCTTTTCCTTTAAGGCCTTGGCATAACCTTCGGCGGTTCTCGGCAAAAAGGGCAGCCGACACCCTTAGGGTGTCATTACCCAGCCAGTAGACAGGTCTGAGGGGACGGAGAATTCATATCATGGAGACGGAGAGACTGACAGCAAGGATAATTAGTGGTTATATTAGAATTGAGATGTCATAAACAGAACATGCATGCAGCACCAGAACCACACTGAGCCTCCCCCTTTACATCATTATCCTCCAGTAATTTGACATTTCTGAAATGCAAGCAAAACCTGCAGGGTCATATTTTCAGTCAGTGTGAAGGCCTACAAAAAAGTTCTGAGTTTAAAAACAGCTCGGTGTAAAAAACAAGAAAACTATGGGAAAACCTTTGGACCGTGTTAAAAAAAGGCCGTTATAACAAATCCACAATTACAATACAACAATGGAATGATAACTGATGAGCAAATAGTTTCTTTAAATCTTAAATGGAGCTGAAGCCAAAGTTAAACTGAAATATAGATTTTGGTGTTTAGGCCACAGTTATTTATGAATAATTACTAGAAATAAAGTTGAACAGAAATTAAACTTGAAAAAACGTTGTTGGGGATTTTTTTATGTGGTACTTTGAGAAAATCTTGGTTGTAAACTGGCACTTTATTAAAAAAAACTGAATCGGATGAAATTTGTTTTGCATCGTTATTATTATTAATATATTATTGTTCAGGGCTCTAGAAAGCGACCAATTTGGTTGCATGGGATTTTTCAATGGTGCGCTTAAAAAAAAAAAAATCCATGGTCGCACCAAACCATTCTGCACTCAGCTATTCTGTGGGGAAAAAAGTAATTTCCTTGACCATGAAAGTCTCATTCCTGTATGTGTGTGCAGATGTAACACACCTCAAATAAGAATTATTTGTATTTATTATTTTTTTTCTCAGTATGCATATCTGAGCAAAACATTATATAGATCCTAATTACATTAAATAAGCCAAACAAATAATAAAAAAAACAATTTTAAGAAACCACAACAAAATTTCACAAACCAAAACAATTCCAAAAAAAAAAAAAGAGGAAATGTTTCAAAAAACCAAAGTAATTTTCAGAAATCAAATGTAAGTGTTATGAAAAAAAGAAGAAACATCCCTGATTGGTTGATGACGTTTGTCCATCATTTTGATAGACAGTTATTTGGCACAAAGCACCTTCAACCAAAAAACATGAATGTTACTGCTGACCCAAACAAAGCTGCTGTTATCAAAGAATGTTTGAATTCAGGACACACCTATGAACTGATACTAGATCAGCTCTGTAGTAATCACAAAACCTTTCAAAGCTTTTTTAAATTTAAATTTCAGCTCTGTAAAGTGTTTTAAATTCCCATTCCAACTACATTTGGATCTGTTTTGTCTCCAGTGCTCTTTTCATTATAATTCTGCTGTTTTTAGGCAAACTCCTGTGTCGTTTTCTAGGACATAGTTTCTGCAGCAGCAGGAGTTCAACAAAAATTCACCTCTGAGTTGTGGGCGGGAGTGTTGGTGTGAAGTAACCCCACACTGATATCTCATGAAATCTTTGTTTATACTCTGTCCCGATATGTTACACCCCCTCATACCCTCAAGCTAACATTACAGTGCAACTAAAATGATGAGCAATATCAGAGCTATCCAGTTTTGATCCAGATTCCAGCTCGGACAAGGAAAACAAAGACGTACATGGACCTATTTGTGGATGAATTAGAATAGTGCGAGGCAGGGAGAGTTGGCTCCACCCATTTCACTTGCTATCACAAATTTAAGCTTATTTAAACTGCAATTTTTTCTCTTAATAAAGAAATACTCAGAAATGAAATTTTAATCTTACATGTTTATATATGTTCTCTATCATGAGAAAAATGCTACAAGAAAATATTAAAAACACACATTTTATTGGAGTGGGTCTTTAAGCACCAACTTTTTCATGTAATTTATCATTATTGTGTTTGGAATGAAGGGCTTTATGTTTACAGTTTGTGAGTTAATCATTTTCAAGTCTTAATTCCTAAAATGATGAATACTTAAAAAGTTTAATTAAGTAATTTTAACAATAAATGTGCAAAAATAACATTTATTGAAAACTGTTGAAGAAAATATATTTTTAAACCATTTGAACCTTTTTTTTATTAGAAATAAAATCCAAACTTGTTATGATTTAATAAATGTTCCAGTGAAATAACATTGATGATTAAAATGATTGGCTGCAGTCATTTATTGCTTCCTGCTGTTAAGAAACAGTGGAGAGAAGACTTGTTATGGTTTAGGTCTTTCTGAAGCTAATCCTCTGGACTGGGTCAGAGGATTTCCGGTGAAACACTGGATCGAGGCAGAAAGACACACTTCTACAAATATGTGTTGGATAGAAATCTTGGTCTCAGGCCAAGGCTGATAAGAAAAAGAAAAACGCAGCAGATCTGCTTCCACCTTAAACGCACCAAAGGTTAATCCTCCACCTCAGAGACCTTTAAAACCAAAGCAGTCCTCCTGCACCATTCTGCTGACTGTGTATATGGATTTATGTGTAGAGGTTGATCAAGAATAACAACATTTCAACGGTAAATTAAAGAATATAATAAAAAGCAACAGACTAAATACTTTATATAAAAATAAGTAAATTAGTTTGTAAAATATTTAACTTAGTCAAAAGCATTTACAATGATATTAGGAACAAGATAATGTACATGTTACGCAACAGAGCATCTGCCTTATGTGGACGATGCATTGTGTCAGTATGAGGTTTTATACATGCTGGAAGACTGCAAGCATGCAATCACACTGAGATGATTGCAAATGCATGCTAAAGAAATTCAAATAAAATTGGATCATGTCGTAAAATTTCACGTAATTGGAACAACACTAAAGCTATTTCAAAGTAAAGTGCAGTATTTCAAAAAAATAAGTACATGTTTTCTTTTTAATTGTACAGTCTTCCAATGTGTCAGTTTCATAGACTTACTATCAAAAAGTAAAATTTGAAAAACCTATGATTTTTCAGAAGTTTCAGCAGATCGATCACATTCCCAAACCATTCTGCAGCATTTTAATCACGCTCACAGAGCTGTATGAGACAACAAAAAACTCATAATTGGATTTAACAGGAAATGAGAAAGTTTTCAGCTAAACACAAATGCTGCAGCTGAAAGCTGCAAAGCTACCTAAAGATCAACACATTGATACCGTTTAATCTCACAATATTGTCTCTTTTTATTTATAGGTATGATGCTCCACCTAAAATTGTAAAAAAAAAAAAAAAAGATCTGTGTCATTAAAAAAACTGTACATTGTTCAACTGTATTCAGGTTTAGGAAAAAAATTTTGCTTTGCAACTACTGCTTAGAAGAATTAACAACGACGAGATAGATTTATGTGTCTAATAAAAGCTAAAATAAATCATTAAACCACCAAATAACGGCGTTTATCAAGAAGTCAACTCACTGTGGTGCTGCAGCCATGACGAAGTCTTGCTTCAGACTGTCACATGTTCATTGGAATCACGTGGTAGCCCTGGCGCTGAATCAGCTGATGTGTCGCTGTGCTGCCTTCAGGTCTTCAGGAAATTCCAACTTCGCACGCGGAAATGGCAAATCGAGGCGTTCCATCTCTCTCTCTCTCTCTCTCTCTCTCTCTCTCTCTCTCTCTCTCTATATATATACACAGTAAACAAACATGTTCCAAATTTAGTCAAAGCATTTATTCGATTTGTGTAGATCCTACATGGTCTACTTGCCATACTTATAAATAACGTTTTTTTATTTTTTTATTTTTATTTTTGTTTTATTAGAGCATGGTAGAATAAAAATACGTAAAAGACACACAGTCTATTCAAGAAGAAAACAAACTTTTTTTTTTCAAAATTAATTCTTAAAGTTACAGTTTACCCAAAATCTCGACAACTTAAAACAGAAGAAAGCTTCCATCTGATTGATTGATTGATTCATTGATTGATTGATTGAATGAAGGATTCCTCTTGAGCAAACAGTGCTGTGCTGCGTTTACAGTAAACAGCAGGTGGAGATGCTTCTCCCTTATTGTTGTGCAGCTCAGAGAGAAACGGATAAATAATGGGTAATTCTGAGTGACTGCAGACACATGATGCTTGAAAGCACAGCCAGTATGTCATGAAAGACAACATGCAGGCAAAGTTGACAGATAATCAAGAGAAATGGCCCTCCCTTCATGAAGCATGGACAGCATTTACCAAAAAGACAGCTTAATGTCTGGCATTATAGACAGTAACACATGGCACCTATCTCATCCTATTCTAGAATTAAAAGTTTCGATTTCTTATAAAACCACATTAGTCGAATTGTTGGGGCTGCACTCCATAAACATAGCATATTTTAACCAAAGACAGCAAACAGGATTATAGACATACTAGAAAAGAGACCTTTTATAAAATATTTTTGAAGTCAAATGTTTGAATTCCCTAAATATTATTAATGGAGCTGATGTATTTAGCCTTTCAGTGGAGTGGCGTCTAAATACAAATGGTTATCTCCCAGTAAATTGTGCTCCCGTGAACTACAAGCCAGTTTATCAATTCCTGGTGCACATTTTCAAGAAGTGCAAACAGCTGGGACTTTTTAAAAGGTCAAAGCTTAATGCTTTTATTTATAGATTTTGTTTTTCTTTTGAAATGAATCCACCGATATGTCCCTTGATTTCATAATCCAGTCAGAGCCTTTTCAGTGTCTTCAGTGGACACACATTCATGTTATTCCCCAAAGTTTACCCTGGAATTTCTGCTTGTAGCACAAAGAAAATGCCTGGAAAAGAGTGCTAAATCCCAAAAACAAACAACAACATTAATATTACTTGATGCGGGCTTTGGAGATTTGAATTAAAACGCATTTTGTAAATCCCAATCTTTAAATGATTTATGCTTGAAATTGGATTCATTTGAAAATGAAAATTATGACTTAGATTGTTGTGTTTCTAAGGTAGCCTGAAATTAACCAGGCAACTGAATTCTGCTGAATGGTTTTACTTAGTAGAGTCCTCTAGCGGGTTCTTTAAAGATATGTGTTGCTAGTATAGAGGAGGAATCAATGAGTTGTATTAATGTATTTAAACTTTCTGTTTAGGAGACTCAAAGTGCCATCAGTTAAAAGGTCCAGAAAACCCAGAATAAAAAGCTCACTGATGTATAGATTCAACCCTGGAACGCACCATACTGCCCCACTGACCTATATCCACCCGTTCAAAGCCAGTCTTTCGAGCAACACTTTCCTGATGGTGGAATTCTGAGCGCCTTGAAAATGCTGAACCGGACAAACACCATGTTGGACGTTTATCAAGGTTCAAGCAGGCTCCTGTGGCTCCTCACTCTCAACATACTTCAACAATTTCAACGTCGTTTCAACGTCAACGTCTGAAGCTTATTCTGATTTCCTCTGGTTTTGCACAGTTTACCAACCCTATACTTAACTGGTGCAGGTTTAAAGGAATTGCACTTCAAGTGAAACTTTTCACTCAAAGGCATATTAACCCATTCAGGCTGCAATTACACATCTCTTTCAGTCAACTTTGTTCAACAGTACTGTTTTCAGTCAAGCCTACAATTTACAACTGACAGATTAATATATACTTTTGCAGAAATAGACTTTCCTTTACACTTTATGGGGAATTAGACATCAACAAACATGAAAAAAGTGTTGGATTTTTGAGCAATCACAGGCTGCTGCAAACAGCAGGAGATTGAGTTTTGCCAGAGAGAAATATAGAAAAACCTGGAGACGTTAAGCATCATAACATCTGCAATTACTTTGGCTTGATAATAGTCTTAACATAAGTTAATACATATGCTACTGCCATATATGTCATACATGTAGAATATTGTTTTACAGAGGGACATCGAAGTTAAAAAAGTATATATATATAAATAAATAAATATGTACGTTTCTTGACCACACTAGATAGTGACTGGTGTGCGTCACTATCAAAGCAACACTTTTAAAATAAATTTAAATCACAAAGTTTGCTCTTAAGTAAAGTCAGATTTTCTGGAAGGATTTTTGTGACAATTTCTACTGTGAAGACATCTCCTTACAATAGGGAACGCCTGTTAAAACATATTTATACTCACCACATGCATGCCATCTTTGTTCATTTGTCTATCTCATTCGTCTGGACTGATAAATACATGCAAACAAGGATTAAAATAAGTTCATCCAAATTACTGGTCACTTCTTGCTATCATAACCTAATGCAGATGAATTGTTTATGTTGCTTAGCAATAGTAAACTCAAATAGACATAGTTTGTGCAGAGCTAAATAAGTAGTTACATCAACATTAAAGCATTGTTTTGTAGCCTATAACTTTCTGATAAAGCATGGCAGTGTCTGTTGCATGACAATGCCACAGGAGAGCACTGCTGGAGTACGTTCAGACCCTGAGGCCTACTTCAGTATTTCAAATATACAGTTTTTTTAAACTTCCAGGATCACTATGGCGAGTCTTTTTTACGAGTCTCTATCAGTGCAAACAACTTGTCTTATTGTCGCCCTTGAGCTTCTCAACCTTTGAACTCTGTTTGAGCTGTCTGGCCAGCTTCACATAGTTTTTTGTATGCAGTGAGGAATTTTACTCAGAATTGTATCCTTTTTAGTCTGAAATGATGACTTTTTATGGTCATGTCCTCATGAGCGAACTCACTGTCAGTGTGGGCGGGCATTCTGAATCTTATTTATAAATGTAATATGTAGCAGGTGGAATCAGGCCCCTCTCGTGAACTTGCACACTGTCTAGATCAGGGATGGGCATCGTGAGCTGCATTCCCGCTTCTTTTCCAACATACCTCGCTCTGCCATGACCAAATTGGCTGGACACACCTTCTCCAGGTAATCAGCCAGGAATAGGGTACAGATTTCTGGAAATCAAGCAAACACACCGGCTCTTGAGGTCTGGATTTGGCCACCCTCGGTCTAGATCTAGTTATGTCTTTTGCTTTGCTAGCATTTGGAGGCCCAGTTTTTTCCCTTCTGATCATTAATGCGTTCTGATTAAATTTGTTTAATGTAACTTAGTTCAAACTTGGTTCAAATATAAGTTAGAAAAATAGAATAGCAAATACAAGTTTTTATAATCCACAAGTAGGAAACAGGAATAGTCACACCAGTTTTAGATAAAGGCCTACAGCCAATGGCTCTCACTCAGCCACATGTATTCCTCCGCTGACAAGTGTGTAACAACAAATGAAACGCAGTGTAATAGCAGAGCGACTGTGAGCAAACAGGTCCAAAGTGTGGCTGTATTTTTTCAATATAGATGCAGGCAGTGTGCACTGTCTCAAATGTAACAAAAGACATGTCTAACAAGGGCGGTAACACCAGTAACCGGTCCAAATTCCTTGCTAAAATATACCAGATACTATCGAATCTATTGTGAGAACTGTTAATTGAGTTTAAAGCACATGTTCTTATTCAGGTATACTGAATCTTTGTCATTGCCTCCCCTGGGCCGTGGTAAAACTCCTCATGGGTTGACCGGTCCGCAGCCACAAAAAGATTGGAGACCACTGCTTTAGACCAATTTATTCATTTTCTCCTATTTTAAAAGTCCTTAAAAAGTTGAAGCATAGCCAATTGATAGGGGTTTTAGAAGAACACACTATCCTCAAGGTTGTCCAGTCTGGATTTAAAGCATTGCACAGAATGGAATCAGCTCTTTTAAATGTTTTTGATTATACAGCTACAGACTCAGCAGTTGTGATTTTCTTGTGCTATTGGACTTTTTCAGCAGCATGCAATACAGAGAACCATGAAATTCAAAATTCCCATCTGAAGCAGCGGATTGGAGTAAAAGGACTCACTCACATTGTAGTGGTTCAAATTGACCCAATTTAGTGAAACTGAAAACTGTCAGCATTTGTACCAAATGTCTTCCTTTACCCCATGTCATGGCATGATCCATCAGAGTTCAGTTTTAAAGTCAGGTAACCAGAACAGCAAAATATGAACACATCTTTGCTTCATTGCACCAGCTGACAGATCAGTTTCAGAGTTTATGTCTAATCCATCCCTTCATTTTTCAGAAACAGTTATTCTGAATATGCTAACGTGGCTAACCCTTATAATGTAGCTAAACATGTTATGTGTCAATCAAGTTCTAGAGTTACTGCAAACAGTTAATAAAACTGGACTAATCTCTGACTCTTGTTTCATTTACTGTACCTTATTGTTTGGTGTACCTTATAGTTCCTTAAATATGACATAAGTTTGAAAATACACCACTCATTGACAGCGTGCCTTGTAATCCGATGTGCCCTATAGATGGACAATTTGGTGTTTTATACTTTAGGTATTTTAGATATGGATATTCATCACTGCTATTTATTATTTAACAAAATCACTTTATTGCTTTAGCTATAATTAAATATGAAATTGTGATGTCTTTACATCCACAAGATCAAATGGTTGAGTTGTATTTGAACTGAATTTAAAGGAGCGGTGTACATCAAATATTTAGTTTTATGGTAAGACAAAAGATTTATTTTGAAAATGTGGATAGAAGAGTATAAAATAAAAACATGAACAAAATGAACAGACCACAGGTTTTTGTGAACCAATTCGTGAATCAATTAAATATGGTTGATGAGTACACAACATTTGTTGTGTTATTACCCCCTCAGTCCAAAAGAAAACATTTACTTTAAAGATCTGGAACTTTGGAAAATTCATTTTAAAGGACCTATATTATTCAAAATAAACTTTTGTCAATCTTTAAAGTGTATTATAATTATAATTCCTCACAAAAACAGCCCAAAAATTGGTATGTTACTCTATTCACGCATCTGTGAACATTCCTCTAAATCTCTGCTCTCTGAGGCCCAGCCCCTCCCAATCCAGGAAAACAACTGGGTCCTCACATTGTGACATCACAAAGTGGGGAACAGCCCTTCTTAGGAAGAGTCTGTGCTTCCAGCACCACCCCCTGCTCATCCATCCAATAAGTTTGGTTGTTGTTTGTTTTGGTTGGTGAAACGCAAACGCTGCTCAAGGCGTCTTACTTCTGGGTAGGAAAAAAACTCACAAAAATAACTATTTTTATTTTAACATTTTTCTTTAGTGTGCCAAAGGTAATTTGTTATCATATATATGGACATGGTTTTCTCTGAAATGCTTAGAATAGCATGGTATAGACCTCTTAAAACTGTGATATAAAGATTTAAATTACATTTTAGGGTACGTCCATCAAAACAGCGTTGCAAATATAAATTCCAATGCAGAGGATGGTTTTATTTATATGCTGTCAGATAACAATGAAAACTTTTTTTTTTTTTTTTAATGGAAGCAAGCAAGAATATTCATGTGAATGAGTTCAGAGTTGAAAACCAAATAAACTCAATTGTATATATAAAGTAAGAGTAACTGTGCTGCTCTGCTTTTGAATAAACATGGATATTATTTTTATGAAATGATTAATATGTCCAAAGATATAACAATGTGGGATTAATTCCAGCCAAAAAGAAATAAACTCTTAACGTAAAACAATTGGGGTATAAGGTTAGGAATATATTTCTGTATTCTGCCTTTGAATTACTGAGAAAATGGTAATGACCTTATAACTCTCTTTTATGTATTCATCACTATTTCTACCTTCCTTTCCCACATTTCCTACAGCAGCTTTAGTACGTTGTGTTCTCTGATCATCACACAACTCAAATCACATCAAACACCTGTACTTGTATAACCTCTGGTTAATTAGCATACGTCTTTTACAGGATGTGTGTTGCACTGCTCCATTTGCATTCCATGGTTGGGTGTTGGTGTAACCGCAATCTCCACCAATTTAAGACAAAAGTCTTCTTTGCTGTAAAACCTGTCACTGAAGGTTTCTTCTTAAAAAGAAAACTGATTCTGACAAAAAAAGGTTAAAATATCAAAACAATGCAAATGCAAGACATAGCAAAGCGTAGGTCAAGTCTAATTATCATGATTATGCACCTGCTTTAGTAAAAATCTGCACGGCATTGAAAGAACAAGAGCTCTTTAACTATGACCGCAGAACTAAACACGCAGAACTCTACCTGCATGGAAATCAACTAATTATCGTTTTGAAACTACACAAATAAACCCAGTTAACTAGCACGAGTTTAAACTGTTGCTAAGGCTTTCTCAGCAGGGGGTTTGCTCCGGGTAGAATCGTGTTGATTAGAAGCTCCAAAGAAACATCATGAGTTACTGGCTAATTACTGCTGCAGCACCTCTATAGAACGAAGTGAAACAGAAGATGTTTGTCAAATCAGACGCATGAAACTTTAAAGCTAATTTTAAGCAACTTCTTAAAGAATATGTAAACATGTTTCTTTTTCCTGTGATGTAAATTAATTAAAAGAGATCCAGAATGTGCTACTTTTTATCATTTTCTTCTTAGCAATGCTGAATAAAGCCCATTTTCTCTTATAACTTTCTCCTAAAAATGCCAAAAAATGTTCTCTACAAATATGAAGAAATCCAGAACTCGAATCCTCCTATCCTCTATCCTCCTTTTTTTTTCATTAAACTGCAATCAACAGATTTTAGTCATTGGAAATGTTTTTTTTGATGTATTTGAAAGAGGTACAACCTCAGTTTTTAAACATTTTTTCAACTGCTGCCTTTATAAAGCAGCTTTCCTCTCCATCCTCCTCACTCACACCAACCGCCTACATCCGTGACCCTCCCCTTTGGTCCACGTCTAGACCTCCTTCCTGGTATCTCCAACTGCAGCATCTGTTCATCAGCATCATCACTGCCTCTTTCCTGAACAAATCCAAACCATCTTAATCTGCTTTCCTGCATTCATCGTGCAGCATGCATGTTTGAATTTACTGCTGTACAACATATTTTCCTCCTTTTGGGTTAAATCCATTGTGTTTTATTTAAATTAGAAGAGTCAGCTTTCAAAAAAGGATCAATAGACAATATGCTGTTTGTTCATTCATTTTCTGAACCGCTTTATCCCTTTCGGGGTCACGGGGCTGCCGGAGCCTAACCCGGCTACTCATGGGCGAAGGCAGGAGACACCCCTGGACTGGTTGCCAGTCTGTCGCAGGGGCCACAGTCACACACTCATATCCACACCTAGGGACAATTTAGAGTAACAAATTAACCTATGAAGCATGTTTTTGGACGGTGGGAGGAAGCTGGAGTCCCCGGAGAAAACCCATGCACGGGGAGAACATGCAAACTCCACACAGAAAGGTCCCTCATTGGTGACACTGTTTCAAGTCCCCCAGCCAGGCCTTGAACTGGGAACCCTCTTGCTGTGAGGCAAGAGTGCTAACCAGTGCGCCACCGTGCAGCCCAATATGCTGTTTATTATAAATATATTGTGTTACAAAATAATGTTGTAGAAGAAGTGCAGAAGTGCAGACAACAAGGAGCAGATCTGGCATTTCTTCTGGTTTATTTTTTTCTTTTAAAATTTTTTTTCTGAGCTTTATCCTTGTGATTCACAAAAACAGTGCCCTAAACATATGCATATGACTGCAAAGTGCAAGCCTAACATGCAACGATGATTATTTTACTGACTTTTGCTGCTCAGCGGCACACTCCCTCTGCGTCCTTAAATTATCAATCTGCTTATCCCACTCATGTCATGGCAGGAGAATAATGTCTTGCTTGTAAACAAAGCTGAACAATTTACCTCCTATAAGAAGAGTTGATGAGTGACTGTGACTTCCTGGCAAACGCAGACAGAGATGGATGGTATCTGAAATACAGAGTTTTCTCCGAAATGACACCAAGAAACAACTATTATTGTTGAAAACTATTATTTAAATGTACATAGAACCTTATATGTTTGATGCAATGATGAATACAAAGTCAAATTTTAGAGAATTACCTGTCATGACTTAATTCCTACTTTTTGTTTCGAAACATGTCCAACTTTGAAAATGATATCAGAGAAATATCAATCCAGTTTCCTTTTGCTTGATACAGTTAAAATCTGTATGAATGATTCACTGTGAGAGTGCATACAATACATTTAAACCTGAAAGCCTCTTCTGTTACATTGATGGAAGCCGCCGCCATGTAGGAGAGCAATATTTGTGGGAACTTGTTTGACAGCGTGAATCAATCTTGTTTTGTCAGATAGAATTGATCTAGTCAGGCCATCTGACCACTCTTCCAAGGTCAGTGTGTTTTCATCTTAATGGACCAAAACCGAAAATCCTATTACCATTGTGAAGTTTAAATTATAAAGTACATTCAGGTGGTCTTGTAGGTCAGCAGCAGGAGTGCATGAAAACAGGCTAAAAGAGTGTTATTGTTGCATTTACGTGTTTCTCAAAGTAACCATCAGCTCTTGAAAAGGCCTTAAATTTGGTAAAACACTGCAAAAAAAAGTGTCTGTTCTGACTTTGACTGTTGCCTCATCTGTATACCCAGGAGTACAATGCTGAAGGCACGAGGATAATGCATCTGCTAAAGCTGCATCTGCTGAGATGACAAACCAAAAGATGAATGGTCCAGAAGTTTCAGCTCTGCTCGTTTCCATCTTGTTAACATGCCTCTGAGAGGCGTACTGTAGTCAGGAGAGTGACTGTAGGCTGATCTCCAGAGAACTGAGCAAGATAAACACAGCTGCAGAAGGCACTGACAACCTTCACAGAGACATGAATAACCTTATATTAGGCAAAGGACAAGCTATTTTTGTATTCTTCTTTTTGCAAAGATATAACTAGTAAAAGCATTCTTAACCCCCCAACCCTGGGAATATTCTGGAATTTTTCCTTGATTGTGGGATGAATTAAATCCAACTTTTAGTTCCCTGATAAACTGGAAACCCCCCAGAATAAATCAATTTCAGGGATCACAAGGTGGATATAAATCTCAAAGTGTCAAGTAAAGGTTATTTGGATGACTTCACTGCAGGAGTAAGAATTTGTACAAACAGTATCAGAGCTGGGCAAAAAGCAAAGAAAATAAAACCATGAATATGTGTTTATGAAAAAACTCACATCTTTTAAAAAGGTATGTAATCAAAACGACAAGCAGTAAAGATACCTTAATTTTTGGTTGAAAATTGGGTTCATTTTTGTGATTGGATATGCATCTTGAGAGATGCTCCACGACTCGAGCCGTAAAAACTAACTTTGTGGTGCTAAAATCCAATCTAATTCTTTGACCTAAATGCATGCAATCTATTTATTTATTATTCATTTGGCATTTAAAACTATAAGTGAAAATTCCTTTCAACAGAAAAAAACCTTAAAACATTTTTTTTGCTGGCCCTTTTGGCAGAAATTTTTACGCCGGATGCCCTTCCTGACACAACCCTGGATTTTATCTGGGCTGGTGGCCAGCACAGGGAGACCTAGACCTGCCCCCCCTGATGCTACGTAGGTAATTATTAACTATATGGTAGCTATTAGAAATTAAAGTCATACAAGATTACTTTTTGAGCTCTTCAGAGCATTATGTATTTTAAGTATTTATGTTCATTCCTCACTATCAACAACACCAAAGGTGTTTCTTGATCCGTTCATGCATTTCTGAATGTTCCGCTTAAAACCTGTGCTGTGAGCACCAGCTTCTCTCAATACACAAAATCGAGCGGGTCCTTACATTGTGACATAGATAAGTGAGAACAGCCCCTCACCGGAAGAGTCTGCGTTCGCCCCCGACTTTCATTCAACGCATTCAGTCATCAAGGCTTTCATTTTAAATGCACAATATCATATTTCTTCCAATTATATCCTGTCTCCAATAACCGCCAGGTCCAACAGGTCCCCCCCCCCCCTGGTTCATGCACAGTCGTGCAGACTCCAGGTGTTTGACTGTAGCATTTGTGTAGGGATGTCCAAGAAACGCTCATTTGATTTAGCGTTTGAACGTTGTGCAGTGGCATATGCCAAAGAACATTCTGGTGGGGAATCTGCACAAACGGTACAAGCAGATGGATGAATTTGATAAGAAAGCTGCAGAAACTGCGCACAAATGAACCACGGTTTGCAGTTGGAGCAAATTATTTCCAGTTGGAGGTGTAGAGAAAGCGAGCGACAAATTGGAAGAACTGGCATGAACATGGATTATTGAGCAGAAAGGTGCTCGTGTCTCCAAGAAAATGATCGGCATGAAAGCCAAGAGGATTTTTGATACCGAGATGGATGATGCTTCAAAGAGAAAAGAAACCTTCACAGCCAGGGCCAATCACGACAGAATACAACATTCTCATCATTTCAATAAATCCTGAAATGTTCATCTGATATTGATATGAACCCATTAACCATCACCATTTTATCTGTGATGGAATAAACGCCAGTCTCTAATAAACATGAACCAGATGCCACATTTTTTGAAAAAATGCCTACTAAAGGCAGATACACAATATGCACATCTGTCTTTTCAAAAATGTTGATGTTTGTTTTTGTGGTTGCAGACATGTTGCCGAGTCCGGCTCTAGGTTGACATCACGGTTTGGGCGGCACCCGCAAGGAGCGAAAGTGATCGAGTCAACTTATTTCCGGGTAGGAAAAAAGTTCATAAAAAGAACTCATGTTTGACAAATAATGTGTTCTTTTGTGTGCCAGAGGTAATATAGAATCAAATATATGGATATAGTTTACTCTGAAAGGCTTAAGAAGAGCATGGTTTGGGCCCTTTAAGAAAAGATAAATTATGAAGTAAAACGATGTAGAGATTAACTTAATCATTGTTTTCATTTTTAGACAGATGTTTGATATTCAGATTATTGTAAACTTACCGCAACAAGCTGAAAAAAACCTGAACCATGAAGTCTCTTAATCGCTTAGTGTTCAAAAGTTGGTTCAACATTTAGAAACTGAGCAATTACGGCTGAATTTGATTCAGCAGCAATGAAAAATTAGGCTTATTGCCATTTTAAATACAGTTTGATTAAACAGCAGACTCTGCAGCGATTTTTTTCTTCTGGTAAATTAATTGCCGTGGCTTCACTCACGGTAGGTGGCCAGTGCCAAAGCCTTGGAGCCAAATTGGACTTCTCATTGTGTGCATGGCTGCCTCTGCTGTGAGACAAGCCGGGCTTAAATAATCACCTTTAATGTAATTGTCTAACCCTCTGATTTCTGAACTTATTTTTACAGCAGAAGATATTACACGTTTTCCTTTTTAAAATGTTTTTCAATTTTAGGATGTCCAAATTTGTTTGATTCTGACAAAAATGGAAATGTTTTCTTTTGAAGCCCATTTGGTCTATAGTGGTGCAATATCTGAGAGAACACTACTCATGAAAACCTCACCTCTGTGTGCACCGTGATGGCACAAGTG
Source organism: Oryzias celebensis (assembly GCA_014656515.1). NCBI lineage: Eukaryota > Metazoa > Chordata > Actinopteri > Beloniformes > Adrianichthyidae > Oryzias > Oryzias celebensis. The sequence goes on from BNCR01000003.1 coordinate 6,296,767, forward strand.
ACGCAATCATAAGTGCTGTACTGTAACTACAAGGAAGAATCCAGGAAGGCTGATTGCAGCTGACAGACAGATGTACGGAAATTGTAAAATATATATATATATATATGAGCTTCCACAGTTAAACCAGTTGTCCTGATCACAACAGGGGAGTTAACTGTGTGCTAAAGTGTGAAGGCAGAGGAAGTCTGTCATTCTGGTCCTGGAAAGAGGAGGACTCAAATGGCAAGTTACATCTCAAAAGCAGCTGGGTTGAGTAAAGATGGGTTGCAGGAACTTCACGAATCAATCCTACACACCTTTGTAAGAGAAAAGTAGAAAGCAGAACTACAGCTGCAACAATTGCATAAAAAATTGAGGACAGCAGAGCGGTGAAAAATGCCCACAATAAACTAATTATAAGAAGTTGTCAATAAATTACAAAAAAAGGAAATTTAAAACCAAATTGTGACTCATTTTGCTCATGGCATTTCATGAATCAGACTAAAACCTCTTTTAAAACATTAACCTATCTCACAGCTACTGAAAAATGTTTACCTAATTAATTAAAATACACAGATATCCTCTGGCTGTCATCTAAGGATCTTTCCTACTCAGATAAAAATTGTGTTTTAATTTTGTTGTTGTGGCATTTATAAAGAAAACGAAGGCCAAAATTTCATTTTTGAGCAATTCTTTAGTCATCAGGAGAAGAAAAAAAAAAGGTTGCTTCAAAAAGATTGTATTTGTGATGTAGAAAATATGCTACAAGTCACAAGCCACAAGCTCCCTGCTCCGCTCCAAGCTGATGCATCCACTAGTAGAGGACTGGAGTTGGTCCTGGCTCAAAACTGCACAGCTGGATAGCTCCAATTTTGCTTGCTATTTTTGTTGCACCAGTAATGCTAGATTGGGGTGTGAGGGGCTGCAAGGCAAGCTTGCAGGAGAGCATGTAAACAGAGAGCTCGCAGTTATGGGTGACGTGAAGGATCCCACCCACAATCCAGTGGCAAATTTCTACTGAATCACTCTGGAGAAACAAGACCATTGAATATAACGCACAAAAAAACCCCCAAAACAAACAGAAGTTAATCATCATTAAAAGACAACTGGGAATGTTTTTAAAATAGATAAAAAAACCCTCACACAGTTATGTTTCTTTGATAGGATTTGTGACAAGAAAAAATAAGCTGAAATCCCTTTATTCTAAAATTTTGACACCAACACCAAATTTGAGCAAAAGTTTCCTGTCCAGCACATCTTCTAAACGCTTGCATATTCACAAGAAGACTAACAGAATCCAGGCACACATGAGCCAATCAGAATGCTTCTTGTGCTTACATTTAAAACATGCAGGAGCATCCTGATCAAGTTACAAACCTAAAGTACAAAACATCTTTCAAAATGTTTTTGTAGGATTTGTCGTGCTTCTTAACTGACCTGTGCAGATTACACAGCCTCATCCTCATTTCCCTGCAATTTCAGAACATTGGGAGTTAGTTTCCATGCAAATGCATGATTAAGAAGCCAATGTGAGGTTTTTGCAATCTTTGAAAGTAAGATTAAAACTAATCAAAACATCTCAGAGACCAAACGTCATTTTTGTATTTTTGCAGCATACAATTATCACTTTGATCACAATTTTGCTTCTCAAATTCTGTCCAAGATCAGTGAGAAACTTTCTGATTTAGATGGAAACGGCTTTTAAATATAGATAAAAAAAACTATCAACTATAAAAGAATTAAACTGGATTAAATGGCAAAGAGTAAAAGTAGTAATAGTAAAATAAAAACCTCTATTTACATTAAAAGTTAAAAATGTGGTAGAAAAATGAGTTACAACCTATTGAAATAAGAGGGCAGAAAAAGGTCAGCTGTTATTTAGACTAACTACTAACTACACCTTGTGAGCCTCATATCCACGGATTGAACCTAATATTTTTAAAATCATCCTTTGCTAGAAAGTAACGCGAAAGCAGCACTGCATTTCCTCAAGGCCTGAAAACACAATGGAGAACAAGAATGACAAAGAAAAGAAGCCGGCGTTTTGCAGCAGAGGAGTGTATAACCTGGACCCATGAAGATGTGCCAGCCAGCCATCTCCTAGCCTGGATGAAGCCCGTCCTTCCTGCTGGCCTGTGTGATTCTGTGAAGAGGAAAAAATGTCAAAGTCTTTCGACAATCCGACTGAATCAAACTTTTTAAGATTCAGACAGACTCGCATGCAGCATGATGGCTCTTTTTGCTTTCTAAAGGTTTTCAAATCATGTCCCAAATTCGATTTTTTTTACTTTTTATTAAAGTTTTACACTGTATCTTACTCAACATTTTCCAGATAGTCCAGCCTTTTTTACATGTCCACACTACTGTTATCACATTATCCAATCTCATATAGATTAGATATGAATGAGTTGCAACACTCGCTGGGTTTACATAGACACAAGTAATCGGATTAAAAGCCTGATCTGAATAAAAATGCATCGTGTAAACACGCCATTCAGAATATTCTGACCCGATACGACTCATCCAGATCAAGATTTCCCTCTGAACTCCAGAACTGCCGTGCCTCCAGAGAAAAAATAGAAAAAATAAAGGCTGTTGTTATTCACATCCGAGTCTAAATGTTGTTATTGGTCCCACATATTAACCTAACCCTTCCTCCAGGTCCATCTGGGAAAGAAAAGAGCTCACCACGGGTTTATTGATCTTGCCTAAACACGGCATATTCGTAATTTAAAGACCACTGAGAACGCTTTGAAAAACGATCTAAAGATGATCGGAGTTGGACTTTCAAGCTGTTTTTCCACAGAAAGCTTTTACTTTGGTGGTGGGGAGTTTGTTAAAAATTAAAAAAAGGGGAAACAAGGTTTGCGTTATTCCACATTTGCTGATCTCAAATCAATACACAAATACTTTAATACCATCCGATTTTTTTTCCCTTTGAACTCTGTATTCACACCAGATCCAATTTTCTGGCTCATTTTGCAAAGCTGCAATTCTGTGATTAAGGCTCAAAAGATATTAAAGTTTCTGATGCCATTTAGCTTCACAAATAAATATTTAAAAGTTATGCACATAACTGTAACAGATGGCAGGGAAAGAGGATCAGGTTATGGTGGGCAGAGCCAAATCAGGATCAGAGGCTTGTCTCTCAGCATTTTAAGCAACAGTCACATCCATAACCCAGCACAGCTGTTTATGATTGAAGAAGATTAGGGACAGCACATGTATTGAATCAGGATTTGTCCCAGTCAGATTCAAAACTGGATTGCTTCAAAGCTGTTTTGTTTAGCTGCTAAATAATTTTAGTTATTATGCAACTTCTGCTCAGTGGAGGTCAGTGACTTTGTAATTTTTTTCTCTCAAATGTCCTTTAGGTTTGACTGTGGAGGAAAGAAGGAACAGAGACGTCTGCTTTTTCTTCAAGCTTTATCCCAGTCGAACAGTCAATCAGTGCACAACATAATTCATTTTATATCTTAATAAATATTCTTGATTTTATTTTTAGTTTTTCGATAAAAATATTTTTATTATATTAATATTTATCTATCAAAATGGAGCTGTACTGTGATATAGAAATGTACATTTTCCACAAAAAAATGACAAGAAAACATTGCTTAAATGTCTTCAGCCTGATCCCAGAGAGTGTCTTAATTCTGATCATCCTTTTGCAGATTAGTCTCTTGGATTTGGGAGCTAATATCACTGGATATTTCACAGCTGCAGTATTTTTCACAGCGGTGCTGTTCCAGATCTTACCTGCGTCACACCATCTGTTATAGGGAGGCTCACATTATACAGTTTCACAGCTTTGTTTGGATGCTAGTTCGTGTGCTCATTTGGATTCTCTGAATCTTCGAAAGATGTTTCATTGTAATTATGTCAGATTTTCTTACTAAAACAAAGAAAATTCCTCTGAAATGTCAGTAACCAGTCTTATTCTCCTGGCTGATACAATGTTGTCTTCTGTAGAAAACATTTTTAAACTTGAATATCTTCCTACCACTGAATTAAATCGTTTTGGTATCTACAGAGGACATTTTGGCCAAATATGACGGGATGGAGTTTTACAAATTGTAGTTTAAATTCGAATAATTTTGAATGAAACAAATGTTGATTTATCTGGCAGTCAGGTGGTTATTTTATGGTACATATACAGATTAAGGTCAAGGACCGTGTAGCATGACATGACATTTTGAAAACTCTTTGCTTCTGTTTTCCTGGTGGTTTCAGTTTCATGGTTGGAATCCTGTTTTTTGTTTTTTAACGTTATTGTTTGCTTGTGTGTTTAATTCCAGACGCTGCTTGATTTTTGTGCAAGTGCTTTATCTTATTTAGTGTGTAGTTTGCCTAACTGCAGCCTGTTATGATGGCATGGATATAAAGTGAGGCAGAACAGTGTTTAGTCAGTCACAAATTGTGCAAGTTATCCCACTTAAAAAGATGAGAGAGGCCCGTCATCATAAGTAAACCTTAACTATGAGAAACGAATGTGAAAAAGATGCAGAAAATCATTCTATTCTATTCTATTCTATTCTATTCTATTCTATTCTATTCTATTCCATTTTTGGAGGTGCACCCCTGCTTCTTTTTTCTTTTAAAACAGATATTTACAACATTATAAATAAATATATATTTTCTTTAAACTACATATTCAATCTCATTATAAATGTTTTGTTATGGTTATATATATTCTATTTACCTTAAAAAAATAAGTGTCATGTCCATGGTTCAATAGAGAAATCATTATGGTCTATTACAGAAATCAAACGGTTGCTATAATTGCTGACCAGCTTTTTGCATGTTTTTGCTACAATGTATGACAATAAATAAGGGGTCAGTACATGATGTTTGCTGTAAAGTGTCGTGCATGGGGCTTTTAAGCCGTTGTTCAAATCTTTGCAATAAAATGATAATGAATGAGATCATTTTATGCATCAGTGCAGATTGCTAAATTAATGATGATGAAGGAGATGTGCGCTCGCGCTTTTGTATTCAGTTGATTTTACGTCTAATCTTGTTGAGCAACTGAGTCGATAAAAAAAAGAACACGAGATAAATCTCATTTATGTGCGGAGGGGGAATTAGGGGTAGAAGTTAATTGTGGATATATTCACACAGAGATGCCTTTTGTTCTCAGCTGTGTGCTGTGACAACTGGTAATGCAGTTTGCAGTAACATTCCATTACCACTAAATAATTGCCTGTTCTGACAGATATAGAACGAGATTAGCATATTAATGCAATTTACCCAAATAATTTATGCATAAGATATCCTTCCGTCATTGTAATTTGGTGACAGATTTGAGGTATTTTTAGATAGAAATTATATGTTCTCTGAAAAGGACAATAGTTAGGAGCTGTTATCAAGATTTAACGGAAATGTGAAGAATTTTTGTTGCTTCTGTTACAAACTACTGCTTACTTTTGTTTGTAAGGATGAAGATTCTGAATGGCCAAAAGTGAAAGCACTTTGTTAATTTTCTGAAATGTTTTTGACAGCTAATAAAGTGTGTATTCCAGTGTATACAGCAAAATACAAACAAGCATATTAGGTCTCTTTTAAACTGGTTATTTTACTCACAACATGTTGAAGAGGGAGCTAGATTCCATTTTGGAGACCAGTAAGTTGAATATTTGCTGGAAACCTGAATGAATAGCAGTGGTTGCAGAACTCAATCTCTGGAGAGGATGTCAGATCCCTTGCCGGTTCAGAAATGGTCCTTCTGGGACATGCAACATGCTCCAACTGCTAACAAAACTTTGCAATGCTTGGCTGTCTTGCAGGTGGTTGTCATGTATTTGGTTGTTGACTGTTGTGCAGCTGGAAATGTTAATGGCTAACGTGGAAATGGACTGAAACACTGCTTGTATTTTGTCTGAAATGATCAACATCTTGCTTAATTTTTTTGCTACTGCTTTGTCTTATTTAGGGTGTAGTTAAGCCATTGCAGCCTGTTATAATGGCCTTCATGATGGATATAAATTGCTTTACTTTTGAAAATGTTGTGCACATAAGGGGACATTTAAGTGCGTAAGTTGACAGTTGTGTCGGAGATCATATATTTAAATTAGATTTTTCTCCAAATAACATGTTCACTCATATTCAACAAGAGCATCAAAACCCACCATCCAATTATTTTGACCTTTAGTGTCTTTAAAGACCCACTCTAATGAAAACTGTGTTTTTGGAGTTTTTTGCATGTTATTGTTGCATTTTTGTCATGATGGAAGACACATATAAAGGAGTTTAAGATTAAAACTGCATTTCTGAGAATTTCTTTGTTCAAATCATGACGTATCACTAGCAGATGAAAACCTGCAGTTTGAAAAAACTCGAGTTTGTGACGCAGCAACTGCTACAGGCGGAACACTTTTAATGCATGGAAGACACGGATGACGTTGAGAGATCTGGTTTATTTCATTTTTTTTAAGAGCAAAGGTATCGACACTCTGAAAAAGACCAACGATGTAGCGATGGTGAAACGCATTTTTACTTCCGCATGCTGGAAATGGAAAAGCAGAACTAACTGTCAGAAATAAAGCATCTTAGCCACAATCAAGCGCAGTCCTTCACCCCGTCACACCACCTCATCACACTTACATGTGTGAATTGGTGAGGTTTTTTTTTAAATCTTTTTAATCCTTTTTGAAGAACCCGTTCAAGCGCCTGAACCATTTTAAATGTGGCGGTACGGCTACTTGTAGCAATGTTGGAAAGTAACAGCACTTTATTTTCTTAACCAAACTTTTAGAACTGTATTTGTTAAGGAACTTTATTTATTTATGTTTTCACACTGAAAACTATTTTGTGAAAATCAAGCATGCATCAAGCAGCATGCAGTGTTGAAAAAATATTTCCCAATAATTTACCATAATGAAAACATAATAAAAATAATTTGCTTGGGTCAAACCAATTATATGAGATACAGTTGCAGTGCTTAATCCTTTGATAATTAAATCAAATGTGTTTTACCATGTTATCCACCTAAAAGATGTATTAATATTCAGACAAAGTTTTTTTCCACGTCATGCTCTTTTAAAGATAGTGAAATATTGTAATAGTAACACGTGTGTCGCCAATCGTATTGTATTGCCAGACTTACCAATACAACACTCTACTCTGAAACCCAGTTTAATGACTTGCTGTCCTGCATCCCATAATTTGACTAAATGCAACAACTATGTTTAAAAATATGATAAAACAACATTTTCCTGATCAAACTCTACGAGACTTTAGTTAATGATCCCTATATTTAATTAATCTAATGTGACCTGAGTGTGTATCAATTGCATCACTGCAAAAATCTGTATTCATGTTTGATATTTTCTTTTTACATTTTCATTGTTTTGTCTTTGCATTTAATCAATGCATGTCTTTATTTCTGAAATGAGTTTGATACATTTGTAACTTTGAAAAACAGCAAGAGAGAAGAAACAAAACTGGTATTTTATGAACATGCTGGGTTTACATTTACAACAAATTTACAAATTTACAACAATTTGAAACCTTTAAAAAGATAGGAAAAGTGTTTCCTAAACACACCATAATCCATAAACAACTGTAAAAAGCAAACTTTCAAAACATTTATAGTAATTCAATAGATATACATAGAAGCTGCTTATTTAGACTGATCATATTTGCATACGTTCAAAAGCTGATGGAAATTCAAGTTAAATGTGGCCAAAATGCACATTGCTGCAAAGCCCTGCACAGATTTGAACCCTAACCCTGCAATAATTATGCAAATGTTCACTCCCACTTTAATATTTTTTTTGTTTCAGGGCATTTTAAGAACCACCATCATTTACAGCAGTTTTCAGAGGTAGCCGACTCAGTAAATTTCCTAACCAACTTAATCCTCACTAACCTCTGTGTTTGTGCTATAAACAGAGAGCAGCCATCATTAATATTTATTTATACATTTCAAATGCAATTTATGTTATCTTGGGAACTACAGTTTTTTTGTAGTTCAAAGCTGTCAGAGACAGTTGGAAATTACTTTGAAGCACATCCGCCTCCTCTGAACCTTTTGGTTTGATCACAAAACTCACACAGAGTTTGTTTCTGGAAGGCAGTGTACTGTAAAGTAGATGATGGGAAGTGATCCTTGTACTTATAGGCTCAGAGAAAAAAAAGGATTGCAAGTGTTATGCAGTCCGACTTATCTGGCCTCCCACTCGCATCATTACCAGACTGTATTGCTGAGGACACTCATTGCCCAGAAGTGCAATGCCACACTGATCAAACAGTTAACATGCCCTTGCTGGCTCCAAACGAATGCACTGTTGTAAGTGCCCTGGCATGTCACAAATCAAAAGAAAGCCATGACTTGTTATCTTGTTGCAGCTTTTCTCCAGCCTTTTCTGGCAAGTCATATCTCTAGCTTTGAAGTCGGAGCCACTGGCAATGTCTCGAGTGCTGCTGCCATCAAGTGAGCGCCTCTTCATTAAATCACTGAGCTAATTATGGGAATCCCAAAGTCCTTGGTGTTGGGCAATGGGGCAAAGAACAATCTGTGTGTGACACAAATGCCCCGTTAATTCACAGAGACATGGAATTCAGGTCCCAGCAGAGCAAAACTCTTCATATCTGACTGGCTGCTAAAACTTCTATAACGAGAAAGCCATTATTTCTTTTTACATACATATTATTTTCATTGCCAATTGGGTTTTGACACAGAAGACAAACACAATGGCATTGAAAATCTTATAACAGGAAGGATTCAGTTGGTTTATTTTTGTCCATTCAATGCTGACTTTAAGTTTGCAAATCTGCAGCAATGGATTGTGGGGCAGATGTCATCTGTGCCTTTCATCCTCTCAGTTTCCTCGTCACCTACACACCTGCTCTATTTATAACCAGTAACCATAACAACAGGTCTTTTCTCTTTGGCAAACAAGAAGAATTTCTGTCACGTTGTCTTGGTGTCTCTGATGAAAAAGAAAAAAAAACAAATCTTGCATTCTCAAACTTTCATCTGAACTGTCAAAGCCGGCGTTAGTAACACAGCATGCTAAAGGCAATTTCTGCAGCAGGGATAATCTTTATTAGAGAACATCCCAATACAATTATTTCCTTTGGTGTGTAGATGAGGAGTGTGGGATGAACACAACTTTGGAGTCAGTTTGGATGTATTTATTGTCACACTTTGGATGCAAAATTTGCATTTTAAGAACATTTTCAACAAACAGCCCTGGAGTAAAAAAAAAAAAAAAAAGATATTAACAAAACCCTTTGCAAATGAGACAGCATAGTGATTATTAGTCAGAGTTTGAAAGCTGTGTGCTTTGTTTTTGTGAATCTGCATCACCACTAACATTTTACCCTCTCAGGAACCGAGGGTTGCAGACATTTAGCTGATGAGAGGTGAAGCCATTGTTTGACATCTTGCTGCTCCCACCAACCCAGAACCTTTAGTAAACCCTAATTGATCCCAAAGGGACCAATCCTGAAGTCACACTTAAATGAACTGGAGCAAAGTGCATTGTGGGATATGTTTCTGAGTTTATTTTCAATGTCTAATGTTTGGTGCATCCTTGTCACAGATCCCAGATCAGCTCTGCGACATGGACTTATGGCTGAGGGAGGGGACGGGTGATTAATCCCTGCAGTCAGAGAGGAAACCAAACTGTTTACTCCAAAAAGCACTGATGGGAAATAAATCAACAACCCAATTTGCCTGGTGGTGCGAGGGGGGGTGGAAGGGGGATTAAAAATGATTATCGAAATCTTATTATTTCTGAAAGTGCTCTGACCTTGTTTGTAATGTAATTTGGAGAGCTTTAGAAGATTATGTGGAGATGAGTCACTTTCTACTTTTTATATTAAGGAACACATTGAAGTGGAGGTTGACAACAACAATGCCGCTCCGGAAATAGTGACGCAGTCTGTTTCAATCCCGTTCTAAGGTTGAACAGTGAGATGGCATGACTGTCTTTAAAAGAAATTAAATTCTCTGCTATTTTAAATAATGCGAAGAATTCCATTGTATATTTGTAGAAGTATAAATAATAAAAAAAGAAAAAACGATCTAACATAAATCACAACAACGAAACTCGTGTAGCAGCCACAAACAGACAAATATTAAGTCAGTGCAGCTAACCCTTTCTTTTTTTCTGTGTGTAGTTTATGCCAGTGTGTAGATCGTTCTGTCGTTTCTTTACATATGTCCACGGCTCATCCGTTGCATCATTCCTACTCTATTTACATCTTGTGACTACCTGCCACTATCTAGTCTAATTTTTCCGCTCCGAAAACTGATTGCGTTCTGATTAAGGAAATGCAAAGCAAACCCAAGCTCAGTCCCATTGGAAACAGAGACCACCAAATTCTGGTTCACTTTAAGCAAACCAAATGTGTCCAGTCTGAATACACCCTAACAGTAATGGTAGGTGTGAAAGTGAGTGTGTGGTTGTGTGGTCGTGGGGAAGACTGGCAACCTGTCTAGTGATACCCTGCCATTTACCCAACAGTAGCTGGGATACAGTCCAGCAACCTTGTGACCTCAAAAGAGATTTAAAAAAAGGATGGATGGAGCTATGGATGTTATCCAACCACATTGTAAATATGAAAAATGAGCAAACTTATCATTACACTACATGAAAAAAGAAGCATCACATTAGTTTGTAATTTTCCTTTATTTAAGTTTGGATCCTGTCTGTGTCATAAAAATCCCAGTTTCAAGTATTTACATAATATTTTTAGCCTCATTGCTACATGGTAATCTAATGGAACACACTGTTGAGGTTTATTTCTTTTTCTAAGATTTCTGCAAAGGCATTAGTAAGCAAGTCTCCATGTTTGGATTCATGAGATCATTCAGACTCTCAGAACCAGTACGGTGAGGTTCACGATCGTCTGTAGGATCTGCGTTGAAACGACAGCCGCTTTCTGTCTCTGTGACCCAGTTTGATAAAGTGCTGTCAAATGCAAAAGTCTGAGAAAGTTAAAAATAAAAACCAGAATAAAAGTAGACAATCTTCTTTTTTTTAATGTCTCGATGAAAAAAAACATTCAGAAGTTCAGGAAGAACATGATCAGATTGTCCTTCAAGTTTGTTTTGAACGCCACCCACTGATTGAGGGCCGGTCTCTGATTGGTTGAGGTGATGTGTTCAGATTTTTGGACTTTCTGTGAATTAGATAGCAATCCTTAAACAACATGCATCCCCCTCTCCTTCTTAGAGGACAGATTTGAGATGTCCTAAAAACCATAGCGGCCTTGGAGAAACCACCATGCGAGCTGGATCGTACTCAGGCAGGATGCTGCCAGCCAGCCTGGACATGATGGGAGCTGAAAACTATTACCTTAAATACATTTGGATCTATTTCTCTAAAAGAGAAAAGCTGTGAATAATTATTTAATGACACTAGGTGAGACTGTTACTGCAGGAAAAACTCAAAACGTGAAAAGAGAACAAGACACTAAAATGAATAAATAAAACTGCAGGCAAACACAGAAAATCAGACTAATGGGCACAATCCTCACAGTTTCCTTTTCAAAAAAACATTTTGATCAGTCAAGGCAGCAACTTACACATTCATATTTGTATATTTCTGAATAAGTAATGCAATTTTGTGACAATATATACGAATTGTAATCTGTTTTGGTGTCAGATCAGACATTAAGTACACTATGTAGAGAGGTGAGGGAAATAAAAGGAACACATTTTGTGTCTTTTTTTTTGTCAATGCGCTGTATGAAATGAAAAAATAAATATATATTTTTTTTTGTTAAGAAAGTCAGTTCTTTTTGTTTGTTTACAAGTCACTTTTTGTGTCTGCCACTTTAGTCTCATGGACTCTGTACCTTTTGTCACACCTTTGTCTGCTTTGGCTGGCTGTCTCGCTGTGCTTTCAGCAGCAAACCAAAGACTGAAGCGGACCAGACTGCCTGAAAAAAAAAACCCTTCAATTTGAAATGCGGCACTCTTGGGGATTGCTTGACCAAGATGGGGGGAAAAAAGCATTAAGAAGAAAAGCAGCTTAGTCCCAGAAATCCTTTGATTTCAACATAATAAGTCCCCTTACCTCTTCATTACAACACATTTATCTTGTCAGACATTTTGCACCTGTAACCTAAATATAATTTCTATGGTTTTGCATTTTAGACAACTTTGTCCCTAAAATATGAATAAAACATTTGGTTATAGCGTTAGCTCCTTTAAATTTACATGCACACCTTGGGTCGTCTTCAAATGAACTTTGACCTTTGGTCCCAAATCAACCAGGGTTTGCTTGCTTGCCCTGCACCTGATTCAGGTGAGCTTTCTTATTTGCTAGATGAAGCAGACTATTAGCACAAACAAAAAATTGTGCATCTATAACAACATTTCCATTGTGATCAATTTCACCAAATCTGGTTTTAAAAATAGATGTAAATTTGGGAAAAGTAACAATTTGTGGCAAAACAGAAGCTCATATAGATATTGTTTTAACCACAGTTTATTGGAAGAATAAAGGATTTTAAATCAAACGCAGGACAACAAAGTATTCAATAATTCTGTTAAGGGTGTTGACATTTGCAAGCAGTACCTCTAATAGGTTTTCCGACATTCCACCTTTAAACACTGCCCTGCCACACTAAACTAGCTCAAACATAACAACATCTCCAGAGAGGGTAACAATGTTTAAAAAAACCCTGCTGTTTAAAAAGACAGAAGAAAAGAAAAGATAATGGGAATTTTTGTCTCAGTGCACACATGGGGTAAAAACTGTTTGCTTTTTAGGGCTGCAAAAAGAAATCAGGAGATGTTAAAGCAGATATATTTTTAATGCAAATGAGATCTGAGAATACAAACTCATTCTTGGTTTAGTCAAACTTTTTTAAAAAAAAAAAAGTCTACTCCTGCAAAAAAGTACACTGGAAGAGCGAATCGGCTCACTGCTCTTATCGAGGAGCACTTTGTGTGCTCCAGGTAAAGATCCCCACTTTAAATTGTATTAGCTCAAAATGAAGCAGCTTCCTTTAATTCAGGCTTTTCCTTCGCATTTAATTTCACTTGTCTCAAGGGTCTAAAAATTGCAGCAGGAATCAGCACACGCAGCTACCCAAACAGGATTACTTCATGTAGGCATCCTGAAAATCAATTCATTACTGTTTCAGTTGTTGAGGCAAAAAAAAAAAAAAGTCAGATTTGTTTTCCCTGAGAGCTGTGCACGTTGTGCATAAAGCCTCAAAAAAGCCAATTGTCAGGATGACATATCCCTCCACCCAGTTATGCTAAATCTCCTTGCTAATGGTATGTGTATGTAAGCCACACAATTTGATTTTTTAAAAATAAATCTTGCTGTTTTGACACTTAAATGCAAAAGAACACCCCCCACCCCACCCCCACCCCCCCACACACACAAAATCAGGTAAATGTCCATAGACGTATACATTTTTATTATGTATAGCACCTTCCCGAGGGTTATGAACACTGAACATAATTAGAGTGTGTGTGTGGGCGGGGGTCCATGTGTATTTAATAAGACCCTGAGTTTGCAGTCCTGTGTTTTAAATTTTATTCACAATGTTAAGAGATAAAACTGTGGAAACACTGCCATCCAAAATGAAAAAATACACAAAAAATTGAGACGTGGAAATATATATATTTTTTACAAAGTTATTTAGAAAACACTTTAACATGGTACCCACAGTAAACTAATACCGTATTATCATTTATGGTACGGCGCTAAATAGAAAAACTGCGAGTGCTAAAGGATCATGTGGATTAAAGTTCTTAAAAAAATGATCTCCATGACACTGAACATTTCAAATAAACAACTGAATCCACCATTTCAACAAAACATTTCCACAATAAATAAACTGAAATGTCTCAATTAAAGTCATATTTTATTGTAAATGAAAAGTTATACGTCTGCAGTGATAGAATGAGGCTGTCATGCTTCAAAGTTAGATCTCAGAAAGCCAATCAGAGCAGAGCTTAAATGTTCATCTATAATTCACATACAGTATCTAGCATAAAATATTATTGCTGAATATAAACCGGAGGTGTTCCCAAATGATTGCACACTTTGTTCAGAATGTTATCTATTTTTGTTTCTGATGTTGATGTTGCACATTAATACTATAATTTAGCCCTTTTATACCATAGCTCCTCACACGAACAACAGATATTGTCTGATTCTGATTCTCTGCATTACTAACATAATGTGTTGCATATCAGTGCAAGGTTCTCCATTATGCACATTAAGACAGCTCTGTATGCAGGTTCTTGAATGCGCTTTAAGAATGTGGTGTTCACACTGGCCTATCACTACCCGATAAAAGCACATGTACTCACGGTAAAAGGCTTGGTGCAGAACGTCAAAGTTGGTTTAACTGGCAGCGCGCATTCAATGGCTCAGTGTTCAATAGTTCAATGGTTGTGTATGTAGAGCCTAAAAACAGACATTAAACTTGCTTAGCAACGCATGAACACGAGACTTTGAATGAAGAAGCCCAAACATGGGTTTACATCCGTTTACAGAGAAAGTGGTCACTCAAACGCATGTTTCCAAGCCCAGTGTGAACATGGCAGTAGAGAATCCGTGGAATTATGTTAATTACGTAAACAGTTGAGGAGCTGGAGCTAAAGCTACAGTGTTGACGGGTTAAAAGTATATTAGGCATCGTAATAAAAGTATGCTTCATAGGTGAATTGGTTATTGTAAGTTGTCACTAGGTAGGAATCTATGTATGTACTGTATGGGTGCGTGATTGTGGCCCTGCGACAGACTGGCAGCCTGTCCAGTGTGTACCCTGCCTTGCCCAACAGTAGCTTGGTTAGGCTCCGGTTCCACCGTGACCCCGTGAGGGATAAAATTGGTTTAGGAAATGGATGGATGAACAAACAAGCAAAGGAGCGGATCTTTGAACCCATTCAAACACAGAAACAAGTCCAGTGCCAAAGAACTGACACATTTTTTTAGAGCTACTAGAAATGTATGCAGTGATAAAAGAAAGGGTGCATTGGAGTGTAGTCTGGGGCGCAGGTCAACTCGCCTCACATTCCCAGCATTTGGTAAATGCAGCGATAGAGACATGCAGGGAAAACAGAGGTCACTGAAGGACCGGGGTGATGGGGGTGAAGAGCAAATGTGTTACTCTGTGTGATGTATATCACAAGCGCCAATCTAACACAACATGCATGATGCAGCACGGAGGGGAAAGACATGCTGAGCAGAGTTGACATACTGGGACTTGTTGTCCTCTTACCGTCCTGGGTAATAAGCATCAGGCTAAGTGTTTACTTTGGTAGTTGTCAGACTTATGCTGCATCCTACTTCAATACAGTTTTAAACAGGTAATTGAAAAAAAAGTGTCTAATTAAAACAATTTTATAGAGTTTAACTAGTTTTTTGTAACCTGGGGGTTTATTGATGCAAAACTTAAAAGCTGCTGAAATGATGCAGCATGTTAACATTTACAATCCGCTTTCAAAGGCCTTCAATACTTTCTTTTCTTTTTTCTTTTTTCTTTTTCTTTTTTTTGTATATTACCAAACCATCACAAATTATTTTACTTTGAGTAAAAAAAGTGAGAATGGCATCATATCGACACCAAACAAAATCATGTCATGAAAAGAAAACAAAATCCTTCATAAACCTTAAATGACATTTTAGTTGATTGTTGGTAAATGTTGATTACCTTTCAGTTTATTCTGTCAGGGGTCACCACATCAAAACAGCTTTCACCAATTCACACAGGTGAGTTGTGAAGAATGTTTTTTTGAGTGAGCATACTTTTATACCAAGCAGAGCCTAAGGCTGATAATTTATGTTAATACAATATATTTGAAACATCTGAATAAGACCAGCCATTTGGGACAGGCATCAATTATGCTTTGCTCTATGGTAGTTAAGGTTCTTCATTCTTCAGTGGACACAGTGATGCTAAGCTTTCAACCTGTGTGGGTGCTGCAGGTTCTGGGGTTGCTGGGGCCACAGGCCGCCTGTGTGCTCCTTTTTTGCCTGCAGACAGCCTGTATCCAGAGCAGTTGTGACTAAGGCCTAAGGATGGAGCAGAGACAGCTTGTGGAGCACTCTGCTGCAGAAGAAACTTGTTTTGGATCATTTTTGCAGAAGAGGACGTTGGACGAGTTTCATATTGATGTTAGTTTGAATCTTTGGAAGGAAAAAAAAACCATCAGTGTGATGGATCAATTCGTTTGAGGGGTCAAAACACTCTTCCCCATGCTTTTGAAAAGCTGTGATGAAGCCAAGTTTCTAGGACTCCGGGAACAGACCGGTGCTGCAAATCTAAGAGCAAATGTGATTTAGAAGCAGAGCAGGATGTCTAAGAGTGCTTTCACCATCACTGCGGTAATCACATGCAATAACACATTTTCTTACTCTTCTGCTTTAAAGTTGAGGATCTCCTCCTTTATCAACTGGAGAAACTGCCTGAGGTTTTCAGGCTCGCTGCCAGCGATTACTTTTCTTAGGTGGCTTGAGACTCTCCTGGTTCTTCTACAAAGTAAGAAATGGTCGCTCTGATGTGCTCTAAACAGCTTTCCAGTGCCACAGGAATACAGTATGTTATAAAGGAAATATGAATTAAATTCATTAAAAAGATTGTCACAATATGTCGAGATCTCATACAGAATTGCTCCACATCACAGTTTCCTTTTCCACCAAACAAAAACTAAAACACATGAATGCTATATGCCACAAAGGCTGTTCATAGACTGGTTTTAAAATGCAAAAAAGCACATCTCACTTTGGTGTTAAAGCATCATTGCTACAGGCAAGGGCATCAAACGCCATCTTCCGAAATTATCTTCCAAACAACACGAATGAATAATTACTTTGAGAGTAATTACATTTCCCAGCATTGTTGACGATGGAGACCCTCACTGTGAGCTCTCAGTGCAACAAAACTCATTAATGAAATCACCACA
Source organism: Oryzias celebensis (assembly GCA_014656515.1). NCBI lineage: Eukaryota > Metazoa > Chordata > Actinopteri > Beloniformes > Adrianichthyidae > Oryzias > Oryzias celebensis. The sequence continues at coordinate 6,313,631 of BNCR01000003.1, forward strand.
CGCTCGCTAATCTCAACATATCGAATCCACATGGATAATAAATATCCTGGCCATTTCCTTTCCCTAATGTCACAAAGGAATCGAACAACATCTTGTTCAGCTCAGTGGGTACACTTGCAGATTTATTAGTTTGATTACTGGTCCGAGCCCACCAGAGTTGAAAACAAAAGCAGTTGTGGAGCAGTTCTTCCTCAGATTTTTTAATTGATTTTTGCTTTTGGCACAATAAATTTAGTAGGTAAATTTAGGTATCTTTTCTTTTAAAAAATATGACACAATTGACAAATTGAGTACAGAAAAGCGATCCCACCAGCTGACAGACACTATGTCTGCTTCACTTAAATGTATGACAATGCTGTATTTCATTTGTTTTAATCAATCGCAACTTTGACCAATGTGACGATTATATTCCTGGCTTTCCGCCGCGTTCAAACCAGGTCAGACAGGAGTTTGGTCTTGTGAGGGTTGGGCAGAGTGTAATGCATCAGAAGTGTGGGTCACTGGTTTTGTCCTCGTGTCATACGCTATCCCTCAGAGGGAACACATGGCTGCCTCGTGTCCTTTACACACAGCTCCGCTGTCCCCTCTGCGTCCTCGGCCCTTCTCCTTCACCTTCTCTTCCATGCCCTGTTTCCTTTCTAATTAGCACAAAGTCATTAGAGGAGCGCAGTAATATCTCAGTGATCGAGAGGCTCAGATGAGAGATAAAAACCTTTCTGGCAATATGCCTTTTTCTTTTGTGATCATGAGGGCTGAATCCCCAAGGATCACAGGCCTAAAGAGAGGCACACTCATATTTTCTCCCAAACATTTCAAATTAAAATTAAAGATATTTTTGAGTGCCAGCCAAGAATATGGGAGTCGAGTTCTGTGTTTGGTAAATAGTTGTCTATCGCAGCAGATGTCTCTGCAAACAACAGCAACCAACTCAATAAATCAGTGACCCAGCATGCTTATGTTTAGCTTTGAAGTGTACCATCAATGGGTTTGCGATCCAGCACAAAATCCTAAATTGACTTCTGATGGGCAAATTTGAATTCTGGGTCTCTGTAAGAGAGACTTAGTGGCCATTGCAGGAAGAACGCAGCAATTTTTGTTCAGTGGATTAAGGGTTTCGCACACTTAACCAGAATAATAAGAAGCAACAGCAGCTGCTGTTTTCACCCCAGTCTGTGCAGCTTCAGGTTATTGTGCAGACAAAATGAGAAGAGAAAAATGAGCTTGAAGAAATGCATTCTCTGATGGCTTACATTGGATAAACACATTTTTCATGTTTCAGGTGTTTTCTGGCAGGTCAGTTCCTTACACAGCATAATTTTTGAAGGATTGTAAATCTTAAACCACTAACAGCAGGTGGAGTAAACATCATCTTTTTTTGTGAAATTATGGAGGTAAAAATACAAATGCGGTTAAAATTCTGTTGCACTCTTAGCAAAATTTTTAACAAACCTTTTACTAACTTGCATTTTGATTCCTTAATGTTCCACTCCAACAAAAAATGTTTCTATTTTAAAATCATTCCCAGTAGTCTTTTAATTTATGATTATACAACTTTTAGCCAAAATCAACAAAGTCTGTCTCTTTTTTAAGACATACTTTCTGCAGATTAGTAGGAGTCCATCAAGAATTCGTCACTGAGTTGTGGGTGAAACTGTTTGCATGGAAGTAACCCTGCAATGATATCCCATCATACCTTGGTTTACATTCTCTCCCGATAGCTTTCACAACAGCTGAGATTAGCAAAGAAAAAAAAAAGGCGAGGAATATCAGAGCTATCTAGCAGTACAGATTTTAACCACATGGCAGCTCAGACGAGGATAATGAAGACGTTAATGGGTTTATTTGTCTGCAAGTGGAGGATTTAGAATTGGAGCGGAGAAGGGAGACTTTTGGCCGCCCATGGCAGTTGGAGCGTCACAAACCTGAGCTTTTTCAAGGCGCATTCTTTTTTGGCTTCTGATAGGTTACGATTTAAATAAAGAAATACTCAGAAACGCAGTTTTAATCTTAAATTATTTCCGAAATGTCCTCCATCGTGTGAAAAATGCCACAAAAACATGTCAATAACATGTCAAAAACACCCAAAACGCAATTTTCATTGGAGTGGGTCTTTAAGAACCTTGATAACATTTCTTAATAGTGTCCCAGAGTCACGCATTTTATCCTCAGCTGCGGTTTAAGGTCAGCATCCCCAACAGCACAGCTGCTGCACCAAAGACAGCACAGGAAGTGCTGAACCATCACACCAAATCAATTTACCATTTGACTGACAAGTATACTTTGTTGTCTGGGGAACTGTCAACACCTGTGATTTATTTGCTTGTCCAAAGGAAGTTTAGACTCCAAGGTCTAGCCAAAGGCAACTCTAATGTCAATGCTTGTTTGCTGTAACTTTGCTGACTGATGGCTATAATACTGATAATATGATTAAAAATGCATTAGTCAGACCATTTTCTAATACTGCAGTTCTACATGGGAAGTTTGGTGAAGTTGTTCAAGACAGCCTAAACTTTCACAATAAATTCCTTCTACAAATTATACAGATTTAGTCTCACATGCAGATGTCAAAAGCGCTATTGTGAGTAGCTGCTGGATTAAACCACAGATTACAGCTGATATATGTACATTCTATGAATAAGGATTAGGGATGTCATGATAAAAAAATTAAAATGTAATCTTTGCCCCACAGTACTGATAACATCACATATAATCATTGGTTTTAAGACAATCTCTGTTGTCTACTTTTCTTCATTTGTAGCTTTGGCTCCATTGCTTATGATGCTGGTAGTAGTGCAGCATTTAGAGAACCTAATGTTCCTTAAAAGGTCAAGCATGTTGAAACACACAGAAGTAAAAACTGATGAAGAAAAAAAAAAGCTTTTATTTTGACAAAGCTTTTATTACTTATAGTGCATGACGTAAAATAGATGTATTTTACTAAACAAATAATTGTTTAGTTTTTTTTGCAGAAGCAAATTTGTGGAATTAGCAGATGAAAGTCTTACCAATTAAATATGTTATTATGTGATTGGGCTAATTCTTTCACTTCCTTGTCGTCAATTTGGAAACAGTTAATGATGAAAGGCATTTTGAAAAACAAAACACCAGAAAGTCTTCTCTTCAATGTTGCTCTGTTACTTTTCAATGGACTGCATTAGAGAAGTCAGCATTCTGCCTTAATACCAGAGTTCAGAGAACGGTCTCACCAGAAACATCATAAGCTCCAGTTTCATATGTGGCGTTAAAGCAGAAAAAGAAATCTGCTTTAAGTTCTCTCAAATCTGTTCTTGCTGACCTTGCGACTTCTCCGTTTTTGCTTTGTGTACAACTATCTCTGCTTTAAGTTTCTAACAGTGCTGATTCAGTTTTTGAAAAAAAAAGCATTCAATTAAATTTATTGACAATTATGACATGAAATGGTGACATGATCAATATTTTATAGGGTTCTGCACAAATACATTTAATCAATGCAGTGACTCTTAGAGTGGTTCTAAACAGCAAGCTAATGCACCTTTATAATACAAACCATACTCATTTCATTTATTTGACCTGAATGTTCTGATAGAAATGTGTTTAAAAGGCAAAAATCTGTGCAGAGCACATGACCTGATGGCAAGAAGCTCTTTTGTGCTCTTTTAACATGATGTTTCCATGCTTTTCGTCTTTTAATGTGGCTTGGTGATGTTCAGGTTACACTACCTGAGGCACTAGACCATAACACACATGAGACAGAAGTTTCAGGTGTCCTTTTGTTTCTTTTTTTGGTGAAGTCCTGACTTACAGCTTTGCTCAATGTGAATGTGTATTATAGTGGTGTTTGAAGGTACCAGTAAAATGTTTTATTATTGTGCATAAAAAACCCAAGGAAAGTTTGAAGCTGAAAATCACATGCAACTCTGTAGCCAGAGCAGAACGGTGTAAGATGCTGAACCTCAAACTTCCGCACACCAAATGCTGCGTCTCAAAGACTTTGTAACAACGTTACACAACACAGATGCTCCCACAAGGCATCCCACAAATGCCATTTTCTCACACACTTTCTATGACATATTGCTGCTAAATGTAGATATTCTAAAAGAAAAATGAAACCCCAGAAATGAAAAAGACAGGAATTTTTTTGACAAAGATTCCTGGTCTTTGTAGACGCCTGATGCACATCATATCTTCAAAGATCTGCTCTACAGGCCTGTCTGAGTTCCACCACATTTAAAAAAAATGTCAGCAGCCAATAGAAAAGGAAGAATTTTTGAAAGTTTATTTTGAGTATGAAAGAAACCATGACATTATGGCTCAGAGAGACTAGAGAGACGTGATCAGATCCCCAAAAGAGGCTCAGGTGCTTGAAACAGAAATTTAATGACGTCCCAAGAGACAACAAAGTCAAAGCAGGCTGACCCTGTCAAGTCAAAGCCAAGCAGTTTCCTTGCCAGACCACTGGACATGTAAATAGCCTTGTCTCTTGTCTTCACATTTCACTGAAATGAAAATGATGGGCCACATTAAAGTGAAACTGCAGCCAGAAAGATTTGTGCTTAAAGTGAGTGTAATGTTGATGCATTTGCTGGTTTATCTTACAGTATCTTTTTAGCTGAGACGGCGTGCATGCTGGTGATGTGCAACAGTGTTTGGGTCATTGAGCTGTGCTGGCCCTCCACAGTGACAGATGGTGCGGTCAGCTTAAAAAACAGTGGTGAAGGACACACAGCCAACATGTCATGGAAGATCCCTGCTTCCATCTATATTGACTTAGCCTGAGCGCAGTGAGATGACCTCACATTGGACCTCCCATATAATGTACTACATCAACTTGACACAGTTTGTGTCTCTATTCCCCAGATCAAACTCTGCACAGCACCCTCTCATCAAATGGGTCTAGGGGTCAAATGGCTGCATAGTCCACTCCTTGTCAGATTTACAACATCCAAAGGCCTTGAGACACATTCTTACATTATTTGTCAGTGCAGTACATAAATGTAACTGTCTTTCTTGGAAGTTGTGTCTCTGGCCTTGGAAATTCTAGTTGCATCAGTCTATTCAACTTTGTAGTGTAGTGATGTCCAACTCTGAGCTGTGTTTCCTGTGATACCTGTTTGTGGGACAGTTGATACCAGGCGACAAGGAAAACAAAAAAACGCTACATTCTTTACGTTTACATTCTTTACAGAAGTTTTATTCTGGAAAAACTATATCCCCCTAAAAAAAAACAAAAAAAAAAAAAAAAGCAAACCCCTTAATAAAATAAGCAATAAAGCAATAAAATAAACATTCACAAAGTTTCTTTTGGCAGAAAAGAGCAGGTGAGGAAACAGAAGTAGAGTCTTCGACTACAAAGCTAAAGAAAGCTGCATTTTACAGACAAAACCAGGAGTCTGTCTTCCAAATATGGATTTATTGCAACAGTGTCCCCACACACCAGAATAATAATGCTCAATGCTCAAAACTGGCTGTTTCTGAGTATTTATTCATTCAAATTGTGACGGGCCAGGAGTAGACAAAAAACCAGCAGTTTGAAAAGCTCGGGTTTGTGGCGCAGCAACTGCTACGGCTGGGTCAGTCTTCTTCCTCCACTCCAATTCTGATGCATCCACTTACAGACAAATAGATCCACTAACGTCTTCATGTTACTCATCTGAGCTGCCGTCTGGCTCAGAACTGTATGGCTGCATAGCTGCAGTATTTCTCTGTTTTTTTATGTTTATTTTTTTGCTATGCTAATGTTGGCTTTGGGTTGTGAGGGGCTGTAAGCCAGTGGGAGAGCGTCAAGAAAGTAATGCTTTTCAGACCCTTTTTCAGAACTTCTTTAAGATTTTTTGTATAAAGGATTTATCCTTTTCATGATTGTTGCTTCACCTAGTGAGTTTGATTGTGAGGCATTTTTTATTGGGTTTGTTGGGCTTTGCTAAATTCTCAGACTTTATTCCACCAACCAAATGTTTGAAAGGTTTTGTTCTAATGCTGATATGGTACAAGCAGGAGTGCTTGACTAGGTTGTCACCTGCTCCTGATCCATCACAATTTAAATGAAGAAAGACTCCAAAACGCAGTTTTAATCCTAAATTATTTTTAAATTGGTCCTTTATCGTGAGACAAATGCTACAAGAAAATGTTACAGACATCAAAAACCCAATTTGATTTGGAGTGGGTCTTTAAAGTTTCTGCCCCTAAGCTTGGCCTCCTGTACACTGGGTTCTTCACCACCAGTTCCTAGCTGTAGCATCTTGACTCCCCAGGAAAGGACCTCACTTTTCCACTGATAAATAGCAGACAACAAGGCATGCTAGTGTTTCTTTTGTGTGCCTTCTGGACAACATGATTTATTTTGTTTTAATTTCCCAAAGCAATGTTTTAACCCAATTTAAAAACTACTCAAACCTCATGCACTTTTCTTGACCCCAAACCCTTTTCAGGACAGTGGATTTGTTGTGAAATCCTGGTTTTTTTCCCCCCTCAACACCTCAGAAAGCCCAGTGCCTCTCAGAGAAACCCTGCAGCGATGAAAGAGACAGCCGCAGCTGCTGAACGAGCGCACTTATTGGTCTCCATCCGACCAGTAAGACAATGACACTTATGAAGACCTATGTCGTTTAATACACATCAGCAGCATGAAATGGGAACAGAAAGCACAAGAGCCTGAGGTAGCTCAAGGCTGGGCTAACTTTGAGGCCAACGGGAGAAATCAGCCTTGTCTTTCAAGGCCACTTTGTCATTTGTCAGGTAAAAGACCTTCTCCTCATTTTCCTGAAGATGACAAATAATTTATTATAATGCAATTGTGAGGGAGGCACCACAAAATTAACTCTCTTTAAGACATTTTTGTGTTTTACTCTTTAAAGATACTCCTTATCTCAGCAAGAACACTCCATGTACATATTTAATTAGACATTATTTATCTTCATTAAAGTGTTTGCCATCAATCAGGCCGTCCAATTTTCTGCCTGACCTGCTTGGTTAAAACTTTTAATGGCAATATTTGAAACAGGAAAGAAAACATTGTATTGAACTTACATTTTATTGTATTATCTGCATTAAACTCAGCTAGCAATATCATTTTTAACGTCAACTTGTTTTTAGTTTTCACCTTGATGAAAGCTTGAGCTTTAAAGATGTCACCAGTAATTGTTATTAATGCTTATATGGTATTTATATAAGCACAGCAGACGGTAATGTTTTCAATGGATTCAATACATTATCCTGTCTTCATGCATTGTTTTTTGTGTGTTTTTAAAACATATAAAAACCTTTTGAAACTTTTGTGAATTTGAAAATCAAAGTAGAACTCCATAAAGATGCTTTTAAGATCTAGAGCATATAACTGAAAGTAAAATTTGAACTGACTCAGTTTTGGATTTATCCACATGCTCTTTTGCCGGTTGGTTTTGGCAAATGCAAAGACTGTGTTAATCACTGTTGAAATCTGCTGGTTCTGACCCTATAGATCTGTGCTAGTTTAGTTAGATCATTACCTGAAGAACTGGGGTTTCCCAACTACTTCGAATTTCTACTAAAAACATTCCCATTTTTACAGAGAGGCAAAAAAACTATCAAATTAAACTATTTGTCATGATCTCATTTGATTCTGTATGTTGTTCCACTTAAAAAATGTCAGAAAAAGTTTGTAATGTTCATTATAGATACATTTTAAATGTTAAAAAACAAAGATTTAAAAAGATTAGATGAGTATTTAAAGATTTTATTTGTCCACAGACAGGTGTCTTCTGCACAGATAACCAGTTCACAAACCGTCAGACTGCAGACTTGACTAAACATGAAAGTAAGCATAAGATCTTTTCAAAAAGATCAGCATAATCATTTCTACTGGATAGTGTATTGCATTTCAATGTTGATTTATTAAAGCGTAATTTATGCACGACGATGGTGAAATATTACTCCATTTACCAAACTTGACAAATGAAGCTCAGCAAAAGTTTGGTTGGGGAGACTGTTACGCATATTTATTTTCATCATCATTACTTGAATTCTTCATCCAATCATCCAGATTTTTTACTTTCTCCTAAGCAGTCAGCAGTGCAGCAGCAAGTTTCAAACTGTTCCTCTTTGTTCACTCAGTTGTCACTGCAAACCTTTGAAGCAAGCCGCCTTGAACTCTTTTTGAATATTTTGATGCTTTACCACCACCACTGTTAGGATGTTATGCTCTTCTCCCCCTTATTTTCATCTAAGGTCTTTGGTGGCCCAAAGTGCAAATCACGCCAACAAATGAAACACATTAAAGATCAAAACAACAATTCAAAAAGCAAAACACTTAAAAGGAAAAATACTCTTTAGATATCAAAACAGCATTCCAGCAACTAAAATGTAATCCCAAAAAAAAAGAAAACAAAAGTAATTTCCAGAAATCAAAATAAAAAAAAAAATTCCTTGTAAGTCATTTGACATGAGAGTATTTCTGACAGACATGTCGTTAATCACCTGGTCGCAGACACTGCAAAAGTTCAGTGGTTTGTTCAATCAACTCTTTACCACAGTTTAGCTTTTCCTCTTCCTCAAAACTCTAATTTCATCATCCAATCAGTGATGTCCCATAGTACCAGCTTCTTAGTTTGTTACATTTTTTAACATTTTAATTATGAGTTTTGGAGATTACGTTTGTTTTCCGGAATGTTTATTTATTTATGTTTTGGTTTCTGGTATGTAGTTTTGATTTCTTAAATGTCATGTCATTTTGATTGTTTGTTTTCCTGAATTTATTTTTTAGAACTTTAATATATTTTTGCATTAAATGATTCGTTGGTGTGACTTGCACTTCAGGGCCACTGTACTATGCTGATGTTTAGTGTTTCGAGTTCACACAAGAACACAAATCAGAAGTGCTTGATCATATACATGAACCGTTCTCGTTTCCATCAGAAAGAAAAGTCAATTCATAAATGCTCAGAAAGGAACAAAAAACAGAAGTTCAAACAGAATGTGAAGTCTTTGTCCATTATACTGCTGGCTGGACTTTCTGTTTCTCAAAGGCTGAGCTCAGAGTGCCAGTTTATGCTGACTTTCTTTGTCTGACATGCTCAGATTGTGGATATTTCATAAACTTTGCATCTGTGAATCCACTTTCCAAAGTTCCAACCAACTTTATAAGGTTGTCTGGCAATCCAAAAACCTCCGTCTGCTTTACTCTGCTTAATCAACCTGGGGGAGCAGACAGTAGGAAGCAAAGGAGAGATCTCTCTCTGATCATATAGCACCAGCCCGTCACCATACAAGCTGAATGTTTATTAAATGTTTGCTTTTGCATGCATAAGGACAGTCGAGAATGCAGCTAAACTTCATTAAAATTTAATTTCAGCTCCCAGATTCACTTGTCATGAATCGGTCTTATATAACATATCTATATTTTCCAATATGCTTTATTGTTTAGGCTGAACCCTTGAGAGTACACTTTGAAGGGCTCAGTAGAAAACATCCTGTTATTTCCTTTCTATTTCAGAAGAGTATCTGGAACAGCGAGTCTTTGAAAGTCTCCGGTGTCTCGTGTTTGGACAGACTGTTGCTTTTTCTTCAAGGCCTTTGTCTAGCGCGCTGATAGCTGCTTTACTTTTCTCTGTGTTGCCTTGATCTTGGCCTCCAGCTTGTTCGTTTTGTTGACAAGCATGTGTTAGACTGCTGCAGATGTACATCAGCTTATATGTCCCAAAATGCAGTATCACGCTCACGTACTCTAGACTCTACGAGGAGGTATTTTTTTCGATGTGGTAAAGGGTATGTGTGTGTGTGTGTGTTCCCTCTGCATTGTATTTTATCCTTTCTTTGATCCACCAGGCAGCCTTTGAAACCTTCAAAATGTCAGGGAAATCTGTTATTATCTTTTTAGTAAGCCCTTCTATCTAATGATCTATCTTATGAAACTCGCTCCCGGATTCTTCAGCAGTAACACCGCCTCTGATGACTCACAGAGAAGCAGACACTAGAGATTATTAATGTTTTTACAAAAATAGTTACACAGAAATAACAGCAGCAGCAGTAACCCATGGTAACACAGACAACGTCACTTGGTGTCATTGATCTCTTTTCCTCTTCGCCCCAAATTTTAATTAATCTGAGGTATTATTCTGTTGTTTAGGATCTATTTGCATCATTTGGGATTAGAATATAAAACAATTCAAATTTATTTGTGTCAAATCAACCCTGATACTAGATGCGACCAATTTAATTTGACTTTCTTTTAAGGAAAAAAGGTGCCTGACTTATGCCCAGACTAATTTGAGAAATATAACATTACCAGAGCGGTGCAGCCCTTCAACTCTCTTTGATGATCCCTGGTAATAAGTAAGGGAAGAGAAGAAATAAAAAAGTTTGTCAAAGAAAGAAGTACCGCTGTAATGAACTGACTTCCTGCAGGGTAATAAAGGTCTGGATCTAATGCCAAGGGCAACCATGCAAGCACGAAGACCATTACAGCCGGGTGTGTCGGCTTAGCTCTGCCTGCGAGTCCCAAACCTTTCAAAAAAAAAAAAAATCCCACCTGCTTTAGTCAGCGGACACAAACCTCCCTAGAAGCCGCAGCCAATGTCTCCTCAGCGGCGTCAAAGGTGAAAACATGTAAGAAATAGGTTTTTTTTAGAATACTTTTCTATAAACAGGCAGTGAGTACGCTCCCTTGAGCATTTCTGAAGAACAAAGACACACAGAAGAGTAAAGCAGAGAAAGGTAGGCAGACCACAAAGAGAATCTGCAGTTGTCTCAAATGTAGGAGAGCTGCTGCACTCTCAAACTGAAAGAATTCCCCAACAGCTTTAAATACATTTTAACACATAGCTCTCAATAGAAACCAAAACTTCCATTTATTTTATAACTTTACCAGAGAGAAAACATGAAAAGCATCCAAACTTCTAATTGCATGAACTTTTAGAAGGGAAAGAGATGCATTCAAGAGTCGAGCTGAAATCTTTCAACACAGAGGAAAATAATTTGCACAAAATGAGATGAACAAAAGTAATTTGAAATGGCACTGAGGCTTGAAGAGGGAAATTGCAGAGAGTGATTTCTTAAGAACTTTCATTTGTTTGAATCTAATTATTTTAGACTTTGAAGGTACTTATGCTTACTGCACTACAAGATATGTTGTATGATTTCTAGGCAAATTTCTTCTAACATTTAAAATATTTATTAAACTTAGCTTTAGCTGAACAATACTACAATATGCTACCATTTGATAGGATGTATAACAACTTAAGCAGTGGAGAAAAAAAGTGATTAGGAGTATGAGTTCTCAACAAGCTCATTTCCTGATATCTGTCACTTCCCACTCTGTGCAGTTTATGCAGAGAAGGGACGTAAAAAACCCCACAAAACCAGCCAGTTCTGATTTTTTTTTTTTTTTTAATCCTTCCAATGTTTTTACTCAACACAGAAATCCTCATGTACTGGAATTTTGCTCCAGACCAGGATTTCTTGTTAAAACAATAAAAGACCAAACTAAAGAAAACATTCCTAAATAGACGAGCGACAAGCATATGCTGGTCTACACATTAAATCAGAGAACATGAAGACTCTTCTGGATCTGTTACGTTCTGACCAGTTTTTCCTGTCCATACTTGGCTCTTTTAATCCAAGATCCTCTGACTTGTTTTTGTTTTATCTTCATCTGCCAAGTAGGAAGTTTGATCAGTGAATGTTAACCTTAGAAAGCATTCATGTCAGAATAAATAAACTCATTTCTGAAAGCCTTATCTCATCAGCCTGATCCAAACTTTCCTTAAAAAACCCTTTGGACCTAATGTGGTCCATGTTTTTCTGCCTTTGCAGTTCATTGTCCTTCCACCAGAGGCAGTAGAAGGGTTTTTCCTGGGAATTTCAACATTCTGCGGTCGTGGCTGCGGGTGCTGGCCAGGAACTCTCTCCTCTTTTTTTATATTCCATCAGCCATCTTGGCAAAATATAAACCCTCACCTGAACACAGGTGTCAGCTCACCTTTGCACAAACAGTATATGGAGGCGTTTGTCGTTGTTTCACATGCTCAGTTGTTTATAGTTTCTTGTTTGGTTTTGTTTCTGCTTCTTTCTGTGTCAAAATCACATCAGGTATCAGTTTCACAAAATCTGAGCTCTTACCTTCTGAAGATGTTTTCTCATTGAAGTTCATGGATTTCAGTTACTTGTCAAATTCTGTTGTGTTTCCTTTATTACAAAACCAAAAATCCAGTGTCTTCCTGACATATCTGTTTTACTTTCTGCATCAAATAAAGTCATTAGGCTGAAGCAAAGGAAAATAATGATTCATGGTCCTGAACATGAATGCAAAAATGAAAATATCTGGATTTGCACCAACCCACAGCCCGCAGGCATTTTAAAATTGAGTTAAAATGTGATGAACTTTCTGTTTGTAAAACAAAAGCTGAGTCTCTTATCTAACATTTGTATCAAAACCAGTGTTTTAAGGTTTAAAATGGACTTTAGAATCTATCCAGACTTTGATTTTCATCCATAACTATTTAACACATGCAAGATTTTAAAACGAGCAGAAATGCTTCACATTCTAACATAAAGTTTATTTTCCGTGGCTTGAGTGCTCATTCCTGATTGTACTCAATTTTCCAGGAAGTTGCTTCACTGTGCAAAATGAATAGTTGATGTGAGATGGGTAAAACCACTTAAATATGCTACATGTGACCTTCGTGAAGAAATATTTCATTGAGGTGTTGTTGTATAGCTAAATTAACTGACACAGATAAGCCTTGTCCACAAAGAATGACGATCAAAAGCAGATCTGATTGAAATGGGTCTCACTGCTCTTTCAGCCCAGTTATTTCAATCAAAATCCATCTTTGCTGAGTTGTTATGGCAGCTGCTGTTCTGCTTGACAGGCTGAAAAAACGTCAGGCCCTGTTTTTAGATAGGAGGGCAAAAAGGAAGTAATAGCCTTTGATGAAAGGCTGTTTGGAAAATCTGTTAGGTTAAGATAAATAAGTTCATGCTTTAAACCTAAGGGTTTGTAGACTAAGTTTCTTATAAGGTTACCATCTTGGTTCAAAATACTGGTGACACGAGAAGAAAAGAGGAGAAAGTTTACCTTGATGTGATTTAATTGAGGTTTGTTCTTTTCATTTGGAATTGTTTATTGGTGAAGCATAAAAATGCATTTTTTAAATCTGTTTTCATAAACAGAATTGATTTTAATGAAAAAGCTCAAAGAAATAGATGTTAAATTAAAAAAAGAAATCAATGAATTGTACAGAGGCTGACAAATGTAATCAACCTCATAATAAAATAGGACAATATTAATTAAAGTAAAGCCACCAATGTACTGTTTATGTTCAGCCTTAAATAAAAGCTTCAGACTGAATCAATTATATTTTTTTGCTTAAACTACAATTCTTCTGTAATGAAAACTTCAGTCCATCAGATGTTGCTGAAGTCTTTGAAGAGTCTGACTCTTTCCGCCTTCAGACAAAAATAACACAATGGTGTTTGGCCAAATTCCAAAGCTGCGTAGATCTGTTATAGATTTAAACGAAAAAAGACTCCAATGACAAAAGTGACATAATTTTACATTCTACATCACCTCTTTACTATAAAAAACCAAGAAAAAAAGCATTTAAAGATATTTAAAATAGTGTTTTTAACCCACTCCAACCAAAATTGTGCTTTTAAGATGTTCCTGTGATATTTTTCTCCTGATGGAGGACATGTATGAAAAAAATTAAGCTTAAAATTGCATTTCTGGGTATATCTTTCTTCAAATTGATTTATCGATTATTGATAGATCCGTGTAAGTCTTGGTTTTCCTTATCCAAGCTGTCGTCTGGCTCAAAACTGGATGGCTCCGATATCACTCGCCATCTTTGTTGCAACGGCAACAATCTTGGGGAAGATAGGGGCTGTAGTGGGACAGAATGTAAACAGATGGATGACGGGAAGTAGAGACGGTCTTACAGTCCACAACTTTGAGGTAAATTTCAAATAAACTCCTGCCTCTCTGCAGAAACTATGTCTGAGAAAATGACACTAAAAATCAAAAGATGATTGGAGTGGGAAAAGTGTTTAAATGTGACAAAAAGCAGCATTTTCTTCGTCTTCTGTGCAGCAGGAGATGAACAGCTTCAACCTAACCTGTCCTGATTGCAGCAGCTTCACTGTCATGAGGGTTTAACATCACTCCACGATATAAAAGCTTTCCAGCACATCAGTCTCACTAACGCTGAGGATCACAACTCATTATTGTGATTTTGCTTCTTCCTGAGAATGTCTGAGCTCCAACCTCAGGCATCTTAACTGAAGTGGTTCATCTTCTTTCTCTGACCTGCAGCATCAGGATTGCAGTTATGAAAGTAGATAGTAGAATATGCGAAGAGCACAATCAATGCTCTTCATTGATATGCTCTTCGTTTAAATGCGTAACAGCAAATTGTACATATCACAGAAAAATCTTTGAAGCATGTCAGTGGAGTCTGCATTCTAAATGTACATAGCTGAAGGATTTTGTATTCAGATGGAAGCTTTAGTGAATATTGTATACTGTGATAGTGTGAGGTTTGTGGAGGAGCCAGAAGCAGCATTACTAAAGCGGTTAGGCAGCAGGAATTAGAAAAAAAAAACATATGTTCTTGATACTGAAAAATAACAAAAAAATTTAAAAAATTCAAACCAAAAAAGGGAAATGGGCAAACATTAAAGACCTAACAATATAGTGACAGCTCTCACTAATAATCTGCTTCTTTTGCCACTGCAGAGCACGTCATGGCAGACCCAGAGAAGGTCACCTGTACAGCTATGGTCTCCAGACCAGATTTAGTCTCACGTAGTTAGAATGACTTGTTTTCATTTGTGCTCCCATCACCCTTGTTTTCTTCATTGTTTGTTATTGCGGTTGTTTTGGACCCTCTTCAGTTTCCTCTTTCCACCTGGTGCTGCATTTAGAGGTGAGAGGCACATTAAAGAAGCATTATGAAGATCAAGCACTCAAAAACACGTTAGGGATAAACGATTGTAAAAACCAGAGCTGGATTGGACTACCCACGTGTGCATGTCCTGTGTTTATTTCCAACTGTTGGCCATAGATGGATACTGTTACTCCCACCCTCAATCATTTCAATTTAAGATCAAATGAACCAAAGCTAAGCAAATGCTACAATATAGGCAGCAGCAAAACAAAACTATTATGGGCTGTAGCATTAGAACTAGAGACACAAAATTAAGTCAGTTTCCAAATCATGATTCCCATTTATTCAGTGGGTGGCTGTGGTGCAGTGGTAGGGTGGTCGATCTCTGATTGGAAGATTGCAGGTTTGATTCCCGCCTTGCCCTCCCATGTGTCGAAGTGCCCTTGGGCAAGACACTGAACCCCAAACTGCCTCTGGTGGAAGGTTCAGCAGCAGAGCCGCCATCAGTGTGTGAATGGGATGGGTCATTTTTCTGTTTCGTTAACCTTGCTGTATATTTAAAGTCCAACTCCAATCATCTTTTAAACTATTGCTAAAGTGTTCCCTGTGGTCTTTTAATAATAATTATGCAGCTTTTTGGCAAAACCAAAAGCAGTAGTTCATTTGAAATTGAGTTGTGGGCGGGTACCGTTTGTTGCAGAGGAAACCCATTGCTCCTCCCCTCTGACCACATCTTAATATCGGCAAGTTGATGTTGCATTGAATGTCCACGTTCGTCTGCGGCTCTCTGTTTACATCACAAACAGACTGGCTATGGAAACTGTTTTGATCCATTTGTTTGGCTCTGAGCACGGAGCGTATTCAGACTGAGAAAACTCAAACTGACCTGGAGCTCAGTCCAAACCACCTCTGACTACACGTCTGAATGCAGAAAATGTGTTCCGGATTATGGGGGGAGCAAACTGATTCATTCTAAGTGAACCAAATGTGTCCAAACATTACCAGATGAACAAAAACGGCGAGCGATATTGGAGCTATCCAGTCGCACAGTTTTAAGCCACATGCCAGCTCAGATGAGGAAAACAAAGACGAGCTAGTCGTCTACAATTGGATGCATCAGAATGGAGCAGAGAAGGAAGCTTATGGCCCACTCTGCAAATATTCCTCATATGTCACAAATGAGCTCGTTATTTAACTGCATTTCTCTGCCGCCTCCTGATTTACAATGATTTGAATCATACTTAGAAATGTAATTTTGAGCTTAATTTTATGAATATATGTTCTCCATTATCAGAAAAATTCCACAAGAAAATGTTAAAAACACCAAAAACATGACTTTTATTGGAGTGAATCTTTAACTTTGTAAAATAGGACGAATCCAATTTAAGTTAAGAAAAAAGTGTCGACAAAAATCTTTTTGGAATTTGTCTAAATCATTTAGAATAAAATGGAGAACCGATAAGGATGACAAAGACTCTATAAGCACTCCACTGAAGCCACACATGTTGGCAATAGTTCAGTCAATTCTCAGACCTTAATCTCGCTGTCGATCTGTGCTTTTACACACACATACATAAGTAGAATCAATCCAGTTTAGGGAAGACAACCACTCGGACATGAGGTCATTTCAGTGCCTTTCTCCAAAGTTCATATATTATTCTGTATGATTCATCGATGGTTTCACCCTCACATTTGGGGCCAACAAATGTAACAAACTCATTACTATTCATTGTTTGCTCCCTGTAGGGACACTTCCATGCAGGTAAGTGTGTGCCGACTTGATGAGAGCACTACAGGCGGGCTTCCACTTCTAACAGACCTCTTATTTAGACCATAAGATTATATGAGTCAAGTGAGGCTGGAAGCAGCTTTATTATAATGCATTGTGAGGTTTGCCGATTGTCTGTGACCCAGCTTATAAGGTCATATATTCAATCTCCCAAAGGCTGAAACATTCACTGTAAGAGGTAAGGATGAAAAGAACTAAATAGATGGATCTGAGGGAAAGATCTTCCCTCTGCTATTGTGGAAGACGAATGCTTTTAAAAAAGACATTTTTTTGTAGTATGATTTGGATTTAAGTGGTCAACAAAAAGGAAAACTTCCTTTTCTCAACTTTTTCTGCAGTGGAACCAATGAATATGTTAGCCATAACAACAAAAATGGGAAATGTTTCTCTAAACATGCAATATTTTGTTACATCCACTGACCAAAGTGCATGAGGTTTGTCAAACATTTGACTTGTAGCTTTTTGGATCCTTGAACTTCAATCACCTTTTAATTGAAAATGACTGTAGCAGCTGTTTCATCAGTTTGTGCAAAAACATAATCTATCTAACAGTCTACTGATCTCTCTGTCTGTCCTATCTGCCCATCCATTCATCCAACCATGGTACATTCTCTAATATATCTTACAGGCATTCAGGGGCAAACTAATCTGCAGGAAAGACTAAGCTGTGATTTCTGGCACTGCACAAAACATGTCTCACATGAGCAGTGATGTGGTTTTATAGCTCCCCTGGCACACAGCGGAACATTTAAAAGGCACACTCAAATCAGCTTAGCACTCTTTATTACCAATCTGCAAACAGCTTAAGGATCAAGAAGCACGTCCTCCAGTGCGTAATATTCACAAGTACACCGAAAGATGAGTGCAATTAGTTAAGAGAATCACTCTGAAGTAGAAGAACACTCCCTTATTGTAACTATAGGGTAAAATAATATCCTGTATTTTCTTGTAAGGAGACCTCAGATGTGGAGATGCTGTGTTTATAGCCTTTATTTTCTTACTGCTACCTCAGTTTCATGATGACATTACAGGATCTGATTGAGGCAGAATCAAAATGTTTTTATAAAAACAATATTTCTAAAAAACGATTGCTTTTATTTGACTTTTGTGTGATCTTGACACTAACTTCTTTGTGACAGGATGGTTCCTCCCACAAGAATGTAGGACTCAAAATGTTCAGGCTTGAGCATTTGATTGGTTGTAAAGGAATGAATGCACATTTTAATCTTTCTGCATCAGCTAAGGGTTATTTGAATGTTTTTAAAAATGACTTGTGGTTTTTCCCTCTTATTTAAAGACCAACTCTGATCTCTGTGTTTTTAACATTTTACAAGCTAAGTTAAAGACTCACTAAAAGATCACTGGGAATGCTTTTAAAAGAGCTCAGAAGATGATCAGAGCTGATGGTGTAATGAGACATGTCTTGTGCAAATATGAAGTCACAAAACAAGTGGGGCGGGTCCTAATATGGAGCTCTTGACCAGCTGTTTGAGATGAGTGTCGCTCATATACTGCAAAATTATATAACCTGCAAAAATTTAGCATCTTCAGCTCCAAGTAGACTGTTAAACATAGTGCTGCCATGCAATACCTGTTCTTTGCACGATTAATTAATCGTGGCCTGTAATTAAATAATCGAATTAATCGTTTTTAATTGCAAATATTTGTAACTTAGTAATTGCAGTGAAAAGCTTCATTTTGAGATGTTTTCATTTAAACTTGTGAAAAAGAATCAAAGTAAAACTACAAAGTGGCTTTATGAAGTGTTTTATTATAACAGACTTCCATCTTCACTTTTACACCACCAAGGGGGATTTTTTAAATCTTGAACAATTGAAAAAATATATAAATCAGGTACAGAGTGCTCTAATAAAAAACATAAAAAAACAACAGGAACACTTCTGAGAAAACCAAAAAATAAATTTATAAATATGGGCTTCTTGTTAAAATCATAATTCATAAAATGACAAACTTTATTCCACAGTTTATTACCTCAGCAAGACAGTAGAAAAGGAATGAGGGATATAATAGTTTCCTTTAACCTGTTTGGTTCATAGGATCATTCTGAAGCCTGAGAAGCAGCTGAAGAGAAAGAGAGAAGATAAGGAGGAAATGAAACACGAGGATGTGAAACAGCGGGAGAAATGAACGAATTAGACTTTGTTTCTGTGAAACAAATTTTTGCTTTATCATCAGGACAAAAACATGCAGTAAAAGGCAAACGTTCCCTCTGAAAGGATGCTTTTTTTATTTGTTTTTTTTTCTCGTGACGATTGATTTCCTCAGGCAGGAAAGAGCTGCGCACAACGTGCAGGAACTGTTTCCGTGACAGTGCGAAATGTTTTAAATAGTTCACTTTTTCTGAAAAACGATTTCAAATCAAAAATACAACAGGAGTGAAGTTCTAATAATTTATTCAGTATTTATTTTTGTCGTCTTTACTAAAGTGGCTGTCTGTCTTTGTACAGGGGTCTGGATGGATGACCAGTAATGATGACTGCTTAGAGCTTTTAAGGCCATAAAAGTGCAGTTTGCAGTCAGCACCAGAGGTCGTTTTCTCAGATTGCCTTTTTGAACTCTGGTGTGGATCAAATGAGGCATCTGTTCATCTGCAAGTGAAACCTGAATAAGCCCAACTCCACAATGACTGATGGAGGTCTCACTTGTAAATGTTACGCGATGAGGAGAGGAAGTTGCTAATCAATTTAATCCCAATGAAAGGACAAGCAGGACTCATGTTGCCGCCATTAACAAATCTGATTGAACTGATGTTTGTGCTTGTCTTCCATTCTCTCACTGCTACAATGAATACATTAACTTTTTGACATTCTAACATATTCTAGAGAATTGGAATTTCTTCATCCTGTTTTCATAACGTTACTAGTTACTAACGTATCTCTTGCCTGTTATTTAATGATCAGCCGTTTAAAGGTGTTTGCTCGTTTTTTCCGTTTCTGAACATATACCATAATATCAAATACACCTGATTTTGTCTTTTGTGAAGTGTTTAAGATTACTTTTGCTATGAGCTGGCACTTTATGAAAAAGCTCTATAGTCATTGCACAAAAACAAATCAGGGAGTTTATAAAAACAGCAAAAAAAATTGGCAACGAAGTGTCGTTGCTTGGCTCCAGTTTGTAAAAAAAAAATGACAACAATATAAAAAGAGTGCAATCTATTAAGTGTCTTTGCGACCCAATCTATCTTTAATAATCTTTACATTACAGGCTACAGATGCATCTAAGTTTGTTGTCTACACTGATCTACAATGTCCTAATTATGTAAAGTTTTTAACTGCTGATTGTTTTGGAGCAGTCAGATGGCTCGGGGGAAGTTCTGAGTCTGGAATCTGGTTGTCCTGCAGCAGATGATGCAGAACTTTTCTCCAGATTTCTGTCGGGTGAACAGTCTGTGGTTGGGGTGGGTGCGATCTGACAGATCCCAGTGGGCCATGGACAAACAATGTCTGTTCATTATGTCCTGAGAGGGAGGGAATGGTATTCCAATAATTTCCCTTCATGCCTTCAACACTCTCCAGCAACTTTGAGTCTGAAGCCTTGAATCACACAGACCAGATGGAGATGCAGCTTTTTTTGCAGGTTCTTGATGCCTTCTCTAGAAGGTATTGAGCAGGGGTCTTCATTTAAAGAGCCATTTGGATTGATTTTTCACTGACCAAAACCCAGCAGGGGCCACAAAGTCTTATTTCACCCCTTTAAAAAAAAGATACTGTTTGTATTTATTCTATTGTAACTAATGTGCTAAATACATCTGACCTTTTTTTCCCCACAAATAAAAAAATAACCTTAAAAAATAGTCCTGTTTTTCAAAATATGAAATAAATTATAATTTTGAAAGGTTCACATAACTTCCTTTCAAATAAAAGTCACATAAGTTCATTGAAATATACTACTGGATGAGCCTTTGCCTATTTGCTGCTATAAACATTGACGTACGTTCACTGGCTTTTGCTATACATTGAGTCACGGCAGCAAAATGCTGCTATTTCACTGGAGGACAGGCAGGCCTTAACCACAACAATCGGGCTAGCTCCATCATTTCTTAAGTAATTTTTACAAGACATGACTTGAATTAAAGCATGGAAAATTATAGATCTCATTGTATGCTTAAATATTTATTATCTCTAAAGATTAATCTGTAAACAGTTCAAGAACTGTGCCTTGCAGTGCTACAAGTAATGCATTGCTATCAAACTATTTACTTCTAACTATTTGTGGTTTTTGATTTTGTCTATGTGCTAGAATCTATGCATAACTGAGCTTGTAAATGCTTGTCACCTAAACCCAGAAAAGAGGGAGATTGATGAAGTTCAAGGGCATGAATGGCTAATAAACTTGACAAGGTTAAGCTACAAAACCCTTTTCCAAAGAAAAATACCTCAAAGTGCTGTGAAAAGAAAAAAAAAACAGCCTATGCCACACATACGAATGAAAATAGATGAGTTACAACTTGTAAAAATCTCCCATAATGAAAATAAATAGCTAGAAACTACAAATTGTGTTATCTTTTATTATGTTTGCATTACACACATGGCAAATACATCTAAATTGCATTCAAAAATTAGATTAAAAAAAGATTATTTTTATAGGCTCTTGAGAATAATAAGGTTCCTTCTCTCAGCTGGGATCTCTTGATGATACCAGAACGATGTTTAACATTAAGAACATGTATCATGACATCAAATACACCTGTCAAACTGTTAAGATTCAAAACACAGTGATAATACGAGTAAATGGTCTGGCAGGTTAAAGGTTTGGGGAACAGCTCCTTCCCTAATAACTGCTCTCTTCAGGGTAATTATTTGTCTCAAGGCAAAAAGCGAGCGCTGCACGTTCTAGCTGGCCTGACGTTGTTCACACAAAAACTGAAGGAAATTCCCATTAATCACATGTAAAATGTGTGTCCAATACGCACATGGCTGCATTGCCCGCACATATGATAAATGCGTCCAAGGCTGGATTTTGTTGTTGGTTGCTCATAGCTAAAGTTAAGTTAAGTTAAGTTAGCTGTCACAAACCCAGGTGTGTGACGTCTGTTCTGTGCAGCTGACCCATCCCCAGGGGAGTGGCGAGCTGCAGACACAGCCGCACTCATAATCCCAACCCTAACTATAATCCTAACCCTTCCTCTGGTCCGTCCAAACAAGAAAGAAGTTCAACAATGACGTTCAACACGTATTTAGAAAATTACATGCAATTCGTCACTTTCTTTTAAAAAGAAAAATATGTGCGATCGACAACAACATTGGACACAGTTAAAATCCATGCGGGCAGTGCTGCAATGTGCCACACATTATGTGTGATCACTGTAAATTCCCATTCGTTTTTGTGCTAAAAAACATCTGCCATGTTTTAAAACAACAAACATTAATACAGAATACGCTGATGCTCATTGATCAAGAATGCTACTAGGTAGCACCCTCTAACACACACTTCATGCTTCCCAGCCTGATTTCTCTTTATCAAAATGTGATTACTTTCCTGGGATTTCCTCTCGATCGGATTGTTATGCTGTCATGGTTTTTGTAGGAGTTTGCAAAGCATTGTGTCCCCTTTGTATACTTGTTCGGACCTTCTCAGCTCTTCCCTCAGGAAGACACAATGCATAGTAATGGCACGTGTGTCACGACGTATGTCACGTGACGGACAATCCATTAATATACAGTATATCAATGCATAGGATCTTCTCAAGAAGCAAATGTGGCCTGTCATCAATATTAATTTTGGAAAACATTATTCTTTTGACAATTTGTGGTGCATTTCTGCCAGAAATTCATAAATCAAATGAACTAAATTGAAATCAGAGCTGATTAAGTGACCTCTACCACATTATTTTTAAACCATAAGGCGCACTTAAACACTTTGAAACACTTGCTTAAAAAAAGAAAGGTTGCCCTATATTCCAGTAATATAAATTCTGGTTGTGCTTGCTGACCTCAAATTGATCTTTAAAGGGACACAAGGTGCAAAAATCTGCACTTTACATCTACTTTACATTTACTTTTTAAAATGAAAAACGTCTTATGTTTCTTCAACAAGAGAGCCACAATAGAAAAGCGCCTCGGGTTGCAGACCCCTGGTATAAAGGTTGGATGAGCGAGAAGCCCTTCTTAGTCAACGCAGGAATTGCAGATTCTTGCATTCCCAGGTACTGTAAAAACTGTTTATTTTAAAGCTTACTTTTTTCTTTCTATCAGTGCTTGTTCATAATAGTTCTGCCTCCACATAAGAAGCTGTTGTAACCATGTGCCATTTCCATTTACTTTGCTTAAAAGCAAACCAAATCAAGGTGTCTGTTTTTTTTCTATAATCCCAGGACTATTCTAGCGTGATTGTGCCTCAAGGGATCGTTTTAAGAACCTATGGCAGTATTTTCATGCAGGACATGCTCTACTACACCTGCAAATACAACGAGACGTAACTTTATAGTGATTTCTTTTTAAACCCAACTGAGTTTTAGTAGTGCGACTTGATGGTGAATTTGTTCAGTCATCAGAGCATTGAAGTCAATTCATTTTCAGAGTAATTTCAGTTTCTGTCATCTCTCTTTCTGAACTTCTTTAATGAGGAGTTGAAACCCTCAAGGTTCCATCCCAGAACCCTTCCCATAGCCTGAGCACTGAACCATTACACACTCAATTACCATCGCATGCATTCTCAGCAAAATTGTAAGAGTGTAATAAGACTGCAAACATGCAATGGCTTAAATTGCTTCATGAAAACTGGGACAAATGAAAGGACTGAGGACATGAAACAAAATAAAAAAAAGCAAAATATATATTTTGCTTTTTCAATCAATTTATTTGTCCCCATATATAGGTTTTCAGAATCAGATATTTATACAACAATCTTATTTGACTTTTAGTATTTCCAAAAGGGACAGAACACCGTCAGGCAAACACAAACTGATGCTTGAGCTCAGACCTATAGGTAGAAAATAGGGCTGCCATTTGTCATCATTTTAAAACATCTGAGGTTTAATGCATCTGAAAATCCCTCTCTTAAGTTGATATATGGGGACAAAGACAGCCATTTCATTCTGTTAAACGACCCTGAGGGATCTGAGCGTAAGCTGCCACGTTACCATGAACACTCTCATCATTATTCTCACTGATGGTGAGAGTTAAAAGTCTTTCTAAATACATTCACTTCAGGGAAAATATGTGCTGTAGTTTTGTTTTGCAAACTTCCTAATGGAAACTTGTACTTTTACCCCACATGTATTAATCAAAACGTACGCAAGAGTTTCATCACAACATATCTTAATGTGTTTTGATTTACTGCGATAAAGAAATCTGTGGAGAATTATAATCTGCAGATTTTTCTCGATAGAAAGATGATTATCAGCTAAGTGGAAAATAATAAGCATTTAAAGCAATCGAGATGGTCTTTGCTCATTGCCAAAAAGCTGAAGAGCTCTAATTGCACAAATATGTACAAGAGCTTTTAAAAAACGATTAAATAAAACAGAAGCAAATTACTTAAACATCTTCATGCTGGAACTATCAGGGGCCCGTTAAATATGTTAATGTGTTGTTTTTTCAAAATCGTTTTTGTGCATAAGTGTTTTTTCTTCTGTAACAAAACCTCTTATTTATTCATGAAATTAAAACTAGATAAATAAATGCCTGCTTATTTTAGTTATAAGGTCTGTAGTTGGTAAATAATTTTCTGTCACAAACATTCACAGTTGACTTCGGTTGACCCTCAGCCTCGTGGGCACAGTTTGGTGCCCTTTACTGAATGATTTCAGAATAGATGACTGCTTTTGTGTTGTGTTTTGTTGTGGATTTCTGCTGAAAGAGTACTGCTTTGAACAAAACATTCTGGGGTGATATTGTATCACATGTGTGATGTTATAACTAAGACAGCTGTGTAAAAATTGTTGTATGATGCTTTTTATGTTTTAGATGTCAAGCTGTCACAGTCATTTGAATTTAAGTCATTCTGTGGGTCATTCTAATGTTTTGCTAGTTTCAAAAAGTTTGTTTTTGTGTCATTAACATTCCTATCTCATATCTCTTATCTTTATATTTTGAGCAACAGTGGTCTGCTTTCTTTTCTTGATGTGGGCATAAGCTACAAGTTTGGTAGAAGAAGGAGCATTCAAATGTTACTATTGTCCAGTCTTACTCATACTTTTTTTATTACTTTGGAATTGCATCTTATTAATGTTTTCTAAATCTTATGAGGCAAAATTTCTTTCTAATTTAAAAACAAGAAAAAAAGTATTTTGATCAACTTGCAAACATGTAAAACACATCCTAAATAAAAACAGATTATAATTTTCAGAAGTCCTTAATGTTATTAAAAAAAACGTATTTAAAAAAGTAAAAAATGATGAAAGCTAAACATGAATCTACTGTGACTGTGAATTTTATTGAAGCTCTTAATATTTTAAAACGTTGTAAAGCACGACTCAGAAAACAGGGTGTCTGAAATGAATGAGCGGCATGTTAGTCCAACCATCTACAAAACAGTGAGGTGGAAACAAGAGATTGTAGCAGTAATTTATTTTCCTGTCACTCAATCTAGCATTACATTAGTTAGGATTCTTGTTTGATGATGTCCTTGTAAAGCTCAAAGTGTTACAACCAACATTTGAAAAGTATTTCTGAATACATTCACTTTGGCAAATGTCTTTTCTTTTTGTGCACAAAACAATAATAACTGTCATATTTTTTTCTATTCATGTTCTGGATAAACACATTTGAATTAATACAAATAACTTTTTGTAAAATACATTAAAAAAATCGCAAAAGAAAATAATCATGATTAATCGTAATGCTTAGAAGGGTTAGATATATTTTTATGCTGAGTTTTTTACAGGCGAGCAGAAAAAAACTTTCCTTCATTTTTACTGTCCAAAATGTTTAAATTTATGAAGTATTAACTAAGATTTTCCAGAAGTGTTGTTTGTGTACAGAAAACACATCAACAGTAGGATAAGCAGAACTCTAAAGACTTTCATGTCTTCAGTATTACTCCAAGAAAACAAAAATGCTGATAAACAGCCATAAGAAACAAACATTGTGTTTCTCCACTCCAAATGGTCAGGGTGAATACTCAAATCTGATTGGCTGCTGGCAGTTCCAGAAGAAGTCCCAGTCACAATGTTCTATATGTGCAGGCTTCTTCAAAACAAACTGTTCCTTCAAGTAGACAAAAACAAGCGGTAAGACGTGAACCTTCACAATGAACTGATGTTTTATGGAACCTATCATGATGATCAGCACAAACGTATCGCTTTCCTCTGCAGAGCACAGCGACACATTCTCATGTTACCGTGACAACGGGCCACACCATATATGAAATAGTCTGCTTTTCATGAAAAAATAACCAGAATAAAGTACTGAAAAATGATTGCCTATTTGTTTCTTTTGTAAGTGGCCATGGTATAAGTGGAAACATGCACGATGCAAATACATATATATACATATATATATATATATTATCTATAAATATATAAAAAACTGGTGTTCTCTTTTTTTTTTTTTTCCTAACACCATGCAATGAAACCTGATATCAAATATTGTTGGTGCTTTTTAAATTTATATAGGTATTTCTGCTACTTTCTTTTCTAAATCAAAGCATTGAAATATGTTGTTTTTTTATGTATGGCACAAAATCCAAAAACATTAACACTGTCTGGTTATTCTTTGCCTTGTTTAACAATAAAATGGTGAAAAAAAATCCAAACAAAAAAAATAAAAAAATAATGGAAAGGTGTCACTCAAAAATAAACACAAAGGTTACTTGTTGCCGAGCAACAATGATCTAAAAAAACTCCACAATCAGTTAAAGCAGAGTTGGTTTTCTGCAGCAAACTTAAAATACATTTTCTTTAAAAATGAAGCCCACTCCATGTTTATTAAACCCCATTACTTTTAGGCAACAAAAGTATATTTTTTATTATAGAGCACAGAAGAGGTTTTCTTGGATCTTCAACTGTGAGCTTGGCTCATTTTTTTAACACGAGACTTAAAGCAAAATAACTGCTTACAGCCCAGGTTTTTTTTTTATTTTAATTTGCCAGGTAAAACATAAATAAATAAAAACATAGTGTGAGTTCATAGTTGTTTATAATCATAACTAAATAAACTGTAGGAATTTGTCTATGTTTTTATAATTCATCTTAAAGAGGCAACACCTTCCTTAATAGAAGGAAAAACTGTTTATAAATGTATCGCATGAGACCACAAGCCAGGTCTCCTATATGTTGGGTCTTACACAGGGGCAGAGTTACAGAGGAGCATTTTTATTTTTGAAAAATGTTGAGACATGAGCCAGAGAAACAAACTTACTTGTTACACTTACTTCTTACAAAAAAATTGGATTTTTAAAATAAAAGCATCGAAACTTTGTCGTCACCTCGGGAATACTTGGAGACAAAAATTGACTGAAAAAGTCAAAATAAAAAGAATGAAAATTGAAAAAGAGATACTTGTCCTGAAACTTGTATGAAGAAAAACAAAGCAAGGATTCCTCAGACTTCAAGACCCTCGAGAAATCAAAAGCTTCTCAAAAACTTTGACCATACTGATCTATCCAAACTCTGATTTTCTTTCTCTCCTTTTTTGAAGGAGCAGCCTTATCTAATCATTAAAGGCTTTTGGTAGATTTTACAACCAGGTGGAATAAAGTTTTTTTAATGTGAGGAAAAATATGATAATTGTAAGGGTATATCAGTAATATCAGTGCAACCTCATCCAAGAATAAACTTTGCAGGGTTTTTTTCACGACATGTTAAACATTTCTTTTATGTATATAATCACAGCCAATTTATTTGTTACTTTTAACAAAATGGACAAATCTTTAAGAGGTTTTTGAGATTTTTTTTAAACAGAGCACTAAATTATTCAAAGAGATCTTTAATCACTTGGTTCTCTTTACAGGTTTTTGTTTAAAACATAAATGTTCTGTAGACGGCAGTCTGAATACAGACCAAACACAAGGTTCAGGACTGGATCTGGAACAAATTAAGTGGACTTAAATGATTCTCTTGATCCAGCGTGTTCAAATGAGAAAAAGTCTCCAAAAATTGGGACTGCGTTAGTTAATGAGACAAAATGGCAAAAAATCTGAATTTGTATATTATTCAAATCTATAATATTTTCCATTCTACTCTGAGATTAAATGGGAATTATTTTGGTGGACCATCTACTTCTGCTAGCACATTTTGCAATATAAACAGTCCTGTTGCGTAACCTTCCCATAACACAATTTATTTCCCCAAAAGTGTCTAAGAAGCTTTCAAATGAAATATCAGACATTTCTGGCTCCTGTATGTATACTTTTTACTACAAAATAACTTGTAGAAGACTTTTGATTTGTTTCGTCTTCCAGTCTGTTGTCCCAGGGTGCTTGAAAAATGTGTATGGGAACAAAGAACCTTCAATCCAACCTGGGAACTGCCCCCCATCTTGGTTATGAATGATACATTAAAAAAAAAAAAAAAAGTACAACCATTTTTCCAGTCTTTCTCTGGATTCTTGTTGTTTACTGTCAAGCGTGTGGTTTTATGCTGAAAAAGTTGATCCAGATTATGGTTTATCAGAAAAATGAGCTTATTCCAGTTGAAATTACATACTGCATTTTGTTAAGGACAAGAGCTTGTTTGTGTTAACACCAGAATATTAGGTTGCATGTGCGGTCAATGTGAGGCAGTTACAACAGCTCATTTTTTTGGGAACAGAGTTGCCTTATATAAATAAAGAGAACTTTAAAATTTTTCTCATCTAATTAGGAGCACCAAAACTTATCTGCAGGAAAAAGGGGAAAACATTCCTATAAAGGTCAAATGGGGGGTCTGCTGCAAGCAGGTTTTAGATCAACAACAGTAATCACATCTCTACTACACACTGACAATTTGTATTTAATAAAGGTAGACTGAGCTATCAAAAGTGATTGGTTCTAGCTACACTAATTAAACATTTTTAATCTTCTATTAGAGCAATAAGGAATAAATTGCATCGAAGGAACACAGTTTAGGTTTGGAGCCTGAGCCTCATGGCATTTATCACTCTTTTCTCAAGATCAAAGTTTTTTTAAGAATTTGTCTTTCCGCAGGTATTAAAAGAAAATTATAATGCAAAAGATCCCAGTTTATTTGAGCAACACTGTTTTGTAAGCTGGATAGAGGACAGATTACTATCCAAAGCGTGTTAATGTGCTGAAAACAATATTTCTTTAATGTGTAGATTTGAAAAAGCAAATGTTTTTTTAAATATATTTTTTGATCAAATTGCATGTCAGTTTTTAACCAATTTTTTCATACTGTGGAATTAACCTTGGTGATATAACCCACTTTGTGCTCTACTTTAGTTTTACCCTGTGCATATAAAACAAAATATTCCTGCATAGCATTGACCTACTCTGCCCCTGACTGTCTGATTTATTTAATAGTCGCTCACTCAGCCAGCAGTGGCAGCAGTTTTGCTTCTATGTACAAGGCTGTTTAAAATATATGTACAGACTGAATGAAATGGGTAAAAAGATTCAAAACTTTGTATCTGATAAATAGCCACTCTGATCATCTTTTGATCTATTTTAACGTTCCCACTGGTCTTTTAATTATGATTATGCAGTTTTTTTAATGAAAAAAAACCTGTATGGTCTTCTAGGACTTCGTTTCTGCAGAGCGACAGTTGATCATTCGAAATGCTGAGTTAGCATGGAGTGAACCTTCCATTATTTTGTTTACACTCTCTCCTGCAAGCTTACAGGCTTCCACAACCCCAAGCTAACATTACAGCCACAACAAAAATGGTGAGCGATATTAGAAAAATCCAGCCATACAGTTTTGAACCAGATGTGAGCTCAGTCAAGGAAAACAAAGACGGACATAGATCTAAAACATGTATCAGAATAGAGCAGAGCAGGGAGTCTGTGACTTCCCATAGTAGCTTCTATGTCACATCCACAAGCTTTTTCCAACAGCATTTTTTGTCTGCTCTTGATTCACAATAATTTGAATAAATTGAATAAAGACCATTTTAGTGTGAATGAGTCTTTAACTCAGACAGAGAAGAGAAGAGAAGAGAAGAGAAGAGAAAGAAAGAAGAGAAGAGAAGAGAAGAGAAGAGAAGAGAAGAGAAGAGAAGAGAATGCTTCACTGTCATACAAATGTCAAGACATTTGAAATGCTTCATTCAGGAGCCTGATGGATCATGGGTAATGACTGTTTTGAGTCTGTTGGTCCTGGCTTTGTGGGATCTACATGTCCCCCTTGTTAGCAGTAGTTTGAACGAGTGATAGGCAGGTTGAGAGCAGTCTGTCTGTATTTCTTAGCTCTACTGAGACAGCGTGAGTTGGCGATGTTCTTGGGGGGGCAAAGGGCAACCACTGAACTTTTCAGATGTCCTGGTCACCCTCTACAGGCTCTACATGCCACAGCTAAGCAGCAAACCATTTACACTCACTGGCCACTTTATTAGGTCCACCTTGCTGAAAGCAGGTTGGAACCCCCTTTTGTCTTCAGAACTGCCTTAATCCTTCACGGATTTGGTTCAACAAGGTGCTGGAAACATTCCACAGAGAGTTTGCTCCATATTGACATGACAGCATCACATAGTTTCTGCAGATTTGTCGACTTAATTGCCAATCTCTGTTCCACATCCAAAGATGCTCCATTGGGTTGAGATCTGTTGGCTGTTGAGGTCATCTGAGTCCAGTGAACTCATTGTCATGTTCAAGAAACCAGTCTGAGATGATTTCAACTTCATGACATGGCACGTCATCCTGCTTGAAATAGTCAGAAGGTGGTTACACTGTGGTCATAAAGGGATGGACGTGGTTAGTAACAATACTTGGGCTGTTGCGTTGTAACTCAGTTGTTACTAAAGGCCCAAAGTGTGCCAGAAAATATCCCCCACACCATTACACCACCACAGCCAGTCTGAACCGTTGATACAAGGCAGAGTGTTCCAAGCTTTCATGTTGTTAATGCCAAATTCTGATCCTATCATCCGAATGTAGCAGCAAAATGGAGACTCATCAGACCAGGCAACATTTTCCAATCTTCTATTGTCCAGTTTTAGTGATCCTGTGTGAATTGTGGGCTCAGTGCCCTAAGCTGACAGGAGTAGTACCCAGTGTGTTCCTCTGCTGCTGTAATCCATCTGCCTCTTGGTTGAACGTGTTGTCAGAGATGCTGTTCAGAGATGATCTTCTACAGACCTCGGTTGTAACCAGTGGTTCTTTGAGTTACTGTTGCCTTTCTGTCAGTTGGAACCAGTCTGGCCATTCTCCTCTGATCTCTGGCATCAACAAAGCGTTTCCGCCACAGAACTGAATCTCACTGGGTATTTTCTCCTTTTTGGACCATTCTCTGTAAACCCTGTGCGTGAAAATCTTAGTAAATCAGCAGTTTCTGGAATACTTAGACAAGCTCGTCTGGCACCAATAAGCATGTTACTTTCAAGGCACTTAAAAACGTTTCTTATCTATTCTGATGCTCAGTTTGACCTGTAGCTTATCCAGGTAGTTTCTCCGTAGCATCTAAAGCAGGGGTGTCAAACTCCAGGCCTCCAGGCCGGTGTCCTACATGTTTTTCAACCAACTGGCCATTGAAGCTCCTGATTGACTAAACACACCTGATCCAGGTAATCACCAGCAAATTGAGCCGGATTTCTGGAAAATCAGCAGGAGGCCGGCCCTTGAGGACTGGATTCTGACAACCCTGATCTAAAGTAAGTACGCCTTTATGACCATGTACTGATGTGTTAGCAACCCGGGTAAGGCCCTAAGAGATGACAGTTTCCAGGAACTTGAAACGGGCCACATCCTCCACAACCAAGTATTTGACTAGTGTTTCGTGTTTTGGAGTGCTGTGTGTAACCTTTACAGACACTGGAGGAAGACAGCTCTCATTGAAGTCATTAACATGCAGGTCTCTGAAAATTCAGACAGTTTTTTACTGATATATCCTGAAGGCTTTGTTCTCTAACAGGGGATGATCAAGGCTGCCATAAGGGCTACATTTTTAGCACTCTATCTGACCTGTTTTAAAACCTGTGCTTCTAATTCTAATTAAAAAAACAAGAATTTCATAGAACAAAGGTGTTAAATAGTCATTTTTTGTATTTTTTCTTACATAGAGAAGCAGGTGGGATTTTTTATGATCAAACACAGCTCAGTAAGCAAGACATTAGTGACAAAATACAAGCAAAAAAACCAAAAGCTTCCACCCTTTACACAATACACATCAATGATTTTTTTTTTTTTTTACCTTGCTCACATTCTGCAAAGCCTGTCAACACGAGCAAACACAACCAGCTTTAATGAGCAGGCTTTAGGGAGGCAGTAACAGAGGCTTCTCACAGAGTAGATTAGTGAATGTGGTGGATAGGCTGTCTCCCCAGGGTGCTTACATCTACACCATCAGAGTCACAGTGACTTCTCTGTCAAGGTCAAGCAAATGAGTCAGGTGAGCTCACTGCAGGGAGAAGAGGCACAACTGTCCTCCATCCGTCACGGCGCGCTACAGCTCCGCTGCGGTGACTTAACGCGTGGAGCCATTGTGTTGTGGCTCAGCAGTTACCATTGCCTTGTCACAGCAAGAAGGACACAGGCTTCATTTAACCTCTTTGTGCCGTTGTTGGCTCAGACTTTGTCGAGGTGCTCCAGCTGCTTCCCGCACTTCAAAGCGGTGCTGTCAAGGAAAAGAAACTCGCCACAGACGGCATGTTCAAAACTGAAAATTAAAAATTAAAGGAACATATCTTGAAAGGATTGCTTTCAAACTGTACTTTACTCTGCCTTTGTGCTTTTTTCACATTAAGTTAGTATAAGTTTCTGTGCAGCAATTGTGAATGTTGTGCTAAAGCTATATCATCTACCACATCCAGGGATAGTAAGGTGCTTACTTTTTAAGGAAGTGTGTCCCAGTAGGCAAGCTTTCACAATAACAGTTATGCTCTAGTTAGTCCACCAGAGGAACTTTTAAAAGGGGTTTTGCAGTTTGTTAGTGTGCCCTATAAGCTGGATGCACTTATTTGCTGATTTAAGTCATGCCAGGATTTGCTCCTGACAGCTGACCTTCTGTGAAAAGATAGGAGTGAAATCAGCTTTTTAAATGCCACCATTTCCCACACTCTACAGTGTGGGACGCTGCACACAGGCTTCAAACAAGATGTATGCAGCAAATGTTTTGGTTTAAATAGGAGCTTGATGGTTTGTGGTATGACAGCCTTAAAGTGATTTACTTTCTCTTGCTAGAAGCTGGAAGCATCCTGAGAAAGTATTTGCTTCATCTCTGTCTTTGTCACTGTGAGATCCCTCTGTTGGTACCCTTGAGGTATCTCTTACTCCATACTGTGAAATATACAAACATGCTTGAAACATAATGGAGCTAAATGATCCTAATAATCAGAAACCTTCACTTATCTTGTTGTTTTACGATTTATAAAGGAAATAAGTCTCATTCAAACCTGATAATGTAAAATAATTATGACATTGAAGACTTGGGCACATTTACATCAACAACAGAAAATATAAAATGAATAAGAAAAGAAATAACAGGACATCAGATATTAAATGTCAATATCGTTCAAAATTTACTTTTTTTTATAGTTTATGAGTGTAATGCTACGCGTGTTTAAGTGACCTCTTAGAAAGACAAGTTCATGTAAACGCAAATATTTGTGAATTTTGGGCTTCTTGACTCAAAGTTCTTGCATTCAAGCATCGCTACAGAAGTTTTTAAGTCCATTTTCAGGCTTCACCAACATATCGTGCGGCCACTCAATGCTCGTTGAAAGTTAAACAAGTTTAACTTTGACCAACCAGGGACTCAGTGATTTGGTAGTGATGTATGGATGGCGTTATTTTTAGTTCACGTACATGCCAACCGTTTGAATAGTGATCAAAGAGGAGTATGAATAATTGATTACATGCCTGGTGTGTACGTAGCATAAGAGGTGACTTGTTTTTACCATACCTCTGGAAACTCTTTATTTTAAATAACATTTTTTCCGAGCTGTTCAGGAGATGTTCAGAGACTGACAAAAAAAGAAAAATCTTTTATGAGATTATTTAGATTGAAGGATTGTAGCCCTAAAATTTGTCATAATCATTTTATTCATTTCATTAATCAACTCATACATTTTTATTTGTATTCCAAATGTTTGTATTTTGAGTTCAGTATGAAAAGCTAAATTTAACGTATTCTGTAGAGGATACACAACAAACACATGGTCTGGTGGAAAAGCAAAGAAATAGTGGAAAGCAGTCAGTGAAATGAGGTCTCAGTGTACTAATGACTGCTTTAAACACAGGTGTATCATAATGGTTTCAAATGGTAATTCGTTGTGCCGCTTATTACTTGAAACTCAGCTTGTTAGTTTAAGAGCTTCACAATCTCAGAAATGAAGCTGATCCTTCTGGGACATTCCCAGTCCAATTAAAGGAGGGTCAATTTGGCATGTCTGAAGGCAGTATTGCACCAAAACATATTATCCTCAAGAGATGGACAAGGTTTTAGATGCAAATCTGTGAGCTTTGTTTGGATGTTTGATTTGACTCTGGAAAAGAGATTGTTTCACAAAAGCATCGTGCATTGATTTGCTAATGAAAGATCTTCAATGAATTTAATGGGAACTTGTCAGACGATAGTCATTAAAGTTTGTTTTTACAAGTAGTTGTACTCAAACCCAGAGTCCCACTTGATATCAACTCTCTCAAGAGGGATTCTTTCAAAACTTGAGAAATTAATTTAAGAGTTGCCCTGCGACTGCCAGGCAACCTGTCTGGGTGTACCCTGCCTTTGCCACGAGTGGCCGGGTTAGGATCTGGCAGCCCGTGACCCCGAAAGGGGCAAGATGGATTTAGAAAATAGATGGATGGAACTTAAGAGTTTTCACATGATTCAAAGTATGTAAGGGAAGAATACTGCAAGACTAAATGAGAAATTGCAATTATTGTAATAGAAACCAAACTTCAGGGCTATTTCTTTATCATGAAAGTTTGGCATCATGGTTGCAAAAAGAAACATTTGCAGAAGCTCAAATATATGACTTTTTACATATTTTTTTATAGTTTGTAGACCAGACTTTCTCTCACTTCATCTCCTTGGTCATAGCCATAGAAAATGCTGATTCTCAGATACATCAACATCAATGAGCCTCTGTAGTGTAACCCCATTTATCAGTGACGCTGAACTTTATAGGTTAGGCCCCATAAGTGAGACACAATGTTTACAGTGAGACTGCGATGTGAAAAACTGACCACAATGTAGAAAACACAAAATGAGGTGTGTCTATCACCCCAATACAATTACTTCTTTATCCTGTAACTCTGTGAAATCAAACAAAAGCTGTATTTACGACTTCCACTGAGTTTTTCCCAACTTCTCTAACAGATTGTGAATAGTGTATTTTTATTTTCAGCTTTTCCCCTCTAAAGTTTATTTCCAAATACTGTGGGCATTCTGAGGATTCTGATATGAGTGAAAACTACCTTTTTTTCCTTTGAGCTGATGTACAAAAATAGATTAATAATCCAACCATCTTTGCAGGGAGGATTTATTTACAAGTTCGGAGTTGAGTTTTATGCAACAAGGATTGCATTATCTATTTTAGGAATTTAACACACTTATATTTGATTTTAGCAAACTATTAAACAGTTGATTGGTGAATCTTGGTTTATTTCTTTCAGACAGGCTCCCATCAGGGTTTTGATTCATCCTAACAAACTTTATTCTTGAAGATCTGAAGGGCAACTCGGCTTCAATAATAAATATTTTCGTTGATGGAAGAGTCTGAGTTTGAATAAAGTTTTGAGTTGGTGGTGTATTTCTGGATCCTCAGGCAGGGGGTTAGTGACCCTGAGGCCTTCATGCTTTAGAATTGTTTAGCTGCAATAAAAACTTATGAGAAAGTTTGAAATAAAAAAAAAACTGAAAAGTTATATTCTGATCTGGAACTCAAAGAAAAACATCAGGTTTATTCCCCTTCATTTGTGCAATTCAAACATATTTCCCATCAAAGGTTCATCCTACTAGTATATACTTAAAAAATATAAATAATATAAATCTAGGATGCTCACAAGTTTGAGTTAGGACCACAGAACCCTTCTTAGAGGACAGAAAAAAGTCATTTTTCTAAATATATTTTAGAAAAATTGAAATTCAAAAGTGAAATTGAAAAAGCCACTGTCAGTCATGTGAAGTTTATTTGAACAGGGCTTCAAAGTTGATGCACTCTTACTTGGTTTAAAGTATCTTTGGTTTGCTTGGGTTCATGTTAAGCTTTGTAAGGCTTTTCTAAATAAGGGGGTGAGGGGGTCCTGCACACCAGCCAAACTTGCAAGGAGAAATTTAACACCTTTTGGCACCCAGGCCTTCATCTTGCAAACTGGGCTTAGTGCTGAAATATTGCAGTCAGATTTTGAAAACTGCACAGAAGTTGTAAATCTCCCTTTTAATGGTACGTTGCTTCTTTTTTGAAATGAACTGTCATTAAAATGAAGTCTCAGCTGTTAATTCTGACTAAAAACAAAACATTACCAAGGTAAGGGATCCAGGGTCAAGCGGTTGCATGAGCAGTGGTGAAGAACTCCAGTGAATCAGTTTGTTTTGGAGACAGAAGTCTGCATAGGAAAAAGAAGCAGAAAAAAGATCATTTTCATTTTTCATTTTGATACATTAACATGATTCTATGTGACACAGGGTGTCTTTTATTTTGGCGTATACATTTTGTACAGCCCTTTTCATTTTATTTTGAAAGGTAGTCATGTGAGCGTCTGTCAAAAGTTAAAAACTATTACATATCTTTTAAAAAGGTTTTTTTTCTCTGCATGTTTTTGTTAAATTTATCCAAAAACAAAGTTAATTTACAGTACATTTATCACAACAGTAGCAATAACATAAATACAAACCAGTGTCTTATTTTTCCTAAAGGATGAAGTAAGACTTTGTGGCTACTTTTGGGTTGAGGTCAGTGAGAAACTGACCGTAATGACTCTTAAATATAGAAGGTTGCAGACCCCTGGTCCAGTTTGTCCAGAGCTTTCAAATGTTATTAATTTCACATTTTCATGACTTTTATCCATTTGCATCATGTATCATGATGTTAGTTGTTTGTATTTATGAACATTATGACCACGTCCATTTTCAGCTTGTGAAAACTTCAGTGCATCATAAAAAATAAAAGAAAAAACTTAAATCAATTTTCATTCAATGATAATTGCAACTTTACTCTTTTAATGATCATTGATGATTAAATGACAGCACTAAGTGGTTTTTCAAAGCATCTCAAAATAAATACTTTTTCAAATGATGGTATGTTCCCTGTTAAATTATAGAAATCAAGTATTAGTTTTCTTTTTATATTTTAACTCCATATATTTCACCTTTTTACATCTTTAATGATTTTATCATTCTTTTAAAAGAAAATGTGACCTCACATTAATCTTGCTATTTTTGTTGGATGCAGTGGCTGACTCTTCACTCACAGTAAGTGAAAAGCTAAATCCTTAATACATTTAACTTGGCTGATCAACATCTTTGAATGAAATCTGAGTTAGTCTACATTTTTGTGATACATTTTCAAGGTGAAAATGGTCAGCCTTGTTTTCTATTTATTTGAACGATAACATATTAATAAAACATAATCTAGATAAATGAACAACCCTTCAACTCAATTTTCACAGGAGGTGATGTTTTAATGAATGGGTAAGAGATTTACATTCCATTACGCTTTTATACTAAGAGGTTTTTTTTTTTATATATACCCTGTTTTGGTTTCCCTTGGGCTCATATTACAGTGCATAACCCCTCCACCCCTCATTTATATTTTGCAAAAAAGCAAATATGATCCAGAGTAAATATGTTTTTATCCCTAAATGAGGAAAATGTTTGTTTGTGTTTTGCAAAATAGTGTTGAACAATTACGCAGCCTTGGACAACTCTTGTGGATGTAACATCACTGATAAATTATCCTTTATTTAGATGCTCAAGTGTTACTGAATATAATGCTTCATCTGCAAGTATTACTTGTGTCACTTTCCCAACAACATTTTGATTTGAAATTCTCGTGAGGTCTTGTCTTTAAGACATGTCACTTGAACAAGCCTACATCCTTCGTTTCTAGATGTGAAGCTACCTGGAGGCATCGGATCCTGTTATTCCTTTAATAACCACTGGAGGCAGCTTTCAAAAGGGAGTCATTTTCCTCGGACTCTCAAGCTATGAACACTGGGCTCGGTAACTGACGTTCAAGCGGTCGTTTTCAATGACAGGTCCATGTAAACCTGTCTTGGGCTTCACATTCAGAACTCTTGCATCCACGTTTCACTTTGCAGTTTTTTTAGTTTGGCTGTGTGTACAAAACAGGCGTTCTTTGAAAGTGGGCTAATAGCTCGACCAGTGGAACTTTCAACTGCTTAAACATTAAACAGTTGAACTTTGACCTAAATGGTTTTCATTTTTTAAAAATGTCTTACAAAAGTACCGGTTCAGGAAGACATCGGTATCACAATGAAAAGACTCGGAATCAGATCTGGAACAAAATTTCTGATTGGGACATCTCAATATTGTAAGACCATCAAGGATCATCTCATAAGTTGTTTCTGGAGTTCTTTCAGTTTGACAAAGTCAAAGATGCCCAACATGTAATTAGTGCATATTTCCTAAAAACAATGAAATACATTTGTTGATAATCAGATGATATAAAGTACACTCACTTTAAGCCTAATTAGTGTTAAATGTTTGCACTCATGTGTGACTTTGTACACAGATTTGGAGGGACTTCCTTGGTTGTGGCTGCAAGGCATGCATCAAAAATTGCTGTGATCATCTTCATGCAAAGGAGAGCATTTAGCAGATTTTTAAGTCCCAACCACCACTGACCAAGCATTAAAAAAAAAAACCCTAACAGTCCACGTTGAGAAGATTTCATTTTTCTTGCCATGTCAATGATCTCGAAGAAGCTGAGAAGTCTTTGCACCATCATTTCTCAGGCTGGATTTATTATTGTGGTGCCATGGGGAGACTTGAAAGGGCTGAACAGTTTCAGTTGGGTGCGGCCAGTCATAGTTTGAGCCCCAGATTGCTTTAGTATGAGCTGAAAAAAAGACTCCTACAACAAGGAGCTGAACGGAGTGTTATGGCTGCCCAGCAGTGCTTTTAATCGCTCTCTGAATCCTTCAGCTTCATCTCAAAGTTTGGGCTTTGGATCAGTAAAGGGGCTCTAAAAAGTAAATAAATGGAAAAGTAATAATTCGCACATACACAACAGGTGAATTTTTAACCGCTCTGCAGAAGCTGCATCCATTTTGCCTAAAAACTGCATAACCACAATTAAAAGACCCCTGGAAATGCGTTAAAAATAAATAAAAACATGATTGGGACTTTGAAAACAAAAAGGTTTATTCTTTTATATAATTGTGCATCCAAAGTGTAAGCGCTCCAGTGATCAGTGGGATTTAAGGTGTACATCTCTGACTGCTGCAGAGCGGTGTGAAAGTGCTCTCTTTATCTCAGTCCACGTGTTGCTTCACAGGCAATTTTAAAGTCACTGGAGAAAGGTGTCCGCTGGCTCATGTTCAGAGTTGAAACTACTTTAGATATTCATGCTTGATGTCCAGGGGAAATTTTGCAAATTTTGACAAAAAAGGAAGATTCAAACCTGCCTGAGAATATGAAACCCTTTAGAACATCCAAATAAAATATATTTAAACTTTTCCCTTAAGGTTCTCATGAAAAAAAATGTTTTTCTCTTTTTTCATATGTATTTGTGAATTAAAATAAAATAGTACATTTTACATAAAAAGTTAATTGTTGATTTCCTTCTAATAGGCATCAAAGGCCTAAATATGAATTGGGATTGAAACTGATTGTGATATTAAATTTTATTTTTATTTCATTGTTACGACCCCAGCTGTATTTTGTTTTGTTTTTTCTTTACATTTTTGTATTTTGTGTATTATTTCCGTCAGAGTGGGACCTCTGTATTTTTGTGGATCTTTGTGTCTCTCTCTGTTGATTTGTTTCCGTCGTGGTGCTGAAGGGGCGTGGCTCCCAATTGGACCAGAGCTCATGGGGGCAGCCTTTAAAAACACTGTGTGGACCTCCATCTGGTGGGAAGGGAGCCTCGCTTGGTGTGCGCTGTCAATGTTATGTATGTGTTGTAGCTTTATGTTCAGGGCCACTCTGTCTTTTTATGCTTTAAAGTGAAGCTGTAGTCGGGTAGTACATATTTTCTTCTGTTTTAATTAGTCTATGTGAGGGTTGTTTGGGTTTGGACAGTGATCCTGCTTCTATTAGCCTGAGATCAGGCCTCTGTGTTTAAGGGATAATTACTTGTTTTATTCAATAATAATGATAATATTTGTCTAAATCTCCAAACTATCTCTCCTTCTGTCCAATTCTCACTGACCGTAACTCTCCATCAAACACCCAAATTCTGAATGGAACCTGCAGGATTCATGCCGCTGTCAAAATTTTCACTATTCTAAAAAATTAAAGATGAATATTTCGCTAATATTGTCTATCATTGGTTATCATTAGAATGTAACTCCCACAATAAAGGAAGGATCACTGTGGTTAATGATTGAGCTTTTGTAACTGAGAAATGGCCGGTTATTATTGTTTATGAGACACATTGGTATAAAAACAACAGTTTCCCACAAATCTCCTATATGTCTCAGTGTATGAAGCCTGCAGGATTCATGCCGCTGTCAAGACAATATGAACCACTCCATGATTCAGTCATGTGGTACAGCCAGGCAGTGAAGCTTCGGACGTCATCATTTTTGGCTCCTTCCCTAGATGTAGCAAGCCTCAAGTTTCGCAGAAACTCCTCCTCCACGACTCGACACACACCTGGATACAGAACGTCACATCAGTAGTTGAGACACAATGTCAGATTTGCTGTTTAAAACAGATAAAAAGTGAAACATAACATCTTAATGAGGTTGGTAGAAAACTTAATTGATATCCATTTTTTTTGCATTTGTCCAAAATAAATTGGGTCACACTGTAGCATTCCAGCCAGACTTAATTCAGACGATGCACTCAAAGATCAGAACTGATGAACTACGGACTACAAAATTATCATTTTCACAGAAAATTCAAAAAGGAATGATAATTTTGTTGGTATTTTGTTGGTACAATTTTGTTGAAATTCTGTTGGTGTGTGGCTATGTTAAAAAACAGACAAGTTTCTGTCTTATTTATTTATTTTTTTACTTTATTTATGATTAATCTATTTATGATTAATCTTGTTGAATGAGAATGTTATATAAAAAAAAAAAAAAAAATCAAATCAGACATGCCAACTCACACAGAAGGGCCCCAGCTGGGATTTGATCCAGGGCTTTTTCACTGTGGCTGAGGGTGCTAACCACTGGGGCAGCCCACTTTTGCTCTCAAGACTACAAAAACATGTAAAAAGTTACGCTAGTAAATGTTACCAAGTAAATTTGTCATTTTAAAAACCTCTCTGCAATTACCACATTAGCCAGAATTACAGAACAGTGACCTGTATGGATTTGGTGAATTTTGAATGTTATGGTCATCTGTGTGGATTCATTGGTTAATCAGGTGCATCATCCTCCAAATGAAAGATATCAGTAAACAAACAGATTTCAATGAAGCTCTTCAAATCAACAGTTTTTAACCAGAATGTGTTATTTTTAAGAATCTAATTTCGTTTGTAAATAGAGTGGAACAACGTTTACTTTTCACATGTGCCATTGTTTTCTTCATTCTGCTCAAGAATTGTAACTCTGTGCTTCCTTTGCTTCAAAATGATTCAGAAGACGGACTCCCAATAAACACGAGAGCGCCTTAATCACAGGACGAACGCCTCAGCCTGTAATACAGGAGATGAATATTTAATGTTGATTTTAAACCGGCCTTTCCTGAACTGCAGCAAGCTGCCAGAATGTGTCAGATACTGGAGCCAAATATACAACTGCTGGATGAACAAGGCTACAACTCATCTGCTTGCAATTCTTGGGATGAGACAGGTCATCCCGTCGTCCCTGACACCAACATGAATCCTGCCAAAATAAAGCTATCCTGTGCAACATAGCTCAGATGGAGAGTTTGGAGTTTGAAGATTGGTGGTTAGAACTGAGTGGATGCGGATCTTCAAATGTATGCCATATATAAAAGATGGTTTAAAGCTCCAAAGTCTTGGTCATTTAGGGTTGTGGTTAGTTGCAGGCAGGTGCAATAAAAGAGATGCAAACCTTCATGAAACCTTTTCTTTTTTAAAATATGGAGTTTGAAGGAAAAAGCTCCATAGCAACAAAAACACACAAACATAAAATCCGTAGACTCTGGATCGTTTGGCATTTTAAAATACCTGAAGCTGTTTACCTGAAGTCCAACTTCAATATCTTTTGGTCTATTTTAAAAGTTTTCCCAGTGGAATTTTTTAAATAATTTTGAGTCCAAATTTTAGTCCAAATCTCCAAAAAATGTACTCTTCTATGACATAGTTTCAGCAGAGCGACAGGAGTTTGTTATAAATTTGTATCTGAGTTGTGGGTGGGACAGTTGACGAGGAGTAAGCCTCCACTCATTTCCCATCATGCCCTTGTTTATATGCAGCCCCAAACACCCCCAATCTAACATTAGCAGTGCAACCAAAGTAGCAAACATTATTGGAGCTATCCAGCTGTACTGTTTTGAGCCAGATTTCTGCTTTAACAAGGAAAATACAGACATTTATGGATCTTTTGCAAATGGATGCATCAGAATGGAATGGAGCAGAGAGCTTGTGGCCCGTTGACTGTAGTTTGTACAAAACAACTACAAGATTTTTCAAACTGTTATTATTTGTCTGCTCCTGATTACCACAATTTGAACAAAGAATTTTCCAGAAATGAACTTTTAATCTTATATACGTCTTCCAGCTAGGTTGGTGTGTTTTGTGGAACAAGCAGCAAATTTGGCATGGATGTACTTTAGGATCCCCTCTTTTGGAAAAGTACGTTAGCCACGAGAAAAAAAAAATCTATAATGGCCATCATTTGTACAGATGGCGGCTATGCAGTCAATTGCTACAAAAAGTGTCTATTTGCCCCAGTAATAAACAACATGTTTTTTTTTTTATTTACAGAATGCAGTCTTTGAACTTGAAGGGTATCTACACAATACTGTTAAACAATATATATTTTTAAATCTTGTGTTTTCTCATGGCTATCGTGTTTTATTGAAAGAGAGGATCCTAAGGTACTACATCCATGTCAAATTTGGTGCTTGTACCAGAAAATGCACGATTATTTTAATAACCGGCCCCACTATTATTAGAAAAGAACATGTTAACACCAGAAACACAGTTTTCATTGGATCTTCTAGTCTTTGCTCTGAACTGACACGATGAGAGTGACGTGTGGTTTGCTCTCTTTCCACGCCCTCATACTGAAGTGTTCAGCAGGGGACAGGCTGCCCACGCGGCGCTTTGCCCGTCCATTGATCAGCACCTGAATACACCCTCACTGCAACCGTGGAATGAAACAAAGCTTACATGCATGCAGCTTCATCTAACAGCACCATTCCTGTTGCACAGATTGTTACATTACATCAACTCCAAGGGTTTTTGTTCTCTTCTAATAGCATCTTGTTAAGCTCTGTAATCATCACATAAAGTCTTTGTTGTCTTCCTCATAAAATGATACAATTTTTTTCTCACTAATTACAAGCTGCTTCTGTGAAGTGAGCCAACCACATGAGCATAGTAAAAAATACATCTTTGCTCACAAATTCTTTTTTTTCATATAGAATACGGTATGAAAACTTAATGCCCTCAATATTTCAAAAAGTCAAAT
Source organism: Oryzias celebensis (assembly GCA_014656515.1). NCBI lineage: Eukaryota > Metazoa > Chordata > Actinopteri > Beloniformes > Adrianichthyidae > Oryzias > Oryzias celebensis. The sequence goes on from BNCR01000003.1 coordinate 6,357,056, forward strand.
CTTTCTTTCCTGTTTTCCTTTGATAAATCACAGCTCTGCAGCCACAGAGAGAACACCTTGAAGGCTCTGACCCGCTGCATGTGACATCACAGCCATTTGTATGTTGTGTTCAGATCAATACCAAAGAATAAAACAGCCCACTCTGATGAAGAGTCCTGGTTTTATTCTGTCCTGTGTAATTCATTACTCCGTTTCTTGTGGTCGTTCATCAAAATCAATCAAAGGGCAGCGGGGCCGAAAGAGCAACCGAGAGCACCGCAGAGTTTTGTTGCTGCTGAGTCTGTAATAAGTTTGTATAAAATCATGTGGGGCAATATTGAACTTCGGGCTACAGATTGTGTCAGAATTCAATGAATCATTCATTCCTGAAGATCTATAGCTTACAAGCCTGTGCCGGATCAAAAATGAATTAGGGCTGAACACGTGGGCTTGCCAAATGTTGGAAAATGTGCTGGCTGATCTGACAACAAAAAAACTGCAAAAACAATTCAGTGTGCAGTCGAAATGAATGTCTCTGAAGAGAAGGAAAAGATGAGAATATGAAATGTTTTCTTGTATTAAGTTACTAAATAGATATAGCAAAAATAGTAACAATATTCTGTGGGAGCTATATATAAATAGGCTTCTGTTTGCTCTGGGCAGAATTGAGATCCCAGCACTATTGATTATGAGCAACAGCAGATGCCAGAGTTGGATGAGCAATGAGCAGTGAGAGGATGGAACTGATGAGAGTGCCACAAGGAGGTTGTTTGTCTTTCGGCCAGGGGATTGCGTCAAAACTCACAAGCTTCAAAATCAATCAGCTTCAAGCTGTCCAGCACAATGCAGGTTCATTTACGCACGTTACACAACCTGACACGTTCTTCCCACACATGTCATCACCTGGTTAGTGTCATCAAAATTCAACGTTGAGCCACTGATGAACTTGTGTGATTTGTAATAAGTCCCTCACTGATCATCTTTTGAAACGTGTTCTCAGTAGTCTTTTATTTATGATTTTGCTGTTTTTATTCACAATTTAAAAACCTATGTTAGTTTCTAGGACATAGTTTCTGCAGAGTGGCAGGAGCTCATCAAAAATTCACCTCTGAGTTGTGGGACAGACTGCTGGCATGGGGTAAGCCTCCCCCCACTTCCCATCATCCTTTAGGTTGCGCTCTCCCTGTATCTTACAGCCCTTCACAATCCCAACCTAACGTTAGGGGTGCAACAAAAATGGTGACCAATCTTGGAGCTATCCAGCCGTACCGTTTTGAGCCACATGGCAGCTAAGATGAGGAAAACGAAGACGTTCATGGATCTTTTTGTCTGCAAGTGGATGTATCCAACTGCAGCACCTATGTCACCTCTACAAGCTTTTTCCAACTGTAGTTTCTTGTTTGCTTCTAATTCACAACGATTTGAACAGAGAAATACTCAGAAAGGCAGTTCTAAGCCTAATTGTCTTCACATATGTCGTCCATGATGAGAAGAATGTCACAAAAACATGTTAAAGAGCCCATACCATGAAAAATCAACCTTTTTAGGTTTTAAGTCTATTATACTGTTCATTCCTCACTGTAAAGAACTTAAAAGCAGTATTTTGATCCATTCACGCATTTTTAGGTAATCATCTAAAAACCACTGCTCGTAGCTGCAGCCCCTCCCATACCCACAAAAACGAGCGGGTCTTCAACATGTGACGTAGGCCAGTGAGAACCAATGACAACACCCTCCACCAGTAAGAGTCTACGCTGCAAGCCCCGTCCCAGGCTAACACACTCACTTTCCCCGCGGAGCTAGCGGCGATGAACAAAACGACTCATAGAAGAAGTGGTTCCTTCTGATGCAGAGAAAAAAACAGCAAGCTTTTTATGCAATGCGAAGAGTCCGCAAAAATAACTCATTTCATAAATGATTTGTTCTTTAGTGTGCCAAAGGTAAGATATGATCATATTCATGGATAGTGGTTATGGAAAAGGCTTAAGAAAAACATGGTATAGGTCTTTTAAAAACACCAAAAACAGGATTTTCATTGAAGTACGTCTTTAAAAGAGCCGACATGATACAATTCATGGTGAATTTTTTCAGGTAACCCTAACCTGAAATGTTCCTTTTTTTGTTACAAAATCAAGCCTTCCATGGATTTTCTATCCTCACAGGCATCACTGATCACATTTAGCATTTTTCTGGTTAAATCTGCAGATATACCACACAGCGTGCACAGCTCACGGTCCCAGCAGAGAACGCTGCAGCTGCTGTGCTGATGCTTCTTAGATCTTCGGGACTTGGGCGATGTTTTGCCCCACTTACACGCAGCGGCTTTGTGAAATTAAAAGACTTTCACAATAAACCCTGTTCGAACTGCAGTGGATACCAAAGCCTTCCTGTGGGCCTGAATTAGTGTTCTTGGACTAAGACCCGGGGCCCCTGCAGCCAGATCAAGTGCAGAGAAGATATTTTTGCTGGCTGACACCAGCAGAGGGGGGTGTGCTCAAGTCATGAGAAGCAATTGACTGTGTCATATGCACAGACTCAGGTTGTGGATCATTTTTAGCAGCCACACCCTCTAAAAACAAACTTGTGAAATTCCATTGGCATGTAAACACATGATACCTGCGTGACAGTTTCACATGAGTGCTGCCAGATCTATAAAAAAATCCCAGAGTAAAACTGTCTGAACATGAAATCCTGTTGCTTTAGTCGATCTGATGCAAGACTTCAGTTAATATCAGGGATGAGCACGACTGCATTTTAAGAGTAGTTTCCCACATAGAGCAGCAAAACATTCCCCTTTAAGTGTTTTAAAAAGGCTTTTCTGAAAGCTGTCATTTAGCAAATAAAGCTAACAAACATACTTCTTTAGTGAAGCAAAGTAGATTTTCTCTCTGCTCCAATATTTAAAAAAATGTAATAAAAGGGGAGGCTAAAGAAAGCCCTTCTTGGGGGCTTTATGAAATAATCTGAGATGAATTATGCACATCCACTCTCTTTTGATATCCATCCCTTGGGCCTTTTTCTCTTTTCATTAAAGCTTTATTCTCTCCACCTCCAACCCTCAATACATACTTTTTCCCACTCATTCCTTATTTTTAGAGAAAATGACTGGGTAAAATCTTTTACTTCAAATCAGTACAAGATTAAATAGTTTATTATGTGTGCATTATGGGAGAATGATGAATGAGCCCCAGCTCAGGGCGGCAATATTTCATTCCGGCTTAATTTTGTAAGCCAACATGTTGAGGTGGCACTTTGATCTCATCACTGTGAGAAGATTGACAGGACCTCAAATGACTACTGTAATGCCTAAATCAATTTTATTCTCCACAGCCTTCCTCCCCGAGAGGATGGATGCTGTCAGAAAAGCCCAGATGAGGCTCCCTGACAAAGCTGGAAAAGAGTTAAAACTCCAACTTATGTTTTTACTTATAAGCTAAAAATAATAATAATAATTTTAAACCTATCCATAATAAGCAGGAAATCACCTTTAAACATTCAGAGCAGCTCTGTTGTCTTCAGCCCTGATTGTAAATCATAAATCATAATTCATAATTAATCAGTGACGTTGGACTCCATCTGTTTTATATCTTTGTTACAGGGAGTCTGCTGCGCTACAGCAGTGGAATGGAGACTTGCAGCGCGCCATCTTTCCAGTTTTTTTGAGAAAAAAAAGATGCACACAGTTTGATTAAACAGTGATCTTTTTCCTGCTTGGAGTCCTCCGGATGGTTGAAGACACTCCTCCTGCCGGCGCGCCGCTCGCCCTGCTCCGCTCCTGTCAGCAGTCGATGCGCAGGGAGGACATTCGCAGCCCCATCTTTATCAGCGAGCCGATCACCGCCAAGACAAAGACGCCTCTGCAAATGAAGACGCGCTGCAACAGCAGGGGAAGCCGCCCTTAAAGTCTCCACTACTACAGTTGTGCCCGCCCGGAGGCTAAAGGCAGGCACCGGTCCTTGGAGACTCTTTGGAAGGGATGCGCAAAGATGGGAGAGTACGGAGCGAAGGGGGGGTTTGATTGGCCGCACTTATCCTGAAGGAAGCAGGCGCGGCGAGGCATGTTTGTTCCAGGCAGAGAATTAACGAGTTGACATCAAACTTGACGGAGACGTGCTGCCAGTGCGCGCAGTCGATGCGTTCGTCGCATCAGCCAGTAAACTTGCATCTCCCCAAAGAGGCGGGCGAGCTTTCAGTGGCGCTGAAAACGTTCAGACGGGGCTGATCAACTAGTGCAGAGGAGGGGAAGAGGACGCTCTCACTTCACCGCCTCTTTCTGAGCTTCATGGTAGATTTGGGAGCCTGTGTCAGGTACGTCCACTGGTCTGCTGACGCGCGCAATGCAACGGAAACAGCTGTTTAGAAAACAGAACAAAAACACTGTGGTATTTAGCTGTCTTCTTGTGTTCTAGATGTGCAGGGTTCCTGCTGTCATCTTTGAAGTTTGATCTCAAAGATACCTATAAAGTTTAATTGGTCCTGTTACATCAGTCACTGATACAGACTCTATGCGGATGATTTTTTTCTTTTATTTCTCAATTGGAATCTTTTAAAGCTTTACTAACTTTTTTACTTGTTTCAGTTGTCATCCCTTTTTGATTTATACTGAAGCTGTGAACTCTTAGTTATATTGAGTGAGGAGTAAAAATGTTCAAAAGTAATGATGAATTATGCACATGCAACTTCTTTTAGTCCTTTTTCTCTCAGACTTTTTACCGTTGCTTCTAAAGACATTGATAAAGTTAAGTGAATAGTTGGAAGTTCCTAAAACTGCTGTTATTATTATTATTTTTTAACGCTCTTGCTTAGGCATCACAGAGGATTCGTGGGTGCACTAAACCATTAAAAAAGTAGAAAAACAGAACAACTTGGCATGTGTTTTTGGACTGTGTCACTTTTCTTTAATAATACATGATTTTTTGCATCTATTACACAAACATCAATGGTGTGAGAGTTTCTGCGCTGAACCGTATGGGCTGGGAAATGGCTGCATGAATGAATGTGTGGAAGTGAGGGGAACGTGCCAGAAGTGGTCAGTTACTATAGTAAAGTGTAGTAGTTGTATATGTAGTCTATTTATAGTAATGCAGGACTTCAATAATCAGTTGCAAAAAAATCAAGAGACATTAAATTGTTCACAATTAATAAAATCCTTTTTCATTTAAAAGACAAAGTTTTAACAGTTCTATCTGTATGCACTGTGTTTATGTCCAACTGGTATACATTTATTATTCCTAGATGATATGTAACTTTTTTTTTCAAATAAAACTTAACAATCTAAAGATTTAAGTATTTTTTTTATGCAACAGACTCACTCATCTACTCACCAGTGTGCCGCATTTTGATATTGAGTCTTCATCCAAGGACAAATATATCATAAACAGAGCCATAACTGCTAATACGTTTGCTCAGCGGCTTTCGTCAATTACGTCGCCTCACTGCTCCCTGTTAGATGCAGGTGTCATCAAAGCAGAATGAGGCTCCTTTGACGTGGGAAATGCAAGACTGTGATTCCACTCAGCCGGGTCACTGGACACAGTAGAGCTTTGACGTGTATGAGTTGTATGGCTGGCAGGGAACCAGCAAAGCGGGGACATTGCACTCCAGATGGCCCAGAAAGGCCAAAGGAAGAGTGTCCAAGCCCAGCTGGCAGTGCGGGAAGCTGGGCTGCCCAACAAGCTGTGTGCTTGTGCAAACGCAATTGTGGTAGGCAGCAGGTACCAGGCAAGCAGGGAAATGTATAGTGGAAGAATGTGTGCGTTTGTGTGTTGAAAGAGTGATTGGCCAGTGAGAGAAAATGAGAGCAAATGATACAGGCGCCTCAGTGTGTGCTCACGCGCATGGAAGTAGTGATAGGAAAAGTGTGGGAGGGAGAAGAAATGAAAGAGGAGATGAAGGAGCCTGCATGTCCGCGTGCTTCTTCCTGCGAGTGTGTGTGTGAGCAGTTGTGTCCTCCCGCGTGTGCTCATGCTGAAGGAATGACGGCGAAGTAAAAAGAGCTGGAGACACAGAAAATGAAAGAGGGAAAGAAAGAGGCGCATGTGTGTGTCTGTGTGTGGGAGGGAGAGAAAATGAAACTGGAAGAAGCTGGCATGTGTGTGTCTAAGTGCTGGTGTGTGATTGCAAAGAAGGACATGCTGGAAGAAAAAGACGAGAAAATGAAAACAAAGAATGGGAGGATGAAAACATAGTGTGCAAAAAACTGAGCATGCTCAGAGAAAGAGACAAAGAAAAGTTCTTAGGAAAGTTCACTCAGACGAAAACTGTGTTTTTAACATGTTCTTTTAGCATTTTTCTCATGATGAAGGACATATATAAAGAAAATTAAGCTCAAAATTGTGTTTTTGAGTATTTCTTTACTCAAAAATGTAATTTGAAAAAGATTGTCATTGTTACGTAAAATCTACGATCAACGGTTCATATACTCTCTGCTGCAGTCCATTCCGATGCATCCACTTGTAGAAAAATATATCTTCATTTTCCTAGTCAGAACTGGCATCTGGCTAAAAACGGTGCAGCTGGTTAAATTCGACAATGCTCGCCATTTTTCTTGTACTGTTAGATTGGGGTTTTGAGGGTCTGCAAGCTAGCAGGAGAGCATGTAAACAAAGTGATGACGGGAAATGAGCGCAGGCTTGCTCCACACCAACAGTTCCACCCACAATGCAGATGAACTCTGATGACCTCCTGCCGCTCTGCATCAACTAACGACCTAGAAAATAACAGGTTTTTAGATTTTGGCTAAGAATAGTATAATCATAATTAAAAGACAGCTCTGAACGCTTTTAAAAAAGATCAAAAGATGATCAGAGCGGGACTTTAAGGTAACATAGACTCCCTCCTTCACAATGAGCAGGCTCTGATGTCTGACATTGATCAGCTGGTCTTTACACGTTTGTGCAGGAACCATATGAGTCGCATCAATCCGCTGCAGCAGGATGCTTCAGGCAGGTGACCTCCTGTTGTGGGGTCCTAATCTGATATTCAGTCCTTGCTCTGATTGGGATGACATGTTGCATGTGGGAGGCTCTTTTCGCCCGGCCTGTTACATCTTTGAGGCATGGCAGTCTTTTTTTAAAGCAAAGCCACCTGAGAGCGCCTCAGAACACATGACGACAGAGGCTTCATAGAGATACTCTGTCTCACCGTTTCCATTTGGGAAGTCGCTTGAGAGCAACAACGAAAGCGTGCTCTTTTCATTTTGCCACATCTGCTCTGTGATGGAATGGAATATGATCTGCACTTTGATCACAATGAATTATTCCTTTCCCCAGCTATAAATATGGTCCGCCGTAGTCTCTCCCCCACCCTTTAACGAGGAATCTGTGCTTGCCTCTGAGTAGCTCTCTCCTTGACTGTTTCACTGCGGGTGTGCTGCAGCTCTGGTTTTCTTCCTCTCAGCGTGAGAGAACCAGCACCCCCCCGTCATCCACCCCGCCTCAGTGAAAATCCCAAATCCAATTGAGTAATAGCACAATTTTGGCAGAAAGTTCAATTTAACAAATTACAAAGGAGCTTTGTTGGAGCTGCTGTCAGTTCACTAAAATGTACTTTTTCAAACTAAAGAAACTGTTCAAAAAGAGGAAAACTACAAAAAAAAAACATCTTTCTAAGTATTTTCAGACTTTCTTTGTGTGTTTGAATACCACCCCTGCACATTCTTTACTCTGTGGCACATGTTATCACATGTAATTATTTGACATGATCATATTGTAATAATGTAAAGAAAGTGCTCATTGATAGAGTTTTAAGGTTTTTTCACAGTTGAAAAAGGAAAAAAATAAAGAGACAAATAACTATTTTTCATTACCAAATCTGACCGTTAGATGGCTAATATTAAAGTTCAAGCAAATTTGTTTCTGTTTATGGCAAAAACTAAACTTAGACACCAAATGACTAAACTGAAAGTTTCCCTCCGATCATCTTTTGATCTATTTCAAAAGCGTTCCCAGTGGTCTTTCAGTTACGATTATGGCTTTTTTAGGTAAAATCAAAAACCTGTCTGTGTCGTTTTCTAGAACATAGTTTCTGCAGAGCGGCAGCACCTCATTAGAAATTAGCCTGAGTTGTGGCTGTTACTGTTGATGTGGAGCAACCCCACCTCCATTTCCTGTCGCCCACAGGGGCTAGCTCACAACCCCTTTCAATCCCAAGATAACATTAGTGGTGCAACAAAAGTGGCGAGCAATATCAGAGCTATCCAGCTGTACAGTTTTTTGCCAGATTGGACGAAGAAAGCAAAGACATGCATGGATCTATTTGTCTATAAATGGATGTATCAGGATGGAGCAGAGCAGGGAGCTTGTGGCCTGCCCAGCGTATTTTCTACATCACAACGATCTTTTTCAAAAGGCATTCTCTTTCTCCTAATTCATAACGACTTGAATTAAAAAATTAGTCAGACATGCAATTTTAACCTTAACTTTCTTTGTTATATGTCCTCCATCAACAGAAAAATGCTACAAGAACATGTAAAAAAACCCAACAGTTTTCATCAGAGTGACTCTTGATGTACACTAGAGTTTGTTGCTGGTAAAACTAGTAGGAGTGTGTTTTAAAATAGTATTTTATTGATTTTAATGGATTTTCACTTAGATGATGTAATATTAATTAGAAAAAATAATGGATTTATTTTCATCCTTTGTGCCACTTATTGTGTTATGAAGTGAAAAACTGCTTTTTCCAAAATTACTTTTCAAAGGAAATTGTTTAACTTGTTGCTATTCTTAGATCAAACAACCAGTTTGTTGAAACAGTTTTTCTTGATCAGGCACAATTGTTTTTTAAATGGAAATTGGAAAACTAAAACGGAACTAAATGCGATTGGATCAAAAAGGAAATACAATTGAATCAGCATCATTTGAATCTTAACAGAATCCTTCATAGAATATGAGATGAGTCTGGTTCACTTTATCGTACAATCATGTTTTATATATATATATTTTTAAATATTTGATCTTTTTTGTTATTCATCCCATTTAAGTTCAGCTCATTCCTTTTTAGGTTGCAGTGATTTGATCTGTTTTATTTCCTCTATTTTGGTTTTCAGATTACTGTTACTGTAATCATATAGGGTTACATTTCCTTCCAGCTGTAGTGGAAAAAAATAATGAGGTGACTGGGAAACAGGCCCATATCATCATTCTGCCACCACAGAAAGCAATTTATCTCAATGAAAGAGCAGCCGAGAAGTTTGTGGCTTTTGTGTTTGACCCACAGGAAGCAGTTTTCCACTTTGAAAACAGGTGATATTGTGATACACTATACTTAGATAAAGCTTTATCTGCCAGTTGCTAATGTATTTCATCTCAACAAGCAATGGGGCTTTAGCTTGCAGCGCCCTCCATGTCCCAAATTCTCAGTCACACCTCTTTGGTTTTAGTGGTACATTTAGACCTGTCTTTGAAGTGTAGAGAATAGTATGTAGACTGATCTTATGCATTTAACCAAATTATCTGTTCTTTTCTTGCAACAGTGCAATCTAACTACCCCATAAAAGCTCTAATAAAGTGGCTCAAATAGACACACCCTGGTCACTTCAATAAGTGGAGGTCTCTTCTAATAAAGTAGTTTGGTTTTTAATTTCTAGTTTTATGAGGTTATAATCATCATTTCTAATTTATTTTCCATTGGGCAGCTAATACATCAAAAGCACATTTTAATTTAACACAACGCTGCCAAAAACTCCTACTTTTATGGAGGTAGACACCTCTGTAACTGATAATGATCAGGTCATTAAGAGCACTTAAAAAAGAGTACCTGCCTGCTGCTTAACTAACATCAGAACATTACAGCTAGTTGGATACCAGATTTAGATTTTTTCTTGTCATTATTAACATTATTTAGAGAATGAATTAAGATCAGTTCAAGGTTGTCCAATGTGATAATTCACATCACAATACCAACAATTTATTAATGATATTTAATAATGTCTTTAGTTTGAAGTTGAGAAAAACAGTTAGGGAAATCAAAAGAATTAACAAAAGATGCTTACATTTGATATGTTTGATGTTTAAATATCTACGATTTAGTTCTTTTTCAAATCCAAATTGGGAATAAGATCAACTCTAATTAAAATGTGACCAATCTGGATTCTCTCCCGCTGAGCTGGGATTGATTTGGTGTCAGTCATCATTTTTGAGGCGCAGGCTCTAAACTGGCATGATCAAAACGCTTATGATGTTTGAGAAACAAACCAGTGAACAATGCTTGTGAGAGTGTGGAGTCGGTGACAACGACTGGCTTCAGGCTCTGCTTTTGGAACAATCATCAGAGACTGCATCAAGCTTTTGTATATCAATTCATCCCACAGGGATGCAGTGTGCTTCTTTTCCCAGCATTGCTGTTTGTTCCTGAGAGTTTGGCTGATTTTAATCCTAAAAATTCTTAGATTTGGTAGATGAATCCCCTCTCATCATTAAACGGCCCTACCTCACAAAGTATGGTGGTTTCGACCCATCGCATCTAACAGGAGCAAAAGGTCAGTCCTTAATTATTCATTCAGGATGTCAAACAATGCTTGCCGGCTGTTATTTAGGGTGGGGTAGACCCACATGAATAATTCAGGTGCAGGATTCTCTTTCCTTCAGAAAGCAGCATGGTGGCTCAGATGCTTGTGAGAGTCTTATCTCAATGCAGGAGCCCTCTGTCATTCCCAAGCTGACCTTGGCTGTCTCTGCTGCAGCAGCACGGGTGGCACTGAAGGTGGCAAGGACTTGTGTTCTTTCCATCTCTGCAGCCCTCCTCCACATATTGAGTGCGAGTGGGAAGGACAACAGGAAGCTGGCTGCTGCTCATCTAAGTTCCCCGAGTGTCTGTTTACAGTACACTGTGTGTAACACTGAGCTGAGCGGTTGCCCAAATATATATATATATATATATATATATATATATATATATATATATAAGCAGAATAGTTCATTGCAATAAGTTATTTTGTTTTTTACTCAAGGTTTTGGTACACCAGTAATGTCAATTGCTTTTAAGCGGCTTTCTTAAGTTGGGTGTTTATTGCAGCTGAAGAGGCAAAAGCAGATATTAATGCTATTAAAGTGCGTTAAACTGAAGAATGTTGTAATGTGAGTCACTTCCATGGACGGATTAGAGGCAGCCGGCACAGGGAGGAATCAGAGTGAAGAGAGAAAGTGAAAATGCTCATCTTGTTATGTGAGGCCTGGTGTAAAGTCAGGGACAGAAAGTGTGAGTATAAAAGCAAATGCTCAACACTGCTTATCCATCCAATTTTTCCAGTATCCTGTCCGGTTGGCAGAGAAAATCAAATAATGAGCATGTTAGCCGTTCTTAATACAATCAGCAAAATAATCCTATCCTCCCATGACCACCACTACATCTGCTGTTAGAGCGCCCATCGCAGGAAGGAGAAAATCATCAGCTCGGCATTAGTCCTGTTATGGCTCAAGTGCTTGATCAGTCATTTATTATAAGACTCATCAAATTTGATCCATCACAAAAAGACAGCAATGACTAGTTAGAGCCTCAAGCAGAAACACAATGGAGTATTGGATAGTAATGCTCAGATAATGTAATTACAAGAAAAAAGTAAATATCTTCCTCATGTTTACATTTGTTCTAGTTCTTTATAATGACATACAATAAAAGGAGTTACTCCTTAGGAATGTGCCAAACAACCCCTAACCCTAACCCTAACCTTTCACTGTAAATTCCTTTCTATATTCTTCTGCAGCCACACTTGTCAAGCAGCTAGGTTGTTGATTTATTAGACCAGGAAGCTGCTGCTCAGGTTAATTTCATTAGTTTGCTTTTTTAAAGTCCTTGAATTTCACATTTTCTCTTTCATTAAGACCACAAAAATAAATATATTTTATTGGAATTTTATATGAAAGACCAACACAATGTGACACACAATTGTGAAGTGGAAAGAAAATTGAGCAAGAGTTCAATTTTTTTTAACAAAAAAAAAAAGACTGAAAAGTGCAGTGTGCAAAAGTATTCAGCCCAATCTTTTGTGGAACCCTTGTGCTGCAATTCCAGCTGCAAGTGTTTTGGGCTTTGTCTCTACCAGCTTTGCACACCTAGAGACTGAAATCTTTGTCCATTCTTCCTTGCAAAACAGTTCAAGCTGAGTCAGATTATATGGAGAGTGTTTGTGAACAGCAGTTTTCAGATCTCGTCACAGATTCTGGTATTGGATTTAGATCTGGACTTTGACAGGACCATTCCCACACATTAATACATTTCATTTGAAGCCATTCTATTGTAGCTTTGGCTTTATGTTTAGGGTAGTCCCAGAGCATGATGCTGCCACCACCATGTTTGACAGTGGGTATGGTGTGTTCAGAGTGATGTGCATAATTAGATTTCCACCACACATAGCGCTTTGCATTTAGACCAAAAAGTTGCTTTTGTTGTCATCTGACCAGAGCACCTTCTTCCACATGTTTGCTGAGTCACTTAGATTGACTTATGGAAAACTCCAAACAGAACGTCTTGTGGTTTCTTTTAACAAGGGTTTTCTTCTTGTCACTCTTCCATAAAGTCCAGATTTTTTCAGTGCACGCCTAATGGTTGTTCTATGGACAGATTCCCCCACCTGAGCTGTAGATCTCTGCAGTTCATCCAGAGTCATCATGGGCCTCCTGGCTGCATCTCTGATCAGTGCTCTCCTTGTTCAGTCTGTTAGTTTAGGTGGACGACCATGTCTTGGTAGGTTTGCAGTTGTGTCATACTCTTTCCATTTGTGGATGATGGACTGAACAGTGGTTTGTGGAATGATCAAAACTTGTGAAATATTTTTCTAGCCTAACTTTTTAAAATGTCTCCACAACTTTCTTCCTGACCTGTCTGGTGTGTTCCTTACACTTCATGATGCTGTTTTCTCCGCAACATTCTCTTGGCACTCAGTGAAAAGGAGGCTGAATACTTTTGCATGCTGTACTTTTGAGTTTTTTTATTTGTAAAAGAAAAATTGAACTTGTATAATTTCTTTCCACTTCACAATTGCGTGTCACGTTGTGTTGGTCTTTCACATAAAATTCCAATAGAATGTATTTATGTTTGTGGTCATAATGTGAGAAATTGTGAAGTTCAAGGGTTATAAATACTTTTACAAGCCACTGTACATTTATATATAAAAAAGAGACCATTGTACGTTTTCAAAGGTGTCTTGATTAAATGCATTGAATCATTTTACCAATTGTTTATTGTTGCCGTATTCTTACCTTTTTAGTGGCCTTTCACCATACTCTTAAAACTTCCTAATCAGCTCCAACTTCACTCCTTTGCTCATGTTTAGGTGTTGTAATCAGCAGACAAGAAAATAAATAATTAACTTGTTTTTTTTTTTTCTTTACAAAGTGCTCCTTAGAGCTTTTAAAAATCCACCATCCGTCCTGCATACTGTGCAGGGATTGACTACATGCAACATACCCATAAAGTGTGTTTTGTTAAGACCGTTAAAGCAGTTTGAATGCAGTCATTGTGCTGTTAAGAATTCCAAAACGTTCCAGGGCAGACCTATTGTACCGCAGCTGGTCAAATCCTCATTACTGCCTTCTGACACAGATGTGGTTGGAAAAAAAATCCTAAATCATTTGGTTTTAATGGATTTCAGTAGTTACAAAACACAGCTACTGATGGAAAATAAAACATGCTTTAGTCTTTGAACGTTTATCATTTAATGTTGTTTTCAGTGCTACAACCCTGTACAAACATTTTTTTAAATAGCTTTCTGTTTCATATAAGTATATTAAATAGATATAAATACATATAGAAACAGGTGACGTGCCATCATTAGAATCTCTAATGTAAAATAAAAAAAATTGTATTATCTGTCCCTACACACGATTAAACAAGAACCAGTCAGAGGGTCATTCATTCAATTAGTATTTAATTTACCACATTTAATTACCCACAGCCTGTGCCCTCTTTGACCCTGCAGGAAACCTCCAATCACTAATGGATGCACTTAGTTGATTTCTTCGCCTGGAAACTTTGGACACACTTGTGTCTTTTTCACGTGGAAAGCAGCAAAGGGCGACAGAAGATTAAAGGGTTTAGTTTTGTTCATTGATATAAAGAATTAAGACGACTGAATTTATTGACCAAATCAGGAGTGCAAAGCCACCCCTATAAAGGCCCTGTATACCCTAGTCAGACACTTTTGATATTTACCAAAGCTGTCACAGTCAGTGCAGGTTTTGGTTTGAACATCAGGTGAACAGGATGGGACAAATACTTTAATTTGCAACCTCACCTTGGTTTAAGAAAATGTTTCCTGCTAGACAAGATTAGTTTGCAGCCATTCTTTACTTGCAAGGAATGAAGCGCATACATTCCTAAGCAATCTAACTTCTCCAAAGATCAGCACAAGATATTTAAAGCCAAGGATGATAGTCGACCAAAGTTACACAACAGCTGTCATTCCGTGTAAGTTTGTTTGTTCAAGCAGGTTCTGCTTATGAGCAAAAAGTTCCAACCACAAAGAGAAAGATCTTAAGTTAGAAACGTGAGTTTAAAACAAGCAACTGTTTGAACGCATGTTATCACAATATAATGCAAGTGTAAAAGAAAACACCAAAGAAGTAAAATAAAGTGTAACTGAAGAATGCACCTTATTCTTGTGCTGATTATACATTTATTTTATGTTCATGTTTTTTGGCCTCTTGGCCAGATCTCTCTCAAACATGAGATTTTTTTTTTATCTCAAGGGATTTCCTGATAAAAAACAAAAAAGGTTAAATAAATAACTAAAAGAAGATTGTCATGGTACAGTATATTATCTCACAGCTGAGTGGAGGTTGATCGCTCGCTGTCCTTGGTAGCAATGCATTTTCTGTACTACTAGACGCACTTAAAAAAGCCTTAACTTAAAAACAAACAAACAAACAAAAAACGATTATGGTGCTCTTTTTGGGATTAATTGTAATTGTATTTACTGATGTCAACGTTTTTATGAGAGAAGATGGTGTTTAGTCAAAATGCTTGGTTGGGTGTTTTTTGTGAATTTACTTATACGGCTAACATGTAGCGGTGTCAGACTGTTATTTTTAACATGTTGCTAACAAGATTAGGAGTTCGACTAGTCACAATAGTGTTTGTTTTAGAATGATCAATTTGTGTTTTTTACATGTTCCAAACAATGCTGGGAGTTAAAGGCGGCTAGCCTGTCTTGAATACGCTAAAGCAGCATGTGTAGCGGTGTTGTACTGCGTGTTTATTTTGTTTTAAACAAAATGGGGAATTAGCCAATTCACAGTTCTGATTGTTTTAGCAGTATCAGACTGTTTTTATCACATGTTGCCAACAAGTTTGTGAGTTGGAGGAATCTTGAATACGCTAACGCTTCTGATGTAGCTAATGTGTAACATGTTACAAATAGAATTACTGTGAACACAAATAAGTCCCTGCAAGAGCATTACATATCACAGTTGCTGCAGGTATGAGCGATCCTTGAAACTTATAAGCTAAAAAAAAGGCTCTTCATTCATGAAAGGACACTTTTGTTTGCAAAACAAAGTGATGGAAATACGAGTATTACAAAATTTAAATAGCAAGAAGACCACACAAAGAAGCACAGACCTACTGAACAATGTCTCTTTACAAATAGATTCAAGTAAACTTGTTTATGTAGGTCTGACGGTGGATGAAGAGGGAAGGACACATTAGAGCCATAATTCATACAAACATCCCCAAAACAACATTTGAATAATTAGTTTGCCATTTTACACTTTAAACTCACAGGTTCACAGGTTCACTGACAGGCTATTTAGTGATGTTTGGGATGTTTTCCTGTTGACATAGACTCATGACTGTGTTTGAATTGAATTTACTTTGAGTCATTAGCTTTTAGCCCCTTTGTTCCCTTAAGGACAACTAGATTAATTTCTCCTGCATTTTTATGAAACACACCTGCTTGGTAGAGCATTAAGCAGCAGCATATTATTCCCTCAACTTAAGTGGTTTGCATTTAACTTTAATGAAGAGTGGTTAATAATTAAAGTGAAGGAGCCACGCTTCAGTGTCTGACTTAGCTCACTGTTTATTTCTTTAAGGTGATTGTCATCTGTACATTTTTTAGACATAATGGACTATTTATGCTGTGATTATAAAATAATTTTACCTCAGAGTTACTATGAATGTGATTTTAATCAGACTTGAGTCTTCATACTTTAATTTTGCACAATTGAAAAGTATTTGTCATAGTTAATGAAGTAACATGACAACCTTAATGTTTACTATCAACTGTGGTGACGCTGTCACTCACGGTGTAATGAGATTTTGCAGAGAAGTGTTTGTAAAACTGCATTCATGCCATTTTCTGGTTAAAAAGATGCACTGAAACATAAAGGGTGAAAGGTGACAGGCAATTACAGAATGTGTAAATAAAACCATGCACAGACTGATCATTTTTCTCCTCCAAAATAAATAAATAAACAAATAAGCCATTTTTAATTAAAATACCAAAATACCTACTGGATAAAGTTGTCATAAACTTTTTATATCATTCTTTCCAAAAGTAAAAAGAAAATACCCATCCTGAAAATGTCAACAACTAAAAAAGTACTTTAAAAATGTTTTTCTGGGGGATTATTAGAATTCAGATCCACACATATGTGTGATTTATATATGAAACAAATAAAACAAGTT
This sequence comes from Oryzias celebensis, assembly GCA_014656515.1. NCBI lineage: Eukaryota > Metazoa > Chordata > Actinopteri > Beloniformes > Adrianichthyidae > Oryzias > Oryzias celebensis. Next base: position 6,373,658 of record BNCR01000003.1, read on the forward strand.
TTTCTTTTTTTTATGGGAAAAAAAAAAGCATTTGGTTGAAAAACAGATAAGCCAAATCTGGGAAATGTGACTGTATGGGGCTGTATTTATAAAGTACTTTGTCACATAGAGATGTAATGTTGAACAAAACAAAAATAATCTTTTATAAACAGGTTTTTTATAGGTTTAGATGAAGCTGTTACAAGCAGAGTATACCACAAAAGACGATTCATTTGACCTAAACTAAAATAATAAAAAGTAGATAGATAATAATATGAATAAAATAATGATTTTTTTGAAAAAAATATTATTCATAATTATTAATAAAAGGTAGATGAACTTTGTTTGAACTAAAATAGAAAAGCAAACAGAAAACTTGGTGATTCATTTATAATTTGATTAAAAACGTAAAAAATTGGAGTTGTAGTCATGTTTGAAACACTTTATAGTTGCAAAAAAGAAAAACAAATGCAACTATATACAAAATAAAATCAACTTTTTAGCTAAGTAGTACTGGTAAAACAAAAACAAAAAAACAGAAAATGTAAAAAAATAAACTTTTTTTTAAAAATAAAACTAAAGGGACTTATTATCTTGTAAATGTCTAGTTTCCCTGTCAGTATTTGCTAGTAATAACTATTTAGCCTACGTTTAAGAACAAGCTCTTATTTAAAAACATGACCTGGTCCAGTTCTCGTGCAGATAAATCCATACACAAGAATCACAGAATAGGAATTTAGAAATAGCCACAATGACCTGATGAAGTCTCTGACTCAGCAAATGATGTTAATGTTGAGACTTTAGATGTGGTTTGAAACATGTTCCAGTCATTTGTAGCAGTTAAAGGTAAAGGCTGGAATTCCATTTATATTGTGGGTCCAGCCGATGTAATTACTGTCTCTTGTTGGTGCTCTGACATAAAACTGAAGATTAGCCCCAGAAGTTGGCCCTCGGTTTGCTTTTTTATCAGCACTGTTCACTTGTTTAATTGATTAAGGTTTGATTTTAAGCTTTTGACCTAAACCATTGCATCTAAAACTGCAGAGATTACAAGACAAATGATTCACTTCATATATCACTGATACTTGAAGCTTCCCAGATGTGCAGCTTATGAACTTTTCTGGGATGAAACCCTTTAATTTTTATTTATTTAAACCTCCAGTCCCCTAAAACATAACATTTCCTCATGCCTTAATAGAACAAATGGAAATTATTGTAGTACGTTTTCCCTTTTCTGTGTCACAGAACAAAGGGGAATGGACCTTTTTACAGGATGGAACAGGTTACCAGTTCAGCACTCCTGTATGCTTAAAATGTTTTCAACTTACAGTTTCTGCTGGAACTAAGCAAAGTTCTTGGAGGAACTAAAAGTTTACATTTGCGAGACTTAACATTTGTACCTTCTCGACCCTTGGATGTGGTAGAAACACGCTGAGGTGATCAGTGTGTGCTGTAGTAATCACTGCTTAAGGAGGAAAGCCTCACCAGAGCAACCTGAGGTCTCCTGGGATCACTCTCAGGTTCTTCTCCTGGCAACACCAGGGATCACAGCGAAAAACTGCCACCAAGAAATGTGTCCTTCAGAGTAAAAGTCAGGGCTTCACTGAGAACCCGATGTAGGAGGACAGAGGAAAACAGCTTGGAGCTGTGATTAGGAAAGCACACAGGGAATAAACTGCTCCGCGGGAGTTCCTTAAAAGGTTCCTTAAGCACATCAGCATCACCTTTCACATAGACATGTATATATGCTGAGTAATTGTTCATTACAGAGGACACTGTCTTTGAATGTCTAAGGCTCAGTTGATGTTTACTCTCCTATGGAGCTACTAATAGAGTTATAAATATTTTAACTTCATAGATAATAAATGAATTACCTTTTTGGAGTTCCCTAATGAGGGTTTATTCTGCTGGCATACATGACCATGTTGCAGCAGGTCTGGAAAAAAAGAAGAATGTCTATTAACGAACAGTAAGGCAAGTTTACATCTTTTGTATATACTTAGACTGAACTCCGTTTGGTTGCTAAGTTTTAATCCTAAAAAGTGTTGTTCCCCAAAAATATTTAACAAGTTCCTTTATCTTCTGTTTTTTTTAACGTTATTAGATAAAAAAAAACTAATATTCCCTCCACAGAGTATATTTTTCTTGTGTCATTAAAAAGGGTTCAGCTCTTTTTAAAAATTATGCACAGTTCTTAGATCTCTGTGAGAAAACTCTAAAGTCTAAAGTACTAATTTATTTCCTTTTTTGTTCTTGCTGATCTTTTTTAATTTGAATCTTACTGATTTTTTTTTTTTTTTGTTCTTTACTGGTACGGTATATTTAAAGAAAGAAATCAGCAGCAGATGAAGTTAAAACCATTAATGCAGAAGAAAGAAAAAATGTACATGAAGGGTTACAAGTTAATTAATTAAAATCAGGATGTGCCAATAAAAAATAAATTAGAATTGGGTAAAATGAAGAAAAACAACAATATATGTTTTTTTAGATGAAAGTAATGCAGTAAGAATCAGAGTATGAGTATGAAGAGTATGAAGTAAAAGTTTTTTCTGTTTGATTACAAAGTAATATTTTGTTATGTAGTGTTTTCAAAGTTAAATTCAAAAATACTAGTTGTAAAATAGTGCTACACTCTAATACACTATGTTAAAGGAAAAGTGGAAATATCTGTTATTTAAATGTCAGCCAAGAATTAATTTGTAGCAATTGACCTTATCTTAGGTGCACAACCCCAGTGGTAAAAGCAAATGTAACAGTTGTTCTAAAAATAACCAGCAGAGCTGTAAAAACCACTACTTCATACATATGCAAATGTCATTTCTTTTCTGTTGTTTCAAGCATATTTCATGGGAAGTAAAAGTGACCTGTTGAACATTATTTTGTTATGTTTAGTTATTGCCTAGCAAACAATTATATTATATTATTTATATAAAAAAACAATCAGGCACAAGGCAAAAATATTAGAAATAATGAAAATTTTCACTGCAGACTGATCAACATGTATTTAAGCAGGGCAAGAAAATGTTTGAATAAAACTATTTGGAAAGTTACCAGGAGAGAAATCAGGATAATGACACGCGACAGAGATGACTGTTTGGTTATATTATGAGCTTCTCTGTAAGACCCAAACTTTATTGTGAAAGTTCTTCGATTTAATTAAATGAAACGAACTTTACATGTCTGTTCCGCCAACATCTGTACCGACCCATGATGTAATCAGGTACATTGTCAACGTATTCATAAAAAAAGACTCATGTTTTGTGTCACAAAAATGACAATGGCTTCACAGGTAAAAAGTTCATGAATATCATAGTCAGTAAATTTGACAACTAACAACAGCAGAAATTAAAACTTTAAAAACTCTAAATATGAATTAACATTATTTATCATTATATATATTACCAACATTTTTTTTATATACATCTAATATTCTTTGTACAGGATCCCACTCATTTGTAACACGAACTGTTCTCCTTAAATTGTTAATTCTTATGTAAAAAAAGTTAAAAAAGAAAATTTACATTTGAGAAAAATAAACTTGGAATTTTGCAGAATTTAGAAATTCTTCAAACTTGCTAAATTTACAAAAACAACCTTCTAAATTTGAAGAATTTAACAATTAAAAAAGGACAATTCTGAACATTTGAACTTCAAAATGTTAAGATTTGTAAAGAGGAGATTTTTTGCTCTTTTTTTTTTTTTTTTACTTTTTTAATTGATTTAATTTAATTTTAAAATGTGGTTATCCTCCAAGCATTAAAAGCTATTTTGAATTCTGCTCTGATTGCTATTTTGTTTTAATCCAAATTTAAGTGATGAATTTTCTAAAGTTAATGTAAAATGTGAATATATATCACTGTGCACATCCCTTTCTAAAAGACATCAGCAGGTTACTACAGTAGAGGATCTTCTCGTCTCATATTTCAGCAAATGACTGTAGGAAAAAGAAATTCTTTCACAACATTTAAACACTTGAAACGGTGAGTCCATCAGTGGTCACATCAGCATCTGTTTTTGTAGTGTTTGTCAGGTCTAAGGTCATCTTAAAAAAAATACAGGAAAAATGAAAGACTGCTGTCAAAGCACTTAATGATGTCATTATAAATACTTTGTTAAACCAGTGTTTTCTGCAGCACAGGAATTCAAATTTAACTCCAACATAAGAGAACATAAGCGTTAAACCAACATGCATCTGTATTGATCATTGCAGAAAATAACTTTGCATTTTTAATAAACATAGTTCGACACCAGCTTAGAGTCAAATCAGTTTCTTTGCAGTAAGGGGACCAATCTAAACACTCTTGTAGTTGCACAACTGGGTCACACAACATGTGTATAAAACCTAAAAAAGACCATTTTAAAAGCGCATAAACTGGATTTTATTTCTTTTTTGTCTTACAGAAAATTCATTTGAATTCACCTAAATGTGTCTCTTTCAAATTGCAGAGGGAGGAACTCATTTAAAGGCTTTTTTTCTGAGCTTAGGCTCAGGCTGTGGAAACAGACAGCAGCAATAGATCTTAAAAACAAAGATGATATCTCCCTGAGTTTCCTTGGAAAATATAAGATCTGGAGGCTGCGTTCTCATGCTAGCCTTGTAAGTAAGAACATGCGAGTGGGCAGCATCTACATCTGCCCAGCATGCAGTTTGAGCAGAAATGATAAGCCTCAGAGCTGTGAAAGATTAGAACCGATGTGATGTTTGAAAGCATGTATCTATGTAAACGACATCATTGTAATCCATCACATAAAAATGACAACTGTTGGTTTTATCAGGCCTTTTTCTGGCTTTATTCAGCCACTGTTTCCTTCAAGGCCTTTTAATGCAAATTGCCGGATAAGAGATGCAAACTATAAAGAAAAAATGCCTTAAAAGATTTCATATGAGTGTATAGTTACCAGGATGTGATTCAGCCCTCAAACAGATGGAGACCTCTCAGGTACATTTTTAGCCTGTTTGCTGAGACCTGTGAGGTTTATTTGAGATGGTGATGACAGTCTGCAGCTCAGGCAAGCCATCCCCATAAACTGACTTTTGTGAGATTATCTTGACTAATTTTCTTTTGATCTATATAAAGAAGATAGTAATAGATCAGTGCATGAGTTCTTTGCAAATTCCAGGATATCCAGGAATATTAAAGTTATTATTATTTTTAAATTGAAAATATGTGTCATGGGCAGCAGAACCTCAACAGTTATTGAACTAAAACAACAACCAAGATAAAAATCCAGATAAATGCCCTCAAACATCATAGGCACTTTTTTTTTTTTTTTTTTCTTTTTTGTAATTTTGCTGTATTAAATTTTTGGGGCAGCACTACAGCTTTAAATGCCCCTATAATTGTGGGAGGAGCCATAGGGGTAGGGAATTATTTTGGATTTGGGCTTTATCTTGCAGTTTTTCAACCTGACTTCATGTGTTCTGTTTTTGTTGGAAAACGTTGGATGCTTTCTTCTTCTTTTATATTCAGTACATGCTATGAGTTCTCATGAAAAGTAACTTTTGCTCTGAGGGACTGTGGGGTGGCACATGGATGTTGACACTTATAATAACCTTTAATTTTGGCCTAAAATGGCATATTTATAATCAAAAGACCAGTTTTACAATAGCTCAAAAGATAACCGGAGTGGGTTTTCAATGTTTAAACTTTGGTGTGAAAAAGGACATATTTGGAGTGACAAGCAGCAGCAGGAAGTTTCACAGCTATCTAACATTCGATTTTCTAATTGTAACACGTTCCTTTGAGTTATCCTCCTTTAAGTTCAATATGGATAGCGGTGTAAAGCAGAAACTTTTGCAGTTCTTAGCTCGCTTACTGCCTAGTAAACAGGTGGTGTCAGTGGGGAAGGGCCCACAAAGCCAAAAATGAAAAATAACAAGCCGTGAAGAAGAAAATCGGTCGCTACCAACTAACTTCCGAATGGAAATGTTATCACAGCCCTCGTTTTTTAGGCTCTGTTCAGCTGATAACTGCAGAGGACTTCACACCAACACAGTGAGTGGATGGAGATAAAAGGTCTGAGGTGTTAAATAATGTAGGTCAAAACGGCCTGTTATCTACCAGCCTGTTATCTGCCAGGATGCCTTAAACAGGCAGCTGCCCAACAGATCTGGCAGATCCAAATGTTGCAGGAGAATACATATTCTCTATAATATAGAAAATATTGAAATGCTGTTTGGTTTAGTAGACTTATTTACAATAGACATGTTTGTTTCATTAGTTTACTCTCTTACCAGGACTGTGGTGAGTTGTTGTTCTAGCAGTACAGGATTATACAGCTGAAACAAGAACAGTTTTAATAATGCAGTCTCTGACCACATTGTATACCTGGATGTGGCAGGAAGTTTACATAATAAAGGGCAAACTTAAAGCTGAATGGCTCCCAGCCCAAACTCCTAAATGTAGACCACTGCAGGTCCCAAAGCACTATCTGTTTGAAAAGCTCAAAACCACATCAATAATTCAATGCAGTTTTGAACGTTTTTTTTTTTTTTTTTTTTTGTGGAGTTCTGAAACAAAACAGGATTGTTTTTTGCAGCTTGTTGTGTAAAGGGGTGCAGAGGTGTAGCGGTCGACCTCTGATCAGAATGCTGTTAGTTTAGTGTGTCCATGTGTCAAAGTGTTCTTAAGGAAACCCCACATTACTCATAGCAGTCAGGCAGCTCTGCCATCACTAGGCTAAAGCTGTTTTCCTGTCATTGACTCTGGAAATTGAAGTTCTTTTACAAAATCTTATTTCTGGTTTATTCAATGTGTTAATGCATCAGAGAATGGAATCATTGTAACCCTCCAACATCAGGGACAACACTCTTCAATACCAGTCCCCTATTTGGACGTACTGATACGCACTAAGGGAAGGAGACCAAGACTTCTCTCGTTGGTTTACCCCGCCCTCATAACTCCTGGCCAATGACTCATGAGATCTTAAGTCATGTGCTTTTGTTTACAGGCTTTAGTCTGAAACAGAATCATCCGTTAGACGCCAGTCTGAATACAAACCAAACATCAGGTTCAGAACTTGATTTGGACCACATTAAGCAGATTCGATCCAGACCAACGAACTTTTCAAATTGAAATAAATAAATTATCTTAAAATTAAAAACAAATATCTAGACTTTTTATCTTTGAAGTTTTACTTCAATCAGAAATACACGTGTGTTTTTATTTTTTACTTTTGTATCTTTTACTTTGAGACATCATTTTACATACATATTCATATCCAGACAGCGGGAACATTTTCTTTTAGAGTGACTTCCTGTTTTTGTATTTGATTGGTACATTTCTGGTTTGTGATGTTTCTAACTACGGGTCTTCCTGACATGATCTTTTTGATTCACCATCACTTGTTTCAGTGTTGCCTTTCAGTGTTTTAAGGTACTACAGTGTTTCTTAAGACAGTTGTCCTTTTTCTTCTTCTGCTTTTGTTTATGGCAGTTGGCACACAACTTTTAAGTGCATGGATGCCACCTGCTGGAATGGAGTGTGGATCAAGCTTACGGCACACCTGTATTGACAGCTGCTTCTTGTTATCTGATTAGTCCCTCTGCTTGTCAGGCTACTGTAGATTGGCTCTTGCTGGATTTTATTGTTGGTTTGTGTTTGCTATGGTCCTGGTTCAGATTTTAGTTCATGTTTTGTTTGTTTAATGCACCAGTTTATTCCTCTGACATCCTTTGATGTCCTGCATGCAAGACCTTCGTGATCTGCTAAAATGTAAGACTGTGTTGGGGAGTCTGGACCTTTGAAACAACCCAAGTATGTATGAGCGAGAAGCAACATCTCTTTTTTTTTTTTTTTCTCATTTGACTTTTAGACATTAACAACCAACTGACCTGATCTTCCATAGGGAGCTTTTGGTATCTGTTTTAAAGGTGCTGCCAAAAAATATTTTGGTTTTGTAACAGTGGTTATTCCTGTGACAGACTGGCAACCTGTCCTGGGTGAATCCTGCCTTTGCCCGCGAGTAGCCGGGTTAGGCTCCAGCAACCCCATGATCTCTGAAAGGTACAAAACGGGTTTAGAAAATGGATGGATGGATGGAAAAGTTATTTTATTTTACTTGCATTTTGAAAAGAAATACACTTAAGCTAAATTGTTGAGCTGCTTAAATATTTTTTTTTAGTCTGACTAATGCTCCAACCTTGCAGTATAAGTACTTTTGATTGTAATGATACAGGAAATGTACAAAAACACAGGATCTGACCAAAATACACCAGGCTGTTTTAGCTTTAAATTCACAATTATTATAGCAGTGCATACAATTCTCTATGTAATACACATATTGGCCTGAGACACACCTAATGCCACTCATTTTTGAGCAGTGTGTCCAAATAAAGAAGACTGTTTCAAAGCAAAAATGTTGTGCAGTGTTCTCCCAAAGAATTATTAGCAGAACGAATGGATTTAACCAGATTCTGCTGCCTTAAATATATGATGCAGCCAAATGTGCAGATCTTATAAAACATGACTTTCCTAGAAAACAACAAAAACAGAAAATCTGTCCAAGAGATGAGGGTCAGTAACAGGAATGTGCTTCTGGATATTACTCTGGCTACAGTTACACTGAGTCTTTAGAAGAAAAAAAGGGAAGCCTTTCCAAAAGTTCCAAATTAAAATGGAATTGGTTTAAAGCCAGTTTTATAAAACATGGCTGTTGAAATCATACTTAGTGCCAGATGATTTTTGCTGAGATCTAGATTATTAGTACAATCGGCGACGTGGGAATTTTGGTTTGGCCTCCATTGTTTCAGTTTGTAAGCCAAATTATAGAAACAAGAGGCAACAGGATGTTCATTCTGTATGTAAGATTCATAACCATTTTATCTTTAAAAAAAGTACATATTTGGATTGGATTTGCCCTCTTCGTGAGTGCATGTCTGCTAAAAATGGAAATGGATTTTTAAGTCTCATTTACATTTCTGCTGTAAAATAAAACAAAGTTTTAACTCAAAGCCAGGATGGATTAATTCAGGTTTTTTCTGTGAACTTGCATTAAAGGTTTATATGTATGTTCAATAGTTAAAAAGTTAACTTTAAAAGAACATATTTTTTAAATATTTGTAAATATTTAAGTATTTGTTCAAATGCTGTGTAGAATTTATTATTCAACTTGCATATTCTACCTGCCAAAATGATGTGGCATAAAAAGGGACAGTTGACAGTTGCAGTTGAAACATCTGAGCCGTGCATCTTAGTGTGGACCTATGAACAGTTAAATTCACAGATGCACACATTTGATAACGGGGTGCAGTTTTGAAAACCTGTATTCTTTTGATAAGGTTTTATCCAAATCGTTTAAAAAAACAAGGGAATGCAATGAAGACAGTATTAGTAGTGTTCTCTTATTTTTAGGTAAGTGATTACAACTATTTCCAATAAGGTTGCAATCATGTTTTTTTGTATAAATATTCATAAATATGCCTTGTTCCATTTAGAAAAAAAAACTTGCTGCACATTCAAGCAAAAGCACCCAGTAAACTGGAATGCTTCCAGGGAACGAGTGCAGTCTACTCGTATGTGCTCATGCTGCATTAATACTGCACAATTGTCGGTTTCCACTTGTTTGCTAGTTTTGTCCTGTTGTCTGATGGTTTCTAAAAACAGACTCCCAAACAAGACCAGTGGTTAGCTATACAAGAGAAGATGAGAACGGGCATTTTCACAAACTTAAAGTCAAAGTTATGTCTTTAAATTGTGTTCTGACACATGCTGGTTTTACTTTTAACTAAGCCCAAGGGATAATTGACTATAAACACTAATTAAAGATGAAAATCAGTGGACGAAATCAGAGAAGTCACATCCAGACAAACAAGTTCATGACATGAAAAATGAAGTATATGCTACGATCACAAATGCATCTGGCACCATGTGATGGGGAGGCATTGGCAGAATTTTCAAGATTAGCTGCCGCCGCCTGACTTTTTTTTTTATTTTTTATTTTTTATTGTTGGCGTGGTAATGAATGCAGACCATCAGTGAGGATGACATCATTACAAAGTTGGCCGATAGCTGGGCAGCCACAGCACAGTGGCAACCGGATTGCCAGCTTGCAGCAGCTCCGATTGGATGATGTGTGAATGTCTCCGAAGAGTGGCCGTCCATTTTAAGTGCTTCCAGTACTTAATCATTAATGTGGCTAATATCGGTAGCCCTGGGGTACATAAAAACTGGGCTGCGTAACTTAAAATTACAACAGCTTGAAACTAACAAGACGCACAAATCTTTAAAAATTACACATGAATCACTTGTTACACACACACAAAACCACACTTGCACAAAAATCTCATGTGAGACTCTTCATGTCTCAAAGATTTGTGCGTAAGTGATGCGTTTATTAATTAATGCTGCTAGAATGCTGTTTGTTTTTTTTTTTTTACTTTAATGCTGAAAAGAGTTTTCTCATCAGCCGCTTTGAACTTAGATTGTGAATAATATCTGGTAAAACTTGACGTTTTCCCACTTTCTTAAACTTATACGCCGGGTAATTAATTCAAAAAAAGTCTTAATTTTTTAAACACTTGTCCCTTTAAAAATAAAAATATTTTCCAGAACTGATTGTTTCCTACCTATGCACAAAATGCATTGTATGAGGAATTCTGCATGCACAAATCCAAAGTTAAGTTTTACTTATTTCCTGTAAGAACAAACATCTGACATTTTAACATGTAAATATGAGGTTGAAGAGGGATCCTGATGTCAGAGCTTTGCATCATAGGCAGCTTGTTGTTGTCAGTAGTTGGTATGTATTCATGTGTGCAATACCATAGCATGTCCTTTATTTCTGCTGCCGTGTTGGCCTGTATCTCATTAAATGATCAGTGTCTGTGACACATTCTTGGAAAAATGCGGGGTTGATATTTCACTGTGAAAAGAGCACAGAGAATAAAAAGGGCAAGGCTGTCTTTATCCTGGGCTTCATTTGAGCACACGTGCATGGTTGACTATTTTTATCTTGTTTTCCTTCTAGTAATGTTATGTTTAATGTTAACCTTCATATCAACATGCAGATAGTTTGTTCTAAAGTTTTACTGTTTCCACTTGTCTTTACTCGTATTAGTTTAACATGTGATGTGGAAAGACTCCTACTGGATTGTAGGAAATGTAGTAAAGTACAGGGATTCTTTGCATTTTAATGTATTTAATGTGAAGACACAACAAAATGTGACATTACAAGTGTGACAGGGTTCTTCACAGTGTCAAATGCACACTCAGAAAAACACAAGATGACCAAGCCAGCAGACGTTTGAAGTGGAAACAATAGGATTTTATTGTCCCCCCCCACAAAAAAAATAACAGTGTCACCATACAATAGAGAGAGCTTGTTGCCACCACTGCAACCAAGACTGCGCTCTCTCTATACTGCCAGATATTACTGTGTTGAGGCCTGAACTGACCTCTGGGACCGCTGTGTAGCTGGGGTAGGTAGCAACCTTCTCACGCTGCAGATACACACTGGACTTGGAGTGACACCCCCTGCTTGTTGTGATGTTGATGGTCCATCTGGTTGAGGCTGAAGGGAAATCCTCAGGTGTCGCAGTTCCTCCAGAACTCCCTCCTCTCTTTGCTGCTGTGCAGTTAGAAAGTCTCTCATCAGGGTCACCAGCTCCCCATCTGCTGCACCTGATGAGACAGGTTTGGGCTTTTTGCGCCCCTCTACCTCTGACGATGAAGAAGATGAATTGGGTGGCACTGATACAGAGGTCTCTCCCTGGTCTGAAGCGGCTTTTGGATCACTTTCCTCCAGTTTTTCCTGGGAACGAAGTCCACTCCTCCGCTTTCCAAGGCGTTTACCTCTACGGCTGGCCATCTTATCCCACTTCTGACACCATATGTGACGGAGTTCTTCCCAGTGTCAAATGCACACTCAGAAAAACACAAGATGACCAAGCCAGCAGATGTTTAAAGTGGAAACAATAAGAGTTTATTGTCCCCCCTCAAAAAATAACAGTGTCACCATACAATAGCGAACGCTCGTTGCCACCACTGCAACCAAGACTGCACTCTCTCTATAATGCCAGATATTCCCTTCTTATAAAGGCTTAACCCCTCCCACAGGCCAATTAACCAAACATTTATTTAAACAAATTCCTGCCTCTAAAACTGTGAAATCAATAATACATAATCCAAAAAGTGGAAATAATTAAACATTTTTTTTAACCTGTGAAATGCAGGACAGAGTATGAAACAAAATCAAATAGACAGAAGAAAGAACAATAAAAAAACTTTCAACTCAGACATATGAGGTCACTTCCTGTTTCCTATGTATATGATGATGTGTACAAATGCTATAGCTCTGGTTTGAATGTTGTGAAGCCTAGATGGTGACTAGAACTCTATTTAAAACTAAGTGTGCACCCTTAGAAAGAAACAGAATTGGGGCTTTGATGTTGTGAATGATTTGTTTGCCTGTATGTGTGTATGTGTCTGGTGCAAACTGTAAACCAAAGGACCAGGAGATGACAGGGGGAAAAAAAAGGAAACAAAAACTGAGGCTGGTGTTCAGGTGCTGTCCTGCAACCTGTGACGCTGCTGCGTCACAACAAGACTCATAGAGTTTTGTTTTTTTCTTTTTCTTCCCTTTGTTCTAAACTTTTTGTTTCAATGGAAAACAAATTATTTGGAAGAACCTGAAATTCTTTCTCTTTACTTTTGGTCTCTTAGTTTTTTTTTTAGTTTAAATACCTCTGTAGTTTGACAGACTAGGGCCACAAAGGTTTATTTTTCTCTTGCTCAAGGCAAATAATGTTCTACTGTGGGAAAATGTTGCTCAGGTATTGTCTTTAAAATAATTGTGTGTGTGTGTGTATCCTTGAAAAGAGCTACTTTTGCCACAGAGTTGTTCACTCATCTCAAGGCCACAGTACAAGTCCTGTCTTGCAGATGCAGCTTTTAAGGTTTCGCTGTTTCCCAGTATTCCAGCAGTTCTCATTACAGTCACCTGGAGCTCTCGTTTTGTCTCCTCTCAACCTTGAAATTCCATCTCATCTCCAACCATAAAGACTTCAGTGCCAAAAGTTTATTATGTGTGCTGGTAGGACGACATTAAAATGTAATGGTCTCTCTTTAAAAGTAAATTGGGAAGTTAAGCTTATGGAGCGCAGTGTTGTCATTTTTCAGGTGCTGTGCTCGTGTAACTTTTCACTTTTGATTAGTTGAAGAGATGATACCAAAGAGCAACCATCCTTCTGATCCAGAAAACTCTCCAAGAAAGCCAAGTGCTCAAGTTTTTTGTGCCTGACCTCGATTTCTGAGTAATTGGGAAGCTTAAGATTTTAGGGTGTTTTCTAAATTCCTAAAGTTGTGCCACACTTTGGTCAAAAAAGTTTAAAGTCCTCACAAAATGGCTTTGGATTGATGCTAGTGTGATCCACATGGGGTTTGAAGCATTGTGAGATCATTTGTGAGCTGTCTTATATTCTGGTTTATTTCAATTCTGAAATTCTGGTTAGCTGCACTAATTTTTCTAGCATTCCTTTGCTTATACTCACTCCCACTGGCTTTTCGCATCTCACAAGCCCAAGCTAATAGAGACATATCGGAGCTTTACACTTTGTACAGGATCTATTTGTCTCCTAGTATATGCTTCAGAATTGCAGCAGAGAAGGGAGACTTTGGCCCTCCCATGGTAGTTGCTGCGTCACAAACCTGAACTTTTTCAAACAAAATTAATTTTTTCAAATTCAAATGACTGGAATAAAGTAATGCTCAAACACACTTTGAATCATAAACTATTTTATATATTTCCTTGCTTATAAGAAAAATGCTACAAGACCATGTTTCAAAACACCAAAACCAGTATTTTCAGTAGCGCGGGTCTTTAAATAAAATATCTGCCCTTTGGAATATAAGCATTAAAAAAAAATAAGGGAATTTGATGGAAACATACTCAATGAAATCTGGTCAAAAAAATTAGCTGATCTCTGTCAGTCAGGCTTTTAAAATATTGTAACTTTGCTTTTGTAGCCTCAAATGAACTGTAATCTTTTAAGAATTTTTATTTAAAGTTCTGCGTTTTTTGCCCAGAACAAGACAGATATGTTCTTGATCTATTCTCAGAATTCCCTTTCAAGCTGTGACCTCGAATTATGCAGCATAAAGCAGACTGGCGCTCTCTATAAGAGATCGCAACCACATGAGTCTGATATAAATACATTTGCCTCCACACGAGGATGAGAAGGACCTGAAACTTCCAGGTGGCAGTACAGTTGCTATAATGTTTGAGTTATGCACCTCTTGATTTCAGGAGCTTTGAGGGCACTAAAGTCTTAACATTTTACACAGTATTTGATAGCTTTCAGTCACTTGGTGCTCCCAACTGGCTGGGAGATTAAAACGAGTGTTCAAGATAAGGGCTTGTACCGGACCGTCGGTGTTCTTAAAGAGAGTTTCAATCCCCTTTAAAAAATGCTGAATAGAAATGCTGTTTGTTCTTCTATTACCCAAACCAGCAGAATTATTAAAGTTTCTTTAAACAGAGCTGGATTTCACTGATCCTTATATTGACAAGGAAGAGAACTCCTCACTTTGAAAAGGAAAGCGTACAAAAGTACTGACAGTTCTTTGTATTTTATTATCAGGATGGGTTCATTAAAAAGGAAGTTAAAGAGGATGACATTTATTTTAAAAGTATAAGAAGGGAAACCTCCAAAAGTTGGATGCAGAATAATTCTGCTCATGTCTTCCAGGCGGAGCTCCACTTAGACCGTGAGGTCATATGTGAACCATCGAGAACAGAACCATCCCATTTGCTTACTATACATCTGAACATCACTCGTTTTATTAAAAAATACACAAAATGTTAAGGCCAAGGGCTAAAAGCATTTACAAATTTTGATCAAAAGTGCTTATATATATCGCATGATTTTCTGTAATGAATACACTGACATATTTGTCAAATTGTAATTGTAATTTTTTCAGAAAAATAAAATAATAAAACAAAAACAATTTTCTGAAGCAAAAAGAAAAGTTTTTTTTACATGAGAAAAACTTCCCCATCTCCATTTAAAGGCTGATCGTGACAATAAATTCATTAGATCATTTGCTGTACTAATACTCAAACAGGCCTTTCATGTCCCCACATCCCCTTTTGTAATCTAATCTTAGCCATAAACTGTAGGAGGTTTCCTTTTCCGATCATTTTACTGCCACCCTATAGTGATCCACATGCTGGAATGAGCATTGCCAGTAGCACAATGTGAAAGGTGTATGTTGGCAGTGAACGTCGGTATCACTCAACACATGCTCGGATCCAGAGGGGGCCAGAGCCTGCTGGGCCTCAAGCGGGATGGCAGCCGCACAGCCATGTGTTATCCCAGAAACCACAACGACCCTCAAAGTCTTACAGCTGACAAAACTTGAGGCAAAACTCAGTCTGTAAAAATAGAATCAAAGGTTGACAAGTATTTGCTCATGCATGGATTGTTTAGTAGTTTAGTTAACATGTGATTCTTATTAAAGAACATGTTTAAATATTGCCATGAATGGTGAACAATCACTTTCCTGTTGAGCAAGAAAATAAAAGAAAGTAAATTAAACTCAAACAAAACAAAGATTTTAAAATAAAAGAGGAGAAACCGTTTTCGTCCTTGCATTTTGTGCGCCTTTCAAACTGCAGGCATTTCACACTCAGGAGTCAGTCGCCAACAGCAGTGAAATCACATGACGCTGTGTCAGGAGTGAACCTGAAAAACACGGCACGCAGAAGTGTCAGAGAAATTATCTGATTCTTAAAGATGTAGACTTTCTGCTGTCCGTCAACTAACAACCGTGTGTGGATTTGCGTGTTGCACCACAGAAGACAGAACAGCACGCTTTTCAAGTCATGTGGTGTTTCATGAAGAGATGAAAGCGTTTTTAAGAGATGTACCTGTAAGAAAAATGGGTCGGTTTGCTTTAAATCATTTCATTTTGATATGTGTTCGAAGCAGCACTTCTTATACATGTTCCGCTCCACCATTTATTTAGTTAACGGTTTTTGTGGATGCTCAATAATATACAGTTTGGTAACTTCTGTCACCGTCAAATTTGTTTTATTCTAAACCCATTTAAAACAACTCGCACTGACCAAAGTGCTGGATTCCAGTACACAATCCTGCAGCATGGATGTGCAGTGGTAGGTTGTTTCATAGTTTTGGTGCTGAGCCTTGAACAGAGCAGACAGGTCAGCAGGCTTCAGAGCCTCAGCTGGATGGTAGATGGGGTCAACCCTCGCAGACTTTAAAAAGTAAAAGGAAAAACATTCTGAAGTCTTAAGGGAGTCAGTACAGGGCTGTAAGCTCTGGGGTTTTGTGCTCTGACTTCCTTTTGTTTGTTTTTGACGGCAGTTGGCTGCAGCTATTTTTCCACAATGAAGGCAACGGATTAAAAGACTGATCAAGTCTCAAGGGGGAAGCAAATCTTCATATCATCTGCTACAAAATGGAGGGTTGTGTTTTTCTTTTTTTTTTTTTTTTTTTAAAGATGGCTCCAAGGGAATGTAGGACAGGTGAAAAAAGGATGGAGAACCCACCGGAGGGGCAGTTTACAGGTCAGGAGATTTCAAAGAAGTGCTGGACTCCTGCTGGGAAAGAAGATTGTTGTGCTCGACTGTATTAAACAAAGCAATAAAACAGCAGTTTAACCAGAGAAAACTTTCAAAATACAACATTTTCATAGATACATTTATCAAGGTGCAACTGTAGACACTCCACCATCTTCACTGTGATCTTTGAAAGAAAAACTAAGGTCAAGATTGACTTGGACTTGGGCCGACCTGCAGAATTGAGCTTGTTTTTGTATGGCAGCGTGTTAGAAGTCGAGCGGGAAGTCGCTACTCAGCCTGTTGTGTATTCAAAGTTGGACTCCACATTGGAAAGGGCCAAATGCCTGCTCACTGCTGTGCTACAATTTCACAAAAAGAGCTGGAAAAACAAGGATGTGACTTTACAGATAAATGATTACAGTCAGCTAATAAAGGAGAACTTAAAGAAAACTTCTTCGGAAGATCTGAGTGACTTTACTCTCAGAATAGTGAATGTTTAGGGTGATCTTTTGTTTATTCAAAGTTAATAGTAACATTAGACTTCACACTATTTCCATGTTTTCTGGCAGGACCACTGATCTTTTTTTTTGTTTTGGAGAATGACACCTGAATTGAAGCTTATTACTAAGCAGAGGAAAATAAACTAACCAGGATTCCTTCATTAGCAGTGAGCGAAGAGTGTATTTAACCCCCCAATGGTGCATCGTGACCAGTTCACACCCAGACATCATCGCACTGGGGGTGTGGACTGCAGTGCTCACTGCGCTCCCTCTCCTGTTTGAGGAGGTACAGGGTCACCTGCCCCCAGCGCGACTGTCGACCAGGGCGAACTGTTCCCAGTGCCCTCCGAATGTGTCGTGCCGCCCTGGGCGGGATCCGAGCCACGTACAACGGGCGCAAAGGGGTCAAAGGGGCATTAAGAAGAAACCTGTCACTCTTTTAGGGTATAATAAGTATAAAAGCCTACTTAGAGTGATAAAAAAGATGTGGGGTCTTTGACCATATTTTGAAATCATAGTAGATTAGAAGTATGTTTTCACAGCTTGGTATTTAGTATTAGGATGTTTTTGGAATCTTCTGTGACAACATGGGCACTCTTTTCCCCATTTCCCAGCTCGTCTACAAACACGTTTGAGTTGTCGAGACAAGATGCAGCAACTGGCTCAACTTGTTTGACTCCGAGGTGGAGTCCATGCATGTCAAGTTAGATGAGATAAAACGTTTGTCGAGATGAGCTTAAACTCTTTGATGTGTGATACATAGATTTGTATCTGGGCTTCCTCATATTTACCACCAGATGATTACACATATTTCTCAGACTTTAGGATCCGGTAAACAACTACTTAATGCTTACAGGTGTTAAACCCAAAGAGAGGTTACTCATCTTGAGTTTTTCAAAGACGTATCTAAAATTCCTGCATGTGAGACTTCGGTGAATGTCACAAGTTTTCTTCTTTGGGTGTCAGTGAACACCACACGGTCCAGCTGCATCCGCCGGGAGCCAGAACTTTCCTGAACATTAGTAAATGTCACTTAGGGTAGAAGTTGGATGTTTAGGGCTGCTGAAAACATCCACTGGTAGATTAAAAAGCCAGAATATTGTTTTGAAATCTTCAGTTCAGTGGGAACTTGTGTCTTTTCAGTGTGAAAGCTTTCTGAAAATGGATAACACCTCTGCAAGTCACAGAGCAGAACAGCTTTTTTTATTTTTCAAAAGGCTTTGCCTTTATAACTAAGGGTAAAGCATAAAAACCTAGACAAAAAAAAAAAAAAAAAACTACATCCAAAGAGCTTTGCAGAAGTGTCTTAAGTGTAAAATGTGCTAAATCATCTTTAATTGTTTATCTCTTTAATTTTTTCCTGATAAACTTAGTTCATTGACTTATTTTTTTTGTGTTTTTTTTCATGTATTTTCGTAGCTTTTTCCCCCCTTCTTTACATTGCACAAATTTAAGAATAAAGATGTAGTTTACCTTACAATGCTTTGACGGCTGGTCTGTAGTCGTCCTAAGAAAGCTCTTACATAGCGAGCATTGTCTTTTTAAACGGTCAAGAAGAAAGCGCTCAAAAAAGGTAAGCATTTTAATCCTAATGTTTGACTGATAAACCAAGAAAAAACTTTTTAAATTGATTTACTTAAGTTTTTTTTCTGTATGAATCAAAGATCTTTGCTTTTATTCGTGAACAACATCAAAAGGATTAATCACTTAAAACCAGACTCTGGTTTTATGTCTTGATGAGTTTTGCGATGTATCATATTCCCCCATGATCAGTTGTATTTCTAACAGTGGCTGATGAAATTCACTAGAAATCTGTTTCTAGAAAGTTGTGTAAAAGAATAAATGAATCAAATCATGGCCTGAATGAAACAAAGACACAAATGGTCTGCTGTTTTTGGCCTAAATATGACAGGACACCTTTGTTTTTTTCTTTTATGTAAGCCACCTTGGCCTCATTTGTTTTTAAATTTGCAGATTCTCTCATTAAAACCAAGTTATTGTTCATTAGGGTAAACCTAATTATATACTTGTGTTTAATTTAGTGTCCTCATCATAATAAAATCTACACTCATAACAAACCTTGACAAATCAGCAAAAAAAGAAAATTGGTTTGGTCCAAATGTTTGAGATTTTGATCAATGGTGTGTTTTATGCTTTCATAAAAAAGACACAAGAGGATGTATGAAAATCTTCAGGTCTTCTTGGCAACAAAAACAGAACCATAGAAAGTAAGATTCATGGTTTCCTCCCTGTGCATTTGAACATGTTTTATTGATTATTAAAGTCCCTTTATTTGGCAAAATTAAACAAATCTCAATTATTTTTAGACACGAGTTATGTGCAATACTGTAGAGTAAGTCCACTTATACTTCCCATCATTCATATGTTTACACGTTCTCCCACTAGCTTACAGCTCCTCACACCCCTTACCAAACATTTACTGGTGAGACAAAAATGGTGCTATCCTTGTCTGAGCCAGATCTTTCATCAATGAATACAGTTTAAAACCAAAACATCTGAAGAAAGTATCAAGAAGAGAGAGTTGAAGAGCATAAATATGTTTGTTTGGACCCTACCATTCTATGGATAATTAAGGATCAAAATAACTGAAAAAAAAGTTGGAAACCGACCAGCCTCCTGGAAATGTGTCAAAGACTCATCTTCTTTTCATGCAGCCTTTCTTTTATTATTTATTTGCACAAATGAGTTAAGTAAATAAGGTTTAAATTCTGAAATTTATGCAGTTTGAACATCATTTAAGCTGCATTAGTGGCAGCAGGTAAAATCGACCATGTCCTTAAAATCTCCGTTTTCTACAGCAGCTGTTGCTGCACTTGATTTTACTACCAAAACCTCTTATTCTGCTTAAAAATAAAAAAGCATGAGGAATTTGAGGGTTTAAAGCAGTCTTGAATAGAATTTCATCCGTGAAGTTGGCTAGTTCCCCTGGGCAGGTATTAAGATGACATTATAGGAAGAGAAGGTGCTGTCATCACCTGCTCTGCCTGCACTCTCACTGTTCTGCACAGTCATTTTGAAATTATGTTTCCTTACTTGCTAGGACAGACCAAAGAGCCACAAGGGCCTGAATTGTGTGCGGCAGAAGTGCACACACACACAACTCCCGGCACCACACACTTGTTCTCATTCTAATCGAGCCCAATCATGTTGACCACATGTCAGTACCGATTTTTTTATCTGAAGATGGGAACATTTTTGAAAGACAGCACAACTAAATTGTATGAATCTTTTGTATGTCTTTATGTACTGAGGTCCTCAGGTAATCTAACAGCAAACAGCACGAACGCCAGCAAAAAGTGAAAGACCTGAGACACAGCTGTTTTTTTAGCTTCACAACTCAAAATACTTTTAAAGAAATGTTCATTATCTAGATTAAAAAACACTCGTGTTTCTTCCTGTAACCTTCCTGTTTTGATATGCAGGTAATCTGACCTGTTTAGACTCTTCTACAATGTTTGCTTAGGAAGGCGTGACAATGTATTGGAAATCTAGTCAGGGCCAGAACAAGCAAAAAAAGAAGTGCTGCTTGTGTTTCACTTTTAAGCCTGCTGTGATTCACTATATTGAATGCATACTAAGAAAGACATGTTTTGGAACTAGAGCATTTAAAAAAAAAAAGGTTTTATTTATGAAACTAAAAGCTTCTGTGTGAATCCAAAAAGATAATTTCTCTAATCTGAATGTGTCCTTATAATAATGATAATAATAATAATAACACCTTGTTAAAATAGCCAGTAAATAATAATATAGTTAAAATACATTTACAATAAAACAAAGCCTCCTTGTGTTGAGAACCAAAAATATTTGATTACGTTTGGAAGCTTATGATCACATTTACAGAAAAAAAAGATGTTTCATGTCCTCTTTATATACTCTGATCACTTTTTATAACACATTGGATTAGATAAAAACATTTGTAGAGTACAGTTTGCCTGAAATCCTTTGTTCTTGTATTCAGGTGATGTGATTGAAAGTCAAGTCACTTCTTTTTTGTATGCATTCAGTCAAACCCAGGCTCTGTGCATGCTCTGGAACTCCACGAGGCGCTGATCCAGAAGTGACAGAATCAGCAGGTGAACAGAAGAAGCAGTCGACAAGAAAGAAAATATTTTAAATGTCGCGTTCATCTCGGTTAAGGAATAAAAAGCATAGCACAAAAAGCCAGGAACTGTAATAAGCTATGTCCAATATCTATACAAGTTGTGTGAATTAACAACACATTATAAATGGATCTGCTTGAAGTTAAACGTTTTTTGCCCAAACATTACATGTATTCTGCTGTATTTTTTTTCTGATTGTACTGTTGACACAGTGATTTAGTGGCATAGATAATAGGATTTAAACTGTTCTTGTTGCTGTGAAATCTCACCTAAATGATTAAGTTTAGATGCTGGACTTCCCACAAAATAAAAGAGGCAAAATCAAACTTTACAAGGAGATCTTTGACATGACTCAAATCGTATACACTTGCCAAGAAAATAAATGTGTTTTTCTTTTAAGGTCTAGCTTAAAAAATAAAAAAATCTAGGTTGCAACTCCTGGGCCAGCATGTCATTTACTTAGAGTGCTCTGCTGGTCATTGAGCTGCAGTTGGACCGTGTGTATAAATAGAAACTAATCTGTAGCCTCATTTGAGAGGTTGATATAGGAGCACAGCAGTGCCCCTTGGCAGGTATTGGGCTGACATGATATGACAAAGATGTGTTGTATCTGAGCATGTCTGATTGTACTGGAGCTCCCATCAGCCGCCCTGCCTTAGCCGGAAGCCGTCCTGGGGCCAGAGGAGCAGGTCACCGTCACGCAGCTCCCTCATTTGTCAGGCACTCAGGATATGTTTCTGCAGCGCAAATGAAGCAACTAATAACAGTGATGCATTTTTACCATGACACAGTCAGTTTCATTTTTTGATATCTAGTGTGGCGAACTTGTTACAGAAGTTGTTTCGTTGGAAAGGAGTCAAAAAAAGGGCTTTGTTGTTGAAAAGAGGGAGTTTAGATGAGACCAAAATACTTTAGTATGCCATAAATTTCATTGTAGAAAAAGTTTTTTCAAAGACACGCTCAGATGAAAATTGTGGTTTTGGTATTTTTAACATGTTCTTGTGGCATTTTTCTTATTATGAGGATATTTATAAAGAAAATTCAGATTAAAATAGGCGGCTGTGGTGCAGTGGAAGGTGCAGTCAGTCTCTGATCGGTAGGTCCCAGGTTCGATTCCAGCCCTGGGAAGACACTGAACCCCACATTGCCTCTGATGGAAGGTTGGTGCCAATGTTCACCGGCAGAGCCACCGTCAGTGTGTGAATGGGTGAATGGGTATATAAGTATATGCCATTTACCAAAATAGCATTGCTGGTATTTCTTTATTCAACTTTTAAATCATGGGCAGATTAAAAAATAAAGCTGGAAAAAGAGCTTATTTTTTATGTCAAAAATATGCATGCCGCAAGTTTCCTGCTCCGCTCCATTCTGATGGATCCAGTTGCAGACAGACAGATCCCTTATTTTCTTTGTTTGAGCTGACATCTGGCTCAAAACTGTGCAGCTAGATAGCTGTAATATTGCTTGCCACTTTTGTTGCACTGGCAATGTTAGTTTGGGGTTTTGGGGGCTATGAGCTAGTGGGAGAGCGCATAGACAGAAAGCTCTCAATTATTGGCAATGGGAAGAAGGGGTGGGGTTGTCCCATGCCAAATGTGTTTGGTATAAAATCACAAAATCAAAATCTTTACGCACAAACTATTGTGTAGCTTGATCCAACTTCAAAGCATGTAGGATTTATACATTGAGGATTATAGACCTCTGCTATAAGTAAATGCCTGTGGGAGAGTGCTGGAAGCTTGATGGCTGATTGCAAGGCCTCCTCACAACTGTGTGTCCAATGCATTAACTCATCTTAGAGATCACCAGCTTTCATGAATAAAGACAATTAGCAGTGCTTTGAACACAATCCGACCAGCTCCTATTATACGCTCGTCAAATTCCCCAGCTCATACTCATTCATTTATGAAGCAGTCCTGGCAGCGGCCTTTCCGTTTCCAAGCCAATGCGGCTCATTCTCACTGATTCGTTGGTGGGACTAAACACAAAGACAAAAGAGCTGTGGCCAGAAAAAATAACCAGTTTTTCTAGTTTTGCCTTGCCTGCTTCCCACTTCCCTTTCTTTTTACTTTCACCTTTTGTTCTTAGATAATCTTGTTTTAATACCACAATTCATTTATTTGTTGGACTCACTGCAGCGCTGCTGATTAAATCAGTCTTAAAGTAAGTTAAAACAGATGATCATTTCTTTAAATCTGATTCCTGATGTTCTACAGAAATGTGAGACTGCTTAATAATGTGTAGAATAATTATTGCAAGGAGTGTAATGTACTTTTTTTTGATAGTGGCTTTTTTCAATCTGCCACTTACTTAGAGTAAAAGGTCTCAATAGAAATGAAACATTGGAATGCTAACTTCCCACTGAAGGTGGAGGCTGTTCAGGTTTATCTCTGGATATGTGGAGGTGAAGGTTGTAGATGATGACTAAAACTGACAAGAAACAAGTTATCTGTACTGGGATGAGAAGATTCAAAGTAACATGATTTTGTTGTAAGAGAAAACAAAAAATTTTGAGGAATAAAATTGATCGGCGTGTACTTATGTGTCACTTTTCAACTACTCGCAAGCACCGAAGCGCTTTACAAATCACACCTGGTTTACTCACGCTGTCATGAGAGGTAGTAGTCAGATCACTGTCAATAATGTGGAGTTCTGTGTCTTGCCAAAGGACACTTGAACACAAGGGCAGGCAGAGTGGGAACCTATCTAATCAGAAGACAACCACTCTATCTCTGTGCTCGTGGAGCAGGTAGTTGTAGGTTTTAACCATTTTTATTCCTTTTTTAAATTCAAAAATTATTTTTCTGAGAAAACTTCTCACTTTGAAATAAGTTTTATTTTAATTTCACTGGAATTTAATTTAAAATAGTATCCGTACAGAAGAACATATTGAGTAGAGGTCTTTGTTGTCTTAAGATGTTTTGATCCCTCTAAAAATAAAAATGATTATTTTGTCACAAGACAAATGATATTGTAGGTGGAGCATTTTAAGAAGTTTCAGCGTTCATACCTTATGCAAATGACTTAGCCTGACTTTGCATTAGGCTCATAGTTTTAGTATAGATGTCATTCGACTCCCATCACTTGGTTTTGACTGCAGAATGAAACAGGTTTTTCTTCCTGGTGTAATCTCCATTAATGCATACATTGTCAGAAATTTAACTCATTGTTTCCACTGCAAAGTGCAAGAAACTGTTCCATTAAAAAGGCTCCTCTTCGATTTTTTAAATATCTTTTCGTCTTAGGGTGGATTTTTCTTTTGTCTTTTCACTTAACAGAATCTATAAAATAAAAAAAGCTTTCAAATCTATCTTTTTCCTCCCGTTGAATATCATGTTTCCCACAGCCCACCCATTAAGTCTGTTAGCTTATTTTTTTTCTCAGAAGCAGGAAAAACTAAATCTGTCATTCACACGCTCCGTCTGTGTCACTTTCTGACTGTCACCTTCAAAAAAAGGGGGAAAGAGGAGTGAACGATTTTGATGGATCCTGCAGCAAAAGAACAAACTCGACTATTTTTACTTCACCATGCTGACACCCTATAAAGAATAGGAGACGTATGAGGAGCAGGCTGCTGGAGAAGGGAGCTCAACAAAGCTACCTGCTTCTGCTCAGGGAAGCCGAACAAAATACTTGGTCGGTCTGAAAAAACATAATTATTATGATAAGTTTTGCTCACAGCATCACTTAAACATATTAGGACTAGTCTCACCTTAACAAAACATGATTAACAATTATAACAAACCACACATTATAATGATATGATAAATGGATGAAAACAGAAAGATTGACTTATGAGGCTTGTTTAGCTTAATGTCCCAAACACCAGGTGAGAAGAGATGATCTAAAATAAAACAACATGTATTGACTGTGTCTTAAACAATGGTATTGAGTTGGCAATTTATCATCTAAAGTTATTGTCAAAAACTATCTTTGACAAATCTGATTACAGTACTGCCTCTGCAAGTCTATGTAGATCTGCGCATACTTCATAGTTGGTGGGCTGAACACATGTGCAACATACAACAGCACACAATGATATGAACAGACTACAAAGGGGAAGATACTGGCCTATAAGGAGCTCAACTTTTCAGTTCCAAAAGATTCATTTGAAGCACAGTGCTGTCAAACTTTAAAACTTTGCCTTAACGTTTGCATTGAGATCACTTCCTGCATCACTTAGGAAACTTTTCTTGGGCTGGTGCATGTATATTATAGCTTTTAGACATGCTTTCCTGACTTTCTTTCCGCTGTGCTTGTAATGAATGAATTGGAGTCATCATAGTGTGAAGAGAGATGACATATTCTGCTCTACGTGCAGGGTTGGCGCTTCCCGCTTACTCACCAAAAACCCAATTTTTGGATTTCTTTCTCCTAATGGTACTCTTCACTGTGCATCTTTGCTTGGATCGTTTCCCCGCAGATTGACTGCAGAACTATATATATGAAAATGCAAAGCTGACAACAAGAGAATAGAATGGGTTTATGGGGGGGTTAATGATCCGACATCTGAATAACTGCTTTATTTGAAAGTACAGGGAAAGCTGTGATGTTGTTGACTGATATGAGATTTACTGCCATGTCAGGACAAGCAAACAGCGACATGTCTGTGCAGGGCCCTCAATGACAGCAAATAAATCACGTATGTTGATGATGCCGACTGGTTCTGAAAAAGCCAACCTGAATTCCTTTGACCAAAGAGGAATGCAGTTTAAAAAACCGGTTCTTTGATTTTATCATTTGTTTTTATTCTTAGTACGTCAACTTATCTTTAGCTTATCTATCCATTGTGGATTCATTGTTTTTATCTTTTTTGCATTGTGGTATTTTTAGCATAACGTACCTTTATGTTGCCTTGTGAGTGGGTTATGTGTGATTGTACGCTAACTGTACAACCAATTTTCTCTGTATGGTGATTAATAAAGCAATCTCTACTCTGACTCTGAATGACAAAGTAATACCCCCCACCCCACCACCCCCCAAAAAAAAAAAAAAAAAAAAGAAGAAGAAGTTTACTTTCGCCAAATCTTCTAAAAATTACATTGACCTGTTCATGACCTCCAGACGATCAAAAACTAAATTGCTTGCTACGGAGATAAAACCAACATAAAATTTACCAGTATTTTTTCATCATTTTGTCACGTGCACCTCTAACCAGGGTGGGAGGAGCAGAAGTGGAGAGGGGGGGAGGGGTGTAACAGCCAATTGGCCATTCAGGGCGGGTCAAAAGGGGGCGGGGTCAGGTAGTACCTGTGGGCCATACGCCATTCACTCACAGCCCTAATTTCTGCTCGTGTTTGTTCTGTTCAACAACAGGGTTTTAATCCACACATCAATAAAGAGTTTCCAGGAGTGTTTGGGATTTTTTTCTAATTTATTTATTTAGGTTATGCCCCAACAAACTAATTGTAGCTTTGTCTCTTACGTTAGAATTTGCTAATTACTCCTACTTCGGGAGAAAAAAGGTTGTAGCTGCAGAACTTTAGCAAACTCAGCTGAAAGTTTGCTGTGGCTGCATCTTCTTTGTTTAAGTATAAAACTGCTTACTCATAATGTTGTTTTTTTTAATCATTTTATACTGTTCTTGTAGTCTGTTTTGAAGTCCCCTTTTTCATTTGTGTTTGTCTTTATTTACCAGCAGTCTGTCTCAAATATAATTGATTATTATATAATTGGATTATTTGAGTATTTATATTGTTGTGTATATAGGCTTTCCAGCAGATGATGTAAAATGTGGCTGATTTACCTATTGTTGAAGAACAGAAGGCAATGTAAGAAATGATTTGTCAGAAATAGAAACTCCCATGACCACACATATGCTCTTTAGCATAATAAATTGAGTTTCGTTTATTGTGAACAATGTCAGAGCTGGTCTGCTGTCACGCTGCTGCTGCTGGAACTGTGTTTGCCAGGCTGTGTCCTCATAAACAGAGCGCAGATTTTTTTGTTTGGAGAAATTACCTCTCAGCTCAAACTGTATATTGAATTTTTACACAGATTGTAATGCGTTATTTTTTCTTTTGTCTTCCTCAGAGTGGACTCCACTGCAGTGTGACGGTGCTGCATCATGGTGTGGATAAAGATGAAGATGGTGGTGGACTCCCTGTGTGGACGGAGACGCAGGCTGCCGTGTTTCCTTCTGTTCATCCTACTGTTCGGTGCTGGAGGTCTGGTTCTCTTCATTCACCAACAGGACACGTCAGAGTTGGCACAAGCTCAAGCCCACGGTGAGTCTGTCCTTCGAATGAAGAGCCACAGCATCTTTAAACTGCTCATGGGATGTGTATATCACAAGGCCAAATATGGAAAGATCTGCAGCTAAATGTTATTTGGCTGAGGTAGCATCCATTGAGTAGGAGACATGTCTTACCTAGAATCAACTTAAATCATGGATGGAGCAAAGATTAAAGCCTCATTTCAACTTTTTTTTACACCAAATTTAGTTTTTAACTAAGAAACACCTTACAGAAGTGTTTACATCTGTCACTGCACACTTTATACACTTTCCTCAGACGGGCATTAACATTTTCACACTTTCTTTTCTTGTTTAAACACTATCAAAGTTCAAACATTTTTTAAATGTTAAGGAATGAAACTACATACCTGCTAGCAATGTATGTATATTTATGAGATTTATGCAAAGTTGGTAAACTGAATGCATTGTGCACAGAAAACACAGCAAGGAGGAGATTGGTTGACAATAGTCTACAGCCCACAGAGAAGAATGTATAATAAAAAAAAGCATGCACATTTTCACAAAATTGTTTTTAAAAATTGTTGTGAGTGGACCAGCTTTCAGTCATTACCACAAGGACAAGGTGAACAGTTTCTAATAAGAGCACAGAACTTCATATTCATCCTCAATGAGTGGGGAAGTTTACAAATTATTACAATTATTTTCATGTATTTTTGCAGGGCTGTAAAATGCAGCAGGGTTATCTGATCTATATTATAAGTAAGTCATTCAGTTCATAGACAGGGTTAAGTGTTTTTTTTTTCTCAGATGATGTTTTCATGATTCAGTTTGCTGAAATTTAACCGTGTTCATTATTAAGAGTAAAGGTTTTGTTCTGATGAGGTGACCCTGTGAGCGTCTGCTCCCCTTCTAGCATTAAGGAGATTGGGGTTTAAGCAGCCACGATGGACGTGTAAAACTAAGCTGCTTGGTGTCTCGGAAAGGAGAGATTAGCTCCATACTTGATCCACTCTTTCAAACAAATTATGACTGCATCAACTGCCTGCATCCTCTGTTAAGCCAACAGTCAACCCGGGTTGTTGTTTTCTTCAAGTTCATTACAAACTTGTTTGTTATTGACTTTGTAAAGAGATGCAACTTTCTGGAGTCTATGATTCCTCACAAAAACGATCACTCTAGTTAAATAAAAAAAACAAACAAGCAAAAAAAGCCACATGTTTTGCTGTTTGTTGACAAACGTTAATTACTGAGTCATGTGGTTTTGTTTGTCTTGTGAGAAAAATGGTAATGTACTTTACAAAGGGCTATCTGGAGATAGAATCAGCAGCAGCAGAGAACCAGCAGTCCACTGAGTGTGTGTCCTATCATGTGTCAAGAGCGTTGTGAATCATTATGAATATGAGTGGTGTCACACTCGGCTCCAGAAAGAGCCACTTATGTAGAGTGGGAACTCTCCAAGCCTCTAATATTACCCTGATTATCAGATGCTTTCAAGCTCAGTGTTGAATGAAAAAAAAAACATGGGAAGCAAGGGAGGGTGGGCTAACAGCAGTTTAAAAAAACAACAATAGCAAAAAGCGAACACACTACAAATGTACGATTCGCATTATACAAAGATCCACACAGCAGGATGACCAACCTTTGCACAGAGACTCATACTTTTGTTGTTTTTATTCAGAAATGACCTTTTGGTTGAGAAGGTTCTCACAGACAGTCAGATTTTTGTTTTTATTAGGATTTTGCACTTTTAAAGAAATGATTTTAATGAACTTTGATGTTTTGTCATTTTAGAACAAGTCATTAAACATGCGTTTTAAGCAACGCTTACCTGGATTATAATGCAGCAACAGGTCTAATTCAATCTGATCAGAAAATAAAAATGTTTGAATTTATATTTATATCCTCACCTTTTAGCTAAAATGATGCTGCCACTTCCTGTCACATTTGTAGGACTCTTTCATGCTCTGCAGAGGCTCAATGCAAAATAACAGGGATTGGCTCAAATTTGTCAGACAAAAAAATAGATTTTTAAATAGTTCACACAATTGACAAAGATGCAATTATCCATTACAAAACATAAAGAAAAACAAGTTGCAACTTGAATATTGATAAGCCACTCAGAGAGTTAAACTTATAAAAAAGCAGTTATAGAAAGCGCAACTCCATACAGATAAAATAAATAAATAAATAAAAAGACTATTGACTATTACCAACAGTAAACAAAGCAATGAGCCAGCACTCATGCAACTAATTTAAACAATGGAAGCTAAAAGGAGTAACAATAATTTAAACACTTTAAACCACTGGAATGTTTTACTCTGTTTTTGGCCAAAATACACAATGTTTCAGAAATCAGAAAAATCTTTTGCCTTAAATCCAAATACAACAGCAAAACAGATGCATTTGTTTGTTTAAGTAGTAAAGCAAAATCAAAACACATTGATTGTATAATTTACACTTTTTGTTCTTAAACTAAATTGTATACCAAAAAAGTCTTATTATTATTGATCATCATTATTACACAACTGCAAATTTTTGAAAGAGAAATAACTCATAAATGATTACTATAAAGTTAGAAAAAGTCTAAAATAGCAAGTAATAAGCATAAAATGTTAAGGTGTTCACAGATATGATTGTTTTCTTCCATAAAAAGAGTTCATTACTTTTTGGGAGGGTTCATAGCCACTCAGGTAATCAATCTGCATTCATCCTTAACTAGTATTTGGTTTTAAAAATAACTAAAATCACTAAATAGCATTTCTAAGGACTTAATAGAGTTGCAGTCTGTATATAAAAATCAATTAAACATTTTTTTTTACTTGAATGAAGTTGGAAATACCATAAAGGGTGCCCCCTGGTGGCTTTGAAATTAAATGCATCTGCATAGTCAGTGTATTGGTCAACTCTTTCATATAAAAAAAACACATCTTACTCTTAAATAATTATCTGCTGGTACAAATGTTTCTTCCCTTTAATGTAATATTTTTCAACAGCTGTATGAATAAAACGTATACATCGTATCACTGCTTGGTGATTACTATGGCAACCAATCATAATTTTATGACATTAAAGCCGTTTTTTATAAGATAAAAAAACCTTCAGAAATGTTCACCATTAAACATTGCATTGTCTTTAAACAAAGTGTGAGTGTGGATATGATGCATCCTCAAAATGTTTATTTATTTATTTTTACCAGTGAGTAGGAGATGGCGTTGCGTTATTCAATTGTCTTCTCTACAAGCATCTTTCAGTTGTTCTGAGGCTGGCGTAGAATAATGAGCAGGTTCCTCCAGGAATAGATTTAGTTTTCCTTGCTTGATGGTTTTGGCACATTTTAGAAAGACGGTGACAGGATTTAGTCTTTGCTCGGCAGCCTGACTCTTCTGTCATCAAAGTGAGATGATGAAAAAAAGAGAAATGATTAAACATCTGTAATGATCAATGTATTATGGTGATGACAGTTTTGTCTAGTGAAAAAGAGAATGTTTAGGTTGACTAATAATAAACATATCACCTTCATGCTGCTCAGCATGAAACAAATAAATTATTTCTGTCAGATTGTTTTCCCCCCACATTTATTCAGACTGCATTGTTTTTGACACGGAACAAACGGATCTATTCCACGTTTTCATGTACCTTTTCTTTTTTTATTTACAGAACAATATTTTTTCCCTTTATTTTTTAATTAAAGTCGAAGCTTTTTATAGCTTTTTTTTTTTTTTTTTTTTCGTCAGCGCGCATCCCTCTGTGGTTTTTATTTCATTGCTTTCTTGATATTGGAGGAGGAATTTCACTTTACTAAATCATGAATGAGGGATTGTGGGCTGGATACAGAACACAGTGGCACCACACTCTTGTCAGCTCTCTGTTAAAATACAATGAGCAAGCAGCATCCTTGCCCCAAGCTGTGGTCCTTCAGCCTGGCAGAAGCTCATATCTAATAGAGCCCAGTTATAATACGTCGGGTGTCAGCTTTTATCTGCCTCCCCCTCCTTTTCCACCTCTTTATTTGGTTTGCAGTGTGCTTGGGAGCGTTGTGTCCTGTGGTGTACATAGTCTGCACAATTGTAGCTGTGAAAACTGCACTTTAAATGACAACAGTCACCCCCTGATCCCTCCAAAGGATTTGTTTTAACAGAATTGTAGGGACAACAACCACTTTATCACGGGGAGGACACCTGAATAGCTAGCAATTCGGATAAACCCTGCTCACAAATTTACACCTTTGGACATATTTCAAATGGCCGTGGCAGTGATGAGCAAGTGCTTCTGGGAGCAGAAAGTCTGCCTGGGTGGTCACCTTCCTGAGAAAAACACAGAACAATTCACAAAGAAAAGGAGAAAAAGGTGCTCCACTGTTGCTGCTGGAAGGATGTGTTGGTAGCAAGCAGGTCTTTGAATCCCTGTTTACTAATAGAATTTTAAAACAGCTTACATTTGATCATTCTACTCTGACCTAACTGCTGCTTGTGGAATACGTACATCTAAACGAGGGAAACCATTAAAATATAGATTTCTAAGGTTGAGAAAGACAAGCACAAACAGATAGAGCAAAATACAACATACCTTTCTATAGTAGCTCTTTGAAAATGAACTTTCTCAGGCTTGGATGCATAAAAACATTTTATAAAGTAGATTCTGAAACAGAAGCTACCCTCTTTGGCTTTGTTTATACCTTCATTAAAGGACGTTTTGTATGTTGCCCTTCCTAACAAACCTTGTGAGTCACAACGTTTTGTTGGATACAGTTTTTGGTGTACAAGTGTTTGAAATGCTGAACATAACTGTTCTTCCAGTCAGTTATGTGATGGGTGGAAGCATAGGTGTAAAAGTTGGGTTTTCTCTCTTTAATGGAAATATGTTTTTTTGTTTCTTTTGCAAACACATGCCCCATTCTAAACAAGTTTCCTTCATTACATGTAAGTACTGAGCCAAACAAGAACTCTCTAGGATAACATATGAGACATACTGAGTATTAGGGATGTAGGGTTTTTTGGAACCAGGTCGATTTATTATTTTCAGTTGCAGTCATTTCCGGTTTTATTTTGTTGTTACTTCCTGTGCTTTCCGTTTGTCCCAGGTCACTTGTCATTCTCCCTCAGATGTCCCCTCCCCCCTTACACACCTGTTTTCCATTTGGTCATCCTCTCTTTCCGTTATATACCCTCGTCTCCCTTGCACGGGTTGTCGGGTGGTTTTGTTTGCTCTGGTTTAATGTTTCTCTTTCGAGCCATTAAATCTATTTCTTCTTCATTCCGAGTTCCGTCTGCATTTGTGTCCGCACGTCAACCCTGACAAGGGATGCCACATTTCTCTGTTTATAACCGAGCTTTATGCTATACCATTGAACCAAAAAGAGGGAAAAGTGAACGATTCCATCTCTACTGAATACGTTTGCATATTTTAACGTAGAAAATGTTGTGCTAAAGTCAATACAGTAAATTTAAAGACCCACTCCATTAAATAGCCTACTGTGTTTTTGGGTGCATTAACATGTTCTTGTAGCATTTTTCTCATGATGGAGGTCATACAGTAAATAAAGGAAATTAGGATTAAAACTCAATTTCTGAGTATTTTTTTAGTAAAGTTGTGTTGAAGCAAAAAAAAAAAACAACTGAAAAAGCCTGTTTTGGTGATGTAGGTGCTAGAATCAGCAGGCCAGAAGCTCTCTGCTCTGCTCCATTCTGATGCATGCATTTGCAGACCAATAGATCCTTTAACATCTTCGTTTTCCACTGTATGACTGGATAGCTCTGACATTGCCCACCATTTTTTTGTTGCACCAGTACTATTGGGTTGGGGTTGTTATGGGCCGTTAGCTAGTGGGAGAGACTGTAAGCAAAGGGATGGTGGGAAATGAGGACAGGCTCACTGAACGCCCACAACTTTGAGGCAAGTTTCTGATAAACACCTGCTGCTCTGCGGAAACTTTTTGTATTTTGCTTAAAAACAAAAGATAATTAGAATGAAATTCATTTTTTTCCAAAAATGTTGTATTATAAGAAGAGTTACAGGGATGACATCTAAACGTAATTGATTTTGAAACCCAAGCTCCACATTGGTAATTTATTTAAAACGTGTTGAGTAAAAAACTGAGAGACTGCACTACAGGAACAAAAGAGGGTCAAAGAGCGGTGAAGTACTTGAGCTAATACAATAAATTGTTTTTTTCTGAAGTTTTTTTTTTTTTGTACAAAATGTCAATCAGTTATTGAGTTTTTAAGTTCTGTTATTTGTAAATAAAACTTTTCTCCAACAACCAGGACTGATGTTTGAAGCATGTTCCTGCTGAGTGGGTGTGCCTTTGATTTTGCCCATACTGAGTTGCTAATGTTAACTAAATGGAAATGGATGCAGGTCCGACTTACCCCCTTCTACAACTGAAAGATGCATCAAAAGCAGCTAATCCGTTTATACCTATTTATAAAATTCCACTTCTTTGTTTGGATTCCTGTCATTTTTGAATCACTTTCAACTCTGCAGGAATTCTTTATTTTTTGTTTAAGAACAAAAAAACACTTTACTATAGTTTCTATACTTTTTTTTCTCTTTGACTCAAAGACCAAATAAACAATTAGATTGTGTGTCTATGATTGACCATTCATCTTTCCATGGTAAAAGCATTCACTGAGATCCTGGAGGTCCAAACAGTTTTCTTGACATTTTTCTGACATGGATCCTTTTTACCTGTGGTAAGAAACAGATTTTATGAACAAAAAGCCTCCACGTTCTTTTTTTTTTTTTTTTTTTTTTTTTTTTTTTTTTACCGCTCAAATCACTGACTGTTTCTTGGTGTTTGTGTTGGCAGAGTTAATATTATCCTCTCATATCTGAAAAGCGGCAGAGAAGAAGCAACAAAGTGCGTGAGGATGTGAACACAGACACAGCAGCTCCCCTTTAGACCGCTTGTTGTCCAAGAGACTTTGTTCTATAAAAATGAATTTATCTCAATAACTATTAATGTCAGTTCTCTGCTTTTAATTACAGAACACCATGCAAAATGTCACATAACTACATTACATAGAACTTTCAACAAGTAATGATGCATTTTGTTTGTCAAACTATTGTGATGGTTGTTCTTGGAGTCAACCTAAAGTCCCACTCCAACTATATTTTCATCTATTGCAAACTTTGTGATTTTTAATCACAAATATGCCGTTTTTAGCCAAAATCAAAAAGCCTGTATCTCTTTAAGACATATTTGCTGCAGCACAGCGGGAGTTCATCAGAAACTTGCCTCTGGGTTGTAGGCGGGCCCGTCGGTGCAGAAGTAATTGCATCATACTCGTAAAGGCAGTTTTAATCTTAAATTCTTTTTTTTCTACGTCCTCTATTATGAGAAAAATGCTACAAGAACATCTTAAAAACAACAAAACAAGGTTTTCATTGAAGTGGGTCTGTAATATTTTACACATCAGACACTTTTCTTTAAGTTTAAGTTTATTTTTCCATCAGCATTTTGGAATTCAGTGCTGTGAACATTATTACATGTGCTCTTCACTTCCAAGAAGGCAGACTTCCTCGTGAAGTCCTG
Source organism: Oryzias celebensis (assembly GCA_014656515.1). Taxonomy (NCBI): domain Eukaryota; kingdom Metazoa; phylum Chordata; class Actinopteri; order Beloniformes; family Adrianichthyidae; genus Oryzias; species Oryzias celebensis. Next base: position 6,408,509 of record BNCR01000003.1, read on the forward strand.
TAGAGCAGTAGTTCCTAAGTTTAAAAAAAAATCATTTAGTGTTTGGGTGTTTGTTTTAAAATCACATTCAGTTTTTTTAATTTGATTTGATGCTTTTCACAGGGTTGTTAGCTTTCAACTGGAACAAATAAATAATTCAAGCATGAAAGCAATTTTAATAAAGGGCAATTCATTAAAAGTGTAAACATGTGCTGTAGTCACACTGCATGAAAAAATGAGAAAAAAACAGCCAAAGTTCAAAGAAAAACTTTCAAAAGTCTGTCTTTATGACTGAATATCTATTTTTAAAACGACTTCAAATTAGATTAGAGGAAACCCAGTCTCATTATAAGCAAATAAGAAAAAAAATGCTAAATGCATCTCACCTTCTCTGACGACAAGATTCCTCTCAGAAGAAAAGAAAAAGGAAATATTTCTGTGGTTAAAGCACAGCTTTGAAAAGAGTTTTGAATGGGGAGTATAATGAAGATAGAAATGAGAAGAAAAAGTCTTGAGTGAAGTTGACAGCATCAGTTAGTGAGCTCTGATCCACAAAAACAGATTCATTCAGAGTTTCTCATGTTTTCAGTTTTCATAGACAAGCACTTTTTATAGTTATGAAATTCACATTTTGTATTGTTTTCATTAGACTGAGGTGTCATTTTTACAATTATAACTATTTCTTACTTTTGAAAAGCTGTGTTTGAATGCTGAGAAAGCACAACCATCTTGAGATTCTCTTCTCATTTTTCATACAACAAATCTTTAGTGTGCATTTCACTATTTGAGGCATCATGAATTTCAGCTCCTTTGGAAGATTTGTTTCTATACTTTTATACTTGTTTTATACTTTTTAAATCTTTTCAAAACTGTATTTTAACCCTTTAAACAGAGCGTATCATATTTGATACATGAGTCTGTCAGGCCTCCGCAAGAGCATTTGAATGGAAATACAAATTTCTTCTATTTTTTTTCTTGTCTTAGAATATTTGTGTTAGCTCAGGCAAAAAAATATATTTGAGCTGTGTGACCTACTGTATCAGATATGATACAGTTTTTAATCTTTTTTACATCTAAGATAAACTGTGAAAAATTAAATTGAGCATTTAGGCTCTATTTCTGGCCTCCCCCACTTTAGGCGATACTTTAATTTTTTAATCCTTTCTAATGTCAGTTTTGCTTGTTTTTTAGTGTCTCTGTTTAATTTCTTAAAACCCTTTATGAAAAGAATTGCTCAGCCATTTATCTAAGCGTTTGTACCATTTTTACCATCATTAAGGTGCTTTTGCAACAGTTTTAATCTTCTAAATTTCAGCCTTGGCACTTTGCAGTTAATTTAATGGTTTCTGTGCTTGTTTCCCATTTAATGCTATGTTCAACTTTTAGCAATAAGTAAGTAACATCAGCCCTTTGGCATCTTCAATGACATCAGCTGTCAGACAGCATTTTCAAAATAAAATGTCCTTTTATGGTATTCTTGTGGGTGCTGAATCTTTTGTTTTTCAAAAACTCTGAAATATGAACCTTTATCTACCCTTATATCTATCTATCGATGCATTCACACATGCTTCCTACTCTTCAGGAACATCTTGGGAGCAGGAGGTTATTGCAACTGTCACCAGTAAGAGGAATAGACCCTGGATAGATTACAAGTCCGTCGCAGCAATAAGACAAACAACAGTTGCATTTACACAACGATGATAGCAGAGATGCTTCAAATTCCATGTCCTAAAAGTGCTCCAGATGGCAGCTGCAGAGGGAAAACGCTGACAAAACAAAGAAACGATTTGTCTTAGTAGACAAAACATGATATGTATAGAACTTAACGCAAAAATAAAAGGACAGTGGAGAGAAAGTGGAGAGGCACTTTTTCTGTGCACGTCATTTAGCATGAATAAATCAATATTGGAATAAAAAATAATCTAAATATTCCCTTCTGACCCCTCACCAGCCGTGTGTGTCCACATGCTGTCTGCCCGTGGCCAGGCATATTGTTTCTCACTCAAAAGAAAAATGTGATCTCTCTGTCAGAGGTCCATTAATCCCTTAAGCCTTGTCTGTTTGCGTAGTCCAATTTAGCAAACTCTTAATGTAATTAAATTGTGTTGATGACCCCTATAGCAGCAGAACACCACTGTAAATGTGAGCTAATCCACCAGTGAACATAGAATTACTTCTGTATTATTTACCCCGTTTTTTTCTTCATTCCCTGTTTTTGCAAAGCTCTTCCAAAAAAGCCTTTTTTGTTGTTCTGAAACAAAACCATGCAATTTTCCCAGACCTTAAAGCTCGGAAAAGCAATACCCAGTTGAGTTACTCCATCACATCACTATTGTGGAGACCTAAGTGCAGTTTTCCAGTAGAAAACATGGGATGCTCTGTCCTTTCAACAGCAGTACAGCGGCAAACCTTGAAATGTTTCAGCACTTAAAGCCTGACATTGTCATCCGTATCTGAGTCATGTGCCATCCGCTGTGAGAAACAATAACAATCAGTGCATGTACTGTTACACTGCCACTTTTTCCTTTCCTATTTACTGCTAAAGCTGAGGAAAAAGTTCCTGAGGACTGCTGGAAGACCTTTGAAGGAATGTAAAAAAAAAAAAAAAGTTTCCATGTGTTATCAGGTGCATGTATCACTTTCCGAGCTTCTTCTTCCAGACCTGGGCTGTTCCAATTGGATTTGAAATGGAGTTGCTCTCAGGCAAAAAGGAAGGTTGTGGGGTTTTCCATTAACATTAATGCCCAGGGTTATGCCATGGGAGGCTTGCACATAATCTGTTTACCCTGCCATCTGATCCCACTCTCCAATGGCTTCTATTTTCCAAACAGATTTTATTTTATACATTCCCTACTCCGCCAGAGGTCAGTGCAATAAATATATTAATGTTTAAGTTGGTGATGGACAATCAAAATGATTTAAATTCTTTGAAGCCTTTGAAGCCTAAATTTAAGATATAATCTTAAATTTAGATTTAAAAGTATGTATTTTTTTTAAAAATAGACCTTAATTTTGTGAGTATTCTGCTACAATGATAAAATGTGAATAAAGGGTTCCCATCAAATTGACCAGTGTTACACATAAATGAATGCTAATCTAAAAATATGAAGGAAAAAGCAGGCTAAAAATCATATGCAGTGTTGTTCTCTTTGATCAAACACAGGCATGGCTTTATTTTGGGGCATTATCAAATAGACAGGGTAATGACCCCCTCCTGGGAGGCATAACGCGGCTTGGTCACCCCACAGATGATGCTGGGACAGGCTGCCCTTTTCCATCGTGCCACGCTGAGTAACATTCAAAACTCCAAAGCATATGAAACATAATGAGGCCAGAGCAGCAGGTGGATCCAACAGTGTGGCGGATTTTTCAAAGTCCCTTTGAAGGCAGTCATCACAGACACTTGATGCAGTTAGTCTTTTCCATTCCATGTCACTGTAAAAACACAACACAGGAAAACCATCACTGACTGGCATAGGAGCTGTGGGGCTCACTCTACAACAAATGTGGTCATCTATAAAGGCTGCATAACTGAGGTGTGCCCTAAACTGTGGGGGAAATGAGTACTGCACAAGGCTTCAGACGGCCAGATTCTGGGCTTTTTTTGAGCGAGTTCAGAAAAGGCCAGAAGGTATGAAAGAAAACGGTGAAAAAGTCTGGAAAAACAGCAACAGCATGAATTTAGAAAGGATATCAGTTTGTATGTATACCAGATCATATACCTCTAAGGTTAGTAATCTGATCCTAGATAGTCCACGTGTCCTTCAGCAAAATATTGAAGGACTTGTATGAGCAACTGTCCATAATGCATTGATTTTGTATGAGTGTGTGAACAGTAAAGAACTAAGAATATGGAATAGACTAAGAATTTCCCAAAGTCCCACTACAATGAACATCATGTTTTTGGGATTTTTAACATGTTTTGTGGCATTTTTCTTATGATGAAGATCATCAATGAAATAATTTAAGATCAAAACTGTGCCTTTGCTACGCTAATGTTATGGATTTGTGAGGTGCTGTAAGCTAGTGGGTGAGAGTGTAAACAAAAGAAATTAGCGAAGGCTAACTTCTGCGCCAACAGTCCTGCTGGAGGAGAATCTCTGGTGAATTTCTAATGAACTCGTGCTGCGCTGCAGAAAACATGTCTTAAAAAAATGCCGCAGGCTTTTTGATTATGGTTAGAAACTGCACAATCATAATTAAACGACCACTGGAAATGACTTCACAAAAGAAAAAAATATATTTGGAGTGGGACTTTTGAGAATGGGTGTCTTAGTGAGTAAAATGTGAGTTGCTTTGAGTGGTCAGCAATATTATCAGTGCTCTATAAATGTCATCAGTTTCTTTATATCTGATCTTTAGAAGATACTGCACCCCAACAATGCATTTCCAAAATGGTTTTGGATAATCCCAGTGTCCAATCCTGGTGAAAATAATGAAAATTACAATATTACTAAACGTTCTGTCTCAGAGGCTTGGTGTAAAAGTAACTTTTTACCAGCACACAGTGCATTTTCTGATAATCTGAACAACAAGTAGCTGCAACAGTAGTGTTTCTTGCTCCTGTGTTTTTGATCTACAATACCCTTTTCATCAGTGGATGACATAATATAATTCGAGACACTTTTTCCAACTTATCTGCTGTATCCATGGTAAAGACAACACTGTTGCTGCACAAATTTTGTTGAGCAAATGGCATCTATTATTGCAAAGAAACCCAAATAATGCCATACTTCTGCAAAACTGGCACATCATGCTGTTACCAGAAAAGTTGTTTGCAAGGTTTGTGTGTGTGTAAATATGGCCTCCATGTCCCCAGTGAGTTTATGACCTTTCCTTCCATAGTGGGGTCAAACCAAAGACTACCAAGTCGTATAAAATCTTCTTTGATTCTCTGTTTAAAGACAATGGAGACTTGTTTAACAGTCACTAGAGGACCTGCAAAAGAAAGACCCTGCCTTCTCTGTTTACACCAGTCTCTCATATCAGTCCTTTAAAAGTATTGGTAAGACTTTTATTATTTTATTTTTTAAAATTTTAATTTCATTTAAAAACAACACTTAACATCAAAGCAATACAATGGAAATGTTAACAGTTAAAAAATGAAAAGGAAAGACGAAAAGTGTCTATTATCTGCCCCTATTACTAAATCAACAAAAGTAAATCAAACAATGAACAAAGAACATTATCTTTACACAAATATTAAGTTCAGGCAACATTTGAAAATAACTTATAAAACATAAATGCATATTTGCATAAACAGTTATCTACACAAACCCCCATTTAATCATATTTATCTACACAAGGTTCAGTGGTAAAATCTTCTAAAAGTGTTATGAAGTGTTTACTTATTATCTCACTTTTAATAATATTTTTAAAGGCAGCAATAGTTTTTGTGTTTTTTTGTCCAGTTTACTGTATGTCAGAACCATCCACTGAAATAGATTTCTCTGATACCTTTGTTCTAAATCTTGGTTTTCTGAATATCTCGTGTCCTTTTAAGTCAAAGTCATTTATTGAATTGAACCTGTACATTGAGGGGTAACTATGTCATGTGTGCCTTGTGCATACATTTTAGAATGTTGTAATCAACAAGGTCACTAAATTTTAGGAATTTCAAGTTACTGAATAGTGGTCCTGATGGGTCTCTGTTTTAACAATTCTTATTGCCTTTATTTGTAATGTTGAGATTGGGATCAAGTATGTTTTATAAGTAGTACCACAACTTTCTACACAGTATTGAAAGTGTGGCGTCAGAGAGTTGTACAGTAAATGTAATGCATTATGATTTAGGGGGCATTTCAACTTGTATAAAATTGCAATTTCTTTGGCTATTTTTTGTTTTTAGACAATTAATGTGAGGCTTCCAAGAAAATTTGTCATCAATTATTACACCCAAAAACTTAATTTCATTTATCCTTTTAACGACAGTACCACCTATGTTTGCAGCAACATTGTTGTTTTTTTCTATTACTTTCTCCAAAAACAAATGATAAAGCTGAACATTTGTTAAAATGTCTTTTGTCAATGTCTAATTATGTCTTCTTTATAATATAGTCTGTGTACTAGTATGCATAAAATGTACAGTCATTCCCTCTAACTTGTACAGAGGAAAGTTAAAGTGCCAGATTTGTAAGAAGAGGAAAAGCAGAAAATCCCCTGAGCATTTCAGCAATTAGAAACAAACTAGCTGAAAGCTTAAAGTGGTCAAAAGAGAGAACTGAGGTCGAGTTTCCATTATCGGTTTGGGTTCTATCTTTAAGCCCATAAATCCACAGATGTTGGGATACTTTTTTCCATTAAATGGGATACACTCAAATACCAATATCCCTTCTAAGCTGTCTCAATAGGCAACATGGACACCAATATCAGACTCGTCAATGTCCGGGATGCTAAGATTTGCCTTTAGAGCGTCTCCCCAACAAACCTGTTGACAGGCATCATAGCCTGCCTGAATTTCTTTTAAAACGTATCCATTGTTTCCCAACTTTTGCTTTGCTTACAAGTGGAAAACATTTTTCTCTTCCTCCTCAATGTCCACAGGTTCTACGGACCGGAAATGCTTCAACTCAGCAGTAATGGGAGACATTCATCTTGGTAGTGGTGCAGCTTTAAAAAATGCTGTAGCTGCTTCTGACTACAAGCATGACTATAGGAGCAGTCAACCAATCAGAAACCAGTTAAATCTATAATCACAAAGGCACCAAAATGCATGCAGGGCACATCTGAAGATAAAATATCTTTGGTGAAAATGCTGAGCGGAGAAAAGATTCCTAACATTTGGGTCCTTCCAAAACTTTAATTCTTAAGAAGTTCTTGTGGTCAAATGTCAAAATCCGCTTTGTGTGCCACATTGAGCTGGTCTAACAAACTCAGCTGCGGCGTCTTAAAAATCTGTTTGTCTTACCCTTATCTACTATTTGCAAAACAGAAAAAAGAGGCATCCCAGAAACATAAAAAATGGAATAGCAAGGGAAATAAGACAAAGATTGCGCTGTGGTTTTCAAGTAAAAACTAGGAATAGAGTAGAAAAGGGTTCAAATAAAACTGCACATGTGCTGTCCAAAACAAACGCAAATGATGTCTGCTTTGATATGTGTAAAATAAAATCTGTAATTTTATTAAAAATTGAGCATCTTTGGAACATCTTTGGCCAGCAATAATAATAATAATAATAATAATAATCCAAAGTGCAACTTGTTCCACACTGTTGAAAGTGAGCACTTTGAGCTTTCACTGGAGTCTTTTCACCACTTTCCTTGACAAGGGGCTATCAAGGAAATTGGTGAAAAGATTCCTGGATCATTACATTTTTCCTCCGAGTTGATGGAGCTCCTATTTACCCCCTGACAGACAGAATAAAACTTTTTCCCTAGATTTCATCATACAATACTGAAGTCTTACATAAGATTCTTCTTGTGTCGCTGCTGTCATGTGATTCTGCTAAAATCAAACCAAACATTCCCGTTTGAAAGCATGTTCTCACTGCTGTAAACTGATAAGCTCAGTGCCAATCTGCAGTAAAACCTAATCAGATAAAGTAGAGCGAGTAATCCACGTCCCGGTTCGAATTCTCCAGACATTAGAAACATGTAAAGAAAGAGTGGGAGAGACACAGAATTATGTAACCACATCTTCTATCAAGGAAATGTTCTCCAACAAAAGTAAAAAAGACACAAGGTTGATCCATCCATCATATGCTCAATAAATGTTTTTTCCAACAAGATCAAAAATAACTAGATATTTTAATACCATCTTTATCCCGTTTTGTGTTGTGGAAAATATTTTACATTATGTTTTCTTTTGAACACACCATATAATATGTGAGGTGTTTTTGCAACCCTGATGGAATAACAAAAATAAATAAATTGTAAAAAAAAAAAAAAAACAGGAGGAATGTGTCATCTAAAAAAAGCTTAGCATTATTTCAGTAAATACAAAAATGACAGAATTTAATGTAGAAAAAAAAATGCACCTAATTTAAAATAGCTTCAAAAGTTATGTCTTGTAATTTGGATCATGAGAAAATCTGAAAGGCTGTGTTTCAGATAATTAGAAAACTGTGGAAAAAATTCAATGTTGGATACTTGCACTGCCACAACCTAATCAGCTTATTACCCTAAAATATCTCCAATGGTTTCCTGAGCCTTTGAATGGTTTCTCAGTCATTGGAAAGACTGCTGACTTTACAGATGTTCAAAAAGTTAAAGCATTTCACCGCAATGCAATGCAAGCATGTGACAAATGCATCTGGTTTTAGGAAACAGTCATCTACACTCTTTAAAGGAGGATAAACTTTAAAAAGTCATTGATCAACAAGCTGGTTGTTCACAGAGTGCGGTATCCAAACATATTAGCACAAAGGTGAGTGGAAGGAAAACATGCAGTGAGAAACATTCTAAAAGTCACAGGGAATACCTGCTTTGTAAGAGTAGACAAATAAAATCCTTCAAAGAATTTGGGGGGTGGGAATCACAACGAGTGAGGCTGGAGTTGGTGCATCAAGAGCTGCCACACACAAATACTAAATATGAACTACAAATGCAACACACCATGCGTCATGCTACTCCTGAATCTGATGCAACAGAATAATCTTATCTGGACTAAGCAGAGAACAAATAAAATAACTGAAACTAAACGTTGCTCTCCATTTGAAATTTAAATTTGAGTCTGAAAGAAGAGTGCAGAGGTGCAGAGTCCCCCTTGCTTGAAGTTCACTATAGAGTTTCCAGTCAGTGATGCTTTGAGGTACCATGTCAACTGCTGGTGTTGGTCCTTCATGTTTCTGAAGCCCACGGTCAATGCAGCCTTCCACTATAGGACATTTTAGAGCGCTTTGTGGTGCCCTCTACAAACAAGTTGTATGGAGGCTGATTTTATTTTCCAGCAGGACTTGCCCTCATTGCAAAAGGTACCTTGAAGTTGAGTCAATGACCGTGGTGTTGCCATGCTCGATTGGCTGACCTGAACCTGAAAGAAAACCTATAAGCTATTTCCAAGAGGAAGATGAGACATCAACCTAACAATGCAAATGACCTGGAGGCAGCTATCAAAGGAACACAGCTTCCATTACACCTACACAGAGCCACAGACTGATCACCTCCAAGCATTAATGAAGTTATTCCTGCAAAGAGACCCAAACAGTATTAAAAACCAGAGTGAAGATGTTGTCAAAAGCCTGACATTTAGCTGAAAACTTTATTTTTTTCAATTGATCCAACATGATATTTTGTTTGTGGAAATACTACATTTTAGCTTTTTATTGCTTGTAAGCCATAATCCTCAAAAATAAACTAAATGAAATGTTTCAATCTAAGTAATGAGATTCTATACAGAAAAGTGACAGCTATAAAGAGCCACCAACCAATTACCTCCAAGCATTATTGAAGTCACTTCTGCAAAGAGACCCAACCTTTAAAATGAAAATGAACACAGCTGTCATAAGGCTTGAGCTTTTCATTTCTTGGAATCCACATTTGTCAAAAATACACCAAATTAAGTGTTTCAACTTAAGTATAATGATTCTACATAAGGCAAAAGTTGCCTTTTTCAGTATGCTGATAAAGATATTCAACTTTTTTCAAAATATTCTAGTTTTCTCAGATGTACTTTTAGATTATTCTGATCCAATTAAGTTACCAGCTTATATTTTAGTCATTAAATAGCTTCCAATCTATGTATATATATTCTATAAAGAATATTTGTTTCCCGTTTTTGCATTTACTGGCAAAAAACAAGAATCATTTTTTGATGAAAATGCATCTTAAGCTGCCAAAACCAGATTCTATAGGGTGTTTCAAATGTTTCACTCCCTGAATCTTTCCTCCGATGTGTGTGTTTCAGGATTTTACACTACACCTGTATCATGCAATCATACACCACCCATCATGGATAGCATTTCATGATTCTTTCCAAAGGACAAGCTCTGCTTAAGGATCAGTGATCTATCCTTTCAGTCTGAAGCCAGCATGCTTGTTATTAAATCAGACTTGAACCCATTCCCTGTCTACCATTGAGAAATGTTAAATGGATATTATTGTGCACCGCTGAAGCTTCCATCACTGTAATCCCTCTGCAAAGTGCTGGTGCTCTTACAGAGAGATGAAAAGAGTGGAGAAGAGAGTGGCCTATTCACCGTGTGTGTCACTGCAGAGGGCACCAGGAGTGAAGTTGGTCAAATCTGTGCCCTGAGCTGGTGATTCCTCAGCCCTACCTTGGTCAAAAAAGAACAAAAGATTAAGCCCTCCTACTGTCTAAGGTGATAACAAGCTGTCAACTTCTAAAATGTAATCTGCTGACTCTGGGAGGAAGTCATGGTGTCAGTGAAGAGGGCCACCAGCTGATGCTTATCTCCTGAATGGCATGCCATTGAAGAAGATAGCGGAGACCCTGCTGGCAGACGCATAAAAGCCACCTCTGGCTGCCATCAAACAAAGAGACTCACATGGGCAAAGGCATCCATACTGAGCCAATTCTCAACATATTTATGTACATGGATCCCCTCAAGACGTCCTCTCACTCTCTGATGTGAGCCACAAAGAAAAGAAGATGGGAATGATAAATGGCATGAATAGCAGCCAATAGACTGGAGATAACAAGGAATTACCCATGACAATGCTGACAAGTGATGGGAGGCTTCCCTCTGTCAACTTGTCTCTGGAGTCTTTCCACTCAGTCTGTGTACAGATAGTTAAATGTAAAAGCCATATTGCTGCCAATACAAAGTCCTAAGGCACGCTTCAGTGGGCAGTGAAGCTGCGATATGGGAGCTCTCTCCAGGCTGCAGCCAGTAAATCAATCCAAACTGGGTATTATCCAGCCTTTTAACAAGGGTATTGCCGTATAGCTAATTGCCTGCACCTTGTACGTCTTTGCGTCTCCCATCAACCTTATGTCCTCGTAGCCTGTCTTTGTTTGTTCCCTCCAAATTTTACAACTGCAAAATTGCTTTCAAATTACCCAATGGAACTGCCAGATGGCTAATAAAACATTCAAGGCCATCTTTGATCATATTAGTTATTAATATTGACAAGCCAGATTTCCTTTATGTCAGATCTGTGTGGGGGTTGTTTCTCTAATAGGGTAAAGGATCTAATTTTCTGGTCTATACAAAAAGCCACTTATGATTTCAGTGGTTATGGCAGAGAGAGGAAATTAGTCACACAGGAGCTATTTCAGGCTGTTTACAGTCTTATTTCAGACCGGGGTGAGGAGGAGAGAGGGGTTCCCTTGTGGATTTTGGGCTATTGATCTTGAAACATGAGTCATATGATAAGAAATGGATGCTTTTAGTTGTTTTTTATACAGCCGAGCGAAAAGAAATGACTTGGATCCTTTTGTGCAGGTTTGTTTGTTGCCTCAAATTGAAGTTGCATACATGAAATAGCAGGTTTTGCTGTCACCTATCACATCCAGCAGCTTTATGAGAAGATACATTTATTAAAAAGATGGATTCTTCGTAAAAGGCAGGTTTTTCTTACTAACTTTTTGTAAGCCTTCAGTCATGAGACCAAAACTATGAGGCTCCTGTGTGTATAATATCTACAAAAAAATGAGTCTGGGGCTTTAAAGCTGCTTGTGAAGTGCCGTCTGCTGTTTCCTTCCTGAAGACAGCTTGCCAGAAATCCAGAGCATTGTTTACATCCAGTCCCCAGTAATTGTAGAATGTCACCATCTCACTCTTATGTTCTTAAACATTATTAGGGGAAAGAAAATGTTTGATGTTGTCCATCTCTATGGTTATCTGCTTTAAGCAGAATCATCCATATAACGGTCATCATTTGTCCATCCAGGATTCCTCTTCTTGAAACCTCCTTAGGAAAAGCAGTGATAGAGACAAGACAAAGTCAAAGTTAAATGTATGGCAACAAGTGCTATAATTCCTGAAGATGTGACCAATTATCTGATCGTAAAGCTAATATAAGTTAAAAGCAGAATTAAAAGTTATCTGCAGCTCAACTGCCCTTTCAGGTGAATACCACCTGTCTGAGAGCAAAGATGGCCAAATCTATATGGAGCGCAGAGGTGGTCAGTGTGAAATATTACGATTTTTGGCCACTTAGTTAGTCGGTAGAGTGAAAATATTTATGCATATTTCTTTCCTATGGGTATGCTGCGGACAAAGGTTGTAGCGAACACTTGTACAACACGCAAGAGTAAGACACATCATACAGATGTTTTATTTTTTTCAAACACCCAAACCTACAGGCCTGTTAGGACAGTTCAAGTCATGAGTATTTGCCGCTGCACAGCCTGACCGTTAGAAGGTACAATATCAGACAATCAGTGTAGTCTGTGTGGACATCCTACGGGACCCCTTGCATCGCTTCCACACCACTTGCGCGCAGCATTTCCACAAGCACCTCACTAATGACTAGAATGTGGCATAAAGGCACTATAAGACACCATCATTTGTAACTTACACCCTCTTATTTAATTTACAAATACCTCACAATATGTTTACCACTGACAATGTGTGAACGACTTACTACCACGTTCGGCCCTTGACTGCTTAATTATTTCCGGTCATGTTAACATGGAAGTAGCTGAGTATTTTGAGTTCAGAAGGAAAGTCCTTCTTATTGTAAAGCGATGTCCTTCAAAAAGATTCCAGTTTCTCATTGGTTTGTAATCTGTTCTCTAAATCTCACTTTTTGTTCTGGGGGAGTGGTTTAAAGTCAGCAACAAAAACAGACCTGATGTGACCGGATCAGAGGTTAAGTTTGTTAAAAATGGCACTTTTACTTGGATGTTTGAACACATTTAAAATATTTTAACCCTAAAAGTGCCACACAAAAAAAAAAAAAAAAAAACCTATTAATTAAAAATGACTAAACTTTTTGTTTTGTTTTTTTGCAGAGCATGGACATTTCAGTATTAGTAGTATTTATTTATTATTAGTATTAGTAGTGATATCACTTTTGAATAGGAAAAACTTTTCTTTTCAATGTTGAGAAAATAATCTAGATTTTCTTAGATGTTTTAGATTTTCTTAGATTTGAAGTTTAGGAGTCAATAAACTCACACTAAGTGACATTTCCAAAGCCATCAAGTCATTACGAATACAATAGAAATATCAAAATTCCAGTTTCTGTTTTGGTTAATCACTTGTGAAATGTTAAAATATTTTAAAAATGTACATTTAGTTAATTTGCAAACATTTTCTTTCAAATGCCTGTTATCACAATGGTGGCCTTGAGAGGAAAAAACAGAAACCCAATTCCTGCCTTGTGGCTGGGTTACACATGCAAATGTGTCTGAGCTCATGAAAGAAAAACTAGTGCGACAAAGAAAGGAAATGACAGCCTGAAGATCCAGTTATTTGTTTTGTTTCATTTCAGTTAACATCTAAATATCTGGTTGTAAATTGACTGCAGAGATACTTTTGCTCTCACATTCCTGTTTCCATTTCAGTCAGACCCCTGAGGGTCATTTCTCCAGGTTAATCCATAAAAATGGTGGAAACTTACACATCTCTTTATATTTCCTGTAAAACACCCACAGATGGGACAGGAAGATTGTCTTTCTACAGGAAAAATATTGAGATCTAATTATGGAAATCTTTCATTCTGTGCTTTGGTGAAGCGTTTGCCCTGCATTTATGTTTTTAGGAGCTATTAAATTGGTCACCTATGTCAAAGAAAAATGTCATTAGCAGTAGTGCTGCCTATAAATAAATTAAGACAACTTTGCAGAGGCATTTTGTTTTATTTGAGTTGCTGTACAAATCCCGTGGGGTGGTGTATTTCAACTCCAAACCATTACTCAGTGCAACGCATCTACCCAGCTTATGGCAGCTCCATCACATTGTTGGTTTTTAGCTAATGGCCTTTAGCAACTGAGTAAGAGCCATTAATGTCAATTCTGAAGATGCAGCACGACAATCTCCGCCTGATTTCTCACTACAACTGTCATTTGATGCCCACATGTGAAATGGGCTTATTTCCCTTGGGACTGCCTCAGTTCTCCAGCTGAAGCAGGGATTTCATGCCTGACCCTTAAATTGACCTCTCAATTAAAAAAACAGCAACATGTCATACTTTATCTTATTGTATTTTGACCCTTTCACTATTTCTTTCCATATTTTTATTTTTACGACCAGACTGCATCTCAGAAAATTGAAAAGCTTTCAGGCGCCGGCTCGGCAGCCGTTTTCTCCAAAGAGGCCATTTTTACTCATTTTGTTTTACTGCATTAGACTGAGCCTATAACAGGTACAGGCCATTAAATTACATCAAGACAAATTGAGCTGTTCACTATCCTTTCCAATTTTCTCAGAGGTGGGAGCAAAGGAGAATTAGACATAGATCCTCTCATTTTTTGTTCCTGAATATCTCAGAGACGGTTTGAAGTGTTTTGTCTTCCTCTGCTATTATACACAGATTTGATTGTTTTATGAGAGCTGACTGTAGTGAAGCAGAGGCTAGATTACTCAGCCTCCAAATGCACTGTAAGGCTACATTCCACTTGATTCTTTTTCACTGTGAGGGATTTTGTCCACTTCTGCACAAACGCATTTGCTGCCATTACCACGCTTTGCTGTATTGTGCGTTTCACTGATTTTTTGCCTTACTGGCACAGAGAGGCAGACTCCACCTTTCAAACCCACCTCTATTATCAAGAATCAGAGTCTTTTTTTATGTTTTTTTTTTTTCTGTCAACTTCACTGTGGGTGTTTATGTGCAAAGAAGATTCCGGAGGATCCATACAAAATTTTAGGAGCGCTGTTAAAAAATAAGCCCACTTCAATGGAGGGATTTGCAGAGCCTACTCAGAGGTAGGAGGGTGCCTTTCAAAGCCACGTTTACTTATTTATTTTTTTCTAGGGCTGTTTACTGCACTGTAGTCCACACAGACTGGGACCACTCAGAGTTCCCTTCAGCCACCAGCCAAAAGATCTAGCTTCAGCTGGCATAATCAAGAACTGAAGCTCCTCCAAAGACTTGTCAAAACCACCTGTAACTTTGTGTTACTCATTATATTTCAAGAGAAATAAAAACTCTATATGGGAGTTTTGGCCCTGGTTCACAAACCAGGGGGAGGAACAGACAATTTTTGAGTCAGTATCAGTATTGACAAAGATTAACATTTAATAAATACAAGCTTCATTAATGACCCACGACAATGAAAAATGTGTTTGCAGCGTTTTTAACATGGCTGCATAGCTCCGGAATTGATCGCCATTTTCGTTGCACCAATAATGTTAGGTTAGAGGTATGAGAGGCTCTCAGATATTAGGAGAGTGTGTAAACAAAGGGATGATGGGAAATCAGGGGAGGCTTACTATGCACCAATGGTCCTGCCCACAACTCAGAGGCAAATTTCTAATCTACTCCTGCTGCTCTGCAGAAACTATGTCATAGAAAACAACACAGGTTTTTGGATTCTTCCTAAAAACAGTATTATCATATTTAAGACCACTGGGAACACTTTGAGAATAGACCAGAAGATGATTGGAGTGGGTTTATTAATGACAATTTTTGTTTGTTCACCTTTAGGCACATCCGATAAAGGTTTCCACAGCCAATCCGCTTTATGTAACAAAAATGTTACAGATCCACCACTTTACCTGTCACTTTGACTTCTAAAAATAACTGAACTATTAAAACAGGTTTCCTGTCTTAATTCTGTTGATAAAGAACATTTTTTTTCTTGCTTAAGACAACATGGTTGCAATTAAAGATTCTGCTAACAGATCAATGTAGGCTTAAGATGAGGCCAGCAATGTCTCTCTCATCATTGTTTGACTGACCCCCAAATGGCAAGTCTATCAATTCATTGTCACTTCTCCTCCCAGTAGAGCCATGCAGAGAAGTGAGGCAGCATTAATTATGAGCCGTCAAGTTCCAGAGGACAGTTAATCTCTGTCATTTTGATCCTGGAGACATTTAGATCTGTCACTAAGATTGGAGCCAGGTCACCACTCACGACCCATAAGTGGAAAAGAGAATTCTTCTCACGTTTATGGAAACTTGTCTGCTTTTCTTTCTTTTTTTTCCCAACTCGTCTGCTGTTTCTAGTTAGTGCAGTAATGTCATCTCTGGGGTGAAAAGTTTCCATTAAAAAGTAAAGAAAAGTTCACCTAGTGAAGGAAGAAAACTATTTCTTTAAATGGGTAGATTATTCCTTCAACAACCATTACAATTTTTGGGAGAATTTTCTTTAAAAAATCTGTCATGAATCACAATCGTTTTGATAGCTGCCCTGAAACTCCGCCTTTGTTCCATGACCCTAATTCATTCATTCATTCATTTTCTGAACCGCTTTATCCCTTTCGGGGTCACGGGGCTGCCGGAGCCTAACCCATGGGCGAAAGCAGGGGACACCATGACCCTAATATAATTTGATTTTTGCAATTACATTCGATATTTTTGGTTTATTGCTTTGTTTCTTAAACTTTTTGAAAATTTCTTTTGAAGGAAAATGTAATTGACTTGTCTGTACCTTTGGAGAAAGCTCTTTGCTAAGGATGCCCCTGTAATTCACACATGCCAGCGACGGCCATCATACCCCAGGTGTAAAGTGCTGATTGATTCCTGCAGGCGAGCCAGGCAACAAAGCGCTGCAGAAAAAAAAGCCTTCGAGGACTCAGTGAGGCTACGTTTTGACAGAACTGGGGCATCGCCTCGATTATACCTTCTCAGTGCCCCTTTGTGTGTGCTCAAATATTTCTTTGGAACAATGCAGATTTCACTGCAATGATGACACTGTCTGCAGCAAAACTGGATTTTTCTTAGTGCCGGAAAGAATTCCAGCTATTCACAAGAGGCAGACCGCCATGAGAACGAGCACACGCTGTTTCCGATCTCTTACGGAAGGTTGGGATCGCAAACACTGCATTAAGAGCTTTAAGCCTCACTGCAGCATGCAGGGTCACGGGCACAGGTGTGGGAAATGCTGCTTAAGCTGTAATTCTGCACGTCCTCACACAAGTTGTATTCACATGCACGCTCTGTTTGCCTTTCATCAGCTTGCAATCATACGTGAAATGTTTCGCAGTGACAATGTGCTGCAGCTTGAAGATGCTGCACTAGGCTCCTGAGACTACATGCCACCCATCAGACAGTCAGCAAGGAGAGGGAAACTTACTGAAGCTGTAGGAAAAACGAATGGGTCTCCTGATGTCAGTGTCAGTTTTGGACCATCTCTGCTCTCTGATGGGATGGGGGATGTTTGATGGAGGAAACCTGCTGTGGGGAATCACCCAGTCTGAAGGATGTCAGTTTGAAAACCAAAAAGATAAAGGTCGGGAAACTAAAACAAAAGGTTCATGGATAGAGAAAGAGGACAAGTTTCAAAGCTTCCTCACCAGATTCATCAAGATAATCAGCCCTGCTAAATTCGAGAAAACTCGACTGCTGCTCCATCTGGACGCCCAGCTTCTGCTGCCATCATCTCCACCATCACACCTTGTGAGGAGAGCTGTGAGTTTCCACCATCCTGAAAATTGAGAATGACTCGTGATGAATTACTTTGCGGATGGAACAGTAATTAAAGCCCTACTTCTGGAGTTTCACTTTTCATATCAGATCATACATAGTATTTTCAGATAAAGCTTTGTTATTTGGCGATTCTACTTTACACATAAGAATGACTTTTGAAAAATTGTGTAAAAATGTGACATTACAACATTAGACTTAAAGACTCATCCATCCTTCCATACAATTTCCTGCGCTCATCTGGAATTGGAAAAAGAGCTTATTTGTGATGTAAAAAAAACACTGAGCGGGTCTCCACTTGCAAATAGATCCATGTACGTCTTTGTTTTCTAACATGCAGAAACTACGTCTTAGAAAACAACTTTTTTTGGCCATAAAATGGCATATTGATAAATAAAAACCACTAGTTATTTGAAAAAAGATCAAAAAAGGGTCTTTAAAGTTGTAATTTTCAGTAGTAATTTTGTTCATTCATATCATAATTATTAACATATTTTTGATGTCAGCAAATTAAACACAGTCTGCTGTTTGATTTCTTTTAGTATGAGTTTAAAGAACTTTCAGTTGTAACTGCCATTTAATGGCCCAGTTTTAACGGACTCCAAACCATGCCAGAAGTGGTAGGGGGGGTTAAAACGTTGCAGTTTTATTTTTGTTTGTCATGCAGGTGTTAAAGCTTTTTTTTTTTTTTCCAGCTAATGACTGATGCAATCTTGCAGGTGAGAAAGAGGATTCTGACTTACATATTCATACACTGACTTCATTCTCAGGAGCTTAACATAGTCTTCCTACTTCACTAGAAAAGAGATGTGACTCTAGTGGTCCAAAACTCACATGCTGTAAATATTCTGATATTATTGCTTACTGCAGATAATAAGCTTCTGCCAGATGCCTTAAAAGAATTTGCTTTCTCTAACATTTGAAAAGAAAGGGCTTTTTTTCTGGAGACTGTAATGGGATTACTCATTTTTAGCATTTCTGGAGTGACTGTAAGCCAATCAGCTCATCAGAGGTGCTTACCAGGTCCACAATTAAACAGCGGATCGGTTTGGATTGAATGTTTATACTTTGGAGGGCAGTGCTGCTCTGAAATGCTGGTGAAACAGTACACGAGGATGTGCAGTCATGCCTGCTCCTTAATCCTAACTGCCCTGTGGATGAAGTAATTGAGACAATATTTGCAGAAGTTGTTCTCAAGAGTAAATCCACTGACATAACACCTCTTTACGGACAGATTTTTTGTCATAAATAAAAATGTTTTGGTCCTAAAAAAAGCTTCTCATATTCCTGCAAAGTGAGAAAAATGTCTTTGTGTCGTAATTAAAAAATTTCAAACCACACACACTTCATGGTGCTCCGTAATCACTGGTTCTAAAGCATTTGATGAATGTGTTGCTAAAAACAACGGCTAAAAGTTAATGACGGTAAAACTTATTAAATGTATTTCATCACCCACTCGGTTGCCGTGTGAACAGCACAGCACTTTGTAACATAGAGAATTACCTCATCCTATTTGTCAATGTCCACGGGGAGGCAAGGTTGTCTGCACCCAAAGATTCATCAATCTCTGTATCTGTGACACATCTGCCTCACAATGATGTTCCCACCTAAATACTGTGGGAGAAACCCTTATCTTCTTCTTTATTGAACTATTGTCATTTGTTTTTGACATAATATTCAATAAAACCACAGTTACCTCCTAGTCTACACTTGCATGTTTGACCTTGAAACAGACAGGAGTTCAGGAGCAAGAAGGCTGCAACTTGTATGGATTGAATTAACTGAAGAATTGTTTAAAACCAAAGAAGAAAATAACAACGTGATTAAAAAAAACGGGGGAAAAGTAAATAACGTGTTAGGAAATCTGTCATCCAAGTCATGTTTTCTCAGGATTCTGTAGAATTCAGGCTCAAAAATAAAATGGCCTTCCCAAAACTAAAGAGCCTATTTACATGAGCAGCAGAACACAAAAAAACATTTAAAGTCCAGTTGAACAGAAGCTGTGATCAGAAATAAGAATCTGATATGACAATCTGTGATTATTTCAATAAAGTCTACTCTGGAATTTGACACAATTCCTGCACCTTGTAAATGATTTTTCAGTTGAAATCGGATGTTTTCCTGGGAAACAGAACCAAGTGGAAGTATCTCAATCATTACAGATCAAAGTGAGCGTGAAGAATGACTGCAGCCTCCATGAAAGGCTCAGCTGACCTAATGAGTCTTCTGAGCATAATGTGAACTCATGGTCCACCTCTTCGTGATCATCCAGGGCAGAGGGTCAGTGGGCTCAATAATCCCCTCTTTAATTACTCTCCTCATTATCACTCAGCTTCTCTGACACTTTAGCAGCTCAATGGTCACTCATCACCAACAATGGCAACAAGCCTGTGACAACACACAGCTTGATCCCCGGGATTTTGTTGTTTGTGCTGGCCGCCTACACAGACCAGAGAGGATTTTCTTTTTAAATTCAATCTCAAATGTTTTTTGATCATGCATGATATTTATTTCTCAGAGAGACTATTTAAACTAAAAGTTCTTTTATATATTATTAAAACTGAAGTTGCTTTGAGGGTAAGTTGTCTTCTCCCTTTCTGTGGTTTGGGCAAAAGGACTGAAGGGAAAACCAAACACGCTTTTGTCACAAGGCATCTAAAAAAAAGATAAAGCAATTTCCCCCATAATCCAAAAGTGGTAGATTACAAAAGTTTTGAATAATGCATTAACACAAACCTCTTTCAGGGATCGGTGGCTTCTCTGCTGACCAGTGATAAATCGTGCCTGCATTATCAGCACTGCTTAAGTTAAAATGATGATAAGTAAGGGAGCAGCCAGACAATGAAGAATACCTATCTTTTATGTGGGGGATGAAGGGGATTTGGTAGGTAGCTTTGGTCTACCTTGACATTTGTGCTATTGATTTGCTTTCTTCTGCGCTGCTTTGGCTTTGGGTTTTTTAATTGGATCCGTCTTCTAACTGTGTTGCGCCTCTTGGTCTCTAAACAATTCTTTTTCTCCTTTTATATTGTAAACGTGCTGATTCCAAATTACTGTGTTCTGCCTTTAAAGGCTCTTACTTTTATAAAACTTCAAATTTAACCACAGAAACTCCTAAAGGGACATTTCTTCTCCCTCCTTTCACTTTTGAAGCTCCCATACCTCAAAGCATCACTCATATGGAGACCATAACTTTGCAGCTGAATAGCTTAACTGTTGCATTTTGATCATGCGATCTACCAAAACTCAAAAAGTTATTTTTCAGTGATTCTGTTATGCCATATTTCTATATGGTGCAACAACAATCCCCAATGCTGTCCAAATCTGATTCTGGGGCTACAACCCACAAACTAGAACTGAATATTGGCACAGGCGCATCCATTCTAGTGACTTATCGCCTCCTGTCAGTACGTTCGATTCATTTGATTCCTGTCTCTGAAAGGGCATCATTGTGTTTGAAGCCTGGAGTTATTGCAGTTGTTTGTTTGCTGGGGATTGGCTCCATCGAACAGCAGCTACAGTGAAATATGTTTTCTGAATGAGACATGCTGCTTAGTCCTCTCTTCAACTCTGTTGGAGGTTTGACGTGATTAATATTGTCATGCACTGCATTAATAAAAGTACATTTTTAAACCCAGACAAACGCTGAGCTCATGCTTGTGCAAAACATAAATTGAGAGCTTCAGTTCTGCTGGGATGAATAAGGCGAGAAGTTTCAATGGCTTTTGAAAGCTTGTTTGTGTGTTTATTTTTGAATGGCAGGCTAAGCTCTGCTTATGCTATTGTGTGCTGCTGTTTTATTTGCTATAATTCTTTTTTTTGGGGGGGTTTATGTTTGGCATGCATGGCAGTTCGTTTTTGGAATCCTGCTGTTTCCTCCATTGGCAATGTTTCTTCTGACTCTTTGTAATGCTGAGATTTAGAGGAGGTCATTGGAACATTTCTGTCTGGGTTGTCTTTGGAAAGAAAAAGTAATATTTCTGCTGTATAATGTGTTTAATCAAAGATATTGAAAATTGTAAATAGAAAAAAGTAGTGTTTTTCCAATAAGACAAAACGTTTACGTTCAAACCTTTAGTCAGGATTCTTACGCTGCATTTTGGTCCAATAAAGCCAATGGTTTTTGGGTGGGAAATGGTAGTTAGGAGGAGAAAAAGGAGACAATATCTGCAGTTTCAAGCCAGAAAAAGTCAAAACATTTGATTTGATTTATTTGTTTATTTCAAGCATTGGTTATGGAATAACACAATCACAAAACACATATAGCAAACCAATTTCAGAGATTAAGTAGTACTCTTTCTTTAGTAGTGCTTTATTTTTTGTCCTGTTGACAGTGTGATAAAAGAAAATAATGCAATACCTTTTCAATACTAGTTTGTTCAAGACTCATGGTCAAATTAAAAAGAGAAACAAATTGCTAACAACTGGATCAGTGTGTCTGCATTTTGGGCCTTAATGTGTAACTAATTTTTGGGGATGTAACCAGCACTGCCAATATGACAACCATTGTGTCATATGACCAAATGCTTCATTCAAATTCTAGTCAAATGGGGCATTTGATGTTTCTTGGCTTTTGTATTGGACAGTCAAAAGAGCAGCCCTTGGGCCAGTGGCTGAAAATCGAAAGCCTTTGTCTGTCTGTTTCTGATTCCTCTTTTACGGTGGCCTTGAGAGCCCAAATTGTCAACTCGAGTGGCAAAAACTTGGCAGCACTAATTTGTGAAAGTCGTTTCTGATTTGTGAACTCAACAACTGCATTTTAACAAATATATATATTCTCTGTAGAATAACGAAGAATAATATGTAAATGGGGTTTTATTTTCACAGAAAATGTGGGTTTTAGTGGAAAAAATAAAAAAATGTCATTCATCTTTCACAGATCAGTAACTGTGTCCTATAGAAGCAGATAAATGGTAGATTATTCAGACTGATTTGAGCTGTCTGGCAGAGCGCTTTTTAAATGGGACCGTTTTAATGTGAAAAACTGGATTTCGTTTAACATTCTATTGAAATGTTGAGTCAAAGCATGAACTTGAAATCAACTTTAACCTTATTGACTGAATGGGTCAAACATGAAAAAAAAATGTCAGCCTCTATTACACTTTTTAGGGAGCTAAGCCAAAATACAGGTGCGTAGATGTTTTAACAGTCATGGTGGAACACTTTTAATAGAGACATCTACTGTAGAGATATACTATCTAGTAGAGATTTAGACATCTTATTAGCTTTCTAACAGACATTTACAATCAATGTCTATTAGAAAGCTAATATATTTTTTAAATTTCCACTGGACATCTCAGATAACTCTATTTAGTTCTTCTCTAAGATGTTTACCAATAGTGTTCTGCACATATTAGTCTAATACACATCTACCTGTAGATGTCTATTATAGTACTTTTTTTAAACATTTAGTAGAAAAAAAGAAAAGCCAAGTCAAACTTTTTTTTTTTTTATGATAGTGATTTTGGTGTGCTGTCATCCTTTTTCTTTTATTTTCACATATGAACATAACACCAATGATGTAGAGTCCACTTTTTTTCCTAATCTGTACATGTAAATGCAAGTCCACTTTTGGAAATTTGCCTCTGAGCATCAACAAGACACGGTTGTGCAGCAGAAGATAAGAAAATGTGCTTTAAGATCCTTCCAATCCACTCTGACCAGTAGAGGAAACCGTTTACCATGTGCCAAGTTAAAAATCTAAACAGGAATATTTATGTTGGATTGCTTTTTGATGCAAGTTTTCTGAGACCTTTAACCTATAGGTGCATTTCAGAAGAAATGTTTGCTACTTCTTTGAATGTAGAATTTTGTAGAAAATCTTGGCTGGGACTGTTTTGTGGGAAGTTTGCATGTTCTCCCTCTACAGGTGTGGACTTTCTCCTGCTTCTTCCGACAGTTCAGAAACATGTTGCACAGGTGATTTTATGTCTCTTGTCAGAGATGTCCTGTAGACATCTTAGTTGTACATTAGGCATCCAATAGGCATCATGTGCCAAGAGCGAGTGCTGCTGTCCTCACCACCAATGAGAAGATCAATGATTTTGAATTTTTCTAACAACACTTCCTTTGTGAAATAATTTTAGAAAACCTACTAGAAAAGTATGATTTTTTTTAAATAAATATCCAATAACATTTAAAGTGAATGATGTACTAGAAAAAATATCTGAACACTAATTGCATTAACCGCAACATAAACCAGCCTTATAGCTGTTTCACTTCCTCAAGTTATAGATCTATACTTGCATTTTTTACAACATCAATAAGTTTTATGGATTATTGTTAAATGTGTCATTATTACTTGTATTATTTCTGTTCTGCACAATTTAATGTTTAAGAGTTAAAAATAATCCCTTCATGCAGAAACCTAAAGTCAGCATGCATTGTGAGATATGGAACGCTTTTCCCCATCAGTGTTGCTTCAGTAAATTATGCTAAAAGATTTTCTTAAAGACCTTTGGCATGGTCCAGCCTTCCACAAAAGTTGGCAAATGCACCCCGAGTATCATCATAAACAAGAAAACTGCTTTAGCTCCAAAAACAAATCATCCAACTGCGAGATCATATGGAATTTCATAGTATAGAAGACTCTGCTCCAATGATTCATGCGTCAGCCATTAGAATCTGCCTGGCTGACTCAGCATAAGAGATAAAGTGACACAGATAAGTGTCACAATCTGCATAAATCCTGCTCAAACGTCAAACAATCTGCAAACATCTTATTGCACCCAGTTCTAATAGTGAGCAGCCTAGACCAGAACTGCTGTACAAGATATTGTGAGTTGATTGTGTCTCTCTCTATATATATAGCAGTTTCCTGTTCAGAGACAGAGCTTCCCGGGATCTCTCTACTCGTTACGTTGTGACGTGCATCCTTTTGTCTTTTGTTTATTACATCTTTTGACCTTTGTTTTCTCTCTTCCAGATGTCATGATTTTCCACCACAGAGAACATAGATCAGATCACTAAGATATATTTAAACCGCGAACAAACCAAGTAAATAAAACAAAGACTCAGCATTGTTTATCAGTAATTTGTTCCGCATAAATTTTCAATTTATGCATCTGAAATATCTTAAAATTAAATGAATTTAAGTTGGAGATCAACTTTGTGAGTACCAGACTCGATTAGCACGAGTACTCATGAAATTGGTGCCACTCAATCATTTTAGAGCATCTCTATCTAACATGCAACAGCACTGCTCATGCATTTTTAACAATCTCGTTCTGTATGCAATACAACCAGCTGCAAATGTGTCTAACATTTATAAGTGATAAACAAAACTTCAAATTAATTCGATAAAAATATCTGATCTTTGATTTGTATTTTGCTCTGGGTTTACTAAAGACCCCTGATTCCATGCTTGGGAAAATTCTCTTTTTCTTATCGTCCTTGACTGAAAAGAAAAATTTCAGAGATGCCATGAAAATGAGAAGCAATACTAATTTTTGATTTTTAGATAACGTGGTCCCTTGCTATAACGCTGCAATAGAGCAGGCTTGTTTTCACATTGCATTGTGTTCTGCATCCTGATTGGCTGTAGACCACTTTCAATCAATATCTTCATTCCATGTCTCCTGTACAATGCAGAAATAGCTTACCAAGTTTACATACATTTTCGATTGCTAGAAGTGGGACTCTAAACTGCTAGACTTGTTTGCTTTTTTTTTTTTTTTTTTTTTTTGAATGAAGGCTTGAACTTCAGTGTTTAAACAAGAAAGAAAAGTGTAAAAACGTTAATGCTTTTTTTGAAAATCAAATCAAACTCTCGTATTGCTCAAAGTGCTAAAGTATATAAGGTATGTAGTGAGTGCTTTTTACAGCCTTAAATTATAAAGATGAGTACTTTGGAGTTTCCATTTTTCAATGGTTATTTTTAGAACAGAAGTCCTGCTATAATCAAGGGCTTACTGTATACATATGTAGGAAATTTTAGCTATTTACTTAAAGAATATATTATTTTTTGGCATGCTGTGAACTGTGGATGTAAAAAATCCACAAAGTCATGTCCATTCACTCCAGAGAAGCACCCATTGAAGCCGGCAGAAGATTCAAAATTGTCATCAGAAAACTGGTGTCTTGTTCATTTTCAGAACTGTTACTTAAGAGTGATATAAGTTTTAAACCTCCTGGTCAGTTTAAAACAGAACAGGAACTTAAAGCTTACATCCTCACTCATGTACAAAATAATTGATAATAGATTACTACTCGTATGCCAATATGTTCTGATGATTGCATTATCGAAGTCAATTTGGTTGTTTTTCTTCATTAAAACTTCCAGTAACTTAATTTATTGACAGACAGATGAGTTTATAATCCTCTGGGTTCCACTCTGTAAACTGCTGTTATCTACCTTTGGTGTGGTGGATGAGCTAGGTGAAATGAGTGGAGACAGCAGTATTAAAAATCACATTTGGGTAATGAGCCCCGCGTCTGCAGTGCAGCACTTTGCAGCCAATTGGAATAAATGAATATCTACAGATTTGGAGTGCTTCTGTTTGGTCGAAAAGTTCCATGTTTTCTTCCCATGGCACCTTTTGTTATGGAGGTCTTGAAGAGGGCACGAGGAAGCGAAAAGGAGAGTCATTATGGGGAGTCTTCCTCGGCTGCAGGGTGGGTCAGCAGTTAGATTAGCATTTTAATGAGAGGAGCACCAGGAAAGCACAGCAGGATGACCTATCAGGTGGCACTCGGAGTATGTAAATGATTAATTACAGTATCTAAAATGCATTGGGATCATTCACCTTTTAAGTGAATGAGGGGCCTGTCAGAAAGCAATTCCAGTATTGATGCTATCTAAATGCAACAGTTTTTCCACCAGAGACCCTCCAAATGGAAACTGATGACAATTAACTAGGAATGAATGAGATTTCTCAGGGTTTCATTAAAGAATACTGTCCTGTGAAAGTTAATTTGAAGTGGACAGACTTTTCATGTTTTCCTAAAATAAAATTAAGCAATTCATCCATGTTTCATACAGCAGAAATGACCTCTATACATAAGATGCTGTTTTTTTGCTTTCAAAACATGGCTAGAATTATTAATAAATATATATCAACAATCTTTTATAAATGCAAAAATAAGTGTATCCCAACCTGATCCTCAAGCTAAAATTAAAAAAAAAAAAAACAATTTCAAAACATTTTCAAAAGAAAAACATGAAATATATGTTTCAAAATCATCAGGATTTTTTCTGTGGAGGGTAAATGTACATTTTCAGTGACTCAGAGGAACAACAAGTGCACTGTGGCTCACTTGGCAAAGCAGTAAAAGTAATTTATTAAAAAGACTTCACATACTTTATGAAATTGCTGGAGTGGAGTTTCTACTCAGCATTTAATGCAGTTTCTGGTGGCCGTAGAATTAACCGTCAATTTTCTGGAGAGAAACTTCAAACCAGGCCTGACTTTTACAGACTTTATTCTGTAAGCATTTTAAAGTGTCTTGTGGGCTTTTTTCAGTACTTGCCATCTGCTATGAATGACACTCACTTTGTGAATGCTGCCCTTAACATTTGATGAATTGCAAATTGCAGCACCAAGTGAAGGCATTTTCATTTGCAGGAAGTAGATGCTTCCTTTCTGACATGTTCAGCTCCACCCAGAAACCAAACAGCACAGGGACATGAATCTGGTTGGGTTGATCAGCACATTATTAATTTTGTAAAAGGATGTTGGTGTGTTTCTTCTGCTAGACCCAGGTGCACATGTGGGGAAGAAATCTGGAACACATGCATATCTCATCACAACAGCCCTGCTCAGAAGTAAAACCCTGAAACAAGAGAAATTTTACTGTGAAATTAAAACCAGTTCAGGGTACAGCTGTGGGACAAAGTGGATGAGCATCACTAATTTACCAATAAAGCGGAACAGGGATTAAAAATCTGCACAAATCCCTCTTTTCACATCTGTACCAATTCATATAAACTAAAACATGGTTGACTTTTGTCACTACAGTTTAGGTATGCACTAATTTCAGAGAGGAATCACAAACATGAAATCTCTGAAATTACCTGGTAATTTTCTTAGTTTCCAAATTGCAAGACTGCCTCGGTTCAAAGCCATGTTCTTTTATTCTATTCACCCAATTACGTCCTACTGCATGCACAAATTATTATTGTACAATCAAGGCTAGTCTGGCAAAACCTTGGAAACAGCTCAGGCTGGTAGTGTGTATACATGTAATTACCACCCAGGGACTGTGCTCAGAGAATCATGTCTTCCAAAATACCGCCTTCCCCATGGTTCTTTTAATTAATCTAATTATACTACTGATTCCTTTTCGCCTGTGATTACTTTTTGAGAAACAGCTGACAGCAAACAAGCTATTTGACACACAAAATTTAAGGAAAGCTTTGGAGACACATTTTTTGAAACACCCCCACCATGTCACAGTTGTCGTTTTTAAGTACAGTCCGGTTTGAACCTAATAACCGTTGTGTGGCTTACCACAGAAACTTTTGTGTTGCTTAATCTCATTTAATAAGCTATAAAATAGATGCTGCCATTGAGAAACAGTGGGATGAAACATGGATGGATTCTTCTTTTGACCAATTGATGCTGGTGAAGTTTTCAGTGCCTAGAAGTCATTATTTACAACTGTTTGCAATTTTGCATCTGTCCTGTGAAAGTTCACAGCTGTAGCTGTATGAAAAATGTGCAGATTTTTGAGGGATGTTACTTAAGGAGTCTGTGTGAAAGTGAATCTCAATATTCAGAAAGTAGTTTTTTATGGATAGATGGATGGATGGATAGAAAATTGCTTATTGATAGATGGGGAAATGGTTTATTATTGCATGTATGGAGAATGGATGGATATATGAATAGATGATATGGATGGATGGATGGATGGATGGATGGATGGATGGATGGATGGATGGATGGATGGATGGATGGATGGATGAAGTTTGGTTGATTATGGATGGACAAGTAAAGGCTAGATAGATGACTGGGTAGACATATGGGACGAAGGATGGAAAGACATATCATGGTTGGATGTTGGGATGGATTACTGATATAATGATTGTGGATGAATGGAGAAATGGACAGATTATGAATCCATGTATAGATCTTAGATGGATAGTTGTATGAATGAAGGTTGGAGAGATAACTGAATATGGTTGGATGGACTGACAGACAGATGGATAAATGTTCCTGTGATGTTTTTTGCACACAGTTATTTGGGGATGTTCAAGAAAAAGTACACTGTGGATTATTCAATCATTTTAACTCTATGACCAAATAAACCATATAAAATGTTGGACTTTGTATTCCTAATATCTCCCATTGACATGTTCTGCTTGTTGTGTTTTTGTTTTTTCACTGCCTGTCCTGTGCAGATCTGTTGTGGTCTTTTTCTCCTCCCACTCACCTGTGTCTCCTGCTGGAGGTGTTCACAGCTACATCCTGTTTAGTTGATTGTGTGTTTGTCTATTTAAGTCTGTGTGTTTCAGTTCCCTGTATTGGAGCGTTTTGTGTCTTTTAGGTCTGTCCCTGGCATTATACTCTTATTCTGCTCCTTTTTTCCCTCTTGTGAGGTGATCGTTTGTTCTGTTAAATAAACCAGTGATAACCTTACCCATCTGCGTCCAAGCCTTCTCTGCTTCTGGGTTCTTGAACTCTATCCATAACAAACACCCAGTCATTATAATAAATCTTTTTTTTTTCTCAGACCTTGCAGCAGCAAACACTCTTGATATATTTAGAGGTAATTCATGACAGCATGGGTTCCAGGCTTGAAGCATTGCTGCAACAAATTCAAACATCTTTAGAATATTGACCCTGTGCTGAATAAAGTCAGGACAATACCTTCTCAAACACGTTGCCCTTTCATTGAACTCCTTACTATGGGCATAGTTTGTTGTGGCAGCAATCATTAAGGAATCACAAGCAATAATAAGTTTAGAAATCTTTCACTTCTAAACTGGAGTTTTGACATTCCTCCAATACTGCGGATGTCATTGCCTGAGAACGCCAGAGGATTTGCATTTGGGAATTTCCCATTGTGTTCAGATGGGATAATAAACTCAGAGCCTCAGACAGTAAGACATCTGGCAAAGTGGGGAGTTATTTTGTGTATTAGTGTAACAAGAGAACACACTGCTCACATTTCTGATGGGTGCCAAATCCTCTAATTAATTAGAAAAAAAATCTCATCACCATGACAGCACTCTGTAGTGCAGATTAACAGACTGGACTACACAGAATTAAAGTGGAATTGTTTTTATTGAAAACAGTGATTGTGGTCAAAATTCACTGAAGAGGCTGATTTCAACAGATGATATGTTTTGGGCTTTGGGTTCTGGCTTTGTTTCCTATTTGGTGCTCAGAGCCACACAAATCCCTCGATAAGTAGCTGTGGAGGCTGCAGTGTTCCTCAGCAGAGATTTATTTACTAAGTCATCTGAAAAATTAAGCAAAGGGGGGAAACAGTTTTTGTTTGTTTACGAGGCTGAAGGCTTTCAATGTAGGGAGGATTTCTGCTCCACAGATAATGTTTTCCTCCTCGGAGACAACACACAGCATTATGCCAAACCCAGCCTGGTAAATGAGGGGGTTTCATACAGCAAAGTGTTATCCCTCTGTAATGGGAACAGAGCCACCCTACCAGTCAATAATGAATGAAACAGATAATAATGTAACCAAGTACATTATTCAAATGATCCCTCAGCAGTCAGAGCTGTGTGTAATGACGCCTTCTATTTGACAGTCTGTGAAACAGAAGCCATTCATTCAAGACGCACAGGAAACCCAGAAGCACATGCGTGCCTCTAATGTCCCTGGGAAAGGACAAGGCCAGACTCTGCATAGAAATGTTCATCTTCTGAAAATCTTAATTCAGCATCCGAAACCTTTCCTGTTTGCCTTTCCTCCAGTCATTTGCCTCTCATGTAAAGTCAGGTGTGGGTCAAGTTTGTTATATACAAAGGTGGACAAACCTGTGTTCAAGTTTTACGTTGCATTGAGCCCGTCTGAAGCCAGTTTTTTTAAACCTTAGTCACATGCACCCGTTTGGGGGTTGACTTGTGCAGGTGCTGAAGGTTTTTGGGTTGACCGGGGCCCGTGGAAGGTGGTGCGGCTGCATCTTAAGGGGAGCGCAGATGTGTCTTGCAGTTCCCTTGAGACTTGTAGTGAATTCCGTGTTTTGTAAATGTATTTTGAAGTAATCGTAAGACTAATAAAAGTTGTTCACACAAATGACGTGCGAGTGATGCTGTCGTAGGGTTGCTCTTATAACGCATTCTAGTCATTAGTAAACTACATGTACTAGCTCCTGGCTTGCGATTCGCAGATGCCTAAGTATCTGTACAATTCTGACACAAACCACTCTCTGGTTTCCTAAAAAGTCAGGCTGCACGCTAGGAGCGCACAGTTATCACATGAACAGCTCTAATGGGTTTTGTGGGGGATTGAAAAAAAAGAAAAATCTTTGACACGCCACATTTTACCAACTTCAACCTTACTTATAAGAGTTCGTTGTAGAAGAGTTCGCTACAACCTCTTGCTTGCAGCATGCCTATGGCAACAATGGGCATGAACAATTTGGCTGTATGGGCTCACCCAGCGGTCTGCAATCATGATATTTTGTGCAGTACAGATTTGCCAGTTTTTTGCCCGCAGACAGCCTAACTAAGGCCTTATCTCTGCAGCTGTCACCAACCTTTTCTTAAATTGGCAGTCAAAGGAGTTCAGAAACACATCTGACAGTGAGTTTGTCTAACCACTTAGGCAGAGAGAGCTGAAAATTCTGCAAATGCCTGTTAATCAAGAGCCCATGACCCCATTTAGGAGCAATTTTCTCAAATATAAAACCGAATCAAGGTCATAAAGCTTCACCCCACTACACTTGTCATAAATATGGTGCATCAAATTACAGATTTCATATTTCTGTTGAGAAGGCTTTATATATAGGAGTGAATGGGAACTGGACTGATGGGACAGTGGTTTTCTGCAGAACTAACCTGCAGGGACTTTTGTCTTAAGGACCCACTCCATTTTTGACGTTTTAACATGTTCTTGTAACATTTTTCTTATTATGGAGAGCATATATAATGAAAAGTAGGATTAAAATTTTGTTTCTGACTAGTTGTTTATTCAAATCCTTCAAAATGTTGGAAAAAGCCTGTAGCGATGACAATCGTGAGGCAGCAATCTCCTTGCTCAGCTCCATTTTGATGCAGACAACTACATCCATGTGCTTGTCTTTGTTTCCCTCGTCCAAGCTGGATTCATGCTAAAAACTGAGTAACTCAGTAGCTCCAACACTGTAATGTTAGGTTGTGGTTGTGAGGGGCCGTGAGCCTGCAGATGAGAACGTAAATGAAAGGATGATGGGAAGTATAGGAAGGCTTACACCACCTCAACTGTCACGCCCATAACTGAGAGGTGAATTTCTAAAAAATGACTTCTCTGCAGAAACTATGTCCTAGAAGACGACAGGTTTTTTTGATTTTGGCTAAAACAGCACATTAGTAATTATAAGCTCACTGGGAACACGTTTACATTAAATCAAAAGATGATTAATTTAATTAAAAGTAGGACTGCATCAAATGCATAGAGTACAGTGTCAGTAAATGTTGTTCACTTTAAGAGACTTTCACTAGTTTCTATAAGGTGCACATTGCAGGAATCTGGGCTTTCTTACAGGTGAGTGTCTGGCTATAGGTGAAGACAGATGACTCTGCAGAAATTCTCTTGCCTCTTGCAGACTGACTTTATTATACACTTTTCCCCTCTCACTCAGATGGGAAGTGCATAGAAACCAGCGGGGCAGATGGGACCAAAATTTAACTCATTTAAACTTGCCTTGCACTTTCCAGTTGGCATTTAGCCCGTGAACCAAGGCAGAAAATAACACCTCCTAAAAAAATGAAACAGGGCTCTGTTTAATGAAAGATTCAGGCTCCATGTCCTTTAACTAAATCCAGAGGCCTTGGCTGAGGATTATGTTACTATGGCAGAGGCTCCCCATATGCTGGTGAGTGATTTTGTGTATTATGAATATTGCTCACTCCTCTCATTCCCCTCTGTCTATTTTTCCACTTATCTTTGGCTCCACTTCTTTCAGCTCATTCTGATGTATTAAAATGAGAAATTTAACAAGCATAAACAAGACCTACAATAAAGGGGTGACATTTTACTGAGTAAAAACACTGACAGATGTTGTGCAGCAGCATTTTAAACTAAGGGAATAGAATGTTTATAGTCAAAGCCAAAAAGTGCATGCATCTAGAGATAACTGGTAAATAAATATTATACTGTCAGCACTGTGGAGGCTGAAAACCCATCAAACCATAACTTATCATATTTTCTAATTAGACTTCTCCATGGTGTATTCCAGTGTCCTCGCCAGCAGTCAGAAATTATACTTCATTAATATTCTGCTGTTACTTGTTCTACTTGCATAATTTTTCCCAAGCATAATGTGACTTAACAACAAAAGACATCGATTCACAGCAGCACAGCTCACAAAGTTTCTTGTTAAAGCTCCGAGACAGTTCCCTTAATAATGTTTCACAGGCAAAAAGTGATGTACCAGTCAAAGCCAGATTATTGCATAGATGCTTAAGCAAAGACTATTTCAAAATATGAAAACTATACAGACTTAGATGTGAAAGCACACACACACAAACTATTGAATGGGTTTAAACTTAATGAGCATCGATCTGGATTCCTTTTTTTCTGCAATTAATTTTTGATTCGGCACAGGACCAAGATTGACATCTAGATTAAATTGAAAGCTGTTCCCTAAGTATATTTCATAAAAATGGCTGCATCCTAAAAATGTATATAAAACCCTGTGCAGACAAAATCTACCCATCATACGTGCATCAACAGACATGGATTAAAAGGTTATTAAATATTCGCTATTGCAAGAAAAACAAAACAAAGTCAAACGGAAGGAGACCCTGGAGTTTAAAACAAAAATAAAATAAAAGTGATTCACAATAAGTTAAAGAGAGATTATAGAGATAAAATTACTCAATTTTCTGAAATTTCCCTCAAAACATTCCACCACACAAAATATTATTTTGATGTGCTTTCTTTCTCATTTGCTTCCTGCTGGGCTCTCATAAACAAGAATGTGAAAACCAATGACTTCACAGCCATTTAGAACTCAAAGTCAAAGGATCAAATTACTCAACATCCACCAGATTAAAAGTGATTGAGTCAAAAACATTTAAATTGGACTATGTGAGCAAGTGTGAGAGCTTGTCTAAACTCTTGACCTTAAAACATGTTTAAACCACACCAAAGTGGATTTGGGTGCAGGTCATTTCAGTATGAAAAGACTAAAAAGCAAACCGGGAGTAAGTGACAAAAGAAGGAGGAATAAAAAGGAGGGGGATCAGTCCATAACATGAATTTGAAGAAACATAAATCCCCAAAACAGTTAGAAAGCCCCAAGCTTCTTCTTGCAATATAGCCTTCAAATGAGCAGTTTCTGAACCTGCATTATCAAACTGTTTTGTCGCTTTGGTCTTTTGTTTTCTCCTGAGAGCGCAGTGTTTGAAACCAAAATAAGCCAAAACAAAGTGTACAGTTGATCAGCTTGTTAAGTCTGCAGAACGATGCTGGTACAAGTACAATGAGGAGTATAAAAAAAGATAAATCCAAATGCATTACTACATACAAGGGAACATCACACCAACCCTTAGCAAAAAGTTGCCTTTTTAGGTATACTACAAGTATTTATTTTTTGTCTATAGTGAAAGTGAGGCAGTATACTTAAGGCAATTTTTATATACTATCCATTATTATAAACCTAGTTTGTTCCAATTTAGTCTGAAGAAGTAGTATGTTAGTATACTTCTTACACTACATGCACGTGGTCTATAGTATACTTGTGTTTCTTACTATATACTTATACTTACATATATTTAATGGAATAAACTTCAGGTGTATTACTTTTTGCTAAGAGAACTCAGGAGTTCTTCCAATCGTTTGTCACTAAAAACAATAACATGTAGAGTTTAACACTAAAGGAAAGTGCTGTTTCTTGTGATGTTACTGTCATTCAGTTAACTAAGCCATTCTGTTTGTGTGTTTGATTGATGACTTGAAAAATAGAATCAAACTGTATTTCGAAAACACATCTGTAGCTTAAGGAAACCATCCAAGAAATGTGATTATTTTTAAAGCCTTTGGATATACGTGGATTTGGTTTTTGTTCAATGCAATACTGTGACTTTGCCCTCAAGACAGGGGTCTCTGCCTGGTAGCTGGCACAGAAGAGGCTCATTCCTCTTACGTGGATGTATGATTGGCCTCACTGCAGACCTTGGGAGACAGCAGAAAAGCAAGGAGAAGACAGATGTTGGTTAGGCTGTCAAGAGAGCCCTCTTTCTCTGGCTTAGGGTTTCTCATGATTACATCTCAGAGCCTCAAGTCATCATGAGTTAGAGCAGACACTACTGTCTCCCACAGTGGTAATGCTATGAATATTGACTGTCTGCACATGACACTGGTGCTGTCTGAAATAGGGGTAGATCATTATAGAAAGATAAATATTTCTTTAGCTGTGTGATAGTTTTCTTAATTCCATCCTTCATACTCACCTTGGATTTTTGGCTATCACCTCCAGCTTCTATATCCCATCTATTTACACAACTTGAAAAATACACATAGATGGGGAATGACACAGTACAGAGCGTAACATAAAACCAAATAAATGAAAAAAAAATCAGTCCGTCAAAATTTGTACACTTTGTTTACAAATTGTTTATTTTTTTTAACATTGAAGTGTAGTATTTCATCTGTTATCACATTTCTGTGTTGTGACATCTGTGAGAAAATGTGCCGCATAACTTGTGGAGTCATGAGATTCCCACCTGTGTGTGCCTGTCTTTATCTAAATGAAGCATGTTTGCCCTTTCTTTGTGGAGCCTGACATTATTTCCAGGGGCGCAAATGTGCCGCCTCTTTCGTTACAGGAAGAGACTCTTTTTTTTTTTTTTTTTTTACAGTTTGTCTTGCGCGCTCTTGAAATGCAAACAATACAGCCTGATTCAGTTTTTGTGTAGATATAAAAATGAAAAGGGGACCAATTCTACTCTTATTGTATGCTTGCTGGCATCTGAAGCTGTTTAAGTTTTTTTTCTTTTTCTTTTTGAGAAAACAAATCGATTCTTCTGAGCTTTCAAAACAGGTTTATTTTGATAGATTCTAAATTGATCTTCAACAGTAACAGATACCTCTTTAACCAGAGTAATAGGTGAAAATCTCAATAATGTTTTACAGATTGTGGCACAGAGGAAGAAATGAGGAGCCACAAACAAAGCACATCATTCTATGAAATAAGATGCTCTCTGACATGATCCCATCCTCGGCAGAGGTCAGATGTCTTTGGTCTGAGGCGCTTTTCGATGATTGGATTATTCTACTATTCAAGCAGAAGCGCTGCTTGGCGCTGAGATGCAAAGTGAGAAAATTCAATGTGTAAAGCCAGATGAGATGCTATTAAAGAAGAAGAGTTGGCCTTTAGACATGTTTCAAAGGGGATGCAATACATGCTTGATATTTTGAGACTGGGGGAAAGGTTGATATCTAATGCCATCTTAGCTCAACTATTAGAGAAGGCTTTGTGAGATTCTCACAAAGCACAATGAGTTTTTATGTAGGAAATCATAGCTGTACCGATCCCGGCCTTCAAGCCAAACAATTCCTTTGTTGGCGTGCTAGTCGCAGAGCAGCTGGTCAGCAGCAGATACTGACTTGCGTCAATGGAAAGATTCTGACTGTGTAGCAGCCTGCACCGTGACACACTAACATGATCCTGCCCAATATTTCACCCTGCCAGAGCTAATCCTGCAATTCAAATCTGCAAGAAAGTAGCCATCTTTGATTAACCCGTGTAAGCAGTGGCATATTCACCTAGAGACAAGCTGTTCCTCTCAGTAAATTAGCTTGTCAATCACAGCACATTCCACAGACTCTCTCATTTCCCTCCACTGCTGATTAATGGCATGGAGTAAATTTATCAATGCACCATATGTGACGCACAATTCATTACCCTCATCTAGAGGATTCAGCAAAACACATGTGCTGTCTCACCATTCGTAACTGTCTGAAGAAACATATAGTAATAGTGCTTGTTAGCAAATATCAGTTTCGCCACATCTTCAAGTCCAAGCAGGCAAGAAGGAGATGAGAATAATTCCTCTATAGGTGAACATATATTGAGGGTGCCCATTAATCCATGGATCCATAATAAAAACCTGAGATTATATGTCTTCTTATTTGCTTGTGCATGCTGAAAAACATTTGTAAAAACATTAAAAGGCCTTATGCAAACCTGCTTGAAAAAACCATGAACTGCAGGATAACATGCAAATTTCGTAAACTGATGTTATAAGTGCTTTAGTCATATTTGTTGGCTGCAATTATGTTTTGCTGATTGCATTTAAGGGTAATTGTCAGTAACTTGTTTAACTGTCAAAAATGAATTTGCCTTTCAGATAATTTCACCATGTTGGAAAAAACACGCATCTTGAAATCGCAGAAGTTTCTCCTCCTTCAGTGTCAATTTAATTAGGCAAAACGTTCAATTAATTTAGCGGGGAAATCATTTTTTCAATCAGTTAACAAGGTACCCAGGCATAATTCAAAACTTTGACTCTGTAGATTGATAGTTTATATAAATTTTTTCTTCACAGAAAATCAAGCTGTCAGAACACTTTAGCAATGCCATACCGCTTCATTTCCTTAATTACCTTCTATGGAAATTAAATGGACCTGAGTAGCTGCATGCTTAATAGATAAACCAAATCCACCAGAGTGCCCTTACATGGATACAGGAAAAGTTGCTGCAGGTGATGTCACTTTATCTGGTGAATCAAGGCTTCAGTGACTGCTGATGGCTGGTGCTGACTTTTATCCTTGAGTCCTTTACACTATCTTGGCAGCTGTGTGATGTCTGAGAGAAAGCTGTGCAGTAAGACCTCAAAGTCAGTATGAGCAAAGTTGCAGCATGGTAAAGAAGCAAAAAAAAAAAAACAAAAAGACCCTAAAATTCTAATAATAAGAAATGAAGTAAATGTGCAGAGTTTGGGTGAAAGCGCTGAAAAAATATTTAATTACTTACAACATCTTATGCTTTAGTCGCAACTGCCCTTACGGGTGAATACAGGCTGTCTGCGGAAGAAACATGGGCAAATCTGTGCAGTCGAACAATTGAACGTCCCGTTTTCCATGACATCTCTGAAGATGGCCACACAAGCTTTAAGGGAACAGCAAGACACGCCTGCGCTTCCTTTAAGATGCGGCCGGACCTGTCCATGACCCTCCATGAACCACGGACCCAAGAATCTCTTTAGTGGCCTTAATAATTCGTTCTAGGAAATAAATGTGGGTGTCAAGAGGTTATTAGCCTACTCTTCAACGATGAAGATCTACAGTCAGATGTTCACTTAAAAAATGACATTCATTTAGCAAAAACAGAAACATTTTTAACCGGTTTCTTTCTTGAGCCTAAAAAACTGCTTTTGTTAGTTTGTAATGTAAAAAAGTCATACTTTTAGGATTGAAAGTCTCACTTTGGCTCAGATTAGAACACAGGTACCAAAGGTACCATTTTCAAATAGAAACCTGCTCCATCTGAACAAATAAACAAACAAAAAAGGTCCAGTCGCATTCTGCTGATTCAACCGAAATTGTGAACTTGTCACTCAATTTTCTACGTTCATATAGTTGTTAAAACTTTTAAAATAAGGTTTTATTTTGTTGTGAGCTCGATTTTTTTCTGTTGTCCTGTGAATGTAAAAATTCCTATCTAGAGCTGATAGTCCCCTCCCACTTCAGTGAATGTCGTGTGTGCTGAAAACTGGAACAACCTAACAAAGCAGCAACAGCGTGATGACATTGAGTGAAATGTCTGTTTTGAGTTGAGTGAAGAGGAGAAAAAACCTGCTTTAAGTGGATGTCACCCAGAAACAGGTCTCGTCACAGCCACACCCACATTCAATGTGGATAAAAAAAGGTCCTTCACTCATTGGAGGAGAAATATTGAACTGCGCTTGTGTCAAAAAAAAAAGAAAAAAAGCTCATATATTAAAATTATTCCTGGCTTCCTGCTAAAGAAAATCCAGATGAAGCTGTTAGAGGCTCAAGCATAAAGGTTAAAATATAATTACATAAAAGCTCCCCTCAAAACATTGAGAATGAACATGTTCAACCGGGACTGAATGATTACTCAAGTCGTTCGGTTCCTCTGCTCTGCTGATGCTCCTCTTCTGTTTATCTAACTTGTTTAGATAGAAGATGAAATGAGATGGCAGCGGAGCTTTTCAATTATTTAACACGCATTGAAAACATCATATGGCCCAGGTGTCCCTCACTGTAATAAACCCCAAAATTATGAATAAAAATATGTGCTATATTTACCCATTAATCATTAATTCCTAATATGCTGTGCAAACAAAAGCTCATAACCTTCTCCGCTGTGGATGTCTCCTCTGCCAGTACTCTGAGTTTCTATGGTTACGTGGACTTTTGTGTTCACACGAGCTGCACTTGTGCTGCTTTGTTCAGGTTCACAGATACAAAATGTTTTTTTTTGTGAAGAGCGACCTAACATTTAGACAAATCTTGAGTATTTCTGATTATAAAGGTAAAGTATGGATCATTTCTTTTACATCGTCTGCCTGCTAAAGAGACCTTTCTTTTCTTTCTTTTGCTTTGAATGGATGGGCATCTCCTTTTGAATGGAATGTCTAAATGAAAGCTTGGATCATTGTTTGAGTTTGGGTTTACTTAAGCAATAAAGCAGTTAAAAGACATATATTTTAATAACCAATTTATAGCATAATATAGGTAGATGTCTCTTTTTGTTCAATAGTACGTAATTTAGTTGCAGTTCCTTCGGTTAAAATGTTCCTTTTTGATGTTTTATAGGTAAAAGAGACCAAAGAAGCTCTTTTTTCCACGTATTTCCCATTTCTTGCTAAAATGGTTCATATTTTCAATGAAATGTGCATATTTGAACATAATATAAAATCCTATGAAGACAGAGAACAAAAGAATGTGGGAGATGGTTTGTAATTGAAATCCTCTGGAAGTTACTTATATTCTGTTTCACAAAGGATATTTTTCCCGTACACTTGCTGCTGGAAAGATGTTCAACAATCATTGTGTTTTTTTAGAGACTTGTACAGCACGCACAACAGTTTGCTGTATTTGCAGTTGTGACACAAAACCAAGTCTACTTAATGTCGCTTTTCTCAGAGTTTGACTTGGAAAACATTCAGCCACACGAGGAGTCGTGTCTCCCCATGTCTGACCCTCATTAGTGAGGCTGATTCTATTCCTTCAGTGAGAGCTACAAGTGGGAGAACCATATGGGAAATCACATTCAATAATGACATCATCTATAGACTAATAGCAGTGTATGTTCACATTTTGGTTCCATTACTTCATGGAATTGCAGATTTGATCTCTTGTGAATTCAGAGTCGAAGGCTTTTAGTTTTTATTTAATTTGCATGTCAAATGACTCAGGGGTGCCCCCGCCCACCCCCTCTCATTTAGTAATCCATTATTGTAACAGCCGTTGAATAGACTGACAGAAATCTACACTCCCATTGCCTGTGTGTGCTCTATCTATAATGTGTTAATGAAAGGTTCTTTACATACAGTAATTACAGTGTTTCTGTGTTGTTAGGAAGTCTTTTGTAAACAGTGATGCACACAGCTGAACGACTGAATGACAAGGATGTGATGAGCACACGGTCAGGATAAATACAGAGAAATTTGAGTAAATGTCTATTTGCCTTCTTTGATCCATGTTTCAATTTCATTATCTAAGTTCTTGGAGCTGTTGTTTTATTGTTTTGTTTTTTGTTAGGGTCTGTAAAAACTTCCACTGTCGATCCGAAAGAACATTCAAACCTCTGTTTTAACTGCGATAGAAGTGAGACTTAAACAGAAGGCAGTGCAAGATCTTAATAAATGCATCTTTAAAAAGTGTAGGCCAGAATTAACATAAAGCTTATTATTCCATAAAGAAGACTTTGGCGTGACTGCAGACTGAAGGCTTCTTCTGAGCTGAGTTTGGAGGACTGGCTTGGGATTGCCTTGTAAATTGAGAGGAGGCAGCAGGGGGGGGCAAACTGCTGGGAGGATAATAGCCTCCTGTTTCTGAGGTCAAAGGAAACTAATTACACATACTCTGCTTCTGTATTGTTTCTCATTTCTGCATCCAGGTTAGAAAAATCCTCTTTTTCATAAAAGATCATTTGAGGAAGAAAAGAAATACATCAAGAATAATTCAGTGTTTTTGCTTAAGCTGCCACAAAAGGGCCGGTCGATAGTTTAACCATCAACTGACAAGTAGTGTGGTCATGTGCTTTTCATATTTGAATTGTGTATCTTTCCCTCTCGCATGATTCAATACCTCGGGTGTAATGATTTGATCTAACAACGATCCGATTCATATCATAATTTGTGGTATCTGATACAATTCATACTTAATATTGGTTCACCTGGAACGATCTGATTCAATCCAATTCACTGACCTAAAATCGATGCAGGACATCTTTAGCCAAAATTCAAACAGTGCCACTCAGAATTACCTGGGTACTGAATAGTGCAGGTGAAGTTTTCCAGATTTGTTGTAATTTTTGCAGGACAATTAAGTGAAAATTAAGGATGTGTACAAACAAACAAATAAACACAAATTAATGGTAAATCCATTCACATCTTAGTTTCATAATAATATAATTATAATATCAAAATAATACAAACATTATGAGAACATTCTACCACACTATAAGGCCACATGTCTGCAAAATTTCAAAGTGTTTCCACACCTAAGGCTATAATGATGGATTGATCTTTATTTATTTTTTTTGCTGCATAACACGTGTGTGTTATTTCTATGCAGTATCTGACAATTTTGGATGCATTTATTTTGTCCTGTTTTTCTCTTTCAGGAGTTCATCTCTGAGTTATAGATCAATAGCATGTCTGAAGCAAACTGAGAACTTAAAAAAATAAAAGTATTTTTGATGCATTTAAAAATGCCAAATACATATTATTTCCCAAACTGCAAGTTGTGCAAAAACAGGGTCTTGAATTCAGTCTGTAGTGCGATAGATTGTTGACCAGAGTCTTCCTCTGCTGCTTTCTAAGTGCTGCAGAAAATTGCCTGCCAGCAGATTTGTTTTATCATCAGCAAAACAGCACGCC
Source organism: Oryzias celebensis (assembly GCA_014656515.1). Lineage (NCBI taxonomy): Eukaryota > Metazoa > Chordata > Actinopteri > Beloniformes > Adrianichthyidae > Oryzias > Oryzias celebensis. Next base: position 6,450,107 of record BNCR01000003.1, read on the forward strand.
GTGAAGTCATTGTTCAGCTTAAGGACCAAAAGGAGTCCTGCAGAAAGTCATTCATATAAAGTTTGTATCAAGAAAACTATCCGGGTGCAGTGTCAGTAAAGCCAACAAGCTGCTGCAGCTTTTGTAGCTGATATTTGCAGCCACATTAAAATAACACTTTGAACTCTGCTGTAACTCACACTGGAACATGGCCACATTGACCCATTGCTACTTTGATTGGGCATTTCTGAGAAAAGAGCTGCTGTCACTGAAGCAGAGGTTTATGAGCCACTGCCAGGGGCTGCGTTTGTTTTATGACGGGCTTTCAAAGTAAAAGAGAAGAAATAGAAAACACGGATCGTACCAATATTTCCTCCATGAGGTCGTGAAAGTCGATCCTGAACTTTCTGTGGTCATTTAGTGAGTGTGTTTGTGTGTATTGTTGCATCAGTTTGGCAGTGATTACTTAATGCAGCTCATTTATTGCACTTGAGCATTTGAACCATACTGCACCTCTTCCCACTTATACCGCTAGTGCAGCTCAGCAGGGTGTATTTGTACAGCGAGTTTTTGAACTCTTGTATCATACAGGGTCTTCACATGGAAAAACCAGACATGAACTGCTTTCTTGGACTTTTCTGAAAATCTAAATAAACAAAAGTAGTGTCATGCAAAACCAAGGCAAAAAAGACTTACTAGTTCTTCCTGTTGTTTTAACCATTTCTCATGCTTATTTCTTCAGTCGTGAAATGCGCCAAAGTCTCCTAAATGATGATATATTGAAGGCTAAATGACGACAGTCTCCCGAGTGACAGCTGCAAAACAGTTTCTGTAAACAAAGCTCCTTCATAAACTTAACAGTTCCTCGTCACGTTTTACTTGCTTTGAATTAAGAAATCTTTTGTAAAACTGAGGCTTGTCAAATATTTGAAATTAAAACAAGTTATGTAGCGGTGTGGCCAGTCCATTCCACTCAGCTGCAGTGATGGCAGGAGCTTAGTATAAAAAAGATTCACTATCTCAGTAGAATCTCAAGGTTTCTGTGTCACTTCTGTTTACTAAAAGAGTTGTGGGATTGCTATTTAAAATAAGTGCCAACCTTGGATGTGTGAAGGTCTTCTTTGCAGCTGCAAAGTACTCCAGACCATAGCTTGAGCTTTTCTTCATCGTTGTCGCCAGTAAGACATAAATACCACCAGGTAGAAAGTAACAGATAAAGAACTTTTACTCCATGCAAGACTGTAAAACATCCTCCTGATAACAACTATGCATAACACCAAAAACCTATTGTGTTCATTACATTGATGGTTTTAGCTTTTTATAAGCTGCTTAATATGCAACCAATTATAAAAAATGTAAAAAATAACACAGATAATAACTTTTCATGTTGGAATTAATTAAAATTCTTCCTAAAAGTTTAATTTTGCTTGTTAAAATATGCATTTTTTCAAAATTAACTTGACTAAAGCTTTTATTTAGTGATAAACAAACACACCTTTTTATACTGAAAGCCTATATTTTCCATTAATTATATTCCAGCAGAAGTTGATGAATTTAATGAGCAAAATATTGGTCATTTAAGCAGATTATTTAAGCATTATTACTAGTATTCTCTAAATGAAGATGAAGTGAGCCAATCATAGAACATCTGTTTCCTAAATCTCAGAAACCTCAGTAAAGTGTTATCTCATATAAAGTTCAACACATTTACATCCAGTTGCAGACCATTTCAGTGAATTGATGTTTACAGTCAGTCATTTAGACAGTTTTATTCAAATCAACTTACAGATTTGCCACAGTTGAGTTCATCGTGGGCTAAGTGAATTGCCCAAAGACAAAATTACTAAACCGGGGATCAAACTCCTGACCAACCACTTGGCCGACGGCTGCCCACTCAACCTCCACCAGAAAGGAGGAGTTCTCTAGAGAAATATTTCAAGTAACTTTGGGGTGAAAAATTGATGAGACGTTTTCCTACTTAAAAAAAAAACAAAACAAAACAAAAAAAAAAACGTGCATTTTTGTATGTGAATTTTTGTTTGAATAAAGTTTTTGTTTCTTTGACTTTCCATTAACGCCTCCATCCCCCAAACACTACACTTTATTTTTGTTCTTCAGCTATAAGACAAGAGGTTTTGAGTCTGCACTGATTTATTTTTTACTAGAAAGATCCTTCAGGAATATTCGTTTCTTTTTTGCCATCATTGTAATTTCCATAAACATTGCACTATAGCATAAATGTAAAGTTTTTTATTAAAAGTCTGGATTCATTTATTGCTCTTTTTTATTCCTTGATACTTTAAATATATCAAAAAACCCAAATATTTTATTCTCATTTGAGATTTATTGCTGGGAAGATCTATATTTTTACCTAAAAAAACATATTTATCTTAAAAGAGTTTCAGAAAAGCTTCCATCCAAAAACCAAATGGATTAATATGCATACACATTATGCTTAGAAAATGAAAAAGCTATGAGAAATGAATGCATTTGAACTTATGTTGGCATTATTTTCTTCTGTAATTGCATCGGATTGCAGCCACCATCAAATGTTGGTTTGCTGCCGTAAACTCCATCCATAATCAAATCACTTTCTAACGGCCACATTCCAAGCCCAGCAGTTGTATTAAGGACCATTAGTCAGATTTATTGTTCTCTGTAAGAATGTATATTTGAACCAAACATCCATTTCATATTTCCAATGAGTCATGCTTGATTAAATGCAGTGTGTTAAAGATGCAGGCTGTATTATAAAGCAGAGCGGGTATGTGAATTGATTAAAATCCTACTTTTGAATTCAATATAAATGTCAGGCTTTTTGTGTGGCAGGATATTGAAATCAATCAGTTTTTAATATGAAGTGATCTGCTTTGTGGGTCTTGGATCGAGCCGCCTGTGTCACATGTTTGCTGCTAATGCAAGGGGAGGAGGAATTTTCAGTTTAACTGAAGGCTCAGAAGACGTCATTCTCATCTTTTTAGGCCAAAGCAAAAGCACAGAAGAACAGCCTCTGATAATTCTCAGGAACGGTGAATAAGTGGAAAAGTGGATTTGGTGTGGCTACTCAATTCTCCGTTGTCATTTTTCAAAAGAATTAATTTCCCTTAGAAGAGTGTGTATCTTTGTCTGAATGTGACCGTTCAGCTGTGCCTGTATGGGAGCTTGGTTTTTAGAGAAGAAAACTAATAAAATACTCTAGCTATGTTCCATGAATTCAAATAGGAACGGTTATTTTTGGGTGTTGTGATGAAGTTGCATTATCAGCATTTACCCAAACACCAGCTGGGAACTTGTAACAGAAAACTCCAAATAATAACTAAACCTATCAAGCCTTGAGGTGTCCAAACTTTTTGCAAAAGGTTTGGTAAGTGAAAATGTGTAAAGGCCAACCATTCAGCCTGCTTTTGTTTATGCATTTGTACCCTCATAATAACATTAAATGCACATTGACTATTTAAAGACCCACTCCAATAAAAAATGTGTTTTCTAACATGTTCTTAAAGCATATGTCAAAAAATTTAGGATGAAACTGCTTTTCTTAGTGTTTTTTTAGATGAAAACCGGTGGTTTGAAAAAGTTCGGGTTTATGATGCAGCAACTAACATGGTCTTCCTTCTTCGTTAAATCCTCCACTTGCAGAGAAATAGATCTATTAACATCTTCATTTTACTATTCTGGCCATCTGGCTCTAAACTGTGCAGCTGGATCACTCCAATATTGCTCGCCATTTTAAATTGCTTCACCAATGTTAGCTTAGGGTTTTGAGAAGCTGCGAGCTAACAGGAGAAAATGCAAACAAAGGCATGCTGGGATAACGTACGGATACTTCTGCGGCAACAGTCCCACAGCCAACCCAAAGGCAAATTTCTGCTGATCTCCTACCGCATTGCAGAAAACATGTCTTAAACATCACAAAGGCTTTTTGATTTTTACTAAAAACTGCATAATCATACTTAAAAGACCACTGGGGAGGATTTTACAACTGAAAAGATATAGTTGGAGTGGGACTTTACTGAAGTTTTTTGCAAACAAACACTTCCATTTTCAAAATATCACAAATATTTATTTAATTCAGAAGTACAATTGTAGTTTAGACCAGAGAAACAAATAAACCTGTTCTCCTCATTTTGACCTTGAGGCTCTAAAGGTCAAGTTGCTACTGGTTTACAAAGACTTATAACACAATTTAGCCAATCACAACCAAGAAATTGCACACAGTTCTTAAAAAGTGCTGGAAACGTATATCATTGATTTTTTTTTTTTTTTTTTTTTACATGCCTGCTTAGTCTCTCAAAGATCTGAAATCGTGGTCTTGGCTAATTTCTTGCTTATGAAAATAAGCTCCACCATTATTTTTAGGGTAGATTAGATATTTCTAATAGTCTAAGCTTATCTGTAAGGAACAGTTATTTCAAACTGCAGGGTAGATTGTGCTGTTGGTCATGTTCTTCATTTTCTTTCTAATTCTTCTAGATTTATTTTTTACTGGACAACTAATTCATGGTCAAGTAATACTGGATGTGCTTCCATGAAGAAACAGAAGCTTTAGAATAAAACGTTTTTAAAAAATTAACCTTAACATCACCTCAGTATAGCTGTGGAGCTCAACAGCTGGAAGACTGAATGAAAGCCTTAAAAACCCCAAACTCCCACACATTCCAGTGTGAATTTCTTTCATTGCCAAATTAAAGTTTTCTTACTAGGGAAGTAAAACTTTAGTCACTTGGGCTTCTGCTTGTTTGATTTATTTTCAATTTTGTTTTGAAGTCCTTTCTTTTTTTTCTTCTTTTTCTACTTTACAATCTGGCAAAAAAAACTTTTTTATATAATCCTGCCTGTTTGGCTCATAGAGCAGTGGTTCCCAACCACGGGGCCACGGACTGGTACTGAACTGTGGATCAATTTCCACCGGGCCACGGAAGAAATGATAAATTATTTGATTTTGAACCCAAAAAATCTTTTTTGAAAAATCTTTATTTTGAAAAAATAACCGGATTCTCTCAGCTACACCTTTACTTGAGCTGTACAGTTTGGTCAGGGGAGCAAAATAACTATGTCTGAACCGGTTTGAACAGTCTTTTATTCTGAAAAATCGGATTCTCTTGATTACATTTTAGTCATTTTTGGAAGTGCAACACGACTTTTCTTTGCAAATGGGATAAGTGCAGGAACAGACAGAAGAACAGGCTGCTGACACAACATTAAATGAAGAGGGGTTAGTTATGTTTATGTTTTTTATCAACCCTCCAAAATGCACACGTCAGATGACTGAGTGACTGATTTCAGTCGATTGTTCAAGCACTTCACTTCTCCAATGGTTTGCTTTTCTCCGCTTCAGAATCAGCTGGAGTTACCTTAAGTTCACACACGATTGAAGAGTTATGGTCATCAAAGAATGTCAACAGTGGAGCTAAGGTTCTGGTGCTGAAGGGTTAAGAAAATACAAGTGCACAGTTCATAACCAATGACTGAATTGAAGTGGACCTGCTCATCCATCCAGAGTCCTTGTTATTCTGTAACGCCTTTTTGGTAAATTTCATCATTACGTCTCTAGTTCATAACAATTGGGTCTATTTTGGGAATCCTCTATTGCTGATGAGAACAGAAGGATTTATTCTGGATGTGTCCCCGTTTTTGTGCATCTTGAAGACAGAAGAGAATGCTTCAAGTGGTGGTGAAAGCACTAAAAGAGTTCATTTCCTCATTAAACACAGTGTGTGAGTGTGTGTTAGGACACAGCCATCCAATCAGTTTCTCAGCTCAAACCTTTTCTTCTTTTTTTTTTTCTTTGTCAGAAGCACGAGTTTGAACATTTTTTTGATTTTTGCTGCCACAAAGTCTGGTGTGACAAGTCGGACGTCAGAGATATTTTGCACTGAGGAAAGTGGATCATCTGCACAGCCTTTTGTAATCTAACTTGATTCCTGTTCCTCTCTAAATGATAAATGTGCAGCCCTTTCACATGAGCTGTGTAACTCTCCACCACACAATGTTCTGCCAAGCAGAGTGCCCCTTAGGCTCCTGTGGTTCTGCAGGCAGCTTGTATTCAGAAACCTAATTGAAGATTGAATTTCTAAATGTCTTTTTCTATACAGACAAATCAAGTTTTTTGCAGCACTTTGAGACAACCTTGGTTGTTAAGCAATGCTTTAAAAAATAAATTACATACAATTAAACTAGACTAGAAAAGAATTATTTTTGCTAAGGACTTTTATTGGTGGTAACGATAAATATATATGCCATTAATGTACTAGAAACACATACATGCAGATGACAAACTAAACTCCTTTAAAAACTGTGGCCAAATCATTATTTGTTGGTCCAGCTGCAAAGTAACAGGTAGTAATCATAAATCAATTTATATTCTAATAAGCTTAACATCAGAGGAAGGTTTGGAAAGAGCGGTGCTAAACGATGCGAAGCGAGGAAAACTTTTGAATCCTAATAAAGAAGATAGAAAACCAGCTGACTATGATTTGTGGTAATTGGCAAGCCTTTCTGGTTGAGTGTGCGCAGGCGACACGGCAACACGCACAGTGTTCTTTCAATTCAAAAAGAAGCAAAAAGCATAATTGTTTATTACATTTCCCCACAACAATGTGAGTGCAATCGATACCAACTGCACAGCTCCAGTCTCTTGCAAGATACAACTCTGGGCAATATTACACCTAATTATTTTTGCTGACTGATCTGAAGCATAGTAACAGTCCCATAATGAGCTGCATTTCTGCTCTTTTTTCAGATTCACTGTTTTCCTACAGTTACAATAGGAGGACAACAACAACAACAAAAAATACTCAACTGAAAGTTATGGTCCACTAAAGAAATATGACTCATGCTTATTTGTGAACCTAAACTGCTTACACCGTAGACCTTAGTGAATAGTCGAAAATGACTGTCAGATCAGGGATTTTAAAGACCCACACCAATAAACATTGTTTTTGGAGTTTCTAACATGTTCTTGTAACATTTTTTTGATGATGAAGATGTATAAAGAAAATTAAGATTAAAACTGCGTTTCTGGATTTTTTTTTTTTTTTTTGCAAATCTTTGTGAATCGGGAGGAGACAAAAAAAACCTTTTCAATTTTCTTTTTTCTATGATCCAACCAGATCGATCTATCAAAGACAGAATCTAATTAACCATTAAAAATGTTCTTAAAAATGAGATAAATCGATAATCGAATCGATCTTGGAAAGAAACATTTAGATTGAGACGTGGTAGGTTTATTTTACTATAATGTAAAACAATCAAGTGTCATCACAGCACAGCACAGGACAACGTGATGCAGCAAAAAAAAGATCAATCCATCATTACAGTCCAATGTGTGGAAACACTGAACTTTTAGCAAAGACATGTGACCATACAGTGTGGCAGAATGTTCTAATAAAGGGCCAACCAGTTGGCCTTCAAATTACATGAAAATGAATAATTTAATGAGAATTATTTTGCAATGAGATACATTTCATTTCTTCACATAGAACAGAAATTCATCTAAATGCAATTGTATCCAAAATACTATGAATTTCATATTTGACGACCAGAAATAAAATAAAGAAAAAGTCTGTCTGGAAAAGCAACATTTAACATTAAATCTGAGTTCATCAAAATTGTTGTATTTAATTATTATTAAATGCTCAGTGTAAATGTCTACATTTAAACCATGTGAACAAGAAATTAAGGGAAATCTTATTCAGAAAACAAAGAGCTTCTCCTCAGAGAAACTTTGGAATGAGCTAGAATGTGTCACAGAGGGGTCCCGAGACAGTGTTGCTACAAGTTTACAACAGCTTCTAATGCAATTTATCCAATCACAATCAGAAAATGTTATACAAAGTTTTTAGAGAGTGCTAGGGGTTGCATATTATGGATTTTATGAAAGGAACCTGCAAGTTCGTAGAAATGTAAACATTTGGCCAAGAGTCGGACTTTGGACGTGCCTGTTTCAGAAGCAGTTTGCCTCTCCATTGGCCTTTTGTTTGGATTTGTTTATCAGTTTTATAATTTTATTGAAACAGAATATTGTTTAAAACAATCTGGTGTTATTGGATGATCTCCACTGAATAAGAATATAATGATCTTGAATGCTTGGATTGACATACTAAAAATAATTATATTGTTTGTAGATAGTTTGATGGGGTTTTTTGCCTTTTGCATTACAATGAAAAACAACCTTGACTGTAACGTGGGATTTTGTGAGGAAGCTAAAATAATTTGCATTGAATTTGAATTTCTGACTGTGAGCAGCATGCAACCTGGCTCACAGGTAGGTGTAATTATATTCAAACATTGAAATACTCCAGATATTGTCAGGTAAACCTGCGAATTTGAGAGTTAAAAGGTGAAGAAGTTTTATTAAAACCCCTTTTGAGTCAACCGGGGCCACAAGTTTGTCCTGTCTGATATTTATCAAGGGGACTCATTCCCTTTGTCACCCAATTTCTTTGTTCTTCTCTCCAAACTAAAAGCCTCAGACTAATTGTTCGGAGCTTAAATCGCTTCTCAATGTTTACCAGCAGTTACCTGCCCTTTCTGAGAGAAATAATAGAATAAGCAGAGTTTATTTCCTCCACAGATTTACTCGTGGACCCACACAGATGTGTCAGAACTCACATGACAGTTAGATGGATAGGAACTGTAATTTCCTTTTGAGGTTTCCGTGAAATAAACAGAAAAAAAAGAAAAATTTCTCGTGTAGCCTAAACACATTAGTCTAAATCAGAAACGCTGGCTGTCATGCAGGTATGAATGATTGATATCTTCATTCCAAACACCTCATTGTAGCATGATCGCCGTACTGCAGTGTAGGTTTGCATATCAGTACACTGCTGCACTGTATCAGCTTTTCTGATAACATCTGCATTGGAGCCTGCACTGCTTCCTAGAGTTTGCGGCAATGTGTACAGAAACCATTTGATATCCATTTCAATGTCCATTTCAAGAATTAAATAAATGTTGTTAATAATCGAGATGCAGAGATTGACTTAGTTGTTTTGACAAGGTTTTGAAGGACGATTTAAAGGCTTGTTGTTGTGATCTTTACCTTTAAGTCAGTGGTCCCCAACCTTTTCTTAGGCCACAAACTGACGTAATGTCAGACAATATTTTCAGCCTCGGAATGTTTGTTTTCATCCTCTGTAAAAGATCTGCAAATCCATTGATCCATGGATCTGAAAGTATTTTTAACATGAGACCAAGCAACGTGACATACGTAAAATGTGAATCAGACATGATGAGGAGAATTCTGTAGTTTTCCAAAATAAAACTTCCTTCAGAATCAAATTGTTCATCAAATTAAAATACTATAGGTTGTGGTTTTTTTCTCACCACCTGCCCCATGACCACGGGGTCAGTTCCACTGATTTAAGCCACACTTTCTAACACAAAATGAATTATTTTAGCCACATTAACAAACCAGCAGGCAAAACAGCATGAAACCACTCACCCAATCTATCGTTTTCCTCCACCACTGATCCCAAAAGTTCCTGGTTTCATGTCGAAATAGTGGTTCATCTAAGAACTGTCCACCACCTTTTGGAATATGTGTTCAGAAAAGGGTGCATAATGTGTGGAGGTGAACTCTTAATTCAATAAGCTATGATTCCCCTCATGTTTTATGCAACACCTGCACAGAATTAATTTAATCAACAGCAATTTATTGTGAAGCAGCAACACGAAATAGGGTAATGATACAAAAAGCTGTGGAAAACATATTCCCCTTGTTGCTTCACTCTTTTAGATAATTTAAGAATGTTTTTTTCCCGTCTTTGATTTAAAAAGTCACGTTTTCCCCATTGATTGTGACCTGTAATGCCTTAGGCATGGCCTTAAAAACAAACTGTGTACTGCAGGAGGCTGCAAGAGCCAACGGCCAAGGGCAGTCTTCAGTGCGGCCCCAGGGATAATGGCTGTGGACAAAAGCAAGGAGACAGAAGCTGAGAGAAGACGGCAGGATATGGCTCCTGCATTAATAAGGTGGTAGCAAGTTTAGGAATTGGTGTCAGGGAAGAAAAGGGTCTGTAAGGAATATCTTGAAATCCTTTTGAATAGGCTCTTGAGATTTCTCTGTTTCATGTCGGGTGAGGTTGAGTTGCCCCTCGCCCTCGGCCGTGTCCGGGCTTACACCAAGATCCCTGTGCAGCTCGCAATTTTCTGTCTACAGTGATTTTAATGCATTTTTCCTGTTCGTCTCTAGCTTGTCTCTCTCAGCTGCACGCATTAGCACACACAGAGAGCCGGAGACACAAAGAGCACTCATGCATGTGCAAACATATGGACTTTAACACAAGTGAAAAGAAACCTAAAAATGCAGCTCTGCATGTAATTCTGAAACACTTTTGGCAGCTCCTCACCGCAGTTTCTCAACTGTGTCATTTCTCTACATTGTTAACATAAAATTGGAAATGACGCATCGTCTTTCCCAGATACTGTTGGATTTTCATAATGCACTTAATTTATCAGTCAGGAATTTAAATGTGTTTGAAATGAAATGTTCACATTTCAAGCAACATTAGGGCAAACATAGTGCTTCATTCATTTTACAAAATAAGGCACCTCTTGCAATTAAAAATAACACATCTCACCTTTCTGCAATAAGCTCCAGTTTTTTTAATGAGTTTCCGTGGAAACCAGATTCGTCACAGTTACAACATCAGCTCATAACATCTGTTTCACTCACGGACACACTGCTGCTTTAGTCTGCTTTATAGCTGACATGTTAAAGAATGATGATGGAGGTCACCTTGTGTGCAAAAAGCCTAAGCTGATCACTGAATGAGTTAGAAGTGAATACAAGTGTACTTGTAACACTAACTGGTTCTTTTGTTGTCTCTTCTCATCTCTTTGTATGTGCTGCTGCTACCAACTATGGCTTTATGCTGATGCCTGACAGGTAAGAAAAGCTGTATTTTCTATCATTCCAGTGATAATTGCAGAGGGTTATGTTTGGTCACTCCAAACCAGACCTAAATGCCCCATAACAACTTACCAAGAGGTCAAAAGGTTAACCACTAAAAAGGCAAGGAAGTAAACATGGACGCAAGCACTTTCTTATTGTCTCTTATGCAAGCTAAGTAACGCAAGCATTAGTGAAGGTCTTCCTCATACAAAAGCCTGACGATTTATGTGCCTGAAGGCAAGCTGTTGTTGGCAGACTAACAATGGCAACGAGCTGAATATTGATTTCAAAAGAAAAATAAAGCAGATTTTAGACGAGTTCCACAAGGTTGCTTGTTCACAGAGAAAGCGAGTAATAGATATGCAAAGTGCATCCCTATGCACAGTGCAGCACAGCAGAAAACATTTCAGCAGAGCTTGCACACTTGCATATGTTTGAAGATATGAAGGCTATTGTTTTCCCCTGGAGGAATTTGGCTTTGTGGTGGAGGACAACTTTTCTATTTTCTGCAAAAAGATGTAAAACATCTGCATGTATGCTGCTACATAAAAGCAAGATGAGAAAATCAGCTTTCTTTGATCTGATAATTTGATCCACTTTTGTACCCGTCAATCTGCGGCGCTCATCAGAAATCACCTCTCAGACCACGAAGAAAAACTGCCTGCATTCCAGAAGAGTCATGTGATGTGGGAGCGAAATATTGACTCTCTTAACCACAAGCTCAGAGGCCAGTTTGAAATGAAAGCTTCTGACTTCTTCTTCAACGTGCGTTTGCTCAGCTGTGAAAATATTGTTTGCTTGGTATCGACTTTTTGATTACATCCAATATGGAACGACTGTATTCTTTTCCTAGAATTACAATCGTCAGTGAACCCATCTTGACAAGCTGGATGAATATATACTTCTACGAGCCACCATGGTGACAATTGGGTTCAGAAATTAGCGGAACATTTGCCGTTTTCATTCATTTAACTCAAATGTTACAGAGATAAATCTCCAAGGTATTCATGAAGGCTGTAATAACTTTTGCTTAGCAATGTTGTCAGCAAGAGAAAGATGATTATTAAAAAAAAGAAAAGGATTTCTGTCACAGAGAAACATCAACTGTATTTATAATAAAATGTTAAGGAGTGTGTTTGAGGATCTGATTTATATGATAATTTGGGTTGCGTAGAGGCATCTTGTCTCGGGAAATAACACCTTTTTTGTTCCCCAACAACAAAATTAGGACAATCGTGTTCAGCAGAAACTGTATCAAATGAATTCAGGCACTCACAGCTGAGTGGGTTGGAATGCAGTTTATAGAAAATGACAAGACACTCCAAGACCGACGGGCTCTTATTTTGTGTTATCCGTGCAGTGATTTAAGTCATGTGATGATGGAAAAGTCAGCTTAGACAGGCCGTAGTCCAGCATTACTTTAAATTCCCCCTCAACCCATTCCGAGCGCCTCCACCCACAGCTTGTTTCTTGCATTTGTGGCCCTGTCTTTGATTTTTACCGGGGTAAAACGTGACACATCAGCTGCCAGAGCACTGTCGAGATCAACCCTGTCACATGAGAGGCGTCTGGCTCGTTTGTCGCCGCCGCTCTGCTGAGACCGGCCGCAAGCGTGGTCCGCCTGCTTGGCTTCCATCTCACACTCCAAACTGGAGCAGTCTTCCCACATAAATTGAACCCCTCGCCATGAGCCTGTCTCTACGAAATACGGCCACACAGTTCCTCACAGCCTGTGATTTATCAGGGTCAGCCTCCCACTGCTCAGAGCCTTGCAGGAGGACCTGAGTGTAATCCTGCTCTTATCCACACCAACCTCATTGATGAACCAAGCCAGAGTTCACATCTGCACACATGAGCATCCATTCCCAAGATCTTTAAAGATTCACACTGATAACAAGCACTGATGTTTTTGAAAAATACTTGATTTAGTCAAACGTTTTTCATGATTTTTATGACATCCATGAATGTTACAAATACACTGATTATTTGCTTTCACTTTAACATAAATGACACTCTGACAAGACTGATGTTTTCACTGAGGAGATGTAAATGAAGTAATCTTCTAAGATTTGGCCTGTTTCATTGCATCTCATCTCAGCTATAAAATGTATGTTCATACTGCAGAGAGGAAAATGAAACCTTTACAGGCTAACAGAACATTGTAATGGACTTTTTGCTATATAATTTTTGCTATCATATGGCATGTGAGTGTGATATCACATTAAATGTATATGATATGCCATTATATTACAAACATTCAGTTAACAACCAGCTATTTTTGACAAACAGCACATGGTAGAACTAGAACATACGTCTTTAGTTATGTAACTTACGTTTGAACCTTACACTGCTGTGTAGGATTTAAGGCGATCCACTCACATTAGAAAAACAGAGATGCTCTCAGGTCTTTGTGTTGTCATGGGGATTATAGTTCTAAATAAACAAAAAAAAGTATTAAAGCTACAGTCTTATCATGACAATTTGGGTCATGAGGAAAAAAAATTAATCTAACAGTAAAGTTTGAAATTGAAGCTCTGAATCGACTTTTTTGTATCCCTAAAAAGAAAATGAAATTTTTTTCGGGGAGGACCTTAGTAATGTTAGAAATTGAGACGATATAAAGTGAACAAAACACCATTGGCGTTTTGTATTTCATAGCACAAAGCCCAAGAAGAAAAAGACACCAGCCGCGATCTTAGAGACGCTGTTATTCGAGTGTCAGACATGAGGTTGAGCGGCTCACAGCTGAAGCTTTGCTGAAAATGAGACAGTGATGTTGAACACACCTCTGAAAGAGTGCAAGGATCAAAGTCCAGACCCCTACCACCCTGGAATGCTTTGGCTCAAACTTAATAGAGGTCTGTTGTGTTGCATGTATCAAAGATGCCATCACTGATCATTTATTAAACGTTTGTAGAGGCATGTCAACATGCAGTGTATTGTTTCGAGAGGGATTTTGAGCACATACAATGAAGAATGCTTAGTTCCTTCATAGCAAATTCTTATAAGATGCATTTTCAGCCTAAAGATCAGTGTTTCTGCTGAAGTGCTCCCTTTTGCCTAAAAATTAGTTTAAAAAAATGGGTTTGTATTGCAACATAAAACAAAAGGATTTTTAGAATACCTTGATTTTAAGAAAGACATCAGCAGTTGAGCTTTCAGAGAAATACCATGGCAACATAAACAGACGTGAAGAATATCAACACACGTGGTAAAGTTTATAGGCTCCATCAACCTCTCTGACCCCACACAAGAAAAAGTGAGTATGGATGGATGGATGGATGGATGGATGGATGGATGGATGGATGGATGGATGGATGGATGGATGGATTTGTGGTCACGAGGGGCTCTCTTCTGCCTGGAAAATGTCCTGCAGGCAGGATTTGACTCCACATGTTGCCTTTTAGCCACTCCACATCAAGTGTTCTGAATGCTCACTTTTATTCCATAATAAACTCTTTCACTCCTGACCTGATTGGTCTCTTTCAGGCTCACATTGTCATCTTTTAGAGGGTGCACATCGTTCCTGCATGGTTTGAAATCTTGACAATTTTGTGAATCGTGTGCTTTAGCTATTGCAATCCCCACAAGTCAATAAGTTATTTTTTTTTCCCCATAAAAGTCGCTGTGAGGTGATGGTTTTCAATCCCTCTGTAATATTAGAGAGATAACTTTGTGTGTCAGCAGCAGCAGAATGGATTTATTTGCTGATATTTTTGTTTTCTCAGATATTCAGAGGTTTCCTGTAATTATTTGCTTACTGCATTGTAGCATTGATTATTTCTCCAGCTCTGCAGAACTGTCCACCCACATTGATCAAATAGCCCAAGGACAGAGAACCACACAAGGCTTACTCACCAGCCCACTGGCCCATCATGATTACCCACAAACCCGAAGAGATACAGCACAAAGCGGCCTGATTACCACCCCACCGTGGGCAGCTTCCACACAATATGGATGGCTCTGATAGAACTGGTGTCTTTGAAGTCACTCAAAATCCCACGCTCTATCAACCTACTAAAGCTTCTTTATCGTTCCAGCAGTCTCCTTCCATTAAACATTTGTTTCCATAAACAGAATTCATTGAAGCAGGGATCCCAACCCTTTAGACTCATTAAAAAGAAAAGTCAAGCTTCTTTCTCTTGCAAAATATTGTCTTGTTTCAACTAGATACTTTAAAGTGGCTTAACACTTCAGCTCATTAAAAAGGAGAAACAGATCAATTAATTAAACCCTTTCTTAAGCCAGCTGTAGTTATTCAGATTCTGCTGATAGCTTAAGAGTGAAGGCTCCTTCCTTTGATTTAGGCCTTTGCCACATGTGAAGTCCAGAAAGCCACGAGAAGCTCCTGAGACCTTTAAACCTGCATCATCTGATGGTTTCTATTCGTTCTACCACCTAATGACTGACTCTCACAGCCGATGTGTCACATCAAAGAGTGAGAGCTTTGAAGAGAGAAATCCAATTCTGTGGCAGAGAAGAAGGGGATGGGTGACTGCGGCGTGACATTTTTGACTCTGAAACACAAACCGACCTCTGCTGGCCACAGCCTCAGACACACAACACTTCCTTTGTTAAGCTGCTCACATGTCCCTTCATACTGTATCTGTTACTCTTCAAAATGACCTTATTCTCTGATAAGTGCACGCTGTGCTAAATTGTGCATGTTGTGCATAAATCCTAGACAGCGGACTTCAAACTTCAATCAATGCAAGGCTTTGCAAGGACTTCTGGATTCTGCCGTTTTCTGAAAGGAGCTCAGTGCATGGGCCGGTGTCGCTTTCGCTGAGCGTTTTGTCTGCAAGGAAGCTGCCACATAATATCATGTGAAGTGTGTCTCCTGATGACGGCTGAGGGATGTTAAAACAGCAAGATCCACGTATAGGATTCAGAACAGGCTGTCTATGTCCTGGATCTATTTCAATGGTCATCGTCTTTATTATCAAGAAGAAAAACAAACCGCAGATGTGGATCTAATTGTTATATGTTTGAGTTTGAAGTTTATTTGGTTTGCCCTGCGACAGACTAGTCATCTGTCCAGGCCAAATGACCTACACTAGCCCGCTCAGGCTGTGGCAGCAGTTAAGAAGATGGATGGATATATTTAAATACATACATTCATGTTTTACTAATACACAAGTACATTTCACTAGTGCTGACCAGTTATTTGACATGTTAACAATATTCTAATTTTTTACAGTATTATCTATTATAGGATCTTTATCCAAACTATTCCAGAGTTTAAAATTTTACATTAGTTTTTCCTCTACATGACTGTAACCCAAAAATACCTCCCAAATTACAATTTTTCTCTCATCTTTTATTTTCAGGTCTGCACCCTTAAGAGCAAAGTACTTTTAAAGGCACAAAACATTCATCCAAGCATGATTTTTAGTTTTATTGTGCATTTGTAGATTCATAGAGGCCAGCCTTATTTATTAGTCTATTTGGAGTTTTTTTTAGTTTAATTATTGACTCAATATTTGTTTTGTATATATTTCCCCAAATTTCATTACATGTCTGGTAGAATTCATGCTTATATTAGATATCATCTTCTGGTTTTGTGGATTACACCTATAGCTTTAAATATTAAGTATAAAAAAAACAGTTTTAGAACCACATGAAGAAGACAGTTCTGCAAAGATTCACCCATCAAATCCACCGGAGCTTCTTGAACAGAGATGACATTCCTCAATTTCACGGTGGCGTTCATGTTGTCAAATGTTTTTTTTTAAACTTTGAACGGCAGAATAGTTTGAACTTTCTGTTTCTGTGACAACAAAAGGATGTTATTATCTTTTGACAGCTGGTAAAATTGTTTTAGTTAGACTTTTAAAAAAGTCCTTGCATATGGATTTGATTATTATTATGTGGCAATAAAGTACACAAAATAGGATTTTTCTCATCATGTGTTTACTGTGGAAATTTTGGCATCAGATAAAAGTGTAATGCTACAAACAGGTGTTGTATAAATGAATTATACAACTGGTTCTGCACATCAGAAGACATATGGGGACTAAAATTAGTTGTCTTCTGTACTATAAAAGGAAAGCAGCAGACTGTGTTTTTTTCAGACTGTGAGTGTTTTATTTAGATCAGCTGATTTATGCAGTTTGTTGTTTTGCTGCCCCCAAAAAAGTAAAGGTATTCGCACTCAAACATCAGGGGAAAATATTTTCAAAGCACATGCAGCCAACTATACAAAGAAAAGGCTTAAAAAGAGGCTGGTGTCCCGCTGTTTAGGACAAGCTGGTCCATCACAGCACCTTGGAAAAACAGGATTCCGTTTTCTGTCCCTCACTAAATTAAAGTTGACAATAGAGAGACATACTATTCCTGCTTGGAACGGTTTCCAGCAAGTTTTATGATGCAATACTGAGTAAATACTTTTTTCTCCTCAGAGAACTTTTTCATGCAATGTTGCCTTTCTTTGACCCAATAAGCCATCCTGTGCTTTTATGCATACTCACTGCATCGGGAGACAGAGTTCTTTCATTCGGCGATACCAGTAAGCTGATTAATGAATACTGAGGCAAGGCAGTATATAAATGAAGCTGGATGATGGCTATTACCAAGCATGGAGCCTCACAGCCGATCAAAATTGTGTTTTTCTAATTCTGGTCAATAAAAAAAGAAGAAAAAGAAGGATTTTCCGGTTTGTTAACATTGAGTTAAAGTTAATTAAATGTAAAACCTTTAACGCCTCTTTATGGACATGATGCAGCACAGTGCGTCTGAAATATGAGCTTATCCTCACATGCTCCACGAAGGAGAGATTTTATTTGTATGGGAGACAGCAGCTCTGACATTTCCAGGTGGCTTTGCTGATGGAGGAAAGACAGAGGAGGGGTTTGAAATCGTATTAGGAAGACTTCTATTTAAATGCAAAATAAGGCTTTAAATGGTCTAAAATAAGGGAACATATTTTGTCGATAAATTTCTCTGACTTTCCTGGCACAGAGTGGAATTCCTGCAGACTTGTTGCCACATCAACTAGTTATTGGAATTCTGTGCGCCCCCCTGGAAATGCCCCCGTGCCATCCATTACCCGTGCGAGGGAACAATGCATGGATGTGAACACAAGTCTCAGACGAGGATGAATCTGAGTCTATTTTTCAAACCTGGCGATTCATTTGTCATCCTCGCAGCCAGAGGAGCGGCTGCTGCCTCTCAGAACTCTGATTAAACTGGAGAGAATTAATACCAGGTGCCTGAGAAAGGTGCGTGAAAAAGGTTTGCTCGGAAGGCAGGCCAAGCAGGGAGCTGCAGCCTGCAATTAGAAGATCAGGAGGTCATGCGAACCAAAAAGAGTTTGTGTCAAATCAGATTTGTCTAACCTCTGCTGTCGAAATGGTTTGCTGTATGATGAATGAGTCAAAGGAATCACTGAGTTCAATATTCTAAAAAATGAATAAAATGTTCTTTTTTGACAATAAACCTAAAGAAAATGCTCCTTTGAATCATTTTCTCACACAAGAGAAAAAAGATTGAGGTGCAAGCTGGAAGTCAAGGTAACAGATTCAAGAGAATCTTTGATTACCTCAAATTTGGTTATAGGTAATGGTGACCTGTCTCTGAGGAGCCAAGCCTGAGCTAAATTATATTTCAAATCCATTAAGCTGTATCTCCGATCCATGATTTGCTTCTAGCAAGCAGCTACCCAGGGCAGCAGGTAATTGAATTTCAAACCTGAAGCCAGGAAGCAGATAGGCCCCTGAGCTAAGTCCTCTGCATGAGGTGGAACACTGTTATGCATAAAGACATGATTTATTTATGCCTTCAAATCCTATAATGGGGTACTATCTGTCACTGAGAGAAATCTGTTGAAACAACACTTACAGAATGTGTAAATATTAGATTAGGATGACCATCGGACATGCAAGGTTGTTAAATTTATGGATTTAACCTAAATCCCGCCCTAGAAGAAACCTGAACAGGAGGAAGGAACACCCACTTTAGGAAAAATTTGTTTTTAAGGCCATCTTCAATAATTCTGTTTAAATTTACAACCAGCAGGAACATCAAGTCATTACACGCCGCATTATTACAATGATGTTGGATCAATTACTGGCTCAGGTAAAAGCTCAACGGCTGAGATAATGTCAAGGTGCAATTAAAAAAACACAGATCCCATTCAGTTGGGTTCAAATAGACACACCTTTGTCATTTGGCTTCATTTTAGCTTGGTGACAACCAGACTGGGCGTCAACCTCGACTCATCTAATTGCTCTTAGAGGGCCAAACACACAGGGATGCTCTGGACAGTTAATCAGATGATCTTGCACTCAGGGAAAAGTATTGGCTCCTCTTTCTCCTCGCTGTCAACCCTGCTATTTCAAGACATCGCTTAAAGTACATTCCAGACAGATGACACCAAACTCAATACTAAATCAATCGTTAGACCAATTTACCAATTAGGCTTGTTGTACTCTATAAATAAACACATCACACCCTCCAATACTCTGTCCCTCGAGAAATGGTCTCAACACCCTCCCTGACAGCTAAGGTGCCCTGGAAAACACATTTAACAGGATCCTTTTCTGATACTCTCAGGGCCTCAGAAATCATCTCCACCCTCACAGTCATTAAACAAACCAGAGCATCACTTGCCCTCACAGTGTTTGCCTGTTTTCAATTTGTAATGCGCTGTTTAAATGCACATTTTTATGTCATATATGCATCATGTATGCAGTGCATTCTCTGTGTTTAATTATTCACTGAATGTGTGTCTAATGAACACCCACCCCTTCAGAGATTATCCAAGAATACGCTGTCATTAAAGCTGAAGGAATTCCCCAGGGGTCCTGATTTGTTTCATTTGAAGAAATGAAATCATCGTATGTAAATCAAATTTGTAACTTCATTATACCAAGAAATAAAAATGCGCGGATGCAGTGCATGCCTCTGCTTTAGGGAGAGTTGCTCTTCCTTGTTGACACGACAAAGTAAAGCATTTAAAATTAAATTAATCTACAAACTTCTGGTTCATTTGTCCAAACGACTGAACATTACTATTCAAGCGGAATGGAAGAAGGCATTCAAAGAAACTAGAGTTGAGTTTCAAAGACTTGTTTCATAATTTAGAAAGAAAGGGGATTTTGTCATGATAGCACAAGTCATCTCCTTTCTTGGCAGGCTGGCTCCTGATCTCAGCCTCTGTGCTGCTGCTGCTGCAGTTTGCTACAGATCTAGCATGCTGTCTACCCACCTGTCACCATGTAAAGAAAACATTTCATTCACATCCAAGATGCATGTCACAGCCTCACATGGAACCCAGACACATTCAGGTTACCTGACATTTTCATTAATTTATTTCAAATCTCAATTATTCACAACTTTTCTGACTTTCTATCACAGTTCGAAATGCACATTTGTGTTATACAGGCTCTAACAGTTCATCTGCAGTCATTTTTCAACAGTTTGAAATATTATCATGTTACAGATTCCAACACTGTTTTAAAAAGATAGAGTAATGCTAAGTTAAGTCTTGTTAATCACTGAATATGAAGAGTTAAACATTTGTTGCACTTGCAGCAATTTATAGCTAAAACCAATAAAAGGCAAAGCTGATTACATTTTATGTTTAAGCTCAAATTATTTTCCGAAACACAGCCAAAATTTGCAATAAATAAATACAAACATAAAGCCAAAGTACAGTGAAGACTAAAAATATTATTTTTCGATTTGATTTAAAACTGTATTTGGTATGTATGGGATGTTCAAAGCTTCATAAAAATTCCTCTTAACCCCTTTAGTCCTAAATTAAAAAGCAGAAATGTATGCAAGTCTGTTAGGGTTTGGTTTAGGGTGAAGGGCTTTACCCCCCTTTCTGTGGAAATTAGGCGATGTGTGGTGCATCTCAAGGTGAGTATCACCACCTTCCCCCTTGGGTCTTGTTTCAAGGTCTGTTTATGACCACTCATCTCCCATTTTCCCACTTTGTTTTTCATGTTTTGGCCTTTGTAATTCTAGTTTATTAATGTAGAAATACAAATTTTTTGTATTAATATATATAATGTGTGTATATATATAAATATATATATATATATATATATATATATATATATATATATATATATATATATATATATAATATTTATACATGTTGTATGGATTTTGTTTATGTTTTTGTTTTATGTTTATGTTTTTTTTTACTATTCTTGGTTGGTTTTTTTTTTTGGAATATAGAAATAAAATGAAAAAAATTGATTAAGAAAAAATGAAAACAAATCTAAAACACTGGAAAAAATAAATGTTTAATGATCTTTAGTAAATCAAAGTTAGCGTGCTGTATTCAGGTCTTCCTCAGGCCTTTTTTTTTGCCAAAAAAAATTTCTTATCAAGTAAGTTTTTCACTGGCAAAATAATTTTAGTTTTGTGATTTTTTTTTCTTAAAATAGGAATTGGTGGAGACCATATTTCTTACCCAATTGGCAGATTTCTTTTTTTTTTTTTTTAATTTATTTCAATTTTATTTTATTTTAAAAATTTGACTTACTTCTATGGGGCCTGTTTTTGCAGTGTGAACACCAGACTGTTGGGTAGATGTCCATCCATTTGTCTCTCAAAAACTCTTGTAATTACATTGTGCACATTTGAATTTGACTCCATGATTTTTGAGCCAATTTAAGGCTTTTTAACATCAAACTCTCTAAGTAAAGCAATATTTTTGACATGTAGAAATATTTGCTTTCCTGTCAACTCAGTGGGAGCCTCCCTCCCTCTAACTGCCTGCAATCATGTTGGATTTCTGCCCCCTAGCTGCAATGATACTGCATATAACCCTGTCTTCAAAATGAATCAATGAAGCAAACAGTGGTGCACTGTGGAAAAAAAAGTTTGCAAAGCAACACAAAAACATTGTTGAACCTTTGAGGACACCAAAGCTATTTGACCGAACATCATTTCCCTTTACTTTTCAGGTTGTGTAACTCAGAGCAACAAAAAAAAGAAAATCTTTAAAACAGAAAGTAGCACAGAAAATAACAGCTCTCAGTCTTTCAGCATCAGTCCAGTTTCAGTAAAGACCTCCCAGAAAGTGAGTGTTCCCTTCACAGAAATAAGAACTGGTTGTTGACTCTGCACTTCGCCCAAGTGGGTTTTATGATTTAGTGCAGTGAGGCGTCAACTCTCTGAGCCATGAGTAGCAAACAAAAATCATTTTATCAATATTCCATCAGGTAGTAACCCTTTCCCTGTTAATAAAGTACCTGGACACATTTCAGTGCCCCAGTAGATCATGTTTTTAGGCAGCAGCAGCCTCGCAGCTCACAGAACGCTCCTGATTTTAGCAGATAGAGTGCAGCTGGTTAAGTCTGATGTTATTATTAAAAATATTATGAATTCAGGTCCAGTAAAAAAAGTTAGAATTGTTTTTTTTTCCTATTTTATTTCAGACTACTAGTTAAAATATATTTTTAAAAATCGGTTCATTAAAAATTACACATATGTTCATCGGAAAAGAGTTTATTTGGTATTTTTGTTCAACTGCACAGAGCTTCTTCTGTGTGTTGGTTGTTCACTTTAAGGGTCGACACAGCAAACTTTCTGGCTTTATCTAATCCCACCCTCAGCATCCTGTTCTATCACACCAACCACCATCATGTCCTCTGTCTGTGTCCATAATCCTCCTTTTTTGGGTTATCTGGTAAAACAGCAAAAACAAAATAGAAAATTCTGTTTTTGCTTTATTCCTTATTTTTTTAACTAAGTCAAATACATAAATAGCTTTTAAATAAATTATATATTGTTTTGCTATTCACTATAAGTTTAATTGCATACAAGGTTAGTCAAACTATTAACTCATCTCACATCTGTAGCTCACAGCAGCAAAAAAGTGTTGTTGTTGTTGTTTTTGGTACATGCTTGGTGATTACAGTTAAAAATAAATATTGGAAACTTCACAATTTATGTTCTTGATACCTTTTGCTCATTTGCATTTCTGGACAAATCTTCAAAAAACTGGAAAGAATAGATTCAAATGCAATAATGTATCACTTGCAACTAAATGTGACAAAGTGACCATTTACCAAGTGTTGACTGGAATGACCTGACCATCACAACGTTTCATTTATGTCATGGTACCATGTGTTAAAGACCTGTCGACTATTTTATTTGTTCCAGTCGTTCTCTACTTTCCATTGCATCGATTTGACGTACCTTATCACATGCTGAATCTTAATTTAAGAACTGTGTTTTGTTCCTATTATCTATTTCCCAATCACCCAGTAAATCATCTGCAAATTGGAATCCTGTAATCTCCTTTATGCACATGCATTTTTTAAGCTCTTTTATTTAATGCTTTAGAACACAAACAGCTTGGATGGAAACTCACACCTTAAAAACAAGCCAGCTGATTTTTCTTTTGAGCTGTTGTCCTGTGTGTATATTTTTTATTGGATTTTCTGATGCTTTTTGATCTCTTACCTTTCTGGGGAACAAAAAATTACAGAATGATGATCCATTGGTCCAAAAAAATTCACATTTTGTATTTCATTAATTCCAGGTGGAGAAAACCAAACCTTCTGTGGCTTTTCTGGAGTTGAGTTTTGTAGAGCAGATTTTCTGTTTGGGCATGCAGTTGTATAAACCTTTCAGGTCTTTTAATGTGGTTTCTTTTATTAAATAATACAAATATTTTGACAAACTGAAAGCCAGCCCTCGATTTAATCTCGACCTAATCTCAGTCTCAATTTAATCTCAATGCCAACCATCTGAATCTCATATGGAAATATGTGTGCATGAGTACATCTCTCACATATGACTGTCTTTCATACCTGCTGCATGAAAAAGCTTATAAGTTGCTGCTACTGACAGACATTTATGTTGATTTTTATGTCATTTTCATTTTTTTAGCTGATACTTTGCCAATGTAGGCAAAAAAATCAGTATGCAGAAGAAAGAAGAATTGAGTAAAGGAGCCGTAGGTACTTTTAGTCTGATAGAAATGATGGGTGAGACACAGAACAGACCCCCTCCCAAAGAGGAAACTGAACACATTCATAAAACTAAAAAAAAATAAAAAAATCAAGATTAACATAGCAAGTTTATGGCTTTAAAGGTACCATTAACCTCCGTTTCAGCAGAAGCTGTCTGGCAGCAGCAGGATCTGTGGCATTTTCATACACATTTAATTCCCAGATATGTTAAATTGATGTTTGAGTAACAGAAGTATGTGTCCCATTAGAGCCTTTTGTCTAGATATGCCCACAAATGTCTCTTTCATTTTTAGTAGCTTGATTTAGCGCAGGACGATTTTTAAGACGTGCCCTGCAACATCATGGAAATATAAAACCTAATTAACTGTAATGATATAGGATTGTTCTACGCTTTCAATATAACCTTTATATATGTGGAGGTGGCCGTGGTGCAGAGACTGCACAGGCATTCAGCCTCTGTTTGGAAGATTGCAGGTTCCATTCCCATTTTGCCTGCCCATGTGTCGAAGTGTCCTTGTGCAAGACACTGACACATTGCCTCTGGTGGGAGGCTGGCGCCAGTGTTCAGCAGCGGAGCCGCCATCAGTGGGTGAATGGGACTAATTGTAAAGCCTTCAAGGAAGGTAGAAAAGCGCTATACAAGTATTTACCATTTCATTGTCAGACTCACTCAGATTGTAATTTGTGCAGGTTTTTTCTCTTTTACTGCTGAAAATGTAAACCACTTTTTCCACAATCACGGTTTTGAATTGTTATATCAGTATTTATACTGTATCTTATTTTTATAGAAGTAGAAAAGAGAAAATGAAGACGTGTAAAATGTATCTATTTACTGCCGTAACAAACAAAAACAGCCTAAAAATAGGAAAAGAAAACTAATCATAAGAAGATCACTGGAAAGTAGTAAAATTATCTGTCGATGCAGTTCATTTTACTCATAAAGAAATCTTCTAATCTCATTTCAAAATATATAAATGTTTCACACAAGCATTCAAAACAGGTGTAACAGGTGTAAATGTAGGACATTATATTTGTGCCAACACATTGAAACAAAAGTCATAGTTTGAATTTTGCAATTTATGACATTTTTTGTCAGAACTGTAACTTTTGACTCATTTTAGAACAAAATGTAAACAAAATATGATCTTAATTGAAGCTTGTCCATCTTAATAAATCTACATAAAATCTAAGCATTTGTTCTCAGAATTTGACAACATTTAAAAATCTAAAAATGTCAAAAACTATGATATTTAATGTGGTTTCTTCATGTCATGAAGTAATCCTGTTTTATAAAATGCATTTCGATGTTTTATGAACATTTCTTACATCAAACAATTTCAAGATTTTTTTTGTCTTAAATTAAGTTTTTCTGTTCTTTAGAGCATGGAGCAAAAATAATTTTGACTTTTTTTTTTAAATCTTCCCATTGTTAGAGTCTAGCTTCTAATGATACCAAATTATTAACAGCTGATTTTAAGAAAAGCTTGAAAATGTGTAAACCAAAGAGAACTTAAAACAACTTCAACCTTGTAAAATATCTTAAATGTAAAAAAAATGAGATTTTGAGCATTTGCAAGTATCAAATAGTTTGCAGTGCATAGGAGGTCAACGTTATTATCAAATACATTGTTGTGTTAATGTTGTAAAGGGAAAGAAATTCAACTTAAAAAGACTGCAGTAGGAAAACAAATCAAGTGTGGGAGCAGGCACATTGATGTGATGTGACCAAACTAAATCAGAGCATAAACACAATCTCTCTCTGACCAGTGGAACGCAATTTAAAAAAAACCCAACTCAATTTCTGCTGAATTACCAACTATATGAAACTCTAACAATGTATGCACTTCTGAAGGAACAACTTTGTGTCTGTGGTACTGAGATAAATTGATTTCTACGGCACAGTTTGTTGCTTTCCTTTTTATAGCTAAAAGGAAAATACATTTTTTATTGAGCAAAGTGTTTTGTATGATTATAAAAACTCTGGACCTAAACGTACCTTTCTGTTGCTCCAGCCGCTTTGAATCTTACTGCAAATTACTTTGGCGTTCTGTTGCAGTCTGCTGACTTTATTCATTTCACTGGAAGCCAAAAGGGAAGCAAACTGCTGCGGCGCTGGACTGATAATGAGTGACTGATTTCAGAGATAGAGCACGTAAGCAGTGCCTTTTCACAGTTTGTGCTGCACTGGAAATACTTACTTTTTCTTGTGGTTCCCAGGGCAATTTGTAATGCGTGCCGGGTCTCAGACACACTCAGGAGGGAGGGTTTTACTGCCAAAAATCTGCAAGACAACACTTTGTCGGACAGACATGGGATGTGTATAGAGTTGTTTGTGTAGTAGATTATGATATTCATCATGTGGCAGCGTGCCATTAAGCATGGTGTGGTAATCCAAACAGCCCTCTGTGATAAGTAGATGCTGCTGCAGATGATTGCAGCCCTAGGAGAGAACCGCTGAACCAGAGCCTGTCCCCACCGCCTCCACCAGCAGAGAAGAGATCCGCAGACGGCACGAGGACCAGCTTCACAGCCATCAGAGAAACAACTGACAGCAGAGAGATGGATGCAGTTTAGCCCGTCAGAGGAATCCATTTTTGAGGTTTAATGCATCCATGTTTGTGTTTCATACTGATTTACAACTGTATCATCTAACACTGCAGAAACAAATAACAATTATTATTGTCGAGCCTCACTTAAAAGCCTTCTTTTCAAAAATGACAGTGCACTATATAATCTAGAGCACTTTATGGATCAATTCTGTTTGTGCTTACTTATATCAAGGCAATTTTGAGAGGTACATGACAGTCTGTTAAAATGCTTGTTGGGGTGTTTTTTGTTGTTTAAAATAAAGCATTTTTAGTACTTAGCTAAACGGAATCATCAAGAAAGAGAAAGTGTGACATCAGTGAAATGCAGAGAAACCAAAAGACGTGCATTTTGTGCCAGTTCAGAGCACAATGTGGGCGTGCGGCGTTGCCACATGGCATTGGAAAAACATTCGATAGGCAGCGCCAGAGCAGTGGCTTGAACGCTCCTCAAGCCCCAGCTAGTTTAATGATGCAGCTTGATGTAGCAACCAGGTCCACTGGGCACTCCAAGAACCAGATGTCACCGGTACACTCGCTCAATCCTTCAAGCACAGCCCACGTTCAATGTTCAGCCCATCTGCTGCTCCCGAGCAGAGTCAATATTTAGCCACTGGGAGAAGGATAGACACGCTCTGCACCTGGATCATTACAGCAACTCTGCAGAAAAATGGAAGCATTTCTTTCCCCGAGCCTAACTAAGAGAGAGAATTCAACTTCTTTTCGGCCCACTCACAGTAAACCTTTGGACTTCACCTCCTTATTTTTTTTTCCTGCATTTCTGTTAACAGTGTTTTTTAATGAGGAGAAAACATCACATCCACCAACAGTTGAACAAGCCTCACAGCTCATGCTGGATGACTCAGCAGTGAATCATGGGTCGCCAAGGCGCCACTGAGAAAAACTGCCGTGCAATATGCCAGTTCTCAACTGAAGATGTTTACAAATGAGTTCAAGGAACAAAATAATCCATTTCCTTTAGATGCCATTGAGGAATATCTTTGCTGATTGTTTTTGCACTGACATTAGTTTGTTAATCATTTATCTAAAGGCATAAATATTTGTCTCCAGGTAACCAAGAAAAAGGATAAAGAAGTGGAATTTGAGCTTGAGGTGTTAACTTTGCCTGTATATGACAGTTAGATCATGCCTTTAACTAACAAAGTTAAAGCAAACAATACATTGGAAGTGATATTTCTTTTGTTTTTGGTGATTAAGTCTTATTTTATTAGAATACACCCAATTAAATAAATGTAGTAATGATACTGTATCTGCACTTCAATCAACACATCCCCAAACCTGCTCTTCTCAGGAACGCCAGAACATTTGAAAGTAAAAATCCACAAGCTCCCTCTCCTTTGATTTTTATTTGCTTGGAAGGAATTTTATAAATAAGAGATTGGCTTGTGTCCTTGGAGAAACGGTTCACCCAATTGTAACAGTAGCTGCTAAAACAGAAAAAGAAGGGCAGGTCCAACTTTCAGGAAACCGCTTTGAGTTCATGACCTTCCGGTGTCATTTTATTTAGAGTCTCTAGAAGTTTTTGTCATGACCTATATTGCATGACAATCTCTGTTTTGCTTGTTTATTGGACCGTTAAAACTGTAAGTGACAAATGGACGTTCTCTGCCTGTTTTGTGCTCACAGTGAAACAGGAAATGGTGCCATGGTGCACTCTGTGCAGCCTGGCCACAGTCAAAAAATCTTTACTTTGGGGTCAAGTAGATTCTGTCACAATAAGTGTAGTGAGTTGTGAACAGGCCTTAACTTGTTTTGGGTTGACCATGTATGTGTGCTTACAGTTCAGCATATTCAATCATTAGTTGCATTATTCTGCTTCTCTAGTTTGCAGCTTTAAGAGAACAGCAGGACTTTGAGAGCAGGTGGTTTACTCCTTTGAAATTCATAATTCATCTCAGTTGAATAAAACACATGTTTTTCCTGTGTTGTGCTGCAGATGTCTCCTGGGCAAGCCTGGGCAACCATGTGCTCAGTCTCTGAGGAGTCAGCACGGTGTTGACGATGATAAAATCATAGTAAATCTGCTGAACGCTACATGGATTTATACCCACATTCACAGAACAGCTTGCATTGTTTCAGTAATGTCGTTCTGCTTACACCAGGAGCTTAGAGCAGGTGTTCATGGCGGCTTTAAGTCAACTTCCTGGCAGAAAGAGTGGAATCTTGCTTTTCCACCAAAGTCTCAATGAATTGGAACTTGGCTTTGTGCTGTTCTGCACCAATGAACTGAAGAGCTCTCGTCAGAGTTCATTTGACTTTCATGAAGCTCCTCCTGGTAAGTGTGCGCCCAGCTTGAGTCTATTATGAAAATTAGGGTCAACAAACAGTCATCGATTTTTCCTTTTTTTATCCAGTAAAAATATTCTAGAGAATTGACCATACAGTGGGGTTGTTCATGTCAGTGATAAAGGAAGTTGAAGACCTTAATCAGCACTTAACAATCAGTTACAATCAGCCTGTTTGCTTCAAACACACAGCCTGAAGAATGGTAGTAGTAATGTGGCCAAATCTGGAGAGATCATCTGTCTTTTTTGGCCAGGTTGGATGAGGAGGATCTCATAGAGCTGCAGGTTTTCCCCCCGTACCAATTATGAAACCATCTTAAAACATTCATCCATCTATGAAGTAAGAAGGCAGCAGGCTTTGTTAGTTATGGTGTTCTCGAGGAACCAGTGATATATAAATCGTTCTAGAATATCTTGACATGATTTATTCTTTATAAGCATGAGGGTGTATTCAGACTGGACACATTTAGTTCACCTAAAGTGAACCTGAGTTTGTTTTCCCCGACACAAAATTTTCAGTCTGAACACACCCAAGCAGACCCTGTTCTGGGACCAGGAACCACTCTCAGAATGAGCTCCGGTTCACTGTTTTTCCAAGTCTGAATACGCTCTGTGCTCTGTGCAAATGACCACCATAGCCAGGCATTATGGGAC
Organism: Oryzias celebensis; assembly: GCA_014656515.1. NCBI lineage: Eukaryota > Metazoa > Chordata > Actinopteri > Beloniformes > Adrianichthyidae > Oryzias > Oryzias celebensis. The sequence continues at coordinate 6,479,466 of BNCR01000003.1, forward strand.
GTAAACAAAGTAGAAAGGAAGCAGCCATGAACCAGACAAACATGGAGCAACGATGAGACGCATCAACTCACTGACATGTGGTCGGATTAATGTAAAGTCAGTCAAACAACTTTTAATGTGACACACATTGCTTCTCACACTGTTTTTCTGACTATCTGTATGTCATATTCCTAACAGCATAGCTTTTTAGCCAACATCCCTGCAGTTAGAGTACACATGGCACGTCTGCTTGCCACACAACTGCCTTTTAGCATATCTCCACCGTACCAAAGTAGCAATAAAAAGTGTTGTACCTGACGTGAGACAGACGTTCAAAGTTGGTCAGTGAAATCTAAAGTTTGTATAAGTGAACTATCCCGACAAAAACTGCAAACCGCAGAACTTCCGCTATTCTTTCTCTTGTTGCTTTGCCCCATTCTTGTAATTCCTGCAAGGTTCAGGACTCAATCCGGACCAACTGCCTTTTGAAGTCTACCTAAGTCGCAGGAGTCAAAAATGCATAATAAAGAATCATACATATGTTAAAAAATATATTTATACGTTTTTTTGGGAGAGAAACATAATGCTTATGAACAACTTCCCAAGCCCGACTCAGTACAGTGGTCACACCAAATGCAATCCATGTGTCAAATTTGCATCAGCTGCCTCTTTAGACGCATACTAAATTCGTTATCTAATTTTGTTGTCTAAAATTGTCTCCCGCTGCATCTAGCAGAGGCTATTGTCAAGTTTTTAGCCTTATCACTACCTGGAAGAATTTACTGTGAATCTTACTAACGATGCACAAAGATGATGCTGAGATATTAGGGTTATTTATTTTGAAGAGCTTTATGAAAACACTCATAATCACATCTCCATGTCTGAGTTCATGAGATCATAGTCTTTTTTTATAGAGATCTTTACCTTCTACTGCAGGAGATAAATCGTGGCGCTTTCAGCGATACTTCTGTGTCTCCAAAACCTAGTTTGATGGCTTGCTGTTCCACGTTAATCAGAGGAAGAAAAAAATTAAAAACAAGAATAATAACGTATTGAGACAAATAAGAAAAATATCATAACAGAAGGAGAAATATCAGATTCTCCATGTTTGCTTTGGACGACACTTTTTCTCCTGCATTGCTGTTAGTACAAAATACTGATACGCACACCTACAGTGCCCTCCAGCAGTTGATAGTGGGAAAGAATTGCTAAAGGGCAACCAGTTGTTGGTGGGAAAATAATGAATATATGAGCCTATATTAATTTTTTGTAGTCACATTCACATTGCTCCTGGGTATAAGTCACAGCCCTGGCCAAACTGCAAAAGCCATGACTCGTTCTTCGAAAAACACAGTGACAATAATTTCTTTAAACATGCAAATGGAAATTTCCTCTCATCAGCTACAATTTTTTATCTATTAAAAAAACTGCAGACTGGTAAGAGAGCCAATTAAAAGCATTCATTTAATTGAGAAGAAAAAAAAAGTCTTTCTAGGTTTTTGTGAAATAAAGTTTCCATCATCCCTTTAGCTTCTGCTCATAGATGGCTTTGGATTAACAGTGAACGCCTGCATGTGGCTGCGTCTCGTCAGTACAAAGCATGTTGCCCATGAGCTTGCTGCCACGTTTTCATGTCATTAGACACACAGCTAATATGGCTGTTATGAGGCCAATGCGCCTTAAGGGCCGGACTGCCCTTTTCAGCTGACGCCTCTATAATTACGTTAACTTCAAACATAAAGCATAGCTATTGCCGTTTAGAGGAGCCAGAGCTTCTTCAGCTTATCTGATCTGTTAGAGTATCTGACAAAAGCAAAAACCATGAAGTATAATTAGATGTGTTGCTGTTTTATTCCACTATATAGTGAGTGGATGAATAAATATTTGTTCCAAAGTCAGCTGGAAGTGGTTCTGAAATGACATTACTTTGTTAATATTATTTGGTAGTGGCTGTTTGTCTCGTGGTTTCAGGGAAAATTGAGACCCCAGAGTGGAGTGCTCTGATGTATATCTGTTCTGTCAGTTTTCATGCCCTTCAATCAACAGTGTACAAGATAAGTCCCCCTCTCCTTGTAAACACAATATGATAAGGCAGGCAACCCTCATAATCTCCTCTGATTTCTGTGCGTCACTGCTGTGCACATCACACACACACACACACACATCTCACAGGGTACATTTCCATTTGGATTGCAGCACCACTTCAGGGATTTCTTTTGTTGTTTCAGCCAAATAAATGCATTCAGCAGAAGCAGGTGCATCATGTGTTTTCATCTGAATAAATTCTTTTCTGCATGGCGCACTGTGTTCACTGTCAGAAAAGTTTTGGTCTAAGTCGACCAATACCATTTGTTTTGTGTGAATCTATGAGATGTTGGTTGTCCCTTTCACCTCTGCTTGCTTTGGTTCAAAGATTGGAGAATTTAGTTAGGGTAAAAAATCATCTTGGGCCACAAATTCAGGATGCAATTAAATAAGAACAAAACTAAAGCTTTTTCTTCTTTATGTATCCAGCAATTTGTTGAGAATAACAGATTTGATGCTTTTTTTGCTACTAAGTGAGCAGAATAGTAACATTCAAAGATGTGCTTCATGTCTTTTCATCAGATAAAGAAAGCAGAACCCCATCTCCACCATGCCTCTTAACACAAACACCCAAATGTGACCTTTGGATGATGCTGAGATGACTTCCGATCTAATAATAGCTCATTAGAATACAACAGCGGCTCAGTTCATTCCTACTGCCTATAGCTGTGGCACGAGAGGATAATCTCCACACTTGTATTTCCTGCCAAACACTGAGAGGAAGACTTCTTTATTTGCGAATTCAAAAACCATGTCACAATCATTCATAACTTAGTTTCAAATGTTTTTAATCCCGAAATATGTTTTTTTTCCTCACAGTAAGGATCCCCTAAACTAGAAAAGAAACTGTAACATATGGTGCATGTTGGCAGTCTGGAGTAAAATACCTGGAGGATTTATATGTTTTCAGTATCAAACTTTGAATTGAAGTTTCTCTTTCCTGCTATTTATTGGCAAGAGGCTGTGGCCTAAATTCCCTCATTCTTGGATGCAGAGGCCAAGCATCCTCCCACCAGCAGACACTGATGTGCACAGGGAGCTGCATTAATTCAGTACAAGGGGATAAAAGATACCTGCGCAGGGAGGAGGGAGAGGAAAAAAGAGGCAATTTTTGAAGCAGATGGTCTACGACAGTGCAAATGAATCTGCAGCTTGTGGAAAAGTGAAAAAAAGCACAGTAAGGATGAGGGAAGGGAAGACGCAAAAACACGGTTATCACAGGCGCTTAATGGCTTTTCTGCTCACTTTTTATTGCACCTGGTGATTATCTCATGAAAACCTTCAAACACATCTTATCTGATAGTTTTTGTCCCTCCACTCTGATGAAAGAAGGTAAAAAGACCTTGTGCTGATTATTACAGAAACTGATCTGGTTGATTGATGTGGAACTTCTCCATTAATTTCTAGGAACTTGCTATGTCAAAACACTAAAAATAGTCTTAAATAGTCTTAAAAGCTCCTCATCAGCTTGCTCACGTTCCACTGAGGACTGAATTGAAGCCACTTTTTTTTGGTTAAAAAGAGATTTGTGACAAAAAATTAATGAAAGAAAGGTGGCACAAAGCTCATCTCAGCACTTCATAGTAAAAGCGGCTTTACTCCAACCGGAAGAGACCCTATAAGATGGTTGCATCAATCGTATTTCTTTCTGTTCTCAGATTACTTTGATATATGCAGTGCAGCCAATCCGATTACTCGCTGACACAAAAGCGCCACGGAATCCTGTTTTGTTCTTTTCACCAGCTCAGCACTTTCCATTTGTGCAGAGAATTATGAATTGTCAAGGTCAGGTTGTTGGTACCTCATCCTTTGCCCTTTGATTGGACGTTTTTTTTTAGTCACGACCGGCTCCCTTCTCTGCTATCAGCTCACTCCTCAGTAAGTCACGCTAGCCGAGATTCTCACAACTCAGTCTTAGTCGCTGTTAAACGTGAATCACACAGGCAGCAGAACAAACCATTTACAACTTAAAAGTTTTCCACGTGTGGATGTACAGCTGAAGCATATAAGCCACTTTGTCTCTGTCTGGAATGATAGTGTGTGCATGGAGCAAAGTGATGCTGATATGAGAGCAGCAGAGGTGAAGGAAATGTAATGAACCACACACGAGTTACAATAAAGCAAAGACTGTGCCCTTTTCCAAAAACAAACCCATAAACTGCTCATTATTGCAGGAATTATTGTGAATATAACATATGGAACTTTATTGATGCACAAGGAAAAAATGCTCAGTCACACTTAAAAACACGAATACTAATAGAAGAATGCTTGAATAAAAGGTTATATTTTTCAATGTTATTTCCTTTAAGGACCCACTGTGATGAAAATGGTGTTTTGGGTGTTTTTACCATGTTCTTCAGGCATTTCTCTGATGATGGAGGACATAAATAAAGAAAATTAAGCTTAAAATTGAATTTCTGAGTATTTCTTTAATCAAATCGTCAATCTGGAACCACAAGCTCCGCTCCATTCTGATGCATCCACTTGTAGATGACTAGATCCATGGACCTCTTATTTTCCTCGTCTGAGCTGGTGTCTGCCTCAAAATTGTATGGTTGAATAGCTACAATATTGCTTTCCATTTTAGTTGCACCGGTGATGTTGGGGAGGTGAGGGGGTGTAAGCTAGTATGAACGCATAGAACACGTAAACGAGGAGCTCTCAGCAACAGGGAGAGGAAAAGGGGGCGGGGCTGCACCACACCAACGGTCCAGCCTACAACTCGGGCAAATTTCTGTTGAGTTACTACTGCTCTGCAAAAAATATGTTATAGAACACAAGTTTTAGATTTTGGCTAAAAAAAACATTGCGATAACAAAAAGAACATGTAAAAATCTCAAAAGATGATCTGAGTGGGTCTTTAACATGTGCCACAATGTCCGTTAGAATGTACTTCAGTCGTAAACAACAATTCTCCCAAATTTAAGATGAATTTATTGTAATCTGACTTCTATAATCATTAAAGTGTTTCCTGTCTACATCAGATTGAAAAATATCATTTCCTTTGTTTTTTTATTGAACTAAATCACATTCTTAGATTTCCTTTTCTCAGGAAGTGGTGAACTATAATAGCTGGAAAAAAATCACTTTTATAGCTCTGAGTCTCAAATTACATTGTTGAGATAGCTCTTTGCAATACCACTATGCCTCATCCAAAATCCTTAAGTGGACTTTGTGGTTTGTTAAAAGAAACACAGGAATGATGTTTCTCCAGTGCCAATCTCTCACAAGGCTTTCATTTGAAGTAAAAACAATCCTGTTTAGCTTGTCAGCTCCTCAAGGAGCTTCAGCCAATATTGTTTTATGAGCGCCGATGTGCAGGATGTGCCTGCAGCAGGCAGCAAAAAGAAAAAATAAAACAACCCGGCCAAAATTTAAGGGCTACAAGATTTTACAAGCATGCACCTCTTTGCACTTGACAATGAGAATAATTAACTGTGGTTGGAGCGTTGCAGAACTCAGGTGTAATTGTCAACCTAAAGTGCTTTTTTTGTCATTAAGCTTCCAACACACATTCAATAAATGTTCCTAAGAAGATTTGTTCTACTTGTAATCAAAAACAGTTCTAGGTTTTTGGATTTTAAGTGTCCCAAATTAAAAAAAAACAAAAAAAAAACAAAAGTAAAGACTTACAATCTTGGCATGTTTCTGTTTTAATTCTGATGCTGGTATGTATTTTAACATTTCAGAGCAAGACCACATGGAAACGTATAAGGTTAAAACTAAACTAAAGTTTTGGTAAGGGCTCAGCTTACATTGATGATACAGGGACACATTGAAGGCCATCATGTTTCTTTATACTTCCTGTCTGAAAAAGTGAATAAATTCATCCATCTATTATCCTAAATGAAGACTCAAACCAACTTAAACTAATCACTGCTTACTGACAGCGTCTGCGTCCAACTTTGCAACGGCCATATTGTGGAAAAATGGTGACTGCATTGAATTCATTTTATTGGAATTGGAAGTACGTCATTTTCTATGGGTGACGTTACACTCACTCCATCCAGTTCTTTTATACAGTCAAATTTCTATGTAAAATTTGTATGTAAAACCTCAAAACAGATTTTAAAAATTGCGTGAACATAAGAGTGAATGCCGGAGCGGGAAATGTGCAGATACGCGTGTTTACATAGACTTTTGATTCAAAGTGGTTGCTTGAACACGTGTTGCTGAGGGCGGTGTGAATGTCGCTTAAAGAGGACATCATCCAGCCTGTGAAAAAAAACTCATTTTGGCCGTCGGTACCCGTGATCTCAGTTCATAAGCTCAACTCAGGCCGCAGGTGAGGGAAGGAACATAGACTGAGCAGAAAATGAGGTTCTTCGTGTTTAGACTCAGCAGATTTCAGGCCAAAGGTCCTTTTAAGTTACTTAATTCCTGCTCTCAACTAACTTCTTAAAATGTTATGAGATAATGTATGTTATGTAAGATATAAAGCATGTCCAAACTTTCAGTTTCGTGTTCTCTTAGGATTACAGAACCACTAAAAAAAAAAGTGTCCCACACTGAGGAGAACCTTCAGGGAAGTGATCCCAGGAAAGGGGAGTTCAGCAGGGCATTGAGGGATTTTAGATAAAAAGCAGTCCATGAAAGTTCAGATTATTTAAATGAATTATAGCTTCAGATAACAAGTGTCAGATGTAGAAAAGCATTGAAGCTGCTGCAACACAAAGAGAGTTCTAAAACTCTCACAAATGCTAGAGTGGAAAATAATTGTGACATAATTCTGAGATTATTTCAGTGATGTTATCAAAACACACAGCAAAGAAAGTTATTGGTTAGTCCCCCCCTATCTTGTTTTTATAGTTACACTTCTCTAAATGAATGTCTTTTGAATGAATTCAGCAAATGTATTTGTTGCTTTTATAAACTTTTATGATGAGAAATTAAGACTGGAAAGTTATTTATACATGGGAGCACAAATTTTTCATTTCTTCAGTATTTACCAACAACATTCCCCTCAAACTACAATAAAGTCATGAGACTGTTTAGTGTCTTTTATGTTTAGATCAAAACGTTGTTGTAAATAATGCAGGATATTTGTTTAGTAAACCGTCAGCTACTTGCAGGAGTCATGATGAAAAAAAAAAGGGAAAGATATTTTATATTCTTAAAATCTTGGTAAATTAGGTTTATTTGGGATGTACCATTTTATAACTTTTAAATTCATGCAGATGATTGCTTAGGTATATAAAAAAAACCTAATCTGCATCCTAAGCAGAAAAATCCGACGCAACAAAGTGGTTTTGAGAATTATCTTCAAAGTGTGTGATTTGTGTGAATGCCGGAATGATCCAAGTTAAATCTTGTTTTGTTGCTTATTTGTGATGCAGGCTTCCTCTGGTTAAGATGGGAGTATTGGATGTGCCTGCAGTGATCAACATAGTTATTTTCTGTCTTAGTGAGACGTGGCAACAGGAATGGTATCCATTTGAAAATCCAACTGTCAGCCTTCATCCATCTGTGAGGTTTTTTTTTTTTCCCCTAATTACAGCAACGAGGGGTCAGCAGTGTAACCTGCTAGTGTAGTGTGTGAGTCCCTCTTCTCAGTTGTTGCCAAGTAACAGACAAAAAAAGAAGCAAATGAATTTAAAAAACTTTCCAGCAGTGTTTTATTAGTTTTTTATTCCGTTTTTATTTTATTACTTTTTTTTTCCTCTGTAATTTATTCTGCAACAATATAATTTCGCTATAAGGGCTGATAAAGTGCTTTTCAAGTCATTTCAGTTGGCTCTCTGTTGGAAATGGAAGTGTAAAATCGAAAGAAAAGGCTCGGTTGCCCCGTTTGCTCCGTAAATACTCTATATATAACTCTGTTATGCACAGAAACTTGACTTGTCTGGCAAAATGTTTTTATTCCTTGTAATTTTAGAAGATCGATAGAAGCAATCACTGACCCAGAAACCTCCCAGGATGAGTGCGCAGCTATTTATAGCGGCCTGCGTGCCTCTCACAAACAAGCTGAAGTTCAGCTGCTGCGGAAGTTCAGGCTTGTTCGAGAAATGGGTGCTGGTGTGAACGACTTGCTGATCAGATGAAGGTGCTCGGTTTGTTATTAGTGTTGATGGAGGAAGCTGAGGTGTAAAACCTGACTGGTGAAGTGGGAAAATGTGGTCAACAGCACTTCCGCCTCCAAGAATTAGTTTTTCAGTCACAGCTCTGACTTTTATGCAGAGTAAATGGGGTTTTACAGCATGCTCTGCAAAATCCCAAACCGTTACATTAAACTCACACGGAGCGGAAGAGCAAGTAATCAATTACAAGCAAACTAAATTGGATGGCAGGGCGGGAGAGGATGGACAGCTGATGACATATTTATCAAAAGGCAATCACCACCGAGGAATTCTGCAGCTCTGCTTGCAGCGAGGGACAGATTTAAGGGGCTCTCTCTTTAACAGTCTCCCCCTGAAGACGGAAATGGGTCCATCCAGTACCTTTTAGGCTTTTTTGGGAGGAGGCTCAAAGCTGCAGGGAATGTAATAAAGAATTCATCATTTACCTGAAATAATAAAATGAAGGAGGCTAAATTATGCATTAAATCCCTTTGCTTGCATTTCTAACTAAGCCAAAAATGGCCGTGTGAAGCAAATGAATCCAAGACAATGAGCTTCCTCGGAGTGTCATAGCCGTCAGCGCACAGAGACGACGTCTACAACGGTGATTAAAGCACTACAAAGTTATGCTTGTTTTTCACTCGATGTTAGTTTTTTCTTGCCGAACAAACACGGCGATCTCCTCAGGAAATGCACAAAGATAGGATGAAGAGGACAGCAAACACAAGACATGTTTGATTCTTCCAGCCCACAGTGCATGTTCCAAATGAATCACACAAATGTTTATTTAACAAGATTAATTCCTTTTATAATGATTTATTCAACAGGTTTTTAGGGGCATCCTGGCTTATAATATAGCTTGTCATTTTCTCCAGCTGACTGAAGCAAGGCTAAATTGTCCTGAATAATTCAGGGAGGCGGTAAATAAAACAGCAGAAGTGCCTGCCATTTGCCTGGATGGATCAGACTGAAAGGACTCTTCGGTCTCCAGGTGAAGAGTCTGCTCCTCTTTCAGAGGCAAGGATGCAGGAGAGAAGCACACATTATTTAAGCTTGGAAGCACTGGGCCTTCATCCAGAGTAGGAAGCTTCTGCAGGAGAGGAGGGAGGAGCAGTTGGCAGCTCATCGCTGAGCCTGGAGAGGGAAACAAACCCTACCAGTGAACAGAAGGCAGGACCTCAGAGGAGAGAGGAGCTCGCGGGGCTGGACAGAACAGTATCAAAGCAAAAACTGTGCTGGTGCCGCTAAAGGCCTAAATCTTAGAATCGACAATTCTCCCTCTGTCAGAATTTTTATTATATGATAAAGCTTTAAAACTGGGCCAATGTGGCAAAATAACTGCCAACACAAAAAATATAGATATCAAATTCACCAAAAGTGAACACAAGCGAAGGCAATTTTAATACAGTGTTCCAAGTTTAAATGTAAATGTAATAAACACTCTCTCAAGAGCCTCTTGTACTGACAGAAGAGGATTACTGTAATGGAAAAAAAACAGGATGAAGAAAAATTCGGACTTTTTTTCCTTTAAAGAAATCTGACTTTGATCTCAGAATATAAAAAGTCAGATTTCTTAAAAAAAAAAAAAACCCGGTTCTTTGGTTACCAAGAGAATTTTGTGGGAAAAAAATATTTTTAAAAATAAAATCAGAATTATAAGTAAGAAATAGGATTCTGAAGTTAAAGTGGGAATTTACAAAACATTTTAATTTAATTGAACTTCAAAACTTAGAACAACAAGAAAAAAGATTTTTTTAGTATGCAGAATAAAACTATGGAATGGATTAGAATTAAATCAAAGTTCAATCATTTGTCAAATAAAAACGAAAAACAAAGATAGGATTTTCAGTCTTTTCATCAAATCACTCAGTAGATAATAGTCATGTGGTCACTGGTTGTTGATGTCTAAACCCTGTAATGATTAATGCCAATTTTAATTTATTTATTATTATGTCATAGTGACATACTGACGATTGATAAATCTTCAGACAGATAATGATAATAGCAATATTTTGCATGAGTTTTTTGTTTGTCATAGTTGAATAAGTTAAAGGGAGCAGGCTAAAATAAGCTACAGCCTCTGAAAATATCCTTTTTAAACATTTTTATTATTCTTACATTCTGTCAAATATACACTCTTGAATGACTGAACAGCCATTGTTATCAGCAAGTGTCTACGAATATCTACTGTTGTATTTAGTTGTTTTAATTGAAAAAAAATGTTTTTTTTTTAAAGTATTCTGAGAATAAAGCTAAGAAAGAAAATCCTTTTTTTTTAAAAAGTTTAAAATTCTGAGATTAATCAATTTACTATTTAGTCCAGAATTTTGACAAAGGCTGAATTATAAAATTAAAGTTAGATTTAAAAAAAATCTAAATTTTTACAATAAAGTCAGAATTTTTCAAAGAAAATTTTTCAAAATATTGTTGCCTTAGTGTTCCTTTTTCTCCATGTTCCTAGTCCTCTTCTGTGTATTGCACAGACAGAAAACATATAAAAAGAATGTCAATAATTAGAGCATTCTTCAACAGGGGCCACATTGGAGGCAGGAACAGGTTCTTTAATTAAGATAAAAGACTGGAAAAACCATTAACCCCTTCATGTTGTATGTCGCTATTTGTACCATTTAATTAAAGACTCCACTTAAATTAGCATCACCTTGAACAATAAAACACAAAACAATATTTTTTATATATAATTGGAAATAAATTCAGGGATAAAGGGGATAAAGTGATATGCAGTCACACATACGGTTAAGCTCACCAGTTCTTTTAAAAATAGAACTAGTTGTGTTGGGTGGAGTTATTGGTGAGAAAGCTTAATCAATGCAAGTTCTTTTTATTCATTTTATTTCTAATTGTGAAAAATATTTGCCATATTGGTTAGAAGTGTATGTGAAGCTTTCCCAGATAGATGAGCAGCAACAGTTTGATGATGTTTCCTGCTTGGCATGGTGTTCAAGCACACAAAAATACTCCAAATTTGCCAAAGTATTAAAACATGGAACCATTTTCCTACTGAAACTGACAATCATCAGGACCCGTTTATCAAAATCACAAAGAGACAGATTAGACATGAGGCTATTGAAATGAATTCAAACTGTGTTTGTAATGCAGAGCATGCTCCTTTGCATGACAGCGGAAACATTGTATGGAGTTTGCCAGATGGTGTTGGAGAGCAGACGGAATAGAGAGCACTTTGTTTTCATCCCCAAGTATTTGAATGCAGCATGCAGCTTTCAGCACTGCCATCAACAAACTGCTTACGTGAGGAATGTAGTTATGAACGTTTGGTTTTGCTTTGACAACATAGAAAGAAAAAACTGAAATAAAGGAACTTTAAAGTTATTTCACAGTCTTTGCTGCTGTCTGGGACAAGTGAAAAAAATTAATGAGCAAACAAAGTTTCAAAAGATAAATCAGTTCGCTGCAGCAAAGGAGCTTTCTTTTCATTCAGATCCTCCCATCACATGCACAGTTAGAACTTGTGCAAGTACTTTTCCCTTTTAACAAACCACGCTGTACACTTCACAGAAAACCTCACCATCCTCTGATGATGGCATTTACATCACTTTTTGTGGGTTTTCATCTTTGCTATTTGTGCCATTTGTCATCTTTGCGATGCGCACAGATAAGAGGTTGTTCTTGTTTTCTGAGATAAACTGGTTTAACACCTAATAATTAATCCTGCAATTAATCCTGAAATGACTGCATAAACATTAAACTTGCAGAAAAAAAAAAACATAAAAATGTTTTCTTTGAGCTTTAAAAAACTCTAAAATGTTTAAACACACAAAAGACACCCTTATTGGAGCTGAAATTTCAGCAGATAAAAACCTATTTGTTGATAATGAATCTCCACTAAATAGCATTTTTACAATAAACAGTGAACCAGAAAATCCTCTGTAATGAGGGAGCAATTGGTTCTGCAGAGGACCTCTGAACAGATCATTAGTTCTGATGACAAAACATGGGATTCTCAGTTAGAGACTGAGTCTTCCAAACCAAATCCTTCTGAATGGATGCCAAAGCAGGCCTTCATGCAGGTAATGAGGATGCTGGAGGAGCAATTATGCCCTCAAACTTTAGAAGTCCAAACACGTTGTGATGACAGCTGAAACTGAAGTCTGGACAGAAAAGAGAAGTGGTTAGAGAGGAGTAAAATCCTGTTGACCCTTGAAACAGTCAATTAAATCAACATTTGCTCACACGGTAATGGGTCACTAAGCTCCGTTAACATAACAATCATTGCATTTAAGTTCAGACCGTTATGAGCACAGGTGTTTACTAAATTCTCCCAAAATTTCTACTTTGTTTAACTCTGTTGAAAATTGTGTCTTTTTATGTTTTTATTTTTCTGATGATGGAGAACACATATGAAGAAAATTAAGCTTAAAATTGTATTTCCAAGTATTTCTTTCTTCAAATTGTTTTGAATCAAGTGCATATAAAATATGTTTAAAGAAGAGTTTATTTGTGATGGAAGGTATATAATAGGCCACAGGCTCCCTGCTCAGCTTAAAAAGACAGAGAGCTCTCAGCAATGGATAGTGGATGGCGGGGGGGGTGCTCTGCCCCAACAGTCCGTCCCACAACTCAAATTTCTAATAAACTACTACCGCTCTGCAGACACAATTTTTTAAAATTTTTTATTCTGTCTAAAAACTACAGAATCTTATCTAAAAGACCACTGGAAACACTTTGACAAAAGATCAGAAGCTGATCTGAGTGGGTCTTTAAATTTTGTATGCAACAAAATTCCTCTTTCCGACGTTTATTTCTTAGGTATTTCAGCCAGTTTTTTGTGGATTCCATTAAAACTTTATTAAAACGTTCCTGTTAATACTAGAAGGAAAACATTTGTTTCTATTTATTTCAAATTATAGCAGCAGGTTGATTAATAGGCTCAACTAATCATTTTCTGCCCCCAAGTCTTCTGTATACTCACAGACTTCTTTCTTCAAAACGCTGTTACTTTTGCCGCATTTTGTGTGAGAATATCCCTTTGTGCAGCTTTCCTCAATGTCTGTGATTCTGCCTCCTACACATACCAGCCCTCTGAGGCATTTTGATCCGGATGGTTTATGTGTAATAATAAACCAGTTTGAGAATAGAAAAAAGTGTTTCTCCTTTTGGAGGAAATGCCCCCCAAACTCAGACAAGATAAGTCGGATGCATCCTGTATTCTGTTGTAAATAACCTGGAGAGAAATCAAAAGCAAGCGTCAGATGGGCTTTTATTTCATTAACAGTTGGCCTCCATGGGAAGCTTTGCTTCTCCCTCTGAGACTCTGAAGTGGCTGTGCCAAAAAGTCAGAGAAGGAATCGTAACGATTGAATGTAATCCTTGTTGTCACCTTTATGTGTTAGACAGAGCAGCATTTGTCTTCATATGGAAGAAACGCACAGGTCTCCAGATGATTGTTCCCGAGCAGAAAACTCTGGATTAGGGTTCGTTAGCATCCCACACAGATACGGTTTGAACAAACTGGAGCCTCCTGAGGCAGTCACTCCCCATTACCCCGCCTAATCACCGAACATGCTGCTGTCTCCCATTAATGGACCGACAGTATTGGGCTGCATCTGTGATATGAGTTGAGTGGCATCCAGCTCACTTAACTGAGTACCTCATCGCTGGTGTGGGAAGCTGTATCGCCGTAATGTGATCTCCTGTCTGGTATCTGTGGACAAAAAGGCTCTTCTTTACACCCAGTTGAGTTTTTGCTGCAAAATTAAAGATCTATTTTTTCCTATATTGAAGAAATCGTGAAGTTTTGGCACAACTTAAGTCATTACTTTGAAGTCCATGATATAAAGGTACATGAAGTAAAAGGGTGTTTTGTCTTTAGTAATCTTATACATATATGTGTAGGACTGCATGTAGGTGTGAGTATTGATCAACGTCAGTAATGAAACAAGTCAAATCTACACTGAAAAAACAGCCCTCTTGGAAATAATTCAAAAGTTCTTACCAGACTTGCAGATTTTCTTTAAAAAGGAAACAAATCTGCCCATAGGGTCAGAAAATTGTCTCACCAAAAATGTTTGTCTTAAGAATGTTTACTTAAGTTAAGATTATTTTGCTGTTAAAAACATAAGATTATTTTTCTTTCAAGAAGGGCAGAGATGTTTGTTCAGCTTAGTTTGTTTAATAACCAACTATTGTATACTTTTACATGTTGGATTTTTTTGTTTCTAACAATATACTGATGTCAGTCCAATGAGACGGCTATGGCTGCGATATTAGACTATATAAATAAAATTGAATAGAATTGCAAGACATTAAACAAAACCATTTTTTTAAAGAAATGTCTTTTTACTTTTTCAAGATTCAGTTTTTCCAGTGTATTTATTTGAAAGAATCAAAAAAGAAAGGCTTTTGAGAGTACACTATTTCTCCTCATTTGATCTTTAGGTCTGATGTCTTTGTTGGCTTGTCCTCATCAGTTACTGAAACCTCCAAAACATGTGAATGACATCTTCTAATGAAGAATATATAAATGTGTGATATGCTCTGTGCCAAAAGGAGAGAGTGGTGTCAAGATGTTTGTAGTCTCCTGCTGTTCCCAAGGAACCTAAATAACTTCTAATTTGCCAGTGTGATGATGCAGCCAGTGAAGGACTTAACAGTTTGGGGTTCCCAGCTAAACAATATTAAGGGGCCTTCTACAGCAATCGTTATAATCGTTTTTTTTTTTTTTTTTTATCTCCCCTTTGGGTGAAACGTCAGAATTTTTGTCTGAACTTTTTTTTTTTATGTTCATTTTTACAACGTGTTATTGTCAAGAATAAATGTTTTGATGAGCATCTAAAAACTGAAATCACATTTAAATATATATCCATTATATCCAAAATATTGACTGCACTGATTTATTACCTACTCACTTTCTTAGTAGGAAAAAATGACTGCTTCTTTCTTTTTTTTTTTTTTTAAGAGCATCTCTGCCCACTACTTTACTATTGATGGAGTAATCCAATGCTGCGGGGGTGTTCTGTGGTTTGTAGGTTTTTTTTCTCTTTCTTTTTTTTTTTACTCTTAAATAATATTTGAGTGTGGAAATTATGTTAGACCTTTTTGTTAATTGTTCAGCTTGAGGCCTCCCAGACTGTTGCCTATACTAGTAAGTCTGCCCTTGGATGCAGCCTCTTAAAGCCTGCAAACCGAACCAAAAGTTGGTTTGTTGATCTGTTTTTTTTTTCTTTTTGTTCAGGAACCAATTAAAACTATCAACTAGAGTATAAGACTAAGACTGGATCCAAGTTGTTAGGGGAATTTACAAATTTGTTCAAAAAACACGACTTTGTCATTGAATGTTTATGAAATCACAATTAAACCTTGCAAGTAATACTTTAGTTTACAGTACTGTATTTACAGTGTATTACAGTGTATTTAAATGGCAGCAGTATAGTTGGGTTTCACAGTGGTCTCCCTCTCTGTGTGGAGTTTGCCTATTTTCTCCGTACATGTGTGGGTTTTCTCTGGGGCCTCCTCCGTCCTCCTACAGTCCAAAAACATGCTTCATAGGTGAATTAGCTACTCTAAATTGTCCCTAGGTGTGAATGTGAATGTGCATGGGCATGTGATTGTGGCACTGCAACAGACTGGCGACCTGTCTGGCGTGTACCCTGCCCTCGCCGACAAGTGACCAGGTTAGGCTACAGCAGTCCCGTCACCCCAAAAGGGACAAAACGGGTTTAGAAAAAGGATGGACAATATACTACTTTTGATGTTCTTACAGTTTATTTAAGTTGTAATTACATAATACTTTTATTGTACCCACCTGGCTCTTATGTGGTACTTCCATGTATTTGAGTGGTAATTGCATAGTAATTTTGTTTACTTAAGTGGTACTTACAGGGTATTTAGATGGTAATTAAATTGTACCTTTGTTGTACTAACGGATTAAAGGTACTACAGTATTACTTACTGTGTTTTTATGTGGTACTTTATGGATAATACCTTTGTAGTACCTACTGGGTATTTAAGTAATACCTACTAGGTATTTAAATACACTATAAGTACCATATTGGAAAGGAAAGCGTTACCACATTATTTTAGCATACAGATCATCACAAAGCACAAAGTGAGTAGACTATAAGACTCTGGACACTTTTAAAAATGCTGCTTATGTGCAGTTGTAGAGAAACATGAAACTCCATAGTGGTTGAAAATCATAATTCATCTGAACACTCTTTTCTTTTTAGTTTTCCTCTGTTCGCCTAAACTTTATAATCTGCACCATTCTGCCTTTGTTCTTTGAGACTCACGTGTGAAATGCACCTCATGTGATGCTTACAAATAAATCAAGAGAGGGAGAGACTCTCATATCTCTGCCCTCAAATTATTATTCCGCTGTGTCACTTCATGCTCTACATCTGCATCTGCTATCACTGATGCAGGTTGCAGGGAGCCATTTCAGACGGAGAGATAAAACAGATCCTGCTGTGGATATTAAATTATAAGAATATTAAAATGGCTCTTCACAGGGATGGGGAGTGCTTTTTTTATGAACCAAAGGGTTTTATTAAGAATAAAAATATAGCTTTGGATATTCATCTAGATTTTGTGTGATTGTTTTAGATTGCTTTGTGTCATTTTGAGTTTTAGTTATTGGTTTTCAGCGGCAGTGGAGGTTTTAAAAAATGACATTTGTTGGAATTGAGCTTGACTTATCCTTGCACAGAGTAAATCAACCTCTCTGGGAGAAATTTGCTACCATTTGAAGCAGTTTGTGTTACCACCTCTACAGCTGTCAACCTTAAGCACAGGAATTCAAGCATTTTCAGGCAAAGTTAGATCCTTTATTCACACACAAGAAAGGTCGTTTTGTTTTGTTGTGAACGAAGACAACACACCAACATGTCAAAAATATTTGTTTTACATCAGGGTGTAAACTTGCATATGTATATATGAACAAAAACTTTTAGCATATTTTTTGTAGCCGCCATCATCATGAAAATGTTATATAATCAGGGGGAGAATTTGAATTAGTGCAGCTGTGCACCTGCAGGTTTTATGGTGAAGGTTTGTGTATAGAGAGAATGGGGAGGTCCTGGTATTTTTGCTTCATTAAAGGCGTTCATCTGGAATGGTTTTAGAGGCTTTTTTGTACAAGATATGTACAAGAATGAACTAAAAGTTCCACTCCAACAATAGTTTTATCTCGTTCCCAGTGGCTTTTCATTCTGGTTATGCAGTTTTTAGCCAAATTTTTAAAAATCTGTCGTTCTTTTGAAAAGTACTATCTGCAGAGCTGAAGGAGCTCATTAGAAAGTTGATTCTAGGCTGCGGGCGGGGCTGTTGGTGTCGAGGTTAGCCTCAATAATCTCCCAGCATTCCTTTGTTTACACTCTCTCCCTCTAGCTTGTGGCACCACACCAGCCCAAGCCTTTTTTTAAGCGAAGCAAAAAAAAAAAAGTGCTGAGCAATATTGGAGCTATCCAGTTTTGTTTTTTATCTGTTAACTAAATCTATTTTCTAAAGCGTATTGCAGAAAATAAAATCAGATGGAAATCATTTTCATGTGATATATGGATGGTTGTTATTGGCAGACCTTATCATGCTGTTGCCTCTATTGAAGTATCTGAAGAGCGACACTACAAAGTCCTTACGTTTCCTTTTTGTTCCCTACATTATATGAAACATTGTTCCTTTTTACAAAATCCATTTCTGTTGTCACTATAGTTACACAATCAACCCTAATTCTGAATTAATTTAGAAGAACATAAAAAAGTGTTAATTTTAATGAGAAACTGAAGTCATGCTGACGTGGTTTTTGTTTATTTCTACTGTTGGTTTTTCTATGTTCCCTCTGAGAAACAACACAAAAGCAAACATTTACCCATCTGTCACTTTGGTTTAAAATCAACATTACTGCTCCAAATGCTGTACAAGAGTAAATCCTTTCACCCAAAGCTGAAGAAAATGTGAAATGTTGCTTCATCTCAATCAGCAACACAAACAAAGCCAGCAGGAAAGTCAAGGATTACCATTTAACTTGATAAACTGCTTTGCAAAAATGATTCTTTTATTAGTTTAAGTTGGAGTAAACCACCACCAAAATACTTACAAATATCAGTATTAAAAGCTAAACTTTTAGATGCATCTAAATTGTTGCGCTGAGTGAAATTATGTAGTTTTTTAGTATTCAGTATTTTTTATTTATCCTGTAAACTATGGGACCTTGTGCAGCTATATGAGGTCTCCATTGTTTGACGGTTCTCCAATAAATCCCAGGTGATACCCTCAATAAATATCCCTTAAATGGCTTTGAGAAATCCCTAGCAAACAGAGTAAATTGTCGTTCTATGACAGCAAAACAGCAGAGCCTTACTTCATTTGTCAGGCAGGATAGCGTTCATCGATTGGTAAGCCTGGTCAGGCTGCACCATGGCGGCTTTCCAGAGGCTGTCAGATGTTACTGCTGTACTTGAAACAAACAGGGCTAAAGCAGTCATGTTTAGAACTTTCACTCAATTCTTTTCCATTTTTTGTGTCTGTGCTGTCAGCTCTGAGTTAATGTGCTTCAGCAAGCAAAGGGTCCACAAGACACACAGAACAGATGTTTCTGTTGACGTCATTAATGTAAGTGATCAGGAAAAGCTATTTCTAACAGCAAGGACAAAGAATTTCATTATTTTCTGCTCCTATTTTTCTTTTGTGTCTCTTTCCGCATACCTTTTATGGTGTGTGTGCCTGCATGTGTGTGGAGCAGACTGACCTTTGTCTGATGGATTGTTTTCGCCCAAATGAAGACATAAAAGAGGCGGAGCAGGTTTGTGTGTGTGGTAGAAAGAGGATGTTTAAGGACGAGCTTTTCCTCTGCCTTGTAATTATGCACTCCTCAGTCAACTCCTTCACTCCTCCAAAACTACATGCTGCCTTTTTTCTTTTCTTTTTGTCGGCTCTCCTCCTGCAGCAGCCTCCAGCCAAGCCGCAGGTGGTGGCAATCTCTGTCTGTCCTGCCGCTCAGACGGCACAAACCGAGCTGAGAGCTTGAGGGCTGCTGCCCAATAACACAGGCTTACCTCTCAGACAGCGCCGCCACATCACATCACATGCCGGGAGGGAAGGCAAGGTCACACGCAAAAACATTTATTGTGTTACAGCGCAAATAAAACAAACGCTCTCTCAGTCATGAGCAAATGGAAATAGGCTATGTTCATGTTTTCATTTTTTTATGCACAACGGTATACAATTTCAAGTTGAATATTAGCAAAATGAATTCTAATCATTGCATTTGTTTAATAAAAAACAGCTGTGTATTAGGTAAAGAAATATATTGCATATTCCATAGCATAACCGTATACTAGGTAAAAAATCAACAAATCAGACAATATTTTAAAGGATAACATATTGAGAATATAAAATATTGACCCTTTCTTACCAGAAGTTTATCTTTTGTTTTTTTATTACCATTCCTGTGTTGTTTTTTTTATATTCTAAACTTGACAAAGATTAGTCTTATGATGTAAGCCTTTTAGTTTCCAAAATTTGTCACTAAACTCCATCTTTGACTGCCCCTCTTTTCTGTGTTGGGCGGGTTCCTTCTATATGATGGTGGCCTTTCGTTTTGCTAATGTAGGGTGATTTTCCCACCGTAACAGCTCTGTAATCCATCTCCTGCTCACAGGAGGTGGCAAGTTATCGTCTGCGCTGGGATTTAACGCGCCACAGCTAAGAATAGAGACAGTGCTTTAACAGATAAAGCTGCAGAATAAGATGGAGCTTTCGATTAGCGGTGGTGTCACATAAATTGCATGCTTTTGGTATACGCTCAAAGTTGTAAAACACTATATTCTGTATCAGATCTGCTGCATGTTTTGGCATGGCATTGGGTAAAAGAGGCATAGCCTTGCAGGGGTTGTCTCCACACAAACCCTAATGTACAGAAGTGTAGGTACTCACAATTTTTCCCAGCATTTTATTCCTCCCCTGGAAATCTCCTGCTACAAAACCGAAAGGTGAAAGGAGAATGAGCAGCAAATGTTTCAATAAAAATAGATGTTTTTTTCTTTGTAAGATATATTTAATTGAATTGCTGAAAGATACAGATATATAAGCATAAGCAACTCCATTTGTGTCACTGTGAAATTTAATTATGCTGTGATATTCTGGTATTGATATCCAATTTTCTGCACTGTGACCGGGCCCACTGGAAAATGTAATTTTTGCTTTGGAGTGAAAACTTTTAAGACTTTAATTATCTAAGGCGTAATTACTGGTGCGTGCTTACAGCTCCATATTGTTATAATACGACTAATGTGGGAAAATGGTGGTGTAGGACATCAATAAAAAAAATGCTGAATTTTTACTTTTGCCTTTCTTTTGTGTCAGGTTATACATAAGGAATGACGACTTCTAGTCATAGAAAAAATATTTTAAAGTATAAAACTTTCTCATTGCAAAATATTTTATTATTCAAGATAAGTACATTTTCAAGATAGAGAATGTTCTGCTCAACGAGGTGGTTTCATTAGAGATGTATATTAGTGGGAATGTTGCAGCTTTTTAACCTTTCAATTACATTTCTTATTAACAAATAAACACTTTTATGCAGAAGCTACAGATCATGTTAAAATTTTACCTCAGAAAGTATTATTTACTTTGTGTTTGCAGAATCGCATCTTCTATACCATTTTGTCCCTTTTGGGGTCACGGGGCTGCCGCAGCCCAACCTGGCCACTCATACGCTGAGGCAGGGGACACCCCTGCACAGGTCGCCAGTCTGTCGCAACCATGCGCACTCGCATCCACACCTAAGGACAATTTAGAGAAACATTAACCTATGAAGCCTGTTTTTGGATGGTGAGAGGAAGCCGGAGTCCCCGTAGAAAACCCACGCATGTTCCGGGAGAACATGCAAACTCCACACAGAAAGGTCCCCCATTGGTGATGTTGATTCAGGTCCCCCCAGCCGGGACTTGAACCGGGGGCTTTCTTGCTGAGAGGCAAGAGCGCTAACCACTGTGCCATCATTTAGTCTTTTTTAGAATCACAGAGAAGGTTGCTCTCCTAAATTCAATAAGTTGAAAACAAAAATTCACAATTACAGTTGTAAATAAAACCTTTTTCTCAACGTTATTAAAAAAAAAAAGAGAAAACTGGGATATATTAATAACTGTGGCTGATTATCGATAGAAACAGTTTGTGAGTATGTCATCTATTGGGTTTTATTGTGTTTCTGACCTTAGGGTTAGGGTTAGGGTTAACCCTTGTCAACATGCCCTGAAATTTAAAAAATGAGGGGAACCAACCTGACGGTTTTTGTTGGACATCAAGTGAATCAATTTATTATCAAAAAAAAAATGCCTCAGTTTAAAAAAACTTTCAATCTGAAATGCAAAAAATTAAAATATTTACTCTGGAACTTATCATGCTTTTTATCAACTTTTTTCAAGCAACAAACAAGAGTTTACTTCTGTACAACTACATTTAAGGTCATGGTTAGACAGGTTTGGCACCAGAGAATCACAGGCTGTTACCGATATTTCACTAGATGTCGCATAAGAGGATGCTTGCCTTAAGAATACCAGCAATGTAGAATGATGATTCACGATAAAATTCAATGCCAGAAAAGAGAGCAGTTCACATCTTATGACTGATTTACACTGCTCTGTCTGTGATGTGTCTTCCTTGCGTTGCATGGAGAGTCCATTTCATGACCATCAGCTTACCACCACCCACCACCCGGTTGGTTTGTCCGGCCAACCCAGTGTCACCAACATCCAGGCTATTCCTCACTGAGTCCTTGTAAGATGCATGTATTGTGTCATAAATGCTGTTACGTTTTTGTACTTTTGAAATTTAACTTTTGTCTTCCATGGCAAATATGGACGACCAGGCAAAAAACTCTTGCGAAAAGCTTGCATTGCGTTGTGGAGGAACCAGACACCAGACACTGAGGACAGGGAGGCGATGTAAACATTCTGATTGATTAATTTACATTCCATTTGTATGCGTCAATGCAACAGAGATGCAATGCAACTCGGCAGACGAGTGAAAATCCGGTCTTAACCATACAAAGAAACAAAAAAAAAAGTCTTTATCGTTTTCTCTTAAAGGAACAGAAAATGTTTGAGATTCACTAGAGTATCACCCAGCAGTTGTAATCTGATTTCTCTGTGTTCCTATTCAATCTCGCTTCAGTCTGGAAGTTCAACTGTTGCCCTTTGTGCACCACACAAAATACACTAAATTAGTGTGTTTTAGCAGTTCACCCAGTGCATGTATTCCATGTGAAGTCTGCGTGTGCCAACTTGTGCATTCGTTTCATGAAGCTCCATCTACACAGCCTGTATACCTTCATTAATGCGGGGACAAGTTTATAGCTCTTCAACTGTGGAACCAAAGTGTTTGTGACGTTACCTAACAGTTAGTGTGACCCCACTCTGTGAAGTTAAACGATCTTCTGCTTCATGGCTGTTGTTCTTAAACACCTGCACTTTTCTATAACGTCCCTTTCATCTGGATTGAGAATATCACGGATGGTGAGCACGACTTAACCGTTACACCCTCTCTTGACTGAGTGAGCTGCATTGCCGGCTTCAGTCAACGGCTGTATTACCACCGAGCTCATTTACCTCAGAAAATGGTGGAAGAGGCGCCATCATCCTGGACAAACAGCTTCGGCCACCAGCCAACGCTTAATGCCTTTCAAGCTCCCAGCCAATAATGTCCTCAGTGTGAGGTAATGACCTCAACTTCTCTTCATTGGTGGCAATGTTTCTGAATACTCGAATGTGCTTTTCAGCTCTGTGTTAGAGAAAACAGAGAAATGGCAGCATTGTGGGTGGCATTTATCCTTTTCCAACACAATGCCCTTGTCTCTTCAAAAGGCCTGAACAAAAGGAAAGTGAATGAGGAGCACTGTGAATCCTGTGCACTGAAATGTCAGTTTCACCCAAAGGACCATCAGCCACACCCACAGTAATAATCTAGTTCACATCAATGCTCCTTGTTTGCTTTCTTTCATCCTTTGTTTTCTATTTAATTGCAATGACTTTATTTTTTTAGATCTTCATAAAACAAACCACGATGAAAGGAGGCGAACGCAGAACTTTAGTGATTCACTTCAACAGATGGCTTTCGTTGTTCAAGGGAGTGTACTTAGCAGCACACTTAAAACAGGGAAGTAAACACAAAAGTGATTGGAAGGATGACCAGAAGCTCCCACACGTTAAGGTGTAGCTGCCAGGTGGATGATTCGACCTCTCAACGTGCCAGTTGCTTTGGATGAAATCCAGTTCTAGCCGCCTCCAGAGAAAACAGAGCTGACCTTTTCCAGCGCTTGAAGTTGCTGGATATAAACTCTGAAAGGGTTACGATCCTTGCCTTGGCATCACTCTTGTGATTTTTATTGCTTTCTCTTGTGTTGAAGCAACTCAATTGGCATAGCGTGCACACTTTCTTCCCTTTCCTTTTACTCTGATCCACACATGTATGTTTTCAACACGTACAAAAAAAGCAAACTTATACGTCCGTGAACATCCTTTTATTGGATTTTTTTGGGCTTAGGAGTCACTCACTATCACAGTAGGGTTGGAAACATCCAGAAAAGCTGCAGTCTTCCCTATCATCATCCTCCTCCTCAAAGTCATCCATGTCATTTCAATCCCACCCTCTTCCTCCTTCCATTTGAAAACTCTGCTTGGCACTGAAGGTTGAGATACTGATGATGTTGGAATCAAGTTGCTTTGGACCGACACATCAAGTGAATTACTGTAATGAGTTTCTGCAGCCCACACTGCTGCCTTTTGAAAAGATAAATTCAGCTTTAACTTGAACCAGCAGTGTTATAAGCTGCCCTTCCGCTTAAAGACGGTAGACAACAAAAATGTTATCTTCACCGCAGGTTTATCAAAAGAAGCACAAAGGAAAAAGACCTGTGTTTTGAGCGTGACAGTTTACATCGTTCTCTGAGGTGATTTTTCATCTTTGCTTGGCCAAATATGAGAGTGGTATCACAAATGTTTGGTTTTAGAGGTTATGAAAAAGGTCTCAATACCTATTGCTTTTTTATGACCATCTCAGAATGTCTCAGTCTTGTGACAGGGCAGCTTTAGCAGCACCAAGATATGCTCAAACTGAGCCAGAAATCTCACAGCAAAACCGAAAAGGAGAACGGCACAGTGCTGCTGTCCTGTCACTTCAACCTTGTCTGAATGACAGACGTCAGATCTATGGTTTCCAGATCAGAAATGTGCCAGCAATGTGCTGTTCTCTTTGTTTCCCATTTTTTGGATCCAGAATGTCAAAGACAAAAATGTTGGCATTTTAAGCCTTTGTGATAACTGCCTAACCTGCACGCAGGTTAGCGATCTTCATGAAATATTAAGGTCGTAGATCGCTCAGTGAGTCCGTAGAGCAAAAAAGTTTATGCATTGTTTTTCTATGGGCAACAGGCCATTCTGAATTATGAAGAGTGTGTGTTGTAGGATTTTTTCTTTTTTTTAAAACACCCCCAAATCCTGACTATTGTGTATGTAGCCTGTTAGTGCTGTTCAACTGTAAAATGTTATAGTGTAGTTTGTGTGAGCATCCTACGGACATCTACATATCACCTGTTCACCCCATATATGCAGAATATACACGCTGTTAGTAAGGAGTCAGTATGCACATCCTACGAACCACTAGAGTGTGGCGTAACAACACTGTACGACAGCATCACCTAAGCATCGCAAGTGTGAGCAACTTACATTTGCCTTACAAATACTTTGTATTTTGGCTCTGCCTTTTTTGGGGGTTTTTAACATGTTCTTATACCATGTTTCTCATAATGGAGGACATATAAAAAGAAAACTAAGGTTAAAACTGTGTTTCTGAGTATTATTTTTAGTCAAATCATTGAGAATCAGAAGCAAACAAAAAAAAATGCCATCAGAAAAAACTTGTAGCAGTGATGTAGGCACTACAATCAGCAGACCACAAGCTCCCTGCTCTGCTCCATTCCAAAGCATCCATTGAGAAACAAATACATCCATATACGTCTTTGTTTTCTTCGTTCTATCTGACAAAACTGTACGGCTGGATAGCTCACCATTTTTATTGCACTGGCAATGTTAGGTTGAGATTGTATGGGGCTGTGAGCTAGCTGGAGAGTGCGTAAACAGATGGATAATGGGAAATTCAGGCAGGCTTACTTCACACCAGCAGCTTCAATTCAGAGGTGATTTTTTAGTAAACGATTGCCGCTTTGCATAAACTGTATTTTAGAAAACCACACCGTTTTTTTTCCTTTTTTCTTTTGGCTAAAATGGCATAATCATAACTAACTTAGTTGGAACACTTTTGCAATAGTTCAAAAGGTTTGAGTCACCCCTGTATGAGTGCAAGTGATTAAATCTTTATCTTCATGAGCAAAGAGAACTGAAGTTTAGATACAGGAGAGTCAGAGAAGAAGATTATCTTCCTGAAATGATTTTTTTGCCACTGGCTAAAATCTGGCATTAAGCGGCGCTGTATACCCCACTGTAAAGAATGACGCCTTCTAGGTTTCATTAGCACTTAAGTTTAATTATCAAATGTACAGTTGCCCTTAATCTTTGCTGAATGTGGATTGTAAGTCTCTGTAAGACAGAAAGGCACCGTATGGACTTGCACTGAACACACACTGAACGTGAGTTAATGGGCTTAATGGTAATTAGTTTACCTTCGGCCTCCTGATTGTTCGATGAGGCCAAATCTTTCATGTCACTGCGCTGCAGGAGCACTTCTCTGCTAATGTGACCCACTGTTGCTTGTAAAGGTGCCTTTCCCTCTGCAGCTTTTGCTGTCCTTGGATGTACAATATGTCTTTAGTGCAAAGACACCGGCAAATATTCTGGGAAGCTGCACTCTTCCTTTAAAACGACCCGTGCTGCAGTAACGCTCCCTCTCACATTTCAATATTTTCTTGAAGCCATGCATTTTACCTGCACGCAAAGTCAAAAGTGCTCCTCGTCGTGTTGGCTTCTCATAAAACTATACGAATGTTTAGTGTTCTCTTGTAGTTGATAAACTGCTGAAACCAGACTTGGAAAAACATGAAATATCTGAGCAACTGTTTTATCTTAAACGGCAGTAAAGTTAAATTCTGAACTGAACCTGCTGAGAAACCAACAGTTTTGTTTGTTTTTGTTTTTTTTTTTTACAATAAAGTGTTTTTAAGTGAACACATCGATTTTTAACCATTGTTTTTTATTTATTTATTTATTTATTTATTTTTTGGGGGAAGAACCGTTTTTCATGATCTATCTGATTTCTAGGAATTTTAAAACATGGATTGGTCAACAATGACTTTTAAGCCATTGTTTGTTTGTTTTCTGAGCCATATCCATGGGGCTGTACGGTGGTGTAGAGATTAGCAGTTTTGCCTCACAGCAGAAAGCCCTGGTGCAAATCTCAGCAGGGTTTATTCTGTGTGGAGTTTGCCTGTTCTCCCAGTGCATGTATGCGTTTTCTTCTGGCATCCCATCCAAAGACATGCTTAATGGGATCAAGCTGTTGATGTAAATGAGAGTTGGTTCTCAATTGACTTATCTTGGTAAACGAAATTAGACTGCTAGATAACTAAAAAAAAAAAAAAAAAAAACTCTCTGATCCATCTAATAGCTGATCCCAGTCTGGGATTTTGGTGCCTGGTTACTGCTTAGAGGCTGTTTTGTTGCGGTGCAAACAAAGCGATAAGCTGGTAGGTTTTACAACAAGTCTGCTAATGGTGCCCTGATGCTTTCATCATCATTTTCAAAACAAAACTCAATACAGAGAAATGGCCTTATTTGCTAAAAGCAGTCATTTCTTTTTAATCCCACTATCTCCATTGTTTTTGCATTATTTTCATGCATAAAGGTTCCCAAACTTTTACATTTTGAAAATTCCTTTTAAAGAGGGCTGCTCCTTTTCTCTTGACAAACAACTTATTTCCGATCTTCTTATGTTTAAATGACCAATCTGGTTCATTCTTTTGATTAGGAGTTTTCAATGATACTAATATGTAAAATACATATGAAAAATACTATCAAAGACTGATCATCTTAGTTCTAAAATCATTAAAGATTACGTGCCTGATTTGTCACTCTTTTTATTTCCTTTTTCTCTTTAACTGTTTTTTTTTATTTAATTTTCTTTTGACTTCTGACACACATTGTTGTTAGGTAAACCTTTCTTAATGCTGATCTCTTGCATTGTTGCATTTTCACAGTTTTAATTCATGTGCAATGATGTTGTTTTTAAACATCAACATAGAACATTTTGGCTGCAAGATTTTTTTTTTTTTTTATTATTATGATTTTGGTCCAGTCCAACTTTTTCATACACTTACAACCAGCTGTATCTGAAGTGGGGCTGTAAATTATGTACACAACTCTTGTCGTCATTTCTTCTTTAACTTTATTTTGCGTCATTGGAAATGTTTTTATTTGGAACTTACTCCAGAGAGTCACCTTAAACAGAAAACATGTCCTAAAATATTTTTTTAAAAGCAGCTTGTGTTATATCAAAGTGACATAACCTCAGAAATGATGACAACACTGAACAATTCCTCCATGCTGGCAGGTGGCAACATTACAACACTGCACCATGGGGGATGATATTTTATCTTAGCCCCAGGAAACTGAGAGCCAAAACCAAACATGTCTTCGTTGTTTTGTGTGGCTGCACTATTCTTTTTTTTTTTTTTTTTTTTTACAAATGAACTTGAGATTCAGTGAAGTAAAGCATATTTATCAGAGGAGCTGAAGAAGTATTTTCCATGAATCACTCTTCTATTAAAGGGTAAAGAGTTGTGCAGCTTCAGCTGACCCTCCCTGTGACACTCAAACTGAAAGCTGATAGTTTCTCGTCCATATTCAGCAGCAGCATTGTTAAGATTAATGGCAGGCATTAAGTCCATTGCCATGTCATACTTCAGCTATTTAACTTCCTTTGAATTTGAGAATTGGCCATGGGGAATAACATTATCACTTGAGATGGTAATCTCACCTGCTCATTGCTGTGCTCTGACAGACTCTATTGTGACTTGGCACCTTTTGTTCACACAGAAAGCTCCATTCCACTTTTATAAACTCCACTTTTCTGCTGGTAATAAAACAGCTCAATATTATTTTGGTGGGTTGGTAAAGCATGTAATTTATTCATTAACCTGGTCAATGTCTGCCTGACTGAATCACTGAGCAACCAGGTGTGTCCATGAGCTGGGTCTCTAATATGACCCTAAGTGTCCGTCATTAATAATGTTCTGCTGACATGATGTGTGCCTGATCTGTCCTGGTAGGTGGGTTTGTGGGGTTGCCATCATTGGATACCTGGTCTGGCAGAATGGTTCACTGCTTCCTCTTCCCTTTTCAACAGGCAGTCGAGTGTTTCCTGTTAGATTTCAGTCGCTGCTTCTCTGTTTGCCACAAGTCTGTCCATCATCTGACTGATGGCTCGTCCTCCTGTAAACTGGTACACAATCACTGCTGTTTACCTTTACCCATCATTGACAGCTCCTTGTGAGTCTGAAGCACTGGACAGATTAATGACTTGGCATGATACGGTGCAAAACCGATCCTATCTTCAAATCCTACTGGGAAAAAGCACTTTGGTGGTATTTAATCTTAAACTTTTATGGAGATTTAAAGAACCCTTAAATCCACATCTAAGTCATAAATTCTATATAAATAAAGCTCTTACATCCTCCTGAAGCTACGTTCACACTGGGCGTGTGTGGCACGTTCAAGAACGCCCTGATGTGAGTTTTTAGAACACGCCTTTAGCATATGGAGTTCACAGTGGACTGCGCTACCTGATACTAGAGCATTAACTTACAGTCGAAAGAGCTTTGGTTTGAAACGTCGAACGAATCTCGCTCTAGGTTTTTTTCTTTCACGGCTCTATTGCAATTTATGAAAGACAAACCACAGTTATTCATTTATCTGTCATGATCGATTTTCAAGCGTTTGGCCCTTCCGTGTGTTGAAAAGGATGCTACCCTTACATCACTACCAAATCCAAGTCCCTGATTGGTCAGAGCTAGGGTTAGCTGGTTTAACTTTCTGTGTGTGTTCAATTACTTCTTGTTTTGAACTGACTTGAAAACTTGTGTAGCAACGCGTGAACACGAGAGGTTTGAAGGCAGAAGCTCGAAACATGCACATACATGCATTTACAAACACAGAAGGACGATGGCAATTTTTCATCTTAGCTTCTTGAAATTGTTCACAAAAATCCCTAAAGTTAATAAATGGTTGGAAGAAGACCAAGCATTTAAGGTAAAAAAAAAAGGGCTATCTAAAACAATGGGAGGTTTTTTGTGTTCAAATTGCTATAAAAAGGTTTTTTAAACCCATTGCTCCACAGACATGAGCGTCAGTTATTGTACCCAGCGAGCTGAGGGTCTGTGCTCTGCTCTGAGTCTCACTTAACAGGAACTGGTTGTGGAGGTTTCAGACACTGCTAGACAGAAATAATAGGCATAAATGTATAACTTTAGCACTGCATTTCAAGATTTATGTTGGCACTCTAGGTATTTTCAAGTTACTGAGGCACTTTTACTAGAAGCACAGGTGTGGTTTTATTTATTTTATGAAATATATTCAGAGGGAAGATTTCCCTTTTCAGAATAAACCTCTTTCTCAAATGCATGTTTTGAAAACGTTTGTCAACACAACTTTATTTGAGTTTGAGGCCCGGTTCTGCGCAAAAAAAGGTTGTTCAGGAAAATCACTTCTCACATGACATCCTGTGTTGTTAGAGGTTATATATTCATTTATACATTTAGGTTACTATATTTAGAGGTTTTTGTGGTTTTCAGACAACACCCTTTAAAGAATGAAAGGGATGAACGAATTCCTGGATTCATGTTTTTAATGAGTTGATGTACTTTTTTAAATTATTATTGTTATTATTATTATTATTATTATTATTAATGTATTAATTTATCAGGTTTTATGTAAAAAAATATTTAGCTAACTAAATCCTGAAAAAAAATCTGAATTTTTTTTTTGTTTCTTTAACCAAAGTAGAGGTCATGCTTAACATGTAGCCAAATTTGATTTCTCTTTTAAAAATTGGTAGAAAAGAATAAATGAATGAGCCCAAATTAAGGAGACTCATGTTATTGTTGGCTTTTATGCCTGAGCTCTGTAATTACATGCCCAAACTCATGGTGGAGCTGCTTCTTCTGTGTCCATGTAGAAGATGAAGAAGCAGAAACATAGAAGATTAAGATTGATTAAGTCCTTTTCTTTTTCTTTTAACTCAACATTTCAAACATCAAAAAGCCATTTGGTTTGTTTAAATGACTCATCTTGGCAACATTAACCCCTTTAAAATCCACTGACAGAAAATTGAATTATTTTTAAAAATTAAATTGTTTTATAAAGGGGTGTCAAATTATCATGTTAATCGGGATTAATTAGCTACATTTTAGCGCTTTTTTTATCGCGTTAATAAATTTTTATGTCGGAAGGTACTTCTGTGTTACTGCACACCTGGAAGTGTATCAACCCGATCATATCATGGTCATTTGGAAAAAATATTAATATAAAAATAAATTATTATACCTTTAGTCCTGTTATATTTCAAAGTTTAAATTTTTTGTTTGTTTTTTTTTACAAAATATTTAAAACGCGGTGTGTCATGTTGTTATGGTAACAGCTTTATTGCACGGCACGCAACAACTGCGCTAAATGGTTCAATCTCTCAGTGGTGTTTCATTTTTTTCCTTCTTGTTCAAGATTAAGAAAAAAACTACCCCTCAATGGTGTCAAAGTAAAAGTTTTATGATTAAAAAAAATTTCATAAAGCCACCTTTTTAGTTTAATTTGATCTTTTACTGCGGAACAATGTCACCAATTTAAATGAAAATTCCTCAAAATGAGGCTTTTGCAGCAAATATTAGGTTAAAAATAATTGCGTTTAAAATCAGTTAATTAGATTAATTAATTACAGGTCACAATTAATTAATCGCCCTAGAAAAATGAATTGCATGACAGCACTAGTTTTTAATCACTTTGATGAAATACACAAAAAAGTACATCAGTCTATCAGCTTTACTAAATTAATTTTGATAAGTTTTTGCTCACAATGTTAGTTTCAGATCCAAAAATATTGATGAGTGTTCAGGTAGAAAGCAACTTACATTTAACCACAGTCTCAAATTGGATCCACATATTTTTAACATGGTGTGACTAAACTATAAAGAATTAAGTGTCAACTGATTTTGCATTCTTTTACTACGACAAATAGTCACACAACATGAGCAGCAATGAGTTATTATCACCATAAAATTCAGAAAATTAGCCAAACTGTTTCAGCCTAAAGGGTTTTTTGAGATTTTATGGAAGCAGCCATTTTGAAATGAGCAGGAAAAGCCCCCCTGCTCCCTCTAGTTGAATGATTATGAATTATAGGACAGAAAACATGGACCAAGTCATGGACAAGAGCTTTAAAAGGAATGTTTTAATCATGCTATAATATCATATGAATTGCTATATGCGGTTCAGGTGTGAAAAATCATCATAACATGAACATTGGTCCACCTAAGAAAATAATTTGCATGCTTTGCAAGCAAACTCTTGTGCGACCAACCACAGTGCAAATTCACACCTGACCTGTAACAATAAATTACCCCCCAAAAAAGCAGATATTGCAACTTCAACCAAACAAGGATGTGAAGATTGTTTTTTCCTCACCAACATAACCCATGTTTTTTTTTTCATTTTCAGACTATCTTGTTATAAATGTAAAAGTCCTAAGAGTAGAAAGGAGAAAATATTTTCTTAATTTTTTTAACAAAAAATTAAGACAATAAAAAAATGTTTGTAAAATGAATATAATGGATTGGATTGTTACCCATCAAATGGTCGTTCTGCCAAAAACTCAACTGAAGTACAAAATAGTTGTTAAACATTATTTTCTAATGATGAATGAAATGACATAAAAATGTTAAAAACAGATGAAATTTAGTCCAAATCCGCACCTCTCTGTGACAGCAGTGACTGACTGCTGTTCACCGTGAGGGGCCTGTAAAAGCATTTCATCTCTACTCCCTTCATCTCATATTTGGGTCAGATGGTGGTCTCTATGCCGTTTCTGTGCTTCAATGCGCTTTGTTTTTTTCATTGCCTCCTTCTTGTTGTCTCTCTCCCATGGTGTCATTTTTTTCCAGATCATTCTCTGGCTCCGCTCCCCGTATCTCTCTGTCTCCCAAATTGTTCTCTTTCTTCCCTTTTTTTATTTACAACAGGCACCATGTTTATAGCTTCTGTCCCAGCTGCCAGCGCCGCACAAACTTAAAAAGTGTTACGGCGGTAATAGTCCATTGTCAACCACGGAGCAAGTTGCCGGGTTCAAAGTGAGCTCTAGTAGCACAGATCTCCCAGAGAGCCACTCCTCTGGCAACGCACCGCCAACCAAACTCTACGCTCAGCCAGAGCTCTTGTCAGCCAAACCTGCTTTTCATGCAACATCAGAGCTGTCAGTCAGTCAAGCAGCTGAGGATATAGAAACTGCTTAAGATCTGCAGCAGAATTCACAACACCGGCATAAAATAACACACACGCAACCATCCATTTAAAGGGAGAGATGGGGGTTGTTGGGGGAGCAAATGCAAACTAAGGTGACACAGCCTAGGGCAGAACTTTGAAAGCGAGGCTGACAGTAAACACAGACTTTATCTTGAAAATACAGTTACTCTCAAGCATGATATGCCAGAAATTTCAGAGGATATCTGTTGATTTAAAGTTTTCTATTGGCCCAACCTGACACCAAACATGTTGATCAAACTGCCAATGTGTTTGCTGATTTCTGTCAGATCAACCACATATGAACCAGGAAATAGACCACATCATGTGAAACAAGAAAGTGACTTTCATTGATTTGCTGCCACAGTCAAGCACCAAAGTTAATACAAATGCAACGTCAGATGAAGGAACTTTTCTTTGTTCGTCTAACAAAAAAGATAGATTTAATTACTGCGACTTGATGCATTCATTTCTTTCTGACTTCATCAGTTTTTCGCATCAATGTGGAGAAATCTACACCAAATTGTTTCAATCAACTGACATATGTACCTTGAAAAACCTTACAAAAAAGTTATTACTTCATTCTGCTTTAGATTTGCAAATTTGATCTTACGTTTACTTCTGCTAAACAGAGAAGTCAGTAGTTATATAAAATAACAGACAAAGAAGTAGTTGGAAGGTAACGCCAAATCATTACCCTATCTTGAAATGGTTTCAACGTCGGTAAAAGAAAAAGAAAAGTCTTGGTATGGTGGTGTAGGTTTGGGAACCTGCTCTTCTTTTTCAATAGAATTTCTCCAAACACAACACATTTCAGTTTTTTTTCAGAGTTTGAGACAATTTTTTTCTTAATATGAAGTCTGTAGAGGTACATCTCTTGGACTGTAGCATTTCTCTGACCAAACCGTGATCTGACCCTGAACCTGGGATGTCCACACTTTAGAAGCCTGGTGATTGTTCGGATTACTTTTCACTTGTGAGGATCAATAATTTTCAGTTTTTCTCTCAGTCACTCTACTTGTTTTTGTGCTTAAATCCTCAGTGTGTCCTCTTTGGTCATCTAACTTTTAACCCCACGTCTCTCTTCTGCCCTTCTGCCATGTTCACACCTGCTTTGAGTTGTTCCTAAAGTTCTTCTTTAGTCAAAGTTCAGTTCGTTTCTGCAGTTTCTCACATCATTTTATGTCAAATCTCTGCTTCCTTTTTGTCACAGCTTCTTCCTTTGTGTGTTTTACTTTATTTGTTTTATAGCTCAGCCTTGGATCCCAAGCCTCAACAGTAACGCCTTTCTCAAAGTGTAATTATGAGCTCTAAATCATTTTTAACCTTTTCCACATTGATGTGCAGCAACAAATACGGGTCATTCTTTCTAAGTAGGGTGCAGAAAACGATCAAAATTTCTGCTATCATAGAGAGAAGCTGTTCATTTAGTAGTAATAATTAGTAGCTTGTGGCTTTAACTTACCCTTTAAAATCCCATAAATGAACAAAAATGCATACTTGTGCATGCTTATTTGTTGTTGTTCTTGAAGAAGAAACTGTTATTGTTTCAATTTCAAAGTTTTGTGAAAGTCACTGAGACCCCAAGATTTCACATTTACACACTTTTTGAAATCACTATGAAGGTACTTACTGTACTTGTCATTAAAAGAAAAAAATGCAATTTAAAAAAAAAAAAAGCCTAAAGCTGTACTAAGTCACTGCGAAGGACAATGTGATTCAAAATATGTAATCGTCTGCACCACAACTGTACAATAAATCATCCTCCCACCCTTAGTCTGACACCAGCTCCAGTTGGCTGGATGCCTCCATTCCACACCGCTCATTCTCACAGCTTCTGTGCATTTACAGCCCAACTGGATGCTTCAGTTTGTGCAAAGCCATCATTATGCTTTGTTCTTATTCAAGTATTTAGGCATAGAAGAGAACTGAATGCTAAATATCCTGCTGTGGGTGTACTACTCTGTGACCGGTTTAATAAACAGGAAAGGCTCATAGTTTGTTTTACAGTTTATTAACCGAGCTCATTAATAGATAATGCTCTGTTTTTTATGTCATGGACTGGATGATGTTTATTTTGAAATTCCTTTTTTTTAGGCCTAATGAGCCAAAAAAAAGGATTGAAGACAAACTGCAAGACAAATAATACTTAAGAATAAAGAAATTGACATTTATCACCTCAAAAGGTGAATGAAAAGGACTTGATCTGGTCCAAGTTATGAATTATGAGCAAACAAGGCTAAGCTCATAGTAAATACTTGCAGTTCAATGGATTACAGTAAACAAAGTTAGCAGATGTCCACTCATGAGTGTTAGCACTCCTATTTTTAATTTGCTTTCCACTAAAACTTCCTTGTTTTTTTATAGTCTTGCACTCAACAGACTCTTAAATCTGGTAAATTTTCTCCACCAACCTCTTGTTCCACACCTCCCACCTACAAATCTAAAACTCTGCAGGCGAAGGGAATGAATGAATCACATCACAATGTGAGCTACTCTCAGGTTACAGAATGTGCAAACCCAGAACAGCAGGACTCGCTATCCTCCGAAGGAACTAAAAAAGAGAAGTCACAGATTTCAGAGATTTTTCTGGAGAATTCTGTACCTATATACATAAAAAGTTTCACACTGATTTGACTGATTGAATTAATTGTCAACTAAAAATTAAAAAAAAATTTTTTTTTACCTGGACAAAGAAGAATCAATTCTTTTAACCTCTTTAGCACCTGAACTTTTTGAGAAAAGCTGATGATTAAATTGCATCCTTAAAGTATCTTTAACTTAATCATTTGATTTTTTTGTTGACATTTTATTACATTAGCAGCTCATACTGTGTCCTTTCTGTGTTTTGGTTATCATTAGATAGGAAAGCAGGTATGTGTCTAAGCTCTAAGCACAAAGAATGTAAGATTGTAAGAAAAAATAAATGGCAAACTTTATTCTAGAGGAATAGAAAGATTTCCTTGTGGCCATATTTGTCTGCTCGTCTGAAAAATATGAACATTTACTCCACTTAAAAAGTAATTAGCGGCATCACTGCCTGCATTGCCACATATCTTATTGGGGTTTTTTCACCAGGGTGTTTCCTCAGTCAGGAGAGTTTTTTAAATTTGTAAAAGTATGACAAAAGTTATAAAATTAGTAGGAAAAAGTTCCAAATTTACAAGGAAAAAGACACGCTTTTTTGAAAATAAAGTGGTGCAACCCTCCACCCACATTTGTGCCAATCAAATCCATTAATGCAGCCATTTATGGCAATGCCATGAGGCTTTAGTTTATCATAGGAATCCATGTGACATGATGCATTTGGATCTCTTTAACGAAACTGCTGACAATGTAAACTGCGCTCCCGCCGGAACTTCTTGTGGGTCCAAAATCTTTATCTCGGTGTCCACAGAGCCCCTATGAATTGTTCGTTAATGTAACCAGCAATATTCCTGCAATCGGTCATCTATGACCATTTCTTCCTCCACAAAAGACATGATTTCTTCCTAATCTGGGTGAAATTTTCTTCTGAAGAGACCCAGTTTCCTGCAAATTCTTGTCAATGTTCTTGTGATCTGTTGACTCACTAAAATACTTAGGTTAATACTTAGGTTATGTCCAAATTCCCTTCCTACTCTTTAACTACTAAAAAACAAAATGGTGCGGGACTAACACCATGCTTTTTTGTAACAACGAATATGATGTTTCCCAAAGTCAAAACCTAATAAATGTGAGAATTTTATAAAGATTATGAAGACTAAAGATTAAGGAATTCTGACACAACCTGTTTTTGTTGATGTTGTTGCATGTTTTTTTTTTTTTTTTTTAGTTTTATCTTTTACATTTTTAACTTATCAGGTAATCTAACTTATCAGGTAATATCAGATAACTTATTAGGTAATTATAGCTTTTTTGTGGAAAATATTGGCTTCTTTACTCAAAATTTTATGACTTTATTCTAGTAAAATATTGATTTCTCGACTCATGATTTTCTTCATTTATTCTGGTTAGTTGTAGATATTTTTATTCATAACTTCATGATTTTATCCTCGTAAATTGTTGACTGTTTTCTGATTATTTTACTTCTTTATTCTTGTAAATTTTTGACTTTATTGTCTCATACTTTATTTTTTTAATGGTGACCCTAATACTCCATTGTAGTTTTATTTTGCAGACATCTATGAAAAGGTAATTAAACTCTTTCCTAACGACGGCTTCTTTGAGTTCTTGTTCTTTGTTCCAGCTTTTTTCCTTCTGTTTTGTATCTTTTTTCAGACTCGTTTTTCGGTTTATATTTTCCTTCGCCATCACTCTTTTTAACTCTTTCTGAAGGGACACCTTTTTGACCTCTCATCCTCATTTATAAGTGTGCACTGATGTGGATGATGCACACATCCATTGGCGTGTTTTTTCTGGATTCACCAGACCAGCAGTTATGGCCGGGTCCTCAGGGAGCACAGCTGAGCAGAGAAGAAAGAGGAGTAATGCTTTAGCTTCAACCCTCTTGGTTTTCTTATCAGGCACCCTCACACTATAAAAGGCTCACATCGACACACAAATGTGTGTTTTCACAAACTCACATCCGGCCTTTCTGGAGTTTTCCGCTGTGCATTTCCTCTGGTAATTTCCTCACAGGTGCAAAGTGTGCAGCAGGTGTACCTGAGACCTTAATTACTCTTTGCCTAATCAAGTGTTGCAGTAAGCAGTCATCATCAATGTTATTGAATCCAACCGCTCTTACCAACCATTTCAATTTAAAATCCGTGCAGTTAGGAGCGCCGCTGAAATTGAGTGTTTGATAACTGAGTAATCAGAGTAAAAGAACGGCGAGATCGCTGCTCCATCGAGACACTGACTTGGGTGTTTGTGCCAGAAATGTTCAATGTCTCACTTTAGATTTTATTTTTTAATTCAGAATAGAATCAGAGGGAAAATTTTGTTAATATGTAAAATAATTATTAAAAAATTCTACAATAATTCTTGTCATATTGGTTTATGTTTGTGTTGTTTGTTTTGCTGTTCAATTCCATGCAAAATAATTCATTTCATTTAGCTTCTTTTATCTCGAACTGTTTTGCATACGATTATTCATGAGTATTTTTGCATTCTGGTCAATAGTGTGTAATACTCAGATACAATCCAACAATTAGAAATACTCTGATTATTGTCCAGATCCTTTAGTCTTTTGCGTTCATAAATAATTTTCTTTGCATCTGAAATTAAAAAAAAAAAATAGTGTCAAATTTGTATGTCTGTGTGAGCAAATTGATCAAAATCTGTGAGTAATATTTTTTTTAGTAACTTTTATCTCTAAAGTAGCAACTGTTAAAAAACAACAAATGATCGTGGCAAAAACATATGATTTATTTATGGAATACTCTTTAGTAAAATTGTTTGAGCAATTTCCTTAATCTTAATTCATGATTTAGGAATTAATTTGATGCCACTCTGCTTTAATTAAAAAAAAGCATGAAAAAAAAACATTTAAACCTTTTTTAAAAAGACAGAAATAAGTGTGTCATTATGCAAAACCCCAGTGTCCTGGTGACACATTCTTTCATCTTATCTATCTCTTTGAATGGTCTTAATGAAGACTCATCAAACTCACTGTGCTTGACGAC
This sequence comes from Oryzias celebensis, assembly GCA_014656515.1. NCBI lineage: Eukaryota > Metazoa > Chordata > Actinopteri > Beloniformes > Adrianichthyidae > Oryzias > Oryzias celebensis. The sequence continues at coordinate 6,517,677 of BNCR01000003.1, forward strand.
GCATTACCATGGCAACAAGAGTCACACCGCCCTCCTCCAGACGATGTGAGCTAAGCTCAAACTTCAAGAGTGTACACATGATGTTTAAACACACACAGCTACAGTCAAACACAACACGCACCTGTGGACATGCTCCTCACACATGGCAGCGGCAGCGGCAGTGGGCGGTCCACGGCGAGCCAGAAACACACTAATGGATAATGACAGGGTTTGACAGCAGGAGAGTGAGCTGAGTCACTCCAGCCGAGCAGGCCATGAATAAAAGAACCGAATGCTGTCTGAATATCGCTCGCTGACTGGATTTCCTTTGATACTGTGCTATTCCTGCCAGTCTCCCTTGGTAATCCCGCTCATTACATCAGGCTGCCCCGCTACTTTTGTGAAAGCGGCAGCAGCTGCCAGCAAGAGAGTCGGACAGGAGGGATAGAAAGTCACCCTCGCCGGTAGGCCAGCAGTCATAGAGGCTGCTCTCATCATCCTGCTTTCATGTTGAAGACTTCTCAGGGTGTCAGCTTCCAAAAATTACACTGAAAATATCTCAACATGGAGGTGACACTCAGAAATCCAAACTTCCCCAATAACAGATTATATCGTTTATGTCACATGCTTTAAATAGGAACTGGGGAATTTTTCTGTTGTTTATGTGAGACACAAGGATTTATTTGACAATGTTTTGATTTTGATTATGGCCTCAAAGATTAGCTTCTTTCTTGCGTTAATAAAAAACTAACTTTCAGTAAAAACTGCCAGAGTGATCCGCCCCCACTGAGTGGAATCCAATTAAAAACATCAGAGAGCCCCAGCTTTGACCGTTGGCTTGTTTTTCAGAAGACAACATGTTAGTGAGTCTGTTCTCTCAGCCACAAACAGCTCTGACAAAAGGCCGGATGTGTAGTTTGTCTGATTAACCCACTTTTCCTTTTCGGAAGACAACTTGTGAATTCAATTCCAGAAATCCAAGACCTGACGTTTCCCCTCCAATTCCAGTCGGACACGTTAAATGTTGCTCTCTCTTTGTCAGTGTCACATAGACGTATAAATGCTACTCCAATTATTCTGCAGCCTCTCTGCTTGCTGTCAAATTACCAGTGCTGGGAGCAGAGCATGGCTTTCCCTGCACCTCGCTGGCATTTTGCCTTGACAGGGAGAAGAAAGGATTTGAAGATAGCACAACGAGGGAGGACTCACGGCACAATGAGCATTGAAAACGCTGGAGCCAGGTAGTCAGACAGAATTGGGCTGAGAACTGTGGCATCACCGATGTTTTGCTGTGGATGGGTTTTCAGTTGACTTTCACAACAACAATGCAGAGAAACCTGATCATGACTCACATAAAAACTTCAAAAACAAATACGTTTGGTAGTCATTTGTTTGAATTGCAGCCATCTTCTTCCACCACAGACATTTAAGCATCACAAACAAAAAAAATAATAAAAGCAGAATATTACTGGGCTTTTAACTTAACTCTTTATCACAGGAGCTTTGGCTCTAGTGCAGGGATGGGCAACTCCAGACCTCGAGGGCCGCAGTGTGTGCAGGATTTCCAGATATCCAAGCCCTACTTATGACTGATTACCAGCTTCAGGTGTGTCCAGCCAATTAGAACATGCCAGATCATGGTATGTTGGAAAACACGCAGGAATGCGGCCGTCAAGGCCTGGAGTTGCCCACCCCTAGTGTTTACAATCTTTCAACCACTATAAATAAAACTTCAACCGTTAATGCAATGAATGAAATTTCCAGCAGGTTCTGAAGTAAAAGAAAAAAATGTGATCAATGTCAATCAGCTGATTTTGTCATGGAAAAATACGATTTTGCACCATTATGCAAACTCTACAGTAGTAAAGTATTGTGTATCGGTACAAAGCTGATATGAAAGCCACTTTTATCTGCGTCACACGATCGGTCGAGGAGTTACGGTACGTCAAAGAGCGTGTCATTTAGGTGTCATCGGCATCTCCAGCGTTTAAAGAGTTAAAAGATATTTACGTTTTCATTGTAATAAGCATACAAACAGGATTCATTGTGGATTTTTAACAATATGCAAGATTTTTTACTACTGTAATTCAAATAGTAAAACGAGTTTGTTTTAAGACCTACTCCCATGAAAATTGTGCTTTTAGTGATTTAATGTACTTGTGCCATTTTTTGTATGATGGAGGAAATAAATTAAGAAATTGCATTTCTGTTTTTTTTCTTCAATTAATTGTAACTCTGGAGCACAAAAAATGCAGTTTAATAAAGCTTGGAGGTGTGACGTAGATGCTATGACCTGCAGCCACAAGCGCCCTGCTCCGCTCTATTCTGATGCATCCATTTCCAGACAAATACATCCATGTACGTCTTTGTTGGTTGGGGTGGTGATGGGCTGTGAGACATCGGAGGAAATGAATGATGGAAAGTAGGGGTGGGCTTACTCAACAGTCTCACCCACAACTCAGAGGTAAATTTCTGATGAACTCCTGCTGCTCTGCAGAAACTATGTCCCAGAAAACAAAACAAGTTTTCTGATCTTGCATAAAAACAGCTTAATCATAATTAAAAGACCACTGAAAACACTTTTACAATCAATGATTGGAGTGGGGCTTTAACCTCTCTATGTCTAAATGTATTTCCAATTCTTTAAAGATATAGTGTTCAGTTGTGTCCTGGATTATATGGTACGATGTGAATTAGTGACATACAGCCTGGAGGGGGTTAAGATTGTCATCGAAATGCACAAAACTCTCATTTTTCCAGATTGACATGAAGTCTCAAAATCTTTAGTTTGAAATTTAAAATAAATAAATGTAAAATAAAACCGTTTGTTTATAAATTGTCATTAAGGTGGAGACACAGTAATAAACATTGTTTTTTTTTTTTTCCTTTTTCAGCAATTGAAAATAACTAAATGGTATAAAAAAGAAGAAATAAATGAACACCATCCTCACCCCATCTTTGGACTATAATGTTTAGTTTTTCAAAATTGCGTTTTTTTATTCGGTTCAGTTGGGCCTTTCTTCTGTTTCTCTCTGGTTTTCAAGCGTGTATAACATTGCAAAAAGGATCATTCCTACTCCACTCTCTACTTTTCGTACAGCCTTGTCCTTTCACTAGTTCATTCGATCTCCAACAATCAAATAGGAAAATGAGGCAAATCTACTTTTGATTTCTGAGTCTCCAGCTTGTTCCCCAACATTGCTGCTTCATCTTTCATTTATTGGCACTCAGCTGCATAAAATCCTCAGCAACAAGTTCTGCTTGCTAAATGACACCTCAGCTCTGGGGACCATGGAGCAACAGCCACCTGATGTGTGCATGAGTTATTTCAGGCATAAAGGACTGTCAGTCAATGTGACATCTTTTTGCAGCATTCACCCTCAAACACACACAGTCACAGTCTTCTCATTAGCACCAAGCTGCAGAGGGCTCGAGTAAGTGCTGCTCCTCTCAGAAGTTCACATACACCTCTCTGCCTGTCAGAGCTCAATCACGCAAAGCACTGTGGGACCACAAGTCCCTGTGAAAAAAAAATATCTTGAAGCAAAAGTGTTGCAGCAGTTATTTCTATTGTTATTACCATCCCAGGATGAAGAGGGTAGAAATCTCTCACAGAGAGTCGAGCCTGTTTTAGAGTTCATTGTTGTTCGGTGCTACTTTTGTTGTTTGGTTGCTTATCATGAATTGTAGATGAGGAAAAACACAGAAGGCACAACAAGGAGCGTGAGGAAATTATAGGTTGGAGTTTGGAGGCCAGAAGTGATGTACTGAAGAGGAGTTGGGCGGTGGGGGGAAGAGCAGATAAGAGACTGAGTGGGATGGAGCACGGATCAGCATCTAGAGAGGAAAAGCATAACAATGGAGGGGATGTGGAGGAAAACAGAGGCGAGTTTGAGCTAAGAAAGTGCTGGAGGCTATTCAGAAGTTGCTGTGAAGCCTGGAGGGGTCCTGTCTGTGGGTGGGGTGGCTTGAGCCACAGAGGTGAGCTGGGAGGCATGTTTAGTATCCACAGTTTCAAGGCCGCCTGGCAAAACGAAGATGTTTGGAAGCTTGAGCCCAGCTGATGCTGGTACTTCTGTTCCTGTTATTCCCAATTTGTATATTCCCAAGCCCCAGTAAGGACTGCTTTTACATCTATGGCTGTGCTGCAATAGGTTATTTGTCAAATGTTTAATAAAGACCCATACCTATGAAAATTGAGTTTTTGTGGTTTTAAACATGTTCTTGTAGCATCTCTGTCATAATAGATGACATATATAAGTAAATTGAGGTTAAAATGAGCATTTCTGAGTATTTTTTGGTTCAAATCGTGGTGAATCAACAGACAAACTATCCTATTTGAAAAAGCTTGTAAGGACAAACTACAATTGGCAGGTCTCAAGCTCCCTGCTTCACTCCATTCCGATGCATCCACAGCTACTAGATCCATGTACGTCTTTGTTCCCTGCTCTGGGATCTGGCTCAAAACTGTTTGACTGGATAGCTCCAATATTGCTCACCATTTTTGTTGAACCCGTATTGTTAAGCTGGGGTTGTAAGGGGCTGTAAGGTAGCAGAAGAGAGTCTGAACAAAGGGATGGTGGGAAATGAAGGCAGGATCACTTACCAATTTCTGATCCCGCTCTGCAGAAACTATTTACCAGAAAATGACACAGATATTTAGATTTTAGCTAAAAATGCCATATTCATAATTTAAAGACCACTGGGAAAGCTTTTACAATAGATCAATAAATGATCAGGGACTGATCAAGATGATGTTGCTTGGAGGAGTTATATGCAGTTATATGCTTTGTAATATTTCCTAAAGAATATTCAATCAGAGTTACAACCCTGAAAAGAAAGTCACTTTAGCAGCAAGGGTCTCCTGATGTCTGTTTGTTGAAGGATTTTGTTGTTTCTTTTTAGAGAGAATCCTTTTAATGATGATGACCTTTTATTTCACGCATTTAAAAACCAGGTGAAAGTTTGCCCAAAGACATTTACTACCTGGCAGTTTTCGAAAGTTGATCCTGTCATCTACAGACACCAGACGTGAGTTGTTGGGATCTCGCTTGATGCTCTTCTTGTCTGTTTCCACGGTGATGCTGTAAGCGCTGTTTTGCTGCTTCAGGCACAGAAAGTTTTAGAGTAGTTTAAAGAAAATTGTTGAAATATATATTTCGTTTGCTGCAGGATCTTCCAGCAGACAACAATCAGAAACCTTTATTAAACTTGGGTCAAAACTTTGAAGGAACACCCTTGAAAAGATGTGGATATAAACTGTTAAAAATTCTTGTGTAGCTCGTCCTTAACTGATTAAGGTTTACCTAAAAGTATTCAATACTTACGAGTCAAGTTCTTTTCATATTAATCTTTAAGAACCACATGGTTGTTGATTAGTCCTTGTTGGTCAAAATATATTGCTTAATAGTTGTGGTGCACAAAGTAGCAACTGATGAAAGTATGTTTTACAAAGTGCTTAAGCAAGAGAAGTCACCTTACTCCCTATTTAATAAATAATGATTAGGTCAGCAACCAGTTTTTATGATGAAACTTATCTTGAATGTTCTAAAAGATTCAATAAGGTTTAGAATAAGAAAAAGTTTACAGATTGAAGGCTGAGTAATCAATCTGATTGTTGAAATACTGTATTTTAAGGAGTATAAGTTGCACTGAGGTATAAGTCGCAGGAGCCAAAAAATACACTAAAAACATAGATAAGTCACTGAACTTCTGTGTTTCTGTAACCCAGTATGATGACTTGCTGTCCTGCGTTAGCCTGAGAAAGAAAAAAATAAAAATAAGAATGTTAAATAATGAAAATATCAGGATGAGTTTTTCCTCCATGTTTGTTTTGTACAGCGCCTCTTCTTCTGCATTGCTGTCAGTGGGTACTGATACACACACACCTACAGTGCCCTCTGCTAAACGGCAACTGGTTGTCATTGAGAAAATAACAAATTTGAGCCTATTTATGTTTTTAAAAACTCCTGGCTATAAGTACCACAATTGGCCAAAGTATGGAAAAAAAAAGCAGTAACTCTTATTTTATTTGTTGTTCCTGATTTCCACTGTTTTCCAAGTTTAATTCTCCATTTTAATCTATATGGCCTTTCAAAAGAACAGAAAGTGATACTGACCAGCCGATTGGACCTTATTCTGCTTGCTAAAAGACACTTACTAAATGACACCTCAGCTCTGGGGACCATGGAGCAACAGCCCCCTGATGTGTGCATGAGTTATTTCAGGCATAAAGGAGTGTCAGTCAATGTGACATCTTTAATTCAATCAATTCAAATACATTTTCAAAAATAAAACTAGATGATGGTAAATGAAATAAGTAAAAAAAAAAAGGCAACAGGTGATCAAATTTGGTCAATTTCCAGCTAAATTAAAGCCAAGGAAAAAAAATTAAAGACAGTTTTAAAGGGATAACGCCAAAGACTTGTACAATTTTAAGTAGCTAACCCCGTTACACTGTATGTCCCTAATTTGCAGCATGCCGTCAGTTCACACTCTTTTTTATTTAGAATTGCTTTGAATGGAAAAAAAAAGAAAAATGTTTTAATAACTTGAAATAAAATGACGCAGGAAGGGGTTAATACTATAGTTGTAGACCAAGAGCGAAAAAAGGGCAATCAACCCTCAGTCTTCAGGAGCTGATCTTAGCAACTTAAGAAATTCTTGTAAATACTGCTTAACTATGTCTCTATATGTTTTACTAGCCCAAGTTTAAATAGTAGTTTTTCTAAAAATACACATTTTTTTTGGTTAATCAACCTGAATTTATTGATTATTTGGTTCTTGCTGGTTGGTTTGCCACAGCAGAGGAAATCTTGTGTGCATGTCAATGCAAAATGTTACCATCAAATCTTTGGAGAGTCTTTGGGGAGCTCATGGTCGGAGTCCATGTTTGCAAACCATGCAGATTTTAGGAGCTGGGACAAGTTCCCATTAAATATTAAAATAACATCCAGTAAACCATTTTTTTTATGTTGCAGGACTGCAGATGTACATTTTAAGGTTCATGCAAATAGACTGCGGACCTGAATCTACTCGGTGATACATTGAATCAATGTAAGGAAGATGTTTTTTTTTATTTTCCGTTATGAAACCTAACACATTAGATATTCTAAGTCACATTTGATAGACAATGCTGCCGTCTGAGGGTGAAGCTGCACATCCACCAGCCTGACAAGTCTGTCCCCTTAACCATTTAGTTGGTATTCAGCTGTGGTCCCTGTTCTTTACTCACATGTCTGGACTCATCAGTCCCAGCTGTAATCAGGAGTGGTCTGACAGGAAAACAAGGGGTGTGTAAGGGAACGTGAAGCTAACTCAAATGAGAGGCTAGCGTAAACAGTGACAGGGCCAATTTCAGTTCCCAATCTCACTGCAAATAGAGGTGAACAGAGAAGCGCCGAGGCTTAACGAAGACATAGCAGCATCTGTTCACATCACCTCAGCCCTTCTCCGGTGTACCAGGAGGTCACGATGAAAGGAATTGGCATTGACTTTAATCTAGACAATAAAAAAGAGGGAGAAAGACATAAAAGTGACCATCAAACGTTTTTTACTCAGTCCCTTCCTCAGACAGTGCACAAAGCTTAAATGATTTTGTGGAAAATAAAGAAGTGTCGACCGTTTGCAATCTTTTTTCTTTATTTTATTTATTTGAAGGTATAGCGAAAGCATTCAACCGTGGACCAGAAAAATTCACTGGTTAATAGAAAATAGAGACACAAATAATAACTTATTCCCAAAAAAACAATTTCTCCAACATTAGATTTGTGCTAAAAAAGATTCACTTCTACAAGTTGTTGGTGATTTTAACCCATTTTCTTTTAGATATACTTGTAGCTTTATAGTATTCTCTCCATGTTAAACCACAAAGCCCAACCCACCTCAATATGCAGGTTTTCAAACCTGGATTTACAGGTTTGAATGCAATGTGAGATGGAAATAATGCCTTTACTGGTGAATGCTCTCCTCTACGTGACTGTTCTGTTCAAGCAGGAGATGGAGAGGATGGAGGTGGAGCTGGGAGTCGTGGTGTTACAGAAAAGGATCATTCAAACACAAACATGTATTGCCACCAGCAGCTTTGCAATAAACCTATTGAGCTCAGAGAAAAATCGTATTCTTCTCTGGTGGAATCTTGTTTCGGATCATACAGTCATACAATCACCTAATAAAGAATTTCTCAAGACAATTGAATACTTCATGCATAGATATTCAACCAGATCTGTCTCCATTTCAACACTTTATACAAATATATTAGAGGGGAGACACTGTCGTTAAGTTTATGAGCTTCATAAAAATATTTGATTCGAATGTTTTTACTAGCCTACAATAAGATTTTATTTTGAAAATTATGAAGCCTTTTCACAGTCTGTGCTGGAACCTGTTAAAAGCTGTTTCAAGTGACCATGTAAACAGGGCTGTATATAACATGACTTCCAACAGTGGTAGTTATATGGCAACATTAAATCCTATTGATACACTGAGATTTTGCTCAGAAAGCTAAAAAAAAAAATTGAAGTTTTCAAGTCCCACTTCAACCATATATATTTCTTCTATGCTAATATTTTAAATATGTTTATGCAGTTTTTAGCCAAAATCAAAAAGCTGGTGTTGTTTTTTTAAAACATCCTGTGTACAGACCGGCAGGAGTTCTTCAGAAATGCTCATCTGTGGGCGGGACTGTTTGTGTATAAGTTGGCTCCGCTAAGAATCCCATCAGCCCTTTCTTCCCACTCTTTCCCACTAGCTCATAGCGCCTCACAAGCCCAAGCTAACATTAGTGAGCAAAAAAATTATGATAATACAGCGAGCAATATCAGAGCTTTCCAGCCGTACAGTTTTGGACCAAATGGCAGCTCAAACGAGAAAAATGAAGATGCTAACGGATCTATTTGTTTCAAGTGGATGAACCAAAATTGTAGTGGAGAACGGAGACTAGATGGTAGGGGCTGTGTCACAAACTTGAACTTTTAAAACATCCAGTTTATCTACTACTCTTCCAACATGAATTTAAAAACACTCAAAAAATGCAGTAATAATCTAAAATCATTTTTTGCCTGACCTTCATTATGATAAAAAAATGCTACAAGAACATGTTAAAACACCAAAAACATGATTTGTATAAGAGTGGGTCTTTAATGAATCCAAAAATGAATAAAAAAATGTAGAACAGAAATTTCTGAGATGCATTTATAATCCATGTAAATGAATGTTCTCGTTACGTACAGTACTCCCAGTTCTGCTTCTTTCTTTAGGTTACTGTTTTTCTTCCATTTCCTTTTGAGAAAATCTGATACTTGAGAACATGTGATTCCCTCTTTCATTATCTGGCTCCTTTTTTAGTGAGCTAATTGTCTGCATTAAAGTTTCAGAACAGCACCGCTCAGCTCCACATGACAGTTTTCCCACCTCACAACAGAAGCTTTCCAAAATCCCTCATTACTTTGCATTTTCTGTATCCAAAACGCCTCCTGTTGTCATGGACAAGTGAATCCACTGAAGGATCACTGCAGTCTGCATATTCTGCCAATACATCCAGAATTACGCTGCATCTAAATAAGATATGTGCCAATTAAAACCATTTGCACCTTGTTTCAGCTGGGATGATTCACTTAACCCTGAGCTTTCAGCTGACAGGTAGCATTTGTTTACACATCCCTCATCCTGCAAGCTGCCAAGCCCTTTTCCTCGTCATGATATTAAAACCACCAGTCGCCTCCTGCCACACCCCCGCACAGCGCTCCGACTCTCTGTTTCCATGGAAATCTGCCCTGAGAAGTCTGTGCATGTCCCAACCTCGAAGGTACCCCAAGTAGAATCGACTCTGAGAATAGATTGTTGCCGAGATGTGTCGCCGCACCACTAATTGTTGTCGTTTTTGATCCCCTGTTATTACACCTTTTTTTACATCCGACATCCATCCTGTTGTGCTCAGGTTACCCGCATGAGAAAGTAAATTATGTCACAGAAAATACATCTTGTTTTGAACCTGAACAGGCATCGATAAATAAAGACGAGTGGTTTTGATTTCTGTTTATTTGAACAAACTTTATAAAAACTATATGATGCAGTTTGGGGTTACAAGGTTTTTAATGAAACCTGAAAAGTTAGGAACCTCTACCTGAATTTTAACAACAGCTTTTACTTCTTGGTGCTGTTTTTTAACCTTTTACATAAAATCTGAGTGTGGAGCAGTGATGGAGGTGATAATAAATGGGCTGAGAAGCTGTTTTCCTCAGAGCAAAGGTGCTCTTAAAATAGAGTAGAGGGTGTGTGACAGCACTGCAGCTTCGAATCACTTTTGCGTGCTCAGTTTGATTCTTTCGTTATCTCCCTCATTTGCCAGCCTGAGCTGAAGACAATTACAAGCCAAACTTTAGGTTATTTATGGTGCGGAAGGCACAGTGATTTGATAAAATGGGACATTGTTGGAAACGTCCTATTTTTTTATCTTTGATTTTTCATCAAGTTGAAGCACATCTTTGCTGATTTACACACAGTCTCATTATCTGAACTTAAACTACGGTCAGAGGATAGGATGGAGCCAACATGAACACACGAAACACACAATTTTACTATACTACTTGGCTACCATGTACAAATATGTGTTACAATATGTTGTAAAAAGCCCAAAGAATGAAGCTGTGCAACTTACCTGAAGAAATAGGGAACCCTTGTAAATGTCTCAAGAAATATTTAGATTGTGTCTAAAATACAATTTGTTCTCCGCTACAGGGTACCCAGGGTACACCTGTCCATTTTTTCCTATGAGTTTATCTTTAGGTTTTTAAGCTGAAATCTTGTTTGGTATGATTTTATTCAGCACAACCTTACCTATTTGAGTTTACAGTTCATGTAGGCATGTTGCCAAACTATATTAACAAACATTGGACCTAGAATCACATGTAACCCACATACCTTGTAGTTACACATTACCATGTGAATACAAAAAAAAGTGTATCATTTTTTAATTACATTTAAAATAACAAAGGTAAAAAACATCACTAGTTTCTTTTTTATTTTTATTTTTTTTTGTTCAACATAATCATTGTTCAAATAATGCAATTTTGATTGATTGATTGATTTGCCTAATTGGTTTATTTCAAGCAGTTTCAGCAATAAAACAAGGGGAAAAAGACATTAGAAATAAAAATCAATCGATATTTTTAAGATATTAATTCATAAATTGATTAGAAAAGAAAAACAAAAGGATGTTTGAAATTATAATTGATCCAAATTAAATATGCACTTTCACATACAGTATACACACATGCTGAGTTGGATTAATTACATTTAATTGTTGTCAAGTAGAATTTGATTTACCAAATTAGTTGAATTAATTGTTTGAAAGGCAGTGAGAAAATGAAATAATTGTGTTTTACTTAATTGTATTTTTTAACACAGTTGCTATAATCTGGTTCTTAATTTCAGCTTTATGCTTTTTCCTTCAAAGAGCAGATAATTTATGAAGTATCAGATACGAAGTGCTAATTTAAATTTTGACTAAATCTTTTGCATTTTTCTGATTCTATATATGCTTTTTTCTGTTTGATCGAGATAAAAAGATTGCAAAAGCAGATGTTTTAGAAAAGTGCAGCATAGTAAAGTTAAGCAGTAGTGAAGCCATCAACAGACAGAAACATGATCTTTTCAGGAACAACTGTATTCCATTCTCTCCCTCATCCTTATGATCTTAATTTAATGGTGCAAGAGCAAAACAGACTCCTTGTGTGAAGCACAAACACAAAAACTGAAATGATTAACTTTAGAGTTAGAATTATCGTAGCCCTTGATTTTGACTATATTTACATGTCTTACCCTAAATGGAGTATTATATTGAAGTAAAAGACAAGTTGTTTGTGTCCTGTTTTGAACCTCCTTTTGTGTAATGTGTCATGTAAAATGTCTTGATGTCTGAATTCACTCCCTACTGCTTAACCCTTAAAAGAGTATATAGGACAAGACTACGTAGCGCTATTCATGGGACTTGAACGCAATTTGGACCTTTCTTTTTTTTTTATTTATTTTTTTCATTCACCCATTTGCCTAAGTAATCTAATACATTTTACAAAAATAATTTATCATGTTCAAATTATGAAAACCTGGGTGATTTATGAAAAATAAATGTAAATACACATTTTATGAATAGCAAATAGTTTAAAAGCAAAACATTGTGTTCTATACTCACTAATCTAGAGAGCATTTTTGCAGAATTCTAGGAAATTTCCAGGACACTGTATTGTTGAACAGTATTTGGGCACTCAAAAAAAGGGTGAGCACCCATTATAGTGCACAAAGTAGGGGTGTAATAATTAATTCACTTTATCAATGAGTGGATCTATTCTTACGATCAAGTTCTTAATCTAATCGACCTGTACCATTACCTCTTTGTTTCAAAATTTAAAAAAAAGGTCAGTGAATTGGATCCAATGAACTAATTTCAACAATGAATTGTGTCATCAACCATAAATTATGATATAAATCAAACCGATGCTAAATCATTACACTATGGTACTAAGTATTGAGTAGTGATGGAATTCAAACACAACCAATATTTTTTGTGCTTCTTGCCACAAAGTAGGTCTAAAACCTTCCACATTTTCATTTTCATTTGTGAGAAAGATGTACACAAGCCCTAAATGTTCGGTGTTTAGTGTTTAGAGAGTCTCTTCTGGCACGTTTAATCTCAAATCTCTAGTTGCTCAGCCATCACCTCCTCCTCCCCCCTCAGCAGCTGCTCTCTCTTGCCCAGTCCTGCAGGAATTCAGCACAAGCTGAAACACCGTTTCATCTCTTACCACAACACGTTAAAACATCAATGAACTAGAGCTCAGAGCCTAATGCTTTTACTTTCAAGCACTTTTCAGCTGATAAACCACACTAGCACGAATGTGCAGCGTATCCCCCCAAAGAGTCAAGCGGAGGAGGAATCGGTTGAGCAGAGTGCAGGTATAGGTGAAAAGAGGAGTGCAGCTGGTTGGGGTCACGCTGGCTCAGCGTGGCGAATGACTAATCAAAGGTTTATGGTGGCGCAGCATGGCTGCCTGGTCTGAATGGTGGGCTGCAAGGAGGCACGCCTCGTCTGGCTTTCAGCTCCGTCCTGCACCGTCTCTGGTCGAAAGCAAGAATTCTGCCACAATGTGGGGCCACAAGCCCTCACTTAACAAGCTCATTATTTCACATTGTTTTTGCTCTGTGCTCCTCCTCTGTGGCAGGGCAAAAGATGATGTTTGATGTATGCCTCTGCAAAAAGCGCTGCACAAGGATAATGGATCTGCTAATGATGTGACTCTTGCTCATGTGGTTTCTTGCCTTAATGCCAGGAAGAGCATGAATATTCAGCGGCTATGTCTCTGAAGAAAATGTGGCATCTCAAGGTTATTATAGAGGGCAACAAAGGACACGTCTCAAAAGCTGGCTTGGCTTTTTTCTATTATCAGCAAAATTGCTAGGAAAGAAAATACTTGACTATCAGCACCAGATAAACCTTGAAGGGTTTATCTAACCTGGAAGGTTTTTAGAGGCTTACTGACTTACAACCAGCACAAAAACACCAAGAACAACATATTTTATTTCCTGGAGTTAGAAGCACAACTTGATTTCTAAGTTAACCTCCTATTTCCAATAAAGTCCCTCTCCAATCACCTTTTGATCTGTTTTAAAAGCATTCCCAGTGGTCTTTTAATTAGGATTTGCCCGTTTTTAGCCAAAACCAAACAAATCTGCATCATTTTCTAGCACATAGTTTCCACAGAACAACTGTAGTTCAATAGAAATTCACCTCTGAGTTGTGAGTGGACTGCTTATTTCCCATGATCCCTTTGTTTATACTCTCTCTTGCTAGCTTACAGTCCCTAACACAACCCAAAGCTAAGATTAATGGGGCAACAAAAATGCCAGCTCAGACGAGGAAAACAAAGATGCACATGGATCTAAATGTCTAGATAGAAGTAAATGCATCAGAATGGAGTGGAGCAGGCAGTTTTTGGTCGGCCCAGCATATATTCTACGTCTCAGATATGCTCTTATTCAAATATACCCCTGATTCAGAGGGACTCTGAATAAAGAAATACTCAGAAAACACATTTTAAGCTGAATTTTCTTCATATATGTCCTCCATCAATAATAAAAATGCTACAAGAACATGTTAAAAAAACAATTTTCATTGGAGTGGGTCTTTAAGACGTCAAGACCTTTTCAAATAACTCCATTTGTTCCTCAACAGAAACTATTACATTTTTTTAAAGCAACCCAATGTTTTTATTTTGTTTTTTTCCTGTTGAAGTCACTTCGCAATGTGGAATTTTTGTATAATACCCTCTGATGCTTCCCTCTTAACAATCAATCCTTGTTTCAGAATGCAGCAGTAAAAATCAATAGCATAGATATACTGAGTAGAATTGAGTGAGTGTGAAATTGCAATCAAACAGAAACTATTAGCCTCAACCAAGTGGATACTAAAGAGATAAATGATGTTTTCAAAATCTCCTAACATTTGTTTACATAGGAATATTACTTGTCTCATTCGCACTCTGTCATAAAAAATGTTCCTCTCATGAAATGTAATTTTTGCAGCTCACATGAGGTAAAATTGCTTTTTCAGAGGCAGGATTCTCACTGTTTGCAACCAATTTAAGGCTTCGATTTATCAAATCAGCTCATTCTTTGTTGAACAGGACGTTCCATTCAGCAGAATTACATCACATTTCAAATTTAACACGGCATGCCGTCTGAGAGAGCACAAAGGAGAAGTGGGAGAGACGATATTGACATCATCAGCCATGACAAACGTGTAACAAGAGTGAGACACGAGACCGCTTAGAAGGAAGCAAGCAAACCCTCCGAGATTTCAATTACCACCCTGATGGGGTTTTTGGATCGATAGCGAAGCGTGTGCCTCAACAAGTTGCTCGGGGATAGAGAGGTCTCGGCCTCTGCAGTTTAGGATTGCTCCTTTTGTTGCATTCAGATGTCTTTATGTGGGAGTGCGTGGTGTGATAAATATTCATGTTTTTCATGCGTGGTGGCGTAAAATGAACTCAAAGATGTGCATCCTACCTGTATGATCATTAGAAACACTGTAAAAATGACACAGCCGCATCCAAGCGAGATCTCACTTCAACCAGTCCCTTTTTTTTTCCTCCTCCTTCCACTTCTTCTCAGTGTTGTTTAGAAGAATGGAAACAGAGGTTGAACACACAAAGCCATACAGCAACACAGGGCTCTGCGGTGCATACTAATCTGAACAACACTGCATCAGGGCAACATGTTTCATTCCCTCCCCGCTGAGGCGTGTCTAAGTGGGAGTTAGGCTCTGCACATCCCATCACTTACCGAGGCTTGTGGCCTGCCCTTTTCCTCACCCCCTCCCCCAAATCCCCCCACGTGCAGGTTCCTATCACTTCCGCTATCAAATTGGAAGTGACAGGTTACTCAGGCAGAGGTGTCTTCACTCACCCATCAGCAGCCCCACTCAGAGCCGTCAGCCTGATTACATATCAGTCCGAATGGGGAAGCTCAGGAAAGGAGATGTCCAACTGGAGACAGACCGCTATAAACGCATTGTCTGTCCTGCCGCTGCACATCTGCCAATGCACATCCCACCTACCCCCACGCCCCCAGGCTGCCACTAAACCAATCTGTGGGTCTCCATCGCTCTCCTGCTGTCTTGGAGAAATTCAGACAGCTGCAGCTTTCTTTTTGTCCCTCAGTCAAATTTCAGTTTGTGCTGGTTTCTAAGTTCACTCTTTTTTCTGTTTGAGAGTTTTATCTCAGTGTGTTTCATCCACAGAGCGGGCAACAAGTGTAACTAAAGTCATTAAGCTCCTCCTCAAACTTTAATTCACCTTACCGTAGAATTTTGAGCTGTGAGAGTCTGATTTATTAGGAGCATAAGGACAAAAACGGCAAAAAAATCTAAAAGAGATATTCGTCACCTGAGTACTGACTGTTTTCTTTTTCCTTCTCTTTCCCCAGCTATGAGGCTTGCCTCAACTCTGCGGCAGTCTAGAGAGGTGAGTTTACTCCATCTCTCCCAATACACAAGAACACGGTTTGCTCCCACCACCTGTTATCTATTGCAAAAAAAAAAACAACTGTCAGCCTTGTACCTCTCAGTGAGTCTGATAACATCTGTGTCGAGAGGCTGACCTCACACTGTGCTCTCAGTCACTCCAGCAAGTAAACGACCCCAGCTGAACAAGGCCAGACTCCTGACGGTGTAAAGAACGCCGCCACCTTTTCTTTCTTCATGTCTTTCAGAAACTTTTTTCTGTTTTTTGATTTACTTTCATTACATCAGTCTGTACTCTGATGCTCCCCTCTGTGCTATTTCATGAAACACGTTTTTTTTTTAAGTTTAAGATTTAAAAATGATCTGTATTATCATAACAACAGCTGCATCAGCTATCTTCACACTGACATTTATGGAATACAATGATAGACATTTTCTCAGTTGTAACTGTATTAGAGAACTGGACAGAGTAAGTGTGACATCATCTGTAGAAAAAGGCTCACTTTTGGTTCAAACAAAATAAAAAAATGTAGTCACTATTTTGCGTTAGACGGACTTGACACCAGATGACGTCAGTACACAGCAATTAGTCCAAGTCGGTCTGAGTCATTGTTTCTATGGCAACTGTGAGGAAACCCTCTGCTAATCTGCCCATCTTCCTGTTCGTTGGTGAGGAAGAAAGGGATGAAAAAACTCAACTGGAATTTAGACCTTTTAATGAAAGTTACTGCTCCATGTAGCAATCAGGCTAAAAACTATAAATGGTCGCTCCTCGCACACGCAGCCGTGTCAAGCCTAAGGATCCCACTGTTGGCCAGCTGAGTGGTGAAAGAAAGGTGGTTGACACGAATTGCGTTCGTTGTGAAGGCAGATTTGAAAGGCTAACTTAATGTTTTTGCATTCAAAGGAGCCCAACAAGACAAGCAGTTTATGTCACGCTATAGTTTGAAAAAACAGGCAGAAGGTTGTCAAGTGTGTACAACTGATATAGTATAAAATGGTGCAAATCTGAAGGGAAAATATGTTTAAGAAAATCTAGGTTCAAAACACACTTAGGCTAGGTTCCAATTCCCTCACAACAGGGCTTTCGCCACTTTTGCCGAATCTGCAATTCCAAAATCCAGTGACCTATGAATTCTCCAGAGTCCTGTGAAAAACTTGTGTAAATGAACACTCAGTAGATTTGAAAATATAGACCACATTGCATTGCATTTGAACAGTTTGCCGTTTGAAGAAATTGATGTATCATCCACTTCTTCATCATTATTAATAAACAATCTTTGTGAAATGTTCATATTTATTCAGTTTTTACATTGGCAAATGGGTGATGTCATATTTGGTGACAGAAATCATGTAGGGTACTGAGCGTGTGTCCGAATAGCAAAAAAAAAACAGGGAACCAGAAAATCCTGCAGATAGTTTTTTTAGAAGCTTGGGTTGACGTAGTTCATTTGGACATAGCTTTAGCCTTGCAGCATGTCCAAACAAATTTTGATTTGTATATTATGCATTTAGTTTACAATTTTGAAGCCATGGTAATACATATACATACAATATATATCTCGACATTTTTGACCACGATCAAACTCGTTGACAAAGAAATTGTGTGATTGGAATTTTGAGCAGATTTTCTTTCTTTTATCCAAAGAAAATTGTAACAAAAAGAAAACGTTGGCATCAGCAAGAATAAGAGTTACAATAGGAATTACTTTCTTTCCAATCGTTTGATTTAGGGGCTGCAAAGTTCACCTCCTTCAAATGGAGAGGACAAAAAAGTTCTTAATGGCTCAGTCGACCCTTCTCAATCTTTTGTACCTTCTCTTGTTATCTTTATTTGCAACAATAAAAGTCTAACGTTATTCCCAAATCTGGAAACTGCCCAGAATAATAGACGGACTCCTGCAGGACAAAGGAGCAATCGCTTCTTCTCATGAAGTCCCTGCAGATGAAAAAGATGTGGCTTTTTAAGCAAAGAAGAGAAGGACCTGGTCCCATCACCTTGCCTGCTGTAAAACTTAAATTAGACATGCAGTCTAATGACTTTATGATGCCATTATAACATTTAATTGAAATAAAAAGTAGGAAAGCGTGGACGCCTTGGGCACCATCTGATGGTCATCAGGCAGTAGATAATTTTAAATTAGCTTCCTACCTGGGTGTGTTTAAGGCATTTATGTGATATTACAACTCATTTCACTGACGGGTCATGGATGGCATTGGACTCTTTATTAACCTGTCAAAGTTAGATACTTGAGCACTGATTGAACAGCACCATCAAGTGGCCAAGTTGAGAATGCAGGCTCCTATTTTTATTGCAGAAAAGTTTGGGTTAAAATATTTAAAAATGTATTTCTTTTTGTGTCTCTGCATGCACATTGCTTATTAAAGGTGATTTACTGTAAAGCAAAAATGTGATTATTTTGATGTTTTTGTTGTTTTACAGACTCTATCAACACAAGACAAAGAGAGGCACAAATCGTACGGTTACCAGAGGGCCCAAAAACCAGAAGGAGTTCTGACCAGCCTGATTCCCCCCATGCAGTTCCCTCACACTGAGAGAAAGAAGCAGAAGGCTTCCGCAATGTCTCAGGAGCATGATACGGACTCCCTTCATGTCACTAAACGGCAGCTCAAGCTGCTGAAAACAAGTCCACTTGTCCTACAAAATAAAATCAGTGGCTTCTCAAACTCCTCCGTCTCTGCAGCATCTTCATCCCTCTTCCTTTCACCTCTAGATTCCTCTTCCAGTTCCCCAGGGTCAGCACTCCAAGAAAGCTGGAAGTTCTTCAGTATCCTTGAAGCCCGCAAGCAGTTGATGAAAGAGATCTGTTCAAAGTACAAAGGCAGCATCTCCAAGATTATCACAAGGAGTCACGTCAAACACCTCTATGTGGAGGACAAATACAAGCTCTTGTACTGCCAAGTTCCCAAAACAGGGTGCTCCAATTGGAAGAGGACTCTCATGGTGCTGGCAGGCAAGGCTTCCAATGTTCAGAGCATTCAGCATGACACTGTGCACTATGGTGGACATCTCAAAAAGCTTGAAAGCTTTAGCCAAAGGGAGATCATGCATCGTCTGGAAACCTACAAAAAGTTTGTGTTTGTTCGTGAGCCTTTTGAGAGAATTGTGTCGGCTTACAGGGATAAGTTAGAGAACCCCAATGACTACTACCACAACTTGTTTGGGAAGCCCATTATATCCAAATATAGGCTCAACCCATCTGAGGAAGCCCTCAGGACAGGCAGTGGAGTCATGTTCAAAGAGTTTATACAGTACCTGTTGGATGTGCATCGGCCAGTGGGGATGGACATCCACTGGGATCAGGTCAACCAGCTCTGCCACCCCTGTCTCATCCACTATGATTTTATTGGCAAGTTTGAGAACATGGGGGAGGAGTCCAACTTTCTTTTGCGGCTCATCGGTGCACCGCTAAGCCTCACTCTGCCCACTTTTAAAGATAGAAACCCTGGAGATGAGCGAACCTCCCTGGAGATCACAAAGAAGTATTTTTCACAGCTTAGCATGTTAGAGAGGCAGAGACTATATGACTTTTACTACATGGACTATCTGATGTTTAACTACTCTAAACCTTTTCAAGATTTGTATTGATGTACTCTTGTAATTCCTCAATCAGTCACATTCCACTGCATCTTAACCCTGACAGGAATCATGAAGATGTTCATAAAACATTCTCACAAGTCTTTGAAGGGATGCTGGTGGTTCAGAGAGACCAAGATTTATTTGTTTTTTATCAAAATTAGATTGTTGCTTAACAGATAAGTTCTTTTTAGAGGGAAAACTGGTCTAGAATAACTAATTTGCTTTCGAAAAACTATAAACTATCTTGGAGGTACAAAAAAAAAAAAAAAACTTATATTTTACAAGCAACTGTTGTGAAAACAGAGATATTTTATGCGTTATGGGGTGTAATGATTCATTTGAACAAAGATTCATAGAATTTGTGGTTGTTGATCCAATTCACTGGCCTAAAATCGATCCAGGACGTAATTGGCTGAAAATTCAACCAGTGTGACTCAGAGATAAATACCTGAGTACTTGAACATTGCAGGTGAAGTTTTCCAGAAAGTATTTCTCGCAAGACAATATATTAAATGTGTGTACTCACAGGTAAACAAAACGTAACGGCAAATCCATTCACGTTTTAGTTTTATAAAGTTCAGCCCACTGTTGTGTTTCCACGTCAAAATATTACAAAGGGAACATTATTAGAACATTCTACCACACTGTATGGTTCCATGTTTTTGCTAAAGTGTTTCCACACACTGGATAGATTGTAATCGTACATAAATTATTTCTTGTTCAATCGGCTTTAACCAATGCCTTACTGTGAGTCAGAAAGAACTTGTGAGGATTAAAAAAAAATGAACTTTTGAAATTATCCAGTGAAATGCCTAAACCAGAGGTCTGCAACCCAAGGCTCCGGAGCCACATATGTCTTATTGACCCCTACTTGTGACTCTCTGAAGAGAAATAAAAGTGTTTTTTAATTCTAAAAAGTAACCTACTTTTTGGACTGCACATCGTAGCAGTCGAAACAAAACAGATAAACTTTAGTCAACTAATTCAGAAACAGTTGAAGCAGAATACGAATCACTATGCCAGGCGGCTTACAACAGTACCCATAATGCTCCAGTAATCCATCAAGCGGTGTAGCTTACCAAAATTCAACATTTTGACAAATTTTTAAACACTGTGTGCTACAAAAAAAATCAATTTAATGCACAACTTAAAAAATTCTGGCTGAGATGCATCAACAATGTATACAAATATGTGTTTGTATACATTTTATTTATGCATAAAATGCATACTAAAATGCAAAGCAAAGTTTTATTTTTCTAAAGGGTGCGGCTCCTACTGGGTGGTGAACAGTAAGCAATTGACCAGAAGGGTTCATTAAGGACTGAAGGTTGCAGACCCCTGTCCTAAACTCAAAAAATAGTTTTATTTCTTTTAATCCAACTCTTTTCTTTCACAGGAAGAACACAAAGAATTGTAGCTTAAATGTCCAGATCTACTCCTTTAATTATTTTCTAGGTATTTTCATTTACTCTTTGACTTGCAGCAGGTTTGGCGTACCTCTTTGCATCACTGCAGACTAATGCAACTCTTTCTTGTGAATGGCTTTAACAAGCATAATGGAATTCAACTCTATAATTCTTCTGAACTTGTGTTGAGTGCTGCCCACTCAGAAGCTTTGTGCACTTTTTGTAGCATTTTTATACTTCTAACTTTGTCACTCTGTGCTGTGTTCCAACACTTTTGTGGGCTGTGGTTTTCTGCGCCACGGAGGCTCCTCCATGTGCCATTAAATTAAAGACATCTACTTTTCCTGTTAGGTAGCTGCCACTACCTATTAAGAGCTGTTGTTGTTCCGACTTCAATAATTTTCTCTTGGAATATGCCGGCGAATAAACACCGAGAACATAGACTTAGATTGAGTTTCTCCTGTGTTTCGCTCCAGATCGTTTCACTATTATTCAGCAGCCCTCTGTGTGCATCACCACCATCCCTGTACAGGCTTCTGCTCTGACTCTACTGTGTAGAATTGTATAACAGGCATTCAAATAACTTTATATTTTTCTATGTCTTTGTGAAGAGATGTTTAACTTGTTTATATGCTATCTATCCCTCTTTTAGTAACTACTGTGTAAAGTGTTGTGGCACTGATGAAGAGTTTCTTTCCAAAAAGGAAATATCCACCAGCGGAAAGTCACACTTCTAATTCACATCAAGCAAAAGAAAAAAAAAGGTAATGATTTCCTTAATGATCCCTGGTTGATAAAATTTTAAGGCTTGTTGATGATCTGGAGGCAGAGGAAGATTTTATTAACAAGAAATAGATATGTATCATTTTGGAAATTAGCTCTCTGATTACCCATCCCTCGTGACTTTGAATTATGGACTCTGTTTATATGAGCTTCACTCCTCCTAGTAATTATCATTTTATCTTCTAACAACTCTTCTTTGTGTGCTTGCCAGCCTCTGTTTTATAATCTTTGCAGCATTTGCAAACATGCTTCTGAATCAGGCCAAAGCTACTGTTTACTGTGTGGAATTTTATTTTTTATGACATCTGACACTCATTTCAGCACATAAAAACACTCCATTTTGTGCACACAAGCAGTTTATGAGATCTAAGCAACTTATTGTTGTTAAATTATAATTTGTGATTTACGGGTTGGGGATAAACAAACCAGTTTTCATGTGAGGGGGTAACAACCTGCTGAATAGATGTGGGATCAAATAATCTCTTTAATCTAACAGCAAAGTGAGGTTTGATCTGTCGTCACACTCGTTATATTTCAGCTCCTGTAAAATATTTATCCTTTATCTGCTATTCTATGCTGCACACAGGAAATATAACAAACTATTTTATATAATCAATTTTCTGGGGAAAGAGGGATACATGTTCAACACATTTACTATAATCAGACTTTCCTTGTGATAATTCCTACATTTTGTTCTGTTAAAATGAGCTCATTTTTGTCCAGATTGTGGTCAGACAGTTTAGGGAAAGCTCTGTCAAAAAAAAAAAACACTTTTTGTATTTAAATGAGGCTTAATCTCTTCTTGCCCTACAGCTAATGTGGTACGTGGGTGTGTGGAATATATGTAACCATAGCATAATTCCAGTAACAAGTGAATGTATAACTAATTGTTGGTGCAAACATTTAGAAAAGATGATCTTATGCCCTTTGCCTTATTTTACACTGCCAATCAAATGGTGTCTTTCAGGAAGATAATTTTCAGGTAATGAGTGTAAACTAATAAATTGTCTTTTAGCATATTTTATGTCTTTTGTCTCTTTTTTGTGCATTTTTTACCACTTGAAGCGTTTCGTAAAATACAAGAGTAATTACTAGGATAAGAATCGGTCATGGATTAATTAACAATCTAGTTTATTTTAAACAAAAAGTTGTGTCGATCGTATTAAGTAAATTATTGTTTGAGCTTAATAATGTAAAGGTGATGATGATATTAGAAAACAACAACATCTAATTTTAAAATATAAGATGTGTCTGTGTTAGATTTGAAAAAAAAAACGGAATACAAAGTTGTTGCTGCTTTTGCCTGAGGCTGCAGAGAGTCTAATAAAGATAAAGCGTCTATAGATAATAGATGTATGTTCTCCGGCAAAATGTTTTGCCTCTCTTTTGATTTTTAAATACATGCCACATTTTCTTAAGTAAAAGTAGAGTACATAAAATGTTTATGATGCGCTCGATCTTTGACATTTATGAATTCGGGTATAACAAGGGTGGATACAATATGCCTCTAAGCATTTCATGAAAAACCTAGATTTACGGGTCAAATATGACTTTCTACTTCTTTGTCAGCTGGAAAAAACCTTAATGACATTTATTGAAACTAAACTTGCTTTAAAATGTACCAATTGGTTAAAAACGCTATAGAGATGACCCCATTATATGTGAAACCTTTAACTATAGTTTTTTTTTTATCTTAAATCTCCCTTGACTCTCGTGTGTTCATCTTCTACACGCGTTGCAGGTCAATTCCACAGTTCATAGGATTTTGTCACAAAAAAGAATAGTTTTTACACTGCCTGCTGAAAAGAGATGGACACTTTGCTGTTGTTGCTGCAGAAGAAAAGAAAGATTGATGCAGAAACTCAAAGTCAATCCAACTTAATAGTCCTGGCTTTGGTTACGGCACATAAACAGAGAGGTTTGCAGAAAATCAACGGCTTCAAATCTAACATGCACACACAAACTGCTAGTAAGTAAAGTTTATTTATGTAGCACTTTTCCCAAAAATAACCACAACGTAGGTCAAAACCACATAAAAAACTGAAATAAACAATCTTTTGAGTGAATCAATTACCAATTAATCAAATAAATGTTTTCATTTTTGTTTACTACGACCTTTTGCTAATGCTTTCTAGGTGTGTCCAGTTTCCAGGTAATATGAAGAGTTGTGTTAGGTAAAAGTGAAACACCTTCAATTCCTGGTCAGTGTTTTCAGCCATTCCTTGCATCTTTACAATAGATCTGATGTTGATGTTGCATTCACTACCCATTTGATCGATGTAACGGCCTGTCAACAATTTGGCCAAAACATACCGTCCACATATCAACGCCTTCATCAGTTGGGAGATACAGCTTGACTTCAGAGACACAATAACACTTGTTCTGTGTTTTGAATCTTGTTTGAAGTTGTCTGGTTTTCGTTGCCAAACAATATGCAATCGGCTTCACCTTAAAGTGATGAAGTAAAGTGTTATGCAGGTGTACTTTACTTCACCTATTTTTAGCAGGTGACTGATATTTGTGTCTACACTACCTAAAACTATACTAGTTGAAATATATTTTGTATTCTTGTATCAAAAGTTCTATGCATCATTTTCCAGTCCTCACTTTAACCTCTCAGGATCTGGCGTACTCATGCCTAGACAGCATATTTTGGGTTATATTACCACAGTAGTAAATTCTTCTTAGCTGGAGCCCTGTGACTACGGTAGATGTTTAGAGGGTTAGCTCAAATGTTAGCTCGGGACTTAAGAAGTTAAGTAATAAATCAAATACCCCAAGTAATAAGTCAATTTAAAAATTCAAGTTAATACTTCACTACTTTTTGGAGCTATTCCAATAACCTGCTGTGTGTCCATCTGTTGCATACTGTAATTTAAAAAAAAAATGATTTTTGTTCATTTTATTTTAGAGATGAAAAAGATGGCAGGAAATATGATGAAATGTAGGCTAAGTATAACACAAATATACAAGTGTTACAATAAAAGAGGAACAGTGAAGATGTGAAATTTTGCACTTATTTCAGAAGGAAAAAGCTGTAGGTGTTAATAAGGACATGTTACTTCTGTAAATGGCGGAAAAGAGAGACAAATACATGGATTGCACTAATGGAGTTATTAGAAACAAAAGGTTTAATGCATGCTCACATTTAAGCCTGAGATCCTTTGGCCCTGCTACTAATCATGGAAAACCAAAAATGATGGAGAGGCATCTTTTCAGCACTGTGGCCCCCGTTAATGGAACAGTCTGCCGGAGGACCTGAGGACCGCAGAGAACATAGAGGTTTTTAAGAAAAGGCTCAGTTAGTTTTTATTGTGGTAATTTGTGTTGTTTTTATTCTTTTTATCATGTTTTGTGATTTTGCACTGGATTATTTATAGCTTATTGGAATATTTTTGTTTTCATGTTTTGTTGTTTGTTTGTTGCTTTTATTAAATGCTTAATTTAAATTTTAGATTTATATTTTATTATTTTTAATTCGAGTGCCTCCTCGACTGGGTCCTCTCCCTTTGGGTCAGCTACAGATCAGCTGTTGCAGCTCTAGATGGGGACCTGCCTTGCTACCTTGCTGTGGTGGGGCTGGACTTCACCTGTGATGATGCTGTAGGCTGGTTATGCGGTTGTCCACAGAGCAAGAGGACCCAACTCATAAGCATGTCCACCAACCAACTTTGTCAGTGCTCAGCCTGTTTCCCAATAGTTTTCATCAGTTAAGGGGGTGGGAGTTGTGAAAGGGGTTCAGTGGATTACATGTGTGAGTGTGTGGGTTTTTCTTTTTTTGGGGGGCTGAGGGTATTTTTCTATGGTTGTGCTTATTTTTTCATCAGATTTATTTTTGTGAAAAGCACTTTGCGTTATGGTTCATAGGAAAAGTGCTATCCAGATAAAGTTTGATTTGATTTGATTTGATTTGATTTGATTTGATTTGATTTGATTTGATTTGATTTGATTTGAAGTACCGGTTGTTATGGCTCTGAGAGAAACTACTTTAATTCAATATCTAATATTATTCTTAGAGTTTTTATTTTCATTGTTTTATGATAAGGTCAGAGAATAATGCTTTAAATGTGTTACTAGTGTTTGGCAAAAATGTTTAGAAACTTACTTTAAAGACTTTACTTTTGGTAGAGAATGAATTCCTCAAATATTGTTTTTTTTTGCTATGCTCAAGAAACAATGTCCTTGTAAAGTCCTTTTCCTGTGACCACGAACAATGATGTGACCGTGCAATTTTTGTTAGGTGCTACTGTACTCTATTTGAAAAAATCATTAACTGATTAAACTTATGAATAGCTCATTTTTGAGAGATTTTCAACTGTTTGCTTTGAGAAAGAAACAAAAACAATCCAGCATTTACCAGGAAACATAAATACTATATCCTGTACTTTAAAGGAGGCTTTTACTTTTACTCCCCAACGCATATTTCATCCAGTGTTTTTATCCACCAGACCCTTTGACACCACAGTTAAAATGTCATAAACTTCAGTTCATGAGTGTACAAACAGCCAGCTTTACTTTACTATGCATGATCAAATAAAAAGAAACTGTTGGTTAAAAAGTAAATATCTTTAAAGCATTAAGTGTTTCTTTACTAAAATTGCTTTCATAGCCAACCACCACAAGTACATTAGTCTGTAAGGGGTTTTTACAGTTTATAAATGAAGCTAAGCTATGTCCAAAATAAGTTTTTATCATGAACAGTAAAACCCCATCAATCATAGTTAATAACTGAAATTGCCGCACAATTGTTTAAGCGATTGTGCAGCCCAAAGCTCATAGAAGTGTATAGCTCTCTAGAAGTGCAATTTTGTACAAAGTTTGACAAATTCCCTTTATATATGCTTAATACATTTATACACATAAAACTACTGGTATACCGGTATTTGGAGATCTGACTGTTTTTAAATTGATGTTTGAATCGTCATAACATCCCAGTGGCTGTTCAGAGGGGAAAGATTTCTTTCATTTCCATTCAGTGATTAGATCAGAGCAGGTAGGTTATGGTGTCTGAATCATTTTATACCATGCTCTCACACTCTTATTAGATTTACAAAACGATAAACCTGTCACAGCAGCATTTTTATCACTCTGCTGTTCTACAAAATGGCATTGTTCCAGCACAATAGAAAGCAGCTTGATATGTTTTTATTTTTGCTGCATAGCTGGTATATGTGATAGTGTGACTGCACAATCATGTGCATGCTTGTGTGGCAGATGAATATTGCAGCACGAATTGATCACTCTGTAGAGTTAGAAATTTGATTAAATGCTCAAGGCTGATTTCCGCAACAGCTCTTGTATAAGTCATGAGAGCACTTTGGGGGAAGTTAAAACTGTGGAGAAAACAAAAGCCATCCATTTACCTCATTAGTGTGCGAGGAAAATCTTGACATGCTTTGAAGAGAACGTGCTTGTGCAGCTAAATCAGCTTAAGGGCCCAAAACAGACATTCAAGACAGGCAACAGAACATTTTGCCTAAGTGATAAACAACCTAAACAGCCTTGGTTGGAAGGACTGCAAAAAGAGACTTTGCTCCATTTTTCAAGTCTTATTATTATAAGTTTCTCAGTTCATCTTCATGTTTGCCTTCAAGCCAGCATTAGCATGGAGGATGACAGGTTCCTGCTGATTCTCTGACGACATCCTCCATCACATAAACACCAACAGCCATGTGAGAAAGCATAAACAATGCGATAATACCAGTATCCGTGTCTGTGGAATCTCCTGCTTGTTAGCACAACAAAAATCATTCCAGGGGTCGATTTTGTGGAGTCCATAAAAGTCCAGTTCAAAGCTTTGCTAACTGATATGCACACCTCTCCTTTCACACAAAAATGGTCCTTAAACTATGTCACCTCGGTAAAAATTCAGTCAAAAAACACCATCCAGATAGACAGACAGACAGATAGATAGATAGATAGACAGACAGACAGACAGACAGACAGACAGACAGACAGATAGACAGATAGACAGATAGATAGATAGATAGATGTCTAGGGGCTTGTAATGTAGCATAAAGTTAAGAAAACCTAATAATATTAAATTAAAATTTTTGGCCTCAGCCGTAACAACAGGAAATTAAAATAAGAGATTAAAGTGCATTAGTCAATAAAAAAAACAGGAAACACAATAACAAGCATTGACATCCTCAAAAGCAAAAGACTATTCACATATATTTTAATTGAATTAGGATTATGACGGAATGCAACAATTTTCTAACTCAACATTAGAAATTCCAGCATTGCCAACATGTATCCCTACTTGTAAATACCTATGTTTTTTATGAAAATGGTGTCTTCCAGTGTATGACCACATGATGGCAGTGCCGTACCTGAGATGTTTGCAGAAAGAAGAATGGTGTCAGTTTGTGAATATCAGGATTTTTCCAGTGTGTGAACACATTTCCAAATCCAATCATATTTTCCTCCCTAAACTGACACAGGTCAGGCTGTCCTTTTAAAGGTAAAGTATCCATGAAAGCCTTTGCCATACCCTCTAATCAGGTCGTGTGCTGAACTGAACATATATAATGCAGCAGCTTTGATAAACTCAAATCAATAAACTGATTTTTCTTAATGAGGTCACAGAGGCTGCCGTGAGCGTCTTCAACCTTGAGGCGGCCTGTTTACCGAGCTGACACAACTGCCAGAGGCCTTTTACTTGTTTATCCCATCACATTCCCCCCTCTAGCACTGATGTCAGCATATTGTAGATGTATTTTTAATATAAAAACACAGTGAGGGTTGAGGCAAACATCTGGGTGACGTCGTTGATGGACAGGAGGAGGAAGGAAGATTGCTGAGATGAGACTGTGAAAAGTAGCACAGGATCAGGACTGTATTTTTAACACACATATTTCTGACCTGAGGGGAAGTAGCTTCACATTTCTACTAAAGATGCATCTTAAGCGAGCATCACATGGAGAATAGCAAATAATCACAGACCTAAAGACAATGTTAGCAACAAAGGGATATCAGTTCATTTTAATTGGGAGAAAACAAAGGGCTGATGATTTGTGTTGCAGCGTTTTTCACTTCTTTTCAGTGAAGCCTTCAAACAATGACAAGCTCCAGAGATGCAAAGAGGGCAGAAAGAATTTGACACATGACAGTAATAAAGAAGATTTGTGCAGAAGGAAAAAATTAACAACTGAAAGCTTGAATTTAACCAAAGGGCAAACCCATAACTTCTGAATATGATGCAGGGAAGTCAAAGTAAAAGACTTCACCTTAACAACAGAATGCACACATTTCTAAACCTTTTCTACCCATATAGCTGGATTTATTATTGATAGTAGCTGTTGTTGGGGTAAAATATAACAGTCTTGCTAATTTTCCCTCTTTTTTTGGATAATGTGTTGATAACATCATAGTTTATAAAAGTTTCTACAACCACAGAGCTAGAACAAGAACTAAACAAATTAAAATAATCTTGTACTGCAAAAGTGTTGCTGCAGTAGGTAGTTTAAAGCTGCCTCAGTTGAGGTGTTGAATTTGTTAGTCATCCATGTAACCTCAAAGGTGCACACTGCAGTATCTATGTCACACAGTGTCATATAAAAATACATTTCATGTAAAAGTTTGATGTTAAATTGGTCATTGTGAACGACCGTTGGTTCCGGCAGAAACTGGAATACTGTTGCTTTCAGGTCAAAAAATTCCCATGACAATTCCTTTTCTGTCTTACAGGTAGTGAACACAGCAGTTTTCAATTCTCGTGTCCAATGCCAGTATTTCAATCTCCTGTATGTTATGTGGAATGTGCTTTCAAAGAATTCATGCACAAAAGGCCAGTCTACTGCATACATGCATTTTTCACCATAGATATTTTTAAAACATGCTTTAACAGGGAGTACTTCGTAAAGAGAGGCTTCCCATAGCCTCTCAATACATCCTTAAAGTTCTCAACTTGTTTTTTTTTTGTTGAAATTGGTTTATTTCTACCAAAAAAAACAGAAACATGCTTTAAAAAGTTCAAAAAAGATGGAAAAAAGAAATATATATCTGCTGTATACATCTATACATTTAAGTGCAATTTTGAGTTGTTTTTTTTTTTTTTATGTATGTCCTCCATCATGGCAAAAATGGTGAAAGAACATGTTGAAAACAACAAAAACACAGTTTTTTATTGGAGTAGGTCCTTAAAGTTGAAGCTGCTATGTGCTGTAATGGTTAGCGCTCCTACCTAACAGTTAGAAGGTTCTGATTTGTATCCCACCTGGGTTATTTTCGCATGGAGTTTCCATGTTCTCCTTGTGCATCCATGAGTTTACTTCAGGAACTCCGGCTTCTTCCCGCAGTGGGTGCCTGTGTGAGTGTGTGGCCCTGCAACAGACAGATGACTTGTTCAAGGTGAAACCCAGCTTCGCCCAACAGTAGCTGGGTTGGCTCCAGCAACCCCGTGACCTCGAAAGTTATTAGTATGTTATGAAGATGGATGATTCTTTAAGTTAGAAATTCTATTTCTATAAAAGAATTATTGTTATGATGAAAAACTAAACATTATCTTGGAAATAATTTGATCAAAAATCCAATCAACAAACAGATTCAACAAGTTGACTCATAATTTCTTAAACAAAATAAACTTCTTCCTCAATTTCCTAACTTTCGAAGTTAATACTTTGTTTCATCCTGATTTAGGAGTCAAGTAAAAAATTTTAACCGCGATGTTTGATATCATGTAGACAAAAACAAATCTGTGAAAGAAATTCATTTTTTCCCTCTGAAAAGTGCTGGGATCTCCTGCTACATTAAAGCTGTTTCACTTCCTATGTCAATAAACATGTGTCACACATCACAGCTTCCACTTTTCTGAGGCATGTTTGGAGTTTCAAAGATTCAAAAATACATTTTCACCTTTACATCTTTTTATTTTCATAAATGTCAGCCCCCACAAATTCCCACAGAGACTGTCTGTCACAGAGCGACAGAGGGGAGCCCTTAATGAATCACCGCCCTCTTTGTCGTGTTCAGAGGAGTGTCTTCTCTTCGTCAAGCTGCGTGAGTGATGGAAGTGACAGTGGAGACACCTGCCCTGAACCACTGCTGATAGAGTGGGAGTGAAAACTGGGAGCAAGCAGAGGGAGGGAGGCGCACTGCCTGATGGGAGAAACACACAACGAGGCAACAAACTTGCAGAGACTATCACTTATGGTGACAGGCCAGGAG
This sequence comes from Oryzias celebensis, assembly GCA_014656515.1. NCBI lineage: Eukaryota > Metazoa > Chordata > Actinopteri > Beloniformes > Adrianichthyidae > Oryzias > Oryzias celebensis. The sequence continues at coordinate 6,548,629 of BNCR01000003.1, forward strand.
GTGCCGTGCTATTAGCAAGCCGCAGGGCCGGCCCCAGGCATGTCCCACCTGACCCAGGATGGATGGTTCTCTCTCCCAGGACTAAATTAATATTGGGAGTCTAGTGAATTGCTTTTGGAACAATGTCCTCCTAAGGAGCTAATCAGACAGGAGTTATCTAGGAGGGCCTGAAGGCAGGCTGGTGTGGCTTCAGCGCTGCTGCTGTCTGGCAGAAGGCAGGTGCAGCACCTCAGTGCACAGCAGTTTATCGGTGAGCCGAGCACAGAGTGATGCTATCCCTGACTGTCACAATGATGAATCCCAAAAGTGAAGCCGGAGATGAATGAAATGAAGTAAAAGTCCCTTTAACACCAAAAAAAAAGTCATGCCTTGGTGATTATGAGCAACAGAAGATGCATCAAAGCACATCATGCTTTTTTATTTAAAACTGAATGTTTACAGCAAGAGTGTTACCAACTGATCATTCCTTTTTTCTGATTTTTTAAAAGCTTTTGTGTTTTATTCAGGTTTTTTGCTGTTAGACACAGATACTGTGTAATTTAGGAGTTTTGTCAAATAGCTACTTACCGGTAATCAAATACAAGAATTTTATTACATTTTTCAGACTTGAAATTGGAAATTAGACATAAAAAGACTGAAAGGAAGAAGCTAAAACAAAGGATGCACGTGATGAACCTTTAATCATGTACTAGAGAAGAAACCTACTGAGTGAGTCAACAGTACTTCTAACCACTTAGCATGAGTTGGAAAAAAAAGTGGAGCTTCTTAGCCTCCATTAGGCCAGCCTGGGAGCAAGGAGCGCCTCCAGCAAGTCCAGATCTCAGCTCTGCATTGCTCTCTAGAGGATGGGAAACACATTCAGACTGTAATTCACTGCACACAACATATAAATCATGACTTAACAAGCCTGAAATACATCCAACAAACAGCAAGATAGAAGCTCAGGTTGTTTATCCGTGATTTAGGAAAGCTAGGGACATACATTTCTGGCACAAGAGGAAGAAGAGCATAGTCAGATGTCATTTAAAGTTTGAAGTCATATAGTTTAAAGCAAAAGTATTGAAGCATATGAATGCTATAGTTGCAGAAAAATCAACACACTTATTAACTTAGACCGTTTATGTTGTTGGGTCAAAGTGTTTGCAGCCTCTCAGTCTCACTGCAGCATCTGCACGCTGCTATTTGGCAACCACTTCTGTATTATTTATCAGAAATCCTTTTAATATTTACCTTTTTAGCTCAAACGTATTAAACTCATCTATTCATCCATCTTCAGAGCCTGCTTAATCCTTTTCAGTGTATTGAGGTTGCTAGAGCCTACTCACCTACTGTAAAATACATTAAAATACATTTTTTACCAAAGAAAATGTAAAAAGAAAAGTAAAAGTTTGAAACTCATCTCTGTTCACATGTTAATCTGTGTAAAGAATCAAAAAAGTGCCTCCCTTTAATTCAATTAATATCAATACTGGAAAAAACGTCATTCTCAAAACAGGTTAAAAAGAATCTGCTAATGGAATTAGTAGAATTTGTCTTTCTAAGATTTCTTAAAATCAGTTGTGATGCATTACTTTTTAAGACCAAATTAAATTTAAAAAAAGCTGTAAATACTTAGAAGTAGGATTTTGCTCTGATTATATATAGTATACATACTAATGCTTTTTCTTTAAAAAAAAGACTCTATTTCAAGCGCTACAGCTGTCCCAACTATAAGACCAATTAAAGTGATGCAAAAGTTTCACATTTTAATATAAAGTTGTCAAAACTATGTGTAAATCATGAGTCAAAAACTTAGATATTAGTTGAAACAAGGTGTTTTCAAGATAAAAAGACTCACTAAAATATTCAATATGTATTATCTTAGAACAAGTTTTACCGAAAGGTTACTGGTAAGCTAGTTTTGTCCCATATCAACTGCATTTTTTAGCAAGAAATCAGACCAAAATTTACAAAGACTGGAAACCAGGGTTTCCAGACTGGAAAAATTAGTTGGTCCGGACCGAGTCCTGAACCATGCATCTGGTCTGTATTCAAACTGACATTTCTGTTCCAAACCAAAGCTTGGAAACAAAACCACGTGACCAAAGATCGCTTCATTCATTGGCCAGGAATTACCAGATCAAAGCAACAAGAGAAAGAATAATGGAAATCCTGCACTTTGCAATCCATGTCAGGATAGTTCACTTAACTTTATGTATCGCTGAACACTTTTGAGCCTCTGTATCAACATCGTAGGTACAACATTTTTTACTTTGGTACGACGGAGGCATGCTGCAAGGCGGTTATTAGACTCTGTTCTGGATTATTGGGGAAATAAACTCTGGTTCACTTTAAATGCGTCCAGTCTGAATACATCCTAAAGTTACAGAAAACAATTGTAACAGTTGCCCTACAAATCAAATGTTTTTAAAAACTCTTGCATCAAAAGAACTCCATTTATATATTTACAGCTTACACAGCCATTGCACAGGCCTTTTATTAGAAGCTATAACCTAAAATAATAAATACTTGGACCAACTCTGTTGTTTCACCATATGGTATTGTTTTGGAGGATATTTCACCGCCTACTCTTGTGTTTACTGTAAAAGAAGTAAAACTCAGAGGACATGATGACACGCCAAACTACATCATTCTTTGTGAAGCTGCAACAAAACACAAAAAGAAAGAGTATACACTCGTTGAAAACTGGATCTTTACCAGCTAGACTTGGTGGGATTGCATGTTGTGACCATAAAATGTCATCAGCCAGCAGCCTCCGTCCCTATCAGGCAGTCTGCTGCACAGAGCACTCTGCTCTCGCCCCGGGCTCTGGCCGCACTAGCAAGCCCCCCTCCCTCCCTCCTCTGTCTGTCTCTCTTTTGCAGTGACCCACCCTTCCCATCCACCCCGACTTCACCACTCCCCTCCCCTGTCAGCCGGAGGCGCTCTGCTTCCATAGTGTCAGTGCAGGGGCTTCAGTGTTGACAAAGCAGCAGGCCTTCAGAAGTCACATCAAACCCTGTCCCTCCTCTGTGTTCCACAAAAGGACAGGGACTCCAGCTTCAGTCTCAGGCCATTACGGCACCAAACAACATGGCAACAGACAGAAAAAAGACCCTGGAGGGGGCACCGCAACTTACAAACATCAGCTCCAACCGTTCAAGACTAAACCCATGTTTTCTGACCGCTCAGATGTTTTGATGGATGGTTGTAAATATAAAGCATAAGTCAAGGCTGCGAGTTGATGCCATCATGACATATGCTCTCTAATGAGGACTGTGGGTGCTGTGCAGTGCCAGGGACTCCCCCTCCAAGGTACTGCGAGTGCTGCGAGTGGGGAGGCATGGTATGTGATGCATACCAGATGTGATTGGAGACATCACACTGTTCATGTTGTTACTGCTAACCAAATAGTTGCAGCCGCAAAAGCAAAAGATCATTTTTCTTTTGTTCACACATTCAAGGCATGATGCCAGATTTTTCTGAGAGCCTGAAGCAAAATAGCACTTTTTTTTCAAAAACTTCAGAGCAGTTACACTTAAAAGAAAAAGGTGGTGGTGGTGGTGGGGGGGGGGGTGATGAAAACAACAGATGACGCAGAAGAAATCATCACTTCCTTTTACCTTATGCAAGTGCCTGAGAAGGTGGAGAAATAAAAAAAAAGATTGAAAAATGATGAAAAACATCTTTTTTTTTCAAACATTTTGGATTATAGTCACACATTGAGACGTCACATCGTAAATTATATGAAAGTGAATGCAGATGATCATGCAGCAAGCATTTAACTTCAGTGAGTTCATCACATATTCTGCAATTACAAAGTTAACCCACTTGATGGTAGCAAAACAGATTCTGAGCTCAGATTTGAAAGATTCCTGTGATGAAGGAGAAGTGAGAAAAGTCAAGGTGAATGACAAGAATAGACTGAGAAGAAGTAAATACTTCTATGACACATCAAACTCCTGTTGTATTTGATTTTTAGTTGAGTAGAACTTTAGTTGCTATATTTTTCTGCAACAAAGGAAAAAATCTGCATAAAAAGGCAAATTTTCCAAAGGATGTCACCCCTTTCAGCACCAGCTATTTTCAGCAAATAGCTGTAGTAAAGTTAGTAAGTTGCTTTTATTTCCCTTCTCTATGGTGTGGTCAAGATGAAAATGGACTAAATTCTAAATTAAATTCAAGTTAACTTCAGCTGAGAGGTTGAGTCAGATGAACTGTTCCATAGGCAACTTACTTTTTTCAAATGGTATTTTATTTTAAAAAATAACATTGATTTTTCAAGACTAACTAAATGACAATTCTGGCTTGGGTGTTTTTTAACAGGTTCTTGTAACATTTTCTCATGATGGAGGGCATATATTCAGAATATTGAGATGGAATTGCATTTCTGAATATTTCTTTATTCAAATCGTTGTGCAATCGTTGAGCAAATGAAAAAAAAAATGATGTTTGAATAAAGATTGTAATTGTTGTGAAAAAAATATTCTGGGCGAGCCATAAGCTTCCACTCCGCTCCATTCTCATGCATCCACTTTAGACTAGTTCCATGTACGTCTGCGTCCAAACTGGCATCTAGCTCAAAACGGTCCAGCTGGATAGCTCCAGTATACCAGGCCCTTTTTTGTTGCACTGCAAATGTTAGGTTGGGGTTGTGAGAGTAAGTTAGTAGGACAGTGTGTAAACAGAGAGCTCTCAGTTATTGGTGATGGAAAGTGCGGTCTCACTCACAGCTCAGAGGATACATTTTGGATGAACTCCTGCCACTCTGCAGAAACTATGTCCCAGTAAACAACACAGGATTTTAGATTTTGGCTAAAATGGCAAAATCATAGTTAAAAGATCACTGGCAACAGCCCTGAAGATGATCAGAGTAAGACTTTAAGTGAAGTGATCACCAACTCAAAAACTCACATTTGACTGCCCAACTGTTTGTTGGTACAAACAAAATTTGTGTTATTCTCTCAAAGAAAAGCATGTTTCCGCTGCTTAATTGTAGAAGTGGGCTGTGCAAAGCAGCACTATTACCAAATTGAAGAGGAAGACATATGCAGCTGTGAATGAAGGTGTATGATGTGAGTAAAATGCATTTTCTTTCTTTTGCCAGAGGCCTTTCCATGTGCAAAAAACAATAAAGTGTAAAGCGTCGAGAATTCAAATCCAAATCTTGTAGCTTGTCTTATTAAAAGGTGTTTTGCATTTTAGTTTATACTCTTTAAACTCCAAGTGGGTCAATATTGACCAAACATCTTAATAAATCACACCAGCATGCTAAATTTACTAAAGAGATCATGTGACAGCATTAGGGTCACATTTTACCTGTAAAAGTGGAACTGACTCATAACAGGGACTCTCAGAAGTACACAGTAAACAGACAATCCCTTTCCGCTCAGCTTTTTCGGAAACTTAATTGCTGGCCTTAAGCACTTGAGGGAATTCTGCACTGAGCTTGTTAGGTGTTTGTGTGCAACACAACCCATATGTTCTATTAATAAACTGACACACTATTATCCCCCCCCCATCTCTCTTTCGAGCTCTCTCCCCCTCTGAAATAATGAACAATAAGTGTCGCTGCTGCACCTCAGAAACACCAACATCAAGCAGAATGTCAAATGGCTGGATGAACCGAGCGATTGACAGCCACCCCGCTCCACGAGGCATGCAGATTACTGAGAGCAAGTTCTGAATCTTCCTTTTAAGCTTTCTCCACATGCCGGGGGGTTAAATAGGAGTGCTGATCTGACGTGAGAAGCTTGGGAGAGACTCCTGCAAATGCGTACAGTTAGAGGAGCATTTACTGTTTTCACCCTGGTGTACAGTATGTGGCAGCCATGGGCAGGAAGGACATCCACTGCTCGAAAACCTTTAAGATCTGAAGATTGATTAGAACAGGGATAGGCAAACTTTTTGACTCGTGGGCCACAACGAGTTCTAAAATTTGTCAAAAGGGTCGGATCAGGAGCAAATGCATGGAGTGTTTTGGTAATCCTCCTCAAGGATGATCATTGGCCTAGAATGTGATGAAAGAATGCTTTCTTTTTATTGAAAATGAATACAAACATTCTTAAAATAGTGCATTTTGGAATATTATTTCAAAACGTTTGTTCTCACTTTGGTGCCAATTGTGCCAATGGGTTGAAATTCTTGAGGCAAAAACACACAATTGGAGAAATGCTGCATTCAGGTGATGTAGAGATGATGGGAAAATGAACTCAGAAAACACATATAAACCTCAGAAAAACAACAAGTCTTCCAACACTATATGAATGCAAAAAAATGCTCTGCACCTACACAAAAGTCAATATACTTATAGTACACCATCTATAGGGAGAAACTATATATGCAGGGAAAATAAAACATTTTTTTATTTTTATTTTTTTATTTCTATTCCTAGGATCCAGCCAGATTCATCTGAGGCGAAATCGTATCGAAAATGAGATAAATGAATGATGGAATCAATGTTGAAAAAAAAAAAACATTTGCATTGAGACATGGTGGGTTTATTTTACTATAATGTAAAAATGACCAAGTGCCATCACGGCAGACAAAACACATGTGATGTCAGCAAAAATGATAAATCCATCATAACAGTCCAATGTGTGGAAACACTTAGTATTTTTAGAATTTTTTAGTAATTTGATATAATTTGATAGTAATAACATATGAAATAAATAAAGTAGACATCCTGCAGACAAAGGGAATTTCTCAGCCAGGAGACAATAAGACATTTTCTGGGAAATTAGATTTTTCCAAGAGTTTCATCCATTTTCCAAATGGGTTTGATTCCAAGAAAAAGCACAAATCTGCAACACTATGATCTTTTACCAAAACTCTCTTTACACAGTATTGTTCCTAACCAGCAGATGGTACTGTGTTACACTTTCCTACAAATAATACGTGTCAGAATGTGGTTCTAGTCCCCAAACAGGCATCTGACACTTCATTAAGGACATAAACTGACGATCATTTTGAAATTTGATTACACTCATTATTTTAGACAAAAAAACTGCTTAGCCTCTGTAGGGTTATTGTGCACATGCTGTTGAAAGCCCAGGTGAGATTCAGCACAAAGGCTCTGAAAGTCATCCTTTGGTATAGAGTCAAAGCTGTGAGCAGAGACAGCGTCGTGTTGCCATGTGTCACTTTAAGCACCACTAATAGCGTCTGCATTTGAACCTAGAGGCACAGTTTTCATCCGGATAAGGTCATACATTAATTCATACATTTCATTAGTAGTTACTACAACCAGGAGAGGGAAATTCTGACTCTATGCGAGACCTTCATGTGGGTTTTGATTTAAAATCAAGCAGATATCTGGGTTTCTATATGTCAAGCCAGCAAACAGTTCAAACTGTGCAGAAATGTAGTGGAATAATCCTTTAAAAAAAAAAAAAACTAGAACAGAGCTCTTATCTTTTACTCCGCTGAATCACAGAAACCAGACATCAATAATCGTATTACCTGGGTCAAATAATACAATCAGATAAGCATTCTTGATCCTTAAAAGTGTGTATGTGTGGGGGGGGGGGGGGGGGGGGGGGGGGGGGGGGCATTTTAATCAAGACCCGTGTACAGGTGGAGTTCGGTCCAACACCTGTCAGGTCAGGGGGGCAAACCTCTGATTCTTAGGGAAAATGGAAGCTCCATGCAAATGTGCGTGATGACCTACTTCTTCCACACAGACACTGATAAAATCCATAAATTAAGGAAATTAACTGATGGGGCCCGGGGCCACTTTGTAAGCTATTTAAATCTTTAAATTTACAACATCCTGCATACTTCATGTAATTGAACTAACTCCAGGCTTGTTTCCTTTAATGAGAAAAAAATCTGGTTTCCCCTCCAGTTTGGACCCCTGGTAACAACAAATCTCTGCCGGGAGGGGGTCGCTCTGAGGCGCGCAGGGGTCTCTCTAATTATGAAAACTTGGCCTGCTTCAAGGAGAGACACATCCTCACACTCCCATCAGCCTCTGCTGGTAAATATCAGGAGCAAATTCTATTTTAAAGGAGAAGAGAGATGGGTGGTTAGATGAACTGATGTGATAGCATTGTTTTGTATGTGCATTTTTGGGGCTTGGAGGGAGGGATATGACACCCCAAACCCTCAGCACACCCAGATTTGCCTCCCTGATATTCTACTGGCCAAACCAAAACGTTGACGGAAATCGGAATTTTTTTTCAAAGTGCAACATAAAAAACACACACACAAGTATACATTAAAAAAAACTACAAAATTATCCAAAAATAAACGATATTGTATGTAAAAGCTGTGGACCAATAACAAGTTCCTACACTGGTTGGCGCCAGATATCAAGAAACGAGCGTCAGGCCTCTCTCGCGAAGCTGGTACAGGATAATTACCGGGCTCAATGTTGCATCAATTATTCACAGTTATTTACCCGCAAATAAACAAACACGCAAATAAATAAATAATGTCTCCTCGGTGTGAGCACCTGCTTCTGCAAAAGTGGCGCAACACTTGTGCGCCGCGCCGCTCGCGTTGTGTCGCCCTGCTGCTAGAAAATAACAATAATCATGCCACAATCTTCCTCTCCAAAAGTCCGGAGGCTGCCTGCTTTCACCGGGGAGTGAGGAGGAGGAGGAGGAGGACGAGGAGGAGGGAGAGGAGGAGGTGGGTGGGGGGTGGGGGGGCGCTCTGTACAGATATCTCCATCTAAGCCCTGCGCTATAATTGAAATGGCGCATTTGGCTGCAGGCAGGTTGTGAGGGCGCTTTCTGCAGCAGCATGCATGCATGTCCATAGACGTCATTTGATTTGAATGGCCTGCAGGAAATTTGGCGTTGCAACTCCAGACATTAAGGCAAAGGATAGAGGGAGAGGAGAGGACGGGAAAAAAATCCCACGTCAAAGATACTAGTTCATGGAGATTTTTTAAAAAATATATTGATATTTTTTCTTAGACTGAGACTTTCTCAACAAGTTATTGCACCTTCCGTGATCCGCCGCCTGAGTGAAGGACTATGGCTGACTAAACTTCCAATTCAGCCTGGAGATTCCCTGTAGCCGGACTGCCTTGGAATTATTGTATGAGACGAAATGATTAAAATCTACATCTAAATCTGATGCCTGTCAGGCTCCCTCCCCCTTCCAAATCCTAACTTTGAACCTTCAGAATGAGCGGTCTACTTTTGCCCTAAAAAGCTGGATAAGTTATTGTATCTGTGTAGCCATAATTTCTGGAATAGGGGAGTATCACGTTCTCTTCCTTGAGAAAATTGCCAGGGCGAGAGAGTGGAGTTGAGCTAATTGTAGCCTAATCCCTGGCCCAGAGGCGCCTGGGCAGCCCGGAGCAAGAATTTTCTTTTTCAGCTCCGCTCTGTTATTTAGAGAAGGATTATTGGCTTTCTTCCTCTCATAACAAACCACAGGGGCAGTTTCATTTAGGCAAAAAAAGACAGACAAGAGGCAGAAAAACGAAGCAGGACTCCGGCAAGAGCGCACATTTTACGCGTATCCAAATAAGAGCAGAGAAAGGGAAGGAGATCATCTCATCTATGTTCAAGGTAAGGACGCTTCCTGTGCGCTTTGGTACAAAGACGCTTGGTGAGGACAGGTCGAGCCAGCCTTGCGAATGAGCCTTTAAAGCTACAGAGACTCTTTGAAAGCAGTCGATCCCGGCCACATCCCAGTGTCTTATAGAAAGCTACTTTGCGTGGGATTCGGACGGAAGCTTTTCCGCGCGGCAGCGGCTCCGGGCTCGCGTTGGAGCTGGATGGCGGCGTAGATTTTGACAGAAACTCGAGGCGTTTGGAGAAAATATTGAGGGTTAAACGCGGACAGCAGCTGCGACTGACCGCCGGCACGGATTTCCTCTGGACTCCCTACAATGTTTGAAACGGTAGGGTGACTGTTTATTATCACAGAATTCACTGTTTTATTTTTACGCAGCGCGCAGCCTGGTTCTGCGCGGTTTTGAGGAGAACAGTTGGGGAGGACTGTCCGGGCTTTCGCTGGACCTCACGGAGGAGGGGGGGGTCCTCTACTGGACGATTTTCACACGTTTAGCTTGAAGTTACCCATGTGGGACTGGATTTTTTTCTCGTTACAGTGGTAATAAGGCGCCATATTGAGCATTTGTTAAATTAAAGGCAGTGTGGGGCTGGTGCTCCTGCGGAACGGACCTTTAAATGTTTGTTTTTCCATAATGATTAGTATCCTGCATTTTCATTTGTGGTTTCATTGATCAGGAGTGAAGGGGGCAGACAGGGTCAGATGGGCAGACAGAAGTGCTGTGACTGTGGGGGAAAGTTGATGCCTTTATAGCCGCTGTGATTTTTGTGGAGGAATGTCTTTTATTGTGTGATTGCGCGTGTTCCTGGTGCGTGTGTGAGGAGGGGCGCATGGAGAAATGGCCGAAATAGTGATGCAGTTCTTTTTTTTAAGGAGTGTGATGCATTGAAATGCACAAGTGTGTTTTTTGTTGAACTGGTTGTGTGGCTGGAGGGCTAGAGAAAGGCGCACCAACGGTGGGACGGACCGAGTGTTTGGACCAAAAGTTCCTCTAAGTTTTTTTTTTTTTTTCCCCATCTGTTTATTACTGTTTTCGTGGGATTTGAAATGTAATCTCCCCTGCCTGTAATCACATTAAAAGAACATGATACCAGTCTGAGGAAGTAAAGGGGGGAAAGCCCTGTAGCTTCTCTCTCTGCGCCTCAGGCGTCATCTGTACTTTCACAAATGCCATCACTTAATCGAGTAAAGAAGCTCAAATAGCCTAACTTATTAAAATGTTTGTTTTTTACTGTAGTTTTAACCAAAAACCTATTTTAAGGTGGATCTGTCAGTTAGAATTAGAGATCAGGAATTCCTTTATAACTCATTTGCTTGTGTGGTTTCTGTGAGACCTAAACTTGAGGTCTTATCCAGACGCAGAATTACGCACCTGTTGGATGTCGGCTGAACTTAAACGGTGTAATATTTTTAACTGCTTTACAAAAACACAACCAGTTAAGCTCATCTCTGAACTCAGAGTGCTCCCAGTTACCCCAGAGCAGTGCGTTGGGTCATTGGAGTATTGGAGAGGTCCGGTGCGTAATTACGCAGATTTGGACTTCGTGCATGCATTGAGGATGATCCTCAGCGCAGTCTTACTCCAGGAGAACACCTAACCCTTGAGTATCTATCTTTGTGTGTTGAGGGGGGTATATTGTGGAAGCTGTGGAAGAAAGTTGCGCCCTCTCCTCCCGTTCACAGATTGGTGTTTCTTGGCGTGTCTGGGCGCATCACGTCTAACACATAAGGCGACCTTAATTAGAATATTGCAGCAGCAGTTTATTTTATCTCCCTGGAGGCTGACACCTAGCATCACCCACCCCCGCCCCCACCTCCTCTCCCTTCCCATCTTCCTCTCTTTCACCCGTGTTCTCTAACAAGCATCCTCCTATCCTCGCCCGCGGTCCTGCATGAAAAGATGCAAACATACTTAATTAGAGCGGTGGCAATAATTTCCAGGCTAAATATGCGACCAGACAGACATGGAAGTGATCTGATACCATTCAGAGAGGATACCAACTACTAGAATCACAGTGCAGACTTCTTTTTCCCCCTTCCTCATCCTTTGACTTGCATTCCCATGGCTTTCCTCTACACCTGCTTTCAGGAGGGAAGAAGCATGTCACGGCTGTCTCTGACCCGGTCCCCGGTCTCTCCTCTGGCCGCCCAGGGGATCCCTCTGCCGGCTCAGCTGACCAAAGCGAACGCCCCCGTGCACATCGACGTCGGGGACACATGTACACCAGCAGCCTGGCGACCCTCACCAAGTACCCGGACTCCAGGTAGGACGACTTTCTGTCACACTCTATTCAAAATATATCTATGTTCTTAATATGTTTACATTTAAATTAAATATTTAAAAAATGAAGGCAATCCCTTATTTTTTTAAATCCAAAATCCATTTTTGTCACATTATCCCAGCTTTCTAAGATTTAAAGTTAGGATGATAAACACCTTGCTGGCTTGTTTTAAATGTCCTTCCAGAGGTGCAAATTAAGCTTTCAGCTGCTGCACACGTTTCTCTGCTGAAGGCTCTGAAAGTCGTTGTGGGAATTTACAGTGTATGGAGTTGTTTTTATTTTTTATTTTTTTTTATTTTTTATTTTTTTGTTTTTTTTTTTGCAATAAACTTCAATCTTTTCGCAAGTTTTTAAACTTTTTTTTTTGTCAGTGGATCTGAGTGCTGTGAGGAATCCTTGGAGAAAAAACAATGATGTAAAGATTTGAAATCATTTCATCACAGCTGCTGTAGGACAGCTTCAAAACTGATTGAAGTCCAGTTCATTGGCGGGTTACATATTGACTTTCTTTTTAGCTTCAGCTTGAAGCACTATTTGCTCTTTAACACCTGCTTTATCTTTGGACATAGTTCTTATTTTATAATGAGGTTACATTAGATTAGAATTGCCCGGTTTTCCAGTGATAGAATCATGAAGACTTTTGATTGTCTGTGTTGTGACTGAAAAAACTCATTCATCATATTCCTGATGGATCCCCAGTTGTCAGATATTACGATCCAGGCGGATAAATATCCAAAATCATACCTTTTTCAAAGCAATCATATTTTTTTGTCCACAAATATTCTCAAAAGCAGAAGAATTCTCCAACTTCTGTCCCGACTGAATTGCATTATCTCCCTGAAGCGTTCATGTCTAATGTATCATTCATGATATTACAGTGAGTCCCATGTGGGCCAAAGTAAACGAACATAAGAAAATCAGCTAAACTGGCTACAGGAAACAGTCCATGTAATCCACTGGTAATAAAATCTTGATCGTCCACTGACGGGAAATCCCTGACAGCTCTGCCTTTGATACCAGTGTAGCACGCCATGAGAAAAGTACGTTTAACTCATAGGAAGCATTAAAGTTGATTTGGATCAGATGTCCCGCCCATCAAAGGTCATCTTAGGTCAGTTTTTTTTGTGCCATTTATCCTCGCTATTTATACTTTTCTGCATTCTTTCTTTCTTTTTCTGTGGCTTTATTTTTTAACAAAGAAGTTATTCAAAGAGCAGGCTCACAGGGCAACGCGCACATGCCGCATAGAGCAACGTCAGAGCATCCAAACTGTTTTTTTTTACAGAAAAGGCCGGATATCGGTGTCGGTTGGAGTGCTCTTTCCCTCTTCTCCCTTTTTCACACATGCTCCTTTGCTCTTTCTTTCCTTCCTTCTCTCTTCTTGTATCCCTCTTTCTGTCTCTTGCTGTTTCTTTCCCACTCTGGATCTCTCACACACACATACAAACACACACACACACACACACACACAAACACAGCTTCTCCCACTCTCCCAGCAGCCTCAGCGTACAGTTGCCCTCCGGGCTCCACTTTCCACTGAAGCCAGTAGAAGGAGGGGCCCCTTTGTGTGAATTAGGATAATGGCTGACAGCAGAAAGCTAAACAATTACACTGGCAAACCATGTGTGCTGCGCTCAGACACATCCGGTCGAGTAGGGCACGCAGGAAAAAGCAGCAGAAGTGACAACCAACTTGAGAGGCTAAAGAGTTTGAAGCTCCTGATTACTTTTAATAGATTGGTCCTTAAATAATGCAGAATGCCAAGAGAAAGTTAGTCTAGTAACTAATGTGCGCTCGTTCATCTTCTTCTGTGTGGGCCATATTAAGGGACAAGGGTCATAAAACATTGATGTGCACTCTGTGTAGCTCTCAAAGAGGACAGTCTCAGCACTCGAAGAGAAGCTGAGGAAATTAGGGCAAATGTTTCTGAGACAAAAACTATTTCAAAGGACCACTGGGCATTTTTCTCTGAGCGAGTAGCTCTAGAGTTCACAAGTTTCTTCTTTTGGAAAATGAAGTTAGCTAAAACTAGCATCGAGGATTTGTTGTAGGAAAAAGTTGTAGGATATTTGAATTTTGTTGAAATGTTAAGGGTTTCTCTATTTTCTCGACTACCTGCAATGCAAATTTGTCCTCTGTGGAGGACATTTCTAAACCTGAATATCTCTACTGCTGAATTAACTCCTTTTGGTATCGACAGAGGACATTCTGGGCTTTTTAATGAGACCAAATGAGAATGAGTGGGGCTCTGGGAAATGTAGTTTTAAGGGACGTAAGATAATTTTTGACTTGATATTTTGTGGTCAGGAGGTTAATACTGAGTAATTGACCCAAAGTGTTTTCATATAATGTACATAAATGCTGTCGTCTGTGCCAAAATGGACCTGATCATTCTTTTTATTCATTTTCCACAAGTTAAAAGAGACTTTCACCATTAAGCTTTTCTGTCAACGTGTTTTCAGAACCATCAGTTCACTGTGCCGCTGCTTTTGAGCAAAACTCAGGGCTTTTTAGCTTCCCTCCTTAGCTGTCAGACTCTCCCAGATCCACCTCCCACTTTTTAGGAAGTTGCTTGGAGACTTCACCCCACACGTCCAGTTCTGGACCTGCCTCCGCTGGCACACTTGCTCCCCTCGTTTGTAACCACTGGGTGGTAGATCTGAGCAGCTGCTGTCCTTCATGACCTCCTGCCACCTCCCTCCTTCTCTATGGCACTTTCTCAAACTTTTTTTTTTTTGCTTTTCTTCTCTCCCTGTTTGCGTATTTCTCTTAACTTCTCCTTCTTCATCCCATCTCTGTTTTTCTCGTTGCTCTCCTCTCTTCGCCAATTTTTCTTTTTCCTTCAGGCTTGCTCTGTTTGTGTATCTTGTCTCTTAATTTCTCTTTGTGCTTCCCCTCCAGGAACCCCCCACCACTCCCCACCCCTCGCACTTTTTTCTCTCATCCTACCTGTTCATACCCCCCCCCACTCCTTCCAATATAGGGATTTAACAGAAAGGGGAAAAATGAGTAGGCCAACAGAGGAGAAGGGGAGCGAGTGAGAAAGGAGTGGAGGAAAGGGAAAGAAAAAGGAAAACAGGCAGCATTTTAATTGCTTTTTAAAAAAGTGGAGATGAAAAACAGAGGTAGCCTGCAGGGGTATGGTGAAATTCTAGCTGGAAGAATTGCAAGACCATATGAGAAAGGAACACCTCAGGCAAAACAGGGAGATGAGTATTGGTTTTTTATAAAGCTTTTTGCATCGATTTCCAGAGAGAAAGCGAGCGAGGGAGAGGAACGGAGGCAGAGGAAGAAGCGAGGGAATGAGGGAAGGGATGGCAGGAGGGGAGGGAGGACCGTCTCTCCTTCTTCACAAGTCAAAGAAAAGAGACGGCGCCAATTCGACTTGATGGCGAAACCATGTTGTGCCGACCCATCAGGATCAGAAGATTTAAGCAGCAAATGCAAGCTTGTTCACATTTGTGCGAATGAGTTTGTGGGTGAAGCCGGCTCCTCTGTTTGCTCATTGACATTCTCGCTGTTGCTCCCCTTCTGTGTGTTGTAATAGAGTTTGACAATGCCCGTGCTCAGGCAGCACTGGGTGTGTTTACTGATCAGAGTGTTTTTGCAAATAGGTTTTGTGCTTTTCCTCGTCACGCAGCTTTGTCAGCCAGCCTTGAATCTGTTGGTGTGATTTAAATGCTGCTTACTTCAAACTGACAGCAGCAACACAGCGCCGTGCCAGGAGCTGTCTCTCCATGAGACGATGTACTGTAAATGTGCAGAGAATTTCTGAAAGCTGTTCTGTATTACAATTCATTTCCTTTGATTAAAGCAGCAGTTTGGCTCTTTGTGCAGCGCAGGAGGAGAACTGTTTGTGGATCTTGGAAGCTACATTTTGCCCCGACCACAATATTCGAAAGATAAGTGATAAAAGGGGAGCTTAAACTCTTAAAAAAGAAGAAACTGGAGGTGATGGCTTAAGAACAGAAGGACCTGCAGGATGGTGGCAGGAAACCAGAGGAAATGAGTATCTGTCAAAGGTTATCTGGAGGCTCAACACCAGCATGATGTGATGGAAGCTTTAAGATAATAGAAATTTCCAGACTTTGTCCTGATGATTCCCTGTAGCTAACTTTGAATAAGCTCTTAATCTGGCTGTGCACTTGGTTTAACTTTAGGTGCAACAAGTGTGCATAAATTACAATGAAGTTCCTGATGTGTGTCTTTGTTTACATTTTAAATTACATTTTATGTGTTTAGTAAAAGCAAGTAATTTTTCTTGTTGGCAAAATATAAATTATATAGATGAATAATTGTTTTTGCATTCACTATACCTAAAAACAATATGGAGTCTGTAGTCATGTATCAACTTCCTCTTCTCTGACAGATGGAATAATAGAGCTGTGATGCTGCAGTCACTTCTGTTAGCACGAGCAGCAAGCGTGCAAATACTGTTTGAGTCTCTGAGCAGAGGGGACACTTCAAACAAGTCTGGAACTGCACCTAAAGCCCCTTGTTTCCAACCTAGGATGCTAATGCATTTCCAGCTTAGTGCTAATAAAATTGAAAAGTAAATGGAGAGTTATTGCTTCATGCATTTGAAGGGAAACTAACTCATTTTGTTATGTGTTTGTGTGTGCGGCTGCCTGTGTGTGTGTTTCAATTTTCAGAATCAGTCGTCTGTTCAACGGCACCGAGCCCATCGTGTTGGACAGCTTGAAGCAGCACTACTTCATAGATCGGGACGGAGAGATATTCCGCTATATTCTCAGTTTCCTGAGGACCAGCAAGTTGCTGCTTCCAGATGACTTCAAGGTACAGATCCAGGCTGCATGTTTTGTGTGTACCTGCGCAAAGTTGTGTTTTACTGTCTAAAACAAATACTTTTAAAAATGTCTGCTTTTATTTTAGGTTTTGGTTGATCTAAAACGATCTAAAGCCTCTGCAGAGCTGTTAACTGTGTTTGGTCAGTGCCTCCTCCAAATCTCAGTGGATTCACAAATCTCAGTTAGAAAACACAAGCATGACTGAGCTGTAACTGGGTGACTGGAGCATGGTCTGGTGTTGTGTGCACCAAACCCCCTCAGACGTGGGGAAAAGGTGTGGAAATGTTGCTGTGGTTTGTTACCTACAGGCGAGCTGCACTCTGGTCCTTGTTACCCAAAGAAGCTGCACCCAAATGGCAACTCGCACCTCGAATGATTATTCCTTATCGCTGTGTTTACATGCACGACAGATGTTTGTACCAAACAGCGTTGTTACAAATGTGTAGACCACATTTTTGAGTTTGATACAAAAACATCAGATGTGTTTCTGGCTGTTTGCCCGATGATCATCCAGTGTTTCTAATGCTCTCATTCTCTTTGATTGCTAAATGCCCCACCGGCTCGGAGCTGACGGTGTCGGCCTGCTGTTTGCTCCTGGCAGGAACCTGCTGGTTTGCATATAACAAGCTTTTACAGAACACATCTACATGCTGCTGCTGAAGATTAGCCTGATAGGAGCGAGGAGAGTGACCCCAAAGAGTTCAACTAAAACAACCACCTGAAAGCAGAACAGCAGGGTGGGGTAGATGTGTACTTTAATCGACAAAACAACTCCATATTCTTCTATTCTGTCCAGGATTTTCTTTGGTGATGATGTTTTCTAGTTGTATTCCACTTCTGTGACTCGACTTACTTGACCTTTCTCTGGGATCTTGCTCATCATACCGAACAAGGTAACAAGGCGAGGCTAAGCTACTCAAAAGCCCGGGGCAAACTCTCTGGGCCCCAGGACGGTCGGAGCGAGAACCAAACCTCAAACAACAAAACATGACATGAAAGCCTTGCATATTTTGGCAAATGATCGCATGACTCAGAAGCGATTAGCTTCCCCTCTTCGTTCTTTCTTTCCCTCGCTTTCTGCGAAATCTTGACAGTCCAATCAGGCGCCACGGATGAGGAGACTGCATTGGACTTCATCGCTTCAGCTCATTATGCCCCACTCATGTGAGCCTGTGTTGATCTGCATACCTTTCAATTTGGCAGAAGGAGAAAAAAATGCAAATAGTGAAAGGCGGAATTGAGCATGTCCTTATCTGAACACAATCAGGCTTGCCGTCGCCCGAGGGCTGGGTCTGTTCTGCTGCTGGCAGCCGCAGTGCTGTGTGTTTTGCTAAATCAATGTGAAAGTCTGAGCAGAATAGAAAAGGAAATATTTCAGCCTGTATCAGTGGAAGAAAATGAGCGGGGGTTGCAAACAATGCTCAGTCAAGTTAAGGGCAGTAAAAACTGCCTAAAATGTTGTTTTGATCTGGTTTGTTCGAGCTTTCAAGTGAAGCTCCAACGTTTGTATTTTTGCATTTGCTTTAGCAATTATGTGACCAAAGTGACATTTTTTCCTCCTTAATGTCTCTCCATCCCTCTGAAATTCTGCCTCTCCGATGGGTGTTCATGTTGGATGATCATTTTGAGGCTCTAACAGGTTTTCTGGACACAGAATTAGGAGGAGTGACTGCTTTTGTAGAGTTTTTTAGAGCCCCTGTCTCCCTCTCATCTTCACCTCAGCGCTTTGGTGTATTCTGTTGTTTTCTGCTGCTCTGGATGACTAAAGTGCCTCGCAGACAGACCCCTGTTGAAAAAACATATCCATCCATGGTTTCAGACCTGTGAAGGATGAGGGGCAACACTTTGATACAAAAAGCTGCCCGAAGGGAGGCGTCTCACTACGAGTTTTGTCAGCTACAGCAAGAAGGCCAGGAGAAAAAGAGACACAGAGAAAAGGAAGAGAAAAATGAGGCGAAGAGTACCTTTGCTCCTTTATTCTGCAAATTGAAGCCATAATTATTAGACCATCAACTTAAAATATGTTGCATCAACTCCGCGTCCAGATGGAGCTCTGTTTGGGTGTCAATTGCACGCCTCAGATGACAGTTTAGAGGAGAGGCGGGAGGCTTTTCAAGGCGAAAGAGTCTGACAGAAGCAGTGAGGTTAATGAATATGCTGTTTGCAGCCACGCTCGTGTCTGTGCCCAGCAGTGGTCCGGAAAGCGGAAGGGGGAAAAAAAGGCTCTTTTTAGATCAGGGCTCCCCAGCAGCCCCGGCACCAAGCATCCACTGTCGCCACTGATGCAGCCTGCATGAAACATATGCCGTTCTGGAAGCACAAACAGACTAACTCACTTTTGAGGAGGATGTGCTCCAGTCCTCACCCAGAAGACCTCTGCTTCAGTTTTTATTGTTTCTACTCAGAAACGTGCTCAACACGATCATTGTGTCGTGCCAAATAAAAATCTTGGAATGTCAGCATTGACGTTTTGTCTGGGATTAAGCTGTCATTCTTCTTTCATTGTGAGAAACTAACCGGAACATAGACATATTAATTAGTAATTGTTTAGCAAAAAGCTTTGCGGTATTTAGGTGTAACCTAATTAGATCTTGTTCTAATAGGAGCTTAACGGCGGGCCACGAGCCTTATTAACATAAAACTCTCTCTGTACAAGGAATACATTAAAAAAATGTCTTCAGCTGGTGATTGTCCTCATGCTCTCTCACACAAATCTTTGCCTCACCTCCCCTCTGCCTCCAACAGCGAACCTCTGTCTCTGTACTTCTGTGGTAGTGGTGAAAGATGGTGCCATCTGGTCTTGTGGGAAATTAGAGGCAAAAGCACAGGGGCGAATGGCCCCCAGCAAGCCCCTTCCAGGAGGGAGAGGCAGGCAATCTGCTGCCGACTGTCTGCACACAGGAATGCAGCATCCCACGTTGCTGGAGCCCCTCTGACGGCCTTTCTGGAGTCAGCGCATGCTAGAGGCCAGAGCTACAGCGCCACAAAGGAAGGCCTGGCTGTGCTTTTATTATGAAGGGCTGCCCTGCTGATCTCTGTTTAGTGCTCTCATTGGCAGAGGATGAAAACATCCTTTTTCAAGTTCAGGCTTACTTCTGCGACCGATTTTAAAATAAATCAAAAGATGATCAGAGTGGCACTTTAAAAAGGTTTAATAGTTTCAGGTTTGTTTTGCGTTGCATTCTTCTCATTCTTAACTGGCTGGAGTTTTGTTGAAAAAAGGAAATTCAAACCATAAACTGCCACTATTCTGACAATTTACAAAACTGGACATTTTGGATAAAGATGGACTTACAAGTTTTAAAAAGACAGCTCCCTGCACATCACTGTGTGTTAGGTTTTTGATCTTTCATGCATAACTGTGACTTATATCTGGTGTTGCTGCATGTCAAGTCTGGAAGTCTGCTCAAGGATATTTTCTGTATTTTTGCTTTAGGGTGGCTTACAGGAATAATAACTTTTTATTGACTTCTCAATATTACACAGAACTTTATATGTGCTGGATTTTCTCTGTGACCTTGGCAAGGAGACGCGTTGTAAAAGACACTGTGTGTTAGTCACACATATAGCCAGGAGGACTGTAACTCACTGCTCTCGTCTCCATGCTCATTTGCCTGCACAGGACTTCCACCTGCTGTACGAGGAGGCGCGCTACTACCAGCTGACACCTATGATCAAGGAGCTGGAGCGCTGGAAGCAGGAGCGGGAGCAGCGGCGGATGGCACAGCCCTGCGACTGCCTGGTGGTGCGAGTCACGCCTGACCTCGGAGAGAGGATCGCCCTGAGCGGCGAGAAGGTCCTGATAGAGGAGATCTTCCCTGAGACTGGAGATGTTATGTGTAACTCCGTCAATGCTGGATGGAACCAGGACCCAACACACGTCATCCGCTTCCCCCTCAATGGTTACTGCAGACTTAACTCCGTGCAGGTAACAAAGCAAAGTACAATGAAATCCATCTTCTCTCTGCTCGGCGCTTTATTTAATCCACTCTTGACATTTATGAAAAACAATTACTGAGCATCCTCATGGAACCAGGACCCACGTGGAGGCAATGATAATCAGCATTGATATGGTTGATAGGTGCTGCATTCAGAAGCTTTTAGAAGTTTTTATTTCTAATGCACCTTTAGAATGTTAAACTGTAGGGGGGGGGGTCCTCTGACCGACTCAGACTGTGATCCAGGGATTCAGGAAGATGTCTGCAATATGGGATTCTGGAAAATGCTGGTTGTGCTTAGAGTCTCACTCTGATCATTTTTTGATCAACTTTTCAAAGCGTTCCTGGTAGTTCTGTAGTTAAGATTTTCCCGATTTTTGCAATAACCTGTGTCGCTTTGTAGAACATATTTTTGGAAGAACTGCCGGAGTTCATTAGAAATTTACCTCTGAGTTGTGAGCGAGACCTTAGGTGTGGAGCAACCCCGGCGAACAATTTTGGAACTATTCAGTTGTGCAGTTTTGAGCCAGATTCCAGCTCGGACACACATGGATCTATTTGTATGCAAGTGGATGCATCAGAATTGAGCTCAACGTATTTTCTAAAATTACACTCTTTTTCAAACTGCATTTTTTCATCTGTTCCTGTTTCATGACAATTTTCATAAAGAAATGCTCAGAAATGCAATATTGAGCTTAATTTTCTTTATATATGTTTTCCATCATCAGAAAAATCCCAAAAGAACTTGTTAAAAACACCAAAAACATTTAAATCAGTTTTTTTTTTAATTCAGGCAAACTGCACTTTTTGCTGTTGACTTTTCAGCAAAAATCCTCTTTTGCATTAGTGTGAAATGTGAAAAGTTTCACCATCTCTGAGTGATAAATAGTTTGTCCTTCAACTGTTTCACTTTCAACATGTTCCTTTCTATGCCTGTTTCTGAGCATTTGTCAGATTGAACGGAGCTTCAGGATTTGAGGCTAGGACTTGTGCTTTTCTGTACTCTCTCAGCCCCTTTGCACAGATGCATTTATGAAGCTTTGTGTTGCAGAACTTTTGTTTTGGTTTTGCACAAATGTGACTATTTTTCACTTTATTCCTGAACAAATTTAGATTGGCTGAACTTGGGTTGGGACAGTTTCCTGCAAAATCCTCAAAGTTCTGCTAAGTCAGATTTTTTTCAGTGCCACATTTTTTATGTAAATACAAAACACATTTTTTTTTAGCTGTTTTGTGTTTTATGACACGTTTTCCTGATGACAAACCAGAAGAGCACACAGAGGCTGGAGTTTTCTTCCTTTCACCCTTTTGGACATCTGCAGGTTTGATTTTTCCATTGCCAAAGCTTCAATTTAAATCATCTGTAGCTTTAGATGGTTGGGAGATTGTATGGCTGGAGATTTTCCCACTGAAAAGGTTGATCTAATGAACCTTGATGCAAAATCTGGGTCTGAATTTTTTTGTTATTCCACTCGTATTTTTTAAAGTAAAGTATGCAGACACAGAGTTGGAGGTCAGCAGTCTCCTTTGTGAGGTCAGATCTGACCCCGGTGTTGAGATGTCAAAAAACAACTTCAAAAACGGGTTTTACAGCTGTGTTAGCCAGAAAGGTCTAAAGGAGGGGGATCGAATGGAAACATAACAGTCTCACACCACACTCTCCATATAACACACTCAAGAGCCTAAAGCCATCAGCAAGCTAACACATAGAGGAGCCTTCACCCCTCCAGCACCCACGAGACCCTCTCCCAGGCAGGCTAGTGTGCTCTGACACCTCCACCCCCTCCTCCTGTGATAGACCACCTCCAGGGAGGTGAGCAGACCATGCGGGACAAAGCGTGTGTGGACTGCGGCCATGTTTTCCTGCGAAAAGCAGAAGAAGAGGAATGGAAAGAGGGGGGAAAATGATATGCATAATTTACACTTTACTCCTTTTTAAGACACAGCTTCTTTTTTTTTTTAAAAAAGACTCCAATATAACACCGCTCAGGGCAATTGAAATACACGTATTGCATTTTTTAATACCGTACTTACAATTTCTCAAACAGCCTAAACCAGTTTATACTTCTTTTATAGATTTTTAAATGACTTACAATATAATTAATTGGCCACATCAACTAACACAACATTTTCCCGCTCTGTTTACAAGTGAGGCTTACAGGATGGGAGCTCATCTGACTAACAGGATCTGAAGGGACGCTTTATTGTTCTGGCTTTTCATTAGGTTGCTGAAATGAAATACTCTTTTCAGAAAAACTGGTGGATCTTTGTGACATCCTGCACACAAACCTCTTCCTCATCACATGTAATAGATTTTGGTTATGGTAGGAGTTGTGTTCTCAAATTTTCTCTCCCGGTGGTTCCCTTTTGACACACAGATGCGTAATGTTCCATCAGAAACACAATCAAAATCACAAACACACATATGCGGGCGCAGCGGATGCGCCCGGCTCATTGAGTCCATGTAGATGAGACAAAAGCAGCAGATGGTTTCCAGTGTAAACCCGGGTTTTTTTTCACACAATTTTCTTGTTTTGTCATATTTCATTGTGCCGTGAAGGTCTTAAGACAGGAGAGTCCAAACTTTTTATAAAAAGGAGCCAGATTTGGTGAGGTAAAAATCTGTGAGGGCCAACCAATCAGCCTGCATTCTTTGTACCCATATAATAACATGAAATGCAAATGCATTTATTTTTTGCAATGGGATACTTTTCATTTCTTTGCAGGGAACATAATCATATCTAAATCAATTTTACCAAAATTACTGGGAATTTCATATTTGAAGACCAGAAATAAAATAAAGAAAAAGTCTTGCTGGAATAACCTTTTGTCAACTTTAAATCTGAAATTTTACATATTATTCACTATTAAAAGCCCACTGTAAACTTCTATATTTGTAGCATGTTAACATGAAAATAACCAAAATTCAGAAATGGTTTGATCATGGAGACAAAAAAATCTGTTCTTCTCGTTTAGCCCTTAAGACCCTAAAGGTCAAGCAGCCAGAGGTTGTTGCCACAGGTTTACCACGACTTGTAATGTAATTAAGACGATGGTCACATATCCCAAAAGGCCACTGGACAGTGACCTAAATGAAAGTTTTTCAGAAAATTTGGTGGGTGGCATTTGTAATCGGGAGTTGTACTTTAACTGTAGAGAGGTTTTAAGGAAAAGTTCAAATTTTACGGCGACCGGAAGATTGTTCTCCAAAAGTTGACATTGGTCAGTGGCTGCCTGGGCAGATTTTGAGGTCCTGCGGTGACAGTGCAGTGACAGAGGGGATGACGCTATTCTGAAATCGGGCGTCACAGGGCGGTGGCAGCCAAATCGGGGGGCTCTGACTGAACGATGAGTAAACGTTTCCGAATGGCAGCCGGCCAGTTGTCTGGGGGTTTATAAAAAGCTTGCCATTCTGGACACCTGACGGCCACATGACCGCCATTGTCTACATTCAGAATCACGCCAGAGATTTCCAAAAAAAATTAAGCAATTTCATGAAATCTTAAGGATTCTGCCAATGCCTCCCAATGACCATAGCACAGACCAATCACAATCAAGAAATGATAGTTCTTAAAAAGTGCAAATTATTGATTTTACGGCAGGAGCCTGAAGTCCAGTGGAAATTTGAAGGCGGGTCGGTAACATTTGGCCCACAGACCGCACTTTGGGCAATGTCTGGTCCAAGAGACACCTGTGAGCTTCAGGTCTGATTTCAGGCCTGACTCCTCCCATATGGCTGACGCTGCTGACTAAGTTGCACCTACGCTGCAGAAAAAAGGGACAGAAAGGATCTTAGACAACAAAGACATGTTTTCCATGTGCAAAAGCTTTTTTTGTACTTATCTGTCGATTTATTTTTAACATTCAGAAATAATTTCTTCTTTTTTAACAAAAATTTTTCGTACTTTTCTTGTGATCTTCTCTTTAGTTAAACGTGCAAAAATAAGATTATTTTGAGAAAGAACAAATCCCCCTCTTTAGCTCTTTTTCTTGTGTATCCAAATGTGAGACAACGGGAACAATCAACTGCATCTTGGCATGTAATCTTCCATGAAGTCATTTCGGGAATAATTCAAGCCACCTGCATGATGACGGAGAACTCAGCCGAGAAACAGAAAGTAGAGAAAACATTTAGCCTGCGAGTCACAGAGGTGTACACACACTTGTCCCAGCGCTGGAGTTAGACTCACCGCTCCATACATCACCATGATGAAGCACTCAAATCAGACCACAGCCGATCTGTCCTTCATCAATGTGACAGCCGATGCAGCCGTAGAGAAGGGCCTCTGCTACCAAGGCAGGGAACGCAACATGTCGCAACACTCCCTTACATGTCACGCCGGCGCTCCATCAATCCTGAGCAAGCTGAGCAAGCCGGGCCCATCAGAGCAGACAAGGCCACACAAGCTCACATGCAGCTCTCCTGTGGTCTAAGCGGCACAGTAAAATGTTAACACGGGGGAGTTTGGGGTGCTAACACACCTTCGTAGGTGCAGGAAAAAAACGATTAGTATGTCCTGCAGAGAGGATAAAACCTGGCAACCAAAGCAGGAGATCCAAGAACACCTATTTTCTGCTGTTCTGCCTCTGTTCACCTGTTAAAAGATATTTCTAAAGGTGTACATTTACAAGTTTAAGAGACTGAAAAGTACAGTTTCATAAAAAAAAAAACAATGACATCAATGTTGGAAAATACGTTTTTTGTTATTTCACAAAACTTGCTTGTGTGAAAGCGCAAAGCTTCATTCAGCTGTACAGGAGTTGCTTTAAATCACATTTGGTTATTGCTGATGCACTGCTCTGAAAATTGCATTTATAATATTTTCTCAGAAAAAAAATATTTTACATTTGATGATCATTTAATTTGAGAGTTTGTCTCACAGTAGATATGATGGAGTTCCAGTGTTACGAATATCGAATATTGTGAATATTGTACAATGTTACGAAGAGAAGAAAAACAAAACTGGGGTTTTTAACAGTATTCCTGCCATCATAAAGACAAAAAATCATAGATTCATAAATCTTGAGGTGAGAGTTAACTAAGTCTTCTAAATTAAGTGAAGACATATTTTAATCTGTGACTCCATCATTGTCAGGTTTTGCTTCCTGCAGATGTAATCCGATCTAAACTCCTCTGTGAATTGCTGAAGACCTAAAAGTGTCCACTTGCAACGGTTTTTCCACAAGCTCGGTGGGAAAATCCTTCGTTTTTGTTGGGAAAAGCCTGTCAGATGGCTTGGAGGATTACAAAGAGTTGGAGCCTCTTCATTCTGCATGCAGGCAATGATCAGGGGATGAGGTGCAGAGGCTGCAGTTAGCGCTTCTTGTCAAGTTTTTGCATCGTTGAACAAAAGCGACCCCCTGAGTGCTGCGCCCATCGCATGCTCCGGTGTGTGTCACACATGTCGATCAGTTCTGAGCCCTGTGCCAAGAGGAGCAAGAGTCTTCCAGCTCCTCCTGTGAGCTGCTGCGAGTGTGTCTGCACTCCCTGGCAGCCATCAATATTGCATTGTGCTCCGATTTCCAGCCCTGAGACTCCTCCGCTTTGATTCCTGTGCTGCCATCTTTGCTGTGACGATGGGAGGTTAGAGAAGCTCATCCCCACAGCGAGCCCAAGCTGAGTGGCATATCTTTAAGCTGGTTAAATGCGGTTTGATATGTTTGTTTGAAAGACCTTCTCTTGTCAAGAGAATGCTTTGTTACTGTAATGGGGATTGAGGAAGTGCCTTTCAATGCTTGTCAAGCTGGAGATCACAGACAAAAAAAGTTTGACAAAGACCCAGAAAACTTTCTGCTGTCACAGTTTATTCTGTTTTCAGAGCAGGTTGAAAGAGAAATCAGCTAATTAGATATAAACCCATTACATAGAAATCTTGGTGCTCCACTGGAGACTTTGTCCAATCATCTGAACCGTTTTGTTATGCTTTGGTTTAAGCAGGAAAGCAAGCATTGAAATCTACATAAGTACAACATAAGCTGAGGTATGGAAGCCTGCAGCGATCATGCTGAACTTTGCAACCAGAAATGTTTTGTGCATTTCTTTCTGCTGTCAGCAGGGATGGATTTCAGGACATTGTCCTGTGGAAATGAAAAGATTCTGCTTGGTTACAGCTTAATTATTCAGTGTATTGTTTATCCCCCCATGGAGCTAATTCACTGTGACAAAACTGAACGTGAAGGGGTTTTTTATGGCCGCTTATTGCCATTACAGTGTCCTGGAGTCACTTACAACCATCTATAATGATATCTTTCAATTCTTTTGCGTTGCCGTGCGGTCGTGATAAAAAAAAAAGTTTTTAGTGTATCTTCAATAATCAGACCTTTCTCCTCTGTGACCAAACTCTCTGCTGAACATGACAGTCCCACATGTGTTAAGAGAAGATGGGGGGAAATGCAACGTGATGCAATGATCAAAGAAGGCGATGTAATATCATTTCCATAATTGTTGGGTTTTTCTGTCGGCTGTCATGGATTTGTGGGGGGAGTTTGATGTTTGGGCAGGTCTCTTAATTACCCGTCCTCACCGTCCGTTGTCTGTCGCTCCGTCTGTCTCACAAACGGCAGTGTGACATCGTCGCTAGAAGACAAAAAGAGGGCATTTCACGGAAGTCCTGGAGAAAGAGAAGCCCGCCATGACACATTGTGGCTTTAGTCAGGAGGTGAGGCGTTTTGAGCTGGTCAAACGTTGGCCTCATCACCTCAGTTTAGTATGATGGGCTTATTGTAATTAGAGAGTCATCTCTCAGCTTGAGTCTGTATGTCAATGTGTGCAGGAATCTGAAAAAAATCTATGTTGTGTGAACCTTTCTGGCAGACAGGGTTAGCCCTCGGCGAGACCTTTCATTTCCATGCTCTGCACACTCCATTAAAAGGAAGGGGGAACGAGTAAACACGCAGCCGTCCTCTGACTGGGATTCATACCCAATCCAGAAAAACAACATCCCACATGGATTGCAGCAGACGAGGAGAGAAAAGTGATGTCAGGTTCACGGGTTTGAGTATCTCTCAGCTCAAACTTGTGTGAGTCAATCCCCAGACTGGAGGGCTCACATGCTCCCCCATCTCCTGTTCTCACCCTGCAGCTCCGACTCTTTGTCCTCCCTCAGATCAGCCATATCTTCCTCCTCATCCTCATTCCTCACGCGTTGCTCTGCCTTGCTCACGGACCTCACTTCTCCTCTCACCCCAGCCTCATTACTCAAATTAGGAGCTCCAGTAATCACCATGCTGAGCTCCACTCGTCCCCTTAATGCACCCCACTCACACTCTTCCCACTTCCCTTTGAGCTCACGGCCCTCCGTTGAGCAGCCAATCCAGCACCAACTGCATGAATATTGCAGAGGTGGTGTGATGTTGGGAGTGCCCTCTGGTTTTTATCCCTCTGTGATTGGAAAGAGGCGAGCGGGGTTAATGACACACGTTATGACTGATGATTATCAACATATATGCTCATTTTTTTGTCTATTAGATCAATAACACTCATTTCGATCTTGAGCAAATACCAGTGAAGCTGATATTCCACCCAGTGAGCCTGCAGAGCCACAAGTCCTGAACCAGCTGATCATACAATGCCATCCAAAAGTCACTCTTAGTACTCGAATAAAGCTGTTCCTCAAACACCGTTGAATGAGTTTTATTTTTAACAGTTTTGCAGCTCTTATTTTGTCACTTCTGTTTAGACGGATGAGGGAGAAAGCTCCATTTCTCAAAGCACAACTTTCATTTAATTTAAGGGAAAAGAACAAAAGCAGCTCTGTTCAAAAAGATGTCAAAAGTCTCCCGGTATCACCCCCAAGGGCCTCCAGCTATTTGTTAAACTTATTATAAAACAACAGTTTAGATGAAAAAATGTGTTTTTCTTTCAGAAAAAAAACCTAACTTTCACTTCACTTCAATTAATTTTAGGAGAAAAACAAATTTTCCTTTTTTTTCATTGAATTAATAAAAAAAAGTACATGTTGAGAGCTGTCAGTTATTGAGACTGAAACAGAGGTGGAATATCATGCCTCATTCCTCTCCTTCTGTTCTCTGTAGGTTCTGGAGCGCCTTTTCCAGAAGGGATTCAGTGTGGCGGCGTCGTGCGGCGGCGGTGTGGACTCGTCTCAGTTCAGCGAGTATGTGTTGTGTCGCGAGGACCGGCGTAGTCTCTCCATCAACACGCCCATCAGGATAAAACAGGAACCTCTGGACTAGAGCATCTTAGGAGAAGGACTGGTGACATCTCCACCTCTGAGCTCCACTCCCTCCATCACCCCAAACACCTCCTGGACCCTCCTGCTCCCTACAAACACATTTACCTAAATGTTAGCAGAGGCTTGTTAACCTCACTAACTCTGCAGAACTCTGAGAGGAATGTAGAACCAAACAGAAGATTAAAAAAGCATCAGCAGTTGAGGTTTTATGGTAAATCTGCCCAAAGAATATGGAATTGAGATTTAAAAAAATAAACAAGACAAGGAGAAATGGATGCCACAACAGCTCCTCCATTCTATCACAGTGATGTATGAATCCTGTTTTTTTTCACCTCTGCCCCCTCCATCATGCATATTTCTGTGTGAGGCCCGATCACCTCTGACGGTGACCAGATTGACTTCCTTCGATCTGAATAAAAACTGTTTTTCTTAAGGACGACTAAAAAGACAACTTTTTGGCAGCCCATCGGCATCGCCGCAGTCAGCATTGTTGCCAAACTGATTGTTCATTACATTTTTTCATTGTTGTTTCTAAAGTATGTTCTTTTTTTATCACGACACAGTGTAAACAAAAAATATTAATAGGATTATTTTGAATGCTTCTTTTGTTTTTTTTCCTTTCTCCAAAATGAAGGATGTGCAACTTTGTGTTCATTAGGCTTTGAGAGCTTGAGGCAGAGTGCTTCTTGGCATAAGCTGGAGAAACTCAGATGTCTGCAGGCGATGTGGCTAAAGCCTTCTGACTGGCAGCGCGTTTGGAGCCAGAAAAAAAAAAAACTCCTGATTGTTCCCACGGGAATGGAAGAAAACCTGGATCCTTCCACATTGTTTAGAATCAAATGTGTCGCACACAAGGTTAAAAGAAAAAAGCTCTCGAATTTCTGCCGACAACATATCTGATATCTTTGATTGAATTACACAGGCTGAACGGGTTTGCTCTCCTTCCTTTGTGAAATTCAGGTCAGAATTACAAAAGCTGTCAGTTTTTTTGTTACTATTTTGTCAAATGTCAAAGATGTCAAGACCATCGGGGAGGGCCAACGTTTACCAGTATGTCTGAAGATCAGGTGAGAGATGTACTTTAAATGCTTGATGATTCTTTGCACTTAACCGTTTCCTCTGAGCTGCACTGCCCTGCCCTGCACAAGCAATGCTCAATAAATGCTTTTCATCATTTCCAGACTCTGAAAACACAGAAATCGAGAGAAAGAAACACTCAACAAGTCAAGATGCGTTTTTGGTTATTTGTTCGAATAAAAACATGTTGTGTGGTTTGCAGAAAAATGTATAATTCCATAGTGAATGAAGGATAGCAACAGTTGATCCTCAGAGCCTCCAGTTTGGACAGATTTGCTGAGAGCATCACAGAGCCTCTGAGACATACAAAAAGCTGGGGTTTAATATTGTCACTTCCAAGCCAAAACAGTCTTGAGTGCTTCTTCAACCACATGTGCAGGGGCGGAGCCCAAACGGAACTGTTTTCTCCACGCATCAGCATCTTCTCCACAAAGAGGCGGCGGTTACTCAGTCCTGCTCTTTTTCTTTTAGTCTTATTCTCAACAGTCGTGGATCAAAGACAGAAACAAGAAAGGCCAAGTTTTCACGCTTTGTGTTTGTATGTAACTTACACATGCTGTTTCTTCCACTCCAAAGGATGAAAAAAAGCCTATTCTGATCTTGGTGGGTGCTGGCAGCTGCTTGATTTGAACTCTTTGAGCTGTTCATTAGCCGTGGACTGCAGCTGCAGTATGTCCTCATAGCTGTTTTCTGACCACTGATTAAACACTTCCGATAAGTAGATAAACACCAGCTTTTGTAAGTGTGGGCCTTCTCTGAAGGTCTTTTTCTCACAGTCCAGCCCATCTTTGTTCCGCCCTGCCAGCGGCCTTCATTTTTTTTCTATCCAGTGGCCTCAAAGGGAATGGTCAACCAGGCTTTTTTCATGTGGCATGTCGGGCTCTTCACAGCCTCATCCACCTCCCTCCAATGACTCCCTGAAGCCCTCGGCTCAGCAGTGCCAGTAAAAAAAAAAAAAAAAAAAAAAATGGGGCTGCACCCCCTGCTGCTGTGCCATCCCTAATGCCCCATTTTCAGTGTGCGCCCTCCTCGCCGCAGCTCGATGGAAACCAATCAAACTGATGAGTCAAAGAATGAGCAGATTCCACTGTGACTCCACTCTGCTGCTGCTGCTCCTACCAGACTTCTGTGCATTTTTTTTATCCCACTAAAGAGGGGGTCACTTGTGCTGTTTTTAAAAGGAGCTTTCATCAAAGTGACAGATCACTCATAACATTTGACTTTGACAGTTAAGAAAAATTCTCTTTTCTGTCTTTTTTTCCGTTGTTGTTGTGTAAATGACTCGTCAAAGAAATGACGGGTTAATTGCAGCTACGCAAACTTGACAGAAGTGGAAACTCTGCCGACGTGTTCGCTCATGTTCCTCCTTTCAGTAGATGAAGTACCGGTCAGTGTTCAGCCAGGCATTCAGCCCCACGCTGAAGCGCCTCCTTTGTACAGTATATTGAATTATCAGGACTGTGGGCTTTACGGGACCCTCGTGTTTTTATGGAACCTTCTAGTCTGCTTCACCAAAAAAAAAAAAAAAAAAAAAAGAATAATTCCAACTTAACACTGTGTACATATGGATAAAGCATTTTAAGGGTATAATAAGGTGCAAATGTATATTATTTAAAGTGTTTAAAATAATTAGACTGTGGTATTAAAGGGCATGTGTTCATTTACGGTGTCTCCATTTGACTTTTCTGCATATTTGCGATAATAAAAAGATGTACTGTACAATTAAAGTGTGTTTTATTGCTGCAGTATCTTCCTTTATGCTTGAAATAACAGCAGGTTTCCATCTTTAAAGACAGTGAAGCTGTCCAGAGCCTGAAGATCCTTTAAGTTGAACAGCTTGGTAAGACTACTACAAAATATAGATGTAAGACTTAAATATTTGTAAATCTGCCTGCTTGTTTGCCTTTGAGGCTGCATCAGTCATCCAGGGATGCTGGGGATAGGCTCCAGCAGCCCACTGTCACCTGAGATGAAAACGAATGAATTAACTCACTAAAAAAAATTGTGTCAGAACTCAAAAACTGTTGGACTGAGAATAAAACAATACAGAAGCGAAATCAAATTCTTCTTTACTAAAAAAAACAAAAAAAATGTAGCGACCCTTTTTTAAATAAATGGATTTAGCTGTGGAGTTACGTCTTAAAGAAAAGCTGTCTCCTGTGCAGAGCAGAAAACAAAAAAACAATGATTCCTAAAATAAATCTCATGAGTTTCCTGCAATGAATCAGAAAGAAATGCAGGTGAAAGTACAACAATAAACACATTTTAAAACCTTTAGGGGATTTTAATGAATCGTATTATTGGAGTTTTTTCCCTTAAACTTAAAATGTAAAGACACATTTTTAAAATAAAAATGAGTAGTACGTGAGTATTTTTTTAACAGCTCCTTAAAGTGTGATGATACAGTGAAAGTCAGGAAATGTTCTTCATCACCCTTTCCTGTAATAATTAAGTGAACTTTGATGAAAACTAATCGCTTTGTCTGAGCTTAATGAGTCGAAGAGCAAAGGATAGAACTTACAAAAGCCAAGTCCTGATTGTTGTTCGGTTGAAAAAGCTGAATTCTGCTGCGTCTGGCTTCTGAAACGGCCTAAACCATTTGGAACATCAAAATGCAAAGCTCACATAAAAAGAATGGAAAAAAAAAGGGTTTTTAAATATGACAAACATGTTTGATGTTTTGCAAACCGAAAAGTTGATGCCAGAAACTCCTAAGATGACTGATGAAGAGATAAAAATTGGATATTTTAGCCAAAAAAAAAAGAGTTTAGCTCCTAATATCTTTCTTCTTTTTTGTTCATTTAAAACACATATTAAAAGCTTTCTTGCAAATACACTTACATTCATTACAAGTCATTCTTGACTCCTTCCTTATGTAAAACTTAAAAAAAATGCACATAATCAGCATCTGCTCAGTTTAGTAAACAGCTTATTTATTCATTTACAAAATAGGTACAAATACGTAGGTTTAGTTGTTTTTTTCACACAAACAAGAAATTTTCAAGATATGTACAAGAGTTTACCAAAAATAAGCTGGTTCTAATAAACACATAGTTTCATAAACAATATTTACAAATCATCCTCACGTTGAAATGTTGTTTTCTCATAATGTTCTATTATTTTGGCTAAAAAGCTGTAGTGGTAGACGTAGAAATGTCTGGTGAAGCCACCTGAAGCCATAAAAATCATAAATAAATTGAATTACCCTAATAGACATTGTTGTGCTTGCTTCTGAAACCTATTTTTTTTTAAGTGAAATCTAAATGCAATCAAATTTTATGCATAAAAAGCCAATCTCAACCAAAAAAAAAGGGTGTTTTTGACAGATTGCAATACTGTTCAAATGTCAAAATAGTTTTTGCTATAATACAGTGACAGCGCTTAGTTGTTGGGTAAAACAGATGTAAAAAAAAACAAAAACAGTGCTGTCTACATTTACAATGCACAACAATTTTTAAAATGTCACATATTTTTTAAATAAATTTCATCATGTCAAGAAAAGCTGCATAGAGGCCAAGGAATATTGTTAAATAAGCTCAGAAAAAGGATAAACAGTGCAATAGAAAAATTAAAAATAAGGCAAAAATCTAAAGAAAATGTGATCAAAAAAATAATATTTGTCATTGTTCTTTAAATCAGTAATAGAAGAAAATAATAAGGGTTAATAGGCTGGAATCGTAGCACTGCTTTCTTCCACTAACTTTACAGGCGTCATCGTTTGAAAATACAAACAAATACAAGTGCTCTGCACCAAAACATTTCATGGATGACGTTTTTTTATTCACTCCTGTGAATGTGGGGATAAAATGTTTTTTCTTTTTTTTAATATCAGTGATGCACACAGGACGAATAAGGTGAAAGATTTAGACTAACCGTCTTCTGCTCAACTATCACTAAAACATAGTTTCTCAAACAGCGTTTGGGCGGAAAACTGCAAAACAGAATTGACTGATGTTCACATTATATGTGATAAAAATAAAATACTGACTCACTCAATATTAACCCATCAGAGGTGGGCGTTGACCTTTGCTGGGGGGGTTGCAGGAATGTGCCTTTTATCAGTACTCTTCTACATCATAAGCTGTCTACATTTGAGCCTTTGAAAGCACAAAACTTCAGGTTTCATTACATTGACACATGGATTACTCGTTTTCTTACAAAGCTTACATGTGATAAAAAATATACATGCTGTAAAATAATTTCAAAAGAACTATTTACACATACAAGGAGGAAACCTGCTGTCACTTGGAGTGGGACTGATTGAACATGAGATTCGGTTCTAATAGACTACATTCATTGAACGAGGTTCAACAAAAAGCTCATGGAGACACTGAAGGTGTGAATACAACTGTCTTAGCCTTTGACTGTACATGAGAACTGGACTGAATGACACCTTCCCCCGGTGTTCCAAACAGAAGGTACCAGCTGGCTCCAAGATGCAAAAAAATCCCATAGACTTCTATTGAGAAACAAACGGCTATTACTCAGTCATTACATACGTCAGATTAACCATTCTTGTTCTGCTATCTTTTTTTAACATGTTTTTGCTATTACTGCTTTTTCCACGTTTTTTCTTTTGGTAGTGAAAGTTATTAAAGTTAGTTATCTGGCCAATCAGATGCCTCAATAAAAGTAGGTGGTACTTGCTGGCCCCCATGGCAAGTGTTCAAAACGTTTGATTGACAGATTCTCCCCAACCACTCTCTTCCTGATTGAGAGAGGTTGCCATAGAAATGTTGACCAATTCGGACCACTCACTGTTTAGTGACGACGTCTGGCTCCAACATGGCGGCATTGATATCACAAAAAAATGGCAACTGAATTGACTTAATTTAGGAAGGAAGCCATTTTCTACGGATTACATCACACTCATTTGGTCCAGTTCTCATTTACAGTCAACGGTCTTAGCTAATGTTGACTGGACTTTTCCAAACCAGATGTGGAACAAACTCATCCGTCTTCAACACAGAAAATGGTGTAGTCTTCACATGAACATCCTGATTCTAAATGGAGAACACAGAGAACATCAGCTTGATTTTTGTATTTTTTTCCCCATCTTTCTCTTTCTTGTTTTAAAGAACTACATCAAACGTCACGACGGTACACACAGAGCTGAAACGTTAGACCTGATCTGAAGGCACATGGCTGGGAAGAAGAAGAAAGAGGTTGAGGTGGGAGCTGGAGGAGCAGCGGTTACTTGAGGAGGGCTCGGTAGAGGAGGAGGGAGCGGGCGGATTCTCTCTCTTGCTCCATGTAGAATACTAAGTCCCTGAGGTTGACCCGAGTGATGCGCTGCCGCGTGTACTGGCGAGATGAGGAGGACGGGGTGGAGGAGCTGGCCGGAGAGCCTGCTGGGCCTCCAGAAACCTGGAGAAAGAAAAGTCCAAATGTTGGACCAAGGGACGTGCAGAGTTCAACACCATTTCAGGATTTTATAAACAACTTGAATATTTTCAGAAGGTTTCATTTAGTCTCCACCATTCAAAGCAACATCAAGATCAGGCAGGCATGAAGTGACCACATCACAAACCAGCCTCTTCATCACATATACAAATGTTCCCCCATATACAAACAAATGTCTCCAAATGAAGGTCAACCAAAGCACTCCAACCAAATTCCTTGTTCTTGGAGGTGGGCTCATACATCCCAGCAGAGAGTGGATCAGAGCAGAAACACTAAAATGAAAATCCACTGATCAAAGACCATATTAGAGTAGGTCTCCACAAGAGACCTGAGTGATACAAGCTGTAATTCTTAATGTTTTTTAGACGCAAGATCAATTTACCAGATACACATTAGGTGGCCTGTTACATCAGCATGCCAGTCTCAAAACTCTCTTTTTGTGTGCCTCTGTTCTTAGATTTAGTGACAACTGTATTAAGAATCACTTTTACGATCTTCATCATTTGTTTTCTCATTTACAGTCAAAGTTTGCACATATTAGGGCTTGGCCTGTTTTGACAATCAAATAGAAACAGTAAATTGTTCAACAGAGTGAGCTCAATTAGTATCAACTGCTTTGCATTGTTTTTGCCACAATCTAAAGTCATTTATTTTCTAACTGAACTGTGTTTTTATTGGTAATGTCACATATTAGTAAGCTAAACACAATACTTTACCCTATAAGTAAAATATATCCTGCATCCTGAATGGATGCAGACCTTGTCAATCAATCTTCTGTGTGCCGTATCTCCTGTACAGAATAAGTTCAGTTTGCCAAATGTACATGAATCTTCAATAGAGAACAGAAGTTTAAGTTTAACAAGAGAGAGAAGTGTGAAAATGTTAGTGTCTGTCTGAGAAAAGTGTATGAAGTGTGTAGTGAGGAGTTGTACAGCCTTAAAACATCTAAATTATAAA
This sequence comes from Oryzias celebensis, assembly GCA_014656515.1. Classification (NCBI taxonomy): domain Eukaryota; kingdom Metazoa; phylum Chordata; class Actinopteri; order Beloniformes; family Adrianichthyidae; genus Oryzias; species Oryzias celebensis. The sequence continues at coordinate 6,584,799 of BNCR01000003.1, forward strand.
AAAAAAAAAAAAAAACAGTTAAGTACTTCACAGATTTCATCTGACGGGAGTTTTTGTCCTTTTTTTCCTCACAATACATAAAGCTACTTAAAGGCTTAAGAAGCAAGACCTATGGAGCTCTGTACGATTGGATCCATGGGAATGTAGTATACGGGTGTAAAAATCCAGGCCTCCTGCTGGTTTTCAAGAAACTCTGCCTTATCTGCTGTTGATTACCTGGATCAGGTATGTTTGACAATTATAAAGCTTCAATGACAGGTTGTCTGCCAAACATCTCAGACAGAAGCCCTCAAGGCCTGGCTTCTGACACCCCTGATGTACTGTGTTACTTACAGTAACCTTTGTTACTGTTGTCACAGCTCTCTTCAGGTCAGTGACCAGTTCCTCTGTGTAGTTTTGGGTTGTTTCCTCACTGTTCTTATGTTCATTTGTACTCCACCATGTTAGATCTTGCAGGACACTCCAAGTGGAAGGAGATTCTCAATGATCTTGCGTTTCTTCAATTTTCTAATAATTCCTTCAACAGTAGATCTCTTCACTTCGAACAGCTTGCTCATTGTAGATTGGTTTGCTCTAGTCGGTCTGTTCAGGTCTACAATTGTGTCCCCGGTGTCCTTTGACAGCTCTTTGGTCTTGATCACAGTGAAGAAGTTGCAGACTGACTATTTAAGAGTGTGGACAGGTGTCTTTTATACATATAACCAGTTCGAACAGATGGCATTATTACAGGTAACATGTAGAAGATAGAAGAGCTTCTTAAAGAAGAAGTAACAGGTATCTAAGGCACTTGTTTGTAGGAGCTAAATACTTTATAAAACAATATTATAACAATATTATAAAGAAACGTTCTAAAACTACATTCTTTAAAAATCATACAATGTGATTTCCTGGATTTTTTTTACATTCTATCTCTCACAATTGAAATGATTCTATGATAAACATTGCAGACCTCTGTCATCTTTTTAAGTAGGACAACTTGTAGAATCAGTGACTGACAAATATTTGTTTGCCCCACTGGAGCTTGGAAATTTCAGAGGGCAAATGTGGTTCATTAAATCATTAGAGGTTATCAATAGCGCTGGTTCCACTGCAGAGTTTAATACTAACATAAATCTGAATGACCTCAGGGGCATGACTTAACATCATACAAAAAAGGGTTTTTGAGCATTTTCTGATCCATGAGCTTTTCAAAGAATGCATTTGTAAAGCATCTGTTAAAAACTACATGACTTTTCTTATCTTTGGAAATATATTTTTCTAAGAATGCTTGGTCACCTGAAATGCAAAAGCTTTTTTTCATTTTAAGGTAAAAGTCTTCAAAGAAAATAATGTTTTACCACATGAGGTAATCCCAGGTGCATGACAACAAACTAAGAAATGTTGTAGCCAGTACTAAAATGCACACATTAAAAAACAATAATAAAACCTCTTGCAAAGAATAAATTTGATTAAAACAATAATAATGTCCACATATTTAGGTTGAGACAGAACCTCAAGATTATTTCATTTAAACTCAAGAAAACTAAGGCTTAAAGAAACATTGGGGACTCAATGTTCAACCATCATCCAAATTTCAGACTGTTTTATACTGTTCTGTTCTTTTCATTGCCTGAAACATGAACAGATCTCTCTTGTAAACTCAGCTGACATGGATCTAGACCGACGTTTTTCTCTGAAACTGAGTGCTGTCCATAAAAAAAGCAGAACAACTAAAGGAGGAAGTGTCTTTAAACAACGTACAAATCAAAAGATGCTTTTATGTTTCAAAACGAGAAACACCGGGAGACAGCCAATGGCTGAGAGAAGTAAGGCAAACGCTTGAGTTGGAAACACCCTCACACAATTACATTGATTGCACCACTCTGTAAACATGCAGTTCAGAGAAGCTTTAATTGCAAACATATGATGGGTTTGAATTTACACAAAGCAAACCCGAGTCCCTCCAGCCCCCACCCTTTCATGAGTTTGGGTTTGTGTACACAGTGTGACGATGCTCCGCCTCAAGTTTCCCTCGGTACACTCTCTGACCCCCGTCCGTCGGATAGCAAGGCCGGTCGGGCCACTGTTCTTGCCAGCTTACCTAAACAATATGCATCATTTCTGGCTGCTGGTTGAAGGTCAAGCCAGCTCATCCGAGCCCCGCGGCACGCCAGGCCCCTCACTCTGGGGATCTACCCAGGCTTAATCAGGTCAGTCTTAGCTGACCACAAGTGAAAGATGGCCCTGCCTGCTGCCATGCCAATTACTGCCACTCAGAAGTCGAGCCGAGGACAGGGCCGCAGATTTTACCAATCAAAGCCATCCATCCACCTGGACAGATGGGCAGTGCTAGCCACAGGCGAGGCAGTCGGTGCTGGGGTGGTGCTCCGACCGTGGTGGGTGATGGAAGGGAGGAGGGACACAGACAAATATCGCTTGCTGCAGCTCCCAGAATGCCTCACTGCCTTCAGGGACAAGGACAGCCTTCACTGATACAAGCAGAGCGCAATACAGATGGAAAGGTCAGGTCTCGTCCAGGAATTTAGTCGGCGCAGCCTCACCTGCTTCCCTCTGCCTTCACATGTCCACCACATAGAAAGTGTCAAACACCCAAGTGATGGGTTGTTGTCAGTGACCATGGCAACCGATCCTCTCACAAGTGTGCGCATGAAATTATCTGGAGCAAGGAGAGGATGGGCGGGTCAAACGCGACTGCTAAACTAAGCAGTTGGCAGGGTGTCAGTTAAAAAGGGAAGTGATGCTTCGAAGACCACGTTCTCCTTGTCGCCCACAATTACGCAGCAATGTTGTCTGGGGTGCATTAAGAGGCAAAAGAGCAGGCTGGGTCACGGTGAACAAAAATGAAACACAGGGAGATGAAAATATGCAAGAGTGCAGAGTCACAAAGAGGTGGAGGGGCGGAGCAAAAAAAAAAAAAAAAAAAAGAGTCCTAAAATCGGCACAGCCAAGGAAGATCCAGGAGGCAAAAAACAGCATCTGTCATTTTATCTGTGATGGGTGCTGGGAGGCAGTATGTCATAAGACATATCCATTGTGCAGAATGCACAGAGATACTTCAATACATCTCTTCAGACATTTGACTTGTTTGTAAAGGGGGACAGAAATATCGCAGAGAAAAGGGTTACGCTTGTTTATTTCGAGGTCTCTTAAGTGGTTTTGGTCAGTTGAACTCTGCAGACATTAACTAAATTTGCAAACAGACCAGGAAGATTATTGCACAGTATTTTACCTTCTCTTTAAATTCCGACAGAGAGCCTTAACTTTTGCTATTAATAAGCACAAAAGATGAAGCCCTAAAAAACACAATTTTTAAAGCAATCAGTGAATTAAATACAACTATTAGGCATTTCTTCAAGAAAATCTTTAGTTGGATTTAAAAATTAGACGGCGCCATCTTCTGATCTATTGTTTCCAGTGGTCCCTTAAATTATGATTAAATTAAGATTGCATCGTAACAATTGCAGAGTAAGCCTGGCCTCTTCCCATCATCCATCTGTTTTCACGCTCTCCTACTAGCTTACAGCCCCTCAGAACCTCAGTATAACATTACCGGTGCAACAAAAATGGCGAGCAATATCGGAGCTATTCAGCCGTTAAGTTTTGAGCCAGATGTCAGCTCGGATGAGAAGAAATGATTTTTTTAAATGCAATTTTTACATCTGCTACTGATTCACAACAATTTGAATAAATACATTCTTAGAAATTCAGTTTTAAGCCTAATTTTCTTCATATATATCCTCCATCCAGAATGCCACAAAAACATGTAAAAAACACCAAAAACATAATTTTCATCAGAGAGGGTCTTTAGGGATTAATCCTCCAATAAGGTAAAAGAATAGGAGAACAGATATATCTGAATCATTTGAAATTACATTTATTTTCACCTAAAAGATAAAATGTAGATGCAAATGCAATGCAATTTGTTTTGGTTTTGGGCAAACAACTACTTTTTTGAGAGTTTCAAATGTAAGAACTCATCCTTTTATCAATTACAGTTTGAAGTTTGTTCGGTTTAAATGACCAGCAATGGGAAAACAAGTCAACAAAATTTGCCTTGAAAGGTTTCATTCACCCTCTGCGTCTCTCCACCTTTATTTCCTTTACCTGTAAAAGTGCAGCGGCAGCAGCTCCGCTCGCAGGTGTCTGAGGTTTGAACTTACATTCACTTCTTTATTGTTTAAAAAAAGCAGAAGGGATGGGGGAGCGGCAGCAAAGCGGAGGTTTCTTGCTGATCTGCGGGCTTTGAACCTTGAGTGGCATCTGCGCCTTGATGCCGGAGCCAATATTGGATTTGGCCTGGGTCACTCACCTGAGGGCGGTGGGGGTTAATGGCCCACTTTGCCAGGCACACAGAGCTGCTCGGCCCCGGTCGGCCCAGCCTGCTGTGTCAGCACTCCGCTCCTCGTGGCAGAGGCAGCAGACAGAGGCTGTAGGGTGGGAGAGCGGAGCGTATGCGCTGAAATGTGACAGCACACCAACCGCCATACTGCCGTAACCAACACCCCGAGACCCAGGGAAAACATTGCTCAGCACTCGCGTCTGAGGAGGAAGCTGGCCTCATGTCGGCTTGAGAAACAGATAAGCTGTTCATGATGCAACATTACTCTATTGTTGTTCTTACTTTGATGTCAAAAAATCTGTTTAAACTCTGATGTCTATGCTTCAGGCAAGGACATATATAGCACGAGGGAGACAGACTGTTGATGAGCTAAACAAAGAAGTGAAGCAAAAGCTGTACCAGGTGTTTTTTCCTCCTCCTCTTTTTAGCTAAGAACTAATACTTTCAAACACAGATGCATTCTCTTTAACAACATGATCAAAAGAAGCAGCTTTGATGGTCTGGTCGGTAGATCTTTTGACTCTGAAGGAGCAGGTTCTCCTGACTTTCAGAATCTAGCAGGAGAGCGGTCAGACCAAGATGAGCTGACCGTTTTCACCAAATAAAGATTTGTTTGAATGGCTGGCACAAAGCCGGTTTGACTCATTTGCTGACTGACTGACTCTGTGCCAGGAAGCAAAGCTTTCCCACATGTTCTCCTCCATGCTGGATTTCAGTCGAGGAACGCTGCCTGGTTCGTTCAGTGTTTACAGTTTGTAGCCCAGCCGTAGGAGTACAGCGCCGCTCCATCTCCACTCCGGGCCTGAAACGCCTCTCTTACGGCCGCCATTAATCAGCAACAGAGACTTTCTCTCTCCATCCCTCGCCTCTCCCTTCTTCTTGCTCATCAACGCCCACAGACATGCTGGATGAGGCCATTTTGAAAGAGTTAACAGATGTCGGCTGATTTGCCCCGGGCTTTCTGACATTGCCCAAGTGATGTATTTGATGTGGAGTTTATTCAGCTCTAATAAACGCATAAAGAATTAGAATAATAATTCACAGATGTACATACGCAGATTATACGCCGGAGCCTCTCTTTGAAGCAGATAGGGAAGCCAAGATTAACAAAAGCAAAAGGATAAAAAGGGTTTTGGTTCAGTCCACCGACAACCACAGATGTCAGAACGGACTTTGGCTTTCTGTTCACCGCATTTGCTTCCATCGCATGTTGCTTTAACACTTTTTGAGGAACGACATCTGTTTTTCTTGTATTAAACAAGCGTTTTTTTCTTTATTTATCGTTTTTTTAAAGTGGAGAACAAAAGCTGGGGCTGCAAAAAAGGGCACAAGTGAGCTCTAGCTTTCTGATCTGAGCCAGAAAAAAAAAAGAAAGAGAGATAATTACTTTCAAAACAAACAACTTCCCTTTGCTTCACAACTAAGGAATAACAAATCTCAAAAATGGTCAGTTTTAGAGGATCTTAATTCTCACATAAACCATAAAAACAGCTACACAGCACCATAGCAATGCATAGCAACTGTGCAGAATTTCAGTCAAGGAGAAAGAAGGCAAAAAAACACCTTATTACTTCTAACTCCTGCAAGCCATTTTGGTCTCCAAAGGTTTTAGAGCGCCGCAGGCCATGTGTCTGCAGTGTTTCGGGAAATGACTTGCCTTCGCACGAACACTGCTATGTTCTGCAGCACTGCTGCCCCAAGCATCCCCGCTCAATTTCTATTTAACCCCTTCCTTCCTTCCCTCACACTGACTCACTGCAACAGAGAGCTCACACCCAGCACAATACTGTCACATTGTTCAGCGTACGACAAACCAAGGCGAATGAGAGCAGCTTTTTCATGAGTTAACACATTAACTCCGCGTCTAATTTGGCTACTTAAGCATGTGATGGCTCCTAACAAACCCAGCTCAGGAGAGGCGCAAGGTTACGTAGGAGGAGGAAGACGCAGAAAACAGTCCCTGCTCCATTCCACTTCATCTACCACAAATGTGCGACACAGTTTGCACACTTGAATGTGTATCAACGGTGGATTAAATCTGCAAACTCGTTGACACAACACATAATTAAAACATCTTGCTGGAGGTTAGGAATTTTCTAATTAGTAGTGTACTGACAAAGCTGCAATTCCATCGCCCTGAGTTTGAAAGTCCACAGGTTACAGCAAAGATGAAAGCAGACCCTAGAGCAGAATTCTGCAGGGCTGCTCACACAATTCCTCAGAAGACAGTCACAGGGTCAGCGAGCTAAACAGTGTGCTGCACCCGGAACCTCGCTTCCAAACAAAGGGCTTCAAACTTTCCTGCCTGGAAACACAATCTCGCTGTTGTTTTCCCCTCGCTCTTCAACCTGAGAGAAACAAAAGATTGTGTGAAGGCAACCATAGGAAGAAAGCAAAACATTGTTTTTCATCTGTTTAATTAAAATGCTCCAAGCCTGGCCAGCTGAACAACTTCTGAAATACTAAAAAGGCTTCATTAGTTGCCTTTTTGAAGATTCAGACAACAGCATCTATGATTGTGAGGTAAAAATGCTAACATTCTCAAACGATCTCATAACTGATCAAACAACGTGTTTTAATTCTTTAGAGAAGTAAAGTGGTTAAAAAAAGCAGCAGATACTCCAACAATCTCCACCGTTTCCTGGATAAAGTGATCAATGAATCACTTTGAAGCTCGTGATAAAAATATGTTTTTTAACCGAAGGAGCACACAATGGTTCCAGCTTCTCTAACCTGAGCAATTAACATGGGCCAAGTGTCTTTGACTACATAAAGTATCAGAAGCAGAACTTTTCAAGCATTAAATATTCAAAGCATTTCATATATAAAATGAACCCAATTAGAGTTAAAATGGGAGAAGTGTAATGAGTCAGAATGCTTGTCTTCAGAACCGCTCACTAATGAGCCATTGTTGGTTTTGCACACTTTGCTTTCAATGGTGTGGCACTGTCATTTCTGCCCGTTTTTAATTTTTAATTCAAGTTGAATGGGAGGGCGGTGACTGAGTTAATAATCAAGACACTGGGGTGTTTTGCAGCCGATGGATTGCTGGGAGAAGACACCAAATGAGGCTTCTGGTCCAGCCTTTGATGTCTGTGCCAAATATTCCAAACAGGAAAATGCAGTTAACAAAAAACCAATCAGTTCAGAATGGTATCAAACATAAATGACCACGAAAAGGAGAAATAGCATCTTGAAAATGGCCTAATTAGCGGGAAAAGGAGGCTGGTAGAGTAGTGCGGCAGTCTCAGAGTAAGTGACTTGAGAATGAAACAAGGCACCAACAGGCGGCACGATGGATCCCACAGCTCTGCAGACGTGCGCTCCGTTCTGAGCTGTCAGTCTTCACATAAATGCTCATATGAACAGTGACACATTTCGCTTACAAGAAAAAGGATCGCACCAAGGGGCCACAGCCGACATTCAGACGGAGGAGATTAAAAAGCACATTTATGGCTGAGGTTCACACTCTGAACTGGCTTTTGATCTCAAATTGACATTAATGGGCCCATTTCTGACATCATTTACCCATCACAGGCTCGGCTTCAGCACTGCTCACACTGGTCCCAGTGCTCCTCCAGCTCAGTGTAAGCAGAGAAATAGAGCTGTCTGAAGAGCAGTTCTGATTAAAATCCATGTTCTTTGGGGGAAAGGGTAGACAGAGTTTCATGTTTTAAAAAGGAAGGCCCAGAATAAGTCTTTGTCTGAACAGAACTTTTCCCAAAAATTAACATGTAACTTTAACCAAGGGGCATATATGATGAAAATGAAAAATTTAAATCAACTTTTATTCCAATTTACAATAGTTTCGCCAACAAGTTTGCTTATCCAACTTATATTGTCACAGATTGTAGGGATAAAATGGCAGGAGAGATGGAAAATTTGGACTCCGTTCAGTTAGGCTTGCTAGCACGTACCTTCAGGCCCACCCCCCCATTTCAGATTCTTGTTCCACAGGCCCAGGAGGTTTCCTTCCTACCTGCACTGTATTCTGCCAACTTGCTTTAATACTTCACATACAAAGACATCCCTTTCCAATCAGCAGCGTGTCTGTGTTTGCATAAAGCTTATCTACATATTGACTTGGTTTAAATCCACACCCTTGTCTGCCAAAATAATTACTTATCTGGTAAAAGGAAGTTCTGAATTCTTCCTGCACCTGAGGCGGTCAGCTGCAGGAGAAGCCCATCGGCGCCCCACAAACACACCTCCGGCACTGCCTGGTATCCAAACAGCTTCAGCACACACCCAGAGCCATTACCTTCCATGATGTGATGACACCATTCTATTAGATTCTAGCTGAATATTGTGTTTTTAAAATGTTCTTGTGGCATTTTTCTGATGATGGAGGACATATATGAAGACAGTTAAGCTTATAATACAATTTCTGAGTATTATTTTAATTCAAATCTTTGTGAATCGGGAGCAGGCAAAAAATCCTGTTGAAAAAAGATTGTAGATGTGAGGTAGAAGCTGCAATTGGTGGGTCACAAGATCCCTGCTCCGCTCTATTCCGATACATGCATTTGTAGACGCCTAGATCCACGTACGCCTTTGCTTTCCTCGTCTGAGCTACTATCTGGCTTAAAATTGTACAGCTGGATAGCTCCAATATTGGTTGCCTTTTTTTTTCTTTTTTTTTTTTGCACTGGTAATGTTGTTAGGGGCTATAAGAAACCGGAAAATTGTGTAAACAAATGGGTGATGGGAATTGGGTACGGGCCCTACTCTACGCCACTGAGAGTCTATGAGAACGACACAACATCCCGTCCACCATCGCATACCGAATAGGAAGTACCTGCTGGCCCTGAATGCCAAAATCCCATAGACTTCTTTTGAGAAATAAATGCAGCTATAATTCAGTCATCCATTTGTCAGAATAACCTCTCTCGCTCTGGTACATCTTTTTAACACGTTCTTGCTAATCCACATTTTTTTCATGATGTATTTTCTTTATATCAAGCTATTTAAGTTATAAACTGGCCAATCAGATGCCTCAGTAAAAGCATACGGTGGCCGCTAGCCCCCACCTTGAACGTTCAAAAAGTTTGATTGGCAGATTCTCCTGAGTCCACTTTCGGTGTAAGGGGTGTGGCTTTCCACTAACCTCACTCCTGATTAGCTAGAGTGGCTGCCATAGAAATATTGACTCAGACCTATTCAAACAATCACCACTTACTAACATCATCTGGTTTCAACATGGCGACGTCTATATGGAAAAATGGCGACTGAATTGACTTAATTTTGTTGGAACTGGAGGTAAAATATTTTCTACTGGTGAAATCACAGGTGGTTTGTCCATCTCTAAATATTGTCAATGCTCTCCGCAAGCAGTTCCTCAGAGGTGAACTACTGCCACTCTGCAGAAACTTTGTCTTGAAAAGCGTCGATAATTTTGGTGAAAAACAGCATAGTCATAATTAAAAGTACCACTGGAAACACTTTACAATAGATAAAAAGATGATCGGAGAGGGACTTTAATGGCAACTTTAAGAGAATCATTGTGTGTAATCCCTGAATGCAGCAATCTAGATCCATCACACAAGTACAAAGACATGTGTACAACTCCCCAAAAATACATACAATATAGCAGAATTATGGAATAACAAATGCCAACATGAGTGAGGTGCTTCAAAAGATATTTAACACAAAAAAATGAAATAAATCCAAATCCCATAACGCCCAATCTGAATGTTGATTTGGGTGATTTTGGCCATTTCTTGCTTTTCACAACTCAGCCAAAGTTCTATCAGTGCGAGGCCTTCATTAGTCCAAGAAATACATAATTTATGCCATCTAAAAAATACATGTGATCATGAATCAAAATGAGAATGAGAGCTTCAGCAACATGGAGCTTCTTTGGAGATGCTGGTTTTCTGTGGAACCTGTTCGATGAGACAATAGGATTACAGACTAACACAAGAAAAGCACCAACAGCATCCCACACTTCCAGCAAGAAGCCTTTTTCCTCTCCTCATTCGCCACTGATGAAATCCATGTATATGGTAATGTCTGAATTCTGCTGAGATTATTTGTCAAAAACGCTCGAATTTCACAGTTAATTGGCTTCTCTAATTAGCACAGGATGTCTAATTCCCATTGCAGTCAGTGTGCTAAATGGTAAAACTTTAGCAAGCGGATGCCATTCCTTTTTGTCTGAGCAGAGAGAATTCCTGTGCAAAGCCAGCTACACTGTACATTACACACTCAATGATCGATTCTAAATCTTAATTAGGGAAACGACAAACAAGCAAGGGGACTAAATGAACTGTGTACCTTGTCAAACAGCTGGCTGATTGTATTTATTGGGATATATGTAAATTTAATGATTTGGGCAATTAACTGCAGAGCCCCTCTGTAATCTCTGAGGGACATTACGGGACGAGGGGGACGGGCACCAGGGCCAGGAACCTTAATGAAAAGCAGCTGACAAATATTTGTCATCCCCGGAGTGCTGAAGAAGGCCCCAAGAGCCTGAAGGACCTTGTCGTCAGAAATAAAGATGTCACACCAATATCGCTCCTTTTTGAGCTTCGGTGTCGAGCTCTCGGTTCACACCGCTCTGATGGAAAGAGACGACTCGTTTCAGGAACCCCAGCTGTACTGGGTCCTCATTTCGTTTAATGATCTGAGATGCTCTGCAAAAACAATACAGAAACATAACAAAAGACATCTAAAAGTGGGCACAGCCACTAATATAAGTGTCGGTTTTTTTCATGGCCCTCCATTTCTAACTTTTTTTTCTAAATTGGTCAAATGGAAAGCAGCGAAAAGCGAGGAAAAAAAATTAAGCTGAGCTGAAAAGTGCGACTTGGATTTAATATTTTATAATTGCCAAGGGACATTCTAAGATCAATGAATTTTTGCCCGGGACGCACATCAGAAAGAGATGTACTTCAGTCTTTTTAGGGAACATTGGTCTATTTAATTCCAGTGTCTGATGCATGTGAAATATGCCTTCCATGGCCTCCTTCTTCTTCCCCAGGCGCTGCTGCAGGCAGACATTACCACTTTTAATGGGCCGCCATGAGAAGAGGCAAGTCAGCCAATAACCCATCCTCACTAATGGATGGCCTTGTTTGTTCTCCTTCACCATTTTCTGAAGCTAATTTTAGATTTTCTGTTTTTTCGTTTAACACTAAACAAAGGACACTTTACCACAAGGAGATTTTGAAGAAATAAATGCTCCTCAAGATGAAGGACAGGAGGAAAGATGGAAAAGATGAGATGACCTTTTACATAAACCATCTCTGAGCAGATTATGAGGAGCAAACAACTGCATCCAAAAGAAAAGTCTGTCCAACAACAAGATTAGGAGAAAAGGACACTTGAGAGGTCATGGTGACAAGCTTAGCAATAATTAATAAGGAATGGTTAAGAGATTTAGCTTCTAAAAGCAAGAAAAATCAAAATCGAGATTTGCTTATCACTAATCAAACTTTAGCCACAGTGTTTCTGTTATTTTTGTATTTTTAGGTCTGTTTTACTTTTGTTTCTTTTATCCAATGTGTCCTAAAACTTTTTATGTTTTACCGAATGTTTATATATGTCTTTTATGGTCGGCACTTTGTGTTAAAACAGTAGTTCAACAGTTGATGAAAAGTGCTATATAAATAAAGTGAATGATTGATTGATAATTAATGTCATTTGAAAACCAGCCAACGCCTCAGTGTCTATCATGATCAAACACAGGTCCATATTCCATTTTTGCTAATTATAACGAAATAGAAGCACAATTATAATCACAAATGTCAACATTTTCTTTGGGGTAGCTATCATTAACTAGCAACTAAATACATTTGAACAAAATTTACGAGAGTAAAATTCAATTTACAATTCAGCACAATTTTATTTTTCAAATTTCCATTTGGAAAGCTTATTTTAATCATGAAAAACTGTGTTCATACAGCAGATATTTAAAATAAACAAAAAGGGGAACTTTTATTTAAAAGACTGTTAAGTTCTCACAAAAAAAGACAAAAATGCTTAACACGAATTGTAAAAATTGGTTCAAGCCTCCAAGATTTCTTCCCTTACTTTCTTTATCTTTAAAACTGTTTTTGAGTCAAACTTGATATCAATTTTTTTAGAACTATCCCAGCTTCTCCCTTTTTTTCTAATGTCTTTTATTATAATACATACTAATTCCACAATAAACCTTTAACTGTCCAAAAAACTAATTTTCGAGTAGGACATGTCATTATGTTTACGGGAATTTTTTTTTTTTTAAAGTTGGGATTTTATTACAATTTAACAAAGATCAAACATGTAGAGACTAAATAAAAGTGTATAAATACCAAAAAATAATTAAAGATAATGTGAAAAATTGCTAAAAAACAATGTCATGTCATGTCTATGCCATTGTAAACATACACTGTAACAGACCAGTGAATTCTGAGACCACTAAGGGTTCAAATTAAATTCGATTCATATATTTGATGAAATATTTTTAAATGATGACTCAGTTCTTGTGATTGTTTGAATATTCAAATGAACTTCTAGCACGTTCACGAACTCGTGTGAACTTTCTTTTTTCCATTTTTGTCATGAAGAACGACATCCATCTGTATTGAAAAAACACATTTCTTAGATTTTCTTTATTCAAATTTTTGTGAATCATGAGCAGACAGAAAAATGCAGTTGGAAAAGCCTGTAGCAGTAATGTAGTTGCTACTGTCAGCACGTTGCAAGCTCCCTGCTCCACTCGATTTTGATGCATCCACTTTGATTGGATTGGAAATGGTTTATTTCAAGCAATCAAAGCAGAAGTAAAAAAAGACAAACAACATAAATTTCAAATTTCTATACAGAAATATGTAAAACATAGGATAATTAGTCATTAAAATTCTTTGGAAAATGCATATAAGGCCACGCACACCAGTAAGTAATCCAATTGATACTCTTAATCATAAAAAAAACATATTTGCTCTTCTGCATTTAGAACAGTAGATTAGATTAGAAGTTCAGTAGATTACCGCTCTGCAGAAACTATAGTAAGTCTTAATTTTGGCTAAATATGGCATAATCATAATTAAATGACCACTGGAAACACTTTTACAATACATCAAAAGCTGATTGGAGTGTGACTTGAAAGTGAAAACACACACATGTACACAACCTGTGCTTTGTGTTTGCTTTTAGTAAGACGTCTTCTGGAATTTCCTAAAATAAATTTAAGGTTTCGAGATCCAATAATATGGAAAAAGCACCAAATTCATTATAATCTGGGCCAAAAAACAAGTGAACAGTGGTCAGTAATAGAACAGTGAGCGTAAGGATGGTGCTTAATAATTTAGCAGGCAGTTTGAAGCAGCTGCTTACAGGATGACTGATGCATAACAAAAACTCCTGAATCAGATCCCAGAAAACTCAAACTCCTGTTTATGTTGGCATTTCTGCCATCTAGCTGTAGTGTTTTGCCTACTATGTATTACCACCACACTTTCCTTTCCCACCCCCACTCTCTTGCCCCCCTACCAGCAGGTAATGAATGATCTTTCTTTTCTCCCCATCCCCTGGATCAAACTTTGACAGGTGATGATGGAGCTGACATGAAACTTTAAGTCAAAGGAAAACAAACTTAAAAAATACGTTGCTGCAATAAGATGCTTAAACTGCCAGCGCTGAGTTGCACGCGGCAAGCAGGGTTTAAATCCAACAGCATTGCAGGAGGTCCTATAAATAACGACAGAAAGTCACACAAAGGCACAGAAGTTTCTCAAGTGAGCCACAACAAAAAGAAGTCTCTGGTCTCTCCGGGGCTCCACCATGTTCAGAGGCTTTGTGTTGACAACATCATTAGCAACTTGCTTGTCTAAATTCTGGAGTTAGTGAGATTATAACATGTTGAAAATCAGAAACTGGAGGGAGAGTTTCCATCTCCTTCAGGATACAGGAAACACAAGCAATTACACAGGGGCAAATCGGAAACTGAGGCGTTTTTTTTTTTTTTTTCCATTTTCCTCCGTCTATCCCTGTGAGGAGGAGAAGGCGTAGGAAGAGAGAGTGGGTTTGCACTGCGTGATGCAGTACAGCATGGGGCCCATGATGTGAGGCGGTACCCATGTCCCTGGCCAGTAGGCTAGCTATAGAACCAGTCATTATTGGTACGCCTCCATAGCAGCTTGGCAGAGATGGGGGGGGAGCATGTAGCACATTTTGTTCTTTAGAAATTTAATTATATCAAGATTAACAAGGGAGGTAATTAATTTCTTTAAGATGAGTATCTATTAAATGCCCAAGGCTCAACTTTGTTGTCAAAACTGTATATTTAACCATATTATTTCAGGGCAAAGTTTTACAGGCAGAAATGAGGGGAATCACTTCTTCAGCCTAAACATGAACATATGAAAACTTTTTATCTAAATAAGAAGATTACAATGTTGACACATCCCTGTATGCTAAAGCATAGGTTTCAATGTAATATTTTTTTTATTTAGGAATTGTTCAAAAAAGAAGAGTAACAATTGGATCTTTATTGCATCACCTGCAATAATTCTGCTGCTCAAATTAGTTCTTATGACATTAAGCGTCTGGATTTGCATTTAGTAAGTAGAGTTATGGTTGGATGCTTTGCATCTTGCTTTGTGCAGCTTGGCACCCTGGAGTTTGTTCACATACATCCCTTGGTAAGTCTTTAGTCACTCTGTTTTCTGGTGCTTTCAGCCAAATTCTCACGACTTTTTTTTTTTTCTTCTGCATGTTAAGGCTTGTTCAAGCACACTTTCAGGTTTTTCTCCTGGTGCAGCGTATTTTCTTATAACCGTTTGTTGAATTCATTTTTTTTATTTTGTACAAGCGTGCTGCTTCTCAAATTCTTAAAAACTTGTTAACTAAATACTATGACAGCAAAACCTTGAATGTTCTGCTGTAAAATACAAGCTAGAATTACTTTTCGTAGGAAGTAAAGTGAGAAACTTTAGAGGGAAAATTGATGGTAAAATAAAAAAATGGCAAAAATAAAAGAGCTAAATTTCAAACAAGTCACTTAAATGTCAACCAAGTAAACTTCTCGAACATTATTCATCACCCGAGTGACCATTCATCAGCTTTGATATATCTATCAACTGATACATCATAAAAAAGACAAATGCTGACAGCTAGAGTCAATGTCATTCTCAACAACTCTAGTTACAGTTAACTGCAGCTAAAATAACCTGAACCTTATTTGGAAGAGTTCTGACCACTGAAAACGGTTGATTGGATTTGGACTACAGATCTGTGTACTGTAGTACATTTTTTTCTGATTGCTTTAGAAGGTTGTCCAGCACACATATGCACAACAGTTACATGTATATATGACCATTATTTACATTTTTTAACAGTTAAAACGGACAATCTCTAAAAGGTTTCTGCATGTATGCATTTCCTATTTAGTAATTTATTTCTTTTATCATTTTACACTTGGTATTTTATTCTAAAGCAACCTTTTAATAAACAGAAGAACTTCTGTATTAAATGTTGTAGATTTGGGAAACAAAAGAAACTTACAAAGCTTTGCTTTGTTTGAGTTCTGACCTGCTTTCAGACTGAAAAATTGTTTGCACATTTTACCTCCTTTTAACTTTTTATCTAATAATATCATAATGAACACGTGTTGGAAAAAACCTAAACGTTGTTAGGGGGTCTCCTTTAATAGTCATTATGCCTGTGCCATGACGGATAACATTGCATTGATTGATGCCAAGATTTTTCTTGGAAGAATTTACCAATTTTGACTTCATAAGACAATTGTAACCAATACTCAAGATGTGTCATCAAAATATTTTATTTAATCAGCTTAATAATGTTATATTTCGATAATAAAATACCACTGACAGAAGCATGTTATTTATATATTTTTTTCTTTAACTATTTAGACTTGTTTTGTATAGGTTCTTAAAATTAAGCGTGTCACACAAAATTGTTCTCTGTAAAATCACCAATCACGATTTCCAGGAATCGCTTCATCTGTAGCCGCTCCTAAGTGTAAGGAGCTTGCTGCTCCATGGCCTGAATAAGATGCTGGGGTCTCCTTAGAGGATGATGAGCGCTGGTGCCGTGCAAGACATTTTGAATGTATCTGCTGTAAATCAAAAAAATTGTTCACATCCAACCTTATGTTTTTGAATGACTTGTCACATGAGATGGCTTGTGTTTACAATTATGTCCATAATTATTATTTATCCATTAAATCAGTTTTTTAGACATTTTTTCTAGAACTTTGATATAGTTATGCGCTTATGTGTAATAGAAACACAGCTACTGGTGTTGGATTTAAAATGATCGCAACATAAAATGCAGATTGTGCGAGCAACCAACTGGCAAGGGGCTCAGCTTTGTTTGAACTCTGACAGCAGGGGCATCAAGCCATGGAAGCCCTGTGAAGACTCAAATCTGTGTCTTCACTGAACACTGCCTTGAGATGAAAAGTCAACAATCTCCTTGACATTATGAAATGGACTTTCATAACTTTCTGTGACCTGATCAGGGAACCCACACTGGACTCTACTTGGTTCCTTATATGTTTAAAAGCATTAGCCACACGAACGAAACGTGTTCCTTTACCCATGTCCACATGGGTAAAGAAGAGGAAGTAGCAGTGAGAAAGAAGCTTAGCTTAGCAGTGGCACGAGTCTTCCCAAATTAGAAAGCAGGCGTGACTTTTAACCAGTTTTTACACTCAATAGACTGAAGATTTGTGATGCCTTAAGAAAAAAAGGATTTGTAGGAGGAGCCAGCCTTTTCCCTCATGCTGTCCCCTCTACAGATCTCAGTTGGCCCGTCTCCTCCTTAACCAAACACCCTGGCTGGTCCGAGTCCGTCCATCAAACCCCCTCCGGGTCCGGAACCCTCCTACTCTCTGAGTTTCCTGTTTGTCTGGTTGAAGACCTGACCATTACACTCCCAGGCGGCACATTGGGAGGGGCGCAAGAGGAGGGGTAGGCGAAGGAGAAAGACATAAGGACAGAGGGGAGGTTGGCGGGGAGAAGGCGAAGGAAGAGACACTGAACACTCCCGAGTTGGGATTGATTTACTTCATTAACCAAGATTACAAGTTTAACTTACAAACCAGAGGTCAAAATTTCTCATTAACAAGGGGACCGTGGAGAACCTCGGGGCTTGGAGACCACTCTTATTACTGACTACACATTTCAATCTGTCTTTGATGTTCCATGTCTGCCTTTCTACCCCCTCTTTTCCCCTCCTATTTTTTGGCAGCGAGGTTGATTTTAATTGTAGCTATAGAACAGAGCATAGTTTGCCTGTAAGCCAGCCTCCACATCTGTAGTGAGTGCAGCTTTAGTGATATTGGGTGCAGTCCATAGCTTGAGGCTAATTTTAATGGTCCCCCCCTCTCCTTCCTCCCCCCCTTCATTGGAGACTCAGATTGTTTTCCACGTGATTCCTGTTAATTTAGCTGGAGGAAAGGGCATCCGTTTTCCTTGTGCTTTTCCCCCCTCTCTCCCCATGCCGCTCACTCTATTGCCTCACTCCTTCTTTCTGATCTACAGCCTCAAAGAAAGAAGGTGAAATGAATTCAAATGGAAAAATAGACTATGCTCACCATTAAAGCGCTCTCCTACCTTTGTCCCTAGCAAAGCATCTGGTCCAGACAGATAGAAGAAACCAGTGCTAAAAAAAATGTAATTTGGGTGCTTCAGTCCCTTTACACCATCAAACACAATTTTTTTCCAGCTAAAGTCCCACTCCAATCATCTTTTTATCTATTTTAAAAGTGTTCCCAGTGGTCTTTTAATTAAGAATATGCAGGTTTTAGCCAAAATAACAGCTGTGTTTTCTAGGACATAGTGTCTGCAGAGCGGCAGTGATTCATTACAAATTCACCTCTAAGTTGTGGGAACTGCCCCCTTTCCACCATCTATCTGTTTACATGCACTACCACTGGCTTACAGGCTCTCACAGCCCCAACCTAACATTACTGATGCAACAAAAATGGGGAGCAATATCGGAGTCATCCAAATGTACAGTTTAGAGGCAGATGCCAGCTCAGACAAGGAAAACAAAGACGTATGGATCTATTTTTTCTGCGAGTGAGGGAATGAGAATGGAACAGGGCAGGGAGCTTTCAGCCTGTTAAAGTAACCTGAATGTCACACTCAAAACCTTTTGCCAACAGCATTTTTGCATCTGCTTCTGATTTACAACAATTTGAATAAAGATACTCAAAAATGCTATTTTAAGTTTTATTTTCATTAAATAGGTCCTCTTTCATCAGAAAATTGCCACAATATCATGTTAAAAACACCAAAAACACAATTTTCATCAAGCAGGTCTTAAGAAAAATTCTTTAATGGTAACTAAAGGATGTTTTAAGGTATCAAGAATGTAAAAAATGTTTTGCATACAGGCAGATTTTAACTGGCAATATTTAAAAACAACCCAGGTGGCTCAAACTAAACAATAAATTAAGAGGAAATACACCTTTAAAGGGTTAAAATTATGTTAAACGTATGAATTGAAGCTAATTTAAAGGGAGTGGCAAAATAATCATCATGGAAAAGGTTGAATATGACGGTCTGCCTCTAATACCTAATTCAAGAAGAAAAAAGTCCAACTTTTCTTTCTTCCTTCAATCACTTTCAAAATACTTCTGTAGTTAGAGAGCACCAAACCGGCCGTGGCACTCAGTTTACAAATAGTATGCCCGGGCTGTTCCTGCTTCACATGCTGTTCAGCTGCAGCGGCACTAAATTACAAACTGAACTTCAAAGTACACAAAAATAATTAAAGAAAAATCATCTGGCAGTGATGATCATAAATGCAAACAGAACTGATTCACTCTTTTCCAGTAACTCATTCCCCCCCTTCAAATTAAACAAGTCCACATTTTAATTAAAGAAGCAAACAAACAGACTTGGCAGATCAAACTTCGAAGTTTGAAGCAGTTTGTTTACTTTGGCAACAGGTTGGAATCAGATTGTCAGATTTTCTCCAAGCACAGAAAACTCGCCAGTTCAAATTATTTCTTGAAAATGGGATGCTGAAATTCTCCAAAACAACAAACGGATTCAAATAGCGAAAACTTGTGGTGGAAGAAAGTTTTTGGCAACACCATATGAATGTCCATTGATGACTAAAACGGAGGGAAAATGGAACACCAAATTTGAAATGAAGAAGGTAATTTTGCTTGGAATCACGTTTCCTTTTAACTTCCTAAAGACAACCAAGTGAAGTGTTCCAAGTTTGAGGACTTCTATTTGAGGATTTTTATTTCAAAGTTGGACCACTTCTGTTTTGTCCCAAAATAGAAATGGTCAACTTTGAAGACATCTACTTGGGTGCCAAATGGAAAAAAAGAAGTAGGACTGCAAATGTTTAAATATTGTTGGTTTGGCTGGAGGGTTAACTGAGATATTATGAGGTTTTACACCTAATATCAACTAATATGGAAATAAATTAAGTCATTAAGGATACATAAAAGTGAATTATTAAGAGGTTATATCTCACTTCAAAAACCCATCTGATGATGGTTGTGTTGGGGTGTCTGCCTTTGCTGTGACCCACTGCTGGGGTTATAGCCCAGGCTAGAAAACCAGCCAACAGCTCCAACCACAAGCTCTTTGGAACTAATCTGCCCTGCGGAGGACTGTAAGACCCCCTTTGTTGCCTCCTGCAGACTGGATGAGGCAGAATATGGGCTCTCCGGTCTTGACTAGCTATCAGTTTCATAGCCTCTGGCCTTCTACATCTGGGCAAAAGCCTAAGTCTTGCAGAGCCACCATCAAATTAAAGGTGGGTGAATAGGGGTACAGATGGAGGGGAAATAAAATCATGTCACCTGAATTCCCTCACAGTCTGAACAAAACGGAGAGGTGGTGTAAGTAGGAGGAAAAACAAGCATGAGAAAAAAAAAGACACTACAGGAGAGGATTTCTGCTCTCAGTGAGCAGAATAGAATCTCAACAAGGCCATTATCTGGCTCCTAATTTAAGCTCTGGCACAGCACTGAAGGGCTGCCTTTGTCTTGGATTAATGCGTAAAGCTCAGGATGCAATGTCAGAGGGAAATAATCAGCGTGGGCCCTTCATAACGTTGGCTGCTTGTGCTCCTGGCCAAGGCCCCTGGCTCATTTCTGTGGAGATGAAATCTATGACAAGCCCTTCAGTGAAGCTGAGAGCAGGCAACAGTCCAGTAACACCCACAGGCCTCCAGGCATCCTGTGACCCCCTTAGAAAAGTCACATTCACTTTGCTCTGGAGAAGGGAAAGAGAACGCCGCGGGGGCTTCCAGCCCATGTGAAATGAAGAAATGTGAGGAGGTGAAAACGAAGTGAAAATAAGTTAAGATTCCTCCACCGCCCCCTCTGCAATAACTCCAGAGGAGGGACACACTTTACTTCATTATGCCCTCTAATTAAACATATACAGGACATTAAAGAAAGAGGGAGAGAAATGGAACAAAATGATAATTTATAGTCATGTTTATGTTTGGTAACTGCATTTAGGGAAGGAGCTTGAGAAAGTAGTCTATTTTGTTAATGCAGCAGAAGGTCGCAGGCTAATGCCCATCAGGGTAAAACACTCTGAAAGAGGTTGGCACTGTACTCAAGAACCAGAAGTAATGCTTTTATTTTGTTATTTATGCTTTTTTACCAGCTGCATTACTATGCCCCTTTGCAACACACTGTTGCTAAGCCAAAGATGTGGAGATGCAACTCGATAAGCTGGTTATTAAAATGACCACTTGACATTCAAAATTCAGGCTTATTTTAGACTCATCATACTTTAGACAAATATGTGGAATTTAAATGTTTCCACTGGAGCCTAAGGGAAAAAACAGCAACTGTTTTTAACAGGAACTGTGCATGACTTCACAGATAACTGTGTGCTACAGAAATGTGATACTTCAACTGCTCCACAACCTCAAACAACTTTCCTTCTGATAGAAGCTTAATTAAAAACAGAAAAGGCAGTAATGGGAGGTATGTTGCTGTGAAACTCTAGTGCATCTTTTATTCGACTTTGCAACTTTTATAGTGACAGTTAATGATACACAATTTCTAATAGGACAATATGTTCAAACACATGTTGGTCTACATCGATAAAAATTGTTCAATAGCAACAGCAAGGAGGCAGTTCAATTTCAGATAAACTAAATTGAATCCGCTCAAGCTTTAGAATTCACTTCAATTTAACTCAGCAAATTAAAAGAAGAGAAAAAAAATCTATTGAGGCCAAACAACTAAAAAAAAAAAGACCATTTTCCAAAAAGAAACCAAACAGCTAAATTTAACCTTGGGTTTGGTAACCACTAGAAAAGGATGCTGTTAAATCAGATTTACATCGCAAGCTTAAGACTTTTGCTTTAATGGTGCGCGCTCCAACTCAAAGCAAGTTATCTTTGTAGGCAGGCAGAACTTGGCATATCATTGGGAGCTATGGGGGAATGTTGGTGCTTCAAGTAATCGTCCAATGGTTTGTCAAAATAGTGAGAGCAGATTAGAGGGTGTGTCTTGATCATAAAAAAGGACGCGTAAACCAACAGGTGGCCACAAAGTTGCAACATCTGTTGCAGACACGCTGATGCGTTCAGATATTTTGGCTGGAGCAGAACTATCTCAGTGAGACCTGTCAGTAGAAATGGTTGTATTGGCCGATGCCTTTTTATGGAAATATCAGCTAATACCAAAGTTGCGCAGATAATATACTGCATTACTAGTGGGAACGTAGAAAACTGTAAAACCGTATAAATGCAATCTAAGCATTAAAGAATCTAATCAAATTGCAAATTGTTGTACAAACTAAAGCCAATTTTTAGCATTTGGTCATTTGTGCAAAACTATTGTCAGTAGATTCAACTCGACAAAAAAATACATAATAAAAGCAGCAATCTGAGAACATTTTTAAAGACAAGCTATTGCCCTGACTCAATAGTAATGTCAGGGTTGTCGTGAGGACATAAAGGCAGACGGCACTTATAAATGAAAAAAAGTCTCAGCTTTAATCAAGTCAGGGTATGAAAAGCTGAACATGAACTCATGAGCTACCAAAACCACCCGACAACCAGTGCAAGGGAGACGAGAACTTATAACCAGAAGGAGATGACGGGACAAGTGGCAACAGGTGTGCCACATTAGGGAGGGAGAGAACACAAAGGAGGGGAGAGTAAAGAGACCTGAAAGACATGTGAAACAGAGGAAGTGAACACCAACAACAAAATAAAACAGAAAACGTACAAACAAAAAAACAACCATAGTCCTGGGTCCATAACCCCACAAGTTGCTATTCCATGTTAATTTAGAAAGAGCTATGACATAATTTGGAGTTTAAAGTTGATGTAATCAGTATTTTAATGAGTAAATATCCAAGTAACCTTGAAAGAAAGATCAGGTTTTGCAGGGCTAAAGATTATTCTGTCTTAAAAAGATAATTTAAAAAAATTCTCAGATTTAAATAACTATGTCTGAAGACATATCACTTCTAGATCAAAGTAGTTGGTAAAACTTTACTTGACTGTTCTTTACCTGTTACTTTGAGGGACTATACCTAGATGAATGAGAACCTACACAGACAAGACTTTAAGATCTTTGTCCAGTGAACAAATGAGAGCACAGATGTTTGGTCTAAATGTTATGAGCCATTTTTTGGAGAATACAAACCAACTGCATGGAGACACATCAAAGCTACAGGTAGTCTTACTCCAGATGTCTTTTTCTCCATGTTTACCAAAAAGCTAGTATCAATTTCCATAAAACATGCATGCAAGGGATAATTGAACGGAAAATGTTGTCTTTCTTATTTAAATTCCTTTTAGAATGGTTTTGCTGATGTCACCTGGTGTCACAGTCCACTCATACACCTCTGGACTGAGATCTATGTGCTCCTAATGCAGAAATCCTGCAGTGTGCAGGACAGGTAAAATTAACACCCAGACACACTGACATTTATGCAACATAAAATCTGAGGAATTTTTCTCAAAACTTTAATTAAAATAAAGCAAATCAATTCAGTTTTGTGGAATATGTGGTTGTTGTTGTGTTTATAATGGTATTTTTAAAAAATAAAATATGAGTTATTTTTGTGAGCTTTTCTCTACCAGAAGTAAGACACCTAGATTTCTGAGGCCCTGTCTTTTGCTCTTTGGTACCGTCCATTTCATAATGTCAACCTAGAGCCGGCGTAGAGCATGTCTGCCTTTTGTCCACAAAAGAGAAAGTCATGGAGAAATGGTGTCTTTAAATCCAGATGTTACTAATCCTTGATAACATCATCAATAGTTGCTGGTCATCTACGTTAGCACGTAGCTACCAGTGCTCAGAAAACACATAACAAAATCTGTGTTATAACTTTAAACAGTCATGAAAAACAAAAAAGTAAATACTTACATATAAATGTAAAATTATGGGCTTTAGAGCACATCCATGTGAAGAAATGCATTTCTCCTTCACGGTGCGCTTTTCACCCAAACCGGTGAAGGAATACGGCTACCCCATAATAAAACAAGTTCGAACAAATATGGCTAAATCTCAAAATGCCCCTAGAGTTAGAGCATTAGGGAGGAGCCGTAAGGTTAGGGTAGGGAAGCAATTCGGTCAGCACCCGAATTTTTACAAAGTTGCATGTATATTTTGTGCATATAAAATGAAAGTGTTTGCTGATCACAGTTAGGGCAGCAGAGAAAGTGGGTGTTTGTATTGGCCTGGGGGCGGTGCTGGCAGTGTAAACTCCTCCTGGAAGAGACTTTTCCTCACTTTCATAAGTATGAATGTGAGAATCCGCTAGTTTTCGTGGATTGAGAGGGGCTGTTGCTCAAAACGCAGGTTTTTAGGGGAATACTCAGAAATGCAGAATGGATCAAAATACCACTTTGGGGTTGTTTGTAGAGAGGAATGAACATTATAATACACCTGAAAGCACAAAAAGCTGATTCTGCACGACATAAGCCTTTTAAGGTCAGCTTATTTTGTCAAATAAGAAAATAGTGTTTTTATGCTACAAGATATCAATAGCTGCTTAATCTAAAAATATAAAGGTGCAGCCTACAGGATTTATACCAAAATAAGAAGGAGAATTTCAAGAATATGCTTCCTTAAAGAATGTAATGTGCAATATGAGTTGAAATCAATATAGCTGGATTTGTAAAAATTATTACTAATGTCTGACAGTTATAGCCAGGGAATTTGTTGTTTAGCATGAACCAACTCTCCAATGTGTCTGACAAAATTAAGAAATCATGACCACTAAAAGCAAAGCTGGTAGGATTTTAGAAGTTTTTCATTGAAGTTTAAAAGAAAGTTGTGATTCCTATTTATAAAGTCAGATCAGATGTGCTATAAACACAATTGGAATCCATGATTTGCTTTGTTGCTCTGTTATTTCTGATTTGGAGGGATAAATAGTGATGTAGCTCATGCTGTTACCTCTGTCCCTGATGGTGTTGCCCTGGAGAGTCCACTTTGCGTTTCTTTCGAGGTCCGATGGCAGCTAACGCTGTGAGGTTGGCATCTCGCTGCCTCATCTGGGCCAGTTCCTGCTGTTGCATCTGTAAAGAGAGAGTCTAGAAGTCAAACTCGGTGCGTTTTGAATGCATTTTATTCAGTCTGCACCAGTCCAGAGTATTAAACAATAATAACTAAATTAGAGTCAATTTATTGCATTTAATAGCCTTGAATAGAAAGACTTCTTTGTAAACAATTTCTTGGTCTAAACAATCAAACAAACAAAGGAGTACTAGCAGGAATCAAATAAAATTCAGAATCCTGGGCAGAACAAAATGGACGCCGTTATGAGCCATTAGCAAAGCTTTCCTCAAACATAGTGTGTGCAGTCACATGGTCCGGTTCGTGATGTGTAAGTGGGGGAGGGGCACCGCCCAGGGTAATGTCATGTCTGGCTGCAGGGCTGAGGGGGAGCCTAGCGTCGCTAGGAGCTGCCCTTTCTATTGGGCGGAGGTGTGAGGGCCTGGGGCCGTGGCACAGAGGGTGCCAGCAATCCCTCCAACACGCAAGCCCGATGCACACGTACACACACGCCTATCAATCCCGGCCGCAGCAGAGGGAATGCCTTTCCACCAGCTTGCTTGTGTGCCTGCCTGCTGGGGGAGAAAGGCCTGGGCTGGAGCGAACAGGGACAATCAATGTGCGCCTTGATGTCTTTCATGTTCTTTCATGTAGTCTCCCAGCGTGTGTTCACTGGGCGCTGGTGTTTGTGGGAGGCCTGTATGTTGTCTGATCAGTGGAAAATTTCATGTTACTTTAGAGGGCGCTCAGTAAAAGGTTGCTTTGGTGTACCAAGTCTGATCTAAAATGTGCATGCAGTTGACTCTGATTTTTTCTTTTCCTGAAACCCCTCAGGCAAGGCATGCCCTTTAGGGTGTTGCCACTTCACATTTAGCACGGCAGAACTGTTGAAAGATTCAAACGCGCTGACAAAGTATAGGAAATCAGAACAGCACCAAACACATTCTTTTATAATGTCTGGGATGGATAAATATGGCAATGTATATGTATTTAAAATATATATTAAAAACATTAACAATTCAGACAAAACATTAAACAAAGGACGCAGAATTTAAACAGAGAAAATGGCTTACAACTGACAACTGACAATTGTCCACATTACTGTTATCAATGCAAAGCATATCAAGCTATGAAGACACACATATCTCCTCAGGCTTGACCTTAAAGTACCGCCCACAAAATGAGCAGAACTCGGGGGGAGAGAGGTCCACTATCTCACTGATGGCACCAGGATGCCGGCATCTCTGGCTGGCAGTTGGCACCAGGCATGGGCTCTCGACGCCCACAGCAACTGCCTCCATTTTCAGATTTATGACTATATGATAAATGCAGACTTCATTTTACCATCTGCAAGCCCCCAGTCTGCCTTTCTCATCTATGGAGTGGCCGCCATGGCACCGTAAGACTGATATCGGGTTTCAGTGCGCTACGACTATACAGGCTGGTGTTTCCCATCCGCTGCCCTTTCAGACAGAGTTTTTAATTAACGTTTTAATTTAGTATGTTCCTCTGGTTGCACTCAGATGCTTTCAAAGTAGGTTTAGTTCTTGTTATGTTATTCAGAAGATAAGAGGAAGTTCACTTATGTATTTTCTTAGCATTTCTTGCAGATTAGAGCTGTTGTTTATATATATATATATATATATATATACATACATACATATATGTACATTTATTTTTCAAGTTGTTTACTGACTTTATTAGCCAATAAAACGGATTTCTGTATGATGTGCTACTGCAATAGCGAGTGTAGTATCTGGGGAAGATCATCACCAGTCAGGTTTGTCTGCAAATTTACGGGCGTTAAATTTAAGACTTTTGAAGACCTTTTCATTACCAAATTTCAACTTCTAACTTCTACACCAACAGCAGGTTTAAAACATGAAGTAGCAGAAGAAGAGGAGATCCATTCCAGTTTGCTCCAGCAGTGCTAGTAAATCCATGGAGTGGTTTTTAGCTTTTCTAACATGCTAGACGGTAATAAGTGACTCTTCAAAACAGTTTTTTGACTTATGTGTTCTGCTGGTGTTGGTTCTGTTGGAGCTGAAGCTTTTGAAGGTAATTATGGCTTAAATTGGAGCACATTAACAAAACACTTTCTGACTTTGCATATTAGATAACAGGTGAAAAGTGGTTTGCGAGAAGTTCATGATTTTGGGACAAATACAGGATTTGAGGACTGAAGAAAAATCTATGTCTTGTTTGCTCAGAATTTAAAATAGTTTAATGCCTTTTAAACTCTTATTTCAGTTAAATGGAATTTAAGGCATTTTAAGCCTTTTTAAGGGTCCAAAGCTGCCATGCCAGTGCTAAAAAAAAAGCAAAAACAACAAAGAAAATAAACAAAAAGAATGAAAGGGCTATGATTAATTAGGATTTGTGAGTAATTATGATTATATACTGCTCTAAATCCTTAAAATCCAGTACACCTGAAAAAGGAACCTGGATTTTTACATGAATAATATAAGCTGGGGTCAAAATAAAAATGTTTGTTTTACTGTCACTATTTTATTTATGGTGACCTTGGTTTCCAAGAAAGTGGCCAAACAAAAAAATGTGATTATTATAATTAATATATGCAGAAGAGAGAAAAACAGTTTTACAGGAAAAAACATTTGGATTTGGTTTTGTTGCAAAGAACACGTTACATTCCATAGTTAGGTAATGTGGAGTTGGGTGTCTTGCCCAAGGGTAAAGAGCCTGTAAAGCCTGAAGATTTAAACCTTCAACTAACAGACACTGAAAAATGCTCATTAATGTTGCACAAGAGTTTCTGAGAGATGTTGATTGGTTTTGTTAACTCCAAATAAAATTACAGCTTAAATAGGGCTTTCAATTTTAAAGATGTTAAATTTAAACCTACATTTTCAAGAAAGAAATCATAGAAGAAAAAAAAACAATCTCATTCCCACTTTTGGTTTACTTACAAATCTAATCTTGTGCTCTGCATCCCACATAAATCTACGTAATTGTTTTTCAAAACTAAAACAAGAAATGTCTTTCTTGTTCCCCTCATAAAATAAAGAGAGCTGTATTCTAGTATGATGCAAAAATGTTCAAAGTACAGAAAGAACCAGAGTGTTGTGATACGCTTGGAGCCAGAAGAGAGATGAGCTGCAGGAACCGTGATAGTCAACCTGCCATTCTCCATCTTTGCTGTTTTTAACAAAGGCTTTTCTCCCCTCCCCACTCCCCCCGCTCCTGCCCTGCAGGGCAGCTTTCGGCTGTCCAGACATACACAGACAGATGTCCTTGGTAAAACAGAACATGCTCAGCTTGACGTCAGAAGCGGCTATGAATCTGTGAAGGAAGCTAGCCGCCTTGCAAAGAACACCATAGCCATCGGTCTCCTCCTTTCCCTCTACAAACGAAACGGTCAACACTTTTGAGCATGTGATATAAAGCTACTAATGATAAAGGCTTTTATTTAGACGGGTCCATTAGCGCAGCCTGTGGACATGAATCAGGAGCATCAGTCACCTTTTCTCCTTGGTATCAAACAAAATATGCAATAATTGCATTAAATGTACCCATACCTGATACCTGCTGTACATTCCTGTGGAATTAAGCCTCCATCAATAGACAAAAAACTGAGGGTTAGCTATTGACTGTACATGAGAACTGGACTGAGTGAGTGCCACATTACACATAGAAAATGGCTTACTTCCAGCTCTAACAAAATGAAGTCAATACAGTCGCCATTTTTTTGCAATATGAACGCAACCGTGTTGGAACCAGAAATTGTTACTAAGCTTTGATTGGTCTGAGTTTCTATGTCAACCCCTCTTTCCAATCTGAATTGAGCTTGTTGGAAGTCCAGGCCCCGGCCACCAGAAACCAGGCTACATGAAACATTTTGAACGCTCGACATGAGACTAAGTACTTTTACTGAGGCATCTGATTGGCGACATTATAACTTGAATAACTGGCACAACAACAACAAAATCATTGAAAACAGGATTATCAGAACATGTTTAAAAAAAAGATAGTAGAGCAGGAATGGTTAATCTGACAAATAGAATGACTGAGTAACAGCTGTTTGTTTCTCGGTAGAAGTCAATGGGATTTTGGCTGCTTGGAACCAGTGGACACTTCCTATTTGGAACACCAGGAGGGAGGGGTCACTCAGTCCAGCTTTCATATAAAGTCAATGGGTTTACCAGAAACCAGCTTTAAGCCCCATGGGGTCATTATTCTTTAGCCAGTGCATTTCACTTCCAATAATAACCTCACAATTTTTGTCTGAAGTGTCTTATCCAGTACCAGTATCTTTCTCCATTCTCCAAGGAGCTACATTTTCATAAGAATTTGAACTCTACAGACATGTAAAAAAAAGTATGTGGGTAAAAAACCATTTTTCTCTTTGCCCTTCCTAACATTAGACTCACATTACAGCATGCCTGTACCTAATGTTAGTCTGAAACGCTGCAAACCCCTCAGCTTCAAACTCACTGATGTGAGTCACGTAACAGCAACACAAATATAAATTAACACCAATATAAATAGAATTGAGTGTCAACAGTCTAAAAACAAAAGGCTTGCAAAATGGCACTTTATCAAGTAGTTAAAACAAAAGGGTGAGTTTATTCTGCAACGAAAAATATGTCTGTGGTGGTCTAAGCATCCCCACAGCTCTGGTATCACAGGACATCATGGCAGATTCATGCAAGCCAGCGTGAATCAGACCGCATCCTATTTGTCAGCTACTAAAAATGTCTATGATGGGCAAGATCACATTGCATGTCTAATCGCAACAGTGCCACTAAAAAGCTGTCCAGGACTGTCAGTCTTTTGTCTCTCAGATAATGATCTAAACAGCTTTTCGTGTTCACTTTTATGAAATTCTGCAAAGACAATCAAATGATCAAACGTTCAGCTGGGGTGATTGCTTTTTAGCAGAAACCTCAAGCACTAGAATTTTGTAAATCTGTAAGACTGCAGGTTTTTTTCTGTGAGCATCGCCCTACCTAACGTGAGCTTGTGTTGACGTTTTATGGATGTGTTTTATGTTTGTTTGTAATCCGTGCATCTCATTCACCTGACACCCACATGGTCAGCATTACGTGAACATCTGTGAGCTGCATCTTGAGGCCTTTCTTCATGTTAAGTGCCTGGCAGTTAATTTGCTGCAGGGAGAGAGGCCATTTGGGGTAACCAATCAGGTTTCACTGCTCCATCTGCACTCCAACACTGCA
Organism: Oryzias celebensis; assembly: GCA_014656515.1. Classification (NCBI taxonomy): domain Eukaryota; kingdom Metazoa; phylum Chordata; class Actinopteri; order Beloniformes; family Adrianichthyidae; genus Oryzias; species Oryzias celebensis. The sequence continues at coordinate 6,614,794 of BNCR01000003.1, forward strand.
AAGAAATGAGCTGAGCTCCAACCTGCTAATACAAGGCAGCCTGTGTGCTAGAACTGGATGGAGATACGCTCAGCTACATCACTCAAACTCTAACTTTACACCTGCTTGCTTTTAGAATAAAGATGATCATTTATCTGCTTTATTTTATTGTGTAGTGTGCATGCATAATGTGGCCAGGCACATACCTGGAAGTCAAAAATACACTTTATTTACTGACATTGGTTTTTAAAAAACACATGGTGACCAGAAATTGAGTAAAATATGTGGACTTTCTAAACCATAAACTAAATAAGTGGTTTGTTGTGTGCTAGACAGTATCTGCAGACTTTGTTACTTCTACCAGCCTACATTATATTTTTTTTTAATCCATGAATGGGATTGCCTGGTAAGTCAGACGCGAATGCAACTGTTTAAGGAAACAATCAGAGCTTTAGTAGCAATAACAGTAGTTGGATCCATCTATCTGCACCAGACCAGGACTTTTTTTTTTACTTTATTTTGGAGACATGAGAAAAATAAGAATGCAGAGAAGCTGTTTCATGTAAACTTTATTACCTGTGATCAGCTACCTGACCAAAATGTTAGCCTCAGATTTGCTTTTATTTTGTAAACACTCAGTTGCTTTAAAACTGTTGTTACACTTTGGACCTTTAAAGTTTTAACTTTAACAGAACACGAAAAGTGCTGATCAAAATAAAAGTCGAATTCACAAGATTATAGTGCAAAAAATGATTTCTAATAAAGACAACAAAAGTAAAGAAAATGGATTGAACAACAAAACTGAAAAAAAAAACCTATTAAATAAATACAAGCTGAAGCTGAACCCGTGACCTTAGTGATTGCACTGATGATTTAGAAGGAGGTTAGATATAGACTCGGTTAATTGGGTACGCCAAAAACTAACTAACTTTAAAATTTAATCAGTCCTTAAATATATATATGTATATGAAATTAGTTCAGGGCAGTAAAAATGTTGGGTGGAGGTCTATCGGATAACCATGTTACAAAAAAACAACAACCTCTGTCTCAGTTTCCTCATTAAGATGTAAAAGCTTTGAGCCAAGTCTTGACATCATTTAAAGACACCTGGATGAGTGTCAGGAATCAAACCGACCCCAGCGGAATCTAGATTTGGCCAACATCTGTGTAAAGATAACATAATCTGGATCATCTTGGATCAACAAATATTATTTGAGAAGCTAAGCACCAGAAAGTATTTGTAGTCATCCAGGAATGAAAATCAAATATTTTGAGATTTAAAGGCTGGTAGCAAAAACTACTTTAACTGAAACATTTTACAGAAATCACATGAAGAATTGTGGTAAATCCTGATATGGTTTTATAATTTACCTATAAGATGAATTTAAACTACACAAGCAGTCTTGGTGCAGCCTGCTCTGGTTTCTCTGAAGTTACCAGAAGTGCTTCCAGGTCCTTGGACCAAATATTTAGAACCCTCAGTTGTCCCTGCAGCCAAGGTCATTATGCAACTGTCATGCAACTGAATCAAACCACGAGAACCAAATCTTTTTTGAAAGATTTACATGAACTAAATGTGCTTAGCAGAGTTGATACCTGTACTTTGGGGTAAGCATTTTTTTCTATAAATAATAGCATTTGAATCACATTTTTGCCAAAAAAAAATGTGAAACGAAAAAGACAAAAATCGCCATTAAGCAGATTCTGATGGTGTTACAGCAGATCAGCAGTGGGGGAAATGGTGATCATTAAAAATACTGCTTATCTAAGGGAAAATTTCCTACTATAAATGTTCTCGCTTTGTCTCATTCTGTGCTGCCATGCTCCATCTCGCAGTCTTCTCTCCCCGTCTCATCCTTTTTTTAACATTTAGATTCACAGCTCGTCACCTTCTATTGATCACGCCTAATTTGCATCCAGGAAAAGATGAGAACTCAGACATTCGCACTCCGAGTGAGGACTATCTCAATGATTTATTCATTTCACAATCAAAAAAAGGGGTGAAAGCAAGGTAGATGAGAAGGGGAATCTTCACAGGCAGCAGGCGACTAGCGGGCTCTGAGGCTGGGCTCTTCTTCTCCACGCCGCCCTCGGGCACATGGTGTGCAAGTCCTCCTAATTAACAAGGTGAATCATGCTGCCGCTCTCTAATTAGCCAACATGACAATCTAATGGAAACATGCAGGCCAAACTGGCACACTTAGTATCACCTCACAAAGGCCCCTGCAACTGCTCTTCCCATAAGAATTCCACCAAAATGACACATTGGAATTGAAGTGCAAAGCTGGAGAAGAGGTGAGGCTGCTGGATCAGGTGTGTGTTTTTGAGACTTTAACTGACAACAATGCTGATTTTTTTTTTTTTGTTTCTTTTTCTATCTGAGGCAGCCGGGTGTTTGGTGCCTAATTGAAACATGTCCTGCCTCCTTCTCACTTATAACTCAGGCACAGGCTAGCACCTCGCCGTCAGCATAGCTCAGCACGCCCAATTCCCTTGTTGCTCGAGTCCCAAGGAGTGCTCCCGCGCACAAAGAGAAAAAGTGAACCTACAGGCTCATGCAGCAAGTAGAGGAGTCGCTATCTCCCTTAAAGGCAAAGGGGGGAAAAAATCTCCTTTTTTGTTGTTTTCTTTCTCATTACAGCGCTTTGTAATATTCAAAAACACACAAGAACACCAAAGGTACTTTTAAAACTCAATTCTAGCTTTTTTTTCCTCATAATATGTCTCCAGGTTATTAAAAAAACTGAAGTTAAGACTTCAGACAACAAAGCGACAAAGAAACCAGGGCTAGAGTGTACTATGTAGTAGCCTGTGTATCTCAAAGACCTAAACATTACATGATAATTAATTTATCCTTTTCTTTATGTTGTAATAAACATAACTAGATTCAAGTAGCTTTAAACAAGATAGCAGATAAACTAACCTTAACCTAAAAAACACATATTACAGTTCTATGTTTTCAAATACCATGCTTCTGGAACTTCAGTGAAATGTATGTGTGTCTGTGAGGCCAGAAGACAAGAACATAACAGCAATGAATTGGGACACACAGAACAGCAGGAATTCTCTTTGAAAGTCAGCACAAAAAGGCAGAAGTGTGGAGGATGGTAGCAGGCTTTTGCCCTCAGGCCTACCTAATGGGGGAGAGTGTCTCTTAGAGCAGAGCAGTTTGTGTAGGACCAGAGCAGGAGAGCCTCTGAGCTCTAAAATAAAACCAAACTTAATGAAAACTAAGAGGTCGTTACTTTGTCGTCCAATACAATAGAGTCTTATCTTCTTGTAGGAGCATGATGTCCAGGGAGATGGAGTTTGTGAAGGTTGACTCCACTATTCACCTGGTCACTTGTGGAGGATACAAAGCCAATCATCCTTGGACAACATCAGATACATGACCAGATCTAAATGATTAAAAGAGTTCTTTAAATGTCCAATCTAAAAAATGTCTATCTATTGTCACAAGAATAATTGTGTGATTGAATTCAAACAATCCATATGTCCTTTTAAGGTTTAACGTTTAACCTCTTCATGCTGTATGTCGCTAATTTGAAAACACTGACGGTATGTAGAGGTCTGGACAGAGCATTTGTGACATCACCCATGGAAAAAGCCTTACCTTGGGCTCCATATGGACATCACGGTATTGGAGCAAGACTTAACTTAGCATCCCTTTTGATGGAAAACATTTTTTTTTTATTTGATTGAAAATAAAGTCAGGAAATGAAGGGGTTAACAGCAGGATTTAACCTGAGCCATGTAAGGATAAGACATGAACTACAGGAGAAATTGAACCTGTCAAAGACTCAGGTCTCTTCAGCAATGCTTTTGTGTCAAAAAGCCAATAGCAATTCTGATATTCACAGAAGAAAACATGTTGGAGTGAAATTTTTCAACAAAGATATTTGGGATTTTCTTTGCAGAGTTCAGTTTCCATGCAACTCTTCGGTCAGGACTGTAAGCTAGAAGAGGAGTGCTGCTGCAGGGGCATGTTAATATGAAACAAAAACAACATGGAGAGGAGAAGACCATGCTCCCTCCCACGTCGTGTAAAAGTTTACCAGCGTAAAGCCAAACTATGGGAGATGAACCTTTTTTTTCATGTTCACATGTGTCAGCAGTAGATCCAGAAAAGTCTGTGCTTTTTGGCATTCTGTTCCAAGCTTCCTTCTGCTTTGCGGCTCTGTTAGAAACACGTGAAGTTGTGTATTTCTGAATTGAAATCAGACACAGTATTAAATCCTGAAAGTAGAAGGATGTCAAAATGTCTCTGATTTTAAAAGACCTATATCACTTTTTTAAAACTCGAATGGTTCTACTTGGCCTTCAGAACTCTAGTGAAAATACACGGTCAACAGTGAAACCTGGCATTACCTTTCTTGGGAACATCTGTTGTGTCAGTCTTCATTTCCTACACTTTTCAAAAATCGACATTTCTTTTTTTAAATACTCATTTGCTTCACATTCTTAAAAAGGGTTATCCCCTTGTAATCAAGTGTTATGAACTTCTCTGGATCTCATTCAGTCACTTTATGCATCTCTTTATTTCTCTAATCATTATTTTTATACTTATTTTTCTTCTTTTTCAAATTGCCAAATTGTTTAAGTCATGTTAGAAGGACAGTAAGTCAATGTCGGTTCATAATTTCACGGAAAACAATTGTTATAAACATTTACTTTTATAAGAAAATACACAATGGCTGTCACACTGACTGCAATGAATCATACTTAAAAAAAAACTGTTACTTTTCATAAAAATGAAACAAACTATTAAAAACATTGAACCCACTGACATGCTGATGAAGTGACAGCAAGTCATTCACTTCTTTTGTGTGTTACATCATCTTTAGCTACACAGCTAAACCCTTGGTCACATGCACCTGTAAGGGGGTTTTGATCTATGTGGGTTTTTAAGTTGTCCAGCCAATGGAGGGTCATAGAGAGGAGTAGTTACATCCTTAGGGGAGCGTTGATGTATCTTGCAGTTCCCTTGAGGCTTTGTACAGACATCATGAAAATGGTACATACCATTGTCATGCGTGTGGTAAGTGTATAGTGAAGTATTTGTAAGGTTATTGCAGGTTGTACACCCTTATGCCACACTCTAGTTGTTATTAAGGTGTGAGTACTGGCCCCTTACTAACCGTTTGTAAATGCCACACGCACAGGGTGTGCAAAAAAGTGCCTGTAGGACGCCTGCAGGTTGTCCACATAAACTACACTCTGATTGTCTCACTTCTAACAGTCAGGATGCAAACAAGAAGCGGGCAAGGAGCGCACATTGCACATTCGCTGGTTAAGGTTTATTACTGCATCTCGTCTACGTCAATCACACTTATCCGTACGTGTTGTTAAAGAGCCTATAGAAAAAAGTGTGCATGAACATTCGGTCTCTAGAGGCTCCCTTAGGCTCTATAGCAGTTAACAACCTGTGTGCTTCGTACAGGTTTGCCCATTTCTCACCCACAGACAGCCTGTATCAACCCATAAGGGCAGTCGTCACGAAGGCCTAAGGAATCACTTTCATTTAAATGACAGTGACTTTTTTTTATAAATACAATTTACATGGTTGAGTTTTGGCAGTTTGTGATAACATACTGAGCCGCATCACTGTTCCCACCCTCAGCCTGTTTGTCTTAGAAGCTGATCGGTCTCCAACAGCAGCTTGCTGGACAGATTTTGGCCAGCTGTGAAATCTAATTTGTCTTTCTGCTCCCTTCTTCTGCTGTCCTCTCCGCACTCTTCCTCTGAAGTTCACTCTTCCTGTGTCCAGTTGTGCCTGCAGACCCGGCCGCAATGATGAATCTGTGGCTGCAGTATGTCTGTGTGTCTGACATCGTGATGTATCTCCACCGGCCTTAACTCCTTCTCTATCTCCCAACCACCGCCGCTCCCCCAACCCCACAGCCTCCTTTCCTCTCCATCTCTTTTGTCTCTGTCTGTCCCTCTCTCTTCCTCTCAGAGCGGTGGCGCTGCCCTCCACCCCCACCCCGCCCCACCACAGCAATGAGGCAGACAGAGGAACATAGAGACCCACCAACAACAACAAACAGCAACTGAGCTCCACGATTTGCCCATTGATTTTCACTGGGGGCATTTCTGAAATAGCCCATCTGACCTTTTGGCCAAATGGTAGTGAATGGAGGAAACAGACTGCTCTTCCTCTCTGACACGCAAAACCTCTGCAGCAGCTTTGCGGCCACCCTGCACAGCTGGTGACAAGATTGTTGTCTGCTAAAATACATAATCATATATCAATACGTGAGGCTAAAAACTTCCTGCAGCCCAGAACAAGACGCCCAAAGCCTTCTATACTTATAGAAAACAGAAGGTTTAAAATCATTTAGTCATATTTGAGGACCATACCGATTGAAAATAAAACACTATTTACAGACGGAGTATTAATTAGCAAGGCTATGTCTAATGTGATGCTTTTAAAAATATCACATTAATGTGTTATTTAGATTTTGATTTAAGCTGTGAGCTAAAGCTTCCTGGGTCCCGCTCTGAGGCTTGAAGGTTGAGGATAAATGTGAAGTGTTGGGTGAAAAACCCAGTTTGTGCAGACAAGTTAAATATCACAGTTTGGCTCTTTGTGTCATCTCCTTTTCCAGTAGACAATGTATTGCCTTTATTGTTATTGCAACAAGTGTGAGTACAAAGAACTTGCTCCAGTTGCTCTAAGTCACACCATGACTTTAGACACTAAATCCACACAAGGTGTAATGCTAACAAAATCATGCCAAATACACTGTCAACAAATCTATTTATTTCAATTTGATTTGTTGACAGACAAAATATATCTTATTATGTCTAATATTTAATTTAGTTAAAGTCTCACAATTATTTTGAGATCATATATTTCAGCTAGGCTGTGAGGTGGCGCAGTGGTTAGTGCTCTTCCCTCATGAAGAAGCTGGGGGACTTGAAACAGTGTCACCAATGGGGGACCTTTCTGTGTGGAGTTTGCATGTTCTCCCCGTGCATGTGTGGGTTTTCTCTGGGGACTCCGGCTTCCTCCCACCCTCCAAAAACATGCTTCCGAGGTTAATTGGTTACTCTAAATTGTCCCTAGGTGTGGATGCGAGTGTGCATGGGTGTGTGATTGGGGCCCCTGCGACAGACTGGCGACCCGTCCAGGGGTGTCCCCTGCCTTCGCCCATGAGTGGCCGGGTTAGGCTCCAGCAGCCCTGTGACCCAGAAAGGGGCAAAACTGTATAGAAAATGAGTGAATGAATGAATATTTCAGCTTTAATATCTTTTTTTGTTTCAAAATAAAATAAAGTAATCAATTGTGATCAGATCAAGTAAAAAAAAAAATCATATTATTTAGGCTATATATTATAACCTAACCTAAGTCTGATCAATTCTGTCTGTCTGTCTTTAAGTCAGTCTTTTTAAAACTCCAGGTTCAAGCAGTGTCTTCTAGCGAACCAATGTTGTTTACTTAACTCTTGATTATATTCAGAAAGTTATTTAACATAAAAAACATTTTAGTTGCATTATTGAGAGGTTGCTATTTTTTCATTTAAGCCACTAGAAGTCATTCTCTCTTAACAAGCTTTGAAGCTTTGACACACTTGGGCACAAAATTAGCAGGAAAAGATTCAAAGCTATGTTTTTACCTGTTATTCATACTTTTTTTTTAATTGTTTTACATTTTTGACCTTTTGACATCAAGTTTTTACTATTTTTTTCTTTTACTTCTGATGTACAGAATGCTAGAAGTAGAAGTATGCTTAAAGAATTATTCTTTGCATTGACTCTCTGTTAAAAAAGCAGAATATAGTGTAATGGGTTGAACCTAGACATTGCCAAAAAAATGTTCACTGTCAGTGCAGTGGATCATGTACTGCAGTGCATTTTTTTGCGTCTGATGCTAACAGGATGAACAGGCGGGACAGCGATCGTTCCTAATGTATCCAGGTTTCAGCTCTATGAAGTGGATCTGCAGAACTGCGTCTTTCAATTGCTTTAGTTTGACCTTCCAGACTACTGGTGCTTCGCCTTTAGACAAGAACAAAATCTGAAAGTGCAACACAGTCTACCATTTAAAAAAAATAAAGCAAGTGTCGGCTCAATTTTACACACCCATACTTGGTTTAAGTGCACAACACGTTTTAATTCCATTTCTCCAAATTGATGATTGTTTGGCAGTGGCAGTGGCTGCTTTGTGCGTGCATGTGACCGGATGAGGGGAGGATGGCTCCTCTGCCCGTCGCTTGGAAGAGTAGCTCTGGCTCATTATCCTGATGAAATTTGCGCAGATGTGTGAGCTGCCGACAGACTCTGCAGTGACACAAACAGCCAGTTCTGTCCCCTTAAGCCAGTCAGGTGATGAAAACCAGAGAGGCATGGGGGCTGAGAAACGATGGCCATTAAGCAAAACAGAAAGAGGTGAGGGAGGGCGGAGGATGGGGGGGGGGTGCATGTCGGTGTGGAATGGGGGGGTATATTACATAAAGTAACCATTTTCAAACCACCTTCTTAAAATTCTGGATGAAAATGAAAGTGTGCACACGGCATCTCCTCAAGAGGCACTAATCTGCCCGTATCCAGATGACGAGCTGACTGCCACTTAACAGGGAGGAGATCCACTTTGATCACATGGCCCCTGGGGCGAACCTATTGCGCTGCCTATTACGCCGATACATTTGCATATGCGGGGCTTGTGGGTAGACTGAGATCTGGTCTAAATGTTCGACACTGCAGCAGAGCTCGCTGTTTATAGACAGAAACGGTCAAGATAGACACAGAGTAACAGACAAATGGGCTGCCAGCAGCTCGAAGGTGCAGAACAGCAAAACCAACTTGTTATTCCAAGGTCAGGAGTTCAACACCGGACTAAAAACGAGGTAAAAAGACTGGAAACAGAAACTAAAGCATTCACTGAGAAAAACATCAACCATTGCTTCCAAAATATGCTAAGTGGCAACATTAAAAAAAAGCAAAGAAATGAGCAGAAATGGGTAAAACTTTGTAAATAAAGCAACAGTAAGAAAAGTCCTCAGAAAACTTTCCAAGAAAATAAACACCCTCCGTTTTAAAAAGAGTTACCCAGAGTGACAATGAAGAAACCACATTAGCTCTGAAAGTTCTACTTACACAACAACAAACGAAGAGGTTCTGCTCGATTCATCTCTCTACAAACTAACCTACAGACGGGTCCTCCTGATCCGTTATCGAGCCACAGCTGAGCGCCTTGCTGAGGTTACTCTGGTGTAAACACATTCCAAAAAATAAAAAAATACAAAGCAAACTTCAGCCATGAAAGAAGAATGTTGTTTGCGTGAACAGCATATCACCTAAAAGATGTGTGGTCTGCTATCTGGAGTTCCAGAGGGAATTCTCTCCATATTTGAGGAGACGTGCTACCAAAAAAAGAGCACTTTATCAGCTGAACATCATCCCACTTTACAACACATGTGAAAGTCTTTGGAGAACAGAAAGACCTTTTAAAAAATCTTTTGTAAAAGACATAATCATGGCAGGTATTCATTGCAAACTTTATTTTGCTGAGGGGTTTTTTTTTGTTAAGATATTTTACTTTTCTCACTGGAAAATAAGGACATTTAATATACAAAATGTGACCTAGATGAAAAACTTAAAGAAGGTGAGTTAATATTTTTACGGTTGTATTTCTTTTACAGAGAAAGGCAGGACTCGGCGAACAGTAGTTAATCAATATTCAAATCAGTGCATGAAGAAAGAAAACAGCAGAGAGGAAGAGGAAGAGGAGGGTGGTTTGGCACAAAGGATCCTTTTCCACACACAGGCAGCAATCGGTGCGAATAATTTCTCAAACTTTTTTAAGTTCGACTTTAAATGGCATTACATATGTGGTGAGGCATGAAAATTTAATGCGCTGGAGTCGGGGAAATGTCAAGGGTAATGATCTCCGCAGCAGCTTACCTCCTTAGCTTTCTGTTTCAGCCGAGCTTGCTCTGGGTCTTCTTGCCTGGATCGACTCTGTGGAGTAAAAAGGGAAGGGGGTGTGGGGGGGTACAGGTTAACAGCTGGTTTAAGGAGCCCCCCCCCCCACGACTTAACAACTCATCTGTTGCTGCTGCAGCAAAAATAGTGCACATAGGGAACAGGATACAGAGGTGTCAAGGACATTGTATCTGAATTCAGAGAAGTGCAATGGAGCGCCCCCAGGGGGCAGTGGCCTTTAAACCTGCTCCAAATCCAGCCCTAAATAAGCCGCTGGAGGGGGGTACTAATCAAAAGGGGTTATTAAAATTTCTGCACGAGCCAGCGCACACACAAAAGCAGCCACGCAGGGGAAGGGATGCTGGCGACAGAACGCAGCAGCTTTCCGTGTGTCACCGCCAGCCTCTGAGGCCGTCCGCGCGTCCCCGGCGTAACAACACAGCACTTCTATTTTAATCAGCCGCTATGATCTGGGTGAATGTACTTGTCCCTGGGAATCCTTCCTCTCTAAGCCAAATGTACATGTACAGATGACCACTGTGGGCAATAAAGGCAGATTATGGTACAACACAGTAACCGAGGCTGGTTTGTGAAAATACACATGAGCTGCACCGCTGGATTTTGCTGCATTAACCATGCACAGGTCTCTGATCAGCCTCAACCTTCTGTAATAAACAAAAATATTTCCAAAGAGCCATCTGGCATTTTTGATCGGCTAACATTTTGGAGTGTTTCGGTAATCAAGCTCAGGTTTGTATTTATTTATTATTCCATAAACATCTCTGCTTTTAAATGCTTCATTCCTAACCTGTCATATAGATCGAGAGCCAACTAGCTTCTGCTAATTGGCTTTAAACAATTCTTGGTTTAAACCGAACCAAATGTTACACCACTAAACCAAAAAGTGTGGAAAGGGAATTGTTGCATCCCTACTGGATTGCATTTGTTTAAATGTCAAACACATGTGGTGTTCTAAATGTAATAAATGTATTCTGTTTTATTACACTACACCAGACTTAGTATAAGAAATCAAAGGATTTTTCAGAATCTTTTGTTTTTGTTGTTTTGTAAAACACAAATCATATATCGAACCAAAAGAAAATCATGACCCAAAAATTAAAGTTTGAACTGAACTGTGGTGACTTGTTGCATCCCTATATTTCAGCTCCTGTCCTGGTGTGTTACTGACATTTTCCTCAAACTTTGAGTCAAATTATTGGTGAAGATGAAAGCATGAACAAGGTAAAAAAAAAAAAAGAGGAAGAAGTTCAGATTATTTCAATGTGTTTTTTCATTGAAAGGGTCAAATTAGTGAGAAGAAGAAGCAAGCAGGGAGAGGATGGCGGCTACAGGCTGCAGGTCGTAAGACCAGGCGGAGTGGGCAGACTGTTTACAAAGGCCAGCAGTGCCACTGGCATGCTCTACATCTCCACCGTCAGCTGTCCTGGTTCTCCCACCAACAGCAGAGAGAAGAAGCAGGGACAATCACAATGCAGACTGCTGCACATGCTGCAGACTGCATTGTTCAACAGAATATCAACAATGCAAAAGTTAGCTGTCCCTTATCCTGGATTCCTGAAATGTTTTTTTCTGAAGGAAACATAAAACAAAATCACTTTTATTCCGCATATCTGTGACAAAAATAGATAATGTGATGAATTTTTCAAGAAACAACTTATATCTATAGTTTTTCAGAAAGAAATATGATTTTGACTGTTGTCTGAAATATGAAATATCTTTGTTAGGCCAATGTGTGTTTTTCAATTATTTAAAGAGCCTATGTCAAGCTGCTCTTAAGCCTTTCAGAGCTAACTACCTCCAGATATATGATAATATAGTGCCTTTGGCACACTGAAGAACACATTTTTAATGAAATATAAGTTATTTTCGTGAGCCTTTAACTCCTTGTGGGTGCTGCCCACTTCATGGCGTCAATCTACAGCCGGCCTTAATAGCGCGTTTGAATTTCGCCCATTAAAACAAAAAACATCTAAACTTTTGCAAAGATGTTTGTGAATATTGTGCATTTCAAATGAAAGCGTTTTAACGATCACCACTAGCTCCTCTGAGAAGTGTGTGTTTTTGTTGGCTTGGGGGCAGTGCTGGCAGCGCAGATACTTCCTGGAAGTGGCTGTTCCCCCACCTTTAAACGTACCAATGTCGGAACCCAGTCCTTGTCAGGTATTGGAAGGGGCCGGTGCTCAGAGAGCAGGGTTTTAGAGGAAGACTCAGAGATGTGTGAATGGAGCAAATGATCACTCTGGTTCTTTTTTGTGGGGAGTTAACATTATAATACAATTAAAAGCCCAAAAAAGTTAATTTTGAATGATCAAACAAGACAAAGCTGGAGTTTATACAACTGCTCTGAACAACAAGGGCCTTGACTTGCAAAACAAAGAAACTGACGTGAAAGAAAAAGGTACGAGTGCATCATCAGGCACAGCTTGTGTAACATATTGTACAATAATTAGTCAAAGATCTGTTTCCCAATCTTCTTTTTGAGCGGAAACGCCACGATATCAGAGCCAAGAAGCCACAGTGGTGGTTCTGGAGTGGAGTCAAACTTTCCTCAGTGAGGCTCAACAATCCAAACAGCCTCGAGTGCTGCTCTTCCAAAAAGTTCTTTACTGATCCTGCTATGAAAAAATGATGAGAAAAAAATGTTATCTAAAAATGAGCAGCAACTAATGGGATCTAAATGATTTTAGAACACTTTCTCTGAAAGTGATGGTGTTTTTTTTTTGTTTTTGTTACGGCTGACCAGCAGGAAAATCTGCTTGCCTGCGTGTTCTTCTATGGGAGCATTCTCTAAAACCCTGCTTGGCACTATTAAAGTGTAATAATGCAATTAAGACAGGGAGGTGTGTTACAATGAGAATCTCTACTGTGGGACATTGGCTCCATCAAAATTAATTGAATTAACCTAGCTTTCTGCTAATGTCACACTGCAGGGCATTTTCATTTGCAAAAGTTTTGCTGGCTTTCTCTTTTCTTTTAGGTAATCTTCTTAAATTTGACTAATTTAAAATTTTCTTCAGAAGAAAAGAGCAAAGATCAGGAAGTTGGAAAAAAATTACAAAGCGGTAACATTAAGAATAGTTAAAAATGTTCATATTTTCTACCAAAAAGTCTGTAAATGTAATATTTAAATGTAACCTTTCACTCCTTCCAATGTAGAAGTAAAATAGCAGTGTAAAGAATGTACTAAATTAATATTTACCTTTTATTCACACTTTCACACAAACAGTACTTTTCACAGTTGCCTTTTCATCTTCTGAGAATTCATACAATAGCTAATGGATGTTTTAATATTATGCATCTTTCAGCATCTAAATGAGATGCAGTGTGGCTGTAGAATAAACCCGACTGTAAAATCCATTTTTAAAGCAAAATCAACACTAATTATGGTTTGAAGTTTATTATTAGTTTGATAAATATCACATCCTGTCAGGTTTCGAGCGAGTTTTCCTTAATTTAACACAACCGAAGAATTGTGCTCTGCTTCCCAAATAGTGGTTTAATCTATCGTTCTCTCAGAGTTTAGAAAAAATTGATGCATCTGGTAAATCAAAAAAGTATTTTTAAGTCTGTACAAGAACAGGTACAATTATTTTGACCAGAACGAGCTCCACTTGAACATTTTTTTTTTTGCTGCAGAAAAATAAATTTAGCTTAAATTGGTTAAAAATATAAAATTGATAAAAGTTTTTTTCTCTCTTTTTTCCATTTTTTTTTGATTTTCAGTACTTTGGTAAAGAAAAAAAAAGTTAAATTTGTGTTTTCATGGTAACTTTTACTTAGTCTACCATTCAGCAGCACACACAGTTAGAACGGGGCAGTTGGAGACCTATTCATCGCACCTGTGCCACTGAACAGCGACTGAACTTTTTCTTTCCACACACAGCTGTATGGTAAGGTGGCAGTAAACTTACTTTAGCAGCCTTCAAAAGAATCTCCCTCTCCTGTTCGTCCTTCCTCTGCTTCTCAATTCTCTCCAGCTGTTCGAAGAAGCGAAGCTGCGAGCGAACGTCTGCAGACTGCTCGTAGTACTCGTCGTCCTGACAGCACAGAGAGGGGAAAAGTGACTGTAATGATAGCAGCAAAAAGACGCTCTGGGTTGGTGGCTGCTTCTGAGGGTTTACATTTGAAGGTTTAATACTTTTCTTGCACAAGAAACTTTATTTAACTGAAAAAAATGTAAAATATTAAGCAAGAACATGTTTGGGCTTAGAAAAATGACTCATGCGGTTGGTAAAAAAAAATGTGTTCATCTAAATTTAAAATCAAGACAAATAACTTCATTTTTTACCCGTGTAAGTAGCTGAACTTTGAGACAATGCCAGCATAACTCAAAGTGACGAGGCATTGTTAGGGCCAGTTTATACTTCATGGTGATTTATAATCGCTCAGGTCACATTGGTCGCAAGGCCATTGGAAGGGAATCACCCCAATTGCTGCCAAATGTGACACAAGCTGATGACATCCTCCACGATGGAATTTTACACCCGTAGTACAACCGCATGCATATAGCATCATTTAACCTGAACTTATTTTTGAGCAATTAGAAAACATGATGACGGAGCAAAATAAATTCCCAAATTCTAGGATGTTGTTGACAAGGCCGCTATTACTGCTTCCTAAATACAAGAGGGGTTAGACATTATTTAACTCTGACTCAGTCTCAAAAATTTGTTTAAAAATCACAACATTTTCATTTTTTGTTTCGAATGCAACTATAACTTCTGCTACATTCAATGGAGATATGGAGAAGGGTGCAAATCATTTCAAATTTACGTTTTTTTTTAATATAGTTATTTGGTATGTTGAACTTTTAAAATACAAAAAAACAGAAACCCCTCATGCACCATCTACATTGTCTTGTCTGCTCCATTAATTAACCACAAATGTATTTATGTAAAACTTTGTATTTTATATACACACGGGTACACATAGATAAACAGACTCTCTAAGATCCCTACATTTCACTGTAAATAAATTATCAATTCAGGCTTGAAAACTATAAATGTCATATAGAAGTTTGTTGCCGTTACAGTTGCAACAGAAATAGGCCAAATGTAGTATGAACTGGACCGCAGGATTGCAGTAGGCGCGCAGTGTGAAATATATCACTGTGAAATATAAACTGGGCATAAGTGAGGTTTGTTTTTGATATTTTACTATTAAAACATAACACAAACTTTGAAATAATACAAACGAATGTACAAACAACATTTTGTTTGCTAAAAGATGGCTACGATTGATGAAAAGAAGGAAAACATGTTCAAGCATCAAATTATGATTACTTTGAATGTGTTGGTGCCCAGAGAGCAGCTTTCAAACTGCGCTCGATTTGAATGACATCAGTCCAAACAAATCAACAGAGTTTTCTATTTGCAGATTTATGTATTTGCAGACTTCACTTTTCTTTGTACGTCAAATTGACTCCCTTGTGGAATAGGAGAGCCAAGTGTAAAAACAACTTTTGTAGGTCATCAAAAGTTAATAGTATAATTACTTATTTCTCATGTTTGTGTGCGACTTTGCGTCTCGGATGCAGCTCTGTTATCGTCTTTCATTTGATTTCTTTATCACCCTCTTCTACTTTTCCATATGTGCGCATGCTGTCGTTTGTGGATGAGAAGTTGAGTCGCACAAAGCACAAAGACACATCAGAGGGGGCTTTTCACCAGCAACCCCCTCCACACCCCCCGCTCTGCCTCTGTCATGCAGCCTCCCTCCCCTTTGTTGCAGCGCTGAGCCGGCACTCCTGCCGCCGCTCCTGCCGAAGCCCGGCTGCTCTTTAAGGCCGCTTTGTCTTTCCATCTTTTCCCTCTTTCTGCATCTTCTCTTTTTTTTTCCCGCTGATGTCAACAGAGTGGCTTCACAGAGCTTCATGCCTCTCTGGAACACACCTCATTTAGAAAACCACAAAAAACAGCAGAAGAGCGAATGGAAAGAAAAGGAACAAAACAAGATGGGGACAGCTATGGAAATGCTTCCTCTTCCTCCTCCTCTTTGCTTCCTGGGATCAAGAAAAACACCTTTTCAAAGTTTCTCTGACTTCTAATAAGAACGCAAAGATGCAGACCAATTAAATGTGGTTACATAGTTCCATTCAATGACTACAAAAGGTAAAGTCACTAGTAATACTAAAAAAGGTGTAGATTTTGACTGACAAACACAAATTAAAGCGTGTGCTTCTGTAACAACTTCAGGGCTTTAAAAAGTTCCAATATTAACTTTTACATGTTTATGTTTGTAGTAAATGCGTGTGAGTAATTTTTTATAAAAGTTGGGAAACACGAGTGTGCCATTGCATTCATGAGTTTACACCAAAGTGCTGCAAAAGCAAAGTTTTGTTCCCTCATTGCATTGGTTTCAAATCCAATTACGATTTGAACCTCGCTGCTCAGAATTACAACACTAAATATGCTATTTAATTGTTAATAATTCAATGATATTAAGTACAAAAACACGCATCTAGCTTTAGGTTTTTGCTAAAACAGCCTTCGAAACATAATATTCAAAAAGTAAAAACAAAATAAAATCTCTACAGTATCGACATTTTTCATGTTGGAATTACAGAAAAGCCAAATTTTTGGCATAAATTCCTTAGAATAAATTAACAAAAAATTAATTAGAAGGTCTACTACACTTTAAAATGTTAAAAGCTAGTTTTGACCTTTAATACTGAATGTGACGCAAACCAAGAAGCACCAGAGTTCCTCAAAAGACCACTGGAGGCTGTTGTTTGAAAGGAACATTTTCATATTGAAATCCATGTGTAGTTTTCACACCAAAATGAACTTCTTTGAGTTACATTTTTTTTTTGCATCACCTGGATAGACAGGTGCATATTTGTTGTTTTTCAATGAACATCTTGCAACAGGAAGTACTCTAGACCCAAGGCAACCTGGTAAAGGCAGCATAATAATTTTGGGGAAATTAGCTTATGTAAAGATTTGGCTTCAGCTGTCCAGGTAGGTATTTTACTATTTAAAAACTATAACCTTCTATGTTTCTTTTGAAAATGTATTCATAATGATTCTTTCATCAGAGTATGTTAACACATCCTGACCTAAAGGCTGCACCTTCAATAAACAAAACTTGCCGGTAAACTCCTAGTAAAGAGAGCTGACAATTAAGTTGATATTTTTTTATTAAGCTGCACTGTTCACCATAACTGATACTGTTTTATCTGTCTGAATTAAAAAAAAAAAACTTTGATTTATAAATGATTTTTCAATTGATTTATAAATCAAAACCTGTTTAGTTGTAGTATGTTAAGCAGCAGCCTGTGACTCCAGACAACACTGCTGGAAATTCAAAATCTGTCTATTTGAGGAGCGGGAGGCACAACTGTTAGAATCAATTACAGGAAAGCACACACTCATTTAATTTAGAGGTGATGCAATCGGTTCACCGTGCCTTTTAATTGTACTGTGTGTGCATGATCAAATGCACGCAAATGCATTCCGCTTACCTTACAGGAATCCAGTCTGTGCTGCGCAATGATGGAAATTTTTTCCACCATTGTCCGAAGTCGTGACTGTGTGGCGTGAGAGATGAACGTCACTGCCTCCATGGGGACTTCTGTCACTCCAAACTTCTTAGCTGTAAGCAAAATGCACATGTATACAAAGTAAAATTATTATTAACACATTTATCTACCCCTCTACATCACAGATAACGCTCTGCTTTCAATTACTTAAAGTTTAAATTAATGAAAGTCAAATAAGCAGATGTGACACTACAGTTAGTAACTGAAAATTGCAGTTAAATGGTCAAGGAAAATTGTTAGTAAATCTTTGTCATGTTTATGGAAAACATATTGTAAATTAGGCAAAAGAGGTGTCTCAAGAAAATAATAATAATAAGGGGATTTACAGATACCAACAGGTTAAAAAAACAAAAAGTCCATGTTTTTTAACACAAAACATGCTACATGTTTTATTTCTTTTGCTAATGCCGCTCCTGTAGATTTGTGCAAGTTTTTTTAATCCATTTTGGAAATTAAATTATTTTCATCATAGTAGTTTGATGTAACTACACAGCAAAAACAGAATCTTAAGAAAGTATAAAGACTGTTTTCTCAAGAAAAAATGTCCTATTTTCTGACTTGCGAGAAAAAAATAATGAAATATTTTTTTAGCAAAATAATCTTAGTTGAAGAAAACATGATAGTGGCAAGAATTTCTTTCTTAAAATAAAATAAGTTTTCTTGGAAAGACAATTTTTCTTATCCTGTGGAAGTCTCAGGAGTTTTTAACTTGTTTCCAGTTTTTTTTGCAGTGTAGTTTAAAGAGAAATTTTCTACAATACAGGTCCACTTTTTAAATATTTCTGTAAAAAATATCAAGGACCACTTATGTTCACAACCAGAAGCTCGCTAATTCAAAGGAATGGTGTCCACGGCCTTACATTCTGATGTCCGTCTAAAAGAGTGACAAGCAGAAAAAAGCACCTCCTCACCTAAACCTGGGTTCCATCCCAGTCACCCACTGACTGTGCTACACTCTGCTCCTTCTTCCCCAGTGTAGGAAACTCCGCGGAGGCCCCCCGAAGAACTTATGCAGATAGGTCATTCTAAGCTCACTCTAAAACATCAGAAAAGGAGGGACGAGTGCTCCTGTTTCTACTGTGGCAACTCAGACCATTTTGTTGCTCAATGTCACCTTCTGCTAAAAGGCAGAACCCCCTGCTAGATGACAGGCCCTGGGTAGGTGCTACGGAAAGGTCCCCTTGCAGGAACTTCCTTTGAAGCTTTGTTTACAGAGTCTCTCAAACTACAAGTTCTGGTGGACTCTGGTGCTGAGCAAATCTTCATTGATCAGGACCTCGTGTCTCAGCTATCCATACCCACAGAAACTTTGGACTCCCCTGTTGAGGCTGCTGGCAACATCTGTCCTGCATTACTTATTGTATGTCAATGCTTATGGCATCAGACCAAGGCCGCCCTACTACTCAACAAAGAACGGAACCGCAAGGTCGCTGATAGTCACCGGGTCCCTGCCTACCAACCAAACAGAGGGTTTGGCTCGCAACTCGTAACATCTCCATCTAGTCGTCCTCTCGCAAACTCACTCCTCAGGTCATTGACAAAGTCATCAACCCCTCCTGTGTTCACCTGTTTCCTGCCTGCTTTATGGATCCAATCTTCGTTCCATGTCTCCCAGATCAAGCCTGTCAAGGAGAGACCACTCTGCCCGCCTTCCACTGCCCCCTCTCCCGTCTGCCTCATTCACAGCGCTCCGGCGTTTGCTGTTTGTTGGATTCTGGACGTCCAACGTCGTGCTCGGGGGTTGCAATTCCTGGTTGACTGGGAGGGGTAAGGCCTGAAGAGTGGTCTTGGGTCTCCGGCTCCCTCATCTTGGATCCATCTCTCATCTCCGACTTCTACTGTGCCCACCCGGATCATCGTCCCGGACTGCCCGGAGGTGGTCGTTTGGGGGGGGTACTGTCATAGTGCTCCTGTGGCTCCTCCTGATTGGACTCAGCTGTGGGCACTCATCAGATCAACCACTATATAGGATGGGCCTGCTCCATCATTCGTCACCAGTTCATTGCTTTCTCTGGTGCAGTAATTTGGTCTCGCACTTCTGTTTAACCCTAATGTTAATTAAGTTTTTCGTCTCAAGTCTTCACTTGTACTCATAACCTAATCTTTGTCTCCAGGATCACCATCTAATGTGCAGACCTGGGTCCACACTCCACAACCATTGCCTGGTTCCATACTAAATGCTCTACCAACTACCAAGCTACATTTCCATGCCATGCTGGCATCCATCCCACTCACCTACAGTATCTTCGCACATCTGTTCTCTGGGTTTCAGCACTCTCTCAAGACGAGTATGGGTTTGTGCGAGTACGGTATGACCCATATACGGTATGACCCCATGTACGAGTACGGTATGACCCATAAAAAAGGTAATCTAGATTGTCTCTGAGTCTCTGATCCTTAATTCAAGCCTCTTGGACCAGTGATCCAATGTTTTTAACCTAGAAAATGAAATCTAAAATACATTTTTAAAAACTTATTCTGCTATGCAATCATATTGGATGAATTAATTTTTACGGATACAAAAATCTGAGTGCTAAAATTTGTTTCATCCATTCGTTACAACTTACTCCACTCTTGAAGTGATCCCATGAGTCACATTTATGAACTAGTCAATAGTTTAATCCTTCAATCTAACCCTTGATGCTATGTGGCAGTCAGGGAGGAGTTGGGTCCCAGTTTTAGAGACTTTGTATGACCTGACTTTTAAATTAAATCTATTGTTTCCCGGTCTGAGGGCAAATAATCAAATACTAAGTATGTGTGTTTTTGTAGTGAAGTAAATTCTTTATAGATTTTTATTTTTGAGTTGTTTTTTTTTTTTCATTTAACTGTTTGCTATAATTTTGTCTATTGACCCTAAATGTGGTCAAAACAAAGTCAAAACCTGAAATCTGATATATTTAAGAGTATGCTAATTTTTTTAAACCCCTGGATATTTTTTTTAAATAACTATTTTGTTACTATGGGTAAACCTAAATGGTAAATCTAAATGCCATTTTTGTACTGTATACTCCAGTCAACTGGCACGTTCCTCTATAAATTTCATTTCCTACATTCAGAATCCACTTCAGATATTTCCATCCATTGAATAATATAAATGTATGCACTTTCTAAACAACCTGTGCTTTTAAATGTAATGCAACATTAACACTTTAGCCTGCTGATGCAATTTGTTTCTTTCAAATTATTACAGAAATGTATTTATGTAAACTATTATTGCATATAAATATTAGAATATGTCCTTTGCATTACATTATTGTAGAACTTGGGTGAAACTTTGACTACGTTTGAGGCTATATATTAGTGAAGCCAAAAGACTTCACTAACTTTACATGTGCACAAGTATGTGTGTGGGCCTGGAAGGAAAAAAAAAGAACTATCATTACTTTGAGGTGCCTTTCTAGAGAACTCCAGCTGTGTCTGTGTTCTGGTTCCTGAGATGGGTGGGTGGATTTCTGCTTTGCAACTTTGCAGTTTCCTTCAAGCTCAAGGACAAGCCTGGAGAGTAATGAAGGGAAGGAGAAGAGAGGCTTGGGAGTTAAGCTGGGCACAAGTGTTTGTTTTCAGGGGCTTTTTATGAAAGTGGAAGACAAAGGACGTCCAATGAAAAGACACAGCTAACACCACCAGAGACAGGTGTTAGAAATTAGGTAAAGATTATAACAAGAGAATATCATAAACAGCAAAAACAAAACAGAAGAAAAGTAGTGGCAGGGATGGTGTTATGGAAACAATGGCAGGTCAAGAAAGGTCAAAGAGAAGTTTTAGTGCTAACCCAGGAACCAGTGTGACGGCTAAATAGGTGTTTCTACATAAGAGAGGAGCAGCCGAGCTTCCCTGATTGAGTGGAGCTGGCAGGCCGGGAGAGCCTCCCTCGGACCGCTGTCAGCTGCGAGTGTGGGGAGGCCAATCACTGACACAACAAAGCTGCACAAATGCCACTTCCCCAGCAGGGGGCATCCTAGCCTCCTGCCCTGTATCAAGCTGTGTGCCCCCTTAATGAAAGATTTATATTTTTAAACAACCCCCTTACCCCAAGGTGACGGGATAACAACCATGCTAAGAGTACATGTAACACAACATGACCTGCAGGCCTCCATGCTACACTAAAGATACTTTAATTGAGATGAAACAAGATGGGGGCACTTGGCTCCCCGTCTCAAGAAATTACATTGTGTGTTTGTTTTTTTTGATCTGATGAACAGGAGATGCTGGGAAACACTTTTACTTTGAGGAACATTTGATACACGTTTCCACAGTAAACTAGAAACTTTGGAATTTATGAAGTAAAAGGATGGCTGTTGATTGCAAACAGAAATAAAAACACAGTCCCTCCCATGATTTTGAGGACAAAAAACAAGAAATCTCCACCTGCTGCTATGGGCACATGCAACACTGTGTATAAGAGTGTCAAGATCCACTGAGAAGACAAAAGCAAAACTTCACTGCTAACTTACATTCCCTTTAAACTCTGTTCCCTCAGTCCAGAGGACAATCTGACAGCCAGCCTTCAAAAGACAAACCCATTAAGTATTTATATGTGTGCCTGAGGTCCAGTGAGTTCAGACAGCCACTGAAGAATTTATTAAAGGAGGTGAAGGAATTGTTAAGAGGATCACATTTAAACCAAGGCCAAACAAAGAAGCTACAGTCTTAGTCACAGAAGCAGACAGAACGACAAGGGTCCGTCATGACAGAATAAATGCAGAAAAAACATTCTCCGCACACAAACACAGCAACAACACACCCTTAGCTTTGGAGCCTTTGAGTGCAGCTTTAAAACTTGAGAGTTAATAGTTCATGAGTTGCATTCCACAGAGCATGGGGTAAACCGTGTCTCACCAGTTTCCAGAATTCGCCGGTGCAGAAGGCCCGGATGCAGGAAAGCCTCATCTTTGCAGGAGCGGATCTGAGTTCCCACCAGCTCAGAGTTGGTTGCCAGTATCCGTGCACTCTCTTCGTTCAGATTTACCCCGGCCATGGAAGCCACGTCGTTGATGTCGTCGTCATCTCTGAAACAGGAAGGCTTAAACTCAGAAACAAATAGCTTAAACTGTTATAGAGCTTTTCTGTCTTGCTTAAAAGCCGAAAGAACTTTACAGTCACATTCATCAATTTGCACATCGATGTGTGTAAAACACTGGCCATGTGGAACTCAGTATCTTACCCAGGAAGAAATAAGAAAAATTTGAACCATTAAAATCAACTAAACGTGGAAAGTTGAAGCCCAAAAAAACAACTTCTACTACCTGCTTTTCACAATACTTCATAGTGATTCTTGACATCAAAGACAAAGAAAGGAAACAGGGAAACATTTGCCACCATCCATTACTGTATTATATTCTCACGTCCCACAATCATGATTTAGTGAAAAGTGTAGAACACGTGTTTCATCCGTCCATCTGCTAAACCCACTGTATTCCCATTCTGGGTCACAGGGATGCTAGAGCCCATCCAGCTGCTGGAAGAGTCCATCACAGAGACAAACAACCACATTCACACCTAAGGGTCACCAGTTAACCTTTTAAGTGTGTTTTGGACCACGGAAGGAAGCCGCACTGCCCAGAGAAGACCCACACTTTTTTATCCTGCTTTGAAATACCAAGATGTTTCACTACGGTCAATAATGTTGCCATCACAGAACTGGATCCAATATTAAGGTTTCTTCTACCCAGAGTTACCAGTATAGACTCCGTACAAAAATTTGTACAGAAGGGATTTCTTAAACACAACATGAATGAATGCAAGCAGACGTGTATCACAAGCAAATGACTTTTACGACAAACGGTTCTTGAAAAAATGGAAAATTCCAATGGATGCTTCGGATGCCTCAGTTTCATCTGAGGAAATTGCATCATTTCTTTTTGCGAAACCCGCTTTTAGCTTCAGTTTAGAACGGAGACATTCTTTCTACTTTACACTTAATTTATACTTTTGATAAAATGGTCAATTAAATTACTATATAAGTATAAGCCACATACTTTTGATAAAACATTTTCAAAGGGATGGCTTAGGTGGCCCTGATTTTGTCTTCAATACTATACTTTTCTTTCGGATGTGTGTTTGTCCTCGTGTTTGTTTGTTTGTTTGTTTGTTTGTTCTGGATGATGCTATGCATTATATTCTTTCGTTTTTTGCGCTCTTTCTTTTTAACAAAGAGGTAATGGCTTTACATAATTTTGGAAAAAAAGTTCTAATTTCTGAAGGACTGGAGAGAGTGTAAAAGGGATGATGAGAAATGAGGGCAGGCTCAATCTGCACTAAGGTGCATTTTTAATAAACTACAAAAACTATGTCCTAGAAAACAACACAAGTTTTTGATTTTGCCTAATTAATTTTAATTAATTTATGATTAAAAAACCACTGGAAACGCTTTCAGAGATGGATCAGATCAGAATAGATCAGAGGAAGATTGGAGTTGGACTTTAAAAAAGCTTTGTTTGGTTATATTCTCACTGCTGTGGAAAACAGATTGTGTTTTTAACATCCCTGGGATTTCTTACAGGTGTAAAGTTGGCTTTATTAAGTCAGAAGTTACTTCACTTTATCACAGACTATTCTTTTTATTACACACAAGTGACCTGGCTGTTGCACAGAACCTCCCTTTAAGGGAGCAATAAAATATGAACAGAAACAAACATGAATTGGAAAATAAATAGAAATTCAATGACCAAATGGATTGATGAGTGTTTACAGGACCAGACCAAAATCAAAAAAGGTCATTTCTGGGTGGGTTTGACTGGAAGGACATCAACAGAACACGTGTGCTGCCTCCAGTTATGTATGTTCCTAAAACTGCTGTAGGAACAAAGCATACGTGTCTTTGTTGTTGTTATTTTGTGCATACATGTGTGCAGAGTGAGGCCGTGACTTTAATTCAGGCTTCTTGGACCCGTGGCACACAGTCAGCCAGATCTACCCCGTTGAGGCCCTACTCCTCCTTGGTGCGCCACAGAGAGCTGATATGAAACTTGACACCACAGCAGGAGGTTGACAAAGACAATTAGAGAAGCTGCATTAACCTTACATACCTCTGTGTTCTTTTTTCTTTGTTTCTTTCCACCAGAACTTTAATTAAACCTTCATATGTATAAAGTGTGAAGGTAAAGGAAACAGTGATGCATCTGTAGGACCAGGCCATGTGCTACACCTCAGGCTCTCATCACGTCCACAAAGATAAGTTGACCTCCCTAAAAAACATATTATAGGTCAGAGAAATTATGTTTCTTTAACATCAGTTTAACAAGGCTGAACTTGGTTATAATTACAAGTTTAACCTAATTTTGTCTTAGTAAGCCACACGATTTTTGGTACTCATAAAGTCAATTCTGTGAAACTTTTAATTCTGTGACTCCAAATTCAGCTGTGATCAAATTCATTCAAAAAATGGTTTTGCAACTATAACTCTGTGTATTGACTGAATTCTTTTTGACAAATTAAACACTGTAGTTTTTATTTGACAAAGTTAAGAAGCAGGAAACAGTCAGCTACTAGCTTTTAGCAAAAACAAAATGAAAAAAAACAAAAAACAATCTAAAAATGTAAATATATAAAAAAATATATATATTCTGAAACATCCTCAAAATTACTAACAAAATATACTAAAAAATACACAGAGAAAATAAATACATTAATAAGACTGTTATCCATGCATTATTATTAATATTATTATTATTCAAGCTACTTTACTTTGGGCTATATCCTTAAATTTACTCTTAGTAGATAAAAACTGCAGCTAAAAATCCCTGTCCTGGATCCAAGAACACTGCTGTTCTCTTTGTCTTCAACAGTCGCGTTCCAGAGCTCTTTGGCATCGCCGCAGTTCAAATCAAATGAGAGCGCCATCGACAGGTCTGACATTAAAAGGAGGGAATGAAATATGAAATGCAAAACATTCCTGGCTGTGCCTGTGCACTAATAAAGCAAAGATGTAATTAGCTTTCACGGGAGCTAAAGAGCGGCCTCTCAGTTATTGGTTTGGGCTGCCTGGGGGACACGGAGCCGGGGGCCACATGAATACATATGCATGTCGTTTCCATATCAAGCCCTGTTTCAGTGAGGGCATGCCATGGGTGATTTGAGTGCTGCACCTGCCCTTTAGATGGTTTGTGTGTTGGAAGAAAAATAAATGTATGGTGCTAATGCTGCATTCTACATCCCCCAACTACTACCACCCCAGTCCACAGCCCTGTGGGTACAGGTCTCTGTGTCCTGACGGGGGGCCCTGATTGATTCCTGTGACTAACACTCGAGCCTTGGATGTTGCCGCTCCTGTGATGAGAGCCATGCACAACTGGAAACATATTCTCCTCAAAGCAGCCGGAGGACCAGCAGCACACTGGATATTCAGGGTGTGTTGATGATCCAACTGGTGGCAGGAGTGGCTGAAGAGAAGCCCTGACTTATTTGAAGGGTGACTACAAATAACTCACTCTGTTGAGGGTAAACTTCACCGGTTAAAAGAGAAATGCATCAGTTTGATCTAATCTTAAGGGGTTGTTTCAACTATTTTAAGCAACTTGAAAAATCACAATCTAATCAAAAGTTCTTTTTTTTTTTTTTGGTGTTTATAACATGGTTTTGTGGCATTTTTCTTATGTTGGAGGATATATATATATATATATATATATATATATAATTATAATTAAGATCAAAATATAATATCAATTATTTTCATTCAAACTGTTGTGAAACAGGAGCAGATGAAAAAAGGCAGTTTGAACAAGAGTTTATTTGTGAAATAGAAAATATGCTTGGTGGGTCACAAGCTGGCGACGGAAAGGGGAGCGGGGTTTCTCCGCACCAACAGTCCCAACCACAACTCAGAGGCAATTATAAATTTCCCAAGCTGGGATCAAGTATCTTTATCTAATCTTATCAAATTTCTAGTGAACTACTGCAGATACTATGTCCTAGAAAACGACATGTTTTTTTTTATTTTACCTAGAAACGGCATTATCATAATTAAAAGACCACTGGGAACACTTAAAATAGCTCAACAGATGATTGGAGTGGGTCTTGAAAGCAAAATGTGAGTCACATTTTACTCACCAGGACTTTGTTAGCAAAAATTGCACATGACATAGCAATTTTCAGAGCAACAAAGGATGTAACCACAGATGTGAGATGAAAGAAAAATCCAACTGGTTGAATTGATTGTTAAACCAAACCCTTTTGTCTCTTTATTTTCCACATGTGTCTGTGTGAACTCTCCTTTGCAGCGATGCCAGGGTTTGTTAGTTGGTTTGTGTCCACCATGTAGCACAGCGTTGGATTAACAGGACTGAGGCTGAGCTCAGCGGTTGGCAGAGGGCTGAGGGCCTTGGTTGGTTTGCCAGTGATTACAGCGGATGTTGAGTGTTTACAGAGAGATCTGGGAGAGGGGAGGAGGAGGGCATTGAGACAGCTGCTTTCACTCTTTACAGTAAACCACACGCAAACGCCAACACAAGCACTTACACAGAAGGCTGCCGCTGCATTGGAAACCCCACAAGCCCTGCAGTGAGAATGTGTGTGTTTGTGCTCCAGCTGGCCCGCTGGGACCAGAGGTTCAAAGTGACAGCCGCACACACACACTTCAGACTGCAGCTGAACACAGAAGGCTGGATGACTGACTGAGCAATGACCAGATGAGGACTTGTTGCTAACGAGTTGCTTTGTCTGCAAATATTCCTAATAAAATCCATATTTTTTTATTTTATTGAATGAACCCATTCTGACATTAAAGTTATTGGAATCCAAAACACTTTTGGAAAATGTATTTTATTCAATTCAATGATATCTATCCGTACATTCATTTTCTTCTTGTCATCTGGAACTTCCCTCACCCCAGCCACTTCCTCCGTCTACTCTGGGGGACCCTGATGCAGTTCCCGGCCAATCAAGAGACATAGTCTCTCCAGTGTATCCTGTGTCCTTCCCGGGGTCTCCACCAAGAGTTACATGGAATACTGCAGGGAGGCGTCCAGGGGGCAGACTACCTCACTCTGGTCAAGAACCATGGCCTTAGACTTGGCGGTGCTGAACCTCACCGCGGCCACTTCACGCTCACACAAAAACCCCCCCAATGCATGGTGGAGGTCCTGGCTTGATGAATCCAACAAAATATCATCAGCATAAAGCAGAGAGGAAATCCTGTTGTCCCCAAACCCGACCCCAACAATAACTTTCTAGTAAAATTTACTGACTCGTTTTAAGACGATACATCTTGAATGTGGTGTTCACATGTTCTGAGTATGACATGCACTGAGTAACCCCTTTCCCCTTGCATACCAAACAGGAAGTACCCACGGGTCCCAAAAAGCTAAAATCCCATAGACTTTCATATTAGTTAATATAATGGTCGGAGTGTGGACATCTGACCCCTCCCTCCTGACTGGCAAGAGTGGTTGTCACAAAAACATTGAATCAGATCGACTCTGACCAATCACTGCTTAATGACAATTTCTGGTTCCAACATGGCGACGTCCATATCACACTAAAATGGCGACTGAATTGACTTTATTTCGTTGGAACCTGAAGTAAGTCATTTGGTATGGGTGGCGTCACACTCACTCAGTCCGGTTCTCATATACAGTCAGTGGGTATAATGCGGGGTCACAGTTAGTCTGTAAAGGTTTGAGGCAGCAATACACTGAGCTGATAAAGCAAGTATGAGTCTAGCTGGAGCCTAGAACTGACACTGAGATCCTTTTATGTAAAGAAATCCTCTTGTCTCTCATTTTACATGAATAAACCGACTTTTCAAATATTTTATTTAAAAATTTCAGCTGCTGTGTTTCCTCCAGCTTGGCAGCTTTTTTCTTCATGAATTTCATGGTCATTTTAGCTTTACTGCTTTTTTATACAAAATTCTATTTGATGTGTGATCTTTTGAGATGAAGTTTGTGTGTGCTTTTGGATTTATTCTTTAAGGGTCATTTTTGTAGAGCACTTTGTACTCCAAATAATCTAAAGTGCTTGTCCGAAAAATCAGTTTGACCAGATTCTACTTATTGAGATGAATGATATGGAGATCAATCAACAAGCTGAAAGGTTTCTTTTGGGACATTGGTGCAACATGTCGTCCGGTTATGCTAAATCCAGTTTGTTGGTTTGTGGCGGGTCGCTGTGATCACTGCAGGGGGGAAAAGGTCGTCAGTAACAAGCGAGTCTGACAGCTTAATTACCAACGCTGCTAAAGATTTATTGGTTTATCAATCAGAGCCCCGGGTCCTGCCTTTCCCCTCAGGAGACAGGGGCCATTACAATGAACCCACTGGCCCATGTGACCCATGCTTATTCCGCCAAAGCCCAGTCACACCAAGGCCATCATAAACCTCCCATCTCTGTCAATATTTACATACATGAACACCATTGAAGTATTCAACATACGGGCACTCAAGCAGGGACAGAGAAACACAAACTGCAATACAAAGACGCACACAAACACACTAGAATGTAAATAGTGCACAAACGCAGAGTAACAAGACAAACACAAAACATAGACCGCAAAGGCCAGCATGTGGGCGATGAACCTTTTATGTTCTGAGACAAAGGCCCTGCTGAAGCAGAAAGGAGACCAGAGAGAGAGCGAGCAAGCTGCAGGCAAAATCCTACATGTTTGACTCCACCAAAAGGTATTTTCAGAATCCCATCCAGAAATTCCAACCATCTGGACACAATTATCATTTTTCTAAATTAAGATTTAGCTCATTTGCAATCCTGCCAGTAAGTTGTAACACTGACACACAAGGAGGGTGAGAATGGGGGTGATCTATTGGTTGGCAGAGGTCTGCGGAGAGGTGGGCGCACAGAGAGAACAGCCACAGATCAACCAGACGGGCAGGAAGGCAGGCAGCCAGGTGGCCGGGCGGGCAACTGTATAAAACACTCATAGGTTTAGCTGAGAGTGTAGCCTGTAGACATGCATGGACATCTTGGTAAAATGCTGCCCTCAAGTGGTGGCAGCTAAGAAGTACATGTGTTTTACAGCAAATCTTGACAAGAGGAGCTGTACCTGAAGGAGCCTCCCCCGGGGTCGTTGAGCTTGTTTTTCTGATTCCCACAGATCTGAGCAGGCAGGCCCATGGGACTTCTGCCTGTTTGGATGATGGCTCCTTTTCCCATTGCGCCTGTTGAAGAGAAGGTATATAAAACAAGGAAAAAGTGCTCAAGAAATAAAGACAGATGTAATGTAATCATAGAAATGTCCCCTTCCATCTGCATCAAATGCATTCCTTTCTAACTACTACCTTCAGCTGTCTCTTTTATCCTCACAGGGATGTGCTTGTGAGTGTGTGTGTGTGTGTGTGTGTGTGCGTGTTTGTGTGTGTTTGGGGGGGCAGTGTCGCTCTCCCCAGGTTGGTTGCAGAGCGTTGCTCTGTCAATATCACTGCGCTTCACCGGCTCTCCTTACACTCCGAAACCGCATCCCGCTCCGAGACACGTTTTCCAGAGAGGCACAAGGACTGCCAGAGTGAATTTAAACTTGATTTTAACAGGCATGTTCCTCGCCAAGAGGCACAGAAAAGTATTTTTAGAACTATCCCCGCATTCCAATTTATGGGCATAAAACAACCTACAGATCTTTTACCGCAGGCAATCTTCGGGAAGGGGGCAGATCAAATTTGTATGCACCTCCGATCACACACACGGGCAAAAACACGTCTGTGCGCGCACACGCACTACACACAGCACTGGAGAGAACACAGCTCTCATAGGGGAGCGTTCCACCCGGCTGGTGTCGGGGCGATGTTTGTGGGCTTCTGTGGGAAGTGTGGTTGTGAATCAGTGTGAGTAAGCAGCAGTGCAAATGTTTGGGAAGACTAAATAACCAAACAGGATAAAACACCTGTTCTCTCTAAGGCTCCTGTCTGTTTATGCATCTTCCAGACCACTGAGGGAACATTCACAGTTTGACTGATAGCAATCTAGCGTTTAGCCTGTTTCAATGCTTCGTCTGCACACAGGGATCCGGTGAGGTTTGTTGCATTTGCTCAACCATATTCAGACCTTTTGTCCTATGTAGATGTTTATTTTTTGTTGAATGCACCACAACTTGGATTATGAGGAGTGAGAAGCCCTGCAGATGTCTCACCTTGTGGTCTGATGGACTGTGTGAGCACCACAGGCATGCGGACCTGACCACTGACAGCACCTCCGGTTTTCACACCCTGGGGAACAAATAACACAGAAAGAGAAAATTAAAAAGTATAAAATTGCACCCTTGACCAAACCGGATTTTTATTTTTTGGTGCAATGAAAACAAAAAAAGATCTACTTTTTGCCATTGTTAGGGGCAGAAAATTATCTGGAGATAACCTCTCTAAAAGCTACTTTAGCAGGGTGCTTTAGCATAATTGCTTCTTTTATAAAGTGCGAGAAAATAAATAATAATAATCTGCAGTCATAATGCGATATGGAAGCACAATATTTGTAGGAGTGATGAACTCTTGGTGCACAGTTCAGAGAAAGTGGAGGTCAAGGTGGATTTTGAAGCTACAGTGAATGACCTATATTTGCTTGCATTTGCAGATTGGAGAGAAGCAGAAAGAAGTCAAGACCTCTGTGAAATTGTAGTTTAGAGGGAACAGTAGTGGGAGGAAAAGAAAGAAGGGGGGTACTATTCTGGGCTATTAGAGTCACTTCCTTCCTTGCTAACAGCTACAGGCTGAGCCTTAGGCTCAGCCATCCATTCTAACCAGTTTGCTTCTTGCTGCATATTTTTTAGCCTTGTTTTCCATTTCCTGACACATGCTATATTACTGTTCAAGCTTCTGAAAAACGACGGAGGCCATTTTTCCCAGAAATCCACTGCAGGGGCCTGAATGAGCGGGGAGGGAAAGGGAAGAAAAAATACATTCATAACAGGCAGAGATAGCTAGCACCTCTGGCCAGACGATGACACAGTTAACAATTTCAAAAAAAAAAATCCTCAGGTATCTCAGGTAGGAAAGGCACGAATCACGGGCACAGGAGAGACACAAAAAGAGCTCAACTTCATTTTGAAATCAGAATTTACATTGAATCAAATATGTTGTGAGAAAAAGACCAGAAAACCTTATTGACAGCACAAAGCTTAACCATCAGTTCTCCTGTATCATTTAAGTTTTATTATTTATAGTTAAAAATGTTTTCATGAGCCAGTCATTTAAATCCCATTCATAATTTGATGTAAACAACAATTCGATACAGTGTGTTTCAATTTTATTCTTTTATTTTTCATTTAGTAATTCAACTGACTGATTTAGACATTTTCTTTGATTATATTACCTGTGTATTTCTAAGTCAATACTTAAAGCCACTGGTGAAGTGAAGGTAGTTGATGGGTCAACTCAATGAAGTCTAAATTATGGATTTAAAATGTCCAAAGGTTGATTGCTGTTTTATTGTCCTTTAAAAGAAATCCAATGTCAAATCCTTCCTAAAGCAGTGGGTAAACCTGCCAATACTAATTCCTGTTTAAAGTCGCTGTGTAATGTAAAATTGTGCCAAAAAATGTTTGGCATTCCAACATAATCATCAGTAAATCAGTAAACAATCAGGAAGTAATGTAAAAAGCTTACAATTATCCACAATGCCTTTTACAACCAATGGCATGAACTGAATCAAGATGGAACGTAAATTA
This sequence comes from Oryzias celebensis, assembly GCA_014656515.1. Classification (NCBI taxonomy): domain Eukaryota; kingdom Metazoa; phylum Chordata; class Actinopteri; order Beloniformes; family Adrianichthyidae; genus Oryzias; species Oryzias celebensis. The sequence continues at coordinate 6,646,869 of BNCR01000003.1, forward strand.
CTCAGACTGTTAAAATTTCCTTTTAAAAAATAAATTAAAAGCTTTTTTTTTTTTTTTGCAACAGAGAAACAAAAAACTGCCATAAAAGTAAAATCAATCTATGATACTGGTGAATCAAAACCTCTGGTAGGTAAGTAAATAAGTCTGAATTTAAGTCTCATACTTTCAAAATTTGATTAAAAAAACAGAACATATTTCTTAATGCATTTAAAAATTGTGTTTTTATATAATTACTCAGATAGTGTTGGTTCTATAAAAAGTCACAACAGGTTGTAAGGATGCATTGTGGCCTTCTTAAATCAATTCATGGACTTTTGACCCTTTTATGCACCAAATGTATTTTCCCTGAGGAAGTTTAAGGTTCACTCCAGCATCCTCACAGCTTGTGGTGAAAATGCTGGTGCTTGTATCAAACAAATAAAAACCCAAATCACTTTAACTGAAAGCTGTGCTGGGACATTGCACAGTCAATACAAAATCATGTAGAGTTAAAGTTTTGGTTGATTTAGTTTGTATAAAGCAAAATCCCTCAATCATCATGACATTTTTGCTAAAAACAGAAAAACTTGCATCATTTTCTGGGACATAGTGTCTGCAAAGTGGTAGTTTGTCATTAGAAACTCACTTCTCAGTTGTGGGTGGGACTGTTGGCCCTTAACACCCCCCCTTCCCGCCTTGTCGCTGAAAGCTCTCTGTTTAAGTGGAGCCAGTGTCTTGTTTACTTCACAAATAAGCTATTTTTCAAATTGCATTTTTTGTCTGCTTCTGATTCCCAACAATTTAAATAATTGTAATTTTGAGCTTAATTTTCTCCACTCTTGTAATATTCTACAAAGGTCTGCTGTTATTTGCTTAATTTATTTACCAGTGGGTATGATTTCATAAAATTCTAAATGATTGCTTATGTTGGTGTTCGGCCTGAAAAAGAGGTGAAGTGAACGTGACTGGAGGGGTGTTTAGGCTGTAGACCATGGCAGCCACATTGCTTTGTAATTGACCTGGGTCTGACCTAGTTACCTTGCTTCACCCTTCAATGGTTAACATGTAGAGGGAGGGATATGGAAAGGGATGAAGAGAGGAAAAACGGGAAGAGAATGGAAAACAAAACAAAGAGGAAAAAGGAGAGGAAAAAGAAATGGGGTTAAGAGAGAAAAAGCTGATGAAGAAAGAAGAAACCTGAAGAAGTCTTTTCGTATCAGATGTTTGTTCCCAAATGTAATTAGGAGATCCAGACATGGATAACCTCCCTCTTTAATGTAGTACAGATGTAAGGTGAGGTCATTGTAGCAGCAGACCCTTCAGCTCACCTGCCCTTGTCCCTGCACTATTATTGCAAAAGCTGCTCTCAACCCCTCCAGGCACTGTGAAAGCAGCCATCACCGAAACATGCCATTACATCACTACAGTGCTGACCTCAGGGCTCACCGAGTGCTCAAAGAGAGCCATCCAAACCAACAGATAAATGTGTTTTCAAATGCTCATAGAACCCAGCAACATCACCAATGCACAAAAGATGGTTTTGACTTCGATTTTCTTCAAATTATCATTGCAGAACAATGATAGGAACGTCCAACAATGAAACCTACATTGACAGTGTTAGAAATGGCTAAAAGGAAGTCTTTTTCCTCCCTCAAAAGCATTTAAAGAACACCTTGATTCCCCTCATGATCTTGGCTAAAAAGCCAAATCATACCTGACTCAACACTGTCTCTCTTCTTCTCAAAGTGGAGAAGCCTAAGTGTACCTGAAGCTCTCAGTGCATGACAAATGACTTCTCTAATGATAAAGCACAACACTGGAAGTTCAAGTTACCCAGTGCTGCTTCAGGATTCTTCAAACCAGAAAAAAAACAGGCTGCAGTGAAACTTTCTGTCACTGCTGGTCCAACTTGGGCCTATTTTGAACCAAATATCTGAAACTAACACCTTAGTCTAACTACCCTTATGGGTGGATATGGGCCGTCTGTGGGTGAAAAATGGACAAACCTGTACATGACATTTTTTTAATATGACATTTTTAAGATCGCAGACCATTTGTTGACCCTATAGAGCAAAAATGTTGATGCAGTTTTTTTTTCTATGGGCATGCTGAGGGGGACAGGTCATAGTGAACACTATGAACACATAGTGACAACACATATGGGTAAGTGGGGTTGAAGTAGGTGAGATGCAGGCAGGCTGTAAAGATTTTCATTTTTTTCAACTCCCCCCTAACCCTGTGAGCTGCGCAAGGGTACCGTTAGTGCTTTTCAAGTGATAACGCCCACCTTGCTTGCAGCTTGATTGTTAGAAATGAGGAAATGAGACAATCCAAGCGTAGTTTGTCTGGGCGTCCTACAGGCACTAGTGTATCACCTGCACATCCTGCATGTGCAGCATTTGCGTGCGGTCAGTAAGGAGACAGTATGTACACCTTAATACTGACTAGAGCAGGAGTCTCCAACCTTTAACATTTAAAAAAAGCCATTTAGGTAAATTTCTTACTGACCACAACCTGGTAGGAGCCACAAAGTCTTAGAAAAATAAGACACGGATTTGCATTTATGGTTACAACTATGATAAAAATAAATGAACAATTGCTTTTTTTCCACATGAATAAAATATGTTCATAAAGTTAGCTTTTTTTCTTAAATAGAAAATACAGTGGGGATCACCCCAGGTAAAATGTTATATTATTGTGCATGAAGAACCCAAGGAAAGATTGAAAAATCTCCTAAAGGCTTCAGTTTACAGATGAAACATTCTTTTAATATGTGAACTTTTGCATTCGCAATTATATGATTCTGTTATTTTCAAAGGGTAAATGATGGAATTAAAGCAATTTTTTAACATATTTTTTGCTTTTTTTTTTGCTAGCATAGTTTGAAAAACACTTTGTTTTAAAAATTAAAAAGTGAAGGTGTAGAACCATCCCAAGGATGGTCAGAAGAAATGGACAGCACCTGAGTTAAATATATGACTGTCACAGCAAATGGTCTGAATACTTATGTGATATTTCAGGTTTTCTTTTCTAATAAATCTCCAAAAATTCTGTGGGTTTTTTTGTCAATATAGGGTGCTGTGTGTACATTAATGAGGGGAAAAAAAGAACTTAAATAATTTTAGCAAATGGCTGCAATATAACAATGAGTGAAACATTTAAGGGGATCTGAATACTTTCTGTACCCAGTGTATGCTCCCTGTGAGATTTGGCCAATGCTCGCTACGCTCTTCCAAGGGCCTGGACACCCCAAAAACCTGCAGCAACCTTATGGGTCAACCCCCGTAGGGTGCATGTGACATGTCTCATCCAAGACAGTACTCAGTTTAACCTGTATGGTTAGTCTGATTTCAGTTTACTCTTGCACTAAATTAACCTTTTAATTCCTTAATCTAATATTATTGAGTGTCTCTTGACATAAACTCTGCAGAATGCAGCCTTGTCTACCGACTCTGACCTTTCTGATGCAGTTGAATCACTTTCTGGCTTTAAAAATAAGAACTATTAAGATATTTAAGTGCAAACAATTAAGGTAGATGTTTTGGGAAGTATTAGCAGATCACCCGGAGGAGGTCATCTGCTCTAAGAGCTTGTTTCTCAACGACTGTGCTTAAATTTGTAGGTTTTCATTATGCGTGCCGCTCCCATTAAAGATACAAGAAAGAGTGCTCAGGGAGTCCATCCTACACTCAGCTTAATGTTGCATTTCACAATTTTCCTAAAAGTGATATAAGCCGCCTTCAAAACTTAACGGGTTTCCAAATTTCAAAAGCGGATTTCTTTAATTTAAAGCTATGAGGCATAAGCTGTAAATTATCATTTAAATCTGCAGCTTCTGTCTTCAAATATGCAGCTCTGACTTTTTATTCCAGAGGGAACTTACTTTTCTCTGTTATGTCTGTTAAACTCTTCATTTTCTTCTAAATTATTACAATGTGGATTTATTTTGACCTAATAAATAAAATGGCTTTCCTGCTTCAAAATCACAGTGATGGTCAAAAGCAAATTTATTCAATTATTTATTTATATTATTGAAATATATTTACCAAATTAAAAGCTGAGCTGTAGAGGAATATTGTTTTCCTATATCCTGATAGTTCTGTTCTGTAATGTCCCTTGGTAATAAAACTGTTCAACTGTGTGATAGTTCTTTTAATCAATAAATATTTTCATTAAAAAGGTTAAAGTGGTCCTCAAATGCGACAGAGCACTTAGTTGTGAGTTTAAATCCAGTCAAACCGTTCCAGGAATGGTAGCACGTAAATGACTGTTCACAGATGGAAGGTTGGAGCATGAGGCCACTTTTGACTTGCATTGATTTGATTTAAAGCCAGAATTCAGGGCTGTAGTTGTCAACACTTTTCCCGGATTTGACCTGAACCTGGGCTTCCTGAAAGTGGCTGAAAATTTTGAAAATTTTGTTGAAGATATTATGACAGTCAAATGACCTCATCAAAGTTTAAACTTTATTTTGATCTTTAAAGACACACTTCGATAAAAATTGTGTTCATTAGTTATTTTTCCGATGATGGAGTACATAAGTAAAGAAAATTAAGCTAAAATTTGCATTTCTGAGTATTTCTTTGTTCAAATCATAAATCACGATTAGACGGCAAAATTTCATTTGAAAACAACTGTAGTTGCGACAAAGTAAATATGGTGGGTGGGCTCTTTGCACTGCTCCACTCCGCAACAGGAAGGGGAACGGGGACAGAGTTGCTTAAATTAACCACAAACATGAAGTGACCAAAAATACTTATTTTGGTTATTTTGGTATTTTGGTTTATTTTTTAGCAACTTTCACAGATCAAATCAGAGTTACAAAGTTTATTATCAAAAGATAAAGGAAAATCATTACAAAAACATGCTGCAGAAATAAAAGTATGAAAACTAATTTAAGGATAGAGATAAAATAAATATAAGATTAAAAAAAAACACCAATTTGATGGTTTTCCTGTTTTTATAAATTAAATGTGTTTCTGTGAAGATCAAATTTTATAAAAGGCTTTTATTGTATATATAAACATAAGGGTTAAATGGTCCCATCATGCATGCTGACACAACAGCTTCCTTTGGCTTGTTGCCCCTTGTCATTGATAAGCTATAGCTTGTTGTTTATTGTTCGTGAGATTAAAACAAGCGATCAAAGATGATTTTTGTTCATGAGATCTTTAACAATGTTAAAATATATACGATGTCAAGGTGTCTTGTTTGTTTAATTTAAGAAATGTGAGTCTTGCATCATTCTGTGTTTCACATACTGTAAATATGGAGTTCTAGCATCTGCAAATGAATTCGAATCATCCATTTTTCTACCTTTTCTTTAACGCAGAAGCTCCAACAAACAAACATGTAGGAACTCACAGCTGAGTCTACTCAGGAGGGCGTTTTCAACATTTTGTACGTACCATTGCAGCTGTATGTCCGAGCGTCCCAGCAGGCAGTGTGCTAGCGCCCGCAGTGGTGCTGACACTGTTGGGGTGGTTGATGCGCACAGCTGGCCCGGCCACAATGGCAGGCGGGGTGCTGCCGGGTGCTGGTTTGACTCCCTGCTGCGGGGGCTGGGTCAGGGACTGCTGACTATTCAGCAGAGACAGCCTCAGGGCCGGGAGGCTCTTCTGTTGACGAGGAAGCAGACGAGGGGGGTCCGAGTTTATAGTGCCTCCATGACACAGACATGAATGGTAAAAACAGCAGTTCATTGTGATGTTAAAACAATTACAAATATGATAAAAGGTGACGTACCTGGTTGTGCACAATGGTTAATTTTTAAATCACAATCATCGTTTAAGATACAACTGAGTGTCTATATCGTATTATTTATCAAAATAAACTAAACTCTCTAAAATAAGAAACACCTGATTAGAAGAAATGCGGCTCATTATTAACCATTTTGAGCAAATTGTGGACATAAACGATCTAACGCTGCATGACAACGTCTGATCGCGGCCGGGTTGGGAGGTCGGGCATCTTGATGTGACACTCATCGCAGCTGGCTGAGGGAACCTACTGGGTGCTGGCTGGAGGGGCCACTGTCACAGACAGTCAGAAGTAAGACCGGGAGGGTGCATGCGTCGCTCTGTGTCAGACCGAGCATCACTGGCTCTGCTGCCGGGGAAACGGCTACTTTAGGGAAGCCCATTTAGGACAATATTTGAGTGGATGAGCTTCAGGAATCCGGTTTGAAAGTGACTGCAGGTGTGAGTCACAAAGAGGCTCAGGTTTTAATTTAAGAGAAAATTTCAGGTATTTAGTAATGATGGAAGTGTGGATTTGAGTGTGAAATAAAACAGATAAAAGGACCAAAACAGAGATCATTTACAGCAGGTTGTAACGGTCAAAAAGTAAAATGCAAAGGTTTGTGTTAAAAAAAGGTTACAGAAAGAGTCTCTAAATGGATCCACACCTTGAGAAAAGGCACCAGGTAAGGCTGTGGAGAGGACTTCAGCTCAGTCTGCAGGCGGCTGGTGAACTCTTCAGGTTCAATCTTGGCATCCTGTTTAACACAATAAAAGCTTTTATTATCAGAGGAAGTTTCAATACTGAAGAAGTATTGAGGTATTTACAGCTCAGATTACAGATTTTTAGTACAAGTTTCTTGCTGCCATCTAGAGGTTGGAAATGCTCAATGCAACGGCACAAATACAGAAAACATATTTAAAATGACCTTTTTTCCACTATTGATGCTCACTCACACAAAAAGAAAAATATCACACTTCCTGCTTCATCATACCAGAAAAAATGCATTAAACTTTAAACTTGTAAAAGCTTGCAAATAGGAAACACAGATGTGTTATAACATTTAAATTCATAACAAATATGAGGATCATAGCGTTTGGTCAAATGTATCTCATCTAGAAATAAACTGTTGCTTGTTTGTTAGTTGGAACTCACCAACAGGTCTTGGACCAGAGCCTTTACGTTCTTGGAAGTCTCCGGGGAGGGAGAGTTGTGAGATGCAAGTTTGATAAGAGTAGCTAAGAAATTCTTACACTTCTTCACGTTCTCTTGCATTTCCTGCAACAAAACCAGGGATCAGTTAGCCTCTGTATAAAAGAAAGAGGGCCATTCAACTGTATACCAATTCCTGCCTAGACTAAAAATTAATAACTGTTCAAACTCACTGCTGGATTTACCTCATAAGCATCAATGGAGCGCACTGAAATAATGCATGTGTTTTTTGTTCATTTGAAATCATAACTTTAAAGTCCTCAAAAACTGCAAAGAAACAAGTCATGCATTTCTTTTTTTTTTTTGTTCTGGTTTGCACCCGTGTGAATATAAAAGGTGGCATGGGAGTGGGCACATGTGAGTGTCTTTGTCCATGCCCAGCTGTGCAATAAGGTCCAACATGATGAGGTCCGCGGCTGAGCATGCGGCACAGCAAGCCTCCTGGCAGATTTGGGAACGCCGTGCCCGCCTCCATAGAGTTTAGTCAAAAGGAAAAAATAAATAAATAAATAAAAATCAAGCAAAACAGACCTGCGACACGACAGGACCCCCGGGAGCCGCAGCAATGCCCGCCTGTGCAGGCTGTACTGGCTGAGAGGCAGGTTGAGATGGGGCCTGGGGGGCCATAACTACAGGGGTCTGCTGTGGAGCCGTCACTGCCACGGTGGGTGCCATGGGGCCCTTCTGGAAGAGCAAGAAAGAGACAGAGAGAGATAAACAGGACGTGACGCTTCGCTCGCAGCAAGGCCACAGAGAACAGGAGGCAGGCGCCACAGCGCTCCTGTCACATCTAGTGTCCTAACTTCAGTGGACATCTCTTCAAAGACGAGAAGAAAAGAGGAAGAGGTGACAAGGAAGAAGAATAGAAAACAGGAGGCCCTCTATGCCGTATTCATGGCCACCTTTTGATCAGCAGTTTTGAAAAAATTTGATTATCCGGATTCATGAATTTTTAAGAAATGACAGTATGTCTGATATATTATAAGATGTTCTTTCTATAAAGCTGGACTCATCTGTTCTAAACTGGTGCATGAATGAAAAAATTCAAAGTAGAAAGCAAAGTTTTGGACTCGTGTTCCATAAACATTTTAAGTTTACAGTTGATTTTGTCTGACCCTAATGAGACTTGCTTATATTTTGAAGAGGATTTCAGACAAACTAAGATGGAATAAAATGAAATATGAAGATTTAGATATTTGATCACAAATGTTTGAGAAATCTCACATGACATGAGAGCAAAAGCATGAGCTGAACACAAACTGAGGTTCCCGCAATGAAGAGGGAAGCTGCAATGATTTGTTTTAACTATCCACTCCGCAGAAAATCGTGTTTATGGTGTTTAACATGTTATTGCGGCATTTGCGACAAATATTAAGAAAACTACGCTTAAAATTGAATTTCTCAGTATTTTTAATCAAATCATTTTGAATCAGGAGCAACCAAAAGAAAAAGAAGTTTGAAAACGAGACAATTGTTGCCTAGAAAATACGCTGCGCGGGACACAAGCTCTCAGACACGGGGAGAGGAAAAGGGGCGGGGTTGCTCAGCACCAACAATCCCATGTACAACTCAGACTAATTTCTAATGAACTAATGCCATTCTGAAGAAACTATTCTCTAGAAAATGACAAGCATTCTTTTTAAGTTTGGCTTAAAAATGGCATATTCATAAATAAAAGACAACTTGGAACCCTTTTACAATAGATTAAAAGCTGATCGGAGTGGGACTTCAACTATTTACAGTACAAGTCCTTTCTGATGAAGCCAGATCTTTTACCAAAGGATTGGGCATGTAATGTAATGAATACCCAAATGAGACCTCAAACTTTCCTATAAGAATAAAAGCCTTGTGTTAATGTCTCCCAAAAGAGCTGCTAATGTATGTGGTTTTTAAACTGTGAAAACTTGTACTTGGAGACAAATCAATACTTTTTTGAAAGGAATGGACATCTGGAACAAGGTCTTCCAGGCTGTGGTCAGAAACAAATCCAGGAAGTGTGGTACGGTTCTTTTTTTTGTATTGGCACTAATAATCTATACTGTACTAACTTTTTTTTTTTAAAACTGTAGCTTCCCTTCAAAAAATCTAGAAATGTTGATAAATTTATTGAAAAAAAACAATAACTTGTGTATGGAGGGATTTAAAAAAATGTTTTTCTGCTTTGTTGCACATCTTAAGATGAGTTGAAGGCTATGTTCAAATATTCCCACTACTCCCTAACCCTTAAAAGACTATCTAGTGTTGAACTATCTATGACCAAGGATTTTAATGCAATTCAAGCTCACTCCTTTACCAAAGTCAAAACCTAATTAACCAAATATATATGAACATTTTATGATGACTATTTATGAATCAACTGTGTTCTGATGATAAAAACTTGGATGGTTTATAAAAGATAAAGGTTTTTTAAAGGAAAAACTGCTCAAATACAATGCACTGTGGTCTATATTTGTCAGTTTATTGAGCCTCAATGCACAATGGTTTTCCACAGAGACTTCTGGGAAATTTCCAGGGCACTGGATTTTGGAACTTTAGATTTGAGCATCCCGCTAAAATGGCAAACGCCCTATATAGTGCACTATGTCATGAGTAGTGGGGGAATCTGGACACAACCAGTCTTTAAACTCATTTGTAACATCATTAACAGAAAAAAACAGCAACATGTTTTTTATCTGTTAGAGACCAGAAATTTTAACCATCTAAAAGTTTTAACATCTAAAGAGGATCCAATAGCTTGTTACCTCGCAAAGTCAAAGCAAACATACCATCTATGTACCGGTATATTTCTTTTGGACATACATCAGAGTGCAATAATCATAAACATTTAATGATTTCTCTTATCTTTTCTTATTTTTAACTGAAGCTTTAAACAGGATTCTATTAATTATGTTAATGATATATGCTAACTTTATGAATTTTAAGAACAAAACAAAACGTCATGGCTGCTTCAGTGCATGAAACAAAAAGGAAACTAGATAAAGGGACTATAAATGCACAAACTTGAAAAGGGAAACCCTTCGCCCCAGTGTTTATCAGCATTACATCAAGGATACAATTGACAGAAAATGTCAAGTATGCGTGTGAGGAATGCAATCTCACAGGGCGTATTGCAGGACAGGAGGAAGCAGAGGAAGAAGACAAGGAGGTGGTCTGCAGGGCAGGGCTGGAAGGAGTGGGTGTGGGAGAGGGTGCCATGTTGGGCGAGGTCAGAGGACACTGCCTGGCGGTCTGAGGGGTCACAGCAGATGGCTGGAAAGAAAGAGCAGCAGGATGAGAAAAGAGCAGCATATAGCCTTGCAGAAAGAGTACAGAAAGGTCATAACAGCAGGAAACAAGGAGGAGGAGGAGGAGGAGGCTGCATGTTGATGAAGACTGAAACACAAGAAAGCAAAAGTTATCAGGGATTCTCCAAACAGGTGTGTAGACTGACAGGTTTCCTTTTCAAGTCCATGTGAAGGGAAACAAAGTGCAAACAAAAGATGAAGAATTGTAGAACTTTCTGCAGCTAGAGCGGCAAATTGGAAAGAAATTAGAACTATTCTGGTAAATGAACTTTTAATTGTATTGTTTTTACTGATTTTGGATTAAATCACAATAAATAAAAATGTTAAATATGAACTGTAGACAAACAATTGTTTGTTTTGAGCTACTGCTTCCTGGAATTCTGATGTTTCCTGTGAAAAACATTGTTGTCAGATACAATAACAATTTTCCAGCCCAAAAGTCATCTAAAAAATGCCATACCAAAAAAAAATAAATAAAAAAAAAAAAAATATATATATATATATATATATATATATATATATATATGACTAATTAGCAGTAATTACTCATCCATTGTTTATAACTCCCCTTTTTAATTGAAAGTCCAACTTTGAAACATGTTAAATAACATTATATCTGCCGTTTTTGCAGTCAATCAGAGCAAAACAACAACAAAAAGACTCCTATTGAACTTTAATAACAACCACCAAAGAGCAAATGTGAGCTCAAATATCCTCCTTTTTTTCAAAACATCAAGAACAATTAAAAAAATTGAAGAAAGAGAATAAAAATAAATAAATACCAGGGGTTCTAGTATAACTTATTATCATGAACAAACGTAGAAATTGTTCTTGCATTTCTACTTTTCAAGAATTCAAGTGAGGTAAAATAACCCAGTTTGCATGGGATTGCGCAATCTAAGGTGAATCAGAGTTTGGTGCCACCTCACCATCGCAGCCTATGATGTAATTGTACAGGAGATGCGCAAAATACAAAGATTTGAAGAGTAAAAATGATTGAAATTATTAGATAAATATCTGTAAACTGTATTTATAGAACAGATATGAGGACATGTTTGTTGGTATTACATCTCAAGATGATGATGGCAGGAGAGGATGATGACAGGTGAGGATGATGACAGGTGAGGCAGTATCACACCTGCCTTCCTGACCACGTCACTGGTTGAAACATGTTTCAATAAGAAAATAAAAACAGCCAAACTAAACCCAAACCTGAACAAATTATGTCCACTTGCCCACAGCTATTTTAGCCCACAAAGTCAGAACCAAAACTTCCCCAGACTGGAGAAAGTTTTATTTTGAAATATTTTTAGTACTGTGTTTGCATAATAATGTTGTTGATTGAACCTCAACTTTGATCTGGCAGCAAAAATACAAATCAGTAAGAATCTAACAACTTGTGTGCCATTATTGCTCAAACTTTTGTCTGTGTGACCCATCAAAACAACCGGTGACCTCTCATCACCCTAGGGATAAATGGGTTTGATCCCACGAGTGAACTTGATCGGGTTAAAACTGGGTAATAAATGAACAGACAAACACAGAAAGACTCAAACAGCCTTCATAATTCTGTTAAATAGATATTTTTCTTTCTTACCGCTTAAGTGAGAAATGATGATTTCATTTTTATTGGGCAGATTGGAATAGAGTGACTGGCACCCGTGGATAAATGCTCAGTGGATGCAGCTCAGCTGAGAGGACCACTGTGCAGTATCACATTAGCTGATTAGAAATTACATTAACTCTAACTTGGATCATTTCTGAATTACAAAAGGAAGCATTTATCTGGAAAAAACACAAAGAAATGTATTTCTTAAAGACTTCAGAGGTAATAAAAGTTCCAGAACTGAGTCTGACGGAAACACAAATTAATTCACCTCAAATCAGTTAGGAAACATCTCATCTTTAAAGACTATTTGAGTATTGAAAAAGATCGTCTTAGTGATGTCGAAAATACGCTGCTCCACAAGCGCCCTGCTCTGCTCCATTCTGATGCATTCACTTGCAGACAAATAGATTCATGGAAGTCATCTGATTTAAAACTGCAAGGCTAGGTCAGGTTTTTGTTTTGTTTTGTTTTGATTTTGGCTTAAAATGGCATCATCATAATAAAAGACCAGGGCAAACGCTTTCAGAATAGCTCAAACAATGGTCAAAAGGGATCTTTAAAAATGTATATACACAATAAATTATAATCAGAAAAAAAGGGCTTTCCAGTTTTTAGTTTTTTTATGGGAGATGTGCAAATAACTTTAGGATAGAAACTAAATGCAGATTTTCTGCTCCATGACCGTTTAAAAGAAGAATTTTGAAAAAATAAAGATACATACCCCAACTTCAAGAAATGCAACATGACAGCATCTTCAGACCTTCATAAAATCTAAAATAATAACTACATGAAAAGGAAAAGCTTAGGAAAGTAAAAATGTTTTATTTTCTGTCTTACAAAAAAAGAAAAATCTTTTTTCAATAGCAAAATTGGTTTAAGAAAACATGTCTTAGTGACTATAATCTTTTGTAAAATAATAATTCTCTGTAGGTAAGAGATTTTTTTTACCACATTGACAGATTTTTATTGTTATTGAAAGTTTTTTTTTTTTTTTTTTTTTAAAGAATGTTTTATTTATTTTGAGTGGGCCTACTTATGCAAAGAGGTAAAAAAAGAATGACTTTAAAATGTGGGGACCGAAAAGCTGTGACATTAGACAAAAATTTAGGTCTTTTTGTAAAATAGAGCAATATTAACGTCTTTTAAAATAAATAATGTATACTAATGCTGCTAAAGAAACCATTTTCATGTGTGACAATAACAAAAATTCATGGTAAAGTAACATGAACACAATAAAATGAAATATAATTTTTGATTTCTATTAAATGTGTCATTTCTTTTGCATATACAGTAAACGTTAACTGTTTACCATATGCTTTTACAGTTAATGAAACTTAATAAAAATAAAATAATATTAAAATAAACAAAATAAAAATAATAATAGAAAATTCGAACACTAGAAATGTTAGTTTGGACTGTAAATTTGAAATAAAATGCAGCACCACGGGATGAATGATACTTTTAAAAAATATAACATTCTTCTTAGAGGTGTTTAGAGCTGATACATTTACTGTCAAAACAAAATAAACATATTTTAACAAATACAGGAAGACAAAATGAACGCCAAAGGTTTTTTAAAAATTAATTAATTTTACAAAAACGTACAAGCTCATGAACTCTCCCTGGCTGCTTCCCTTTTATTGTGCCTGTGGGCCAGGTCAACCCAGGAGGGCCTCTGAGCGACCTCTGGCTCTCAGCCTTCTGTTCACAGACGGGCCAAAGCACTTGCACACAGATACCTATCCAAAAAACACTTACACACAAATGAAAGCAGACACACAACCTCGCAGGGACAGGAGAAGCAGGATGAGAAGAAGTTTCCATTGAAAGTTTTGTAGATGCAGAGAGTTGGTAGAAGTGGGTGAAACTTGGGGTAGAGGGGGGTAGGGAAAGGGTGATGAGAGCCACGGGGTGCATCACACCGCCAGCTATGCCCCACTTGTGCACACTCTTCTCTCCTTCACACGCACACACAGGAGCCAAAGCCTTGTTAGCTTTTTAAAATCATCAGGCAGTTGGATGATGAATGATTTAACAGGTATGGAAGGAAGGAAGCTCGGGATGCCTTCCGCTTCTCCCCTCAGGGCCGTGGGAAGAGTGACAGGCCTACAGAGGGGTTGAGCTCTGGGAATAAACACCATTCCCTTTCATTTCACTGATACCGCTTTTCCTGTCGAGATGGCAACGCCGCAGCCCACTAATTTGTCGGCGGAGCGACTGCAAGAGGCAATGACAATCTGTGAGTCTCTTTTGAAAGGTGTGCATCAGGATGCAGACAAGTTGGCTACAAGAAGAGAAGAGGGAGCGCAGAGTTCTTAAGTTACTTGTGTATAACAAAGTCTATAAAGATCCTTGTTTTGGATTTATGACCAATTTGAGTTTTTATGAAATATAAAAGTATTACCTTAAACCACAAATTTGTGCATTTTTATTTACATTCCTTCAGTCCTATTGATAAGACAGTAAAAAAATATAGTTAAAAGAATTGTTTATTGATTAGAGTTTCAAAATCACATCACTGACATCTAAACAATGTTTAACCTTTAATAAATAGAGATTTGACCTTCAGGTTCGCCACATAAAACTAATAGAAGCATAAGATGCTGTGATCCGACACTAAAATATGAATGCATATTTTGCATATGTCACTGTTGGATGTCTGAGAAGCAGCTGACAGTTTTATCAGCAGGACAGTGAAATGCTGCCCCCTACTGTCGGTCTACATCAATGCACATGATCTGAAAATCTGAAATTGCTTTGTAATAATCCACAGAAGGCTGTGCTGTAAGATCAGTTTCTAATGCAGAGAACATTTAACGCTGAGTCCTAAATGTACAGTTTATTAAAATATGGATCTTTAATTGGAGATTCTCTTTGTTGGTTTAAGAAGGCTGAGGTGAAAAAGGTGTTTGGAAATTATGTTTACTGTCAAAATAAAATCTTACGAATCAGTTGGTAAAAATGATCACAATTTTTTTGCGGTTATAGTCAAACTAGTTCCTAAAAGCTCAGGTCTTCAAAATTCATGGTGAATGGGAGACAGATTTCATTATATTGGAGTTTTAAATAAAGGGTTTCATTAAAGACAGAGTCAGATTACAACATCTTTAATTAAACATGAAAATTACCAACTACTAGGACAGGATTAGGAAGACTTTCTGATGGTTTGAATTTCAAAACTACCTGACCAAAGGTGTATTCTGACTGGACACATTTGGTTCGTTTAAAGTGAACCACAGTTTGTTTCCTCCAATAATCCAGAACAAATTTTCAGCCAGAGTACACCCAAGCAAACCCTGGTTCGGGACCAGGATCTACTTTCGGACCCATCTTTTGAAGTTGTCTCGGTTCGTTTCAATCGGACTGAGCTTCGGTTCACTTTAAGACTCATCAGTCTGAATACAATTCGCTCCCAAAGCAGAACAACTGGACCAAAACGGCCACCAAAGCCAAGCATTACGGAATGTAAAAAGAGTAGGAATAACGCAATGAATGAGCCACAAACAAATGTAAAGATACAACTGTCGTCGTATCAGAGAGGAAAAAATGGTCCAACTCCTTAGTTGTTATGTTTATTTTAACACTGTTGAAAACGCTGCTTTATGAGCTTTTCTGTGTCTCGTGTGTCACGCTGCAGTGGTGTCATCCCAAAAGCTCCCTTGTAGTTTCTTAACAGCATTCTCTTAAAAACAATCCCATAACACCACAACGATGAGACACACTAACTCACTGAAATGGGGTCAGATAAATGCAGATACATTAAACCAACTTTTAACGTGATACACATTGCTTCTCACTGTTTTACTGATAATGTATTTGTCATAAACACTTTCCATTCTGTCCTAAGAGCTGTTTCATTTCTAAGGTTTTATAACTCCAACACATTTGTGCATGCATTGAAAGATGCAAAAACTCTTTCTCCACACATTCTAAATGATAGATGGTGTATCTTTAACTTTATTAGCATCTAATAAGGGACATTCAGTAAGTATATGGAAGTAGTTTCACCTAACATGGTATTTGAATTTTTTGTGCAGTCACTACTTTTGGTATAGAGGATAACTTTGAATAACCTTGAAACTTTAATCCATCTTTAAATCTTCAAAATAAATTACAAAAATGATCAAGAAAATGATATATTTTTTATAGTTTAAAAAATGAATCATCTTCTAATTAGGGATTAGAATTCAGATATGTAATTAAAGAAATGCTGTGCCTTTTAATGAGGTGTTGCCCACCCAGTGTCAAAGATGTTAGTCGACATTACCAAAGGGATCAAAGTTTTTTTAATGTAATTATAAAAATACAGTCAATAATACAGTCATCTGCAATTGTATTTTCATAGCAAGGATTATATAATCAAAAAAAAAAACTTGAGATGTGTTGTTGTCCTTAAATTAGACAACTACACTGGCATGTAAAGTTGTAAGTTTTTTGAGCTACCTTTTAAAGGGCCAATATAATTTAGAATCAGCTTTTTTGAGCTTTTAAATGTATTATAATGTTACTTCCTCAAAAACACCCCAAAAGCAGTATTCACGCATCTCTGAGTCTCTGAGTATTCCTCTAAAACCCTGCACTCAGAGCACCAGTGCCTCCCAATCCACCAAAATGGGTGGGTTCTCACAAATTATATGTATGTACGTGGGGGACAGGCCTTTCCAGGAAGCATCTGCACTGCTGGCACCGCCTCCCAGCTAAAACACACCATCCATTCTACCCACCGCAAAAATGTTTTCATTTAAGCATCGACTCTGAGAAGAAGTTCTGACGTTATTTGTTTTCTTGGGCGAAATGCAGACACACACAAGGAGTGAAAGGCAGTGCCGCAGATATTGAGGCATCTTGCGAGCAGGTAGGAAAAGTTTTCTCTAAAAGGCTAAAGAATGGCATGACATATGTCCTTTAAGTGTAAACTATTCCTTAGAGTTAATGAGCATCTGAAAAGAAAATGAAAGGTTTGAAATATTATGAAAATGCAATGAAATATGAATAATGATAGCTAAAAATTCATAAAATATTTGTTTTTAAATCTACATTTACTAGGAGAAACTTTAGATGTGAATGTAATTGAAAAGCAAATGAGTCAAATTCACTTTCTCTGTCGCTGTGCTATAAAAACCCAGACTCATTTTCATTAAAATGAAAATCATGGGGGATATACCATAAACCAAGAAAATAAATTGTGGATCAATCTTTGGACAGAAACTCCAGGAAAATTCAATATCTCTCTTTAATGGCCGATGAACAAAAATTTAAAAATATTTGAAAACTATCTTTTGACCAAAAGATTTGTTGAAAAAATCTCAATAAATGTAAAACTTTCATACTTTTACCCCATCAGATTTTCAACTTCACAGATTTGCTGTCTTAAAAACAATTATTACAAATTTTGTAATGTTTTCACAGCAGTAGAATGGTTTCTTCCTAAACACCTTAAAACCCTAAATCCAGCACCAGGAACTGTCCTTACTTGGTTTCTCTCCGAGAAGACTCTTTTCTGGTTTCTTGGAAAATAACAGCAGCAATAATCCTCCTGCTAAATCTTTTTCACTAAGACCTGATTAAACAAGTGTCAGTTGCTCTGGTTAGAGGGTGTGTCAAGTCCTAATAAGTTAAATTATGGTAGAAACGATCCCGAGAGCATTATAATTGAGCCCCCTGAGGGAAAATAAGACCTTTGTCAGCTGCACAGCCATGACCTGGGCTAGAAGTCTTCCTCTGAATGAAGCCTAACAATGAGACATCAATTAGAGGCAAAAAAAATATTATTTTTAAAACTATATGGATTTGATAACCAAGTTATTTTCAAAGAAGACCCACTCCGATCATCTTTTGATCTATTTTCAAAGTATTTTACAATGGTCTTTTCATTATGATTGTCATTAACCAAAGTTTCATGTACATACCATCTGCAGAGCTGCAGTAGTTTATTAGGAAGTCGCCTCTAAGTTGTGGGCAGGACCGCTGCTGTGAAGCAACTCCGCTCCCCACTTCCCCATTCTGTTACTGAGAGTTCAGAGTAGGGAGCTTGTGGCCCACCCAGTGTATGTGACAAATAAGCCCCATTACAAACAGCATTTTTTGTCTGCTCCAGATTCACAATGATCTGAATAAGAAATACTCAGAAATGCTAATTGAAGCCAAATGTTCCTAAAAATTATCCTGCATCATCAGAGAAATCCAACAAGAACATGCTAAAAACACTAAAACCACCATTTTTATCAGAGTGGGTTGACCCATTACAGAATGATTTTTAGACTCGTGGTTGGACTTGGGAATGTGAAAAAAAATTCTTTAAAATGAGCACCAAAATGGAAAAAACAAAGGACCAATAGTGGGTAGTTTTAAACCAGAGTAGCTGCTGTTTCTGGTAAGAGATAAAGCACTGAAATGATCACAAGTGATGTAAATGAAGCAGCTTGTTGATGTACTCTTCATCGGTCAGAGGAAAAAACTGTTTTAAAAAGTTGCTTTTATGTTTAACGGAATAATTAAGAAATGCTCTTTGATGCTCCGTCATCTGAAAGCCATCCTGCCTTTTGCCCTGTGAAGACCAGCAGAGGTTAAAGCAGATTCCTTTGTGACCTTGAGAAGGATTGAACAGTTATGAAAAAGGAATGATTGATTTCGTAAACTAAGCTGCTCGGGTGACATGACCCTCCCCAGGTTGACAGCCTGAGGCTCTGCTTGCATGCCAGCTTTACCCACCGGCTAAGAATCTGAGCTCCCAACTAGCACAGATCAGGATAGAACTACTCTCTTCTTTAACTGAATCCCATTAATTTGAAATATGGCAGACACATCTTTGTTGTCCCTAACCTGACAGCTATCTAAAAGCTGAACAGTGATTTAAAGCCTTGGTCACAACTGTCCTTTCGGGGGGGATACGGGCTGTCTGCAGGCAAACCCACACAAGGCGCCCAGGTGGTCCATGCTAAATATTTAAGCTGCAATCACTAGTGCAAGCAACTTACAAATACTTCACTAAACCCTTACAACGCGTAGAACAATGGTAGGTCAGTTTTCCTAACCTCATGTGTGGAAGCCGTTCGAGCCTCAAGAGAACGGCAAGACCTCCCCGCGCTCACCTTAAGATGCGGCCCTCTGAGACCCTCCACGGGCCCGGACAACCTACACACCACATGCACAAGTCAACCCCCTGGCTGCGTGTAACTAAGGCTATAGGCCGTACCAGCTTGAATGAAAAGAAACCAGGTTATATCACCTGATGATGACCATCAGCAGCACATATTTTCTCTGGACTATGAACATGTCCAGGACATCACCCTCATCACCGGTGGGCATGAAACCTACAAATAATCTTAAGTGTTGTTTGGCTTGCAATCATAAACCTTTTCTGCAGGGTTAGAGTTTTATTTGACTTATCCTTTGCAGGAAAAAGAAACACTTGTTTAAACAAGCTACTTGTCACTTCACTGAACTTTTAGCTGGCCCTTTAAATGAAGGGCCCTTTTCAGGACGGTACAGTTATCGCCATGCTGAGGTCAGGACATCACAGCCACCACATATCTTGCAGTAATGCTAAAAAATTAGCTACCTTTAATATCGTTTACTTTTATCTCATCTAATTTGTTACTGCATCTTAGACCACTTTATAACTTTCTAGCTTTATAACAATAAACCAGCTGTCAGTCCTTTGTTTCACTTTGCTGACTGAACACAGAAACAGCAGGTATGTTTGCAAGACATTTAGAAAAAGAAACACTGAGGTTTAAAGGGTTAGTTTTAGCTTTTTTTTATATAAATTGTGCACCAAGTTTATAAACTTGAGTGTACTGTGTGGGCATCAGATCCTTATTCATCTAATGAAACAGAACTTTACTGAAACAGCTTGGACCTTACCGACACACTCGGTTAAAACATCCACCTTTTTTTCATAAACTGAAACGGGATACAGAAGTAGAGGCAGAGAGGCCACGCCATCGTGGAGGCTCACCTGTGGAGTCGTCACTCTGAAGGTTGTCCCTGTTGTAGGGGTGGCGGGTCGAGGAGAGATGCTGTTTTGGGCCTGAGCTTGAGCTTGAGCCTGAGCCAAAGCCTGCTGGGGAACCATCACCAATTGGCCCAACTCCGTACGGACCAGAACCATCCCTGAGGACCAACAAGGAAAAGTTCTCCATGGTTATCCAAGCATCCAACCCTTTGGGTCAAAGTCCAATGGTCAAGTCATAGTGGCTCAGGTTCAACTTGAGACCTCCTATGTCTGCCTCTCATGTATTCTCCAAACTTTTTCTCAGAAACAGAGAAAGTTGAACAACCTGTGTCCTTTTTCCTTTCCTTTTCTCACTCTGTAAGCACATCTGGCTCTGGGGTAATGTGACTTTAATCTGCAATAACTGTCCTGACCGCTCCACACAGTCTCTGTAGTTCTGGTCCTTCTCTTTCTTCTTCGTCTTCTCACCTTTCTCTCTCTTGCTGTTCTTTCACCCCTGCAGATGAAGGCAGGTGGTTCTCCTCTCCTCTCCGAGTCTAGCTGTTCCAGAGCTCTCCTTTTTAACAAGCAATGAAGCTCCAGCTTTTGCTGCAGTGACTTTTCACTATGACTGGTATTAACGAAACTGAATGAAAACCAGTGATGATTTTTTTTTTAATTATTATTATTAATCAAAATAGCAAGGAAATTATCTTGTCCGTAAGTAGTTCACAGAAGGAAATTCTCAAATATAAAAAAAGAAATTTTGTAAACCAAAAAAAAGAAAATTGTGGACACCTATAGGAAAGTTGAAAAACTGAAACTAACGGGAATAGGACCTGCATCTGAAACCTCTGTAGGGTATCCCTAAAAGGTTTCTATAAGAGACAGTTGAAAATGCAGCTTCTCTTTTAAATGTAGGCACAGTTTGGCTTGTTATTGTTTATTCCATTAGGGAAAAAAAAAAAAGTTGCGTTTACTTGTAAGGTCAGATGACTCAGCAGCATTCAAGGGCATCACAGAAACAATTATGGTCACTGAACCTGTTCACTTTGCAAGGCAACAGCTTACAACCTTCCATGGAACCTATAATTTGTTAATATGACAGCAGAATTATGACCAAATTTAAACTCTGCTGAAATATGTACTTTTTACCTAGAAAAAAACGTGATTTTGGTTATTTGTGGTCCAAATGTGCTTCTTAGAAGACAGACGTATTCAACTAACTGAAAAAGAAATTTAAAAAATAGGACATCCAAGTGTTGAAAAATAAAATAATTTCTTGTGGGATGTTTGATAGAATCAACACAGAAACAAACCAATATTTCTGTGAAAATTAGGGCCTTTTTAAATTACAAGGGCTGAACATTGGTTGGGGTTTTTAGTTGATAAAATCTAGTAAGATAAGTCAAAACAATTACTCTTACAAGTACTTATTATATTTTCAATTTAACCAAACTTTTAGATGAACTTATAAAAATTACTTTTTTCGACAAAGTTCTGGTGAATGGTATCTTGTGGTTCCTATGCATTCTGTAAATTGAATGTTTTGTGCCCAATTTCAGTTATAAATAATGATAGCAATTGAATTATAACAGTGTTTTATTTTTCAATATACTTGTGTAGAATATTGAAGTTGTTTTTGACAGCAGCACTTTCTTTCAAAAATAAAACATCTTGGATCAAATGAGATCCTCCTGTTGCAGCAGATTCACTTGAATTAAAAATGCAAGAAATCCAAGATCAAGATGACAACCAACACAGCAGTCTTGTGAGACTGGAAAGTCGTGGGTTTGAATCCATGGTCGAGTCATACCATTGACTCTAAAAGTAGGACCCTGTACCACCTCCCTGCTTGACACAGCATGACGGAGTTGGATTTTGGGGTCAAACCACCGAACGGTTCCCGAGTGTGGCTGGGTCTGCAGCTCACCGCTTCCCCAGGGGAAAGGTCAAATGTGGAGAACAAGTTTCACACACCAACATGGGACAACTAATGGAACTTTGACTGGAAACATTTTCAATCATTTTGACTTTGGTGCACCTTCATCTTTCGTTCTTTTTTAACCAATAAATATAAATGACAACATTGGTGAAGGATGTTGTTGTTCTTCACCTTTCGGCTTATCCCATCAGGAGTCGCCACAGAAAATCAGCTTTCACTGATTCAAACAGGTGGCTTGGCAGAGAGTTTAACACAGGAGGCCCTTCGTGTAGAATGTGAATAGAATTATATGCTTAAAGAACTTTGTTTCTTAACAGCAAATAGACAATGTTGTGCAATCATAATATGTGCTTCAAGCTCATTCCAAAAACAGTACCTTTTACCAGTATTTTGGTCAGTTAACGGCTGGATAGCTTAGTTGGCTGCATGCGGAACTGGCGTGTGGGTTCATTTCCCAGGGGGCGCGATGATCTTACTCCAGTGGGGGTCTGTAGGAAAGACCCTTCAGGCTACTGGCTAACTACGTAGCCACGGGGAGGTCCAAGTCTGGGTTTCCCTGTGCCGGTCCCCAGCCCAGATGAAATACAGGGTTTTGTCAGGAAAGGCATCCAGCATATAAAATCTCTGCCAAACCAAGCGAGTGGATCGGTGAAAGTTGATTCGCAGCGGCAACCCCTGACGGGATATGCCGAAAGGTGAACAATTGTTATTTTTGCAGTTATCTGACGTGTTAAAAATCTAAAAATAAATGACAAAACTGAATAAACAACAATAAATGAACCAAAACTACAAACTCAGTATTTATTCTAGTCATTAGCATTTCTTTCAAGGCCAAAAAGTCTGAATGCAGGGATGAAAGAGTTGCATGTGACTCCAGAGCCTCTGGTTGCAGACCCTTGATCTAACAAATCACATCAGAGTTTAGCCTTAATGAAATAACTAAAGAGTTCTCTCTATAAAATTAAAACGCAGTGTGGTGGACGTTGTGTAATTTTAACTATAGATCTGATGGCAAATTAAGAGAGGTGTTATCAGCTTCTCAGTCTTGAAACCCATACCTGGTGGGATGGTAAATCCAGGGGGCAGCTGAATGGTTGTCTGCTGCTGGGGCGGTCTGACAATCAGCTGTGGAGCTACAATCCTTTGAGGAGTTGCAAGTCCAGGACGGGGTTGAGTCTGTGCAGAAGTGACCATGGCGGGACTGGGAGAGGGGGCTGTGGGCCTGACCACAGTCACTGATGTGGTCTGAACAATCCCACATGCTGGGGTGGCTGTCACTGATGTTGCACATGCTGCAGTTGTAGTAGTAGTAGTAGTAGTAGTGCTCAGAGGCTGGGTGGTAGTTGTAGTTGCAGTTGTGCTTGTTGCTGGTGTGACAGCAGACGCAGCAGAGGCTACAGTGTTTGTTGCAGGCTGGCTTGACATGTCAGTGCTGGGCTTGTCTGTTGTGTCCGTTTTGCCGGGATCTCCCTGGGAGGTGGCACCTCCTGGTCGAGCGCTCTGCTGCACCAGAGCCGAAACACTGGTGCCGTTGCCGTTCTGGGCTATGCTGGCCACTATGTGGCTGGGGAGTCTCTGCAGAGCGATGGTGGGAGTCCCCCGGTCCAGAGCGATGGCGGACTGACCCACAGGCAGGCAGGCGTTCGACACAGTAAAAGTCGAGGTGTTGATAGAAGACGGTGCCGGTCGGGTTGAGTTGGGGGTGTTTGCGCCGCTGTCCGCGGGGCTAACGGTCTCCTCGACCGCCGTGCTGCCGCTGCTGCTCCTCCTCGTCGTCACGGCTGCACCGTTCAAACTCTTGATCCGCGCCGAAGCGGTTCTCCTCGGCGCCGCGATGCGTTTCCTCGGCGGCTCAGCCTGCGTGTCGCTCACCCCCGCGGTCACCTTAGTGTTCCGGTTAGATGCGGTGCTGATGCTGTCTTGAGAAGTTGACACACTGGACGCGGTCAGTGTTGTGATGGATGCTCCATGTGATTGCGAACCGTTGCTGCTGGCGATCACACAGGCGGTCGAGGTGGTGGAGGGCTCGCCGAAGGAAGCAGCGCAGCCCAGGGGAGGAGATGTGTCAGTTTTATCCCGGCTAACGTCTTTAGAGTTGATCTCCTGGCGCATTTCAGGTTTTAAACGCCGTCCTGGTTGTTGTTGTTCTAGTGTTGTGATGCTCACTGGAGGTTGTAGCGTTTTTCCTAAGTGATGATTAGCAGGGGGCACAGAGCCAGCGCCTCCGTTTTCGTCTGTTTTGCCCACCGGGTTGTTTTGTCCGGTAAGCTCTGACTCCAATGAACCCACCAGGTCGCTAACGGCTTTTTCATCCACCTCCGAATAAAGCATATCTTCCAGGGGGTCGGAGGCGCCCGCCATCTCTGATCATTGATAGCCGTCTTCTGTTTTTTTACAGTGCGCCTGCGTGTTACTAGGCATTGTGGGAATCGACCTGACGTCATTAATTGAGCCCCCCTTTTGGTTCAGCAAATAAAAAATGTTTTCGGTCGTTTGTTTTTACGTTTGTGTTCGTTATTTTATGGGTTAGTGTGTGCTTTTTATTTAATTTATTTATTCACTTTCCATATATTCATCGTATTTTTATAACAGGTTGGGTCAACAAACAAAACAAATAAATAAATAAACAAGAACATTTTTGTACATGTATCAATGAAACTGCAAGATATCTGCAAATTATCTTAAAAATTGATTTCTATTTATTATAATTTTGCGCAATGCTGAAGGATAGCTCTGGGAAAAAAATATTTTATTCTGCTGTAATTACAAAATGGTGTGCAGAATTTTAAGACACCAGATATGACATCATTAAATAAAATAAAAAAACTAGTCTAGTTTAATGAAACATAATTTAGTCCGTATGTGATACACTGTTGTTAAATTCCTCACAAATGGGGTGTTCACTATTTAAAGTAGTCTCAGAACCACTGCGTTTTAGAAAGACTATGTCAAAACTGAAATCATTATAACTTCTGCTATGTAATTATTCTTGCGCAAAACTCGGAGCATTTTTCAAATATTAAAATTTTAATCAAAATGATTTTTTTAGAGAAAACAATAGTAAATAAAATATGTTGTTCTTTTTCGAGGTGCGGTGTTGCAGAAGAAAATGTAGTTTTATTAATTACGGCCTTCCTCCCAGCATGCTTTGCGGCAGGGGAAGGAAAATGAAAACGGCCATGTCGTGAGAGGGATCACGGAGCGGGTTAATGTGCTTCAGGGTTACCTTTTGTATTTGTGTTATGTAGCTTTGAAATTGCTCGTTTGGGAAGTTGAATATATCCGTTCTATTTTGACTGTAAGCGCATTCTTCAAAGGTTAGCGGCTTATTTTAATCAGAGGGCAAACATGAGCGGAGGAGGAACGCCGTACATTGGCAGCAAAATTAGCCTAATCTCAAAGGCCGAGATCCGATATGAAGGAATTTTGTACACCATCGACACTGAAAACTCGACAGTAGCTCTCGCTAAAGGTAAGCACAATCACAGACGACTAGATTTTAGCGGTTCAAAACGACAAAAACCATCATATATTGCATAAGAAACGGTTATGTAAACAATTTTCCCGCTGTTGCTAGCTTATTGGTAGCATCTGCTAGCTTAGCTGTGTTGTGGTGCACACTCAGCGTCCTTTGTTTACGTAGTTTTTTTTTCCCCCTTTTTGAGCAAAAATGGCCTATACGAAAAATAACTTTGTTTTGGCCAATATTTTATTAAAATTCGAACTGTTTTGTTTGTTGTACAAAATTGACATTTAAAAATAATTTAACAGTGACATTGAACTCGCATTTTTTAACTGTTGCATTTAAACGCCAAAACTGCTCACATGTTAAGTATCAGATTGCCTTTTATATATTTGTATATTTTGGTGCTTGTTTTCAAAATCATATTGTCTCTTAATTTTCTTCACAGTTCGCTCTTTTGGCACTGAGGATCGCCCCACCGACAGGCCTATTCCACCTCGGGAGGAAGTGTTTGAGTACATCATCTTCCGAGGCAGCGATATAAAAGACCTAACGGTTTGTGAGCCACCCAAAGCCACTAGTTCTCTGCCTCAGGATCCTGCCATAGTCCAGGTGAGTCTTTGTATTATTTGATAGTATTTATTCTTTGAAGCTCTTCTTGCACAGCCTTAATTGCTAAACAGCATCAGAGATCATTTGTAACACCTGAGTTTAATTTATAGCAATAAAAGGTTCAAATTACGAGAACAGGTCCCTTGAAATTGCAACCTAGGTTTTAAAAATTATACTCTTCATACCTCATTGTTTCCATTTACGGAATTCAAAAATTGTAGAATTTTCAAACGTCTAAACCTTGTTATTTAACAGCGGTGAAAACTCAAAACACTGCCCAAATTAGTAAATCATTAAAATCTTTGATCAATTGGTTTAGGAATGACTCAAACTCATGTGTAATCCATTACAATAATTACAGCCCCAGAATTACAGCAGCAACTTGTGTAGATTTTGTGTGGGTGTATATTAAGCTACTTAACAAGTCTTGTGCAGTTTGTTTTCTACTCATATTTTCTTTTAAGATAGAAATTGAATTTCAATTGTTCTCAAATGTGTTGGTTTAGCATACTTTACCCATTTTTTGGATTTCCCTAAAGTAAAGTTAAATTCCAGCTTTCCACTAAAGAACCTACGTCAGAGCTGCCCAATCCTGGTCCTCGAGATCTACCACCCTGCCTGATCTCTCTGCACTGCTTTCTGTTGATCAGCTGGCTCAGGTGTCTCCTCATTCTGATTGACTAAACGCACCTGATCTATGTAATCAGCATCAATAAGTGCAGGGAGATCTGGAAAAAAGGCAGGATCGTAGATCTCGAGGACCAGGATTGGGCAGCCCTGACCTACGAGATTTAACAGTGTGGCAAAAAGTATACTTATTTCAATTTTGATGCCTAAAACTGTAACGTCGCTGTAACACGGTAGATTTTTGTTTTAATATGAACCAAAACATGTAGTTGTTATGATCATCCATTTCCCCTTTCTTGAAAACTTGATTCAGAACTTAGTTGTGTATTGTTGGTGATAAAGAGAGGGGAAAAAAACAAGTGCCCTTGAAGTCTTTCAATATATGTTTTCCTTTATTATCCAACCTCTCTTCCTTTTAGTCATCAATTGGATCTGCAAATGCTTCAGCAGCATCTTCATTTCAGTCTCATGGGTCCTATGCACCATTCAGCAGGGCCCCATACAGCCAGTTTGGCGTTACACCCCTTGGACCGCAGCAGTTTGGGTCTCTTGGAGCTGGAGGTAAAAACATAAATATAGAATTTCACTTTTTTTTTTTTAATAATGTAAGTCTACATGATGAAGGGATGTATAATCAATGCGTTAAAAAGTATTGATTTGCTTGATTAATTTTGTTTTACACTGAAACTCTCCAAATTATTTTTTATTCTATTAATAACATTAGAATCAACCTGTCAGATATTTTTTAAGATCCTAGTTTAAATTGCTTTAATTTTTTTATTGCAGGACGTACAAGCCCTCCACTGGACTCTTTGATAAAAAGTTCCACTGGGGAACAGGCGGTGCAAGCCCCACCTGTAGCTGCTCCTGCTCCGCCTGCTCCTGTGGGACAGAGAAGTCAGTCAGCGGTGACTGCTCAAAAACCCACCAGCACCTCCGCTAGCAGCCAGAAACCCCCCGACCTTCTGGAGCAGAAGAAAGGTAACGGTAGCCTCCATGATTTCTGTAAATATAATTTTTGAAGATTTAAAAATGGACAACTGTGTCGAGATAAGACCAACGCACGAGTATTTTTGGCAGCAATGTGTTCTGTTGGATTTCAACTGCCCCACAAGTGTTGAAGCATCTGCTATTTAGAAATTTAAAATCCCGAGCTTATCGATAGATTTGTATTTACATCCAAACAAAACCTGTTTATTGAAATTAGGAGAAAAACCAAAGTTTTATGTCAGAAAAATTTACTGAGGAATTTAACATGGCAAGAACTTTAAAAATAAAAATTCTTAATAATTTTTGGGACTTTTTAAAAAATATGGACTGCATTTTAAGGTTACCTGAAATTATAAAAAGTAGAAACTAGAAAGTTTATTAATTTTCTTTTGTTGTGTAGCTGTTGTGGTTCAGACTTCACAGCTAGATCACGATCAGACTGGTGGTGATAATCGAGATTCCAACAAGCGTCAAATGGGTAAGAAATCCTTACTTTGATCCACTTAAAACTTCTTAGTAGTAATTATTGTAATTGATCTGTTTTGGATTTGTTGTCAGGATGTTACATTTGTCATTTCTCAGGTGGTTCACAGCCCAACCGCCGTGGGCGTGGCAGAGGAAATCGCAGCAGAGGCAAAGTAAACGTGCGCAGAGATGGAACCATGAAGTTTGAGGAAGATTTTGACTTTGAGACTGCCAATGCCCAGTTTCACAAGGATGAGATTGACAAGGAGCTTCAAACTAAGCTAAAGCTAAAAGGTCTCAGATTAGGGATTGTGCTTTCCTTGTTGTTCTTGAAGTAAAATCTTTATGTGCGTTTTCTAAATCCACCCCATTTCTTTGCATTATTAATCCTCTGTAAGATGAGGTAAAGAGCCGTTTATCTGCCGTAGTTTGAAAAATAAACGATCTGATTGTAACTCTATATTTAGCATTTCTAAACATCCTGTTTGCTATTTTTCTGAGCTCTAAACGACTGTTTCTTCTATATAACCAGATGACAAGCCGGAAAAGGCACTCAATGGAGAGGAGGCTGCTGACCCAGAAAATCCAGCCAATGAGGGTACCACTGAGGAGGAGGACGCTGTGAACAACACATGCTACTACGACAAAACCAAGTCCTTCTTCGATAACCTGTCCTGTGAAGATTCAAGGTACTACCGTAGGGCTGTAGCTGTGAAATGAGTTAACATATTTTATGAAAACTCAAAAGGTCAACAGACGTGGAAAATGAGAAGAATGGAATAATGGCAACTGAAAATATTTTTATCTCTGCCTTTATTTCTTGGGTTGTCAGGGACCGCAGACCAACCTGGGCTGAGGAGAGACGAATGAACGCAGAGACATTCGGCATCCCTCTCAGACACGGTCGGGGAAGAGGAGGTTTCCGTGGCCGCGGCTTCATGGGGCCTCGCGGAGGCCGAGGACGACCCTCCAGCCGGGGTTCCTTCGGGCCCCCCGTGGTGCCCCCCCAGGTTTCAGGGGTGGATTCAGGGGCGGCAGAGGAGGCCGCGATTTTTCCGACTTTGAATACAGGGTAAATCTATGAGCTGAACCCACAAATGGTTGGAGAACAGTGGTGGACTTTTGTAAACTCAAACGTTGTTTTTCTTTGTTTTCAGAAGGATAACAAGGTGGCTGCATAGTACTACAGCGATCATCCACAAAGAATCGTAGCCACTCGTCATGAAATATTTTACCATTGTAGAACGTTCTTTGGTCTCAGATTTTGACAGCAAGAATGAAGACGCTGTTAGTCACCAGCACCTCGGTGGACTGTTTGACATCAGAGAGTGACGGTCCCGCTCCCTCTTTCCACTTTCAATCGTTGTTGTTTTGGGCTCCCAAAGTTTTGATAAACAAGATTGCTTATTAACACAAAGCTTTGAAATATTTCTGTCCATTTACATCTACCAAGTTGCTTCAGTTTAATTTGGTTTGTCTGTGTGTGCTCTTTGAGTGGATCACAGCCAGGTGTAAACAATAGCTTTATTCTTTTTTTTTCCCCTGTGACAATAGTTGACACCAAAATTAACACCATTGCCTGTTACGTGAAATCCCTCTCTGCCCGCTTTGGTTCGGTGTTTGGAGTATTTCTACTCGGATAGCATTAGTTCTGTTTTCTGCATCCGTTCGTTTTTGGTAATTTGAATGAGAACAAAACCAGCTGAAAGGATCTGAAATCTAAACTTAATGTTGTAATGAAAGAATGTATATCTAGTTCACCTTATTACCACTGCCCACATTGCTGTTTGTCAGTATGACTCCTACTTTTATGACACGTGAACTACTCGATGTGGATATTTAGAATTGGTCATTTCTTAAACCTCCTGCTTCAGATTTAGTTCTTAGTTGATCTTTGCTGGATTGCTGGCAATAGGAACCAGTTTTTGGTTAAGATACGTGGTTTTACAGCATCAGCTTTACAGTTGTGTTAACTGCTTGTTTTGTTTGGGACCAGGTATGTTTACATGGCTATGAAAAGAGCAGAGGATTCATGTCCTTAGTCTATGAAAGATGTCCATTTCTTTGAGGGGAAGTTTCTCAAAACAGTTCAGAAATGTTCTGCTGTTCAGAAAAACTCATTTGGTTGAGAGTTTTCATTCATATTTACAAGCTTTCAGTACTTTAAATATACCTTCATATCTTCGACGTCCCACACGCTGATCATGTTTTTCTTTTCTCCTTATATTCTTTTGAATTGTCTTAATGTCGCCCTTTTTTTTGCCCATGCACTTGCAGCTTTTCAAGAGTTGTTGCTGAAAATAGGGAGGAAATTATGTCTAAAGTACAAAAATACATAAAAACTGCATTTCTCTAAAATGATATTCCTCTGACATGTTGGTAGCTCCTCTTGTTGCACTGCTCTCAATGTGATTGTTCTCAGGAGGGACTTTTCTTTTTTTATTGACTTGTGAACAAAGGGACAAGAACTGGATATGTTGCCAGTATTTTTGAGAGGGTGCATCTTAATTTTGGCTACAATTCTTGGTACTTTAGAGAGTGCCTTGGGTGTTTTGTTATTTTTCTCCACAGCTCTTCTCTTTTTTTTCTGAACTGTCTCCTATTGGCTTACATATTACAAGCACTAAAGTTGAAAAAAAATAAAAATAACTCGACCTTTTCTGTAACTGGTTCAGTAGAAAAGTTGCTTTAATTGATTTCTTATTGGCAGCTGATTGCATGATCACTTTCAGCTGGCTTTTACAAAAACCAGCAAGATGGAATTGGGGATTTGAAAAAGAAAACATTACAGAACAATTCAAAACTGACACTTCGCTCTTTTTGTTTGGTCATGATTGCTACTACTTCCAGTCACTGGAACTGTTTTGTTGAATAGCAGCAAAATTGAGTTTTTACAAGAAAAAAATAAAGAGTTGTACAATTTGTGCTTTTCTTGGCTCATTTTTTTGTCTGCAATACATTTAGCCTTTCTTTGAAGGTCATACATAACTTGTTGAAATTTATCCAGAAAATTTAAGGTACTCTTATAATGTATAATTATATTATAATGCCACATATTTAAAAATGTATTGATTGACTTCCAATTTTATCTAATTAAAAACAATTAATTACACTTTTATTTTATGATTGAATGATATAGATATATATAGATAGTGGTATTTTCAGAAAGATTGTTTTATGGATATTTTTAGCAACTTTACACATATTGAAATGTATAATACTATAGTAAATCCATGGGTTTGTAGAGTAGTAGTTTAGTAAAAATGCAAAAAAAAAATTTTTGTTGAAGTTTTTTTTATTTTTTTACAATATTAAGATTGTGTCTTCATTCATTATGTTCCGTTTACACTGAAGTCTTGGTCACTCAGCATTTATGAGCCAGCCCTGCAAACCCTGTAGATGGACGATGCAGTGTACAGTGAAGATGCATCCTGAGACTCTCTGCAGACCACCAGAACCAGAAAGTTCCAGCTCGATTCCAACTCCAGTTGGATCACCCCATCCATGTTGACCAACTTTGTAAATTGTTGTAAATAAAAGTGTTACAACGAGTTTGTCACAATTGCTTTTTCAGATTTATGTTTATTTATGACAACAGAAACTAAAACATATATATAATTGTTTTATTTACAAGCACATATATCTTAGAATCCTGAACACATGAAATCCTAAACAACAGTTGGAAATCGATAAAAACGTTACCGCAACATGTATAAAACATAATCTTCACCACACACGAATATACTTTGTATTTTTCTTAGGGTTATCCAACTTTATTTGTTTTGTTTTGCCTGGTGAAAGTAAACTCCTGCAGTCCCATCTTCCCCAGAATTATCCTGAAAACACACGAAACAAAAAAGGAATAGATAGCGGGCTTAATCTCTCTAAAATATGTTTCACAGCAAAACACAGAAGACAGTTAAGACGAAAATGTGTACATGTGATGTACCAGAAAAAACGTTGTCATTCTCCCCCTGAAGGTAAACAAAAGCTGTAGTCTGTTCTTTGGGTCCCTAAGATGCCCCCCCCCCATTTTTTTTAATAAAATGTACATTTATTTTTACGTTTTTATTAGGAAAAGAGTTAACAACTTGTCATAACAACAGGATCTAGCATTCGAGCCGAGACCGCTGTATAAGTTCTTGTTTTGTAAAGTTTTAAATCAAGATATTAAAATACTTTTTACTAATCAAAACCACAAAATGATCAGTTTAGAGTTTACTTACATTTAAAAGTGAAATTATCTCCATGGCCGGGGCCCCGCTTCACAGTCCGCCATTGTTGTCAGAAAAATCTCAGTTCGGCGCAAAGCATCTTGGGATATGGACGACATAAAACGATAATATCGGGGAAAAGAAGGCTGTATTCGTTGGTTGCGTTCGAAGCAGTCGTTGTATTTGGACAGTGTCATAAAACCCACTGGGATATTGCCACTCGTCATTCTAAAGACAGCACTAGTCGCAACGCTGATGGAGCTGTGACGTAAACGGCTAACAAATGCAGCCCAGGAAGGACACAGCACCCACATTTGGACACAGCAAAAATTATTGTTTGTTTCTAATAATGTTATAGATTTTTAAAATGCAGTTTTTAAGTAACCATGATAGAATAATATCAAATAAAAACTCGTTTCCTAAACTATTTTTTCGCTAATCACAATTTTAACAATACTCGAATCCTCCAGCAGGTGGCATTAGATTCACATGCTGTGCACGGTTGGGATTTCTTTCATATTCGTCGAAGAAGAAAGCAAGGCGATGAGGAGTAAACATAAACATATTTAATAGAACTTCAGTGTAACAAACATGTCGATTGTCTTCGTTCCGAAGAAATTGAGAGGTAAAGCGAAAGTCAACCAAGAAACGATACAGAGGGTAAGAGTTTGTTAAACGTAGACGAGGGGTCCGAAAACCTATAGGATTTTTAGCAATTAGCCGCTTGTTAGCAGCTAGCATTAACGTCTTTAATCATTCCGTCATTCATTATGTGCCTAAAATCACATAATATGAGCTTTTTGGGGCTATAAAATGCTATAAGAGATGGATACAAACATAGTCGATTTTTCTTTGTTTCAGTTGCTTGATGAAAACGACCAGCTCGTACGATGCATCACAGAGTACATGCAGAAAGGACGAGCGGTGGAGTGCGTCCAGTGAGTTCACGAGCTCTCTATTTACTCATTCAGTCCATATACAATGAAAAAAAACCCTGGTATTAATCCAATAAGGAGTTTCAATGTTTAAAATGCACCATATTCATTAAAAGTTTTCGCGAGACCGCGTTTCATCAATAACGGCTTCTTATTTTATAAAGGTTTGAGTTCTCATGTGAGGGTTTTGAGTTCTTCCAGAACACACTGTCGAGGCCTTCCCACTGAACATCAGTCTCCCAGTCTTCACTAATTCACTCTAAAGTGGTTTTTATCAGGTTCAGTTCAGGACTGCAGGTCAGTTCTGCACTCGTTCTTCTTTATGCTCATCCACTCAGAATGAACAGCAAGGAAAAAAGCTAAATTGGGAACATGGGAATATACTGGCTGCTAATGAAAGTCTGAGTCTCAGACTAATCTATTAAATTTTCATATCAAGATTCACTCCTTTTAATGTGTCGCCAGAAGGGGACACATTCACTTTATCAAACCCTTAATTATGGTTTACCGATTGATATATGATTTGTGCATAAAAAAAGCAACATTTTTAGAACTATTATTTTTTTTACATTTGCTAAACAAGTAAAATAAAACCTTTCAATTGGCTTATACTAAGCCTAGTGTAATGTAATAAAACAATTAAATTAATCCTTCTTAAATTTAGCACGTTTTTTTTTGCACTTTCAACGTAAACATACTGGTATGCAGTAGGAACTCAGATTCACTTTCTCCACAATTCAGTTCAGTGGAGGAAAATATGATTCAGTTTGACATCCGTATTCTCCATAAGCTGTTTTTTGGAAGCAGCTATTGGGTGATGAAAACCCTCATCTCTCTCCAGACCATTCTTGAGCTAATCTAAAAGTCTAGACCTTCGAGAAGTAGACAACCTATACAAATACTTCAGACAATAAAATAAAATATTTAGATGTTTCTTTTCTCTCAGTGAACATACTAGATTTTCTTTTCTTTTCAGGTACCAACAAATCCTGCACCGCAACCTTGTCTACCTGGCAACCATAGCAGATGCTAGCCCTGATGGGATGACCCAAGCCACAAACGTAAGCACAAACCATGCATGAAGAAACCACAGTGATTTATATTATAGGTGTTATCTTTGTTTTAAATTATAAATATAGCATGTTTGCTGACCTCAAAGAGGTGTGTTTTGGCTGGAAGGTCAAAAGGTTTTAGAATGATGTTTTGGGGAAAAACGAAGGTGAATTTTGTTTTCAATAACAGTAAAATCCAAAATTATCTGCAACTGTCAACGGACTGCAAAGACTTTCATTTTGCTTGTTTTACTGGAAAATGACAATTTATTTTGCTTAGCATGTCAGCCAGGTCAATTTGGTGTCACATCTCAGTAGCTTCAAGTTCTAGACTTAGTTCTTCTAATTATTAAAAAAAATAATCTGCAGTTCAAATGAACAGCTTTGATTTATTCTAATGTTGCTGTTTGCAGGCTACCTTCATCGACGCCTCCACACCTTCTGTTAATGGCTGTGCAGGGACGCAGTGATCTGCAAATGGAGTTTCATTGTAGGACATTTGTATTTTTTTATTATTTTTTTTACTGGATTTAGGAGAAAAACACGCAGCTGTTTCTTTTTTTTAAATAGACAGTTTGATGGTTTTAGACTAAAAATGTGTTTCTAGCTGAAACTGATAAAAACTTTAAATAAACAGTCTTACAAGCAGTTGTTAGAATTGCTAATTTTTTTAATTCATTTTTTGCATTGCTGGTACACTTGGAGAGTCGGTTGCCAGCTCAAGAGAACAAAAAAGCAACAGAAGCCAAGCAGTCCCCCTTCATATCTTCTATCAGGGCAACAAAATTCTTTTTTTTCTTTTGTAGAAGCCACTAGTAAACCATTTGACACAGCTGAGAAGCTAACAGTTACAGTCCAAGGTCTGTGATGATGTCTTAAAAAAAAGCTGCAACAGTTAGGGAGATAACACAGACAAAAAAAAAAAAAGCAACAAACCCTATCTTTTGATTGTGCAAAGCACATTAACTATAAAAAGATATATATTTATATGTATATACAGCAAACAATTCTCTGTAAACATGTTAAGTATGTTAGTTTTCTGAAAACATGGTGTCATCTCATAAATACAGGCAACATTGGCATCCGCAAACATCACAAAAGGATAACATTCTGGGCTTTTAAATGCAGCCCATTGCCATAGAAA
This sequence comes from Oryzias celebensis, assembly GCA_014656515.1. Lineage (NCBI taxonomy): Eukaryota > Metazoa > Chordata > Actinopteri > Beloniformes > Adrianichthyidae > Oryzias > Oryzias celebensis. The sequence continues at coordinate 6,682,075 of BNCR01000003.1, forward strand.
CCAGAGGAAGAAGGGCTTGAAAAATCCCCTCGTCACACGTTTTAGTGTTTAAGCATGGCATTTTTGGTAACCTTTGTAGAGCCGTGGTGTAGTTCAAACTCTGTAGGAAAAAATGTGCTTTTTCACATATTGGGAAGTGGAAAAAAGATGTTTACAATACTACATACAGGTATGGTATAACATGTAAGAAAAATACAAAAATAAAGTTAATACTGTCAAGAATGGTACACAAGAAAATATTGTATTAATAAAACAGAAGAAACGTTAGGTTTATAGAAGTTGGTGTCAAATCTGGAGAAAAACCCACCGCCAATTAGAGGAGGAAATGGAGATGTTCTCTCGTCCAATAGGGAGTTGGCGTTTGTCAAAAAGCCACCCCGCCTCTCAGCTCTTCAGCACCAACAACGCTTTGGTTGGGAATAAAATTCTGCAAGTGCTATCAATACCAACATGGCACATAGTTACAGCTAGAACTCTGGTCAGCTGATGAAAAAGTAGTGTATTTCTCTCAGATTTACACCTCTGCAGTGACTTACTATAATTATGCTGAGCCTGCTCAAAGCCTCTTGATAAAAAGAACTAAATATTTATCTTTTAACTTCAGTATTTTACAAGCTATGAAACAGTAGATGGTAGCTGTACTCTGAGTTATCTTGCATGAGATTTGGCAGTTACAGCTATGTAGACACAGTATATTTATTAGAGGAAAAATGAGGGCATTCTACACCCCCTGCTCTCACCTAATTCCCCCCCCCCCCCCCCCCCCTACAAATACACACGCACGCGCGCACACACACACACACTTTCAGCTGCAGAAGCAAGTGGGTGACGGCTGTCTCCAACTCTTGTCTGAGGAAAATGTCAGCTCAACAGACAGAGGAAAGACCACGAGCCTGACTGCTGCTGGCATGGCACATGCACCTTTCAGAGTTAAAACCTGGCAGTTCAAAAATACAGCTTTCTCCGATGGGGATGACTGACATGGGGGAAAAAAAATCTGGATACAAAAATGCTGAGCCAGTGTGTGTACTTGAATGTTGCCCGCGAGGCTTTGAAATCTTCCAGTTCAGTGGTGCAGACTGACTGCTGCAGCCCGGCCCGGCCCGCTCAGTGGCTCGTGAGCTCCAGCTCATCTGTCCGGTCAGTACTGATGAAGGTATGAGGGCCTGTGCTCGGGTTTGAGGGGGAAGGATTTAAAGCCCTTGGTCATGGGTTTATGCTGCTGCTGCTGCTGCTGCTGCTGCTGGGTGAAGGGATATGCAGAGGAAATGCCGGTGGAGGGGGAGCAGTCGCTGGCGGTGGACCACACGGGAGACTGCAGCATCTGCATGGACTCACTCCACTGGGAGGAAGGAGGGATGCTCATCTGGTACAAGGAAGAACTGGGATTGGGCATGGTGTTGGTGTGAGTGGAGTGCTGCCATGGTGCTTTAGGAGGCCAGGTTTTAGTTTTGCTTTCCTGTGGAGCACCGGCAGAGAACTATCAATCGCAGGACACATCGAAAAGTGAAAACTTAAAATGAGCTCATTTTTACCTGGTTATCATCTCCTATATGATGCAGCGGAGGGGAAGGCAGCGTGCACACCTCTGGCTCTCCACAGCTGTGTTTCCTGAGAGCAGATTCCATTTTATTCAAACTTTAATTTCAGCGCCTAAAAAATATTAATAATAAACCTTATCTGACGCAACACGACAGAAGGATAATCAGTTGCACATGCACAGCTGACGTTTGATATCCAGTCAAAACTCAACTGTTCCAGTCACGCCGTCAGGGTCATGAAGCAGTCAAACTTTCAATCCACTACAGGAGTTTGATCATCTGACTTTGAAAAATATGATTTTGCACAAAAATGGTTTACTACAAAACTCACCTAAGCGAATTCTAATTAAATTGTAACAAAGGTAAACCCAATGAGTCAAAAAGTTTTAAGTCTATAAAAATTTAAATTAAATTCACGACAAAACAGCTCAGTTTAAAACAGAAACTCTGAAGTTAGGGTGACTGTCCCCTCATTTGTAATAAAAGTTAAATTTTGAAAATAACCTGTGATAGATGAAATCTGTAAAGTAGTCATTTGAATTTTTTTTTATAATACTTACAGATGTTTTAAGGCTGTAAAACTGCTCACTACACACTTCATACACTTTTCTCAGACAGACGTGAACATTTTTCACACTTTTCTCTCTTGTATAAACACTCAAAGTTTAAACATTAATAGAAAAATAAGTTCAGTAATACAAAGGTCTGATCACAACAGATTTATCTAACTTTAGGATGCAGAACAGTGTGCTTTAAAAACAAATCCCCAAAAACAGTGATGCTGTGAAAGCTGAACCATGACATAGTGAAGGGATGATAAAGAATAATTTGTAAAGGGTATGAACTTGAAATCAGAATGTTTTTTTTTTCTAAAGTTAAATAAATCGTGCAATAATTCAGCCTAAGAAAATAGAACCCCTGAGTCATTTTGTGTAGGCTATATTTGCACATTAAAATTAAATAATGAATCAGCTTTTTTATTAATAGGGGTGTCAAATTAGCATGTTCATTTATTACAGTGTGTATGGTTTTTTTATTGCGTTAATGTAATTTTGAGTCTCTATTATCATGTTCTCAAATGTAACTGGAGTTCCCCTCTTTACTTGCATGAATGTTTGATTGATCTTACACAGTTATTCAGTGCAAGTTTTGATGTCCTGGACAGTACGCAGCATTGCTGCTGTGACTTCATTAATCTGTGACGTAGTTCCCAACAGAAATAACCCAAAACAAAGCCACAACGGTACAGCTGTCATCTATGATGTAAGGCAGTAGTGTCAGAATCCAGGCCTCGAAGGCCAGTGTACTACAAGTTTTCCAACCGCCCGGCCATTAAAGCTCCTTGCTGGTCAAACACCCCTGATCCAGGTAAACAGCAACAGATGAGACAGGATTTCTGGAAAATCAGTCGTCCTCGTGGTCTGGAGTTTGACACCTCTGATCAAAGCCCGAAAAGGTTTGCATTATAAAACATTAATGGGGTACGTGGAGGAAGGGCTGATTGCATCGGACAGTAAACTATGGAATAAGGTATGTCAACATATATACTATGGTATTAATAAGTCGTTTGTGGTCAATATTTTATGCATTGCTCAGAAAAGTGTTCGTACGGTTTTTAATTGTTCAAACAGAGCACTCTGGACCTGATGTTTTGTTCTTTTTTGTTTGAGATTGAAAGACATAGCCTTTGGTGGTGTAAAAGCACTTTGAGATGTATTTTTTATATGAAAAGTGCTTTTTAAATAAATTTAAAAGTAAAGGTTGAAAGAGTGGTATATTAGGAAAACTTTATATAGCAACTTCTTTTTTTGTTGTATTTTGATCTTTTACTGTGCCACAAAGTCACAAATTTAAAAGAAAATACCTCAAAATACTAATTAATAACAAATTCCAAAAACATTTATTCTCTTTTTTATATTTATATTATATAACGCTGCAGCCATTAACTGAAGCTTATCCAATGTTTCTCAATGAATGCTGGTATAATTTCAACTATTACTTTGAATTAGGTTTATATACAAATTTAACCTTTACATTTTTGATCAATTAAACTCTTTCAGTGGTATTTGGCTCACAGAACATGACGGTGTTGAGGAGTTTGGTTATGAAACTTTGAAAAACAGTTTCACACATCAAATGTAGATTCCCTGAAGAACTACAGCCATTATACTGTAGTTTTACTACATGTGCAACTGATTGATATGTCCTAAAATAACACAAAAACCTTTTCTGTACAAAATAAAGCATTAATACTGGTTCCAATAACAGAGAAATGCTTGATTTAAAAAAATAATTTGGGAATCTGAGTATTTCTAGTGTGGATCTATTACCTCCTCTGTTTAACTGCAGCTACCAGGTCTGGACCATTAAACATGGAGAACAAGCTGTCGCCGTTGGCTGAAGACGCCTCGTCACTGGAGCTGGCCGAATCCCCCTGATTGGCTGACCAGCTGCTGTTTATGGGCTCACTGAGGACAAACCAAAGGAAGCATTAGCAGCTTTTCCTTTGTGATTATAATAAAAAAAGAATTTTATATGCATTACACCATGAAGAAAAAAGTGTTTTACAAACCAGAAATGTGGGATTCATTGTAAAGTAACTACTTGTATAAAGGATGATATGACTGAATGAGTTTATCAGAGCGATGGCTGCTTGTTTACTTCTACCTGCTTCACTGAATTAGTCAGCAACTATGATTGGGTCTCACACTTACAGGTAAAACTGAACCGATTTATGATATAAATGACTAAGAAGTCATTCCAAAACACTGTTGAACGCAAACTAACAGGTTTTAAACATATATTGTTCTCCACAAGCTTAAGATGATGAAGTACTAGCAGGATCTGAACTGCCCGTAAATCCAAATGAAGATATTAGGCCAATACAGTCTAATGCGTGTTATCGGAGTTGTTATCAGAGTGCCTCAAGCTACAAACATGCACTGATTTCATCTGCAGAAGAGCCATGAAGAGCCTTAAATGGAGGTGATACCAGGAACACGTTTTTTTTCCTGTATCTCCATCAGATTAAAACACAAAGTTTGGTTCCACTGCGTCGTCTGCAGCTGAACAACTTTTTCTATGAATATTTGTAACTGGGGCTATAATGAATATCCGAATCCTCAAATATTCACAATCTGTTCCCTAAAATTTAAGAATGAATTGCAAATAACATTCAAGGGCTTCACTAAAAAATGAACTTGTGGCTTGTATAGCTGCTCACACTAACAGATAAGCCTGTTTTTGAAGCTGTGATTAAATGTTATGTTGTTTTAATGTTTTAACTATATGTTGTGATGTCCTATTTGATCTATTTGTATAGAAAGTGTTTGTATATGTATTTCATTATCATTGTATGTATGCTTTTTTTTTAAACATCATGTCTAGGGAACTACAGATGAAAACTAACCTTTGGCTAATTCTGTCTTTTTAATCACTTTAATCACACAGTTCCTTTTGTTTTTATTGCATGTCTCCTTTTAAAAAAAACTATTAATATTCTTAATATCTGCAACATCCCAGATCACAAAAAACAATTCAGGCAATGTCATTTTCAGTCAAAAATTACAGAATAATGTTGGATTTTGTGCATTAAAACTAAACTATACTCTTCCACTACAATCACTAGATGTTAATAAATCTTCAAAGTAAAGCTATCCAGTATTTTTCATAGTAGAAATAAATGAGATTAAAAATCTGTTTCTTGAAATAAGTTGTAAAATCTGTATTTTTGTAATGTAGCTAACAGTTTGAAATTAAAACTATATAAAACAAGGGAATTCAAGAGTATTTTGAAAATCTTCATGAGACTGTCTAGTATGGTGGTATGGTGGAGAAGATGCGCCTGTAAAATGGTCATCTAAAGTGTGGGATTACTTTTTGTTTCCACTAAAGATAAAAAAAAACGGAAACAGTTGCCATGTTAGATGAAAGGACTGAGTGTTTTCTAGCTGTTCCATTTGTATTTAGGTGTTACTGTGTCCTAATTACCGAGCTTCTTTCCACTGTAACTGTAATCAGCTAAACTTTGAGGAAGGAAAAACTGGAGAACATTTTCAGAAGACAGACATAGAACAACCAAACATATATTAAATAGTAAGAATTGTGGTTTAATCTGTGACTCAATTATCTTAAATTGAATCGCTACCTAAGTAACCATCCAAAGCCCTATTAGTAACCCTGTTTATGTTTGTTTGTTCCTGTTTGCCTGATAAACTTGGATCTTTCCAGAAAGAAGGAGCACCTACCCCTCGCCGTAGAACTCTGGGTGGGACCAAGTCCGGTGCTGCTCATCAGGCATTGGCCAGTTGCCACGAGGATTGCTGGGGTGGCGGATGTGCTGCACCTGCCGTTTCTGCTGCATGGCCTGACTGACACCGGCGACGTAACGTGCAAATTCTGGATCAGAGCCAACTGCACACATAGAGAACAAGGATAAACACAACTGGGAGTTTCTGACCCACTCAGCTTTTCTCTTTTTGCTCCCCTGAGCTCAATCTATTTAGTGAGACTGTCTACTGTGGCAGAAAAATCACAATAGCCGTAAGTCAACTCAGTATAATAGAGCTGACTGCATTCAAAAGGGTCTGCTGTCCTGTAAAAACCCAAACTTACAAACGCTAAATTCAGCGTCTAGCATCTTTCTTACAACTGCAGATTTAAAGAAAGCTTCTCATTTGGACTGCATTCACTATTTTATTCAGGTTAAAAAACACAATGTTATCCCTCTAATTAAAAGCCATGAACACAAACATTACACACTGCCACTGGCATAGCATGGTTATTACACAGATGGTACACTGCCTGTGCAATCTTCTTCAAGTTTATTTCCGTACAAAGTATTTTTTTTATGATGCAACTGAGATAAGAAACTTTTTACAGGCCAACAAAAAAACACGCTGGAGGACTATCAATCATTAGAGAAGTTAGACTCTCCAATCTTTACTGAACACATCTCTCTGTCACCGAGTTGCAGACAGACCTTAAAGACCAACTCCACAGAAAGTCGTGTTTTTAACATGTTCTTGTATTTTTCTCTTGATGGAGGACATATATTAAATATTTTAAGATGTTAAGAAGACTGTGCGGAGCCAGCCCACCCTGCCCCTCCTCTCACCCATCTGTTTACACTCTCTCCCACTAGCTTATAGCCCCTCATACCCCTTACAGTTTTGAGCCAGATGGCACCTCGGATGAGGAAAACTAAGACATACATTGATTTAGTCGTCTACAGGTTGATGCATCAGAATGGAGCTGAGTAGAGAGCTTTGGTCCCTACGTGTTTTCTAGGTAAAAACTACTAACTTTTTAAAACTGCATTTTTCCATCTGCTTCTGATTAACAACATTTAAATAAAAATACTCCAAATCTACATTTAATGTACATTTTCTCTATTTTTATGTCCTCCAACATCAGAAAAAGGCCACAAGACCATGTTAAAAACACCAAAAACACCATTTTCATTGTATTGTGTCTTAAATGTTGTAACATTACAAGTAAGCTTAAGTTTAAGAGAGCCCCTTCAGAGATAATTCTAATGTAGAAAATCAAATTAGTCTCCTTGAAGATCAGAACAAAGTTTTGATCTTTTCTTCTGTGGTTTAGTGTCACGTTTGTATTCATTTCTGTTAGTAATCTCTCTCCCAACCTATTAAACCAGGCTTTTACTGAGCTGTTTCCTGTCAGTGTGACAGAAAATCAAGATGATGGGGTCCGGGGCAATCTAACCTGCTGGGTCGAATGGCAGTGAGTCTCCCAGAACTCCAAACACCCCCTCACTCTGGTCCCTGTTTGGCCAGGTATTGTTGCGGGGCCCCTGCGGCTTCTGGCCTAGCATCTCTGACACGACGCTGTCCATATAGGTGCTGACCAGGCCCAGGCTGTACAGGTCCGAGCTCAGGTCTGGAAGTCCAGGGGATCCCCACTGCCCGATGGGACCCAGTGGAGACAGCCCTGCTGGAGGGCGCTGCTGTGGATGCTGCTGACCAGAGGTGCCGAGCCATTTGCTCGTCACTCTCTGTTGAGGGAGAACCTGTGGGGGGGTCTGCTGAGGAGGAGGAGCCTGCTGCTGCTGAGTGATGGGCTGCAGAAGATGCTGGTAGTACTGCAGGGCTTGTGGGGACGACTGCTGAGGAGGAGGAGCCTGCTGCTGCTGCTGCTGCTGCTGCTGCTGCTGCTGCTGAGGCTGTTGCTGTGAAGGAGGCGGCTGCGGTTGAGGCTGCTTTTGAACTGTGGCTGGAGGCGGCTGCGGCTGCGCTGGGGTTTGCAGAGCACTGTGAGACATAGACTGGGCAGCCAGTGGAGGACCGCTCGGGGGCTTCATCTCTGTAGGATTAGCTGAAGCCACAGAGTTCCTCCTCTTCACCAGGGGTGAAGCTTGCTGGGATTTGCCCATGTTAAATCCTGAGAGAAAATCAATGACGTCCTGCATCTCTTGGTCGGTGGGCAGGTTCATCCCCTGCTCTTCAGACCCCGATCCGTTAGCCAAATGGTTTTGCTGGGTGGAATCAGGGGTGCAGGACAGGCCACCCATTTGAAGGATACTCTGCAGCCTCCCGTCACTGTGAGCCAGTCCTTTGGCCTTGTCCTCAGAGGTACTTGATGTTTGCACACTGCGAGAAGGAGTGCTCGGGATGGAATAGCTGCCTCCACTGTTGGAGTTGGATGAGACTTTCTTTGTGAACTTGGAAGTCAGTTTAGATATTGTTTTCGGCAAGCCGCTGGAAGTTTTGGAGCTGGAGCCCACCGGTGAATCTGTCGGGCTGCCATAGTCTGGGTTCTCTCGCTGCAGCTGTATCTGAATTGTAGGCAAGGCTTGCTCCTTCAGTTCAGACAAAAACACACATTTGATTTAGCCATTATCAGCATAAAATCTAAATGGTACCTATCCTTAGGAAGATGGATCATTTGATTCAATAGAGGGAAAAAAAAGTTCCTCTTCATGTACTCACTTTCTTTCTTTCCACCTGTTGATGTCAAACACAGCTGTGTAAAGTACGTCCACCAGTCCAAGCGTCTTCTCTGGGTCAAGGCTTCGCTGAAGCAGGGACATGGTTGCTGGATCCTCTTTCAAACACCTGAACATACACAACAGACAGAACAGCACAGAAAAACTCAGAGGAACAGATGAGAAAATTACGTCTGGCATTTGAAAGTAAGCTTTTCAGTAGGTTGATTTGGGAGAAACGCCTTATATTTAACTAATGTGACCTTTCTTTAAATTTGAGCACACATGATCACAGTTCAAGTATTGCAATTTTTCCAACGCCCAATGTTTGAGAACAAGAAGAATGAAAAACATCTCTTTAAAAATAATAAGAACTCTCACCATGTAGAGGGAACCTGGACCACAACTTTAGACCCCTCCAGAGTGATCTGAGGAGCGTAGGCCTCCTTGTTCTCAATCTGAGCTGTATCAACCACCACCTGTCGGAACACAGAAACAAACCGATCAACAATCACTGGCTAAACACTTTTCTCTGAATTTTTCCTCTTTTTTATGACTAGGATGCTGGTGTGAATCAAAAAAACATTCAACAACAAAAGGAACTGTCCTGAAGCTTTAAATAGCTGGATTCAGCAGAAGCCAAAAGTCAAAGTCTTGACCAGCCGTTATTTCCCACAAACCAGCGAGAGGCAGTTCAAGGTGAGGAAGTCGGCTGCTTCAATCAACTGCAGTCAAACAGACGGGCCTTCCTGCTCACTGAGAGTCACATATATTCAGAAGTTCTGTGAAAGTGACCTTGGCTCCTCGACAGCCATGAAACTGCATCACCAAGAGGGAGAGAAGAAGGGAGGAGTTCATTTCCTGGCTTGCAAGAAATAGACTCCATTGTTGTTATTGAAATAAAAAAATAAAACAGATGCCTCCTTTTTAAAAATCTAGGTTGGTTTGAGAAAAATCCACACAGACATGATCAGCGATTAAAGACCCACACCGATCATCTTTCATCCATTTTAAAAGCGTTCCCAGTGGTCTTTTAATTATGATTACGCCATTTTTAGCTAAAATCTGGGTCGTTTTCTAGGACATATTTCTGCAGAGCAGCAGTAGTTTATTAGAAATTTGCCTGAGCTGTGGACAGGAGCAGTGCCACATACCCCTCTTCACGTCACACATAACCGAGCTATCTGTTGAAACGCTCTCCCTCTAGCTTACAGGCACTCCCAGCCCCAAACTAACCTTACCATTGCAACAAAAATGGCAAGAAATATTGAAACGATCCAGTCGTATAGTTTGGAGCCAGATGTTAGCTCGGACGAGGAAACAAAGTCATGCATGGATCTATTTTTCTACAAGTGGAAGCATCAGAATGGAGCTTGTGGAACGCCCAACGTGTTTTCTACATTACAAATAGGCTCTCTTACAAATGGCAATTTTTCACCTGCTCCTCAGTCACAACGATTAAAACAAAAAAAAACCCCACAATTTTAAGCTTATTTTTCCTAATATGTGTCCTCCGTCATAAGAAATTTGCCCCAATTACATGTTAAAAACACCAAAAACTGAATTTTCATCAGAGTGGGTCCTTATTATGTCTGAACTGCACAAACAAAATCACCAGAAATAGAAAAAAGATAGGAACAGCAGCATTACGGACCCTTAGGTTTGCTCTAGGCATACGTGTCACCTCAAATGGTCAACCAGTCCCTCGACACAAAGCTGCCTACAGGTTTTTTGCGACTGAACGCAAAGTTGGGTGAGGTGTCTCCCCAAAAGGACAAAATAAAAAGTCAAGCCTGGAATATGGCCCCAACCCCCCCAAATGTTTTCTACTAGACATCAGTTTAAATTCTGGCTCTATTTTTACTCCAAGGCAGTCCCCTCTCTCTCTGTTAACGTGTTGTGCATCCTCAAGATGAAAATCTGAATAAAAACGTTTCTAGTAAAATGCGTTGCTTTTGAGCAACAGGTTGAATTTTAATTATTTAAAATAATTTCAAAAAAATTACAGTGACAAAAAAAATCAAACTACATGAACTTTAAATGGTGTTCAACTTGTTTTTGTTGACATATTTAGCTGTCATTTGACACAAGATAAATAAAATAAATCGAATAAATGATTGATTGATTGAAAACCAAAAGAACGTTTGTGAAAGTGAAATAAGAGACACTGATCCTGGATTCTGGTTAGAAAACAGCAAAAAAAAGTTTTAAGGATTTAAATGAATTATCAGGAACAATACAGCAGCAACTAGTGGTTACAAACTTTTCCTGATAGACTTCACTTGGATTAAATCACAGAAAAATGCTTTTAAACTCTGTTTTCAGGAGAAAAACATGAATAAATGAATGAATGAGAGATTCTGAGTGACAAGAAAACCTATTAGTTCGTCCACACGCGCCGTGGGATCTATTCTGGGCTGGGTGGTGACAAGGGGTGAGTGTAAAGAGCTTATTCATCACTGGAGAAGGCTACAGTAGAGGAAAAAACACTGCAGAGACATGCAAGTGTTAGGAAGGCGGGGCAGTTTGCAGCCCCCTTCCAGGCGGAATTATCCTCTCCTCATGCTGCAGGAATGTTTCTTCCCCTTTGTCTCTCCGTGGCGTTTGTTTACACCTCAAAGTGGACAGATCTGCTCTGCATTCTCTTAAATCAAACAAACAGCAGGACAGAGGCTGCCCAGCCCAGGAGCACACTAATGCTTCACTTGGAGAGGGAAATATGACAGGTCTGTTTACAACCACTAACACTTCTTTGTTCTCAAACACAACTGAGCAAGAATAAGAATCCCCCCCCCCCCCCCCCCCCCCCCCCCCCCCCCCCAAAAAAAAAAAACAACAAAACCTAAACATTTTAAAGGGCCTCTATCATGCACAATCAACTTTTTAAAGCTTTTAAGTGTATTATAATGTGAATACCTCAAGAAAAACACCCCCACATTATTTTGCTCCATTCACACATCTCTGCAGATTCTTCTCTAACCCTACGTACGCTCTGAGCACCAGCTCCTTTCAATCCACGGAAACGATCGCTCATATTTTATATTAAAAAATAATAATTCTGTAGTGTGCCACAGATAATATATTATCATATATATGGATATAGTTTACTCTGAAAGGCTTAGAATAGCATGATATAGGCCTCTTTTTGTCCCTCATCGGCAGCTGTACTCACCAGACCAGCCTGAGCAAACAGCAGCTGGACAGCTGTCTTGCAGGCTCCTCTCCAACTGGAAGGGCAAACCTGATTAAGGACTTCTGTTACTGGAGAATCATCTCTGTGCGTCATTCCATTCTGTCCCAACGCCTCCTTGATAAGCTGCAGCATTGTGTGCTGAAAAGAAAACACAGAGGATCCCAAACATCTGTTGGTGTTGAGCTACACACAAATAACATGACCGCATGATCTCAGATCCCCACTCAAACAACTGAGCGCTCTTCCAAAAGCAGAAACTGTTGAAAATATGGAGGGGATTAGGGAGCTGAGAGTGATGAAACCTTGACGTACAGTTTTCAATTTGAGGTTTTCTGAGGCGGACTCGTTGAAGGACACTCCTTTGAGAAAGTGTGAGCCGATCTGCACAGGGATGGTTGGCAGCTCGCACTGGATGGGTTGTGAGGTGGTCTGCATCCTGCCGGCCTGTTGAGCCTCCGCTTCACTACAGCAACCCTGCACAGACACACAAACACGTGCACAAAGATTACGCACAACACAACTGCGAGAATAACTTTCCTTAACCCTGTAGAGGAAGAGCTCAGAAAAGCAAACCAATCCAAAAATCAGCTTGTAAATCTTTGAAGAGCATTTGATGGAGAAGACTGACCTGTAAAGCTGCCTCCACAGCTTTGGGGTTGAGATGAAAGCCCCCTTTTAGAGCATACTCACTGTGGCCCAGGCTCTCCAATGCTGCTTTATAAGCCTGAAAGAGGAAGCAAACATTTAAAAAAGAAAAATCTGCTCCATTTTATTTTTCAGAGCTTACATTTTTTCAGAGTTTATGCCATTCTACTGGACTGAAGAACACTTTACAGTACTGAAGTGTTCACAAAATCAACAAAAGTCAGCTTATTCTGTCACAAAAAAATTGGTTTTGTGCCACTATGCGTTGCATGTGAAAGACCACTTTTCTCTATGTCAGAATCGCATAAATATAAAACGTAACGGTATGTCAAAGACAGTGTCAAATACAGATGTTGCCGGCGACATCTCCAGTGTTAAAGGGTTGACCCATAAAATACAGGGAGAAGTCCTTGGTGTTACCTGTAACGCATTGTCAATTTTCACGTTGAGCTCCTTCAGCTGGTGCTCTGGGATGTTGGTGTTGTTGGAGCAAAAAAGCTGCTGAACCTGGATGCCTGCCAGGCAGCCATCACGGCCCCTCTCCCTCAGCCTCGCTGTGGCCTGGAGATACAGCAGCAGAGCTCTGGTCACATGACAACAGTAAGTTTCAACCTGAAAAATACCCCAATCTTTATTTTTGTTCATTGCTATATCAAACAAAAATAAGACAATGCGTGGATTCTAAAAACTCTGAATACTGTCGCTCTAAAGCTCGGCATGCCAGGGATTAGGAGATAAATCAACCCACTATTCTCCTACACTTACAGGCACAGAGGTTCACAGACAACCTACAGCCCAGCAAAGAGGAAAGAGGAAATTGTGACTGGAAATCATACGCGACTGGAATTCCTCAGGAATGTGTAACAAGCTGGGCTTCACCTCACAGTTGAGCCTCATCTTTCCAGACCTGGAAGCGTCTAGGGGCTCCGACTACATACCTCAGCTACGCCTTTCCATGAGCGTGAGGCTTCCTCAAGCTCAGACAGGGGCCCTAGGTCAGAGCTTTGGGAGCGGGTGTTGGCACAGCGCTCTTGGGCCTGTGCAAGAGCCTCAGCCAGACAGGACTGAGCCACAGGCTGGACCTTCTGCAAAGCCTGCGATAGAAACTGGAAATGGACCTGCATCACTGTGAGGAAGCACCGACCGAGCACCTGGAGAGACACAATGGAGATTACTCTTACAACGCAGCACGCTTTTAGGAATGTTCACCGTTAACACTAGCAGCAAACCTCAGGCAGGACCTCTGATAGAATCTAAAGAAGGCTGGGCACCCAGGGCCACATTCCTGCTCGTTTTCCAACATACCCTACTCTGGCATGTTCCAATTATGTGGAGACACCTGATCCAGGTAATCGGGGCGTCTGCTCGTTTTCCAGCAGACGCCCTGGCCTTTGGGGCTTGCCCACTCTTGAATTGGAGTATAAATGCCCTGAGGCTGAGGGGCACATGTGTCCATACTCATGACAGATGTTAGAACGCATCTTTACATCCTTCATCACCAAAAAGAAGGCTTTGACAAATAAAGAGGAACTCAAGTAATCACCACAAAATCTAATAAATCATACTTTAATGCTTTGTGCATTTTTAGAACCATTCAACCAAAGAGATCTTCAAACAAAACATCTCCTTTTGTGCATGTGAAGAACCTGAGGCTAAAGCTATGTGGCGGTGATAAGTTTGCCGCTGTATATTTGGCTGAGGTTGCTGGGCAGGCGTGACATTTGTCTTGGCTTGAGTTACAGGATACAGACCAAAATACTTTAACAAAAATGTAGCATGTTTTAAAAACGGTGTCGCTCCATGAGACTGCTGCGTCACCTGACACAGTTTGACCACTAGAATGCAGCTCTGTCATTTATCACTCCACTGCTGCTCCAACGAACGAGACATTCCAAGACAACAACCTCACTAAAGTTCCTTTCTAAAGAGAAATAAAAGGTTGTCAGTTTAAAGTGTTACTCTCATTATTCTACCTGAATTTAAAGTAGAACAAGTATGGGACAACTGGATTTATATTCTGACTTGAGACAGAACAACTTGTATGTTGAATTATAGAAAAGTATGAAAACTGAACAACAGATACTCTTCATCATTCTGCATGTTTGTCAGAAAATATTTCTTCGTTTTGGATTTATATTTGATCTGCCACACAAATGTAGGACAGGATGGATAACCTGGAATTCTGTGGGATCCACATCACTCATCTGAGGTGTTAAATCTCCAACACAATTTGTTTGCCAAGACAATAAATTAGCCTTGATTTCAAATTGAGAAGAGACACTGTGGAGTCTGCCATGGTTACAGGGTTTTCCCTTTCAGGTACTTGCTGAAAATATCTCATGGGATTGACCAAGATGTTGGGATAGAAATACAGGTTTGCTCTCAGACAGAAGGCGAGAACGATGGCGCTGCTGCTGTCAGGCCTTTACATCATATCTTTACTGTGTGAATAACTGAAAGCATTAAAGACCCACTCCAATGAAAACGTATGTTTTTAGTGTTTTTAACATGTTTGCTCTTGAAGTAATTTTCTCATGATGGAGGACATGTTTAAAATACTTAGAATTAAAACTGGATTTCTGAGTATTTATCTATTTAAATCGTGATGGATCAGGTGCAGATGTAAACCAGCGGTTTGAAAAAACTCGAGTTTGTGGCAGTAACCGCTATGGGGGGAGGCCAAAGTCTCTCTTCTCTACTCCAATTATGATGCAATATGATGCATCCACTTGCAGACCATTAGATCCATGCATGTCTTCATATCCCCCATCTGAGCTGCCACCTGGATCAAAACTGTATGGCTCAGTAGGTTCAATACTGCTTTTTTTTTTGCATTAAGATAACATTAGCTTGGGTTTGTGAGGTGCTATAAGCTAGTGGGAGAGATTGTAAACAAAGGGCTGATGAAAAATTAGCAGAGGCTAACTTTCGCACCACCAGTCCCACCCACAACTGAGAGGCAAATTTCTAAGCTCCTGCTGCTCTGCAGAAAATATGCCGTACAAAACAAAACAGGCTTTTTGCTTTGGGCTCAAAACTGCATAATCACAATTAAAAGATGACCAGGAACAATTTTACAATAGAAACAATGTTGGAGTGGGACTTTAAAGACTGTTCAAATCACTCTTTCTATATTGAGTGGCAGTCACTGGTTAGTTTTTGAGGTCAACATCTTTGGTTTTGTCTGCTTACGTTATGGTGTTGGCGGTGGGAAACCACACTTCACTTTAATAATCAACTCTCCTTTTTTATTTACACAAATCAATCACAAATTCTCTGTGCACCACATCATACTACCAACACTTCACCTTCTGTTACAGATTTTAGAGCAAACCCAGATTTTGACCTGGTGACAGGTTTCAAAACAGCGCCTTTCCCCTTTGAGCTCCCAGTTAAAATGGCTATAGGGATGTTAGAATTCTCACTTCACTTGGTAAAAACAAATATATCAATTTTTAGAGCAGCGTTGAGTGGGCGGAGCTAATTTCAGTCAATCTTCCCACTTCAAGCTTCAATCTTTGCTGTTCAGAAAACTGACTTAGGGGATGTGGGAGGGGCATGTGTACATGTATTATAAGCACACCTTTTTCTTTTTATGTCTGTTCTCTTTTTTGCATGCAGTGATGGAGGAGCTTTTACTAAATCCCAGCCAGAAGTGTTAATGAGGTTTATGCTAAACTAAACTTGTACAGAGGGCTAGTAAAACTCTCGGTTACATTAAAACACTCAAATTATAAGAAAAATAAATACATTTTTAGCAAAATAAACTGAAAGAAATTTGATGAAAACTGTTTTAGTCAAAGATCAAGTTCTGTCAGGGCAGCGGACAAAGGTTAGACCTGATGGAAAAACTGTGTACTTTTTTGTCTGGTAATGTCACAAGCCAAAAAGGCAAATTCATTTTAAAACCATCTATTAAATACACATAAAATAATTTATTTTAGACAAATAAATATTACAGACCCACCCCCGATCCTCTTTTGAGCTGTTTTAAAAGCTTTCCCAGTGGTCTTTTAGTTACAATTATGCCGGTTTTTTTGCCTACATAAAAAAACGTGTCTTGTTGTCTAGGATATTACTTCTGCAGAGCGGCAGTAGTTGAAGATGATGAAAATAAAGTAAGAGTTGAATGAAAGACCTAAAACAATAAGCTAAAAAGAGCAAAACGGGATAAAAGAAAATGGCGGTCCAATTCCTGTGTTTGCACTGTGACACACCTGATCTAGGTAATCAGCAGTGGTCAAGGCAAAACTATATGCAAAGCTAACCAGATCTTAAAGCCTAGATTTTCCCACTCCTGATCAACATACTTCCATCCACAGACACGGACATTCCTGCCTCTGCAGCAGACACTGAGAAACTGTTTAGAACTGTGTCAGTGGAGATATGTGGTCTGTGCAAATAACAGATAACAGTATCGCAAGGTGTGAAAATAAAGGCTGAGGATAGCTGCACATTCTACAAAAAACAGACTAACACGATCACAAGCTTTTAGACATAAAAAAAAGTCTGTGTTAAATAAAGCTTTGATAGTGAAGCAAGTAACAGAAGAAGGAGGATTTGGTTGCAACACAAGATAATGGAAAACACATGTTATTGGCTGTGCAGGATCCCACACAGTCATGGAAAATATGAGGAATGAAGAGCAGCACAGCCGAGCTGAAGTTGGCCCCTTTCACAACCAAACAAGGTAACTCCTGAATCAATCAAGTTTATCCTTATGCCTCCTAAGACCACCTGCATATGAATGCATGAGGGGGAGAGATCCACATGCAACAGAAGTAAAAGGGAGCAATTGGGATGCTCACATGGCTGTAAGGGTGCAACTGTAGCGCTGTCAGATCTCTGGAAAAATAACTAACTCTGTGCTTTAGCTGATTAATATCAAACTATGTCTTTGACTGTTTTTTAATTCTTGCTTTTTTGCATTTAAACAGGAAGCAGAAAGCTGATCTGTCTGACCAAGTCACACAGAAGTCAGAAACACATCTAGATAAGTTCTATTTTAGGGCTACAACTGAAGTTTCTGTTGACAGAAGGCAGCGTTCAAGTTAAAAAGTTAAAGTTAAAATCAAGCATAACTACGCACCAAGAAAAAAAAAAAAGGCCAACGAATATACATGTTTTCAATTATATTTTGTCCAAACAGCTGTTTTTAAAGTCATCTTTTAAACTATTGTAAATGCGTTTCCAGTTGTCTTTTAATTATGACTATGCCAGTATTAGCCAAAATCAAAACATTTGTGTTGTTTTCTAGGACGTATTTTCGGCCAGTTTTTCTTTAGAAATTTGTCTTTGAGTTGTGGGCAAGACTGTTGACACAAAGTAAGCCTGAGCTCATTTCCCATCATCCCTTTGTTTACACTTTTTCACACTAGCTTACAGCACCTCACACCCCCAACCTAACATTAACAGTTTAACAAAAATGATTGGAGCAAGCCAGCAATTATTTAACAAATCCTTCCTATGTATGCTACCAATATGCACTATCTATACACAATGAGGTGAGATTTAGAGTCTACTGAAGGGCAACACCATGCCTGGAACAGCTAGAAAGTTGAAAGAGAAGGTTTTGGTTGCAGGATGACCACTCCCTGCTGAGCAACAGAGCAAAGTGAAACATAATGCCCAGAAATGTTGATACACCCACCAGCAGACTATGCTACATTTCAACACGAACCAGCAAAAGACCCGGTCTTTTATAGAGTTCCATTAAAGACATAACTTTCTTTTGTTAGCAACAGGTATTTTCAATCCTCTGACTCCTCATGAATGCAAGTCTTATGTAGAACAGCTGCAGACAAAGGTGTTGCATTTCAAATGTTTAAAGTGCATGCTGGGACTTCTTTTCCAGTTGTCTGACTGACTCGAACAGTCATCCTAAACTCCCTTGAAGCGGGGACTTCTGTCTGCCTCTAGTTTTCTTT
Source organism: Oryzias celebensis (assembly GCA_014656515.1). Taxonomy (NCBI): domain Eukaryota; kingdom Metazoa; phylum Chordata; class Actinopteri; order Beloniformes; family Adrianichthyidae; genus Oryzias; species Oryzias celebensis. Next base: position 6,700,327 of record BNCR01000003.1, read on the forward strand.
ATGGTTATAACTTACAAGCTCTGCAATCCCCCACCCCCCCCCACCCCCAAAAAAAGACAAATTGGGACATTTTTATGCATAACTGGCAGCAGAGTCACTACAAGAAACCAGAAAACCACAATGTGCTTTGATTGGAAAAAAATTGGCTTGTTTTTTAGACGGCAATAAGCTTTTGGGGTTCTCAAGAACAGAATGGCTGAGAGGGGGAAAAAGAAAAAGGAAAAGGAGGCTTTAGCTGGAGGGAAATGGGGGATAAAACTGACATACCACAACTCCCCTAACTCAGACATGTATTTGGTTCATTTTAAAGACTTCACAGCGCATGCAGCTGCTAAACATTCCTCAACCCAGGCCCATAGAAAGAAAAAGAACATCCACTCTCCAGTCAAAAGCACACATCACAACAGAAGAACCAGCCTGCATTTTCAGCGATAGTAGCAAACCATTTGCCCAAAAAAGCTCATGTCTGGAGTTTTCTTTTAAGTACACTTAAGCTGAACAAAAAAAAATAACACAAGAGTCATACTGTGATACAGTTGGCTTCATGTCCAAGCATACAAGGAGAACCAGAGCCACCTCACTAAAGATAAAGCACTGGAACAGGATGTGGACATCCAACTCCAAAACTAGGACGTTTGATTTAAGCCTGCTCTAGAGGACCTTTACAATGCAGACATGTAGTACATATTCCTAATTTAATAAGGTTGAAATTGTTTGTGACCCTTATACTAAAAAGAAGTTACAAGTACTGGTATATTTTGATTATGTTGAGCTATTTATTATTTTCTACCTTTTTACGAAGCTCAGTTATAGTTCCATTCTGATCATCCTTTGATCTATAGATCTACTGCAAAACATCCATTTCCCCTCCCTATTCCTGAGAGCACTGGACTGTTAGCTTACAGCTCCTCAAACCCCCAACATAACACTTCTGGTGCAATAAAAATGGCGAGCAATATTGGAGCTATCAAGCCAAACGGTTTTGAGCCAGATGCCAGCTCAGACGAGAGAAACAAAGATGTAAATAGATCTAGTCATCTACAAGCACGCGCTTCAGAATGAAGCGAAGCAGCGAGCTTGTTGCCCATCCAGTGTATTTTCTGTCACAAAAAAACTTTTTTTCAAACGGCATTTTTTTCATTTTTTTCATTTGATTCACAAAGGTTTGAATAAAGAAATAGTCAGAAATGCAGTTTTGAGCTTAATTTCCTTTTTCCTGATGATTTCCTCCATCATCAGGAAAATGCTAAAAGCAAAAAAAAGAACACTTAAAACAGTAAAGTTAAGAAGCTAGATAGTCCATTTATGTCCACTGACTTCATTTCTCGAGTATGTATTGTGTTTTTGAAGTTCAGTGTTTGTCTTAACAAGGCAAATAAGAATACATATTTGAGCAGTCAGTCTGAGGTTTAACAAATGTTCCCTTATACCCAGAGCCAGACAGCAAGTGAAAGCGCCAACCCATGTGGTCAAAACTTTTACAGACCCGAGCTTCCTCTAATATTTATCTGTACAAATCCACAACCGCGGAGAGTCAGATTTACCCGCTGTGGTGCAAAAGTGTTTCCTGTTTTGGGCTCAGCCACATCCACAGGCGTTATACAAAGGAAAAAAAAAAAGTTGGTGAATGTGCTCTCTGTAACTCGGAGTAAGGGAGAACAATAAAGGATTATGGTTTAGCGGGACTAGCAGCAGCCACAACTATAGGTGGACTGTTGCTTTTCAGCCATTCAGACCCACTAGAACTCAGTTACAGTGTCTGCATTGGTTACATATAGTGGAAAGAATAAAAAAAAAAAAGAAATGCCCCTGGTTGAGTCACACTTTTTGATCAAAATATCTTGGTATACATTTGTTTGAGACTCCTGTTATTCACTTAGCTGAAGAAAACCTCATGTAAAGGATCTAAATTCATATAATAATTTGCATAATTTTTTTCTTTAGTACGTAAATTGAGGTCCTAGAATACAGAGTGATAAAATACTGAAAATGTTTTCAATTTTTAATTAAAAAAATATGAATTAGATTAATTACAAATAGAAAAATCCAGAAAGTTCTGTTTTCTGTCCCCTTTTGCAGTGAGTCTTGATTATTTTTGCACGCTAGAGTCCAGCTCTTTTCAATCTGCCTGTAAAAATCTCAGCTTTGTGCGTATCAGCCTAAGCAGTGTGACAGAAGACGTCTTTTTTCCTCACATTCTGTGTTTTTTTTGCACCTCACCCTCACATATCAACACCACCATAACACTGGACATGTGAATGCCGTCAGAGCCAAAACAGTGATTCATGAAGCCAATCTTTTGACAGTCAACAGCCAAGTGTATTAGCACCACTTCTACAAGGAAAGTTATGGATAATTTAATGTCCTCAAGCATGTTCAATTATATCTGACAGACCTTTTGACACACAGACGACTGTAGCACTAACATTTCAGAAATTGAAATTTTAATAGAGTTTGAATGATATAAATGACTCCAATACTTTCACTGGTTGGTAATTGGGGCTGCGCGTGGACTCTTACCTCAACGTCCTGCAGGCTGAAGTCGTTCTGGTCTTTAAAGTTGGCAGCCCCGGCGCTCAGTTCCATCAGCATCTTGGCGATCTCTGGCTTTATTGCTGCAGTAAGCCTACTAGCCGCCTCCATGACGTGTTCCTGCACGTCCTTCAGTTGCATAGCTGCTTTGGAATAGTGAGAGTTCCTGAACACGCTGCTGAACAGGTCTGTGAGAAAGGCGCTGGCCCGGCAGAACACATTGAGCGCATCCAGGTATTTGGAGATGCCTTGCTGGATGTCGGCGACAGCGGTTGTTGTGCCGGAGGGATGCGGGTGGCAACTGCCGGGAATGCCCACCCCGGTGCTCATGGGCGACGAGGCAGCGCAAGAGGAAGCCAAAGAGGCGCTCAGGGTCCGGCTCAGCTCAGGCATCTGGTACTGCTGGTGCTGTTGCACTTTCTGCTTGGACCCGCCGAGCAAAAAGCGACGCTTGTAGTCCATTTTACTTTCCTGCGCACTACAACAATACATAAGTGGTGCCAAAGCACCGGAAGCTCCTGTTGTTGCAGTTATTCCAAGCAAAGGGCTCCTGGTTTCTCAAAATCTCCAATCCAACAGTTCAGAAACAGATCAAGTTATGGAGACGGACAGCTTAAGGATTCCACCTGCCGAAGGTTCATTTCAGTTTGCCTTATACAGAAGCAACTCTAGGGTGAAATGCTTACATGCAGCCCTGCTGCAGATGCAACATACAAACTTTAAAAAAACAACAGAAACAAGCCCCCGGATGTTCTCCTTCCAGCCTCTGACAAAATGATCATAACAGAGGGGTAAAAGTTTCACAGCCAAGGCCTAAAGTGCATCAACTTTGCTTCAGATCCAGAGAATATAAATCCTTTATACACGTATTTACATATAAACTCTTAAACCAGCCTGCAGTAAAAAATAGAAAATCCTTTTAAAAGGGTAAAGCAAAAATGCATCCACGGAAATGACACACTGGTCAACAGCACAAAAGAAAAATGGACCATTTAAAAGAAAACGAATAAATGCTGAAAACGGTGGATGTGGCTTTGTGTTCTCTTCTGCAGAGGAATAGTGGGAGGTGCAGGGCAGACAGATCCAGTCTGTCTCAAATCCCCTTAGAAAAAGCAGGACTCTGCAGGCAGTGAGCGTGGGGCCAGCTGATAGTTCTGTCTGCCCATCGGATGTCTCCAGCAGCTTCCTGGTTCGTCCCCACGTCTGCTGGCTGAGGTAGATATTACTCACTGTGGAAACAAATGTGCTTCCAAAACTCGCTGTTCTCTGCGGATGCAGATTAGAGCAACAAAAGCACAAATGTATCTGTAAGGCCTCTAGGTCATTTCCTAAAAGGGGAGAGGACAGAGACAAAGAGGAAAAAGTTAACGTCATGTCAAAAAGGAAGTATGAGCATCAAATCAACTGATTTTCAAACACATCCAAATGCTTTTTATCTAAGAGTCACTTAAACATATATGCTATTGTTCTTTCAAGCACAGTAATTAATTTACGTGGTAGATTTTTGCAAACAGCTGTGGTGATAATAATAGGAAGACAGAGATGTTATGATAAATGATATGTAATATCAATAAAAATGTGTGAAAAAGTATGGTGAAAATCGGACTCTATTAAATATTCTTTTACTATTAAACATAAAAAACGTAAAACAAAAAATTAGGAATGAGACTGTAATTGACTGAAACATCCTCTTTTATTTGTTCTGCAAAAGTCCTTTATAGTTATAGTTTCGTTTATCATTTTCTCTATGTCAGTCTTCTCCTCTGATGTGTTTCACTTGTAATATTCAACCATATTGCACCATATTTAAACATCTAGTACAATCCAATTTACATATTTATGCAACATGGACTTGGATTTCACTCAGAAATAAAGTCAAATCCACAGTCCACTATTTGTTGCAGCCACCCAGAAAGCCCTGTTTCCCTTCAGGACTGCTTTAACCACAATCTTCTGAACCAAGTGGTGACATCCTAAACCATTTGGTCCAGAGCTGTGGTTTAAAGCTGTACATTGCTAGACGATTACAAACAGCAGATCTCATATCTTTGGCAACGTCTGCTTTAGCAAAGCACAGAAAGAATTCCTGCAAGAAGCCATTGTTGAAAAACACTGAGGGGTCTGTTGGGCTACACATTGTAAAAGCCACAATACTTTCATTCTTTCTGACTCCACTCCACTAAGGCCTTTTTATTTCATAAGTAGAGAACTTTACCCCACTTGGACCGAGCATATTAGGCTTTCTATAAGTAATCTAACTTTAGATATGAGTTTGGATAGTACTTACAAATATGTTTACAGGGAAAACAATTATACTACACTTAGGGAGCATCCATGTAAAAAGTATGATAAAAATAATTTTTAAAAAGGGGGAAAGTGTCAATAAAGCTAACAAAAAGTTTTCTGGAATTGAAGCACAACATTTTAACATGACAAAACTAGTTTATATACTAAATTTCTGTGTACACAGCTGTATGTGAAACATTTACATGTTGTTGTCTTACTGTTATGCTTTTGGAGTGTGTTGAACCTTGTGAATGAAACAGTTTTCCAACAAATAAGACCATCCAGGTTCCTCAGATTTTAAGCTAATCAGCTGTAGCTGCTTCCATTACGCATCTCCACCAGCATTTTCCTGTCCTCCAAACCCTACTTCCCTTTGCAAACATAGAGGTATGCCCAGAAAGTACATTAAAAAAAAGCCCCTTTTATCTGTCCTGGACCACTAAATGAACTAAGTGTCAAGCCTGAAGGGAACTGCTGACTTCCACGTGAAGGGGAACAGGACAGAGTTTTGTCCTTTTAACTTCTAATCTAAAAGGATTTAATTTTTAAAAGATATATTTTTTAACTTACTTAGTGTGGCAGATTAACTCACATTTTCTAAGAAAAAAAATTAATTACAACTTAATGGCTTAACAATGGTGACCAATTATATTGATTCATTTAATAGAAAATAAATACTTTGATCTAGAGCTAGGCAATAAAACAAAAGATATCACGAAAGTACTTTTTCTCAATAGTAAAATGAGCCTATCGCGATAGACTTATTTTGTAGGGTTCGAAATTAACTCTCGTCTGTCGCCAGCATTTTCTCCATCACATGTAAAAGTTAGAGGGTTGGTCACCACATGGAGAGTAAATGTTTGTGTAAACTTAGCCATGTTTATTAGCTCTTCTTATGGTGAGTTTCTTTTGTCCTCTTCTCCTCTACTGCGATCTACTTAAAACTCATAAAATAATGTAAAGTTTTCATTTTTAAGTGTTCAAACACACAACCAACACACGGTTACAATACATGATTCTATAGTAACACAAATAAATGTAGTCTATGAAACCTTTAGTTTAAAATTTCTTGGTTTTAAAAAGGTGTTCATAGAAATATATTTTAAAAAAATTGATGTATTCTTTATGCTTTATAAAATGCAACTATATGGTTAGTTGCATTTTACATACAGAGAAGCGTATTCCGGGTGCGTGACAAACCGCTATCGCCACAAATGCTGGTCTATTGTAAGAATTGTTTGCTATTTGATGACTGAATGTTACTTTTTTTTGTGGGTAGATGGATCATTTATTCATCGATTTCTTTTCGAAGGCCCGCGATCTACATGGAGACGTGATCACCAATGTTTTGGTAGAGCTCTTTGAAAAAGAAAAAAAAATTAACTCTAAACATCATCAGTGTCTTTCATGCATTGTAAATGAAATACAGATACCACGTCATGTAGTGATCAAAATCATTAGCCGGTAGCTCCTCCCACACATGAACAATGCGGAGAGCTTAGGAAACACATTTTTGAATTTGCCGCGCGTTTCACGTTCGGTGTGAATGCACCTTTAAAGCAACAACAGACAGATTAATGAAATGTGTTGATTTGGGTTGAGACACTAATGCTATGATGCTAGCTTGTTAGCTGCTAATGCTATGGTGCTAACTAGCTGTTCTGTGCGTCCTTTGTGATCACGAACCGGTTTAAAGTTGGATAGTATTTTCACGGACCGGCCCTTAAGATGCGACAAGCTTAATTCATACGACATTAATAAAAACTGTATTTTCTAAATAATAACACAATTGAATCCACTGTTTTAGCAGCGTCTGTGTGGCATAACTGTGTTACACTGATGAAAACTATGACCTGTCAGATGTTGTGCTCAATCCTCGCGCCTCCTTAAAGCTGCAGATGATATATAATGACATTAACCAAAACATTGCACTGCTTTTAGGCGTTTTTTGTTATGATTTAATTTAAAATGTGATCACCTGGAGGTAGAATTAGGAGATCTGATAAATCTGTCCTTGTTTTATCGGCATGTTTGAAATTTGAGTTTACAGTTAGATGGCAGTAAAGATGTGTTCATACCATTTATAAATATTATGCTATTTCATTTTCCTAAAAAAGCCAGAAAATGTTCAAAGCAAAACTCCTAAGGTATTTCTGTGGAAAATAGTGTTAGAATTTGACTGATTAACTATATGTTTGGCCAGTATTTTTTTAATTTATAGGCCAACTTGGACAGTGTTTCAAAAATTAAATTTCGACCCATGTGTAGAGGTATTTAAGTTATTAAAATTCTTACAAAAAACAGAGTAATGTGTACTGCAAATTGTGCAGAAGGCATTTTCCTTCTCAAACTGGAAATACAAACCTTTTTTATCATCTGAATCAGTGCCACCAAGCATGCTCAATCTCAGACTGAAATTAACGATAATTCTCCAGCAAAAACAAGAAAGGTAAGACCTTCGCAACAACAACACTCTAATCTACAAAGAAATTCTAAAAATTCAGATTTGATTAGTGACAAAAATAAGTTTTATGTTTGTTCTGTCAAACTTTGAAAAGATTCGAATTTATTAGTAGAATTAATGCTTTGTTTTTAAATGGAACTGATCGAGCAGTTTAGTGTTCTGCTTTATTTATGTTCTCTTTTGAAATTTGAAAGCTTTTGCTTTACTTTTCAGTTTATTTTGTAATTTTTATCTCTTTTTTTTGTTTTCTGGGGGAAAAAACTGTTGCATTATGTTCCTTCAGTGTATCTGTTATGTTTAAAGTATGATAGGAAATAAATATTTAAATCTCAACAACCTGCTGATGATTACACATTTCTCTACTGAGCCACAGAGCCTTCAAACTTGACAGATATAGTTATTTGGTTTATATTGTGATATAAATTGTTATTGCCTGTGATCAAATATCTTTCAACAAAAGCAAACCTGAACTCTTAGGCCTCAAGACATGCTAAGAACAGTAAAGACCTTGGGCACCACACCATAATATCTCCAAATCCATGGGATTACAGGTACAGTAAGAACCTGCAAGGTGCCCCACAATGCCTGCTGGCATTACTGACATACTTAGAGGGTTTTAGCCTCTGCAGGCCAGATTGTAAACCTGGCTATAAAAGGTCAAGTGCTCCGGCATTTTCCACGGTTTGACAGAATTTTCTCCAATTAACAATTATAATCTCAAAGTAAACTTAATCACCACGCAGACAGTAAAACTCAACTTTTTTTTTTAAATTACAGAGGTGTTTTTTTTATTTAAAATTATGTTTTTGTGATAGAAAATAAATATAAAATGATTTGAAACACTTTTTTTCCTGTAAAATACACAAAAAGGTATATTAATTATACATAGCAGTGATGTAATGCCATGAAGCAGGACGTAACGATTACAAACTCTGCACTGTCATTGTGTAATGTGGGAAAAAAATTCTTGACATAACACAACTCAGTTTCAATCATCCCCAATTTGCAACTGAAGTCTTTGCGTGATAGTGTGTGGGTGTGAGTGTTTGTCACAGAATTGTGCACATGCAGTGCAGGCGATAAAGTTAATAGTGATTTGTTTAGAACATCTGTTGGTATTTATTTATTTATTTATATAATTTACACTTTTATTAAACCACAAATGGTAAAATGGCTCACTAAAACTCACAGTATTGGTCAATTTAGCTGCTTTTCACAACCAACAACTTACAGCTTATTGGGTCCTTTTTTTCCCGGAGTATTTGGAGATCGTATACATGAAGAGTAAATCAGAATTCATGATGAAAATCCCAAATGTTACTGGGCTTCTGTGCTGCCCTCTCGTGCCACCAGCAAGCTCACAGCATATAACGCAAAGGTTTAAGAGCAGAGTCTGAGCCAAAACCTTTACCGCTTCCTTTCCAGATGACATTTACAGTCCCTGGGGAAAATACTGTGAATTTAGAGAGCACAATGTTGACTAATCCTAATTCAAGTGGCAGCCAGGTCAACAAAACTTTGTATGATAATCTGACTATAATAAAACAAAGAATTAAAATGTCAGAGTTCAATAATCAGCAGAACTATCCCTTTTTTACATAAAATAAAAACAAATGTTGGGATAAAAGCGAAGGATTAAAATTGAGACAAGAAAAGAAAAAAACAGAAGAGGAGTTCAAGTGCTGTTACGTATTTTTTCCTCTGTTCAAAGTTTCATTTCTCTGGCCTTTAGATTTTTCTACATAATGAAGAACTTTAAACTGAAACCCATTTATGCGACAGTGGAAAAGACTGCATGTTTAAACTTTATATCAAAGAAAAATGTTTGTTTGTTTGTTTGGTATTTTTGACTAAACATTTACATAATTTACATACCCATTAATGTTTAAACAATTCAGATTCTTACAACAGGTCCATTGATTTGTTACCATACCTCAAAAACAATATGATAATAAAAACAAGAGATAACAAATAATTCATAGAATTAAAATACAATAGATAAAACAGTGAATTGTCCAGTGTCTAATAGCTGGCAAGAGGAAAGATTACTTCCCTTTTATAACACCATGACTTTATAGGGACCTGCAAAAACTATAATGAAAGTTGTTTTGGTTTTGTGTAGATTTCTCCTTTTTGTATTCTCTCTGTGGGTATAAAGTGGAAAGCTGGATTTAAAAAAAAAACAGCTACACTAAGAAAGCAGACTTCCTGATTCCGTTGTGTGAATTCCTCAAAGAAAATCCTTTTAAGGGTGTATTCAGACATGGAAAAATCATTTGGTCTGGATCGAGTTCCGAACCTTGTGTTGGATCTGTATTCAGACTGCCGTCAAACTGACTTTTTCTGTATTGAACCAAAGCTTGTCAACTAAACCACTTGACTAAAGATCTCTTCACTCATTGGCCAAGAACTACGAGGGCGGGGCAAAGCACTTGAGGCAAAAATATGGAAGTCCTGCGTTAATCTGACCCAATCTCAATGAGTTGCTGTGTGTCTAATCATTATGGTGTTATGTTTTTGTTTTTAACAGAATTATGTTAAGGAACGAACAAGGTAGCTTTCAGGATGACGTCACAGAAGCATGTCGCATAGTGAAACACAAAAAACCATAGAAGAGTTTTCAGCGGTTGGACCTTTTTTTCCTGTTTGATAACAACAATCGTTGCCTTACATTTGTCTGTGGATCATTAGTTTATTCCTACTTTGTTTACATCACGTGACCACCCGGTAAGGTGGCCGTTTTGATTCAGTTGTTCTGCTCATAGCACGGTGCCTATTCAGACTGATGAATCTCAGAGCCAACCGAAGCTCAGTCTGATTGGAAACGAACAGAGACCACCTCGAAAGATGGGTCCGAGTGTGGTTCCTGGTCGGGGACCAGAGTCTGCTTGGGTGTATTCAGATGGAAAATTTGTTCAGTTATCAGGGGAAACAAGCTCTGGTTTACTTTAAGAGGACCAAATGTGTCCACAGTCTGAATACACCCCAAGTGTTAATGTCCTATCATTAGATGAGCGTAGAATTTGTTTAAAAACCCCCTCCAAAGTTGGGTTCCAAAGAAAGTTAGGTATTGGTGTTTTTAACATGTTCTTGAAGTATTTTTCTCATATTGGAAGACAAATACAAATAAAATTAAAATTAAAACAGTGTTTGAATATTTTTTTCTTCAAATCCTTGTTAATCAACAGCAGACAAAAAAAAGCCGTTTGAAAAAGCTTCGAGTTGTTTTGTACCAACTACAAGCACTGGGCCACAAACTCCCTGCTCCACTCCGTTCCGATGCATCCACTTCCAGACAAATAGATCCATTAAAGTCTTTGCTTTCCTTGTCCGAGGTGGAATCTGGCTAAACTTTGTATGCGAGCGAGAGTTTAGACAAAGAGATGATGGGAAATGAGCACAGGCTTACTCCCCCACTAACAGTTCTAACCACAACTCAGAAGAGAATTTCTAATGAACTACTGCTACTCTGCAGAAAATATGTCCTAGAAAATGACACAGGTTCTTTGATTTTGCCAAAAAACAACATAACCATAATAAAAAAAAACACTGGGAATGTTTTTACAATAGTTTAAAAGAATGAGGAGTGATAGCCAAAATCTTATAGACTTCTATTGAGAACCAAACAGCTATTACTCATTGTATTTGTCAGAATAACAATTCTTGCTTTGCTGCCTTTATTAACATGTTCTTGCTAACCCTATTTTTTTAAATTATTGTTTCTATTGCGCAAATTAGTCAAGTTATAAGCCGACCAATCGGATGACTCAATAAAAGTATGAAGTTCCACATGAAATGCTTAAAACATTTGATTAACACTGGCTCCAACATGGAAACATTAAAATAGTTAATGGTAAATGAATTGACTTCATTCGGTTGGACCTGGAAGAAAGGCATTTTGTAAGGGTGATGTCACACTCACTCAGTCCAGTTCTCCTTAATTCAACAGTTTTATACCAGGTCAACAGTTCTATGTAAGGAATGCTAATAGGGATACACAAAAAATAAATAAAGACTCAACAAAATAGTGTCAATATTAGACACACTGTCATGAGCTTTGTTGGCTTTCAAAGAGGACACCCAAACACATGATGGAAGTGCCTATCTGTGTGCACTGGCACTGTACCAACCCAGTTCAATGACCTCCTCCAGCAGGGGCTGCTCAGGGCTAATGTTAGCTCCACTTCTCCACTCAACATACATGTCAGCTGCCTAGATTAACAGGAAAAGGGGTTTAAGGTTTCCTGTGGCAAGATATCTGTCGCCAGCAACAAACATGTCACACCAAGTACACTATACTAGATATAGGCAGAGGAGGTCTAAATAGATGCAATGATTTACCTGTCTGTTCAAAAACACACAAACGGCTACAGTGGCCAAATCATACAAGTTTAGAGATTCTTGTAAAAAACTTCAACACTTTCAGATTTTGGAATTTTGAAATCCCAAAAATTTGCAAATGCCTTAGTGGAAACAGGCAGTGTGTATAACCACTCCTAAAGATTGCCAGAGGCGGGTCAATAGATTGGGAAGGGGTAGCTGTTACCAAAGCTGACATGTCCTAGTCCGTCTGCCTTTGTGAGGCAAACAAGTCTAATGCTCTAGCCACAAGCCCAACATTAGCTCTCTTATGAAGTCTATTTCAGCCTGCATGGGCAAAACAGCTGCCCAACAGTCCACACTGTTTTTAGACACTCCAAAATGTTTAGCTCAGAGCAGAAAAAAAAATGTCTCTTCTACATCTGTTGCCAATAAAGCACTGGAATGCATTTCCCCAGAAGCCTCTTCATGTGGGTTCAAATGAGCGCACGCACACACGACAGTCAGAACAAAAACCAAAATGGTGCAAACATCCCAGCGACATATATTGGAGAAACATAGAAATTACTGATTGTATTTGAAGCAAAATCACAGGTCAAGACTGCACATTTCTGCTGAGACATTTTGGTTAATCCATTCATCAGATTAAATAAGTCAAAGGGAAATCTTAAAACCAGCAGACGGGTCGAAGAGGTCAGTCCAAATGACAGGACAAGTGCCATGAGCAACTGTGTGACAGGAGCTGAGCCAGGCTCTTCTGGCCCTGAGAACACAAGGAGGGTATTGTAGCAGTCTGTCCTCCTCATACCAGCAATCAGGGGGAAAAAAGCACACGCATGCAGCTGCATGGCTTTAAGAGAGCAAAAATGCATTGGCTACAGTTAATTCCTACATGAAAGATTAGATCTTCCATCATCTAGATTTTAATGTTTTTGCCAACGTTGGGTTTGATCAACAACTAATCGTATAGGTTTTTGAATGTTGTTCTGATCCAAAAATGAGTAGAATGGGCTGGATATATTTTTTGTATGTTTGTAAATCAGAAATATGTGCATGAAAAAAAATCTAAAATGCCATGACTCCACTTTTTTTTACCATTATATAATATAATTCATTTCTTAAAATCAAATTAAAACAGTGACTGTGACTAGTAAGTCAATGTTACCTAATTTACAAGCACAATTTCTTTTTTAAACTTCAATGGCGTGAAGCAAAAATGCCTTTCGGTGTTGGTCAAACAGCAAAAGCTCAGATATGCTCTACAAATAGTCATAAACAATAGAATGTGTTTAGTGTGGCCGAACGGTGGGCTTTAACAAGTGAGAGCTGTGATGAAAGGGTCTGACATCAGCTCCATTCATGAAAGCCTAGTGGCAACCTGTGGGGATGAAAATGCTTCACTCAGCCTATATTGAGCAAGCTTTATGGAGAGCTTGCAGGTTGAGTTGCATTCCAGTCATCAGGATGTTTTATTTTAAGAAACCACAAAAGGTAGAATGTAATACTACACTTCAGGAGTCAAAAACGGAAGATGCACTTCCTTTTTTGACAGCTTGTCAAACAACACAGACAAACAAGTAAGAAGATGTAAAAAGGAAAATATATATACATTTATATGTGTGTGTGTGTGTATTTAATAGGGGTGTAACGATTAATCAACTATGATATCAACTATGAATCATATCAGCAACCACAAATTATCATACAAAATGAAGCATGGTTAAAATGAATCATTACACCCCTAATATTTCATTTATACAAATGCACCACATGAGAAATATAGTACAAATTAAGGTTCAAATCACTTCTGAAATATTCAGAATTAAATTCTTTGTTAAAGTCACTGCTTTTATAGTAAAAAAAATGATTTGTGTGTTTTTGCCCACCGCTATAAACAAGTAAGAATAGGAGACTATCCAAAAATATTTTCTGAAAAGTTTATTATGGATAAATATCTCACTTTGTGAGACTGTTTTGGTAGTATTTTGTTGTGTCTTACAGTATTTGAACATCTTGGATGCATGAGAAGTAATGCTTCTCAGTGGAAACATTTGACTGAGGGGCAAATAGCAAACCGCAAACTAAGACTAGACCGGTTTCCCAGGAGACACCAGTGAAATTTCCCATGCTCCAAGTCTTCATCCGTATTAGCTGCTTTACTGTGTAGAATGGCAGGACACTCAGCAGAGTCTGATTTAGTGGGTTTGAGAAAAAAAGAATACGGGGTTAAATAAAGTGTTGCAGAAATGATGCAAGACAGATTATTTGTTAAAGAAGGAGCTGGCCTCCAAATCTAAAATAAGGCTACACTTAACACATCTACCACTATCTTCACTAAAGGAGGCAGGATCTTCGCTGAACATTTGCATGGAGCCGGGCAGAGGGGCGAAGGCAGAAGAGGGAGATGCCATGCTAAACGTTAAGCTAAGTGTTTAGCTGAGGAGGAGCAACTACATTGCAGGCTGCTTAGACAGAAAATGGTTGACAGTGGTTTACTCACTAGAATGGTATTTAAATTTTTGAAAGCTAAACCAGATTACACTAAGTTTGATATTAGCAAATCAGATAACAGAAAAAGCAATGACAAGTACTGCTTAATGTTCACCTGGAAATGATGTAATAGGAACCAGTGACAGGCCATGTTTATTCATATACATTAATTCGTGTTTGCTGGTGCATCAAAACAAGTTTGAAAAATTTCACTGAGGCGCCCTCCTTACATCTTTCAGTTTGCCCTAAAAATGTGCAAAACAAATTTATGCTTCTCCTTTAAAATCCTATGCAGGCCTATTTACGAAAAATCAAATCGACCATTTCCAATTATAAATGGCATATCTACACAAACCAAATATACTGTAACTCCTGAACTTCTTTACTACTGTCTTAAAGTTTTGCTAAAATTCACATCTAAATTTACTTTCCAAAAGTGGGATTTAAAGAAAAAAAAAAAACTACAGTTCATATGTTCAAACCTTGAAGATCAAAATAGACTGATGGGGTTTTTACTTGTAAGGCATTCCCATTGAAGGTTTGAGCGCCTTAGCTGTAATGCTCACCTGTATAATCTCACACTGAACATGCAATAACACTAGAAAGCTTCTTTGTTTAAGGAAACATCCTTGGAACTCCACCCGAGGCAATCGCAAACAATAATCTTGTGACTTTTTGTTGACTTCCTCGCACATGCATCCGGACTGAATGCAAGACAGAGGAAAAGTGTCACTCTAGGTCATATCAAATGCTGACAAATGCAGACAGCACTAACAATAATGACAGAGTTAAAGCTTAGTTTTGTTGGGGGGAAAAAGTAAAGAACTCAATAATGAAAGCAACTGATATACATCAGAAACCAAAACAATGCATTTGAGAAAACAAAGGCAATATTTGTGTCCTGAGTGACTCATACTCTATGAGAGCAAGGTATTCTGATTCGACCAATTACTGCGATCTTGAGTGTTCGCCAAGATTTGTATGATCAAACACTCTGCTGTGTGTAGCAAATCAGAAACTTTTATTGCTAAAAGTTGCTAATGTCTGTACTCCAATGATTAAACAGGAAGCACATCTAAAACAACATCAGAAACTGAGTCAGTGTTTTTTTTCTGCTGAAAAAAAAAAGTTCCTTTCTGTAGAGAGTTTTAAGACTCACTCCCAGGGAAATCCATGTTTTTGGTGTTTTTAACACGTTCTTGTGACATTTTCATTGGGATTCAGTGGCATTCATTCATGATGGAGGACATATATAAAGAAAATTAAATTTACAATAGCATTTCTTTATGAAAATTGTTGTGAAACAGGTGCTGAGAAAAGAAAATTGGCTATGTCTGAATTCCTAATCACTACATAGCTCACTATATAGTGTGTTCACCATTTTGTAGTGCTGACCGAATCTACAACTCCAAAATCAAGTGCCCTTGAAATTTCCCAGAATTCTCTGCAAAAAAACAGTGTTTATCGATGCTCTTGGGGTATGTAGACCACTACGCGTTGCGTTTAAACAATTTGAGCTTAACAATGTATTTGAATTTATTTTGTAGTTAAAAAATCAACTTTTATTATCATCAAAACTAGACAAGACTAGACAAAACAAGACTTTCAGTAGTTAGGGAGTAGTGAAGGAATTCTGACAGTCATTGTTTAAAAAAGAGCATATTTGTTATGTATACCCTGGGCCAAGCTCTCAGCAAAAGGGTGGGGAAGAGGGGCGGGGTTGCTTTAGGCCAGCAGTACCACCAACAGAAAACGACTGGTTTTTTTTTATTTTTAAAAATGGCACAATCCAAATGTAAATAAAATAAATTTAAAAAAACAACACTGCTAACACTTTCACAATAGATCAAAATCTGATTGGAGTGGGACTTTAAGAACGGAAGCACCATTAGAGAAAATCAGTTAAGGTTGTAAATCAGTAAAAACATTTGAGATATTCTGGTTTCGGTGACATCAAAGGTCAACATTTTATTTATAAGCAAAAAAAAAAACATGTATTTATTTTTGTTAAGTAAATAAAAGTACAATGCAAACATACAGTAGGTTGCTGTCAAAATATGGCTAAATAGTTTATGAATGTGTGTGGAAGAATGTGAATGTTTATGAAGAGGTTAGTGGTTTCACTGAAACTCTCTAGGGTTATGGAAGCTCTGTCGCAGCTATTAATACGGCTTCAACGACCTCATGCAATGGTACCGAGCAAGAAGAACCAAGAACCTTTCAGGAGCAACGAGCAGGAGAACCCAACTACAGTCGGAACGTTTTGGGAGCCCGAACACGAACTGTTGGCGCTCCCTCCCACCTCCCTGACTGACTGACTGACACACACACGACTCAAAGTGGGAGATAAGGCTCTTTATCAAGCTAAATCTACAAGAGCAGACGGAGAGGGACGACGCGACACCCCCGTGGTTGTCGTCTGCTCGTCTAACCAACATTCCGGTTCTGTTCGGTGGGGAGGGTCAACAGCAGAGATTTCAAGCAGATACCGCCTCGGGTTTGGGATTGGACCGACGGGGTTCGCTGCTGAAGCTAAAGCGTCTTAACTCCCGCCTTACCTGGACTGTGGCGGCTTAAGGTCGTCAAGACACCCGGGATCGAACCTGAAGCGGCGCCCGCGGTCATTCACAACTATCGTAATGACAACAGAAACAAACGATAGCGCCAGTCGCTCTTCCTTTGCTCGACAGAGGCACTTCGTCAGCGGTCATCACGCTGGGTCGGTGTACGGATCTATGAATCTGAGTCGACATTCATAAGAACGGCAGTGGAAACCATGTCAATGAGATGTGTGTGGTTACGTAGGTCAATTAATATTTTAGCGAGGAAAACGTAAACAATGGCGTTTGAACGAGGCGCGTCCGATAATTAATGCATCAGCGATGCATTGGTATTAAGCAGGCTAGCTACAGAGCTAAGCTACCATTAGCTGTCCAGCTAGTCTTCTGCGACACGACTGCAGGCAGCACGAGCTCATGTACGCTCCGGCGGTACTGCCTTACTGACCATAAACAGCGCGTGCCATCATTATCATCGAGAGGCACGAGCGGCTTCGATTAAAACACGAGAAAACGCGAAGACGTTGAGTTAATCAAAGCATCGCTTACCAGCTCCAGGCATCCACCCTCTTGACAGCGAATTCCCTGGCTGTGTGTGACCGCTGAACGGAGAGCCTCAACAACAAAAAAGCACTTCCGGCAGACCTTTCGCAATAAAACCAACTGACATGGATTGTGTAAATAAATGTTTTCTAAAACTTTTTTTTTTTTTCAGTCAGACAGATTTTTTCAACATGTTTTAAAAATGTTTTACTCCTTCATTTGCATCTAAGCATATTTTTTAAATATATGTGGGCAAAATAATTAATAAAGAAAATAAAGTCAAGCTACAAATACATGTCTAAAGTAGTTCATATATTAAAACATTGAATGTTCAATTTCCTTAAAAAAATGTAAAATGTAACAGTCACTACTAATGACTGGAAACAGTTTCACAAGAAGACCCCTTCAAACTGGCACTGTGTCGCCCTCTGCTGTTTGGTAAATGATGTTACAGCTATTTCATCTTTGTCTAAAAGCTGTAACTAGCGCTGAGTATTAGGTACTTTCCCTTTGTCACCGCGTGCAAATTTACACAAATGCTGGTATGTAATGCTTGCAAAAGTGTAAACAGTATTTATGCCTCTTCATTTATGCTCCTGCTGTATCTCACAAACTTGTTGTTCGTCTAAAAAGGGAAGGCAAACAATTTCTGGTCATACTGTAGAAAACTCAAAAACATATCTAGTCATTTAACTCTAGAAAATGTACACATATTTTTTTAATAGTTTTCTGCATACAGTTTAATAACATCACATAATACTATTTGCATGTTTTCAGTAGTGTAGCAAAGAACAAGTTATATTTTATTAAACATACATTTACAACAGAAATCCATGCATGCAACTGCATGTTTGTTTTTTTTTAAAGGCCGCTGCTGCTTCATTGCCCTGCATGCCAGTGTGAACAAGTGGCCTGAGAGCTAAGCACCTCGTGTAGGAGGGGCGAGTGTGAATCTGGACTGCGAAAAGCTGTCCCCCCGACCTGCTCAGCTCCACTCAGCCAGGATAGTTGAGAGCAAAGGAGCAGAGCCAGTTCCCCCTTCTGGAGATCAGCATGGGACTCACTCAGGACCCCAACTTTGAAAAGCTGCAGCACTGGTACACAGCCCATGCTCTGAACCTCAACATGAGGCACATGTTTGAGGCTGACAAGGAAAGATTCAGAAAGTTCAGGTATGCATCCTGTGACTCAGAGGAAATGTTGGCTTTTTGTCTGTAAATAAAGGAGCACAGTCCTCAGATGCATACTATGTTTTGTTTTTTTTAAAGCTGCCTTTATGGTTGTTTTGTGTTGCCATTTTTTGTTGTCTTTTTGTTTCTGGACAGCCTCACACTGAATACGGAAGATGGTGACATTCTTTTGGATTACTCCAAGAACCTCATCACAGATGAAGTCATGAAAATGCTAATTGACCTGGTAATTTGTCTTAAAGCGGAAGGATATTTATTTAAGTAAAGGACTTTAAATTGGTTAATCCTGGGCTTTATCCATGACTGCAGTGCGCAAACTTTTCAAAGCTGTGTAGTTTTTTTTAATGCACAAGTAATTGTTGTCTTCAGGGCAAGTCCAGAGGAATTGAAGCTGCCAGAGAGAAGATGTTTGCTGGAGACAAGATCAACTTCACTGAGGTTCTTCAACGAAGTATACATTTATTTTCACCACTTTTTGTTATAATGACCAACTTAATAAACCTTTGCTGTTTGAAGTGCCGTGCTGTGCTCCACGTGGCTCTGAGGAACCGCTCCAACACTCCCATCTTGGTTGAAGAGAAAGATGTGATGCCAGAGGTCAACAAGGTCCTGGAGAAGATGAAAAGCTTCTGTCATGTGCGTGCAACTCAAACATGCATTGTCCCTGCTCAAAGTTTCAGTGTTGTGGTAAAAACGCCCACAAAATGATTGTGTTTGCAGAGGGTTCGCAGTGGTGAGTGGAAGGGTTTCACAGGAAAGGCCATCACAGATGTTGTTAATGTCGGGATCGGAGGATCAGACCTTGTAAGTGCAATCCCCTACTGATTGCATTGCTAGATTATGCACCAATGTCTGTTACTCTCTGATTTGACACTCAGGGTCCACTCATGGTGACAGAGGCCCTGAAGCCATACTCAAAGGGTGGACCTCAGGTTTGGTTTGTGTCCAACATCGATGGAACTCACATAACCAAAACTCTGGCTCAACTAAATGCAGAAACAACCCTGTTCATCATTGCATCCAAGGTAGCATTTTTAAAGATCCACTCCAATCATGATTATCAAAGCAGTGCTCTTTTGATTATCATTATGTTGTTTTTAGCCAAACTGTGATAGGACATGGTTTCTGCAGAGTGGAGGTAGTTTATTAGAAATTTGCCTCTGAGTTGTGGCTGGGACTGATGGCACTAGGTAACGCTGTCTCCCCTTCCCCTCCCGTTGCATACAGCTCAGTGGAGGAAGCAAAAACAATCTTTTCCAAACTGCATTTTTAATGTTTCTGTTCACAGTTGTTCAAATAAGCAAATACATGTCCTCCATCATCAAAAAAGTGTCACCAGAACATGTTAAAAACACGATTTTCACCAGAGGAGGTCTTGAAACCGCAGCAGTTTGATCTTTTAAGTGACATTTATTGGTTTGTTTCTTTATGTAAGTATATTAAATATGGCTTCCCCCAAGAAAGCATTTCATCCACTATAAGAAATAAATTCAATGAATTGGGTCTGTTATCTTTGAATGTAAAAAAAAGATCAAGCATTTCTTTCAAACTGCTTTGCTGCTATTCTGGGACAATTATTTAAACAATATTTAATAAAAACATACATATATTTAAGCAAAAGCACAGACAGAATTTTTTTTATTGTTTAGATTTGTAAGCAAAAGATTTGTGGCCTGAGAAATGACAAAATTCCTTCTTTAGTGAATCTAAACTGCTCGTTTTTGTCAGTGGACCACAAAATACAAATACTTTGTCTGCCGAATCCTTCATTTACAGACATTTACTACTCAAGAAACCATTACCAATGCTGAGTCAGCCAAAGCCTGGTTCCTGGAGCATGCCAAAGATGTGAGTGCACACTGTACCAAAAATGAAATTTTGGATGAAATCTGACTCAATTCTGGCTCTATTTGTTGTTTCTCTACAGAAAGCTGCAGTTGCCAAACACTTTGTGGCTCTGTCAACAAATGGTGTAAGTTTTTATAGTTTTTTTTAACAGAAGAAAGCTTCACCTGACATGCCAGTGTTTTTATTTACTTTTTTCTGCTTGCCTTTCAGCCCAAAGTGAAGGACTTTGGCATTGACACAGAGAACATGTTTGAGTTCTGGGATGTAAGTGCCCTAACTCCATGCAGCAGATCTTTTTTTTTTTCTATCCCCACTCTGGGTTGAAGGACATGAGTGGGACCCTAAAAATACTCTAGACTTTTGACCTGTGAAGTGGGAGGGGGACACACTCAGGAGAGCAGCTGCTGGGTAATCAGAAGCCCCTCTCTTTAGATTGGGTTATTATTGGTAGCAACCTTTTCTCCCGCAGAGGTTACCGTGAAGGCCGAGCCACATCAAAGGTCAGGGTGCTGCTTTTAGCTGCATTGTTGGTATTTAAAAGGTAGCAGCCCTGAAGTGGCCTTTATGATACAGACTGTCCAGATTATCCTGCCTGTTCTGACACAGGCAGTGAAAGAAAAAGTTGAGCAGAAGAGTTCTTTTGTTTTTGAAATCACGAAAAATGTTTTCCTGTTCTGAACATAACTAACAAATTGTGCAAGGCAGGGTTTTATGATATTGCTGATTTTTTCTTTCAGTGGGTTGGTGGTCGTTTCTCCCTCTGGTCTGCTATTGGAATGTCTATTGCCTTGCATATTGGTATGAACTGCTTTAAACTATTTTATAATCCAGTCCAGCCGTGGTAAATGCCTTTATTTAAACTATTACGGTGAAAATTTTCACAAAAGCACAACTACTTAAAGGTCAAGGATGCTTAGCTTTTAAATGAAACATCAGGGTATATTTGAAGTGCATTATAATCTTTATGGCTGATCTAATATTGACCTTATTTGAATGTTTAAGGACCTACTTCAATCATCTTTTCATTTTAAAATCCCACCCAGTGGTCTTTTAATTCTGACTATGCCATTTTTAGCAAAAAAAAAAAAAAAAAAAGAAAAAAGAAAGTTTTTTAAACTGTTGCTTTCTAGGACATAGTTTCAGCAGAGCGGCATTAGTTTGTTAGAAATTCACTAAGTTGGCACAAATTCTTCTCTTTTTCTGGTTTATGTATATTTTGCAAAAGTTTTAGAAAAGTGATTTGAACTATTTTAAGGGGAATTCACTCGGCCTAAAATTACCTTTGAGCTGCATTGATTACTTCTGCTCCCAGAGTTTTAATTTATATGCAAACAAGGAAACAAACCCATCTATTTTTTATGTTTCTTAAGAAGAATAAAGCCACTTTAATGTGTCACTTTTTGTTCATCAGGTTTTGACAATTTTGAGAAGCTTCTGTCAGGAGCTCACTGGATGGTACGCATATTACTGTGAGGCTGTAAATGCTTTGTTACCCAATACTTATAAAGAAGAAAAAACCCTCCCTAGAGGTACAGAAAAGTAAATATGCTCTATGCTCCTTGCTGCAGGACAAACACTTTCGAACTGCTCCCTTGGAGAAAAACGCTCCTGTCCTGCTGGCTCTGCTGGGAATCTGGTACATCAACTTCTTCCACGCAGAGACCCAAGCCATACTGCCTTATGACCAGTACATGCACCGCTTTACTGCCTACTTCCAGCAGGTCTGTCCCCACAGCTGGTTATCCCCATGCAAGTTTTTTCAGCAGTAACCTACACAGAGCTGCCCCTCATAGTAGATTACCAAAAGAAGATGGCAAATGTTTTATCACTGTCTGTTGGATTGTTGAGAGACAGAAATTGGCTTTATTGAAGTTTTTAACATCCAGGGTGACATGGAATCAAATGGAAAGTACATCACCAACCATGGAGGGCGAGTGAACTATCACACTGGGCCCATTGTGTGGGGAGAACCCGGCACAAACGGACAGCATGCTTTCTATCAGCTCATCCACCAAGGTAACACCACCTAACTGACTCCAAAAAGGGGAATCACTGCATTACAGGCACACACACACCACGACTCAGTCAATGTTGTTTAGATTTCATCTATTTTAGGATGTAGACACAGAAACTGGTAAGCCTCAGGCTACAAGTTGTCACGCTGAAAGTTAATTTTAGAATGTCTGTCTGAACTAACCTGATTTTTATTTGCAGGAACGCGGATGGTGCCGTCTGACTTCCTGATCCCAGCTCAGTCTCAGCACCCAATCAGAGACAATCTACACCATAAGGTGTCTGAAATATACATGTTGTTATGCTTTTGTCTCTTGTTTGTAAATTTAAAATGTTCAAATGGGAAGTTGAAGTTTATTCATTGTGTCTATTTAAAAAAAAAGATTTAAAAAAATTGGGAGTTAACATGTGAAAGTAAAATTGTTTTACCCCTTGAAGAAACTTTATGATACCATAATGCTTTAGTTTAGAAAATAAAAACTTTTTCACAAGTTTTCTTTACTTTTTCTGTAGATTCTGTTGGCCAATTTTCTGGCCCAGACAGAAGCCCTGATGAAGGGAAAGACCACCGAGGAGGCCAGGAAGGAGCTGCAAGCCAGTGGTCTGAGTGGGGAAGCTCTGGACAAAATACTCCCACACAAGGTACATTTCAGAAACATGAACTGATCGCATAGAATCAGCTGCTGTGCTTTTCATTGCAGAAATGAATCCAGAGACACTTACCATGTGTGACTTATTCCTTCATTCTTGGCATGAGGAAGGGCTGTCAAAATCCATGGTGGAGAGCGAGGTTGTGCCATCTAGTGACCATGAGTCAGCATTGCAGTGACACTTGGGCTCTTTACAGACAAGTTCTTTTAACACTGTTCAGTCCAGCTAGATATGTGTTTTATTCAAATTTCAGTTTATGGAAAGTGTGTGGATGTTGTTTTTCTCTTGGTTAAACACCTACATTTAGAGTGCACAGCAAAGCAGGTGATTATAGAGAAAGATATTTACTCAAAAGTGATGCTAAATTCAATTTTTAAATCCAATTTCAAATGCAAAAACTTTATTGTCTGTTTTAGTAATAACTGAAATTTCCTTCAAAGTAGCTCAACAGTACAAAACAGGTAAATCCACACTCATCTTTCATTAAAGTATGCTTGCATTTTGATTAACTGGCTGGTTTGATTTAGCTTCAGTTATTGGAAAAAAAATAATTACAAATAATTATAACAAAGTTCAATTTAATTAAAAAATAAATTCAGGCATGAAGTGGTTGAAGTCTCCTTTGAATTATGTAACTCTCAGTGAAACCAAGACGTCACAATGCAGTTGTGTTCACATGCTACACCAAAGAGAGTAACACAACAAACCTTTATCTTGGAAGCTTGGATCTGATACTGAGCAGCATTTTTGACATTTCTTATTGCTTAGCAGACACTTGTTGGCAAATGTTTCAACTTACGGTATGAGTCAGTGAGGAGATAGACACCTGATCAGTCAGACAGAAACTCAGGGCAAAGAAATGTTAGGTCTCTGATAGATTGCTGCCACTACTCTACCTATGATGTGAGGAATGTGACAAATAAAAAGCTGACTTATGTAAAACAGATGCTCCTTAGGGAACCGGGTCTCCGGGAAACCCAACACAACCAATCGTAATGGGATTCTTTGTCAGAGACAGAAGTGTTAACGTTGGTTTAACTCATTTGGGAATCTTTTGACCTGCAGGTTTTCCAAGGAAACAGACCAACAAACTCAATAATCTTCAAGAAACTGACACCTTACACACTGGGAGCTCTTATAGGTGAGACTTATGAGTGCAAACAAAGCACTAAGATTTAAGATTGTCTACAAAAGTGCTTTTAAATCAATAGAGTTCAAATAATGAAATTCTCAAAGCAGTATCAGAGGTTCAGTCGAGGACACGGCATAATAAAAAACTGTCTGTTTTTACAACAGAGTATGTCCTAATGCTACACTGCTCAGTTTTGGTACCTTAAAATAATAATTTAATGTCTAAAAAAGGTCTCTTAGATTTGATTTTTTTTCTTTGTTTTCAGCAATGTATGAACACAAGATCTTTGTCCAGGGTGTGATGTGGGAGATTAATAGTTTTGACCAGTGGGGGTGAGACCCTTTTTTCCTGGTTGAATGGGAAACTTTGAATTACAAGAAAATGATTGTTAATAACATAAGCTATGTCTTTTTGATGTGATTTGTATTTCTTCTCTTCCCCCTCATCTTCATCAGAGTCGAACTGGGCAAACAGCTTGCAAAGAACATCGAACCTGAACTCAACAACTCTGCTGAGGTCCACTCCCATGACGCGTCCACCAACGGACTCATAAACTTCCTCAAAAAGAACTTTGCCTAATTATAAGCACAGCGAATCTCTTGACGTCACTTCATTAGCAGCTCAGGTTGTGCCTGGACAGGAGTCTGGCAGAGGCAGCTGGTCACTCCCACGCAGCCAAGCTGATGCTGTCAGATGTTTGTTCGCTTGTTATCAGTGTCACGACTGTCTGGAGTGTTGTCATTTTCATGTTCGTTCACTCCTGTGAGTGAAAAGCTTTTTATATTAAAAATATTGGCACTGTCTCCACAATTACATGAAATAAACACTTTAATTCAGCATCTTGGTTATTGTCCACAGCTCTGAGTCGGCTAAGCGTCACTAGATGGCATCAGAGAGCCACCATTACTACTAAAAGGAAGCAAATCAGCGACACAAAAATTCCAGTTTATTGGAACAAAGGGTCAGAGGTCAGCGCACTTGCACTGCACTGTTCCTCCACTGAAATCCCCAGACTCCACAGTATCCATCTAGAGAGAAAAACAAACAGCATCTGGTCCGCAACCCCAGTCTTTACTGGCACTAAATCTAAACATCATTAAGCTAAGCATTTCACAAACATGTGCCAAACTTCCTGACGGTTTTCCTTATAAACAAAAGATCAGATCAGATAGAAGGATGAAAGAAAACATATTCCACAAACTAACCTCTCACTGTTTGCTGTTCTCCTTTTTATAAAGTGCAACCCAATCGATGTATTTTATATTGTGTCGGTCCTTTCAAACCAGCTATTTTAGAGTTTACAGAGCGTGCGTAAGGACAAACAGAAAGTTAAAAAAGAATCAGAGACCTCCAGACACTGCTGGGTTTTCAGTGCTGTTGCCAGGCAACACTACATTACTAAGTCTAACTTGTGCTTTTTATCTTCAGCTCTGAAGACAGATTCAGAGGAAAGTGATTTTGTCCTAAGATATAATACCTTCTCATTGAGTTATGAGTGTGATGTGTTCTCACGTTTTTGCAAATGCTGCCGTGATTTTGAACAGGAGAGGAGCTGGAGATCGCTATCAGCAGAGCCGTGAGTGACTCTGCAGCTGCAGTTGTTGACTGTAACCTATTTCTGAGTGATGATGACTGCATGAGGTTGAATAAAACAAACAGCCAGAGAGTCAACATGAGGAAATACCTTGCAGGGCTTGTCGTTGATGAATGGAACCAAAATGCTGTCTGAAAGCATGACAAATGTTCTGCGTGCATTCTTAAGATGTTTGTTAAATGCTGCTGCATACTTTTGCTCACCCCATTATTGTTTATGGCAGTCTGGCTTTTATTTTATTTTATTCCTGATCTGGCAAACACCCTCTTCCCACATGCACACCCAAGGCAGGATCAGGGTCCCAACCTGTCCCAGAGCAGTAATCGCCATGGCAACACCACTCCTTGGCACTTAGCAACCTTGAAATCTCATCTTCGTTAGAGCCACAGGGCTGCAGCAGGGTTAAGGTTACATCAAAGTGAGGAAACTATGCATTGTTGTCTGCAGAGATTCTTTCAGATGCAGGCTCTGTTTTTTCACAAGTATGTTTTCCACACATTAGTATTCATCTGAGCTGCAGCCCTGGAAGCAGTTTGAACGTCAGCATCTTTGCATGTAAAACAGGTTGGAAATCTGGCTTCATTGAAAGGGAATTGCCTCCAGGTTTGCAGCCAGTTTTATTTTTCGCTTGAACTTCATTACAATGCTGTTGGTGTGCTGAAATCCAGCTATCTTCCCCTTCATAGGAACCTTGAGGAGATGTTTTCTCCTGGGCTAAATGCTATTCCTGTAAACACAGGACTCCTTTAGACCACAGTGAACTCAAAAGGAACATTTTTGTCCAAAGAAAAAAAAAAGCCACCATGTCAAGCCCTGCTTCATTTTTCCCACGACTACAGGAGTTATATAAAGATTAAGTTAAGAGTGTGGGCAGAGCTCATGACACCGCATCGGAAAAGAGGAGGGGGCTTCAGATGACCAGTCTTGTAATGTGTCCAGACATGCCCATCTCTGTACAATAAAGAAAACAGTCATTTCATATGAAGAAGAAGAACAGAGTAGAGCTTTCTTCATAATAGAAGACAAATCAGTCATAGGTTTTTAGACACAAAGCATTTTAGCTCAAATTATTTACAGACTTCATCCATGAATGACTCGAACTCCACCCAGCTGTCTGTCAGATGATGGGATTGTTTGACCTCCTGGGATAACCACAGGTCACATATCTGTCTCATTGTGTGCATATTTACTTCTGTTCTGTAAGCTTTCATTTAAGATAACTGCCTTTTCTGAATCCACAGAGCAAAACACACAAATGACCACCATCTGACTCTAATCAGCATCAAAATGTGAGAGACACTTTAAAACATAATAATAATACTCCCACGCTGGTTTCTGCTTCTAGTAACCTTCACATTTACTCCAATGCTGTCTTAAGGAAGTGACTCATTCAACTGGCACTGGAAAAGGTCCCTTTAAGAAGTGAATCGTTCACCTCTGTGGTATTTCCTTTGACAAAAAATAAGTCCTCCATTGTTAAAGCAACAAAAACTGTTGTCAAAAATGGGTTCTGTGTGGTAGTTTAACCTGTGTAAAAGTTCAGCAGTTAAACTTTTTTCTCCTTTAAAAGCTAAAATACTGGATCAAAAATGCCCTGCAAACTCTTCACTTCCAGTTTATCAAAAGGAGATTTTTTTTATCCAACTCTCTTTTTCTATCATTTCTCACTTGTTTGAAACAAACACAAGCCTCTTTAAAAGATGATTTGTGTTTTCCTGGTTTGTTCTAACCACAGATTTCTTCACATTTCAACTGGCAGCACTTTGTTATGCAGAGAAATTCCTGGATGAATCAAAGTCTGAATTTAACATCTGCAACAAAAGCCCAGTCATGATCCTTCCACCACCATGCTTCATAACTTATGTATGGCTCTTGTGCAGATAGTTTGTTCAGATACCATTCTTAGCCATAGTTTTTCAACAATGAGAAACATTTCTATTGGTAAATAACAAACGCAAACCAATTATTTCAAAAATGTGTTTGCACTTTGATTAAATCTATAACACTGGCACCTTAATAGTGTTGTAACTCAAAGTGCCATCCAGAAGCACATCTATCTCAACCCGAACATATCAGTATATTACAGGACACACATAATGTACATCTAAAAAAATTGAAATATTGTGAAAAAGTGCAATGTATGTCAAGTCCAAAAGGGAATTTTAATATTATGTAGATTCATTACACTTAGATTGAAATATTTCAAGCCTTTACTTCTTGGAGTTTTGATGATTTTAAAGTTAAGGAAAACACAAAGTTCAATGTCTCTGAAAAATTAAATTTTGTGATAACATTTTACATAATAGAATATATAATATAGTATAATAATCAATAAAAATTCAATATGTTGCCTCCTGAGAGTCAGTTGAAGATTGTTGTACAACTGAAAGTCACAAGCTGGTTCAAAATGACAAGAAAAAGACACAGTCATTCAGAACTCTTTCTGGCAGATATAATCAAAGTGTCAGAGGAGTTTCTTTTATTATCAAAAACTTTTGGGATCTCTAGTGTGAAGAAGTTGGGCAATCTCAGAGTCACACCAGAACTGTGGCTCATCTGAGCCATGGAAACTCTTGACCACTGAAGACAGCAAGGTAACCCAAAACACCTGCAGATGTTTCCTGAGGTTTTCAAAGGTCTCTCAGTCAGGGTCAGTGGCTACGTAACCATGGGGAAGACTGCTGACACCAGTCATTGACACCATTCACAAGGAGGACAAGCCTTCAAAGGGAATTGCTTAACAAGCTGGTTGTTTAGAGAGTGCTGCATCTAAGCTTATTAACATTTTAACACCAGAGCTTTAGCTCCATTGTCTACATACATTACTCTTCAAACATTTATGCAACATTTTGTGTTAGCATTGTGTTACATAACTGCGCAAGGCCAGCATGAAATGTCATTTTTCTCTGCGTCAGAATGAGCTAACTTACGTTGATCGAGTAATGACTTACGGTGTGTCAAAAATGCCTGCGTTATTTAGATGTTGCCAGTGACGTCACTTTGTATTAAAGGGTTATCAGAAAATAAGGCTTCCTTGATGGACTGTTTCACACACCAACTGGAAAAAAATTATTCTGTCCTTGAAAACAATTTTAAACCAACAATTGGACAACTCTGATCAAAACTTTAATTTGACATGTAGAATGACACATGTTGAGGGTGGGATGAAATTTTTTTTCTTACTTTGTATGGCCTTGAAAGAAAATGTGGGCAATTTATATAGTTTAATAATTTCTTACCACTGTAAGTTTGGAAAACACATATAAGGAATTGAGTTGTCAGTTGGAATTTGGGTTCAAGTGATTCAGGTAAGAAAAAGCAACATGATAATCAGCGGGGTAAATTGTGAGGATTGGGATTACGCAGATATGTTTCACAGTTTTTTCCTGTAATATATCTGAACTTTGATTGTGTTTCCTGCATCCTACTGAGGACTTCTCATCACACGTATAACATGACTGCATCTATTTGAAGGAGCAGACATTTTCCAGAAAGCAGCTCCTTGTTTCTGATTAGAGACAGC
Source organism: Oryzias celebensis (assembly GCA_014656515.1). NCBI lineage: Eukaryota > Metazoa > Chordata > Actinopteri > Beloniformes > Adrianichthyidae > Oryzias > Oryzias celebensis. The sequence continues at coordinate 6,729,471 of BNCR01000003.1, forward strand.
TTTGTAGGCTTTTAAGGCTATTTTATTTTCAGTTCCAGCAAAGTGAAGTTCTTGTTTCTTGTTGTTGACAGTTGTTCTGATGAATGATTTCTCGCTTTCAGATAAAACCAAACCATCTGAGAAGCAAAGAGAGGCAAGCTCCCAATTTTCATGTCTTTTTTTAAAATAAAATCCAACCCATCACAACATTTTTAAATATACATAAATGTCCTTTTGAAGCATACTATAAGTTAAAATGCAGAAGTTAGTAATACAGAAAAGGATAAGCGTGAATAACCAAAGATTTGGAGTGAAGTCATGTGGTGGCAGAGCACATTTTTTGACATTTCCTGACAGTGGATGAACCTGTGTGCTGTGCAGGAAAGGTGTTCTTGAGCTCTTTTGTGCGGTGTAACAGAGCTCACCTCACAGTGGATCCCCTGGGGCTCCTCTACCTCTGCACGAGCACAGCCACACATGTATGCGCACGGACACACACGGCTCCCTGAGTAACAGGGTGGAACCCTCACACACATAAAGGCTTCTTTGTGCCCCAACTCATAGAGCTGTCAACTAACACCAGACAGATCCCCACACTGAACACCACTGTTCTGTTCCCGGGAGAGCTCAGTGAGTGGGCAACCTATGCTTTCATGTAAACCCACGTAAAATGTATCTGCATCTCTGACAATCTGCAGATCAGCAGTTCATAGATACAGCGGCTATAACTGAAATTTGAATTTGAAATGAATTTAAAGGCAAATATGGTTGTGATTGGCTCAGAGGAAAAGGCAGGCAATTTCTTGGATATAAACGCAACTCAAAGTACATTTCGGTCTGTACTCTCTTCTGCTTTAAGTTGTGGTTTGACATTTACTATCATGGAGCATAAAAGTCTTCAGAAATGATAGTAAAGGATGGATTGAGGTAATGTTTGAAGACGTGGTTAATTTATTTATACTCCTCACGCAAAGATAGAAAAAAAACACTGATGATTCAAGTCTTTCTTTTGTAAATGCTGGCAGAAGTGAACAATTTTCTTGGCTGCCCGGGGGTCAAACTTTTTTGATGTTCATCCATCAAAGACCTTTTAGTGGCTTTGTTTGAAGGTTACAGTTTAAATCAACATGAAACTCTTTGACACACCATTTTTCTACAAAGTTGATGACAAAGTTTTCAAAAATGAGTTTAGATATGAAAGGGGTTGAAAGCTCATCCCTCAGGTGATCCATAGCAAATCAAATCAGTCCAAATACTCACCTGTCTCAGGTTTAAGGGTGTGATCCTTTTAATGTTAGGATTCAGAGAAGATTCCCTTTTTTCACACCTGACAGTGGGAAGATCCTCCCTGTTATTAACTTATTTTATGCTCCAGTTGGCTCAAAGGTTCCTCACCGCAGAAGCCTTCAGTTATTCCATCAGTCCAATAGGCTTTATCTGGAAAAACATGAGTCCAATCCAGTGAAGCCAGAGACACTTAGTCTGTTGCTTTTAACCTATATTTACTAAATTTCCCGAAGAACATGTCTTTACTTGGACAAAAGTTGCTTTAAATTCAGAACAAAAATGAGGGAAAGACGTGTTTCAATTCAAGGATTCAAGATATGGAACAATCTGAAAGAATCATTTAGAGAAACCAAATCACAAATCCCCTTCAAAAAATGGGTTAAATAAGAATTGGTTCAAAAATACAACAATGAACCAAGTAGCCTAATTCCAGGTCTGACTTAGAAACTCAGGAAAAAGGCACAAGATTGCCACTGTCAGAGTCATTCTAAACAAATACAGTAATGTAAACAACAAAGCAACTTGAAGGCTATTTTCCTGAAATGTACGTTTAAATACAGTAATGTTTAAAATCTGTTTTATATCTTCTTTGTAAGTATGTAATGATTTGATCCATTTTATTTAAAGGACCAGTCTTGCCACTCAAGGAAACTGTACAGTATAAAAATCAGCAAGAAAAAATACAAATTAAAACAAGAGCACAAAAAAAACCCATAAAATCAACAAACTGATGGATGGGTAGAAAAATCAGAAATCTGAAAAGGCCAGTAAGAGTAAACCAGAGAGAAGTGCATTACGGTGATCACGTTGTGAACTGACCAGAATATGAACCAAAATGGATGCAGATCTGACTGTACCGAGGGGCAAAATAGTTTTTAGTCAGCCACCAATTGTGTAAGTTCTCCCACTTAAATAGATAAGAGAGACCTGTAGTTTTCATTAAGGATATACCTCAACTATGAAAAACATAGTTTTGGTAGTTTTGAACATTTAAAGAAAAAAAAATCAAGAAAATCAGATTATCTGTTGGATTTTTAAAGAATTTATTTGCAAATCATGGTGGAAAATAAGTATTTGGTCACTTACAAAAAAGCAAGATTTCTGGGTCTCACAGACCTGTAACTTCTTCTGTAAGAGGATTCTCTGTCCTCCACTCGTTACCTGTATTAACCTGTTTGAACTCGTTATCTATATAAAAGACACCTGTTGACAACCTCAAACAGTCACACTCCAAACTCCACTATGGTCAAGACCAAATATCTGTTTAAATACACCAGAAACAGCATTATAGACCTTCACCAGACTGGGAAGGCTGAATCTGCAATAGGTAGCAGCTTAGTGTGAAGACTTCAACTGTGGGAGCAAATATTAAGAAATGGAAGACATACACGACCACTGATAATCTCCTCTATCTGGGACTCCCCGCAAGCTCTCACCCCGTGGAGTCAAAATGATCACAAGAACTGGGAGCAAAAATCCCAGAACTACACGATTGAACTAGTGAATGACCTGCAGAGAGCTGGGACCAAAGTAACAAAAGCTACCATCAGTAACACATTACGCCACCAGGAACTCAAATGCTGCAGTGCCAGACGTGTCCCCCTGCTAAAGCCAGTACATGCAGGTCCGTCTAAAGTTTTCTAAAGAGCATTTGGATAATCCAGAAGAGGATTGGGAGAATGTCCTATGGTCAGATGAAACCAAGATATAACTTTTTGGTAAGAACTCTTGTTTGGAGGCGACAGAATACTGAGTTTCTTCAAAAGAACACTGTACCTAGTGTAAAGCATGGGGGTGGAAACATCATGTTTTGGGTCTGTTTTACAGCACAGGACCAGGACGACTGTGTCATGCAAAGGAAAGAATGAACGGTGCCCTGTATCGTCAGATTTTGAGTGAAAACCTCCTTCTATCAGCAAGGGGATTGAAGATCAGCATCACAACAATCCCAAACACACTGCCAGGGTAACGAAGGAGTGGCTTCGCAAGATGCATTTCAGTGGCCTAGCTAGTCTCCAGGTCTCAACCCCATAGAAAATCTTTGGAGGGAGTTTACAGTCCGTGTTGCCCAGTGACAGTCCCAAAACATTCCTGCTCTAGAGGAGATCTGCATGGAGGAATGGGCCAAAACACCAGCAACAGTTTGTGAAAGCCTTGTGACGACTTAAAGAAAACGTTTGACTGCTGTCATTGCTAACAGAGGGTATAAAAGTATATAAGTTGAACTTTATTATTCAACGCAATTTACAAAAAAATTCTTCAAAAGTCAGACAATATGATTTTCTGGATTGTTTTTGGTCATTTTGCCTCATAGTTGAGGTATATCTTTCATGAAAATTACAGGCCTCTCTCATTTCTCATAGTGGGAGAACTTGCACAATCGTGGCTGACTTTGCTCCACTGTATGTGTATGCATGTCTTCTTTTTTCCTTTTAATTTACTTATCTTGATCAAATATTGCAAAAGGGGCAAAAAACAAGTTTTCTTCAGAAATTTTTCCTTTCCCACGTAAAGCAACCTCTGAAAGATCTTTTGTTTTTGTGGAAAAGAAAAAAAATAAAAAAGAAAAGAAAAAGTTTAAAAGCATCATTCATTTTGCCCTGTTTACCTTTGCTTAGATCAGAATCATTTAGAGTGAGTTTGATAGTTTCCAGGACTTCAAAGGAGCTTCCTCATTGGTCTATCACAGAACTTCTTCTCTAAATTTATTTGGTTAAATTTAGTTGGTTATCCCAAGTTTTTCTTCCTCTCACAGCTTTGTAAAAGTCATGCCTCAGCCAAAGCGTAGACTTTTTGGCCATAAAAGTGTTGTGCTTTGGAAGTAAAAGCTCATGACACATCAGTCAGCGTTCATGGATCAAATGAGATAAAACAGCCTCTTAATGTCGTGTTGCATTTGTTTAACTAAGATGATGAGTTTTTGCATTCCCATTAGGGTTCTGTAGTTACATTAACATTCTCTATAGTGTTTCACTTTTTAAGCTTTCAGTAACGATGTTTACTTGAACAGCCTAATTTAAAACACATTACGGGCCAAAGAAGCGCGAGTTTAAAGATAAAAATCCCGTAACTATTCAAATTTGGGTAATTTGGTGTGAAGAATACAAGAAATGAAACGTTTTTAGCTAGAAGAGGTAAAAAATGAATGGAAAATGGAACCAGGAAATAAATTCCTTCTGATTTAAATTGACATTTCAAGTTTAAAAACAACTCAGGCTGCAGGAAAACCACATGCAGGATATTCAAACTCTTATTTTTGCAACTTAAATATGCTTGGAATAACAAAAACAAATGTTGCAAATTCTCAGGTATTAGAAGTTAGATTTTATTTTACTTTTTGCCTGACTTGGTATCTTTTGGTGCCATTTACCAAACTCCTCCTTCTGGCAAAACTTGGGAGTGATAAACTTCAGTCCTCTTAAATGAAGGCAAAAACACTCTAATGAAAAAATAGTTTTTTGGTCTTTTAATCATGATCTTGTGGCCTTTTTGTTATGATATAGGACATATGTTAAAAAATAAAGCTCAAAATTGCATTTTCTGAGTATTAATTTATACAAATTTTTGTGAAGCAGGAGCAGCTGGAAAAATGCCGTTTGAAAAAGAGAGTTTTCGTGACAGAAAATGCGCTGGGAAGGCTTCATGCTTCCTGCTCTGACTAGATCCACATATGTCTTTGTGTTCCTCGTCTGTGCTGCCAATTGGCTCAAAACTATACGACTGGATACCTCCAATATTGCTTGCCATTTATGTTGCACCGGTAATGGTCGGTTGGGATTGTGAGGGGCTGTAAGCTAGCAGGAGATAGTAAACAGATAGCTCTAAACAATGGGAAGAGGGGGCGGAGTTGCTCCACACTAACGGTCCCACCCACAACTCAGAGGCAAATTCGTAATGAGCTATAAGCATTCTGTAGAAATGATATCCTAAAAACTACAAAATCATAATTAAAATACCACAGGGAATGCTTTTAAAATAGATTGAAACATGATCTGAGTGTGACTTTAAGATCATGTTGGCAAGCCACAATAAAGTTGTAATCATAGAGTAAAATTAATAATTACAAAAATTAAACAAAAAGAAGAAAAAAAAAGGTTGTGAAATTGGAGGTTGCAGGTTAAAAACCTTAAGTTAGGTATTTAATCTCAAGTAATTTATACGTACAATGTATATCCATGCATGACCTCAAATCTCTGATCTGGTTGGGGGACCCACCTGGTCTTCTGCCACTCCTTTGGGTGCTAGAGAGCAATACTAACACCTGAAAATGTTAGCAAAAATGGGAAAAAAACAAAACAATCCCAGTCTTTTTGAAATAGCTACAAAACCACTTTATTGAAAAAGCAGATTATATCACCTACAGTTAAATGATACGTCCAGATTTTAATACATTAAATAACTTTAGACTTTTCTCAGGTCATGTTTAGATAAATAAATCTAGTCTCCTTTTTAAATGATGCATCTAGGTACTCAAAAATACTTAGCAACATAAAAGATGTGACAGGTGTTGAGTTGTGCTTGTTGGAACTACCGGTATGAAGAGGGGAAGAAGTGTGATCTGTCCAAGTGATTTTTGACAAGAAATATAATAAAAATACTAACCTCTCTTTATGTACAGGATCACTAGCTGTGTGCTATCCAACTGAAACTGGAGTAGTAATTTAAAACGTGAATTAAGACACCTTCAAAGGGGATTCGTTCTGGAGATTTTGTGCAGGTTCACTCAGACTCGTTCTTCAAGTACATACTTGACCCAAAGATGAGGTCAAACATAGGACATAGGGGGAATTTCTCCTGTACACTTTACAGTCCTTTTTTTCTCCACTTTTAAAAGCACAAATAATTTTTACATTCACATGAATCTCGTTAGATCGTAGTTACATCGCAAACGTTCTTTGCCTGTGAGTTTTCCTGGCTTCAGTCTCTTGTTTCTGACACATTCAGTAGTTTAGGCTTTGTTGCAGCATCACAGCGCAGTTCAGATATCTGCAAGCAACGGCAGGGGACTGGTAATTTTTGTTGCAAAGGTGGAGGCAAAACCTGGTGCCTCCAATTAAGCTGATAGATTTGTGCAAACCCTTCATATTCCACATCTGCTATCCAGGAATTAGACACAAGCATCTTGGAGTAAGATATGTGATGTTAAGATGGCATGGAGAGCTTGATGCTCTGCAAACACAGTGAGGTGCATGTGCCATGTACCCGCCACTGCACACACACTCTCATACAGTCACACTTTAAGACAACGTGTGAAAAAAGCACACACTGTTGGGGTTTATCTGTAGAAAAAACAGACAAATCATTTGATTCAGAATTTAAACCATAACAGTTCAAAAAATGATTTAGGAAGTTTGAGTCCAGTGGGGAAAAGTGGGTGTATCCTTCCTGCACCAATGGAGCTCCATGTTTCAAGTGTTTCTGTCTCTTCTTTTGCATATACAACACACTCTCGCTGGGTTAAACACATAAGTGCCTGCCAGTGTGGGCTCACACAGGTTAAAATTCCTTAAAAACATGGGTGGGACCAGCAGCTCCATGATTTCAGGGATAACCCCCACCATCCTCACCCCTCGAACACAACAGCAGACTTCATGGCGGACCGAGCAAAACCACACCTATTCACACCTATTTTAAGGCATGTGGACGAACGGAGGATTCTCTTAATATTATCAGGCTATGTGCTCATGTGACAAAGAAACAGTGTGTGAAACAGCAGGAGACACGTTTTCTGAGCAGACTTTGAGCAAAAGTATTTGCAAATAAACATGATTTTCTTTGTTTAACTACTGAAAAACATTTGAAAGGAGTCCAGCTGCTGCGTAAAATAACTATTTTGCAAAAGTTTAAGAAAATGTGTGCACTTTTACTTAATACTGATTTGTAGGGTTAAAGAGGTGCAATCCACAAACTGACTACTAAGCCGCAAAGCCATTACTTAACAAAAATGTATAAAAGAGAGAAATGTATGGAAAAAAAATGACAAATTAGCCAAGAGGAACTTAAAGGAAGAACAAAACATCCTTAAGTGCAAATACTGTTTGATCGAAGTCTGCTCCCACAGAGCGTGTGGATCCCTGGCGCTCTGTCAGACGTGGAGACGCTCCGGTTCCTGAAGGAAAAATGATACAACGGAGCCAAAAGGTTGGCAGGAACTTCACCTCTGACTCCATCAACAAAACAAAAAGTACGATAAAAACATCTACATCTAGAAATTTATGTGGAAATCCTCTGCGAAATATATATTTACTTATAAAAAACAATCTATGTGCATCTAAGATTTTTTTTCCCCCATCATGATATGATCATTAATTAAGACATGGTGAATCTCTTGTCTAAGAGGAATGTCAGGCGGTCCCTCTGGGATTGTGGCGCTACAGAGCTGTCAGGGTTTAGTTTGCACAGCTCTGTGTCGTGACGCTGGGTGTCGCTTGCATAGCCTGTAGCAGGATCCTGTTTGAGCTGCTCCAAAGGCACTGCCTGCCCGGTCTAGCCGGCATCAGAATGTCAATGCACCTTCCCTCACGTCGATGGCAGTAGCGCCCTCTCGGCCCAGGTGGCGCTGCCTGAGCAGCTTCAGTCAGAATGAAGAGTGGGGAGAGGAAGAGGAGGAGGAGTAGGATGGGAAGAGGTCAGGAGGAGTGACGTCAGCATGGGTCCTCTGGGTGAGCGGGTTTCAGGGTTATGCGCTTGAAGGGGAGGGGGGGGTGCAGATGGAGGAAGAGGGAAGGGACCCTTTTTTCCCCAGTGATCCTGTGTTGCAGAGGAGATGCGGAGTGCAGGTCCCCACCCAAGCTGTCCTGCTGATAGGAGGGGTTAAGAGCACCTCGGTTTGCCTCTTCGTGGCTTTTCTGCAACTGGTGCCTCAGGTCTAAGAAAAGGTTGGTTTGCTCCTTCACAGTTCAGTAACGTGGAGGGGGTAGCTTGGAGGCGGGTGGGTCGGGACCTTGGACTGCAGCCTGTGGATGTGGCAGCCGTGACAGAGAAGGTGACCTTCCAGAGGGTAACAGCGGTGGCCTTCTTCATCATTTAGCTGAAGTCCACAGTCCTGAGGGGGGACAGAGAGGCGGAACATGAACACACCACAAACACAGCGCCCCCTCACATTCAGCTCCTTAGACTAAATGAAAAAGGAAAACAGAGGGCCATGCGTTAACCTTAGGGAGCCCATGAAGTTAAAATCTTTCATTTTTATAATTTGATAAAGTTTGATTTGATTTTTCACAGCTATAGAACCAAAAAATGTCTAGACTTAAAAAACATAAAGATATCTGAAATGAGTACTGACTTAATCTAAAGAAAGAAAATAACAAAAAATGAGACCCAGGTCTCATATGGTGCATTTAGCCTCTCTTTGATCAAAAACGTTCTTAGTACTCTATTTCTATTTCTGCAGCTTTTTCTTAAAATCGTGTTCTTTGGCTTTTCTTTTTGTAATTCTAAAAGTCACTTCTTCTCTTTGATTCTCCAAAAATGTCTGAGTTGACACCATGGTGCTCTGCAGAGATCAGGAGGACCTCTGAGTTCAGAGGATCTTCCAGACCTGCCCAAAAAATTGATCTGGAACCGAAACGTGAGCAAAATTTGGGTCGTCATCTGAAAAAGACTTTAAATTGTGTAATTGATTACTTTTACTGAGTCCATAAAGTCACTTGAAAAAAGAAGGTGGCTTCTGTTCATTGAAGAAAAACAATATTATAAGGTACTGGAAACATTTTGCATCTTTAACAAAGGTTAACGTCCCGTTTGTTGTCATGCGGCTCGGTGTGTGAGGTTTGTTCTCTGCATTTGATCCAAATCAACCTCTTAATGCTGAGTGTTAAGACAAGCAGGGAGGCACTGGGTCTCCTTTTTGGAGCTTTTGGTATGACTCAACCTGGATTTGAACTCACGAACAGGGGGGACTGGGTCCTATGTGGTTTCAGGGTTTATATTACCACAACGTGCAAGCTTGTCATTGAAACATTAGATGAAAAACACTACAATTTCTTTTCAGGGGCTCTATGTCAGATTCATGTTAGCAAGAAAAGATTAGAGAAAAGAGGCTTTTCTGAAGTACCAGAGTAAGCAAATGATTTTGAAGGGGACAGCATTTACTTAAAAGTTACCACAAGATCTAATAAAAACTGCGCGGAAAACATAAACCAGTACTGTTATTTTTCTCCTGAGATATAGATGCTTAGGAAAACTTTGGAAAAAAAATGTTAGCTCACAAAAATAGTTTGTTTTATTTAAATTGAATCATAAATTAACATTAAAACATTATGGTCCAGTCCTGCTGCTGCTGCTTTCATTTAAATGTATAAAGTTGGTGTGTGATTATGCTTTGTTAAATGTAAGCAGACATGTGCCAGTACTGGGACAAAAAAGTTCAAAGCACGAGCAGACATGGAAACGGCTGAATTGAATATAGAAAGATTTCTAAATGGAATATGCTGCCTGTAAAATAATTCTTATAACTAGTCATAGTAGTTTTAAATCAGTAATTCATAGAGAGAAAATACATTAGCTGATTTATCTTTTTGCTTCTTTTGTTTCTTTGAATCTTTGGAATTTGGGATAAATGTAAAAAATGATGTGTTATACAGCTTTATAGCAGGCATCTTTACTCAAAATTCTTGTAATAGTGAATTTTTAAAAGTGGACCCCAGGAAAAATGGTCTTTCTAAGGACTCCTGGGTGATCCTTAAAGCCCCATTCCAATCACCTTTTGAACTATTTTAAAAACATTCCTATTAGTTAGTTATAAGTTTTGATTATGCTGTTTTTCGTCAAAATTTAAAAGTCTGTGTCCTTTTCTAGGACATGCAGGAAATTCATTCGAAATAACAGTTGTGACTGTTTGTGTGGAGTGAGCCTGCTTCACTTCCCATCATTACTTTGTTAACACGTTCTCCCCATAGCCAACAGCCATCCCACACTCCCAACCTAACATTACTGGTGTAACAACAATGGCAAACAATTTTGGAGCTATCCAGTCAGTGTAGTTTGCATGTAAGAACTACAAGCTTTTTCAAATGGCATCATTTCATCTGCTCAGATTCACAACAATTTGACAAAAGAAATACTCAGAAATGCAGTTTTAATCTAAATTTTCTTAAAATATGTTCTCCACCATGACAAAAATGAAACAAGAACATGTTAAAACACCATTATTATTATTATTGGAGTTGGTCTTTAAATAAAAATAAAAAAACGGACCTCATTAACAGAATGCACTTCTTTCCCTTTGAATGTTCAGTTCCTACAGTTTCATACAGATGTCTGCAGGCTGATGTAGACGACAAGAATGAAAACTGAACTTTGAACCTGCAGAGAAGTTCAGCACACGACTGACAGGATGAGACCTCCTGGGTGGGTCCTGAGCATACCAGAGCGATTACATAAACTCCCTGATACTCTGAGGGTCCTCATCTAGCTAAGACGTGCAAAATGTTTGTTTTATTAGTGCATCTGCACGTCCACCGTTCATGTGTTGCACTGCTCCGTCTGCTTGGAATCCAATGAGCAAACGGCGGAGAGATCTGATGGGTAACAAGATCACAGAGAACATTTTCCCCACAAAGAATGTTTACTGAATTTGGAAGCTCCAGAATGATTCATCTGTGGACTTTATCCCCCCTCCCTTTAGAGCTTGGTTGAATGATTACCCGCTGCTTACATAATGATCGAATCCATTTCTGTGAAGTGGATTTTCAGCCATTCAGAAACATTAGCAAGTCAGATCCCACTGACAGAAGCCATTCATATAAAGAAAAGATAGCTGCAGGAAATGTGTCTCGCTACCTTTTTACCATCCCTCCCGACTAAGGTGGAGTGTTGAGACTCACAACAACCCTCCAGCTGAGATCTGAGCCAAATGCTGGAATGTACATTGTCAATGAGTCACAATGTTGAGCTGTAACCTTGAGTTTGCATTCGTCTGTGTGTGTTTTCCTTTTTCTGCGTCTCCTTCATCCCAGCAGAGCGATGAGTCACTCTCACTGGGACAAAGCTCCAGCTCCGATTCTGGCTCAGCGTTGCAGACAGATCATTTCCGTGTGCTTGTTTTTGGTCCAGACTCGTTTATTCCAACAGGCAGAAGAGTCGGAGATTATAAAATCGACTTCAGTCGAAGTCGGGAGTCTGCTTGTAACCTGAGTGAGTGCAGGGGCACTCACCTCACACTGGTAACACTCCACATGGTAATCCTTGTCCATAGAAACCACTCGGATGGTTTCCTCTGAGCCCTGCAGAAGCAAGTAGAGTCAGACAGTCACTTCTTTTCAGGGTTTGCTGCAGGATGCAGAATGACTAAATTCATCAAACATGGCTGACCTAGTGTTGGGCGATAAATCAATCTTGCAGATTCATTCAAATTTGCTATTTAGGAAGATTTATTTTGGGGAAAATCTGGAATTTCTATTTTCCCAGCATCCTGCTCAGCATCAGCTTCCATTGTTCGGAGTAAGGTCAGACCGCCATGAAAATGGCAACTAGCAAAGAGGAGAGTGTTCCCAAAGAAGGAACAGTTTCTTCAATTCGCTGGGACGGGTTTGGTTTTGTGACTTCACACTTGGAGAAAACAAACCTGTTGAAGGCTGTTGCTACCAAAAGTACAAAAAAGTAGTTTCAATACCTGAAACAGGAAGAGTGTGAGAAGTGCTGCTCTCTACGAGATGCTCAAGCAAGCGGCAGATCACAAAACACCTGCTGAATTGTTTTACAAGCATTTTCCAACTTGTATTTAGCTGCACTTTGAATTAGGGCCAACCATCAAAGGAGACGTTAGCTTTTTGTTGAATTTATTTTGGGGTTTTTTTGTCATTTTTGTTTACTCTTTGGATGCATGATCTACCATAACCTACACTTTCCAACGAGTGGGGGGTCACACATTAAACCATTTAGAATCCATGCATTTTTGCAAAACATTTAAGAAATGTATTTAAGTTTCAGCAAAGGTTGTGATTTTTGTTCTGTCAAATCCTTTGGGCTTTAGGGAATGTGTGGGGTCGTTTTTGAATAAGTGATACATACAAAGGCTGCAATTTCTTAAAATGTGTAAATATTTCTTTTTAAAAGGCAATGGCCTTGTGTAACAAACATTTTCTACGTCCTAATCTAAATGTTTTTATTTTCAAAGATTTTAAAGAAAAGCAACCGATAGGATAACTTTTGACCCCAACTATGCATCCAAGGGTTAAAAAAGTGAAGGACGGAAGAAAAAAATCGATTCAAAACAGAAATCGAATTTGGTTAGAAAAAACTCTGAGATTTTATCTTTAGGCCACATCGCCCATCACCTGCACATTTGATAAGGAGAAAAGCTACCAAAATCCCGCCACAAGTGGGAGTGAAAGCCCGAAAAATAAGTCACTGAGTTTGATATTTCTGACCATCGAACATACCTCTAAAAGTCATGACTGATTAGACACACTGAAGACAAAAAGAGAAACTGCCAGTTAGCAGAACACGATGCTTTAGAGGGTTTATGAAAATGTGTTTCTATAGCATGCAGGTTGTCGAGCATTGATAGGATATTAAAACATACTTTCTTTCAGGGCTCAGAATAGTTTGAAGCTAAAGCGAAACTTTAAATTTTTTTCTAAAAAAATATCTTAAATGTGGACTTTTTTAAACCTCAATCTATTAATTATATTTATTTAAAAAGTCTTGTTTAATCTCTGCAGTTCATCAGTTTTGTCATCAAGAGCCAATTCACTTACTTAAGGCAAAGTATGGATTCTAATTACTAAAATATCACCATTCCAATCAACTCTTTATCTGTTAATAAAAGGATTTGAAAAACCTTTTTCTAAAAAAAAAGAGCTTCTTAATTTGTCTTTTTGGTGCTGGATTTGACTGGCTTCAATTGAAATCACTACTTCTGCTTTATCATTTATGAAATAAGTGTAAACTGGTTTGCTGGAGAGGCAAAAACGGTCTTCATGTCAACGTTGAGATCCTATTTGAATTAAAATACCTCCTTAAAGAGGAAGTTTAATTTCTTTCAGGTGGGAACATTTTCCAGAAAAGTCTGTCATGACCCAAAACACACGAAGCTTTTCATTTACAGCTTAGAGACTAGAGAAAAAAAACAGCTTAAGGCTGTTTTTAAGCAGAAAAAAAAAAAAAAAATATATATATATATATATATATATATATATATACACAAATGCCCACATTAATATTTTAAACATAAGCTCAGCAAAAGAACAGTAAGCAGTCAAACCAATCTTCTGATTGTTCTTTACCTGAGCAGGAAGGATGGGCTGGTTGCATGAGGCGCACTTAGGAGCAAAAACTCTGCAATGAAAGAGATAAAGGGTTTATTCAGTCTGGATGAGTCCATTGGTACGGACAGAGTCAGTGTTTGGTTTGTTTTCAGACTGCCTTTCAAACAGACATTTCTTTTGGAACCAAAGCTTGTCAACGAAACCATGCGTCTAAAAATCTCTGCAGTCATTGGCCAGAAATTACGAGGGCGGGGCAAAGGAACCAGTGAAGGAAACATTTTCCCTGTCAGAGGAGTTTGTATATTGCTGATGCTTTTTTTACACTTTTACTTACGTGTGGTAGTCTTTGACGCAGTAGATGTTGTTCTCCACGTCCACAGTGAAAGGAACTCCATCTAAGCCCTCTTTACAAACGACACAGCGAAAACAGCCGGGATGGTAGGACTTGCCCAACGCCTGGAGGATCTGAACACCAAAACAGACGAGATGAAGAAACCCCTCAGAGTTTAGACACTTAAAAATGAATTACAGTTATCGTTTTACGTAGAAAATGCAACAACAATACATTAAATCCACATCCATTTCTTGAAGTTTTCAGCCCCAAAAACAGCTTTTGTACCAAACGTTTCTTATAAGCTCATAGTTATATATTTTTTTAAGTTTTACCTTTGAAAACTGTTAATAACACACACGAAAGGAAAATTCTCAGATTTTTGTCTTCAGTATTTGAATCATACTGTGTCATAAATCCAATGTAATAGTGAGCTTGTGAAAGGATGCTCAGCCGCCCTTAGAATAAAGTCAGACCTGTGTGGAACATCATGCTGCTGAGGGAGAGTAAAGTTCTCACCATCTCCATGATGAGGTGACCACACACGAAGCACTTCTCAGCCGTCTGTTGGAAACCAGAGTACTGCGGGGCAGAAAATTCACAGGTAAAATTTCACCCAAGACTTGTTGCACCGAACACATTCGGGGTAAAAATGAAAGACTGGGAGCCATCTATAGAGGGTGCTGCTGCACTCTGACGCCACGTCTTAACTGTCCCTCATCAAACCAACAAGTTTGATAAGGAGAAACATTACACGTCTTCTCCTCGTTAAAATAAAACACCCGTGTCGTGTAAACAGCTCTTTTCTCCTCAGCCAGAGCCCAGCAGATAATGAAGGGGACCATCTGTGCTCCTCTAGTCCCCTCTGGGTCATGACCTGATGACATGGAGGGCCTGGTAGAGGAGGGGAACAGCTACAAAGTGGAGGTGGTGATGGGCAGCCTTCCCACAGCCCTGACATGAATCTACCATCTGCATTGTGACTAAAATGCACAAAAATGCATTAATCTGTCCGTTTCTTCTTCTGATTCTTCTGAACTCCAGGTGATTTGACTGCCAGACCATCATGAAACTGGATAGGAGATGCTAAATTAAGTCAGTAGCCATGGAAGTGTAGGTGACTCACCAGAAAATCTTCCTCACAATAAACCTTCCCATTGACGTTGTAGAAAGCCTTCCCTCGCAGCCTTCTTCCTGCAAGAAAACACACGAGGTCTAAATACTCCAGAATAAAAGTGCAACAACTCAAAAATGCAAAAGGCAACCAATATTTAACAAAAAAATAAATATTCAACATACATGAGAAACTTTCAATGCAGAAAATAACCACATTTGACTCTAGAGAGTCTGCTAATTTCATCCTCTAAGTTGAGTTACTTCTGCATAATCTTTGACCAAACAAATGTCCATGTTGCACAATATGAAGATATTTTTAAGAGTCCAGTACAGGAAGTTGAGAGGAATTTGCAGAGGAAGCAGCATTAACTGACATGCGTTCCAGTTAGTCATTAACATGCAGCTCTGGGAGTCACAGATCAAGACAAGAGGAATACAGAACCAACGTGAGGGTTGTGTCTCAGTATGATTGATCAACTTCAAGTGCAAAAGGATGTTAAAAAGTCACCCAAGAAAAAAAATGTTTTATCAACTACTGAACTCAAAATCAATCCAGGGATTTCTATTTTCCGTTTTTTTATGCTGCAACCTCAAAAGAAGAATGTCTGTATAGTCACAAATAAAAACTTTGAGTAAACATTTTAAAAAGCTGTTCTAAAATGTATGATTCAAAGTTTTAGGATTTAAAATCAAGTCTCCAGGTGTTGACTATAAAGTTGGGAGTGAAACTTCATTATTTTCTTATTTTTTATTCATTTAAAACCAACAAAAAAAGTGCTGCTCAAACATCCATCATCTGGGTGTTTATGAAGAACAGTTACAATGACAGTTAAAGCATGTGAGTGCCGTCCATGCGGACAGTGACACCGTCAACCTCTTCAAAAACAGGCGGAACAAATAATCCTAACAGTGGTAGGAACGTGGTAGGACTGCTGTCAATCAAGGTTGAAACTGACTGTAGTTTTTACACAGTTATGAGTTAGATGCCAGCATGGACAGGAACATTCTTCAATCTTTTGGGTTTAAACCCGGTAAAGCTGCTGTTGCTCCTTTTGACATGAGTCATTTTTTTGTCAGCACTAAAAATAAATCCTTGGTTTAATTGTGGTATACCATCGAAACAAAATCTGCACATGAATTAAGCAGAACTTTTGTGGAAAAAACCTGGTTTGAAACCGGTGACTTGATGATTACAAGGTCAGAGCTTCATAACCTGAAGGGTAGAAATGAATCTATTAAATAAATCAGAAATAGATGAGCTATATAACATGTTTGTCTTATTATCACCTTAATTTACTGTTCAAAAACATAAAAATTCTACAAAAGTCAGACACAGAACATTATAAAAAAAAGATACAAAATTTGTTAATCTCCTCCAAATTTCCCCACATTCCAGTCCCAGCAACAGGTAAGGGCTGAGTAGCTGGTTGTTGACTGTCTCCATTCAGCTTCAGCCATCGCTTCAATCAGGATTTCATTCACAACACATACACAATCGATGCAGCAACTGGGTGAGCAAAGTTTCCCATGATCCTCTGCTCCTCCCTTCTGAGCCAGCTGCCAGAATAAGGACAGGCGTGAAGGTGTTCTTCACTGTGACACATGCAGAAAACTTTGCTCTTTGTTTTGTAAACAATCATAGCATCAAGTTGGTGTCTTTGTCTTGTTTTCCCAATTAAATAAAGACTCAAATTTAATCAGCTCAATTTAAGATTGATGAGGAAACTTCGAAATAATGTGACAAATCCAGCTGCAAGTCATCAGCATAAACACGTCCCAAAATCCGAACGAGTCCAGGTTCTGCACGCCAAGTACAGGGACTGAATTCCTGCGGTCGAGCCTGCATTCAGCAGAATCCAAGTCGTGAATCCAACCTGAAAAGGAAATTCTGCTGCGGGCTGGTTTCTGCAGCCCCCCTGCCATGCATCTCACACAGCTCACCCATTCAAACGCACTTAACAGCAGCCGTGTCTCTCTGGCAGCTCGGTGACTTCAGCCGAAGCCTTGCAGACTAAACCCACAGATCTCATAAATCTGCCGGATTAGTCAGATTTAATTGTTGTCCCGGTTCAGCACTGGTTTTTATGGGAGTCCTGCTTTGTCACAGAAAAATCTTCTGGGAGATGGTGAGAGATGTGAAACAAATGTCTGGAACCGCAGAGGAATGCACAATAGGTGAGACTTTATAGAGGAGAAATTTGCATTCTGGAGGCCAGAAGAAATGCGTGGAGCCGGACTCAAACAGCCTTTGAGAGCGAGGCAGCCCTCAGACGCTCAGGAATGGTGGGGTTACAGTGTGGAGCGCAGCAGCGGGGGCTTCTGTGAGCTGCTCTGTGGCCTCTGCTCTGCGGTTTAGGGTCTGGAAGGTGAATACAAAGGCCCCAGTGCTGATGGCTGCAAGGGGAGCAGGCCGACTGAGCAAACGGGGACATTCTTTCTGCCTGAGGTCACTAGCTGGTCCTATTCATCCCCCCCACACCTCTCCAGCACCCGCTTCCCTCGCCGGGAAAAGGAGGGGGAGGACTCCATGCCTTCTTCTCTCCCCTCTGGCCTTTTGTCAGCAGACAGGCCGAACATCCTCACAGTTTCAGAGACCGCATAGAAGTGGATCCAAAACTCATTGGAATATTTGATGGATGAGCGGAACGCACCCCAGACCGGAGAGCAGGGTTCAGTTTTAGGTCTAACAGGTAATGGGAAGCGGTTGTAGCGTAAATCTACAGTATTCGGTTTTATTTGAGTCAAAACAAGCAGGAAGACTAAATATCATCCATCCAAGAGCAGCTAAAACTAAACATGGGAGCTTGATCAGTAACCCAAACTGAGTCAATATTCTCAACAATGTGGAAGAGCAAGGAGCGATCTCCTCCCACTCAGCTCACGTTTCTGTGCAGCTCTCTGCAGCCTTGACCTCTTCTCTCCTTAATGTTGCTTGCATTTAATATCTGGCCATTTAGGAAACAGGACCCATTCCGCTAATGCACCCATTCTGAATCAGGGTGTTGCCATGGATATGAGCCTTCGTCTTATAAAAGAGGACTGATGTGGCTTTGTGGCGAGGATATTGTTTGGATAAAATGTCCTGGTTTGTGCGAGGTCACGATAACCCACAGTCAATTTTTCATGAAAAGACGTTCCACCGAAAAATTTAAAGACAGGATTTACGTATTTTTCCTTTGATTCCTGAAATATTCCCCTGAAATGCTCGTCTCCAGCAAACACACAGAGATGAGAGCTCCTCTAAAACAATATAAATTCCATTTTTTGTGTTACCTTTTGAAGATGTAATGCAAATTGATTCTGTATACAAGGTTTGAAAAAGACAGAAAGAAAGTGAGTATATAAAGAGAATTGTATTTTTTAAGCTTTTTTGTATTGATTTTTTTAAATAAGTTTCTGGAAAAAACGTTTACTTTTACCTTTAATTTATCTTTGGTCTCTTATTCTGAAGATGTTGCTAAATCCAGATTCAACAAATGTGTGAAAAAATTACCAATTTTGAATGTCTGTATCAAAGTCAGGCATAACACTTTTTACAGCTACTTTGGTACAGCTGAGGCATGCTGCAAGGTGGTTACTGGCAAAACAACGGCTAAAAAGGTATGCGTAGAAGTGTTTATGACATACAGATTGTCAGAAAAACAGTGCGAGAAGCAATGTGCATCATATTAAAAGTTGCTTTAATGAGCCTGCATTAATCCGACCACATTTCAATGAGTTGCTATGTCCCATTGTTGCTCCTCTACTCCGTTTACGTCTCGTAACGCCTGGCTACGGTGGCTGTTTTGGTCCAGATGTTCCGCTCTTAACACAGAGCCTATTCCGACTGAGGAATCTCACAGCGAACCTAACCTCAGTCTGACTGGAAAGTAACCGAGACCACCTCGAAAAATGGGTCAGAGAGCGGTTCCTGGTCCCAGATCAGGGTCAGTTTAGGAGTTTTCAGACTGAAACTTTGTTCTGGATTATTGGGGGAAACAAACTGTAGTTCATATTTAGCAAACCAGATGTGTCCAGTCTGAATTCACGCTTTGAAACCTCTACAAACCTCTTTAGATTGTCTCACCTGATAGAAGAACTAAATAAGAAGCAAAAATGTTGTTGTCTTTCCTTCAGAAACACATGCTTGAATGCTGAAAGTGTGGGGTTTTTACCCCGCTTTAGTTTGAGTTGTGTTTTGGTCTCCACTTCCGGTTTTATTTTGTTATGGGTCGTACTTCCTGTGTTCTCTCCCCAGTGTGTGTGTATTCCCTCTTGATAGTCACACCTGTTTCCACTTACCTCATCCCTTCCTCCTTGTTATAAGTCTTCGTCTCCCCTGCACTAGTTGTCGGATCGTTTTGTTGCTTCTCGTGTTTATTGAGAATTTCTTGTTTGCAATAAATACTCTCTGGTCTCTCCGACCATGTATTGATTATCGGGGCCTGAATGAAATCACTGTTAAGAACAGTTACCCCCTGCCTTTGATGAACTCAGCTTTTGAAGCGTTGCAGGAGGCCAGGATCTACACCAAACTGGACCTTCGCAACGCTTACCACCTCGTGCGCATCAGAGCCGGTGATGAATGGAAGACCGCCTTCACCACTCCCCTGGGACATTTTGAGTATCTGGTGATGCCTTTTGGTCTCTGTAATGCCCCCGCTGTGTTCCAGGCTATGATAAATGATGTGTTACGGGACTTCCTTCATCGTTTTGTTTTTGTTTATTTAGATGACATTTTGGTTTTTTCCAGGGACGCCAGTGAACATCGGCGGCATGTTCGTCTGGTGCTCCAGCGGCTACTGGCAAACTGTTTGTAAAGGCGGAGAAGTGTGAGTTCCATTCTCCGTCTGTTTCGTTTTTGGGTTTTGTTGTAGCAGAGGGTGAGGTGAGACCCGATCCCGCTAAGGTGAGAGCGGTGGTGGAATGGCCTACCCCTACCAACAGGAAACAATTACAACGGTTTCTGGGGTTTGCCAACTTCCTCCGCCGTTTCATCCGTGGCTACAGCTCGGTGGCTGCGCCTCTCACGGCTCTCACCTCTACCTCCGCTCCGTTCGCCTGGACGGAGGCGGCGGAGGCCGCTTTTAGCCGATTAAAGCATCTGTTTACGTCTGCACCTGTTCTGGCACAACCTGACCCTTCCAGACAATTTATTGTCGAGGTGGACGCCTCAGATACCGGGGTGGGTGCAGTATTGTCTCAGCGGGGGGAATCGGACAGTAGGTTGCGCCCTTGCGCTTTTTTCTCCCGCCGGCTTTCCCCGGCGGAGCACAATTACGATGTGGGTGATAAAGAATTGCTAGCGATCAAGCTAGCCCTTGAAGAGTGGAGACACTGGTTGGAGGGGTCAGCTATGCCGTTCTTGGTTTGGACAGATCACAAGAATCTGTCCTATCTACGAACTGCCAAACGGTTGAACTCCAGGCAGGCACGGTGGTCTCTATTCTTTAACCGTTTTGATTTTGTGGTCTCCTATCGACCGGGATCCAAGAATGTTAAGCCGGATGCCCTCTCCCGACAACAGGACTCGGCTGTCCATGACTGTCAACCAGCCACAGTTCTTCCTCCCCCCGTGTGCTGGGCGCCCTCTCCTGGCAGCTGGAGAGAGACATTAGGGCGGCCCAGGTTCAGGAGCCCGACCCGGGTGGAGGTCCTGCTAACAAACTGTTCGTTCCAGACTCTCTCAGGTCCCAGGTCCTCCAGTGGGCTCATGCCACGCGACTCACCTGCCACCCAGGAATCCGCAGGACTGACTCCTTCCTGCGTCGCCGCTTCTGGTGGCCTAGTATGACCAAGGACGTCCGGGACTATGTTTCAGGTTGTCTGGTTTGTGCACAGAATAAGGCCAGTACACAACCGCCTGCTGGACTATTGCACCCACTGTCCATCCCGGGTCGGCCTTGGTCACACATTGCCCTGGATTTTGTGACTGGCCTGCCTCCTTCTGCCGGGAGGACCGTTATTCTGACTATTGTGGACCGGTTTTCTAAGGCTGCTCATTTTGTGGCTCTGACCAAACTCCCCTCTGCTGCAGAGACTGCAAGACTGGTCATAAAACATGTCTTCAGGCTGCATGGAATTCCCACAGACATGGTGTCGGATCGTGGCCCACAATTCATCTCACAGGTCTGGAAGGCGTTCTGTGGTGCTTTCGGGACTACTGCCAGCCTGTCTTCTGGTTTCCATCCACAGACCAACGGCCAGGCAGAGCGGACTAACCAGGACTTGGAGGCCGCTCTACGGTGCGTCTGTTCACGGAGCCAGACCTCCTGGAGTTCCTTGTTGCCATGGGTGGAGTATGCTCACAACTCCCTCACCTCATCTGCCTCTGGTATGTCCCCGTTTGAGTGCTCTCTGGGGTACCAGCCCCCCCTGTTTCCCGAGCAGGAGACGGAGGTGGCCGTTCCGTCGGTTCAGCACCTGTATCGTCGCTGTCGGCGTGTCTGGCGGGAGGCTCGGGCGGCCCTGTTGCGTTCAGGGGCTACCAACAAGAGGCTGGCAGATCGTCGACGCACTCCAGCACCTGCCTACCTACCAGGCCAGTACGTCATGCTGTCCACTTCACACATCAAGCTTCGGACGGAATCCAAGAAGCTGTCCCCCAAGTACATCGGTCCGTTCGAAATCCTGAAGGTCATCAACCCTGTGGCGGTCAGGCTGCGCTTACCCAGGTCCTTGCGCATCCATCCGGTCTTCCATGTCTCTCAGCTGAAGCCGCATGTTACCAGTCCCCTGCAGCGGTCTTCCTCTCCGCCACCCCCTCCCCGCATCATTGATGGCCAACCGGCCTACACTGTCCGTCGCCTGCTGGACGTTCGGCGGCGGGGACGTGGCCTCCAGTATCTGGTGGACTGGCAGGGGTACGGGCCTGAGGAGAGGTCCTGGGAGCCTGCATCACGGATTCTGGACCCTGAGCTCATCCGGGACTTCAACCGCCGGCACCGGGGGGGGCTTCCCTCTGCGCCAGGCGGCGCACCTTGGGGGGGGAGTACTGTGGGGTTTTTACCCCGCTTTAGTTTGAGTTGTGTTTTGGTCTCCACTTCCGGTTTTATTTTGTTATGGGTCGTACTTCCTGTGTTCTCTCCCCAGTGTGTGTGTATTCCCTCTTGATAGTCACACCTGTTTCCACTTACCTCATCCCTTCCTCCTTGTTATAAGTCTTCGTCTCCCCTGCACTAGTTGTCGGATCGTTTTGTTGCTTCTCGTGTTTATTGAGAATTTCTTGTTTGCAATAAATACGAGATTTTTGCATTTCCGATCCCTGTCTGCATTTGTGTCCGCCCGACAAACCCTGACAGAAAGCTGAAGTTGGTCACCGAAGATGCAGAATTATGCTTCAGCAGAAAATGGTTAAGATGTCTGCATAGTTCCCCAGTGAGGGAATAAAAAAGGTCTGTCTTAACTTATCACTAAAGGAAATAGAAAAATATGAAATAGTTGCTAAAATGTTTAAATACTTCACGTTAAAGTGTTCGAAGCAGATATTAAGACAAAAAAAAACCTTTAACAAAAGTCTAACAATGGAAATAATGTGATTTTCATTGTAAAGGCTGACAGGTTACATAAAAGGTAAATTAAGCAGAAAAAAATCTCAAAGCTGTCGTATAACCAACTAAATAAAGGCTATAACCACTAAATACATGTGAAAGCTACTTTAAACATAATTTAAAACAATATTTAACAAAATATTTTTTTTACCCAAACACAGAAATAAATGGCTAAGACAAAGTCCTGATTTTAAATCATTTATTTAAAGTGAACCTAATTTATGAAAAATCCAGAGAGGAAATGACAGAGTCCTGTGATTAATCTGGAAAAGTTAAAGATGATTTTTGTCTTTGAAAGTTTTGCTTAAGTTCATGGAAGATTTGAAAATCTTCTCATTCAAATTTAATAAGCAAAAAGCAACTTGTGATTCAAATCACGCAAAAATAAGAAAAAACAAAAGTGCTTTTATGAAGAATACTTTGATACTAGAATGATTGAAAAAGCTAAAAAAATTGTATAAAAAAATTGAATTATAAATGGATCCAAATTGAAAGGGAGCACTTTTAGAGAATAGACTGTAGAGGGAGAGGAGTTTGAATCCTGTTGGCTAACAGGCTGAGTGAAGACCCAACACAGGAGCAGAGACGCACGACTAAAAGATTTCAACCTGAACACCTTCACTCAGAAAACACCAACTTCAAATCTTTACGTCTGCTTTTATTGTCAAACAGCATTTCAACACAAACACATGAAACCACGAAAATCCTGGATTACATTCAAGCTCATTTCTAGAGTTATTTAGGCTAAAAAAAAACAATGTAGTTTGGCGAGTCTAATAAATTCTACGCTATGATAATTATTTATTAAAATCATGACAAATATTACAGCTTCACTGTAATAAATTGTGAAGGTTTATTGTGAGGAAGATTTTCTGGTGAGTCACCTACACTTCCATGGCTACTGACTTAATTTGAATAATTCCTAATACTTTATTCTAGTTATGGTTCCAACAACATGGTAACATTTCAGTCTTATAAAATGTAATCAAAAACTAAGCAAATGCATGTGTGTGCAAATAAACTATTTTTGATGGAAAACTTAAGATGGAGTTAAGCAAAAAAGAGTGGAGATAAACAGATCAAAAGCATCAAACCACCATGATTATCAAAGGATGTTTAAGGAGGCAGAGAGGAACTTCAAGAGGGTGAGAAAACCTTTTGACTGTATAACTGTATATGAAAACTGGACAGTGACCCCTTCCTTCTCACATTCCAAATAATAAGTACCTGCTGGATCCAAGAAGCCAAAACCCCATGAACTTCAATGAGAATTAAGTAGCTGTCACTCAGTCATTCTATTTGTCAGAATAACCCTTCTTGTTCTGATACAAATTTCCTATCATCTTCTTGCTAATCCCATTTTTCCCCATTGTACGTTATTCAAGTCACAAACTGACCAATCAGACGCCTCAGTAAAAGCAGGTGGTGACCACTGGCCTCCACCTCGAACGTTTGATTGACAGATTCTTCTGAGCCGCTTTCAGTGGCTCTAAATGGCGGCATATTGAGACTTGTGCAGCCACCTTAAGGGACGTCATGAAAATGGAACGTGCCATTGTAATGCATGTGGTAAATGTATCGTGAAGTACTTTTGTGCTAAAGGAAGTTGATCTATGAGTTATACTGCCGTACAGTGCCCTCATGCCAAACTCTGGCACACTTGCTGCACTCATAGGGTGTGAGGTGCAGATGGGTCTAGCCACAAGGCACTGTACAAGTGTCCTGATCTTTCACAAACATTTAAGATAGTCTGATTCTAACACAGAGCTCTTTTGTGAATGTACATAAAGACATGTTGGCCACGCTTTTAAACCCAGACGTCTGAGACAACACTGCTCATCCTCGTGTGACTTTGAAACTTAATCCTATATACTTTGCTTCTAATCTTCAATAATTCACAGGGTGTTAATTTTTTTTCCCTCAAGCGTGCATGTTTCTTCCTGCTTCCCAGTTCTGAGGTTATCCCTGGTTTCCAGACATCACACAGAGTTTGGATCACACCAAACAATCAATCACCCCACCTCTCCTCCATTATAGAACACTCTATCATCAGTGAACATCTCAAACCAGGGAGGGATTTAGAGCTTTCATCGGGAGAGCCTAACCGGCCAAATGATGGATCAAACATTTCCAGCCTTGTTAAGCTGTTGAAGCAGGAATCTTCAGAGCTGCTCGACAGGATAAAACTCACTGAATCATATTGAGTCGCATTCCAACAGGAAGTATTTTTTGACTTCGTCTTAGTCAGATGCCTGCTGATGTGTTTCGACATGTGATAATCATCCTCTCTGTGAAGAAACGTTTATTGTTAAAATAGTTTCACCTGCAGTTTTAATGAGTGAGAAGCCTGAAACGACAGTTGGTGTTGTTTTTAAATTATCTGAAGACCTCCAAGCAATCCCACCTGCAATCAGGTTAATTACTCAGAACAAAAAAAGAAAGCACCTCAGAGCTTTCAGTTGGAGTCTGGCCCCGTCTGTCGAAGAGCTCCCTGCAAGCCAACGACTTTCATACCTGCAGGATAACAACGGCTTTGGTGCAGACAAAAACAATGCCTGAGGTGAAGCATTTCAGTATATTTTTCTAAGACGTCGACATCAATTGAAGAATGCGAGCAGACATTGAGCATTTTGTTCTGTGTCTCTGTTTCATGTCCCTGGCAGAGAAATCAGAGCTTTGGCTCAACTGTGAGCTCAGATAACGGTCGAGATTTTCTGGAAAGTAGATTTGGCTTTTTTTGTTTGTTTTTTTTTTTTCTAGGTATGAAGCTATTTAAAACATTTTTTTCTGATTTAGGGAAGATACAGAGTAACTACATTCACACATTTATGGCAAAGCGCCCAAACTCATGTAACTTTACTATCACCAACGCAACGGGTGGTAATCAACGTTTTTACCCTCAACAAGACGAAATATGCAGCTAATAATGTAAAGACTGCTTCTCTATATAAAAACTACTATCAAATAAAAAGCAACACTCTCAGATGTACTTCAGGCATCAGGATTTAAGCCTCTCATTCACTGTGTGCTGACGTTATCTGCAGCCAAACTGCCATGGTTCAAACAGCGTCACCACCTGGGTTTAACTAAGCAAACAACCAGACCACAGTGACAAAGATAATTCAGCTGCAACAAGTTATTTAAGTGTTTACTCAGCACTTTACCTCTTCAGCATCTGTGGGGACACATCCTACACTCACCAACCAAAAGACACAAATCTGATGAAATTACAGGAGCTATTAATCCTACACTGAGAACACCAATATATCAAAACTCTTTAAAATCCCACTTATCACATTTATAACCATAATAAAAAAAATTCTGTGTTGTTTTCTAGAACATAGTTTCTGCAGAGCAGCAGGAGTTCATAAAAGTTGTGGGCGAGACCAATGGCACAGAGCAATCCCGCCCCCCATTCCCCACCCTGTTGTTGAGAGCAACAAGAACACGAAAAACACAATTTTAATCGGACTAGGTCTTTAAGGGCCCTCAAACTGTACAAGAATGACTCAAGGAGTGGTAAATATTACACCAAGACATTCATGCAGCAAACTGAGTCAATAAAGTCATATCTTTGTGGAAAGTCAACGCAGTGGAAGAAATCTTGACTCTTTTATTTTTACTGCTGTTTAATTTGACTTAAAGTTAATTTTTTCAGCTTTAAAGTCCAATGAAATCTGCTATGCAAAAGGAAAGATAAAAAAAATCCAACTTAGATGTTTATAAAAACTACATGGTGCTAAGAATTAATTTTGTAAATAAAGTAAAAATCAAACACACAAAACAGTACAAAACAAAAATGTGAATCAATCGAAAAAGCAATTGCAGCATCATCCTAAAGTGGGAGGAGCAACAACTTGATTCCAGCCCCAGTTATGATATGAGTCAGCATCCAGTTTGCCTGTCACTCAAAGCAGAAATGAACAAAGCAGAAATGTCACATGGATGCTGTCACAAATAAAACACCACTGATGGTGTGAGCATGTCATCTGCCCAACAACCACCTGCAGGGATCACTTGTTAGTAGCTGTCATACTGGGAAACATAACAGCTCACAATGAGCATAGACAACACAAACAACTGAAAAAGTGGTGCTAGAACTTTCATATTTGCCCTCAGCTGCACCCGATTCAGCTGTTGTCCTGCGTATGACAGTGAAAGCATGCAGCTTGGTTTTTCCTCTTGAGAGGACTTGGTTATTTTTAACAGCACAGTGCCTCCCTGTTGGACAAAGTCGCTCCAGTTCAAATGCGTCTTCTGCATCAAGCCCCTGTTCTTCATGAGTAAAACTCTTGGGTCATAAGGGTGAGGCCTCACAAACACCATGTGCTCCAAAACAAGGCCCAAATTTTTCCTCTTTGGATGCACAAGCAGGCGGTTGTTCTCGCCATGCGTGTGCCGTTTAAAGTGAGCCGTGGCAGGCCTGCCCCCTCTGATAAGCAGGTCTGGAACACTTTGTGACCGTGTGATTGAGGTCCTCCAGGGAAGGCTGGCTGAAGTGCTGGTGGGGAGGGTTGCATTCTTGGCCATCTCATGAAAAAAAAAAAAAAAAAAAAAGAGTGCAACCATGGGAGTAAGCCAAGAGGAGGGCTCCATTATGCATGGTTAAACAAAGCCCAAGGCTACCAGTGAGCCATGTCTCAGCAAACTCAGCCTCAATGCGGAGCTCCAGACTTCAGGAGGACTCTCGACTGGGCCACCAAGAAAAGGGAACGGAAGAGGAGAAGAAAGAAAAAAAAAGAAACCGAAAAACAAACAGGAGACATGAGAAGCCGCCTCCTGATAAATCACTGGGTTTGTGTTATGACAAGTGCCGCCACTTTGAAACTAAACTTCTCACAAGCCTTCAAAACGCAGCTTAAAGCAAAACATTCCCATTCACAAGAGGTCAAACGACAGAATATGTAGTTTACGTTACCAATAAACTATCTGAAGAGGTGCGTAGGCCGCCGAAGTCATCAACAAACACGAGTGCACGGCTGAGAGAATGACCTGCTGTCTAAATGTGGCCACGAATTTTCTGATAAAACCAGCAATAATTCTCAAGAGACTTCTAGGTTCCCACAGAGCCAGAAGAATCCAACCTTCAGAGAAAAATAATCAGACTTATAAAATTTTATAAAAAGTGCTAAAACTTTGCTCCAGCAAATCAAGCACATTTCTGCAAGTATGCAACAGATGACAGGAGAAAAGTGTTCCTCCATCCAGACTAGACTGGAGATCTTTTTCTCCTCAGAAAACCCATCAAGCACAGCAACTGGACACTCAGCATCTGGCCCCTCTTTCTCCTAAATCACAATAAACAGTGGAGTATGTGGCTTTGGTTACATGTAAATTATAGGCAGCTCTTCCAGTGCCGTAGGGGTCGAGGTGGAGGATCGGTGTCTGTGAACACAACACAAATGAATAGAACCTGACTAAAAGCCTCCCTCTCTACATCATCTTCTCGTTTCCCCAGGAAATGGGAGCGGAGGTCCGGAATCAGGTGACTGGGGGGGGCATTCGGAAACACAGGCAGACGTACAGACCATCCATACTGTACTTGTCGCTCAATCACAGATTTAATCACAGTCCTGTAGATCGAATATTCTCTTTGTGCCGCAGAACTGTCTTGATGATTTCAGCCAGAAGGTTTTTGTGAGTGGCAGAGCTGTAGATCCGGACTGTAACATAAGCTCTACTGTGATTTTTCAACAAAAGGGAGGCTTTGAGGATGACGGCTGCTGCCTGGGAGCGTGATTCCAGCTTGAAACATCACGCTAAAGAGGTCTGACTGACTCTTTTCTCAGTATCTAAAATATGCAAGACATGACATCTCCTAAATGTGGACTTTTCTGAACACTTTGTGACTCGACCCCTGAAAGAATGCAAAGCAGAAACTTCATTATGTTTCAGTGATGGGGGAGTGTTTCTGCATGAAAGTCTAGATGGGAAGTGAGAACATTCAAATTGAATGAAAGCAAAAGGCCCACTCTGATGAAAAGGATGTTTTTGGTGTTTTTAACATATTCCTGTGATATTTTTCAGATGATGGAGGAAATAAATAAAGAAAATTAAGCACAAAATTGCATTTCTGAGGATTTATTTATTTAAATTGGTGTAAATATAAGCTCGTTTTCTTCGTGTGAGCTAGTATCTGGCTCAAAACTGTACGACTAGATAGCTCCAAAACTATTTGCCGTTTTTGTTGCACCGCTGATGTTAGGTTAGGGGTTTGAAGGGCTGTAAGCTAGCAGGAGAGAGTGTAAACAGAGAGCTCTCAGCAATGGGGAGAAAAAGGGGGAGCTGAGTTGCTTTGTGCCAATTGCCAACCCCCGAGCAGGCAAATTTTCCTTCC
This sequence comes from Oryzias celebensis, assembly GCA_014656515.1. Classification (NCBI taxonomy): domain Eukaryota; kingdom Metazoa; phylum Chordata; class Actinopteri; order Beloniformes; family Adrianichthyidae; genus Oryzias; species Oryzias celebensis. Next base: position 6,758,262 of record BNCR01000003.1, read on the forward strand.
TTTTTTTTTTTTTTAAACTTGTCCTGTCCAACAGCTGAGCAACCACATATGAGCTGAGAGCCTCTTATGTTGGACAGATTTCACTGTTACAATCGAGGGTAATAAATCTTCTGACACACAAGGTGTATATTTGTGTAAACCTCTTTTGTAATTTAGGTTAAACTGTCACAGCAGTAGCAGCCAGCCTCCTGCTAATCATCTGATTCCCTCCACCTGCGCCTGTTCCTATATATCTCTGCCTCTGCCCATCATTCTCTGCCGAATCGTTGCACTATAAGCTCTCAGAGAAATCTCCAGCTGTGTTCATGCTTGCCACTCAAACCGACTACCAGCAATACTGCTCAGCTTTTATTCAGACGTCTTACTGCCAGCAGCTGCCTTTACATGCCCCTGTCTCTCTGCTGCTCCATTTCTTCCAAAGCCTTGTAAGTCCCCGCACCTTATCCTTTTTGGAAACCTTCCCAGAGATCCCTGGTGATTTTAAGTTAACCTATGGCGTAAAGAATGAGTGACTAAGCCCCAGGATCCTGAGTTTTGCCACACCCTCTTGGAGTTCATTTTCTCCCCACTATCGCCTCTACCTGGAGCCACACCTTCCTTGCCGTACGGAGGACTCCACTCCTGTTCTTCCCTTCAGTCTTCTCTCCTCACCTCACATAGATCTGGTGTTTATCTCCAAAGCCTGGGGGAAGGCATCCGAGTCAAAAGCTTTAATAAACCTGTTTTTTTGCACTCCTGAGTGTGTCGTATTTTGGGTCCCTGAAGCAAAACCTGACAGAAACTTGATTTATATTGATTATGTTTGTATCCTTTTTTTAGTTGGACTGGACAGAAAAGAAGGGGTAAGAAGAGAGAAGGATGTTGTCCTCCGCAAACCGGCCTAACCTCCAAGGTCCCTGTACTGATAGGGGACCAACTACCCCCTCTTATTCAACTTCTAGTTTTTGAAAAAAAAAATGGAAAAGAAATCAGTTTCTGTGATTTTAAAAGCAGTGATTAACAGTCTACAGTCTATTGAGGAAGGAAATTGTCTGGATCAACAATAATCCACAGTAATCCAATACAGCAACACACCTGGTAAGGTGAATACAACTAGTTTTCTTACTAAAAAAAAAACAAGCCAAATCAATTAAATGTTTTTCTTTTTATATTCTTCTGTCTATAATGTTGGTTTAGTTCATCAGGTTTATTAAATTCTGCTTATTCCATTTTAAATCCCATCACAGTTCAAGATTTTGGCCTAGCAGCCATCTTTTCCTTTAATTTCTTTTCTTTTAAACTTGATGGCATGTTAGACATAAGTTTCCAGCAGCATTATCCCGTTTCAAGCAAGGACAAGAAGTCTAATGTTTGACTCTTGAAGGTATGCTGAGGAGTTCATGGTCAACTTGATGACCCAGTGCCTGAGTCCTGATAGATAAAAACAGGCCTGAACATCCCTCCTCCACGACTGCTACTGACAGTTGGTGCGAGCTGTTTGTGCTGATATGCTGAGTTTGAATTTTGCCAAAAGTGAAGATGTGCACTGCAGTCAGACATCTCTTGTCCGTCTTTAAATTTTTTAGGTTTGCAGTAGAAATAGGCAGCCATTTCCTTTGGAGGAATTTTATTCTGAAAAGCCTTTGAAAGGAATTTCAAACCATAATTATTTAAATTTAACATGGAGATTTAATTAAAATATGGATTTTTTCTCCCCAATTTTGCTTTGACATGTCCTGGTCTGACATCGATCTTGCAGTGACGTTTATTCCTAAACACAGCAGATGTTTGGAAAGCTTTTGATTTGATGAAAGATGAAACATTATATAAAAAAATATACCTTAAAGCCAAAAAATAATTTTCTTCAAGATTATTTCCTTATTTGCTTCAATTCAGCAGTTTGAATAAACTTATTTCACACAAATTGCTTAGTCTCAAATTAATAGTTTGGTGCTTATTGGTAGTAAATGTAATCTGGTCTTTCTCAATTTTACCCCAACTGTCTGTTTCTTCTTGATTTTTCTCAGTAATTCTATTTTTTAACTTGTATTACTAAAGTCAAAGTCATTGTAAAGTTTACACTAACGACTATGGAAAGGTATCACTGCTGAAATTTTGAATTTTTTTTTGTTTTTGCAAGTTCATGACTCAATATTGATTTAATTTTCCAAATTTCCTTTTAATTTGATTTGGTTATAAAAAACACCCTTTACACACAACCAGCGATTTATACTGAACAAAGGTGGATCTTTCAATAGTAAAATGAAGAATTCTCACAATAAAAAACAAACTAGAAAAACTTTAGTAAAAAAATAAATAAATAAAAATAGAAAATAAAGAAAAATCAATTAATGGATTTGATTAACCGATTTTTATTTGAGGACAGTTTTTCAGCGTCCCTGTTGTTGCCATCTTGGCAAGATGTGATGTCATGGGCCTTAGCTTTTTGAAAATGAGCAAGAAAATGGCGCCTGATAGTTCAATGAAATCAAAGTTAAATTCAATCAAATTTGATAAAGCAATCAAATGCTTTTATTCCTTAAAAATGCTGTCTGAATTTGCTTTATTTTGACAGAATAACCACCATAGAAAAGTTTGAGAAATCATGACATCCAAATGCAGCAAATACACATCTACGACCGAATTCGAACTCTTCCCCCTACCCGTACGAATTCTCCCCACCCATCCAACTGTAGAAACATTTGCAGCTGTAGTGATGTCTCAATTTGTTTTTTTTTAGGGAAGGCATGAGGACTTATGACTGTGTATCCCTCCGCCAGTGATGTGATCCACGTCGCACTTGTGCAGTGGAGGAAAACCGCATTTCCTCACGTAGGTGTGCTCTGCAGCACATTACATTTAAATATAAGTTATGACTTTTTAAAGTTATAAAAGCAGCGTTGGGTATTTTCCAAGCGCTGGCATCTACATCCTAACGTAGATGACCGGCAACTATTGATGATATGGAGGGTTAGTAACTTCAGAATTTCAAGACACCATATTTCCATAACTCTCCATTTGGAGGGCTAAATGTAGAGGTAGGCAGAAGCCGTAGGGGAAAAATTCAGATTCTACCCTATATATCAGAAAACTCACAAGGAGAAAGAATGCAATGAGATTACTTCTTAAGAAACTGGTCATAGAATTTATTGTAAAACCTTCCAGAAGAAAAACAGGGAAACTGCATGCCTGTATTTCTAATGTCTTATTTTTCACGCATGCAAATCTCCCAACAACAAGTAAACAGTGACGCTTCGGCCAGATGAATACTAGAGGGAGACTTCTACTTTCACACAGCAGATTTTCCACTTAGCTGGCTGTTATACTCACCACAAGAGCAGCAGGTGAAGCAGTTTGTGTGATAGAGGTTCCCCATGGCCTGGCAAGCCTGGCTGGCCCCATAGACACCCTTTCCACATTTGACGCAGATACCTGTCGGAGACAGCAGGTCAGTAAAGTACAATGGTGCGTACACTTTCTGTGTGTAGCTGCAGGCCCAGCTGGAGGTTTTTACAACCCAAACCTGACACAATGTAGAAACAAGGATGAACTGTTGCAAGAGCAAGTCTGCACATTTCTTGTTCCACCAGAGGAAGCTGTCAGTCTCTTTTTTATAATTACAGAAAACACTCATAAGCCTTCGACTCAGCTTCCGTTCTGCATTGAAGACAAAGTGATCGCTCATTAAAACTTTTAACAAATTCAAACAGATGAAAAAAGAAAGAAAGCAGCCTCTAACGCCACAGTTAAAGCAATTATTCATGAAAGCTGCTGGATTTCCACAGAACACTCCACATTTTGTCATTTCTACACATTACATCATACTTTTCAAAAGGCAGGCAAGCAGCTTCTGGAAGGATGAAGGGTGTGTTGAGCCGCTGAAATGCAGTGGATGCAAAGAGTTGGTCGGGAAACTGGATTAAACACAAAGGGAGGATTTATAGACCTTTAAAGACTTCCGAGACTCAATTTAGGCAGTTCATCATCATTACTCTTTAAATCTTCAACAGTCAGAAGTAAAAGAAGTAAGAAAACTTGAGCAAGACTTAAGGTTAATAACAGCAGCAGTTGCAACAAAGTTGTATACTGCAGACTAGTTGATAATTGCAATAACCCTGTTTTAAGACATTCAGGATGTTTTACCAGCTTTTAAGCTGTTTCAACTTATTTTCCTTTTACCTATTCAAGTTTTTTTTTTATAAAAATAAGCACAGTCAAGCAATATTTGGTCTTACAAGGAGCTAGGATCTAGAAATAATTATTAAATGAGTTCAAATGATTTTGCTCCAAGCTCTAGACAATAGAAAACTTAAGACTCAAAAAACTTAAAATCCTTGATTTAAGACATGTTTTTCAAACATCTAAATACATTTCAAGTACATTTTCAAGGGCTGAAAAGGTTTATTTTCTAATGGTATCAAAAAGCACTTAATTTCTGGCTCAATGCTAAGGATGTTATTTAAAAATTGGATTGTGATTCATTGTCATTATTTTGGAAACAAGAATTTAGATTTATATTCTAGGAATGAGTGCTAATTTTAGATCATTTGAGAATTGTGTTCACATTTAGTTCTAAAATCAGTCATTTCCAATTATTACACTAGTTTGTCATTTTAATCAAAATAAACTACAATTAGGTACAAAAAACTTTAAAAATTCAAGTCCTTTGCTTAGAATTAGCAAAGAAATACTGATTATTGAGATGCATAACATTCAATTTGATGTAATTCTAACAGCTGCTTTGTAAGCTTATTTTTCCCCTTTTGAATGATTGTTTTCTAGATTTTGATATCTTATTAAAAGATTTCTTGTTAATAAAAATGACTTGCTGCTTGGACAGATCATTTTACTACTTTCTAGTGACTTTTTTTGTCCGTTTTTTGGGCTACATCTTTTTGCAGCGTAGGTCAGGAAGGTCAGAGGCTGTCAGAGGCTTTTTTGAGTGAATGACCTCACGTGACTTTTTCCTGAAAATGTTACAAACCTATACGTTTATTTAAATCATTTTTCATGTTGGATCATGTCAAATGTTTTCACATTTTGACGTGTGTCAACACATGGATTGACCCCGTGAGGGAAAGCTCATCCTTCCACCAGTATGTGACTGACTGCACAAACCGCTGCCAACTTCAGTTAAGTGGAAAAGAAAAACCAACAGCAGCAAAAAAAAAAGATTTCATCCACAGCATCAGTTGAAAGCTGGAGACCTGAAATCTCTCTCACACAAGACAACCTCCACTGAGGTCACATTCCTAAGTGAGAGCAGGGTCAAAGCCTGGATGGGGTGAGTCTCGGGTCGCGGTGCCCACAGGATGCAGGATCCCGCAAGATCCAGACGGGACCTGCTCAGCAGCATGCCTCATACCGCAGATAACTCACAATGTTTGTTTAACTTTGAGAAACGCAAAGCTTTCTGGGTAAGTTCGGGATTCAGGGATCACCTGTAAATCTAAATGTGTTCATCAGAGTCGCACATAAATCAGTTTCAAAAAGAAAAACAAGGTCTAGATGGAGTCTCAAATGAGCAAAAACAAGTAGCAGAAAGAACTGTGTGCATCGCATTGTGCAACACAAAACAGTTTTTGCTGCTTTAATTGTAAAAAAAAAACCCACAGACACTGGGGAGACTGCCTTTGAGCTTCGTGTATAAAAGAAAACAGACCAACGAAACACTGCAGAGGCTGCAGATTCAGAACTCAATAGTGCCTATGCTCTGAGGTGACAACACACAAAGTGATAGCAGAAAGCTGTGCTCTTATACAGACATCAATAAGTGTTTTTGAGACGCTCACTGCACAAAACATAGACCAAAAAAAGCATTTTATAAAGAATTCTGATGGTCTAATAGACAATGAAAATCTGTTTGATCACCTAAAGCTTTTCCAGATGTGACCACAAAGAACACACATTTCAGAACAAACTCAACAACAGATAAGGCAGTTTATCTAGCATCCATTTGTGGAGCCTCAATTTTCATTTCCTCGGTTTTTCATTTTAATTGTAAATTTAAAAGTAATCAAAAAGTGCATGAAAAAAGTGAAGTAAACTAACTCAAACTTTATTCAACTCAGTCACAAACAGTTGAAGGACAGCACGTATCACAAGTCAAACTAAAACACTTTGACAGATTTTTGTGCGCCGTGTTCCACAGAAAATCAACTAGAGATCATTAGCACAACCAGATTTACAGTGGACTGGAATATAAAGCATATTTATTATTTTTGAACAAATTAAAAGGATTTTAAGTGTGCCTTGAGGTTCAAAAATAGTAAGGGTCACTTAATTAGCTTTGATTTCATTTTAGTTAGATGCACCACAAACACTAAAATATTTCTTTTTTAACCACTGCTGACATTACAGTACTTAGTACTACATTTGCTGCAATAAGATGATCCTATGTGGTACAGTGTCTTTTACTTTGAAAGGAAGTCCTCTGTCAAAAGTGACAAAATATTTCACATTTTGAAAAAGGCTATTTTATGTTTATATTTTATTCATGCCAAAAAACAACCGTCTAGCTGTATTTAATAGAATACATGAATGCAAATCGGTATTTTATTTTTCTTAAAATTGAAGTAAGATTTTCTGCCTACTTCTGGGTTGTCAGTAAGAAAACAACCCGAATGGCTCTTTAGGTGTTGAAGATTGCAGACCACTAGTGACATCTTCTTTGCACTTTCAGAAACTTGTTAGTCACAAAAACTGTTAACTTTAGTTCCACCTCATTACTGACATCTCTACAAAGAGGAGGCTGCAAACTTCAGATGAAAGACATCAATGAACAGTTTCTTCATCTTCATTTGGCTCTAAGCTAAACCTAATTATAGTCGGACAAAAACAAGGCAGTGCAGGAAAGTTTGGCCGGGACGGTCAGCTTCCTTCTGAGACGCAGACCCATGCCAAAGCAGTGTCAGTGTGCAGCCCACTAATTTGTGACTGCACGCAGTTCAGGCTCGTGCTGTGCTGAAAGGAGTATTGACGTCTTCCCAAATTTATTCCTGAAAAGCACCTGGTTGAAAACTCAAACCTGACACGGAAGTTTTCAGCTGAGCGGGTCAGATGAACGGGTTTCTGTGAAACTGATGACAGCTGTTTCATTCAGCACATTTCACTTTTTTGGCTGGTCACATGTGCCTCTTTTGGCTGATGTCTGATACATTGAAGCTCACATCTATCAGGTCATAGAGAAAAAAATAAACACTTTCTTAGCCAAGATTTCTACCATCCTTTAGTGGAGCCTGAAAGACAGCACCTTTCTGTCACTTCTTTACACTTTAGTCCTTCCTGAACGTTTTTCTGAAAGACTGATAAAAACTGAGTTTTTGGTGTTTTTAACATGTTCATGTGGCATCATGATGGAGAACATTTATAAAAAAAATAAGCTCAAAATTAAATATCTGAGTTTTTCTTCATTCAAATTATTGTGAATAAGGAACAGACAAAAAAAAGACGTTTAAAAAAGAGCTTATTTGTGACATAGAAAATATCATGGGTGGCTCATGCTCCATACTCTGCTCCATTCTGATTTTGGCAAATAACGGCATAATCATAATTTTAAAAAAACAATACTTTTTTAAACAGTTCAACAGATGACGAGTGCGTCTTTAAATAACACAGTGCATCAACTTGCAGTTTTTTTTCAAAGCAAAATCAAAATTTTGCAAAGTTCCTACAAGAACAAACTCCTCAAACAGTCTGAACTGAACAAAACAAAACTGAACTGAAAATGAGTAAAAAATTTGCAAAGCTGAACGCTTGAAAAACATTACTCAAGTTCATTTCTAACGGTCTAGAAAGAAACAAAGATCCCTAAAAGCAAAAACATGAAAACGATAGCTGTCTCAGGCTTTTGCACAGATAACAGGAAGAGCAGTCAGACTAACTTTTTTTAAGCATGGTTTGATTCCTTGATAAGAAATCCAAGAAAACTGCAAATGAGTGGACAGAAAAGTTCTCTGAAAAGACCAAATTCACAGAAATCTAATGAAAAAAAGAGAGAAAAAGCATCTTACGACTAAATAAAACTTCAAAAAGAAAAGTTTTCTTTGAGATATTTTAAAGAAACTGGAAATGGCAAATATACAAAAAAGTGGACTGAAAATGAGCAAAAAATAAAACCTGCTTTCCGAAAATCTTTCAGAAAAGCCGTGGCGATATTTCCTAAGACCCGAGAAAAGAGTTCGACTCCTTGAAGGCAAAATATAAAGACGTTTCTCAAGATTTCTGTAGAGTTTTGTGGAAACTGTGTTCAGGCTTCAGGTTTCATGTCCTTCAGCTTTTGCACAGATCATTCACAGCAAGGACAAAAAAAATCTGGAATGACAACAGCTGGCAGATTGGAATAAAAAAAATCTAGTAGTAGATAGGCGTCCTAAAGCTCTTTTCCTTCTCCTGTGTCTGTTTAATGGATTTGTATGACCTTGTCCTGGCTTTGTTTGATTTTACGTCTAGCACAGAATTTAGCAAAACCTAAGCAGCTCCTGCCGTGACTTGCTGGCTCTCACAACGAAACTGAAACAAATGATTTATTCAGCTACACTGATTCCCCTTCACATCTCTATTCCCTTCTGGTTGCAGTTACTTAAGAAACGACACGACATGTGTTGGCAAGACTTTCAAGATTTTATGCATCAACTTGTAAACAACGAGCGTGAATGAGCTGTCTTTCCACACATGCTGTAAATCTTCCTGTGTCTCTGAAGAGGGGATGTGGTTACGGTTTAGAAGGAAATCGGGGAAAGCTCTGAAGCCTTCTTCGTTAGTCATTAACACAGGATGCAGGATTTCTGATGTGCTCGTGTCAAAACATGTCCATGCTGAGGGAAGGACACCAGAAAAAAAATAAAGCAACATTACTGGATGCTCATGCATTTCTCCAAGCTTTAACAGTCAGGAAACTGGGAATCTCATGCAGCTTTCTATTTGTCATCGTTAGAAAAATATTTGAAAAAGCAGAGGAATGACCCTGATCTTGCAGTTTCTGATTGAGCAATAAGTGAATATGTGAAACAGTGTTATTTAATCACAAGTTCCTTGGAAACAGACCCTGTGCCTGCACCATTAAGCATGCTGAGTTAAGGGAAGCTGTGCAGCCTGATGCATAAAACTTTAACCACCACTGCGATTGATTTTCTCACAGCTCACAATAAAAAACTCTGCAGATGCTTCGGCGCCTGCAGTCAGAGAAAAACGCTGATTTCTTTTGAGCAGACAGGCTGATGGTCCAGCAGATTTGCACTGGATTCTGGAGCATTGCAGCATGCAGACTGTGGGATGTTGTCAGCATGTGTGTCAGACATGTGCATGACTACTGCCATTATAATTCAGGGCAGGTGATCAGATTTGACCCCCACCAACCATGTCTGGCCCGCCAGCCAGGATCGTGTGCCAAGTGTCTGGTGTTGCCCGACTCCCCACTGACTGGTTAATGAAGGGCTTTGCGGGGGAGTAAGGGTGGGGTGGCGGTGGGGCAGGAACAGAAAAAGGGGTGGGGAGGACCCTCACTTCGCCGCTTCAGTTGCAAGCCTGTATCGGGCCAGCTGTTGATTCACAGTTCTTTTGCCACCACAACAAACAGAGGCCACACAAGGGCCGGCCGGCAGCGCGGGGCAGGCAGTGTGGGACACTGGCAGGCTTTGCTGGGCCCCCCAAAAGAAGCCCCGGCTATCAATTTCTGCACTGTCGCTACGGAAACAGAGCTGTCTCTATTGGGATTCGAGTGAGAAGCGTCTGACTGCATTCTTCTGTCTCCCCCCTTCCATTCTCTCTCCATTTCTATCTATTACCACCTCCATTATCTCTTCTGCCCCCCACCCTCCTGTTATCCATCCTTGTCCTTTCACCTGCTCCTCTGGAGCAGCAGCTGCAAAAGAAGCCCCTGTTTTCCTGTACGTCTCCCAACAGTCCTTCGCTTTCTGCAGTTTGAAGCCCACGCCCCTGCAGCAAGAACCTCACCGCAACCCAAACTCCATTTTCAACCACCTGGCTCCAACTGACCGAAGGGCGTGTGTGTTCCGCCAGAACAGAGGCCTCCATTCAGCTCCACGCCGAGCTCTCTCTGCAAATGTTAGCCCTGCCAGGACATTAGCAGCGCCTTGCAAAGCCTCTCTTATCAGCCAGAGGGGGACCTGTTACTGTGATGCTTCATCAAGGAAGCTGAAAGGCCTTGGAAATGGAAAAAAGTGACCTTTTTTTTTTTTTTTTTAAAGAAAACAATTCAGCTGTCCTCCTGTCTTCACATGTAGTTGAACGTGTCTGTAGGTTGTGTGTTAAATAAAATTTACTTTAAAAAATTGGATTAATTTGCTGTATTCCCTCTCAATTTCTCCTTTGAGATGAGTCTCTGAGCTGAACCTCAAACAGGATCTGATACAACAATTTATATGCAAAAGAAACCCTGGAAATGTTGGAGGAATTTGTTCCTCAAACTCTCATTAAGTGGGAGTAGATTTGGGTCGGGTGAAGCCATAGTTGCAGACTTTTGAAAGAAGTTTGCCAAAGCCTCACATGTATGAAGAACCTACCAAAGTATTCCTTTTTCATGTGCATCTCTAACTCCTTCTCCAGCTCCAGGGTGAGCGCCTCCAGCCGCCTCTCCGCCTGGCTCGGTCCGCTCTCCCGGTTGGGGGTCACCTGGTAGGGTAACTTAAACCTCTGTGCGGGTGAGGCCGTTTTGGAGGACACGCCAAAGCTAAAAGAGGATGGAGATCCGGTTATCTCCGGGATCCCCACCGGCTGCGCCGACTGCAGCTGCGGTTCAGGCACCGGCTGCAGATGGATGCGACTCTGGGTTCCGTTGGAGTCCCCGAACTCCTGCAGCAGGCTGTCCTCGTGCAGGCTGGTCCCGAGCATGGAGGACCTGGGCGAGGGCAGCTGCAGGTCCGGGTAGGCGCTCATCGAGCCCCGGGAGCTGCGGGAGCTCCTGGAGCTGTGGCTGGAGATGCTGGAGCGCGGGCTGAGCGCGCAGTTGGCGCCGGTGCCCGCTCTCCCGTCCTGGCTGCAGATGCTGGAGCGCGGACTCGCCAGCGGCTCCAGGTCCGGGTTGACCACGGGTCCGTAGCGCGAGTCGGAGTAACTGGACCTCGGGCTGGTCGTGAAGGAGTACTGGCTGGCCGTGCTGGACCTGGGGCTGGTGTGGCGCTGGTCGTAGCCCATGCTGATGCCGCTGGTGCGGTTGCTGCTGGGCTTGCTGCAGCAGTCGCAGCTGTTGAGGCTGGCCCGGGGGCTGGAGTGCTTGCTCGTGTCGCTGGCCGTGCTTGCATAGCTGGACCGGGGGCTGACGGCGCTGTTGCCCTCGCTGTGAACCAAGCTGGACCTGGGGCTGGTGTACCGGTCCTGACCCAGCACCACCAGGCTGGCGCGCGGGCTGCTGATGCTCGACCGCGGGCTGGCGTGCTTGCTTTGCTCCTGGGAGGACAGGGAGGACGCCAGGCTGGAGCGGGGGCTGGCTGGGTTGTACCTGCCGTCGTGGCTGCTGGTAATGCAGACGCTGTTGCACCTGTTGCCGGGCAGAGGCAGCGCCTTGCTGAGGGGCACGCCGTCGAACGTGGAGCCGGTGCTGTACCGGTGGCCCTGCACCTCCAGGGAGAACCGCCGGTGCCGGTCGGACGTGCCGGTGTAACAGGGCAGCGCCACCTCGGATTTGCTGTAGCAGCTCTCCTCGCTGTACACCGCCTCTCTCTGGGGGGTGCAGAAGTCCACGGGCACGGTCCGGGCGCAGGTCACCGGGCGCACCGGGGCCGCGTTGTACACTTTATTCCCCGCCGTGAAATTCTCCAGCGTGTGATGCTGCTGGTGGAGCACGGAGGTGCCATTAGTTTGATGCTCCGCCGGAGCGGAAAAGTCCAAATCGGGGTTTATCACCAAGTTTCTCCGCGCGTTGTACATCCCATCATTGAAGGAGTCGTACAGGGAAAGATCCTCCATCAGTGCCGCGGCTCGGAGTCCCAGCTCTTCTTGGTAATGCTCCATGCCGCGCGAAACAAGTTCCAGAGTGCGCTCCGAGTGCCGAACTAGCGAGCACCGCGGCGCACTAATTGCGCGTGGAAATCAAAACAGAAACGCCGCCGCTCATTTACGCCAAACCGCCAGCGTGTCCGCGATCCTCTGCCGCCATCCGCATCGTCTTCTTCCGCTTTCCCCGCTCTGCCAATAAAACTAAATAAAAAAAAAAACTCTCTCACACTTTCAGTCGACAGGGGACGTTTGTCAACTTCAGTTTTTGTTAAGTTGAAAGGTCTTTACAGTCAATGGCGCGCTGCGCGGAGGAATTTCCCCTTGTTGGTTTTCCGTCTCGGTTTCTCTCACGACCGCTTTGCTGTAAACCACTGCAGGCTGGATAATTACCGAACCCCCAAATGAGACTTTGGAACAAACGGGAGTCCGCTGCGCGCCGGAAAAGCCGAGGAAAACGCCGTTTTACGCAGGGGACTCGTTCGCCTGAAAGGAATGCGGGGAGGAAGACGGGATGCGCTGCGCCTCTCTGGAATGTGGTTAATGCTGCAGAGAAACAATGATTGCGACCAACTCAGCAAGGGGCTACCGGCTCTGAAGAGAATAGTTTGGAGAGAAGGGGATGTCTGCATTCATCCCAGGAAGACTAAAAAAAAAAAAAAAAAAAAAAAAAAAAAAAAAAGCCCCTCAAAGTCGCCCCTCACCTGGTCCGACTCCTTCCGCAGCAGCAAACTGGCTGCATCTTCACGCTCCAACTCATTTTAGTTCAACTCAATGATGCAGAAATAAAAAGGCTGGAGGTTGAAAACATGCAAACATTTAAAAGAGGAAACAAGAGCAGAAACTTTGGCTCATTTTGTTTGTTTATTGTAAAGCAAAAACAAGAAATGGACAAAACAATGCAAGTTTTCTTCTTGTTAGACCAGGATTTTCTAGTTATTATTGTTATATCTACCTTAAAAATTACCAGGTCTATACAAACACACATTTAATCTTATTGCCTTTATCTGTTACACTTAAAAAGACAACAAAACTTGGCCTATTGCCTGACATTTGCCTTCCAAAACTGCTCTAGAGAGTAGTTTTGTTAACTTATAACTGGACTTTAACACAACCTGTGAAGTCTTTTGTTCCTTAAAAACACACTCCAATGAACATTGTGTTTTAACATGCTCTCATAGCATTTTCCTCGTGACGCAAGACATATATGTATAAAGAAATACTAGATTAAAACGGTATTTCTGGATTTTTCTTTAATCAAACTGCTGTGAATTAGAAGCAGATGCAAAAATGCAGTTGGAAAAAGCCTGTAGCAGAGACGTAGGTGCTATAGTCAGCGGGACACAAGCTCCCTCCTCTGCTCCATTCTGATGCTTCCACTTACAGACAAATAGATTCACGTACGTCATGGTTTTCCTCGTCCAATGTTTCTAACCACTTCTGTTGGACCAGTAATGTTAGGTTAGGGTTGTGAGGGGCTGTAAGCTAGCAGGAAAGGGTGTAGACATGGATAATGGGAAATGAGGCAACAGTTCTGGATCCTCATTTTTCCATATCAATGGAAAAATCTAATTTAAAAGACCACTGACAACAATTTAAAAATAGATCAAAAATGACCGGAGTGGGACTTTGAAAGTTTTATTTCAGATGAAAGAAATCTGTTAATGAGTTTGTCTTTATAGAAAAATATATGATCTACCTGGGAAGTTTAAAATCAACTACCAAACGACTGGCAGGAAGGAGAGAGCCACAACAACAATGGCAGAAAACAAGAGGATGTGGCGTAATCTGCTGACGAAGCTCCTGTAACTTTTCCTCCCGTGGCCTCTGCTCCGGAACCACTCCACTACCTCGTCCAGGCTGTACTCCTGAGGCTCGTAGCTGAGCTCCTCTCTGGCCTTTGCCATGTTGAAATAGTGCGTCACGCCTGTTTTGTAAACCTCTGTGCGCGTGAGCAGGGGCTGGAAGTTGTAGAACGGTCCGATGAGGTGGTGAATCATTTCTGTGAGAAAGGCAAACAGGTATATCAAAGAGATGGGGAGATGCAGCTTAGGAAACGGATAACCCAAGCCCTCTACTAGAGGTCGGAAAAATTCAAAGTTGTTGACGGGCCGTCCATCTGAGATGAAGTAGGCCTGGCCTGCAGAGCGGTGCTGCTTCTCTGGGGTCAAGGCTTCTGCAGCTAACATGTGTGCTGACACCAGGTTGTCCACGTGGACAAACTCCACCAGGCTTTGAGGGCTTCCATAAACAAACCTGAAGACCCCCCTTTCAATGTAGTCAACAATTCTGGGCAGGTGCCTCTGCTCTCCAGGGCCGTAGATCCCAGCTGGGCGCAGAGCACACGTCCTCAGCAGCCCAGACCCCCCCTTCAGCATTGTTCCGTTGGCCTTCAGTACTGCCATCTCAGCCAGAGACTTGGTTCTGGAGTAGTGGTCAGGGTGCAGATGCAGAGGTAGATAAGGGAGGCTCTCATCCCCATTCTCTATCACTTGTCCTCCAAACACCACGTTAAATGTGCTGGTGTAAACCAGCCTGGACACTCCGTGTTCGATGCAAGCCGTCAGGATGTTTTCTGTGCCTTGAACATTGACCGCCTCGATCAGCTGCCTGTTCAGTTGCTCCCGACCGGACATGCCATAGGAGGCGATGTGGAACACGCAGTCCACTCCAGATACCGCCTTCTCCACCTGCGCATATTCACGCACGTCGCCCTGCACGAACGTGAAGCCTTCGGTCAACTCTCGGTTCGGGCAGACTGTGTCAAACAGAAGGATTTTGGCCCCTTTTTTATGCAAAGACTGAGCGAGGCTGCAAAAAATAAAGCATGAGAGAAACCCACAAAAAAATAAAATGAAAAACAACATCTAAAGTATGTGAAAAATAAACTATTAGGTAGCAAAAGTCAAATGCACACATAACTGGTGCTATACTGTCACCTTGTGGCCATACAGCACATAAGGCGGCTGTTTACCAAACCCTGATGGAGAACAATAAATGATCAGCAGGTGAAGATGTTCTTACCGAAAACCAAAATATCCACATCCTCCAGTTATTAAATACGTTTTCTGATGAGTGTTTTCCATACTGACTCAGGATGCCTGTAGGTTTAAGCAAAAGGACAAACACATCATTTGTAATCTCACATGCACACCAGAACTGCCAGGAAATTAAAGTCTTATTAGAAAAAAAATGAAGAAAAATTATTGGTTAGGTTTAAATGTTTTTAAAAAAAATGAGACTCATTTCTTTTGCCTTGATGTAACACTTCAACAAAATCAATTTTTGTTTTTGATTCAAACATTTGATTTTACATTAAATAAACCCCTCAGCTGTACTGTTTTTTTTCTTTACCAAAAATGCATATTTTCTAGAAGTTAATTTGCACATAGCTGACTATTTTCCCAAATTACCTATAATGTTAGACTTTATTAAACTACATTTTTGTGTTGAAAACAATATTTAAAACTTTATTTCCACGTTTTGGTATATTTGTTTGAGATTTTCAGCAGCCTGCCTATAAAAAAGAAATATAAAGTGTTTGTGTTGAAAAATCGTATCAAATATAAACAAAAGGGGAAAAATTGAAATGATAGAAAAGTGTTGCCATAAATCCCGCTGTTAAAAGGAATTTTTTTCTTGCTGACTTCCTGCACTATTTTTGTATAAATGTGGCTTCTGGTTTCCACATTTTTTTTTTTAATTTTTCCTTGTAGTTAGCATATAACATTATAACACAAATAAAGAAAAATGTGCGTTTAATTATTGTGTCATAGCAACACATATTGTAGTGTGGAGCATTTGAGCACCAGATTTGACGTGTTTAACCCCTTCATACATAACCAAATCTTCTCTTCCAACACCACGTCAGCTTATACTGCTGTTGACATTGTTCCGATCTGCTGGGAACCCAGGTGCTGCCAGTGTTCTGGGCCTTTTTGACCCCAGACTCTGCCTGCAGAATCTAGATTGGAGAGGCTAGTTCATTACTAGCGCTCTGATTAAAGACACTCAAACTGTGCATCACTGCGGGTCATATTCTACACATTACAAACATGCACTCCTTTATCTGTTTATGGGCGGTAAAGACAACCAGCAACAGTACCAACCTCTTTATAAGCCAGGTGTAAAATTAAAAAATATTATCCACTTAACTCAGAAGCTCTACAGTGCTCTTCCCAGAAAATGCTGTGCACACATCCCGCTTCCGGGTAACATGCTGCTCGATTTCGAAAGGAAGTCACTGTGTTGATAAATTTCAAAATATTGCGCGCCGAGTTACTTAATTTCTTTTAACTCAAAAACAAAATCCATAATATCAATAAAAATTATTAAACACGTACAATAATCGATTTTATTCACATTAATATCGAACATTCCTTCTATTTCGTTTAAAACACCAATGGAAAATCTCTTGTTTTGAAAGTCAGAAACTGGAAGTTAAAACGCTTGTCAAAAGTTAAAACTTCCGTTCTAACTTAAACATTTCTAAATATTTTTTTAACGTAAAAATAAATCGAAGGTATTTAATTTAACGTTTGGCTATTTATCACTTTAACCATAAAAATGTTGCATGTATTATTTTTATACATATATTTTTGTTTTTCTAGACGAATTGCGTTTGCAAATGGTGAATCGGTCACAAAAGAAAGGTTAGACAGGATAAAAACACAATTTCCCCCCTATTTAGTCATTGTAAATGATCAAAACAAGACGTTGTTTTTATGTCAATAACCGTTATACTGACAGCACCTCTGGTGGTTGAACGGCGAATTGACAAACAAGTTTTGGGCGAGGCGGATCTCGCCTGTGAACTCTGAGCTGCTGGTTATGTTTCAGTCCAAAGGTAAGGGCAGAAGTTACGTTCCAGTCAGTGCACGATTGTCATCATGGATCGATGAACAGAATTACGACATAGTAGATGTGCATTTTGAGGGCTACGGAAGACGATAACGGCCATTTCCGCGATTATTTAGTTTTCGAGTTCGTTTTCTGAAGAAGCGAGAACTCGTTGTCACGTGTTACATTACGACTTGATAGCCGATTACAAGTGTAAATACATTAAATTTCTTTCTTTCTTTCTTTCTTTCTTTCTTTCTTTCTTTCTTTCTTTCTTTCTTTCTTTCTTTCTTTCTTTCTTTCTCATATCATTTCAAAATGTTATTTGTGTGTTGAAAAAAGATATAAAGTCTAAAATTTAACGGAAAATTAAGCCCCCCCCCCCCCCCCCCCCCCCCAACATATTTTGCACTTAATAAAAATAAATACAAAAAACAACACTTCCTTGTTCTACCTCTAGGAGGAAGTGTCAGACCATTGACTGTGTTGTATTACAATATTTATATTATAGTATTATTATTTAAAAAATAAGAATTTCAAGTATTTTTGCTTTACTTAGTTTATGGTACGTTTTCGTTTTAATTTAATTTCAAAACAACACTTTTAAGGTGCAGAAAAATCTGTATTTATTGCCAACAAACAATCATAAATGATTTCTCTCACAAGATCTGTTACTTTGTATTTGTAAGAGGTGGAAACATCATGCTTTGGGCCTGCTTTTCTCCAAAGGGGACATGACGATAGCAGCTACAATCCAAATCCTGTGAAGATCTATAGAAAACCTTTAAACTCTCATTAACAACCAAAACTACATTACAAAGTACTGAAGTAAACTTTTTTTATTGACAAAATACTTATTTTCTGCACCATTATACAAATAAACTCCAACCCAGTTGTGTGTCGACGTGTCTTTTTCAGGTGAGATGAACTTGGAGGAGTACTTCCAGAGGATTGGCTTTCAAGGCTCTCGTGACAAAGCAGATCTTGCGACATTGAAGGCGATCCACAAGCTGCATGTCATGTCGATCCCATTTGAGAACCTCAGCATCCACTGCGGTGAGTGGAACGTCATGGATCTGGAGATCATTTTCAACAAGCTGGTGAGGCGGAAACGTGGAGGCTGGTGCCTTGAGAACAACTACTTGTTTGGATGGGTCCTGA
This sequence comes from Oryzias celebensis, assembly GCA_014656515.1. NCBI lineage: Eukaryota > Metazoa > Chordata > Actinopteri > Beloniformes > Adrianichthyidae > Oryzias > Oryzias celebensis. The sequence goes on from BNCR01000003.1 coordinate 6,776,193, forward strand.
GGGAAATAGGCTTCAACACCACAACTCTGAGCTGCAGAGTTTTTAACAGTATTCTCTGTGACTTTGGCCCTATTGATTCTCACTTGATTAACAAAGTCATCATAGATGGAGAGCCTTATATAGCAGATGTAAGTTTTGGCGTGTCGTACCAGATGTGGGAGCCGCTCGAGCTCATCTCTGAAAAGGACCAACCTCAGGTGGCGGGTGTCTTCCGTTTCATCGACAAGGGAAAGACGTGGGTGCTGGAGAAAACGTGTCATAAACCAAAAATTCTTAATCCAGAATTTGCTGGATCAAGTTTGGTGAACAGGAAGCAGAGAAAGACAATCTACTGCTTCACATTGGAGCCTCGTGACGTGGAATATTTTCTGGAAGCAAACAACCGACTCCAGAAAGACCCTGCGGTCCTGTTTACCAACAAATCCATCTGCTCTTTGCAAACACCAACAGGGTTCAGAGTTCTGATGGGATGGACCTTCAGCGAGGTCACCTACAAACCTGAGGAGGGCATCGAAATCATAGACATGAGGGACGTACCTGATGACCAGATAGAAACCGTTCTGAGGGAGCGCTTCCGTGTTGAGCTGACTAACAAACTGAAGCCGGTGAACAACAAATCATTTTACACTTTCTAAAAAACATCCAGGGAGGTTTTATAAACAAGAACTCTCAACTCAATTTTATATGAGTTGTGAAACAAAAAAATCATGAAACACAAGTTTTTATAGTATTCATTTGGTAGTATTTTAGGTGTAACAGAAAAACTAATGGCATCAGTATTTTAGTGTGGCAACAATCCAAAAACTTTTTGCATGATTTACCTATATGAAGTGTTTGTGGTAAAAAAAAAAAAAAAAAGTTATGCATGAAATTATTTGTGTTTTGTTTTTTCTTGTCCTTTTGAGTAATTCAAAAAACATGTTAGAAATAAGCAGATAAATAATAAGTCATACAAACATCTATTTAGTAAATTTAGTATTTATCCTTTTTGAATCACAATTCATTTTAGAAGTAACACATTAGTAACTCATTTTCATCTGTGTAGTTTTCTATAGTAAAAAAGTATTTTGTATTGTTGATATGAAAAGCCTCCAACTGACATGAAATAACTTTTTTGTTTTGTTTTCAATCTGAGTTAAGAAGCTAATGGAAAGATTAGATGAAATACTGACTATTTTCTCAATGTTTGTTGTTTTGTACATATAGTTTTAGAATAAAGTTACTTTATTAATCATTTGTGGGTTTGTGTGTTTAGTATTTTGATAAAATCACTTGCTCACTCTGTTTTCTATTTATAATTTTTGGGTCATTTTGAATTTGACATCCTGATTATGAAATTGCTGCACAAAGTCAAATCCATCCAAAGAATACATTTAAAAGTAAACATGATGAAAAGTTGAAAGTTTTGAACGAATGCCTGAATTTGTTTTTTAGTTATATTTAAAATATTCTGCAGTGTTTTATTGCTATTAAAGAATTTTTTTAATTAAGTAGATTAAATGGTATGTCGTAAATTAGCAACATACCGGCATGAAAGGAAGACTGCTCAGTGGTACAGTGGTTAGCCTCAGAGTGAGAAGGCTCTGGTTCAAATCCCGGCTTGTTCCTTCTCTGTGTGGAGTTTGCATGTTCTGCTTGTGCATGCGTGGGTTTTCACTCTGGCTTCCTCTCACAGTCCAAAAACATGTGTCATAGGTTAATTGATGATTCTAATTTGTCCCTATAGGTGTGTGATTGTGTGGCTCTTCGACGAACTGGCGACCTGTCCCCGCTGTATGTAGCTGGGACAGACTCCGGCAGCTATTACACTGAAAGGGATATAGCAGGTAAAGAAAACTGATTATTGGCATGAAAGGGTTAAGACCTTGAACTGACTGAATATGTGCTGTTGTTTATGGCGCAGGAGTGCAATTTAGGGAACCCAATAACTATACAGACTGAAATCTGTTGCCCACAACTACTAAAAGTGTTCAATATTAATAAACCAACAGTTTTGAACATGAAATAAACAGCTTTTTAACTAGTCTTTTAGAGCTCACGTGAGTTCACTTAAAGTTTGGATCCGTTATATCTTTGATGCATGAACTCTTTAGTCTCTTTGATTAAAATGTATTTATAAACCATCAAGTACAAGTATCTTACACTGCTGCTAAATAAAATGGTGTGAATGTGACTTTTTATCCATTGAATTTTAATACTGACTTGGCCTCATTCTTCATTCATTCTTGTTCAAAAAAAGAAAAAGTTTATATGCGATTGACACATTTGACTCACATCCTCAGAGCCAGGCCTTTCTGAAACACATCATGTAAAATCTCATAAATATTCCAATTATTAGTATAAAGTAAGGGTACAGAGTCATTCAATACTATTTAATTCACTTTTTGTTTTTTTGTAATAGAACAAGATATTATAAAAATAAATCCACACATTTTAAAAGACCAATTTATGCTCAAAAATTGTTGGAATTGTCAGGTTTCAGGATGTTAACTGATCTTAGTTGAACATTTATTTTGTGCAGGTGTTTGCTCTTTGTCTCAGAGAGTTACACAAACTTTGGTAAATGATTTATCTTTACTTCGGCAGTGTGGTAAAGGTCAGTTAATTGATTGGCGGGACAGCCGCAGGACGAAACGCCTCTGCTGGTTTTCCACCTCCCCATGAAAAGACATTGTTGTTGCAATTCCTTCAAGGTAAAGCACACTATTTTACTGCAATAAATCGTTTTGACTGTTGTTTTGGAACTAAATAGGCTGTTCTTTGTCAAATACAACATTTCCTTAACAAATAATACGATTTATTTTCATTATTACGTTTAACTTTGTTGCAAGCTGACCCAAAACCATTTCTGCAATGCTTTGCATTTCACAGACGAGATGAACTTGGAGGAGTACTTCCAGAGGATTGGCTTTCAAGGCTCTCGTGACAAAGCAGATCTTGCGACACTGAAGGCGATCCACAAGCTGCATGTCATGTCGATCCCCTTTGAAAACCTCAGTATTCACTGCGGTGAGAGGATCTCCATGGACCTGGAGCTCATTTTCAACAAGCTCGTGAGGAGCAAACGTGGAGGCTGGTGCCTTGAGAGCAACTACTTGTTTGGATGGGTACTGCGAGAAATGGGGTTCAACACTTCAACTTTGGGTGCTAGCGTTTTCAGCAATACTCTTAACGACTATTATCCGGCAGAGAATCATCTCATCAACCAAGTCATCGTTGATGGGAAAGCTTACATTACAGATGTGAGCTTTGGAGTGTCATCCCAGGTGTGGGAGCCACTGGAGCTCATCTCTGAAAAGGATCAGCCTCAAGCAGCCGGTGTCTTCTGTCTGACTAACAATGGGGATATGTGGGTGCTGGAAAAGTCTTGTAGAAAACCAGTGGTGATGAATCCACATTTTGCCAAGTCCACCCTGATAAACAGGAAGGAAAAATATGTGCTCTATAAATTCACTTTGGCACCTCGCGAGGCAGAAAATTTTGGCGGGCAAAATGATAGTCTTCAAACAAACCCATCCTCACTTTTCACCAACAAATCCATCTGCTCTTTGCAAACACCAACAGGGTTTAGAGCTGTGGTTGGATGGACCTTCAGTGAGGTCACCTACAAACCAGAGGAAGGAGTTGACCTCATAGACATGAGGGAGCTACCAGATGAAGAGATAGAAACCGTTCTGAGGGAAAAGTTTAATGTCCTTTTGCCCAACAAACTAAAGCCTCGAAACCAAAAAGCTTCCTACACCATCTGAGTCACAACTCCTTTTAAAAAATGAAACCAAAGGTTGTTTTATGTTGATTGCATTAATGACCCTATGCATTAAATTGTCTTCATTTGTTTTGCATGAAAAAGCTTTAAATCTGTTGACTTGTAGAAACATTGCAATCTAACAAAAAACAAGTCAAATAATAATTTCATTATTTTTTTTTCTTTTTGTTTTAAAAGTCTGCATTTGTGTCTTTGAGTTTTATAAAGCCTACAAAAAACGTTCTGCTGTTTTAAAGCTTTACTAAACAAAAACAAGAACACTTACATAAGCTTAAAACAGCAAAGGTTAAAAATATAAACACAGGAAACAAAGAAAATTAAAAATATATATATCAAAAGAACTTCCATATCGTACAATGCAGGCATTCAAAGAAATAGTAGCTTGAAAAAATAGGTGTATTGTGAGTTTTCAGGAATGGTCAAAATATTTTTCAAAAAAATAGGGTGAAATTTTGCTTATGAACTTATTTAAATGTATGAAAATGCAGATTTAAAAGGTTAGTTTTCTAAATATACTACAAATATACTACAATAAATAATTTTAATTGACGTTTTGATATTTCATTCATTGTAAAAATAACATATTTTACACGCTAAAATTAATTTGTGTTTCAATTATGAATATGCCAAATTTTATTCATATTTTAGTTTCACAAAGTGCTTTAGATATTATCGCATCAGATTTCAGCTATTTTTATTTGTAAAATACTTTTAATTGAACCTTTCTTTGACATAGAAATGACATGCATGTTTTCAATGTTACACTTATTCAGATATAGATTTTCTAAATGTTTTGTTTCTCTTTATGAGAAATTAAGAAATGTCTCTTTCAATGATCAAGTGTGATCACTCAGTATTAACTACATTTTGCAGCCACTTTTACATATACTCATGTATTAAAAAATGTTGCTGATTTTTTTTTTTTTGGTTCTTCATACAAAATGTATTTATGGTAACATAGCATTATAGACACTATTCAATAAATAGTAAATGGTAACACTGTACCAAAATTAAGTCCTTAGTATAAAATTAAGTTGCTTGATTGTAAACAATATATAAATACATAAATTGCAATTCAATTAAGTGGGTTGGAATGATATGATACAATATGCAATTGTGTAATGTAACTGAATGTAGTACAAAGTACACCATGAAGCATGTATTTGGTTAAATAAAATAAAAAACTGTGCAAAAAGAATATTGGCACATCTTGATTTACCAAAGTTGATTTACACTTCCTGCCGATTGGTGGCGGTAATGAGTCGCTAGTTGTTTGCACACAGCAAGGTAAAATGAAAAAAAGGAGGATCCTACACGAAGAAGAAGAAAGAGGAGGAAGGAGTAGAAAATGAACTCATTAGAGCAGGCCGAAGGTAAAAATAAAGCTTAAGACTTAAAAATATCTGTGTGTTCGTTTTAAATATAAAGTTGAGAACAATAAACAAGAACGTGTAAGCTAAGACGTCATTGTTAAGCTGAACGTTACGTTAAATTTGAGACATATAGCATGTTTGCTATCCTTACTCACTGACATATAGATGTGGAGATCACTGTGGCTAGGTTTAGCCACATGTAAACTAATGATGTCCCGTCTGCGAATGGTTATTTATCTGCATTTATTGCTCATTATAAACTGTTTTATTGCCTCTCGTCTTTGTTATATTTGCAGTGATCGGTGAGATTTTTTTTAACTGTGACTGTTGAAGTTTTTATTTAAAGTTTTTCAAAAATAACCAAAGTTTCACCACTGTTATTATTGCACAAATATGAAACTGTTATGCTTTCTGATAATCGATTTAACTTTACGTGCATAAAACGTGTTTTTAACAGACCTAAAGGCCTTTGAGAGAAGACTGACAGAGTATGTCTCCTGTTTGCAACCCGCTACAGGCAGGTGGAGAAGTAAGTAACTGGTATTATTCATTATAAGATATGCAATATTTCTTTTGTTGTATGCGTTAAGTGTACATTTGTTTCTTTTAAACTTTTAACACATTTCATTATCAAAAATGAAAATGAGCTTTTTGTTATTTAGAATTAGGTTAAAGCAGTGGACACTGATCATGTTATGTGCTGTCAGTATTAAGACTGATCTATGGGCTTATTGTGGGTTTCCAGTAAGTTATGTTATTAATAATGTCCAGCTCTGAGATGTGGACATTTATGTTTTTTTTTTAATTTATCTGTAGTTATCTCTCGTCTGCTTCTTGTTGATGTCAATGTTTTTCCTTCTCTTTTCCTTTCTTTGCCTTTTCTTGGAATTCATCTAATTTGAATATTTCTTTTACACGGTCACACAGTATTTCACAAAATTTCCTTTTGGAAATCTTCTGTTTTTATTTTCAGTTATTCTGATAGTAGTATCAGTCTGTACGGCAACTGGGGCTTGGAACTGGTTAATAGATCCTGACACACAGAAGGTATGCATCTATGAACAAACCACCCAAACTGACACATGTATTCACAGCAAAATTGATGATGGGGTTAGTCTTAAAGTAAACAACACACAAAACTTATTTTCTTAATTTTACCTAAACACCTCTGTTATGACAGTTTTTTTTAAGTGTAGGATGATAAATTTGACAATTGTACTCAAGGTACACACGTTATTATAGGAATAATCGTTTAAGCTAAATTTTAGATATCTCCACTTTATTTTGTTAAACATTAAATTCAATGAAAAAGAGTTTACTGTTTTATAATTATACTTTTTATGTATCATTTTTCCCTGTAATTTTTTTGTAGCATTGTTTTAACTTTTTTTCTTTTTCTTCAGGTCTCTTTCCTATCGTCACTTTGGAACCATCCATTCTTTACGATCAGCTGCATCACATTAATAGCTTTGTTTTTTGCTGGAATCCATAAACGAGTCGTGGCACCATCAATGTATCCTTGTTCAGTAGAAGAAGCTTTTTCAGTCACATAGTACGGTGTCTCTGCAGGGTCTTCAATATGAGAAATTACTTCAAAAATCGTCAGCAATAAACTGCTGGCCACTTATATAGATCTTCATTTTAAGTCTATGTGGCCTTATTGTGATTATTTAGACTTAACTTAATAAAAAAGCTGGACTTTTATGATGGCATAAAATTATGTATTTACTATACCAAACAATCCCTTTAGCTTTAGCTTTAGCTTTAGCTTTGATGTTTCTTGATTTTTGTGTTGCTCTTTAAGACAACCTCAATTGTAAATGGTTGTTTTATAAAATAAATCAAAGTAAAATGAACAGATTTGGTAGTTTTAATTTTAAAAAAATTCTACACTTGATATTCTTAGATTCTTAAAAATATAATAAAATTGATACGATACACCTTAAATGCTTTTGTTATAAATGTGTGAGTTGTATTGTATTTAAAGTCTTATTATAGTCTGGTTTAAGAAAAGTATACCTCTGACATTTTTGGGTGCTTTTCATTTTGCCACTAAAGCAAGAAAACAGGCTGTGAAGTGGATATATATTAAATGTTTTGTCTTAAAAAGTCTAACATGTAACTTACAGAAACCTGTGGGAACTCTACAAACAGCTTCTTATGACATTGTTAGCAAACCCATTTTTACTTGTTATCTTTGACCTTTTTCCTTCAAGAATTGCTGCCCGCTGCCGCACTGTTTTAGCAGAATACAACATGTCCTGTGATGACGTGAGTTCATTAGTTTTTTTTTTTTTTTTTTTTTTTTTTTTTTTTACCCAGACTCCTTTTAGAAACATTATTTTGGTGCTTGTTTAATCATGTTTATTTGTTTACTTTATGTACAGACTGGAAAACTCATTCTCAAACCACGACCCAACATCCAGTAACTACAAATGATGACATAAAGTTTGGATCATCGATAACCCTAAACGTTTCATTTTCCCGTGCTGACCGAGCAGCACTGAGGTGGAATTTGTCAACACAAATCAAAGAATGAACTGGAGTTTTTTTTATTGTTTCTGTGTGGCGTTGAAGCTGCTGAAATGCTCACATCACCTTTAATGTATTTTAGTCCTTCAATGTGAATGCAGATGTGTTTATTTCGATTTTTGTTGTGTATTTTATCTGAGTATTTGTGTTTTTAAAATTAATAAACCTAATAAATACACAATGTATGATTTTTTTTTTCATTTTCTTTCCTTGCATTTGTACGTTGTGACTTTGATTTGATGCAAAAATTGTTTTGTCTTTATGTCGCCACAGTTGTGCTTTTTACGACAGCGGCTTTCAGTCAGCAACCATCGCTTTACGGCAGAGAGGACTCGTTCACACATGGCTTCCAACTCGGCATGATCTGAGTTTGAACTAAAATTGCTGAAAAACTGGATTAAAGCGACCGAATAACAACAAAAAATCGCGTTTTATGTATAGGTAGCACCAGATCGTCATGGGTAAAAGCAAAACCACGAAGTTTAAACGGCCACAGTTCAACGCCGTCGGCCTGCCGGTGAAAGCCGTGCGGGAAGTGGACGGAGAAGAAGACCACGGTGAAGATTGCTCTCCAGCCGCGGAGCTACTGGAAAAAGTGTTTATACATGTTTTTAAATTGATGTTTTAGCTCTCGTTTGCTACTGACAAATATTTCGAGGTGTTTTTTTAGTGTGGACTGCGTTCACAGTGTGTGCGTGTTTCCTCAGCTGCAAAGCCCGAACGCAGACATGCGTGAGTTTGCGTGTGCCAGCATTTCTCGGGTGGTCCAGCAGAGCCAGACAATCCCCGCTTTTCTACAGAGGGATGCTGTCCGGCGCCTGGGTCCCATGCTGCTGGACAACAGCATGGCTGTCAGAGAGACTGCCGCTGGGGCGCTCAGGTAAAACAACATTGCCTGTAAACATATGTAAACAACAGCAATGTCATTCACTTTTTGCTCTTTTAAAATAATGTTTTCTCCAAAACAGATACAAAAAATACAGTATCAAATATTATTACTTTAAATTTTTAAAATTCAATTTTGAAATATGAAGTGGGCTCAAACCCCCTTTAGTACACTCATAGATAGTATCTAGAGTTCTCTATTTATGTCAGTGTGTACACTTGATTTGTCCCAATTAAGATGACAGGGTGCCTGGAGCCTATCCCACTTCTCTTTGTGTAATGGTGAGGATCATATCTAAAGCAAATGCTCATAGTCCCCCAAAGAGAAATCCGTCATTAATCCAAGTTTATAGTTATTTACGGGGAACATTATAATGTCTCTAGAGGCTGAGCGGATTTGTTGAAGAAATAGAATAAACTTGGCCATTATTAAAGAATCTCTTCTTCTCTATCTTTTTTTTTTTTATTATTGTAAAGCGCTTCGAGCTATACTAGTATGAAAAGCACTTTAAAAAAAATAAAGTTTCACTGTTTGAAAAACTGCAGAAGGTAAATGAAAATTCATCCTAAGTCACAACCTATATTCAATTGACTGGTTTATTTATGTATTTTCAAAATGATTTTATGTCCTCAATTATTGTTGGAATTCATTCAGCTATTTTGGTATCTCAGTTAAATTAAATTGCTTCAAGATTTTACGCAAGTCTAATTTAAAACTAGGCATTCAATTAAAGGAAATGCTTTCAATGTTGGAATGCTTTTAACTAATAAAAAAGTAACTGACACAATACAGAAGTACTGTTATAGTATTCATGGAACATTAAATTTACTGTCCAGAACTTGTGAAAGCCAACTGAAAAAAATGTTTGTACTAGTTAAAATTGAATGAATAAAAATAAGATGCTCAATCAAGTTTCAAGTTATTTTTACAACAGAAATAAACAGCAAAATCCGTTTTAGAGGAGTCAATGGTACCATTTTCTAATAATAAATCTATTCAAATCAAACGAAGCACTGTTGTGCAGAGACGTTTGTCTCTCCAGAATTTTGCAGACATTTTCTGTTTGTTGCAACACAAATAGCTGAAAAAATAGACAAAAAAAAGACAAAAAAACATTGTGCCCGAGGTTTTTTGTGTTAGGGTTTTGTAAAGTTAAGTCAAAAGGCAATAATTTTTTTTCAGGCAAAAAGCAGTTATTTTAATTTTGTTTAGATTTTAGTTACTGTGGTTGTTGGTCACTTTGCTTTAATTCTGTTTCTTTTATCTTTTTATTACTAATCTTTAACTTCCTTAACTTCCATTTTTCTCTGAAGGGCCAAAAGTCTAGAATTTTTATTATACTTGAACGTTTACTAGTAAACAGTTGTTCTTATTAAAAACGATCACTTGGACTAAGCAGGTGTATCTCTGCATGATAATAATATTTAGAATAGTACATTAGAATTGTATAAATTGTACAATTAGTGCTTTTGTTTATATTTCTTTATCAACAAATCATTGTTCTTTTATCAACTTTTCTCAGTGGGACTTTCTTTATATTTGATTACAATAAACAAGTTAATCTTTCACCTAAAGAATCTGAACACTAAATTTGTTTCAAACCCACTCATGGTAAATTGATGTGATATACTGGAAGTGAAACATCCCTCTGCATAATGCACGGATAATTTGACCTTTCTTTTGTGTTCAAAAACTGTAAAGAAATGGTTTGTTCTGGGTATTACCAGAGTTCTGCTATCCAGAATGTATGTGTGCTTAATATTTTTTAAGTCCCACTCCTACTATATTTATTGTTTTCTTTTGTAAGATAATTTCCAGTGATCTTTTAGTTATGATTTTGCTGTTTTTAGCAAAAATCAAAAAGCCTGTGTTGTTTTTAAGACATATTTTCTGCAGAGCAGCAGGAGTTCATTAGAAATTCAGAGTTGAGGGCGGGGACTGTTTGCACAGAAGTTAGACTTTTGCTAATTTCCCAGCATTCCTTTGTTTACGCTCCCTCTCGCTATCAAATAGCACATCAGAAGCCCAAGCTAACGTTAGCTTAGTATTAGAAAAAATAAAATCAAGCCGAGCAGTATCAGCGCAATCCAGCCGTATATTGATCCAGATGGCATCTTAGACGCGGAAAATGAAGATGTAAATGGAGCTATTTCTCTTCAAGGCCAAATCTGAATTTCTCCCTTATCCTACAGCTCCTCTCTCTTGCTCTAACTGAAGGAGCATTTAGAGCTTTAGCGGTGTCTGAACTTGTTTTTTTAAGGAGGAGCCGTAGTGACTTAGTGTTGGGTATCCCTCCGCCGGTAGGGTGATCTGCGTCGCTCTTGTGATGTGGAGGACAAATACATTTCTTCACGTGGGTGTTCTCTGAAGCTCAAAAGTTTACATTTTAATGTAAGTTATCACTTTTTGTTTTTTTGCATGACTTGTATGCAAAAAGTTATAAACTGATGTTATGTATTTTCTGGCATCTGCGCTCTAACGTAGATGACCGGCAGCTGTTGATGATCTCATAGAGTGGTAGGAAGGTCCGGATGGAAGACTCTATTTTTTCCATCGCTGTCCACTTGGAAGGCTAAATGTAGGTCTAGGGAGAAGCCGTAGAGGTAGGGAATGAATTCAGATTCGCCCCAAGTGGAGGATTTAGAATTGGAGTGGAGAAGGGAGCGCCTCACTTCTTCCACATTTTATTCGGTCACAGTCTTATTTCATTATGGATTAAATCGGTTTTCTTCCTGAAAATATCTTTGAAATACAGCCCATAATGACAATGTTGAAAAAGTTCTTTTGAAATTGTTGCAAATGTATTTAAAATGGAAAAACCTGAAAAACAATATGTACCTAAGTATTCACAGTCTTTGCTCAGTACTTATTTGCTGAAGCTTTGTCAGCAATTACAGCCTCAGTGTGTTATGTAATATTACGCCACAAGCTTGGAAGACCTTTCTTGAAGTGAGGCGCTGTGAATACTTTCCGGATGCGCTGTAGGTTTTGGAATTGATGGGATGATTGAAAGTGTCAGGAAATCCTTCCCTAAAGAAATGACCCCCTTCAGCTTTATCTAATAATGAAAGCAAATGAACAACTTATTCTACAGATTGCATTTGACTTCCCAGATTAACCCACAACAACACAAACTCATAGGTGATTTGCGGTTAAATTTGACTTTTTATCTCCTATTACAGTACATAATGCCACGTGGTATAACTATTTTTTAAAAGCATTTTATTTTGACGAGCCACTTCAGCAGGGGGCGCCATGCCCTAATAAAAGTTAATGCATAGATGGTTCCGGTTTTGAATGTGTCTTGGTTGTGTTTTGCAGGAATCTGAGTGCATGTGGAAACCAGGAGGTTTGCGAGGACATGGTGAAGGAAGACATCATGACTCCTCTGACAGCGCTGCTGACAGAGGTGAGAGCTGTCGGCTTCCCTCCACACACTCCTCATTAGCAGCTGTCTCAGGAGGCTGTAGTGTCCGCTGCAGTTGGGTGTCATTCAACAGCGCAAGCAAAAAAGGATCTCGTCAAGAACTGAAGCCATTAAAGTCTAGCTCACTGCTAATGTTGTCTGCAGTTGGTATTAGAAGCTTTGTATCAGATCATTGTTGGATTTGTGTTTTTTCTGGAGCATTTTAGTGTAAAAACAAAGTGTTGTTTTGTTGAATCAGGTTTGTTTTGTGTCCAGTGTTGTGCTGGCTTTGACAGTGCCGTGGTGACAATGAAAGAACAGAAAAATGAAGTGGAGGATGTTGCCAATGAGGCCGTGAACCTGCTGTGGAACCTATGGTAAACTTTCAAGGCATGCTATGAGGTAAGATAGCTGTCAATAAGAAAACGTAGTCATAAAGGAAAAGTCGTATTCACAAATACAAATTTGTGCACAAAAAATGAACACAAAATTGAGTTTTATGTTTAACATGTCTCTTTTAAATAGGACTTTTCTTTGTCTTGAATACAAAATTCTCCTGTTAACAAACTGTCAAAGAAATACAGACGTATACTACATCGAGTCGTGGAACATCGATTCTTCAAACTGCGCATGCGTGTTGTTCTATGAAGTTTTCTGTTAAGTTCTATTAAACTTATCTAAAATACAACTTTTTAGAATGTTCTTGATAGCCATAGTTGTGGTGAATATGGAATAAAACAGATTAAATTACAGCGATGTCCGACTGCATTTTGTGATTGTCAGGCGACAACAGCCGATTGTGTAAACAGTGCTGCAGCGGATCGTTTTAGACCCAGAAGCGGTGAAAAGCGCCAACATGCCACTCCACCGGCATGAGTGGTATGACGGGGATCCCTCTCCCGCCTGCTCGGGCATTTTATTTTCATTCATCATTCTCTTATTAACGTCGCTCTTTTTTTGCCACCACCTCCAGGTCCAGTGCATTGTTTAGACTCTCCGCTGTTGTCGCCCGGCCAAGAAAACAAAACAAAACAAAAATAATTTTCCTGTTTAATTCTATTGTAGTTTAATAAATGAGTCGCAATGCGCAGGCGCACTCAGTTGAATCGATGTTCTAGGTCTCTATATGTATGCCTGCGACCCCATGACGTATTTTTGACATTTTGTTACCAGGAGAAATCTGTATTCAAGACAAGCAAGAGTCATATTCAAAACAAAGACCAATTGTATTCAAAACAGACATGTCAAACGTAAAACTAAATGTTGCATTCATATTTTTCTGAAAAAGTTTTGCACAAAGTATTCATTTGTGCACAACTTTGTCTTTATGAATCCAACTTTTTCTTTATGAAAAGGTTTCTTATTGGCAGCTATCTTACCCATAGAGTTGTGCTTTTGATGGCATTCTTTCCTATGAGTGCTTTTGGTTAAAGATCCACTCCAGTTATCTTTTGAGCTACCAGTAACCCCACCTCACTTCCATTCCCAATTGTCGAGAGGTTGGAGCAGGGATTTTGTGGCCCAATCAGTGTATTCATTTAGTCACAAATGCCCTCCTTTTCCAAATTAATTTTATAATCGGCTCCTTATTTAAAACCATTTGAATAAAGAAATACTCAGACATGCAATTTTGAGCTTAATTTGACCCATTATATGTCCTCCATCGTGAGAAAAACGCTACAAGAGCATGTTAAAAACTCCAAAAACACAATTCTCATTGGAGTGGGTCTTAAAGTTTAAAAAAAACCCAGATGTACAAAGTTTTTAAAACTCTGCCGCTTCTGTGAAGCTTGACTCAAATTGTCCTTTTTTTTTCTCCAGTGAAAGCAGCAGCCAGGCGCTATCTGTCTTTAACAAATCAGGTCTTCTGGATGTTGTTGTTCAGTGTCTGGAGAGGCACCCACATAATGTGGAACTGGCTGTTTCAGCAGGTACCCATAACCCAAAAACTATTCTTAATAAATCTTTGTTTATGTTAGTTAATTTTCTTTTACTCTTTTTGTTTGTGAGTTTTTATTTTAGTTTTAGAAGTTTTAAAATGTAAGGTTGAAACTGGGGAAACAGCTAAAAATGCAAAAAAGTCTGATCATTTTTGGTGTTTTTATTTATGATAAAGTCATTTCTTGTAATTATGATGGACTAAAACTGAACAATTCTGGTTCTCATTGCTGTTTTAGTTCTAGAGTCCTTCCTAAAAGTTTGGCCCTAAACATGTGTTCAAATAAAAACTTTATATCCCAGAAGAAAAATAGCTAGCATTGGGAAAACAAGACAAGTCTTGCTCTTTCTCTAAGCTGCATTTAATCTACAGCCTCTTTCTGAATTTAATCTAGTGTAAAACCTGTTTTCCCATTGCTCTGTTGAGAAGTATGGATCAATGTCATGAAAGTTTGATGGGTCACTGAAACTCACTGGCGAATTCAGTGGCAGATTTTTTGATGTTCACAGGTCTTGGTTGTGTCAGGACTGCTTGCCATAAGAGATTCCAGTCTCTTTAAGATTTATAGAATCAAGTTGCAAATCTTTTAATGCTACAAACATGAAATCAAAACAGATGTTAACTGTGTACTTCTCCACATTCAGAACAGAAAATGGGATATTGACTGTTAGTACTATTGAGTTTAATTAAAATATTGAATTGCTTTACAGTAATACATCATGTCTGACAGCTTCCCTGGCTATGTCAGTGTAGCGCTGTACGGTGTTCCACAGTCAACCTGTCAAATGTGGGGCCCTTTGATAGCTTTTACTGTCTAAATATGGGCTCCATAGACAAAAATACAGGCTGCTCTTTCTGTAAACTGATGTTTTAAATTATGCTATTGTGATGGTGTAAGCCTTCTAGCTCCTAATGTGACATAACTTAACTTTGTTTGAGTTTTAGTCTATTATGGATATTCATTTAAAAAAGTACTGGGCTTAAACGGGCAGGGTTTAAAGAAATATTTTTTTAAAAATCAGATTTTAACTTCTAAAATGCATTTTTAATTCCAAAAAATCTATTAATTTATTTTTCAAAAGTAACGTTTCTGACACTGTTTTTCTAGTAGTTTTTGTCATCGATTCTACTTAATTTCAGTTTAAGGTACTGCTTGTGTGAAACTAGTGTTTGAAAGCCAATAGAATTCATTTAGAATGAAACCTTAACAAGTACATTGAAATTTAATGGAATCTTAATAAATGAAATAAGATTTAATAGTGACTTAGTGAAGTGAACTTAAATGGATTTAGTATGTTGGCTCTTATACCCTGATTTCAGCACAGAGCCTCAAATCTGTCGATCATATTCATCCCTAAATCTTTTTTTTTTTGTCATTTTCTTGGAAGTCAGTAAAATGCAGATGTAACTCATCTTATTTCACAGTAAACGCCTTATAAAATTAATTATCCCCATACCAGTATACCTCCTCCTCTATGCCTGACATGTCTATCCATCAGCAAACAAATTCAATATTTAGGTCGTGGCTAACTGTGAGATTTCATATTGAGGTTTGGTTCTGGGGATGACAGCTGTGACTGAAGTCACCTCGTGTTCAGATTGACCATCTGTTGCATTCTCATGAACTTTGGAAATACTCTGGAACACCTTCAGGGGAAAGGTTTAAATTTAGCAGAAATCTGCCCTTAGACTCAATGAACTGATAAAGGGTTAGGGTTAGGGTGACCTCAGAACTCCAGCTTTTTGTCAACAGAACATGTGAGGAGTTTTGCCATCTGAAGCTTGCTGTCACGGTTTTTGAATTAGTTGGTCAGAAGTAGGTTTATTCACTAAACATCCACATGAAATATTATTTAAAAAAATTAAAAAAACATATGAGAGACCAAATTACCCAAACTGTCTAACCTCAACTCAAACCCTATTCAAATTCTAATCCAAACTTGATTTCTTAAAACTCTAAAGGATGCTCAGTTTCAGATTCAGTGTTTTAGATTCAAGAGGTTCTTTGGTCAGTTTATAAAAATTTATTTTCTGTTCTTTTTTCCATTTCATGTTAGTCTCTCAGATCAATTGGTTAAACCAAAGGGAGAATTCCGTCAGCTGGTACAGAGGTGGACTGAAAACTCAAAAACCAATGCAAAACTAGGAAAACTGTTTCAGTTTCACAACCTTTAAGGTTTTCTGTGGTGTTTAGTAAAATTAGACAGATTCTGAAACAGCATTAGACACATTCTTGCTGGAAAGAGCTGAACTCGCTTATCCTTATGGGCTTTTAGCCTTAAAGCTTTTTGACCCTGGCATTTGGCTTTATTATTCCCAAACAACAAAGTAGAACAGTACCTAACATTTTTTATGGAAACATCCAAAGCCACTAGGCAATCAGCTCCACCACCATCACCTAAAACATTGAGAATATTACAAAACTAAAGAAGAAAGAAGCAAACTAAAGCTTGAAAAGTAAATAATTTCTTCCTGTTTCCTTGGTGATATTTTTGAACGTTTGGCAGACTTTGATGTCTCTCTTACTCATCTGACGTCTCATTTGAAGCTTTTCTTCTGTTTCCCAGCTCACTGTTTGCACACTGTGACTGAGGAGAACCCCGAACTGCTGTGCAGCATGAATACAGCCGTTTTTGGAGCTCTGGAGAGTGTGCTGCTGTCGTCTCAGCCAGGCATGGCCCCGACTCTCCTCAGGACTTTAGCTGCAGGTAGACTTTGTCCTTTTTTAATGTCTGTTTTTATTTCGGAAGCTGCTCAAACTCACTCATCTGCTAGAAAACCTTGTTCAATTTTTAGCCAGATTAACTTCATTGTGGGCACGGTGTCTTAACAGGTAACATTTCACTGACAGAATGACTTGTTTTTAGACAATTATAGCTAATTATAGCACATTGTTGCCTGTTTTTAAAGATTTTTAAAGATCTCTTTATTTACGATGCATTGTCTTTGTACTTAAACATTCAAAACTGAACACTTGATATATTTCATCTCCAAGGAACTCTGTGGAACATGAAGGCCAGTCTTCCCGCTGCCCGTCAGGCTCAAACCCTGAACGCTGTGGTGGCCACCTTGTCTCAGTGCCTGGATTTGGATCCAGGAGTGCTGATCCCTGAACTTAGGGCATCAGAAGAGGCTTCTCACAGATGTGCCTCCCCTGCAACAGAGGCGCAGGAACCGGCAGCTAGAGACCCAGCTGAGGAGGAAATGATCGAGGAAGAGGAGGCACTCAAAGAAAAATGTAGAAATGGAAAGTCGACAACTGCTGACAACGACTTCTCAGACCTTCTTCCTGTGAGTAACACATGTTCCAGTGTGTTAACCAAGCTTAAGAGATCTCTAACTCTTTTCTAACTTGCTCTATTCAGATTCTGCTGTTAGATGATAAACTTAAAAGACCCACTCGGATGAAAATCGTGTTTTTAACGTGTTCTTGTGGGATTTTTCTCATGATGATATTAAGAAAATTTAGCTCAAACTTCCATTTCTGGATATTTCTCTATTCAAGTGAATCAAGAGCAGCAGTTGGAAAAAGCTTGTAGATGTAACGTGGAACCTGCAATGGCAAGCTCCCTGCTTCACTTCATTCTAATGCATCCACTTCTAGATGACTAGATCCATGTACATCTGCGTTTGAGCTAGCATTTGGCTCAAAACTGTACAGCTGGAAAACTCAGATATTGCTCGCCATTTTTTGTTTTGCATCGGTAATGTTGGGTTGGAGTTGTGAGGGGCTGTAAGCTAGAGGGGGAGTGTATAATCTGAGAGCTCTTGGCAGTGGGGAGGGGTGGTGTCTCCTTGCTAACTGTCCCACCCACAATGCTTTGAAATAGCTCAAAAGATGATCAAGTTGGGTCATTTTAATTAAATTTACTTCTAGTCTTATTGCCATCCAGTCAGGATCTGTTGACTTAAAAAATTCTATCCAGTCAACAAAAAATGTCCTAAAACACATAATTTCAATGATTTTGGCTTTTATAAAATGTGTCCCATTTAAAATCCGAGATGGCCAAAGAAATCTGCAGTCATCCCACTTAATGACAGGCAAGAATGCAGTATGTGAGTCATCCAGAGGAGGGAAGCCGGACTGACAGTGCAGACGCACAGTTTGAAAGGGGGAGTGGATCAGCAAAACACTGGGTTCAAATGGGGATGAGCGCTCCACAAAAGTGACGGCTCCAAGACTTGACCCAGGCGAGACAGAGCTGTCCCTCTCAGCCCAGTCACAGCTAGAGCCCTGGAATCATTGCTGACATTCGTCATGATGTCCCAGAATTCCCCTCTAAACATCACTGTGGATTTTCCATGTCTGGTAAAGCAGATCCAGCCGTCAATGATGCCACTAAAAAAACTAATCGTTATCATTACCTGAGTATTTGGATAGAAGTAAATTAGACCCAAATGTTTTCTTTAAAGGAAAGTTATTTGTCACTTAGATAAAACCACCAAAATGTGAAACTTGATGTATTTGGGCACATCAGCAGGGCTAAATCTCTTCTCAGTGGCAAGCAGCTGACCCCAGACTGTGTGATAATAGTGCTAACAGTCATTGTTTTAGTAGGATGTTGACTCACTTTTATGTCCAGAGGGGTAAGGAGGAGCTGAGGGAGGCAACGGCCTTGCTGACAGCCCAGCAAACGTCCTTGGAGATCATTGTCAACATGTGCTGCTCTGACGGTGAGTGTGGAGGGCATGGATAGCAGTGTTGACCCCAGGCATCTCTCATCAAATTTATTTCCTGTGTCATAGCCACTAAGTGTTTGTCTTTCAAAAAAGAAAAAAAAAGAAAAAGCTGATCCTTTGAGTTCACAGAAACAGCTTGTTGTCTGTGTATCATTAAAATATCGTAAAGATCCCTCTGATGACGAGTGGGAGGAGGAATCAAGCAGCGACGAAGGCGACATGGGTCCTGATGGCCTTTGTGATGGAGTGTCCAGTCTGATGTCTCCACTGTGCTTGTCAGCTGAGGTTCAAGGGGCCTTGATCAACCACAGCATACCAGAAAAGGCAAATGGCATTCTGCTTCCGTCAGTAGACAAGGAAAATCATTTCACTGAGACTAGCAAATGTCTGTACTTGTGCATTAGCCCCACTTACAATCCTAAAAAATGCTTCCCCACCTATTTCACCCCCAGGCTTCTCAGATTAAATGACATACCTGGACCTGTTTTACGTCTCTTTATGCAACCACACTCTTTTTTTTTTTTGCTTTTGTTCTAGGTATTGAAAAAGACAGAGTTCCCCAGGCAGGAGGCTGTAGACGTGTGCCAGCAGAATCCCTCCTGGAGAGGCATTGCAAAGAGGTATTCCTATCCCAAATGTTCTGCATGTTCATGCTTCGGTGCAGGCGTTTACATCAGGCTCTTCTGCAGGATGCAGCGAGTTCAGTCCCGGGCACTGACCTGCCTCCACAGCATCCTCTCCACCATGGATCTGGAGTCTCTGGGTGGTGCAGGCGGCCTGCAGGGAGCAGCACAGCACTTGTCCATGCTGGTCTTTGGCGCTGCAGGTTTTTGTAAAAACCGAAATCTTGATTGAAGGTTGTTAAAGGTTAAAAACTAAAAGGAGGTATGACATTTTCTTTATGTTTTAGAGATTCCTAAAGATGAGGAATTCTTAGAGGCTGTCATCAGTGCCATGAGGTCTCTTTTGCAGACGATTGCTTCCAAAAGCATCCCACAGGTATGGGCTGTTTTTAGTGTCCACAAAAACACATTCGCCTGTCCAACAGAGATGAAAAGATTTTATGCAGCCCTAAGCTTTCTCTTGAGCTTTGAAATGTATTCATAGTATTTGTATACTGACACAGCACTTTTCACTTTTTTGTGGAACCGCAAAAAACTTAAAGTCCCACACCAACTATATTTTTTTGTATTGTAAAATTGTTCCAACAGGTTTTTTCAATTATGTATAGTTTTGTTTTTTTTTTAAGACATAGTTTTTGTAGCGTGGCGGGAGTTCATCAGAAATTTGCTTCTGAGTTGTGGGCGGGATTGTTGGTGCAAAACAAACTCTACGTTGATATCAAAGCATTCCTTTATTTACACTCTTTCCCACAAGCTTTTTAGAAATTTTCCTCTAAATTTTGGGCGGGACTGTTGGCACGGAAGTAATCCTTCGCTAATTTCCCATTAACCCTTCGTTTACGCTCTCCTGCTAGTTTATAGCACCTCACAACCCCAGTCTAACATTAGCATAGCATAAAAGAATGAGAAAAAATCTAGCTATACATCGGTACAGTTTAGAGTCAGATGGCAGCTCAGATGAGGAAAATGAAGACAATATTGGATCTCTTTGTCTGCAAGTTGATTCATTAGAAAAGACCTTTTTCACTGTGATATCAGACAAAAAAGCGACATCCCCTCCACTGTTCACAGGTTTAGACAGTTGGAAAATAATGCAACAGTTTAGTTTTACTTTAATGCAGAACACACTGAAATTGTCTTTCTTTTGCTTTGTTGTCAGTGATTTTGTGAACACGAACATTTAAGCAACTTTAACTGTTCAGAAAAGATCTTTTGCTGCTCTACATCTCATACCCATTGTGGAAAGTTAGCATAAATTAGAAGTATAAGAATAGGAATTACATTCATAATCAAACAAGTAGCATCCAATAAAGTACTGGTGACCTTTGTCTAACTTTGACCGGGTTGTAACCTGAACTTTTTCAAACCGCGGGTTTTCATCTGCTTCTGATCCAACGCAATTTGAATAAAGAAATACACAAAAACACATTTTAATCTTAAAATCTTTTATATGTGTTCCCTATCGTGAGAAAATGCTCAGAGAACATGGTAAAAACACACATTTTCATTGGAGTGCGTCTTTATACGTCTGTTCTGTAATGCTCAGCATTAGGTGTAATAGGAAGTAAACTTAACTTCCTATTATTGTTGATAACATGACAACATTAGGACATTTATTTCTCTCAAGTCAAAACTTGCTTCTGTTTTTGCTAGTGCATGACCCCCCAGCAGCTGATGAGTCTTTGCGAAGCAGCTTCTCACTGTGATGTTGTCAGTGTAAGAGTCAATGCCGTCGCCATTCTGGGTATCACTGGCAGCACATTAGCCAAAGACAAGGGCACAGCAGAAACCCTGCAGGTACCTGTTTTTGGCTCTATTCTTTTTTATTTTTTCCTGAGTTTATGCTCGTCCTCTGAAGAATTCCTGCTCCTGCAGATGATTGGAAACGCTTTACTTCAAGTTGCCACCAGGGACTCTGACTTGGTTGTAAACGGAGAAGCCCTTGATGCCTTGTTTGACGTTTTTGCGGATGGAGAAGAGGCAGAGACGGCTGCTAAAAACATCCAATTGTTGCCTGCACTCAAAACACTTCAACCTGTCTTCAAGGCCAAGGTTTTTGTGCTCAATTAACTTGCTTACTGAAGATTGATCTAGCTAAGGAATACGTTTTATATTTCATCGTCTTTTCAAAGCTTTTATTGTGGGTTTTTTTTCTGATGATGTTTTTCTTTTCTAATCTTCCAGATACGCAAAGAAGGTCGGAGTAAATACAGCTCTCAGCAGCTGTGTGTGCTAGATAACATCAAAGTCAACCTGAAGAGATTTATCGGCTATCTGGAGAAGGTGGTGAAAAAATAGGAATTTTGTGTATTTTATGCTGTGATCGTCTTGAGCGAGTTTGGACAGGTTTACCAGCAGCAGAGGAGATGAGATTCAACTTTATTGTAATGTTCAGAACGAGGCAATGAAATACCTGAAAAGATATGACACAGTATGAGATGGTATGGATGTAAAACCACCTATTATTTATGTCTATTTTATCCAAAAAAGTTTTTTTCATATCCTGACATTGATTTTTTTTCCAAAATGAAATTTGAATATGACAACATTGTTAAATAAAAGTCAGATCAGGTGTTTGGACCAGACTCCAGTTTATTTATTCTTTTTTGCATTATCAATCAACTTTTCACATATGGCCTTAAAAATATATCATGTTTCATGATGTGGGATTTCCAGCCATATTCAGTTAAATAAAAGCGTTTTCATCATTTATTTTAAAGATCCCACATTACTAAAATAATTCAGCCAAGTTTAAAAGTAAACAAGGCTTTGGAAGGGGGAGGAGCTTAACAGTTTGGATGCCAAACAGTGTGCTTGTGTCTGTCTTTATTTCTGTGTAATTAATGCAGCAGGTGGTTAAACATTACAACATGCTGGAAAAAAGTAATTTTTGGCTAAATTAACTTACCTGGTATAAAGACAAGTGTTTGGAAAATACAAATGGTTTCTAGATTTAATAATTAAGAATGCTAAATGGGTTATTTTTTTATTACACTTCATGAATGCCGTTAAAATAAGTAATTTTTGGGGGATCATTTTGTGTCAGAAATGTGTGTGGAAAAAAAAAAATATTTTTTGTAAACGCCATCAATTGATTATGTTTTACAAGACTACGTTTTTTTTTCTGTCCTTTACATTTTTTTTTTTTATATTTTACTTTTTTTTCAGTGACTGAAAAATCTTGGACTGACCCAGTTTAGAATACCTTTTTGCAACTTTCCCCATTTTTACATCTGAAATCTGTTGCTAAACAGGAAAACAATGTTGCGTCTTTCGAGATCCCTGTTTGTTTTGTATTTTGAATGTTAATCAGTAAAAGTGCAAAAGATTTTGATCTATATTTTATCATAGAAAATGGGACATTGCCTTTTCTAAAGCTAAATAACAAAACACAACAATAAATGAATAAAACAATATAACAAAATCTTCAACATTTTTGCTTATATTTCATTGCTGTGTCATATTTTGCATATATTCAATTTGCTATGAAATCAGATATCACTGGCATGCAACATTTTAAGCTGAACATTTTAATAACAAATCTGCTGAAATTGCTTTTGTTTTTCGATTCAGTTGTGCCAATAAGCAATCACACAACCGGATTACAGTTTTCTGTTGTTAAAGCATACTATAGTAGACATTGTTATGTAACTTGAAGCTGTTCCCTGTTGCGTAACAACCTTGTCCCCGCCCTCCAACCCCTCCCCCCACTCAATGCTTCGCGCAGGCGCAGTTTCAGCGCCGCCATTGAGGGACCCACGATCAGGAGCAAAGGGTCGGAGGCTCACCAACAAATATATCCAGCTTTCATGCGCGAGTTCGACTTCAGTTAGAATTTCTGTTACCTGACTTGTTTTGTTTCGTTATTACTCGTGGGCGTGTTTGCTTGACAGACCTTGACTGCGGAGGATTGAGATTTTTTTTTCTTATTTTATTTGATCATTTTCTAGAAATAACGGGGGGCGGAGAACCCGAACCAGCAGCAGCGGCTATAACGAGGCTATAGCGAGCTAGCTTGCTTAGCTAGCGACCTGGCTAACTGCACTCGAACTGAGCTTCGCTCGGCGGTGGGGTGGGGGGGCCGTTTGCCTTACATTATCGTTTGATGGATCCGAGAATTGCCTGGTTTCAGCCAGAACAACTTGGACCCGCTAACAACCTGTGGATGCAGATTTGGGAGACGACACAAGGGCTCGGGTACCTTTATGTAAATAACTCCTACACCGCTGGACCACAGAACACTTCGAGCTTGAAAACGGCCGTGAACGGGTGGTCTGGAGCCGCATTATCGAGCAGAAACGGTACGCTCGACTCAAACACCGCTGCTGGAGAAGTCAAGACTCAGGTGATGTCTGTCTCTACGGGGGACGGAGACGTAACCGAACAGCGGGACTTTATACCTCTGGACTCCAAAAGCAATCACAACAACCGAGCCGTAGACAGGGGCGGTGTCGGTGAAGGAGGGCAGCAGCAGGGCTGTGGGGTCACGGTGTTGTGTAGGGGCCACGCGGACGGATATCCCAACAAAAGAAAAAGGGAAAATAAAGCGAGCACATTCGGATTTAATTCCAGTTTATTGAACAACTTCAACTTGGGAGGACATGACGCTTACACTGGCACGCCTTGGAAGATCAGAAATTACGCGGACACTGTAGTAGGGTAAGAGTTTGGATCATACTGACCCTTTTTTTTTTTTTTACAATTTATTTTTTATATTTATGATCACACGCATATACTGATCACACAGCCTCAGGTTGTGAGGCGGTGGGGCGTTTAGTTACTCTGCTTATCTACTCATTTCCACTCCTTTCTCTTCTGACTGACAGCATTCAAACAGAAAACATTTATTTTTTATTAGATTGACTCCTCAGCCAAAACTATCTCTCTTGTGTTCTTGATACTTAATTGAGTCTAACTGTGGATCTATTTAATCTCCCTCCAAATTGTTGTTTCTAAACCTTTGAGTAGTAAATTTAGCTAGCAAGTTATATTTTGCAACACATTCCTCATCTCCATTATTGCAAATGAGTTACAACAACAGAGAGGCAAAGGCGACAAGAATTGTGGATGCAATGTGTGTGAGTGGAGAAAAAAATCCATATGGATTTACAAGATGCTCCAAAAATAGGCTTTCACAGACTTGTTGGAAGGTGAATCTACATCCTCAAACCAACATTTTCAGATGAACTGTCTTCCTGTTGTACGGTTAGTCTAATTATTTGGAAGCAGAAGTAAATGTGTATTTTTTAAATGTATTTTTTTACCTGCTTGTAAGAGGCAACAACCTGAGATAAAATCCTCCAGGATGTACTAAATCACTGAAACATTTTAAACATCCGCAGTTAGAGATGCTGCTTTTTAGACAAACTGACCATTTGTAGCCACATTTCCAGCCTATAAGTGTTTATTGCCTTTAATGGATGTTTAATACATTGCCAGCTTTTTTTTTTTGGGTCAATTGACCTTCATGGCCGCAGCAAATATTGCCTTAGAAACTGACCTTAAATGTGAAAATCTAAAAAATGGTAAATATTAATTAGAAAAGCAACACATTAGTACTAAGAAAAGTACGGGTACACATTTAGCAGTTTATTTTCAACATAATTCTAGTTTCCTAGAGTGCCACAAAATGATACATGAATATTGTTTCTCAGTGTCTTGTTGCCTCAAATCAAAGATGAGCTTTTCTTTGGAATGAATCCCAATCTGTAAATTAATTCCTGGGATGAAATGGCTTGTCATTACAAGCTTATTGACACTTAGTTTGGGGGAAATACTTTCTACATTAGATGCTACATTCTATATGAGGTTACACTACAAAAGACAAAACTTGCTATGTTTACTGGCTTCTAATCAGGAGGGACTTTAAAGTCATAAATTGGAATTGAGGTTTTACGGGTGGGTTCTCCATAACTCCTTGTCTAAGGGAGACCCCACCATCACCTTTCCTTTTTTTAAAGATACATGTGTGGACATGCATAACACTTGAGTTTGAAGTTCAGTCTTTGGCTGATTCTCATTTATAGTAATACGGGAGCGCTGTATTTGCACAAGGACATTCCTTTGTGATAAGCTCTGCTAATACCAGAACATGAAGCTCAGAGCTGGGACCAAACTCGTGGCCTTCTATCCAACAGCGCTGTGGTAAATTACCAGAATGTCAAAATAGCAGCAGACATGAGGAAATATACACACATGGTTCTAAATTTAGGCAATGAATTGAATGGCTATGTGTGTTTGTCAAATCAGTTTTTCATTTTACTTATACACTGCAAGAGCACAAAACCAAACAGAGATGTTGTGTAATTTTTGTGTTGTCTATTTATTTGCCAACAATGTTAATAAACTTTGAGCCTAAGAGTTACAGTGTGCAACATTGTGATTAAAACTATACATTTTTATTTTCTGGATACCATTTATATCCTACAATGTCACGTTTTTGTTCATGTTTTTTGTGCACACGTAAAAGTGGTTGTTGCTTGTGGTATCAGCAAAAATCAAGAAAGGCTGTGAGATGTAGTTAAATGCATTTTTCCATGGGACAGTTTGTCCTCTATATTTGGCTATGTGGGTTGGCTAGGGATGCAGAGAAAAAGCAGCAGAGTTTATGATGGCAATGGATCAGTGTTTACATGCTCCACACAGTCCCACTTCCACTAAATAAAGCCAGCCCTCTTGAGAGACAACTACTAGTGCCTTTTTCCTGTCCGATGATACCGCGAGTTTAAAGGGACTATTTTCCTCTAATTTTCTTGCACAGCTTTTGGGGTTCTACTTACACTTAATATGGACACAAGCAGTTTGTGTAGCCTGGGAATGCCGTGACCCTTTTTCTGTCTGAGTGAACAGTTTAGTTTAGAATGCCTCATTATCTGTTGTCCTGCTAGTTTTATAACGAGGAAGTTGATTAGTACGGAGTAAACTTTTCAGAAAACTCTTTCAAAAAGCATCAAGATTTTTAAAATCAGTTGTTTGTAATTCTGGGCAGGCCACACGTCTTATGAAAAGCTAGACTAAGAAATCAATTCTGAATATCCATTTTAAGGGACCAATGCAAAAATATACTGTCTAAAAGGTTATCTCCTTACAAAGAAATTGGAATTTACTGTTGCAATCTTCCAAAGAATTTTGACATAATTAGTTTTCATCCAAACACCAAAAATTTACAGAAAACAGTAACCATTAAAACAATTAGTACAAAACCTATATACTTTAGCTTAGAGGAAATAAACACATATTTACACAAGAACGTTTACCATCTAAAGAGTAAGCATGACCAACCCACCAATTTGCAACTTTACCCAAAATTCATCTTTTTTATGTGATACGATTATTTATAAAGCCTTAATAAACTGCAACATGAAGAAACATCTAGATTACTAAGTTTGGTATAGTAGTTTGTCTATTATATCCTTTCATGGGCTGAAGATCAACTAAAAGGTTTTATTTTTCCCCCCATTCTCTTTCATACACTTTTAGTGAAAATCCTGTAAAGGCAAAACTGTGAACCTCAGTTGTCCAAACAGCCTCTTTTTCTCAAAGATGACAATTTCCTGAGGTCTTCTAGACCTATCTCGATTTGCTTTGGTGAACATACTACAGGATTACAGAGCTTCAGTTCTCTGAACTTCAACTGTGTTTTAGGGGTGGGGAAAGTATTCTGTTTCATTTTCCCAACTTGTTTGAATCGAGCTGCGTATATGTGAACAGTTTATGGACTACTCGTGTAAATTAATAGTCATAGTTTGTTTTTTGAGCTTAACTCAGTTAATAAGTCACTGTAATAAGAGTGTTCAAATGGCAGCTGCTGGTGATAATAAAACTGTCATTCTAATTCCTTTTAGAAACAGCTCAATAAATCTCACACTTGTTACTCTCTGTTTTTAAAGCTTGTAAGTCATTTGTAATTTGAACAGCAAGCCTTATTTGGAAATTCAGTTTATGAAATGCATGCCGGTATTGTGACTTACTGGTTTTAGAAGAACCAAGAACCCTCCAATGACAGACAAGCAGAAGCATTGTGACTGGAACTTCCATAATTAGAGCTATGGTCCATTCCACCTACAATGACTGACGTCTGTGTTACACTGCCTTTTCACATTTACTAACTGGCTTTAAGCAAGTGCTGAAATGATGATGATAGAAGTGGCTGCTAGCCACTCATTTTAAATTACTTATTGAAAGTTAAATCTTTCCAAACTGCACAGTTGTTCATAAATCTGCCTTCATTAGATCTTATTCTGTTGCATAGAAACATATTCTGTATGCCGGCTGTTGAAATGATCTTTTTTATGTTTTGTCTTCTTTTATCAGCCTGAAACCTACTCACTAAAAAGCATATCATGTCTTAATGGCAATTTAAATGTTGTTACTACTCCCTGAAATTGTGTCAAGGAGAGAGGAACCATTAACTAGCAATAGTCATTTGTACTGGGAAACTTCTACTGAAAATTTGTAAAATTCCAAGGTTACAAAATTAAACGTATCAAAACATTGAGCATTTCTTTATAGATCACATATAAAATAATGTTCAACTACGGCTAAAAAAACGGCAAAAATAAATTTTGAACACATACACTAATATATTATTAACACTTTCAAACACATTGCATTAATTGTATGCTTGTTATAATCTCAAAAAAATCTCCCAGTTCTTGATAAAGGATTTAAGGCAAATACCTTTTATGTCCTTAAAAATCAACAGTGGTATTTAAATAAAAAGTAATAATAAAAAAATCAACAGCGGAAGTAATGGACAAGTAGAAATAAGACATACAAATAGGTTTCATTGTTTATATAGCTCCTTTGCACCACAACTTACAGTTTTTGTACTCATCTCTAAAATATCACATCAATTGGGTAAAAAAAAATTCTTGAAAGTTTTATATTTAAATAACATTTTGTTTAATGTTTTTATAATAGGTTGTTTTAATTTGAGAAGTGAGAACAGGATCACTAATTGCTGGTAAAGAAGTTGTCACAAAAGGGGCCTGTGTTGTAAGACGGTAGCTGATGCACATGATTTCAAGAAATGAAATGCTTAAAAAAACTTTAGGAACCACAAAAGTTTGTCTTTGTGGCGTTAAGCCAATTTCAAAATTAAGCGACCGTGTTTAAGCTGGACAATTCACTTGCATAATTTATGTCTGACCAACTTTGTCACTGGTTGCTTGCAGTGTGTGCATTTCAGAGTAACAGGAGCTGTTTGGTCATATTGGGCAACAATTGGGACCCCATTTTGCTAGTGAAAAATTAATGAATTTGTCATCTGTGAAATGTTGACACCTCCACTTCTTTTTCCACGGTCTTAAATTAAAAGCTGGGCGTGATGTGGCTTGTTTGCCTCCTGGCAACCATGTCAGCTGGCAGAGCTGTTTGTGTGAAGTTTAAAATGTCCTGCATATGCAGCAACATGGACCAAAACCCTTAAAAAACATTCAGCTCTTTGTGTTGATATATGAAAAAGTTTTTTTCATAATTATTTCTAGTTTGATCTTGTTCCTTAAGCTACATCATAATACATTTTAGAATTTAGTAACCATGTTTTAGAATTTATTATGCATATAATTGCGCAAATAATTAAAACATTTAGTCAGACGGATGCTATGATTTGTGAATTATGAAATCAAAGCACCTTTCCTCCTGTTAAGTGCTGTCGGGCTTGATTTGATCATTACCTGCTTTCACTGTTGCAGCCAAAAATGAAGTCATTTTAGCACCACACCCTTTTTCCCAGTAGTTTGAAGCTTTCCCTTTAACCACCTTTAAGTTATATGTCTCATCTCTTCACCTAGATTCTAGGTTTTTAACATTAGCTTAAACATTTTTTTCTTTCGTTATTTAATCCCTTGATTAATTCTATTACAGAAGTAAAATGTGTTCATTTTTGTAGTGCACCACTTCATTGCCACCGTGTAGTCTAGTATACAAATGTGGTATAAAAGTATGTTTTAAAATCTATTTGTCTAGTAGCTAATTATGAGTCAGTAGTTAGATAATACACAATAAAAAGTCTTTCCATAAAATTATCTTGAATTATTTACCAAACAGTAAGAGTTGTGCATCTGTCCAGAGGCAAATTAACATGCAAACTATCAAGGTGAGGAGTTGTACCTCTGGGTAACTGACTGGCACACAACTCGTGCATTTGCTGAGCTACACATTTCCAAGCTATTACATCAATTTGCTTTGATATTGTGGGATTGCCTGATAAGCATTGCCAAAGGTCCATGTGCTTTCAAGAAATGCTACAAATATAAATGATTATTATTACATTACAAATATGGAATTTGATGCACAATGGTGGCCTGTGCGTTTGCTTAAGTAGCCTGTTTACTGTGAAATGAAACTTACTGAGTCGGGAGCTCCCTCTTCCTCTACCCAACAGAAAATCACATTCCTCCCTCACTGTGGCAGCTTGTAACATGCATGCCTTCAACCTCACACCATTTTCTCACACAATCCATTTGTGTAAGCGTGCCATTATATCAGGGCTCTAATTTAACAAGCCTGTACACAGGCCATGTAATTTTAACAACTAGCTGTAAATTTGGGTTTTTTACTGTGTCAAATCTTTGCCCAGCTAAAACACAAGTATATATGTATAAAATACAGGGAGTGAGTATTTTGTGGGCATAAATAGTATACAGTCTTTAGTATTTTTAAGTTTTGACTGTTGGAGTACAACTGTATGTACTTCATAAATCATAGTTTTAAAGGAAAATATTTCATCTAAAAGACATTTTTGTTTTTTTGCAGTTTGGTGTTCAGTAGCTGGAGAGTTTCGGTAATACAAATTATTTTCAGTTTCTGTGGCAGAACATACAGCACTGAGCTGCTGTAAGTTTGTTTTTCAAACACTTTTGGTCATGTTTTCCAGTGTTTACCTTCGATTTCTGGGTAAACTTAATTTATTTGTTTTTACATAGCATTTGTGAAACTTTTTCTAGTTTTTCCAAACTCTACTAACACAACGTTTTCTTCCTCTTTTTAAACACACGCCCCTTTTTATGGGTACACTTGCCATTTTTCCATACTGCCAATGAAGATGCCTCTGCTCAGAGACACGCGTACCTGGAGTTGTGTGTACCTAAAGACCTTCATTTACAACAAATTGACCTGAAACACATGAAGTCTTCTGGAATAATAGGTTACTGTGGGCTACTAGGGACAGCATGGGAAAGAAGAGCAAGAGCTGTGGGCAGGATCTAGTTGTGGAGTTTCTTTTCATCAGAAACATAACTTATGTGTTGTTTGAGCGCTCTGGAGAAAGAGGCATGTGATTTAAATTCAGACCTGTTGTACAGAAAAAGAGGCAAAATATTATTTTACTATCGTAATGCACGTGTTTGTCACATGCATTTATTGACACAAATGGTTATTTGATACAGTGCTGTATTTTTAAGGTATGACATACAGGTTAGGTCACATGTAAACAAAAGGTCACTGGATGACTTTTTCTTCACACAGTCCCTTTTCTACAGTTTTTGGAAAGGGTGTGTCCGGCAAGCTTTGACTGCCAGTGGAACTTTTAAACTATGTAAATGTTTAATTCAACTAGTGATGTTTTAAGAAGTTACACATGTAGGTATGTACTGATGTTTGCATGTTTTGCATAAAAAAAAAAACTATCATTATAGTCAAAGTTTGGTCTGTTTCAATATTATTATATTTAGTAAATTTAGTAATTTTTTGGGTGTGACATGTAGTAAAAGTGAAACCTGTGGAATACACATGATTGAAATCACACTCATTTTGAGAACTTTAAGTTTAAAATATTTCTTTGATATGTTGTTTATTTTAATTTTAATCAGAGGAAAGTAATTATTTCTTAAGCATGGTTGTGGTCCTGCAGTTTTGGTTTTCCCCTCACAAACTTGTCCTTAAGTTTGTGCACAGTAGTCAGGTTAGTGAAAAGGTCAGCTCGTGGGCAGAGCGACCTGTACCAAGGTCAGATGTGGTCCTCTTGCTTAGAAAACTCTTGCTGTGTCAGCGTTTCTTTTTAAGATTGTCTGCATCATGGCAGAGATTCCTATGTTTTTTTCCAATGGAGTTTCTAATTTTATTCCTATGAATATATATTTTTTGAATCACTCAGTTGTCATGATGGCTAAGCTTTTATCTGGACAATCTGATAATTTTCTGGAAATTCCTTAATTATTAACACCAAACTAACCTGTATGCCTGTCAATTGAGCCAGTGTTTACTGCTTTTGACGGCTGCCTTTTTTAACAGCTTGTAGAAATTTTGCAAAAGGACTTATCAAGTCTTTGTATATGCAATTTAAAGTCCCACCCCAATCCTTTTTTGACCTACTGTGAAAGCGTTTTTAGTGATCTTTCATTTAATAAAAATGCTGTTTTAGGCGCACCCCCCAAAAAAATAAGCAGATTTTTTTCAGACATTGTTTGCCAAAAGCAGCAGTAGATCATTAGAACTTTGCCTCTGAGTTGTGGGCGGGACTTTTGGTGTGGAAATCTTTGTTTACTCACTCTCTGGATAACTTACAGCCCCTCAAGCTCCCAACCTAACATTACCTCTGAAACAAAAATTTGGAGCAAAATCAGAGCTATCCAGTCGTACAGTTTTTAGCACGGTACATGCTCACACAAGGAAAACAACATCAATGGATTTTTTTTTGTCTGGAAATGGATGCATCAGAATAGAGCAAAGCATGGAGCTTGTGGCCTGCCGATTGTAGTTTGTTTGTAACAAGTAGAAGCTTTTTCAAATGGAATTTTTTATCTGCTCCTGTTTCACAACGATTCGAATAAAGAAATATTCAAACAAGTAGCCTTTTGACTATTTTTTTCTTTATTTATGTCCTCCATCATTAGAGAAATGCTACAATAACATGTTAAAGTCCCACTTCAACCATATTTTTTTCTTTTGTAAGATTATTTTCTGTGAGCTTTTACGATTGTGCAGTTTTTATCCAAAACCAAAAAGTCTGTCGTTTTTTGAAACACATTTTATTCCCAGCAGTAGATCGATAGAAATTAGTGCTATCAGTCAATTCAAAAAAGGAATCAGATTAATCACAATTCAAAAGTGTGATTAATTAGTGTGATTGTGATTAATCACACGCAAAAATAATGGCGAGCAATATTGGATCAATCCAGCCATAGGTCAAAAGCCAGTTCAGATGAGGAAAACGGGAGGAGAAGTGGAGTGGAGGGGAAAGACTTTGGCACACCCGTTTCAGTAACTGTGTCTGAGCTTTTTCAAGCATCCGGTTTTCTGATCCAACGCGATTCAAATGAGAAAAACCTCAAACATAATTATAATCCTAAATTATTTGATATAGGTCCTCTATTATGAGAAAAATGCTACAAGAACATGTTAAGTCATTGTAACTTTAATTGGTGATCTATGGCAAAGTCCATGTTGATACCTTGAAAATGCCTGTGAGCAAAAGAAAAAAAAGAAATTAACTGAAATAAAAACATCAAGCCAGCTCCTCTGAAAATAAACAGATTTCCATGGTCAGTAGAAGTTAGGATTTCCTGTCTCATGCTTTATATAGACTAGGTGAATCAGTTGTTTGTTTTCTTTTCTTATCTCTGAAAAGCTGACTGAGAAACGAGGAGTGTTTGTTTTGAGTTAGAAACTTTGAATGTGCTTGATGACATATTTTTTACATGCTTTTTGGTGTCACTGCACTTTCTTTCTTTGCTTGCAGGTTACATGAGGAGATTAAGGACTTCTATGACTACATTTCTCCACGGCCGGAGGAAGAGAAGATGAGACTGGAGGTGGTGGACAGAATCAAAGGAGTAATCCACGATCTGTGGCCCAGCGCCGAGGTATGCTGGCCCGTGTGTATGCCTCTGATCATCAGCCCAAGTGTCTTTACCTGCTAGCCTAAAATGAATTTGTAGAGCAGTGACACTTCTGTGTAAATAATTAGCATCAAATACACTGAAGAAGCTGTATACACAGTAATAGTTGACAGAGGAGTCATTGGGAATGATATAAGGTCAATGGCAGCAAACGTCAGCCTTTCATTTAGCAACCTCTTCTTCTTAGTTATCTTCCAGCTGCCGCTGCACCCTGGTCATTTTATCAGCATCTATTCAAACTACTTTGATCTGTTATAAAGCAACTTCTTCAAAATAATATCTTTTTTATTTAGAGAAAAACTGCAGGAATACTTTTACAACTCTTGTAATCTTTGGGCTTTTGTTCGTCACACCAGTGGAAGCCGGACTGTAGAAATTGTCCAATTAGCTTAGAGCCCAAGATGTCCTTCAAACATCTTCATGACAATTTGACAGGTCAACCATTTATTTAAAATGAGTATTAAAGTGTATGTATTTGCAAAGAATGATTAAATATAATGGCAATGTGTCAATGAACACAATTCCAAAGTTTACCATGCTGACACCAACACTTTATCACTCGCACTTTAACATAGTCAGTCCTCAGTTCATTTACAAAGTTCTACAATTAGCTTAGCTCTGGACTTGGCTTCAACCAAGAGTTAATACTACAGTGTGATGCCGGATGTGGGGAAGAGGTTTTAGACACTAAAGTAAGGCTTTAGACTTAAGTCTATTTGTGTGTCAGTGTGTAGGAGGTTAAAAGAGACAGTAATAGATAATTTTAGCCCCGCCAGTAGCATGCAGGTTAGGAGATCAATGGATAAAGAAGGGTTTCGTTGTAAACAAGCTGCCAGTTTTAATTATTGAATCAGTACACTATGAAACAAATAATATTATGTAACAGAACCAGCTGTAGAATATTCTTTTTCTCCACATGCGGGCAGTCATTGCTTAAATGTTGTAATTATAACTTTTCCCTCTAAGTACACATTGGTCTAAATTTTGCATTGAGTTATCATTTATTTTTTTTATCCATAAACAAGTTTTTTAGTATTAAATTATTCATTCACTAATTTCCTCTTTGTAGTTTTGTCTTTGAGCTGGAATATTTTGACACTCAATCTTTTCATGGTTAACTTGAAACACTTTATTTAGTTAATTTTGTGTCTTTGATATGCTGTTTTTTTTTTTTTTTGACTTATTGTTTTTAATTGTGATCCAACGGTTAAAACCAACACAATTTATAATTCTACATACTGTGTTTTCTCTATTTAAGGCAATTAATTGATTTAATTAATAATTAATTTACTTTGTTGCTTAGGGGGGACTAGGGCAGGCGGCTATGTGGAGGAGATGTGGTCTGTATCTGTGATTGACAGTGACAATGAGGTTAGCTAATGGGTTAGCTTGAGGTAACTAGTGGATCCTTCTATTGTTGTCTTGATGAAAATAGAAAAAAAAGTCCTTAGGTTCAGGAGCCCCGAGCAGAGTGCCTCCCCATCAGAATGGGGGATTATCTAACAAGGCCAAAGAAACAGTTGTAGACTAAAGTGACTATTCCCACGTAATTTTTAAAATGCGTAAAAGCCAGTGCTGAATCTTTTTTCCTGGCCACATGGACGGAGGAATTTCCATCACTTTTTTGAGCTGGTTACAGGTAAATACGTGCGAATAACATCGGCCTATTTTAAATTGTCAAACATTTGGCAAT
The DNA here is from genome assembly GCA_014656515.1 of Oryzias celebensis. Lineage (NCBI taxonomy): Eukaryota > Metazoa > Chordata > Actinopteri > Beloniformes > Adrianichthyidae > Oryzias > Oryzias celebensis. Next base: position 6,810,932 of record BNCR01000003.1, read on the forward strand.
GACCAACTGTCAGCACTTTTACTGCCTCATATGTACAGGTAAACAGCCAAAAAAAAGTTGATTTACTGTTGATACCCTTTAAGTTGAGTAATATTTGAATTTTGGAAAACAAGGATGAATGACTGCAGTAGATATGTTTTTGGATGAAAACTAAATCCTGTCAGTCTTATAACTGTGATCTTTTTCTGTGTTCAGGTTCAGGTGTTTGGGAGTTTCAGCACCGGTCTTTATCTGCCAACAAGGTAAGATGGATCAGTCCATACATCTGAATCCATCTAAAATGTTGCCTACCTTGAATATGATCACAAGTTTTTGCATGCCATCTTCTTTATGAGTCTAACCATGCAAAGTAATGCAGACTTAGGGGAAAACATTACTTTGAATTTGTTCCCTGTAGTGGTACAATGATTCACTTTCCCCATGGTTCTGTTCAAACCTGGGTTTTGGGGTCACGGGTTTCTTTTTGTTCTATATTTGTTAATTACAAAAAAAAATAATAATTCAGAAAACATCTTTTTTTATTTGCTAATGAGTTAGTATTAATGAAAAGGAACTTTCAGTTGGATTATATCAATCTTACTGTAAAGTCATAAAATAATATTAAATATATTAAATGTAGTCCAACACATGTTTGACACTTTGAATGTGAACTTATGCAAACGTATGCAGAAGGAAAGCAACAATTCACTTTCCCCATGATTCGGTTCAATGTTGTAAAATATAGTTTGCTTTTAGACCCATATTTGTGGCGTGCCTAATTTACCACGTTAGTTTGTCTGTAAGTCATAAAGTAAAAAAGATTAAATGAACTGTTTTTAGGCAAATTTTTTTTTGCAATATTCTAAACAATGAACATTGAAGTGAAGTCATGTTCTGGGTAAATTTGGTCAGTTATAATGAGATTAGGTCTCCAATCTACTTAAAAAGTCTAGCTAAGGTAAGACTGTAAGCTTGACTACAGACACACTGTGGTACATTTAGTAAGCAGTGGATAGGACTCATTCTACACAATAGGTGTGCATGGAACAGCACTAAAGTACCAATGTCCATAAATGGAATTAAGCAGACAAGCAACGGGAATCCCATCAATTTCCATAACTAAACGTCACGCACAGCTTCTGCATTGTGTCCTTTGACTAAACTCTGTACTTCACCAGTGCTGGTGACTGGACAGCTCCTGAACAGCCACACTTTATAACACAGTTGTGTTTAAAGTTGCAGCAAAGACATTAACATGTGCAATGATTTCTGCTACACCCTGCAAATGTGTTCAGTGGCCTCAAACAATAAAACGTGTTTGTCTCCAGATCATTTGATGGAATTTTATCTTACATTTAAAATAAATCATAAGAAAAAATATATCAAGTGTTTTACATCTGAAATAACAATGGAAGACTTTCAAAATGTACATTTATTTAACTTTTTTTTGTACTCTTAACAGTCCAACTTTAGATCATTTTATTTAGCATGAAGGATAACATTTATAAGGTGCTTCTTTCAAGTGATGTGTTTGTAGTAAATATAATTTGTAACTTGGTATGTCACCTTTATTTATTTCAAGCCTTCTGTTTGCTGCAGACTGTTGTGGAAATGTGTAGCTTCTATGTAAGAATGTCAGAAAGCATCAAGTTAATCTAAAGAAAGCATAACCAATAGTTAAATTGCAAAGCATAGTTTTTATAGACTTGTAGCCTTGAAACTCCTAATAAATATATTTCTATAGTAAGAGCAGCAGACCATCCAGTTGGCTGCAAACGTCAGCTCACATCTTAGGTAGGCTTCCAAAACGATATCAAGAGTCTTCCTGATGACTCCTCATCAACATCCTGCTCAAGCTACACTTAGAGATTGAAATCAAACTAACATCCGTTCAACGTGCACACTTAAATAAAACATTCACTGTACCGCAAATGATGAGAAGTTAGATCGTCTTTTCCCTTCCGTGCTGACACATTACCTTCTGACAGGACCTCCTGACCTGGGATCAAGCTTGAGCTCCGTTTGATTCTTTCAAGTCTTCAGTTGTGAAACTTATTTTCATATTGATGCATTAAGATCAAACTATAAGCTAACACCTAAATCCTACCTAATTATTTTTAGATGCAGCTTTACTATATGTTGGAAAAACTAGTGTCTGCACTATTGCAATGTGGGCGCACGAGCCATATGTTTACAGCTGATAAATTACTAGGTCCAGAGTGTGAAATGATTATTCAAGCATATTCATGTTTTTTATTTGTCTTTATTCACCAGCGACATTGACCTGGTCGTTTTTGGCAAGTGGGAGACGCTCCCGCTTTGGACGTTGGAAGAGGCTCTTCGGAAAAGAAATGTTGCAGATAAAAACTCGATAAAAGTGTTGGATAAAGCAACGGTAAAAATCAACTCACTTAAAGACTCATATTAGTCTCTTTTTTTGTGTTTTCTAATTTTTTTTATCTCAAGTTTCAAGTACATTTTCCTTAATTTAAACTGTGGCAGAAAGTTAAGCAATTTTCCTATAAGCAGCCATGAACTCTCCAGTTTTTTAATACATTTTTGTTTATGAATTGATTAGTCAATAATCAGCTTCAAAAGCTTAAGTTTTTATAGTTGTGTAATAAAAAAAATACTTTTTATGAGTCATTTTTATGAAAATGTTAAAATAATTTTTAAGTAGTAATTTAGACCTATTTTTTTTCTGATGTAAAAGTATGGCTTGTTGAAAACATGTTTTGTTCATTAATGAAGTTTATTTCGATTGAGCAACTGTCAGTCATTGATGGTACTATTTCTGTTTTTTTTTCTTCTTTCTTTTAGGTTCCTATCATTAAACTGACTGACTCTGTCACTGAAGTCAAAGTGGACATCAGCTTCAACGTGGAAAGTGGCGTTAAAGCTGCTCGGCTCATAAAGGAGTTCAAAGAGGTGACCTGCTGTACAGAGAACCTGAAGAAGAAACTTGAATGCACACTTTGTCATTTCTAACAACAAACTATATACCAGGAATTTAAACATCAATATTATGTCGATATTTTATTTGATTTTTTTCTATACCTTCCTTTTAACTGCGTTTTAACCTCCCTTCATTGCAGAAGTACCCCGTGTTGCCTTACCTGGTTCTGGTGCTGAAGCAGTTTCTTCTGCAAAGAGACCTTAATGAGGTTTTTACCGGCGGTATCGGCTCCTACAGTCTCTTCCTCATGGCTGTTAGCTTCCTGCAGGTTAGTTGTGCAAACAACGCTTTGTAACTTAAGGCACAGTTGATACACTTTCCTCAGTGTCCAGGATCACAAACATTAGTCTGTGACCAAGTGTAAACATATCCTGAAGCTGCTTAAAGTCCCACCCAATCTATATCTGTGTCTGTTGTTGTTTCCAGTGGTCTTTTGAGTTCAGTTTTTTGCCAAAGTAAACAAGCCTGTGTTATTTTCTAAGACATAGTTTCTGCAGAGCAGCAATGGCCTTTTATTAGAAGTTGGCCTCTGAGTTGGGAGAGGAACTGTTGGCGTGAAAGTTAGCCTCATCAGCCCTGTTTTTTACAGACTCTCCCGCTAACTTATAACATCTCACAAGCTCAAGCTAACATTACTGTAGAAAAGAACAGAGAGCAATATCAGAGCTATGCAGCCATACAGTTTAGAGCCAGATTGCAGCTGAGGAAAATGAGGAAAAGATGAGGAAAATAAAGACGTTCATGGATCTATTTGTCTACAAGGGGATGCTTCAGAATTGGAGCAGAGACGGGAGACTTGTGCGTGCTCATGGCAGATAATCTATCACAAACCCCAGCTTTTTCACATTGCAGGTTTTCATTTGCTTCTGATCCAAAGCAATTTAAATTAGGAATACCCAGAAATGCAGTTTGAATCTTTAATTCTTTTGTACATGTCCTCCATCAGGAGAAAAATGCTACATGTTAAAAACACCAAAAACAGGATTTTCATTGTTGTGGGTCTATAAAAACAAGATGTTCTGTGTTTTGAGATATGGGTAGTTTGTTTCTTTTTTTCTTTGCAGCACTTGATTAAAAACAAAATAGGTCAGAATAGGGGTGCAAATTATTACTGTCTTAAAAAAGTCAATAATTTAACTTGCAAAAACAAATGACTGTACTGACATAATTTTTAAAGCAGTTTCTTTGTTGTCCTCAGCTTCACTACAGGGAGGATGTGTGCAGCCCTAACATCAACATTGGTGTGCTGCTGATTGAATTCTTTGAACTGTACGGTCGCCACTTCAACTACCTGAAAACGGGCATCCGGATAAAAGACGGCGGTTCTTATGTGGCCAAAGATGAGGTTCAGAAGAATATGATGGACGGTTATAGGCCTTCAATGCTCTACATTGAGGATCCTCTGCAACCAGGTGATACTCTTAACAACCAACAAGCATGTTTGACGTAAATAATGAGGAAATGAAAGCAGCGTGTTTGCTGTTGCTTTGTGCCGCATAGACAATGACGTTGGCAGGAGCTCATACGGTGCCATGCAGGTGAAGCAGGCCTTTGATTACGCCTTTGTGGTGCTCCACCATGCTGTATCACAGATTGCCAAGTGCTATCCCAACAATGAAAGTGAGAGGTAAGGAGTAAAGACAACTTTCATTCATCACAGAAGAATTGTATTATTTATTTTGTGTTCTTTGTCGCGGCTCACTGTTAGTTGACTTGTTTATTTTGACTTTTTCGTTGTAGTATACTTGGTCGGATAATCCGGGTGACCAAGGAGGTGGATGAGTACAGAGAATGGATCCGGAATAACTGGGGCAGCTCGTCGCAGATTGATCTGCCTCTTAATAGTAGGTTTATGCATTTTGGAAACTTGATTTCCTTTTTGTTACAGTGATGATATCAGCTGTTATTATTGTTTGACGCATCTTCTCTTTGTAGAAAACGATGTCAAGTTGTTGAATCCCCAGCAGCTGGATGAGTGCAACAACAATGTTCCAGATGAGGAGGTGGTCGTTGTTCTGCCTCTAGCTCCTCGCAGCAAAACATTCTCCAACACATCTTCTCCACCCCCCTCCCTGCGTTCGTCTCCCTCCTCCTCCCCTCTGTCACCGCCTTCCACGTCCCCAACTTCTACCTCCAGTGATGGGGTGAGTTACCTGAGCCGCGCACTGAACTCAATGCGTGTTAAATGGAGTTTCATTAATAGGACAGGCCTTTTTGAACTGTTTTCTCCAGGACTCTGACGGCACACCATGTAAGACGGCCAAGCAACAGCCTGGTCGAGGCCCTGCCACTCTCAGAGAAAAGCCGGCTGTGGCCACTAACCACCGCACACAGAATCACTCTACCACCACTCCAACCACAAGTAACAAGGGAGGGAAGGTATGCTCAGTGAAAATCCTGTCCACAACAATACGTGTTGGCGGTTTGATCATCTTTCTGACCATTGCAATCTCTTAATGTTTGAAATTCCCAGGCCCGGATGTCTCGTGCTCACCACAATAATGGTCACCAAGGGCAGCAGAACACCAAAAATAATCCGAAAAACAAGCCGGTTCACCAGGGCAATAGCAAGAAGAGGAAAAATGTACGCGATTCAACACAAGAGGATCTCTGCAGATAGGGGTTACTTTGTTCAGTAACTCCTCCAACCCCTTGATACGTTATCCTTCTCTTGACCTACCTGTTTTACTTCTATCCCTCTGGATGTTATTGGTGGTTTCAGACCACCTGAGGGCTCCGTCAACCCTTTTCAGGGGGACAAACATTGCTTTCTTACTGAAGAAAAAAAAACGTCATTGGCAGTGGGAATAATTTTTTTAGACCTAAACTGTAATCAAGAGTGAATACTCCATCGCTTCCCATTAGCTTCATTTATGGAGCAGTTTTAATTCCAGCAGCCAGGCTCTTGCACCTCCTGCTGTTCAGGATGAGGCCAGGACCCAGCACCTGGAACTGACTCCACTCCGGAGCAAAACCTGGAACTGCAAACAAGATCACCTATTTGATCTTCCCGCCCTCACAAAAAAAGAAGAAAACCCAGGAAAAAGAAAAAAAAATTTTAATGTACAAAAAGGAAAAATGTCAAACACTTATACATTTTTTTATTATGCTCACTTACAAATGCAATCAGTGAGAGTGGGAATTAAGTAATGCATGATATTTTTTCTGTTGAATTTCTCTGTGAATCTGTTTTATGTCGAGTTCCACAAAAACATTTGTACAACGCTTAAAGAAAATTATTGCACATATGAGAAAAATACAACAATTTCATAGGACCTTTTCGCAACCTCAACGGATTGGAGTCACTTAAACATACCCGTCTTATGACGGCTGCTGTTTGGACAAATCGGCAGCCGGTTTGGGTCCTCATTGCCAACAGAAATCATCAGCATTTATTTTTACTCCTGGTTCCTGTGAGCGTGTTAACAGCTAGCTTCCATGAGGCAGAGGTCACAATACCCACCCATAGGAAACAGGAACGAGCTTTGTACTCTAAGTAGCACAACCACATCAGTATAGAAGCTTGAAGGTTGAAACCTATTGGTGGTGAGAATGATTTTATTAAAAATCCTAAACTTGAAATGTGTTAGCAATTGGTCTGTGGGAAATGATCTGTTTATTTAGGAATTTACCAACTGCAGAATCATTTGTATTTGTTAAATGTATTTATTTTTTTATTAATTACATGGACATAGTATGGATAAATGTATTATTAATATTGTATCTCATATCTTTGAGTCCTATATTTAAAATAGGGTCATTTGGAGCTGGGGTGGGATAGGAAGAGATATATTCAGGTACAGGTAAAAATGATCTTTTTATTCTTTCTACTGGATTTCTTTTTTCCACTGACAGTTGAGTGACCAAGTTACCTTTCAAAATTTAAGAGACCATTTTATAAGGACGTGGAAACATTTTTGCTTTACTATTAGGCTGGTCTACTTACTCAAAAAGGGATTTTTTTTTTTCTTTTTTGTTTTGTACCATCTGAAAAAGCAAACATTTCAAAAGTGCTTCTGTCGTTGCAGTACAACCACTAACCGGTAGATGGAGCCCTTGTTTCATGTTTAAACTGCACGTGGACGGTTAAGATTAGTGATTGACTGTTATTAGGCTCATTTGACCATTTAGTGGGCTTTTTTTGCAAATTAAAAACCTGTTAAGCTGATTAAATATTAGAGGGAGCAGCACACCAAAGCACAGTTAAATGTATTTCTCAAGATCACCTGCATTTATTTAAGTAGCCAGCAATAAGAAGCAAAAAAATGCATTTTTTTGAGTCCATTAAATCAGAAAAATAGTGGATTAAAATCCCCACCCCACATTCACCAGTGTAATAGTGGTGCTTGACGGATACAAAATGGTAAAGTGAGCCATGTCTACTTGTTTTCACCACGAAAAGGCTTTGAAACCCAACTGTACTGATTGGAAATCCTCTGCAGCTATTCAAATTCATGCAATAAAAACATTACCATCTCTCTGCGCGTCCGGACCTGTCTCTGCTACTTCTCTTCCTTTGTGCTCCGACTTGTTCTGCTTCGTTGGGCTTCGTTTTTTACGTCGCCGCGTGACGCAAGTACACACAAAGGTTGCAAAAAGAAAACCGAGTTGAAATGACACGGAGGAGGCGCGCTCACGCTCAGTTCCAGAGCGCGCAGAGACGCTCGGAGAGGAGCTCCGGGACTGTGGGGCAGATTCCAGCTTCCGCCGGCAGCTCGTGTCGGTTTATTTACACCCAGAGCGCCAACTTTAACCTGCCAGGTAAGACGCGAAAGTTGGTCGATTCAAACAAAGGAATGCGCCGGGAACGCACCCGGGTGTTGCCATGGCGTTTTTACGCACGGTTTAATTGCAGCAAAGGGAGTCCAAAGTGACCCCGTGAGCAGCTTGCCATCAAATGTAGAGACTTCACCAAACTTTTCTGCCATTTACATCCCGGTTTCACCTGCGCTTTAACACCCAGGGGGTAAATTGGTGCATGACTTGTTGAGACAGACGGTGAGGTTGTTCTGCTTCCGCTGAGTTTGAGGTTCAAACGCAGACTCTAGTTCAAGTTGAGCGCCTCTTTCATCTCTTTCTGTTAGAATAAACCACAGTGAGGCAATACTATCAAGTGAAACCATTTTTGCTTTTTCTACTGACCTGTTTTTCTTAGATGTTGTGGAATGCACATCCATGCAATTTCAGATTATTATTATTTAAGTGAACTCGTTATTTTACCCATCTTTTATTCTTAAAAACACGTCGGTGTATTCATCCACGTTGCTTAAATTGAGGTATTTGGTAAAAGCAATCAGTCTACCGGATTGAATGGTCCAGCATCTTTCCTGAAAGGGAATCTACTGTTGGGAAGACAGTAGATCAATGGGGAACTGGAAAAAGAAATGAGGAGTTTGACTCTTTTACAGGAGCACTTTGGCTTCTTTTTAGAAAAATAATTAAAGTTAGAAGAATAAATTAAAGTAGTATAGGTTTAAGTGAGTTTGAAGTTCCAATCAAGTTGAGTGCCTCTGTTATGCCTTTGTTTCTCTTAGAAAAAAAAATCAGCCAATAATCGCAGATGAAACCATTCAAGTTTGGTTTTTTTGCTGGTTTTTCTACTGAATTGGTGCTGTAGAATGCGATTTCAGGGTTTTTTTCGCATGTGAACTAGTTAGTTTTTATCATTTTTGGTTCTTAAAAACATGTTTTTGCAGATTCCTATTCATTCAGGTTGCTTAGATTGAAGTAAAAAGCCTTCAACTGGACTTTCAGACATTTTTTTTAAAAAACCTGCTACTTCAATTTTGTCCTCTAACTGGAATTTTTTTTTCTTTTCAAAAAAAGCTGTCAAACTCTTCAAATCTTTACCTTCTCCTCATATGTTTACTGCTCTCCAACTCACCCTCCCTTTCAGGAAAAATGCTGAACACCTTGAATGTCTTTATTCTAAACTACACACTTAAAACCCGTTGACTTAGTCTGATTTATATTGAAGCTGTCCCTGCTTTCAAACATTTTGCAATCCCCAATAATCTCCAAACGAATTGAACCCATGGAAGGCCCTGATGAAACGAGAGCTGGAGACGTTGCCATGCATTGGATGAGGTCCTGCACATGCACATGCACATGCATATTATGCATGTGGTTATGCCACAGTGGGTGTTGGGCCACACATCTGTTGTCAGCTTAAATGTATTTAATGCTTGCATACATTTAAGAGGTCGGCATTAACCTTTCACTGGCGAAAAACAGCAATTCTGCTTTTAATCAGTGCTGCAGGAGAAGTTTATATGAATGAGATGCATTTTAATTGTTTTAAAGTTATCTGTTTGGGTTTTAATTCTTGCTATCAGGAAATGTCCACCAGCTTAATTTGCATTTAAACGTTTGCAAAGATTAAAAACAGAAACATGTAATTAAGGGGTTTAAGTTGAACGCGTATGGAGCCTTAATAATGTCAGATTCTGCATGAGCACGACAGACACTTCATACATGAGATTTTGATGATTAAATCACAAATCCCTTTGTCAGTTCTTGCTACCAGATACATTTTTGTTCTCCATCAAGCATCAAGCATCAAAGCTAAATTAAACAGACAGCACTTTTTGTCTTTGTGCAAAAGATTAAACCACAGCAGTTTTTTTTCTCCTTATCAGATCACCATAGTGTATATAAAAACTTAGACCCCCTCCACAGAACAGCTTCAAGTGCATCTGATCACACGAACGTCGGCATTTATCCTTAGTTTCTGATACAGTAATGGCCCTCAGTTTGACATGAGGGAACCTTGTTGGAATTGTGCAGGCTATAATATTAATTTTACACTTTGGTGGATCCAAACAGGGACCATCTGTTGAGGATAACCCAGTCTAAACACGCACGCAGAGAAAAGCCTCCAAGAGTGTTCAGAGTGACGCCACAGTCTACTTTGCTCATTGTTGCTTCGTGAGAAGTCTTTTAATAACCGGTGGTGGAGTTGTTTTGTATTTTCATTTTTCCTTTGTAACACCGTGTGAGCTGGCCGTGTGGAAAAGCAGCTTCAGAGGGTTTAAGCTATAAGTTGGTGAGGGTTTCAAGAGAGAACACGAAGGAGTGTTGCAGAGCAATTAATTTGAGGTGTTTTGTTCTCATGATGTCATGTTTTTTTGGCTTTTTTTGTCTAAAGTAAAATTATCCAGAATTCATGTCGGATTTTGTTTTTGTTTTTTTTAAACAAAAGATGCTTATTCTTTGCAGTCCTTCATGAGGAGTCATACATAACAAACACTGTTATTTTCTACTCTAATAATTTATTTGTTTATTTATTTTACATGTTCTTGAAACATTTTTGTCATGACGGTGGAAAATTATGATTAAAACGGACTATTTCTTCATTCGATTCATTGTGAATCAGGAGCAGTCAAAAATGCAGTTGGAAAAAGCTTGAAGTTTCTAGGTACAAACTACAATTGGCGAGCCACAAGCTCCCTGCTCTGCTCCATTCTGATGCAGGCACCTGCAGACAAATAGATTCATGTAACGGCATAATCATAATTAAAAGAGTTCTGGGAAAGCTTTTACAGTAGATCAAAAGATGACGGGAAATGCTGACAAAAGTTTGAAAAACTCAAAGTTGTTGCTTTTTCTCTTTCTGACCTCGGAGTGAACATGCAGTGGATGACCGCCTCTGGGAATATTGGTAACTTTCTTGAATGTTTTCTACTTGTTAATAATCATTCTCCCCATGGAATGATGAACTCTGAGTTGTTTGGCTTTCTAAGTCTTCCCAGACTGAAGGTCAGTAAGACTTCCTTCTCTAAAAGCGTTCCTGTTGTCTATTTATTCATGAGGTTGTGTTTACAGCACGACTGAATACTTTAAGCCAATACGTTTTTCCTACAAAAGATAGCAGCATGTTTTAAGTCTTTTTAAAATCTAATTTAAAGAACAGGAAAGACAATCCCACAGGTTTATAGCACACCTGTTTGTTCTCCTGATTCGTCCAAACCCTGAGGGATCTGTAGGGCTGCAGTGTCAGCATGCTCTTCCGCTAATCCACAGCTCCACACTGCAGGAGAACATATGATATGGTATTTCATATTTGAACTCTACAGCAATCCTATCACCTGGCATGTGCATTTATGTCAGTTTGGAGCAGTTTGGTGCATTTGGGCCTGAACTCTTGCAGCTGCATGGAGTATTTCAGAACTGCACTAAATTACTAAAAGTATTGGCTCACTCAACCAAATGATCAGAATCAGGTGTCCTAATCACTTGGCCTGGCCACAGGTGTATAAAATCAAGCACTCAGGCATGCAGACTGTTTGCACAGACATTTGTGAAAGAATGAGCCGCTCTCAGGAGCTCAACGATAGGATGCCACCTCACTCCTAAATATTCCACAGCCATCTGTCAATTCTATCATAACAAAATGGAAAAGTTTGGGAACAACAGCAACTCAGCCACGAAGTGGCAGGCCACATAAACTAACAGAGACGGGTCAGTGGATGCTGAAACACATACAGTTGTGCTAAGAGGTCGCCAAATTTCTGCACAGACAATTGCTACAGAGCTCCAAACTTCATGTGACCTTCAGTTTAGCCCAATACTGTACGCAGAGGGCTTCATGGAGCGGATTTCCATGACCGAGCTGCTGCATCCAAGCCACACATGCAATGCAAAGGGGGGTAAAGCACGCCACCACTGGACAGTGGAAAGCAGTGGAGATGTGTTCTCTGGAGTGATGAAGGATGCTTTTCCATCTGGCAATCCAATGGAGGAGTCTGGATTTGGAGGTTGCCAGGAGAACGGTACATTTCAGACTGCATTGTGTGAGTATGAAATTTGTTGAAGCAGGAAAGATGTGTGGGCCTGTTTTTCAGGACTTGGGCTTGGCCCCTTAGTTCCAGTGAAATGAACTCTGAATGCTTCAGGATATCCAAAGATTTTGGAAAATTCCATGCTCCCAAACTTGTGGGAACAGTTTGGAGCGAGCCCCTTCCTATTCCAACATGACTGTGCACCAAAAGCAAGGTCCATAAAGACATGGATGACAGAGTCTGGTGTGGATAACTTGAGTGGCCTGCACAGAGTCCTGACCTGAACTCAATAGAACACATTTGGAATGAATTAGTACGGAGACTGAGGAACAGATCTTCTCCACTAACATCAGTGTGGGACCTCACCAGTGCATTTTCGGAAGAATGGTCCGAAATTCCTATAATCACACTCCTCAACCTTGTGGACAGCCTTTCCAGAAGAGTTGAAGCTATAAAAGCTGCAAAAGGTGGACCCACATTATATTAAACTCAATGGGTTAGGAAGGGGATGATACTTCAGTTCATATGTGAGCTAAGGCAGGTGAGCCAATACTTTTGGTAACATAGTGTTCCTTTCTATTTCATTGGCAACGCTTTATTAAAAGTATGCACCTGTCATGCTGAAATGCACCGGTTTAGTTTTATGGCACTAAAACAGTTTGATAATTTTGGCAGAACATTGTAATTCTCACCTTGAAACTTGATGTACTAATCTAACACATTCTCAACTTCATTCTGTTTTCATTTTTATTTGGTAGCTTTCATCTAGTTAGAACAGTATTTTTCCTTGACAAATTTCACAACCACTAACTGAAAATGTCAAACTGTATTCTGTATTAACAATATACAGTCGTTCTGATCAAAATTCTTGAATGAGAATTAAAAAAACACAAAGAAAGTATTTTATGATTTTTCATGTTTCTACCGACTAAGTGTGAAACTTGGGTCTGTTGGGATAAACACAGAGCTGATATCCTGGCAGTGGGAATGTTTTTTTTAGATCAATTTAGGGAAATTGTATAATTTCCTTTAGCACACTGGTTGAAAAACAAAACGTTTGAGATTACAAATACTAAGTGAAAACCACTTTATAACATTTTTATGTGGCATCTCCTAATTAATGGTGACATAGTAAGAAAACAGAATAATGTCACGTGTGGACTGTAGCATTAAATGTAGTCATTGTTTTTATCCTTCTGTAGATGTTCAGTAACTGATCTGTTTTTTTCTATGAGTAAAGTATTTATGCTGAATTTTGTTTTGGCAAAATATCATCTTCATGGTCAATAGTGATTTTTTTTTTTCGTTTTCTTTTCACTTCTGCTCACACGTCTACAGTACACAGGCATGTCTGTGCTCAGCTTTGGCAGGAAGTATGGGGAACCTCCACAGGAAATGCAAAAGTAGCTTCTTGCATGCTTTCTTCAGAAGTAGTTGACACCCTTTGTGAGGCCAACACGCTCTTTCACTGCTTCACTTTCAATATCTGCTTTGGCCTGTTTACCGGTGTAGCAGGGTGATACTTTCACAATTTTGAATTTTTTAAGAACACAAGCAGTAGGTCCTATGTAAAAAACCTTTATGGTTTGCTAGTTTACACTGTTTTTTTTAAAACTCAAATGGTCTTTTATGGTGGGGGCATTTTTTTTCTTAATTGCACATTAATTGTTCATAATTTTTTCATTAAAAAAAAGAAATACAATAACACCAGGAGAGTTTTTTTTTTTTTTTTTTTTTTACAAAAGAAAACTGCTGGAACAGTAAAAGTCCCTTTGCAGCATTTATATTAATTTTGAAAGCTCATAAACACCATTTACAAAAGTAAATGGGAATCAGCCCATCCATCCATCCATCCATCCATCCATCCATCCATCCATCCATCCATCCATTCTTCCTCAGAACCTGCTGAATCCCTTTCAGGGTCATGGGTCTACCGGAGCCTGTACCGGACTTCAGTTGGGTGAAGGTGGGCACACCCTAAACAGGTTGCCAGTCTATTGCGGGGCTGTGCTTTATCCTCTTCATGTACAAATCCAGACTGATCTTGTATGCTAAAAATGTTAGGCAGTTCTGTTTACATGGCCAGTGCGTATTATTTTATGCTTCAAGTATGTTTTTCATTCATATTTCTGGACTATATCTCAAAAAATGAAAATGTGTTGTTTGGAACTTTATTTTTTCCTTGCTATGCAAGTTAAAAGTCTAAAATAGGAGTTTGCAAGAAAAATCTAATAATCTGCAAATGATTGTAAAATAACTATTGATGACATTGGATTAACCTCTTCACATCGTATGTCTCTGATTCACAACGTGCCATTTAGTCCAAGACTACACTTAATTTAGCCTCATCACGAATGGAAAAGCACTACAAATATTTGGATATGTAATTGGAAAGCATGAAGGAGGTAAACCCAATTCGAATTTTAATTGACAGATCTTTCATTTGTTATACCAGGAATATATTACTTTTCTACTTTTACTTCTATGCACATGTGATTTTCTACTTTGTAGAAAAAGCGCCACATCTGTATTTGCAACCTCCTCTACACGGATAGTTGGATTTGCTCAAATGTTAGTCAACCTCATGATGTTTCTCAAATGCTTTCATCCACTCACAGCCCTTTATCTGTCTCATCTTCTCTCTGTCTTTTACTTTTCAGGTTATTGAATCTTTTTTCTCTTTTCTACCTCAGGCTTTAAGCAGAAGAGCTCTTTGTTGTTAGCCAATGCCATCTAACCCACATTAGGGACTAATCAGACAGTTATCTCTTCTAGATGAAGATCACATTGAAATATTAAGTCTGCTATCCTTCAGACGTGCGTTTCCCTTTGGCGATCTAATTAAATGTGTCAGTCACAAGTGAGTTTTTTTTAACAAAACCTCACTTATACAGTATTTGTATTTCCCACTACTTGCTCTAACCTGTTAGTCATCAGACCAAGGATTCATGTTGGGTTTTGCCACGAAATCACCAAACTTTGTTTTCTCTTTCCATAAGCCTCTTTGATCCATTGAAAGTGCATCTAAAGTTAGAAATGGCTCATCTAAGTGTGACCGGTTGTGAATTTAGTGGTGGAGAGCATAGACTTTTCTTTGGGTGCTGCTTCTGCTCATCTTTTATTCCCAAGATTTCCCCCCACGTTGTGTGGAGAAATCACAGAAGGGTTCCATGCTGGATGAAAATGACAGAAACAAACATGATGCTGCTGGGCCTGGCTCTAAACTCCTTTCAAGGTTCAATGTTTCTGTCACTGACGTCATCCAATCTGTGGGGGATCTGGCTTCTCTGTTTAAACTAACCACTGGAATCTGTGTGTAAGCGCTTTTTTATTTTCCTTTATGCTAGATGCTTGTTTTTGTTATCACTGTGGGCTTTTGACAGTGTGAAATTCCAGGCTGCAAACACATGAATTCCTGCTGCTAAACCGAGATTATCTTGTAAACCAGCAACTGCCGCAAGGGGATGATTAACTTAGTATCTATATTTTAGTTTGTAGTAGTTTTGTAAACTTTTAAAACAGTAAATGTTTCCAAATTCACAATTTTATCAGAAATAAATTTGAAAAAAATTAAAATGCATTTGTCCTTGATAATTTCAAATAGCTTTTTTTGGTCTATTCTATTTAAAGACATATTTGTTAAATCAATTACTGAGTGTCACTGGATTCTTAAACAATCCTAAATTATATTAATCTAAATCAGTATCTTAAAACGCATGAAATAATCTTACATTCTGGTGAAACAGATTTATTTTATTGTGTTTTAATGCAATATTATCTTTGGTTTGTTTCCGCAAAGAAAAAAAAGGTCCTGTCTTTCTTTAGAGTGTGAACTAGTTGTAATCAATTTCTTTCCAGTTACACACGTGGACAAAATTGTTGGTACCCCTCAGTTAAAGAAGGAAAAACCCACAATTCTCACTTGAAACTTACAAAAGTAACAATAAATAAAAATGTATTGAAAATTAAATAATCAAAATCAGCCATCACTTTTGAATTGCTGATTAACATAATTATTTAAAAAAACAAACTAATGAAACAGGCCTGGACAAAAATGATGGTACCCATAAC
Organism: Oryzias celebensis; assembly: GCA_014656515.1. Lineage (NCBI taxonomy): Eukaryota > Metazoa > Chordata > Actinopteri > Beloniformes > Adrianichthyidae > Oryzias > Oryzias celebensis. The sequence goes on from BNCR01000003.1 coordinate 6,826,718, forward strand.
TTAATATTTTGTTGCACAACCTTTTGAGGCAATCACTGCAATGAAGCGATTTCTGTATTTGTCAATGAGCGTTCTGCAGCTGTCAACAGGTATTTTGGTCCACTCCTCATGAGCAAACTGCTCCAGTTGTCTCAGGTTTGATGGGTGTCTTCTCCAAATGGCATGTTTCAGCTCCTTCCACAGATGTTCAATGGGATTCAGATCTGGGCTCAAGGAAGGCCACTTTAGAATAGTCCAATGCTTTTCTCTCAGCCAACTTTTCATCTTTTATTTTAAAGACCCACTCTGAGGAGATTTGTTATTTTGATGGTTTTTAAACATGTTCTTGTGGTATTTTTCTGATGATGGAGGACATATACAGTTGAAAGAAAATCAAGCTTACAATGGCATTTCAGAGTATTTCTTTATTCTGATCATTGTGAATGAGGAGCAGATGAAAAAATGCACTTTGAAAAAGATTGTATTTGTGACGTAGAAAATATGCTGTGGACAATTTGATCAATGTAGGTCTATATTTTCCTCGTCCAAGCTGTCATTTGGCAGAAAAGTGCACGGCTGGATTGCTCCAGTAGTAGTAGTTTGGCGTAGGAGGGATTGGTGGGAGAGCATGTAAACGGAGAGCTCTCGGTAATGGTCCGTACCTATCCACAACTTGGAGGCGTATTTCTAAGGAACTCCTGTCCCTCTGGAGATACTATGTCCTAGAAAATGACACAGGTTTTGGGATTTTGGCTAAAAATGGCCACGATTTCACAAAAGATGATCAGAGATTCATTAAAAAGCAGGACTAAAGTTCGCTTCGAGAAGGAGGATACAGCAGAAGATGTGCTTAAATGGCAGAGAACATGACAGACTGCTACAAACACACGTCAGTTAGATGGGAGATATGTTATCACAACAATGCAGAAGACAGATGAACAACAAACCCTCATCCGGAATTTAAGTAATACACCAACAAAAAAAGCTGAATCCTGGTGTCTAAATGAAGCACCTTTTGTCTATGCTCTTTGCTCTGCTCATTATCAGGTTTTTAATCTGCTGTGAGTGCAGAAGTGAGCATAGTGAGAGCGCCTGATGTTCTGAGTTTCATTATGAGCTACAAAATCCCAAAGCCCACAAATCTAAATGCCAGATATTTTTGGTTTGTTTGAAATATGAAGAAGTGTCTTCACCAGCAGACTGAAATTGAAAAAGATCTTGAAAAAGTTACTAAAATGTTTATATTTGCTGCCACATGCAGTTACTATGAACATAAGTCCATGTAATACCTGAACATAAAAAGTAATTTAGGTGTGATGACATCCTCATGCAGCAGGACAGGAGGGCAAGTCAAAATGTCAGAGCCATGTGGTGTTTTTATGTCTTTGCCCGTTGTGATGACTGCTTGGTATTAGTGATATGTGTTGTAAACACAATAATAGAAAGCACAGCACTGAGCCCTCCTACTAAACTGATACTCACAGATAACGACTGGTACATGACTAGAACAGACTGGGTTTGAACTTGTGCTCAAGAGTTTGCCGCGTGTGAGTTTGTGGACAGAAATAGAAATCTGTCAGTAGTTGCTCCGGTCGCACCTCATATCAAATAGAAAAAAAAAGCTTACCTGAAACATTGATTGTATATGAGAACTGGACGGAGTAGCCCCTCTCTCCCCCCACGTTAAGTACCTTGTGGTTCGAAATAACAAAACCTCATAGACTTCTATGAGACTTCGCCTAAAGCAACTGTTTGGAAGCATTTTGGCCCTTAGTGTCAACGGTCATTTGGCTTTGGATAAAAGTCATTCGGTGTGTACGCAAAATTAAATATGTAGGGAACACAACACAATACATTTTGTGAAATCACATCATAAAGACCCATCCAGAGGAGGAGGAGGGAAGAAACTGTTCGGGTGCTACTAGCATGAGTGTGGCTTCAACAAGTTCTGCTGTGAGCACTTCTAAGGTTTAAAAAACATGTTGGATATCCTAAAGAATCTTCCACTGTCGTTAGAAAAGCTCAACATGTTGGATATCTTAAAGAAACTTCCACTGTCGTTAGAAAAGCTCAACATGTTGGATATCCTAAAGAAACTTCCACTGTCGTTAGAAAAGCTCAACATGTTGGATATCCTAAAGAATCTTCCACTGTCGTTAGAAAAGCTCAACATGTTGGATATCTTAAAGAAACTTCCACTGTCGTTAGAAAAGCTCAACATGTTGGATATCCTAAAGAAACTTCCACTGTCGTTAAAAAAGCTCAACATGTTGGATATCTTAAAGAAACTTCCACTGTCGTTAGAAAAGCTCAACATGTTGGATATCCTAAAGAATCTTCCACTGTCGTTAGAAAAGCTCAACATGTTGGATATCCTAAAGAATCTTCCACTGTCGTTAGAAAAGCTCAACATGTTGGATATCCTAAAGAAACTTCCACTGTCGTTAAAAAAGCTTAAGCGAATAGTGATGTCAATTGGAGCTCTTAAGGTCATAGGACTGTATTCTATGGTGGAGAATTATGTAACTTTGTTGAGTTTTTGATGCTGTGAAAAATTTTTGATTACCAAATAAAAGATTTTTTATGTCAGAATTTTTTATCTTAAGAAAAGTTAAACAAATATGTTGATCTTGTCTTTACTTAAAATGCACTTCGGTGGAGAAAAGTAATTTTGGTGTAGTGTCTTGTGGTAAAGAGGAAACATTTCTAAAAAAAATGTACCGGTAGACTCAGAGTGCATTGATAATCGTTTCATAATCGAATCGTTGCCTCCTGAATCATATTCAAATCCTGAGGTGTCTCAGGATTCCCACCCCTACTGCTTAATGACTGATGTCATCTGGCTTCCACAACGTGGAAAAAATGGTCACTTTTCAGTTTCTACGGGTGACGTTACTTTCATGAACAGTCAGTGACCTGAAACTAAACATGGATGTTGACAAAATGCTTCAGTCAATGGTTGACTTTTAAAAGTATTTGCTGTTGGTGTTAGAGACTTTGTTGAAATACCAACCTGTATTGGACACAATAGGTAGCTGTAGTAGTATCAGCATTTGCCTGAATAAAAATGCAATTTAGAAGTTTACAATAAAGATAAGTTGAGAATATTCTCTTTAAAACCTGCTATAATATGGCTTTTTGTCATAAGCAAAATGTTGTAAATCTTTTAGACGTATTTTGACATTATACCCTCATAAACACACACGTGGTTGAAAATAATCAGAGTAGAGTGAGACCTTAAACTTTATTATCATTGCACAGATTGCAGATCTGATTAGGGATAATGTTTTCTTTCACATTTCCCTTGTATTCAAACCACTTTATGCCGTGTAATGACAATTGCCAGCTTGAACGTCATTTACTGGTAATCACATCAGGATGCAGTTTCTAGTTGCATCTTTGCCATAAGAAAATCTGTGCGAGTCTTTTCTCAGTTTTCATAGGAGATAATTTATTCTAGCAACACAGTGTATGAGCTCATGTGGACTTTTACCTTCAAGCAATTATTTGATATCAATGTTTTTCTGAGCTATAGCTCAGAGAAGGGCGACTATCAATACAGCCTGTTTGGACTATACTATAATTAAAAATATAAAGCTTAGAAAGAAACAGCAGAGCAACAATACAAATCTGAGTGCAGTTTTGTATTATTTTTTGTGGTTGTTGATGCTTGCTTTTGGTATGATGGCATTTATCACTCATGCTGATTAATCCTGTGACAAATGCATCATGTGACTTCTTCTGATGAGATGATATGATTCACAGTATCTCTTAATATACTGTAGGTTGCAACAAAATGAATTCAACAGATGACTTTTTAAAAAAATGTTATGAATGTTGTTTTTTGTACTAAAAAGGTTAAAGTCTGAGCAAAGCTTGAGGACAAAAAGACCACATGAAATCGAGCAGACTTGATCATTGTGTTCTGTAGCTTTATTAACTGTCTCAATGAAATAATTTCTTTCATTATTCATTTCTGTTCCATGTTTAGTTACTGTTTTTCACATTTAAAGGCAAGAAAGCTCTTGGGGAACCAGAAAAGCCTTTGGCTTCTTAACAAATGCTGCTTGGGAAAGGATCAATGCATCTGAGATGAGTCGATTAAGAGCGCTATCATCGAGGGACCTCTACGTCTTTTTTGTCAAATTGGTGCATTTCCTGGACAATGTCCCCACCCACACCCTGCACTTAGCAGCCTTCATCCTTCTTTTATCAAATGTATTTGTTTGCGTGTTATTCATTTATAAGATTATATTAATCAGATATTTAGCCTGCTGAAGTGTGCTTTTGTCCTTTATGATGTACTAGCATGACAACGTGTTGCTGATGAAATGCCTGGAGTCAAGCAGATGCATATGAAATGACCTTGTGGGTCCAACTGCTTGATCAGCTGCCAGATTGAAAAGTCCTGCAGCCAGCGTGAAGCCGAGGCTTGCCTCTTGTGATTGTGCATTTGAGTGTGGATGGTGCAAATGTGTGGGTGTCCTGCTCTCAGTGTATTTTGCTTGTTGTTGTTCAAGGACGTTATGTAATGCGAATGAGAGCACCCCATCTGGAGAAGTGTCACTGAAACACAGCGTTTCAGAACTGGCTGCAGGAATGAAAAGCTTACCTGCGGAAAGACTTTGCTAACTAAAGTGACTGAATAGAAAGAAAAATTTGCAACAATCTGAAGGCCAAAAAGAAGCTACATGAAATGCATTTATTCTTTTGGACATCCTTGTAATTAAAATTAGGCAGTGTAATCAAACTTGAAAGTTACTTTGTTTTTCTTGCATGAAATTTTAACGAGCAGCATATTTTTTAGAGTCTGAAAAATGAAAAGAAAATGAGGTGAAAAACTTGTAAAGAATGCGAGCAGCTATGCTGTTTCTTATCGATGTGCTGTTTACATGCTTCATGCTGTTCTTATGCTCATATAGAAGGGAGCCCTGTTTATTTTCTACTTCACAAATGCAATCTTTTTTAAATACATATTTTTGTTTGCTCCTGATTCACAACAAATGGAATTAAGAAAAACTTAGAAATGCAATTTTAAGCTTACATTTTTCAATTGATGCCTTTCATCTTCAGAAAAACACCAAAAACACATTTTTTTTTTATCAGTGTTTCTTTCTTTATTCTTGGGTGATTAAAAGTTTTTGTTTTGTTTTTTGGCCAAAATTTTATCACTATAGAAAATTGAAATTCTAAGAATTTCTCAAAAAAATGAGTGGTTGACTGAAAAAGGCAAAACTTTTTCACATTTTTATCTAGACATTTCCTATCTTTCCCTTTTTTCATCCTCATGTTGTGTTTTAGTCACTAACAGCCTTTTAGTCCATCACTAAAACTGACTTTATTTTCACATCTTGTTCTATTGTTGAAATGAGTTTTATCTTAACATCTAAACTTTGGTTTTCTACACAAATGTCTCTTTTTACCTCAGAGCTTTAGAGACTTTCTTGACGTTTCCAACTTCCTTCTTTTTCAGCTATGGAGGCTCCAAAATGATTTCTATTTTGGTCACAGTGTAATTGTGAGTGAAATGTTAAAGCGTGCTTGCCTGGGAAACACTGAAGTGCAGATGTAAACATAGAAATAACTAATCGGCATCCATAAGGTATTAAAATGGGTCTAATTTAAGTTCAGAATCTTCTATTGACCTCCCTTGAACCACTTTTCTCTGTTGTGGTTTTATCCTGGGAAAAATGTTAAAAACAAAGTGTTTTTTTTAGAGTAATATTTAATCAGTTTTTAAGTTTGCAACAAAATATTCTGGTGCTGCTATTACTGGAAAATTATTTTTTGGAATGACCAATTCCTGTGTTCAAAGAAAGCAAATACTAAACAGTAGAGAAGCTACTTTGACATCGTGTTGCACTATTCAACTGCTGACTTTGCTGTTAAATTGCACAGAAGTAAAAAAACAAAAGCTGGAATTTACTTTTTAATTCATACTCAGAGTTATGGTGGCTAACTTATTTTTTTGATGTAAAAACTTCATAGACCTGGAAAACTTTGAAGAACAGGTCATTTTCTAACCCAGGAAGCTCCAAACAAAGTGGCAGCCTTGGTGTTATGAAGGAAGCTTGAGTCGTTGGTCTTTGCAGACACCTATAATCCTCTCAAGCACAAACCAGGTGGTTATGATTGAATAGCTTTTTGTATTCACACATAGACATGCAGTGTATTTGTCATTTTCAGACAAGTGTAGTGGTCAGACATGTCATCCTCTTAAAATACCTTCTAATTGATTAAATTTACTAAATACTTCCCAGCTCAGTTATTATGAGTCATCTAATGACACTTAAATGCCTTTTTAAAAAAATATTATACACATTTCCAAAGCTTGAAATCTTTGAACAACTAAGGAGAGTCTGCCTTCATGACAGCATTGGTGTGTGAGTAACTGCAGTGTCTACAGGTTCCCTTTTTTGATGCCGTCTTTGCAGAGTAGTTGGGGAAATGAGTCATGGTTGTCAAGGAAGTAAGATGCTGTGCAGTCAAGTGTATGCAGCAGAGCATGGTTTGTCCTCACTGAAGAGCTCAACACTAAAAATCTGTTTTCTACTCTGCTGTTAGGATCTGAATTAGTAAGTGAAAAATGGCCACAAAAAGCTCAAGCGTTTCTTTGTTTGATTTTATTACACTTTTTTTATGTCAAGACTTGACAATAAAATCTCTAAGGGTTTAAGTTTAAATAGAATTCAAACATTTGTCTTTTCAACATCTCCATAGTAAATGTAATGTGTTGATTTTTTTTTTTTATATACATATGCTGAAATGACAAAAATCTCTGTTCCTCTTTCAGAAGAAGCCAAGTATAAAGAGAAAACATGAGTTTCTCATCAGGAATCATTCAGTGAAATCAAGTGCAATGAATTGATTGAATGAAATGATTATTAGAAGATCTTAGTCAAAAGTTCAGAATCGTAAAGTTTCTTACAAAAAAGATTACACTTTTTCATATAGTTGTTATATGTTTTTTTTAAATTTAACTTTATTTAAATTCAATGTTATTTATATAGTCCATAATTACAACCATAGCCGTCTCTATAGCTGGTTGCTATACTAAACTAAATAGACTAAGCTAAACTGGCTTCCCTGCTATTAGACCTTCCTTCTCGGTGAGGAAAAACTCATAAAAAGAAACCAAAAACCCTATGTTGGCGAAAGGTTATGATGTACTTTTACAAACACTGTTAGACTAAGTGGTGAAAACCCTTAAGGATAATAGGGAACATGCAAAAAATCTTGATTATAGTTATTTGGTAACTTTATTATTATTATGCATTTCAGTCTATAGAATGACACCACAGCTATGTTGGTCATTAAAGAAAAATCTGCTTTTACTTTCAGCTTCTTATTCCATAGCTGTGAGTTTCCATTAACTGTCTACTATATGAATGTTTATCAACTTTAAGGGATCCACAACAATGTAGCTGCTAAGTTCACTGACAACCTTTTCTGTAATAAATAATTTTGACTATTGTAATGAGTTAAATTGAGTGTAGTTATAAAAAAAAAAAGGCCATTTTTGTATAGTAAACCTTAGCAGGCATTACTGTGAATGGTGAGGAGATTCAGATGTTGTTTTTCCCGGGTTTCATTACTGTTTGTCTGTCTGCGACTCGCAGGAAGAAACCACACCTTCCTTTGTCAACTTGAAATGGATGCTTTCAGCCTCATCAGTTTCTAGCATTGATTTAAAAAAAATCTCTATGGGAAGATTGTCTTTTACAACTCATATTGTTCCTACAGGCTGCACCTCATAATTATAAAATAGTTACCCTCCAGATACGGACCAACTCTGTTGCAGATCTTTTGCTTGTCATCTTTAGTGTTATCCACATTATTTTATAAGTTGAACCCTGTAATTAGAAAAAAATTACCCAGGAGTTATGCAGTTATTGTATCAAAGCAGTCAGAGAGAAAAAGTTTTATTCCTCAATAGCAAAAAGTGTTCAGTACATGTAAGAACAGTTCAGCATTTCACGTGTGCAACACCTGTATATCCAACTGTATCTTTTTTATGTTATAAATGGTTCACATTGGTCTTTTAATTATGATTCTGCAGTTTTTAGTAAAAATCAAAAAGCCGGTGTTGTTTTTGAAGACATATTTTCTGCAGAGCAGCAGAAGCTCAGTAGAGATGTGGTTTTCTTTTACAGAGACTTGATACAGCTCAGCACTATACTGGTTCAGTATTAGCAAAATATGTATAGATTTACCTGGAAGTTATGTTCTATAAATCATAAATACCTACTTAGTTTACTTTCTAGTTTATGTTCTATGATTAACAGTCAAGGATATATCCAAAAACCTCTGAAGTTTGGAGCAACCCTACATGGATATTTGAAATCTGAATAAAACCCACAACCTGAAACTGTAGTATCCTTTAAGTTGGTTATTAAGTTTCCATTCCCAAGGTTGATTTCAGATGCTTTTTTTTTACTCAAAAGTTGACAACACCCAATAAACATAAAGGTGTTTTAGGTGGGGCTGCACGATGGTGTTGTGGTCTGTTGCATTGTTGCTCGTCAGCAAGAAGACCCTGATTTGAATCTCGGTTGGGTTTTTTTTCTGGGTGGACTGTTTTCCCACCACGTCTTCCTCTCACAGTTGAGAAAACATTTCCATAGGTTGAATAATTACTTTAAATCGTATCTTAGTTGTAAGTCCCACAATAGACTCGAAACCTGGAGTCCTGCTTTATACTAGCTGGAAAAACCCTCAACATCCTGTGACAGGAAAGATGTACAAGTGGAAGGGTTTTTACAGTTATTTTTTTTTTTTAATTTAATGCAGAAAATGCGCATAAGTCATCGATCTATCTCGAAGGGCCCTCCAACAAAGAGGACAAACATTCAACATTCAGCTGTAGGCTGAGTGTAAATGGAAATTTCAAACTTCAACTGGGCAGTCAAAGAGTATCGCAGGTCACAGACCTAAAAGATCAGGATTCACATTACCACTTCCTGTCACACGGGACCCAATTTTTGATGACAATTGTGCATGGCTGTTATTATTAGGATTGTTTTTGTAAAAATGTGTTTTTACACGAGGTTAGTCTGAAGTTCCCCTTTTTGCAGCAGACTGGGACACAAAAAGCTAGTGTGAGGTCCAAGAACAGCTGACTGTCATCATAAGTTAAATTAGTATAACCACCATACCAAAAAGGTCATGGTTTTTGGCAAAGACATTTTTTTAATGGTGGCTCAGTGCAGGTCAAAGCAGGCCTCCTCTAGTTTGTATCTTAGGACATATGAGGTGTAGATGTGGCTGTGTCTTCTCATTTGACTTAAGCCTTACAGCGGGCTCACACTACATGCGAACGCCGAGGTCTTTACATAACTTGAAAAGTGCGAGAGGGACTGAAACTGTATCCAGTTCCGCGTGGCCTCGGTAGTCCTGCCTCTCTGGCTCTTCGTATCCGTTCAGTTGGTTTGAAATTTTGGCTGGACGCCGAAGCACTTTTTTGGGACGTTGAGGCAATTAACAACCTAAACTGGAAATCATGCAAGCAAGTGTAAAGTGCATTTGGTACATTTTTCAAAATAAAACCTAATTTCTGTGTAACAAAGTCTAATATGTAAATTTAAGCCAATATTAAATAATAATAAACAAAATTATTAATACAAGTTTGTGGTTACTCATTGTATGTAGACGAGTCATGCAGAACAAATGTGTTGTGAATATAATCTAAAATCACAGTGAATGAGTTTGTTTACTAGTACTTCCTACATAAATGGCGGGTTACCGCTTGAGTGTAGCGAAACAACAAAATCACCTGTATGTCATAAATGCCTGCAAATGTCATGAGCCTTTGAATACTTCACGATAAAGTTACAACACACACTACAATTGTACATTTTATTATTTTGACGTCCCTTAAGGTGGCCGAACGGGCCTCAAGGGAACTGCGAGAAACATCTGTGTATCTTGCTGTGTGTCTGTCACTCTCGATTTGCTGATGCGCCACAGTCAACTGATTGATCTGGGAAGATAAAATCAAGACGTCTATGTAAAGTGTGATGGTACACCTGTCTTTGTTGCTTTAAAAAAAAGATGGTTCTAGGGAATACTCTTCCCAGAATGCTATATGTGCACACACAGGAAGTTGCATTTGTAAATGTGCAACTCAGGTCTATTAATTGATCACTGATAAATACTCTGGTAATGAACCAGTTTAGCCTCGGAGCTCAAACCCATTTATTAGAAAAAGCTCCACATGGCAGGATGCATTTCAGTGTTTGGGAACTTTTCTTTCTCTTATATGTTGTTTTTTAACTAAAAAAGTCATTTAAACAGTAACACATTTCCAAACTAAATGTAAATGTTTTAAAAGCACGTTTTAAATGGACTGCCTCTCTCCTGCTTGCAGTGGGTTCTGCATGACCTGCATTACAAGGACTCAGTGAACACAAAATAAAGTTGGTTTTTGCATGAAACTCCAGAGACAAGTCAAATGGGATCTGTGGGAAGAACCCCAGTCCGCAGGAAAAAACACACCACAAATCACAGCAAAAATGATCTTATGTTAATATTCCCAGAAGCAGCTTCTCCAGAGCGTCCCCATCTTCTTTTTGTACTCTTCTTTGCACACACTCAGACTAAGCTCATAGTCTTGATAGTACATATTCTTGGATTCTTGGATCTTGGATACCTTTTTGAATGGTTTGTAAAATATTATGTGAAATTTCCTTAAACAAGGAAGGTCAAGAATGCATAATTGTGGAGTTTAATTACTTACAGCCTTTTTGGGAGTGAAAAGAGGCTGTCCTTTGCCTTTTTAGCTGCACTTCACTGCATGCATGGGGTGGGTTCCTCACATCTGGTTGGGTTTGTATTGACAACAATTTTCGTGACGGATGAACGCTGGCGCGCTTGGCAGCACCTGCTCCCTGGATACCACTAAACTCCCTCCACTACCAGCAATGTGGATTACAGTCGCCTGGACTATCCTGTCGCTTGTGCAACATTTTTCGATGACACTGCTCAAATACTGCCAAACTTTCTAAGCTCCAGACTTCTCCACCTGGCTCACCATCGTTAGCTCCAGCATCAAGATATATTATCCATGCCCCGCTGGAGATACACTCATTGAGGATCTCGTTGGAACTTCCAATTTGACACCAACCCCATCAACCAACTCTGGTCCACTGCCTGCCGTCCACTAAAGAACTCTGGTCGCCAGGCTGACCACAGCCTCCTAGTCGCCTAGCTTGTCCAGCTAACAACATGGCTAACAACTTCCCCTGCATGACTGTCAACTTCCATCTTCTGAACATTTGCTCCCTAACAACAAAGGGGGATCTTGTCCGAGATCTCCCTGTTAATAATGAGTTGGATTTCATGTTCTTGACTGAAACATGGCAACAACCACAGGATTTTACTCCACTCAACAATGCTACTCCACCTTTTGCCACACCTCTCCCCACTGTTTGTTTGGGTGACTTCAATATCCACATGGACAAAGCCAGTTGCTCTACTACCAAAGAATTTGTATCCTGTTTGGACAGTTCCAGTTTCCATTAGCATATCACTATTCCCACCCACACAAAAAAGATATATCTTGGACTTTGTCTGCTGTTCAGGTGTCTTACCAAATGCCTGCAAAGCAGCTCCTTCATTCCCGTTGAACCCACACCACATATGCTCAACATTTATTCTACCATCAGTCTACCCAATTGTTGAGCTAATTCAAACTTCTAAAACCTCCACCAGTAAATTTGATCCACTTCCTGTAGCACTGGTCAAAGCCTCTATCCCTGTCCCCTTTCATCACCAACATCATTCACTCCTCCCTCACCACTGGCATTCTTCCCTCCGCTCTCAAAAGGCTGCTGTAACACCCATTCTCAAAAAACCTGAATCAGATCTCTCCAACCTCAGCAATTCCCACCCCATCTTTAATCTTCTGTTCATCTCCAAATTATTGGGGAAAACGCAGTTTATTCAACTGAAAACATTCATTTCCCACACAGTTCCTGTCACTACAGGTGTGCCCCGGGGCTCTGTCTTGGGGCCTTTGCTATTTATCATCTATATTCTACCGCTTGGTCAAATCTTCCATAAACACAAGATTCACTTCCATTGTTATGCGGACGACATCCAGCTCTACATCTCCACCAAACCTTATTCCTCTCTTCCTCACACGTCTCTCACGATTGCCTTATTACACCCCCCTCCCCCCGCCAGGTTAAGAAGGTTCATGAAGCCACGGCCACCCGTACCCTCAGATCCTCCTCCTCCATTCAACTGGTTGTCCCCACGGCTCGCCTCGTCACCATGTGGAGCAGAGCATTCAGCCACACTGGCCCCCGACTGTGGCATTCACTACCCCATTCACCAAAACAACTAAAAACCCACCTTTTCCGACTTGCATATTTCCACCATAACTTGACTGCCTTGGCCTATTTCTAAGTGCATATTTTACTGTATTCTTTACTGCTGTTTTATGGTTTGTTTTACTGTCACTATTTAATGTATAGTGACCTTGGGTTCTAAGAAAAGCGCCAAACAAATACAATTGATCATTATTATTATTTGCAGAACAGATTGAGACTTTCTCATCAATAGGAGGGGCAGCAGAGACACTCAGTTGCAAACCCTTTGAGAAATCCAGCAGAGCAGACAAATGCTTTGTGGGAGGGACCTCGCCTTCAGTCGCTTCCGCCAAAAACTTTCCTACCACTTAACCACCGAAGGAATGCCGCAGCATAAAACCGTTCCTGCTGTGTAGCTTAGCAGCAGTGATGCTAACCTGTACATTCTTGCCCCACAGTGGAAAAACAAAAGAGGCTGAGTGGATTCTTGGAATCCTGCAAGATGGTTTGAACAAAATATGTAAGTCTTTGCTCATTTTAAGTGTCTGCGGTGGACAAGAAGGCCAAGAAAGTGGCAGGAGCAACACCTCAGTGAGGTGAGGTTCAGTGGCTGTAAAAGAAAATGGTGTCAACTGAATGGTGGGGAGTGTTACATAATTCACATTTTAAGAGGACCAATGAAGACACTCATGGTGGAGTTGAAAGTTACAAGGGTGCTATTAGTAAAATCCTCAGCACCCATCTACTCTAGTCTTCTATGGCCCATAAGAGGCCATTTGAGGTAATGAGATCCTTCTGTGCTTCTTGTGCATCACTCCCACCGTCTAACCTCTGCAATGCTGCACAAGTAATTGAAGGCTTGGGAGAGACCGCTGTGCTGCACTTACAGCACTTGCAGTGACCACCCAATGTTGCACACTTGTCTTTTTGCACCACAAATTCGGAACGACAACAGCAAGAAGTTGTCAAATCAAATCTGGATGTCACAGTTTTTAAAAGTATCTTTAAAGTCTTTGTCTTGTTAACGTGTTGCTTCTGGTCAGCTGATTAACGTAGGCATTTTTGCCATTTTACCAGTCTACAATGTACTTAAGGCCAGATCCACCTTGTTATTATAGACCTTTTTTCTGGCTTTTGGAAAAATGTCTGTTTTGATTGCATGTGGAACATGTGTGGTTTTGTATTTAAAAAATAGTTCTCTAGATGAAGCTTACTATACTTTGAGGGTGAACAGGTGGTATTTCTCATTTGTAGTGAATACAGTGCATATATTTAAAACGATGCTGATTAAAAAAAACAAAACAAAAACTTGCAGTACGGAACATGTTATAAAAATGTTTTTTTTAGAGAATGTAGAACACCCTCCAAAGCTGCAGAGGAGATTGCACACTGAGGTACAGGACAGAGAGCATACATGTGTGATTGGTATATGGGAGTAAACAAGACAGTAATGATAACCATACAAAAATATTTCATTGTTTTTTTTTTGTTTATGGGGAGAGTGTTTTTGTTGATATCAATGTGATTATAAATAGTGTGGTGGTCTTAAATAGGCTTCTGTCCTTTCTCCTTCCAATATGTGGAAACTGTAGGGGTGCAATCGATTTCTAATCCTACAATCCAACCAGATCTATCTGTCTGAGGCAGAATTGAATTAAATTGAATTACCATTAAAAAATGTTTCAAAATTAACTACATTGATTATATCAATATCGGAAAATACCATTTGGATCGATTCATGGCAAGTTAATTTTACTTTAACATAAAAAGTGCCATCATAGTGGACAACACGTGATGACAGCAAAAGAAATCTTGTTTACTTGTTTGCTTGTTCAAATTTATGATTAAACACTTGATTGTTGCGTAAGAAATGCAATGTATCTGGAAAACTTCACCAGCATTGTTCAGTACCAGCTTGAATTTTTGACTAAAGATGTCCTGGATCGACATTGTTGTTAATATTGTTTCCTGCACCTTCACTTTTGTCATTTGCATGTTGATTGTAAATTAATAACAAAACTATCAAGCAAGATCATATGTCTTATGTAATGCTAGATAAGTATAAAGATGTAAAACTCTGCATTAGAGTGGCAGATGAGGAAAGTACAGTCAAAAATGTGTCTTTATTTAACGTATACTGACAATTTGACGGCTACATTTTTTTTGTTTAGATGCATATTTACATTCTTAAAAAGTGTGTTTTAATCATCAGGAATCTGGACAGATTTGGACCATCTTCTTTTTATACGTGATTTATTTGTCAAACATTTGCATTTGGTTACAGTTCAGAGCTTCATACAAAAGTTAGCCCACAATGATGCGTGCGTTATGCACTCTTTAATATATTGTACAAACGATTAGCCAGTTATGTTCTATAGATCATTTGTCATGACAGCTTGCTAATTTTTTATCGTTATTGTATTGTATTAATGAGTGCTTGGAATAAATTGGATTTATTTAAGAGTTTTTGAACTCGAAGGTTCACTTCATGGTCACAGCTTTGGTATTCTCAAAGGATGACGCCAGAAACTGGTATCCTAACATAAAATTTAGAAAAGCAATTTGTTGGTCTTGATGGTTAATAAAAAAAGTCATTGGTGTAAATAAATGTTCGGGCTTGTGTCCCTTTAACTGAAAAGCGCGGTTGGAGAACCGCTGTCCCGGTCTGACGAAAAAAAAAGAAAAATGTACAAAAGGGTAGTTTTATCATTATAAAGTTTTAATAAAAAAAAAATGCTCAAAATGTTGACATTTTTTTTCTCTAAAAGCATTGGCAGAGTGAAACTATTTTAAATTAATTTCTAAAAGAAATAAACATTGTAGCTGTGCTCCTTTTGCTTTAATTTCATATCTTTGTGGTGTTTTTGTTTGTGGTGCCTCTGTCAGTGACCTTGCAGACTGCATTTGCAGCTTTAAGCATTTTAAATAGAAAAAAACTTGGAACAAAGCCACATACTTATCATTTGATATATATAATATCCAAAATAAATATTACTGGAGTTGAGATCACATGTTGCACATGGATTCACAGCGGGAATGTTAATCCCCTCAATCAAAAAGATTTAGTTTAATTTCACACTGATGCATTTTTGCATTTGAAGAGTGGATCAGCTGCTTTGAGTATTCATTGTTTTTTAAAATTCCCGGTAAAGCTTTGTGGGAACTGGGAACATCTTCAGTGATACTTACTGACAACCTACAGGACTAAAAGTACAAGGAATTAAAGAGATAATTGCATCTTAATTACATCTTGAATTACAAATACCCAACTCATCACTTTAGGTGCAGGATTTTCCAAACCCTTTAATGTTTTATGATTTAAAAAAAGGTGTTGTATCAACATTTCCCATTATTGCAAAAAACACCTGTTTGTTAATTGCTTTAATAAGAATTTCAGATGATTTTATGTTTACTTTATGTACTCAGCTACTTTCTCAAAACACACAAACACTATTTTTCATGTGTTATGAATGTGAGTACAAATCCTACAATAGCCAAACTAGAGGATGTGGTTCAGACATCACACGTGACAGATAAGAGTGCAACAAGTCACATCTTATTTGTGTGTACACAAGCAAAAAGGGTTTCTTTTTCTGCCCGCTTCTCTTCCTTTTGTGATATTGGAGCATAACACTATCATCGATTTTTGGTAGCATTTCCTTAATGTTAAAAATTGTGAAAATTGAAATCTTAAATTACAAGTTCCCAAAAATCATTATTCTTTTAGAATTCAGTTTGCTTGAAACCAGAAACCACTTAGGCTAGCATGCCTGTTGGTCCTTGGTATCACGGCATCATCTGGTCTTTAGCCATTTCTCAAATTAGAGGAAACCAAAAGTATTTTTTAAGAAAGATTCAGAGGCCTCTTGCTTCCATCAGAAGGAAGAAGTTAAATAATAGCTAAGATCTACTACTAATAAAAAAAAAAAAAAAAAAAAAAAACGGTGTTTTTTGAGCATTAGAAACTGTGACAACCTTCTTAACAACACACATTTAAGCAGTTTAATGGTTTGAAGCATTTAAATATGTGTTTACACTGTGATGAGGAGAAAAAAAGAGAAAACCAAAGATTTTTCAATACCTGTTGAAGGGAATAGTTCTTTTTAAAATCTAGATTGAGTGAAAAAATCACCATTATCAATGGTCAGCTTTGTAGATGAATCCAAATAGCTTTGCATGCATAAATAACTATGAAGCTCAATGAAGAAAATGGAGGAAAATTCTTTCTCTGTGATGGAAAAGACTCATGATATCATGTACAAATGATTTTATTGAAGCATTTACTGCTGAGAACAAAACAGACCCAACTGGATCATAAAATAACTGAACTGTCATGTGAGGATGGAAAATCTGTAGAACTGTAGAGAACACCATGGGTTTAACCATATACTTTAATTTTTTTTACCATCAAAGTCTGATATTTTTCTTATTTGCACAAACTTAGAAAATTTGTTTTATGCAGTTCTGTGTTTAAATGAATTTATGACTAAAGGACTTCTATAAATTCTGGATGGATAATATTTGTTTTGAAAGTATAAAAATGTTGAAGATGGCTCTTTGAACAGCTTTTTTTTCCTGTCACTTATTTCTGCTGCAGCAGCTCTGGATCGTGTCTGCTTCAGGTTTAGTGGAAACGGCTTTAGTTGCAGATGTTGTGGTTTATCTTTGATTTTTTTCTGATTGGTTATGTTTGAGTACTGCTTGTTATTCCAAGGACTAATTATGGTTTTCTCATTGACGGTGTTGTTGGACTGAAGCACTGTGCACACAAAGGGGCTTTCTGGCTCCCGTGTTACAGGGGTGGAGTGTGGAATGTGATGAAACCCAAAACAGGAATGTGGCTCACTATAATAACTGGAAACAATGACCCTTCTCACTGAGCCACAATTTCTTTTCTTTTACTGGTCGAAATGATGTTATTTGGTCAGTTTAATGCAGTACTCAAAGCCACGTTTCCTGTTAAATTGGAGGCACGACAACAATGATATCCATATTTGCTGGCGTACTTTTTGAATATATACTTTTGTAGATTTTAGAAAAGCAATTTTAAGACGTTGTTAGTTTGTTTTTTATATTTAACCATGGAAATATGATCCTTTGGAAACTCTAAATTCATTATGAAAATAATGTATTTAGAGTTCCACTTTGATCCTCTTTGATTGTAAAAGCGTTCACTGTGCTCTTTTAATTGTGATAGGCTGTTTTATAAGCAAAATCAAAAACCTGTGTGGTTTTCTAGGACATATTTTCTTCAGAGCAGCTATAATTCATCAGAAATTCAGCTCTGAGTTGTGGGCTGGACTGTTGGCAGAAAGTAAACGTGTGATAACTTCCCACGACCTCCTAGTTTACGCTCTCTCCCTCTAGGTTACAGCCCCTCACAATCCCAAGCTAAAATTAGCTGGGTAATAAAAATGGCGAGTAATATCAGAGTCATACAGCTGTACAGTTTTGAGTCAAATGAGGGAAAGGGATCTGTTCACGGATCTGGTCATCAGCAAGTGGATGCATCAGAATGGAGCGGCTGACTGTAGTATGTCACTGCGTCAGGCTTTTTCCAACTGCAGTTTTTCCATTTCCTGCCGTTTCACTGTGATTTGAACAAAGAAATATGCAGTTTTGCCATCAACAATCAAAGTTATTTGTGAGCGTTCAGAGATGTGAAAGTTAAAGTTGTGTAAAGCCCAAGCATGAGGTGTGCACACTGCTCTCCGTCTTTACCTGAGTGTCCAAATAAGTTTCTAATGTCACTTTTTTTTGTATAGTTTTAATGTTAACTCTCTTTTGAATTTATAGTTACAGCATTTTTTTCTATTCTTGTTTTTTGTGGAAAGTGTTTAGTGTTTAGTTTCAAGCCAAATTTCTAATTTGTGTATTATTTGTTTCTCAAAATACTTGCTTTCTTCAAGGCTTCAACACAGAATCATACCTTAAAATTAGATTGATAGCTCCCCTTTATAGCAGAAAGAGCTTTCTTCTATTTGAAACATTTAAATACTGATTTAGACATTCAGCAAAGTCTATGGTTGAAACTTTGATGCATTTGGATCAGTTCTTAGTATGAATCATAGCCTAATAATCCAAACTTCTGCCTTTGTGTAACCACCTTTTAAGGTTATTAGGACTTGGGTCACTTCTGGCAACATTTTCCTTTTGCGAGACTGCAGGTGTTTTCATATACAAACCGCATAAGAGAAGGAAATGGGTTGCTCTAATCCAATCAGTGCCATTTCAATATTGGATTTGTCTCATAGATGATATGTTTAGATTCAAATTCTGTGTATCTTTAAATCAATAAACTCCTGTTGGGAGCGGTGTTTGTGTCGAGGATAACAATTGATAGCCTCACTTCTGTCGGTGTGGCCTTGGAAGAACATGCAAAGTGTTTGAGCAGAAACAGCCAACATCCAAGTACGTGATGCTCTTGCTCCACTTCCTGTATTTATCATAAGCAGTGGCATTTAAAGCCTGAAACCCAGAAGAAATACTATCATGTTAATATTATCAGGAGCTTCTTGGTGACTGGAGCTAATTTAATCCTAGACAGTTTATAGGGAGGAGAGGACAAGGTATGGAAAAATGAAAGGAAGCAGAATCTAACCCATGCATTTATCAATTGGTTTAGATTAGACAGATTATCATCCCAACATCGTTTGACTGCTCCTAATGTTAATCAAACACATCTGACCTTAGTGACTTAAAACTTTTTTACTTTAATTAGCAGTCACAATGACCTGTTTAAAAACCCACTTTGATCATCTTTTGATTTATTGTAATCTATTGTGATCCGTTGTCTTCTAATTATAATTATGTCATTTTTAGCCAAACAAAAAGGTGATATTTTCTAGGACATAGTTTCTGCAGAGCAGCAGTAGTTCATTAGAAATTCACCTCTGAGTTGTGGGCGGGACCGCTAGCATGGACATCACCCCCCGATTACTCATAACTGAGAGCTCTCTGTTTGCTGTCCCACCAGCTTACAGCCCCTCATACCCCCAAACTAACATTATCTGTGCAACAAAAATGCAATATCATAGATAAACAATGGTATAGTTTTGAGCCGGATGCCAGCTCAGACGAGGAAAAGAAGACGTACATGGATCTAGTCGTCTAGATCCATGATGAGAAGCAGGGAACTTATGAAATAACAAATAAGCTCTTTTTCAAACTGTATTTTTTTTGTCTGCTCCTGATTCATAATGATTTGAATAAAGAAAAACCTAGGAAATGCTTAATTTTCTTTATATGTGTCCTCCATCATCAGACACACTGTAATGCCACAAGACCATGTTAAAAAAGCTTTTAACAGGAGAGGGTCTTAAACAAAGCAAAAGTACATCAAAACTAATCTTTAAAACAGTCACATTGTTTTTTTCTTGATTAGCAGTTAAAAAAGAAAAATTCTGCTGGGTGAAATACATTGCTCCGTGAAGAGTAAATGAAAGTAAGAATTGACTGGAGTCAGACGTTTGGTCACTGGAACACCATTAATCCTGAACCTGTGCAAAGCCAGCTGAGAATAGTGTTTGGCGCTCTAACATAGGTCGCTTTTTGTCCTTTTTTGGTTCAGACCTTTTGAATAGCACTCAAAGCCAACCATAAAAGCAAAGGCATTAGCTTTGGAATGAGCCCGCTTTGTTTATGTCCCTGTGATGGGCTTCAACTGAGTGCAGCTCTGACGATCTAACTCAAAGATGGGCAACTCCAGGCCTGGACGCCCGCATTCTTGCCTGTTTTCTAACATACGATGCTCTAGCATGTGCTGATTGGCTGGAAACACCTGAACCAGGTGATCAGTCATGAGTAGGGCTTGGATGTCTGAAAATCTTGCAGGCACTGCGGCCCTCGAGGCCTGAGTTGCTTATCCCTGATCTAACTTGGAAAACAATAAACGCTTACCTGAATGCATAATTTTTTAAAAATTAGAATATCTTCACTTCACTGCACAAGACTGTAAAGTAAAAAAAACAAAAATTGCATTGGTTTATGGATTTCATTCTGTGGGGTTGTTGAAAAGTTCACCTTTATAACCCCCCACCCCAGGCCACATACAGTATACCAAACACTTTGCCCTTATTCACTTGTTTGATATTCTTATGCTCAGAAAAAAAGCAGATCGTGACATTGTTTTTTTGTGGCTGCTGTTAGACGATTCAGCTCTGAATGGGTGTTATGTGTTTCTTTCAACTGCCAAGCTTGTTTTATGAAACGCTCGCTTCAGCGCAGTTTCAGTCAGACCTTCTGAAAGTCTCCACTGATGCGTGCAGATTTGTCTCTTCTCCCAGCTCGGCGCCAAAGCATAACCGCAGGTCAGATGGTTCTGCCTTTTTACCATGGTAACTTTAGAGAGGAAGCGTAGAAAACGCAGTCTGGGCCTGGAGATTTAACATCTGCTAAATGAGAGTTCCTGCAGTGTCAAATGGTCCTCTAATGATGACAAAAACCTCTTAAGAAGGAAGTGCTTGGGTCATCTGATCTCCAGCTTGCAGTGGATGGTTTTCACAGTGGAATAGAAGGGATAGTGTCTCTTATTCTTTCCCAAAGAACATTTTCTCTGCATTTTAGGGCAAAAACATACATTTACAGGTGGAAAAAATAACAGTTTTACATATTATTAGTGTTTCTGATTGCCCAATTTATTCTATGATTTTAACTACAAAGTAAGGTTAAACATTAATAATTTCAATCTTCATTGATACTTTTTTTAGTTCTAACCTGTTTTCTTATTTGTGTCTACCTTTCTGTTCTTACATTTTAAGTGCTATTAAACCATTTTATAATCGGCAGTTGCAGTGGTGGTCATAGTAGTTTGGGGGCCCCGGACAAAAAAAACGAACTTTGGGCCCTCTCCAGTGGTTGTATTAATCATTTTAGTTAGGTTTTACTAGAGAAACAAAGATATTTCAAATGATGGAACAAAACAGTTTAAAAAACAATTTAATTAAAAAAAAAAAAAGAAAGAAAAGAAAAAATCTCAAAATGCTGCCTTTTCTTTTCATTCTTGTCCCTTTTTCTATGAAGTATTTAGCCCACCTTGAAAGAAAAATAAATATGTAAATATATATATGAAAAGTCCTAAAATTATGAGAACGTTTGCATTTTCAAGAACAAAATCATAAATTGTCTGCAACAAAATTTAAGCAGGTAATGTTCGATTGTCTTTGTTGAAACATTTTCAAAGCTAAATGGGAATTCTTAACGATGAAAAACTTGAGAAGTTTAATGCCCTTTTAAGTGTTTTTTTAATGATGAATTTATAATTTATAATTATTTTAGACATTTTTGTTACATTTTCAGCTCATTCACCCACCTTTGCCTTATCGTAAATCCGCCTCTGGCCAGTAGATGACTTGTATACCTGATTAGTGTGTGCTTCACAATGGTCTTTACCATAACTCAAATGAGCGTCTTGGCTTAAACCATTTTACCATCAGCTGCTTGGCCCTGATTAGGGTCATGGTCTGCTATCTTAGCTGTATTCAGGCAAAGACAGGGTTGCAGCTAAAGCACAAACATGATTTAGTGTGTATTTGGAATAAATGCACCCACACCCTTGCATAATTAGCCACTAAACATCTCCTCCTCATTTCAGGCCAGGTGGTTTTTATTGATACAAGTGTTGGGCTTTTACTGCCTTCTAGGCCATCTATGGTGAGTTATCTTAAGACTGAATAGATCCGATTGGATGGCGTTCTGTCCAGCATCATCGGTGGAAAAAAGGAGTGGATGTAAAGAAACGCTGGTTTGGTCATTACAGTGTATTTTATCTCAGCCTTTATATGTGTTTCCCTGTCTTTCATAGTCCTCCGCTCCATTATTCTTTTGATCTCTTCTTACATCATGTTACCGTTGTGATGTTTCAAACAAACATGAAGCCATATTACGCAAAGGAACAGAGCAATTTCAGGAAATGAGTTTTTTTATTGACAGTGGAGCAAAGTTCAATGTCTCTGCAGACTTCTAGCAGCAGTGAATGCATCAGTGTCCTGTTGGCTGAAAACAAGATTCTATATATTATATATATATATATATATATATATATATATATATCCTGTAAAACAGGACAGATGTCTCCAGAAATCTGCTTCATTTATTAGTTTTTTCTCTTGTTTTGTCTTTGGTAAATAAATCAATTATAGCCCCTTTCAGATAATCTGAAAGACTTTAATTCTTTAAGCGATAAAAGCATTCCACATCCACTTTGTGTGGACAAGCTTTCATGATGTTCCAGATTGATTTGTGTAAATACCGTTTAAAATCACTCTTAGCCTGAAGCAGATCTTTTGTTTGCAGCGGGATTAAGCGTTAATGACAAGTTTTATGTTTTTTATTCAATATGTAAAGAATACGTGTGTGCTAAAAATGCAATAATTCGAACCAGGAGTTTCCAACCTGAGGCTTCAGAGCCGGATGCAGTCTTTTTTTTTTTTAATCTTCAGTTGCTACTTTGAAGAAAAATGCTAACACTTTGACTAAATAATGAGTTTTGTGTTTAGTTAGTTATGTTTTGTCATTTATATTTGGATGCTTAACGTATGAGATAAGTGAGCAAAACAAGGCTTAAAGGTTTAAGTCACTGTTATTGGATAAGCTTAAAGCAGAAATTCTGATCTTCTGCTGTACAATGTCTACAGTAGTTACAGTTCAGAAGCAAAGTTAAAGTATATAATTGCCTTGACATTTTACTTTTTTTTTTTTAAATGCATTTTTCACCAATGCTGTCATGTTTGCATAAAGGCATAATAATAGAAAAGTCCTTAAATCGGGTAAATCTGCTGCAGCATTAAGATTTGATTTGATTTGAGAGAGGATGGGTTTTATTTTGAAATACATTTCTATGAGCTGCTGTCAAAAGTAAAATGAATTACATTGGTTTTACATTAAAGTATATGACCAATGTTTTAGTTCAATTGCTGTAACAAATGTATGATTAAGTGGCTGTAAAAACATAAATAATGTATGTTTTTTGTGGGACTTGGCGGCTCTCGGTGGGTTTTGATCAGTCAGAAACTTCACTAAATGGCCCTTTTATTGCTAAAGATTGCAGGCTCCTTTCATACCTTCAGATACAAATCTATGTCATAAATTAATCTAACTGTTGAGAAGAATGTTTTAAAAAAAATGGAATCTAATGGAATTGTTTTTTTTTCCATTGCCAGTGAAGTTGCATTGTAGCTGCCTTCTATGAGGTTATTATCTTTTATCTTGCATCAAATGGTGGCAATGCTTTATCAATTGCTGAATATGTGTGGACCATTTATGAATTAGCTTACTCTCATGAGCAGCGCAGTTATTTATTTTTGTTTCTCATCAAAAGCCTGCATACACATGCTTTTGCTTGTATATAAAGCCATGTATCTAACTAAAACATGTATACGTGGAAAATTACGGATGTAAATATGATTTGAAACCACCTTTTTTTAAATTTTGATCTTGTCCTTTTCCTTACACTCTCCTTTTTCTTTGCAGGTGCTTCTTTTACTGCAGCAGCTGACCCCTTCTGCTGGGATCCCACTTGACCTTTGTTGTGGCCCTCATCAGCTCCATTTTTCCTTCCACCTCCTCCTCCATATCCCTCCTACTCTTTCTTATAATCCCCTCCCCTCCTCGGTGTCTCATAGCCCCCGGCTTATTACTCTAACCCACTGACGGGAGCAAGGCAGGATTTGGCGGAGGATGAAGGGGGTCTGGTTTCCAACACCAGACAGGGAATAGAAGACACAAAAGAACCAGCGAAGGAGAGAGGAGGAGCAAAAGACAGAAAGAACAGCGAGTAAGGAAAGCAGTCAGGGGCAAATCCACAAGATGCCACTGTGGAGGTAAAAAGAAGTTCCTCTTCATCGCCATGAACTGTCACCGTGTTCCTAAATCCAGCTTTGGACTTTTTTTGGATCACAATTTAGTCTGTTATCACCAAAAAGTTGTGGAGACACACAGTTCTACCCTCTGAGGCTCTTTTTTTAAAAAGCCATTATGTCTCTGTAAGTAGTGTTAGCCATGCCAACCAAGGGAAAGTACCTGCTGAACGACCAGG
Source organism: Oryzias celebensis (assembly GCA_014656515.1). NCBI lineage: Eukaryota > Metazoa > Chordata > Actinopteri > Beloniformes > Adrianichthyidae > Oryzias > Oryzias celebensis. Next base: position 6,851,042 of record BNCR01000003.1, read on the forward strand.
AGGTCAAAAATGAGGCACTCTACCGCAAATTCTCCTGCATCAGCCAGTATCAGCCGCTGGTTCTCCTGCTGGGCCTCTCCATCCTCTCCTGTGGAATTCTGCTCATCCTCTTTTTTGCCCTTGGACTGGTGAGTTTAAGAACAACTAAGTTGGGGTTGTAGTATTTTTTTTCTTGAAAAAGGTTTAGTTGTGCAAAAACAGAATTGTATTTATCATTTTGTACACCAGATTAGAAATGATCTGGAAAGTTTTCCTCTAGCCATCCAACTAGGAGGAGCATTTTCTTTTTAATCATCAAAAGTTAATAACAAAACGTTTTCTAAAAAAGAAAGGGGCTTCAGAGACATACATTTAAGCTTTATTTGGAGAAAAGAAACGTGAGGTCAAATCTTTAAAGTCTGCATAAAAGCCTTCTATAGAATTGTAGACATCAGAACTTGAGTGGAAGTTGCTGTAATAGTGACTTCTTTTGCGCTCAAGGTAGCGGAGACATAGATATGTAGGAAATTGTTTTAAAAATCTTAGCACCAAAATATAAAATGATAACTTAGACAAAACAATGTGGCTGTTGGATCATAAAAAGGGAAAAGGTGCTTCTCTGAGTTCTGCTGTTGATTTTGGCAAGACAAGCAGCAGTTCAGTGAGTCCAGCCGGTCATATAGTGATCTGACAGCTTCTGTCAGCAAAGATTATATTACTTTCTCCTCTTGGAAAAGCCAGCTTAACCTTCCTCCTATTATGTCGCTGCAAGCTGTGGCACACTCCCTTTTTCTTTTTGTTTCCATCTGATACAATGGCTGAGTTCCTCTTGTATATCTCTGATAATTTTACATGCATGCGCAGTCTCGTGCACGCACATTCTTCTGTTTGGGTGCTTTTCTTTTTCTAAATGTTCAGCTTTTAAAATGACTTGTGCATTTTTAACTGGTTAGAAAAGAGGATTTTTTTTATCATTGCTTTTAAAACAGAATCAATCCTTCTTTTGACTGATTCAAGTACCTTTAATGACATAAATATACCCTTGCATGTGTGAAGTTGGAATACCAAATTCCGTATGTACCCCAGATGAGTGTTTTTGTCCATTTTCTGCTGTTTTTCTTATGAAACAAAGAGCACACAGGTATGAGAGCGTTGCCAGTGGTACTGAAGAGGCAGGAGGGAAAAAAATGAAGCACATAAATAACACTTGTTTAATGCAAAGGAGAGCCATGGTATTGTTCAAAAGGGAGCAGAGGGGGCAGTGTCAATATATTCTTATATAATCCCTCTTCTGGGTTGGATGCCAGAAGAGCCTCATTCTGATGTTTCGAGGAAATCTCAATTCTGCTCTGGTAATTGGAGATCTTTAATGTGATGTACAGCTGTATTATAGTGTGTTTTTTAAATCAGTTGTATAGCTACAAGAGACTGCATGAAGAGATTAGAGTGGTGTGCTTCTTATAGAACCTAAATTGTTTCCATATGCTTCTATATACCCGTCTACATTCTGTTCATAATGAATTTAATTCCTCACTTGGAGGTTTACTGTCAGAAACCCTTAAACTTGTTACTGAAGATCTAAGCTTAAACAAGAATCTCAAATGGAATTTTTAAAGGAAATACTTGATGGCTTAAACTGTAGATGTTTTATTTTCTGTTTCTGTCTGTGCAGTTTGAATCCTGATGAAAAGTATATCTTTTTTTTTTTTGTTAAAAGGTTACATCAAGAAATACAGCTTTACAGGAAAGTGAAAGTGGTTTAGTTGAGATCCTTTCTTTGCCGGCGCTGCCATGGTAACCAGAAAGCTCAGCATACAATGCAGAGATGGCCTTCTCTGCTTCAAGATCTATTAACACTGACTTTGTGCATCTGCCTCATTCTTGTGCTCTTTTAACCCCTTGTTTTCTCTTGTGAGTCGCTCCAACTCCCACTCTTGCTTCCACTTACGCCAAAACATTTCCTCATTATGCAAGCACATTAAGCCACACTTGTTGCTGCTACAGCTGCATTTACAGACGAGATAATCACATTCTTTCAGATGGCCTCCTTTTCTTTTTTTCTTTTCCTCGGTTCTTCTCAGCTTACAGTGATTCATCTAGGAAAGTAATAAGAAATGTGCAGGCCATGACCGAAGGACAAGTGAAAGGAACAAAACTTAACCATCACATTTGTGTTTACGTGCTCTATAATCAGAGATGATACCTTTAAGTTGCTCATGTTTATAAAAATATATATGTATATATATGTGTGTGTATTTTTGGTGTTGTGAAATTCCCTTTCCTGTTGCCTCGTCTCTGTTGACAGTTCGTTTTTTTTTTTACTCCGTTATGCAAATTCTGCCTTTAAAACTGCTTTGTGAAACTGTCAGCTGTCATCTATTAAAGCTGACACTTTTTTTTTTTTTTAGAATGACTTCAATTAACACTTTTAAATACCATTGTGTGGGCGGCTCACACAGCAGATGTAAAAAGGTCAAACTGGGTGTACACAAACACACAAAAAAGACTACACAAGTCTTGATGGCAGTGTATAATGTGTGTTTATTCTCTCCTCCTGTTGATGGTTCAGAGTGCAGGGCAGCATTGTGCCTTTGTGAGCGTGGTGAGCGGCAGCCTGGGAGTGTTCTTCGTGGTGTTTCTGCTGGTGTGCACGGAGCTGCTCTCACAGCGATGGAGGCTTCTGCTGGGCCTGGTAGTCTGGGCCACACATCTCATCTTAGGATATACCTTCATGTTCAGCAGCCCCATCGTCATGCCCTGGGACCAGGTACCTCACCTTTTAAAGTGACGAGACAATCCCTTTTTACGATTATTTCCCAGTAATTTTGATTCAGAATGGTTGCAATAATTTATTCTTAAAAGACCCACTCTGATCACCTTTTGATTTTCCTTTCCCAGTTGTTTTTTTTAAATTATTATTATGGTTTTTTAGCCCCCACAAAAAACAAACAAACAAACAAAAACTATTATTTTTGAAGACATACAGTAGTTTCTGTAAAGGGGCAGTAGCTCATTAGAAATTCACCTCCAAGTTGTGGGCAGGAGTGTTGGTGAAGAGCAACACCGTCCCCATTTCCCATCACCCATGACTGAGCTCTTTCCATGCTCTCCTGCTGGCTTACAGCCCATCATACTGGCACTACCGGTGCAACAAAAACCAATATTAAAGCTATCCAGGTGTACAGTATTGAGCCAGATACCAGCTCGGACAAGGAAAATGAAGACGCACATGGATCCATTTGTCTGCGAGTGGATGCATCAGAATGGAGCTGAGCAGGGAGCTTGAGAAATGAATATCATCTCATGTTCTTGATTCACAAGGATTTGAATTAAGAAATATTCAGATTCAAATTGAAGCCTAATTTTTTTTTATATATGCCCGCCATCATCTTAAAAATGCCACAAAAACATGTTAAAAACACTAAAATTGCAATTATCAACGGAGTGGAGTTTTTTCAATTATTTCCCAATCATTTTGGCAGTCATTGACTGTTCAATAATATTCATATTTCTTTATTTTCTCAGGTGCCTTTCTTCCTCTTCATCATCTTCACAGTTTATACCATGCTGCCATTCCAGTTATGGTACGCTGTGGTGCTGAGTGCCGTCTCCTCCCTGTCTCACATTTTGGTACTCACACTGCGCCTCACAACTTACAGCTCTGACTCCACAAAATATCTCATCAACCAGGTAAAAGCAGTAAAGACCTATATGCTTTTTGTTTAATGTCTGCTAACATGTATGAGTGTATTCAGAGTAACATTTTTTTTATTACATTTAAAAAGCCTCAAATTCTAAATCAATCAAATCAAACTTTATTAATATAAAAAAGCTATAAGCATCTTAAAGACATAAAAACATAAAAACAGGACTGTAGTTAAAAAAAAAGCTTTAAAAATGATTGCAAAATTTGCTTGTTAGTTTTAAAAAAAATTCAAATTACAATTTATTTTTTAAAAAGTACAATTTATTACCTATTGTATGTCATAGTTACTATGTTGAAATTAACAAAAAAAAGTTCCCCTTTAGGTTCATCTCTAATTTTCTGATGAAGTAACTACAGCGTTTCAAAGAAACCCATCCTTTTGTTTTTTATGACCAGGGGAAACTTTGAGTCATAGACCTTTGAGGTAAACAAGAAATCATTCCATATTTTCATCTGTTTGTATGCGGCACATTCAGAGTTATGAGTTAAAATGCAAAATGTTCATCCTGTCATCTGAAAGGTTCAAGCAGACATGCTAACTTTATTTATAAAACACTCAAAAACAAACAAATTCACCAAAATGTTTTCCAGATAAACAAGTTATAACCCACTGACACAAAACACAGTATATATAGATAAACTGAAACAGAACTTAAAATAAATGTAAGTAATGCATCATGAAGCTTCTGCGAGTTATAATCCAGAGAGAATAAAAGAGTCTTTAGATGTGTGAGCGTGTGCAAAGGGACTCCCAGAGTTTTAGATCAGTGACGGCAAAAACTGTCGTTCCCAACACATTTATGTGTTTTGATCTTGGAACTTGCATCAGATGTTGCTCAGAGGATTGTAGGGCCCTAACGGAATTAAGGAGAGTTGAAACCTCAATTAAGTAGAAAGCCTTCGAGAACTTTACAAACATAAATTATTAGTTGAAATTCTGCAGCAGCCAATTCCACGAGTCAAAGACTTTTTCCACAATCCACAAGGGTCATTTTCTTCATGGTGGATGCTGAATTTAAGCTGAATTATAAGGATGCAGAGATGCTTATTTTAACTAACCCACTGATTTGATATTTTATCTTGATATGTAAGCTGGACATGGACGAGAAAAATAAAAAAAGAGGTGCCAGTCTATTCAAACATTTAAAAACTAGAAGTAAAATGTTAAAAACAATTATAAAAGACACAGGCGGCCAGGAAAGTCAACATAATATTTGAGTAATATGCTCACAGCAGCGAAAATGGAAAAGGCTAAAACTGGTCATAGGCTTCAGATTAGCAGGAAGTGAGTTCCAGAGTACTCTTCCTTTTACGGAGAGAGCAAATAAAGTTTTGAGGAAGGGCACCTTGCTGTTTCCACTTGAGACTTCTCTGGTGGATCTACTGCAACTCTCCAGTTTATAACTAAAAGTTCTTAAAGCCAAACGTGGATCTACAGGGTGGTTCTTAGAAGATCTTCAACCTAATCTAAATAAAATAGGACCTTATATGGGATTATATTATTTTAAATTGTGGTCTTTTTTTTAACAACAAAAATAATGTGACTTTCTGTCACGAAAAAAACATTTCCATGTTGCGCTCTGTCAAAAGATCCTAAACTGGTCATAAATCGTTTAACCTCAACTCATTAATTACACACATGCTCTTCGGTGTGGAAAAATACAAATTCAGAAAGGAATGGCTTGAAATTACTCATGGCGGTTAAAATTTGTTCATGGAAATCCTTTGAAGCAAACTTCATGGTTTGCCAAACTTGGCACAATCATGGCGATCGAGGCAGAGCTTCAGACCCCGGTTCTTTATTTCATTTTCTCTGTACATACCGTCTTAAACAAAATTTTAAGTGTTTTCAAAAAGGTCCTTAAATTTAACTTGGGTGAATCCATGGACGCCTTGATCTAGCAGTGGATGCATCGTAAATGGAGCGGTGCTGTTGTTAAACATCACAACATCATTCTTTCGTCTGCTCCTGATTCACCATGATTTGAATAAAGAAAAACTCGGAAATGCAATTTAAGCTTTTTTTTCTTGGTGTGTGTTCTTCAGCATTAGAAAAATGCAATTTTCCTTTGAGTGAGTCTTGAAACTGTTTGCAGTGTTTTACATTTCTGGTTGAAATGAAGAATATTTCTTTAGAACAAAACAGAAAGTGCTTTTGAAAATCAAATGCCTGTTTTCGTGTGCATAACAACTTGTGTCTCTCTCCAGCTGCTGTCCAATGCCGTGGTGTTTCTTTGTGGCAGCGCAGTGGGAGCCTTTCATAAGGTCCTGATGGAGAAAACTTTGCGGCAGACTTTTCAAGATACTCTGAGGTGCCTGAGCATGCGGATGAAGCTGGAGATAGAAAAGAGACAACAGGTTTGGTAACAGTGACATTGAAAAAGTTGTCTATCAGTTGTATTTCCAGTTGAATAGAAGCTTTTTCTTTTGAAAGGAGACGGCATAATGTTTCCACAAGCTTTTTACAGTGGCTTATGTAAGATAAGGGTTGTTCAACAGCATCTTTTTTAAAGAACTTGCTAGTATACTGAATGTACTTTCTCAAGAGGAGGTTAGTACAACTATTTTCCCTGCAGTTTGGCAAATTATAAGAACATAACTAAAAAGAGACAGTGAGGACAAATGAGGAAAATGGCTCATCAGTAATTGTTATCTCTGTGCTAGTCTTTCATTTCTCAGTGCTGTCGTCTCTTTGATGCCTCATTGGGACTAACAAATCTCTTCCCGACTGCATTTTCCAGTGATGCCTCTAACGTTACGCTCATCTGTACAGACTTTCTTCTGAAGCTTTTTCAAAAGCTATTTTCCTATTTTGCCATTTAGTCGTGCCTTTGCTCCGCCCGAGACATACAGCACGCTGACAGGAAGCTTCAGTGTTGCCTAGCAGGAGAGAAAGGAATGACATTATCGTTAACATTTAGGGCTCCCGTTGTGTTTGAACTGGGGCTGCAAGTAAAAGCTGTGTGGTCTACAGTCAGTCAAAGAGAGCTAAATGTTGAGCTGCAATGAAAACTCACATGGTGTTCCACATAAACTGGGCAAGAAAAGCACAGCGTCTTCGCTTGAAATGTATTTTAGGAGAGTGAAGACATAAAAAAAACAGACTTTTCTTTAAAGTCTGATTAAACTAAATTAGCTAAACTGAATTAAAATAGAGTCTAGTTGCTATGGTTTAGGAATTCAACTGTATTTTCACAGTGACATTTATTACACAATAATTATACAATCATGTATTGCTCACTGTTAGATACTGTATGCCTTAGTCCTAACTGCCCTTATGGGTGGAAACGGGCTGTCTGTGGATGAAAAATGGACAAATCTGTAAAAGTGATCACACAATTTCTCCACAAAATGCTTAAAGATTGAAAAACCTGGAAAGCATAAAAGAAAGTTTGACACCTTTTTTTATTATTAGTTTTAAGCTTTATTTTATGTAATCCATTGATTTTGTAATTGGTAAACATAAGGCAGATGTAAGCAGCTTCTGATTCTCCTTTGAATACAAAGAAGGTTTCATTATTTCATGAGAAGTTGGCTTTTCTGAGACGATATGCTTTAATCCCTGACCAGGCCTCTGACTAGTGTTGCAGACCAACTGTAATGGTATTTCTAGGAAAATTAAAACCTACCTCTTCCCAGGCGGAGCGTGAATATACTCCACCCTGTTACATTAATTCTTTTGGCAATGATAAAAGTTCAGAAAATAAAAAGCATTTGTTTAAAATCTCTTGAAAGAGTTATGTTTTTTAAACAAATCTACTAATGTACCTGTTGTGTCATTGTGTTTGCAGGAGAACCTGCTGCAGTCTGTGCTTCCTGTCTACATTTCCATGAAGATGAAGCTGGCTATAATGGAGCGCTTGCAAGACTGTAAAGACAAGGAAGAGCAGCAGCGACTGGTCAAAGACAACAACTTTCACAGCCTTTATGTAAAGAGGCATGAAAATGTCAGGTAAAAACACTTTCAATACCAGTTCAAACACTTCTGATCAAAATGTGTTGAACCACGTTCAAAAGTCTGACTTAAAACTAGGCTGTCAACACGCGATTAATTAAAAAAATTAACTTTAATAGTTATTGTCTTTCAAGGAAAAGGTCACCGGTGATGATGCATGGCCCTGACCTTGATGCATTTATGAGACTTTCCCTTTGCTATGAACACAACAAAGGGCGGAAATTGTTCAAAACTAATCTTTCAACATGATTTAATGCATCTGGTGCTCACAATTAACGGCTAATGATGTCATTATTTATTCTTTGCATTAGAGTATGCAAATGATGAACAAAATCTACTAGTTTTTGGTAGTTTTCACAAGTGACTTTCTTTAGTTGCATGTCATGCCAAAATAAAGGAGATTTTAAGGAGGCTGCAAAATTCCTCCACAGGAAAGACGCAAGCATTAAGTTGGTTTAACCTCAAAGCATTTTTTATATTAATATATTTTAGCCTTTGGTTAGACTTTAATAATGGTCAAGTTTTGTTTTTAATGTTATTTTCCCAGAAAAGGATTTTAGAAAATACATCAAATCATTTATTAGTAGTGGATTAGGTGCTACACTGTTTAATCCTCACAATTTTTTTATTTGTATAAACATTTTTTAAGAGATGTTTTGTATTAGTCAACACTTTGAAACGCCTTAGTGGTGGAAGTTTTATGGTTCTTGTCTGATATTTTTCCCTAAATACATAAAATAATAACTGATGTGTAAATATTACAAACAATCTTTGTAATGTTCTTTTAAACTTGTTTAAAGGAATACACTTTGCTGAAGAAGTAAATATAAAAGCAAACATTGCTTTTTAAATAAACAGTTTTCTTGATGAGTTCTCAGTTATAAAGTTGGAGTTTGGGGTCTTTTCTGTGAATTATTTCAAGTCCAGGAGATGAAGGATTCAAGAGTAATTTGGAAGGTGATGACAGATCCACAGGGCAGCTAAACTTGTGCACTTTTATCACAAATGTATTTTACCAAAGAAAAGACATATTTGTTAGTTGTTTCCCACAAAAGTCAAATATTAGTATATTTCAAAATCTTTCTTCCTCTGGTTTTTAGCTTATTTGAAAAGTATTTCCTTTTTTAGCCAAAATCAATCAGAAATCAACAAAGATTGATGAAAGTCCCTCTCCGATTCTCTTTTGATCTATTGTAAAAGCGTTCAAAGCGTTCAAACGACAGTTAAAAATCAGCTGTTAACCTAATCTGTTTTCTGAAGAAGATTTTCTGCAAATCTAGATGTACACATTCTATCACTTTAGGCGGTGCTGACCAGACTGCTCCTGTTCTTTTTGGTTTCATGAGGAGGTGTTGACTGATAGATGGAGCTTCTCCCCTGTTATTACCACAGTCAAAACAGTGGTTAGCTGTGCTGGCAGTCTGACAAAGCACCTGGACAGTTTTAGGCAGACTGTTGAACAGGAGAAGATTTTGCAGCATCTGTGTTCCTCTTCTGGATTGTTGGGCTTAAACAGAGCTGTAAGCAGCTCCACTGAACGTTGCATTCTTTTTTTTTACAATCTTTATGTACTTTTGGGTCGTGATATCAGACATGCAGTACATTTGTACAGAATGTTTGACATGTTTTTGTTTATCGGAGTTTGTTGCGGAGGCAACGAATGATTTTTAGTTTTTATAATTTGAGCTCTTATCAGCAAGAATTCGCCAATGTAAATGCATCACATCACACTGTACTTCATCAAGCAACTACTGACCGATTATCTGAGTTCATTATCAAGAAAATGCTGAAGTTTAAAGTTTATGCTGAGACTAGTCACTGTAAAAAGCCCCGGGAGCTGTCCTTGGCTTTGACAATTGCCAAACACTCATTTTCTTTGGTGTGGGGTCTCTGAAAGGTCAAAATAGTACATCACTCTTCAACATGGGGATAGCTAATGGCTATTAATGACACTCTGGCTGCTCTCTGTCTCAGCAATGAAGCAGATGAACCTCATAGCTCTTAATCCGTCAATTATCAGGTCGGCTGAAGGTTAATGAGAGACGAGTCGGTTGGTTTTACCTGAAAAGTAAGAACATCCTAATGTTTATTTTCATTAAAGTCTTACTCCGATCATCTTTTGATCTATTTTAAACATTTTCCCAGTGGTCTTTTAAATATTATTGTGCATTTTTTGGCCAAAAACAAACAAAAGAAAAACCCACTGGGTTGTTTTCATAGTTTCTGCAGAGCAGCAGGAGTTATTTAGAAATTCACCTCTGAGTTGTGGGCGGAACTGTTGGCACAAAGCAACCTCGCCCCACTTCCCATCACTCACTACTCTGTACTGTTGTCACTTTATACAGAAACCATCTCATTACCTCTTTTGCACTATTGCCACTTTATGATTCAACCCAACATGCAATGAGATACTGCTGTTATCAATATTATTAGTATGTTTCTGTTTGCAGAATTAGAGGAAAGGTATTAGAGGAAAGACATTTTATCAATGCTGTGTATCATGTGTTTATAGCATATTTGACAAAGCTGACTTGATTTGACTAGCTTACAGCACATCACAACCCCTAGCTAACATTTTCGGTGAAACAAAAATGGTGAGCAATATTGGAGCTATCCAGCCGTCCAGTTTTGATCCAGGTGCCAGCTCAGACGAGGAAAACAAAGACGTACGTGGATCTATTTGTCTGCAAGTGAATGCATTGGATTGGAGCGGAGCAGGAAGCTTAGTCTTCTGATTGAATTTTCCACTTCACTGTTTGAAGTTTTTCCAATCACATTTTTGTCTGCTTCTAAATAACAGTGATTTGAATAAAGAAATACTCAGAAATGCAATTTCAAGCTTAATTTTTCCTTTATATGACCTCTATAATTAGAAGAATGTTATTTTAAAAACAACAAAAACATGATTTTCTTCTGAGTTGGTCTTTAATTACACTGGATATTTAAGAATAATAGAGTAATTTTGTTGCATTTTTAGGCATATCTTGTATTCCATTCTGTCTTGAATGTTAAATAAAATCCTTGTGTTTCAGTATCCTTTACGCTGACATCGTTGGCTTCACCCGTTTGGCAAGTGATTGTTCTCCCAAGGAGCTTGTACTTATGCTCAATGAACTGTTTGGCAAGTTTGATCAAATTGCAAAGGTAAGGTAAATCTTTTGATTCTGCTTTTTTCTGTCGGATATCCTGGGTTTTGTTACAAAATGGTAAAAATCTTTTGCATTACTAAGATTAAGGTAATTAGAGTCTTCAGATTTGTGACAGAACTATTCAGTTTTCACTGATTGAGCCTGAGTTAAGAATTGAAGCCTGATGAGACCCGTTAATCCAGAGACCGTGGCTGCTTTGAGTATTGTCTTAGTATTTTATGCTTTTGTTCTCATTTCATAATCGTTGTTGGGTTGATTTTTTTTTTCTAATCTTTTCAGGAAAATGAATGCATGAGAATTAAGATCTTGGGGGACTGCTACTACTGTGTGTCTGGGCTGCCGGTGTCGCTGCCGAGGCATGCCAAGAACTGTGTCAAAATGGGCCTGGACATGTGTGAAGCTATCAAGTGCGTTAGGCCAAACATCTGTCACAGTTGAATGCAGAAGTTTGCTAGAACATTGCTATGCTTGCATTAATACTTTATTTACAAAAATATGAACGTTACCAGATCATGATCATAAAATGTGTTTTGCAGTTGCCTGCTAAGAATACTAAACTTTACTGTTGCTGGGTAATTTTTCAGACAGGTGCGCGACGCCACAGTAGTAGACATCAACATGAGAGTGGGGGTTCACTCAGGAAACGTGCTCTGTGGTGTGATCGGCCTCAGAAAGTGGCAGTTTGATGTGTGGTCACATGACGTGACTCTGGCCAATCACATGGAGTCTGGAGGCCTCCCAGGGTAAAAAGGCTATACTTTTTTACATGTTGCTTCACTGTTGTGTATATTTATATTTGACCTTAAAAATCACTGTTTTGAATCACTGTTTTTATGATTTTGGTGGAAAACCAAAATCCAAACATGTGGTTTATATTGTGTGTATATGTGTGTGTGCATATGAGATTTGCACTGTAGCTGCTGTTTCGGCCCATTCTTTTGGGCTATGGTCTGAAGAAAAACGCAGTCACTTCAAAACTTTAAAATGCTTCTTATCATCTTACGTGGATCTTCATTTTAATGGAGTTTGTCAATGATCTTGTATTTCTTCCATTTTCTAATAGTTACACCAACAGTTGATCTCCTCTCACCAAGCTGCTTGGTGAACAGTTGTCCCTGGTGTACTTAGACAGCTTTTTGGTCTTGATCATGGTGCAATAGTCCAGATTGCAATGGTTGCAATCTGAAGCTACGACACACCAGGGACATGTGATGCACATTCAAAAACTAAACGCGGATTCTTAAAAGCACATTTCGCCTATGCTGTTGATACAGGAGAAACAAGGAGAAGCTTCTTCTTCTTCTTCATTTTCTACTGTTTTCTTGCGCATGTCTGCCATCTACAGTTGGAAAAGGCTTTGCGTGAAATGTCAAAACGGTGCAAATCTCACAAATTTCACTCCAGGCTTTTCCTTGACACAGTTTCATGGCGATAGACTGAAATTGAGTTTTCATTGGAAGTGGCTGCTTGAACGCGCGTTGCAGAGGGCGGTGTAAACAGCTTAAACAGCATAAGGGTGTGGACAGGTGTCCATTATACAGATAATCAGTTCAAACAGGTGAGATTAACACAGATAATTAATAAGAAGGTCTGTAAGGAACAGAATTCTAGTTTGTAGGAGGTAAATATTGCACCAAAACAGGGTGTAACAAAAGTCATTGGCTACAGTTGTTAAAGTTGATTTATAAAAGGCTTTTAGGGAATTTTGAATTCTTTAACAGATGAATCAATGCATATAAACTTTTCTTTTCCTCTCTGAACCAGTCGAGTTCATATCACAGAAGCAACTCTGAAGCACTTGAACAAGGCTTATGAAGTAGAAGAAGGTAACGGTCACCTCAGAGACTCTTACCTCAATGAGCTGAAAATCAAGACGTACCTCGTCATCGATCCAAGGGTGAGCATTTTTTCTTCCTCTTTGTTCTTTATTGCAGTAGTTGCTACACCTCTTAAAAACACAGTTTTACTGTAAAAAAAATATGCTTCTTGGCTTCTTTTATTCCTCGACATGTTGGTTTAAGACAGGTTGGTGGTTTTCTGTTTCTAAATGCTCCTTAATGACCTCTGTGATTTTAGTTCAAGTTTCACCTTAAAATATTCACAGTCAAAAAATGTTGCTTTAATTCTTTTCAAGTCCAAGGATTCATCGCTGAACACCCGAAATGCTCCAAAACCTCGGATGAACGATGGTTTGAAGATAAGGGCCTCTGTTCGTATGACTCGTTACCTTGAGTCCTGGGGGGCCGTCAAACCTTTTGCACATCTTCAGGGTCGAGAGGGTTTTCCCACGGACGCCATTGTTAATGGCAAACCACGTCAGAGGGTAAGACGCTCTGTTACCCTTTTTCTTGCAAATAATTTCAAGATTCTGTAAACGATGCCTTCTTTTTACAGTTAAAACTTTGAAACCTCCATGTCGATTTCATTTGATCCCATTATTTCCCCCAGGATATTCCTTTGCGTCCAGCTCACGGATCCCACCTCACTGAAAGGTAAGACGAGGTTGTATTTGCTTGTAACAAACTGAACCAAAAGTTGCCGCTTTGAGTATTCTCAAACGGATCCATGCACATTTATTTTAACTGTTCTCTGCATTCATTTAATAAGTAATGCCTCGGAAAAGTAGATTATTCGGCTCAACATTTGCTGCCAGTCATTTGCCATCTGTCCATATAAGATAAGTGCATCACTTTCCATTACTGTGGTTTGAATTTGGCATGTGAAAGCATTTACAAGGTCGTTATACTTCTTAATTATCCTCTAGTCATTAGATTTTTTGGAAAAGAACTGGTGGATAGTGTAATAATGCATGCACTTGCACTTGTGTGTGGTTAGTTTGGATTCATGCCTTTTTGCACAGCACTGAAGAGCAAACAGTCATTATCTGGAAGCCTAGATTTAAAAGAAAAACAAAAATAATTCTATCACTTTTTTTTCTAAAAGGATTTTAAAGTGTTCACATCTCACATTAAATCAAACTTTATTTAAAAAGCACTTTTGATACAACGGTAACAGCAGTAACACGAAGTGCTTCTTCGGCTTAAAACAATCAAAAATGAAATGATTAAATACCCAGAATGCCCTAAATCTTCCTGATTTCCACCACCCAACATAATAAACGTAAAATGATAGATAAATATAGCTTAAAGTCCAACTCTGATCAACTATTAATCTATTTTAAAGCGTTCCCAGTGGTCTTTTAATTATGATTTTGCCATTTTGTTTTCTAGGACAGTTTCTGCAGCACTAGTTTATCAGAAATTCATCTGTGAGTTGTGGGCGGGTCTGTTGGGAGGAATAAGCTTGCCCTTTTCTCATCATCCATCTGTTTACACACTCTCTGCTAGCTTTCAGCCCCTCATACCCCGAGCTAACTTTACCAGTGCAGCAAAAATGGTGATCAGTGTTGGAGCTATCCAGCCATACAGTTTTAATCCAGATGTCAGATCAGACGAGGAAAACAAGGACGTACAGGGATCTTGTTGTCTGCAAGAAGAGAATGAATTGAGCGGAGCAGGGAGCTTGTAGGTCGTATGTCACTGCTAAGCGTCTTCCAACAGCATTTTTTTCACTTCCTCCTGATTCACAACAATGTGAATAAAGAAGTATTCAGAAATGCCCTTCTGAGCCCAGTAAATGCCCTCCATCATCAGAAAAATGCCACAAGAACATGTCAAAAACACCAAAAACATAGTTTTCACTCGAGTGGGTCTTTTAGGTAAAATTATAAGTAGGAAATTAGAGTGGAAACCTACAAAAAAATGTAAATAAAAAAAGTTCATAAAGAATGACTCTGCCTGTTGTACATGGTAGTCGAATATATTTTTTTGTTGAGCACCTAGAAGTCTATGACCAAAAAGGAAAAAAAAAACCACAGGAACATCCTATTCTGTTCATGGATTCAGTCTACAGAAGCACAAACACAAGTATAAATGTGTGATCTTATACTCAATGAAATCCTTTTTCTTGATTTAAAGTAGCGATCGGCCTCGTTTCCCTCTGCCACCTTCTCATTCATGCATCCGTTTTTGTGTTCACCTGCTCCCGCTACTCTCTTGTGATAAGTTTGTGTGTTTGTGTTTCAATGTTGGACCCCGACAGCATTGATGAGTCTCTTGAAGAGCCGTTGTCCTTGCCCAATCCACCATTCGGCAGCTCCAAGTGAGTGGGGCTTTCTCGGTCCTCGTCCCTGTCTGTGCAGTAGTTCTCAACCTGTGTGCTTATCGCTTCCCTCAACAAAAACAACGTTAATGGGGAATTGGCTCATTGGGGCTTGTGTAAACACCAGTGTGGTGCACCGTTGGAAAATATTCCTTCATTTTATCTATTTGTTTAGCATGCCTGAAGGTATTATTCAGAGAATGTTAATGATGAAGAATGATTTACAAAGCAGAGATGGTGGATGACATTCCAATGTAACAAACATTAGTCTTATCTGTTTATGCTGAATCTTGATTCCTCATCAGCCCTGCCAGAAATCTGGGTATTTAGGGTGAGAACTACTGCTTTGGTGGAGAATCTTCTATCCCAAAACTAACCTGAACAGTGGGCAGACGTGTTGTTTCTCATTTCTCCCTGTTTGTGATGGGGCAACGCGTGATCTTCAAAATCTCTGCCTCCGTTTAGTGGACTGACCTGCTCCTATTAACACTAATCACTGACTGGGGCCTGTGTGCATCTCTGCGTGTGTCTGTGTGAGTGTTTCCTTCCTGATTGAGGAGGGGTTTCCAAGCAGAAGCACGGCAAAAGCACTCCCAATGAATCCCACAGGGACTGTCTAACACACAGTGTTATGCATCCAGCACTTTCTCTCTAAACCCCCCGTCTCACAGGCACAAACAATATTTTTCTTTGCTCACTAATGCTCAAACGGTGTCATTACCTGAGGTTACCCCAAAGCAACTGAACCAGGGGAACTTTCGTGGCCTCATCAGGTTCTGCTGCATCTTCTCCAATCAGGCTTTGTTTCCTGAGTCTGTGGCTGCCTTGGCCTAATTGTGTCTCTGCTCTCTGGTTCAGGAACAAATCCCAGAAGAGCAAGTTTGATGAGGAGCTGCACAATGAGATGACCACCACCATAGATGAGCTCAGCAGCAAGTACGTCTATCTGGATACTTTGATTTGATTGTTTATGAAAGTATCTTATTGTGTAAAAAATATACAATTTAATCTGTCTTAGTTTGCAGAAATGTTTAGCCTTATCAGCAAAATATATCTTGGTGAAAAACAAGCATAAATGTGCAATAGTTGACATTTCAGCACAACTTGTGTCTCACTAAACCACATGGAGTTGAGATTCAGACGGAACAGATGATGCTCCTTCCGAAAAATAAAATCTTGGGATTAAAATGACAAAGAAAATAACAACAAACTGATGTCCCTAAAATGTATTAAGTTCTTAAAAGATCTAAAATATGAGACATTCCGAAAAACAGCAGCTCTGCACCTTGAACTGAGAACGGGTCAAATCAGGGCCTGTGTATGTCTTGTTAGTTCTGGAGTGAGACCATTTTCGTTCACAGCGGTGGTCATTTTTGGTGTCTTTTACGTCTTACGTGCTCATGGCTGATTTTTTGCTGGACTTAGACCAGGTTTGGGCAAATCCAGGCCTCATGGGCTGGTGTGTCAGCATGATTTCCAGATTTCTGTGCCGTACTCATGGCTGATTACCTGTATCAGGTGTGTCCAGCCAAATAGGCTATTGCAGAGCAGGGTGTCTTATAAAACAACCAGGAATGATTTAGATTCAAGAAAAAAAAAAGATCTTGTGTGAACCTTTGCTTTGCGTTTTCTTGGGATTAAATAAGTTTGTTTTGTAGTTGCTTAGTTTAAGAGTTTTGCAAAAATGTTGGGACTAAATTAGCTTTTTGTGCATGGAAAAGGAGGCAAGAAAATTTGCACCAAAATTCTTCTGTTAAACAAGCTTTTTAATGGAAGAAAAAGTTTTCTCAAAGTGAATACCACATATTTCCTGCTTAAACTGCTTTAACATGTTTTTTTCTTCTACTTTTACTTTTGATCAAACATCCAAGTTCAAGCGTTTTCTTTTATCAGTTGTGTATTTTGTACAGCAAAAATGGGTACGAATGTAGGAGTGAATTGTGAATTCTGTGTACACAAAGTGAAAAAATCTCAGGGAGTCCCTTTGCTTTGCTTTTAAGTAGTGATTCAAAACAATTTTTATACACTTCTATCATAAAACAGCGGAAAACTTGTGCTGCGTCATCCAGTCAAGGCACAGGGACGTCACGCTTTTTTTGCGCTGAGGAAATTAGAATTTTAATTTTATAAAATAAATGTTTGACGTCATTTATATCTGCAGGATATGTTAAATTGTTTGGAACACTGTTCTCGGGTAGATTTTGGAATGCTAAGACACTAACACTCAGTTTTTTTTAAATTGAACACAATCATTGTGAAATCAGCTGCACTCCCTCAGACGTCTTTTGAAGTTGTGGCCAAACTGCTGTCAAGCAATTACATTAAGCCTCGGCCCAGCGTGCTGCTGTTTTTTATGCCCTCTGTGATCCACTGCTGATTCAGCCTAGAGTCAAACACTGTACAGATGTTCCAGATCTTCAGGCAAATGTACCAAACTCCAGTTTCATGTCTCAAACTGTGTACCGCAAACCAGAGATGTTTATATCCTTCCTGTGCAGCAGTTTGTATGCAGGAAGTGAGATTTTTTTTGGGTTCCGCTTTATTTATGCTTCTGGCCGTGCAATAATCATAGCTTGTATAAATCCCCCCCCTTTTTTTTCGTCTTTCTTCTTGTCTGTGTAGGCAGTGGTCTAAGTCTGAAGAGAGTGGAAGTTTAGCTCTGTGGTTTCCAAAGAAAGATCTGGAAAAACAGGTTGGTTTGATATGAAGAGGCTCAAAAGGTTCTGTAGCTTTTGCACAATGTCCACTCCTGTTTTCTGTTTTTATTCCCACTCCAAGTACCGAGCCCTGGACTTGCCAATGTTCAAACACTATGTGAGCTGTGCAACCTTCATTTTCCTCTGCATCTTTCTGGTTCAGATGCTGGTCACAAACGAGTGAGTGCATTGAAAGTCATCCCAAAAAGTTCTTAAGTGTAACTAGTTCTTGTTTTAAAAATGAAACTTTAAAGAATAAAGCTGCAGGGATGGAAGGACAATGACGAACTCTGGCTTTGCTTCTGTCAGTCGACAGACGCTGGGGATGTCATTTGGAGTGTTGCTTTGTGTGCTGATGTTGACCCTGGCCATCTGTTTTGCGGGTCACATTCAGGTCAGTATCTGAATCCGTACCCACACGTTGAGCATCTACTTTCTTTTTTTTGTAATTAGGTTTACTTTCAGATCTTGTTACTGTCCTGATATGCAGAAAAAGAGGTGTGGCATTTTACCCACAGACATGCTGTAAAACAGGGTTTGGCCCAGCACAGTTTTAATGTGTTATGTTCATTTCTTTTCTGTGAATTACTTTGGCTATTTTTACTTTGAAAAATAATTTGATAAAAATCCTAGAATTGCTTCTGAAATGCACATTTATAAGGGGATTTCCATTTTGGTAGAAATAGTTCCCTCGTAGAACATTACCGTAACATCATAGCTGACCGCTACAAAGGGTCATAACTGTCACTCAGACAGTTGACACGAAAGATGAAGGTAGAGTTTTCTAGAGTGCATGTGGTGAATGAATAGTTTACATTTTGCCTTCAAAAGGTTTCACCTCTGCGAGAATAGAAACATGCACGGCTCTATTCAGAGTTCTGCCGCCCTGCTCAGCTGTCTGATGAAGACCTTGACCCCCACTGTGCTCGCCGTCAGCTGTTAGTCACCCTTGCGTAGTGTCTGGACGGCTGACTGTACGGAGCAGATATACTCTAAACTCTTTTTCACTTCTCCAGCGCTTCTTCCCAGAGAAGCTGTCTCAGTGTCAGTGGCTGCCTGCTGTGTCGGAGGCGGTGGTTAAGCGGCCGTGTGTGCGTCTGCCTCTGGCAACCGTCACGACTGCGGTCATCATTATCTTGGCGGTGTTCAACATGGTACGACTGTACTATTTAAAGCTAAGGAACACTTCATAGATGCCATACCAGACTTCAAAGCACAATGCCCTGTGGTTGCTTGTCACTCACGCTTTTTTTCTTCCAACTCTCCAGTGTTTTGCTCACATGGGTGAGAAAAAAGACCCTGAGTTCTTCTACTTACCTGTGAGTTGCCTTTTCGAAAAACCCACTCTGATCATTCTTTAATCTATTTTAAATGCGTTCCCGGTGGTCTTTTAATTATGGTTGTCATTTTTTGCCTAAATTAAAAGATTGTTGTTTTCTAGGTCATAGTTTCTTCAGAGGGGCAATAGTTCATAGAAATTTACTTCTGAGATGTGTATGGCACTGTAGCCACAGAGTAAGCCTGCCTCCACGTCCCATCACCCATCTCTGTAAGCAAGTGGGAGCAAGTAAACAGATGGGGAAAAAAAAAAAAAGCTCTTCTTAAAATGTCATTTTTTTGTCTGCTCCTGATTTACAATGATTTGAATAAAGACATATTTAGAAAAACAATTTAAGCTTAATTTTCTTTATAAGCTTCCTCCATTATGAGCAAAATGCCACAAGAACACCAAAAACACAATTTTCATTGGAGTGGGTCTTTAAGAATTCTCCAATTCCACCAACATTCCTGTTGTATTTTGTGGAAAAATATGTTTATTCTAGTAAAGACATTCCTTTTTAATTCTGAAGTTTTATATATCAGAACATAATAGGAGGCATATTTTTAATGCTTTCTCTGCCCTCCAGTACTCTGTTTACTGCTGCATCCTCTCTCTCATTGCCTGTGGAGTCTTCCTACGAGTGAGCTTTGAGCTCAAAGTGCTCTTCCTCACCTTGGCCTCCACCACATACTACATCATCATCTTCAGCAGCAGTAAGGACCTTTTTAAGGCTTACGGAGACTCCCTTCATGCTCAGATCAACAGCAGCTGTAATGACAGCAGGTGGGACCCAATGTAGAAAGTATTTCCTGCTGATATGCTGTTTCCTCCATTTTCCCTGATAAACCAGAAACATGCAAACACTGAATTACTTTAAATGCAACTGTAATTTTTTTTACTGATTAATGCAGATATTTAGGAGGAAAATGAATTTCCCTTCAGCTCAAAGTGCATTTAAAATGATGCAGAAATGCTTGTTTTTCTGCAGGGGGGGAGATGATTTTATGGATCTCCTGAGCTGTATAGGGCTTGTTAAACACCCCCAGTACATGAGCTGCATATACATTACACTATTCTTGATTACCATGCTCATCATCTCACAGCAGGTATGGAAACATTTCTTTACATTCCTCACTTTTCAGCATTTTTAGACCAACTTTTACCAGCCTCTTTGCCTTCCAGAATGAGTACTGCTTTCGTCAGGACTTCCTACTGAAGTACAAGAACCGCACAGAGCAGGATGAAATTGAGACCAGGGAGAACCTGAATCGCCTTCTGTTGGAAAACGTGCTTCCGGCCCACGTGGCAACGCTGTTTGTTGGGGAGAACAAGAAGAACGAGGTAAAATTCCTGCAGACTTATTGAAATGCCTGGTTGTGGGTTACTAACCTAAAAGTGAGAATTTTCCCCCGTATCACCTTTACAGTTGTGTTCATAAGTGAACATACCCAGGAAGAAATGAGGATTTCTTAGTCATTTTTCACAGAATATGAATGATAACACAAAAACTTTTTTCCACTCATACGTGGTTGGGTGAAACTAATTATTATCAAAAAATTCTGTTTACCCTTAATGACAACAGAAACTTCGCAAATGATCGTGTTCAAAAGTTTACATACCGATACCAGATGACTTTGTTCTGAAAACATGCACACACGCCGATACAAGAGTTTGAAAGCTAAAGGTAACCATTCTGACCTGTTTGCCTGTAATTAACGTGTGCTGCCAAAAGATCTACGGGAAAAGGTAACTGAACTGTGCAAACAGGAAAGGGATATAAGAAGATATACAAAGAACCGAAAATACCAGGAAAGTGAGGGGTTCTGTTGAAACCAAAACACAGTCATAAAAATCATTACGGATGCAAAGACAAACCAACAAATAACTTCAACTGTGTGATACTCTCTGAAAAACGGCGGTGTGGATGTTTCCAGATGTACAATAATGACGCTTCTGAAGAAAAATTAGCTGCATGGTCGAGTCGCCAGAAAAAAGTCTTTTCTGTGCAAATGCCACAAAATATCTAGCTTACAATACACCAAACAGCACAGAGACAAACCTCCAAACTTGAGGTTTTCTGCTAAGAATTACAGGCTGCTTTACCATCAGAGAAAATAAAGAACCTGATCCACAACAACCACAAGAGACTTCAAGGTGTCATTGATGCAAAAGGAGGCAATCCAAAGTGTTAAGAACTGGGGTATGTATTAATGTGAAGTCATTATGATTAAAAAAGTGTTAACACAGTTTTTTAAAACAATAAATGGCTTAATCCAACCACTAACTGAGTGGAAAAAAAGTTTTTGTGTTATTTAGATTCTCTGAAAAACAGTGTAGAATTCATCATTTTTTCCATGGAACGTAAACTCATGAGCACAACTATATAATAAAAAAGAACGTTGTCTTATAGAGGCACTAATATTAGGTAATCCTATAGCACTTTAAATGTAGCATATGTGAGTTTTTATTGTGTTTTTCAGCAGATCAAAGTCTAAAAATGTAAATTCTGCCATGCAACCTGCTGTTGTGTAAACTGTGAGATTATCAGCTCATCACAGACGATGACCATCATGTGAGAGCAGGAAAGGGCAGAACATTTAGGGGGAAAGTTTTGGTCCTTGAGGCTCTTCGGTGCTGCTGCCTCATGGTCAAGCTTGAGGCGACTGTGGGAACATGTCAAAGTTTACCCTGGATGAGGTAAAACCAAACCATCCTTATCTCTTTTCTCTTGACTTTCCGCTTCAACAGGACCTCTACTACAAGTCCTATGACTGCGTGTGTGTGATGTTCGCCTCGGTGCCGGATTTCAAAGAATTTTACACAGAGTGTGATATTAACAAAGAGGGCCTGGAATGCCTGAGACTGCTCAATGAGATCATTGCCGACTTTGATGAGGTCAGGACAAAGACGGGAAGGGGATCCATCCTTCTCTTCATTACCAAATTCTTCTCTGAGATAAGAGTTTCATATGTTAACTTTAGGAAGTGAGGCTGCGTTAATGTTTCCAGGAATAAATATTAGGAATGACAGCGTTTCCATGTGGATGTCTGTTTTCCTGTGACCTCACAGCTGCTGTCCAAACCAAAGTTCAGCGGTGTGGAGAAGATCAAGACAATTGGCAGCACCTACATGGCTGCCGCTGGCCTCAGCGGGACGCCCGGTCAGGAGAACAATCAGGTGAGGGCAGGTGGCGCCTAAGAGTGGGGTCAGACTGAGTTTAGACCATATTATCCTTGAGGCTGTAACTTCACCTGAACCATCTCATGCTCAAGGTCACCACCATTTGTTGCAAATTTCTTTTTTTTTTAAAGAGTTCTTTTATTTTGCCAAAACCATAAAATAAGAGTAATCTGACCCCTATAATAACAGTCTAAACAGTGGAAAATGTCATTTTTATTTCACAAAAATATTAAAGTAAATACTGAATGGAACTTAAGCGGGGATTTACAAGCAGAAAGTAAATGTATTGCGTTTCCAGTTGAAGGGTTGATGCCGGAAAACTGGAAATATTACAACTGAAATTGACTGGAAATGTTAGACTGCTTTTGAGCAAAGCACCAAACCCACAACTGCTCTTAAGGAGCTTCTGTTGGAACTGCCTACTGCTTCTGCCTTTGACCAGTTTTTTTCTTTCAATTTCCAACATGCAAATAACACAAGTGAAAACTAAAGAAAAACTCTTATCAACAGAGCCTAAACAACAACAGTAACAAAAATATGAATATGATGAATAAGTCCTCTAAGGATGGATTAAAAGTGTATGCACAAGGAAAAGTGATCTTTCTAAAAAACCTACAACCTGTTTTTCTAAAACATTCTTTTGTTTTTACCATTTCAATGCAAATGTTATTATTTGAAAATTGATTTTTCTCATGAAAAGCGAAGTATTTGCATTCAAGAATATAAGTTAGGAGGCTTTTTCCTGTAATTGAAGTCTTTATCATGAGAAAGATTGGCAGCAAAATACACTTGTTTGCATGATTTTTATGTAGAGTTAAAGGTGGAAAGTTTGTCCTCCAAAACATTCTTTTTTTCAACTCCCACTGATTTTTTTTCTACTTTTCTACTAAAAATGACATTTTGCTTTAATGGTAATATTTCAATGAGAAGAAATGTGAAGTTTAAAATACTAGATTTAAGCATTTGGAGACAATTAGTTTACAGGACTTTGCAATCCCTCACAGGTTTAAGTTTTTAGGACATGTTTAAAGCAGCTAAGAAGTGAATTAAAATTATGATCAAACAGTCAATGTCTACACACACGTTTGAGTTTGGTGATCATATCTGTGTTGCCTTCAAGGTTTGCCCTAATTTGATCCTCCCTTTAGTGTTGATGGAGCAAAGCGGATTAATTTTATTGTCTTTATGGTTAAAAAAAAAAAAAAACAATGCTCAAAACATAATTTATAACCTCTGCTTATTTTGAAACTTTTTAGGGTCAATTTATACATTTATGAAATTAGCAATACTTGCAGGATTCCTGTGATCTAATAAAATGTAAGAGTCTCAACTCCTTTGCAAAAATGCTTTGGCATAATAAAAAGTTGCATTGCCTGTTGCCCCGCTGGGCTTCTTCAGGACCGGGACAAGCAGCAGGCGCAGATCGGGAATGTGGTGGAGTTTGCCATCGCCATGATGGGCAAGCTGGACGGGATCAACCGACATTCTTTTAACACCTTCAGGCTCCGTGTAGGTGAGTACTTTCAGGTGTTTGGTCTCCCCATCACACACCTGTCATGAACTTAAACTGCACTCTGTCTTTGTTAAAGCTGACACATTAAAACTGTGGGTTCCCCTGTTACTCTGTGCCTGGCATTTATGTGGCGCTCCTGCAGTCTGAGCAGAATCATGTCGACTTTTAGCAGGGATTTCAATGTAAACTGTCCCTGGAAATAAAGTGAAACCACAAACTCATGTGTCATAAACTTAAACTGATAGTTTGTTATATCTGCTTTATTTGGAACCTGACAGTAAACTGCCAAATTTGACTCCAGTCCATGAGTTTTCTTTTGTTTGAAATAGAAGATTTAGAAGGAGAAACAATAAACTGTATTTTGTCTGCAGCTGAGACAGTTGATACTAAACAGATGTAGTTCTAGTTTTTGATAAAATATGTTCAGTTTTTTCCCCAGACACTCTTTAAATGTTTAAAAAAATACACAGAAGCAGCATTTTGTTTTAAAGAAATCCCATCTGTAATTTTTTTTGTAAAATAGATGAAAAGGTATTCCTTTGATTTTCCATCAGTCCTACACACGGTCGGATTTATCCTCTGTGCTTTATTTTGGCAATAAAAAATGTCTCATTTATATAACAGATACTTTTGATCATTTTTAGAGAGATTTACTGCTGATCTGAAATGACTCCAGTATGCCGTCATTCCCGTGATGCCTCTGAAATAGAAAGATCAGGATTTTGTTAAATGTTTCTGAACGTTTTTTAAAGGTGCCAACAACAAAAAATGCTGGGCCTTAAAGTGTTATTGTGTCAAGAATTTTCTCAAAGACCGTTGCTAAAAAAAAAAAAAAAAAAATGCATGTAAAGGGCAATCATCACCAAACTATTTAATCGATTCAGAAGTTCAACAACTTAGGCATTGACACGATTCTATGAAAAATCCGTTTATTTTCAAATGTCCTCCTAGTACCCATTAGTTTGATAAAGAAAAGCTGTTTTAAAAATCAAGGATTTTCATTAAGATTAACTGAAAGCATTGTTTACCAAGGAAAAACGACAAGAAGGAAAACTCGATTCTTGGATTTGATTAATCAATATTGCATTAGAATTTTGATTAATGAAATTAATTGCATTTTTTGGCACAGTCTTTTTCTTCTAGATTAAATTCACTCAAGATGATTTTCTGTTTTTCAACATTTCATCTTCCTGAATGTTTTTCTGTCACAAACAGTCAGAAGTTGTCTTTATTGTTCCATGTCATTTTTGCAATAATCTAATTACAAAGCTAAAACTGAATAAATGTTTGCTGTTGGTTGTTTTCTTGCAGGAATTAATCATGGCCCCGTGATCGCAGGAGTGATCGGGGCCAGAAAACCCCAGTACGATATCTGGGGGAATACAGTCAATGTAGCCAGTAGAATGGAGAGCACCGGGGAGCTGGGGAAGATCCAGGTATGTTCTGAAAACTCTTTGCTATCCTGAATCTCATTGTGAAACCCGTTATTAAAAATAATTAAGCATTTTCTGGTAAAAGCACCAAATTTGGCATGAATGCACCTTAGGACCCCCTCTTTTAGAAAAGCATTCTAAAATCCAAGATTTTAGCTTGTAGATAACACACACATGCAAAAATATACGGAATGCTTGTGGCCGCTTGAAAAGGCATTGCCAGGGGGAAGTCCAAGTAGCTTAACAGTTGAAAGTGTGGACGCCATCTTTAAAATGGCCACCATTTTTTTCCTTTTTCTTGTGGCAAACATGCTTTTCTGAAAGAGGGGATCCTAAGGTGCATCCATGCCAAATCTGGTATTAGTACCACAAAATTTATCTGAAATATCAACCAAACCAACTTCGTTATCAAGAGTTTAAAGACCCACTCCAGTAAAAATCGTGTTTTTAACATTTGTTAAAAACTTGTAGCATTTTTCTCGTGATGGAGGACTAATATAAAAACATTTCAGATCAAAACTGTGTTTTTGAGCATTTCTTTATTCGAATTGTGATTAATCAGACGAAAAAGCTCGGGTTTTGCCAACAGTCCCGCCCGCAACCCAGCGGCGAATTTCAGATGAACTCCCGCGCTGCATAAAATATTTTTCTTTAAAAACGACAGTGATTTTTGCCAAAACTGCATATTCCTAATTAAAAGACCACTAGGAACAATTTTATCAAAATATAGTTGGAGTAGAACTGTATCAGCTTGAGTGAGAAGTGTCATTTTGAGGAGAAGAAGGGAAGGATTTGCTGCAGCTGTGTGTGCCTGTACTTCCAGGTAACTGAGGAAACGTCTGAGGTGCTGCAGGAGCTGGGTTACTCCTGTGAGTGCCGAGGACTCATCAATGTCAAGGGCAAAGGAGAGCTGAAAACCTTCTTTGTCTGCACCGACATGAGCAAGCAGCTAGGCATGGGGTTGAGCTGAGACCGCGCTGCACAGGAGAAGGACTCACACACACAAGTCAAAAGGTTTACAGACTGGAGCGCTGGCAAACACAATGAAGCTCCTGTGGCGTTCAGAGGATTTAGAGGATCGCCTGCTTCACGGTTTGGCAGATATCAGGAGGCGATGAAGAGCATTCGCTTCAACAATCAGCCTTTTCACCCTTATATTCATGTGCAGCGATTTGTTACTTTTGTACTTTTTCCTGTATCGATTACTGTAATGGAATTACTTTGTATTGTATTACACTCTGTCAGTTGTCTAAGAAATTTTCTAAAAAGCTGATCAGGTCAATATTTGGAGACAGTTTTTCTCTGAGAGGCGATGGACTCTGCGTTTCTATTCAATGATTTTTGATGTTCTGACATCAAGATTCAGGCTTCATATCTTTAGGATTCTGTGTGCGTTTCTCTTCTTATCGCTGCTTCAATGTCACAAACATGTAAAGAGATCCGTCGGTTTTAGCTGTCTTTGATTCTTTTTAGGTAAAAAAAGAAAATCTGAGAAGACCTCTCTCTGTCTGTGATCTTTCAGAACTGGATTGCTTTCTGTGCCTCTGAAGTCTGATGTGGCCTTACTGTCTGAGACCAACGTCCTGTTTGTAGTCGCTGCATATGAATAACGCTGGCTTGGCCTTTTCTGTGATCAAATGTGACTTTTGTACAGTTACAGAATGTAATAAATGTTTTCTTATGTCTGCCGAGCATATAAGGTTCAACCAAAGTTTATTTTTAAAAACATTTATTGGTTGAAATGCATACAAATTTCCCACAAAAAGCACCGTTTGTACAAAACTTAAATTATTAATTTGAAGGGTGGTTTGGGCTTCATTTTACAGCGATGGAGGTAAATGTGTCCAAACTGGTCTCCATTGGTTCACTTGTGTCCTGCACTAAAAAAAACATTGTTTTTAGATGAGATGTTGGGTAAATGAGGTGTTTAAATCCTTGCGTTTGTTTTCAGTTACCTGTTGTCAGGTCTATGAGCGGCTCTGGAGGCGGGGCTATCCCCATGGCCTTCCTGATGGCGCGGACGCTGCTCACGTCACACGGGGCGACCTGACCGGTCAGTTCTGTGAGGTTCCCCGTCACCTTCTCAGCTGGAAAAAAGGAAGAATTAATGAGTTTTCTCCAGATGATTGTAGACCTAACCACAAAAAGAGTCTAGTATCCATGGCAAGAATAACTGCAGTTTTATGTAACACGAGAAAACAAACCACATCTTTATAGGCTGCATAGAGGGTGGTTGGAGTGTAGAGGTGGTGTCAGGCCAGGGGGGCCTCTTACCCAGCTCCAGCTCTTTGGCCGTCGGGGCCAGCAGGCAGATGATGTTAGGCGGCTGCTTGGCACTAAGGCGTTCCTTCTGGGCGTCTTGCAGGTCGCGCAGGAGCTTTGTAGTCTCGTCCAGTTTCTGCTGGAAGTGCAGGGCTTCTGTAAACGATAGGGGAGGGGGGACCCAGTGCACGGTTAGTTCTTCCTCTGGGTTCCTCCTGTTACATTTTATAAGTCTGAACACAGAACAGCCATTCTTCAGGACTCTGATGGAGTAACCACAGAGCAGAAACTGACAAGTGGAGACCATGAATAACAGGTGGAAGAACTGTATTAACATCAGAGTGCTTTTTAAATCTTCTGTTAAAAAATCTGATTAAAATAAAGTTGTTCCTCTGAATACCCTTTGATCTTTTTTTTAAACTTTCGATTGGTTTCCATCTCCTCAAAGAAGCTTTTGTCTCATCTTATCAAACATTAAGAGCTTTTATGCTCAATCTCTTTAAAGTGGATTTATATCTCACAAAGATAAATGTACAGTTTAGTGTGCATTAAACATTCTTAACTATGTAGTTCAGAGCCTGAATGACATTAAAATAAAGAGTAGCAGTCTTAATTTGTATAAGCAATGAGGCTTATCTGCAGCAAATCCATTTATTGCTGCCTCGAGCTCATAACATTCAAAGTATCTATTCATTCTTCCTGGTGTTTGTGGCTTGAAAGGGAATATCAGCAAGACACATCAAAGAACTGAAATGGATGTTGAAGTTTTTGTGGTTTTACCCCCAGAGAGCTCCTCATCCGTCTGCAGCCCTGCAGTCGAGCGCAAGACATCCAGCCCGTGGAAGGACTCTGCGACCTGTAAGGGACAGACAACGTTTGGTCTGATTAGAAAAGCATTTCACGCTCACAGCTGGGGCATCATGGGAGCATCCCCAATTTGCCACGCTGCCTCTGCACACCATTATAATCAAACCCCATCCAAAAAAAAGCTGCAATAACTGAGAGGGGATGAGAGGGGGCTGGAGAGCAGCCAAAAGCAGCAAACAGCCGGCACAGAGGGGCGCTGTGTCTGAAGGTGAGGGCAGCGCTCGCTCGGGTTTCCTCTGCTGCTCTGCAGACAAGATCCAGCTCTCCAAGCAAAAAGAAAACACAGGCTCTGTGAATTCTTCTGCAGCGCAGCAGCAGCACATTGAAGGGAAATGTTCTTTCCATGTGTGGAAGGATCACAGCTAACAGCAGGCCTCTGCTGTGTTGACACAGCTGGTGGATTCAGAAAGCTGCAGCAGAGGCCGTCCATACCAACGATTAAATGAAGGGTCCTCAGTAGGGTGGAGCAGCAGTGAGCCCAGAGTCGCTTCTCCCTCTGCGTTTGAACATTTCTCTGTGCAGGTTTAAAAAGATGGCTGACATTTTTCATGAAAACGCAGCACAGACTCACCTCCATGTCCTCCTTGTTCTCCCCAGAGTTAGCTGTTTTCTCCGTTTGCTGAAAAGGTAGAAACAAAAATCTGTTTTGTTGTCTTAAACTTTCATCTTGAGCTGCTGAAATCATTTTTTAGGATATTCTTACAGCGTCCACCGTCTCAGTCTCCTTCAGACTCTTGGAGTGCTCGCCGTTGGTCATGGCGTCAAGCAGATTGTCAGCCACTTTGTACACATACTCCTCTGATTTGGTCAGAAATTCTGACAAGCTGTCAAACAAACATTCATCACAGGTTTCTACTACAACTCATTCCAGAAGCCACAGTAAACCTCAATACACACTTGGAAAAACTGTATGAAATTAATTTCTTTACTGCAGACAATTCCTAGAAAGCTAACCAAGTAATTCATCTAAGAAGGGAACAACCGGCGAAGGATTTGTGTGAGGAAGAGAAATGAGCACAGAAGACGGGATCAGCTTTAATCCAAGCACTGCTGTGCTGGAAAACTATACTCAAACATGTGAAATGAGTTTCAGCTCCTTCAGCCTGGAATTTGGATGTAATGTTAACACAATAAACCAGCGGGAAAAAAAACTAAACTGATTTGTATTTCAGAATCTTCTTGTGACGTTTGTGACGAGTTAAAGATGAACGAGCATGAAAGGTCTGTGAGAACGAGTGACAAAGGGTGGCAGTAGTCTAACCCTTAGTTACGACCGCCTTTGCAGGTGGAAATGGGCAAAAAACAGGTGTCATGCAGGTGGCTGGCGCCAAATATCACGGTTGTAGACTGGTCGGTGAGCCCGTTGGGCCAAAATGTTCATGCATATTTTTTTCTAACACTTAAGGTAAGGTATAGGTGAGCTGCAGGAATGTTTCAAATCCTGAGTAAGTGTGCAAAGTTAGTGCTGTTCAGGTGATAAGTGTGCACTAGTTGCTTGCTCCTTGCTTGCAGCCAGGTCATAAGAAATGAGGAAATTAGACAATCGGAGCGTAGTTTGTGTGAGCGTTCTACGCCCACCCACATATGACCTGCATACACTGCCAGTGTAGTATTTGCAAGTGATCAATAAGGATACTTGCACTTACTACTACCAGGTAGTAACTTACTAATGACTAGAGTATGACGTAAGAACCTATAAGGAGAACTGCAAGACACAGCTACCCGGTCCCTTTAGATGCAGCCATCTACGACCCTCTGTGGACCCAGACAAACTGAAAACCTGTAGCACCCGTACAGGTCAACCTACCACACGGGTGCATGTGACTAAGGCTTTAAAGCCCCACTCAGATTATTTTTGATCAGTGTTAAAAGCGTTTCCAGTGGTCTTTTAATTATGATGGTTTTTTTAGACAAAATGTAAAAAACCGGTGGACATAGTTTCTGCAGAGCGGCGGTGGTTCATCAGAAATTTGCTTCTGACTTGTGGGTGGGACCATTTGCGTGGAGCAACCCCACACTCCCTTCCTTTGAGGGAAAATGGCACGAGAAAGCTACGGAAATGGCAGGTTGAGGCTCCTTTAAGATATCCCTATGACTAAATGCTGAAGTTGGTATTTAATTGGTCTCTTTAACCCCTGCCTGCATTTAAACTATCCTTGGGTTGACACGTGCAAGTGGTTTTTGTTGGAATGTGGCCTGACTGCATCAGAGAATTAGACGGGTCAGAATGAGGCAGCTCACCTCCTGCAGACTGAATCAACACAAGAAGATAGAGGAAGATCTGAACGGTAATCAGACAGGAATGCTGCAAACGATGCGATTCTATGGCAGGGAGCTAGGGTGTGTTTGCACAGACCTGTCTAAGCCCTGCAGACTGGACTCCTCCCCGTACAATGAGTAGATAAGGTCAGAGTCTTCTTTGCTGATGTTGGCGAAGCTGGAGTCGTAGGCGGGAGCGTAGGAGGTGAACGGCCCATAGTTTAGGTAGGACACTGTGGGGAGTGCGGCACACACAAAAGCTCACAGTCTCTCCTACAAAGCTCTTAAGCGAGACATCTGACAGGACTACCTGGAGTGATCCTGTTCCTCTTGTCCTCTCTGAAGCTCTGCAGGCAGTTGACACCATTCTGCAGCCGATGGGACATCATGCCCAGCTTCACCGGACAGTATCCTGCATCTGCACAGGAGCAACACACACTGAACTCTCCCGACATCTGACCGCGCCAAACCAAATCCTGCTACAACAAACATCCGAAACTACTGAGACTGAAAGTTTAGCATCAAGTCAAATTGTTGTAGCCATAGGTTTACTACGGCTTCTTAGCCAATCACAATCCAAAAATTGTACATACAGTTCTTAAAAAGTGCTGGGGGCCGCATTGTTTTTGAGCCTGCTGGCTGGTGGAGATGTGACTTTGGACATGCCTGATTTACTTTCTGTGACAACTTACCCCCAACTGACAGATCTGCAGGGTTGAGGATTCCCAGAGTGGTGGAGCCATCGGACTTCCTCCTCACAAACTCCAGCTGGGAAGGAGAACGTTGTCAATGAATACCAAACAAAAACGGCACCTTAGATCTTTGAGAGAACCTTTAAAGGAAATACTTTACAAATATCCCAAGACTGCAGGCTCATGTGACTTTACAAAAGTGACACCTCAATCATAATCCACAGTTTAAAAATCAATAAATCCAGAGAAAATCGTGTTTTGTTGTTTTTAACATGTTCTTTTAGCATTTTTCTCATGATCAGGCAGTCGGCCTGTGAACGAAGGATTGCAGGTTCAATTCCCGCCTTGCCCGCCCATGAGTCGAAGTGTCCTTGGGCAAGACACTGAACTCCACATTACCTCTGATGGAAGGTTGGCGCCAGTGTTCGGCAGCGGAGCCGCCATCAGTGTTTGAATGTTGTGGGTCTGTGACTTCAATGAAGGTAGAAAAGCGCTATATAAATATATCCCATTTACCATTTGTGAGGGGGATCCCACCATCTTTCCCCACCCTGTTGCTGAGTGCTTGAAAAAGGGAGGATGTGGTCCACCAGTGTACTTTCTGTCACAAATAAGCTCTTTTTCAAACTGCATTTTGTTTTGCAACAATTTGAGTAAAGGAATTCTCATAAATGCAGTTTTGAGTTTAATTAAAAAAAAAAAAATGCCCTCCATCATCAGCAAAATACCACAAAAGATAAAAACAAAAAAAACAAAACTTTCGTTGGAGTGGGTCATTAAAATGATGTGGGCCCATGCTTTAATGCTTCAAGGCTTTCCACGGGTTTAAGAATGTTGATGTGAATGTTCTGGTAGAAGCAGTCTGATTTTAAACACATGGGGTCGTGGAAGAGACCTGAACATCAACAGCAATAGAATGCACATCACTGCAAGTTCTTTCCTGCTTTCTCACTTCACACTGCAGCACTCTGTTGGACAGCTTCCCTCCAGACTCGGCAATGACCTTGCAAATTTCCTCTAGCTCTCTCTCAGCATTCGCCGCTTCGTCCTTGGAGTCTTTGTCCTGTCTGCGAAAGGAAATAAATAGAGGGATGACAGATGAGACACTCTGACCATGAACCAAGAGGTTTTTTTTGTTACTTTGTGTAGACATGAAGAATCATGAGCACAAAAGTGAGTTTTTATCAAACGCCCACAGTCTACTTCCACAACCATCATCCAACTGGATGGAGAATTGATCATTTACGTAGAAGCAGCTGCATTGAAATGAAACATTCTGAAAAACCTAAACTTGTTTCTTGAAGTTATGTCACGTCACCAGGAAACGAAACTGATGTGAAAGATGCCCAGCAGTGAGAGGAAACAAGCCCCCAGCATTCCCCGAATTCCCTCCATTTCCAGAGGAAACAAAAGCCCCCCCCAAGCAGACACAGTGAGAAGAGGACAGACAGGTTTTACAGTGGAGAAGCAACGCTCCATCATTAGTTAAAGCACCTGGGAGTGCTGGGTGTGCGCGAGCGCTCGCTGGTCTCCGTGCTCACGGATCTCTCCTTTCTGCGGTCCTGGCTGCAGCCGCCCTGTTCCTCTGTCTTCAGTGCCTGTTGGGCAGTGGGGTCCAGGCCAGACATGAAAGCGATGCTCTGCTTCAGGCTCTCCAGTCTTTCCTAAGAAAAAAACCCAAAAAAGATCATCAGTCTCAGATGGTGCTGATGAGGCTTGGAGTGATGAAGATGCAGTAACAAGAAATAGATGTGTTTGCTGCCCCCAGCAGCTCATCTGCTTTTAAAATAGATCAAAAGATGATGGGAGTGGGCCTTTCTATTGCATGTTTGTGGCATATTTGTTAACTTGATGCTAAGTTTTGTTGCTGTGAGAACTGTATCGTTGTTTGTTTTGTTTTTTTTGGGATGGGCTTCAAAAAGCATAATGACCTTTTAGGGTGATGTTGGCTGATGCTTAAAAATGTTGTGAAGTTTTAAAGAACCAAACAAGCTTTAACTTCAAGGAACTTTATCCATACACGGCAGAAGTCTCAGTTCTAACTGTCCACATTCAGCAGAGCAGTTTCAGTTAAGAAGGTCCGACTGTGCAGAATTCAGATCTGTGAGGTTCTACTTTTTGGAGTTTTGCTCATAAATGTTCATTCCCCTGAAAGAATTCTTAAATCAAATACATTTTTCAGAAAAACGTTACCATTTTTTTTGTCATTTGGGGTCTGTGCTTTCACCAAGTCGTTGATAATCACATGAATATTATTTTAAAAGCATTTATAAGATAAATACTGTTGATCTGGAAAGATAAGTTGTGAAGTAGTGAATCTAAACTACATGGATTCAGTATTTTGTCAAACAGTAACATTTCTGCACAGCTGTCCTTATAATTTGAACTCCACTTAAAGAAGGGGAGATGTTTGAAACTAGTAGAGAATGCAGATAAAGTGGTGAACATCTGCCATCACATCATCCTTTTGTTACAGCGACGGCTGCAGAGCTTTACAGGTTCTGTTAACATTCCTCAGTTATGACTTTTAAAGTGAGAGAGACTCGCTGTTTGGACAGTACATCGGACAAGCTATAAATCAAATGAAATGTTCAAATGCTCTTTTGCTGTAAAAATTCAAAATAGACAGCGCAGCGGTTGTTCCAAACAACTGGAGGAAGGGAAATCATAAAAACATCCACCTTCTACATGTTTCAGCAATGATAAACCTGTGCAAAAATAGAGCTTTATAAAGAATCTTCATCTGGAGTTCATTCTGGCTCCTCTACTGCACACACGAAGAACTGACATATTTAGACTTTTTGATATAGTCTCAATTATACCAAGAAACTTTAGCTGTTATCTCAGACATGCCCCGCCCCTTATCACAATAAACAATTACAGTGACAAAATTATTCAGAGGTCCGGAAGTGAACGAAAATAGGGATCCAGCTTTGTGACACTACAAACAGTGGCCACCTTTTGTGGTCTCGCCGTTCACAGATTTTACAAGTACAATTTGACATTATTTTTTTAAACTGCTGCCTGATTGGCTTTATACTTCTCCTTGTCTCCTGTCTCCTGTGTTCAAATGTATTTAAATCTTTGATTGTGACCAGGTCTTTGTTTTCATTCCATAATACTGGACTTGTTTACTACAAATGTTTGAACTTTAGGGGTTTAAAGAAGAGAGAAAAGTGTGAAAATGTTTATGTCTGTCTGAGAAAAGGGTTTAAAGTGTACTGAGGAAGTATAGAGCCATAAAACACACATAGTTTTTGTAAAAAAAAATAAACAAAAACGACAACTTTGCTGATTTCGTTTTTGTTGTGTCTCCCATGATCAACACAGTTTATGGATAAAGTGGCTGAAATGGTTGATCTGGCTCAGATAAACACCACTGCTTAGTATTTTCAAAAACAGGATCTTTAAGTTGGACTGTTTTTAAAATGTAAAGACTGAACTGTTGGCCTTTTGAGCTGAAAAAAAAAAACTATATCTATTAACTTCCAGTGATTCTCCCAGACTTTAAATAAAGTTTCTATAGTAACAAGTTTACCATTTTATTAAGTTTCATGGGTACATAATAAAAATAAGGCAAATGACAGGTCAATGTTTGCTGCTTCATACCTGACTCAGGATCTTCATGCCAGAGTGTAACAGTTTCCGAGCTGCTTTGTGGTAGATTGTCTCAGGTTTGTTGTAGATCATCGCATTTTCACACATGAGCTTGAAATCAACCTGCAACAAACAAAAATTTGCTGCAAAAATTACTTCCAGGTTCATGCAAAATGGCAGTAACTTTCAAAAAGTTTCAGAAAACTCGAAGGTGCCTTTTAATTTTCAAACAATTTTTGTGTTAAATTGATTCAAAAATTCCTAGAAATTAATGCACCTTAAGTTCATCCAGTGATCGGAAGCAGCCTTTCTTTACTTTCTCCTTCATTGTACTGAAGTCCATGGGCCGTTTGATAATGGAGGAGTAACCGGGTGCAATCAGATCTGTTACCGGAAAAGAGAAAAACGCACTGGGGTCTTTCCTGTTAACACACAAAAATAAAACAACACTTTTAAAACCTGCATTACACCAAAAATAATTACAGATAAGCAGAGAAATATGAAAACAATGGCTGCGCAAATCATCCAAAATCAATTTTTTTTTTTTTGCATTGACAAGGGATCACAGTCGCACCTCTGAAGCTGCCGGATGAGCTGGTTCAAAGCTTCCTGCAAAGGAGTCTGCTCTTTTTCTGCAGAAGAGAACCAGAAAACCATATAAGAACACTTCCCATTAGAGCAACAAACAGGAAGATAAGTACTTCAGCCTGATAAATAACACTAAATTTCTTACACAAAGTAAGAGTCATAACAGGACGTTTACTTAAGAATTTAATATTTGTTAAAACTTTTTCAGGTTATTTAGAAGAGATTTGAGAGCCTAATTCCCAGCCTCCTTTACAGCCAAACAGACAAGCGTACACCGAGGCTTAAATGTGCCTCCCCATCACAGGTTAAAATCAAAGAGAAAAGGAAGATTTCTCCAACTTGGTCAATTTCCCTATGCTGCTTGTAAGTCAGCAGACTCTTATGCTAATAAATGCACATTTGTAAAAACATTACTTAATAAATGTTTTTTTATTACCCTGCAGGGACCATGTTATTCCTTGGAAAACAATGTGGAGGACATAACATTGTAATATACAACACACACTCCACAGGTAGATGCATAATTGCCTCTCAAATTGCCTGCATGCTTTGAATAATTTACTCCGAGTTTGGATTCTTTTTGTTTGCTGTGCGGTGTTGTCTTACTGAGCTGTTAGATGGCCATTTACCAGGTTGAGCAGAGACAATGAGCTTTTTTTCCAAGTGGAACCACAATAAAACATTAATACAGTTCACCAGAGTCCAGGACTGCACCATGAATATGTATAAACATATCATTTAAAATACCTTCTAATTTATCCAGCTCTGAACGTATAGGAGTTCTGCTCTGCTCCCTGTCCTCCTCTGCTTCTCCATCCTGTCCTTTTTTCTTCTTTGTCATCTAAAACAAGAATTTCAACATTTTAATCCACCACATGTTTACTCAAAGATGATAAAGTTCCTTTTCGAAGCAAGACTCTTCAGCAATTTACCTTCTTCTTTGACTTTTCATCTTCAGGTGAGCCGAGGCCCCTCTCTTTATCCTTTTTCTTCTTCTTTTTCTTCTCTTTGGCTTTGTCGGAGTCTGCTGGTTGCTCTTCATAAAATGTGTCCCGACTCGAGCTTCCTGTCGTCACCTCATTCCCGGAGACTTTCAGAACCAGTTTCAAAGGCCGCTCTCCATATTCTGCAACAAAAAAAATAAATAAAAATAATTAAAAAAAAATCAATCAATACTTTATAAAAAAATTTACAAAAACGTACAATGAGGTAGTTGTAACTAGAATATGGTAATAAAATGCACATTTAAAAACAAGGCCACAAGGGTGTTAACAGGTAAAGTTGTGATATTTAAATAATTTCTTATAATTGTTTACAAGTGTTTTTTATTTACTTTTGCTCCGGGTGGTGTTGGTAATGATTTTATAAATGCATAACAATGTTTATAAAGAGCAAGATACTGAACTTGACTAAGAACTTCAAAGTTAGAAGTGAAAGGTTTTGTTTAGTAGCCAGTTTGATTTTGTGTGGAGATTTCCTTCTTTTAGGTAAAAATAATAAACTTCCAAAAATAAAGTCCACATTAATCCGTTCTGCTCTAAATCTCCAACAGCTCGGTTTGGCCAAACTGCGGATGCTAACCGCTAAGCCGCTCGTTTTTTACGTTCTAATTCATGCTCATAGTTGTATGGTATTCCAAGACAAAATGATAAAAAGTTGCAGACCCGACTAAGCACATTTCAGATCGAACAGTGTTTAAATCAAAATACATAATTTAATTAAAGAAAATCAGGTGCGCTAGCAAGTTAACACAACACTTGTTTCTTCGAAACGCACAAAGAGTGAAATCAGCAAGTTTAAAAAAAAAATTCAAAAGGAATTCTTGATTAGATTAAATTCCGAAACTAATTGAAATAAAATACCTTCATATCCGTGTTTTTCGGACTTGTGCTTTTTGTGCTTCTTCCCCATTGTTTGTATTTTTGATCAGGCAATGGCAGGGACAGCTGAGGCAACGAACTCTTTAGAAGTCTCCACTGACTTGCACTGCCGTCTAGTGGCGAGGAGGTAAAAAGCACACGGTCACCTTTTAAAAACACGGGAGGGCGCTGCAATATTTAAAATGAAACCTTGGAGTTTGTAACGATAGAGGTCACAAAAGAATTACAATAAAAATAGAATAATTAGACATACAAAAATCTGTTTTGTTAAGGACTAATAGGAATTTCTGCTTTTAATCATTTATGTAAGAAAATAACTGCCTAGAAAAAGAATTTCCAATAGTTACAAGCTTATCTTTGTGTAAATTCAGAAATATTAAAGTTATTTGTGCTAAATCCCAACAGTAACAACTTCATGTAGGAGCAAGAAGTCTCAGTTTAAGTCCACATCATGATAAGATTACAAACACCTGAGCTCTTCTTAAAAAGTATTAAAAACCTATAAAAAACTTTAGTTTTTTGGTGACAAAACCTGCATATTAAAGAAAAAAAAAAGAAATATATATATATATATATATATATATATATATATATATATCTGAAACAGATCCTGTATATTCAAATATACTTAAAATAAAGAAAAATAAGTAGAGGTAACATCTTATAATAAGGTACCCTTTATTAATGTTAGTTAATGCATTTTAAATGCTAATTGATGCAAAAAATTATCTGTTAACCCATTACTGATTAATTAAATAAAGCTTAATTATTCATTAACTAAGGTTAATTAAGGGTAAATTATTATAAAGTTTTACAGAGTTAGAAAAACATTTATTCTTTGCATTTTGCAGTGATTTTAATGCCAAATGAATGTAAAAAAGAACTACAAAAGTTTATCTTACAGACTCACCAGGATACTTTTGGCTGTAATACTTGACAGATGCTTGTGTGTGACGTTATCTCATCTGTCTGATGTGAACATCTGCGTTCTCACACCCAGCCTGATCTGGAAAAATGTGCAGAAAAAATGTTAGGGCTGCAGTGCAGGTGTGAAATCAGCTTTGGACAACCTCCACTCAGACTTTCAGGGTGTCTGCTGGCAGACCCAAACCTGCATCTGGTCCCCTTTAATAACCATAATTCACAGATAAATCCATTGAATGTTGTCTAAATTAGCCAGTCTAAACTCCAAAGGGAGAAAATGACACTTGGTTGGATTGGGCTTTGCACGAGCTCGCCTTGCTGTCTGTCTGCCTTGCAGAGCTGTTATGCTCTGTTAAATCAGCACATATTGTGCCGGCTGATGAATGACAGATGTTTTATTCATGAAGGAAAGATAGTGTACATTCTTTGAAGCACATTCCAGGTTTTATGAAGAGAGCAAAGCACGGAGGCAGACGGTTTGAACGGAATGAAGATTGACTGGATCCACTATTTCAGCCGTTCCTGTCTTCAGATGAAGAGGTGATTCTGACAGTCTGTTGATGTTTGAGCCTTCTATCTGAGCAAACCCATCCCCAGCAAGTTATGCCCTCATCTGTGTCATGAAACACCAGCATCACAGTGCATTCTTCACATAATAGCAGGAGTGCTGGCTGGTACTCTGACAGAGAGAGTTACAGTTACAAGACCTGCAGATTTTTCATCTTTAGGATTCTATGGTCAAAAAAAAAAATGGAAAAGACATCAAACACAATTTCACAAGGGATGAAATGGTTACCTGTTGCCAGAGTAGTGAAAACATTTCTAATGGTTAAAAAAGAGGAAAAAGTTGAGTTCCAGCACCAGAAAATGTATGTTTCCTTTAACACATTCTTAAAAATATTTGGAGAAAGAAATTAGAAAAATGTTAGTTGCCAGAAAAATCACTGTCTGTAAAATGTAAAGAAATTAAGGTAAAGAGTGAAAATAGGATAGATCTTAGAAGTGGCTTAACAGGAACATTTCATTTTGTCGGAAATCCAGACAAGCTTTTGTTGATATATTAGGATTTTTTTCTGAAAACTTGATCTAGCATGGACATATTCCATCCATCAATCTTCAGAACCTGCTGTGTCCTTTTCAGGGTCACAGGAGCTGCTGGTGCCAACCCAGCTACTGTTGGGCAAAGGCACGGTGCATCCTCAATGAGTCACCAGTCTGATGCAGGGCCACACACTCACATGCACACATGAGGACAAGTTAGAGACACCAAATGACCTATGGAGCATGTTTTTGGACTGTGGAAGGAAGCTGGAAAAACCCACACATGCACAAAGAGAACGTGCAAACTCCACCCAGAATGAGCAAAGCCAGGATTCAAACTAGGGCCTTCTCACTGTGAGGTGAGAGCGCTAACCACGGCGCCACGGTGCATCCCTCCTGGAGATAATGTTAGCCATAATGCTAGCATCCTTTGTGCCCATGATAATCGGATTTATGTCCCACTCAAGCAGGAGTAGTTCCATGTGCAAAACGTTTGCTAAGGATGACATGAAGGGGCGGTCAACACATCTTTATCTTTTTGTTCTTGGTTGAAATTGCACCAAAAGAGTTCAGAGGTCTCAGATCTATTGGATGAGAAATGGTTCAGTTTACTTTCACTCTTGAGCCAAACAAAATCCCCAACAACAGACTGTTAACTTCTTGTTTAGGTATAGCTTTGCCTGAAACTAGCTGGATCCTGGCAGAAAGAAGTGATGAAAGGAAGAAGAAAACCAGTTTTTCTCTTTTCACTTTATCACATTCACGATTAAGACATTTTCATTTTGCAACATATAATGCATTTGTTCTTTCTTCAATTTGCGCTTTTTCCTTTCATCCATGTCTCTGGTTCATCTCCTCTTTTTGTTTTAGAGCAGTCGTTAATTTCCATTAAATCTACATTCACAACGCCTTCAGCAATTCGCTTTCAAGCGGCCAATTCCAATGAAAATTCTTCATAAATACACATAAATGCCACATTCAAAACTATCCTGTTTTTGGTGTAAAGTTAAACCAGGTTGAACTTTGACCAATCACGGACACAGAATTGGTAGTGAAATACGCATGGGGTTCCTTTTAATTTAAGGGCCAATCTTTTGAAGATTAATCACAGAGGAGAAATTAATAACTGCGGGTTGAGCCCGGCCAGAATTTATATGACACCAAATCTTTCATATGTCAGAATAGAGCTGTGAAAGAAAAAGCCTGGAGCAAGATTTACGAGATTTGCACTGCTTTGATGTTATGCTCCAAGCCCCTTCCAACTGTGGGTGGCGGACATGCACTAGTAAACAGCAGAAAAAAGTATCTGTCCAGTGCGGATACCAAGAATGCATGTCACATGCATTGCAGTTTGAATAAACACTGCAAGTTGTCACTTGCACATCAAGTTTGGATCAATTTTTAAAATCCATTCATCCAGGTTGCTGGAGCCTATCCCAGCTGCTGTTGGCCATAAGCTAATTAAGTTATGAAGAATGTTTTTGCTTCCAAATCATAACTTGTTAAGAAAATAACTAGACCAAATAAAGAAGTGAAGAAGTGCAGTGGTTATTTGGTCGTTATTTGGTAAAAATAAAAACGCTCTGAATTTTCCATCTTTGTAACACTGTTAAACTGTAAACAGGTTAAGCTGACAGCTTCCAACTTAAGTGTCAAATGCACCATGGTTCAGACCAGTTTCCTTCATGTGGGGTAAAGGTTAACCCTGCCCTTCCAAAGAGTCTTATGCCTTTACCACCATCCACACAGACTATTGCAGCCCTTTGTGTTTTGGTGTTTTCCAGACAGTATTACATCAGTTGGCTCAGAACTCTGCAGCTCGGATTTTAACCTCCAAACATAAAAGAGAGTCAATCTCTTCAAACTCAGCTTTTCATCGCTGATTGCCTCTATAAAACAGAATTCATTTGAACATTCTTCAATGAATTCTCAATGTTTAATTTGGTCTTTTAACACCCTTTCTTGCTGACCTGATTCAGCCACACGTCATCTTCATTTTGCCCAAAATAATGACTTCTAGAGGTTCCTAAAACATACCTCAAACTTAAAGGGAATCAAATGCGTTCTGTCTTTTTTTTCTCTTCTTTGAAAGGACAGGAGTTCCTAATTCAACTATTTTATTTTACATTTTTATATTAACTCACTACTATCTCCTAATGTGTTTCAACGTTTTAAAAAATCCATTTAAATTTGACGATTTTCCTTTGTGTCCAAGAAAAACTAGATGAGTCAAAGCTCCATTAGAGCATGCTTTTTCCTCTGCCCTCAAAATGAAAATGTTAATTTTAATACAACATACAAAGGTTTACGTTCAAGATTTAATATACGAGATAATTGATGCCGCACATATACAAAAGATATTGAAACTCAAAAACAACAGTTTCATGAATGTGATCTGGTTAAAATTTTCTCATTTACATAGATGGCTTTCAACAAAAAGAACAATAGTAACAGTTACTTACCTTAAAGTTGAATTTGTTTATGAAAAAGAAAAAAAATATCCAGTTTCGTTTTACTAATTTTGGTATTGTAAGTACATTTTTTTATCCATAAATATAATTTTCTGAAAAAGAAGCCTATTTTTGTATTTCAAAACATTCTTAAGAATTTCACCTCTTATCTCTTGTTTTATCCAGAAGTTGAACCAAAAATGTTGTTTTTAAAGAAGCCTGTGCAGTGATTTAGAACATTTGGTCTATGTGACCGGAACTACTTTTAAAAGTGAGCATCAACATCCATCAGCCAATCAGATTTGAGCACCTGGATCATTTAAAGTACAGAAACACAAAGTTTGTTTCTTATGTATACATGTATCAGCATCTTTGCTTTCCTGAAGTAATACTGTAGACAAAATTTTTACAAATTTCCCTTATATATATATATATATATATATATATATATATATATATATATATATATATATATATATATACACACATGTCTCTCTCATCCTCTGCGGGTGGTACTGTCACCTTCACCTTCCAAGTTCTCTCTGAGCTCCTGGTATTTCTCCAGTCTTTCATGTTCCTTCTTCTTGATGTCACCATCGCTTGGTACTTGGTATTTCTATTCCATTTTGTTTCTTCTGCTTCTTAGACATTGTTCTAGCTTTTAATCTGTTATATGCTGTATGCTTAGATACTACACTACCTTATGTTTTGTATATAGATGTTCCAAACGAAAACATTTTGTGTAATTTTAAATGTTGTCGATTAAAAAACAAAAACCTTCCACAGTGACCCTCTAGTGGCAGCAGAGAGGTAAAGCAGAAAAGCGATTCCCCCACCTGTAAGAAGTCACATTCAAATTATACTCTTTCTTATTTAATTATTTGTCGACAGAGTGCACAAAGCCACACAGATTTAAAGTCACCTTTGTGCTTTGAGGATCTTTTTCTTCCATGTCATCTTGTTATTGTTGTAAGTTCTCTTGGGCCTTGGCAGTGAGTTTTACTCCCTCAATCTAATCAAAGACGTCATAAAAGCCTCCGAAAACTCAAAGGGGTCTTTTATTAGTATTAAAGGAAAAATAAGTTGTGACTCCAACAGTCAAAGACAGCAGTCTGGTGCAGGATGACTCCAGAGTCCCTCCCGCTCATCAGCTGCTCTGGGATCCAACTGTGTCAGTCCAGCACACGTGCTGAAAGGCCTTGGATTAGAGGGAGATCAGTTACACCAAACAGGGTTAAGAAATGGCAGATGTTGTGAAATTCATTTTTCTCTGTCACAACAGAGGCCGTTTCCACATGAAAGCAGCGTCCCAACATGGAAAACCACTTCTCGCTCCGCAGATGGAGCAGAACCGGCAT
This sequence comes from Oryzias celebensis, assembly GCA_014656515.1. Classification (NCBI taxonomy): domain Eukaryota; kingdom Metazoa; phylum Chordata; class Actinopteri; order Beloniformes; family Adrianichthyidae; genus Oryzias; species Oryzias celebensis. Next base: position 6,894,053 of record BNCR01000003.1, read on the forward strand.
GTTTTGTTGTTTGCACATGCACACAACAAAAATACAAATAGGCATAACAAAGGCTGACTTTGAATGGTTTATCTGTCTCACACATGGGCTGACTGAGCCAGCAGCACAGATAAAAACGTGGTGTTTGGACTGAGCCAAAGGCCCTCAGCCATTTCACGCTTTTTCATGGGTTCAGACAATCCAGCTTGTGTTGTGTTGAAGGATACCAGGGTCATGCCGGTGATTGTTGAGTAAACTTTTTGTTTTTATTTATTCAATTCTAATCTTTATCTCATTTGATCCCTCTTTTGTTTAGGCTCTCTGTTGGTGCACTGATGGGGTAAACTGTATTTTCTGGACTGGGAAGATCAAAGCTCACATTTCTGGTTAAGGGCATCAAACTTAAACTGTGACAAAAGAAAATGATCAAGTTATGTCCTCATGAAATGAGAAAGAGGCATGAAGTTTGGTCGTAGAAGTGGATTCTTTTCAGTGGAAGTTATTGGGCCGCTGCTCAGAAGCGATGGATGAAATGTTTGGGGTCATTACAACTGTCAGCGCTGAACGGGTTTGAAGATGTAAAGAGCCATCACAAGTGAGTCGGACGGCAACATCAAAGAGGAGAAGCCAATCATTTTGCCTCAGTGTTTTTCTCCCGCCTGCCAGTCTGTCACGGCCACATCTTTGAGCATCACTCACTCCTGCCCGTCAAAGCCTTTTTTTGTGCACGGCGACTATTTTTATCTGCAACCAAAGAAAACCCTCACCAGTGGAGCTGATTGTCAGCTTTTACAGCTGCCTCTGTGAGGGTCCAACCCCGTTGTCCTTTGACATCTACACAGGTTTGTGGAAGAAGTCTGTAAAAACCAACCCCTGTGTGTGCTGCAGCAGCGGCACCCCTGCTGTTTGGAACTAAACACGACAGAACCAGGCTACGGTGGACAAATATGCGAGGAAAAAATAAGCACAGGTCACTCGTACTGCAGCTTTATTTGAATTTTCCCTGCCTAATTGGCCCCATTTTAACCAGTGCTCTCTAATCCAAGCGCTCTAATGTATATTTTACTGAGTACGCTTAATATCATTGTGGTTTAATGTCGTTCTCCGCTTCAAGGTGCTTGATGTATTATTCTGCTTTTGAAAACTCCATTATAACAGAGATATAAAAAAGGCTGGTCTGATGTGTGTAACTGTGTGTGTGCTCACTGGGCACAAATATCAAAATGCTTACATGCATCCCAAATTAGGAACCGCGAGGTAGGATAAGCAAGGTGGAGGGAAACAAAGGTAGATTGTTGCAGCAGGGGAGGTGATTCCAGTCGATGTCAGGCTTTATTCTTTGCAGGCCTCTGAAGACGGAGGTCCTGGGGTGGGAAAAATACTCAGGGGAGATGTGTTCAAAGCTTGCACGCTTGGTGACGACTCTGCGTCAGATGCTTCGCTGTTTGAAAAGTTCATATAAACTGAGAGACAGCCGCTGGGAATTGGTCTCCACAAATCCAACGAGAGTTTATCATCTCAGTACAGGGAAAGGCTCTGTTTGAGGTGGGAACGCGCTTCCTGTAATCATGTTCTACTTCACTGGTTTATCAGGACCGCTCCCTCCTCAAAGGATGAGTAGACTGGCATGATATTTGTAAATAAGGTGTGAAAGAAGCAGAACTGTCATGTGCTTGGAGCTCCCTTTAAAGCAACAGCCGTCCCACATCCTTACTAATGAATACATGTGCTCAATTAATGATGCTTTGTCACTCAAAAGGGATAAGTCAGTTAAAAGTTACTTTAATAGAAGGTTTATGACTGTTTAGAAAGAAAATATGTCTTTCTAGCTGGGACCAGTTTGACCAGGGGTGTCCAAACACAGCAAAAGATTGGATTGCCGTTATAACTAACTGCGAAACATAAACTATTTAAAAAAAAGTTTGAGTGTGTTTTAGCAAAAATGTAAAATATCTTGTTAAATAGTTCAACTTTGTACATTTCCAGGCCATCTATAATGCTAAAAAGCATAAAGTAGAAATTTATAGTTGATTCTTACTGACAACAACCGACTGGGAGCCAAAAAGTCTTACGTCACCGTTTAGAAAAAAGGCCCTGATTGCATTCATGTTGTTGTGTCCTATTATGATAAATATAACTATACTGTTGTTTTTTGGCATGAGCAAAATATGATGTTAAAGAGAAAACAGCCCTTTTTCCAAATATGAATTAGTTTATAACTTTTGACAAAGCTTCATATGATTTTCTTTCACAGTAAAAAAAACCCTGTGTCACAAAGGATCGTCCAATGCGGCAAATGCAGTAGTAGGTATGTAATGTCAGCAGTCATAGAAAAAATTAGCTTATTTTATTGTTTGTGTTGCATCCCAGCCAGAAATGTGTAAATCTAACAAACCAAAATTAAACCAGAGCTAATTAAGTGACCCTTATCAGATCTTTGAGCCAAAATGCACATTGAAAACCCTTGAGTTTGATCAAAAACCAAAAGTCTGCCTTATGAAGTCCTAATTCTGGTTAGGTCTGTGACCTCCAATTGATTTTCTGTGGAACATGGCGCACAAAAATCTGTCAAAATATTTTAGTTCGCTTTGTGATCCTGTCCTTCAATTGTTTTTAAATGAGTTGAATAAAGTTTTAGCTAGTTTACTTTCATTAATTTTAAAATTAACTACTAACTTTTTAGATTACAGTTACTTTTTACAATCAAAACTTCCTTTTTGATTAACCAGAGAACTTTTTTTTCCCCCAGCAAACTCAGTCATTTGAACTATTCATAAAAAAAAAAGCTGAAAATATAGTCTTATGAAGCTATATTTTTTTAGTTAGGCGTTCACTTGCTATAATATTTCAAATAAAAACAACACATCCCACTTCTCTTGTTCAAAATGTAGCCTAATACCAAATAAGATGATCAAACAAGGGAGTTACATAAATGTGTCCTTTTCACATATTCAGGAAAAATTCAGATTATTGGAGTGGACATTATAACATTGATATAGACAGGCGGAAAAAAGGTTCATACAAAACTCTGACCTCAGATCTAAGAAATGGTGTGAGGTACTAAAATGATGGATGTGAGCAATAAGGTGCAGAAACTCGACTCCACTGTTCCTGCTTTGGACCAAACTCCATTCCTTCTCCACACTTATTATAACGATTTTGTGGGGAATTACCTGAAACCTTATAATGAAGTTGAACAAAGTTCAAAGATTGTACTGAAATTGTTTGGTATTTTGCAAACAACCTGATCCAGTACAAGTGTAGGTGAACTTTCATGTGTTTTCGATCATAAATAAAGTAAAAAGTGTTGTAACGATGTGGCTGGAAACTTTGTGGCAAACAGAAATTGGTGGCTTTGATTTAACACAAAAGTTGAGAGGAAGAACAGTTAGAGGAGGCAAAAGTCTATGGGAGAGGATGGCAGTAATAGTTTCATTTAAAAACTGACGTCCGTAGGTGAGAGCGATCACAGAAGAGCGCTGTCCGTGGGCGTCTGTGGGGCCCAGTCTTTCAGGTTGTTCTGAGCAGCGGATCACAAAGGTGCGGCTGCCGCATGACATCCAAATGTGACACGTGAAAGACAAAGAGGGTGGATCAATGGAGGGTGCCTCAGCCCCATTCCGCTACTTTGCCATCAATCTGACAGATGGCACGGGCCTGTCTGAGGCCCTGAAAATGAGGAGTGCAGAGGCTTCAAAGGGCCTCTGTAATCTGCAGGAACATCACAGGCTGGGAGAAAGTGACTGTGTCCCAGACATCCAGCCTTCTAAGAGGGCAAGCGAGGCACTAATGAAAGGCAGATAAAGGGGATGCAGGCACAAACAGCACCGCGTGAAAAAGACAGATAGAAAACATCAGGTTTGCCAGCCTTTTTTCTGTCGTTTTTCTTCTTCTGAAGGATCTACAGATAAACGGTCTCGTCTGCCCTTTTTTCGTTGCTTGAAAAAACAACACACAGATAAAAAAGTTTTTTCTCAGCTCTTCCACCACAGAGAGCAACTCAATTCAGACTAAATGATCAGTACTGAGAATGTGGTAAAGTTATACTATGAAGGAAACAAAGATTTTTTTTTCTCTAGAGGAAATGCCACAAGTTGTTTGTGCTTTTGATGGCTTTGAAATGACAGTCAGGCCTGCCGCTTGCTGTGAAGTACAGCATCAATTAGATGAATTTGGTTCAAATGTACCTTGCAATAAGGAAAAGCCGTATCTCATATTTGGATCTTCTCGTCTGTGTTGTTTCAACACACAAGGGGCTCCGTTTCGACTGCATCAACACATATCCTTCAACTCTCTGGAAATTGGTGGGTTTACTTCATGCTGTCTAACTGGACTGATCATTCATCCCTAACTCCCTTGAGCTAGACAGACTGAGAGTAAACTGAGTGCAAAAACAAGCAATAGGTACATAAATCAGCAATTATATTCTGACAGGTCAGATTTCAAATATTCCACAAATGTCAGTTTTATGTGAGGGGAATGTGGACTGCACAGAAGTCGCTGCAGGCTTCAGTGAGTGCGATCAGCGGAGCGAGCCTGGATCTGTCCTAAGAAGCGCACTTTTACCGTCTGGGGAGTTGTTAGTTGCTTTGAGGGTAACCATACCCATCTTCTTTTCAGCATGTTTTTCTGTTGCTGTCTGACAAACCAGTGGACTGAACAGGCCTGTCAAAAGCAGTCACTGCTGCCCGCTGCAAGTGTTATTCCCTAAAAATGATATGAAGAACAGAATCCTGAGCTTTTGAAAAAAAAAAAAAGCATATTTGGAGAATTTACATGATTTAACAAACGTACAGAAAGACTAGATCAAAAACAACAAAACAGTTGATTAATTCCATATTGGGATGGTTGCACAGACTTGCTTTAGTCACAACTGACCTTCTGAGTGGATATAGGCTGTCTGCGAGCAAAAAGATGGGCAAACCAGTACAGGGCACGTAAGTGGTCTGCAGGAAATATCAAGATCCTGAACCACTTATTCAACACACAAGGGTATTTTTTTTCATGTTTTCTTCCCCTCAAACCCTGTGCACTGTGGATGTTAGAGCTGTTCTAGTGATAACCTGGCTCTTAGAAATGAGGAAAATAGACAGTGCGTAGTTTGTGCCGTAGGGCAACCTACAGGCACTTATGCATCACCTGCACACCCTGCGTGTGCAACATTTGTGCACAATCAGTAAGGGGCCAGTACTCGCACCTTACCAAACGGCTGGAGTGCAGCATAAGGGCACTGTACCACAGCATCACCCATATTTTATAAGTGCGTGCAACTTATTATCCTTACAAATACTTCACAATACACTGACTTTACACACACAACAATGATACATTCTATTTTCATGATGGTCCTAAAGGCCAGCCTCATACGGGGGCACGTGACCTAGGCCTTAAAAAGACAGAGAAGCTGATCATTTCAAAACTTTTAATTGGTTCATTTGGCCTTTCTGCATGACAGGAGCAAACCATAAACTTAAGCCAATCAAAGGTTGTAGAAAAATCCCACAGTCCCAAGAGCTGCTTATTTGAGGGGAATTTTACAAAAGAAGCACAAAATGACAAAAGAAACAGAAAAAATGTATTTTCCTTTAATAAACCATAATACTCCCGTAGATATAACATTTTATTAGAAATTGTTGCTTGCGGTCTTTAATTTTTGTCTTGAAACTAATTTGTAGGGGACATTTGTTGGAAAGAGGTTTAGCCTTTTGGGCCAAAGAAAATAGTTAAAAATGTAAGCAGACCATCATCCCAGTTAGTTAGAGCCTCTCAATTTCACCGATATGCTGCCACAAGTTCAAAAAGACACGGACGTAATCCTGTTGAACCGAGGTTGAGAAGAAATTAAAAGCATTATTCCAATCAGAGAAGAGCTTTGTAAGAAGCTGTAAAACAAAAAGAGTTCTGGGCCTGGTGTGTTTTTCTGGTTTAATTGCAATCATTGTTTTTGTCAGAGCTCCAAAGTGCTTGCAGGTTACCTCCAGTCTTCACCATTATATTTTCATGATCTGATTCCATGCAGCCTTATCTAAATTTACTCAAAATGTCCCAATTTTCTCTAATCACAGAAAAAAAGCGATAATTTGTGGTCTTCTTAAAAAAAGTACCACAAATTCTCATGAATGCTCATACAAAAGGATCAAGCAGACAATCCTGGCATCTGTTCCTTTAGGAGCTCTGCTGTGCTCCAAAATATTTTATCCATATTTTAATGTAATTGTTATTGTTTTAAGTGGTGTTTGTTCAGATTACAGTGGTTTTAAGCAAGATACTGAATCACATGCTATTCCAATGAGTGAGCATATTCTTGCAGTCCATCCAAAATTAACAAAAATCTGCCTTGAGAAGATTAAACAAACACAAAAAAAAAAAACTTAAAATGAGGTAGAACTGCTGTTCAAGCCAATGACTGCTAAAACATAGTGATAAACACTATTTAACACACTAAAATGTGACCGTTCAGTTTGGCTTGGCAATGTCAGATAGAAGTCTTGGTAGCTTGGCTGAATCTGGTCTACAACAGGATTCTCTTGGACCAAAATTGTTCCATTAGTGAAAAAGCAGCACGGCAGCTATTTACATTTTATTTTAAGATCCAAGACTGGTTATGGCAAAAAAGGGCAAATTGTTTTGACAAACAGATGCCTGTAAGGAGGAGGCTGAGGAGTGTGGATCCATATGCAACCAGGGTTTGATCAACAGCACAGGAGGGCAAGGCGTGGTCAAGGACAGGCGACAGTCAAAAAACAAAGAGCAAGTAGGGAGTCAAAGCAAACAGGCAAAGGTCAAAAACACTGGCAGGCAAACAGAGAGACTGCTTAGACTGACCGATCAGACAACAGTTCAAGATTACAGATGGAACAGAGAGAGGAGCAGGCATATAAACTGTGTGGTGATGAGATGATGAGGAACAGCTGATGATGACAGGAACTGGTGGTCAGATGCAGGATGGGATATGGAGTTTCACAGGAAGACAGAGGCTGTTAGTACTCTGGTGAGGGCTCCCTCTGGTGGTCGGAGGGAGATAAGGTTGGCTGAGTCCTGACGATGCCAAACTGCCCAATGCACCAGAATCTGCGTCCGTTGTTAGGTTACTGCCACTTGCATGGACAAAAAGAATGATATCAATTTGTCCTAATATGTTTTTGTTCAACAGACTGAGGAAATTATTGCAATCAAATTGTTTCAGTAACTGTGTCAGAGACATTCGCAGCTGTAAACAGGTATTTTGGCTCACTTGTTAGCAAATATCTTCAAATGTCCAGGGTTTGAGGGGTGTCTCCTCAGATGGCATCTTTCAGCTCTGACCACAAACAGACCAAAAGATTTAGAGATTTAGGGTTCATGCTACAACAATATTTAGAGTTTTTTGGTAATCTTGGGCTTTTATTGGGTTTGCTCCAGAATGCCTTGAAACATTTGAGATTTTATTGTACCCAGCGCACATTCAGCTTTCAGCTGCTGCAATGCAGCCCTAAACATAATTGCTCCTCCTCTATGTTAGCCGTGTTTTAGAGCAGAGGCAGCGTTCTTTTCTTGGTATATTTAATTTACATCTGTGAATAAAAAGCTGATTTGTCACCTTAAACTTCTCATCTGTTATTTTTTTAACTAATTCAGAGCAATTCAAATGCAAAGTTTGATTTTATTACATTTATTTATTGTTTTGTTTGTTGTTGTAGTATTTTTAGTCAGTTTTAGATTAAAGTGACCATTGTGAGTTTTTCCTTCATAGCAGAAGGTAACCAATTATTTGTCCATTTCTGTGTTTAGTGCTGAATTTGGGCGCAATGCAGAAGCTGGGCCAGGAGGCAGCAAGAAGTCAAATTGTTCAATATGAGGAGATTGTCATATTTATTACTGATATTTTGGGAAAGATAAACAAAATAAAAAGATGTATAATTTTGGAGCTTTGTCTTAAATGCTGTTTTTGATGAAGGTTTTACAACAATATTGCTCATCTCACAAAAAAAAAAAAAAAAAAAAAAAATCGGTGTTCCACAACAGTAAGACTTTTTCTTTCATAGATGAGCTGGTATTGAATGAAATATTAATGAGGATCAAATGAAAATATACCTCGAGTTAAAAATAAATGACATGTTCAATCCACGTAATTTCTAGAAAAAAAAACTCTTGCAGACTCAAGCAAGAAAATAGTCAGAAGTTTTGCCTCTTTTAGTCGGCTTTTCTTTCAGCTCGGGGGTTCAAGAGTCCTCGAGTCTTGTATAATTGCCTGGAGTTTAATTAAAGAAAAAGCCAGACAAAAAGAGAAAATTAAACATGCTTGTAAAACAGAAAAACCACCATTCAGAGACTCAGCAAATCCTGCAGAGGGCCAGTTTAGGAATTATATATTCAGTGCAGCTGATGTAGCAATCAAGCATTTTAGAGTTGATCAAATCCTACAAGCCTCCTCTTCCTCACTGCAGTTGATCTGAACTCAGAAGGCAGATTTTGGTCACATACTGCGCTTCAGTGTTTTGATGCTGTTAGAGCTGCTGAACGCTCACTGAAATGAATCTATAGTCGTTTCTCATGATGACTTTCACCAACATATAAACAATAACAGATCAATGTGAGTTTAAGAAGACATTGTTATGCTATTACCATGAGCGTTGCACCAGTGGGAGCTTTTTCTTTATTTGCTGCCTTCAATTGTCAGAGTGATTAATATGATTAAGAAAGCAGCCTGCCCACCCTCAGCTCTGTTGATTACCTTGGAGGGAGTCCAGGAAGCAACAAGCTGTTCTGCAGCTGCACCGACTGCACATTGTTCTGCTTATGTGTTCGGTTTCAGCTTGTTAAAATGTTCTGTGTTTAGCTGACAATGCTTTATAGACATGAGACTGACATATTAAAGGATATGTTTACTAAGAAGCTTTTCACATGACAACATGATTTCAAAACAATTATTTCATAATACTTCAGTGCAAAACAATTATGTTTTTATAAACCAAGCCAGGGCGGCCCTTTTCATTCCATTGCTTATATTACTATATTATAATAATATTGATATGTAACAAATGTAGATTTTCCATTATTGTTATTATTATTACCATCCACTCTTTGTGCCATTTTACCTGATATTAATATGATTGCATTAAGTTTTAATAACAATTAGTTGCTAGTAGGATGCTAGTAGTGAGAAGCTGAGGAAAGTATGGTGCACTGGAGTTTTGTTTTCTATTTTCATTTACTTCTACTCTTCTCATCTCCTCTATTCTTTATCATTTATCACATTTCATGCGGCAGCAACACAAAGTGCTTTAAAGGTTTCAAACAGTTACAAATATAATGTTAAAACTCAGAATCCCCCCAACCTTACCGACGCCTCGCACCCAACAAAGAGGCATAAAATGACAGAAACTGAATCACTAAGGTTGAATCCACATTCTTCCGCTACGCTTCTGACTTCTCCCCATGACCCATTCCTATATTTATCCCTCCAAATGGAGAGTTATGGAATATGCCTTCAAATTTGGATGTTACCACTTGATGACAGTATTTTCTATGGGTGATGTCAACACCCGTTGTCCATGGTCTATTGTCCTATGGTCCACCCAAGGTGCAGCCAACACCTCGCTTTGTCCAGTGATACAATCTATGACAGAAGCCAGAGGGATACGGGAGGAATTTGGATTCGGCCTAAGAAATCTGAAACCAAGATTATTTTGCTATTGATACGATTATATGTCTTGCAAGACAGAAAACTGACATTTTTTCTTGAAACAAAGGTCTTTTTTTTTTTTTTTTAAGATTCAAGTTTTGCAATGTTCACAGTGTTGCGCTTTCACCTTTTTAGTTTCAGATCAGTAAACTCTAGACTCATGAAAAAGTCTAGAAAAAGTGAGACAACAACCATGAGAAATCTGTGACAGGGACCCTCTTTCAAAATGTTACCATTGAGCTAAAATAAAAAAACCTGTTTCAGAACATATAACATGCAAACTGTCAAAATCAGTTAGGGAGATTCATAACGCACACAAACCCGCCTCATTGAATGAATCTATTGACTTTCAGCAAATGATAAAAACACGATTGCCATCTGCACATTAGGGGAGCGCTTTCTCTGCCAAGCCTTTTGATGGGGCCGCAGCTTTACGAAACAGCTTTAGCAGATGTTGTGGTAGATTGAGCTAAAAAGCAGCTTTTGGGCATTCCTCTGCTGTTGAAAGATTGTTTCAAACTGGTCTGAACCAGTAGTATCACCCAGAATCAGAAAAAAAGGCAGATTGGGATCAGCAGCAGGGTTAGTGGCTCTTAAAAATGCTTTGTCTAGCTTCACATAAAGCACACCTTCATGCAAAGCATGTAACCATTGGGATTTATATGATTAGATTACCAATCTTAAGTGTTTTATTGAACAGTTCTGCAAGCAATTTTATTCTTTAGACCCTAAAAATTCAGAAAAAAATAGTAAAAGTCCCACTCTAGTCATCTTTTGATCTGTTTTCTCAGCATTCCCAGTGGTCTTTATATTATGATTAAGTCGTTTTTAGATAAAGTAAAAAACTTGTGTTGTTTTTAGGACATTGTTTCTGCAGAGCGCAATAGTTGATCAGAAATTTGCCTGTAAGTTGTAGGTGGGACTGTTAGCGTGGAGCCTGGGCTCGTTTTTTATCATCCCTTTGTTAAAACTCTCTCCCCCTTGCTTAAAGCCCCCTTGTTTTGATCCAGATGCCAGCTCAGATGAGGAAAACAAAGACGTACATGGATCTATTTGTCTGCAAGTGGTCGCATCAGAATGGAGCGGAGCAGAGAGCTAGTGGCACGCTGACTGTATTGTGTACACAACAACTACAAGCTTTTTTCCAACTGCATTTCTCTGTCTGGTCCTGATTCACAACCATTTGAATAAAGAAATACTCAGAAATGCAATTTTAATCTTAAATTTCTTTATATGTCTTTCATCATAAGAATAATGCTACAAAAACATGTGATAAACACCAAAAACAGGATTTACATTGGAGTGGATCTTTAAATACTAAGCATCTAATGTCATTTGGCTCTACCAAATGTGATTTTTTGCTAAAATAAAATAATTGGATGGAAGAACAAAGTTTATTTCTTGTATTTAATCTGCAAATTTGTTGCTAAAATATAAAATAAAAAGTTTTAACTTTGCAGAACACTTCCCTGTGAAAGTGACATTTACACTCAGACACTCACAGCAGGGTGCCGGTGTCAAAGCAGAGAGTTGGTAGAAGTTCAAAAGTTTCTCTCAAACGACGACACACTTTGGTATAAAATAAAAGGAAAACGTTAATTATGGAGCTGCAGCTCCTTCAAAGCAGCCTCCTTTGCAGAGGAGCTAGCATGACCCTGTTTCTTTGGGAGTAAAAGATACAGAGAGATGGAGAGGCTGGGCAAGGAAGAGGAGGAGTGGAGGAAGAAGGGTGGGGGTGGCATAGTGGAAGAGGTGGGGTAACTTCAAAACCCACTTCAAAAGGAATAAATAATTGTTTCTGCTGGTTTTGTTGTTGTGATACGGATCGGCGAAGCAGCAAGTGGCGAGCAGGAAGCTTTGATTTGAGGCAGCCTTCCTGGAGAGGGCTCCTTCTGTCGGCAGCTGAGCTCTGAGAAGCGGGGCCCACTGATTAAAGTCCTGTTTGTTTTAATCTTTCCTTTTGCCCAGGGGAGGCCCACAGAGAGGGGGGGGGATCCTGCTGTGGGGTGGGACGATGCACCCCTCTGGGGACCATTTCCTTGTTCTTTCGCATCCTGGAAGTGCAACAGTGGTGCAGCAATTAGAGGAAATGTGAGGAGAATTGCTGCACGGATCAGTGCTACAAAATGTCCTTCCATGATGGTTGATCACATGTAAAGATATGTGGGCTAAGTCATCACGGGGGGGTTAAAAAAATGAAGAAAATCTGAAAAATTGCAGGAACGCCACATTTAGGGCAACTTTTTTCTTCACATCCTTAATTATAGCCCGCAGCAGTCACTGACTGCAAGGACAATAAAGTTTTCACTTACGGAAATATTTCTGCGCCTTTGAGCAAAATTTTGACCCCACCACATGCGTGAAAAGTTACCCAATTTTGCCCACACCTAGTACCAGGCGAAAACGAATTTTGAGCCTAGTAAATGACACCCCCCTACGCCAATGACATCACAGCGAGCAAAACGTAAAAAAAAAAAAAAAAAATGGGATGAAAATCGCCATAAAAAAAATTAAATACACAAACAAAAGTAAAACACATGTGTCGGGACATCCAGGAGAACTTTTAAATTACTATGGGATGGGATTATTATGGGACATAACCTACAGGTTGGTGGCCATTTTCCTGAAACTTACATCGATCTGTTCGGTATCCCCCAGGCGGCCCAAACATAAAATGGTTGCTATGGAGAAAAGCCGCCATTTAAAAACAAAGTGCTTTTTTTCATCAATTTCTCACATACAGCTCAGACCAGCCTTACAGAAGGTGAAGGGTCAGGGGTGCAATGTGGCTGCTTCGCAAGGTGGGCGACAAGGGGGCAGTGTTGCGTAAAAGCAAGGACAATACAGGTAGCACCTGTGGGCCACCCAACGCTGCTTGCAGCTTTAATTTTATTTTATTTTGCCAGTTTTCAGAAGTCACTTCATATCTCTATAAATGTGTGTCCTGCTACTAAAACATGTCACTTCAGAAATTAAACTAGTCTAATTTATGTATTTCTCAATGTGAGGTTTAAAGACCTACTCCAATGAGAATTGTGTTGTTGGTGTTTTTAACATGTTCTTCTAGCATTTTTAACTTGATGGAGGACATGCATAAAAGAAATTAAGATTAAAATTGCCTTTCTGAGTATTTCTCCACTGCAATTCTGATGCATCCACTTACAGCCAAATCGATCCATTAACATATTTATTTTTCTTGTCTGAGCTGGCATCCTTCTCAAAACTGTATGACTGCATGGCTCTGATTTTGCTCGCCATTTTTGTTGCAACAGTAAGGTAAGGTTGGGGGTGTGATGGACTGTGTGCTCGTGGGAGACAATGTAAGCAAAGGCATGCTGGGAAATCAATTTAAGGTTTACTTCTGCATCAACAGAATAGCACTGAGTGACCACTTCTCCCTCGCATTCCAAATAGGAAGTATCTGTTGGCTCCAAGAAGCCAAAATCCCATAGACTTCTAAAATAAATAAAAATTTATACCTCAGTTATTCTATTTGTCTGGATAACCATTCTTGTTCTGATACATTTTTCTCAGCATCTTATTTTGAACCACCTAATATTTTTTTATCTTGCTTTGTAAATGATGTAGAAATGTTTAAAACTGATTTTCATGGAAATAAATGACAGAAGAACATAAGTATGACAGAGTTAGTTGTTAAAGAAGAAAATAAAGTTATTTTTAAACCTCTCAAGGTTTTTAATCCTTCACTGACTTTAATGGTTTTCATCGTAAACTAACAGTAAGACGCAATTGACCCACCAGCTTTGCAAAAAAAAAGCCTCATCCTCAAGGAAACTTTATGGTAAATTCTACAATAAATTAAAATGTATTCAAATCCAGGTCGACTGCTGGTTCTATAGTCAAGCTAAGCTTCTTATGATCAGCTGTGAGATAAAACATCAGTGAGAGTTTGTGATTATAGCTTGGTAATTTTTCCTCAAATTTGAATCATATTTGGGGGAAAAATCAATTTCCCGTCATGAATTTTGGCATTTAATCTTTGATAATACTATGCACAAAACGAGTTCTTTTTTTAAGCAAAATGCTGATAATTCAGAGAAAGACCAATACATGTTTGTAATTTACTTATAAATTCCCTGAAAAAGGTTATACCTTTGCTGTAAGAAGAATATACAGTTCCTTTATTAACAGGATATTTTTGGCTGTGCCTGTTCTGCGTTGAACAACTAAACAAGGTTCAAGTCATGTGTGTAAACAGAAGCGTAATTTTTGCAAAAGGTCTTTTGTGAATGGAGTCAGAAGTGTCGTAATACATGGAAAGTCTGAAGAGTTGGAAGAGTGGAAGTTTTAAAGAAGTGCAAAGTTAAAATCTAAAACATGAAAGTACATTTTCAAATGTTAACAAAAACATTCAGCCTTAAGCCCTTTAAATCCTGCAATCATGCAGTAACATTGTAAGTAGATGTACAGCAGGTGTTAAGATCACATCAGACCGATGGGAGCAGATTAAGAACTTTTCTGCTCATCTGCATGACTTTAGGCTTTAAATGACATTAAACGTGATGTCATTCTGCAAAGCTGATCTTTTCTTTGCCACCAAACCTGTCATTGTGCATAAAGGGAATATTTGCGCACTGTGAAATAATCTGAGCAGCTTCTGCTGATTTGCATCAACTGATGTCTGCGACAGCAAGCCTTTGATTCCAACAAAAATCCAGCATTGGCAAAAGTGTCATCAGAATTGCTGAAGAATGAAAAAGACTTGCTGGAGCGCACACTGCTCGGAGGCCTTTATGCACTTATTCAAACAAAGTAGTCTCATCGGATATATCGACACATGACGAAAGAACGGAAGGCAGCGTTTTCCATCCCTGACAGTAAACAGCCGCTCCGTCCACAGGCCTGTCAGTGTTAGAGACAGAGCTCGTTAGGAGCTGACATCAAACGCTTATGAAGACTGATGATTTAAATATTGAATCGACTCGCAGCAGCACGCAGACAGAGGAGAGCTGGTATGTGCTGACAAGACAGATGTATATTTCAGCAGCCGTTTCCCGGCTAAACTGCCTAATGGCCTTAGGGATGAGACAGATGAAAGTGAGTTCTGCAGATCTGCTCTGATGTCTCTGCAGTTTGGGTACGCTATGAGGCAACACCCCTCCCACTCAATGGTCCTCTGTCCCCCACACACGCAGCTCCACTCTCAGACGGATAAGAAAGGAGGTCTCCCAAACAGAGGGCCCCTTGCCAGGCCCGAGGCAGCAGGGACACTAACAACTTTAATGATCTCCAGCCAGGCCTGTCTCTCCTCTTTTCCCCCCCTTTCAGGCAGGCCTGGATGCAGACAGACAGCCACACTGAGCACGCTGTTCTGCAGACACCGTCTCCGATCCAGGAACATTTAACTTAGGATTAAGATGAAACACCTTCTCTCTGGGCTGAGTCCACGAGAATGTGCGTTCCGATAAATGAAAGTAGATGTCAATAAATCATTGTTTGGTGAGGCAAATTCTGTGACCTCTTTTCTGTGCTCTCTCTTGTGCTGTGCAGACTGTTGTTGGTATGTCTGCTCTCCAGGGAGAAGCCAGATGTGAGGCAGCGGAGGGATTGAAACAATTGCTAAAGCGTTTTGATCTGCTTCCTATCCTGATAAGTCCAGACTCATCTATCAGCATAGGAAAGTATCAACATTACAAAAGGAGAAGGAGGCCAGATTGGAACCTCAATAATCCTGAGACCAGCAGCCATTAACCAATCCCAGGAAATAAAGTTCAACTAATGAAGACGTCAATAGATGCTACATAAAAGGGCAGATTTTTCTTTGACTCTGGGATATCAGATGTTTTTTAGAGGTGCCGTATTGGTGCCCATTGCACAGAACTTTTGTAGGTTTCTAACTAATCAGCAATAAAATTGAACTTTTGCGTTTTTGCTTTGCAAAGGTGTGCAAAAATGCCCAATTGTTTCTGTTTTCAAAGTTGATATGATGGAAAAGTGGAGAGAAGTAAAAAGAGAAGAAAAACTCATTTATTTTAAGCTGAAAACCAAGAAGCACCTAAAGCCGGCGTTGGCAACCCAGGGCATGCGTGCCAACTGTGGCACGCCAAGGGAAAGACAGGGGCACACCGGAGTGTGACAACAGTAAGCACTTGATCTTCTCACAATGACCTGTGTTCCCCCATGGCATCATAAGGAAAGGGTCCATTCACGCAGCGCTGTCACTGTGACCCCGCCCACTCATATAAACACTGTGCCTTTTTTTCCATAAAACTTTATAGTTTCACACAAAGTACATTATTTTCCATGTAAGCCTTCATACAGACAGAACCGAGGCTCAGTCTGATGGAAAATGAACTGAGACCACCTGGAGAGATGTGATGGGATAAAGTAAGCATGTAAAGAAAAACTAAAACATATAAATAAAGATTTTAGGTAAAGGTCACAATTGTAAGTTTGCAAAGAATTGGTGGTATTAAC
Organism: Oryzias celebensis; assembly: GCA_014656515.1. Classification (NCBI taxonomy): domain Eukaryota; kingdom Metazoa; phylum Chordata; class Actinopteri; order Beloniformes; family Adrianichthyidae; genus Oryzias; species Oryzias celebensis. The sequence goes on from BNCR01000003.1 coordinate 6,910,134, forward strand.
TTTTTTTTTTTTTTTTTTTAGAGATTTCAGTTTTGCTGCACATGCTGATCTGTGGTTAAAGTCCACTTCAATCATCTTTTGGTTTATTGGAAAAGTATTTCCAGTAGTCTTTTAATTTAAATCTGTGTTGTTTCCTAGGACAGAGTTTCTGCAGAGCAACAGGAGTTCAATAGAAATTTCCCTTTGAGTTTTGTGCTCATTTCCCATCATTTCATCGTTTACAACAAACTAACATTACAAACAACTAACATTACCGATGCAGCAACATTGGCGAGCTATTTTGCCGCACATATTTGAGCCAGATGCCAGCTCAAACGAGGAAAACACAGAAGTACATGGATCTATTTGTCTGCCTCTGGATGCATCGGGATGGAGCAGAGCAGGGAGCTTTCTTCTTCAAATATGTCTTTCATCGTGAGAAAAATGTCACAATAACATGTTAAAAACACAGATTTCATCAGAGGTGGTCTTTACCTTTCTGCAATCACCAATTATTTTCAAATTTGGGTTGACTGATTAATTATTTCACAAGTTTCACAAGATCTTTTTGCTGGATATTTTTGCAACTGTAATTTTTAACCAAAAATTATTGTAAAGAAAATGATTGTAAGGTGACGCTAAATTAAGTGGAATCCTGGATTAAATAGTATGTTGCAAATAAACAACAAATACAGTGAAGCAGATAAGATAAAGAAAATAATAATTGGCACAACTGGTCACTTAACTTTTTCACTATTCCTGATTTCTGCAACTAATGTGAACAAAAACAAAGGATGACTTTGACTTGTTTCAGTTTTTGCAGAATAACAGAAAATACCATCACAGAGGTGGAGTTTTTATTTGAAAATGTTTGAGAAACATGGTGGCAAAACTGTAATAATGGTGCATATGTGTTCATTTTGATTAGAGAGAAAACAGTATGGAAATCTTAAATGGATTTTGAATAATCTGACAAAACAGAAGAAAATTTGACTAAAACAAACACCAAAAATTCGACATGAACACAGTGAAGCATGCAGCCCTTTAAACAGTTCATAAATCTCTTCATCTCAGATAAAACTCGCCAATTTGGATTCAGATCAGAACACTCCCTTGCTGGGAGTGTTTTTAAACTATGAAGGCTCATCATTCACTGAAGGATAAATCCTAACTTTAAAAGAGAGGTCAAGAACAGCTTCCACAAATTTAAAATCAAGGAAAAAGCAGAAAGCACACAGGGAAGACCGGATAAATGACTTGGTAGAAACTTCTCACTGAGTGAATCTTTTCAGCAGCATCATTTCAAAAATGGGAGGAGTACAAGTTTACATGCTGACAAACGCTACATGCAGGCGCAAATCAAGATATCATGTCAAACTAAAAACTAAGGGTCTGGTGATACATGTTCATGTGGAGAGATGTATTATCCTCTGACTTTGTTTGGCTTTTGTTCCAATCAAACAATGAAAATCCAACTTCACTGGAACCCAGTGTCTTCTTCCCATGATGCATCCTGATGCCATGTGTTCTTTACACAAACAATGCACTCAGTTATCCACAATATAAAAGTGATGTAACTGGTTTGAGCTGAGCTGTGATCAGTGATCAGATACATTTATCCATTGTTGACATGTTCAGCACTGACTCCACAGCTTCACATTGATTCAATTCAGTTTTATTCATATAGCTCAATATAAAAAAATCAGTTGACTCAACAGGCTTCACATGGTATCAGAACACAAAGTCAGATAAGAAATATAAACAATAAATAGCTGGTTGCTAAACTAAACTGACTACGCTAAAATGGCATCCCTTAGATCTCTTTCTCGGTTTAGGAAAAACTCCTTAAAAAAACTAATTCCAGGGAAAAAAAAAAAACTAGTTCTAGTGCCAGAATAAATGCCAGAAATAAACGAAGAAAAAGAGGAGAAACAAGATAAAAAAAAGGGCATGTTCTCATAGCTAGGAATCCACGTTTCATACTGCTACCTGCCACCACGCTGACGACCAAAACTTTTTTATTTCAATTGGTCAATGACCAAAACCCAAGTAGGCATAAATGTTCCAACTGACATAATTGTTTAGTTTGAACTTTTATTTTCTTCTAAAACTTTCACTATATCTTTACTTGCATTGACAGCTGAACAGTATATATTACATCGTGTTAGACGTCTTTTGTATCCAGTTCTTAGTTGTAATTGCTATAAAACATGGCCGATGACATGGAAGAACAACATCCAGTTGTGACTCTAATGGGTGGAGGAGGTGCATCTGGGGAGAGTCTTGCCCGGGGAGTAATTCAGTGTAGATCCACCAATGGTTACACCATGCTGGATGGTTGTGTTACAGAATGAGCAGTTTAATGATAGACTGCAGCTTAGACAATGGCCACGCCCACTTCTCAACGTGTTTCATGACAACCAAAGATGGAAAAGGTAGGATTTAATATTGAGTATGGGGGCAGAACTGTTTTCTGTCACACAGTGAACTCAAAGTTGACTTAGACAGAGTCTTCAAGCATGTATTTTTCATTGTTCAAAAACAGTATAAGAAGATTAACTTCTCATGTGAAGCCTTGGCTTCAGTTTTTTTAAAGCTTCAGGGAGGAAGAATCCCAAACAGAATCATTGAACACTTTAAAACAGATTAAACTGCATTGGAAACCAGAGACGTGCATCAGATCTTTCACTTGACATCATTTTAAGTCAGAATAATGAATAAATGACTATTTACAATCGCCTGTCTGTTTTGCACAGCCTTTTTTCGTTGAGCACGCTTTCCTCTGAGAGTAATATCCATGAGCTGATTTGACAGCAAAGCTGTTTTAGCCCTCTGAAGTTTGTGCCCAAAACGCACATTCACATAAAACCGATCCACAGCAGCTGCGTACAAAAACTTCTCAGCTTCGGCTGTCGTAAGCCAACGTATTTGCATCACTCTCTAAACCTTCAAGTGTGTAATTGAGTGGTTACAGAATATGTCCATTAAGTCAGAAGTTGCCGTCCAGCCCTGGCGAGCAGCCGCCTCAGTTTTCAGCTTAGTAAACTTCAAAGTTGTCTTGAAACTTAACCATGTTTTTATTTCTGTCTGTCTTGAAGCCCATGTAATCAACAGAGAATTGACTCAAAGGCTTCTCTTTGAAATAGTTTAGTACTCTCTTACATCCCAAGACATGAGAGGTGTGGACACACATTTCGCAAAGGACAGTGGATGAAATGAAAACGAATTTTCAATAATTTTGATCTGAACATTGAGTGCGGATAAAAGGCACAGGCCAAAGCACATCTGAAAAAGGAGCTTACATTTTCTATAATACTGAACCTAAGTCAGCCTTTGATCTTTTAATCCTGTGCTCATAAGGTTGTGAGATAAGCCGGCATGACTAACGTCTCCTTCTAATAGTCAAGAAAGAGCAGAGCCCACATAATGAGCTATTTTACCTCTTTTGAAGACAAATCAGACAGAAATTCCATCTTTAATGGATCTTTCATTCAAGAGAATTCAGTGTAAAGTCAAGGAAGTGATGGGCAGCCACAAAAACAGTGCTACTGAATGCAGTGTGGATAGAGCGGGGTCTTGTTTGTCTCTCAGCCTTTGTCTGCTTCTGTCTTTGGGATTTTTGTTGTTTTTTGCTCTGTGCAGCACAGGCACTTGGACCACATTGCAGGATAGCTGCAAAAAAATCAGAGTTGAGGATAATCAGCAAATAATCAGTAAATCGAATTCTAGTTTGAAAAAAAAATATTTGCAAGCAATTGTGTTTACTGTATATTTGGGTGAAACATTTGATACTAGTTAGGGAAGACAATATACTGAAGTTAATGCCAAGTTGATGGTTTTTTTGTTCTTCAAAAAAAGTTAGTTATTTGAAACTATCCATGAAGAGACATAATCATATACAAAATAGAATGACACATACAGTAAAATACATAAACTTGTATGAATAAATGCTGCAACTATGACTGCTTGATGAAAAAATGTAGGCAAAACTGGCCTAATTATCTTAGTGTAAAAATTCTCTTTGAACATATTTTTCAATGAGGATATACATTTTAAAAGACAAAACTTGAAGATGCATCAAATCCCTTTAGATTTATTAATACATAAAGAAAAAAAACTATTGAAAGTCTGACTGACCGAGACGAACAAAACCAAACTATGTGAACTGAGAGAAGGACAACCGAAAAGGAATTGATAAAGACAAACACCAATCATCATTGTGAGGCTTTACATAGTTGATCCAATGACAGTTTCCAGCAGAAAGCATCCAGTTGTCCTGCAGCTGTTGCAAATTGTAGTTGTCACATGGACTTACTGACACAAAAGTGACACAATAGTCAGTTTTTAGGGATGAATGGAATCCAAGTGTGAATTTTAAAAGACATGATGTCTATTATAAACAGTTTTGGTCTTTAAAGTTTTTCAACAACCTCCGAGTTGATGGTCTATTGGAAATCGTGAAAAGTTTCTAAAATAAATTAAAAGTCACAGTTTTGAGGATGAAACAGCTATTTTTGTGCTTTAGTTCTGGATTTATATGAAACAATTACAAGATAAAGAGTTGCAATGGACACAACCGATGAAATAAAGCAGTGTACAACTCTTGGTTCTGCACTAACTGGTTTAAAAGACAAAGATTGCTTGTGGAGTTCTGTAAGGCTCCAGCTTAGGTAGTGTGTTTTTCTGAATTAACATGCTTCAGTCAACAAGGATTGTTGTGACCCATAAAAACTGTGCTTGCTTAGTTTTATATTTTTAGATCTGTAACAACATGTTGACTGTTAGGATTAGTACAATAGGATTTAATAATAAATTGCATTGAAGAAGCAGGATCATTTTAAAGACGACATTTCTCTGCTTTTTTCCACGCTGTTTCTCAGCGGCTCTCCCATGGGTATCGCTGAACCCTTAATAGTGTGAAACTCATCCCTGCAGCTCTGTTTCTCTCTGCATTTCTCTTTTTCACAAGCAGACAAAGATACTTGAATCTTTCAGATTCATTTATCATAAATGCTTTTTTTCTCATTGTGATGCAACCACATTGCACTTGGATGTCAAAGTTTTTATTTTTCCCGGATCCACTTCTCTTCGTACAAGAAGCATTCTCTTTAGGCAAATTATCATTCTGAAATGAAGTGCTGGGTGTGGGTTGAATGGGAGGCGAGGTTGAACAAGGCCAATTTGTTTTTAAGGTCTTTCACAGGGAGGGACACGCCACTAAGTTAAATTCATCACACAGCACATTTGCACTTTCACATTTTGTGACTGGCGCTCTATCGTGTGGCCGTTTTCAACTCTGCCTTTGATGATGGATGACGAAGAAGGCGAGCTTTGTCCTCAGTGGCCCGCAGGCATGCTCGGAGCTACGCATCGTGAGTCAATGGAGAGTTGGAGGCCAGCTAAATGTCAGGCACACATGGCCACTACCACAGCTTAATGCAGCCCTCTGTCTGTTCGTTGTTCTTGTCCCTTTCCAATTCTGGGAGTCTTTATCCCTCTGTCTCCAGTGTCTCTGTCAGTGTCAAAAGTACATGCCATCTGGCCTGGCTCCACATCTGTGGATATCCTGTCTACAAAGACGGCAAAAACAGCGCTCTTTATGCAGCAAATCTTTGCCCAGCAGCTCTTTACACTGCGCAGCACCTGTCAAAGCCCAAAGCTGCATGTGCAACCGTGCAAAAGAGGAAAGCCCATTAGTGGTGCCCTCTGTTGATACTTGCATGTTGTTGATCACTTGCTGCCGTTCTGTCTCCAGCAACAGGTGTGGATGCAGCGCTGCTTTGGTCACGGCTCCAAACCCAATAAGTCAATTTACACATTTTCTGGCAATCTGTAGCTAACACTGTCTCTGAAATATGCCTCTTATAGCAAACAGAAAAACATGCAGGAGATCACTTAGAAGACACATACTGTTGGCAAGAGAAAGAAAAAACTGATCTCCACCCTGGCGGGGAGGGTAAAGGGGGGCGGTGTTGCTTCGTGCCAACAGCCTCGCCCACAACTCAAAGGTGAATTTCTAATGAACTATCGCCGCTCTGCAGAACACATGTTCCAGAAAAAAGCACAAGTCTTTTGATTTACCAACATAATCAATAACAAAAGACCACTGGGAATGATTTAAACTAGCCCAAAACCTGATCAGAGTGGGTCTTAAAAGTAAATGTATTTTTCTTTTCTTGAACAATGAAATAAATATATAGTGAGTTTTCTTTTGTGTGTTTTGTCTTGGAATCTCTTAGCTAAAATAAAGCATTGAGCAATGACATGTTTACTATTTTTATGAGTGGACAACCTCCTTCGTTTTTAGGAGGACAGGCTGTTTGTAGAGTTTAAAAAATGTCGGTTCCTTTACAATGGAAAGCCTTTAATCTCATGTACAGTACAATGACATTTAAAAACACAAGCCTCCTTAAAATAGCATAGAATTGATTCCATAAGCGGACATTTTTAGCATTTTTGCAATTTGGATAAAATAGTGGTCTGGTGGTTACTACCACAGTGCTTTTCTTAATCTCTGCAGAGATTTTTCTAAGTGCTGTGTGCATGCATGTGGGGTTTTGTTTGACTGGAACTCTGGCTTCCATCCACAGTCCTAAAACATGCACATCAGGGTGTTTGCTGATTGTAAATTACAGAGGGAGTGAGTTCCGTCTCTGTGATGAGCTGACGATGTGTACAGAGTGGATCCTGCTAGTTCCGCTGACAGCTGGGAAAATAGAAAGATGGATTAGTGTTTTTGTCCTGGATTAAACTAGACATCAAAAGAGTTTCATGAGGATGTTCTTCCCTTTAAATGTTTGTGCAAAGCTGTACAAGGAGAAAATACCAAGTCTTTCAAAGACTCAATCAAACGTTTACGTCATTATACTTTTTAAAATGGTTTTCCCATGTAATTTGTTTTTACTTTATGAGCAGAGTCAAGATACAATCAAACAACAGCAGTTAGATGTAAAATACCTCAAAATTTCAGAAACATCTGTATTCATATTTTAAGAGTATCAAAACAGAGCACATTTTTGAATTAAAATTGCAAAACAAAATTATGTAACATGCCTGAAAAACCAGTATTCCGATCTAAAAGTCGTAGCTTCAAGAAATTTGTTTGGGTTTGTTTGGTTGAACACATTTGTTAAAGACACATTAATATTAACACTATACTGTAACTCAGAACTTCACAGTCTGTCCTCTGGGTGAACTTGCTGGGAGGATCGCCATCTGTCTTTAAAACTTCTCATTTGTGAACAATCGTTCTTACTGCAAAAGGATGAGCTCCAGACTCTTTAGAAAAAGGTTTGTAACGCTTCCAAAATGATATACTACTACGAGACTGCAAAACACCCAGAATGCCAAAATATATACTTTTTTAGAGGACACAATGCTGGGTGATGATGAGTTTCTTAAGTTCTGGCAGGGATTGTGAGGATTGTGAGGAACCCACGTGCAGAAAGCCAGAGGCAACAACTGATTTAATAAATAAAATTAAAATAAATGATTATATAAGGAACCACAAAAAAACACATTGATCTGTGTGAGAGCAACAGAAATTAGAGCTTGAATGTAAAGTGTGAAAAAAGACAAAATAAAAACAGATGTGGTTAATGGATAAAAAAACAACCAAGAAAACAAAACAAAAAAAATACAGATAAAAAAGAAAACTGTACATATGGTGTTTAATAGGAAACATCTAGTGGTGGTGTTCCAGAATTGAGGAAAGTAAAGTGATTCTGATTTATACAATAAATAAGGAAACTGTATCAAATTATAGACCATTTCACTACTACCACAGTTTTCTATAATTTTACAAAAACGGTTTGCAGTTAGACATGATTCCTTTTTGAATAAATATGATTTATTAAATAAGGGTGAGTGTGGCTTCAGGAGTAACTGTTCAACTGCACATATTGTTATGGATTTTAAGTTGTAACTGCCATTGATCAAAAATGAAATAAACAGCTATTTTTGTTCATTTACAGTAAGCAAGGCATTTGATACCATTGATCATTCTCTTTTTTTTTTTACAAAAATGTGAATATTATGGTCCTCGGGGTAAAACAAATCAATGGTTGAGAAGTTACTTGGATAAACGGGTTCAATATGTAACAGTTGATAATTTAGATTCTAATATGGCTAATATTTCATTGGACTTCCACAAGGCTCTGTCCTTGGACCCAAACTATTTTCACCATTCATAAATTATATTTTTAATATTAAGAAATGTGAGATTTATTATGTTCGCTGATGACACCAATATTTTTGTACAGGGAAAAAATTGTTGATGACTTGCTAAATGTAGTTGAACACAAATTAAAGTTGATTAAAAAAGGGTTTGATTACAACAATGTATCTCTGAATGAAAGCAAAACTAAATGAGATTTTTTTTATGGCAATATAAAAGGTAGAAAATGCAAAATTAAATCCAAATGGAATAGAAATTCAACTTGTTAACGAAGTAAATATTTTAGGTGTAATAATTGATGATAAGTTGTCTTGAAAATGTCATTTAAATTATATAAAACACAAAGTTTCCAGATCTATCAGCATTCTGTTTAAAATCAGTGACGTATAAAACAAAAAGAGCTTGTATCATACTTACTGTTCATTAGTTGTCCTGTATCTTTCATATGGTGCAGACATTAGGGGAAATGCAGGAAAAACATAATTGAATCCTTGGTTAAAATAAAATAAAATAAAAAAACAAAACAAAAAAACAAATAGAATAGTTAATAGAACAGAGGTGTCATGAACCAACAAATTCTTTATTAAGCTTAAAATTGAACATTATTGTTCATAGTAAAGTCTAAAGTATTATTTATAGAGCAAAACATAATTTAACTCCAAAAAATATACAGAAACTATTTACTTTAAGAGTTAGTATAATTTTAAGAGGTCTTTACTTTGAACAGGTTCAAGTTTGAACTTTTGTTAAGAGAAAATGTGTTTCAGTTCTTGGATTGAAAAAAATGGAATTAATTGATTGATAAATTCAAGTAATTCTTTTTGCAGTTTAAAAAAGTCTAAATTGTAAATGTATAAATGATTACAAAACATGTATGTCAAAGGACATGATTTATTGTATCTATTTTTTAAACATGTTTGTTTTCTACTTGATTGTATTAATTTGTTTTTTAAAAACCAAGGTTGTTTTTTTTTTTTTTTTAATTTTGGCTAAAAACAGCCTAATCATAATTAAAAGACCACTGGGAACACTATTACAATAGATCGAAAGACGATCATGATTAAGCTCTGAATGGTAATATGTTATGCATGGCATCACGTTCCAATAAAAACTCTCCTCTTAGCCAAAAAAAAAAAATGACCATGACTCTATGACTTATTAATATTGCTCTGTTTTACAGGGCATTTCATAATATTTGCACTCAGATGTTTCTTATAAAAAAAGAAAGCTTAAAAAAAATCCCAAATATGTTTGTTTATCTTTGAATCCAGTCGCACAGCTTCTCAGATCAGTTTTCATGTTTAAATTGTGCAGAAAATGGTTAGAAAAGGCTCAGGAATTTCAAAAACCCAGATGTATAAACCTGATTGAAACCATGGTGAACACTGCTGTGTCTCATTTAAAATCTCATCAAATGGTAGCAAATGAGGTGTTTACATTCTGAAAAACTCTACATAAAATCAGCATATTCCATCCGCCTTATCCTGAATATGACCTTTTTCCAGCTAAGCTGAAAATTCTTTCATATTTGTCATTTAACTTAATTCTGGATTTTGTTGTGATTATTACGACTGGCCTGAAATGCAAATCCCAACAACAAATCCCTCAATACAAATGACATATTAAAGATCACAATTATTCATAAAGATCAAATGAAAAAACCAAAACTAAAAAAATTTTCAGAAATCTAAATGAAATGTTAAAAAAAAATCTAATAAAATAGGAAACCGGAAAAAGTAGGCATCATGGGACATCACTGATTGGATGATATGGTTTGAGTTTTAAAGAGGGGGAAAAACAGAAGAATGTTTTAGCTGAACTGTGCTAAAAATGATTGATCAATCAATGAACTTTTGCAGTGGTTGTGGTCAGAAGCTTCAAGGAATATTGTCAGAAATACTTCAATGCCAAAAACTTCTGGTTGAAAAGGTGACCAAGCAATCATCCAATAAGTCCCATCAATCAATCAAACTTTATTCATAAAAGGTGCTTCTCATACCTTGAACAGCTTAAAGCGCTTTACAACATTAAAAAAAAGAACATAGACACCAAAATTAGAATTATTCTACCCCACCCCTTTTCTTTATAAAAGTAACTTATCTGCCTTTTCACATTTCTCATTTTGATTAATCATTTAGCATTACATTTTGAATTCTGAAAAAAAATAATGTTTTCTAAAACTTTTGCTATTTACCTTTTTCATTTATTTGGAATTAGGTTTTGTTTTTTTCTGGAATTAAACTTTAGTTTCAGAATTTATTTTTATTTCTAAATCGTACTGTTGTTTTTTACTACTTGTTTTTCTTTTTAACTGTCATCATGATCTCTAATTTGTTATTTGCGTTAAGTAATTTATTGATGACATTTGTACCTCAGGGCCTCCATAGAACATAAATCTATTGGCTTTATGTATTGTAAATAAACTTGATTAGTCAAAAACATAATATACCATGAATTTAAAAGTAAACTTTATTCAAAATATTTCCCAACAAACAATGTATATGATGTAAACTTCTGTTTGGACCTAAATGATATTTGTGTAACACGATATGTAAAGATTTTTACATGTTTTTCTAAACATTTTTTGGAGTCTGCTGCCCTTGTTATGTATTATTTTTCAGAAAAGGAGTTACAAAATATAAAGAAAATGAGACGTTTTCTGTCCAACAAACAGTTTTAAAAATTCTCAAATTTTTTACATTTTTATTTCATTTGAAAGTGTAATTTAGCGATATGAAACCAATGTGTTGAATTATTTAAATTAAGTTTATTCGTTTTCATTACATTTATTCGTATCCCATTCTGCTGTTTTCTAACATCTTTGACTTTAGTCTCTATCCAGTCCTGAAGCTGAGCAGAATCTCATGATGACTGCTGGGCAAACATGCCAATGCTCATCAGGATACATAAATGAATGCTCACTGGTTGGCAGTCCAAAGGTAACACAGCTTAACTTTTTTGTTACTTTGTGTCTTCCTACTAAATCCTGAAATATCTTCACTGTGCCAGATTGGTAACATTACTCTACACAAGACTTATGCAAATGAGAGGGAGGAAGCCTGGAACCATTGTGCTGTAATCTTACCCATCATGCTCTCTGGGAGCTGGCAGAGACTCTGATCACAAGGAACTGTGTACTCTTCGTTAATTCTGCTTCAGACCCTCTGCAAGCTTGCACGGGCCTTTCACATGTGTTATTTATGTAATTATTGTGTTCATGAATTGTGGATTGTCAACAGTTTTTTGAAGATAAAGCGCTGCGTCAATTAAAGTGATCTGCATTTGAAGTCCGCATCGCCAACCACTACTGAGAGAGCAGCTGCTCTGATGTGCAGGCATGAATACAAGCAAATGCAAGTGATTAAATATTGTTTCCTATTATTGTTTACTTGAGAATTTCTCTGAAGTTAATTCAGAGAGTCTTTCACACGGAGTCACTTTGAGCTGCACATCAGAAGAAAAACTTGAAATCAAATCATGCTTTGGGTTTTTCGACTTTCTCATGCAAAGTTATTTGAGAGATTTATTTCAAACAGTTACTCTTGTCAGACTGATCTAAAGCTTTGGAATTTTATAAATGCTCAATTCTCTCCAGAGCTGTTCTCAAACCAGGCTGAACTCAAACTTTCCAAAGCATGTGTTCAATCAAACACATCTCCCACAATTCTTCCCCGGATCGGTCATGTGCATCAGAGACAGTAGTTTTTCTTCTTCTACAGCTCCGAATGAACTCAACGTCACCTCAGATCTGGAAGAGAATGATGTTTTTTTGGTTTCTTTGTGCATCTATCTCCATTAGATTGACAAGCCAACATCTTCAGTTAAATCCAGCCATATAGTTGAAATTCTTTGTCTACTTGTGGTTGGAAACACCTCGCTGGTCTGAGTTAAAGCTTCATCTGTGTTCGAGTGAGATCAGTTCAGTGGATTAACACACTTGTTCCTTTAAAGAACACAAAAATAACGCCAATAATGTTCAACACTTTTCAACCGTTCCCCCATGTTTTTCTGAAGACGGTAACTCTGTTTCCCATTGACTGTTGTTCTTTAAACAAGCTAAAATTGATCTCTTCATAGTATTTTAAAGGCAAGCAGTGGTAGATCACTTCAGGTAAATGTTATTATTGTTCAAAGGTTTCTATGAGTCTGCTTATTCAATGTTTTTTAGAACAATTTCCACGTCCCACTCCAATCATCTTCTGATCTATTGTAAAAGTGCTCCCATTGGTCTTTTAATTATGAATATGCTGATTTTAGGCCAAACCAAAAGACCTGTGTCGTTTTCTAGGACAGTGTCTGCGGAGCGGCAGGAGGCGGTACCCCGTTCCCCATCCCCACCCTGATGCTGAGAGGTCTACGTTTACACCAGGGCTGTCAACGATTATTCGACTAATCGACTATAAAAACAAAAAAATTTATTTAAAAAACTCTAAAATTATATAAATTATATAAAAAACTATGCTATCCTCTATGCTAACTTGGTATAATTGATGCGTTATTCTCTTTCTTTTTTTTTTTTCTGCACAGCACAACAGGAACGTTCTTTTTCTTCCCTCTCTATGCTTTATGCGTTCACATAAACGCTCAAACAAGCTCATCCTTCTAACTTCAGACGCAAATATCACTGGAGCTGAACACCCGATTCAAAAGTACCTCCATGAAAGAAGAACAGAGCAGAAGATTGAGCAGTGCAGTGAGTGCAGCAGGGGCGAGGCTAGTGGAGGAGATCGCGGCGTGCAGGGGTGCAGGGGAGGGGTGTGCTCAGTCACCTTCAGTTGTATTAAGTTTGAATTGTTCTGATTGTAAAATTGCTTTTTTGTTATGATGTTTCACCAGAAGCTTTGAATGGAGCTTCACAAGCCTGATTTGTTTCTTATTGTGTATCAATAATGGCTCTCTTGGTTACATTTTGTTACCGTATTTAATTTTATTTTTCTTAATGAAATGATCTTAGAATAGTAAAATGCATTTGTTTTTAACCACTCCTGACATGACAGTAAATTAAAAGACCACGTGTTTTATCGATCCTCCAAAATGCACACATCAGATGACTGAGTAAAATGATCTCATCTATTCTCAGAACTGTTTATTATTGTTATTATTATTGAATTAATTTTAAAGCTCAAGTTCTTATCTTCTGCTGCACAGCAGTACCTATAATTTCTGTTCAGAAGCAAAGTTCTTAAGTAAGAGAAATGCATTATAATAAGTGAAAGTAAATTTACTGCTTTAGGAAGATCTTTATTGACACTAATTTTCACTTTCAAAAGGAACTTGTAGGTGCTGCTGTTAGATTAAATAAATCAACCTCTATCAATTGTTCAAGTTTTAAAGACATAATTGGGGTGCTGCACCCTGGCCACCACCTAGGTCAGTTTTGCAAAGGAAAAATTATTGTAGAATATTTTAGTGTTTACTAATTGACATAAAGTAAAACCCATGTTCGTCAAAATATTTCTTGCTTTCTAGTTCTATGGGAAGTTTAGACAATGATTCAGTGCAGGGATCAGGAACCCTTTCACTTGAGAGCCAATTATAGCTTTTTTTGTTCTAGCATATAGCTTTCCTTGGACCACAGGCTTTTTATATTTCATGAAGTGAAATTGAAATTCATGATCTATTTTCAATGTCTGTGAATGTAGCATATGCTGAGCACTAGTGGTACCATACATGACGTAAACCTCCATGGTTGGTACCCGCGCTATCACCTTTTGGGAAAAAAAATTACGTCAACGATGATCGCTGACCAATCGACTTTTAAAATAATCATGAGTGACATTAACATTAAGAGTGCAACAAAAGTGGTGAGTAATATTGGAAATATAATTTTGCACTAAAACAAATTAGCAATTCCTTACAGTCACTTAGCAACCACTAAGCTACTGCAGAGAAAAAAATAACCTGAAGCTGCCCCCGCTAGCATATTGCTAATTAATTCTATTAATGAGCCCTGACTGACCACAAAAAAGAAAAAACCCTTTACTTTGATGTAGCAGCTTCCTCTTTCATTGTACTCCACATCTGCCCACAAATCACTAAACTTTCTTTGAGTCATCTCTGTTTAGTTGTTTTTTCTGTCTCCTTTATCACTAATTGTGTTTGGTTCATTACAATCTTAGATCCATTCAGTCTGCATTGTACTGCATTAACTGCAAGATAATTAGGTTTTAAGGTAGCCACAGGGTTTACTTATTGAGTCCATCCAACGTTGAGATGTGCTTCCACACCCGTTGACAAAGAAGAAAACTATCTGAGGAAATTTGCTGTTTTCTGGACCAAACTGCTTTTTGGAAAAGAATACTAAAAGGAAGCGCAACTAAACCCTGTTTAACCGACCAGTTTTGGGTGCAACATTTGTCTAATGTCGCCATGTCATCTTTCAACCAGGATTTGCCAAACCTTCCTCTGAGTTTGACCGATGAACATTTCTACATGACCAATGCGGTTAAAGAGCTGCAAATTCTCGAGGTTTCACATTGCAAAATCTGCCTGGTGTTCCTGAACGTATTTGGGCTAAAGCTGAATCAAAGCAGGTGGACAACGTTCCCTCTTTCATCTCTCTTTGGCCATGAAGGAACTGACTGTGTGACTGTGTCCTGCCATCACTGTGAACTTGTACAGCTTAGTACTATGAAGGCATGAGCTTTTTTTCTTTCAAAGGTTCTTCTTTGAGTGAATTTCTTCTCTCTCTAACCTTTTGATCTAAATCTTCTTAAGTTTCAATGAAGTGTTTCACCCTCTTGAAGATTCAGAGCTTTCATGTCTGTGTTTGTCTTGAGAGCTAAATCCTCTTGAAGATGTGATGACTTGACCATGTTGTTCAAGAGGGCTCAGGGCTCAAGTGTGGACATTCAGTTCGTCTGACATTGTTTTTATTGCAGAAAAACTTCAGCATGTTTTGCAAACACAAAAAAAATTGTTGATTTCTACCTGTTACCTGCACAGTCTTAAGCATGAGTCACTATATGGAATCAAAAATAAATTAATCCTTTGATTTTGTTTCATATTCTTAGCTTTAAACACCACAAAATTAACAAAAAGTAAAGCTTTAAGAGTTTTTTTTTTATATAAATACATAATATCTGTTCTTTCTTCTTCTAGGTATCTAGGATTTATCTTCTCCGTGGATTTTCTTTTCACCCACACAAAGCTAAAGTCTGCTACACTGCCATTTTTTAGCCTCACAATATTGTCAAAACTACAAATACCTTCTATCAATGAGACAGACTTTCAAACCTTGAGGCCAAACTTTTGAAATTCCTCTTCATCTGAATTTCTTTTCAAGTTTGTTAAAAGTCAGCAGCTGATCCCTCAGGACAAAACCGACTTTGACCAAAAAAGAAAGATATTATTATTATTTTTCCTATTTTAACCCTTAAACCTCGTTTCATGGGATCAGTGTAAAAAACCTTTAAGAACTTTTAGGAACCATATTGTTTTAGGGCCTTCTAGTGACATTGAAGCTGGTTGAGTAAAATGATCTCAATTCTGCTAGAGGTTTCCAGCTGTGTTGCTCAAACACATCATGAACTTGTTTTTATTCATGTTAAATAAGGACTTTTTTTAATTACTGTGTTGCCCTTGTATTATTTATTTAATTTTTAATTTTAATTTCAAAATAAAATATCAACTGAATGAAAGCATGCATCGTCAAATGGAGTCATTTTAAATCACTGATGGACAGTAGAACATTGCTAACATGTTCTGGGTAGTAATGAATCCAACACTAATTAAAGCATTTGCTAATAAAATAAATGGGTTTGGTAGGTTCTGAAAGAACTTTATATACCTAACTGCATTATTGGAAAATTGTTGTGGTTTAGTCCACTTGTTGGATTCCTCAGTGTGCTTCATATTATACAGATGTACCACAGCCGGCTTTGACTTCCTGGGTTGACTAGACTGATAGTTTTTCATTACAATTAAAAAACATTATGATCTAGGTTGATTTGTTGCACTAAAGTCCCTGAATGTTTTATGAATGGAAGACAAAAACTTAAACTGAACATTTCTGCTCTGCTGGTGTCTGTTTAATAAAAAAAAAAACAGAAGAAGCTGCAGTTGGTGAAATAAAATACTCCTGAGCAAAGTACAATCTATGAAACCCCGTAAAAACTAAAACAGCTTGTATACCAATGACTTTAAGGCAATTTAGTTAATGGTTGATATCTCTTGTTGGATATCAGTTGTCATGCATGGTTAGTCGAAAAAAAACAATATTTTTGAACAGGAACTAGTGAAAATATGAAACACACACACACCCATTTTAGTACTGGATTTGCTCAGTCAGACTCCAGTCTGAACAACAGAACCAGAAAATTTGATCTACCTGGTTTATTCCTGAATTGCAAAGCAAAATAATAATAATAATATTAAAGTGGCGGAACCCTAAACAGGAAAACCTTGTAGGAAGTATTGGTCCAGACTTTACAACTTTTGTGAAGTTTTGTGTCAGTGCTGTGGTATTATTGAAGACCCACTCCAATCACGTTTTGAGCTTTTTTAAACATTCTCCCACTGACCAAGGACATAGTTTCTGCAGAGGGGCAGTAGTTCATCCGGAATTCGCCTCTGAGTTGTGGGCCCACACCGCCCCTCTTCCACTCCCCATTGCTGAGAGCTCGGAGCAGAAACTTGTGACCCGGCCAGCGTATTTTCTACTTCACAAACACAATCTTTTTCAAACAGCATTTTTCATCTGCTCCTGATTCACGATTTGAATAAAGAAATACTCAGAAATGTGATCTTGAACTTAATTTTCTTTACATTTGTCGTCTATTATCAGGAAAATACCACAAGAACATGTTAAAAACACCATTACTGTGGTTTTCATGGGATTGGGTGTTTAAAGACGCGGTGGGTTTTCAGCTTCACCAGCATGCTCTGGCTTGAACCGCTTTGTGATGAGCAGGAATATAGGTTAGGAACCGCATCACTGTTAATATAGAATTTACCTCCTCAACGCCACATGTAACCCAGTCATTCACCACACATGAGGCAAAGAAACAAAGATGAGCGGACATTCCTACATGTAGACCTACTCTGACCGAACTGTGCCAGTGTTTGGCCAGACAGCTTGAGAAATAAAAGGAACCCCCGCTGCCCTGTGCCCAGTGCTGCTAAACAGGCTTTTGTATGTGCTGTACACAATGATCCACCACTGGCACTCTGGACCACGAAAGGCTTCTGCTGCCAAGGGAGCTCCAAGCTGTTGTTCTTTTAATCCAAATAAGCCACTTGGCCCGCAGCAGAATGGACGCAGAGAAGAAAGAAAAAACCGAGGCTTGTGGGACATGGCAGGATTCATCTTAGACTCTCTCTGGGACATGTTTCCCCTGCGTTTTATCCTTGCATCCTTGGTCTGATTCACCATGAATTCTTTTGGTACTGCTTAATTTACATGTATGCCAACAGGCTTTTAATGTTTTTAAAACTTGGATGACGTTCAAAGGATGCTATAATTCCTCTGAAATAGGCCTTTTGAAGGCTTTATCTTGCTCTTTCTCTTCTGGCTAATCTTGGAGCCCCTCTGCCTGCCAGAGCAATTTTTCTAATGCCAATTAAGCTTGACATTAGCATAAAAAAAGCTTTTAAAGTTTTTTTTCTCTTGTAGAATGAAAGACTCTTTTTATCGGATACTTATTTACACTCAAATTGCCTGATTATGGAGTTTTAACAAAGATCAACCTTGGTTTAAAAAAGGACACTTGTCTTTGCTTCCATTTTAGAGATGGTCTCAGATGTAATCATAAAAGCAAGGAACTCTCAATAACAGCTCAATACATTTTCTTTCTCCTTCTGCTGATTAAAAGTCATCGCACTGATGTGTACAAATGAAGGTTATACTGGTAATGCTGCAAATGTTGGCAGTCACTTCCATTTCCTAAACGAGCTGCATAATTGCCACATAGAAAAAGGAATCAATTAATTGTGATTAAGGATTAATACGGAGGGATTGTGAAACACACAGCAAATGGTTATTAGTTAGTCAAAAAAGTACAAATGTGACCCAGAAAAAAATACATTTTAGAGATTTTTTACAGCTTTCAATGAAGGTCGAAGGAGTAGTTCCTTTATTTACATCAAGAGCTAAGAAATGCACAGCTCTGAGGTAATCTAAAGCTGCTGTCTGGCATTTGTTTACTACTAGATAAACTGTGACATTTCTTTTTGCCTTGAGTGGATCATTTAAAGGATTCCAGAAAGTCAAAATCGTTTCTGACTGGAATATACTACAGATAATCAATGTAAGGAAAATCAATCTTGAGCTTAACATTGTGTTTTATTTCTTTTTTAACAATCAAATGCGTAAATATAAAATATCAGAAGTAAATATTGATATCAGAATCTGATCAAGACTTTTTCTTGCCATCAGAAAACTGGCTGACCGTAAAAGTGGGTGCTCGTCAGAACGGGCTCTCAAAGACACAAGAGTTTAAAGTTCATTTGCCCTTCCACATGTCAGACTTTAAAATGTGTTCAAGTGTTTGAGCAGGAAAGTACACTAATAAGACTGTGACTTAAACGGTTCGCTTGTTCTTTTTGTTAATAGACCCCACACGACAAATCTTAATTTACTCAGCAGATGAGACACATCAAACTGCATCAACAGAAAGAAACAAGAAACATAGTTTGAGATAAACATATAATTCAAAAGATTTTATTAATAGATTCATCTTCTACCTTGGGGGCTAAACTGCTTCAAATGTGATTTAATTTTTATGACAAATCAAAGTCTGTTGTGAAACAGCCTAACAGCACAAAAAAACTCTTATTTTGGTGTCTTACTCTTGACTGCTGCTGCTGGCCAAGGCTCCATATAATTTTGAGTGTTTGAAGCTTCTATGAATTTATTTAGACTTTTTTTTCCTTTAAATTTACAGTCAGCTTTCCATAAAAAATGCAAAAACAAAAAACGACTAAAGAGATCAAATGTACAAGTTCTTTGGCTTTGAAGGACTGAAACACAAATAAAGATGGTTCTGTTTTTATTGCTCTTCTAATATCTTCTAGAGATCATCTCTCTTGTTTGGTATCATAATAGATAACAGCGTAATGTAATCTGTCAGATAACCTTGGATATGACTTTTGAACATTATGACGTACAAATAAAGATTTACTGACGGTGAAAAAAAAAAGTCAGCAATTTCCTCATCTGAAATGAATGTATAGAGTGTTTTTTTTAGGTTTATTGAAATTGGCTTGATAGATATCAAAAGCTTTTAATTACTAATCTTAAAGCTTTATGAAATTGCAGGTTGTATTTACTTCTGCTTCACTCCTTCAAATTAAGCATTTTCTGCTTTCTTTTATAAAATCATTGACTCTGACAAATGGTGTGCTTTTTTTCCGAACTTGTGTTTTTATTTTATTTTATTTTTTATAAATGCTGATATGGATTATGTGGGCAGAAAAAACAAAACCAAAAGTTAAAAAAAGAACAAATCTCATAGCTTCATATATTTTTAAGAGGAACAGAAAAGTCTTCATATATAAAAAAATTCAAATTAACATGTTTCCATGTCTTTCCTCTGCATCCTTCCCTTAAGGGTAGAAACGCCACTACAGTCAGAAAAAAACATCACTTTACTCTGGAAGCAAAAAAAAAATTATATTCTTCAATTTCATTATGACATCTACAAAGAATAAATCCGCTTTTGTGGCCACTGCTTGCTCAAGATTAACTCCTTTTTTTCTTACAAGCAGCTTCTGAGTATTTGTCATCCTAAGGCAGAAATGACTTTGGCTGCTTGAGTTTTGAACTTAAAACAAACGATATATGCCTCTGTTACCGAAAAAAAGCAGGATTTTAGAAGATTAATCCTAACATGTTTTATCCAGTAAACAAAAATGCCCTTAAAATAGATTCCAAAAACGAAAAGCTTGATTTTCTTCATTTGACTTGTTCTAGTTGTTTTGCTCGGACATCTTGATAAATGTTATGCTGGGTCTATTTTTTTAACTTCTTGAAAATAGTTTTAGTTCTCTTAAAAGCAAGCGACTGTTTGTTTCACAGACAAAAATGTTGGATATAACTTGCAGCTGCAGCACAAAACTGCAAAAAAGTGTTAAAATTGTTGTTTCTTTGAATGATTACACCCTTATATGTGGAGTTCTGCAGGGCTTTCACCTGCTGTTCAAATTTTATATAAGACCAAATGATTACTGCATCTGACATTTTATTTCATATAAAACCTTACAACATTTTCCACTTTTCTTTACAGGAAGCTGACTTGGAAAGAATTTTTTTTTACAAATGCAGAAAAGTACTTGTCCTGGCAGGGAGAAAGTCGTGGTGTTTATGCTTCTGCCTTATGGTGTTTTAACCCAACAATAGATCAGTGTTGTTTTTTAGGACTTACTTTCTGCAGAGCGGCAGGAGTTCTTTAGAAATTTGCTTCTGAATTGTGTAAATGTTGTTTTTCACAGTCGCCTCCTGGTCTTGGAGAAAACCCGTGAAACAAAGTTCTGGAACAACTGAAGGTTCTTCTATGCTATTCTTTGGAAGACCAGAAAGCCAGGAGTCACAATAATCAATTTTATGATAAAATCAGCCCAATTTTTGCAAGAGAGAGAAGTGGGCGTTCCCAAACCAAATATCTGAGATGATAAAAGCCAGTTTTAAATCACCTGCTTAAAATAAGGGATAAAAGTTATTTTAGAGTCAAAAGTAACACCCAGGTTTCTAACTGCTTCTGAAAAATATAATGACACGTTTTGGCTTCAAAAACTGTGTCTCTTTTTAAATGGTAAAATTGATTATGCTTTAATAGTGCTTTTCTACCTTCCTTGAATGCCTAAAGCGCTGCAGTCACAGTCCCAATTTACGCATTCACACGCACACATTCACACACTTTAGGCTTCTGGACCAAGTTTTGAGCCAGAGACCAGCTCAGACAAGAAAAAAAGAAGACATGCATGGATCTCTTTGTCTACAAGTGGATGCATCAGAATGAAGCAGAGCAGGGAAGCTTGTGGTCAGCCCAATTCAGTTTATACGTAACAACTACAAACTTTTTCAAACTGCGTTTTTTCATCTGCTCCTGATTCACCAAGATTTAAAAAAGGAATGGTCAGAAATGCTGCTTTGGTCTTCATTTTCTTTATAGACTATGTGTACGGTGGCCCTGAAGTGCAAATCACCTCAACAAATCACTCAACGCAAAAACATTTTAAAGATCACAATGGCAATTAAAAAAAAACAGAAAATAAAACTAATTTACAGAAATCAAAAGAAAATGTAAGAAAAACGAAACATAAGGAGAAGCTGGAAAAGTTAGGGATTATGAGACATCACTGATTGGATGATGATTTCCAGTATTGCTTCACGTCCAATATTTTTCAGTTGAAACAATGGACAAACGTCACCATCCAATCAGGGATGACCCATAGTATCTACAATTTTTAGGTTTCCATGATAAAGAAAAAAATTAAATTTGTAACCAACCATCCCTGATTGGATGATGCTGTTTATCTTTTCAACCAAAAGTTATTTGACATGAGGTGATATTGGACATCATCAGCCAATCAGTAATTTCCCATAATTGTCCCTTTTCCGGTTTCTCATTGAGTTTTCTTTTTTCAACATTATATTTTGTTTTCTGGAAAATATTATTTTTCCAAAAGTGTTTCAGTCTTTTGTTTTTTACGTTTTGTATCTGGAATTTTGTTTTGTTTTCTAAAAATGTAATGCAACTTTCTAAATATTTGTTTTGCTTTTATAATTGTCGCTGTGATCTTTAAAATGTTTTGCCGTTTAGCAATTTCTTGATGTGATTTGCACTTCTGGGCCACTGGTATATGCGCTCCATAGTAAGAAAAATGCCACAAGAACATGTTAAAAATGCCAAAAACACAACTTTCATCGCAGTGGGTCCTTTAAGTAGAAGTCTGAATGAAAGCTGACCTCAAAGAAAGTAACTGACAGTACATTAACCACCAATTTAAGAAAGGTTCATGCTACAAATTAATAATAATAATAAAAATAACAACAATCAACCAGACAAATATACAATGTACAAATGGGGAAGAAAAAAATGCAAAAATAACTTTATTCTTTTAAAAAAGAGATAAAAAACAGGTTCTGCTTATCAGGCAAATCTGTCTCAGCCCTTCACAGATTCATAACTTGCTAAAAGAGAGAAAAAAATAAGACTGCAACCCATTAGCAGTGAGTCACTTACAGTGAAGATCAGCGCAAAAAAGTGCTTTCAACTCTGCTGGCTGTCAGCAACTCTGGCAGTTTTGAGACGCTTTGGCTTTGACTGGGAATCTCAGCAAAGGAGCTGTGTGACAAAATCAGTTTGAACCCTTGTGCAGAAGATCTGTTAAAAAGGGTTATGGATCAAAGCAACCTAAGTGGGTCAAAATTACCTTGACCATCTAAGAACAGTCACATTTCCTGGGAGGGCGGGGGTAATCTGCAATGGAGAGGGTAGATTAACATTTTGCCGAGAAGATTCCTTATGAAGACGTCAGATCAAAGCTGAGAGAAGCTTTTATTTCTCAGCTTCCAACCTTCTACTGACTCAGTGTCAACTTGGTAATTTGTCTGGCATTTAAGTACGAGTGTAGCAAGGCAGAAAAAAAATGTTTACCTTTTCAGTGTTTGGAGGTCTCGTTTGCATTTCATCTTATGGAAATAAAAATGCTTCTTTTTGACATACAGAATCGCTGAAGATAGAATAGCCCACTCATTGGTGAAAGTTGTCTTATTTTTAAGTCATTTCGTTTTGACTGTGCTTCCTGGCTGTGCTTTTCCACCTGAATTCTGTTACATATGTACCTGTCACTTCATCACCATGTCATGTCACTTCTCCCCTCAGCAAATAGCATTCACAGTACCTGGTTTTCTTTATTAATTGGGTTTTTATTATGATTGCTGTCGGCCAACCAAGCATCTGACAGGTTAATTGAATTTAGTTCAGTTAAATAGAGGAACACCTGTAGATCTTTAACACACCTTTAACCTCGGAACTTTAGCTCCGGTGTTTTTTCGACTACAACTGTTTGTGCAATTACAATACTTGTAGTGGATTCTGAAGAGGAGAATAGCTGCCTTTAGCTAATATGCAACACTTTACTAAGTGTTTATGCAATCAATGCAAATAAGCGAACTCATACTGATCACGTAAACCTGGGGTATCAGAATTTAAGTTTTGAGAGTCGGTGCCCAGCATGTTTTCCAACCAACTGCCATTGAATCTCCTTTTGACCAAACACACCTGATCCAGGTAATCAGCAGCAGATGAGACAGAATTTCTGGAAGATCAGCAAGAGACTTCAAGGTCTGTAGTCTAACCCTCCTGATGCAAACGGTAAAAGGGTCACAATATGTCAAATCGCGTGTGTTATCTGGGGGTCATTGAATTGCTAAGAGTTAAGCTTTGGACACACCTGGCATGTGACGTGTGTTCAAGAACACGCTAAGTGCAGGTTCTAGAATGCACATTTAGCACACGATGTTCACACTGAACAAGCAGGGAGGGGCTTCATCTTCTTTCTCTACTGTTTACTATTGTCCATCACTCACGGTTGAAAGATTGGTGCGAAATGTCAAATTGGTGCAAATCTCTCAAATCTTGCTCCAGGTTTTTTCTTTCAGAACTCTATTCTGATATATGAAAGACTTGGGGGCATATCATTTCAGCCAGACGCAAACCACAATTATTATTCTATCCTCCATAGTTGAGTCTGAGAATTAAAAGGGACGCCATACATACAACATCACCAAATCCAACTCCCTGATTGGTCAAAGTTTGACCTCATTTAACCTTCAACACGTTTTCAAAGGCAGCACATTTTGTAAGGAGAGCCCAAAAACAGTCGTAGGAACTTGTTCGAATGTTTTGAACAGGGAAGCCCGAAACGTGTATAAACACACATTTAAATATACTTTCCTTTGAAAACGGTTGCTTGAAGGCGTGTTACTGAGGGTGGTGTAAACATAGCTTCATTTTGTTTTGCCATTAAGTCAAACACAATCTACCTTCTTAAAAAAAAAATTAAATCCTTTATATTTTGATGTGAGGCCTTCACATTTTGATCCATTCATAATTACTGTACTTTTTACCTCATTCCTTGTTCAAAGAAAATACTGAAATATATCCCTGAAGTTTCAAGGAAAAACAAGGGAACAGTTCATCCGTTCATTATAAAGACTCAGACACACACCCTAAAAAAAAAAAACAGGAATATAATGGTTTAAAACCGTTAAGTGCAACATTATACATGTATCCAAAATCGTATTTTTAATATATGCTCCAATAGTGCTCAAAAATACCTGACGACTTCTGTGCGTTTAAGTTTTATTTATTTATGCGGCGCCTTAAAATAACCATAGTCACACAGGGCGCCGTGTATACCTCGATAAACAAAACAACAGCTAAACTGTTCAAACAGTAAAAAGATCAAAAATATAAACAGGTGACATAAAAACACCAGTTAAAACAGGGTAGACAATTAAACAGTAAAAACACACTAACAGAGCAGAGTCTCATGCCATGTCAAAGCATGCTGATAAAAATGGGTTTTAAGAAGTTTTTTTTAAAATGGACAGTGAGGATGCCTGCCGAATGCGCAGTGGTAACGCGTTCCACAGCTTCAGTGCACAGACTGAAATTGCTCATTCTCCTCTGAGCTTCCTCTTGGACCTCGGTACCTCCAGGAGAAGCTGATCAGCTGACCTGAGGGAGTATGGATCGGGTTGGGGTGTGAGGATGGAAAAGCTCAGAGAGGTACGGTGGTGCATTATTGTTTAAAGATTTGAAAACACGTAATAGAATCTTGAAATGAGCATTCATAGGTAGCCATTGAAGGGTAGCCAGGATAAGGGTGATGTGATCTGTCTTACGCTCTCCGACCAGAACCCAAGCAGCAGCGTTCTGGACCAACTGGAGATATGAGAGAGACAACTGGCTAACTCCAAAATAAAAAGAGTTACAACAATCCAGCCGAGGTGAATGAAAGCACAGATTACTGTCTCAAAATAATGTTTTGGTAAAAATAGTTTAAGCTTCACCAACTGCCTCAAATAAAAGAAGCTGGATTTTACCACTGAGATGATTGACAGCCAAGTTTAAAATCACTGTCCATTTTAAAACCCTGGTCAGACACAGACTGCTTAAGATATGAAGCCAAAGAACCCAACTCCACTGAAGAAGGGTCACAGGAGCTGCTCGGACCAAACACCATCACTTCTGTTTTTTATCATTAAAACTTAGGAAACGCTTAGGGCCATCCAGACTTTAATATCTGACAGTAGTGGCGTAACGGAGCAACCTTTCTTTATTGGTAAATAGATCTATCGTCAGCATAGGTTGAAAGAAAACTCTGCATTTTCTCAGGATGGAGCCCAGAGGAAGGAGGTACAAAGAAAATAAAAGTGGTCCTAAAATAGAGCCCTGTGGAACTCCAAACACAAGTTGAGCAGTTAAAGAGTAGGATCCAGACATGCTCACACACACAGTCCTGTTCGATAAATATGATGAAAGCCAGTTGAGTGCAGTACCACAAATCACATCAAACCTTTCAATAAGAGATTGAGGTCCGCAGTATCAAATGCTGCAGGCAAGTCCAGCAAATTAAGGACATAGTTGTAATTTCCCCAGAAAATTTTGTTAAAAACCCTCAACAGTGCAGCTTCTGTGTTTTAAAACCGGACTGGAACCTCTCCAGGACGTGGTTCTCATTTATGGAGAAGATCAGCTGTAGGGAAACCACTTCCTCCAAATTTTTGAGAGAAAGCGCAACCTAGAGGTGGGCCTAAAGTTGGCTAAGTCAGAGTTGTCAAGGTTTGGTCTTTTTATCAGAGGTTGAACAGCATGTTTGAAACTTGCAGGTTCCACGCCTGTAGACAGACTGCTGTTAATAATAGTGAGGATCAGCTGCCCTATGCTGGTGAGAATCTGTTTAAAAAAAAAAAAAAACTTTTTTTGTAGTTTTTTGAAAACGTGTTTTTTAAAATCATATCAGAACAAAAGGCCTACATTTCTGAAAGTGTGTGATGATAAATCTAAAATTTAACTGAATCTCATCATAATCCCCATTGATAGATATTTGGAGGCAGTCTGCAAATCAGATTATCATCAAGTAGGAATGGCAGCTCTGTGGAAGATGTGTCAGACATAAAAAAGAGGAATATGTAGATGAATACCCAAAAGACCAACTTTGATCAGACAAATCAAAGTACAGTCACAGACAGGTGTCAAGAACCAGTAGAGGACCCAAAAGGCCTTATCACCGGAGCTCAAACAAACTTCAACACAGGGAGCAATACAATATAAATAAGAGTGCCCTTGAAGATGACCAGTCAAAGATGAGCTGAAAAACCAGACACTTAAATACACTGAGGATGATTAACTAAATACAGACAGCTGTTGATTATTAACAACTTGAACCTGGTGTGATGGTGGCAGAGGAAAAAACACAAAACCTGACAACAGATCATGACAAGAACCAAAGAAAAACCCACACACAGTATTTGATCCAAAGCAGCTTAAGCAGAGCAGAGTGGAGGTCTTGGGGACTATTTCCTAACCACTGAAAGATCATTTAGCGCAGATCCATCTGGATTATAACACAACGTGGACACATGCTCTCTACTTTAAAAAAAAAAAAAAAAGAAAAGAAAAGCCAAATATATCACCCAGTTTGCCGAAATAAAGACCCAATAATTATGAAAACTTCTATGAATACTATGAATCCATTGTTTTCTCATTATAAAAGTGTGGACAATTTATGAAAAATAACAGTTTAATAAATTGTTTTTACTGTCAAATTATTTAAACTCAATGCATTGGGGTCTACATTCACCACTCCAGTGAGCATCAGTACACGCTAGTTTTTCAGAGATTTCTGCAACGTTTTCCAGGACAATGGATTTTGAAATCGTCGATTTGGACACTCGTTTAAAAGGACAAACCCCCTACATAGTAGCTCTACTTAAGTTGTGAGTAGTGAGAAAATTTGGACCCAACCTTGGAGCTACAGTTGTAAACCTCTGACATCTATGTGACAGGAAATTTATCACAAGTTGTTGCATGAAAAAACTTAATCAAGAAAAACTGTTTTAGAAGTCATTTATCTGAGCAAATCTGGTAAATCTATTTCAGTATCATTTTTTAAACTGTAGCTTTATAAACTATCTATATTTATATAAAGATACCAGAAAATGTTAGAAGAACAATTAGGAAAGAAAAAATATATTTGAATGTTCATGTTTGTGTTGTGCACCTGCTTTTTACAAGACCTTTTTTTACTGCTTAATATGCCTGATCTATAGAAAAACATTTCAGGTTTGTGAACAGAAATACACAAATGTAGCAATTTTGAGAATTACAAAGAAGACTGACAAAAATCTGTGAGTGACGTTAAACAGCTTAAAGACAAATCTACCAAGTAGATCTACTTCAAAAGTTTGGATTTAGAGGAAAGAGGAAAAAAGTCCTCTGGCTTGATCTACAATTGATGCTGCATTTGAATTAATCAATGCTGTGCATTGCTTGTGAGGTTAAATAAAATTTCACTTCAGTAAGCTGGGGAAAAAAAAACAACAGCTTTAACATTTGTACTTCCTGCAACTGCATTTAATTGAAAATATTGAAACTTTGATTCACACTTTTTGGAAAAATGGTTGCAACTTCATGCTTTTTGTGCCGCAACAAACATTAAAAATGTCTGCAAAATACTAGCAAAGACTAATTATTAGTCATTGAGTTTCTAAAAATGAACATTCTTAATCTCTAAACAAGCACAAACATTAATTTAATTAAATTATAGCAATATTATTAACTAATTTGTTATTTTATTGTCTTTGTGAAATATGATTCAAAGGAATGATGTTTGGGAAGCAACTACAACAAACAAAATGAAAAATTGAGTGATGATTAAAAAAAGACAGCAAACTGTGGATTAAACAGATGAACACGCGTTTAAAACCAGGTAAAAACAATAATTTGATTGCTTATGTTCTTACATAAATAATCTTACATTTGAACTGTTTAAAGTTTTCCAGAAATTGAAAATTTTAGAAAATTTAGAAATGTAGAAATTTAGAAAATAGTTGTGTTCTTTTATTTTTTTTTGTCACAATTTTTTAGCCCAGTGCAGTCTTATTTTCCAGGTGTTACTTTTTTTTATGATGAAATTCAAACTTAAGACATACTTTTTTTCATTGTCATATCTAAAAGGTCGGGGCAGCTCTAACCTCTCAGACCACCAGAACAAACTCTGGTTTGTGGAATCGAGGCGAGATCTTGGACAAAACAAAATCCAGCCTGTCCAGGCGCAAAACATTTTAGCACTGAAGCAGTAATGAGGCATGGCAGTTACTCAATGGGATCTCTGTTTGAGCAAATGGACCTGAGAAGAGGAGCCATAATAGATTAAAATCAAACACAAACCTGTATTGACAAATCACTACAGCCCCCCATGCCGCTGCTAGAGAAGAGGAGGACTTTTGATGTTTATCCCCATCACATGGGATTTGTTTTGTTGGAAAATACGTCAAATATTTGATGCTGTTCTTTATGACTGCAAGTATTAAAATGCTTTCTTTTAACAAATGAAAATGTTAAATTTATGTCAGCACATTAGCGGAAGTCACTTCTGTTTTTAGCGAGGCCGTGCTAATTCCAGCCTGGCCTTTGGTACGTGCGAGGCAGCCCTTTAAAGACAGCCTGCTTTTGAAGCCTGCTGGTCGAGCTGTTCAAAGCTGCAGCTGTTTTTGGTGGTGTTTGACAGCTTTAATTGATGTTTGTTTTGGCATCGAGTTTCGTTCCTTTCATGCAAATGTCCTGCATGCAGTGAAATGGGTCAGGGCAGCACTAGGTGGGCACAGTTTGTGTGTACTGGGATAAGAGCAAAGTGCTTAACGAATTTACATTTTAGATCACAGAATCTCAATGAGCACAGCACTACAAAAAGCTGCCGCAGTACTGCCCAAAACGGGAAAAAAAAGCTTCACAAGCCTCTTTGACGCGGCAAAAGTACTTCAAAGTAAACATTTTATTTACTATTTCTTATCTCTATCTCTGCTTTACTCAAAGTTAAAGGCAAATGATGCAAAGTAAATTCTCATTTTATCGACATTTACAAGTAAACAAAGTGTTCTTTTCATTTTACGCCACATCCAAAACTTTTTTTCTGCTAAATTGACATAGCTGTTGTGAATCTCCTTCTACAGTGATGCTACCAACATTTGTCATGCTGCTGAGCCTCAGCCATCTCTCAGGCGCTCTAAGCACGTGTCAAATACCCTTTGCCACCTCGATCCACCCCAACCCCCCATCCTAAAATCCTTTTCCATCCACCAGGGCTGACATCACCATAGAGGCACGTAGGGGCCTCTTCATCTGCTCCTAATTACAGCCTCGCACACTCCTCCACAGAAATGACTTCAAACTGTTATGAAACCAAGAGGAACAACCTGAGACCCTATGAAAACAAATTGGTGGCAAAGCTTACCACCACTATGTCTGCCAAGGTGTGAGTGTGTGTGATCATGAAAAAAAGCAATACAGAACTTGGAATTTTTACGTTATTTTAGAGTCCTAAACGAATTATACAAGTCTTGTGAATGGCACAGAATACGTTTTGTTAAATAGCAGGGCTAGATTACTAAAGAGTTGCTTGACAGCTTGTGCAAAAACACTTTTTGTTCGATTTTTCTAACCAGATTGTGTTTATTAAAGAGGCAAAAAGTACTTGAAATCTTTTTTTGATTGTTTATCTTTGATGAACAAGCAATATGGCTGTTTCTGTCTAAATGATGAAAATGGTAAAAGTATACTTTTACAGCGATTAACCACGGTCCTATAATGCCCAAAGTACTTTGCAATCACGGTCTCCTTCACCCATGCACACATATTTGCACACTGATGGCAGCTCTGCTGCCTCTAACGCTGCCTAATAGGCTATAACCACCAGGAACAATGTAGGGTTCACTGTCTTGCCCAAGGACACTTTGACACATGGGCGGACGGGGTGGGAACCAAACCTGTGATCTTTCGTTTAGAGGTCGACCGCTCTACAAATCCTCTTCAAACGTGAAGAGACTAGAGAGACTTCAAAAGACTAGAGAATATGTCCTTTCCCTACTCCCTGACTGCTAAAGAACTAAATCATGTAGAGTGGAATGTCACAGATTTTCCAAAGTAAAATCCAAACAAGTATGAACATTTTATGAACACTTTTTTTAAATGCATTGTGTCTGGTGATGAAAACTTAGATGATTTATAAAACATCAATATAAATACATTTTTTTAAAGGAAAAATCATTCAAACGCAATGGGTTTTTGTCTATGTTCACCAATTTAGTGAGCATTGATGCACACTAGTTTTTGCAGAAACTTTTGGGAAAATTCCAGGGCCCTGGATTTTGGAATCATGGATTCGGACAGCCCCACAAAATGGCGAACACACTTTATAGTCCTTTAAGGAGTGAGTAGTGAAGGAATTCAAACACAACTAAAGAGGTTAATTTAAAGGATGCAACATATGGTGTCATTTTGTGCCACCATACAGGTAGATGTAGGTGTACATTGTAACAGCCTTTGCAAAAATGGTAAGGAATATTTTCAATGGCAAGTAATCAACCCTGTCACATCAGGACATTTGATTGTGTTCTGTCCTGTCTTCACATACTATGAGGCAAATCGGTATTTGAACACTCATGATTTTGCAAGTTCTCCCTCTTCTGGAGAGGTTGGAACTTTTCATCTTAGGTGCATGTCCACTGTGAGAGGCATAATCTAAACATCTGGAAATCACATTGTATGATTTTTTATTTATTTATTTATTTATTTATTTATTTTGCTATTGCTGCAAATAAGTGTCTGAACAACTGTCCATCAGGTAGAACTCTGACCCTCAAAGACCTGTTAGTCCGCCTTTAAATAGTCCACCTCCACTCCACTTATTGTTCTAAATTAGAAGCACCTGTTTGAAGTCGTTAGCTGCATAGAGACACCTGTCTACCCCGTGTAATCACTAAGACTCCAATTACTAACATGGCCAAGACCAAAGAGCTGTCTACAGACACCACAGACAAAATTGTAGACCTACATAAGGCTGGAAAGGACTACGAGGCAATTGCCAAACAACTTGGTGAAAAAAAATCCACTGTTGGAGCAAATTTTTGAAAATGGAAGAAGCTAAACATGACTGTCAATGTCCCTCAGACTGGGCCACCAAACAAGATCTCACCTTGTGGAGTCTCAATGATCCTAAGAAAGGTGGGGACTCAGCCCAGAACTACACTGGATGACCTGGTCAATGACCTGAAAAGAGCTGGGACCACAGTTTCTAAGGTTACTGTTGGTAATACACTAAGATGTCATGGTTTGAAATCATTCATGGCACGGAAGGTTCTCTTGCTCAAACTAGCACGTCTTAAGTTAATGACCATTTGGATGATCCAGACGAGTCACGTGAGAAAGTCATGTGATCAGATGAGACCAAAATAGACCTTTTTGGTCCTAGTTACACTCACCAGGTTTGGAGGAAGAAGAATAATGAGTACCAACTCCAAGAACACCATCCTTACTGCGAAGCATAGGGGTGGTAGCATCATGCTACAGGGTATTTTTCAGCACATGGGACAGGAAGACTGCGCTATATTAAGAAGAGGATGATCTGGGCCATTTATGATGAGCAAGATTTTGTGGAACAGCTTTCTTCCCTCAGTTAGAGCACTGAAGATGTGTCGTTGCTGGGACTTCATACATGACAATGACACAAAGCAAACAGCTAGACCAACCAAGGAGTGGTTCCGTAAGAAGCGTATCAAGATTCTGTAACAGATTTTTTTTAGATTATGTCTCTCACAGTGGATATGCAACTCTTAGACCCCTCAATGATTTCTTAGTAGGGGCACTTACAAAGTCACAGGGTGTTCAAATACTTTGTCAAATACGTCTAACTGTAGTTTAAGACACATCAAACTCAGTTACATTTAAGACATTTCCTATTAATTTTCTTTTTTTTTCAATTCAAAATCCTATAGCCTTGATTAAACCTGCCTTAAACTTGAAGTCTGTATCTGAAACACACAGTGACTGGCTTATTTAATGTAAAAAAAAACATTGAAAAGAAAAGTACCATGGAATATACCAAATATTTTGAAAACAAACTGAATTGCTACTTCTTCATCTTTGAAAAACCTCATCTGACAGTATTTTTGCATTCTGATCAGACAAGACAACAAACTACAAATATGAATCCCTGTATGTTGAAATTTCTTTTGCCCAAGCAGAGGAAATGACATGCTGATTCTTTGTCCCTCGCTAGGGAAACTTTGAAATACTTGCATAATATGCATGAAAACATTCAGAGTTTGAGCAAACGTTGGGGAAAGTGCGTGACATTGAGGATCTCTCAGTCAGAGAATGTGCCGTGACCCATATGCTCTCCAGATGTTTCACAACATGCAAAGACAGACACAACTGACCCTGCTCAACCACCATATTGGCACATGTGAAAGATGTGTGGAAAATAAAAAAAAAAGCAGTAAAAATTTCCCTCTCAGTAAACATGTTTAAAGTCCCACTCTGATCTCTTATGATCTATTTTGAAAAGTTTCCCAGTGGTCTTTTAATTATGATTTTGCTGTTTTTAGCCAAAAACAAAACCTGTGTCCTTTTCTAGGACATAGTTTCTGCAGCAGTCGTTCATTAGAAACTCGCCTCTGAGTTGTGAGTGGAACTGTTGGCCACTCCCATTTCTCATCATCCATCTGTATTGACACTCTACCGCTAGCTTACAGCCCCTCACAACCCCAACCTACCAGTTTAACGAAAAGGGTGGGCAATATCAGAGCTTTCCACTCGTACAGTTTTGATCCAGATGCCAGCTCAGACAAGATAACAAAGACGTACATGGATCTATTTGTCTGCAAGGGAATACATCAGAATGGAGCGGAGCAAAAAGCTTGTGGCCCGCCGATTGTAGCTTTTATGTCAATGCTACAAGCTTTTTCCAGCGAAATTTTTTCCTCTTTTACAATCATTTGAATAAAGACATACTCAGAAACACAATTTTGAGCTTAATTTTCTTTAGATACGTCTTTCATCATGAGAAAAATGCCACAAGAACATGTTGAAAACATCATTTTCATTGGAATGGGTTTTTAAGTATTGTCGACTGTTATTGGAAGAACACTTCGATACCCAGTTCAGTCCGTTTAAGACTTAATTGGCCAAAATAACAATTGAGACACCCTTTTGTTGCTTTTGCAAAAAAAAAAAAAAAAGCACAACTCTCTGCGGAATGACACGAATGGCCTTTGTGGACTTAAAATCCCCTCCCCCTTTACCTACACCCCCACTCCTTGCTACAGAGTCTGTCGCTTGATCCCCAGTCATCCAGTTGGCCAGCTTTCTCCTCTTTGGCAGCAAGACTTCATTACAGAGAAGAATTGTCCATTTGTGAAACCTAACCCCCCCCTTACCACACAGACATTGGTGCATCCTGCAATGACCCCGCTTCAGGGGTCAATTCCTTTTCTGCCCACTTGCCCACTGTTTGGAAAACATCTCACGTAACGCACCACTGCCCCCTCTTCTGAGCTGGGACTCCTCTCCCAGTCACAGTGTGCCCTTGCACTGAGCAGCACAACAATTTTTACAGAGTTGAACCCCCTCACACTCATGTGAACCACCAGGAATCTGTGCGTTTCTATTTCTGACTTCCAAATACTGCCTCATTGTAAAATATTTTTCTCTAGGCCTTTTCTGCAGCTTTGAACTCTGGCTTTCTCAGACTTTTATGTGCAACAGAGGGCAGCAGAGTGACTTCAGCCTACACATTAGACCTGCACTCTGACTCTAACGTTGGTTTTACCCCATAACAATTGACCCTGAAAGAACAACTTCTTTTCATGATGAAAGAAGATCTTCTGAGGGTTACAGCTGGAGATTGACGTGTTTTACTGTGTTTTTTATTGTGAGGGAAAGAAGATGGTTTCTTCTGTGTGGAGATCATCCAGCTGCACCCACTGTGAAAGTCCAAGCAAGCAGCAGATGTGCAAACCCTCTGAAGAAGGCATACAACTTCAGGGAGGTTTATCAGAAAGCAGCTGTTGACTTTTGGATGCACATCGCAGAATTGAGTGATGTCGTTGTGACTGAAATGACAGAAACTAAATGCAGTTATCTCAAACATAAAACAAAATTAAAATGAAACAATTAAAAAAAAAAAAGAAAAACAACTGTGTTTTTAATTGTTCTGACTTAGGGCCAGCCCCACTATGGGATGCAGGTAGAACATCAGGGCCAAGTCCAAGTGTGCTGAGAGTTTTGGTTGTGATATCCCTCCAAGCTCCTAAAATGCTTAAAAATATTATACTATCATCATATCAAGTCATCTCCATAAATCTATCTTCTTCTTTGATCTATTTGATATATCTTATAAGTTTTGAATGCTCTTCCTGACACTACCCTCTGCAAATCCCAAGCCTGGGACAGGCACAAGCAGGACACTGGCTTGTACCCTGTTGAGGCTGAATTGATCTTTTTTTGTTTCTATTTGTCTGTCCATCTATCCCTATGTTTTTTTTGTAATGTTTTATGTTTTTTTAAATACATTTTTGTTGTTATTTGTGATTTTTTAAACATTATTTGTGTCGTGTTTTTGGTCTTTTCTTTGGCGAATTAGCGTTTTTGCCAAAGGTATCAAGTCTGTTGATAGAAGGCTCCTCCCCCATCACCATAACTGTCATCAAATATTTGCATTCTAAACTTGAATTATTTTTTTATTTGCCTTGGTCTCAAGTTCTAATCTTACTGCTGTGAAGAAGATATGGCGATTGTGGTAATTTGATGAACTTAACCCAAGCACAGAGTTCATATTTGAAGCCTGGAGATACTATTCAAAACTTTTGATGACTTATTTAGGGGTAGGGTAGTGAGTTCCATGGCTCCCCAAGCCTTAATATGTGGGAGACTTTAGGTCTTGTCTAAAAAGACCTTGACATGATGAGCAGCCCCACAGGTTCTTGACCCTACAGGGAGTAGATCACCTTTTCACCCTTATAGGTCATTGAATTTGCTCAGTGTAAATGACAGTCTCATTAAGCTAAATAGTGATGGTAATATCCAAGGCAACATCCTACTTTCTCCAATCACAGCCGATAGGCTGCAGTTGGTAAACTATTGTTTGCGCCTCCGCTTGAAATGACAAACTGCATCTGTGGCAGGCCGACAGAATTGGACTGGTTGAAGCTGATAGCAGAGATCACTAGACCTTCCTGCGGTGGAAGATACAGGGTATGACTTTCTTCTCTTCTCTTCATTAGGTATTCACGTTTGCACCTAATGTGAAGATCACCATCGCCACTCAACACGAGTCCAAACAGTTCAAAGGCAGCTCTGCTTGGAAGTGTGCGCACCACCCCTGGAGTCGACGGGCGCTGGGCGCCTGCAGAGTGCTGGGTGCTGAGAGCTTGGGCGTGTTTGGATCAGGGACTGAATTTTCCTCTGAAGATGAGAAAACGGTTTATGGCACTCTCCCTTGAGAGTGTCTCCTGCTCTTTGAAGCTCCTGTCTTGGTGGCTGCTCTTATCTTTGGGAAGGGATTATTTTATCTCCTCCTGTTCCTTTCTTTCTCTTCTCCCCCTCTTTCTCACTCCCCGACAACTCAGGTCTGCTGCAGACATCTCCTTGGAGATCATCTCTTTGTGCCCTTACTCTTTCTTTCCAATCATTTCCCCTTTACAGAATTAACTTAGCCATCTATCCTTCACCACCCCCTATCTTTTGCTTTTGTTTCCTCTGTTACACCCTCTCTTTTTCTTTTTCTCTGTCTCCCCTTTTCTACCCTTCCAACACATGACAGACTGTGTAATTAATGAGCATCATAAACCTCTCTTTCTATTAGCTACCCATTAGTAAACCTGGCAAGCCTGTCATCTTGGACAAAAACACACAGCTCCTTCATTTGATCCCCACATCAAAGCAGGAACCCCACTGTTTTCGACTCAATACACTAATTGTGTCCTCGTTCTGGATGGGGCTACACCCCCACCATTTCAAAAAAGCAGCCAGTGCTGAGTGTAGATAGCAAAGAGAAGTACAGAAGCAGAAAGTATCGATTATATGGACCCAAACTGTAGAAACCTTCAAAATGGGAAAAATTACCACCGTTCAGAAGTGGGCCCAGGAGTCTGCATGTCTGTTCATTTTTCACACCACTTCATCCCTTGTTTTACTGTAAACACATTTGCAAATGAGACATGTCAGTGGCCCTGAGGCTGTGTTAGAGGTGTTCCATGTGCCTCTGCAAAGATAAAAAGGAATTTTTAAGTGCTTTGATACAGATTCCCTTATTTTACACTAAAATAATGTAAAGTACAGGATCAGCAGTGTGGTTAAGATAAATCTCACCAAGAAACGATTTCAAAACAAAACAAATGAAAGATGTTTTTTTAATGTTTTGGTTCCACTTGTTCTTTGGTTGCTGGAGCAAAATGCAAGCCATAAGCATTACTCGGTTGCATGTAATGTGAAATCATAAACATGCCTTATGTTATTTTCCACTAGATAAAAAGAATAAAAAAACATGTTGTTCTTTCCTTCTTCCAGACCTGACACATCCCATGCTGGGCCACCACAATAGGCCGAGATCCCACCACTGGAGGAGTCAACACTGTACTTCAGTCGCAATTGTCTTCTGCCTTTTCTAACATTCACCCCCTTTTGTCCCTCAAGATAAAGGCAACAGTCACATGTTTGAGTTCTTCGCGGTCCGCAGCTGCTCCTCTTTTCCTCTGCTCTCCCTTCACATCCCCCTCTGAACCGCCAGGCTGTACTCCCTCCACTAATGCCCCTCACAAGGCATCAGGCCCCTGACATTGTCATGAGGACATAAACACAGACAAAACATTAGATCTCTTTGAATCCGGCCAACTGAATGAGTTCCCTTTATGCTTGTTTCTGGGGAGAATGCCCAGTTTTATGTTGAAATGAGACAGACTTGACCACCAAGGTATTTCCCCCCTGAGGTCAACAAGTCCCTGCATCAATTAGAAAGGTGTCTTCGGCTTTTATTTTTCTCAATACAGGGTTTTCCACCACAAACAAAGACAACCCAGGGAAATAAACAGACTCATGCGTCTGGAGTTGAAAAATGTGCCAATGAAAGCCGGATATTTCCTTCATTTATCGTCTAATTTGATAACGTGCCAAACTAAAATATCTCCATCCAACAATAATGGGGAATGATCTGAGGTTTGGGGGTTCCTTGAGATGGCATTAAACCCCCACCACCTCCGCTCTCGCAGGCATCAAAGGCAAAGCTTGAAAATGGGGCTGCAAAGCCATCTCTCCGTTGGTCTCTTCAAAGGACAGGAAGTGTGTCAAAGGGACAGGCCTTCTTTCCCAGCAAATTTAGCAGAGTTGCTATACTAACAAGCTCATCTGTGTGTCTGTGGCAGCTGAGTTCAAAGGGGAACCCAATTCCTTTTTTTACACAGTGTGATGATAAAGTCAGGATGGACTATGCATTAAAAGCAAGACATCCAGTTTAAACCCTCATCTCAGATAATGGGATACCTTACCCCTTTTTTGTCATTTTACATGTTAAATTCATTTAAATCAGACATTTAGCTACAACGTATTTAAAGACCCACTCCAATGAAAATCGTGTTGGTATTTGTAACATGTTCTTGTAGCATTTTTCTCATCATGGAGGACACATATAAAAGAATTTAAGATTAAAACTGTGTTTTTGAGTACTTCTTTATTCAAATTGGGAGGAATCAGGAGCAGATGAAAAAAATGCAGTTGGAAAAAGTTCTCTTTTGTGATGCAGCAAGTGAAATGGGCGGCCCAAAGTCTCACTGCTGCGTTCCATTCTGATGGATCCGTTAATGGATCCATTAACGTCTTCATTTTGTCGTCTGAGCTGCCATCTGGCGCAAAACTGCATGACTGGATAGCTCCGATGTTGCTCACCATTTTTGTTGCATCAATAATGTTAGCGCTGTAGGCGAGCGGGAGAGAGTGTAAACAAAAGGATGATGGGATATCAGCAGAAACCTACTTCTGCGTCAACAGTCTCACTCACAACAGAGTCAAATTTCTAATAAACTTCTGCTTCTCTGCAGAAACTGTGTCCTGGAAAATGACAGTTTCTTCAAGGCTAAAATCCTTTTAATCGTAAATGAAAGACCACTTGAATTGATTTTAAAATAGATCACAAAATTATCAGAGAGGGACTTCACAAAGGGAGCTTGTTACTTTTACTTTTATTAGTTGATGACACGTCCAAGACTTTTCTAAACTATGAAGAACAAGTAGTTCAAACAGCAGCAGAAGTAAATTAAACAACTTTTTTTTTATCTATTGCACTGAATGCAACCAATAAAACATAAGTGTACATGCACACATTTTTAGAATCACTAAAAATGATTTGTTGACCAAACCCCAAAAAAAAACCCACTTGTCTAGATCAAACATGTTGATTTACGTGCATCTAAAACAAAACATTCCCTTTATTCAGAGTAAGAAGGATGTTCTCTGTGGAAAATCATTACATTAGAATGATTAATCACAGCATTAACTCAGGCAGGTCAAGCTCAGTATGTATATAGATAGAGTGCATAAACTAATCTCTCCGACAACTGCTTACCAACCAGCTGCTTCCCTGCTCTGCAATGTGCTGGTGACGCTCTGACTTTGTCCCATCTAACCTGTTAAAAAAGTTCTCTACAGGTCTCTGTTTTTACCTTCCTACTGAAACTGTTTGTTCAAACACTTCACAGTAAGATGTATCATTAATGCTGATCTGTAGCTGGTTTCAGAAAGGAGCAGTGCTTTAAAAACAAATGACACTTGTTCATTAAAATGACTGTATCTGTCTGAAATGAACCTCATGAAATGAAAGACAAAACCATCGAGTTGAGGACATATATTGATGTTTTATGCTTTTATCACTTCAAAGAAACTAATGTTATGAAATGTACTTTAGAAGCTACTGAAAGTGTTGTGAAAAGTTTAGATAAGAGGAGGTTTGAACAATGTGGTTAGCGGAAACTCACTATCATGTGTTCTATTAAGTTCTAATGACATGAAGACTATTAAAGCCCTAAATCGTTATTCATGTGAATGTCATTTAATGCCATTGAAGTTTGCAAATTTATAAGATGAACCATTACGCTGCTTTTGTCTGGCTGGTTGTAAATTGATGATCAAAATGCTCAACTGGTGCTGGAGGAATGATAATAGGAGTTTCACTAGAGGTGGTCATTTTGTGTTTATTTAAAAATTGTTAAAAGCTTTTTGCTACAGTTGCTTTTTGCTTTGTATATGGTTTATATCTTGTGGTGGATTTTTATTTTTTTTATTTTGTTCCTAAAAATGAAAATGAATAAACTGTTTGAGGGGAAAAAAATCATTAAAGAACCAAAGTACTTTTGGGCAGACATGAAGGAATCTTCTTGTCAGCTAAATCATGGACCAAGTCCAGCAGCAGGTCCAGAGTAAAAAAAACTGACTATCAAAATTATTTTAAAATAAAAGAACTTTTTTTTTATTGTATCCTTGAGTGATTAACATTCATCTTAAAGGAATACAACAATAGGACATTAAAAATGATTTCCCACTGAGATAATCTCAACCCATGTAGAAAAGGAAGTATTTACACCAACTGAGCTCTGACTAGGGAAAACACGTGATACACACGTTTTTGGCTTGTGCTGAAGTCAGTTTGATTTTCAGCCTTTGATGTTGCACAGTATCCAAACCACTTTGGTTTATTGGAGAATTAGTTTGAATTCATCCTGTGTATGAAACCTACCAAACTTTATCTGGACCAAATGACTTTATCTGGACTCTGCCATGACCAAGCATCCACTTTCCGCTCCTGAATTTGACACAAACTCAGAAGTAAATGTTGCAGTTCTTTTAAAGACTACTAGTGGCTGGTGGCAGAATGGAGCAACTTCCAATTGATTCCCATTGTAAAAACAATTTGTTTAAAAACAAAGGTATGTTCAGCCTGCAGTGAAAAGTAGGTTTGATGTTAACCCTTTAACCCCAGAGATTTCGCCTGCAACACCTAAATAACACGCACACTTTGACATGCCTTAACTCTGCGACTGTTCACGCAATAAACGTGAATCTGCTGATTCTGGCTTGAAAAATAGCTGCTTTTCTCTGCAACAAAATCAGCTGATTTACGTTGATTGTGTAAGCACTTTGCTACTGTAGTCTTGCACATCAGCGCAAGGCTGATTTTCTCCGCTTCAAAATCCACTGGAATTACATTAATTGCATAAGCAGTCGTTGATAGAATGTCAACACTGGAACTAAGGCTCTGGTGTAAAAGGATTAACTGCTTTTTAGCAAAATTTTGAGTTTTGCAGACTCAACCCTGCTTAATTAACTTCATTTTTTTCCATTCAAAATTCTATGGGTGACTTAGAGGTTATGCACTCAATGCATAGCTTTGGTTGTGACAAAACTGTATTTGGCAAATGTATAAAACACGCAATCAAACAATAAAATTGTTAAAATAGAAAAAAAAAAACCTAGCACCGTCAAAGATAATGCACCAAATTCTTTTAAGGCCAAGCTCATCTTAACGTTATTGCTGATAAAGGTAAAAATGTGACATCAATTGCATCAAACAGGAACTTAAGTTTGACAGAAATGTTTTTGTTTGTTTTTACCATAATTCTTTTTGTCACTTTGGCTCTCACTTTTGTGAAATGAATAAGTAATTAGGGGAAAGAAGGAAAGCATGACACTAACACAACACAGACTGAAATGGGTGGGTACAAGGGTTTGTACACAGCTGTCTTCAATCTACCCTCCCTCATTCTTTTTTTGACACTCGGCAGTTGTGCTTTCCTCTGTAGTGAGCTTTTTATTTTTAAAGAAATTATGCTGGTCTTAAAGGAATTGTCATAACCATAGTCCCAGTATTCTTTTTCACTTGTCTTTAATCTATTTATATTTTTTAAAGTCTAACTCCTGTTGTTAGTATTCCCCCAATGTTGCTCAAAATTGCACACCTTACATTTTTACTACATTTAGATGGCATTTAAATTTCTTTGGTAGGAAAATGAATTTTTTTTTTTATTATTATATATTATTGTTAACAAATATTCTATTTTTAGTCGGACCTAAAATTGCTGTTTTTTTTTTTTATTTGTGTTTTACTTTTTGAACAGAAAACTTTTATCTTGGCAAATCAAAAACTCTGGTTAAAGAAAAGTTTACACAATGATGTGACTTCCTTTAAAGAACACATCATTCCAAGTTATGTTTTTGAATTTAGCTTTAATGTCAAATAGCAGGTCTTTTGATATGTTGATGTAGGCTGATTGTTCAGAATAGTCATGTTTTAACATTTTGATTTTCTTTTTCTTTGCTTCAAGTGAAATTATTTGACAAAAATTGCAACCTGCAAACTGTCAGTTTGAGGGAAATTATTTTGTAATTATTGTATTTCTCTTTTGTTCAAACAAAAACAGTCAGAAGTTCCTTATGTGACTTATTTTATTTGGCTTTATTGTAATAATAATGCAATTGATGTGGCAAAGACTCATAAAGAATTACTGAGTGTGATTTCCATTAAACTTTGATCTAACACTGATGATGTTTAGACTTTTTATTTCTGGAGTAACACAACACCTTTACTGTGTTTTCTGCCACTGTGGTCACAGTGTGTTATACTGTATTACTGTCACACAGAGATACTGGCAGCCTGGCATAAAGTGGGACTACTTTGTCTAATACTGTGTGTTTGAAGAGATCAAAAGCATCTTAGCATGCTTTCATCTCTTGCCTCAGTCCAATAAGATCCTTATTCTGATGTCAGAGACCCCAGAGATGGGCACCGAGCATGCGGCCTCAAGATTTGCTTTTAACCTGAGAAGAGTCATCTGGGAAGACAATTATTCTGATTTAATGAGAATAAAACACTTTTAATATTGGAAACATGTTCAGTCTTTTTTTTTTTCATTCAATCACCTTAACTGTATTTTGTCACTAAGTGTGAATAATCTAAATTAAATGAATGTTGTTGGGGGAATTAAGGGTGTTAGTCATGAGATGTTCGGGGGTGGGGGGCAAGTTTTGCATTTCAGTCCAGCGGAAAACGTGACAACTTGCACGTTGTGGCGCATGGCTGGCACCCACAGTTGAGAACCCACACAGGACCCAGTCCCCCCTTTTTTTGTGAGCGCTCAGAAACCCTTTCCTGTTGGGTTGTGTGCATATTTGCGCACACTCTGTGAACTAAATCTTTGAGGCTGAAAGTAAGGTTTTGTTGCCACCTCCTAGGTGCTTTGACCAGAAACAGGAGCGGGGAAAAGTTGGCCAAGATGCATCAAGATAACTATAAAAACACCAGTGACACCGGAAATGGTCTACTTTGTTTCAAACTCATGTAATTAATTTATAATATAATAGCTAAAAGTTAATCTTAGATCTATGTAAAGTGCTAAATAGCATGTAATAGTTTAAATAGTCGAATATAAACGTTCAAAATATTTGTTTATATTTCGTATTTTTGCCTTGCGCTTTCCCCACACTCCAGTTTCGAGTCTTTTATTGTGAAGGTATTAACGGAAGTGGCGCGGCCTGACGTCCGCTTGGCAGCAGTAGCGCTCCGGATCAAAGACTCGCTTTTGGCTCCGCAGTCTTACGGGCTTGTACTCAGTGTAGTCTGCTCCTGGTCTCCACGGACGCTTCTCTGTCTGG
Organism: Oryzias celebensis; assembly: GCA_014656515.1. NCBI lineage: Eukaryota > Metazoa > Chordata > Actinopteri > Beloniformes > Adrianichthyidae > Oryzias > Oryzias celebensis. The sequence goes on from BNCR01000003.1 coordinate 6,952,992, forward strand.
ATATCTTCGCCTACTTCTTTTATTTTTCCTTGGATTAAATTCTTCGGATGGTTTTCCACTCCAGTTCGATGCATAGAAATGGGTAAACTGCACTCAAAACATGGTAAGATTTCTCAGACCTGCACCACATTATCAGCACTAGTAACACTTTCGAGCAACAATTTTTATTGTCTGTTCTTTTGTCTCCCAAGCCGCTATTTGTAAACCCAGAGAGAGTCCAGAAGGTAAGTGAACTTAAGAGTCCATCATCTGTCTCCTGTGTGATCCACTTTCATCTTTTTGACAGTTTGTGTGCGACTCTTTAAGACCAGTTTCTGAAGCTGAAACGCGGCTTTGCGCCGTTCATTTAGGGATGCGCTTGTGTGTTTTTTAGGCGACAGTTTTGTAGTCAACGCTTGTTTGGCGAGAAAGGGAATCGACGACTGGCTGGTAAAGCAGAAATACTACTGCACCAGCTCAAGACTCGAGCAACAAGACTGTCACCTCAAGAGCAGCTCGACTGCGCGGGTAAGTAAGCGGACTAAGCCCTCTCGTTTCAAACGCAGAAGTGCCACAGATTCTCCTTCAGATGCTTGTACACTTCACAGTTCTTTATCCTTTGTCTGTTGAAGGAACTCAAACTCTCCTAATTGTAGTTTTTGTTTGTTTTTCAATTAGCAACAAAGGTTGCCCAAACTAAGTCATCCGTATATTCAAAAAGATGAAACTTTATTTAAAAAAACAAACTTTAATCTACTTATGTGATATTTTCCCTATAATATAGAGAGTAAATGTTTGCACAGGAGTTGAAAGCATTTCTGTGTGACAGTCTGGTGACAAGTGTTCATTGTAAGAGCTGTTGAGAAATGTTGGAGGGCACGCTTGTTTTTGTATTTTGACTGCACGGTAAACACTCTGCTGTTGCTGTCAAGTGGGGAAATCCTTTGGAATTGCTTCAGAGGAGCCTTTAAGCCTCTTTGGTTTGAGATTCCTTTCCTCAAAGGCAGCATGTTTGAGGAACTGAAGCCCATCAAGAGAAAAGGGAAATCAGTTCCTCCACCCACCAGCCAGACGTTTTGAGAAGAAATGCATCTATTTGTTGAACACAACCCAAAAAAAAAAAAAAAAAAAAAAAAAATCCCAGGATCTATTGCATTCTAAACACACCGAAGCGCCTCATTGTAGTTTTCTGTTCTGATGTTGTATGGCAGTTTCTTTTGAAAGCGCTTGACAGTTCCTTTGGTTTGTGAACTAGAATCCATAGTGACATTTAGCCGCTTGATGTAGTAAACACATTTTTATTGTACCTTATCCTGTCACTTTCTTTTCTTATTACCAAACGGCTCTTGTTGCAAGCAGCACTTCTCGAGCAAAGGTCGTGCTGTGCCAAATGATTAACACACAAGGAAGACATAGGCGTAAATGAGAGATTATTGGCAAAAACTATTCCTCAGTACGTGTAGCTGGTGGCATACTTATTTGCTGATGACATATTAGATAACAGACATTGCTGAGAAGTCCGTTTAAGCTTTCAAGATGCAACTTGCAGGATGTCTCACTTTTGCATCAAATAGACCTAATCTACTTTTCCAACTGGTGCAGAATTGTTAAAACTGTGTTTTGTTTTCTTTTTTTTTTTTTGCTGGGGGGGTCTACTCTTTAACCAGTTTAACATTTACAAATAAAAATAAACGTCCTTGAAGTAACGGTTTATAATTTGGTTATATGCATACTCTGGCACATTTTCTCCACAAAAAAAGGTGCAAAAAAGTGTTTTGGTTAGGATGCACACCTCTCACTAGAAGGTTGAAATACTATCATAGTAAAGAAGTGATAATTGCATAAAATAATTGAATGCCATATACAACATATAAACATGATTTCTGGTTATATATTCCTCAAGATAATGGTATGTTTTTTTAAGTTACTGCCTTTGCTCATATCAGAGTTAAGAGGAGTTCCATTAAGGCGTTGGAGTTCCCAACATTTCCAAAGCGCTTAGTGAACACTTCCAAACACAGAATTCACTTCTCTTTTGGAATTGATCAAAGAGATCTCTGAAAGTATCGCAAATTATAAATGATTCCCCAGATGAGCACGTTTATGCCATTGTAAAGAAAATGATCGCGGTATTTAAAGCCTTAACAGCGAGACTTAAAGCTCATTAATAAGAGGTTTTAAGGTCTGAACCCTCTCGACAGAAGTGGGGCTCTCGCATGAGAGAATGCGAGCTTTCTCCGTACTTTAAAGCTGCCTCTGTTCTGTGGAATACCTGGTAGGATAGATATTCATAGCTGTTGTTCTTTAATCTTCCCTTCCCAGTTTAACTGGGGTCCGGATGAATGTGGGTCGGGTGTCAATGGTGGGAAGTTCACACTTGAAATTCTTTTGATCCAATCTTAGCCATACACGCTGCCAAATGGAGCAAGCCGTCTTTAAAAAGTCGCCAATCTTGCTGCTCACATTAGCGTCCTGCTTTGATTGTGGGGTTTTAGAGATGGAATTGGGTTCACGCACCAGGAAAGAGGAGCAGACTCGGAGGCTACAAGACATTTTTGTTCAGGAGTTTTATGATCAGATGTGTGGTGGACAGTGCTGTGGGTAGGTGCATTTGCGCTTCCCAACACATGATATCCCGGTCATGTGAGCCTCTGCACGCTTTCTCTGCAGCGTACAGCTTGCAGCTCACACCCACCTTCAACCGCATTTGTACAGCCAGAAATTTCTACATTATGTCTAAATTTGAGTTTTAACAGTCTTTGCTTTTCTTTTTCTGCAGAAATAATATGTTAATGACTCTCCTCTGAACCCCCTTCCTCCACATATTTTCCTGCCCTTCATCTCCTTTCTTCCTTCCTATCCTCCATCTGTTTTTTGCGTTTACCCTGTGGCCTTGGCTTGATGAAATGAGAATATATTTGATGTGGGCCATGCTGGGAGGTGTTTGTAGTGACACAGGCGGCCCCGCCCCCTTCATGAAACCCTGCCTAATATGTCGTCTGAAAGACCCCCTCCACGTCCAGTCCGTTCGAGCCCCTGTCCCCACAGTTCCTGTTTGTGCGGTGCACAGACAAAAGCTAAAGTAAACTTGATGACAGGATGTGCGATTCACAGTTTGAGCGCTGCCCCCCACACACACACACACCCCATTGGCTGTAATGCTTTTTGATTTTTCTCTTTTGAATGTGTCTTAAAGCTTTTAAACGCGTTCCTTCTGGGGGGGACAGTTTTTCACCTCTACTGTGGAGCTTTTTCTTTCTTTCTTGTTCGTTTTGCAGAGGGCCTTTTTCTCCAGAATCTTAAAGCACCTTTCAAACACAAGCTCCTCTTCCTCCCTCTTTTCCTCCCTTCTGCCCCTCTTTGCGTTTTCTTTTCCCACCGGCTGGCCTCTTGTGCGTGATGTGTGACGTATGGCCTTCTCCCACCAGGATCTGCTCCCTCTGTGGTCCCAGGGGACTGAGGGGGTAGAGCCCAGTGCTGCCCTTTGAAGAGGTTTGGAAAAAAAGTTTGGAGCCACGCTCTAAAGAGAAGAAAAGACCCAGTTAGTGGGGGGAGGGACAGCACCTGGCCATTTTCTTTATTCCTCGTGAGAACCAATAGGGCTCAGACTGACATCAGCAGTCTATGGTGGACTTGGGGATCCCGTACGTGTAGTTTGCGTAAATGTCTCATTAAACTTTGCTTGTCCAATAGACCACCAGAAGCGGGAAACTTTTGTCTGTCAGAAAGCAGAATAAAAAAGTTCCAGCTAATTATGTTTAGGATATTTTTAGCCAACATCAAAAAACCTGTTGTTTTCTAGGACATAGTTTCTGCAGAGCGGCAGTAGTTCATTAGAACTCCCCTACTTCTCGCCATACATCTGTATTCACTCTCCTTTGGTAGCTTACTGCCCCACACAACCCTAATCTAACATTACTGTTGTTCACCTTTCAGTACATCAGGGGTCACCACAGTGAATCAGCTTTTACTGATTGGCACTGGTGGTTTGGCAGAGATTTTTATTCAGATGCCCTTCCTGACACAACTCTGTATTTTCTCCAGGCCGGGGACCGGCACAGGGAAACCCAGACTTGGGCCCCCTTGTTCTTACATAGTTAGGCAGTAACTTGAAGGGTCTTGGTTAAGGACCTAACCTCATTGCGCTCTCTGGGGAGTGGACCATGGTTTCCCTCAAGCCAGTTCTAAACCCAGCCAACTGAGCCATGCAACAAAAATGGCAAGCAATGCTGGAGCTATCCAGATGTACAGTTTTTAGCCACATGGCGGGTCGGACGAGTAAAACAAAGACGCAAATTGATCTATTTTTCTGCAATCAGATGCATCAGAATGGAGCGCAGCATAGAGCTTGTGGCCGGCCATTGTAGGTTATGCATCACAACTACAAGCATCTTCCAACTGCATTTTTTTCGTCTGGGTCAGACGGCACTTAATGCAGTTCAATGCAGTTTTGAGCTTAATTTTCTCCATCTCCATCATATTTCTCCATCATTAGAAATATGTCACAAGAACATTGTCAAAAACACTCACGATTTTCAGCGAAGTGGGACTTTCAAGATCTATCAAGGCCTTGAGGAAAAATTAGGGTGTTGTTGACTAAAACTGACGTGGCATGCAGGGGTGGGTACCATGGCCAAGTTCAGTGAGACATAGATTAATTTATTCATTTTAGCCATTCAGCCCTATGTAGATTTACAAAATACCAAATGTGTTTGTTTACAGTAGTTTGCAGTTGTAGTATTACATAACTACTGTTCTAAACCATTGACTGTCAGTGAGAACTGGACAGAGTGACTCATTCCTCCTCGCATTCAAATTTGAAAGCACCCACTGGCTCCAAGAAGCCTAATTCCCAGAGACTTCTATTTAAAAATAAACAGCCATTACTCAGTCATAGTAGTCATATTATACATTATAAATAACCATTCTTGCTTTACTGTCTTATTTTTTTTACACATCCTTGCTAATCCTATTTTTTAATATTATTTAATATTATATATACGTTTTTCAAGTTATTACCTGGCCAATCAGATGGCTCGATAAAAGTTGTTGGTCTCATGTCCGAAGTTCAGAAGGTTGGACAGCTTCTCTTGAGCCTGTGTTCAAATGGGGGGTGTGGCCTTCCAACAAGCGCACTGTTGATTAGTGAGATTGGTTGGCATAGAACCTTTGACTCAGACAGCCTCAGACCAATCACTGCTTTATGATGTCCTCTTGCTCCATGTTTGGCAGCGTCCGTATTGCAGAAAAATGACAACTAAAATTATTTTATTTCGTTGGTGCTGAAAATAAGACGATTCTAAAGGTGACATCATACTCACTTGATCCAGTTCTCATATACAGTCGATGATCTAGATCAGGGATAGGCAACTCCAGGCCTTGAGGGCCACAGTGTTTGCATGATTTCCAGATATCCAAGCCCTACTCATGACTGATTACCTGCTTCACGTGTGTCCAGCCAAGTAGAACATGCCAGAGCTTGGTATGTTGGAAAACATGCAGGAATGCGGCCCTCGAGGCCTGGAACTGCCTATCCCTGATCTAGACTAAACAAACGTGGATTTTTTGTTAATGTCATTACAATTTTTAAGCCTAAAAAAACTAAAAAGAGATGTGGTTGCATGTTGGTAAAAGGTTGCAGAGGCTGAACGAACCAGGAAAGAGGCTTAGAGGAGGAGCAAAAATGAGGTTTATGGTTGTTGTGAAACTGGGCATTAGCGCGGTTGCTGTGAGGAAAGAGGACGCAGAGAACGGGAGGGTGGATGATCAGCTGTGGCGACCCCTAAAGGGAGAAGCTAAAAGATGAAAAAAGAAAGAATATAGATGAGGAGAAAAACATCTTTTTCTTCCAGAAAAAAATCAAGAACTGGCTTTGAAGGAAAATCAATCCATTGATTTCCAAAATTGACATGGTATTATATAAATAAAATGTAATTTTTTATTGATTTGTAATTTTTTTAAACCCATCTTTTGCGGTTTGTTGACAGTAAATCCTTATTGTATATCTTTAGGCCTGCTGAAAAAGATAAAGCATCACATTTTCAATGTCAATTTAAAAAAAAAAATAACTGATGTTTCACAATCCAAGAATTTCACTGTAAAATCCTCTTTTCCATGCTGAAGTGTGCTGACCCAGTATCCAGGTGCCACTGAGTGTCATCAGAAATAAACCTTTATTTGACACATTAGTGCCTTAAGTGGACCGCTGATGTTTGTGTCTATCTGTTCACGCGTGTGCATGCAAGTGTGCAGTATGTTTGGAGTCAGCTGTCTGGATGCACTCCAGAGATCAAAAGCTTCTTCGGGAATGCACTCTGAATCTCAGGGGATTAGCAGCTGAGATTGCGCTTTGTTTCCCCAAATATATGCTCGGTTTGGAGCAATGGAGAGCTGTTGATCAAAGTGTTTGTCGTCTTTGTTCCATGCTGAAGATTGCCATTTATTTAAAGACTTTAAAAGCAAGAATGAATCAATTTTGAAGCTGTTCTGCTCTTCTGTTCTGAAACTGGGATGGATTTTGATGTATTCATTTTTCTTTCTGATTTTGGTTCAAAACACAGAATGAAAAGAAGAACAATAATTAGTAATATATGTTAAGACATTGATAATTTCAAGCTCCTTGAGCTAATATGATTGATGGTGAATTTAACACTCTTTAGAGATGGAATCGTCTTCAGAAGAGTCGAAACAGCAACTTCAACCTTCAAAACCTACACAGTTTTTCAGCGGCTGCAGCTACTTTTTAACTCACACTCAGTGTTTTTCCCGGTGTGTTGGTCTGAATTGGGTCAGAAGCAGGACTTTCTTTGTTTAAAGGAGCAGCGAGTTCCTTGATTTCGTTATGAGCAACCTCTGTGACCAGCAACTACAATTTCAAACATTTATAGCTTTTTCAAACCAGTTTAGTTAGTCTGTGTGGGTTGGGGTGTGGCTAAAACCTTTACATCTTTAGCAGTGTGGTCTGCTTTCACACTACAATGCCGACAGGGAATGACCAAACTGCCTGATGACATTAGTTCATGGCAACATGGTTCTTACGGTGTATTTGACTGAAATGACCACCGACCCTGAAGGAAAAAGAAATTGGTCCTTTAAATGTGAGCATTTTACTATGTAATAAGTGACTTATTAAAATGTCCACACCTTCTTGTTATAACGCAATATAGAATAATACATTTTACAACTTTCCTTTTCTAAAATTCATGAATTTTAACAAATTACATTTTTACTAATCTTTGGTCCATGGAAAAATCTGTTTAAATTTATGTTATATTAAACTGTACCAGGACCAAACCAACCAAGACCAGTGTTTTATATGGACTAGTATTGGCTATTTGGTCTAAACCACTGTTAAAAAAATCTTTCACACCTTCCCGTAGGAAAAGCATCTGTTCACCAGAACGGGTTACAGTTTTCACTTTAATTCAAATTGAAACTCTTTATTATTCTGTTCTTTGAGAGTTTCTTTCAAATGGTATAGAAAAAAATAATAAAACTTTTCCAAAAGGATGTTGTCAAACTTTAGGGATGGAGAAGATACCACTTTGTGGGTCTGGAGGAACTCTAGGTGACTGAGGTTCTTGTGGTAGATGTGAGCTTTTTGAGGGAGCTCAGTGCTCATTTTAATCACCCTCTTAAACGGCTCTGCTGAAGTGGGTGTTTAAGTGTTTAAGCCCTGAATAATTCTCCTTTGTTTGTTTATTGAGTTCCCCTGTGGATTGTGCTCTGGCCCGTGCAGTTAGTGCTGAATAATTTTAATGAACACTCAAAAGTGACTCACAAATAGGACAGCATCAACATCTGCATTAAACCGTTATCTAGTCCTCATGAGTGTACACATGCTGTGTAACACAGAGACAGTCGAAGTATGCAAACACATTACCCATGTGTGTATCCTCATATACAAATCCATTTATCGCTGGTAACAGAGTCCCAGCATGTATTTACCTCCTTTGTGTTTTCCTACAAACTGGATTGAGGGAAGCATCAATAATCAAGTCCACTGTTTCCACAAGTCCTGCTGCTTTATTCATTGTCTTGTGTTTGCATGCTTTGGTGAACAGAACTTGAAGGCCACCTGAGGTGGAGGGGATGGAGGAAGTGCATTTAAATAAACAAAGGTTGGAGAGCATTGTGCCGCTCCCTGATGGAGGTTCCAGAGCTTTTCAGCTTTTCTTGTGGCGCCCGACCCAGAGGAGGTCTGAATTGTCTGTTAGGGGATGTTTTTAGTTGAAGACAAACTGAACAGAAGATCAGCCCCTCCGACAGGAAAGCCGTCTTTTGCTGCTGTCTTTATACTCTGTCCCCTAAAAAATCATTTGTATTTAAGCGTTACCCAACATTTCTAAAAAGCAAAAATGAAATGACCAAATTAAGAAAATTGGTTGGATTGAGGTTTTTAAGATAAGTGACTATAAGACTTATTTAAAACTACAGCTTTCAGAGGCTGTATTCAAAACTTAAATGTTCTTTTCTTTGTGGGGCTGTAAAGGCACTTTCCCATTAGGCTGTTTAGTCTGCACCAGAGCTTGTTTCTTTGGATAGTCTGCTCTATGTCGCAACTTTGAAAGCTTGACTAAACTTTGGTGGGACCAAACAAGTAAACTGTGATCTACCTGAAAAAGAGTTTTTATTTACTTGCATGAGTAGCTGTCATTGCGTGACCTTTCCAGACAGTTTGGTCCAGACAGTGTACCAAACAAAATCAAGATGTGACATTTTAAACAAGCCAAGCCTAGTCCACCTGGAAACATTGCTGTTTCTGTTTGCAAATGAACTTCAGAATAACAGTATAAAAACAGAGAGATCCCAATAAGAAGTCATAACCTCAAATGTACCAAGTTTCCCAAATTTAAGATAAAAATAAAGCTCACAATGTCTATAATTATAATCAAGAACCAAGAAAATATTTAAAAAAAATCATTTCTCATTGGCAACCAGGAGTTGTGAGGAGGTGCAGTTCCATATCAATGTGTGACGATGTAAGGACTACACTGCACTAAAGCGTCCACTCACCTGGTCTGAATAGACATAAAGACTTGGAGGAGGTTTCTACTCATCATGCTCAAAGTCAGTTCAATATTTTCAGTTAACATTTTCATTTTTTTCTTTTTTCCAACTTTTGTCAATTACAGAAATGAATGAACATTTACCACCTTATCTTCATGTTCTTTGTGCTTCCGGTGAATTCTGCCCTTAAAACTGAACCTTGGATCTTGAACTCATGTCTCACCCTATTTACCTAGAATCTGAAAATCAGTCTTTTCAGGACAAATGCTTGAATCATCTGTACTGGCAGTGTGACCTAAGAGTCTTGCAGTGTAGCTGTTTAGTTGTCTAAAGACCAAGCAAGTTTTAGAATCATTTGAAAGCTGGCTTTGAAAATATCAGCATTTCCTCATCTTCATTTCTTTGTAATTATAATTTTTGAGATTTGATTTAATGACTTTTCTTTTGTTTCTACGTGATACAGCATTGTGTGTAAATTGTAGCCACCCTCTGCAACAGTGTAACCTAAACCATGGCAGGTTCATTATAGTGAGCGGTGACACAAGCCACTAATTCCACACGGCTATGAATAGAAATGCGCCGCTGGCACCGGCACACTTGTATATAGTAGTCGAAGTGCCTATTTCTGCTGCTATGTTTACTTGCTAAGTTGAAACACTCTCTGTAATTACAGAGATTACAAGTCCACAGTTAAAAGGTCAGATTTGAGTGATGTTTTTGGAAGCTGCCAAGACGTCTGCTTGAACCAGGGTGTGTGTGTGTGTGCGCAGGAATTTGTTTATGCAGCAGACGGTAGAAAGAATGTGGCCACCTTGGTGTTTAGGTCAGCCTCATCTCACCAGAGGTTTACCTAACTGCTACCTACTACTTGGTGCTCTGCTGGTGACAGGCTTCAGTGACAGGCATTAATAAACTGCCTTTGAACGGTTGTTACCTTCAACTGTCATTTGAAGCAGTTGTACAAATCGGATTATAGAGATGAGATTTTCTGTCATCTTTTCATCTGCAGCTTTGCTTTTATGTGTGTAGTGGCTGGATTGAGGTTAGACGCATGCGTGAGGCTCCCCCCAGTATGACTCGCAGAAGTGATTTGGTAGGTCAGATAAAAGCAAAACCCATTATCAGTTTCATGCAATTCCTGCTTTAAATTTAACATCTTAGAGATTAGATCACGCAAATCAGGTGAAAGATTCTAGTATGATAAACTGAAATGCTCAATAAAGACAAATGACCCCCGAGAAAGGTAATGTTACTGTTCTCGTAAAAAACAAAAATGCCATCAAATGTCCATAAAAATGTCTAGGTTGACGCCTCTGATGAACATTAGCTTAAGCAAGATTGGTATTCAGCAAAAAGTGTAACAAAATATATGTTTTGTGTTATTTGGCTGTTGTAAAATGACTGTTGTACCTATCACTTTATATCCTCAATTCTTCTTGACTGTTTTTAATAAAATTTTCAGCAGTTGGGGCAGGCTTCTCCTTAACAAATACTTTGACCAATTACTCTGATTCTCTAGACCCAGTGAAGCAGTGAGTTACACAAATCTCTCATCCTAATTCCACCCACTTTTGACAACAGTGCTTGATGCATACTGAAATGAGGGTATGGCTTTTGCAAAAAACTCTTTTCTTTTCAGCCAGAGTGAGATATTGCATGATCTGACTGACCATACAAGTTTTTGGAGATGAAGTATGCCATTTTGCAGACAGCAGAGGAGGCCATAATGTAGTGATTTGCTGCTTTTGGCAGGCAAGATTCTCCTGTAAAATGAGGCAGAGCAAATTGGTCATCCTCGTTTCTTCCAGACCACATATTCCATTTAAATATGCAGGTTCCCAAAGTGGAGTTCATAAAGTGAACATGTTTTAAGGATTTAATTCTGACTCCAATCACATGTGAACTCTTTCTTCTTTGCTTGACTGCAATTTCTACTGAAATGTGATATTGCATTATGGACAAAAAGTTAATTTGTTAGCTTTATCAGAAAGATACGACTTCTTTGAGTACTATTGTCACATTTAACCTGTGGTTCTTTTTAACTTTGGATTTTCTTTTGAAGTTAACATGCATACTTGTGCCCTCGTGATATGGGTTATAAATGTGATTGTGATCATGCACATGCACTAAAAAAACAATCACATAATCCAATGATGTCTATAAAAAAGTGTTTACTCCTGTTTGTTTACTAAGCTTGATATATTTTTGGCCCAGTTCTATATTTGTGGTGTCAAAACTATTAATTTAAGCTCCAAAGTTCTGCATTTGTTGCCCCTAACTGGTGCCATAAAGTTTTGATATGCCATCTTACAAATGTCAAGGGCTTTGATTACACTTTATCTACTAAAAAAGGCGCTCACCTTGAGTCACAGGTAGGATTTACTTCCTAAGGGTCCTCTAAGTTGTAAAAGTTCATCATTGCTGGTGTAAGATTTCGTAAATGTCATCAAAGTGTTGGCAAGCTTCACACACAAAAACAGAAAAAAACACTTGCATGATTACTTTAGATATCAGCACGTTACAGAAGTATTGACATGAGGGCTATAAATCTCTGCTAATATTTCACTGAGCCTTCCAGAGAAAGGCTTTGATGTGTGGAAGGTAATACGACCATCAGTGTTAATGTGACAGCATGCTATCTCCACAATAAAAGTAAGTTATCTAAAGAAAAAAAGATGTGATGGAATTACATTACTGTCACCTTTTTTTTTAATCACACGTGCGTATAATTTAACTTAACAATTCAATACATTTTTGGAAATATTTTACACAAGTACAGATCCACTCCACCTTCACATGAAAGGATTTCTGGGTGTGTTAATGTGTTTGTGTGGAGAATGTCTGCATGACCCATGTTGTGAACTAGAGTTAACACGGCGAGCCCTCTGGCATGTGAAGACTCCTCAAACCCTTTCAGCCTTGTATGCTGCTGACCACGCACACTTTAATCATAGTTCCACTTCCTCCAAACCTGCCTGGTGATGGATCCCAAGTCCACAGCTATAATTTCCTTCCTGGGGTGCAGGAAGAACGACGGGTGTGCCGTGACTGAAGGGTGTCAGGCAAGGGGCCGGCGAGTCTGCTGGGAAGGTGTCCGCCTTTGAAGCTGAGACGCCAAATTACATGTTAGCTCTCATTACTTAACAGAGATGAAGGATATTAAATGGTCCATTAGTTATGTGGTTGATTCTGACTCATTTGAGATATTGCACTTCAGTCAAATGGGAGGAAAATCAATGCAGACAAAGTTTTTCAAGTTCATAGAAGAAGGATCTCCATGTAATTACTCTTTAAGTATTTGATTAAACCCCTCCTGTCATTCGTCTGCCACACTAAACTGTTGATAATGGTTTTCAGCTGTAAGGCATTTGCTCTTAAGGAAGAGTCAACTAAAGATGAGCATAAACAAAAAAAGAATGCTTTGATTTAGAGCTCAGCACCTTAAGGTTTGTGGGTGTTCTGAAAAAGGCATTTTTAATTAAAGGTTCGAAAAAAAGCAACGTAAAAAAGAGGATTAGCTGTGTTTTTGGGGGCCTTTTTGAGCTTTTTAAAGTGTTACTTTGGCACATTTAAAAAAAAACATCTAAATGTACAAATTAGTGATTAGCCTGGTGGTAGTATCTTTGTAAGAAAAAAACAAAACAGATTTATCTTTTTGCCGGTGACATCCAGATATTCACTTGCTGTGACTTGCAACGTTGCCTGAAAATTGTCCCCGTCTCCCTTTCCACCATAAACGGGACCATGTCACATCGTCTTTGCTACGCTATATGATTATCTGAGATCTTTATTTCATGTGTGAAAAGCGATCCTCTTTGAAGCCTCAGTCGGAGGCAGATGCAGTGCTCCCACCACCTCACATCAACACTCTATCTTGGCTCCATCTTGGAGCGTCATGTTTTACTGCTACGTGGCACTTTAAAGAGGCTGTTTAGTGACGCTGGAAGGTGAGGAGCACTTGTGTGTAGTAGAGAACTGGAAGACAGGCCTGGAGCCAGGTCAAATGTGCTGCTAGATGATAAATAGTGGTCCATTTAGCACACATTGCAGGCAAGCTGCCAGTTGTAATGCTCAGTTCTTTTGAAATGACTGATGTATCTCAATTTTCAGTTGAGGAAGACAGAAACTGGGTTGAGCATTTTGCCTGTCAAGAATTTCTGCAAATAATACTGTACCTATAAGCCAACATGATGTTCTTAAACTCACAAGTGGGAGTTTTTGAGTTGTTTTAATGTTTGGTATTCTCTGTGCACAGAGGCATTGAAAAATCCTTTGCAGTTTTTTTTCTCGGTAATAATGAGAAGCTGCAGGATTTTGTTGGTAGAAGGAACAACAGCACATTAACTATACACCTTAATCATTTTAGTTTTGGTCATCAGCATCAGCCACCTGCATTCTGAACCGATGAAGAACGTGATACAAGTATCTCCTCTTTCTCCCTTCAGTTCTCTGTTTCTGGTGCTACCCTGAACATCCTGTCCTTTGACCAACCTGGAGCAAGCAGACATACTTGGAGACATATAGCTGCTATTCTTCCTACTTTGTCTTCATCACTTTTCCTGTCTGATCTAGTTGACTCAATAGCCACTCAGACGTCACTGCTTGTGGGTGCAGCCACCCTGAATATTGCAGTGCTGAAGGTGTTTTCATCCAACAGGTGGAGTGCAGAGTGCGCTCGGCCACAGTCTTAATAAGATTTTTTCTTTGGTTGTTTTATAGAGTGCCTGTGGTGCTGCCAATGCTCTTTAGGTCTGCCTCCACTGTGCCCTGGCTCACGATCAGGGGGAACTGTCGTCGGATGCATAAATTGTCAGTCTGTGTGGCGGGTCATGGAGGCAGACGGCAGAGAGACTAAAAGGCCTTGTGGGACTTTCCCACAATCACACACAAATACACATTACTTGCACTTTAATGTACCCTTTTGCTTCAGTCACAAGCTTCAAGAAAAAAAAAAAACAACTTGGCCCACAGGGTCAATATCTGCAGTGGGAGAGTGAGGCTGGAGGCAACTCTTAACTCTCCAAGTCAGTTCTGTAGCAGCATGCGCTCTCACTGTTTCTCACATTCGGCTTCTCACCACTGAGGGTATTGAGATGAAAGCATCCCAGCATGCAAAGTAAAACGACAAATGCTCTTTTCAGCCTTTTCAACCAAAGACAAAAAGGACTGGGTTCAGTTCAAAGCTAATTATGTAATTTTCTGCTGTCTCCAAAACACTGAACACCACATCTACTAAGTCATTTCAGCAAGTGAAGATACGTGTTTCCTCCTCAATCCTGCACAATGCACATCCAACCTTCAGACGTTCCACTTACTAGATTAATCTATAGGGACACATAATAACGATCTAGCAGTCTTAATCTGAATCCCATGTGTCCAGCTGGAGGTCAATATTTTAACTAGTTTATTTTGAAGTAATTAATAAGTTATAATTTGGATATTTGCATTTACACGGAGATGTAAAGTAATTTATAAAGGAAATAGGTTGCAAGTTGACATCTAAAACCAAAAGAGACTTGTGTTTGCAAAAAAGGTCTTCAGCTTTTTAGGAAATTGAAATCTTCAAGTTCTCTCCAATTACTTAAAGAAAAAAAAACTGTGTTGTAGTTGGTGATTTCTAGCAATTTAATTTCATGCGTTTCTGTCATCTTAACTAAATGATGAAATTCTTAAAAACCCAGATACTTCAAAGCAAAACAAACTTTTACAGAAGTTTTTTTTTTTTTGTCTTCCGTACTGGGGTGTGAGACTGGGATTCATCTGAACAAGAATTATGTGCACGTGGGTGTTAAGGATTAACCAAAGAAAACCATAGGGCAATCTCAAGTTACTGATAAGACATCTTTTATCAATCAATGCGGAGGTCAAACAAATAACATACAGTATTTGTCTGAGGTAAAAATCAAAAACAAACTGAACGCTCATCTCTCACTGTAAAGAGGTTTTAGTTTGCATCTGAACTTTTTTTTTTATATTTAGAGGTTTTGTTTAAATGAAAAATTTGTAACACTTTAAGCTTGAGACCAGTTTTTGAATTAAATAGCATAAAAGTGAGCATAAACACAAACAATTTGTTTTGTAAACTCCTGGTGATCTAAGTCAAAAGACTGTTTGTTTTAAGATTATGATATTCCATTAAATATACCAGGATTCTACACCTGTATGTGAATAATTGAAGCGGGTAAAGGCGGTTATCATCTGTAGTGATACATCCTCTGCTGTTATCATTGTATGCTTTTGCTGGACAAACTTGACTCATTGTTTGGCCGAGTCACTTTGCCAACTTTTTTGTCTGGTTATGGTTTGCCAATAAACATTGTTTGGTGGATCATTTCAAGAGATTGGTAAATTATTATTTCTTCAGCAAAACCAGAAGATGAATGCAAACACGTCTGTTGTGCTGCAGCCTTATCAATATGGCTGCTGTTAAATAGCCTTTGACCTTTGGGTTTTAACTGTTGACGCAAACACAACACGGAAGAACAAAACGCGCAAAAGAAAAGGGAGTGTCGTCAAAAAATTTCATGTGAAGTTCAAGTTTAAATTGTTAAACAAATGTAGAAAACATTGACAGAGGGAGACCTTGCCTTTGCTTTCAAAGGATGGAGGATTTTTATTAAATTAAATGAAAACTCTCAGACCACCCTAAATAACTTGTCCTAATTGGACAACTTTCTTTCACTGTAAATCTGTAATCATCCACAGTGGATTTGGAAAACCTTCATAAACTTTTGAAGACTTAAAAGATTTTTTAATCTCTTTGTTTACATTTTGTGAAAATGTGATGTTTCTGATCCACAATACACTAATAAAAGGCTGTTAAATACATTGCATCTCTTTTGTGGGATTTATGATCATCTCAAATTATTTTTTTTTTCCATCTATAGTTTACAAAATGAGAAATCCACATTGATGGAAGAGGTCAATTCACGGATACTTTGGAATACTTAGTTTTTGCTGAATTTTGGGATGCTCGAGATCTGTTAAAAGTGGTGGACTGATTTTTTGAACATTTATATAAAAATGTTTTGATTGGTTAGTTGGCTTGATCTAAACCAAAAATATATTTTTTTTCCATAAAGGCTCTTTCCTTAATTAGGGTTAATTAACTTTTAGGACAGCTTTTTTTTCCTTGCCAAGGCTGAGTATTCTAGCTGAGATTCATGCGCAGACCTGTCACTCTACGCTGGAGAGCTCGGCTTTGGATATGCACCATGAGAGATGTTTGCTTTCATGTGACACGTAAGAAAATTGCATACTCGTGCTTGACTTTTACAGTCTTTCTTGTATTCTCTTTGCAGGACTCAATGGTGAATGCATGTGCTGAGGGGATTGGTGATGAACACTATCGTTTAGAAGGTAAGCCCTTTGATTTTCCTTGTCGTCCATCTCTTGACAAATTTCGCTTCCATCTCAGGTGAAATTATGCCTGGGTTTGATTCGTGTACAAACCTGAACAAAGTACTTGTTGGAATTTCCCTTTAGATACTTGCGTGGCTCTTTGATTCCGAGCTTTATCCGTTCCCCTCTGCTCCACACCCATTCTCTAAGCCCCAGCAATGTGCTGATGAGGTTCCCTTTTTACTTTACCTCCTTCCTCTCCGCCTCTTCCATCTCTCATCTGCCCATACCCCAGTGGTGCTCTGCAAAGTGCTTCCATCCCTGCGTGTTTTTTTTTTCCCTGATGTGATGTGATCCTGGATTAAGAGGCTCTGGGAGGAGAAAGTTTTTCCCTCACAGTAAAAGAGTGTTGGACGTGAGGTGAAGGCAGAAATGGAGAATTAAAACAAAACTGTCCCTGAATTTGGAAAAATGTCCAAAAGTTCACTTTATTTGAGAAACAGTTGGCTTGCTGTTAAAGTGGGATAAGACACAATACAAACAGATGTTTGATAATTGAGGTAAACAAGAATTTGAGTCAAATTTGATTGATTTATAAAAGACTTTACTGTTTGTGTGAAATCAATTCTGATGCGTTTCTATAGTTAGTAATATATTACATTGGTCAAAGTTTCAAAAATGTTAGGATTAAATTTCCATTTGAGTCTGGAATCAGTTGTTCACGTGGGCTTATGGAAAGATGCAGTGCTCCTCCTCATAGACAAAAGAGAAACATCTGTGGACTCATCACCCCTCCATGAACTCAACTGCATGGAGCTGAAGAAGCTCACAAAATAAAAGAAGCTAGAAAATGAGGCCAAAAAGGAACAGTGCAGCATGAACAGTCAACCAACAAACACGAAATACTTGTTACTTCTGGATATAAACCTTTATACATTGGAAAAGTAAATAGCATCAAATTAACAACACATTCACAGCAATTTTCTGGCACCGTCCGAGCCATTTTTAATAACAAATCTGAAAACTGCAAGAACACCGATTAACTAAATTAAACAACAGACTCAACCTGAAATAGCAGCATGTTGATATAAAGTGCAAATAAAGGCCCATTAACTTTGAACAGGAAATGTTTTTCAAACAGCAGCAAATCTAAAGATTTTTAGCCAAGAAAACAAGCATATTTACTTTGTTTGGCTTTAATGCGGCATGTCCGACCACTTAACCCGCCTTGCTGAAAACATGCCCGGAGGAACAGCTTGTAGCACAGGCACACAAGTACTTTCGGGTAAGTCACAATATTTGGGGAAGACGGCTCAGCATTGCTCCACCAGAGAAGAGGGTCCTCTTCCCCTGACACTGGCCCAAATTCATGCTTGCCGCAGAGGTGATGCCATTTCTTGCAGTCACCTTTTTCATGCATAATTTACAAATGGCCTCGTCAGGATTAATGGGCTCTTCTTCATTTGCTTGGAACCCAACGTACTCCCAAATTGTGAAAGTCGTGATCTTTTTTGACAACCAAGTCACTTGGTGCACAACTTGCCCATCTTTCTTCCCTTCACTCACTCGTACACCAAGCTGCAACGTGCTGGGGTCACATGATCACAACACTCCCCAGTAGATTATTGCATATTAAAATAGTTATTTAGAAGGGAAAGTTTAAACCACAAGAAGTGCTACTGAACAAAACATCTGATTTAGGTATTAAATGCATTTGATCTAATATCCAAAAAAAATCTCTTTCATTAAGGCAAGTTTTTTCATTATGTTTTTGAAAATGATTCCGTGTCTATTTTTAGACACCGACAGTGTACGGTATTACCGTAATACCGCTCAGGCTTAATATAAGCGCAAGTTGTACACATCACATAAAGAAGAAATAGTCTGCACAGGCTTTGAATGGTTCCTTTTGATTAAAAAACAAGACTTTTAAATACAAACAAAAGTTTAAGAAACGGAATAAAAGTTATATTGGGCCTCCTTTGCAGATTTTTCTCATCCATCAGTGTAAGGTATCAGCATTTGTTTCCACGTGAAGTGTATGCTCGTTTGTGGTGGGTTCTTTGGATGCAGCTTGGCGTGGAAGGTGCCAGCCTGGGCTGCGCTCGTCTTGCCCCTTGGATCTGATGCGCAGCCAATCCCTTGGCAGCAGCTTCACTCAAAAGGAGAAGATCCGTGTCTTTGATGGGGAGCGGGCCAGAGTTGGGAGGAGAGTGATAGCAGATTACTGTTACTCCTCCCGGAATTTCATTAGCTTGGAGATAAGTATCTCACCACCATATTGAGCCTGCTACCAAACAGATTTGCCCTCACACACAATGTTCCCTTTGAGCACCTAAGATCATCAAACAGCAGGACCCCAAATGCTGCTCCTCTTCAAAAAGTTGGTAAAAGCTCCCTGGGATAATGCCTTTCATTTCTGGCATTTTCCCCTGCCCAGGGATGAGACAGGTCTGCTTTGATCTGCTTTGGATCTGGAGGAAAGAAATAGGGCTGTTGTGTCTGCTCTGCTGGCGAGCAAACAAACAGTGTTTCAGATTTGACTTGGCTTAATTAATTAGTGATTCTGTTTTACAGCTGGTCTGATCCTTTTCCAAAAGGTTTGAGAATAGAACTTCAAAGTGCGGCAGGAGGCGAGAAGGGGGGGGTGTGGTCTTTGCGGCTTAATGGGTGTGAGCAGCCCAGCCTGCGCTTGATGAACGTTGAATGACCGGGGGTGATGCTTTGTAGCCGTTAAATGCTAAAAATACCCTTCTTTAGGAAAAAAAAGTACATTTAAAAACAAGATAGAGCAAGAGCGCCGGGTTTACTGTAAACCAGTAAACGAGTAAAGGGGGGTGGGGTGGGGAGTCTAACTTTCAAGCCTCCGTTAGACGTTTCGCATATTTGTAGTGTCAAGTCTCGAAACAAATACTGGATTTCAAAGCACAGAAGGACGTCCAGCATTTCATCTTGTCTGACATCCAAGGGCGAAATTAAAAGACTCAACTTGAAAATGATAGTCATGCTGTTTCACTGGAGTGGGGAGCTATTTAAAGTTCAGGTAGTTAAAAAATACCCCCCCCCACCTGCGTCCCTACACTTGTCAAACCAGGTTCTTGGGCAAAGAGTAAACATTTAAAGTTAAAGTCCCATCAGTTGTCACGCAACTAGGTGTGGGAATTTTGTTCTCCATGTTTCACCCATCCCCTGGCGGAGCGGTGAGCTGCACTTTGGGACCTTTTGGAGGTTTAACCCTTCAATCCAACCCCTTATTGTTGGGTGTCAAGCAGGGAGGCTTCGGGTCCCATTTTTAGGATGATTTGTCCTGACAACCTTCCAGTCTCAGGACATACATTCTACCACAAGGCCATTGAGCTTGTGAGCTTAATACGCAAAACAAGTAAAATTCTTACATGAAAAAAATTGCCTTTTAAAATGAACTTCCTTACCAACTAGAAGTCCTAAATAAAAAAGGGAACGCTTTTAACTGACAAACAGCTGGGATTTAGAATAGCACTTTATTGTCAATTGTATTAAATTCTTCAGACATTTTTTTCTGTGGATTAAAGGATAGCGTAGTGACATTTTTTGTTGTGCACTATTATGCTGGCAATGCAGTGAAGCCACAGACGCTGTAGGATGTTTACAACACAGGTGCCCACATTGACAAATCTGATTGTTCATTGAATCAAATCATGCATTATACAGTCACAATTTGAAAATGTCATTTCACCAAGATATAATTATTATGAAAGCAGATTCTGAAGGGAATCAGACAGTTGTTTTGGATAAAATTGTTAAAGTCAGATGAATATGTGAGATTACAAAATTATTAAAAGTGTCTCCGGTTAGGGTTAAAATACGTGCAGGCAAAGCAGAAATGTGCATATATTTATTTATACTTTGTTACTTTAAAAATAAAAATCATCATCATTACACTGTTAGTCTGAAATTTTGGTATTAAGTTGTTGATATTCTTGAACTTCAGACCAACTTTTGATCAATCAAACTAGAAATAACATTTGAAAAAGCTACAGAATTCAGTGCAAAACTATTCTGGGTTTTCAATATGTTTTATGAAGCCATTTTTTGAATCATTTTAAAGTTTACTTTGCAAATGATTGAAGTAGTTGCACCTTATATTGAATGTCAACTGATTCTAATCAAAATTTGGAAAGAAAAAAAATGTTTTTTTGCCATGAAAAAAAGCGTTGATGACGTGGAGGTTTCAAAGAGGTGAACATAATGAAAATGTTCATGTTTTTGGTCATCAGGGAATACATTTAAATGGCGCTGATAGATTTAAGGTTGCAGCGGCTGATTTTAAGCTAAGGAAAGGTTAAAGTCAGCTTACATCAGGAACATACAAGTTGTGAATACTTGGTAAAGCAGCAGATGCATAGTCCCCATTGCGTGCCGGTGTTGAACACCTGGAGGATAGAATGGGGTGAGAATCATTGATGCTGTGAGCTTTGGACTCTGGGGTCTCCTAAAGGCCTTTTGATGTTTAAATGTTTCATCCTTTACATTCTGATGTCTACTGTCATGTTCTACCATTTTCTACACATAGAATGTGGTTAAGTTACAGTGTGCTTTAAACTATTATTGTGTGACGGGGATCTGGGGACTTTAGATTCATGAGTACTTAAGCTAAAAAAGTTGTTCAGAGCCCAGATCTGCTCAACTTTAAACAAAAAACAGCAACAGTTTGAATAATAAACTAATTCTTTGTGCCAAGTTCCACCTACTATGTTAAATTTGTTTTGATGTATGTGTTATTTTTTGTTGTTGTTGTTTTTAAGCAGTAGTGCATCATCAACACTGCTGGCTTTGCAGTCTTTTGGACGTATAGCAGCCTTTTTCACTGGACCCCACATTGTTTTGAATCTGTTTGCTGTGATTGCTGATATGAAGAAAAGAAATGAAAAACAGTTGGGTTTTTTTGAACGTCTGGAACCAAACTGTGCTTTGATTTATTTAGCCTTAGAGCTTGATCATAGAAACTGTAAATAACTGGAGTTCAGTGCATCTGAGCTCAGCCAAGTCTCTGGGATGATCTTTGATTTGCTGAATAATGAGACTTTGTAGTTATTGGATATGCACAGTCTGTCGAAATTATGAGCTTTTTGGGAAAAATGCAGCTTTTACTCAACGCAGTGATTTTCATATGTCAAGGTAGACAGAAAACAAATAGGGCGTGAGGTTTGTTGTATATCTTTGCAATCAGAAGCGCTTTCATGGGTGATTTCTTAATTGGGGCTGCTGAGCTCGGAAGCACAAACTTACAAGAAACACAAAAAGGCGATGTCATTTCTTCGGGTTATGACTGCACCCAACGTTTCCTTCCCGGGCGCCCTCTTTTATCTTTGTGCGTGTGTGTTGTCGCAGTGGCTTTACCCCCGGAGAAGACTGACAGCTGCTGTGTGGAGGAGAAGATGCAGGAGAGGGACGGCCAATCTACCACAGGGAAGCAGCTCCAGTTTGAAGTGAGCGTCCCCTCCTCCCTACGACACGCTAACACGCACTCCCATGCATACTCGTCTGCAAATGAACCTTTCTCTGTTTCAGGAGCTGGAGTGTGCCGTCTCTGTGGAGGAGGACAATAGACAAGAATGGACTTTCACCCTCTATGACTTTGACAACAATGGCAAAGTTACAAGAGAGGTAATAATCTTTGAGTGCTCTGTGCGATAATCTTTTTATTAACCAGGCTAAATAAACTTATATAAACATCTAATTAAACATTTTTTTTTGTAAACAATGTAGAATTTGAAGGAAAAATACAAAAAAAAAGTGTAAGGGAACCGATTCCTGACACTTATCTCACCACCCAAATAAAGTAAAAACTGAGTAAGCCTCAAACTTCGTCTCACTTCCTCGGAAGCGTATGAAGTAAAGCCTACGTGCTTCCTCTCCTGCAAGGCACCTTGTGGCTTGCATTTGCCTGGTGCAGATCTGAGGGAACATCCAGAAAGGCCTGTGTTTTTTGAGAACAGCTTGAAACAGCGCAAAGAGACTGAGGCTTTCCTCTTTGTGGTTGGGTGTGCAGTTTTCTGGCATTGCCTGTGGCTCCGTGGCTCATGAGACGGCAGGCGGCGGCTCGAAGGGGAATGGAAAAGCTTTCTTCTGCAACTCTTTTGTTAATCCCTTCACACAAATAAAAAAAAGAGAGCAGGAAAACAGGCACAACACAAGATGCTTTTATTTTATTTCTGTTTCATAATTAATTTTTTTACTGCTCTATAATGTCTAAAGCCATTACAAGAAGCCAGTCCCTGACAAATGTATCACTGTCATTTTTATAAGTCAGTGTCATACACTGTGCAGAAATCATGCTGCCAGTGTATTTTTATGAGTGTGACAAGGGCTTTAAATCTCAGTAGTTTTGTCAACAAATGTCTTATTTTCCGGCTCTTTTACCATGTAAAGTAAAAACCAAAGATGTTTCAGCTTGTTTCTTTCCAGGCTCTGCCCTACCAGCTAAAAACTCATTAGCATCAAATATAGATTCTGAACAGAAACCGAGGACAGTAGGGATACAACAAATTGTTACCTCCACCATTTGGTTCCAACCTCAATTTTCGGGTTATGGTTTTCTCTCAGTTCAATACATGATTTGTGTATTACATAACAACAAAAAACAAAACAAATTAAAAATCGTAGATGGCCTAGGCTAAGCCTGGTGTGATGTAATAAAACAATAACTGATTTTTAAATTTTAAACTTTCAATGTAAAAATTCTGATATGCAGTAAGGACTCAGTGATACGCTTTACTCAGGATTTGATTCAAAAGTGTAAAATACGGTTAGGTTTTCGATCAAGTATTGTGGCATTTCTAGTGGACAGCTGTAGAGGAACCAAAGTTAAAGAAAACACTTTTGTTTTGTAGTAGTTTTTGCATCAGTCTTTCTTTTTCTTGATGGTTTTAACTTGAGTTTGTTAAGTTATGGCAACTTTTATTCAGGCAATCAAAATTAACAAAAAAAAAAAAACCTAAGAAAGACAAACAAACTTTATATATCTATCCATCTTGGGATAATTACCGGTAGTCATTCAATAATTTGGAAATGAAGAAGTTATGAAACAGTTAAAGAAGATAATGGAATACAAACATCACATCATGTCACTTACTTTAATTCTGTAAAGGAGTTAGTGTCGTATAAAATGTAAACTAACATTTTAAACCATCCTAAAATGTCTAAAATCATTTGTTTATAGATTATTTCTCATTTTTACCATGATGCAAGCAAGATCTTTTAATAAAGTTGAAGCTCAGATAACATGAACAAAGTTAAACAAAAATATTTCCAACAAAAGATTACCTGCAAAAACATTTTGTAAAGTGTTAAGATGTTAATAGGTATGAAAAAATAGCCCCAAAATGAAGTTTTTGTTTAATTTTTTTAAATCCGATACATTTTGGTCTACAAAGAGTCTAAACATTGAAGAAAAGTTTCTTTACAAAAGGTTTTAAAGACTTTAAATATCTTGAGCTTTTATTTTCTGGCTCTCAGGAATTATTGCTCTAAAACAAAGTAGAACCGTACAGGTGGAAGTCTGAGAAATGGGACCCTTCTACAAAAAAGAAGCTGTATATCAGGCTTCTGCCTGCTCATTTTCTGAGCCTTCTTCCTCTTTAAGAGCATCAGGCAGGTTTGCTGCTGCCTTTTCCAACTGGCACCAAAAGCACAGTGAACTGTGGACAACTCACCAGACATTTAAAGACCCCCTCCAATAAAAATGTTTGTTTTTGGTGGTTTTTAACTTGTTCTTGTGGCATTTTTCTAATGGAGGACATATATAAAGAAAATTAGGCTTAAAATTGCATTTGTGAATATTTCTTTCTCCAAACCGCTGTGAATTAGGAGCAGACAAAAACATATCTTTGAAAAAGAGCCTATTTGTGACGTAAAAAATATGCTGGGAGAGCCACAAGCTCCTTGCTTCACTCCACCAAAGCTTATTAGATGGAATAGTGCAAAGTGAAAATCGTTTTCTGGTCTGTCAAACTGAAATTCTTTCTGAAAACAATGAGTCTGTGATGGTGTTTAGGTCCTGGTGGGCCTTTGTGATAGACACCTGGCACATTGGTAAAAAGCATCAAAACAAAAAATGATATAAGGGCTTTTGAGTAACATATACCAACCAAAAGATGTTTAAAATGTAAAGGTGCTAAAATGGTCTGTCTGTAATTCTGATCTTTCTCTAACTTAAACATTTAAATCATCAATAAAAGAAAAAAATGCGGAGAAGAGGCTGAAAACTCAAAACTCCTAACAGCTGATCTACCAAAATACAAAGTGGATGTAGTATTCTGTTCCAACTTTTCCTGGTATATGTAGCTGTCACAAAATTAAAATGGGTAAAAAAAGAATGATTCCTTTTTTTAAATTTCAAATCAAGGCATTATAAAACAAGTCAGCTGTTTAAAATGTTCTGAGAATGAGAAACAGGTTTTTTAGATTTAAAGGTTATGGCTCAAATGCATTTCTAAGTGCACACAGATGTGGCTCCCGCTGTTGATGTCACTCCAGCCGTCTGGGAGACTTTGGTAACTAAAGGATCTGACTCTAATTTGGTCTGACAAATTAGTTACACTCACTTTTAACTTCTCTAAGTAAAATCTGAGAGAAGACTTTCACTGTATTTCGTGTTTTTACCTTGCTCAGGTATTTTACTTAATAGACGCAAAGACTTGAATCCCAGACTTTGGAAAAAAGTTACAAAGGTGTCTTTGAATTTTTAAAATTAGTCGAGCTTAACTTTTACAACACTAGAATCAAGGAAAAGTTGATAATCATCATCACATCTTGCCTGCAGGATATCACCAGCCTGCTCCACACCATCTACGAAGTCGTAGATGCCTCCGTCAACCATTCTCCCAGCAGCAGCAAGACGCTGCGAGTCAAGCTGTCCGTGGCTCCCGACTGCAGCCAGCGGTGGAGGAACTGTGCGCAAGGTGTGACAGGTGAAGCTCCCGTCCACGAGCGACGGCAGCGCAAAAAAGATGTCATTTTGGGCGTCCCCCCCCCTGTTCTGCCTGCTGCTGCTCGCTCTCACGCGCTGGCGTTTGTTGTCTTGCAGAAAAGGCGGCCGCTTCAGGCCTGTCAGAGCTTTGTTCCTCTCAGTCTCAGCATCGCTCCATCTCCTCTACTCAATAGGGTTCATTTTTAATGATTTGGGGGAGGGGGGGTGACTGAGCCAAGAGAGCCCCACCCCCCACCCCCCTACCCCACACATGGCATCTTCAAATACTCTAAAAGAAACCTTAAGAGATGCGCTGAGTCTTTTTGATAATCAGAGCCATTTTTTTTCGTTCCCTCAGCGTTCCCTTCTTTTCTTTTTTCTCTCCCTCCTTTGTCCCTCCTTCTCGATTCTGCTTGAAAATATAGCAGCATTTCATGTTAACTTTTCTCACTGAGAACTTGGTAAACAAGTAGTCAGAGAAAATCTCCCAAAAAGTTGATATTCCTGTGTGTTTGTGTCCCATTGTTTTGCCTATAAATATCTGTCAAAGAGATTCAAACACAGCCAGCTTTGAAATATATTGCCTTCATGCTAATTTCAAACCGCATCTGATCTTGTGTCCTTAATAGACTATTTTTGAAGTCTGCAAGTTTTTTCTGTTTTATTCCACGCCTTATAAGAGGCTGGGAGATAAAAATAGAATAAATGAAGTGCTGTTGTTTTTCCTTGTCTACAGATCTTCAAAGTGAAGCCCTAAAACAAAGGTTGCTTTCTTCTGGGCCTTGTGTGACTCTTGTCATGTGTATGTGTGTGTGTGTGTGTGTGTGTGGGTTTGCTTTGTGCTGCACTCTTTGATAATAGCTTCCTGGGTTTCATGCAGATCTGCCCCACTCCAGAGAGAAAAATGACAAGTGCATTGAAGACCCGAAAAGTGCGGATAAGAAGTCTCGAGCGCTCCTAAGGTAAATGTGAAACGCCGGTGGACTTTGGTGCTTCGGTTGATAGCATTTTCATGAAGAAAGAGGCGTGAAGAGTTTTATTCCATCACTAATGTCACTTCAAGTGCTTGATAAGGGACAAATTCATACTTCTATGGAGCCACACTTTGTAATAAACTGTACAGTTAATACTCTGACTTTTTTAACCAGTGTTCCCAGTGTTCCCTCGCTACAACGCGGTTCAGCTCTCAGTTTCGCTGTTTTGTGAATTTTTAACTGTATGCTGTATGTTGCACCCTGATTGGCTGAAGACTATTGTCAATGGATCTCCTATACGGCCGTGTCTCCAGTACAAAATGTGTTCTACTTGCAAAAATTAAATAATGTATGTTTCCGCCTTATAGGGCGCTCCAGTTTATCCACGTGAACAGTCAAGTGCAGCTTACAGAGAAAGTAAGACAGGGTGAATTAATACTTTTAAAAAAAAAAACGGCTCCCACGAAGAAGCCGCTCTTGCGGCTCACACCAGAGTGGCTTTAGAGTCGTTTCATTTGTAACCGCCACATCGGTAGGCTGCTTTTCTCTGCTTCAGAATGATTGATTTAAATGATTGAAAAGATTTTGTAGTCAAAAGAATGTGACCACTGGAGCTTAAGCTTCGGTGTAAAAGGGTTTAACAAAAACCTGCCTCAAGCATGTTCTCTTCAAACTTCTGCCAAACCAGTGGTCCTGCTCGTATCCGCAGGCGCCACCACAGTGACCACCACGCCCAGCCTGGCTGCCAACGCCACTGTGTGGATGAGAACCTGGAGCGCAGGAACCATTACTTGGACCTGGCTGGTATTGAAAACTACACGTCTCGCTTCGGAGCCGGTGAGTGGTCGCGGACCAGGTGGGGGGTGGGAAGCAGGCAGAAAGACCTGCTGTGGCCCTTTGAAGCTGCATCCAGGGCCCCTCATTACTGCGGCACCTGTTTAGAGCCATTAGGTAAAAAATACCGGCTTGCTGCACTCGTTGCCAAGGCAAACATCTGGGTTCATACCAGCACAATGCATCAAGTGTTGGAGGCTGACGCTGTTCTGAAGTGAAGTATTGAGCTCAATAAGCTGCAGCCTTGATCTGCTGGTCAGTGATGACATGTGATTGTTTTAATGCTGCCTGTGGGTGAGACGTGCTAACAGATATTGACTCTTTGATATGTTGTGTCAGGATTATTTGAGTGGAGACGAGTTCTTAGACAAATCTGGAAGAATAAGGTTGTGCAGCTTTTGAGGAGACCTTGTGAAAGCGGTTCTTCTCGTACTTGGTGTGTCGTATCCTATTTGTCTTCTGTGTTTGCTGCGCCAAGGTGAAGTCTGTGCCTTCAGCCATGCCTTTCTGTTTTCAGTCTGTTACGCTCTGGGTCAAATGTGAAAAGTGAACAGCTAAAATTGTAGAAGAGGTCCAAAAATGATTTTCTTCAATTGGTGAGACTTTACAGGATAGTGTTCCGCACCCTTTTGGTTTTTAGAAGGTAAAAATAAACGACAGTGATTAAAGTGTTAACATGTTCTTGTGGCTTTTTTTTTTCTCAGGATGGAGGACACATATGTAGAAAGTTAGGCTTAAAATTATTCTTTTTTCAAATTGTTGTGAATCAAAAGCAGACAAAAACATGTTTGAAAAAGATTGTATTTGTTACTATGAATACAGGATAGGCAGAGAACAAGCTCTGTACTCCGCTTCATTCTGATGCAGGCGACTAGATCCATGTACATATTCTTTTTCCTCATTTCTTCAACAGCATAATCATAATTAAAAGACCACAGGGAATGTTTTTAAAACAGATCAAAGGATGACTGAAGTAGGATTTTAAATATGTTTGTCTTTGTTTTCACAGCCCCTGCTGCTGTTGAACCGGCTAAACCAGAGAATCAGACCCGATCGTCCAACCAGGCTCGTTCCCGCTCTCATGAACCTGAAAATGGCCACTCCCATTCCCACCACCGCCGCCTACAGGCAGTCATGGAAACCGCTGCCCCAGATTGCCTTCAGCCCGTCCGGCCGCGGGGCCACGACTCCGGGAGACACGCCATCCGATCTCCCAAGACCCACAGCCGAACCCCCCTAGCACAGACCAGTGGCCGGGTGATGAGGAGCCGGGGTGTCCCGCCTCCTGTGGCCTTGCCGAGCCAGACCCCCCCACATGAGTCCACAGCACCCTACCGCAAACACAAGCAAAGGTCCAAGGACAGTCAGGGCTCCCGGGCCTTAGGCTCTCTGGCATCACCAGGACCAGTGGTGGAGAAGGAGCAGGTGAGGGACCTCCCCAGCATACTGCTCTACGAGGGGGGTTGGCACAAATGGTGCAGCGGCACGAGCATCACCACCACCATGAACATCATCACCACTACCACCACTTTTATCAGTCCTGAGGTTGGACTCTGCCACAGACAGGTGGTGCTCCTGCAGCCCCAAAGCAAACCTCTACCTTTGATACGGCACCGCTGGACCTGCGGGGGCAGATGGGGAAGGAAGGAGGTGGCTGCCCCAGGGCTAAAGCACCATGAAGCAGTGTTATGGAAGGCTGGAAGGTTGCAGCCGGACAGAAGATCCCCACCAGGATGGAGAGTAAATTGTGAAACCAGAACTGCAGGCCTTCCCAGACCACCAGGACAACGAGAAGAGGAGGGATGAGAGGAAGAAGGATCGGGACATGAAGGAAGCCTAGCTGATAGCGGCACTGTGTGAATGTGACTGTGAACATGTGAATTGGTGACTGTTGCAGATGTCTCAGTGAGTGCAGGTGTGTCTGTGTGTGTCATAGCACTGGTGTCTGTTGAAAACCACTTGAAGTGTGCTCGTGGGTGTGCAAGATTTTTAAAGCTGAAGTTTCTGAAGATCGGTCGATTGAAGCATCATCCCGTCAGTAACATTGGGAACGAAAAACAGAAATTTTGTGAGATACCCCAAATTTGCTGCTACCTCTAATGTCATTCATATTATTGTAATTGTGAGTTTAATTAAGCATTTCTAGGTTTCAGGTTAATTTTTCAAAAATATTTCAAAAACTTTTTTTTTTTTTTTTTTTAAAGAAGAGTCTGGCGAACTAAAATGTGAAAAGCTCCTTTATAAACTAACATGTGTTGTACATAAGTGTATAAATATATATGCATATATATTACTATCAATTTTATAAGCTTTATTAATAACGTAACATATTTGTATTGGCTATTGAAAGCTGTGGCGTTTTTGTTTCCTTTACCACAGATTTTCTGTATGAAAACCACTAGGAGCCGAGCTAGAATATTTACTCTTCCATTAGTGAAGCTGTCTCCTTCTGTTTCTTCATCTTTGCTAGAGTGGGTACCACTCTTAACAGAGCTGTTCAGTGAGTCAAGGAGCAATGCTTTCTTTGTGAGGTTGCATTAATATCTCTATCAGGAACATACCGTATTCAATCTAATAGTAGTTTTTTTCCTGTTTCCATGACTCCCCAAACCTTGCTTTTGTGCCGTTTTTCTGGGATTTCCCTAAAAAGTCATTTATTGTTGTAATTTATTTAAATTCTGCTCTATAATTCAAGCCCATGTCATCAAAGTCAAACCTCTTCAATATGTAAAAGTTCATTTTTTTCCCATTTTTTTTGCAACCGTTCTTTGACATACAAGCCAAGTAATATTGGCCTTGGAAATACCATACATGACACAGGATAAGTAAAACCAGTGAAGTCGATGCTCTGAACTAGCACAAGAAACTTTGTTATTATTGTCCAGTCTGATTATTTAAAAGATTTTATCATCGTAATCTGAAATCAGAAGCCAATACGATGAGTTTTTTAATCTTTATTACAGATGTTTAAGGATTAAGCAAAAAATTACGTTTTTTTTAATAGAATTGTTTAAAGTGGCAGTATAAGCTAAGATAATAAACACAAACAACTGCAGATCTAAGTAAACAAAGTGAAATTCCTTCTCCTATTTAATTAAATGGTTAAATCATGTTAAAGACCCAGCTCGAACATATTTTGCTTTTCCAGTGGTCCTGTAAATAGGATAATGCCGTTTTTACCCAAAATCTAAAAACCTGTGTCGTTTTCCAAACAGTTTCTGCAGAGCATTAGAAATGTGCCTCTGAGTTATGGATGGGACTGTTGGCACAAAGCAAGCAAGTTGCTGAGAGCTGGGAGCAGGGAGCTTGTAGTCTGTCCAGCATATTTTCTACATCACAAATAAACTCTTTTTTTAGTCTGCTCCTGATTCATAACAATTTGAATCAACAAACACTCAGAAATGGAATTTTTAACTCCGTTTTCTTAATATGTGTCCTCCAACATTTCTAAAAACACGTACAGATAGATATACAAAAAAGGCCCGTCCTCCACTATCCCCCTGTGGAATTTCAGACGGGTGTTTCTCCCCAAGTCACAGTAGCCTTGTTGCCCGGCCGATGGTCCCACAGCTGCTCCGTCTGTTGCCATGGCTTCTTCCTGTCCGCCAGCTGTCAGCGGGTCTTTCACTGTGCCGCCATGTGGGCTCAGCTCCCAGCCAACAAGGCTCTTGTTTGTGGTGCGGCGGGGTGAGGGCTCTTTCAGCTGTCTCATTCCTCTGGTGCCAGATAACACTGGCCCCGACCCGCGGTCTCCACTGCACCCATAATTCATGGTTGCACATGTCCCACGAACCCTAACGCACGATTGGGAGGCTCAAGCACGTGCAGCTCTAACCTGATCGAAGTGCTGCTGTTGTGAGAGCACCAATGACCATGGAGCCAAAGGTCAAGGTTTTCCGCAGCATCCCGTAGTGACCAAGAACATGGCACCATGCTTAAAGGAAGGCCGTCCAGAAGAAAGATGTCCACTCATGGCTGGTGTAAGCTAGACCTTGGGGCTCTCCGCTGCTGTACTGTCTGTGTTTGATTGCGAGTTTGCCTCGGTGTTGTGCATTTGTATGCGAGGAGGAGGAATGCTGTGCACGCCGCTCTTGCCCCCGGCGCTCTGTTGTTGACTGCTGCTGCAGGTTGTTCTGTCGAAAAGGCACCAGTCAGGCAGGCAGATTACCTTTTGGGAGCTGATGAAGAGAAGCAGCTCCACTCCCAAGCGGGGGTCACAGCTGTGCTCCGTACCGCGGCTTCCTCTCTTCACGTGGCTTTACTGGGACTTCCAAGTCTCTGCAACCAGAACCCCCGATTAAAGTGTAACTTCTTTGTCAGTGCTTTCATCTCACCCGGAGTGAGAGTGGTGTGGAAATGGTTGTCTGGTTGTGTTAAAAGACTCTAAGCAGGCAACTTTTCGTCTCCCAGGGTGGTCCGAGTTTGACACGGTGGCTGAGGGGCTTCTGAAGGAATTCGGCTGAGTCAGACCACCACAGCCAGGTGGCAAATTCTGAACTGGTTTTTCCCAGGGGGACATTGAATTTTTTTAATTTCATTTAACACTGGTTTAAATTCATAGAGCTACCTGGGCTTGCAGAGCAAACATCAGCTGTATTGGATGGTGGACACCTGAACAGCATTTGCTAAGAGTTGGGAAAAACAGCTTTTTGGGGGAAAAGAATTTCTATTTTTTGTGTTATCGTATAAGATCTGAGATTTTTCTTTTCAGCAGCAACCCATCACATATTTTTCAGAGTCAACAAGAATCTCTGTTATTTTTAGGCGCCACGTTCTAGGTACACGTGCAGCATTGATTTCCATTAGGAATGCCTCTGATAATTTCCTATAGAACCTCCATTTTTCTCTGTTGTAAAGAAGTATGCAACAACTTCTGTGTTTAAACAATATCTAATGCACCACTAATGTACTTTGTACGGTTTAAGTATCAGTTTTTGAAAGATTTTTCACTGTCAGCTTGTATCAGTCATGTTGTCTTCATCAGCAAAGTGGAACAGTTTCTCTGTTATCACACACACTTTTGGTGCTTGTTTAACTCTAGCTGCCCTTCCCACTCTTTTTATAAGGTTTTCATGACTTGCTTTAGTTTTTATTCAACTGTATTTGATTAATTGCTTTATTTATTGGATAGCAGATCTGTGCCAAGGGGGGGAAATACCCTTTTATTAAAATATAAATCCGTTCTTTATGAGATGACTGCCTTTTTTTGTGCTCAGTGTTTGGTTCTGTGCTCATGTTACACACGGCACAAACTGTTTCGGAGATCACATTTTTTTATTATTTTTACTACTTAAATGCTCAGGAAGAACATTTGATGCCAAACTAAAAACCAAAAGTTTGCAACAACCAGCAGCATTACAGACCTTCAACACAAAAATACATTTTTATCTGCAGTTTATCTCTGGACATGGAGACCCTTTGCCATCTGATGCAGCCTCCTTTCACGGGCATGGTTAACCAGCATTTCTATGCACGTTTAGTATTGGCGTGTTTTATAAAACAACATACCGGACTAATATTTTCAATAATATCCAAGTTTAAGCTTAAAAAGCAGCTGGGATTTACTACAATAAAGCACAAAATCAATTTGTTAACTTTAAGGTTAATGTAAAATATCAAATAAGATCATTTTATGTCATTTGTATGAGCTTTGTATCATCTTGAGAAATATCAACAGGCTTGATAAATTTGACACATTTGACCATCATTTATCTAAGGTGTAATACTTCAGGTAAATGACAATTAACATTTCTATTACCTTAAACTTCACATATCATATCTGATCTGGGGTGACAACTTGGGCTCAGCTGTTTTAGAGTGACTTCTCTCTTTGAAAACCACATTAGTGCTTTTTATTTAATGAAGACAGCCTTCTGAGAGAGGTAAATAGGAACATTGAGTCTGATGAAAGCGTAAAATCTACAGATGTGCTTAAAGAGAGAAAGGTTAGTAAAATGCATCTGTTCAATTATATCAAATTTAAAGAAAAGATGACATCCTGGAATTGTGTTTGAATAATAAAATAAGAACGTAATGTGTAGCAGCAATTAACATGATTGCAATTTGGATTTTTTGTATTTCTGCCTTTATTTTTACTCAAAATTTGTTGCTGTCTCTATAGTGACTTCATATAGTGACTGCAGAGTTATCATTAGAATTGTCATTAGCAAACGTATGAACCATATTTAGTTAACTTTTATTACCACTCAGGAAATACAACTTGAAAACTTTGTAACAGAAAAGAAAGAGAAATTCTTGCCACTACAGTATTGTCTCTTTCTGAGAGATCATACATCTGATGTCTGGGTGCCAGTGCATATAGGAAAGCAGGGATTTAATCCTAAAGTTTCAGACTCACAGTAGTAGAGTCCTTATGTTTCAATGCTTCTTTGATCACACGGAGCTTGGAAGGGCAGAAATTGCATCAATGCACAAATCAGCACCTGACATCAAAAAAGAATTACTGCCATTTTATGATGCAACTGTTGAACTATCAAAGAAGGGTTGAGTCACCTGCTCTTTAACAATGCATGAATACATTTAGCACAAAATGCATCCCTGCTGATACCAGCCAAGTGGGACACCAGCTGGGGGAAGTCTTGACGGTGGCTATAAACAATGTAATCAACTTGCGAATTTTAAAGGACAAAAAAAAACCCTCTCACCCTCTGTAGGTGGTTTCTCACCAAAGCTTGTGTCCTCTATGAGAGGCCATGGAGCTTGACCGTCCAAGTGCTGCAAAATTACCACAGGACCACCTTCACCTTCCATGCTTTCTCTAGTTCTTTTTGTTCAAAATATACATTACTTTTTAGAATGAAAACATTTGTATTTTTCTTTAACCAGAGAGCCACAATGGAGGGGATAACGTAGCCACATATGAGGCTTGGGAGCCTCAGGGTGCAGACCCCTGGTGTAGCTGAATGTTCAGGCTTTCCAGTTGCAGCAAAACAGTTTGACTTGGCAGCAGCTCTTGCTGAAAGAGGGAAAGTGGTGGAAGAGTTTTACAGATCACTACTTCGGTTTTTGTACCATATTTCTCAGATTTTAATTTAAGTCATTTAAAGAAAATGTTTTTAAACTGCATCAGTCTTAATTCCATGGCAAAAAGTAAAAGAGTTCCAAAATCTGGCTCCGCCTTTACTGCTCATGTAGTTTGGGCGGATTTATGAATATGCAAATTACCGCCTCCACCTGTGTTCTTTGATTCTTTGTGCACTTTTGACTCAACCAGAATGCAGCTTTGTACTTCACTAAACTTTGAAGTAAATGTCAGCATTAGGATCTAAATCTGTTGATATAAATTGTTCAAGAACATTTAAACTCCAGTTTTTACATAGGAAGTAAAAGGGTTTTATGGAGACAAAAGTAAAAAAAAACCAGGAGATTTGGGAGGCACATTGCTGCAGAAGTTAATGCACAAAGCAGAATCTATGGCACTTTCGATGCAGGTGTGTACAGTCAGATACTCCTGGTGTTAGTTCCTAATGTCAGGATTCAGAAAGTCCTCTCATTATGACTGACACACCCCGGACAGTTCCTCATCCCATCACAGGTTCTTTATGTCCTCCTTTATGCACAACCTCCCTGGAGCAGTTTTTAACCAGCATAGGTGACTATCTGTCTGGATTTCTAGGAGCCAATGTGCCAGAGACCAGTCTTGGTGGCAGAAACTTGAACTTTTTTTAATAAACCTGAACATGAAAATAACCACAGAGAAATTAAATTTTAAAAAAATTTAAAAAAAGATGACCTGACAATGACAAACTGCGAACCAGAGCCTTAAATACACTGAGGCTTATGAACTAAACTAAGACAGCTGTGGATGATCAACTGGAGACTGCAAGGAAAACCGAACGACAAAAAGTGATGGGACATCATAAAAACCCAAGTCTTCACACTGTAAGACTGAGTTCATGTCAAATGTTTCTTTTTACATTAGATTGTACAGGACACGAGAAAACGTTAATCAGACTTTACTCTCTGCGGTCAACATCAGCCAAAAACATGAAAGCCTTAAGGTGCCCCAACTATAACTGACTACTTTAATTTAGCCATCCTGTGTTTAACTGGCATCTATAAACTGTTTGGTGACCGGTTATCTCTTCTTTTACTGAAACTGAATGAAAACCTGAAGTTAATGCCAGTAACTCATGCAGTAAATGTAGGAACTGAGGCGTGTTTCATTGTTCCTTTCATCTGTATCTCACAATCCCTTTGGGTACTCGGGATCCTAATTGCTGCAGTTTTGAAAGTACAATCTGCAACTATTTGTCCTAAATGAGTGATTTAAGTTCCACACATTATGCGCTTGCTGTCGTCAGATTGTGCCGTTAAAGACGCTCCTTAAATTTCCAACACAAGATTATCTATGACTTGGTATGAAGGCAAAATGGAATAACACGACCTTTCTTGTAAAGCACTACCTTGGTGACAGCACAGGTCTCTTTGGTCTTCATTATAGTTTCATTAGCAGATTATTATTATATAACCTAAAACGGTTTTTGTCCTCCTTTGCATCTTCCAAATGTTTGGAGTGTGTCACATCAAACGCTTGGAGCAAACCTGATTGAAGATCACTGACAAGAGTAGAGTTTTGATCTAATTCAACAATATATCACAAAAATAACACTTTTTGTGACACAACTTTCCAGACGAAGTTTGTTAAAACATTAAAATATACTTTATTGCTGCAAAAAACCCGATATTCAGATACCAGTAAGCCCTTGCATTGCATTTATACTGCATGTATGGATTCAATGTTTGTGCTGATGGGAGACGGGGTCACAGACAAAACTCTTTTCATATGGAAATGAACCCTGTCTGTGCTTTGCAACAGCTTAAAAAAAAGCTGTGATATTGACTTGCATATGGAGCAATGAGAGGCGGCCACGAAATGTCCTGTACGCTTTGTTTCCAGCAGATATGCAGAAAGCTTTGAAGTGCAGACTGGCACAGCAGGGTGCTCGAGTCTGCAAAGGCAAGATGCTAAACGCTAAGGGATGAGAGGGACATGAGCCTGCCTATTACCAATACGGGACTGAAGAGCGGTTTAGGAGAAAAAAAAAAAAGCAAATCCAATGATAATATACATCTGTTCCAGTGAATTTATAAGCTTTGAACATTTTTTTCATGTGGGATAAATGGATCCTTTTTCTTACAGAATCTCAGAACTTCAAAGCAGATTTGCTTTGGATAATGCAAATGATCAGAATATGCTGGTTCCTGCCTACTCAAGAACATAAAAAGAAAGAGGGAGGAGGGAGAAATAAAGCTAATTGCCAAAGCAGTCTTTTATGTGTAGAAAGAAGGGCAAAAATAAAACACTTCAATTATTGTCAAGTCCATTCGATTAAGAAACAAGCTGACAAAGTGCTAAAGTTCGGTGTTTGATCCAGTGACCATTTGCATTGAACGTCACTTTTAACTGCTGATTATTCCTGGGTTGTATCTGATGAAATTCTAATTAGTTGGATTAAATTCGGGCTATAATCACCAAGCTGGCTCTGAAGAGAGAGGTCACTTTGTTCTGCTCCGCTGCTCACTGAACTTTTATTTTTCTCTGCTTCAGCATTTTCCCATTTAAATAAAACACTTCAGCCATTTATCACCAGACGTTCAAATCCTCCTCACTTCCTTATTAAATCATATTCAATAAAATTGTCACTCTTTCCATGAAACAAATTGTTGCAAATAGTACTAATATTTAACGAGGTTTTTATGGAGAAGGCTTTTCATGTTGCCCTGCATTAGTGATGGAGCCCGAAGACAGAAAAACTGTTTTTAAAATCACTTCCAAAACTTCTATGTTTGTTTAACATTAAAGAAAGTATTAAATGGGATTTTCATAAAGCCTGGAACTCCATGAGAACGCAAAAAGTATTTAAAATTTTTTAAAAGGGTTTACATACAATAATGTAATGATTATATTACATAATTATTGCTAATTTGGTTTAATAAAAACAAATTAAGACTTAATCAGATTCACTAGTGTCAATTTTCTAGCTATGACTGTATTTTGTTAAATTTTGTTCTTTGTGTGAAATGAAAACATCATTTCTAATATTTCTTACAAACCACTGACATTTTTCTTGCTATAATTAAACAAATTTGGTCTTATTTAGCCACCAAATTATCAAACGCTCAACGAAAGCTAAATGTAAAAACGAAAAAAAAAAATCAGTCATTTCCTTCAGTTGCTGCTCCCTGAGGCTGTGGAGCTGTGAGCTTAATTGACTATTCACAGTGGAAAGATGAATAAAAGTAAATAGTCATTTGGGGTAATTTGTTCTTATTAGAATCATGACATAAAATGGCAGTGAGTTTACTTTTTTGAGAAGTAGGTTCTAGACTTTGAAGAATGCTGAAGTTAACCTGTCTGAAACCATAATAAAAAAAAATACCACATTCATAATGGGAGTAGAAATTAGTGAACAAATAACAGGGTATGTAAACGTTTAAAGTTTGGTGAAATTATCTGTCATCACATTGGCAGACTTTTACCTTGTCTACCAAGGTAAAAGTCTGCCAATGTGCTAAACTGAGCCACTTAAATAAGTCTTAATAAGGGTTGTGTTAAGTTAACATAGCCAGAAGGGGGCTAAAGCTAGGGTCTCGTTGTGCCAGTCCCAAGCCCACATAAATACAGAGGGTTGTGTCAGAAGGGCATCTAATGAAAGCTCTTTGCCAAATAAAATATGCAAATCAGAACTATGATACCCATACCGGATTGGTACAGGTAGTTGGAGGATGCAGAAGACAGGGTTAGATGGATGAAGCTGATGAGCTGTGGTGACCCTTTAATGGAAAAAGCCAAAAGAAAGAAAAAAAAAAATTTCTTTAAATTTTGACAGCATGAAAAAAGTTACCATTGCAAAGTGCATAAATAAAAACATAAGTGATGTCAGGGGGTAGTGGTGGTGTAGGACCCAAAATGCAGGAGACCTGGTAAGGTGACAGAAAAGTAAAACATTTATTAAATAAACTGAATCATGACAAAACCATGGAGAAACAAAGAGGTGGCGAAGCAGATAATCTGGAAACCAGACACTTAAATAAGCTGAGAGCAATTAACAGAAATGAGAACAGCTGTGGATCATGAACCTGAAGTGACTGAGGAACAATTCAAAACAGAACATGATTAAAAATCCCAACACAACTGACAAAACCCAAACCAAAGTTCACAATCCTGACAAGTGAAAACCAGGAAAAACCTTAAACAAACCAAGCAATGCTTACAGTAAAGAAAAGCTGGACAAATGTTCACACCACTGAACAAATGATAAGATAAAAATGAACTAAATAAAGATGAAGCTATGTTTAAAGGATAGAATTAGGTCTGTATATTTTAAAGTGGTAACATGATAGTAAACACAAGTCTTTATTCACATTTGTGGGTTTTTTTTTCCTGCTGGTGCCAAAAGTTCCATTTCCATTAAAATACTCGTGAGCAGAAGGAGGAGTGTATCCTCATTCAACAGTGTAGTCATACAATTCAGACGAGATTTTCAAAAACAGTCACTGCATCTTATTTTAATCTATGATTCAGTATTTTCTAAAGAAAGTATAAGGAATTTTGTAAATGTTTGAAACTGCTGTAGTCTACAGATGAAAACTCATAAGTTTGTCTTTAGTGAGTGCTTTAAACTCCGACCACAGATGAGAAGGCAGACTTAAAAAGACAAATGTCCATGTTTAAATTAAGAAACATGCATGTTTATTTGAAATGGAGTCAGTTTTTAAGAAAATTAATTAAAAACCAAAGCCTAAATATTTGATATGCATTTTTTAAAAAGTTTTTTAAAGTTTAAAGTTTAGAAAAATGACTTTTATAGAACAACGTCATGAGTTTTGTTTCTGACATTAGAAACTCCAAATCAGTTATATCTAAAATACCTTAGAATTTTTCTAAACATTTTTTGATTCAGCTATAAGAAAGTTTGGCATCATCACTTCAGCTCTCAAAATCAAGCAACAAAATACCTGGTCAGACCCCTGTGCAAATACAAAAAAAGAAACTCATATATACGTCCAGATTTTGCTCCTACCACATTAGCAAGATTTTTCTTAAACTAAAATTATTTTGCTTTTGAAAAACTTTCTTGATAATATAAATTTTCTTGCGAGACAGAAAATATGACATTTTTCTTGAAGTAATACTTGTTCTGGTTTGGAAACATCTTTTTTAATCTATGGTGACAGATAAAGAGTATGTAGGCATACTTGACTCTTTAAACTTCCAGATTTGTAAATATCTAGAGCATGTAGAATATGACAGACCCGAAAAGACCTGTCTTGTCAAGTTTTCTTTCCTCTTCTTTAGGTTGTGGGCAGGGCTCTGCGAGGAAGTTAGCTCCACTAATTTCCCATCAACCCTTAGTTTACACTCTCTCCCTCTAGCTCAGTTTTAGTCTTACATTATTTTTGCTACAAGATCATGTGAAAAACCCAAGTTTCATTAGGGTGGGTCTTTAAATTCCTTGATAAGTCCCTGAAATCTGTATGGGTTTACATCCACACAGTGCAAACAGCTGTTGAAAGGGCGGCTGCCTTAGCTCCACTGCTGCACTTGCAGCTTTTTCCTTAAGTTCGAGTACATTTCACCATACATTTTTAGGGTGCAATAAAGGACAAGATCACGGTAAAAACTCCACGTAGAGCACAGCCTTATGAAGAGTCTCAGATGACTTTTATTTGCTTCAAACAGCAAAGAGGACAATCTAGCTTGCAAAATCCAAATCTGCTGCCTGGACTTTTCGAGCCTGACTTCAGACTTCTAGACATAGCAAATGAATAAAACAAGGCTTCAGAAAGTTGCATTGGTTTTTAGTAGATCATTGGAGCTCTTTCTTTTTTGCAACATCAAAGGCAGCCGTGGCTCTTTGATGTGGCAGCATGCTGTTTAAGGTACAGACTGAATGGAGAGATGTCAAGCTGCAAGGTGCCTCAGTAGTTTACGCTGAGTGCTGCAGAGAGCTGCAGATGAAAGGAGCAAACAGAGTTTGATAATGAATGTCCAACAAGTAGGACCCATCTCAGACGATGCACGCTCAGCGGGGCGCCGTTGCTAACCTTGAGCGCAGCACCCCAAACCTTGGGGAGACACTGGAGACCAGACTTGTTCACATTTGCTGCTTGTGCAGAAACACTGACTCTTAGATGTGAGCTTTAATCCTCGTGTCAATTAGACCCTGATTGACACACCCACTGATACACACACAGTCACCCACACATGCTTCTCTGCACTAAAATAGATGTCATCCTCTTACAGCGCTGAATGCTCGTCTCTAGAGGCCTTTTCTTATTACACACAAACCCCTCCAACCTATGAGTCAGTTTTCTCATTCCTGCAATACTAAGCTCACCTTT
This sequence comes from Oryzias celebensis, assembly GCA_014656515.1. Classification (NCBI taxonomy): domain Eukaryota; kingdom Metazoa; phylum Chordata; class Actinopteri; order Beloniformes; family Adrianichthyidae; genus Oryzias; species Oryzias celebensis. The sequence goes on from BNCR01000003.1 coordinate 6,993,447, forward strand.
AATGTCGTCAATAAAAGGCAACTAATCTTTTAATTTGGCACCTCTTATTGAATTCCAGGGTTCTTTCTTGGTGACCTTCAGCTTTTGCTCTTCTTTTCAGTGCGTCATTTGTGAAGCCGGAGGTGCTCTATTAAAGATCAAGAAAAACAGGCTCTTTGATTGTTTTTTTCACATTCTTTTTCAAAGTAGCATCCATATAAAGGGCATACCCTAAAATCACTTACGTTGTTGTTTTCTTCAGCAGGAAAAAGCCAGAGAAGGTTCACTGAGCTTTACAGGTAGCTGCATTGGTCAACCAAAGCTTTAAGTCAAACGATTTAGTGCATTGAAAAAAACAAAAGGACGCCACAATGATTAAATTGTATCTTAAATACTTGAAAAAGTACAGAATAATGACAGAAAAAAACAGAATTATAACCGAATTACATGAGTTTCTAATATTTTTCCCAATTTTCTTACTCAACAATCAAAGGAAGAAATAAAAAGAAATGATAGCACTTTACTTACTTACTTACTATAACACTATTTTTACACTTTACTATAGTACTTTACAAAGTACCACAAAGGCTTCACAAGGCATGATTCAAGGCAAAAAAAATGTAATAAAATCAATAAAAGAGCATATTAGGTAAGATACAGTGAAAGTATATGGCATTCAGATGCAAAGGTTAGCTAAAAGTTTGTCAGAATAAAAGTGTTTTAAGAAGATTTTTAATGTCTTAAGAGGTTTAAAAAGCAAGGCTAGACTGTTGTAACTCATACACATACCTATATGACCCTTTTATGTTTAAATACATTACTTTTAGAGGCATTTTAAACCTTATTTTTAGTTTTTCAAACTGCTCTGGACTCCTGTCTGTAGTTTGGATGACAGCCGTCCTCTTTTAAGTGTCACACAGGATGCCTAACAGGCAGCACGCTGCATTACACTCCCCAAGGTGGAGCTGCCTGTGTCTTAAATGAGGAGGTGAAATAAAGCAATCTTAGATTTCTTCTGTTTCCCTGCAGAACAGAGAGGCCTTTTAATGAACCAATCACAACACCCAGGAGAGAGCAAAATAATAAAATAATGTTCATAAAAAAAACGTTTGTAAGCTGCAAAAATTAGTACCTATAGTAGCAAAAAAAAAAAAAAAAAAATTAAACAGAAGTTGTACAAATATAGAAAATACTTAATCCACCTCATCGTTTGATCTTACTATATCTCTTCTAAACATACACTTTGAGTTGAAGAAAAAAAATTACATTGCTGCTGCAATGAAGAAATATGTCAAAATATCAAAAAAGTCATCGGCTTCTTTACAAAATATCAAGATCATTTTCATTACACAACAGTTCCACCAAGTGGTTGCTGCATCAAGCTACAACCCTCATGTCTGAACCGGCAGGTTTTTCCCCCAACCAAGAAATGCTCCACACATCACTGCTTTTACACAAAAGAAAGGGGGAAGTGAGCATTCTCTTCAACATATTTTTAGAATAACCTTTCATATTTCTGGAAAAGGAGGATATAGAAACATATTTGCATGTGACCAAACTGAGCAGAAAATACATGTGGAGAAACCTGCCCCAACAGGGAAGCCCCTCAGACACAGTTTGTTCTCGCCCCTCAAAAAAAAAAAAAAAATTGCCACCAGCAGTTATTTTCGATTTTGGATAAAGCTGTACAAAATCAGTTTCACTTTCAGATGTGGAATGAGGAAGAGGACAGATTGAGGCTCACAAGTTTCAGGAAGACCACATGAGAGAACGAGCCTCGACTGCTGATATTTAGTAGTAAGTGTTTCAAAGCAGGTTTTGAAGTATTTCTTCAGGTCTTGGGAGTCACTCACATGGATGTGCGTCACCCAAAGCTCACTAATGAGTTGTGTTTTGTCTGTCTATGGTGTCTAGGGCAAACCTGTAAAATAAGAATGGTCATACGGGTGGATTCTTGCCACAATGATTACATCTGTGTTCTACAGGTTTGGGCGTTACAAGCAGCTCTAAGCTGGAATCTTGGAGCATGGAAGCTGATGTGAAAAAAGCCAGTCTGCCATGGAGCTTTTGCTAAAGCAGCGTACAGAGATTCTGTGTGCTCTCTGCAGCGGTGGCTCAGCTGAACATCTGGAAGGCATTCTGGATATACTGCTGGCTCGAGAGGAGATCACATGGGAGGACTACCAGAACGTACAAGTTACAGGAAGACCTCTGAACAGCAACGCCAGGCAACTGCTCGACCTGGTTTACACAAAGGGTGCAGACACCTGTGAGCTCTTTCTCTCTGCTCTCAAACAGATTCTACCAAAAGAGCAGCGGGCTGGTCTTTTCTTCTTAGAAGGCTCAGCCACTTTGGATGAACTTGGAGACACTCAGAGGACATGGATGGAAGTGGTCCTAAAACAAAGACCCAGTCTGGTGTGGAAGCTGCAGGGCTGCATTCATGATGCTGTGGATGCTCTTGTAGAGTCTGGACACTTCTCCTCTGCAGATGCTAATGAAGTGCAGCTACCTGTTTACACCCCATCTCAACAGGTGAGCATTTTCAGGTTTAACACAAAAAAAAAATAATTCAAAGGTTTGGCGGGATTTAGATCATTGTTTTCTTTAACTATTCATTAAAACATAACAACAAAGTGCTGAAATGAAAGCTTCTTGAATTGGTTTAAAGCCTCATTCTAACGATATATTTTTTCTATTGTAAAATCGCTCCTAATGGTCTTTTTATTATAATTAATAATGCAGTTTTTTAGTCAAAATCAAAAAGTCTGTTTTGCTTTGTAAGACATATTTTCTGCAGAGCAGCAGGAGTTCATTCAAAATGTATTTCTGAGCTGAGGGCGGGACTGTTGGAGTGGAAGTTATCTGCGGTAATTTTCCCAGCATCCCTTTGTTTGTACACTCTCCCAGTCAGTGGTGGTTCTGGCACAAATGGCGCCATGTGCAAGCCACACCAGTTGCACCCCTCAGTACAGTTCAAATATTTAACAAATACTTATTACATAAAGTACAACTAGAAGATAGTACATGCTTACAGCTTATAGACTGGTATAAAAATTGCAAAACGTAAGAATAACTCTTATACGGATAACATCACACAAATGTTCAATTGAGGTTTAAAAATTCAAATATCACTAATCAATTGAGAAAATACACTATAAACTGTGTCTGCTTCTCTTGCCACAAATGTTTCAGAAGTGCATCAAATATGAATTAAAAAAATTGAACATAAATGGAAAATATTTAGATTAGTTTACAAAATAGAGGGAATCGAAGCTGTATGTTTTTAGTGCAATTTCGAACAACAAGCTGAGGAACCACCACAAAATAACTATATCAATACTAATTATTAATGCTAAGTAATACTTAGAATAAGAGACAAAATACTGGATATATGTAATTCTAAATATTTAACATCTATCTATGTAAATGCAGCCCCATTCAACCCTTTTTGGATTTTCTGTTTACAACAAAACCACTAAAAAGTATGTTGCATTTGTTAGACCAGAAACCTGGTTGTTTTCTTCTCCTTTTTTATTTAGTACATTCTAGTTTGTTTGTTTGTTATTTATCAACAAAACACTTTCACCTTCCTTTTATTCGAGTATCTTTGCTTTTGATTTGTTCAAGGTCTATAAAAATACATGCATTCATTGTGTTTGTTTGTTATTGTTCAGGCGAGACGTCTTCTGGATCATGTCAGGTCCAAAGGCGAGTCAGCATCAAAAATGCTGCTACAGTTCATTCAGCAAAGTGAAGAACCCCAATCCTTCCTGAACCAGGATGAGCTCATCAACTCCACAGGTATTATTCACGTGAAAATGTGAATAAAAAATATTCTTCTTTTAATATGTTCTTCCATGTAACCTTGTTCTGGTTTTTCAAGCGTTAGTGTGAGCACTGTCATTTTGAGTTTCTTTGCAATACTTAATACAGTCATATCAGCAGTAAGATTTTAATTAAGAAATCGTGCTGTAAGTATTAGCTGATGTTAACATGAAAACTTACAGGTGGATTTCCATTTTTGCCTTTGTGGTTTGAACAGGAACTAATTTAAACGAAAGTTTCATATTTTCTGAAAAAAAAAGGTTGAGAGAAGTGACAAAAGTTTAAAAGTAGACTTTGGAAAGACTCACTGACAAATGTCATGATGCTCACATACGTAGAAAGTTTTGAACAATTTGGTGTTTGACAAAATCTACAGATGGAATTCATGAGCACAGAGGAACTAAAATGATTATTTTTTTTAATTTCAGTGATATACCTCCTATTGCAAAATTAACAACAGCCAAGCATGATACTTAAGAACAAATAGTATTTTTGTGGATCTTTCACAAGTTTGTTCCATTTTGAGTTTTGATTATTAAAAATGCTTAGATTTTTGGGATTTTTTTTCCTCACACATGTTGATAAACTGTACTTTATGTTTTTTATTCTTCAGAGTTCTTGAAGAAGTTCAAGCAAAAGCTGAGCAGCTTTGTATCAGCACAGTCTTGCTTTCTCAGTACGTATGGAAGGACCAGCCACATGTCTCTGGAGGATATCTTTACTGAAGTCCAGCTGGAGTTACCTGACAACAAACCTGTGAGCCTGAATGATTTAGTCAGTCCTAAGGATGCAGTGAACGAGGAGGCGGACACGGTGCTGGTGTCCGGGGTGGCAGGAAGTGGGAAGAGCACCCTGCTGCAGAGGTTGCACCTTCTCTGGTCTCGGGGGGTGGCTCTTCAGGACTTTCTCCTCGTGTTTCCGTTCAGCTGCCGCAGACTGAACTCAGAGCTCAAAGAACTCTCTCTGCAGGAGCTGCTGTTTCAGCACTGCTGCTGGCCGGACAGAGGGAAGGAAGAGATCTTCCAGTTCATCCTGGACCACCCGCAACTCATCCTTTTCACCTTTGATGGTCTAGATGAGCTCAAGCAGAGCTTTTCAGATGACCAGAGGATGTGCTGTCCCACACAGCGTGCACCTGTGCATGTGCTATTGTTCAACCTGATCCAGGGATCCCTGATGAAAGGGGTGTGGAAAGTGGTCACCAGTCGTCCAGACGCAGTGGGCCCCGGCTTGAAAAGGCACCTTCGCAGAGAGGTCCTCCTGAAAGGCTTTTCTCCATCAGACGTTGAATCTTTTGTGAGACAACATCACAGAGATCCCACAGTAGCTGCTAAAATAATAGAATCTCTGCAGGCGAATTCAGCTTTGCTGGGACTGTGTCATAGTCCAGTTCTCTGCTGGATAGTCTCCCAGTGTCATAAAGAGTTGCTTGGCTGTGGGGAGGGAAGACCTCAAACCCTCACAGATGTTTACCTGATGATCCTACGGCACTTTTTTCAGCACAAGCATCTTCTGAAGAACCCCATTGGGGCAGGCTGGCTGCAGGAGCACACGGAGACGGTCTTGCACCTTGGGAAGCTTGCTTTTGATGGAATATCTACCTCATGTTATATCTTTTCCGGCACAGATCTAGAAATGTGTAATGTAGCGGAAAAAGAAATCTGGACGGGTTTTTTAATACAAAGCAGAAATGTTTCCCAAATTGACGGGAAATGTTACGAATTCCTACACTTGACAATACAGTGCTTCTTTGCTGCTCTCCACATTGTTTTGTCACCTAATGTTGAACGTTCAGCTGTTACTAAACTCTTTGATCTATGGAACAAAACCGAAAAGAGGCAAAGTAGCACATGCTTCGGCGTCTGCCTGCTGGACAAACAAGGCTGGGCTTCGGAGAGTGACAGGAATGCAGCAGAAATACCTAATCTGCAAATCGTAGCCACCTTTGTGTCTGGACTGCTGTCGCAGCGCCATAAAAGCTTGTGGCTCCACTGCTGCTCCAGTGCTGCGCTGGAGGAGAAAGGCCGACAGGTGGCAAAAAGCCTTTCCAAAGGCATGCAGAGGCATTTCCGCTTGATCCCCAAACCTGTGCAGGGAGAGAAAAAGAGCATGCATGCATTACCACAGTTTATCTGGCTTATCAAATGCATCTATGAAATGCAGGACAGCAACATTGCTAAAGATGCCATAAGTAAGCTGGAGGTGGACTACATAAAACTAACATACTGTAATATTGGCCCTGTAGAATGCACTGCTCTTGCTTATGTGCTCCAGCATTTAAAGAACCCTGTTGGTTTAAATCTGGACAACAACTCCGTGGGGGATGTTGGAGTGGAGCAACTTCTTCCCTGCATGCACATTTGTAACTCCTTGTAGTAAGTAAACAGTGTAAATCTTTTGTCTTTTGGACAAGTTTTGTGACCAATTAGCTCAGAGGTTTACAACCAGAGACTGTGGAGCAACATCTGACTTGTTGTGGATTTTTGGATTTGAAGAAAAATTATAAATATTTGAAAAAATAATGAACTTCTATTTTTAGTACTTTAGTTATTGTAATTAGTTTTATTGTTTATGTTTTACATTTTAAATTAAGTTGAGCAATATTATAGTAAAAAGAGTAGTTCATTGTTAGAATAAACTTAAAGGGCACATTTTTATCGTCTGCTGCTCAGTGTCTAGTTGCTGTACAGAAACAAGGTTCTTTAAATAAATAATTGCATTTACATGTAAAGATATAATAACATTTAATGAAATTTTATTTACTGAAATTATAATTGTATTTTTAATTCAAGTATATCTGCTGCAGCAGCATTTGACACAGGATGCGTTTTATTTTGAAAGGAACTAGGCTGTCAAAAGTCAAAGAAGTTTCAATTGTATAGAAAATATAACACATTTACAATTCAATTATCGTAAATATTGAAAAGCTACATTTTATAAGTGTAATTATCTAAATGGTGAGGTGGGACCTGTCAGCTATCGTTGGGTTTTGGTCTGTAAGAAACTGGCCTGAATAGCAATTTCTGGGTTGAAGGTTGCAGACCCCTGATTTAGCTGGTGAATAAATACAAAGAGAACATTTTGGTGTCATTCAACATAAATGTGAATATTTTAATGTTTAATTGTACATATTCTTCTGTTATCAGCCTCAGAAATAACAACATTACAGATGACGGTATTCGAAAACTGACTGACAAAGGTGTGCAGTGTGACAGCTTCCAGAAACTAGCGTATGTAGCTGATCTCCAAGTCTGTTGTGAGATATCAAATGTTGTGTTATCAATCCTTGATTATTACTTTGTGCTTTTCAGTCTCTTCAACAATAGACTAACTGATGCTTGCACTCAGCACTTTTCCCACCTTCTGAAGACCAAGAAGAATTTTCTTGCTTTGAGGTGAATTGCTGTTTGGAGAGACTGGGAATGTGCACGGCACGACAAAAGCTGACATAGCCAAACATTTATTTTCAGGCTGGGTAACAATAATATTACAGCCAATGGGGCAAAGCTGCTGGCAGAGGGACTGAAACAGAACCGTTCTCTCATGTATTTAGGGTAAACTTTTCAAGAAACATTTCATTTCATATGCGCCGTTTTAACGGTGTTCGTGTGTTTTTTTCATACTAATCCTTTTTCGTTTGCACCGAAAGGCTTTGGGGAAACCAGATTGGTGAGGAAGGAGCGGAGGTCATTGCCAATGCTTTGGAGGGCAACACATCTCTGGTGTGGCTCAGGTAATATTTGTTTTAATCCTGGAGAGCATGGTGTTAAATTTGGCCCTCGTTTATTCATGTATTTATTTGTGGCTGCTGTTAATTGCTTCCCAAAATAAATAAACAAAACCAAATTGTTTATTTAATTTGAAAACCCTGTAGAAAATTGTTGTTGGGTTGTCCGGGGTTAAAGATACATACATACATATCTGTAAGTTGTGCAATATTTAACATGTAACATGTGTTGGCTTTATGATTTAAAAATATAATGGATATATTGGTAGCCTCGTGGGTAATGGCGTAGGAAGTGCAGGGGCGTGCGCGCTCTCCAAGATCATCAGGAACAGCCCATCACTGGAGGAGCTCTGGTAAATGTCGGACGCAATAAACAACAAACCCAGCTGTGTTTACAATGCTACAAGAATCACAAATATGACTCTTATTTGCTGTGAAAGGCTGACAGACAACTGCATAACCAGGACGGGGGTGGAATGTCTCATTGAAGCCTTGGAAACAAACCCACGAGTGAAGTCAGTATGGTATGTACAGCACCAGAACTCTGAGTTCTGTTTATTTGAGTGGGGTTTGTGCTTTGATGTGTTGCATTCAATAAATAGTCTTTTCATTTTCAGACATGCCTGTTTAATAGGTTTTAATGACGTTTGTCTCCTTCCTCTTGCAGGTTGAGAGACAATGACCTCAGCTCTGAGGAAGTTACAGAATTAAATCGGCGAGAACCAAGGCTTCTTTTTTGACATTGTAAAGCGCCCGTTACTCTTTATTGAAGTACAACTGCAATATATACTGGATTACATAAAAACAGTGAGTGACATTTGCACAGATTCACTTTCTTCCCTTTTTGAATTCAACAGATCCTCCTAATAACATAAATCTCCTTAAAAACTTTACAGTTTAAGGATTTTGTATGCATTTACATTGTGACACACGTGATTAAGTGGTTTAAATCTGAAAAATACCTCGAAAGGAGGGAAAGAAAATCAACATAAATTTATTTTTAACAACTTAAGGAATGCAAATTAATTTCTTTTTTTTTTTTATTTTCCAGCCTCACTTACTTAGACGTTTAAGATTTTTAAAAACTGTTTTTTATTGTTTCTCAGTCCTGTTTACATGACTTTAATTAGTTTTAAATTTAAATATAACTAAATTTCTTGTTTCTCAGGTAAAGGTGCTACAAAACCTTCCAAATATGATAGCAACAAGAAACCTGGAAATTCCTCATTTTTGCACCTCAAAAACTGAGCAGCTGCTGGACCCCACATTCTCATTTTACTTGAGTAAAAGAGTGGCTACAGCTGATCCCTGGAAAGACATCTCAATCCAGAAAAACGGAGTGCTAGAAACAGCTAAGATACTGCATAGGTCCCTCAAACTTGCAGGCCTCTGGTAGAGGACCCGAGCTTGGGGTGAGGAACCACCCATGGAGGGTGAGAGGGTCCTAAGTGGACCGACCACATCGACTCATTTCGGAAGACGGTCTAGCAGAGGTTGTACTTCCTGCGACAACTTAAGAAGACCAACTTGCCTCAGGAGCTGCTGACTATCTTCTACACTGCAGTAATCCAGTCTGTCCTGACCACATCCATCACCGTCTGGTATGGACCAGACATGAGAGGGACAGACCGCAAAGAATCATCAGGTTTGCTGAGAAGATACAACCTCCATTCAGTACCTGCACCGACTTGGAGTCCAGGGTCAGGAAGCAGGCTGGTAAAATCCCGATAGACCCCCTCATATCCCAGTCACAATTTTTCCAGTCTCTTCCCTTTGACTTCTCGTCACAAAGTCAGCGTCTTCCCTTAAGCCCTACTGAACTCCTGATCAGTCCCAGAGTATGGACCATCAAACACCAGAACTGGGACACCGGCATAACTGTTGCATTCAATGACTGTATATTGCATTTATCCTATTTACTCATTTTTTCTTTTACTTTGTTTTACTTTTTTACACCTAATAAAGGCTTTTTTGCACATGAGAGCATAAGACACCGAAGCCAAGCTTCACACAAAGGAGTGCAATTTTGTAATATAGTTTAATACAAAAACAGCTGTTGCAGATCAGTTTTTGCTAAAAGTCATTAAAGCATTCAATATGTGATAACGGCACCATCAGTACCTTTGTAAAATGGCAGACGCTCAGAAAATCACAGGTTTTCTGTGTCTAATCTAGAGTTCTAGCTCTATAGAACTGCTGTACACCTCAACCTAACTTAGTTGACTTCGAGCAGTGGGAAACCCCCTCCTGCTGGAACTTCATAAGTGACAGAAAAAGCAGCCAATCAACGTACGAAGACTGAACCCGCGACCAATGTCTGAAAGGGAACGAAGAGTACGTCATCTGTTAACTGTAGCGAGGTCGGCTCCTGTAAATAAAAAATTACACATATGCAGCCGTACACCGCCTTATTCTTACGTGTTTTTGAGACGCTCAGACCATTTCGTTTAAATGTTATTTGCGCACTTTAGCGAGGAGCAGTGGCCTGCCTGCCAACTTGCTACTAAACAGTTCATTAGTGGACTTTAGCCTGATATTTAGCTAGTCCCGACGCTACCATTGCCTAGCTATTTAGCTAATCAGAGGTTATTACACCAATATACATCGTCAATTGGCGCTCCTGTCTAGCAAGGATGGATATATGAAATGACGACCTTTTTTTGGTCTACAGGTGACTCGACACATATAAAAGGTAAGATATACATTTATTTCGGCATTCAAGGAATACGAATAATAGATGTTTTCGCTTTCACAGGGGGCCGTTGACATTCTCTCTGTTAAAATGCAGCTGTTAGAGGCACTTGGGAAATATTTATTTAAATCTATTTGCAAAGATTACATTTTGGCGTTCACACATTCAATTTCACCCAAAGACTACAAATAAATAAATATCACATCAAGGCAGCGCTAGTTTGTGTATTGTCACCACATTGCAGAGATTTAGCAATGGTACCCCAGTTCAAATTGTGTGATTGTTTGAAACAGGTGTTCTTTGTGTTCTCATCAACGTCAGGGTTGTAAACCACTCAAAACGAACGACGGATGTGAAAGCAGAGTCTTCTCTGATAAGCGTACCAGGTGACCAAAAGTTAAGGTGTGATCGGGGAAATCCAGCAGACCAGCGAATGTCCTGTTCAGAACGCTATTGATAGAACATTCAGATCAATAGATCTGACTGAAAACAGATGGGTTCCACACAGCTTTGAAGAAGCTTCATACATATCCTCAGCTAAATGTCATTTCTGTGGATTTGTGAAGCAGTAATATGTGTAATTCTGTCTTGTACAATTTCTCATTACTAATTACTAATCTCATTACCACGTTCAGACTACAGAATGTAATCATTTAAAGTCTTAATTATTAATAACGTCATAACTTAGGATATGTTGGACTTTAATGGCTCCTCTGCTATCAGATGAAACGTGCATACCTTCATACTTAAAAGTGAAACAGAAATGTGCTACAGGCTGAGGTACAGCAAACAGAATGGTTTCTGTTAAAGCATGCATAGAGCTGCGTTGTATGTTTTCAGTTGTAAAAGCATTCCCAGCGGTCTTTTGATTACAAATATACAGTTTTTAGCCAAAATAAAAAAGCCTGTGTAATATTATTTAAAAAAAATAGACGAGCAATATCAGAGCTATCCAGCTGTACAGTTTTGAGCCACTTAGCAGCTCATACGAGGAAATGAAGACGGTAATGGATCTATTTATCGTCAAGTACATGCATCAGACTTTGGCCTGCCCGTGGCAGTTGCTGCATCCCAAACTTGAGCTTTTTCAAGCCCCTGTTCCTGATCCAGCACGATTTGAATAAAGACATGTTCAGAAATGCAGTCTTAATCTTCAATTTTTTAATATATGCCCTCCATTATGAGAAAAATGCTACAAGAACATATTCAAAACACCAAAAACATAATTTTCATTGGAGTGGGTCTTTAATGCAAAATCCTGCTTTTGTCTAAAAGCATCCATTTTCTTTTCTCTGCCTATCTGTGTGTTTTGTATGGTTTCCTTAAAATAATTTACAGACAAGTATATGTAACTATAAAACAAGATACGTTTATTAACAGCTCTATCAGAGTTGTTAGTCTCAGCACTTTCTTTTCTCATGTCCATCAAATGATCAAATGCTGAACATGGCTTTTTCTATTTTAGGCGCCCCAGTCAAGCTCGCCTTGGCACTGGTCCTGCTGCTTACCATGCAGCCATGAGCTCTGCCCTGTGGAACCAGGATAGGTCTGGTGGGGGCTTCAGGGAAGACTGGCGTTTCTACATGGTCATAAAAGAATGCACTGTGGAGAAGCCTGCACAGAAAACCCTGAGGATCCCCCGTGGTAGCCTGGGCCAGGCCTGTCAGGAGCGTAATAGTTTGGGACGAACTCTACCTCCATGCAAAGGCAAGAAAAGCCTCCGCATCCTGGACCAGACCAACGTGGTCCTGAGCCTGGATGAGCGGGATGTGTTGGAGTTGGAGGAGAAGCTGGCTGAGCTGCTGTTCCCCATTACCAACTGTGAGGAGCGATATGCCCTGCTGTGCGACGAGCCACGTCTGCAGCGGGTTCGTGACATCGATTGTGGTTCCAAGGTGCGTGTCCAGTTGCGGTCAGGGGATGAGCCTCTGCCAGGTGTGGTTCGCTTCAAGGGCTCACTCCTGCCGGACAGAGCGCTGTCGGGAATCTGGTTTGGAGTGGAACTGCTGGTGAGATTTTTTTCTTTTAGTTGTCATACGCTTTGTATTTTGTAATCGCTTTACATTTTCATTCTGTTTTGAATCACTGTTGCCCTGGAGGAATAACCTTGCGTTGCTGAAACTTATTTTTTTTCCCTATCCTTAAAAGTCTGAGCTTTAAAACTTTACAGCATTTGTTGACGAAGACTAAAAACCTTTTTTTACACATCAAGATGGGTTTGGTTGTAAATTTAAGCATAAATTGAAATGCGGAATGTACATCACAAATGACAGCATAAATTAATTTGCATGGGCTTTAAGTCTGTGTTTTGTAAGCCTGGTTGTCAGAGCACCAACTGTCCTGCATGGTTTCTATCCTACAGTATCTGGCTTTAATGACTGTAATCATTGTAAAATATCTATAAAGGTTGATGGAGTCTGATTGGATCAGCTGTGCTTGAACAGAGTATCATGGCACACATGCAGGAGTGTGTGCGGTGAGGCCCGATTTGGAGAAAATGCCCCAGCAAACCTCTACAAACCCTTATTCATAAACATTGCCATAAAGAGTTTATTATTTACTTTTATGTATTTGTTTTTAAATAATGACGTTTCAGACTTCTGAAATATTCACAAAGTGAAAGATAACAGAAAAGCAGGTTAAAATTTTACGTCTTTGCAGGAAATCAACTTTCATAAATCACAAAAGGTCCTTCTTTGAGAGAAACTGAAAGTTATTGTGTGGGGAAAAAAACAAGTAAATCCTCTGGAAAAAAAAACAATTTGAATGAATCAGAGTGACAGCTTTTGAATATGTGTATCACTTTCGCTCAAAGAGAAGACCTCTTTCCTTTATCTTTTTCTTCATTTCAGTTTTTCATTCAAAGGCAGGTTTTCTCTGTCTTGATCCCAGAACTTCCTGCCCCGCATACATTTACTTAAAAAAAAACATTACATCCAGTAATAACCATCAGATTCAAAGAGAGAAGTTTGTTAGTGACTAAGAAGCTGAATGTTCAAATTTGCTGTGCTTTTGCACTGATTTTCCTATTTTGTCACTGAGTTTTATGTCAGTATGACTTGCGTCCAGAATGAAGTGGCCTTTCTGTTACGGGGGGTTCAGCTGCATAAGCTAAGGTTGGTTTTCATACTGTAAGCTTTAACTGCAACTACAAGCAAAAAGGGAATCTACAAAGTAATGCTTTGTTTTAGCAAAGGCTGAAAAAGTTAAAAATGTTTTGACTTTTGTGAACATGAGAATATAGTGATTTTTCATTTTTATTTTATGGGGATAATATCTAAAATACATGTTATGTTCTCTGCATTTAGCCATAACCCTAAAAAAATCACAAAATAAGCCAATAAAAATGCTTGGCCAGTTTCACTGTAGCTTTTGCTAAGGCAGTGGGGGTTTTATGATGCATTTTAATAACGATTCGATTCATGTAATAATTTGTGCTTGCCGATACAATTCATTCATAGTCAAAATTGGTTCACTTGAACGAACCGATTGGATCTGATTCACTGCTCTGAAATCGATCCAGAACATCTTTAGCAAAAAGTGCAACCAGTATGACTTCATAAAGTTTGTTAAACTGTTAAACTGTTTTTTTTCCACATCAAACGCTGAGGAAGCATCAAACCTACTTGGCCTCTTAACAACGACAGAAGTTGCTCATCTCTCCGTCTCATCCTCCTCCCATTCTGGAACCATCAATTTTGATCTTCTCTTCATGACTTCTCCTGTCTTAGGAGGAGGGTCGAGGCCAGGGCTTCACGGAGGGCTCCTACCAGGGTCGCCAGCTTTTTCGCTGTGAGGAAGAGTGCGGCGTGTTTGTGGCTCTGGACAAGCTTGAACTATGGGAGGACGATGATGACGAAACAGTGGGGGAGCTGGAAGTGGATCACGTCAGCCTGGTGGAAGACGATCAGGACTTTCCTCCTTTGGAGATTAACTCCAGGGTTGTGGTGCAGACCAGAGAGGGACCAGAGAGGGGCACCATCATTTTTTGTGGCCTGCTACCCAGCAATGAGAGCTTAGGATACTATGTAGGAGTTGACATGGTAAGTAAGGTTCTTTAAAATATATTCTAAAAGGACATTATTCTCTACTACATCATTACACAGATGTAGGAAACAAGTTAAATGATACTTTATGATTTTCAAAGAACTTTTATAACGTTATTGTTCAAAAATCATTGTTGCTTTCAGAATCAAATTAAAATATTTTTGAAACATATGCATTTACACTTTAATTCTTTTTTTTTTTTTTTTTAACTTTAGTTTCGTACGGTTTACCCAACTGATTCTGGTATTTGCATTGACACGTTTCTCTTATGGTCAATTTTTTCTGAAGTTTCTAAATGGTTGTTGTTTTATTAGCTTTAAACTATCATTTTAGTTTTCTCAGATGTTAAAAATGTATCTAGTCATAAAAAAATGCAGATCTGTTAAAAATGTTTGGTGTGTCTGCTTTTATTGTTGTTTTGCTTTTTAATTATGACTTTTGGGAGGTTTAGGAAAAGCATCTTGCTGCATTGCTTTGCAGTAGCTGGTATCTATGGCTACTGTTGTCAGGAGGCAGTGGGTATTCTAGTCATAGTGAGATTGAAACACATAACTGAGGCATTTGACTGCTGATTGTTAGCAGCACCAGCAGCAGCTGCAGGAGCCCACTCAGTGCATCTGAGCCTCCCACACAAAAGCAAGTCAGTCACGCGGGGAGTAAGGTAACGACTTAGTGCTGTATGACCCAACTGCATGGCAAAAGGCCAAAGCCAGCAGCTGAGGAGAGCCCACTGCTCTTCCTCACTCGGCTCCCAGTCTCGCCCTTGTGGTGCTCGTCTCAAGCTCATCTTGAATAGTTTCTCTGGAGAAAAATACTGGATTCCAAGCTGAGGAGGAAGAGTTCTTAAGAAAAAAGTGGATCTTTGGAGGAGGGATTCAAGTAGAAGCATTAGTTATTTAGGTTGGAGATTGCCATAGCATTGGATCATAATAATAGGAGTAAACATCTGAAAAATACAAGGAAAGTGACACCTGTGGCTCTTCTTCAGTAAGTATAACTCAAGATTATTATGTCCCCAACCCTTCCAGGACAATCCTATCGGGGACTGGGATGGTATGTTTCACGGGAAGCTGTTGTGTAATTTTGCCAGTTTGGAACACACTCGACTTGTCCCCATCTGTGACGTAATGCCAGGTGAGTCGCTGCAAATCTCTGCTTCATTGTTGGAAATTTTTTTTTAATGTTTACTATCTAAACACATTCCTCAGAGCTCTTTCTGAGCTGTCCGAGTTTGTGTTTTGCTTGCAGCAGGAACAGAGAGCCTTTTGTAGTGATGGCTCACTTGTTTTGAAAGTCAAGTGAGATACTCTGGCCCTTTGTTTTCCACTGTGACACTGGTATGTTTGTGCTCTGCTGCCCTCTAAGATATGCATACAATTATTTTGTAAATATATTGTTTGTTAGAGGATTTGCTCCAAAAAGAACACACTTGTGGACATAAGCCACTTTCAAATCTTTTCAAGTCTCTTAAAATCCAATAGTATTTTGAATGTGTTACTTTTTGAATGTTTCTGTAAATCTGCAAAACATTTTTAGCTTTTCAGTATTACTTCTATCAATCCTGGATTTGATTTACTTCCATTACACTTGACAGGCTTTATATACTTCTAGCTTTTTTAGTTTTCTGTTCATTAACTTTTTCCTACACATACACACAAATTTTATGTCATTTTTCCCAATAAATAAGAGGCTGCTAACATGCTGCAACCCAAATAAAATCATCTTTGTATTTTGTTTTTTTTATGTCCAAAGTTATGGTGTTGTTCCTCTTGTAGAAATGAAATGGTGAACGTTTACTTAAACACAGTCTTCTCAGAATAAAACATTCAAGTGAACATAAATGCAACTGAGAAAACAAATAGTAACTTTTTGTATCTGTTTAAATGTGTTTGGTAATGTAAGCAGGCAAGAGCAGGACTTCAAATGTATAATGCCTAATCGGGTGGAATGTGGATGTGTTTGTGTGCAGAGTATTCCATGCAGGACCAAAGGCTGCCGAGGCACAGTTTTGCCCCCAGAGGCACCAACAGTGACAAGTCATCCTCTGGCCCCAACAAACCAAATAAAAAAGGTACAGCACAGCAGTCTAAAGGATCTAAAGGTTATTGCCTCATCCATGGGTTAATTCATAGTAATGACGATGGAGCTGCATCATTTGAGGAAACACGCAGGTTTATTGTAAACCGAAATTGACATGCAATTGATCAAACATGTCCTCTCTGCTCTTCAGCTAACAAAGACTTCAGGCAGTATAAAGACTATACAGATACAGGATCTGACAACTTCTGTACTAGTTATGAACCATCCGATACTTAGTGTCACAGGCACTTGAGCCTCGTTTTTACTGAGCAGGAAGATACAGTAAGGTCCAGAATGGACCTGTCAATGCAGATGACCGTTGTCACTCAAAGGTGGACCGTCACGGCGCATGTACTTGGTACATACAAAGCATTTAATGTTATTTGGGAGATAAAGAAGGGCAGGCGGCATTACGCCCTTTCGTACAATTTTCTTTCTTTGTCACAATGATTTAAGTGGCGTAATGACCTTCTGCCAAACAACAGGTTTCAGCAGTAGCTCTGCGATAACCGGTTTGATCCATTTTTTTGTGGACCTACAACCAACGGAGATCCAAAAATGGTATGGTTTGGTCTGGCTTAAGGGGTCCATTTTATGATGGAAATGCTCAAAATACCATACTGTTCTGCTCAGTGGAAACGAGGCATTAAAGAACCACTCCCATCATCTTTTGATCTATTATAAAAGCGTTCCCAGTGGTCTTTTAATTATGCTTATGCCATTTTTAGCCAAAATGGCATGTATTTTCTTAGAAGTTCATTAGAAATTCACCTCTGAGTTGTGGGCGGGCCCTTCCTAGTACCCATAACTGAGAGGTATCTTTTTACATGCTCTACCGCTAGTTTACAGCTCCTCACACCCCAACCTAGCATTATGGGTGCAACAAAAATAGTGAACAGTATCGAAAATATCCAGTCGTACAGTTCTGAGCCAGATTCCAGCTCAGAAAACCAAGACGTACATGGATCTATTTGTCTGCAAGTTGATACATCCGAATGAAGCGGAACAAGAGCTTGTGGTCTTCCGACTGCCCAAATTGCTTTACAGTCACATTCACCCACTGACACACACACACACATACACATATTCATGGTGGCTCTCCTGCCAAACACTGGCACCAACCTTCGATCAAAGGCAATGTGGGGTTGCCCATGTGTCAAGACACTTTGACACATGGGCGGGCAAGGTGGGAATCGAACCTGCAATCTTACGATCAGAGGACAACCACTCTACCGCTTCACCACGGCAGCCTCCATAGGCCATATATCCTCTGTCATTAGAAAAATGCCACAAGAGCATGTTTAAAATATATGTTTTTCAGCGGAGTGGGTCTTTAATTCTTTTCTCAGAACCATTTACCTTGAAGCACTGTATTTTTTTCCATATTTTCCAGCTTTTTAAAAATTATTTAAAATAGAACAAAGTAAAAAAAATATCAGTCAAAGGTGAAAAATATTGTTTTTTTCAACCCATAAAAATCCATAAAAAAGTTGAATTTGCTATAGCATTTACTATACTGATCATAAAATCTTTTATGGTGAAGAATTTAAACACAATCCTACATTTAAACTTCCAGTAACTACACCTACACTAAACACTAAAATCATGTTGTGTTGTATGTTTCTTGTTTACTTTTGTTACTTGCAGGATTAAGTCATCAAACTGGAAGTAGAAGCAAGTCTGAATTTTACTATACTTTAAATGGCAGCTCTCTTGACCCGCCATCCCAGTCCAAATCCAAAAGCACATGGTACATTGATGAAGGTAAAACCTCATGGGATGTCAGCCATCTTAAAGCAAGCTCCTGTTCACAACAAGCTACACATGAAACTCTTCAATTAAGGCACACTGTTTGAGGTGTGTTCCCCTTAAAAAAAAAAAAAGGAAATATATGTACCGTAACCTAATGTAGCACATCAGTTATTAATCATTGAGAAAAGGACTTCCCTCATATCTGGGAAGCAATTTATTTGATCATGTTTACAAACAGCAAGTGACTTAAAATAAAAATATAACTGTAAAAAAGACTATTATGCACGATATTGCCAAAGTATTGCTTATCTGGCTCTTATGCAAATGAGCTTGAGTGACTCTGTAGAAGACAGTCGAGTTTTCCACACCAAACTGGCAGCATGGAGTTGTCCAAAATCTTTTAAGATTTAGATTTTTTTTAGAGTACCTTCTTTGAAACTAAAGGGCTGAACCCACTTTCTGAAAAGCAGTCCAGTCCATAGACCAGTTAGACAAATATTTCTTTCTTGGCAATCCTCAAACCCAGACTCACCCGTCAGATTCCCAGATGGAGAAGAGGGCGTCATCACTTCAGAGAACATGTCTCTTCTTCTCCAGAGTTCATTCTTGAGCTAATCTGAAGGGAGTTTGGAGGTCTGCAGTGTTTGATTCTGCAGGAAGTTGGATGAGAATCGCAATTACTCCCACTTTGTATTATTGTCACCAGCTATTGACAATGAAAGATTTACCAAAAGTGGACATTTTCATAACTTGTTGCACTGGTGGTCTACTTTCACAGTAAAACGCTAAAACTCAATGAGATTTTTTTTACAATGAGGTAGAAGTAGATTGTGTCCTGATTCATTCACTACTCCCTACTTAGTGCACAATGTAGTGCGTACGCAATTTTTATAGAGCTGTCCAAATCTACAATTCCAAAAATTCCAGTGCCCTTCAAATTTCCCAGGAGTCTGCAAAAAACAAGTGTGCCTCAATGTTCTCTTGATTGGCGAATAGAGACCACAACACGTTGTGTTTTAACATTTTTATTTAAAAGAAATTGTATTCAAATGTATTTTTTAATAAACCATCTATGTTTTCATGATCAGAATACAGTGGATTCATTAACGGCCTTTGTAAAATGTTCATACTTATTCTTTAGTCTTTAGCTTGAGAAATTGATTATGTCATATTTAGTGTTGAAAAAAAAACAGTCGTGAGCATGGTGTCCAAAATGCTTTGAAGATCCAGGGCCCACGATAGTCCCACGCTATATAGATAGTTAGAGAGTAGTGAGTGAATTCTGGACACAGCAGTAGTCTGTTGGTTGAGGGGATGATTTTTAACACCTGTGACCATGGAAGTGATTGAAACATCTGAGTTTAGTTATTTGGATGGATGAATACGTACTTTTGGCAATATAGTGTATGTTGTGATTTTTTAAATATATTTTTTGATCTTTTAGACCATAATGCAGGGATAGTCAACTCCGGGCCTCGAGGGCAGCAGTGTCTGCATGATTTCCAGATAATCAAGTCCTACTCATGACTGATTACCGGGTTCATCTGTGTCAGCCAATTAAAACATGCCAGAGCATGGTATGTTGGAAAACATGCAAGATTGGGCCCTCGAGGCCTGGAGTTGCCTAACCCTGCCATAATGGATAATACAGGAACACAACCAACCTGAAACATGGACCTGAACAAAAAGTGTTTTGAGTTCTAGAAGAGCTGGAGTGAATTTGGATTCATTTTTGAAAAAGAAGCAGGAAACGGTGTAATAAACTGTAGAAACACATCCTTGGTTGTCCTTAGCTTATAGACCCCCTCGGTTACTAAAAGGTTTCAGTAGCATCATCCCATGTGCGGCTTAGACATGGTTACAGAATTCCCAGGTAGTAGTTTGTTACAGTAGCTTGCTAAAAAACAACTTTCCACCCTTCATCACCATTGTAATACTTTTTCTTTTTTTTTCCATAGGCATGGTGTAACGGGTACAAGCTTTTAAAAATGCTCAACTCTTCAAAACAACACCTTTGTGTATCCTAAATTGTCTTTAGCAGGATATGCAGATGAGGATTTCAGTTTGAATCTGATACCTTTCACACAGCAGAGCATTGGTAAAAGCTTCAGATTTTGGTGTCACAATTAAGTTTCATTCACTCTGTGTTAACACTGGGGTGAGCACATGGTGGATTTGTGTCCTTTTTTTATTTGTAAAATGTAATTGTTTGTGTCGTCAGTCTTTGCACCTTTTGTGATAATGTTTCTTCACAATCAAGGGATTTGACCTGCAGTAACTGCAGACATATACTGTATGTACCTAATGACTGCTGGGTTTCCCTTTTTCCAGATCAAAACATTGAAAGCATCATTTTGTTCTTTTTCTCTTTGGATTGCAGACATTACAATGTCAGCCATAATTGCTGACATGGTGTTCTACCAACTGCTTATTCATCCTGTGAATGTGCTCTCAGTGAAAGCATGGTTGACATTGGGAAAACCGACACAATAATCAAACCCAAGAATTAGTCTGCATGCCTTAAAAAATAAGTGCTGCAGCTGTCCATTTCAAGGCTAGACATGAACTCTTAATTGAAATAATTTGGCTGGACCTTAAAGGGCCTATATTATGCTATTCTGAAGACTTTCAGAGTAAACTATATCCATAAATATGATCAAATATTACCTTTAGCACACAGAAGAACACATTTTCATTAGAAAGGAGTCATTTTCGTGAGCTCCTTTTCCTAGCCAGAAGTAGGTCAACTCGATCTCTGAGGCACCGCTTTTCGCTCCTTGTGAACTTCTCACAGTAAATACTAAAATGAAATAATTTTGCAGATCACTGTTAGCTTTGTGGAGAAAATCGATGTCCGTTTGCCGGGGGGCAGTGCTGGCAATGCAGACTCTTCCTGGAAAGAGCTGTTCCCCCACATGCATTCGTTTAAATGTGGGAATTCAGTCATTTTTGTGAATTGGGAGGGGCTGGTGCTTAGAGAGCAGGGTTTTAAAGGAATACTCTAAAACTAAATGGAGCAAAATACCAATTTTCGGATGTTTTCCGTCCGGAATTAACATTATAATGCACTTAAAAGCCCAAAAAAGTTTATTTTGCATGATATAGGCCATTTAAAATAATTGCATGCTTCTCAATCATCATACTGTTATTTAAATTTAGATTTAAACTACTCATCCAAACTGTAATCCTGAAATTTTTTTAATAAAATGATTTGAAACTGTGTATTAAAGGAAAAACAAAGGTAAGATCCTAAGACCTGTGGAGATTAGAAGATTGATCAACATGTGTTAAATAGGTTTTGTAAGCAGTAGAACAACAGGTATGGAAACAAAGAAAACAAACCAAAACTTTTTCTAAAAAAGACGTTTTTTAGACTTGTCCAGAACACGCAAATTGTTCGTCCAGATTTGGTGACAGAGCAGGTTGAATCTTACTGAAGGTGACTACCGCTGACAATCTTTTGTCTAGAACAGCACATGATAGAAGTCCACGTGTTTCATAGAGGAGCCAAATAATGATGGACATCAGGACTGGGGTGGGGAAAAGCAGTTGAGTCTCTTGGAAGTGGGAAAACGCTAACGAAAGCTGATGAACTCTGGAGGTGGAACATATTATACGATACGGTCCAGTCCGGTATTTTGAGCATTTCCATTGTAAAATTGACCGCTTAAGCAATAAAAAAAACTTACCTCTTGGGAGCCCCATCTGTTGTAGGTTCATAGAAAAAGTCTGACCCGCTGTAGTCATCCATTGATTGGCAGAAAGTGATGACGACTAGAAAGTGAGGACGACTTATAGAAAGTGCCAACATAGCGCTCATAAGGTGACGTTTTGTACTGTACCACTCCTTACCCAACCGTACTGTACCACTCCTTACCCAACCGTACCGGACCACTCCTTACCCAACCGTACCGGACCACTCCTTACCCAACCGTACCGTACCACTCCTTACCCAACCGTACTGTACCACTCCTTACCCAACCGTACCGTACCACTCCTTACCCAACCGTACCGTACCACTCCTTACCCAACCGTACCGTACCACTCCTTACCCAACTGTACTGTACCACTCCTTACCCAACCGTACCGGACCACTCCTTACCCAACCGTACCGGACCACTCCTTACCCAACTGTATCGAACCACTCCTTACCCAACCGTAGTGTACCACTCCTTACCCAACTGTACTGTACCACTCCTTACCCAACCGTACTGTACCACTCCTTACCCAACCGTACCGGACCACTCCTTAACCAACCGTACTGTACCACTCCTTACCCAACCGTACCGGACCACTCCTTACCCAACCGTACCGGACCACTCCTTACCCAACCGTACTGTACCACTCCTTACCCAACCGTACCGGACCACTCCTTACCCAACCGTACCGTACCACTCCTTACCCAACCGTACTGTACCACTCCTTACCCAACCGTACTGTACCACTCCTTACCCAACTGTACTGTACCACTCCTTACCCAACCGTACCGGACCACTCCTTACCCAACCGTACTGTACCACTTTTTACCCAACCGTACCGGACCACTCAAAGTAAATGAAGCTTTGCTTTCCTTAATTATCTGGCAGCTCCTAGGCCTTAATCTGAAATTTGTCTTTTAAATGCTCCTGTTCAATGAGTGAGATTTACGTATACATGTATGAATAATACAATATTTGAAAAAGAATTGAAGGAGCTCAACCTGAGAAGATTGATTCACCCTCATCATTCAGGAACTGAATGAAAATGTTTTTACTTTTGAGGAAGGAAACAAAAAGAGCTCTCATTTTGAGTAAAAAAAGTCTATTTCAGAAGGAACAGAAGTGTCCTGCTGCATTGTTTGAGTCCGAACAGTCTCAGTTACAAAGCTTGTTCAAGCTTCTGCAAGTTTAAAAAAAAACAAAAAAAAAACACTGCTTTTAATACTTTTGACCCTCGTGTGGCAAATAAAAAAGACTTTGCTGGAATGCCTTTTTTTCTTTATTGGTAAAAAGAACAAGATTTAGAAGGTGTTGTTGCTTAGCTACATGGGGAAAGAAATGGAAAAGGATAGTATGTATGATCTTGAGGTTGGCCTATTGATTAGGAGAGGTAACTAAAAGGGTTTTAGAGTCAGCATATGTCATCAGTAAGCAGCTGCTGACGGCATGGATCCAAGTTCTCATATTGCATTTGCCATCTCAGCATTTTCAGTTTAAAGCATAAACATTCAGGTTTGTACATCCATCCATCCATCCATCCATTTTCTCAACCTACTGAATCCTTCATTATCACAGGGTTGCTGGAGCCTTTCCCAGCTATTGTTGGGTAAAGGTGGGGTATACCCTGAACAGGTTGCCAGCCTGTTGCAGGACCAGGTTGGTATAGACAGCCTCAAACTATTTGTATTTTTCATGCTTTTTGCTTTCTGGCTTCTCCCTGTGCAGTTGGAGAGGACCCTGCCAAGTCCCTCACTGAGACGCCCCCTGACTTCAACCAGTCCTCCCCGCCCCCTAGAGCCCCACTCTCCTCTTCACTATCCACCGATAACAAGTTCCACTCGCTGCCCTTCAGCCTGAACCGCAAACCGGGATCTGCTGACAGCATGAGTCCCGGTCCGCTCTCCCTCTCTGTCCAGTCAGTGATGGGGGAGCAGCCCGAGTCCCCGGCAGCTCCAGCTGCCCCGCCTTCTCCACGGCCTTCAACGCCTCCTCGAGGACAGCCCGGTCTGGAGGTGGGCTCTCTGGTGGAGGTGAAGGAGAACCCCCCTCTGTGTGGTGTGATCCGCTGGGTGGGTCTGCCTCCTGGTCTGCTGGAGCCTTTGGCGGGGCTGGAACTGGTAAAACATCGCTGCTTTGAACTTGGAAATTACACTTTGATAACAAATACAGAAAATATGGAGACCAGAGAATCTGAAATTATTATAAAACCTGTTGTTAAGCAGGTGTTTTGTTCTTGTTTCACAGCTGCTTTTTGTTTGATGCTTTTATAAACTTTTATAAAATATATATATTTATATTTTATAAAATATAAAAAACAAACATTTATCAGATTCCTGTTGGGATTTGTTTGTGTTTTTTTATGGTTTATTAACCTGAATAGTTGTAGCTTTTAAGCTTTAAGGAACTTAGTGTTGTTATTTCTGAGTCTGTGGTGTAAAAACCCCAAACTTGTGTTTTTTAATTTCCATAAAGAGAAAAAAATGGAACTTGTTGTTTGCAGGGGCTTTTATTGTGGTTCAGAGGCTTCCTTCATACTCTGCTGGTTGCCTGGCAAATCTATGCAGAAAACATAACTGGGACAAGTCAGTTCTTTGGCGAATTTCCCTTTATAGCTCAACTTTTCCTGTTTTTATTGCACCTAGATCACATTTTTCTGTATTTGGTTTGAAGATGTGCTTAGCTATAATGTCATGCTCAGCCTGTTTCTCATTGCCAATCTCCATCAGTTAGGTGTAGGAGGACTGAAAGGGGTGGGGGTTGTGTACAGATCTGAGGGAGGGGACTTTATGTTAATTTATGCTTATTTTTATATTATTATTTGTTTTTATTTGCTTATTTAGTATCATTATTTTGTTTTATTTATTTTTATTTTGTGTAAAGCACTTTTTGTTATGTTTTATATGAAAAGTGCTATACAAATAAAGATTGATTGATTGATTGATAATATCGTGCTGTAAGCATAACCCTGCAGTAATGCTGTCACATGATCTGAAACATTCCTTCAGGAAGAAGAGTGCCCTGGCTGCACTGACGGAACCTTCAAAGGTACCCGGTATTTCACCTGCCCTCCTAAGAAAGCTTTGTTTGTCAAGCTCAAGTGCTGTCGGCCCGACTCCCGCTTCCCGTCCCTGCACCACTCCCCCAACCCTATAGAGCGATGCAACTCAATCGGTGAGTGAGATCAATCTTTATGATTATAAGAAATGACTCGTCTTTGGGTTTACATTTTAACTGTGTCTTTGCAGCATTTGGAGGTTACCTGAGCGAGGTCGTTCACGAGAACACGCCTCCACGCACAGAAAACGATGGCCTGGATGTAATGGTGGGAAAAAAGAAAGGCATTCAGGGTCATTACAACTCCTGCTACCTAGATTCAACCCTCTTCTGGTTAGTGCTGTTGATTTGGTGTAAAGATCCTCATTTGTTAATGTTATTTTGATGGCAATGCTGTTGGATTTGCAGTCTCTTCTCCTTCAGCTCTGTTTTGGACACAGTTCTGCTGAGACCACAATCAAAGACTGATGTGGAGTATTACAGGGAGACCCAGGAGCTGCTACGCACTGAGATAGTGAACCCGCTACGCATGTAAGACATGGTACATTCTCCTCTCTGAAGTAACTCAGGTTTAACACTAAACCACTACTTTCATATGCTATAAAGGAAAAACTTGGCTATGTGTTTTTCAAAGCTTTCTTAAATCATTTGTAAGAACTCTAAACTTGTTCTTTGTTCTCAGACATGGTTATGTTTGTGCCACAAAAGTAATGAAGCTGAGGAGGATTCTAGAAAAAGTGGAGGCAGCTTCTGGATTTACCTCTGAAGAAAAAGGTGCTATTTTTTATCCCCAGTTTCTGCGCTGCAAATTAATAGAAATATAATTTGATCTCATTATGTCTTACAGATCCCGAGGAGTTCCTCAACATTCTTTTCCACCACATATTGAGAGTGGATCCACTTCTTAAGCTAAGGTAAAGACGAGTGTATATAATTAAAGACAAGAAGAAGTGCCATAGTGATACTTTTCATGCTATGTTCACACCGGGCGCGTGGCGTGTTCAAGAACGTGCCATACGTGTCTTCATGAACGCGCTCTCAGCCAGTGGTGGTTTTCTTGGTGTCATAATTCCAGCCAGGCAGAAAAAGGCAAATATTAGTATCTCCTTCATGATCATATTTACAACGGTTGGTACTTTTGTTTTATGAACAGGACGCTACCAACATGTCACTTACAAATCTGAGTTCCTGTTTGATCACAGTGCAGAGTTGTCGCTGTTTAGCATCAAGAAGTTCAACCGGTTGAACTTCCAGCTTACGATTTGTACGTAGATGCAACTGGACCTAAAAATTTGCTTAGGGACATGTGATCACGAGCGTTCTGAATGTGGAAGCCCAAAGTTTGGGTTGACATGCATTAACACAGACTTCATTGAAAGTGGCCGCTGAAACACGAGTCAACTCAGCGAAGAACTTTGTTGCAACAGCAGAGGATGTCTGCTTGCTTGTGGTAAAATCTTGAGGAACAGAGTTAAATTATTTTTAAATGTGACTTTTTGAACTTCCCTTTAGCTATTCAGTCATAACTAAACTGTGGAAATGTGTTTAGTTCAATAATGTCTACATTAAAAATATACAGATTTAAGCAGACACAGGCATTTGTAAAATGGTAAAAGGTCTAAAGACTTGTATAGCGCTTTACTGCCTTCTTAGAAGGGCTTTACAGTCACAGTCCCATGGGCTCATTCACATTCCCATCTGCTGCCAAACACTGGCCCCAACCTGTAACCACCAGGAGCAACGTGGGGTTCAGCGTCTTGCTCAAAGACACTTTGACACATGTAGGTGCAGAGCGGGAATCGAAATTATGATCTTACGATCACAGATCGATGCTCGACCTCTGCACCACGGCTCCCCCACAGATAAGTCAGTTGATGTAAATGTTGGAGAAGTACAAATTCAACTCTTTTAGACTCACATTTTCCTTCCCTCAGCCAAACATGGAACCTGGTATTTCTCAGTTCCGGTTCTTTTGTTTGTTGCCTGTTTTGAATGTCAAGACACATTGTCTATCTCCACGAGTTAGGGGGTCAAAGGGTTGTGTGTTATCTGGTGGAGGGGGCTTTATGTTCATTTTTGTCCTTATTTTTATATTATTTATTTATTTTTTTAGTGTAAAGCATTTTGTGCTATGGTTTATAAGTTATATAAATAAAGACTGATTTGATTAGAACACAGCACTGATGTGGAAGCACATCAGCAGTGATTGTGGTTTTTGAAGGCAAGGACATTCAAGACAGGTTTTATATTTGAGAACATGTAGTTGTAGATTAAAATAACGAAAATAACGCAATAAACAAATCTAACACTCTAATTTTTCTGTAATTTATCAATTTAAGCAATTTGACATCTCTATTGGAAATACTATTTAATTTTTTAAAGAAGCTGTAATAAAAAAGGTTCAAGTCCTACTCCAACAATGTTTTTTTATATTTAAAAATCATTCCCAGTGGTCCTGTAGTTATGACTGCAGGTTTTCGCAACAATCAAAAAACTCTTGTCATTTTTTTCTGCAGAGCAGCAGGAACTCATTAGGGGAGAAAAATCCGAGCTATCCAGACGTAGAGTTTTGAGCCCGAGTGCAACTCAGACGAGAAAAATAAAGATCTGAATGAATTCTATTTGTTTGCAAGTGGAAGAATCAGAATTGTAGCGGAGAAGGGAGACTTCGGCCCGCCCATGGCAGTTGCTGCGTCACAAACTTGAGCTTTTTCCAACTGTTTCATCTGATCCTGATCCATCCTGATTTGAATAAAGAAATACTCAGAAACACAGTTTTATTCCTAAATTTGTTAACATACTCAATTCAATTTTATTTATATAGCCCAGTATCACAAAACAGTTGTCTCAATGGGCTTCACGCCGGTATTTATACAGAATTAACAAAGTCAGTCATAGAATATAAACAAAAGCTGGTTGCTAGACTAACCTAAACAGAAAAAGCCAAACTGGCATCCCTGCCCTTAGACCCTCCTTCTCAGTGAGGAATAACTCATAAAAAGAAACTTATTTTGGGAAAAAAGAAACCTCAGGGATGTCCAGATGAAGGAGGGATATACATGCATATATAAATATCCTCTATCATGAGAAAAATGCTTAAAGAACAAGTTAAAACACGATTTTCATTGGAGTGGGTCTTTAATGCTAAAGTGAGGAGAGGGCAGAGCACCTGTGGTCTACATGTGTTAACAGGGAAGAATAAAAAGAAACACAAAAACTTGAAATAGCTTAATGACGTTCTTTGATTTATTAAGAGTAACCGTCGCTTTTGGATTCAAGTTTTTAAGAAATCTGATTTCAGGTCACAGCGATGCAAGTGTGGGAGACAGAGTACGATAATAATGGATTCATCTGATCATATTTCTAGATCAGCAGGCCAGAAGGTCCAGGACTGTTACTTTTACCAGATCTTCATGGACAAGAAGGACAAGGTTGGAGTTCCAACCATCCAGCAGCTTCTAGAATGGTCCTTCATCAACAGCGACCTGAAGTTTGCAGAGGTGATTTTCTCCTACACTCTTTATATCCGTAAGGGAAAAACATGCAATAAGAAGCGGTTTATTTTGTCCCATCCTCATTGCCTTTGTGCTTGCAGCTCTGTGAACATGTGAGCTCTGTTGTAGTAAGGTCTTCATGAATTGATGCTTTGTCTTTTTCAAACTCGCCAAGGCTCCCTCCTGCCTTATCATCCAGATGCCCCGCTTTGGCAAGGACTTCAAAATGTTCAACAAGATTTTTCCTTCGTTAGAGTTGGACATCACGGATCTTCTTGAAGACAGTGAGTTCTGTCATAGTTTGAAGCAGTCACTGCGATGTGAAATAGTACATGGGTTCAGCTCTGATAAATAAGGTCCATTTCTGCTCTTTGAGGTTCTGAAGGAAGTCTTAGCAGTAATGAAGGTTTGTTTTGTTGTTCAGCTCCGAGAGAATGCCGTATCTGTGGAGGCCTGGCATTCTACGAGTGTCGAGACTGTTACGAAGATGGGGACATCACCGCCGGCAAGATTAAACAGTTCTGTGAAAAGTGTAATACACAGGTAAACAATAGAGGGCGCTCTTACAGAAGCAGAAGTGGGGAAGTCAGCGTCAACGTTCCTCCATGTGGTGGCGCCAAATCCAAATAAATGGCAGCCTCAGTGATGAGACGTTTTAGGGAAATAGCTTTTTCACTGCACTATTACACACGTCTCACAGTCAGTGATTGCATTAGAGTTAGGATTTCCTAACAGCATGTTCCATAAAAACATGTTGCACCGCTTCTGTTTCCTCCTTACCTGACCACAGCAACACATTATATGTGTAATGGAGTTTATCTGATCCTGCTGGTCTAGGTTCACCTCCACCCAAAGAGGAAAGCCCATCGACACGGCAAACTGTCTGTCCCCAAGGAGCTGCAAGAAGGCATGGGGCGCCAGGGCGGCTTTCCCCGCCAGAGGATGGAGCTGTTCGCTGTGCTATGCATCGAGACCAGTCACTACGTGGCCTTCGTCAAGTACGGCAACGCAGATTCCGCCTGGCTCTTCTTTGACAGTATGGCCGACCGTGACGGTGGGTTTCAGAAAAATGAGGTGGCAAAAAATAGTCACATTTTTGGAAAGTATTTCTTCAGGTTTTAGCCAGCAACACAAATTGGAGTTGAACAGGATTTTCTTAGATTTGTGTAAAAACATTTGTTCACTTCCAGTTGTAGTTTTACTGATTCTAAAATAACTTTAAATGTATTTAGGATTAGATGAGTGTCTTAGACGCCTACAGAAGAACTTTATTATCATTACCTGCCATACATTGTTAAATTTGCTGCTTCTAACTCCATTTCCTGTGGCTTTGCAGGGGGCAGAATGGGTTCAACATCCCTCAGGTGTCTCCCTGTCCTGAGGTGGAGACCTACCTGAAAATGACTCCGGAAGAACTGCACACTCTGGACCCCAAGAGCATCCAGGGCCAGGCGCGCCGCCTGCTCTGTGATGCCTACATGTGCATGTACCAGAGTCCAACCATGAGCCTGTACAAGTAAAACTCTGCTCCCTCAACCTTTTTACCTGTCATCCCCTGCCACTCAGCCTCCATCTCTCCCAGGCCAGGAGATTCAAAGAGACCAAAAAGCGAGAGATAAACTAATAGAAGAAGAGCTGCCTGCCATCGGGGGCATGGTCCACAAAAACCTCCTAACCTCACCTCTCCTCCATGCCTTCTCGTTTTTGAAGGCTGGGAAGATGGAAGAGAGCGGGAGAAGCCTATTTGCACTGTGCATTAGTTGAAGTGTTGTTTCTTTCATGTAGTCCTATGTAGCTTTCTTGTGTCTGGAAGCTGAGCATCGCTGGGTGTTAACAAAACAAAGGCGTCGGCGTTATGAGGATTCACTCCTTGTGTGGGGAGGCAGGAGACTCAAGCAGAGGAGACTTTGCAGGGCAGCGGCCTACAAAACACGTGCAGCAAAAACAAGATGTGCTCGTGGGAGGACCTTGCTCACCTCATTTACCTTAAGAAAAAAGGGAGAGCTGTTATTCTTAATCACTCTTCATGACGGGAGTTTCCATAGTGCACATTAAGAAAGCAACATTGTGTGCAAACCTCCATGTGTTTGTGCTGTTATAGAAAACTTCTGTAAAATCTCTTTAAGTAGCATAGATATCTCCAGACTGTAACATCAACAATATAGATGTCAACTAGCTGTGCAGTCGCATTTAAACCAGACCACTGGGCTCTTTGTGAACTGGTTCTTCTACGTCTTCATCACGCTGTGTAAACGTCCTTACAGTGTGTGTTTTGCAGAATAGGGTGTGGCCATTGTAAAAGTCTCACATCAGCATTTTTCTTCCTTTTCTCCGCCACCTGTAAGTGTTCATCTGATTCACATCTGCCCGTCTGCTGTAGCTTTCATGAATGGCCTGCACGGCTCATGCAGACTAGATAAAAAGCATGACAAGAGACTTGTACAATGGCTTCTGTAGTAGAGCTGGTTGCTGGAGCGCTCCGTGCATTCATAGGGTCAATGAGGTGAAAAACTGCAAAACCGTGTTTCTTTAAAGGTAAGAGTGTGGGAAATGCAGTGTCGTGCTCATTCTGTTAATGAGAAAATCTAAATTATGTTTTTTTGTTTACAAAGCCTTTTTTTTCCTGCCTGTCCTGGCAGGACTGATTTCCAACAGAAGCAAGTATCGACCCTCCGCTGCCTTTTATCAAAGCGTGACAGTTTTTACAGCTTGGCATCTGACAGCAAAACAGTTGCGATCAAATATTATTTATTACGCTCTCATCATGTCACCGATTTGTCTGAAAAACTAGTTCAATAATAGTGACAAAAACAGGGTCCGTAGTACTGCTAGGTTTGGGAATATCTTGTCCTTCACTGTATATTTAAGTGAGAATTAAACTTTATGTTGTCCTACAACAACTACTGAATGTTCATGGAGACACAATGAGCAGAACTGAGGAGAAATGAAGAGGCACAAGGGGGGAGACCTTTGGGCATCAAATATATATTTACAAATACATATGTATTTAAAGAAGTTTTATAAAAAAAAAAAAAAAAGGAAATTTTGATTCCATTTTATTCCAGTTTGCCACAGTAAGAAATTGATCGGATGAGCTTGTTAACTTTTACATTTTATTTATATACGCAAACACTTGAAGAACCTTGACTTAAGCAGACCGGCGAAGGCGATTTCTAAACGACTGAAGGGTTGGGCTGAGCGCTCTGCTCCGCAGCTGCAGAACTTCTGACAGGAGTTTCCTCCGTGAACCTTTCCAGTGCTGCTGAAGCTCGTCGCTGACTGGAGCTCTGCTCTCGGCGACACAAGTCCCACAACAGAGAAGAGACTGGGTTTCTGTTTTTTTCTGTTGCATCTGTACAGTGTAGATGTATATGTAACGAATGGAACATTAATGTCAGTGATGTTCTTGTAAATGTTAACAAAATAAAGTTTGTTTTGAAGGGTGCACTTTATGTTTTGCATGGACGTTTATTAATCCTTTTATCGTGCTTTGAAGGCTGTGTGAGGACTGTCCCGCTGTAGATGTTGATGCCTTATCTGACATGCAAAGAATGATCAACATTGTTGAAAGACGGCAATTTTGGTATAAAGAAATGAGTGATTCTGAAGAGAGTGGTGCTGCAGACACAGCAAAAACACACGTGTTTCTAATAAACATGATAACCACTAAATTAAGCATCTTATACCTTCCAAGATTTGTATTTTGGCAGTATTCTAACAGTAAAAGATGAAAAATAATTTAAAAAAAGTTTTTTTTTCCTGAAGATGCCTTGCCAAAGAGAGTTTAAAAAGCCTGTGCTCACACTTACAGCTTTTATTTTTTGTACTTTTACATTTCTGAAGGCTGGTTTTTCTGAAAGAAACTTTTCACTTCTGCAGATTTATGTTCTTTAAGTGTCAAACACTTGAATACTTTAAGTTTGCTGCATAAAAGAAGGATTTAGCATTCATTTAATTGTTATAGGACTGTCTTCCTGGTGATTAAAGCTACAATCCTCCATCCATCCATCCATTCATCCATTTTCTTTACCCACTGTATCACTTTCGGGGTCACGAGGTTGCCAGAGCCTGTCCCGGCTTCTGTTGGGCGAAGGCGAGGAACGCCCTGCACACCAGTCTGTTGCCAGTAAAACATAAAGTGGGCAGGGCTAAAAGAGCCATTTGCTCCAGCTTCTTACCGACCAAGGCCCAGCAGGAACCTTAAAGTCCCACCTTACTGTTTAGAAAAATACTTATTTAAATTATTATTACTTATTTCACTACTTAATAAGTATTACTTATTTAAAAATACTATTTGTTTGTGCTGTGATTAAGCCAAACAAACATCCTCCACAACAGCAACTAGACATAAAATGAGGATAAGAGCTTGAAACTCATTCTAACAATAAACTAAAGACAGTAAATTTCAATAATGTAAAATATCCTCAGTTTAACAAGTTAAAAAATCCAAATAAGAAAGAAAAAACTGACCAAATAAAGCTATTATTTATTTAGATTGTTAGCATTTTTGTTCAAAGGGATAAAAGAGCTTCAGGTGGCTCCAGAACCTCGTTTGGCCAGCTTTAGTCGTATCATATCAAATTTAGATCCAGTGACCTGTTTTTGTGTTGTTCTGCCAGAGACAAATCTGAAGTATTGCACACCCACCTCTCCATCAGGAAACTCCGTTCACACCTTTCCCTGTTTAGTTTGTAGTCAAACTTCAAACCAGCTCAGCAAGCTGACTTCAGAAGTGCCGGATAAGTATTTGTCAACAGAACAGCTGGCACACAATGCCCTCTTGTAGCTTTATGCCACAGCATATGCCAGCCGCTCGTAGTGTGCGGTAATTTAGCCGGAGCTGGTTTCTGCGAGAACAGATGGGCTTGAGTATTGTTATTCTCACTCCAGCTTAGGCTCCCTGGGGGAGTCACTAAATAAAATCAAAGCAGATGAAGCTCTCTGGGCTAGGCTGTGTTTATGATGAACAGCCTGTACAACCAGTGTCCATCCGACACCTTAACCTCACCCGCCTAGCTGCAGTTTGACCTCACCTGTTCTGGGCTTCACCCAAACAAGAGGCAAACCCAAACAAATGGAGAAGGAAGTACATTCTGCGAATCCATGCAGTTATGCCTTTTATCCACAACAAATCATTCTTGACCTTAAGCTGTAAAATTCTCTCAAAACAGAAACTGTTAAAAATGTCTGGATTGGCTTTGCTTTCTCACTCACAGAGGACTGTTTTGTTCTTTTTTAACCTTGCTGAGATTTCACGGCTGTGGTTCTCACTTCCCTGCCATCGGACGCAGGCCTTGGTGGCAGTATGGTCACAGCAAACACCATCTCCAGCGGCAATCTGCTGTCCCCTGTTGTTATATAGTACATGGGAATGCAGGACGGTTCACACTTAGCATTGAACTCCAAATCTGCTTTAATTCCCATGGGAAAAGACAGCGATAAACAAAGGAATTCTATCAGTGCGCAAGGAAGGTAAATGTTTAAGGCCATTCAGACAACAGGAAAGCGGTGATTTCCGGCTCCGACAATGAAAAAGAGTGCTGCATGAACAGCTCTAAACCAATCAGCTCAAACTCAATATACTACTTCGGTGTTGTTTAAACTCCATCATGGTAACCAGTTTTATTTAGTGTCTTCAAAGGTCACCTTCTGATTAAGTCAAAGTAGTGTAATCAACCTAAATGTTTATTGCCAAAAGTATTAACTCTGCAGTTACTCAGTCACTTCAAGGTATCTCATAAGTGATTGCTTAGTTTGTTTTTCCGCCCATTTATCAGACTTTTTATTTTCAATAGGAAAAATGCTCTTCCTCAGTCGCACATTTTTTTCACTTCATTCATCAGAAGATGAACTCTAGAGTCTAGAAAGGCTTTCCTGAGGTTTTCAATCAATCCTTAA
The DNA here is from genome assembly GCA_014656515.1 of Oryzias celebensis. Classification (NCBI taxonomy): domain Eukaryota; kingdom Metazoa; phylum Chordata; class Actinopteri; order Beloniformes; family Adrianichthyidae; genus Oryzias; species Oryzias celebensis. The sequence goes on from BNCR01000003.1 coordinate 7,027,695, forward strand.
AATAGGAAAAATAGAGTTGGAATTCAGTTCTAAAGTGGTTTGAGAGTATCTTTGTATGAGTATAATTCCAAACAGATTTTTATGGATTACAGGATAAAAAAAGAGGTTTGCTTCTCGGATTTTCTGGTCTACGTTTGCAGAAGCGCACAGTGTCATCGTCTTCAGCTGGACGTTCAGCTGGAAGGACTTACAAATCCATCTCCCAAGTGTTTAGACTTCACCAATACACGCTCGGGCAGATTGTGTGCAACTGCAAGAAATTCAGCACCACTGTAATCCTTGACCTGCAAAGATTAACTAAACAAATTTGTCCTAATCCAGAAAATCTTGAGGGTAAAAAAGAATACAAGTTTCATGACATGGCAACAGTTCACAAAACTGAACTGTTTACTGAACTAAACACCCTGACATTCTTAAAAAAGACATGAAATGAAATTTTATCTGATCTCTTCATCTCAATAAACAAAACAACAATCTTCAATTAACAAAAGCAATTTTGATGTAAAATATTTGCCAGAAATGCACATATACATAATTTTACACTCTTTAATTGAACATCTTTACATCAGACAACAGTGTTAAAAGAAGTCTGACTTTTTTTTGTTGTTTTCTTTAATATCATCACTTAACAGAAACATATATGTGTCCATTTTTCCACATTTGGTGTTTCTTTTATGTATGACCTCAGAATATATTTGGGATCATTTGTACAGCAATTTAAAAAAAGTATAAAAACTTTGACTTCTGTTAAAAAGTGTCATTTAACATCCTACTTTCTGTAACAAAGAAAAAAAAAAAACACTTCACTGTGAACTCTCAGTTTCTGCCCATTCAAGTGCGACATAAGTCACTCTCCCACATTTCCAGAGAAGACCTGGATGGAGAATTAATTGCCCTAAAGCAACAGCTACCAGATGTTGTTGCTCCTATGAGCCAGGTGTGGATAAATTGCAAATGCAGAATGTGTGTAAAATATTTAAAGTCGTATCTTTCATTTAAGGTGTGAAGTGCTTTTATTGCCCATCACTGCTTTGAGTGTGGTGGAGGAGAGGCCGGCAGCCCCCTGCAGGCCTGCAAATCTGGAGCTCAGCACCTGTGGTGTTAGGAATACAGATCGTGAGACTTGGCTTTGCGCGGTGTTGTGGTGGGCTAGTGCATGGATGGGTGAAAGGGCGGGGCTTTCCACCTGTTCGCCTTCCTTTTTCCCCTCTTGTCTGCCACCTTTGACACTGCATTATTTACAGGGACTCTCCGGATGAAGACACAAGCTGCTGTCTGCATGTTTATTCACTGTGCGTTAACAGTGTGTGCAGGTTGCAAAGAAACAACGCAAGGCGAATGGTTTGCTAAGTTTGGTCAGCCTGTGCCAAATCTAACAGGTTTGATCAGATATTGCAAAGGTGGTCATAATGTAATGCAAATAAAGTTGGAAATGTTTTAATGGCTAAATTTGACTGAGAATAGCATTGCATCTGAAAATCATGAGAAATGCACATTAAATTGTGCTTTTTGTTAAAAAAAAAGCAAGAATCCTGGATTCTTTGCGTTTCCACAGCTGCATGCTGTGACCTTATCTGCTGTTTATCAGAGCCAACGAACAGGTGAAGTGCCTTGCACAGTTAAGTGTTCCCGTGCTATCTGTAAGGATAAGTTCTCAGCGTACGGAAATATTCAAGCAAGATGAGCAAGACTTTCTCAGCTTCTACCCAGCGCCTTTCACTATAAAAAAGTCCCTTTTTTTTAACCATTACAGTTAACGTAAATGGTTAGTTCCTGCACAGATGTCAAACATTAGAGTCTTTTGTGAACTGTGTACTCTTATCTCATTTAAAAATAATGATAAAAAGTCATGCTAGACAAAGTAAACTGTATCGTCCTGTCCTTATCAATGACCTTTTAAAAAGAAAACCTTTGTTTCCGCTAACTAACCAAACACAGATAGCGTAAATATGTTCACAGGGCATTCACTTATTAAAAGTAGTCGTATTTTTACTCTAAAAACATTTCATGATTTGGCTGAAATTTTTTGACGCCTAATCATTTTGTTCCAAAGTCACTTTTTTGCTATTTTTTTATAATTTATATGGTAAACACATGCAAGAAAGCCTCCAAAATGTCCATTTTGTCATTTTATTTTACTTTATCACAGAATATGCGCGCTGCCTACAAATGACTTTTTGCTGCCTGCTGGATGGACGAGGTGCTCCCTGTAAAGATAGATGCATAAACACTCCTTGTACCCAAACAAAGGCATCAAGCAGGCATTTCATTAGACCATTGTGTGATATGGCAGGCGGCTGCTGTGAATGTATTTATTAGTTTGCGATACATGTCTTTTCCTGTTGTTCCCGGGGCAGTGGATAATGCAGGTTTTGTTCGAGGCCCACTGTGAACGGCGCCTCGGCTGCCAGCTGTCAGGGCTGATACCGTCTCATTTGGATTCCCAGCCTGCTCGCTGAATGGCTAATTAGATTTGCCATTTTCAATCCACTGATTGCTATACATAGTAGGACAAAGGAGTTGACAGCATGTAGCATTCAAATCCAACTGTAACAATTAATAACTGGCCTAATTAACATGTGTTTTGGGCTCCATTGATTATGACATTACCTGCAGACTACCACGCCTCCCCAGCATTTCATTAAGAAGTACAGCTATAGATTGTTATGAATAAACTGCTCTGCAGCTGAGAGCTGGTTATTAATTACACAAATTAGCGAGAGCAAGGGTAATCACGTTAAAGGGGTTTGGTTCGCAATCATTGATCTAATTTTTACTGACCATTCCTGTTCCGCGGTGTCACACAGACCCGCGTGAAGAGAAATCACCTCATTAACAAAAGTTTAATCCTAATCATAGTTCTTGGTCTGCCCAGCTTTAAGGTCATATCTGAATGTCAGAACCCTTTGAAATTGATTGGTGGTAAATTGAATCAATGTCATGTTGGAGAAAACAATAACCCCTAATGGATGAGGCGAGCTGGTACAAAACAAACAGGATTATTGGAAGGTGTGGGAAGGTGTGCATACATGTGTGTGTGGGAGAGTCTGTCCCTTTCATAATTCATTATGTCCATAGCTGGAGAAATGTCAGTATTCTGGGCAATTAGCCACAGCTGTGAGGACCTGTTGATCTCTCCGCAGGAAGGACGAGGATGAATGGTTGACTGAAGAACAGAAAGAGATGAATTAGCTTTTGCTATAAAAATTCAACAAAACAGATTTTTAAGTAAATCTGGTTTAAAATAGTATTAATTTACGTTTGCACCCTTCACCGAGCAGAAACAGTCCCAACTGCTCACACCACAGACAAAGAAACATGATGAAAGTCTGAGGAAAGGTTTCTGGTTATATGGGTCGAGAGGAAGTAAAAGAAATCTGACGTGTCCGATGGCTTCAGATGTGAAATCAAACATCAGACGCTCTTTATTCTGGCTGAAGTGTTTGCTTGTTAAAGTTCAGATCAAAAAGTGTGTCAGGAGTTCTGGTGATGGAAGAAATCAGAGAGGTTTAACAGACACAAAACGTACACAAAAGCAACAAAATGGTCAAACTAAAGGCAGAAGCAAAGGAGTGCAGGGCGAAGGTAAACCAAATGGACTGACAAAAGAAGAGGATAGGATGTACTTTAACACCTGATATGTCAGAAACGAGTAAAAAAAAGTCAAAGTCAAAGTTGTATCAGAACAGAAAATTGGAAACTAAATTTTTTTATTTATTTTTTGAAAAAATCTGAAACATGAATGAAGCTTGATTTTTTTTTTTAATTTTTATTCTATAAATCAACAAAAATAAAATATCTCGTTCCTGGGAAAGCTTATTTTTCTGCCCCTTTTACATACTTATCTAAACATATCTAATACATATCTAAGAATATCTAAACACACATATCTGCTTTTCACCAAAATCAGTTGAAAACAACACCGACGCTGCCGTCGTATTTCTAAATGTGGATATCTGGAATAAAGCAACAAGGTTCATTGATTATGGTCATGCAGCTTAAACCAAGTCTATAGTAAAATATCGAGTTAGCTGTTTCAGTGATGAGATTCAATCTCTGTTCCACATGAAAAGATTCCAGGACATAGGTTCTGCAGAGCGGCAGCAGTGCGTTAGAAATTCCTCTCTGTAGGCTAGACCGTTTGTACATTCTATGTCATAAACACAATCTTTTTAAACAGCATTTCCTTATCTGCTCCTGATTAATAACTATTTGAAACCATTAATACCCAGAAAGGAAACTTTTGAGCTTAAGTTTGTTAATAAATGCCCTCCATCTTGAGACACATGCAACAAAACATCCTAAAAACATGTTTTTTTTTCTTTCAGAGTGGGTCTTTAAAGCGTGCCCTTCAAAGTGCTGAGTTAATATCAAGATGTTTTCTTGTTTAAACTCATGGTTTTTAGTTTTAATCTTGAACTTTCCGCTTCTGTAAAATTCCTGAAATGTTTGCACTCAAAAACAAATAAAATAACAGGGGAAAAAAAAGAAAATTAATTATAAGATGGAAATAATTACCCAGTTTTGACTCTACCTCACCTTCACTTCACAACTTTTTATCATTTGCTCATAGTTTTTTTCACCTCGTTCTTGATGTACAAGCTGTGGTACGTGGTGAGAAAACTGACAGTTAAGTAAAATGAGTGTTAAAGTTAAAAGTACGATTGGTTCCTGTCATTTTGTACGTATTCACTTTAAATATCTGTTTACAAAAGACTTTTTTCTTCCCAAAAAGCATTGCAACATGCAGAAGAAGTTTCCTCTTTTCAAACAGACCCACAGTGTAATTTATAAGAGAAGCTGCATCCCCACAACTCAGCACACACATCTCTGCACAACAAACACACACATGTGCTGGTGTGTGTGTGTGTGCACCACAAACACACACATCAGATTTCTATTTCCCCTCCACCTGCCAAAAACAGCAGTCTTTTCATCATCTGGAACGTGTGAATTTTCACACTCATTTTTCACAACACATTCTTTATAATATGTGCTGCTCCCTTTTATTTTTTTTTTAAACCCCCTCCCTGCATATGAAATCCTTCCATTCCCGGCCAACAAAACAAAAAGATATGCAGCCAATCATCTTCAAGCAATGGCAGTTACAATTTTCTGTGAACAATTTGCTCCTTAAGAGGAAAATTGCTTTCAATATAAGCTCCCTTTGAAAGACAACAACAATAAAAAGATACAACTGTAATACCGCTGCCTCTGTCAGCACTTGTCTGGGACAGCTTCAGCAGGAACGCATGACTGGGGATGAGGTGCTTACAAGTCAGCCTTGTAATATCAGCATCTGTGCACGACAGTGCTGGCAAATGAATCCACTTTGAACATAACAGCTTGGCATCACATGAAAATGACTGCCATGAGCAGCAGTTGTCAGATATGCTCTTGCCATTGTGATGGTGAATTGTCATTTATTATATGTTGTGTCTGCCTCTGTCAGCTCCCGTTGAGTGTGTGTATTGATTTGCAAGAGCAGAGGGTTTCAGAGGTCACTTTGATCAACACTGTGACACACGGAATCACACTGAGCTGACATTCCATTACCTGAGACAAAAAAGACTCAAAACAAGGAATATGTTAAAGAACACCCAACTTCAATACAGCAATATGACTGTAATTAACAGAGAAATGGATTGCTTAGGTTCAAATGCCTGGAGACAATTGTGCTGTCTCCTTGATATGACATGCTCAACCTTCTGGCTCAATACCTCCTTTCTGGGCTTTTGTTCCTTTCTAAACCAGATCTGGGTCTTTGAGGTGCTTTAAAATTAGCTGTTAAATAAAAAAAGAGGCAGGAGATGGACCTCCGTTATTAATGTAATGTTCCCCTTAAAGAAATACATGATTTGTTATTTAAACATCTGTAACGTCAAAGTCAAATACCGCCCAGTTTTTCTTGGTGCTCCACATCAGAGCTTTGTGGGAAACATAATCCACTATTTTGTATGTAACGGCAAAGAAATGGTGATGATCTTCATCAGCACTCAACTACGATGAGACATTAAAACAATAAAAAAATCTTTCATACCATGACACCACCACCGCCATGCTGAACCATTGATAAAAGTGAAGACTGCCCAGTGTCTTCATGGTATTTCTATTTTCAACCGTAGTGCTTTTCTGTCAGCTTAAAGCATTCTGCCTGTTTTTTTTCTGACCTTCAGCATCAAAAGGACTTTCACTCTGAGAACTGCAATCAACATCATATTTTTTTTCAACTAGAAGCCATTCTCTGCAAAAGTGTGTCAAAATTGATGTAATCTAAACATGATTTCTCTGTCACTCAAGAGAAAAATTCCTTACTAATCTCAAGTTTTAGCAATGAAAATTTGTTTTTTTGTCTTGCATGTTTTTATGGCCTTTAGGCAAACACACATCTTCTTTTTGCTGTATTCAACTCAGCCTGCAGTAATGGAAAATGAGCATATAAAGGCATTTTACGTTTGTAGAGTTGGTTCAGCCTTTTTCCAAATAAGTCTTTTTAACCAAAGATTTTTGTTAATTTTGGCCGGAAAATGTCTAAAACCTTCAGGAGAAGTTTTGCATTTTTGCTTTGTAAATAAGAGTTGAAACTTCTGCAGTGGAGGGAAGACACAGAATCAAGCATATTTAGCAGCTCCATTTCCTAAAAAGTTCCAAGCGATGAGGTTGGTGGAAAATAAAAATAAAATATAGACATGCAATTTAGGAAAGAACCTTTTAGGCTTTGATTTTGGTTTGAATTTTGTAATAGATTTTCTTTTTCTGTTTTCTTTTAGTAATTTATTCATATTCATATCAATTCCATCACTACAATATGTTCCAGGTCCTTTTATTTCCTTTTTAATGTTTTGTTGTGTTATTTTAGTGGGACATTTTTCTATAAATAAAACTTTTTTTCTGTCTTTTTGCACCAAAATATATTAAAATACTGTTAAATTGTAAAAAAATATATGTTTTGGACTTTGACAAATCAAATGAAAATATCTAAACAAAACAATTCTGTCAAGAATACAAGAACCACGTAATCATTCTGACAGGAGCAATGTGTTTTTTTAATTACAAGGCTTTGGCAATAATTGTGCGTTGGCTTGAGAAGCATTTCTGGCTGCAGCTCTTTGAGCCTGCTTGACTGGCGTTATTGCGTGGGCCAGTCCTGCTGCTGTCGCTCGTTCCTGTCAAAGTCATGAGAGGATCACTTTATCATCGTTTGTCTGCTGTGTCTGACACTATTGAGTAGGTGGGAACCCTTAGGGAAATTGGGGCAGGCTGCTGTATTTGCTGTATTCTCCATTTTTACTTGGTTGCTGTCCACTTTTATTGGGACCGTTGTCCAGTCTGTCAAATGGCTTTGTGAGGTTTGTTGTAAGTTTGAAACCAACAGACTGGTCTGCTGTGGCAATACTCACTATGACGAAATGTCAAGATGTTTTAGCTCTTTAGAGCTTTTCACCAAAAATGCAATGCACTGTCTTCTACAGCGCCGCTAGCCTCTTGATTTCCTCAATCTTATGCAAAGTAAAGTTTTCTTTCTGTTAAACACATCTTTCACTGTCAGTCCCTAAAAGTTTCCAAGTAGTTTTACCGCAGCTGCCAAAAAGTTGCAAAGAAATCGTTTCTGTTTCTCCAAAATTCTTAAAAAATACAACAAATGAAACAAAAGAAAAAAAATCAATTAAAAATCACACTCTTTTGTAGAATAAACAAAAATAACTAAAAGGTTTATGCCAAAGAAAATCTTTATGCTTCATTCACTGGTTTTTATTTTATATTTATGTTTATTTTTATGTGATTTCTTTGAGAATGTTGCAGAAAATGACCTTTTATCTTTTTCATTGCAAAAAAACAAACAACGAAATTCATTCTAATGAGTTTAATATGACAGAAAATAAAAAAAGAGAAACACTGAATGTCTAAATTAAGATCCACTTTGTGTCAAATATAAGGTTGAAATTGAAACGCTTTCTTTAATCAGTCTACTGTGTCAAATTGTTTACTTTCAGCTGTGGCGATGCTTATGGCTCACAAGCAGATGGATGAACGGGACTTCAGTCCATGATGGCCAAAAACGCTCTGCAGCAAAGATGTTCTCCCATGAAATGAGCAGCTCCTTCCATATGAAAACATGACAACACCAGCAGCTCATTAGTGCAACATTAGGCTGCAGAGACACAAACACACAGACCACAAGCCTGAGTGGGGCAAATCACACGGCAGTTCAAATATCTGAGAGGAAATTGCAGTACCTGATGTGAAACTGAGCAGTTGGGCTGCAGCTCAGTGGAATGAGGTTAATGAGCTCTTTCTGGTTTCAGCGTTCTGAAACAGACTCGTTTGCATGACTCAGAGGAACGGTTTAGAAAGGCTGTCATTGGTGGCTTTTATGGATGGAACGGGTGGTGTCATTCTTATTTGGACATTATGAATGACTCAGCGTCAGTTAGCGTTTGCACAGTTACAACTGCACCGGGCTCTCTGCTAAAACCCATGAGACAGGCTTTTTTTTTAAATTCAGTTTTTTTTTGACAAACCTAAATAAAAGAGATTATTTACCTGAGTTTTTCAAACTGCTGGGCAGCAATCTTCCTCACAAAAACAGATTTCGTCTGAGAAAACTCCTCTGCCGTGTTGAAAAAGTTATCTTTGTTTCTTAGTAAAAAGAGAAAACTATTTACTTAGATGAACTGGGATGTAGGTAATTACCAAATAAATAAAACCTGTTTTTTTCTCTGTGGTCAAACCTCTCAGCGGCCAGAGCCTGCTATCACCTCACATGGAAAAGCTTGGTAACCCATAAACTGCTGCAGCCTCTTCACAGTTATCAGAAGTTTGAGTGGAGAGGCGTTTGTGAGCATCAATTCCAGCAGAGAGGCAGCATGTATTAAACACTGCAGCGGCGCCATCCACAATGCAAAATTGATTAATATTTGCTTTCAAAATGACACGGCTTGATGCATGGGTGCGCTCCACATGTAAATGAACACTTTAAAGGAGATGAATAGCCTCAATGGAGGATTGTAAAGTTCAAGCAGCAGATTTGCATATTCATGTTACAAGTTACTGATAATAAGCAGAGAAGAAGGAAATAAATGCAATCCGTTTGTCAATGTACCGTTCTTACATTTCAAAACTAAGCCTTATTAGCTTCAGGGGACTGATATGTTCAATTACTTGCCACAAAAGCAGCGCTGAAGATGTATGGGACAGCGTTTTGACTTTATAATACAATTTAGATGAAGACAGGGACATTAGATGTTTGATTTATTCAGGAGGACTGCCACATGCATTAAGAGAAAATAAACTTTAGCTGAGCTGCCAAAAACACAATTGTCTATGGTAGATCGAGACAAAATGATTGAAAACGTCATACCAATGTCGAATTAAAGGATTTTATTAAAGTAAGCTCTTAATTTAACAGTGCAGTGACGGATGATGGTAATAAATGCATCTTTCTTTGTTCATAAAATTAAAGTTATGATGAAATAATGATCAACATTATCTTTTTTTTTCACCTAAACAACATTTTGCTCTCAAACCTGGAGACATTTTTCTCCACAGTGAGACTTCTGTTGGATGTTTGCAGGAAAAAGGCACTCATAATAAAATGACAAAGTGACAAAAACCTTCCATTTCCCTTTGAGTTATTTGTTTTTGGAGAGAACATTTAGCAGAAATCTAAAAGAAAAAAAAGTGGATTTCAAAAGGACCAGAAAGAAGATAAACAATCTTTTCGTCTTGGGTGTTCCTCTGGACACAACACCAGAGGAACTCTGCAACATTAAGACTGTTTACTGTAAATATACAGACAATTTTTTTGTTATTTATGAAAAAACAAAAATCTTTCAGTGCCAACAGCAAATTGTTGCACATTCCACACGTTTGGTGTAAATAATACACTTTTTTTCTGTTTAGCTTGTCTAGGTGTTTTTTTTTTTATTCTATCAGGGTCTCAGGAACTAATTATGTCGTCAAGAAAGTTGCAAAAGGTGCAAGAAAAGGTCCAGCCCAACACATTCCTTCTTTTATAAACAATTGTGTTATTCATTTCATCAAACATTATTGCATAATATTCTACATCAACCCCGTCTACAGTTGTTTCCTTCATAGCAAAACTCTAATTTTGTTTCAACAGTATTCTTTAAGAGGACTTAATGCAAAGACATGTGTCTTTTATTTTGAGCTCCCTTGTTTACATAATGGTTCATGATTAGGAGCACATAACTAACACAACTAAAACGTAGCAGCAGTGATAAACAGTCTAGAAATAAAATGAATCAGAGTGCAGCTGGGGTTTATTGTGTCGAGTCCAAAAACACCATTAGATGACTGGTCTAGCTGTGGATGTGCTTTTGACAGATGCATTCTAAGAAATATGTTCCTCGGTAACACAAAAGCCTCTTAATGACTCAAACCATGCTGGAGATATGGATGCTGCATGTGTCAGACACCAGATATTCTTCAATAGCTTGGGTGATATCAGTAATGAGGTAGAGCATATGCTGCATGAAGCTGCTGCATGGGAAAGATGACACCAGCAAACAAAACACAATATATGAGTAATCTAATATGAGCCATATGCTGTGCATACATGCAAAGCTCAATTCTTTGCTCAAGTGAAAAATGAAATATCGTAAATGAGGAGAGACAATTCAGTTACGGAGGCTAACAGGAAGGTAACATATCTCTTTATCTCAGCAGGTGAGTGGCCTTTGTTTCAGCTTTTTAGCAGCTCTTTCATGTGAACTTTCATGAAGACGTGGCCTGGGTCTCCATCTGTTGCTTACCACACACACTGCCAGCACACATTAATCAACACTACATTGTTCAAAGATGTGATCATCCCTTTTACATGGAAACGTTATTGTTTGGAATAATGAAGAATAAATCATTTTTGAAACTGGAAAAAACTGAAAAATGTAGGAATTTGAGTACATTTAAAAATTTCAAACTTTTATGGTTAGACGAATTGGTCAGTGTATATAAAACAGCTGCAGTTGGGGAGTGGTACTGGTCAGCATGGCTGTCATATCAAAGGTGAATTAGGGATGGAAAAGCACTGACCCATCAAAAGGGTCAAACTGTTAAACATAGTCAGCAAAAGCTCGTCTGACTGATGCTTTTGGGGAAATGTTTCGGGATGCAAGTACACAAAAGCAAGAAAACAGAAAATCTAAAGGCAGAAACAAGTATGTGTGTGGGGGGGGGCAGGTGGACTGACAAAGGAAGAGGATAAAATGTACTCAAACACAGTTAGTATGAGAAAGGAATAAAAACAGAATGTGAAAGTAGAAAGAAATGGAGATCCACATTTTCTAAATGTATTTGCATTAAAAAAAGCAATAAAAACCATGAAACTTGGGTCCATCTCCCCGTTTTCTGAGGAGTTCAGCAAAGGTTGTTAAAGTTGAATTGATTGATTTATGTATTTACATTTGCATAAAACAACAACAACAACAAGAAAAGACCCTACACGAGATCATTTACCTGGGAAATAAAGAAAAATTGAACGAAAAAGAAAATTCTGCCCCTTTTATATTATTAGAAGAAAGGAAAAAAGGAACTGTATCTAAGCATATGTACATAATATATGTATGCGTTTTGCTGAAAAGCTTACTTTCACACTTACCACCTACTTTTGCACTGCTGCACACCATTAAACCATTGTGGAAGCTTTTGTTTGTGGCCTCTCTCCACAGGACAATAAAGACTTCTGCAGAGCTGAAGTGGTGCAGAACGCTCTGTGGAGCACAGCGGCAAGTTGAGTCTCCAAAACCCTCAGATGCACATCCAATGGAGCATCTTTGAGATATGCTGGACCTATAGGATCTAATTGTCTAATTTCCTAACAGTCAGTCTGCACGCACTTATCACGTGAACAGCACTAAAGGGATCTTTGCACAGTCTGCGTGTTGTCTGTGTGCTTGCTATGACCAGTCGTCCACAGCGTGCCCATGAAAAAATGGAATCTACGGATCACCAAGCGGTCTGCGACTTTGATATTTGGCGTGGGACACCTGCGTGTCCTGCACAGATTAGCTCATGTTCCGCCTACAGCATACATCCACCCATAAGGGCAGTTGTGACTAAGACTTTGGGTAGCAGGAACCACAACACACATTAAGGGGTTTTTGCATCTCTACAAACCACTTATGTTGACATAGTTCATCAGTTTGTGTGTCTTTTATCAAAGCGTTCATTACACACATATTTACCCTTCTCAAATTAGAAAAAGGGATAAAAGGTGACTTCGTACAAAACCCACTGAACTCTCAGTCCATCTTTGGACAGTTTCTAGCCGACTGTGGCACATTGAGGAAGTAGTTTCAACATAAAAGTGTCTGGAAGTCTGGAATTATTGCATGAAACAAATCTATAAAATTATTGGTTCATCTGTCTAATACATCCATCCTCAAAATGAAATAAGAGTGTTTGCGTTTCAAATAAAACAAGCATAATAATTTAATAAAAAACAGACTATTTTAATCTGATTTGGAGAAATTGCTGTCACTACTTTGGGTCCACACAATCCCTGCTGGTGTACTTTGAAGGCTAACATTGACAGGGCCAGATGAGCAGCTGAGACCTTGTACTCCAGTTGAGCCATAAATCTCCATCACTTTAACGAGAAGAGACAAGAACCAATTTGTGAGATTTATCTTTTTTTTCTGCCCTCAAATATGGATGAAGAGCAGACATATCTGTGAAGTAATGATGAATACACTAAATCCAATCAGAGTGGAAAATGAATTTTAACGGGCTTGTCGTTACAGTTTAAGCCCTGTAAGAAGCTGCTCCTTCTGTCATGTTAATTCAATTCCCCACCACAATGATCTCCGCAGAATGCAGAAACTTCTGAGCCATAAAAAGAAGCTTTAAGGGCAAGCGTTGCATGCTTGCGAGGGAGAGATATGTCCTGTAATTGAATAATAAACAATGTCTAAATCGCATTACAGTCATTCAGAGTTATTGGATTAGAGGGAAAAATGCAAGTAGACCTCATCATAATAGTGTATAAAGAAATGGATTGAGAGCAGTATGCTGGTCATTGATGGGACAGGAAGAGTTTGTGCTGTGAATGTGCCACATTCAGGCCTGCATGGCCACAATAGCAGCTTCATAACTGTGCAAATTCCCACACAGAAGCTTTTGAACATTTCTGCATTTATATAAATATATAATTCTATTCTAACAGTTTAAAAGGTTCACATGTCAAAAGTCTACACTTCCACAAACTAAAAAAGTATAAGCAGAAGCTGTATGCTTTTGAGGTTGAGAAATTGGTTGCAGAGAATTATATTACAGATGAAAGACTTTCTGACCTAATTATTTAAATTGATCTCTCATGACAGAGAATTTTTCTCCATTTTTTTTCTTCTTCTCAGAAAAACAAAACAAAACACAAAAGCCTTCATCAATGTTAGCGTACTGAGTTGAAAGAAAATGTTGGGCTCTCAATCCGATCATTATGGGGAGCTATAAGAATTATTGAGAGAATGCCTTTCTATTCAGCAAAGAATTGTGTTAGATTTATTCAGATTACTATGAGAACACATCCCACATTAATGCAGAAGTCGAGCTGTAGTTGTGCCAGATTTCAAATTGGAATTAATAAGATTAAAATAATTGTTTGTTTTACTCACCAATGCAGAAGTGATGGGAACAACTAGGTCTAATTATTACTAAGATTTCTTAAGCAACTTCATGAAATAGCGTTTAAGCATTCCTTATGGCAGAATACTTGAACATTTATCTTAAAGACCCACTCTGATGAAAACTCTGTTTCCAACATGTTTTTGTGGCATTTTTCTGATGATGGAGGATAGATATAAAAAGTTAGGCTCAAAATTACATTTCAGAATATATCTTTCTGCCCACATTGTTAGGAATGGAAATTTGCCGTTTGAAAATCAGATTGAAATCAAACGGATAGCTCTAATACTATTCACTATTTTTGTTCCGCCACCAATATTAGGTTGAGGCTGTAAGCTAGCTGGAAAGCACATAAAACAGATGGATGACGGGAAATAAGGGAAGGCTTACTCCAGTCCAACGGTCCCATCCACAAGTCAGAGGTGAATTTCTAATGAAGTTCTGCTCCGCTGCAGAAAGTTTTTTTTAATTTTTTTTATTTTGACTAAAAACTGCATAATCATGATTAAAAGATCTCTGGAAATTCCTAATATATACCAAAATATGATAAAAGTGGACTACCTTTGTTGCCATATTTATTTTTATCAATTAATTTCAGATATCACATATTGTTCCTAGAAAGAATTATCCCATGTAGATTAATTTATTCGTTTTTTTAGAAAAGGTACACGATTTTTCCATAATTTCTTTAGATGAAAAAGAAAAAAAAATCTAAACAAACCAAATGGTTAACTGTTACGCAGTCCTTGGAAAAAAATGGTAAAATTAATATATTAAAACTATTGTGGTCTTTATTTGTGGAATAGTTTACCTGAAGATCTGAGAGTTTCTGCATTTGAGAAGATTTTAAAATGTAAAATAAAGATGCAACTTTAAAAATCTAGTAATTATATATTTAATAATTTATTTAGCTTTCATTAGGTATATCAAGGCTTTTATGATTCATCAAAGTACATTTTTACCCTCTCTATAAACTTTTGGCTGCAGCATTTCCTTCCATCTGATGCTCGTTTTTTGATTGTAGTTGCTTTTAATTTATCATGTTTTATTGACTTTATTGTTTGACTTTATTGTTTGACGTGTGTTTTCCCACATGTTGATGAAATGTGCTCCACAAAAAAAGTGATTGATTGATTAATTGATTATAATGTATTTTATTAGGAAACACTTTTGTAGACCTACAAGGACACTTCAGGGCTTAGGAAATTGTTTTTAAACTTAAATGTTGACATAAAATATTGAAATTTTGACCCCACTGATTAAAACACTTTTAGTTAGTGGACAGTTTTAACAAAGGAGTTTTAAGTTTAATGTAAATGTGAGTCCATTTTTCAATTTTCCACCAGCTTCTTCTCTTTTTAACTGTTGGAATTTGTTATCTTAACTAGAATAAAAACATTGTGAAGTTTTGGTAAATTACTTTAGTATAACTTTTAGCGAATCAACTGCTGGGATCCCTTGGACATGCTCTGGCTCGTGATCAACTTTCTCATGCACACACAAAGGTTTCCATGTTTACACATGCACCTTCACCGCAGACCCAGCACTTTTCCCACTGGAGGAATTAAGCCAGACATCCTGAGAGAGTGAATACCTCAGCTCTGCTCAGCCAGCATGCCTTGTCGTGCATGGCGTAATCTGATAATATCAATCATAATTGTGTTAGATGTAATCCATCTGACTTTCAGCTTGTCAGGGTCAGGGTAGGAAGCAAGGCCCCACTTGCCATCAATTATCAGACATAAGAGAGTAAAGGATGGAGCTCTCCTCTATAAATAATATGGTGTGGCCCCGGCGCTGCCGATCAATGCCGTACAGTTCTACTGTCATGGCTTTAATGGCAGCTGGCTTTCTTAGCTGTGCAGATCAATAGTGTGTCTCCTCAGGACTCAGTCTGGGTCCAGGTCATGCTTGGTGGCGGGGAAGTGAAAAGCACCGCTGTTGTGATTTAAAAATCCAAGCCTTTCGGTCTGTTTAATTGCGATTTTTATGGTTTTGTCCGGTATTTTTCCTGGGTAAACATCCACTTGAATCAAACTTCGCTCTCTTAATTCGGGTTTGTGTGGGCTTTCGTTTTTATCTTAAACCAAAATGATGTTCATTCTTGTATTTACACACACAAATTGAATTCTTCATGCAAAAGATTTGTTTCCAGTAAGTGCAGACAGGGCCCATTAGCCCCTAAAGTTCCAAACAGTGAGGCCTAAGGGGATGTCTAATTGAAAAACATGAAGAAGCACAGCTGCTCAACCTGAATGTCAATGGATGCGAGAATGACAGACACCACAGCAGGCAACCAGGACAAGACTGCTTGGCCAAGACTTACGAGACACATAAACAAACTGGCGCAAACCATGTTCACATGGAGACACAGACACAAAAGACTAACTAGGAGGTATCAGCTATGAAAAAGGAGGCAGCAGACGCGTAAACAACCTTAACAAGGGAGACGGCTAAAGTGTTCAGCCATCAAAAAAACACACAGGGTCAAAAACCTGACCAATGAACTCAATATGTTTATCGTAAGAGCGCAACTGCATGAATTATTTTTAAGTAGCTCATTAACTTTTAAGTATTTTTGCTGCAAAGAAAAACAGGATAAATCATCAACATGAGCATAGGAGAGACACAGAGAACATCGAATCTGTCTGAAAGAATACGTGCTCTCAAATATTGATGTCACGTGTAAAAATACTGAAACAATATCTTGGGGGAGAGCTGACAGCTGGAGGCACGGGTTCCTGGTGTCACAGAGAGGCCACAGAGCCGGCGAAAGCCCTCACTTTCACGGAGGAAGTGGACACACAGAAAGGGCCGGTGTGGAAGACGTAAACTACGCTGGCCATTAACAGAGATACACATCATTTGAGGCTTGGGTCATCTTTGCAGTGTGTCTTTGAATTTGAACAAGGAGTAAAATAAGAATTCTTTTGTTTTAAAGTAACAGATATTTGTGTTTTATTTTGAAAGACACAAAACTGCTAAAACAGTAAGCGGGTAGGAGAGGGATGACTTTAATGCTGCACAATTTCTGTCCTCTGGTCATCAAAATACTCTAAAGACCCACTTTGATCCTCTTTCGATCTATTTTAAAAACATTCCCTGCTGTCTTTTTATTATAATTATGCCGTTTTTAGCCAAACTAAAGGAAAACAGTCGTTTTCTAGGACAGTTTCTGCAGAGCGGCAGGAGTTCATTCAAAGAAATTCGCTTCTGAGTTGTGGGCGGGACCAGTGGCAAGGAGCAAACCTGCCCACCCTTCCCCTCCCTGTTGCTGAGAGCTTTCTATTTACACACTCCCCTGCTAGCTTACAGCCCCTCACAACAGTACAACAAAAATGGCAAACAATCCTGGAGCCAAACAGTTTTGATCCAGATGCCAGCTCAGATACGGAAAACAAAGACGTACATGGATCTAGTTGTCTACAAGCAGATGCATCAGAAAACAAAAACAAAAGGTGAAAGTTTGTGTGCATAAAATTAAATTTGAATATAGAAGAATTTGTCATGCAAATAGTCAATGTTGACTGGCTCAGCAATGGAACTAGTAGAGCTTCCTCTGGGCTGCTTTTCCCCTCAGATGGGCACAGCTGGGGGAGATCCACCACCCACTGGTGAAGTCTTTTCCTCCCCATTCCCACACCCAGCTGCCTTCTTTTCCTCCTGTCACCTCTCATCCCTGCTGGATCTGCACCTTCAGTCTGCTGCACCGCTCTCACTCCTGACAGAGGAGGAGGAGGAGGAGGAGATCAGACCACCTCGATGAGGACTGTCAGACTTACATCTGGGAAAAAGGAGAAACAATGAGCAATAGACTCCCCCACTTGTAGGTCCAGCAAAGGAGCAAAGAGTCAAGGATGCTTGCATTATTTAAGCCATTGAAAACGTTTGCTGGAGCAGGGGGTGGTCTTTTGGACTCCCGCAGCTCTCCACCTGACATGGGAGACAAGCCTAGAAAAAAACACCTTGATCATAGTGAAACATTACAAGAGTGCTGTAAAGTCAGTTTGCAGGTCTGTTTGATGTTTCCCGCCTGCCTTCCAGTCAGCAAATGGAAATCATGACTGAGCTGGACATTTTGGATGTTTTACAATCATCCTAACGAACTTTGTTGACTTCAAAATCCACTCTTATTCTAAACTCATTCAGAAGAGTTTCTGCTTTGATAATCATCTCACCAAGTTATCAAGCCATTTTACTTGTACTCCTTTGTGATGGATGTGTGTGAGCAGGTTATGAAGAAGTGCACCTAAAGTGAGGATACGAAAGTTTGGGCACCCCAGGTAAAATGTTATATTATTGTGCATAAAGAACACAAAGATGGATTGAAAAATCTTCTAAAGGCATCAGTTTATGATGAGACATTCTTTTAAGATGTCAAAAAAACAAGGCTTAATTTCCATAATTTAATCTTTCAAAATAACAGAAAACAAAATAATGGCGTGTGCAAAAGTTTGGGCACCCTGCAGAATTTATAGTATCCACCTCCCCCTTTGGAAAAGCTGAGGCCTAACAGTGTCATGGATTGTTAACAATCATCATTTGCAAAGACCAGGTGATTTCAATCTCAAAGATTTTTAATAATCTGAATCATCTGATCTTTCCCCAACAATCAGCATCATGGGTTTTTCCAAGCAATTGTCCAGAACAATGAAACTGAAAATAGTTGATGCTCACAAAGCAGGAGAAGGCTAAAGGAAGATAGCAAAGTGTTTTCAGATGTCCGTTTCTTGGGTTCTTTATGCATAATAATATAGCATTCTACCTGAGGTGCTCAAACTTTTGATGACCACTGTACACACCGGGAAACTTGCAAAACATAGCAAGGGACCCACCCTGTGCAGCCACACAGAAGGATCCAATTTAGACTCTTATCTACTAATTATGTCCCTCACACATCTGCATTCCAGAATTTAAAAAAAGGCCTGATCCTCCCTATGAAACAAGCTCTCGAATTAATGGGATTGCTCTGCAATTGAACCTCTTCACGGGTCCCTAAGCAGGGAAAAAGCTCAAAGCTTAATTTGTATTAACTGAGCATCAATCATAGTTGATCAAACGATAAACAGTGTTGATGATCTCAGGGGCATCGTGGCTGCTCTTGTATATAAATGTTCTGTGCAGCCTGGAGAAGGGCGTGCATTTCCAGGCTCTGCCACTACGGGGCGCTGTTCTCCGGATCACAAACTGTCAGCGGGTGGAACAAAAATCACAAACATATCGAACGAGTGCATGTTGAGTTGGAGGGCTTCAATAAAAAAGACACATTCAACTGTTTGGACAATATTCATGAAAATGGTAAAAATTTAAGAAATTCTTGTTCAAAATTCAAAATCAACTTTATTTATAAAGCATGTGTCCTATTACAAAACCACTCAAAGTGACTCTATCTAATAAAAAAATAATAATCAGTAGTTAGTGTGCAAAAGTTTTGGGTTTTATGTCAAATTCTCTGTAATCTCATCCATAGAAATCAAACGTCAAAGTCAAAAGTTTCAGAATGACAAAGTAGAGTAAGGTTCATTCATTTTTCCAGGAAACATTTATTCCATGAACAATGCAGATGGATTCAAGCAAACCTTATGCAACTTGACCTTTATATGGAGAATTTAGAGAGCCTGTAAAAACAAACAACTGAATGCAAACAAATAGAAGACAGAATTGATCATTTTAGGCAATAAAAAAAATGCTAGACTGTTTTTTCTCTACGGACCAAGTATGTCAAGATTTTGCTGAGAGCACGGTCAAGAAGTCAAGTCTTTCACAGTTTAACAGGTGCTTGACACTCAAGTGAGGGAGGCATGGTTACAGTGAGGAGGTGAGGTCAGGAATGCAGAGTGGAGTCTTGATGTTCGGCACCATAACTAAAATCGTCATCTTGCAAAACACATCTAGAGTCAAATGAAGACATTTTTGAAAGAAAAGGATAGAAATAGTTCTTTTCCCCTCATATTTCTAATATGCAGCAGTTAAACAGGAGAAGCTGACAGTCTTTAGCTCATGACAGGTTTTATTTTGTAAATCGAGTTTGTCAAAAACGTCCTGGTTAAACCAGGTGAGAATCTGTTGTTCTTTTGTATTCAAAACAAAATACATTTTTGTTTTGTTTGAAAATTGTTTAAAAAAAAAAAATTCTAAATGAAAATTTTTAACGTTTTAAATATTTACAAAAAATATTTCTAGACCAGACTTTTTTTTTGTGTGAAAAGATTATGAATTAAAATGATTAAAAAATCAGAATTGAGCTTCAAATAAGATCTGAGATTGTTTAGCTGCTGACTTTGAGCTAAAAGCCAGTGATTAATTATTGTTAATAGGCGTGCTCCCTAACCTGAACCCCGTGTCACAGCTGGACGGCCATGTTTTACAAAAAGCCAAACAAGAAAGACAAGCGATCCAGAGGTGAGTGGGAGTGGCTGGAGCTCTCCTGTGAGGCTGAGCTCACTTTATTAGCATTGATTCCTTTTTTTATGTATTTTGTCGCAGCTAATGTCATCGATCAGAGATGTCAGCAGCTTCAAAACGTCGGTGGACTCTGACAGAAAGGTGTGGAATGCGTTTTAAAGAAGCATCTTTATTCGTAAATGTCCTAATCGACTGTATTTGACATTTTTGAATATTATTGTTATTGTTATTTTCAAGTCTCTCAAACAAACCCCAGTGTTTTCTTTTGGTATTTAAAATGTCCATAATGGATGTCTGCATTAGGGGAGAAACGAGCAGAGAAGAATCAGGGGTTAAGGAGGTGGGTGCTCCTCTCCTCTCCTGCCCCACAGATGGTCCAGCATCTTTGACGATATGGCAGGAGCAGCCATCAAACCAGATTCACTTCTGCCCTCCACCTTAAACAGAAACCCCATTGAGGAGGAAAATGGAAATTAGCATGGCAAGGGTAGCACAGGTGCAAGCCTGTCTTTGAATACAACCTGAACTAATCCTCGCCAGTGCGTGTGCTGGGGATGTGCAGATGTGGTTTAAACGCAGAAGGAACTCCTTAACCAGAACCTTTGAATATATATAAACATTTGTCACTGTGTTTGGATGTGATTGCAAATGAAGTTCCTTTGAATCTGCACTTTTACAGCACATTAACCAATTGGAGCAGGTTTTCTCAGCCGGCCTAAACTTTGCAGAGTTTCGTGGCACAGACACAACTACTGCCATAAATGTGACCACATTATTGTGAAAGATATTTACAGCAACATAAACAAAGATAGAACACTGATCGCACCGATCCCAGCTCCATAACTAAGCTTCTTCTCTTTCTGCTTTTCATCAGAGACTCAGACATGAACCCGGCGCTTTCAGAATTGTTCAGTTCTGTGTGAATTCTGCTTCCCATGTTGGACAAAGCTGGTTTGAGCCGAACAAAAGTGCGTGACAGAGCAGAAGAAAAGATGGTGCTCTGGAGTTGACAGAGTCTGAGTCTGTCGTGTGACATCCGAGCTTGGGATCAGAGGGCGTGTGTTAAGACGGGCCTGAGCCGCACTCATCAGCTTATGGTAATGTTGTGAACAGTGTGACTGCTCCAACAGAAAGCCAGCTGACAGGCACTGACATGGCCTGCCCGTCACCTGACACCTGCCAATAGGAGGGGGAGGAACGCACACACTAACACAAATACACATAAACACACACATATACACACCTGATAATCATTGAATTATACACAGTGCGCCTCTTTCACTAACCTCTCCTCTCCCGGGACCCAGCTGTTCATGAAATACCTCCCAGTAAGACAGTGGGGATGGTGGAGAGGGGCAGCTGTGGGAGGCTGGAGGGAGGGGGTGAGAAAAAAGCATGAAGAAGAAGAAGAAGAAGAAAAAAAAATCACGCCTCACTGGCTCCCAATGCCATGCACATTTTTAAGAGAGCCAAAGTGAAAAGATACAATTTCACTCAATAGGGAGGGCTGCAAAGGCAGCCACAAAGGAGACAAGATAGTGCAATCTAGAGGTCACTGACACTGCCTCTGCTGTAATTACTACACTTCCTTGCCCCACTCCAGCCCCCGTCTCCTTCCACATCAACTAAACTCACCCACCTCATGTTCGTCGTATTGTTTGAGGGGAACACTGTCTTCATTTATGCAGGGATCGTCTATTTTATTAGTTAACACAAAGGTTTGTGACCCTGTTAGAAGATACATTCTGTTTCTTAACTTCTTCCTCCGCTGAATACCGATAGGTGAATGAGATTCGAGGTAAAAGCTGGTCCTTTGTTTCTAGTATAAGGGACTATGTTGGGGGCAAAAGGGGCATCAAATCCGGGCACAAGTGGACTATACGGTATTGCAGACCTGCCAGTTTGTGCAGAAACTTTAAATGCTATTATTTGATCTTATTCTGTGTTTGACCAAAGTATAGGGCTGCTGCAAGTTTCCTTTAAAGTATAGGGTTACAGCCAGATCACTCCAACCTTTTATACATCTGTGGCCTAAGTTCGAATATGCAATTGTGAAACGTCCCTGTAACAGCTTCAGTG
The DNA here is from genome assembly GCA_014656515.1 of Oryzias celebensis. Taxonomy (NCBI): domain Eukaryota; kingdom Metazoa; phylum Chordata; class Actinopteri; order Beloniformes; family Adrianichthyidae; genus Oryzias; species Oryzias celebensis. Next base: position 7,049,820 of record BNCR01000003.1, read on the forward strand.
AATTCAGAATACACGTGCTGTTTGCACACGACAGGTTCACATTTTTTCCCCTCAAAGTTCTGTCCCAAATGAGAGATTCGGGAGCTGAGTGGGAGTGAATCACATCAAAAGTGTTGCAGAGTATTTGTCCTGACTTCAATTTTTAAGCATGCGCTTGTGTTGCCATTTTAAAAGATTGCAAGCCGGGTGAAAGGAAAAGGGCTGCAGTCAACAAAACGCATTACATACCTCGCCCAGCTAACCACTTAAGATATCTTTGAAGATGAATCAATCACTATATTATAGTGAAGGTCCACAAGGTGCCTGGCTCATGATCGAACACTCTGCACTTCATAGCAGTCTGCAGGGCATTGATGCTCTGATTGATTGCAGAATGGAAGTGACTGGAAAGAAGAAAAGGATTACGCTTGTCAAACTCAGTCAATACACCATGCCGGTGGTCAAATGTTTGCAGTAAATCTCAAATAGCATCTGCAAAGCTAAAAAGAAAAAAAACTGGTGAAAAAAAAGAAAGAAATTCATTTGCTCAGAGGACCTTCTTCCTGCATCCTCCCTCAAACTGACAGACCTGCAAATATGCAGCAGGACGAGAAGGCAAAGGCTTTAGGAGATTAGCAATGCTTTCAACATCAAAACAACCCTTCCTATTATCTCGAGAGCAACCTGTCATCCAAAACTGAGGATTCAAAGTAGTCCTTCATAATCAATGTGCGTTATTGTTTCAAAGCTGCAACATAGTTCTCACTGGTTTTAACTATTGCTCCATCTGAAGCCAAAGCATCAAATCCCTGTCTTGACATGAGGATGTTTGAAAATAATATCTGCAAAAACAGCCAAAGCCCAGCAGCCCGGTTGCAGAGCTTAGTGTATTCACAGCAGCAATATGCGGCAAGTGTTATTTACAGAGGGCTTTTCTTTTATGGAAAAATCAAGACGTGATTGATTCAGGTTAATGCGACTGCGAGCCAGCGTCGTGCAACATTTGAGTTCTCAGGTTAACAGAAAACACTAACTTCCATAAAGTGCTATGGAGATAAATCACTGTTATCCTGACAGCACTGACAGCAGTTTAAGCAGCAGCAATCATTGGAAGCACCTCGGGAGCCCCTGTGTTGCATTTTGCAAAGTGTCACAGGGGCTGATGGGAGGGGAGGGGGCAGGTTGGTGGAGAGTAAGAGGAGAGATGGTGGGGGGGTCACCGGGAGAGATGGTCATATCAGCCGCCTATCAGGGTGCAGGTGCTTTACATAAATATCCCAAAGCAGTAAGCAAATTTTGTTGACGAATAAAGGTAATAAAACAGAGAGTGGTTGGCGCGGCGACCACTCCCCAGTGTATTGCTCCTCACACCGCGCTTTCACTCTCCAGCTCACTCGAGTGAGATTATGGTGTTTGCTTTTATCTGTCAGAGATCAATATTTCAAACGTCCGATAAAAGAGGAAATTGAACTGGGAATAGACTGAAGTGCTGTAAAAGTACAAAGCACAATTATCAAAAAGCACTTAAATCGCCTAATAGGATACACATATTAAAAATGCTCAAATGGATGTCTCACAGCCATAATGAGAGCTGATTCTGCCCCCCTCTCACACACACACACACACACACACACACACACACTCTCTGCTGTCTTTTGATCACAACACAGTGACTTGTATGTGCCGTCACAGTGGTCAATGCACTCTGGGTAGAATATGGATCCCCAGAGGCAGCACACTCTGTGTTTTAACATGCTGCCATTAGGTGTGATTGGGCACTTTCTGCCTTTATGGGAAATGCATTACTGGTTTAAACTTTGCATAAGAATGCCAACTCTGCCGGACCGGGGCAAGGACGTGTGAGGGGTCTTTAGACACAGTCCATAACCTTCTTTTGTTGGAGAGACGTCACTCCGTTTACTCAGCGAAACAGCCAGCATCTCCAGCTAGCACCAGCACAGGCCAACACTGTAAACGACTGAGCCGCTCAGTAAATAAAATTGGTCATATGTGCCCCACAGCTTCTACTAAGAATTGGGAAACTGACCCATGACCTTAGAGTGGAGTTTGCCAAACATGTCTGTAATCAATGTCTCGCCCACTGAATTTAATTCAGTGAGTGAATTTAACTCACTCAGTTTAATCCATTTTCATAACATTTTCTGTTATGTGATATTCAACCATCAAGATAATATTTCTAGGTCATTTCTGACTATGGAAATCTTTTTTTTCCATGGTTTATTCAGAAAGACATGAGATTAAAAATGAACAGGAGCCGAATTAAAAAAAAAAAAAAAAACACACAATTGGACCGAAGAAATATATTGCAAAAATCAGATGACAGAAACTTGATCTTAGCCAAAGATTGCAACTAGATTCATAAAGTGAGGTGAAGTAGTGATGGTGACACTGGAGCAGAAATTCTGCTTGGCAGTAATTATTATGTCAACCTTAAAAGTAAAATCAACCTCTAGCTATTTGGGATTGCAGGTCATGGAATCAGCTAATTAGAAAAAAAAAAGAAATTGTGGCAAAGCTAAATATGACACACAGCTATAAATAAAAACAACTACAAACAAAGGGGATAAAACATGTAAAAAAACAGAAAACAAACAACAACGACAACACAACAATAATTTGGCTAATTTGAAAGTAATGAATACCAAAAACTTATGGAGAATGTAGCAACTTTATAAAAAAAAAAAAAAAAGAACTTTTGTAATTGTTTGCTCCAAGTCCTAAAAGTAATTAAAAAATTGTGTTCAGGTAGCTCTGCCTTTGGTGACCATGAGACTGAGGTTTTTCAAAGCTAATTCTGAGTTGAACTAATATTTTAGCAACATGCTAACTTTTTTTCACTAATTTGGCATATACTGGGTTTTTTTTTAAGCGTATTGTGAGTTAAGCTAATATTTTTATCAACATGCTTACTGTTTTTGCTAATCTGGTGAATCACAAGGTTTTTTGGGCTAATTATGAGTTGAGCTAATATTTTAGCAACATGCTAACTTTTTTCGCTAATTTGGCATAGACTGAAGGTTTTTGGGCTAACTCTAAGTTAAGCTTGTATATTAGCAAAAAAGCTAATGTTTTTGCTAATTTTACATATACGGTTCTTTGGGCTAATTCTGAGTTAAGCTAATATAATAGCAACATGGTAACTGTTTTTTTACTAATTTGGCATATAATTAGGTTTTTTGGGGTAATTCTGAGTTAAGCTATTATTTTTAGTATTAGTAATGGCATTATCGCAGGTAATGCAACTTTTCTAGTAATAATAAAGAGAAACAGGATCACAATAGTGTGAATGCTTTACAATAAAAAGTTCATACTGAACAAATAAATCAATGTTTCCCCAATGTTTTGCTCTGTAATGTTTGTGAATAAAGTAAATAGAAAGAACAAAACAGACTGGCGATATTGTGATAAATATATTATCAAAACGGACACATTGACGATTTTCAACTTTCTATTGCAGGTCATGTTCTAGTTCACATGAGGAGATGAGGTTCGTGTCCATCCTGTTTGTGGTTCTTTGCATTTGTAGTTCTTATTAGAATGTAAAACACAGAAAATAATCATAATAAAAAACACCCATGTGTTTTTTTAGACACAGAAAAATGTAATATCATGTTGTAGTACAGTATTCTTCCATTTCATATTTCTTAAAGTCAAGTTATTAAAAATTCCAACTTATTTTGTCCTTGAAAATGCACAATTTTATTTTGATTTTAAAATTGAACAAAATGTTTAAAAAGGTAAATTTTAAAAAGGTTACTTTAATTGGTATTTTTCTGCACCTAAAATATATAAAGTGAAATTTAAGGTTTTGCCTGAAACACATATGTGCTATACCTTTGAGCGAGGAACTTTAGATAAGGGAATTTAATGCAATTTTCCACCACTGAGGGCTTTGTTTTACCATTGTCCGGAAATCTTCAGATAAGGACATCCTATTCCTCTCTGACATGATATTGTATGATATGCCTGCCTATTCTTCTCCCCTGATCTAAATGATCCTGTCAGAAGCCTGATCAATATGACCTCCTGATTAAGTGGGATGCAAGACGCTCATTTAATTTTCAAGCATTTTTACAAATCGATGGGCAGATTATCTCACAACAAGAAAGGAAGGCTCTCCGTGTGCAGGACAATATCATCTTTCACCATCCTGTCCTTCCCATCAAACACCTTCGATCACACATGCACACAATCACATTACACATTTGCAAAAACATACTTAAATACTCACTTCTGGCTATAAAGTTATCCTAATAGTACAGGACTCTTTATGATTTTATTTGTTATAAAGAATTTACAGAACTCAAATCCACAGCAAAGTCATCTTTCTTTTTGAATGAAAAATTCGGCTAAAATGTGTACTGCACCTTTAAGAACTAAGAGGCTAATAGCCTATAGATGCTAAATATATTTAACGTATTATTAAAATATGTCAGCACCTTTAATAAAACAAAAAATGCTGTAGTTTTCTTAAGTGTTTGTTAACAAAACGCACCAAGCTTGGAGAGATTAATCAGCCATGTTCAAGTAATTCAAAGTCCATCATCCTGAAGCAAGTGAAAGTTCAACAAAATTGTGACTGTTCAAACTTTTTGTGGGCTGAACTACACAGCAAGCTGAATCTATGATCCACAGAGTTGCATCTCAAATTGTGTAAGCTTCAGTTTAAATGTTTCACGTTAGCATGTTTGTAAGTCTATGGGTGTTTAGTTTCTTTTCTGAATGTAGCCTCGAGGGGACCCAAGCCAGGGTCTCATTGTGCCGATCCCAAACCTGAATAACACAGACAGTTGTGTCAGGAAGAGCATCCAATGTCAAATATTAAAGAAGAGGAATAAAGAAGAGGAAAGTTATAAGTGTTGGACTGAAAGTAGGAACTTTGAATGTTGGAACTATGACAGGTAAAGGTAGAGAGTTAGTTGACATGACACAGAGGAGCAAGGTAGACATACTGTGTGTCCAGGAGACCAGGTAGAAAGGTAGCAAGGCTAGAAGCTTAGGAGCAAGTTCAAATTGTTCTATCATGGTGGAGATGGGAGGAAAAATGGAGGAGTTATCTTAAAGGAGGAGTTTGTTAGGAGTGTTGTGGAGGTAAAAAGAGTGTCAGATGGAGTGATGAGTCTGAAGATAGAAATGGAAGGTGTGATGTTTAATGGGTATGCCTCACAGGTAGGGTGTGAGCTGGCAGAGAAGGAGAAACTCTCGTTGGACATTGATGAAGTGTTAATGAGCATCCATAGAAGTGAGAGAGTTGTCAATGGTGAACATTTCAATGGACATGTTGGTGCAGGAAACAGAGGTGATGAGGAGGTGATGGGCAGGTTTGGTATTCAGGAGAGGAACATAGAAGGACAGATGGTGGTTGATTTTGCAAAAAAGGTGGAAATGGTTATAGTGAAAACATTCTTTGAGAAGAGGCAGAAACAGAGAGTGACCTAGAAGAGTGGAGGAAGAATCACAGACATAGACCACATCTTGTGTAGACGGTGTAATCAGATGGAGTTCAGTGACTGCTAAGTAGTAGTAGGTGAGAGTGTTTCCAAAGTATAGGATGGTGGTGTGTATGATGATTCAGGATGACAAGGGCAAAGGCAGAGAAGAGGACAAAGTGGTGGAACTTAAAAAAATAAGAATATTGCATGAATTTTAAGAAGCAGCTGAAACAGGCTCTGGTTGGTCAGGAGTTACTCCCATGATTGGATAACTACAGCTATTGTGATCAGGGAACACTAGGTAGGAGTGAACTTGTGTCATCAGTAAAGACAGTCAATGAGGAGACTTGGTGGTGGAATGCGGAGGTGTAAGAATGTGTACGGAGTAAGAGGCTGGCTAAGAAGAAAGTCTAGAGGAAGACCAAAGCGGAGTTTAAGGATGCAGCGAACGAAGACATGAAGGTAGCTGGTGTTAGAGTAGAGGGTGCAGAAGTGGGGGTTAGATGGAGGAAGCTGATTCGCTGGGGCGACCAATGAAGGGGAGCCAAAAGTAAAAGAGAATAGGTGTTTCTTTTCTGACTGAGCTTGTTTTTGTTTGGCATTACAGCAACTCTTTGAAAAATGTAAACAACACAACGTCTAATACAACAACACAACAAGTCTAATAAACTGAGGTAATGTAAATGTTTGATCATTAAAATATTGCATCACATTTTGTGAGAAATGCATAAAAATTATACAAAAAAAAAAAAATTCAAAAATGTTTTTAAAAAAAAACTAAAACTTGAAGAAATTTTTGGATTTGGGCACAATCTGTTTTGTAATTTTTATTAAATAATTAGTGCGGTCAATCGATTAAAAAAGTAATCAGATTAATTACACTTTTAGATTGTGAATCACCGTTATTCGCAATGTTTTACTGGGTACTTTTTATATGATAATATGCTGCTTCTGAACAAAACAAAAAAAGGCCAGAGAGAACATTTTTCCTTCATTTTTACTGTCTGAAATGTTTTCATTTATAAAGTGCTAACTCAAATATCTAAATAATGTAATTTGTGTGCACAAAACACATCAACAGTAAGATAAGCATAACTTTAAAGACGTATGTCTTCAGTCTTATTCCAAAAAAACAAAGGTATATTTATATATATATATATATATATATATATATATATATATATATATATATATATAAACATAGCCATAAGAAACAAACATTGTGTTTCTGCACTTTAAATGGTTTGGGTGAATACTCAAAATGTCATTGGCTGCTGGTTGCTGACGCAAATCTAAAAAAGAAGTTCCTGTCACATGGCCCAAATGTTCTACATCGCTGTGCAGGCTTCTTTAAAACAAACTTTTTGCTTCATTTTCTGGACAAAAACAAGCGATTAGAGGTGAACCTTCTCTCTGAACTGATGCTTTATTGAACCCATCGTGACAATCAGCATATATATCACTTTCCTTTGCAGCTGCAATTGAGGTGTGCCGGCCCAAGGACGCATTGTCATGTTTCCATGACAACGGGGCACGCCACCAATCAAACAGTCCACTATTTGTGAAAAAGTGATCTAAACGGAAAAAAAGAAAAAAAAGAATAAAGGACAAAAAATCTATCGAATATTTATTTCTTTTGCAAATGACCATGTTGGAATAATGCCCAACAAAGAGTGTATTTTCAGAAATTAACGCACGCAGTGAATGCCTGAACCGTCCGACGCAATGTGAAAGACTTTCACTTCTGACATTTAATTAATATGCGTTAATAAATTTTAACTTGTACATTTTTAAGTAATCTCTTGCGTTAACGTTGTCAAAAAAAAGTTTTCAAAGTAAGATGCAGTATGAAATATATATTTAAAAAAAATCCTTCCTTGCCAATCTCAAAAGAGATGTTCAAGGAAAGCCAAAGATGTGATTAGAATGTTAAAATCTGCATTGTGGTATGTTGTCTTTTTTGTTGCCATAAGTGGAATCAGCAAAAATTCACTCTCTCTAGCCGCCAGCTCATCTTCTGGTAGCCGGCATGGCTCCCCTGACCGCTCCAGGTCCGTGGGCCCTGCGACAGGCTGTCGCCCAACAGTTGTCGGGACGGGTTCATGAAACCCTGCTGCTTTGAAAGGGATACAGCGAGTTAAGAAAATGAATGGAAGTTCAGGAAATCCGATCCACCGTATTGGATGTGTATTCTACCATGCCCAAAGTTGAGTCCTGATTGGCTGGCTTGCCGCCGCTGGATTTGCCTCTATTGCACCGCAGGACCTCATGTGGCGTCTGTACCACTGACCTAACATTGGAACTGGCCGCCTCTGCCCCGCGAATTGCGTTCAGTGTGAATGCACCTTAATAAAACATATAAATATTGAAACGAATGCACTACAAACTGTCATCCTGTGTATTTTGTGTTAATTTGTGAGGTGTGGAGTGATGATGTTATCATAATTTTGAACTTGAGTAACAGGTATTTCCCACAAACATGCTCGCTCTTTTCTGACATTTTCAGGGACCCATCTTCATCAGTTTGGAGATGAAATAAAATGCTTTAAGGATTTATTTAAGTGCTGTGTGTGTTTTATCCTGAGGAATCTTGATCACATTTTTCCCTGATTTTCTCAGGCTGCTCAAGTTTTTACTTTCAGTGACTAACTACAATCTAATTGGTAGGATAACCAGGGAGATATACTTATGGTACCCCCACCCCCCTTGTAATTACTAGCTTAACCCTTCTCAAGATGTTTTCTTTTGTTGTTCAAGTTCAGGAAGCGTCCCCCGCTAAAGAACAGAAATGATGAGAAAAGGGGCCACTAAAAGGATTTTTTTCCCCCATCGCTGTTCAAAAATCCAAGATTTTATGGGTTGACCCATTAAACAGAGGGCGCTTGAGTCTCTTGAGGGACTTCAATTAACCTCTTGGGCAGTTTGGTCTTCAGTTCTGACTCTGCCTGCAGCAGCTCCAGGGTTTGACTTGCTGTCCGGTCATCCGACAGTGAGCTAAACGGACTCAATCGATGCTTGTAAAAGTGACTTCAAGCGAGGCTGTGTGTTGCGTTGAGCACACCATGCTGGTACTCGCTCCAGTGCCCTTGAGATTTAATTTTTCCAAGATTCAAATCACATTTTTGATATTTGCCTTATATGATAGGAAACTGAAGAGAAATATCTTTGGGGAAGAATAAAAGCCTTGCTGGCCTCAAGGGCTATGATCCGGGGCTCAACCTAATTTGGAAAAATAGAAAGGTCTTGCTGTGCTATTATCATTTGTGCTGGTGCATTTGATAGTTGCCAGCCGCTGGGACTCGGGCAAACAGAAACCAAAGGCAGGAGGGGACATTTTAAAGTGATATTTCACTTTTGTGGACTATTTTCACTTACCAAAAGTTCAGGAACATATAATCCTCCATATTAGCTGCCCAAGGGATCCAACACACAAGCTCACATAGACACACTTCTGATTAGATCACAGAAGGTGTTTACAGAGGAAAGGTTGCTCTGAGCATCATCGTTCGCGGTGAACTTTTCTTTCATTTTGAGTTTGAGAACATTTCTGATTTACAAAGACAGAAAGACTTTCAGATTGTCATCGTGAGGATAGAACAAGGGGACCGAGTATAATCTTGAAGTGGGTCAGATCAGTGTGGGAAAATTCAACCCTCAGTTCAATAAATTCAAACAGCTCCATATTATGAGACGTGGGATAATGCAGCTTACACGCACCGTCTCGGCCCCTGTGAGGGTAATTCATTAACTTTCCTAATCCGCTCATGTGGTGTTGCAGCAGAAAAAAAAAAGATGAAAAGCTCGCTGAATATCAAAAACAACGATTTCTGAGCCCCTCGCCATCACCCTCCTGCTCTTGCAAAATTGTCTCTGAAAAAAGATGCTGCATGTTCCAAGTGTGCTCGTCCTGTGTTAATGAGCTTCGAAATACATTTTCGGCGGCTTATGGCTGCAGCGTGCCGCTGTGGGATGAGAACAGCTCAATAAAATATACACAGGAGGTCGAAATGGTAGGGAAATAAAAACCCCTTTTTGACAATGTTAAGCCTCACAGCTGCTTTGAGGCAACTGAAGGGTTTTTATCAGTTCTTCAGATGTTGGATCATAGGGTGCACAAAGCTTTCCAAGGGTAAGCAAAGTCAGAGGAGTCAGTACTGTACCAGGAACACCCCCCCGGTCACAGAATGGAAACCTACGCCCTGAAAGCGCTATCATTTTTTTAAAACTTTTTATACATACTGTGACTTTCAGTTTAAACTCTTTGAGAGTAAACATCAGTTAAGATTTTTATTTACAGACATACTGCAACTGTTGAGCTAAAACCAGTTCAAACCTAAGAGGCGACATTTTTGTCTCATTAATTTGAGAATTTTCTTAATTTTATTTGATTTCTTTTACCAACTTTTAGTATAAAAACTTTCTTGTAGGTGTCACAAAATGTATCTATAACATTTCTTTATCTGCATTTTTCTATTCAGTTATTTTAAAAACCAACAACCAAGTCTGTCTCAGGGTACTCTCAGACTGGACAGCTTAAAGCGAACCAGAGTTTGCTTCCCCCGATAATCCGAAACACATTTTCAGTCACCCTGGTTGGGACCAGGACGTGCTCTCTGACCTGTCATTTAACGTGGTCTCGGTTCATTTCCAATCAGACGGAGGACTGGTTGCTCTGACTTCCCTCCGGCCGAACAGGCTCAGTGCTCAGAGCGGAACAACTGGACCAAAACGTGCAGCGTGGTCAGGCATTACAGAGAGCGTTGACAAACGTGGAGCAGTAATGCAATAGAACTAAAAACTGTTATAATGTAGACCATTTTAAAACAGAAAACATTTCAAAATGATGCAAAAAGAAGTTGTCTATTTGTTGTTCTAAAATCAACTTTGCTTATAACCCTTATGGGTTGTAGCAAAATGATTCCAACTTCTCAAAAAACACCTTCTTTAACAATAAATAAGTTGATAAAAAGACTCTGGTATGATGATATGAAGAATAAAGTGTCCTTTGGGAAAAAGTATTTTTAGTGTTGTGTTTAATAGCATTAGGAGAGAAGTTTCAAAGAGTGTGAAGGTGGTTGAAAAACACTTTCTTTGATCCTTTCTTGTTGCCCACGGGAGGAGAAAAGATTGTATTGATGGGTGTTGCTGTCTGTGCAGATAGTGTTAAGAAGCAGAGGTCAAGTTAAAAACAGCCCTCTGAAACAGAAAGTTGCAGGAGTATCCCATAATGACCTTGGTCTTAATCCATAACCCAGGTTAATGACATCGCATCAGGCCCGGACTCCTGACGGTGATTTTTCAGAGGCTGCAGTGCGATGTAGTGTATGAATTAAAAAAAATGTCATCTTGTTGCCCTTCTGGATGATGAAATAAGAGGCACTTTAAGTAATTCATCTGATAAAACAGCCCAACCTCCTGCAGGATGATAGAATCAAAAGCACTTGTGCATGCGGGTCGCTGCCAGAATCATCTGTCTAGTCGTCCATTAAGAGCTGACCATGAGCGCTTCAGAAAATTCACTCTTATTTCAAAGGTATAAAAAGTATTTTTGGGATTACAGTTTATTGGTTTATTGACTTATATTAAAAAAAAAAAAAAAAACGAGCAACAACACAACTCTTTGATGTATTTATTTGAATAAAATGCACCTTCAGAAGTCAAGCCTCTTGACATTCTTCTCTGGTGCTCTGCAGAGAGGATTGGTGATGGCTGAGAATAACATAAAAAATGATGATATTGCATCAAGGTGATAAATAAGTGAGTAAATACATGGACAGGAAGCAGGATGACGGATAACAGTGCACAGCACTTACTGCAGCCATTAGTTGTTGACAGCTTCTGCAAGAGAAGCAGGTTGGAATCTGCGGCCTGTAATTCTGTCTCATTACCACACTGCTCTGCACTTCCTCCCTAACACTTTTAATTCATCTGCTATAGTTTGCCTGTCACGGCACCATGTTTTATTGAGAACTAACCTCCATAGAATGATTCCTGATTTACAGCAGCCATTGAACTACAACAAATCAGAAAAAGAATATTTCCATTGATTACTTCAAATTGTCCAATCTTTGGACTGTTCTTAGACTCTGATTGGGTGATATTTGCTGTCTGCCTCCTAAATTAAAAATCAATCAGTGGATAGCATGAGAATGGTTGAATGAATACATGCCAAAGCACCTCCTCCACCAAAGAATCAGAGTCAAATATAAACATCAAAGCAATAATGGAGTTTTTGTCTGCAGCCACCTACCTTTTTCCAATAAAGTGTTCCCTCATTTATCACAGGGTTACGTTCTAAAAATAACTCGTGATGGGTTAAATCCAGCAAAGTAGGATTACAGATGTTTAAAGGCTGTAAAACCCTTTACGACACACGTTTTTTTCAGACAGACATCAACATCTTCATATTTTTCTCTCTTTTTTAAACTCAAAGTTCTAACCATTGTAGGAAAAAAAAGTCCAGAGAATGAAAACAAAGATCTTGCTCGCAGTCGAAGAGTTCTGTAGATTTGGATTGCTGCATGTATCTGTACGTGAGACATGAAGATTGGTTGACAGGGTCTCCAGCCAGTCAGGATGCACAACAGGTTGTGCTGAAAAAAGGAAAAGCAGCGCATGTAATCACACAAAAAAATCTGCAAAAAAGTAAGACTGTGAAAGCTGAACCATGACAACCATTTTACTGATTTTCTAAACTTTATAATGAGAATTCCTCATCAGCTGTTATTCATCGTTTTAAATGACTTCTTGCTTTATTGAATATTGCAGAAAAGGCTTTTCTCATGCATCTCTGTTTCCAGCTATGCGGCGCACGTCCAACACTACTGTGATGTCATCCAAATGCGCTCTTGTAGTTCTCCGACAGAATCAATTTAAGACAATACCATAACACCACAACCAAATCAAAGTATTGTTCACAACCTTTGCCATGTCTTTGAATGACTTGTCGCGCTAGATGGTTTATGGTTATTTGCATAATTATGATTTCATGGATTGCGAATTTGTGGCTTTTCAACATGTCTAGAATTTCGATAAAGTTTTACGCATATGTGTGTAATGGAAAACATTTTTTTAAACTAACATTCTTGTGATCAAAAACTTACCCAATGTTTCACAACTGATACCATCTATATCTCATAAAAAATAATATTCCAAAACGTTTTTGGGGGTTTCATCATAAAACATCTTGATTTCAAAACATTTGAATTTTCTGTAAAAGTCTTTCATGTAGCTGACTTTACAAGGCTAACATTGTTGTACCAAAAACATGCATTTCAGTAATAAAACCAAAATTAAATCCTGAACACATTAGAAGACGCACTGCTGTTGACATTCTCAGATTGGAAAATAATCTTTTTGTTTTTAATTATTTAAAAATTTAATTAATCTGAAATGCTGCATAACTGTTATGATACTTTTTTTGTATTACTTCTCTTTCAATAAAGACTAAAATATGAGCAAACATCCATCCTTGGTCATCACAGATGCTGTATTTGTTTTTAAGAAAGGACTATGGATGCATAACCCTGTAAAGCCTGAGGCATTAAATGATTGACAGTAAATTCAAAATTCTTTGGGTTTGGAGCCTTTATAGGTCCCTCTGAACAAAAAAGCAAAAAAAATAACTTATTTTACAAATACATTTCATTTTGTATCATATGTGATACATCAGGTCACACAGCTCAAAGATATCTCTATTTCCTGAGCTAACAAAAACATTTGGACAAAAAAAAAGAAAATCAAGAAAATGTCCATTTCCATTCCATTGCTCAGGACAGACTCCTGTATCAAATATGATACGTTTGGCTTTAAAGGGTTAATTATTGGTAAAATTGTCTCTGGTCTTGCAAATTTCCATGTGATTGTGTGAAGATTTGATGTTTTGAGGTCATACTCATCTTTGACATTAACTTAGCTTTTAATCATCAACAAAGCTTTTAAAAAACTTATAATAAAATAATTCAAAAGTATTTTTGTGTCAAATTGGAGTCTTCTTATAAACTATTTCACTTTAAGCTCATCAAAAATCAACAAATGTAAAGCTTCTGCATCCTGTTTGCATCCAGCAGCACCTTATACTAAGTCCACTCTTTTGTGTTGCTTTGGCCCTTTGTCACCATCACACTCATTTTCCTGACAGTGACCCCAGCTTTCACTTGCACTTGTGACATGAGCTGACTTCCTGATACAAGGTGCTGCAGATAATTATAGAATGCATTCAGGGCAGTGGAGGTGTGCTGCTGTCTGGGCTGAATCTAATGCAGTCACATCTGTTTAACTTCACCACACAGGAGCACCTACAGGTCCAGGAGGGAAAAAACAAAGCGACACAAGGAGGGAGACACTGTCGGTGAGACTGGACAGGTTCAATACTCTGGCCACTGGCATCTCTGATGGTATCAAAAGAAAAGGAGGAATCTGAAGTGGGGACGTGAGATCAGAGTGCGTGATATGAGCCTGTGATGACAAGTGCTGATTTATATTGAGGTAGACATGGATGTACAGACCCCTGAGGGGGGCTCACCTACTCTCGCATTACCGTCACTGTCAGGAAGGACAATACAACAGAGTTTCCTTTACTCATTGGAAACACAAGAGGATGACACAGAAGACTCTCAAAGCATGGACAAAAAAGATCACACACACTTTTCCAAACTTACAGCAACTCCGTAATGGCTCACTGTGTGGATGGCTGCAGTCCCATCAACATAATGGCTGAGGTGGTGGAGAAAAACACTTCAACGTCAAATTACTATTCAATTCCATGTGGGGTATTTAAAAAAAAAGCATCTGTTTGATTATAGATTGGGAGAAGAGTTTCACAAACATTTGATTTTTAAAAAATGTCTTATCAACATTGTTGTGTCTTTTTTTTTTCAGCATTGAGGTCTTTTCCCGTTTATTCCTGTCATTTAAAACACTGCAGACATTTTCAGTTCTGAAACTCTCAGGGGTGACATTAGAAAAGTTCATTCTTCCCACTTCTTTTCAAGCAATAAATTAATAAACTCTACTTGACTTTAGGTAGTAATCACATTTCATGAATCTAATTTGACCGAAGTTTGTATTGTATGTATCTCTCCAAAAATGTTCATTTATGATTATAAGCAATCGTACGTTTTTTTTTTTCCTTTTTCCATGTTCGTTCACGTTTTCTTGTTTTTTATCAATGTATTTCTTTATTTCTAAAATGAGTTTGATTTTTCTGTGATTTGTTCTTGTTTTGTTTACAATTGTTGCTTGAAATAAACAAATCAAATCAAATCAAATCAAATCAAACTCTGGTGTGTCTTAAAGATTTGCAAAAAAAAGAAAAGAAAGAAAGAAATCTGTTCATGATTTGGCTCAAATAAACAATTTAGTTTTTTGAAATATCGTTTTTCATTTTAATGTGTTTTATTAACCATGTTGTGGTTAATACATTAACACGGCGTTATTGTTTAATTCAAAGAACTAACCTGCTTTATTATTTTATTCCTGGGCAACATTTTTTTAACAGTTTCAAATGAAAGTTTTGACATATTTTTGTCCAGAATATTTGTGAAATAGTTTCTTATTAGCACTGAAAACACACACTCTCCATAACATATACTGTATGTTTAATTATTGCTTCAATAATGAATAAGGTTTTCTTTGATTTGATCTTTGTCGTAGTGATCAATGGAAGTTCTTCCAAACAGCGTATCTGCATTTAGATTTAAATGTCAATTTCTAATTATAAGTCTCTTAATATGATCCCCCTATCTAAATCGTGTCTACTATACAGTAAATTATGTTGATGCACACAATCCATGTGAGCATTAAGTGTTAAGCTCATTTAAGCAAGTTTAAAGTTCATCACAAGGTACTCAGTCCTTGTATGAAGCACTAATGATGACATTGTCTTTACCTGATGAGCTCGGATCTGGAAAATACTTGTCTGTTTTTATCCAGTTATATTTCATCTCGCTAATGTTAGGTTTCATGGAATCTGCCTCAGGCCTGCAGAATTCACAAAACAAGCTGCTGTGAGCTGTATGCAGAAGAGATCAGATCTCAGGTTTGTGATTGCAAGGCCTGCAAGGAGGCTTTACACCGTATGTCTATGCTTTACTCTGAGCGTGACGTGTGCGCTCTGTGATTGGATAAGACCTCGTGATACGTAGGATTATCCTTAACTTGAGCTATTTTCTTAGAAGCAATAATCTGTAGCCTATTTGTTCTTGGCTATCACCGTCGAATCAAAAAACTGAAATTGAGAACCAAAACCCATCATTTCTTTTCTCATCATTCTGAAATCATCTTTTTGAGTTGTGCTTTTATTTTTTGTGTTTGAAACTGTCGTTTTGAGTTGCGCTTTTATTTTTTGCGGTTGCAATTCTAAAACTTGGCAAACACATCAAATTAGCGACATGCCAATTCAGTAGCTCGGTGTTGTTGGCCTTTTCATGCCAAGAGTTTCAGTCTGTGCTGTAGAATTAACCATGTACAGTACATTGTATTCCAGACAAAGTTTCATTGTGATCCCTCATGATTTAATGAGTTTTTTTCATTGGTACAAATTGCACAACCCTGGTATTACCAGAACAACCACTAGCTTTGAGACCTGACTTGGACCAGAGAAAACAGTATTTATTTGCTCTTTTCTTTTCTCTTGAGCTGCTTTTTAGTGCTTCGTTTCAAATTTCAGTCCAACTCGTCTGTGTTGGGATGATACAATTCTTTAATGACTTGTTCTTGTGACCTGAGATTTAGGACTAAAATTAACTCACAAAGACTTGCCTTGAATTCCAGGTAAAAGAGTTGAAACTTAAAAAAGTGACTCATGAGTCAGACTCTCAGAGAAATACAAAAAAAAGAAGGATGATGAAAGAAAGATATTAGAATAGAGGCTGAGCCTGGACAAAAAGCATGGAAATTGTGGCACAAAATAAGAAATCTATGATAAGTTTAACTGACAGTATTTTTTGACTTAAATAGTGATTTATTAAAGATTGATGTAGAGGGTCAGTTCATTATAGGATAATCCACAGGTTTATCAAGTTTATATAAACTATTGCGTTAGATCTAACCAACTAAATTCTACACAAACATTTTACTTTTAATTCATCTTAACATGTGAGCTTTCCTTTAGTACAGCTTGAACACTTCAGATTGCAAGTCATTTAATTTCTCAATTTTTGGTTTGTTTTTTTTTAAATAAAAAATGTAAGGAGAAGCATTAAGAAAATGCAATAAACAACGATGACCATCAAACATTTTCCATTCGTTTAATAAAAAAGATCAAACTGTAGTAAGTGTGTGTTCATACTGTAGAAACAGTGAGATTTAATATTTTATTAGTTACAATACACTTTGCAAGATTCATTTAAAAGCAGCAGGTTGGAAGTGTAACTTTTTTAAACCCAGCGATTAAATTCTGAGAATTCAAGTGACATTCTTCAGTGAGAAGTTTATGGATTCCACATTACGTCTAACCTCGGAGGAAAAAAAAACCTAATTAAATAAGTTCTTGCTGGACTAGAATTACAGAGTTGGTAGAGATGGTTTAAAAAACATCTGATAAAGGTATAGAGTGGGAATTGGAGTTGGTTTCTGGGACAACGGTGGAGCCATGCAGCGTGCTGGGGCTTTGTGGCTGACACTGGTAGATAAAAACAGCTTCATCTGGAATCAGACTCATCTTATGGCAGTGATAATGCTGTGGTTACTCTAAACTACAATTACAACAATCAAGAGGTCAGTTTTTTGTGAAATGTCATCAGACAAATTGCGTTATTACATTTTTTTTCGTTGATGGTATCACAGCCTGTGATCTTTTAGAGGAAAAGGCATTATAAAGCAAAACTGTTCCCTTGCAATCAACCTCTGATGAGAAAGCCATGTCTGACTGATTAAAAACTCCAGCATACATTTTTGGGGACTTCCTGTTTGGTCTATCTCGCATCCCTTTTATGAACACGTCCTTGCCCGTTGATTGTTTTGCTTTTTTGCAACATTAAAGTCCTCCAAAAATTTGAGGGACTCCTTTTAATAATTGCATTTCCACCCCCTCTTTCAGCTCACAATCGCCTCTGCAGTCAGAGTTGGCTCAGATTAAAGTGATAAGAAAATCCAAACATCCGCCAGGTTGATCCTCTGTAGACTGTGTTTCTGGTGGCATGCTTTGTCCGTGACAATTAGCCCCAAGAAATGGAATCCTCATTTTTTCAGGCCTTGCTTTTATTATATGCTGACAGTCAATCCCCTGGGGGGGTGTCACAACTCTGTATGGCCACGACAATGAAAAAAGACTAGAGAAACAAGCTAAGATTGGAAAAGCTTTTACTCCTTCAAGGGGATTTCTTCAAATAAAGGCAGAACTTCAAACTCATCCGATGTTCACATCGTTCAAGTGGCTGTCTACAGTTTTCCCCTCATATTACCTCCTCACCACAAGCCTCTTCTCTCACAAACTAGACCCCCACCTTCAGCCGCGGAGGTCAATAAATCCATCCTAGAGATCAATGCTGCAGCAGATCACTAAAAGTTATCAGCTGAAGCTCTGCCAAATCAGCAAACACAATCACTATGTAAATCCATCTTTACTTCTGCTGCACAAAGGACTGCTTTCTCTGAGTTTAGGAGAGTTTTGGATCAAAGCGGATTTGCACGACGGTTTCTCTGACAAACTATGATTTCTAGCAAAGAGAACAAAAGTGATAGCTTTGAGACAAGCCCTGAAAGTTGTCTCAGAGGAATTCTTATATTTGAATCAGAATTTCCCACGCTCAATATGACTGACAAAAAAAGTCGTTGATACTTAAAGTCCCACTCATCTTTTGGTTTATCTGCCTTTCTATTATGTTTATGCCATTTTTAGACAAAATAAAAAAAGAAAAACCTGTGTTGTTTACTTGGACATAGTTTCTTCATTTAAAAACTCGCCTGAGTCATGGACAAAGCTGCATAGAGTAGGCCTGCCTCAATTTCCCATCATCCATCTGTCTACACCAGGGGGGGAAAACTACGGCCCAGAGACTTGAAATGCACCCCCTTAAACTATTTAATCTGTCCCACGGAACTGGACAGTCATTTTTTCAATCCTTCCAACATGAACGCAGCGTTTCTCTAAATGTGTGTTTTTCCCTAAGGGACAGGAACCTATTGGTGCAATTGGCACTAAAATGAGAACAAAAGTGATACTTTTGAAAGAAAAACTCCAAAATGTTCAGTTTCAGAATCTAAATATTAACTTTTAAAATTAAAGCGTGTTTTTGTGCAGATTCCATGTTATTTCTTCCTCTTGTGAGTGGATTACCAAAACACTACACGTCTGCTCCTTTTCTAAGCCTTCTGTCAAATTTAGAACTCTTTGTGGCCCACATGTAGCACTTTTTCGTCTGCTCCTTGTTCACAACAATTTGAATGAAGAAATACTCATAAACGCAATTTTAAACTTCATTTTTTTTACGAATGTCATGAGGAAAATGCTACAAGAACATGTCAAAAACAGGATTTCCATCAGTGTCTTTAATGGAGGCGTAACGTTCATGTTTGGTGAAAAGTTGCTATAGGCCAGTCATTTATATGCCCGAACTGAACTCGGATGGTGACATGTGTACTTCTGCCAGTCATGATGCTGCTACAGCCCCCACCTTCCTCATGGCCCTGGGCTAACCCCCCCTTTATCCTTCCTCCGTCTCTCCTTCAGCCTCAGTGCATCTCTCCGGCTTGGTCACCCAGACCTGCAAGAGGGGGACCGGTGGTGATGAAATAGAGGTAGGCAGTTGTTCCTTCAGCCTCACGGTCATTATTTAAAAAACGGCAGAGGCTCCGGCGAGTGAATGTGGGAAAGGTGAAGAGGGAGAGAGGGAGGAGGGGGCAGTAGTGCAGGTGTATTGTCCAGTGGAGGGAGATGGTGCTGGGAGACAAATGAATCCAGCAGGCATTTGGTACACACCGGAGATTGCTTATCGATCCAGATCGCAGTATTCAGACCGGCCTGAGAGAGGGCTGAGAATTTTCTGAGGGAGTTAATAACCTGGCAGCTCAGCTGTCTTGTCCAATTCACCAAAGGCAGAGGCCTAATCAGGACTGGATTCCTTTTTCTGTATGAGGAGGGGGCAGTGGACCTCCACCCTCTGTTTCAGGGTTGGCCGCACTGTCAGTTTCTCCATTTCTCCTGCTCCCCCTTCATCCCTCCCTCCCTCCGTAGCTCCACACTTCCACTCCGTCTGAGCTCTGAAAGTGATTGAAATGACAGCCTATAGAAAGAGGCTAATCAAATTGTTTATTATCAGTCTGAATCAATATGTATGGATTGTTAAAACATCAAAGTCAGCCCCTGGAAAGTAATAGTCACCAGCCAGCAGCAGCTGCTCAGCTTAGGCTGGGACCCTGGGAGCTGGGCTCCATTTAAAGCGACTTTCACTCTTACTTAAGTCCCGATGACCCGACGAGGTCAGCTGGCTGAAGGGGATGTACATGGTTGTTCTACAGCAGCACTAAAACCCCTCTAAACTTCCCTCCAGCTGTTCACAGGTATTCTCTGCTGCCTGATAAACAATCAAGAAAATAAATGAGCCACCATAGGATTGAGATAAAGGCCATTGCTCACCCACAGCGCTCTGAGCAATTTTTTGAACTGCTGTTCATTGGTCGCCCTAAATTCAATGTTTTACACCCATCCACTCCTTTAAATCCAACTCTCCTTTCTTCGGGAAGCCCAGTCCAGATTGTAAATGAGGGACGGCTGATGAATGAGTCAGCTGAGGGGATCAAATTGCTTTGAGATGGACATTGTAGTTGGTTTCAGGCCGTGAGACAAGCTGACATGCAAGATTGATGGATAACCATTGTCCATTCATTGGTACTGAGTGGGACACCTGATGTTTGGCCCAAGTGTTCCCCCCTCCATCTCCAACACCCCACAAATACAAGGCGCCCATGACCTAACAGAATGATTGGACACTGAATGATATCTTCTTCTGCAGCCCCTCCATTCAGCATTAAGATAGATCACAGCCACCAGGTCAAATGTATGAGTTTGTGTTGTGCGATATAGCAAACAAATGATGTTGTTTGCAGCTTTTTCCACATAGAAATGTATACCTTTCCACTTGAAAGCACAATGAAGTTTTATCAAAAAGAGATCTTTGAAAGTAAATGGGTTCCTTTCTCACTGGTTACAGATGAATGATCTAACCTGCACGTTTTGGCCTTCGCTTTTCCTGTCAGTTTGCCAGTTTAATGGAGTCAGGTCACTACTTTAAATAATACACTAAACCACAGGAGGGGCATACTAATTGGAAGTCTGCTCCATTCCTTATCATCAGGTCCATTACATGAGTCGCCATCATCCATCAAACTCTAAATTTGTTCAGTCATTTTTTTGTTGGGTTTGAAGATAAGGGCCGCGGGGCGCTTATTGATTTGATAAAAAACATCAAGACAAGACTCTAAAAGTGGGATGCTTGTGTGCCATCAATAATTGCTTTAATAGCCATGACAGGAAAAGCGCATTATTGCCCAAGACCCTCTGACACAGCAATGTTCCAGAACAGAAATCAATCAATTATTCAATTAGAAGATTTTGCATACTTATACCTTATTCTTTTGTACTTTTCTTTTTGATTATGCTGTTTTTATATATAAAGTCTTCTTATAGAAGTGATGGCTATTCAATCATTTGTCATCATTCTCGCTCAGTCACAGCTGAAAGGAAAGGAAAATGAGCATTCAAAATTTATGAATGGGTGTGATTTACTACAGCAAAAAAACGCAAGTGCTCTCTAAACTAAAAGAACAAATATCTCATAAATGCAGCGTCTAATCCCAATTATGTTTGCATTTAATTGAGTTAAAATGCAAACAACCTCTTTAATCATTTTTCTTTTTCCTAGGCTTGATTTATTCATCCTAAAACCAAACTTGGTTTGGTTCAAACCTATCAAAGCAAAAAAAGGAAACATTTAAAATAGTAAATATATATTTTTAGTATAAAATTACAACACGTTGCAAAATTCGCGATTGTTAATCAAGTTTCTTGATCCGATAAATTTAATATTTAACTTAGTATTTATCGGTTTTATTTGTCATGTATTGTTAATATTCTGTTGAATGTTATATGTATGTATATATATATATACATACATATATACATATATACATATATATACATACTTTTTTTCTCGATCAATTCATGACTAAATCCTAAATTTGAAATATCTTCGTATGGATACACAGTAAATTGATTTGATTGTTTAAAATAAACTGTGCGGTGGGCCATTGTAGAAATTGTAGAAATCACTGTGGCTTTTCTTCTTTACTTTTTCAATATAAAACCTACCTGAACTGACCGCATTTTATTTCCTTATTTTCCAACGTGAGCTGTTGTGCAGTTGTCAACCGTGACTCTTCAATCCACGTCAACATTCATTTTCACAGATTGTCTGCTTTGTTTGGCAGATGCAAAAAAAGCACGGTCCACCTGAAAACAAGGCTCTCTGTCACTTTAAAGTGTATCCTGGCACGGTTCATTGACAGAGTGAATCCATCCAGACTTTTCAGAAGTCCAAAATCAGTGAAAAGTGAATCAAAGACTAATTACATTACAGTGAACTTTTGATAAATAAAGTGAAAAAATAGGGGAAAAATCCCATAAAAATTCAGTCCTAAAAGGTTTTTAAAAGTCTTGTATGTAATTGCGATGTATTAAAGAGGAGAAAGTGCTAGAATAACAGAAACAAGCTCTCCTTTGTCAGAGCTTTTTTCAGGTAATCTCCAAATGAAATATCCAGTTGGATCTTAAAACAAAAACTCAATGATTTTTGGAAATTTTCATTACTTGACTTCAGTTCTCCACGTTTCCTCTCAAGCCATGCCACCTTCTTCTCCACATGTCTGACTCTGTTCTACAGGAAAACTACAAGCGTTAGCTGATGACAGGATTACTGTCGGGCCAGTGCCAGAGGAGCACTGGGCACATTGCAGCATAGTAAACACCCAGGGATCTTGCTCTTGACATGAAGGGGGTCTCTAATTAAAGAGTGCAACGAGACACCCCCAGTCAAGGCTCTCCCTATCTGCCCTACACCCACAATTAAGTACTCCATGGGATCCAAGGCACTGCATTATTGATGGAGCAGAACGTTTGATTAGAAACTCTTAACACAGCTCCGGAACAGACTAGCCAGCCTATTGTCATTAAACACCACTTAAACCAAGTCAAAACATACCAGTTGGACATGCTTCCTAAACATCCGGGTTATGATAGAGCTGGTGGGGGTGGTTGGAGAGGTGATGACTGGATTGTATATCAATGCTTTGTGTAATACCTCAGGCAACCTTGAGCTGAAAGGGTTTAGCTGTGAAGAGGTGATCTGCGTTCTTGCAGGCTGCTTCAAAGAGGAGAAAAAAAGAGGATTTTAGATCCTGGAAACACATGTAATAGATAAAAAAAAAAGAAAATAGAAAGCAAGCATGTGAACCGCAACAATGTCAGCACTCCCTATGATGATTCAATGAATGTTTGAAATTATAAAAACCCCTTTCGCCAGGAAATATGTACTTACATCAAAGCCAGGCAGCTGTAAGTGGGGCTAAACAGTATTACCGGCCCGCAGTCAATTAGCTCTAGCCTGGTTTGTAGATGATGCATCACTTCATATCAAAAGCTTTGCTAATGAGAACAGGATGATCTATACAGTACCAAAACATGCATGCAGATGTGTGGAAGTAGCATGTAGATGGGTATGTAATGTGGTGGCAAATGCAAGTGAACAACAACATGCAGAGGATGCAGTTGGAAGTGCAAGCTCTGCTTTTATATGTGTAGAATTTCACACATGAAATCAGGCTGCGGTGTTGAGGAGCAGGCTGGATTCGTATGCTGGGGACTTTTTGCAAAAATCAAACATTTTTTCCCCCACTCTGTTTGCACACGTGTGTGTGTATGTGCTGGGGAGCATAGGGAATACAGCAAATGCGCCAGCTTCGCCCCTGCAATAGGTCTAATTAATACACACTCGAGGGTTGATAACACTGTGGCTGAAAGTAGATCTCTTTAAGAGATACTTAATCCAGCTAAAGATTGCGCTGCTCCTCTTTTCCGCGGCATCACAATCAAAGGTATTGGCCGGGTCTCTTGTGGACTCATTAGCCGAATGCTCAGCCGTTGGGGCGCATCCTCCGCACCCTCAAATGCACCCTCACTGCAAACAAACCCTCACTTCGCTCAATGACTCGAGCAATCAGGGACACTTGTGTTATTATGACATTCATTAAGCATTACTGATGGAAACTGTTCACACTCTCATCAGCGCTGTGATTAATCACCACCTTATCAGCACGCCGCAAACTTCCCACTATCTGTGTGTGTGTTTGAGTGTGAGTGTGGGGCTGAGGCCTCCTCTTACAGGGGCAAGGGGTCAGATATCAGTGACAGGAGGGATCAGTAGCTGCTCAGTGAACATCATCCAGACTAATGAGTGTTCTGGCATCACCTCCTAAATGTTGCTCACAGTAATGAATTAAAGATGCAGCCTGGTGAACAGATATTTTTAGATGCTAAAGGTGTGCCGTCTTTGCAAATGAGGTTGGAAAAATGAAGGGTTTTCATGTCGCTCGAGCTTACAAAAAGATCATTCAAACTCTGTAGCTTGAATGACTTGCGTCGGGGAAAAAGGGAAATGATCTGTACCTGATATTCCTCGCACCTGATCTGAATTCATAATGCGGCGGGGTGAGGCGGTGGGATTGGGTTAAAGAATGGTGATCCATGTCAAACCACTGCAACACCCCGGCATGCATCATGTCTGCGCATTAATAAAAGCCGAGAATGCTGTCGTTATAAACACCATACGTGCCCGGGCTGCACTTCCTGGCCGCTCTAATAGCTAACTGGTCAAGGGTGATTTATCTGATAAACTGCTTTAGTGTTCCACAAACTTGAGAGATGGTTTAGTTCAGCCTAGTCTCCCATAATGCGCTTTATAAATACAAAAACAAATGGTTGCCTAGGGAGGAGGAAAGATGTAGCTTGTATATTTGTGTTGGGTGGGGTGGGTGTAGGTCAAATTGTATCCTCTTATGCCTTCAGGGGGGTAGACAGGAACACTTTGAGTTATAACTCTTCCATCACCTGCCTCCTGCCTCGCATGCATTACTCAGGATGGAGCGCAAATTGCAGCCAGCATCCATTAGTTCTTTTCAGGGTTAATATTGATGTAGATATCATTCCTATCTGCTGTGTCATTTATTTGAAATACTATGTGCGAGGAGTAGCTCCAGCAGTGAATCAAATCAATTGATAGAGCAGTTAGCCTCGCAGCCCGGGCTGCCGAGGAGTTGCAGAGCGAGCATGAAATATTATGGAGATTGTTCTTTAAAGTGATCTCTTCATCATCATTTGTCTGCAGCCTGGGTGATCCTATCCCCCGTTCTGCTGAGTTCCTCTCGGGCTCCAGCTGTCATAACTAAATCAGCCGGATAATGCAGTCCCACACGCTGCTCCATCTCGTGCCCCGCAAACAGCCGACCCTCGAACCGTTGCCCCCTCCTGCTGCCTTCACCCTCTCCCCGCTGTAACCACACACGTCAGGCAGCATCCGGAGAGTCGCTCATCATCGCTGCTGATGGCCCTCCTCTCTGGGGCCTGCTTGTTCGTGTCACTTCCTATGTGTGGGGCTGCTAGTTCATGTCACCTTGCGTGGCAGGGGAGGGCATGCCTGCTGTGTGACTTTATGATTGGCTGCTTATGATGGACAGAAAGGTCTAGCACGGAGCTCAACCACCCTCATCTCAGCTGTTATGACAGTCAGCGGAGATGCCAGCCTGCGTGCTGTAAGTGAATATGATGGAGAGCGTTTTTTATGGTGCTCTTCACAGTCTGTCAGCATGAGGCTGGATGGCTGTTTTTACTGCCTATAAATGGAGAGGCATGCATATTTTCTGAGTCATTAAGAGGACGGTCGGGAGACGTTCTCAGGAAGAAAACGCACGCCACTTAGGCTTTGCCAAAACCTTCTCTCCGAAGTGATGAAATGAGAACATTTCCATGTGTTGGTGAGAGATGAGAGGGCATCTTCAGTGACAGGGCCTCAGAGGAAAAACCTGCATTATTCAGCGTCGGAAAACACAGATCCTGGAACCAGTCATGCCACCCTGATCGGTGCTTCATAGCCTACTGATATTACAGTCTGCAGACTCTGGATATGGTAACGGCACCTTTCTTGCACATGTTTCCAGATTAATATTGAAGCAATACCAGCTAGGTACAGACATGCTTTACTTTTGCAAACGGAAAACTCATTTGATCACTTTTGACCTTTTATTTCACGGCCCCTGACCTGCAGAAAAACACATTTTAGTTCAAGCCAAGAACATACAACAAACCAGGGAAAGCAGTATCAAGTCATACATCTATACCCATTGTCTGTTGACAAAATAGGCATCTGTAGTGATGAAACAATGATGTCATACAGCAGCCACTTACATTTATATTTTCTAAACAAATTGCTGTGAGCGGCCTGGCCGAGGCAGTGACATCTGCATGGATCTCAGACCGGAGAACAATGACGGCTCTTTGTGGGGCACAGAACCTCTGTTTGTCCCCAATGCTGATAAAATTCATACAGGCGCTTTGTATGCCTCTGAAAATGGATGTGAAATCTATTCATCAGACTCAGATGGATTATGTTCTGTGGGTTATGCCCAGTTTCTTACTCCAGGAGGTACAGAAGTTTGAAAGGCAAATTGTGAGCTTGTGCGCATTTGTGTAACCCCGGTCCGAATAAGCGCAGATGACCACTTGCGTTCCATGTTGATCAGTAGAAGACAATTCCTAGCATTGGGACAATTTTTTCACCCTATCGATAAGGAATGAAAGCGTTTAAGATAAAATCAGTGACATTGTCATTGGGAGAAAGAAGAAATAGTTTGAAAATAAATTTAAAAAAAGGAACTGAGGGAAAGGAAGGAATTAGGAATAATTAAAACTGAAAGCTGGGTTTGATAAAAATGCTTCTGAGAGCACCCTGAGAAGAAAAAAAGCTGAATACTCCAACCGCCCGTTTGACACGTGCTGTACACATGTTACCAGAATCTGCATGGGATGCAAAAGGAGAAACTTGTTTTTCTGTAGAGATCAGTGTCTTTACTATGAATACATTAATTGGATCCTGAATTAAAACCCAACAAAGAAAAAATAAAAGGAACTAAAAGCAAACGTGTAAGTGCTGCCTGCATGTTGAAATACCTTCATGCTGTCACTGTGGGCTATGTTTTGTTTGTAACTTGTATTCCAACACCAGCTGGTTGCCATTCCCACCACTGAGTGGACAGGTAAGACGCAAAGAACGTGTTGCCTCTGCCCACAAATTTTCCATGGGTTCAGCAGAAAGCATTTTATAGCATTTTTCCTCTTCTCCCCATCTCAACAGCACGTGAGCTCTGTGCTCTCATACAAACGTCTGACAAAATGCCTCTCTGTATTTCCTGTTTTTAAGTGTTCAGATATTGTTTTGGCACTGAGTGGAGAAGGACCGCCAGTTTGTTTTGGATCTTGATCTGACGTCACTTTAATTTCAGACTTTAATATCCCTCTGCATGATCCAAGCGCTGCTCTGTTCTGTGTCTGTCTGCAGTGAGCAGTGCTGGGACAAATACTGTCCTGGCAGAAAAAGCGAGGGGAGTGGAGCATGTGTGGGACAATCTGCCATGGTGGGGCTGCGTCAACGCAAACTACACAGCAGGTTTCTGTGGATGCCGAGACAAAATAAACAACATTGTTTCTCCTCTTTTACTGTGAGTAAAACTGACCTTGTACAACCTGTGTCTGAATCATCCATGCTTCACCCCCCTAGCCCACAACTCTTTAATGACACACCTACGTAGTAGGCTCCTGGCCTCGTCCCACTGACTTCATTCATGAAAACTCCTCCTTCCTCTGGCAGCGCCGCTCTCTCTGTCACTCTGCAGCTGTTTCATTTTAGGAAACGGGGGACTGCAGAAGTTCGCCTCGCAGCCACCAGACTGCTCCTAACGCCAAGTGGAAACCAATACTTGTGCCACGTACCCTGACAAAGTTAAATATAAAAGCCCCTGAGTTGTTGTAAGAGATTTTATAAATTCCTCCTTCAAAGTTGGAATATTGCTGTCTGGTTTAAAAGACCAAAGTCCCCTTTGTTTGTTATTTCCCAGGCCTGTTTGTTGATCGCTCATTGCTGGAATAAGACATTTCAGTAAGGGTCTGCTGCAAACCAGCTGATGTGTCTAATAAACTTTACTGTGCTTTAGTCTGGAAGCAACCTCCCACTACGTTACAGAAACAGCGGAGCTTTGGTGGGCTTAAACTGAGGAGTCATTCTCCATAAAAATGTACATTTTTGAATAAGCTGCAATCTGTGGATCAAGCAGTAACAAAACATTACATACGACTTGGTGTTGTGTTCATTTATTACTATTTTATGTGCCAAGTTGGTATTATATATAAATATATATAAGAAAACATCATTTGCCATTATATTATGCATTTAAAATATACTGCTAAAGCCCGAGCACTAATCTGTCACTGTATTTATTTACAAAACATGACTATTTTTATTAACTCACAACACATTTTTCAATAATACACAGAAACTATGAGAATGTATTTCACAATGAGCAAATATTTTAAACAAACAGTTGCATTTTTCTGATTGAACTGATATGTGTTGGGCAGTTTTATAGAGTTTTCTGTTGCTTCAAATGTAGTAAACAGGAATCAGGATCATTTTTATTATGGAAACAACTGTGTTCCCAGGAAAAAAATAAATAAATGGCAGACATAAGGTCCTAAAAATGTCACATTTTCATTATATTTCATTATATATTTCATTATTATATTTCATTATATTTTCATATTATTAAACATTAAACTGGAAAAAACAGATTTCTGATTTTTTTGTTATTTTGGAAAATTCATTACTTTAAACAATTGTTTTCTTTGTTGTGCAGGTTTAGGGGAAAAAATCTTCAAGAACTGATTTGAGGCTAAGCTTTTTTCTTTCTAATCTACAGGATTTTTATAAACGAGATAACAGAGATGACAAATAATGAAGAAAGGAGGACATTTGGCTGCAGATGTTCTGGGAAAATCTGAGCAGGTTTTGCTTTTAGCATCAATTCTGATGCAAAACTTTTAATCTTTGATCATGTTTTCTTATTTTTGGCAATCTGATCGTTTAAGTTGAAACCACGTGAAAAGATAAAAGTCAGTGATTGACAAACAGCAAAAACAAGACTTTGAGTTCACAGAAGAGTCAGAGGATACGAGGAATAGATATTGTTTTATTTGACCTTCAGCTGAAGCTCACAGTTTGTTTGTTTTATTTTAACTCTTCCTGAACCTGTTTTTCTGTAAAGCGACTGAAACCTGAGCGGCACGTATCACAGGATTGCACCCTCATATATAGTTAACATTTAACTGGCGCAGGCCTTTCACCAATATGTGCTCCAGCTGCGGGCCTCGACCAGGCCGTGCGCCCTGCGTCAGACAGACGGGGCTCTTTGGTGGAGCCCCGTCACGCCAACAGAAAGTAGATCCTGAGAAAGAGTCTGGAGCGTTCCTTTATCAGCTGGGTTGATAACAGCATGGAAACACTGAGGCCAACAGGAAAGACACTCAGGGATCCTTCCCAGACGTGCTTGTGGAGAAAACACATATGAGTTCAGGTTAGGAACAATGTGAGGGAAACTCAGATAGCACCCTAACCCAACCACACTAAAAAAAATACAAGATGTAGTGAATATTTAGATATTTATTACCCTTCAGATATCTCTACTCGTCATGTGGAAAAACATCTCAACCCCTCTGGCTGTCTTCATGTTGGACGCACATGATGTTACTTCCATACATAAACACATAGTAGGAGCGGACATGCGAGCACAGCACTGTAATTAATACCATGTACAATTTCCCCCTTTGTGTCGCCCAGCCCCACATTAACACTGGGAGAAGAGCCGGACCAAACGTCCGTCGGCTCCGCTCCCCTCCCATCTCTTCCTCCTCGGAGGGGAAGAGTGCAGATGTGAGGAGGGTCAAATAAATAGCCGTGATTCAGCTGCAATTCCACTTTGACATCCACTTAGCCTCAGGTTCCCCTGCCTGCAGCCACCTGTTGCTCTTCTTTAAACACTGCCTGGTGAGGAGGAAGTCCTCTCATGTGGAATCAAGCCCCCCTCGCCCTCTGCTCACCCGCTCACCTCCCAAACCTACTTCCAGGCACTGTAATGGCCTAAATGAAACTGTGTAGTGCCTTGGCAACATTTTTCAGCCCTTTAACATGCTTCAGAATTATGCAGACAGAGAAGGACAGGAGAATAGGGGAAGAAATGGGGGGGGGCAGAGACATTCAGACGTGCTGCCATATGCTAAGACCATCAGCTCTGCATGTGAACAGAGATTTACTGTAAAGAAGAGGATGTAAAGCAGAAGGAAACAGGCAACTGTTGGGATTATTTTTTTGCACCATGAGGCATATTCACAAAACGCTGTTTACGGAACGTCACCAAAATATTTGTTATGACTTTAGGAATGTATTTATGCAACAAGGACGACACCCTGCAGTCCTTAAATGTGTTTGGGGATTAGCTCTGACTTAAAATGCTCTTTTGATCAAACCTAATTAAAAACAAGCAATTACCAAAGTGAAATTAGCAACATTTACACGCATCCATTTACTTGATTAAAATTAGATGATGAGGGCAAGATAAAGAGAAGAGTGGAGGACATGAAAGCAGCAGCTCTCACTGTTAGGTGTCAGGTGGAGCACACACACACAGACTGAAAGATGATCAAAAAAACAGATGAAGAAAAAAGCTGAATGAGATGAGTGTG
This sequence comes from Oryzias celebensis, assembly GCA_014656515.1. Taxonomy (NCBI): domain Eukaryota; kingdom Metazoa; phylum Chordata; class Actinopteri; order Beloniformes; family Adrianichthyidae; genus Oryzias; species Oryzias celebensis. The sequence continues at coordinate 7,080,090 of BNCR01000003.1, forward strand.
CCAGGTTGAGCTCGACTGGGTATTGTGTACAGCTCAGAGACATGTGCTCTCATAGCGGCTCGGCTGCGGAAAAACGAGGCCTCTGGTTACAATTCAGAGAAATTCTGTCCGCTCAAACCCAGCTCTGTTACTGAGGCCACAATGAGGATGGCAGCGCAAGAGCCTCTTAGTATAAATGTCAAGACTTCTGCATTTATTGAGGCTCGTTTTTTTTTTTCCCGATCATCTTTTGATCTATTGGAAAAGCATTCCCAGTGGTCTTTTAATTATGATTATACTATTTTTAGGCAAAAATAAATAAAGAAAAACGACATCGTTTCTACAGAGCTGCAGTAGTTCATTAGAAAATTATCTCTTGAGTTGTGTTGATGCGGAGTTTCTTTCTCCATTGTCCCTTTGTTTACCTCCCTTCTGCTAGCTTACAGCATCTCACACCCCCAACCTAGCATTATCGATGCAGAATAATTGGCGAGCAACATCGAAGCTATGAAGAACATGGATTCATTTGGGTGCAAGTCCAAATAGAGAGACCGACTGCAGCACAGACATCATTGCTACAACGGCGTTCCTTTGTCTGCTCCTGATTCACCACGATTTGAATAGAGAAATACTGAGAAAACCATGAGAAAAATGCTACAAAAACATGATAAAAACACCAAAAACAATTTTCAGTGGAGTGGATCTTTAAGGTGCTCCTTTCAGCTAAAAATAAATCCCAGTGTTTGGAATTGAACAAGTACGAGTGCAAGAAAACAGAGATGTGTTGGTTCTGCCTTGAGCTCAGGAGCTCAAGCTTCAAGAGAACAGTCCTGCATCTGCCAGCACTGGTAAATTCCCAAAGGAAGAGTAAAAAAGAGGAGGTCCGGGGCTTCATTCGTGGTCCTTGAGCAGCAGATGTCATTAAACAGTCCCAGGGCATTCATCCAATCAAAACCATTTAGCAGAGCTGCTTTGTCTTAGCAATAATTAGCTCTCACTGACCTGCTCGTTCCTTTCTCTTCTTGCATCTTTCTCTCTATTCAGGCTTTGATATAAATAATGAGGCGAGGGGTTAACGGCGGGTCACGCAGAGCTCCCTCTCTGCCATGTTATTTATCCAGTGGAATGAGAAATTGATCACATTATTGTGTTAAGGGGGACCTGATTCGTTATAATCAGCCCAGTATTGGCAGGCCCGGCCTGCGGGCCTTACTTGCATTAGGAATGCTCAGGCAGCCATAGGTCAGCCCTGCTCAGGCAATTTTACAACTTCACATCACCTCCCTGACCTTTTGATGACCACTGACAAAGACAAAAGAAAAGCAATATATGACAGAGCAATATCGGCGGCTGAATGAGCACCATGGATCTCCTCAGCACGGGGAGGCTTGTCAGAGAAATCATGGATGATCATGTCCGCCACAACTGTTCCTGTGTGTTTCGGCGAGCCATAAAAGCAAACAGGGAGCGCGTGTTTGCACGCCACACGGAACATTAGCAGGCCACGACCTATAAGCTATATTTCTGTCAAAAAGACTGACATTTATTGGGAAGGCTGGGCTGACATTGAGGCTCATTTAACTGTTCAGACAAATGCACAGCTCTCATTGGTGGCGGCTTTGACACGGCTTCATCCACCGTTTGCTCCTTTTTCCAAATGAATGAAAATCTGTGTAAATGACCAGGTGCTGTAACTTACTTCCCCCTGTGGTTACATCATGCCAGCCCATTAATCAAATGAGTGTGCTGCCGCACTGTTTGCACTGGGCCAGAATGCATCGGTCAGTGCTTGTTGATTTAACCATAACACCTCGGCACATAAAATGGCCTTGGATCTGAGTTTAATCTTCAACAAGGCTGCACGATGTTTATCTGTACCTACAGCCAGATATTTATTTATCAGTGCTTTTTCTTGGCTGAAGCGTAATATTGCCTGGATACAGCCATGACTGTTTTCAAAGGAAATGTTAGATGAAAGCACAACTTCATTTTCATGTAAAGATGACATTTTTTTTTCCAGAGCAGTAATTTTTGCAGCAAAAAGCTGTCAAGATCCTCACTAAATTAGATTTTAATCACTCAACCTGACTTTATGTCACATTTAATGGACTTTTTCGGAAGACTTTAACACTGTTTTTTTTATAGAAATGGACACTTTTAGGGTAGCAACACAATTCTTGACCTTTTTCTTCAAATTTCCAATTTTTACTGTCATTTTAAGTTTAAAAGTTCTTCAGTCAATCTTTATGTATACGTTTTATTTAGAACTCCTAGCTGGCTGTCTGAACAAAAGCACTTTTGCCCTCTTTCCACCTCTGCAAAACACTCTGTAGTCTTCATCACTCCAGCTTTCATCCTCCAACTCCCCCCACGTCGCTTCGGCTGTTTACAGTGAGAAACATCTGCAATGAAATTATTCCACTTCCTGAGGCTTGAATAAAATCAAGGCTCCACAAAACAACAACAGGAAGAGGGCCATTTTTACAATAGCTGTGCTGCAGTATGTGAACGAGTTCGGGGACGCCTGTGAGCAGATCTGTGAAAAATCGCAACCCTGTTTGCACATTAGTAAACAACTAAGTATATTCATCTTCAAACTCATTTAAATTTGTTTTTACTATTTTCTTTACTAGTTTACTCATTTTCACAAGTCTATTGTAATCTTCGGAAATCTGTTTGTTTTTAACAAATCTTTTGGTTCCAAAACAACAGGAAATCGCACAAAACAGGCTCTAAATATTCAGTCACTCACATTTTTATTCTGGAAATGTTTTTTTTCCAGCAGGACATCATTTGTTTTTGTCTGTAAACTCACCATGTGAAATGAAAACAGCTGGTAATGATTAACCAGAAGGACGTTCTACCAGCACATTCAGTCGGAGTTGAGCAGACAAATACTGGATGAAAACTATTTGGGTTTTTTGTCCAGAATTTTCTCACAGGTGACTGTTAAGCTTTCATTTTATAAAAAAAAATGATGCAAGATGTCCTTAAATCTATGTTAGAGTGGTTCAAACAAATATTCAACCGTTACCTGTTAAACACTCAAAGAAAACAGGACAACTTGGCTTTTTTTTGTTCTATTTAGTCCTTCTTAATTACCATTCTCCTCAGATGAACCAAGGAAGCCCCCAAAACACTTCAGAGTCTGGAGAATATGCAGAAAAAGCCTCATGTTCTGGAGTAAACAATCGCTGTCACTCTGCACGCTCCTCCAAACTTGTTTAAAAATGTCTCGGTGTCACCCTGAAACGTTTACACAGGGAGTTGTGCACGCAGAATTAATCTTAAGGGCTTACAATTAAGACATTGAGGAATTTCTCTCAACATGAGAAGAGGCTGGCAAGCCCATTCTCTCCCCTAACAGTAGCCTCGAGAGAGCGTGTGTACATAAACCTCTTGTGGTTAGTCAAATGTTGTAAACTGTATAACTAAAGCTCAGGCTTCATTCATAAGCTGTTTACCTTGTCGATAAATCACGGCGTCCCTCAAGCGACGAGTCGTGACAGGAGGCTAAAGAGAAGAGAGATGGATGTGACTTGTAAAGCTTGAGCCAAAGTAAACCTGAATGCAAAGATGTCAGTTAAGCCAGAAAGTTTTTGTGTTTGGACTGTATTAGGCAGAAACCAGAAACATGGATACTTCAGGTCAGAGACAAACAAACAGCGTTTATCTGTTCAAATAATTACTTTTGCAGGCGTGTGTTCTCCACATCCAGGAGAAAAGCCAGAGAAGGGTTGGGTTTGAGGGAGCAGGTAGGCTTGAGCTGTGTCTGCCTGATCCAAACGGAGCGGGTCAGGATTTACAGATCAATCTATCTGAGCTAGACTAACAAACATTCTGTTTTTTTATATCATCAAAAAAACTGTAAAACAAATGCATAGAAGATTTTAAAATAAAGCCACACTTTAAAATGACAAAACACACATGTAAACCTGAATATTACTTTCAAACATAATTTTAAAATGTTCACGATGTTATTTTAGGCCTGTGTCACCAGAGTTTAGTAGAAAAATTCTTTCCTTCCAGGGTCATAATCCCACACGAAAAATTTGATTTGATTTCTTAATTTATTTCACACATTAACTGTAGCCATTGCAATGAAAAATCCCACAGATATAAAAAACTTGTTTCAGAAGTACAGAAATGCATTGTTTTTTAAAAAAAACTGTTAATAATGCAATCAGGCCTCAATAATCTATTCAGCAACGGAAACGTCAAAAAAAAGCAAAATATTTTTCTGCAAACATTAATAACTGTATAATAACTTATGACTCTTTTTTATTTGAACAAAACATTTTAAGGTTTTAAGGAAGACGAGCTCAAGTATTTAAGAGGAAATGCTGTAGTCCAAAAGAAGCATCTAAAAGTTTTATATATACATATAATGTAATTATACAGTCGATTAAATTATTTCAAGCTGCACTACTGTGCCTGAGCCAACTCTCAGAAGACACTTTGCTTCCGTTGCAGCCAGTTTGTTTTTCTAAATTACTTTTGTCAGCTCTCGTTGTTAACCCAAGCAGCGTTTTGTGTTTGTCTATGCTTTGAATACTGTTCCTGCACCTTACATCCCTGCTTTCTCATAGTCAGAACAAATTAACCACTTTTCCTTCATTGTGTTCACTAGCAGAGTACCTTATAAAGGTGTTGTTGGGCCAGTTAGAGGGTGTTTAAGGCTTCCACACAGGCAGAGCTATGTTTACAAGAGACTTGAAATGGCCCAACCGACTCCTCACCGAGGGGGGGGGGTTGTCTTCCTAAGTCAGACGATACTCTGATGTTTGGAGAGAAACATGGCAGTCCACGGCAGAGCTCCACATTCCCCACAGCTACCAGTAAGTGTTCACATGATACCCCCTTCAAAAGGATTTCATGTCAGACCTGTGCCACGCGTCATGCTGGGAGGTGATGGATGCACTTCTCAGACCCGTTTCATATCCTCTCAGACGGAGCTGAATGTTCTTAAATTTAATCTGAGGCTACAGTATATCTTTTTGTCAGTGCGACAGTGTGCATTACGCACTTCTGAATTAAGAGCGTATGAAACTGTCAGTAACACAAATACACCCGTGTCCTACCATTGCCTCACAACCGTATCGTATCTCTGTGTATCCTTAACACTGTGGCTCGGTTACACATCTGAGGAGGAGCACCTGCTGCAGCAGAGGCCATTGGGGTCACAAAGCTGAAATTCTCAGTCCACGCCAGCGTCCAGCGTCAAGTTGTTGCTTTGAGGAGTTTCCTCAGTCGCCGTCAGTGACTCCACTTCTCAGTCATGGATGATGACTCAACTCCTCTTGAGATCTTGTTCAGTGGAAGCAGCACAATAAACAAAATAACAGCAAAATAACAGAAAAGGAAAAATCTTATAAAAGTTTCTAATCATCAAGAAAAACCTTGTTGGAAGTGAGGAGGATACATTCTATCAACTTTGTTTTAGCAGCATGTTACCTCCAGCAGTCTAAATCTGCAGTTTGTGAAACTTACTTGTTTGGCTCCTGTTGCTCTCTAGGTAAAGTGAAAAGATGCCACTTGTATAATCTAGTACTGCACGATGCAGATACAATTACTTTAAAGTCTATGACCATTAATTAACTGTCGCTTTCAAAAAACCACATTTTAAAGACCCACACTGATTGGTTTTTGGAGCTCCTCTCACAGTTGAGGACATTTAAGCTTAACATTGTTTTTTTGAGTATTTCTTTATTCAAATTGTTGTGAATCAGGAGCAAACAGGTGGTAAGCAGGAGAATCTGACAGGTGACTCCACCTCGGTGATAAAAGCCATTTTTATGCACATCACATTCGACCATCTGGTGACAACTATTACATGTCTGTTCCTTGAAAAAGGTCGTATTTGTGACGCAGAAAATATGCTGCACAGGCCACAAGCTCTCTGCTCTGCTATTCTGATGCATCCACTCTCAGATGACTAGATCCACGCACATCTTTAGTTTTTCCTCGTACGAGCTGACATCTGGCTCAAAAGTGGATGGCTGGACAGCTCCAAAATTGCTCGCCATTTTTGTTTCACCGGTCATGTTAGGTTGGGCGTTTGAGGGACTGTAAGCTAGCGGGTGAGAGTGTAAACAGCATTCAGCTAGGTGGAGGGGGAAAGGGGGCGGGGTTGTTCTGCGCCAACGGTCACGCCCACAACTCAGATGTGGATTTCTAATAAACTGCTGCTGCTCTGCAAAAACTATGTCCCCGGAAATGACAGTTTTTTAAATATTTTTTACAATAAATAGGATAATCATAATTAAAAGACCAATCGGAAGACTTTTAAAGTAGATCAAAAGATGAACTGAGTGGGACTTTAAGGTGCCTCTTTGTGTTTACATAATTATTTTATTAAATCGTTTAGTTTTTAAAGTATTTTATGGCTTTTATGATTTAATATTTGTACGTTTTTACCATACCTATAGGGTGTTTTCTCAAACTACTAGCCACAATATTTCCTACCGTGTTAGTGTTTCTTTTGATTGTTGTTGTTGTTGTTGTTTTCAGCCCTGTCTCATAGGTCTTTCATGTCAAAAACCGTCAACACACGTTGATGAAAGGTGCTCAACAAATAAAGTTATTTATCGATTAAATCCCAATTTTGGATCTACTTTTCCCACTAAAACTGACATATACATTTCATTAATAAACAAGTGGAAAGATATAGGCGGCAGTTGATGATCATGTTTACCTCTGCTGGTGTTTTCTCTTCTTCTTAATGCACGTCTTTAAAGTTTAGCTATCACCTGTGGTAACCTGAATATTTACTCAATAGCTTCTACACTGATCCAGGGAGGAGCACGGTCCTAATAAACCAACAACATGTTTATTCTCTCACCGTTTGGAAATATGCTTTTTACAAGCTCCTAAACGTCAGTTTGAACAACAAACTGCTCTTGGAAAATGTATGGTAACAATTATTTCTTGTAATGAATATCTTCTCTTGAAAATTGCCCTCCAGACTGCAGAACTTACAATTGTGACCTTGCTAATGCTGGCTTGCCATCACGTGTCCTTTACAAAAGCATTTTATACTGGTTTCACCTGGCGAGTTCTAGCAGCAGCCCACGTCGAGTCTGGCAAAAGAAAGATACCCTGTCCCATTTACGATGGGCCGACCCTGTAAAGCTGGAGTCAGTCTGCAAGTCAAGGGTGGAATAAAAGAGTTTCTCAGGTTTAGAGGGCCCAGCTGGAAGAGTTGTGGCCCTGCCCCACTGAGAGCTGCGTCTCTGTAAACTTCATGCTGCTAGCTCAATTGATCTGTAATATTTGTGCAAATGGCACACCTCTTTCCTGCCATTGCTGCTATGAAAGTGTATCCTTTAATCACTGCCATATGGATATTTTTTAAAGGACAGAACATGTTTTTTGATTTCCTTATTCCAAAAACCTGATGCATCCCAGAAAGCGGTGACATCTAAATACCTCTTTCTGCAGCATACTGTACGGGATCACAGGAAGCAAATGTGCTTACAAACACTCTTTCATTTTGCATGATATCACTGTGGAAGTATGTAAGTGGAAATGACTAGTTTTACATTTTTGGTCATGCTCCGTGCCGGCACACGGCCTCTTTGTCAGAGCGGGATTATCAGCAGCAAGCGCTCACAAAAGGAAATGCTTGTGGAGCTACAGTAACAGAAGGATAAAATCAGCCATGTGATGATTGGGGTGACACATTTGTTTGGCCGTAATGAAAATAAGCCCATTGATGGCGCATTCAGTCACAGGCCCCCGCCCCCCCGCCTTCTCCACATCCTGTCTCTTTATCCTTCATACAAGTGGCAGACAGATAGTGGCTCGGGGGATATTTCTACAGCCACGGGGCGAGAGGGGCTCACTGTTTGTTTGTGCGTGTGCATAACTGTCAGCCTGTCACTTTGGATGTACTACTGATGCATATGACAGAGCTGTTGTTGCTGCTAAACTCGAGCTTAACAAGTGAACTTGAAATCAAACTCTTCTGCAAGTTTTAAATACAAATATATTTGACTGCTTCCGGTGTATTTATAGTTAGATAATATAACAGAATATGGTAGAAAAAAATATGACATCTTCTATTCTTTGCCCATATTTTGTTTAGCCAAGTCAACAAATGACAGTGAAACCTTCAAAGGATCAGCAAAAACAGCTTGAATCTGGTGTAACAGTAAATATCTCCTCATCACAGAGGGAAAAACAGCCATGTTCCCTGCAAAAAGAGGTAGTCTAAAATAAGAAAAGAGCACTAATCTTAAGAAGAAAGTCACTGGAAAGTAGTCAAATTATCTGTATATGCAGTAAGTAATATTATAAGACATCGAAATCTATAAACAAGGAGTTCCGCACAAATTGTTTTTTTTTTTTTTTTTTTTTTTTTTTTAAATCACCCTAATTGTAGTTCATTTTAATTATGGTGACTTGTGTAATAAGAAGAAATGACCCATTTAAGAAAATAAATGTGGATGCATTTTTTCACAAACTCTAAAAGTAACACTTATTCTAGAACATAAATCAACAAAAATGTTTTTGTTTCCAAAATTATGGCAACAAATGCCAGTCTAACCTGTCAACATTTTTTGAACTTTAAAATAGCATTCTTAAAAGCAAACAAAAACTACACTGAAAATGACGGTTTTTGAGTCTTAAATTTGAGTGTTTGGAGCAAATTAATGTTGTCTCATTTTAATAATAACTTCCTTATTTCTAGATTCTAGCTATTAATGAGACAAAACATTCTCAACTGTACTGAACAAAGAGAAATAAAACCCACTGAAAACCTGGTCACATATCTTAAATGTCTAAAATTAGGATTTAAATCTTTAAAAAAATTGTTTGTATTGGTCTTTATCTACCAAAAATCTAAGCAATTGTGAAATAGTGAAAGTTGAAAATGACTCAGTGCAAAGGTTAAGCGCTTTCGTATCATCTGTGGCACAGTTTTTCTTTGAAGCGGCAGTGAAGACCCACAGTGTGTTCTGAGAGAACTGGAAGTGTTTCATCTCTGGATGGCAGTTGTTACTCATGCCAGTGTTTTTTTATCCGTCTGTGGGCACATTAACCCGTCTGAACAACACACGTTATGAGCAACCTGTCCCAACTAACAGACTTCAGAATTCCTGGATCCGTCCCGTTTCCTTAAAGCCTGAGGATCCGACTATAGCTACCCAGCATGGCACCCAGATCATTGGTGGACATGCATGCTCACACTGACTGTGTCAGGAGCTTCATGCTGTTAGAGAACTACTGAAGTGGCTCAGGGAAGAAAAAGCAAAGAGCAACTGAGACGTTTTCCTTTATCTTCAAATACATTCCAAGATATGGCTACTTTCTCCTAAAAGTGTTTTATTTCCTTACATTCTTCTACACAGAGACAAAATAGACTTAAGTGAGTTTTTAAACTGTAAAGAGTGGTATAAATGTTTTATTTAGTGGGTTTTTCTAAATAATGATGTCTAAGTAGTAAGCGCTTTTACACCTTTTAACTTGTGTTTTTATTTCCTTCAGTAAAATCTTCCCACCTAAACAAAGGAAAAAGCAAAGAATTAACATAAACAGTCCAAACTTTCCTTTATGGTTTAAACGTTCGCTCAGAGTTCATCTAAATCTCCAGTTTAATTTATAATTGTTGATTCATCTTAAAGTGAATAGAAACATGAATTTAAGACGATGTGCTTTTGCTCTTTTAAGCAGCAAGTGTTGAAATGACTTTTAGACTTTAAACACCTTTTCAAAACTTGTAATATCTATTGGTAGATAAAGCTGATTTATCAATTAAGATGAGAATACCAAGATGAATAGAAATGTGAAAACTATTTTTACAGAAAGTTTAAATTACAACAGTTATTTAAGCTGAATAAAATGGGACATAAAAAAAGTAGTGTATTGCTTTTTTCATCTCCAACCCCCCCTCGTCTACACCCCAAACCACTCTGACAGAGGTGTTGGTGGTATTAAGTGTTACACAGGGGTCCATTTCCCACTCAGTTGTCTGAGCAAAACACACCCGCTGCGGCAGGGCTCCCCTTCGGCTCCATGTGTGACAGTAATTTTACACAGTCGGGGCCCTCGGTCCCGGAGGTGGGCCATTAAAGTTCAGGTGAGGTTAATTACAGAGAATTGTTAAGCCTGCTGCTGCGCGCCAGGCGGGTGGGAGGGATTTGACGTCTCTGATGCTGATTTCTGTGACACCGTTCCCGAGGCTACGCAGCGCTCAGTAGCAGATTTACCCACCACACCTACAAACGCCAATCATTCACCAAAGCAGCTTCAAATTAAAGCCCATAACACAGCCACATGAAAAAACTCCAGCTTGTTATTACACTTGGCGTATAAATAATTGAACACAACATGCAATTTGCCACATGAAACACACAAATTGAGTGTAACTGGCTTTAAATAAACAGCCAGATTTGGGAAAATGATTTTGCACAGACAATGCAATCTTTAATTTCTGCCAAGAGGCTATATTAGAGCCGAGAGAAGCCAAAAGCTGCAAAAACAAGAGCGGCTCAAAAACCAGCTCTGCTCTGTTTGAGTAAGGATGAGATTATATTGGATTAAAGGGGATTTTTGCAATGCAAATGAATGCACCTCAAATCAATAAGCCCTGTTCTACTCAATATACAAACTAATTAAGAGGTAATACAATCAAACCTGAATAAAATAGATTGTGCAGCTTCCTCAGAAAGAAATCCAATCAAACCTTTTTATGTGTAAAGATAAAATCTAAAGCGATCTTTCTTTGTACGAATAATGACCTCGGCTTTGTGTCCATTTAATAAGGAAAACTTGTCTTAAGAGGTTACGCTCAATGTGCATATTCTAATCAATATGAATTACATAGGGTTTTATCTATGTTATCTGCTCCAGACTGCTAAGCTAATTAATGTTTTATCGAGTGTTTTAACTCAATTATTTCGCAAAGTCAAAGAAGTTCAACACAATTTTCTATGAGAAGCCAAAACATTGTCTGTGGAGGGGAGGGGGCTGACTTGTATAGCATTTAAAAGGAGAACCAGAAGAAGGAATTTTTCAAACTCTGAAAAGTATTTAGTGGAAGCATTTTTAAAAAGTCTTGGTACGACTTTTTAGGTGTTCCATTGATTCGAAAAGCTGTCGTAGACATGCTGTCACTTTTTGTGTTGGACTTGCAAAGTGTCATTGCAAAACTTTGAAGCCCCCACTCCCACCTCTTGCGCTTCATTCCAGCTGATTGCTCATTTTCTAATGTTAATGTTGCTAGGTCGAGGCTAGGTTTTCTCCCCTGTCAGCTGGCCACTGGGGCTGTGGGACGGATCTAATGGGCCCTGACAGGAGGGAACTGATCTCATTCAAAAGGGATTTGATATGTGGCATGAATGTGGTGACCCTCAATGGACATATTAATGACCGTTATCATTCACAGACTCTTGCCATTCATAAAGCTCCTTTCTGCTGGATGCACCGGTGCTGCACCAAATGCCATGACTTATGGATGAGCTGGCCATATATTGTTTTCGCTGCCTCTTAGGTAGCATGTCAAAGTGCCTCAGATCTCTGTTCCGGTGGATGCTGCTCCAACGGTTTGAGCAGCACAGTGCAGTAAATAATAACATTGTGAGTGTTGTTTACAATTCAATTACAAGCACACGCTGGCAGAAGGAAAATACAAAGGCATGCAGTCACTGGAGTCGCACAGTCAATATTTAGCTTCACCCCTGCCACTGCTATTTATGACTGAGATACCTTTTCATGCATTCAAAGCATTGTTTGTGCTCATTTCTCTTTGTTGCTGCTTCTAATAGACCATATGGGGAGAGGATCACAGAGATTTATTTCAGCTCCTGCTCACATTGTTGCATAATTTCAGAGAAAGCTAAAAAAAAAAAAAAAAAAAAAAGCCTGAAAACTTTTAAGGTCAATGAGGAATTTTTCTTATACTCCAAAAAAAACCTTTCACGCCAGTCATTTTTGCATGTGAGCTTAGAAATGTCAAAGGTAAATGATTAAATAAAGGGTGGAAGAACAAAGTTGCAATCAACGTGTGGATGCTTTCCGTAAACAAGCTTTAAAAAGAAAAGAACGAGAAGCGTGGTTGCTGTAAAATATTTCAGGCAGGATGTTCATCAGTGTGTGGTTTTACCCCCCAAAATTCCAAACAAATAAAGCATGGCTATGAATGACTGAAGTAGGCAAGAAAGTCATATTTAGCCATGAGCGGAAATGATCAAATTTTTCATTGCACAAAAGTAACTCTCGTAAACACACGTGGCTCTGCGGCTGCAACTTGAGCTACTCTTCCTGGTACCTGGGCAGGATTTCTATCAGAAAGCCATGCATCCGGAAAGAACAACAAATAGAAAGACTCAAAAGCAGAAAGGGCAGTAAACCCAGCATAAATCAGGCAGATAATATCCATCATCTCTGACATAAATATTTCTTGTTTCCTTCTTTGCAAATGAACTATAGATTCCAATGAATTTTGCACGGGCTCTGTCAGAAGTAAATAATGCCACACAAATGGCTGCTATTACAAGTTTTGCATTAAACTCTGATTTCAGGGTTGCCGCATTAATTATGAGCATATTACGAGCATTTTCCATTCTCCCCCCTTTTTCTTGCATGCTCTATTAGCAGGGCTGAGGTGCAGATATTACGAGCGCAGCGGCAGCAGATTGGGAGGTGCGGGGAATGTGTTTCTCAACAGCTGCGCAGGAAGTCACATCCCTCCACACGTCGAGGTGTCACCAGCCGTATTTTAACATTTTAACATTAATCTCAGATTCCTGCCACGTGCCAACTTTCAAAATAAAGTTCTCCTCCTGCATCCTTGCTTCCTCCTAATCACAATCTGCCACACAGAGGGTGCCAGGCCCTACTTTTTCTGTCCTTTTTTCTCTAAACTTCCTCTGTGTGCAGACAAAAGATCTGTTGAACCACATTTCAAAGCTTGTTGCTTTGTTCAAATGAAACGTAAAAATGATTTAAAGCACAGAATGTAAAACATATGCCAAACTAAATGTACCATTTGATCACGTGTACTTTTTGGACTGACTGAAATATGCTTGTTATGGCAACTAATAAACTTCTGATGGAAAGTACTTGTGGAAGATGTATTTGTGTTATTAAGACACTGGTTCTTTGATTTGTTCAAGAACTTTAATCAAAGTGAATATTTTATTTTGTGCAAGTCAGAGTCATGCATACAAAAAAAAATTAAAAAGAGGAATGAATGATGATTGCTTGATAGTGTAACTCCCAATCCGGCATTATGCATTTGTGATAAGAGACAAAACTCGTTTATCAAGTTGTATTCATCAAATCATCGTAACTAATTTGTGTCCTTGGTGTTTTTTTAAATATTTGCTATATCAGTTACTTTTTTGTTCTGTCCCAGGTATCGCAAAACCTTATTAGTACCCACATTAGTCATTATAACTTTCCCTGTCTTGTTTATTGTTGTGCACTTTAAGAGTCAAGTGAAGCATCATCCTGATTAATAAATCTGTTTGTACTTTGATGCTGCATTTAAACGGGAAAGGTTACCTGACATTAGCACAAGAGCTTATTTTGATGATTGGTACAGAGAAAAGACTTCAGCCATGAAATGTTTACAATGATGCTTAAAGAACTGAAAACATATTTAATTATTAAACCCCACAAGATTGACCATCTGTGGAAATGTGGAATTTGCTTCAGGAATGTCATCAGCAAAGAAAGTGACTTTCCCAAAGCATCTGCTTTACTGCTCTTTTTACATGATACTACAGCAAAGTTTGTGGATCTGTATAATCCTGTGTAGATTTAAAGTGCTGGGCAATAAAACAAAAAATAGTCACTGAACTAAACATTATAAAAAATAATAAAAACTTTTATAATGATCAAGTAATAAAAAGAAAAGAAGAGCTAGAGTGGAATCAAAACTTGAAATTGAAACAACATTTTATTTAGAATAAAATGAACAATGAATGGTTGTCACTTTTTTAAACTAAAATAAGCCAAAACTTTGTAAGAATCAGTCAAAAGTGGAAAATATGGGAGGAAACCAACAAGGAATTGCTGTGAATTGGCGATGTCAATCATTTCAAGTTGAGAAGTCAATCATAATCTGAAGAAATGTTTTACATTTTAACACAAGAATGCAAACAGACAATATTAATACTCAGAACACAAGCATGTGCCAATTCATGTGGTTTTTTTGGCTGAAGTTCTGGGACACCAACCAGATTCTGTGATAGAGCCCACAAAGTTATGCACTTCTTTGAAATAGGTGTTTTTATTTGACATCAGCTTGGAAAAGTTGCTTTTACTGATCCCCAAACAAAAAACATTGGGATTTTCAACCAGAAAACAGTCCAAATGTATGTTTTTGGCATTTTAACACTTGGGACCATAAATGAATCAGAGGAATTTTCAGCAAAGCAGTTACACTCGTGTGACACAAAGGCAAAACAATATTGGCACGTTTTTTTTCATTGAGGCTAAGGCAGCGGGACATTTTTGCCTGGCTTCCTCCACAGACTGGAAAATCCTCACCACATTACCACCATTGTGAGAGCTACTTTGCTTTCACAGTCCAAAGATCAAAACAGCAACCATGTTTCCAAGGAACAAATGCCTTACCAGCTGGGTTGGTGTGAACACAGATATAATGCTGACAGGAAGCCGAGGCAGTCGCTTGTAGAGCCAATTATGGGCAGAGCAGTGGGGGCAGGTTTACAAACACTGCCTTTCTTGTATTGCGCTACTCCGAGTTGTATGATTAACTTCCTCATCAAAAGTACCCAGGCATCCCAGAGCCTGCCCTCTTTGTAGGTGGTGAAGCTGGTGAGTCGTGGCACCAAACAGTGCACTGAACCACCAGGAAAAACCAGAAGTGGGCTGTGCACAAAAGTTCCTTTATTACTGAGTTTGCGTGCACGTTCTTTGGCCTTTAATGGCTCTTCTTTAGGGCATGTTTAACCATTTGGTTGGGTTTTACAGTGCTGCTGTCACTGAGAGAATGTAGACCTCTCCTGAAGCCACAAAAGCTCGTCATTCTGCATCTGAGTCGGGAGCCATTCAAATGGTCCCACTGATGAAAATACCTTTGCTTTTGGAAGTCAAATTACAGACCTGTCCTATGATCAGAGGATGGTGAAGTAACTTAATTAACCAGTCTCTAGATTAGGGTGTGTTACTCCACCCTGCCTTCCACCAACCAGAATTTTTTTTTCAAGAGAATCACAAACTTTTTCACTAAAAATAGAAATAAAAAAGGAAACAAAAGCAAATCTTTGCTGTGCAATCTACTCCAAACCAAAATAAGAAAGCGCCTCCACCCATTGTTATGGAGGCTAAACAGGAATACCAGAAAAAAAAAAAAAAACTGGTTTTCAGACTATACAGACAAGCAGAATTAAGAAAAAAAAAAGTTCCTTTGACTTCATTTACCCCATTTATGCAGCCTTCCCTTCCCCTGATTTGCTCAAAGGATTGTCTTCAACTTGTTAGTTGCTTCATTCAGCAGAGCAACAAATACTAGTGAATATAACTGTCCCCAATCGTTCCCTGGAAAAATTCATGCATGAGTTGCCCCAAATAAAGGAACTCCCTGAAGGAGCTCACAATCTGAGCAGCTCTATAGAAAAAAGTCGTTGGATCATACAGTCCCCCTTTACAACCCTACATTTCCATTTAATGACACCTTACATATTAACCCTGGTCACCATCCAATTACTTGGAATAAGTGAATTATCTGTGCCAGCGTTTAATTTGAAAATGTTTTTCGTCCAATGCGGGGGACAAAGTTAAGGGGGGGTGCTCCTCTTTCACACATCCTGCATTCATTAAAACGTGAGCTTGTTTTGAATCCATTTACTCTAAATGCAGGTGCTTCCCAGATCGCTCTTACTCCGGACCACCATGGTTCCCCGCCGTGGAGTTTTATGGGGGGTGTAGAATGACCATGATGCAAGTGATTGGATAAGCCCCCCCCCCCGCCCAGGCCAGCACTCAACCAAACAAACTGGCCAAGCGACCATTAGTGGCCCATTCATATTTAATTAAAGCCTGCAGACATTGCTGGTGGATAACATTACATCCAGAGGTAAAAAAAACATGTATTTAAATGATATGACAATTTAATGTTTTTAAGAAAACATTTAGATGTTCGGCTCACGCAATCCAAAGCAGATCGAGCACAGTCCGTGCACAGGTCAATTTAATAGCATGGAAATAACACCAGGTGGTGAATATGAAATGTGGGCCACAGCAGTCTCTGTCATGTGACCCGTCTCTACGGGTGTAAAGTCACTGCAGGCCTTCCAGAAGTGACAGGCTCATATGGGTGCATGGGTGGATGAAGAGGAGGGGCCGGGTGGGGGTGACCAGATGAGAGGTGGCTGAATTCAGCCAAGCCATGTCAAGCTGCCGAGCGCTGCTCGGTCCAGCCCTCTGACTCACGGCTGAGCTGCAGATGCACATCAGCTGCTGATTCTGCTCCCAACCTGATACATGATAGTGGTTCCGCTTTATACGGTTTTGGCTTTCAGAATTGAATCTAACAACCTGAACAAGCTTTTGTGCATCCGGATAGTGTAAGAAAGAATCATTCAAGGTCAAAGTTGAGCCAAACTATTAAAACCCCAGGAACTACTTTATATTGGAGATCATTTCTGTAAAAGTTGTAAAAGCTTGCAGTGGAAAAAAGGTAGACTAGAGGGGAAACATAACAAATCAACTAATGTGATCAATGTGATAATTTCCAGAATCAATCATGGAGGCTGAACCTGGCAGTTTTTCCAGGATCTGTTCATTATTTAGAATGTTGCTGCTGTGAGGAAGCTGGAGGTCTGCTGCTTATTCTGAGTAATTCATCAAATGTAATAAGAGAGTGTCCTCTTTGCCCCCCCTCCTCAATTGCTCTAAATTATTAACTGTCTTTGTCCTGAACAAGTGGTCAGAATACAGAAAAGACTTCCTTTTAGACTCCACAAACAGCTGCTGCTTCACTCTTAATGTAGTTTTTTCATTTTTATTTTTCTGAGGGATCCAAAACTTTCACCGCTCACTTTCAACACAAATAGGAAAGTTTATGAAGAGCAGGCAGCCACAGTTTTGCTAGGAAACTTCTGCGACACATGAAATTTGACAGAACATGGCTGTCTCCAGCTGTGCTGGCGCCTGTCACTCAGCTAGCTCTTGGAATATGCACCAGAACCATCGACAGGCGTCTGTGTCGATGCCTGACAAACCTCAAGGCACCAGGCTGTAATTGGAACGATTGGCCTAATCCTTAGATCAAGACAGACTCATTGACAACCTAAGCGGGCAGCAATCCCAGCAGCACCTTATTAGTGGAGCTGGCCTCTTTGCTGGGACCATCAGTGTCATCTCCATCTGCCAAAAGATGCTGGGTGGGCCGGAAAAGCCATTTTTGGAAAAACTACTCAGAAAGGGAACTTTGTTTTGTTTGGATTAGCAAACAAAAAAAAGTAACCCCGGAATTATTTAAAATACAAAATATATAAGATGAAATATTTTCAACTTTGCGTTTGTTCCAGTCTGTAATGGAGACAGTTTGGGAGAAATTCATTACAAAAGTGATGCAAAGTAACAAAAAAAAAAGTTACTAATTAATTTTAAGCAAAATTTCCCTCATTGCAAGTCTAGTAACTTGTGTAATGCAACAGATTAACAGCTCAGAGCTTAATTCTCAGGACAATTGCTTCCAACACTGTGCGTCCTGCACTGTCACGTTCCAAAATATCAGGAACTGTTGGTAAGGGACCCAAAATGCAAAACCTAGAACTTCAATAAACTCAAAGCGTCACAAAACTCTGACACAACCAGGAAAATCAAAACACTGACGTAGCAGACGACTGAAAACCAGACACTTAAATACACAGAGAGTGATGATCTAATGAAGACAGCTGTGGATACTTAGTAAATGAAGCCAGGTGAGACTGTGACAAAAAGAAGAGAAAAAAAACCAGAACATTAAAAGAACCAAGAAAACTGTACATTTAAAAAAAAAAATAAGATGCCATCAACCACTGAGTAATAAGAGCCATTCTAAAAAGTAAAGGCTTAGAAAAGCATATCGTTAGAAACATAACGTTTTGTTAGAAAGCACAAATGCAAAAGAAAGCCCAAAAAAAGCCTTGTATAATAATATATAAATATATTAGTTACTTTTTCTTTAAATAATATGATGCTGTAGTTTTGTTTTTAAGTTCAGTTGAAATGTTATTTTTCTGTTTTAATTCCTAAAATAGAATACTAAATGCTATTGGAGTGTTTTGAGACACTTTTATGAACGTCTACTGCCTAGCACAGAAAGCAGCCTGAACTTGTCACACATCTTTAATCAATGTATTTACACCAAACCACACACAATGTGAGGCCTCAGCTATGGCTGACTTAACCACCCAGACAACTCTGCTGCTGCAGACAGAGAAATACCTGCCAGGAATCCCACCCACCAGCGCAGATTGCATCATATGGGCCAGACACGTAGCAGAAATGTTCCTGTTCTCCCAGCTGCAATAGCAAACAGAGCGCTGTGCTCTTCGTGCTGCCCTGTGCCCCTCACCTTCATCTCCCACTCGAGTAATCTGCTCTGTAATGAAGGATACATGCAGCAGAGATCTGCCTTGACATATTCTTGGAAGATCCTTAAAGCCTGGTTCTACATCACCTTCACAGATGCCAAGATGCTCAACATTTCTAAGGCAGTGTGCTCCCTCGATGGACGGTCCGAGCTCATCAGTTTGACTTGGACATCATCTTCTTATAGTGACCAAGGAGCTGTTATTTTAAAGCATTTTTAAATAAAGATGAAATCAGAGGAAGTCTCATGTAGAGACTGTTTACCTTTCACGTTTTGTATCACAGAAGTGCTGCCAAAGCTGAAGCAGCCTTATTGAACTTAGCTGCAACAACTCATTTGAAAGAAGACAAAGTGTACTTTCCTTTCAAAGTGCTAAGTAGTCCATGGCAAAACTTAAGAGCCGTCAGCTTCATGCAGAGCATGACATGAGTGTTTCCCTGTGTGTGTTTGTAGTTCCTGGCTTTTGTAAAGGTACCGGGAAGCTTGAGCCGTCCTCCCAGGCATGCCTGTGCAGTGTAACCAAGGCTGACTGGCTGACCTCAGACTGTGTGGGCCCTTTAGCAGAAGATGAAGGAGCTTTTTCATTGACACAGGAACAGGAGGTATCGCCTTCCCTTTGCAGCAGCACTCATTCATGCCAGACACAATGCGTTATTATTGGTTTTGAATTGAAATGTTAATTTTGGGAGCCGGGCAACTGGGTCTGAGAGCCTACTCTGCTCATTTCTCATTTTTCACTTGGCCGAGGTGGTCTGTTTCATCGAGAAGAGTTAACCCTAAACTCTCCTTTGGTTACAGCACTTGGGTTAAGCTAGATATACACTGAAGAGTCACATGCAGCAGGCAGGAGCAGCTTAAACTGGACTCTAATTAGGCAAAGGTTGGTTTTGAGAGGTGAAACCTCCAAGACACTAGTCTATACCCACAGAGGAGCCACCATTGATCCAGAGGCCATGCAGGGGAGAGTTGAAAAAAAAAACACCGCTTTTTCAGGCGTGTTGGTGTGAGGCGGGCAGGTCAGCACTCTGCTGCACGGTCTCCCAGAAATGAGTGCATCAGCAGGCCGGGCAGATCTATATGACGGGAATTAAACAGCATAATCAAATTGTTTGCGCAACCATTTAGCATCTCATTCTCGCGCTGCCCTGGGCCAAGCTGACCATTGGAGACCGGCCATCCACCGCAGTAACAAAGTAGGGCAATAACTAACAGCGATTAAAGGAATATTGATGGCCTGTGACACACAGCATCCTGAAAAATGCTATTTGGTCAAATAGCTGCAATAATTAAGTATATGAGGGTCAGTCAATTTTATCTGCTGCTTTTATTTGAATTGATTATTTCGTAAACTGGTCAAGCCTCAGAGAGCATTATTGCTGAGTGGGGTGTTGATTTCGTAGCTCAGGTGCATCAGCCGAGTCCCATAAGCAGCCAAAGAGGAAATGATGGTAGAAGAATCCAGAAAAACAAGTTGAGAATAGGATCATAACTGGTCAAAATTCAAAATGTTACTTTCTGAAAATAGTGACTTTCCATGATGCAAATAAATGACATTTTTGTTAGCTAAGATGTTTTCTTTCCCTTCGACTCAGTGAGGAAGACAGGTTGCAAGCCCTGCTTAAAATATTCTCACCACGGACTGATGAACATTAGCTGAAAGCAAAAATAATGAGTTTTGTCTGCGTTAAGGCCTTGGTGCTGTTAATGCGCCGCAGTGGTTAAAAATAAACCCGGCCATTTAGAAGCTTCT
The DNA here is from genome assembly GCA_014656515.1 of Oryzias celebensis. NCBI lineage: Eukaryota > Metazoa > Chordata > Actinopteri > Beloniformes > Adrianichthyidae > Oryzias > Oryzias celebensis. The sequence goes on from BNCR01000003.1 coordinate 7,100,375, forward strand.
CCCTCTCTGTTGATTGATTAAACATTAACCTGCTGGATCTGGGATATTTCTTATTAATCACAGGTGGCACGGACTTAACTGAGCGCGAGGAAGGCATGTTTGCAGGAGATCGACTCGGACTGCGTGCTCTAGACACCTATGAGAAATCATTTCAATACAATGAGAGCACATGAGTGATGCCTTTTTATCGCTCCGGGTGCCCTGTGGGAGTCAAATGCCCAACGGTGATGGTGCATTTGAGTTCCAGACCCACCCACACACATGCACAGACACACACATATCAAACAGAACATTGTGGGAATTGCCATGACCTAATGCATCCCTTATCTTACCTTGGATTACACATTTCACAGAGGAAACAACTTCCCTCTTGTTTCTAACATGGTGTCCAGTGAGAAAGCTGTTTGAAAGTGGTGGGCGGCACAACTGTGATCCCGGTCCAATAGATACACAGTACAGAAGCCCAGGATCCCATTAATGAGACTTAAAATAAAACACAGTCTCTGCTGGAGTTTCTTAATTTTCCCACAGCCAGCAACTGACTATCACACTGCAGTAATGTCTCTGAATGTTAAGACACTGTAGCGGGCCTTTGTTCTGATCCAAGGCTCGTGTGGGTGGTCAGTATCCACCACTCCTCAGACTTTAATTTGAACCTGCCCTGAAATAGCAGCGTTTTTCTTGTCGTAACCGGGGGTGACTTTTAAGCCCCTGAGGAGACTTTTATGATAAAACTGACAAATGTCCTCTCAGCTGTGTTGCTTATGAATAATGTACACAGAGCGTGATGTGCGAACTGCTTTCAAAAAAAGAAGGAAAAAAAAAATCTCGACTGCTTGAGGGCTGTCCCTGCGCATCAGCTGTCATCGGTAAATGTGGGGGGCAGCTCTGATGCAGGGTCTTACGGCAGCACACAGGTGCCCTTTTCACTCCCAGGCCAAAAATGACAAATTCAATAAACTCAAGACATCTCTCCTGTGCACCTATGGAATCAAAGACACCTGACAAGCGGCTGAAGGGCTTCTTCCTAGCCACTGTGACATCTCATGCTGACATCCCTGTATCGATATCTTATTCTGCAGCCGCAGAATATCTCTCCATCTCAGTAGCATGCTTTGACACTGTGAGAAAAAGTAAGAATACGTGTCAGAGGTTGTGGGACTGGAGGTAAGATTGTGATGAAGAAACTGAATCTGTGAGATGACATTAACAGAGAGTGTCCCCTACTCTGTGTGCATGTGTGTGTGAGTGCTTAAGCCCCAGAGCAGACAGGCTTGTCTAAGGTTACCGGCCGTAATTCTGATGGTGAAAGCGCCACAATCAGCCTACTTAATCTTGAAGCTGTTCTTTAAAACCGGAGAAAGACGATATGGTTCTATTCTACTGTACAAAACAAGGAAACATGTGATTCATCTTAAAATGGAAATACACAATAAATTAAATTTGCCTTCAGGGTCAAGGAGAGCAACCCGTGACAGCAGGTTTGTCTGCAACAACAAAAAAAGTGCTTGTTTTCCCGTCAAAAAGCCCAGTCCTATAAACTTCTGACCTAAAAGTACAAACCCTGGACTTCAAATTTTAAAGAATTAGCATCACAATGAGCTAAATGTCTCTCTTGTTGTCAAAGGCCCAGTAAAATAGCCTTGCAATTTCAGAGGCAATGATAAACCGAGAGATGCAGATAGAAGGAGCACTGTGTCTGAGACAAGCCCTCACTGTACGTTCATTAGCATCCCTGAAGGTTTTCTGATGATGAGGGAAACTGATCACTGGGGCCGTTCTGCAGGCATGGGTGCCTTATTAAAGAATGGAACAAGGAGCCTCAAGTTTGGTGAGTTTGGTCCAGGAAGAGCTCACATTAAAGTTCCCACCTGTTTGTCTGGGTTCTCCTTTGACACAATAGGTCCTGAAATGCAATATGGGCCCGGTGCCTACACAAAAGGCAAGGAACAGATGACCGGCAAGATGAATGACCCTGGCATTTGGATATAGCTGCACCATAAAAGTAAACCGCAGAGAAAAAGTCCAGACCAGTCAGAACTTGATGCAGAACTGAAGCAACTTGTCTGGAACTCAGATAAGGGCAGATTAAGCGCAGGAAGGGTGCAGGAAAATCCGTATTTGACTGAAGCTTGTTTTTTTGTCTGGTTTGTTCATGCGTTGTCCAATCGGAAACCATCCCAGTTTGCATCTCAGGACAGGGTTTGATAAGTTGGGATTTTGCTTCACTGCATTTTGACAGACCCAAAAACCTTGGTGTGCTATGGTCACAAATACAACTGCCACCGCACGATGGGGAAGCATCGGCAGAATCTTCAAGATTTCACACTGCCGCCTGATTTATTTGAAAATCGTTGGCGAGGTCATGAATGTAGACGGTGTCAGTCAGGCGGCTTTCAGGCGTGCAAAATGGCCACATACCCACAAGTGATCAGGCACTTGATATGGATGGCCGCCATCCGGAGACATTTATACATCGTTCAGTCAGAGCTGCTGCCAGCCGGCGTTCTGGCTGCCACCGCCCTGTGGCAACCCAGCTGTCGCCTTATTTCGTAATAGCGTCATCCCTGTCCATCACTGAACTGTCACTGATCGGTCACTGACGGATGACAACTTTTGGAGAAAAACTGTCCAGTCGCTGTAAAATGTTAACTTTTTCTTAAAACCTCTGTGGTCACCGTATGGCATGTACTGATTAAAAATGCGACCACCTGCCGAATATGCTGGAAAACTTGCACATTGGTCTCATTGGCATTGGTGGCATTTTGGGGTATGTGACAACAGAATTAGCACCAGCACCAGGGGAGAGTTGAGTTTTAGAAGTCACGTGGACAAGTTTGTAAAACTTTTTCTCCCCAATTAAAATAAATAATCCAAGGAAAAAAACATAAATAAGAAATGATCCTCCTGACTAACAAAGAAACCAATATTTTGTCCAGGCAAAAAGGGTTTTAATATGCCAATAACTACAATTCCCAGAGTTCCAGCCCTTCACATTTGGTTTCACTGAGAAGCTCCAAATGTCTTCTGTTGATACCAAACTGAGTTAATTCAGTCATATGCAGTACTCATGTGAAATTAAGGTTTAGAAATGTAATCTACAGAAGACATATTTACATAGTCAGGGGGTTATATAGATTTATGCACTTTATGTGGGAGGTGTGGTGTGGATCTCCAAGTACGTCTGTCAGCTGACTGTGACTGACAGTATGGGCAGGTGTGCTGGCTCATCGGCGGAAGCAAAAAAACTGCCTCTTGGTCACCATTGTTCTCTGTGGGTCTTTGATCTCTCTGCTTTAGGCCAGAACCACAGTGGGGAGTCCAAGTTGGGCCCCAGGCTACGGTTTGTATCGAAGCAGGAGGGCTGACAGCAAGGCAAGGGTGGGGGGCTCCAAATCATTTGCTAACCTGGAGCACAGAAAAGTTGCTAAACTGAATTTACCACAAGAAAACAACCCAGATTTTATTGCTTTTGTCATTTTTTTGTGATTATCTTTGGGTACAGACACACCAGAGGACCCTTTCATGTCACTTTACAGTACTCCTTAGATAAATATTACAGATAAAGAAGATTTGAGAGTTGCAGAAAAATATTTTTTTTTACTTTACTTTAAATGAGATTATGTTGTGGGAAATGAAAAGCATCACTTTTTCAAAATTCAGAAGAACCAAACAGCATTTTTACAAGGTTTAAGTCAAAGCTGAAGGCAAATGGTTTTATTTTTGCAGGGCAGCAGCTGTGCACACATCCTTTACTTAAGGCCAATCCTTTAATGAACCTTCAAGTATTCAGTAAGTGGACAGGAGTGGTTTACGGCTAAAGAGAGTAATGTTTCTGTGTTGATGGTTCCCATCCTCCCCAGATTCTGCAGGAAAAGCCCATAAAGCCATTTAGCTCCAATGAGCTAAAATAAAAAAAAAAAAATGACGAAAATAAATCCAGCTTTATAGTATGCAGCGCTTTTACTGGTATATATCTATGTCCTGATCCCATAGTGTCAGAGTGGCTCCGGTGACAGAAAAACACCATGGATTTCGACAGTGGGCAGAGCAGAGCGGGGCATACCCCTTTTAGTGTGTGAGGTGATTGTGTTTCAGTGTGTTTGCCGGCCTCTTCCTGTGGTGCTGTGTGTTGTGGAGCAAAAAGCCACTGCTGGGAGCCACAGTGGAAGAAATCAATGGTACACATTCCTGCCACCTGAGATTCAAGTGTTTCTGTAATACTGCACAGCTCAATCGATACTGGAGCAAGGAACCGGGATAGCTGGAGACCAAACCGGGGCTGATGGTGAAGAGGGAGGCAGGGGATGCAAATGCTGTTGCATGGTCCTGCCCTCCACCTGTGAGGTATCCTACCCACCCCATCATCAAGCCTTCATTATTCGTATTCATTCATTTGATTTTCAAAAAGAAACTCCTTAAACTGATCCATTTATTAAAAACAACAACAACAATAATAATAATAATAATAATAATAATAATAATAATAAATTAAATAAAAAATAGGAAGTTTTGCTGAAAGGAATTATTTGTCCTGATTAAAGGTGGGAATGCGGAGTCCGTTTTCCTTTCCTTCTTCCCTTTGAAAGAATCTCCCAGGATGCCGGCGCGCGCTGCACAAACACAGCTCAGAGGAGCAGATGTGATTGTTAAAAAGAAAGGGAAAAAAACAGGCTGTGGGCAAGGATCATTTAGCTTCGACGTCTTGAAATTTAAAACGTAAATATTGGAGGATTCGGGCTTCACAAGGGGAGCGCTGAGGACGCCGGACAGAAACGAGCAGATCCTGCGTTACAGGATGTGCAGCGATGTGTTAAATGAAACACAGCTGCTGAAAAAACAAGGAAGACATTGGAAATTCTCCTTTAGTTTTATTTTCATGTGTTTTTCTTCCCCTTTTTGAATCAACAAGCGAAGGCTTGTTTAGGCCGCCAGCATCTTTTTCCGCAGTAATTATTTGATCGTTTGTTTTATTGCTTCAGGCACGCGGCGTTCTTTCACTTCCAAATTATACAAAAAAATCTTAAAATGTACTTTAAAATTGTATTTTTCTCTTTTTAATTAGAAATGTAAAGGGCTACTAAATAAATTATTCGTTCACTGTAACAAAATGTAAGATTTCTTATATAATTTTGCCTTTATTTGATATTTTTAAGGATTAAAAAATAAAAATTGATATTTTTTTATTTTAAATAATGCTCCAACAATTCAAAAAAAAATTATAAAATACAAAAAAAAATATTTTTAAAAAGGCAAGAAATACACAAACACACATTGGTTCTTTTGGAAAACTGGTGTATTTGATTATTAGAGTAAAGAATTACAGTATCTTAGTTGTTAGTAGGTATTAAAGTGTAGAGAAACTGGACCCATAAAGATCTTCCAACTTTCCAAGAAAGTGCATGTAACAGTCCGAAGGTTGTCAAACTCAATATATATTTATATTTATAAAAACACTATCATTTTGTCCCCGGGCCATGATGGACTTCTCCTGTGAGCAGTATGTACAGTCTCTTTGCGAGGGAGTATGCATTTCCACATCTGAACGTATTTACAGAAGCGTCAGCACAAAACTTTGCACTTAATGTCAACAAGGATGCTGGGAGATAGCAGCAATGAGGAGATCCAGCTAAGAAAGTAAAGGAGAACCGTCCTCAATTGATTGGTGCCCTCGGTTCCGAAAAAGCCTGAAATAAACCGGGCAGAACACTCTCCTCCGAGTAAATGCCTTGCTCTCAAAAACAGCGGAAAATGAGCAGAAGATTTAATATAAAACAAAAAAAGGAGAGATTTAATCGGAGGGAAAATGTGGAAGTAAACAAAAATAGTACAATACGAAGAGAGTGTAACAACAAAACAAGTTAACACTAAAGAAATGTAGCAAACATCAATGTTTTGTCTTCCTTAAATAAGATACAGGTAAATAACAACTGCAAAGAAAGGAACTAACACATCATCTTGTCCTTTGCTCGGATTTCATTGTTTAGTCTCAATCACAGGAGGGGAGGGGGCACAGATGTTAGACCATCTACTGAAGATCAGTGTACATTATTTACAGCACGTCTGTTTGCTTATTACAAGGCTAATGCATCACATGAACATAGACAGTTCGGTTATAGCTACTATAGACAGAAAATAACTTAATGCCAAGGTTTTTCTAACCAGCTTTTCTAAACTTCAAAAGCACATTTTTAAAGCACCCAAACATCCTGGCTTTAAAAGAAAAACAAAAACTAACTGTTAATGCTTCCACTTGTTTCTCAAGCAAGATTATAATCACTAATAAATAAGCTCCTTGAAAGTATAACATGTACATTGTACAAAAAAGCAACTTGTCTTCACACTCATGTTCGTAAAGATTCGATGGCAAGCGAAGGAGTTCGGTTGATTTTTAATCTTCGTCTTGTTCTCTTCAGTTCTGGTCTTCTGCAGGTATGTGAACAGTAAGGCATCTTTACATGCCTGTGCTCAAGAGCATACACTTTAATTAGTAACAATTTCTTTGTTGTCCTCCATGAAGCGTGTGAACCGGAAGTGGCCTCCGTTTTCTGTGTTGGCCATTTTCTCCAGACCAGCCAGCGCAGCATTGGGCTCCGTGCTGTGCAGCTTGTCCAGGCTGCCAGTGAGCCCACCTAAGGGAGAGCTTCCTCCATTTCCCACCCCCCTGACATGGGTGGGATGCCCCCATTCTGGATGACAGAGATTTCATTTGTCTTCATGGCCAGGCCATTAGAGAATGCCGCTGCGTACTGGTTCCAAAAACTCGCCGGGTCTCCATTGCTCGCCCTTGGGGCCATGTCCTTCTGGAAGATTTCTGGAAACTTGACAGGGTTTGTGCCTAGGAAGGCCATCGGGCCGTCCACAGAAAGCCTGCGGCCACGTCTGGCGGGAGCGCTGTTCCACATGTGCGTGCCCATGTGAACCTACGCAGATGAAGAGGGAGGAGAAGCAAAGAGAAAAGCAGGAGGGGAGGGGAGACACAGCAATGAGAGGGATGAAAATGAGTGATGTTTACAAACTTGGCCAAAGGGCTGAATATGAGATGATGCAATGGAAAAAATAATCATAATGTGTAACTGCAATAAAAAAGGTTCACATCCTGGGTGCAGCAGAGTGGTTAGTTGCTCAAGCTGCAGCACTGTGGTGTAAACAACTTATTTTGGCAAGCGGACGTTGAATCAAAGATTGAATTTGTTCATCTCATGTAAAGGACCAAAGGGCTCAGATAAAAGTCACAATGTCCAGTTTCAGAGCTGCTGCCAGGATGGGACGTTTTACTTTTGTCAACACCCTTCTTACAGTTCCATAATCACACTTAAAATGTCCAATCTAATGCATACTTTAGCTGTTTCTATCATAACACAGCTAGTTAAACATAATAAGACTTCTATCAACACGCTTACAGCAAAAGTTAAAAATTAACACGTAACCCAAATACCTCTCCAAACTGAAAAAAGATGTAATTTTATCTTCGTTGCTTGTTATTTAGACCACATTTCTGTAGATCATTTAGCAGATGCTTTTCACAATATTAAAACTTTTTTCAACAGAATTTGTTTTGGAAAAAGACAAACTGGCCTAGATCCCCTGTTCCCTCACTCAGTCATCAGCTGATCGCATTCGGGAATTTCTCCCCAATAATCTCACTTTGTGATTCAACTTTTCCACTCGGGTCATTATTTTCTCTCACAAAAGCTTTCATTAATTATACATTATTATCACCTAACTATTTTAAGCACGCTAGCACATCATATTAAAGTAATTAACAGCCCTGAGAAATATGTTCGCTTACATTCTCAGGCACAAATTTGCAGGAGACATCTCTGTATTTTAACATTTACCTTGAGGTTTCCTTTGGTGGTAAAGGCCCGACCACAGATGGTGCAGGCGAAAGGTTTCTCTCCTGTGTGCGTTCTCTCATGGATCTGTAGAGCACTGGAGGAGGAGAAGCACTTTCCGCAGGTGTTGCAGAAGTGTTGCTTGGGTGTCCTGCGCGGAGGAGCTGCAGAGAGTACCGGGGAGGTGGAAGCAGATGATGTGACTAAGCTTGGGGAATGTCCTTGTTCTCTGGGTGGAGGCTATGAAGGAAGCCGTTGACCTCCGGCTTGTTTAGAGAGCCGACAGACATGAGGGAAGGAGTTGGGCTGGATGACAGGCTGGTGTTCGATGGCTCAAAGAGCTGTGAGGGCAGGTCTCTCATTTGATGAGTTAGCATGTGCTGCTTGAGGTTGCCCTTGGTAGAGAAACCTCTGTTACAAGCAGTGCAAATAAATGGTCGTTCTTTGGTATGGCTTCGATAGTGAATGTCCAAGGCACTCTGACAAGCAAATGTCTTCCCACAGATGTCACAGGATGTGTTCTTTATGGTGTTACGCTCTCGGAAGGGGAACATCATGCCCAGAGATTCTTTTGAGGGATTGACAGATGTCAGGTCTAGGGCTCCGATGTTGCATGGGTGAGACTGCAACAGGCTTGCACTGGTGTGGTCTAGGGATAAGATCCTATGCTGCCTTTCTTCAAAGCTGGGGGATTTGCGTGGTTGCTGCTGCATGCTCGTGGGGGATGGCGCCTGCATGGAGGAGGTAGATTCTGACACAGCTGGACTCCCTGCACTCTGACTTTCAACATCACCTCCCAGAGATGAGGAGTCATTCGTGAGACAATCCCCCTCCACTAAGCCATTCGCTAGAGCCTTCATCTGGTTGACTGGGTACTCTTCCATTTCATTATTTTGAAGATTTTCCTTGCCGGTTTTCTCTGGCCCCTCGTTGCTAGCCATTTCAGGGGGTGCTGGAGAGTTACAGAGACTGTCATGGGAGGCATCAGCAGACCTTGGTGTGTCTGGCACGCTGCTATCTGGCCCTTCTTCCATCCCTTCAATATTGTCATCAGAGAAGTTGTCCATGTCATCAAAGTTTCTCTCATCAAATGAGCCAGTGTCAGAGGCCATGGACTCTGCATAACTCTCTGGAAGAGGGGTGTTGGGAATCTGCCCACCCATGTGCATGCGGATGTGTTGCTGAAGAACCACAGCATTAGTAAACTTCTTCTGACAAATAGGGCAGGAGTGTTGAACTCTGAGAGGAGGCATTGCCCTGTGGACGCTGTAGTGGGTCTTAAGGTTACCCTTGGTGGTAAATGCTCTGCCACAGATTTTACACTTAAAAGGCCTTTCTCCTGTGTGAGTGCGATAGTGCATCTTCAGAGCACTCTGGCAGCTCAGCACTCTGTGGCAGATGACACATTCGTTTGGGTCTGTCACCTTCCTGTCGATGTTTTCCACAAGCTGCTGCAGCTTGGAGGTCTCTGAACCCTGGAGAGGATCGAGAATGCCTCCAAACGGGAATTTAGCCTTAAACTGATCAGTTAGAAGGGGCATGAGAGGATTGGTCATCATGGGTGGACTGTTAGATGTTGTGTACTCAGCAGTGCCCTCCGAAGCAGAGCTCACGTTTGTCATTAGGCCTGAGGGGTGGCTGCCATCTTCAGTTTTTCCATTTGAGGTAGGCAAGGTTGCACCTTCACCCTCTTCACAAGCTCCATCAGTACTTTTAGCTGAAGACTCAGCAGGACCTGAGTCATTCTTTGCAGTTACAGAAGGGCTGGTTATGGCTATTGAATGATCTTCCTTTTTGATGAAATGCGGCAAGCTCGGCATGGTCGGTGGCAACAACATGCCAACTGAGGATGTCAGAGTGGGCAGCACTGGTTTGCTGTCCAACCAACTGGTGACGGGCTTCTCAGGGGGCATAGACATGCCGTATGGAATGCCAGTGCTTGTTGGTATGTTGTCTAGGTGTTCAGGAACAGGGTAAGGGTTCATCTGAATGTGTGGGTACTTTTCTTTATGACGCTGAAAATGAACTTTCAGGTTGCCACGAGTAGAGAAGCGGTTGCCACAGACATTACACTTGTACGGTCTCTCGCCGGTGTGAGAGCGCAGGTGGATCTGCAAGGCACTGTCACTGCCAAACACCTTGCCACAAAACCTGCATTTATGTTTGAAGAAAGCGTCATCGGAGCTGCTTTTGTGCTCAAATGAAGTGACGTTAGGCGGCTTGCCTTTCCTTTGCTGGGCGAGAGCTGCCAAAGAGTTGAGATCTTCCACAGTGGTACCAACACTGGGCAGAGAGCTGGAGAACAGGGAGTTTCCAGGTGGAGGCTGAGGTAGAAGGGGATTCACTGCAGAGCTCAATAAGCTACCTATTCCAAATGCTGGTGTGGATGACTTCACAGCAGATGAGTTGCTTAGCTGAGAATGGAGGCTACTCATTACTGTGGGCCTTGACTCAGAGGGCTGGGGATTGACCGTTGATGGACCCAGTGTAGTAATGCTTTGAGATGTCTCACTGCTGCTTGGGTTAGACTGAGGTAGCTGCGCTGCTGCAGCCAGCTGCTTTAGGCTGCTAATACTGGCTGACTGACTGGCCAGGTTCTGTGCTAGGCCTGCGGCTGCAGCCAGCTGCTGGGAAAGATGTGAGCTGAGTGTGGTCAGTGGGCTGGCAGCCGGCCCTATTGTGCCTGGAGCAGAAGTTGGGGGTACCTGTAATTCTGGTGACTGGGAAGCTAAAAGCAAGATTTGATGGCGGATTTGCTCAATAAGCTGCAGCTGGTGAATCTGCTGCTGTTGAAGGGCTAAAAGCTGCTCCATCAGGGCTGGTACCGGCACCCTTGGGCCACCAGCAGATCGGGCTTCTTGGGAGAATTGAGCAACGGCCACTTTAGTGCTCTGTAAATTTTCAATGATGACATTGCTGTTGATCATGGAAAAGTTTCCCAGTTCCGTCAGGTTACTGAGCTGGGGTAGTGGAGCAGAAATAGCTGAAGTACCTACAGCAGGACCAGCAGTGCTCCTGCTGGCGTGGCTAACCGGGACAGTGATGGGGCTCCTCCGCTCTGTTTGACTGCCTTCCTCTTCATGGCCACTGCTCATCCCAGAGACATCCACATCCATGGACTCCTCTTTTTCAAGGGTGTTAGGATCCAAAAGGTCGCTACACTCTGTTTGATCAGCGTTAGTAGCTGTGTCGTTCATCTGATCGTCAGCATTTTGGGGAGGAGATCCAGGAGAAAAAGTTCCAGCAGGGGAGGTGGGATTTTCATTAACTATCAGAACTAGCTGATTCTTAGTGCAATTCTTCTTGTGTTCCTCAAAATCTGAAAGTTCAAAGAACTCAGCACAACATCTGCTACAGACATGGGCGTCTGACTCCTTGCAGGGGGGTTCCTCAGAGCAAAGTTCTGTGTCCCCTGAAAAAGAGGAAACAGAGGATTAGTGATTAGAAATGTTTCGCTGCTGAAGAAAGAGCTTTATCCGCTCACATGCCATTGTTGTTTAATCTTAAATTAATCAGTTTTACACTTATCCTTTTGACGGGCTCACAAAAAGTACCATCCCAAAACAACAATAAGTCGACAGAAACGAGAAGGGGTTTTATTCAGTGAAGTGGCCTCTGAAACATGATAAGACGGGATATAAAATCAATGAGAACTACTCAAATATTGCTTAAAAGTGATCTTTGAAGATGCACATCTGGGTCTCATCAGCTCAATCAAAGGTAATCATTTTATGCAGATAATCCATCAAAATATAGAATAAAGTGAAGTGAAGACATTGAGCCTTAATGAAATTTCATAAAATGCCATTGATTTCCTATATTCCATGCCCTTCAAAGTCTCCTTGTCCACTTGGTGCAAAATCAAGCATTTGAAAGACTTATTAGAGTTTCAATTTCTTGTCAACTTTGCTAATTTTCAGACAACTACGGGCATCTTGGACAGGTTATCTATGTCACTAAACTAATTTGCAGCCGCTCAGCCTGCAATCACGGTGAGACAAGAACAACAGAGCCTGTGGCACCCAGACTGATAAATGCACACGCATAACCAAGCGGGGAAAAAAATGACCAAAAAAAAGCTCATCCCAACAGATAGAGAAACTACAATAGTTTTTTTTTGCATTTTTAACTAAAATGTGGCAACATTTAAGGTTACAGCATGTTGGTGTCAAGCGTGCAGGAAAACCTGACCTCAAAAACATGCCACAGATGAAAAGCAACAAGAATAAACAATTAAATAAAGTTTTCAAATAATTTAAGTAAAATAAAAAAAGAATTGCTCTGGAAACTATGTTAAACTCGCTAAAACTGATACACTAGTCCTGCCAGCTCAGGAAACCAGCCATACAGACGCAGCAACTTCTGTTGTTACTTCAATGAAAATTAAAAAGCTGTGACCCTCTTTGACATTCACACAGAAACAGGTTTTCAAATTTTCCATTTTAATAAACGTGACGAGTCACGGAGTGAAAGGCAAGACGACACCCTGCCTCCAGAGCCACTGCTGTGCTCCAGACATTCCTTATTCATTTGCCTCTTTGTCACACTAAAATCTCACTATTTAACATACAAGTTGATTTACAAATTGCATTTCTCTATGAATCCCTTTCATTGGGGCTCCAGCCCCTCAACACTTTCATCGGGGCCAAGAATTCATTTGCAAATGAAACCCAGAGAAGTGCAGCCCTGCCCCACAGAGAGACAGGATGCCTTCCCATTGTTCACGCAGCATGGGAGCGGCGGGGATCGTCGGCACAGCCTGGCCCTGCTCATCTTTGTCGACTCAAAGCAGATCCTGTTTAATTCAGGGATTATCTCCCTCAATGTTTCTCCGCTCACAGACATCAGATAACGTAAAGTTGCCATGACAGTAAACCCTGGCCCTCACACCACCAAACCATGCAAACAGGACAGATTCAACTTTAATGATAACTTTTCATGCTAACCAACCAGACCCCCACCTCTCCCCGTACCGACCAACACCCCAAGCGTTAATTTGGAGAGAAAAAGTGTCTGATTCATGGCGAGAAAAATGTAATGATTAATTGAGCACCTTTTCTCTTTTCCCGATGAAGATTGTATGCAAATAAGCGTGAAGAAAAACTAATCATGTCACAGGAGCGGAATGAAAATAGACTTTTTTTCATTTCAAAAAAGTTTTTGAGAGTAAATAGGAAAAAAAAAACAGATATTTGGTCATGACCAATAATAGCAAATAAAGTTAAACACTTAAGAAATGACATGAAAGACGTTTTTCTTTCCCCTTCTCTTTGTTACACTTTTCAAATAAAAGGCCTTTTCTAATACTTTTACAATTTTGAATAAACACATTTTTTTTAGGTAAATTATTAAAAAAAAAAACATTTAGAGTCAATATTAAAAGTTACTAAGCAAATTTAGTTAATAAATAACTAAGTCACAGTTAAATTATATATTTATAAAAAACGCTTTGAATTTTTTTGTTTTGCTAAATAAGTAACTGGAGGAAAGCATTTTGTTGAAATCAGGAGGAGTGCATTGGACGCTCATGCAGGGAACTACAACTTCAATTTTCCAGTGAGATTTAAGGTAAATCCTGCATTATTGCAGAGGCAGAGAATCATCATGAACTCCGTCTGCCTTAACACATTTTCTTAACTTTACATGATGAGCACAAACTGCAGTAAATGTATCCCTACAAATCCACTGTCCACACAGGACGAGTAAAGCCAACGGCGCAGATGCTAGCATTAAGCTTAATTCCCAAAATAGCAAGGATTAACTTTGAATTAAATTCAAGATAAAGTCAAAGCTCGTATGAAGAAAAAGTGTGTAAAACTTCTATACAGTCTCAGGCAAATCACACTGCAGGCTAAAGGACATCAGCAGAGACAAAGAGCAGGAGAACAGAGATCAAGTCATCTAAATAAGAGAGTTGAGAAAGCGAGGATTAGGAAAAAAACAAGCTGACAGCTTTGAGAGATCCTACGTTATATTTTTTTTGAAGCGGGCCTCTGTGAGCCTCTTGACACTTGTGACTTCAGGAGGGTCTCTGCTCACATCCTCGTCTGCTCTCTGGACTCATCCCACTGAGCACAAGATGGGGTTCCACTAAAGCAGGTCCAGGACAGGAGTCGCTTCTCAGAGGCTCTGCCCCGGTGACATGGTTAAAGCTTTAAGGGGAGGGAAAGAGACAAAGCAAGTCCTTCATGCTTCACCTAGACTCACACCACATAAACACTGGCAGCCTGACAAGCAACCATGTTAGAAGAGCAACAGCGCAAAAAGGGGGCTGCCCTGCCAATCTTCCCTCCAGGGGGGCCACTTCGATAGGGCACGAGGGGATGGTCATAACATTGATAAGGCCTCGCAATCTCACACATGCTTAAATAAAGAGCTGGGGCCTTGCTGGGCCGCCTGTAGCTCCGACCAGCAGGGTCAACAGCAAAGCAGAGAGAAACACACGGGCCCTGAACTCTGATCACCTCCACACAGAGGGACACTGGCAAAGGTTAAAACAGCTAAACATCCCACCCTCTGCGGCTCTCACCCCGACCTCCCAGCAGCTACAGCCCTCAGCATCCCTCAATTCAGCTGCAAAACACAACGCCTTTCTGTTCCACTTCCGGCTCCCACAACTCCACACAAGTCAAGCAGCACAATTCAGCAAAAACGCTCCTTAATGCTAAGAAAACATCTCCCTGCTCCCGTAATCACACACACACACAAGACACTCGCAGGTATTTCAATGTGCTACCGTTGGATGTAATTGGGAAAATGTAGGATTTTGCAGACTGCTGGAGTTGGTGACAAAAGTGACTTCTTCCTTTATTAGATTTGGAGGAAAATGCAGAAAACGAAAACAGCACTCAGGAAATAACCAGGTTTTGCATTAACCACCAAGTTCCCTAAAAATCACATGAACTGGTCTGGAAATACTCTCCCATGCAGGACTTTCTCCGAAAAAAAAGCCCATTCAAAATGAGCTGCACATGCTTCTCAATACCAAACTCAAGGCCTTGGTGAGATTATTCTCCACACAAATGCTTTTGCAGGGAATAAACAGTTAAAATAATGACAGTTTTTCATTTTTTCGTTCAGTTTATGAGGGAAAAAATAATCAACATGGATGGGCTATTTTCCAATTCAACAAATCTTTCTGAGCACGTTTTTTTTCTAAAACCAGACACAAATAAACAAACAAAACGTAATTTTTCTTTTTTTTGTAAACACCTTTCCTTAAATAAAGGGGAAAAAAATGAAAAATAGTGGATGTGGCCAAACTGCAGGTTTGGCCGCATTTACCTCAATTTCTAACCAAACACAATAATTAGTCATTTTCCTATTTCTTAATTCACACTGCATTTTTCAAATATTAAAACTTAAGGTAAAAATGAGGTAAAAATATATATATTGTCACTTTAGCAGCTTTTTTTGTTGAATTCTCAGACTGAGATTCTCAGATCGCGGAGCTGCAGGGATTTGGACCCGAAAGAGGTCCAAACACTGCTTTCATTCAAGGTTCAAAGCGACATTTTGATAACGAAGCATTTAGTTTTTTTCTCCCCTCAGTTAAGGCTCTGGAAAGTTTTGAAGGCCTAAAGTGCGCGTGCAAAATATAGAATAATAACATTATTTTACAAAATTAAATATATTATAATTAAAAGTAAATATAAACGATTTTTATAATGATAAAAAAGGTTAGTATATGTTCGTATTTGTGCGTAGAAGTGCAGATCTGTTTCTGCTTCTATCTGTGCAACAAGGATGGATGGGTAAACGGAACCGAAACAGGATTTGTAAAGTTTCCTTCGCGCACCTTGGTGCCACTTTTCACCAAACTCGGGGCATAAAAGACCACAAAAGTGCACGATTGCGCACGGATGTGCTGATAATATTTATACAAAGCAAAGGGATCGTGGCAGCTTTGAACTGATCAGCGCAGCGCCGAACTGAAACACACGGAAGAGGGGGGTTTCTGTGTCCGGGACGCAGCAGTTGGAGTCCCGCTGGCGCGTCTGGGTGGTCCGTGTCCGCGCATCGAGAGCGACCACTGCAGAGGGGCCCGCGAAAGCTCCTCCGACTTTTACTCTATTCCTTAATTTTAAAAGATTTAAGCTAAAAGTCAAGACTTCTTAAAATAAAATTTAAAAAGTTTTGAAACTTTATGTGCGCGTGGAGAGCGCCGATGAGATTTTAAAAAGCAGCTTTTATCTTTGGAGGAAAAAAGAAAGTTCAGAAATAACTTTATTACGAAAAACGAATTACGAATAAAACGTTTATTTATGTATTTAGTGATAAAAAAAACTATGATAAAACTAAAATATGATTTTTTTGTTAAAAACAGTCAATGTTATAATTGAGAGGACATGAAATTGAAAAAAGAGAGTAAAGTTAAACTTTTAAAGCAATCAACTTTAGTGCTTTCCCTAGCGCACAAAAACAAACCGAAAAGTGTGAGAAATCGCCCTGGTTTCTCCAGAAGCAGCGATAGTTTGCGTGGACTCACCATTGTGCTCTGATAAAGGCAGATGAGGGTCGGATTGGAAGTGTTGCGGCTTCGCTTGTTTCCTCCGCGACATGCTGGCTGGCACATCAGCAGGCAAAGAATAAAAAAATGACTACAAAACCTCCTGAAAAATTACGTAAATCGAGCCCATCCACCGCGCATGTGCCCCGTTATGATTATCAATAATGCTCTACGATTAATCATAAGGGAGGGGGGAGGGGGGTTCTTTGAAAGGCGATTGGCACCTCGCCAGCCCCCCTCCTATTCAAATGAAGTCTCTTTAATCAATTAGCTCCTGATTTGCTGGGGACTCTTGTCTCTCTCTCAGCTCCCACCCAATGAGTTGATCCGTACGGGGAAGAAAGGCTGGCTTTTCCACACTCCCTTTAGATACGGTTTAACCCCTTCTGTTAGCCAAGCCAAAGCTTATCTTGACTACAGGGGAATGTCAGCTTCTCGAGTCCATTCTTGCAACAGTGTCTCTCAAGCTCTCACACTGATGAAGCGCCGATCTCAGCTTTTTTTCTTCGCTCTTTTCCTCTCCCGCAGATTAAGAGCGCTGCGCAAACCTCCGCGATCTCCAACCAACTTTCTTCTCTCTGCTCTCGAAGTGTCCGCCCTCTGCTCTCGCATTAAGATTGTTGTATTTCAGCTCTTGTTGTGCTGAACACCTACTCTGTGAAGAGTTTCGAGCGCGGCTGCCGGCGCATGGAAACGTAGCGTCGCGCGGGCATGGTCCGTGCGTAAATGGCACCGGCGTAACGCGTTCCCAGTAAGGAAACAAAAGGGGGGAAAAAAGTCCACGCTGTGATTTGGCGTCCCAACAACTTTCATATGATTATTATTGGCAGAAAGGGAGTTACTCACAAACACGTTTTCATCACACACCGCATTCCGCGAATAAACAAACTTTGAGGGCCCGTGCGGCAGTGGGACAACGCGAAGCTCCGCCCACTGGGGCCGTGATTGGTCACTGGGCTGTTCAGTCACACTGTTGTTCACCTCCACCCCTGTCAACCACACCCCCTCATCTCTACATCCTCTCTCTCTCTTTCTGAAAGCGCGCAGCAGATCCAAACGTGCTGCGCGCGCCTGGATGATCAGTGGGCAGACGGCAAAGACTCCAGTCTGTGCGTCCGGATGGGAACAAATAACGCCTTCACTTAGTTTCCAAAACATTTCCTTGTTAGAGAAAACCTGAAATGCACCCCTTTGCGCACTTCTCTGCAGTAGTTTTTTTTTTTTTTTTTTTTGGAACTGCGAAACTTTTGTTTACAGGGGCCATCTGCTGGGTTCTGTGACCAGGAAAATCAATATTCGCGACTTTCCTTTTAAAAAAAAAGTTTCACTGTTTTGTAAATCTATAGATTATAATTATTTGACGCGCATTTTCAAGTTGGAAACATAACTACACGTTTATCCGATATTTCAAAATGACAAAAGCAATTTATACTATTATTCATTCTAACGGAAATACGCCTTCAGTTGAGATGTTTTAAGAGGGCAAAAGGTCCCGCAGGAGCTTCACGTGACTGGTGTAGATTTATCACCTGAAAAAGACAAACGAAGCTCTCAGTCGGCCTGATTTTGAGAAATGAAGATAATAATGTTACTATAGGTGATGTCTTGGACGCCATTATTTTTCACTAAATATTTAAAGAGCAGCTGCAGGCTAGATGGATCTGGTCCACTCCCGTGTCAGCTATCTTTTAGTTTCGACTAGTCTCACTATTTACTTATTCATCACAAAAGAAGAACAAAAAGAACGGGAGAGGAAATCAAATATACATGCACACACACACCTATTTATGCATATATATATATATATATATATAAACTCCAAAGTGCAGGGAGAGGGAAAGGGTTTCTGCAATATTGTAAGGTCCCGAGCGGGAAAATCAATGGCCAGTTAATTGATGTGAGTGTTGGTGTGAGATTGTAAACAAGCTGATTTGCAGCCCAGCCGGGCGGTGGACGTTTTAAATAGGATTCACCCGCGACGACGACGGTACAGTGTTACCAAACGGGGCTGAATGACGCGGACGCACTGAGGCTGGGGTCCCTCTGGACGCAACAGAAACTTTTCCATCTAATTTTACAAGAAATAAAGTCTGTTTAACAATCAGGTTTCGCGCTTGGTGGTAAATTGCTGAAAATACGGACACATTTTCTATGATTTAAAATTATTTACTTTCCCTTTTTGATCAAAATTGTATATATATATATAAATACATTGTACAACATAAATCAATTCTCTAATTGATGTTCGGCAATTCCTTTTTTTAAGTGATCGGATGCTTTTGACGCACAAAAGCTGCGCATTTGTCTGTTACGCGCAATCAATATCCCTCCCGTGCACTCCACCAGACAGGCCCTGGCCCGCGTGCCATCATTCACTATTATCTCTGACACGCCATGATTGATCATATAGCTCACAAACGGCGCGCGTTTAAGCGCATAATGCGGCAGTAAACGTGGAGGACCGCGCGCGCACCGGAGCCGTCAGTGATCCTCCAGCAGAGCCCTTCTTTTTCCACTCTCACACCGCGCGCGCTCAACACGTGGTGGCTTTCCTCCGCGGCCCCTGATGAGACGCAGAGAGAATCACAACCAGCGGGAAAAAGGCCTTCATCTGGGTCAGCTGCGCGTGCGAGCGCGCAGTGTGTGATAAAAGGAGCAGAAGAGAGAGGAGGCGAAGCCGTCAGAAGGACGCAGAGTTTCATCACAGACAAGAATGAGACACGTTTGCATCAAATGCTGCTGGTCTTTATTGGAACTGCGTCATTTATGGACGGGTTTGATTTATGGGATAAAATCTTAAGGTGAAACGAGCATCCTAACATTAACTAAGCTGTCAAATATAACTCAAAAGAACTAATATTTCATATAAAAATGACAGAAATATTGTATCCTCACTGTAAATAATAAATGCTTCTTGCATCAAATCAAATTGTGTCTTATTGACAGTGATGTCTGGATTAAAAGTTTGATTAAAGATGCCCTCATGTTCTAAATAAAACAAAGCACATTTTTATTCTGAGTGTTGTTTGAGTGACTCTTCACTGTTGTCTAAAGCTTAGTGTATCCAGCAATTTATGTAAAAATATATATGACAATTTTTCAGGTTTCAATTAAAACTATTTTAAGAAGTTAATTATGAAGTCACAAATAGAGATTTTCAGACTCGCTTAAAGGAGAGCTACAGACACAGCAGAATTCATAACGATAACAGTTGAATTTACAGACCGCTTCATCTTCCAGACGGTGAGAAAACGGCATTTACGGCTCCGTTTTGTCGCTTTAAACCTCCACAGGAAAACCTCCCGCATTAAAATGCAGCATCTGCAGCAGCAGAGGACAGCCTCCATTAATTAAGAGATCAAACCCTTTCCATTGTCCTCCAGTAGTCCTGCCACCACTTGTCCCACAGATTGTCTCACCCCCTCTAATTTGCCCCCCTCCCTCCTGACAACTTCCTGGAGCATCACCTGATATCAATGGGATGTGTTTGCTTTTACATTATCTTAGCTACAGTTACAGACACCCCCGTTTTAGGGAAAGCAAGCTAACAACTGTGGGGGGTCAGTGAGGCGCAGGAGGTTGCTGGCATCACATGTTCCCCCCATGTTTGAATCCAGATTTGCACGGAGTCAGTCAATAGATGCTCACGATGACTGGCTGCGACTCCATCAGCTGTTGCCGCTGCAGGTGAGGAGCAAAAGAGCTAGGAGAAGGAGCCAAAGTTGCTGGTGAGAAAAGAAAGCATCTTCGTCAATGGAAGCAGGAAGACTGTAGGGCACATGATGACTCAAGCAGGGTGCAAATCAAAAAATTATTCTTGATTGTGTATAAAACATGACTATTTTGTTAGAAACTCACTCAATATATAGAATTAATTAGCAGTTTTATTGGGAAAAGAAAAAAAAATCTGAAATATTTGAACTTAATCCCAGTTTCCCATTATGGAGCACTTGACTTTTTTTTTAGTTATAGACACTCAGTCACAGAGATGCAATCCTTAAATTTTTCAGCTCTTATGAGACAAATTAACTTGATTGTATCTGATTAAACATGCTCGCTTGAGTGGCTCTAACGAGAAACACCGTGGTGGGGACAACCACCAAACCTCCCTTTTTAGCTCCCTCGTTTGCTTGAAGAACACATTCTGCTTTCATATGACATTGACAAATGATATTTGGATGAACAGGGAGGCTTAGATGGTTAGACGTTTCGCAAAACGGAGCCGGATTATACGGACACACATCACCAACTCTGGAGGTTAGAGAGGAACCAAACGCTCCGCACATCTTGAAGAAATTACAGACATCACCCCCAAAAAGTGGCCTGTTTATATATTTTTAAGAACCTGGAAGCAAAACTTAAAATTACACATCGAATTATCCCTACATTACTTCACACGCTTGTAAACACAGAGCGCACAGAGTACACAGATGCCATGTCTGTGTCACAGCCGCAAAGCAAGCTGGGCGAGCAGTGGGAGAACACAACAAAGCAGCGGGCAGGTAGCCACCGAGCCAGCAGACACGCCACGCAAAACAAAAAACACACGCTCTTACTGTAAATACTTCCTCAGAGTTGAAACACATCAAGTGGTTTATTCGCTGCAACTCTGGGCACAAGATGTTTATCAACCGCCGCCAGACAGCTGCGTTGGTCGGGCTGCAGTTAACAGGGTCTCAGACAGGCCCTTATTGCTATTGATAGCTTGCATTTAAGGCCAGGCTGAGGAATGGCACTGCTCTGGGCAAACACTAGCTATTGATCTGTGATCTGTCCTCTGGATCTGCAGAGGGGAAGGGACAGTTGTAGATTCAGGTCGGAGTCTTCGTGGTGCTCCTAGGCTTTCTACCTGGCACTTGGAGGAACAGCTGGTGCTGCGAATGTGATGTAAGTCGGAAGTTCTTTACTCCTTCAGGTTGCTAATGCATATTTTCTATCCATCTTTATTTCCGCTTAGTCCCGTGCAGTCATAGAGGTTCCTGGAGCCGAACCCAGATGCTTTAGGGAACACCCTGGACAGGTTGCTAGATAATTCATTTTTTATTTTTAGAAGAAAAAAAGGAATTTTCTAGTTTAAACACTGAAATTCAGAAAAAAACATTCACGTTAAAGCATTTTCAAACTACAATCCAACTTTGTCTCAACTAAAGCACAATCTCACTGGTCTTTTTCTCTGCTCTACGATCATTCTGTAGTCCAGAAGAGCTTGGATGCCATAATCTCAATAAACAAAACAGCAGTAAATAAGCTTTACCGCAGTAATAAATTGCCTTCCAAACAAACACAAGCACATTTTGCTCAGTGCTGAAGTTTCGGTGGTTAAAACTCTGTGATCTGTTGAGAGGAACAGTGTTGCAGCCTAACTTAATGTGAGGTCCTCTTGCATCTTACTCTGACTTCACATGAAAGAGCTCTAAAAGTATGTTTGCATGTCTGTTTTCATAGCCACATGACAAAACTGTGCTGATAAAAATGCGGCACATCCTTCAGCAGGCAGAACGGAGGCGAACCTAAACACAACAAGGTTTGGCTACATTGTTGTCGCAGGTTGACATGAGAGAGAGAAGCCAAAAAAGCCTGCCTGAAGGTGAAAGGAAGCCCGTTTTTTTTTTACTGCACTTGTGGAAGTCTAGTCAGATAAGAAACGTCAGAGAATCCCTGCTGACTTGTTTAAAGATCCACTCCCATCATCTTTTCATCTTTGGTAAAAGTGTTCCTGGTGGTCTTTTCATTATGATCATCATCCAGTTTTTAGCTGAAAAAAAGTCATTTTCTAGAACATAGTTTCTGCAGAGTGGCAATAGTTCAATAGAAATCCCCCTTTTAGTTGTGGGTGGGACTGCAGGCCTCCCCATTGCAGAGCAGAGCAGGGAGCCTGTGGCTCGACAATTGGATTTTCCACGTCACAAATAAGCTCTGTTTCAAACACCTTTTTTTTTTACTCTTCACACAATGATTTGAGTAAAGAAACATTCAGAAATGCAACTTTAAGCTTAATCCATCATCAGAAAAATGCCACATAATCACATCAAAAACATTTTTTAACGGAGCGGGTCTCTAAAACCCACCTTGGAGATTAATGTAGCAAACTGTTACCCCCCTCCTGCCTTTCCTCTTCATATTTTCAGCTTTAAATTATGTAATACCATTTGCACAAATGAATGTAAAACTTTTAAAAAAGGGCCTCTTTTTTCTGTGAGATCACATGTGTTAAATCAAGCACTCTCATCACAAGCTCATCTTTCAGATTTGATTTTCAAACCCGTCAAAACAGATTTTTCGACATTTTCCAAAGGTCCTGCGAGATCCACTCACTGACTTTGATGCTGTTACAGCACAGACAGAAAGCAGCTTTTTTACCCTTTGTCTTTGGAATCTAAACAGAAAAATGTTTCATGTCTAAAAGTTCTTGCAAAGGTACGTCTCAGGCAGACAGCAGCACATAGACATTTCTTAACATGCATATGGGCTAACACACACAAACGTGTGACTCTTTTCAAAGAAGTTTGCTTTTTTTATTACTTCCTTTCCCATTCAGTGGCCTCCCCACTTTTCCAGAGTGCCCTGGGTGTGCAATGAAAGAGCCGTGCTTATTATGTGCTCCGGGCTCTCCAACCCAGCTTTGTTTTGTCCAGATAGCTCTCCCTCTTGCTCTCTCTCTTCCCCTCTCAGTCTCTCTTTAATATTCACAGTAAGAGTCTTGGCTCACACAAGATGGCTGTTTTCCCAGTTTTCTTCTCCTCTAACAGCCAAGTGTGGCCCCTGTGAGTGTAAACACGCAGGAGGGAGGGACATCTCCTGACAAACATCTCCGAGGATGTGCCACCCTGCCCCTTGTCATTCATTCTCTACCTGGCACTGAAGCTAAACTGTTAACACGGAAGTGTGAGCGCCCAAACCCTGCAGGGCTGCCAGTGGCTGCACATGCCTGCTCTCCGGGCATTCACACTACACTCACATCTGCCCTACGCAGGAAGCGTGGCCCAAACTTGATTATTCAAATGTTTGCACTTCTCAACAAAGTTAAAAAGGCACATTTTTATGGAACTTTGTTAAAGATTCACTCTGATGAAAATTGTATTTTTTATTATGTTCTTGTATTCTTTTTTTCACGACGGGGGAAATACATAAAGAAATTGAAGCTTAAAATTGCATTTGTGAGTATTCATTCAAATTGTTGTGAATCAGGAGCAGACTTAGAAAATGCAGTTGGAAGAAGCTTGTAAGTGTGACAAACAAGTTACTAAAACTAGCCACAAGCTCCCTGCGCCACTGTATTATGATGCATGTACTTGTTGAGGACTAGATCTGCAAGTGTCTGTTTTTCTGGTCCGAACTGGCATTTGGCTCAGAGCTGTACAGCTAGATCCAATCACACCATTTAAGCTGGACTGATAATGTTAGGTTGGGGGTTGGAGGGAACTGTAAGCTAGTGGGAAATCACGTAAACAGATGGATGATGGGAAGCGGGGACAGGCTTACTCCACGCTAAGAGTCCCACCCACAACTCAGAGGCAAATGTATTATGATCTGCAACTCTGCAGAAACTACTGTCTTAGAAAACCACACAGGATATTTTTTAAATTTTGGCTAAAAACAGCATAGTGATAATTAAAAGACCACTGCATGGGATAGCTTTTGAAATAGATCAAAAGATGATTAGAGTGGGATTTTAAAAACAAAAACTTTCTGTTTGCATTTCTAGTGAATTTAGACGCTCAATCCTGAAAGACACTCCAGACACTTTGAAGCATGCGTCGCTTTGTCCTCTCCTGCGGCAAAGATGGCCTTAAGTGTCAGCATGTTCTATGGAGCTGTGAACGCGTCACAATGACAAATTCACACACATTAATTACATCTGGCACTTAAGGTGATTTGCCCGCAGACTGTAGCATCTTCCAAAGGCTCCTCTGTTTGATCAGGTGGCTAACACATGAGCCACATCTCACAGAGTAGATCATTCAGAGAGACTTGCACCCAC
The DNA here is from genome assembly GCA_014656515.1 of Oryzias celebensis. Classification (NCBI taxonomy): domain Eukaryota; kingdom Metazoa; phylum Chordata; class Actinopteri; order Beloniformes; family Adrianichthyidae; genus Oryzias; species Oryzias celebensis. The sequence goes on from BNCR01000003.1 coordinate 7,124,703, forward strand.
TGGAGAAAACTGCCAACCCCTTGTAGATCAGGGCCTGCCGGTGGCAGCACAACACGAGGAAACAATAGGAATTAGGAGAGCAGCCTATATTTAAACAGAAGATCGCTCCAATCATTGATAAGGCAGCACTGTGCAGGGCATTCAGACCCCTGGTGGGGTAGAGGCACTCTGCTATTATCGCAGGTGTGTTCGCTCGCCATCCCACTACCTTATTAACATCTTAATTACCCACCTAATCAATGGGGTTGCACTTTGACTTCATGTGTGACATTCATGAAACCTTTTACAATGTGAGTTTGGGCCACCGTATTGCTGGAGGAAAAAGCACCTGTTTTTATGAGGAACACGGAAACAAACTCCTGAGTTCCTCTGACAGGATCGTGCCGCAGTACACGAGGGAGTTTATAAAAACTGCTCACTCCTCCCAAAATGACAAAAAGCAAACTGCAGAATGTGCAGCATATGACAGAAAATAGATGGCTTGCAAGACTTGAGCGGGGTGATTTAAATGGCATGTGATTGAACAACAAACTTGCATTAAGACCTTATTGATGAGTTCAGTGTTTTATTTTGGATCAATAAGACAATTGGCAGGGACTGAAGCCAATGCATGCTGCAGGAAGGCACTGCAGTAGAGAGATGAGAGGTTATTGAACTGCTTCACCACAGAACAGAGACTTTGCTGGAGTTTGGGTTTGTTAGAGGAAGCCTAGGAACGAGCTCTGGCCTCGTGGTGAATAGATGAAACAATATGGCTTTTTTATCACGCTGATGAAAAAAAAACCCACTCAAATATGTGACTATTACATTTAATGTTAGTAAAATAAAACAGGACTGTGTCATTTAATAAGAGTGATAATTTGAAATGTCTTCAGTGTGGAACAGAAAAATATAACAAAATATTTATGAAGCTTATTATAAGTTTAGAAGTTAAAGGTTTGATGAAATGACTGTACAACAGGCGAATAATAACATGACCTGATGACTCGTCATTTTTAAGGACAGTTTGTTAACTCTAGACACAACTGACTCAAACATTTCCATCACTGATCCAATATTTCTTGCTATTTTATATAGGGGTGATGACAGTGGAGCACGCTCAGTAAGGCTACTGGAGTAAAAATGTACCACTGATTTGAGGTAAACCATAATGATACCTTCACACCGGGAATATGACATTGGGTATTCTTGAAAGTGCATTTAGGCCATGGTGTTCCAACTGTTGGAAGAGGCTTGGTACAAAATGTGGAAGCAGTGCAAATTTCACACTTCAGGTTTTTTATTTTATTTTCCACAGCCCTATTCCAATATATGACAGACTTAGCGTCATATATTTCCTACTGGACACAATTATAATACATCCATATGTCACTACCAAACCCAAAGCCCTGACTGGTCAAAGTAGAACTTGGTTTAACTTTAAGCTTAATGTGCATTCAGTGGCCACACGCTTCCCAGTTGATGTTGAAATCAGTCAACGACATCAAATTGAGGTCAAAACAAAAAGTTGAATGTGCAGATCAAACTGATGTATAAACTGCAATATGAATTTGACATAATCATATTTTCCCCTTTTGATGTCATGTGAATTTCAAAATTGGACCAATAAAGTAAAAAAAAAAAACTAATAGAAGTATAAAACATACAATAATTGGTTTATTGGAATATATATATATATATATATATATATATGCTCAAAAAACTCATTTGTTGGATGAACATAACATTTTGAAAGTATTTCCATCTAAATCAAAGGTGTTAATATAGCAATAAACATTTTTGTCAGATGATCTGAATTAAATCATTTATTATTGTTGATGTGATTGCAGCAGAGGACGTGACCCTCCTGTTAGTGTCAGGAAATAGTGGCGCCGGACCCAAAATGTAGGAGACCAGGCTTTGTGGCAGAAACTAAGACATTGATATAATAAACATTAATTTAAAAAACAAACAAACAAACAAACAAAAAAAACCCTGAAACATGACACAATGGAGAAACAAAAAAATGACAAGGCAGAGCAGGTGACCTGAAAACCAGACACTTAAATACACTGAGGTTGATGAACTAAATGAGGTCAGCTGCGGATGATTAACCTGAAACTGGTGTGACTGACGAGGACAACTCAAAACTTGACCAAATACAACAAAACCAAAACTAAATCACAGAATCTTCCCAATTGTGCTCTTAAATAATTGGTTGAAGTAATCTTGATGTTATTTGTGGATTATTCATTTACATGAGAGGGGTTGTACTTAAAAAAAATGATGCAAATAAAGAAAAAAGTAAATATCTCAGAACTGGTGATTCTTTCAAAGTGGGATCTAATCATTTCAAAGGACCTGTGGAGCTGCCCTGCTCCCAGCATTGTGATCACAAGATTTTAAACATTTGTATTCAAGTTGACTTAGTGTTATTTCATTCTAGTTTATATTTTCTCTTAGACTCCGGATGGAGTTGAACTGAACCTATGTTTAAATGACTGAATATCAGTTATTTTATGAATGTTTTTCACATGAATAAAACATAAAATTGAAACTCAAATCGTTTAGGATTTTTAAATCAACTTGATTTTGCTGGGTTAGCGTGAATTTTTTATATTTTAATTTTGAGAAGTTCCCTATAAAGTTAAGTAACATCTAACATTATAATTTAAGCTGATATAACTCAACAAGATTATGCCAGAATATATCTACTTTTGTTTTCATAACTTCTACAAATCTAGTTAGACTGCACTTTGATCATCATGTTACAGCAACATTAATACATTCTGTTGCAACAACATACTTGCATTCAGATCTCCTGACACAAATGTTTACTGTTATATTAACACATCAGATTTAGATGGGAATACTTTCCAAAATTTTATTATGTCAACCAAAAAAATAATTTTTTTTGAGTATATACATTCCAAGAAACCATTTATTTTCTGTTATTGGTTTTATTCTTTTATTGGTCCAAATTCAAAATTCACATGAAATTAAAAAAGGTAAACACATCATTATGTCAAACTGATAAAAAAGCTTTGACGTCAATTAGATTTGCACATTAAACTTGTTATTGACATCAATTTGATGTCGAGCTTAAATGTTGATTTGATATGATATCAATTTCAATTGTCCACTGGGTATACCTGGGATATTTCTAGACTCACCGCTGTGACTGCTCGGAGATGCAGCAGCGCTGAATGACAGGGTCCATTCTAATTTAGCTTGAATTGAAAAGAAAACATCAAATATTTGACTTTTAACATGAAGCCATCGAATTGATATCAAATGAACGTCAACTATATTGCTCAGCATTCTTAGTTTCATGTGAGATTGAACTTCTGCTGTTCATGTCTTTCCCACTAAATCAATGGTATGAAAACAAAAGTTAAAATAACGTCCAGTAATTGGATCAAATATCATCTTAATTTTGACATCAAGCCGATATCAAGGTGCCCACTGGGTTTATACATAGAGCCAGAAAACGGTCATAGAAACTTGCATAGCGATGTGTGAAAGCAAGAGTTCTGAAAGCGAAAGCCCGAAACATACGCTTATATGTGGCTTTACATAGACTTTTCATTGAAAATGGTCGCATGATGACGTTTTGCAATGTGCTTTTAAACTTTTGGAGAAGGAAAACAGTAACTGTTTATTGATGGTAGAATTTCTGAGACCTGTTTTATGTTGCAGTCTGACCTCTGCAGAAACATAAAATCCTTGTGAGTATTTATCTAAACTCAAACTGCACAGAGAACAGACTGTACTCTAAAGCTTTAGCATTCGCATTTGTGCCATTGTTGTCTTCCCACGGTGTGATAAATGAGGCTAACGATGAACATTTCATTTTCGGCCGTACCACAAGCTCCTATTAGACAGTGATGAACTGCACAGGCAGAGATGAATTACAGCACAGTGATTTATCAGGACAGGCCAATAGGAAAAATACAAATGAACAATTAGTACATGAATAAATTAACCTCACAAAGACAAAAGATGAGGTTATGGAGCGCGTGTGAACATGTTTCATAACAGTCAAAGCACCAAGTAGATTTTCATGAAAGCCATTGAAAATGATTGTGTTAATTAGAGTTAATTGAATACTTTCCCTGCGTACTGATGTCAAACACACACGAGCTATCTTAATTAAGCAGTGTTAAAGAGAAGATGTATGGCAAATCAGCCCTGCGGAGAAACGGGAATTTAAATATGTGAAATTCTTTATTAAAGATTGCGGTCTAGGTAAAGGCTAAAAGTACACTTTTGAGCTCCTAAAATCAGCATCGTTTTTTAAATTATTTTCAGAAGAACTTTTGATAAATTTGTAATTTTTGTGTAAAGAAAACAATAACAACATAAGCAGTAAAACCCAAACTTCTATGAACTTTTGGACTTTACTATGCTTAAATCATACTTGTGTCACATGAACTTAGTTTTCATTTCAGCACCTGACTCAAAAAAAAAAAAGTTTGCTTCCCACACCGTGTCCGCTATGAGTGATAATGCAATTTAGCTGGCAATGCAATACCATGTGAGACTGAATGCCGTGAATCCCTTGCCTCAATGATGGCTTAACTAGAGAGACCAACAAGATCTTCCTTATAACTGAGCACTTACATGCATGCACGCACACACACGTGCACACTCGTCTACACAAACACACCCATGTTCACATACACAGATGCAACCAAAACTAAATAGGACACATCTCATAATTCAATGTCACTAAATCCAATTGCAATAAAGAAAACTCAATTTAGCCCAAGATCTTAAAACTTTTTTCCCTTCAAATAAACCTTTCAAGAATAATTTGAGAAAAAGTTAAAAGAACATTGAATGTTGGTTAAAATATATTTTGTTTTTTTATATTTTGGTAATGTGTAAAAGCAAAGCTGAGGGAGCAAAGTAATGGACCGGAAATTGTAGCAAAAATTCTATTTTGACCATTTTACCAAACCTGTTTTTAGTATCTGTGGAAGTCATCAAGGCTTATTATAAGTGTTTGTGCATGTCTCCACAATATGAATGTTTGCTCCAAAGGATTAAGATGATGCCATCATCCAGGAGTTGGCAGCAAATATCTGGCTAACAAATGATGATGTGAATACACGGATGCAAAAGCCTATAAATCAGACTCCCCCCACGACAAATTAATAGAGTTCACAGTTGACAGCAGTGGAGGAAAATCGTAAATTATATTTGGCACATGAAAATGGCAAGAACAACTGGAAGTAAAATGTTCAATTGCTAAAGACATGTGATCTTTTTGTTCTGTTTGTAATAAAACATTTTTATGCCTTTAAAACCCTTTTATAAAACCTGATGCTAGTCAAATTTTTTTTCCAATACTGGACTGATTTCAGTATGACAAAACTTTATATTTTTTATAATTATAATTAACTAACTTTAATCGGTTTCTGAAAATCGAGCAAATTGTTTTTGCAATGTTGCATAGTTTTTGTGTTTTCTGTATCACAACCCTTGAAACCATTAACAAGGTGGACGATGATGAAGATGAAGGAGGAAAAGTTACTTAAAGGGGAGCAGAATAAAGAGAGACAACAGAAAACAAGAAAGAAAAAGGGGAACGACGGGAGGAGGGCTAAGTACTAGGAAACATGTCAATGTGGGGGGCTAATGGTGAGGGTGCCAAGGTTGCAAGCAATTTCTCTTTGTTATCAAGTGAAATGACTCTGCAAATATGACAATAAATCACAGTGGAAATCAATCTCAGAGGAGGCGACTGTGAGCCACTGATAATGCATCAATCAATATTTAATGTTTAGACTTTAATTAATCCACAGGCGCCAAGCATTCTTTAAGTGACAAAGGGGAAAGAGAGGGAAAAAAATGAGTGTGGAGTGCTTTTGCATAGAGCAGCTCTTATATCAAGCAGAGACACCGAGCTGATCAGCCTCATCAGTCGATTTTCAACAGCTTTCCTGCCCGAATTTTAATCCTATTTCCTTATTTACAAAAAAAAGGAAGCAGGAAAGAATAAAACAAAACCAAGTTACTGTGTTGATATACACAAGAACACTTAAGTTATTGCCTGGGCTTTAAATATAATGATACTTAGAAATATATATATAGAATAGAATGTATAGTATACATAGTGAAAGTTTAGGGTTTTTAACGTTGAAGTCAGCTGAGAGACTTTTACATGTAACTTGGTTTCAACTTCATATCTAAGATGCTCCCAAACATTTCCACTTTCCTGCATTAGCACTTACAACTCACCATGACAAATCCAGCAAAGATGAAGATTCATGAAGTGTTTCATTGCAAATGTTGCATCCTATCACAGAACTGTGTTTGAAGTCAATGGGCTGTTCAAAAAAGCCCATTTTGTTCCTCCAATGTTTGTCAGTGGAGTATTGCATGGATGGCTGCTTGATTGTGTCCACCCGTGGCAATAATTCTGTGCTGAATAATTGAGGCTGCTTTGATACTGGACTGTAGGGTTTGCATCACACTTTACTTCTTTAGATAGTGCACTTTGGTGGGTTGCTGTGAAAGCTAATCTGAACTCTAGTGTGGACCAAAATTCAAGAGGGATACATTTATTTACTTAGCATTTCTCCTAAAAAAATAAAAATAACAATACAGGTTTCCAGCAACAAAAACAGGATAAAACATTAAATAAAATATATATTTTTTTTAAATAAGAGAAACATAAACTGTAAAATTTCACCAACAGAAAAACATGCATTTGACTAAAAGCCAAATGAAATAAAAAGATCTTCCAAGTGTGTCTCTTAAACCTCAGCTGAGTCAATGCAGTGCAGGGACAGAGGCAGAGCGTCCCAGAGTTTGGGAGCCATCAGAAGGAATGCTCGATCCCTTTTAATTTTAAAATCTAAGTGTGGGCCAACCAATAAAAACCGACCCAATGATCAAAAAGCATATGAGGGCTTGAGGAAACTAAAAAGCTCAGAGATATATTGTGAAGCCTGATCATAGGGTGTTAAACGTAAGAAGTAAAACAAAAGAAAAGGAAGAAAAAATGAACGGGTCATGTGCTATTCAAAATGTCCGGTTTGAATACACCCTAAAAGATGTGCAGCAAAATTCTGAAAAGTAGACAACCACATGCAAGCAGGGAAAGTCCATCCAATTCAATCCAGTAAGGGTCTTAATTCACTTGCATGTAAATCCAGGTGCGGTTCACTCTAGCACAGTCTATCAAGGGGATGAAAAGGTTAAAATAAATCAGAAAACATTGGCTATTGAAGGAAATAAAAATAATCAAAAGGACAAATGTGAATCAGCTTGAATTACGAAAAGACTTACGGAAAGAAAGCAAATCAAACCAAATGCACTTTCACTCGGTTCAGTTTGTTCACTCACTTTAACTTTTTCTAATCACCCTTCTACTACTTAGTAAAAAAGACTCTCTCACTGTGAAAGAATACTAAGACTATGTGTTTTCCACCTCTGATTTTAACTTAAAGTAATGAAAAAGAAAAATTGTGATTCATTTTGGGAGCATTTGTGTTAGTTCAAAGTCATTGCATTTTCAGATTATGAAGGTCAACTAAGTGTTTATCAGTATTATTCTACCTCTTTTAGCTTCATGATGTTATAAGAGCAGTACAGTGTTCCCTTGTTTTTTGGGACACAACCCATAAATAACCCACAAGTAAAACCAGCAAACAATATAGATGTCTTAAGATGACTGTAAAGCTCTCTACACACTTTATAAACTTTTCTCAGGAAGACATTCCCATTTTCTCTCTTGTTTAAACTCTCAAAGTTCAAACCTTCATAGAAAAATAAGTCCAGTTTTTATGAAAACAAAGATCTGATTGCATTGGAAGATTGTTGTACCACTGGTAAGATGAACCCATATTGTACTGGAGACAGGAGATGGAAGAGATTGACTGACAAGGTCAACAGCCAATCAGGATGAGGAACACAGTGCACAGTAAAAGAAAAAAAACAAAAAGATGCAACATTATTGCACTGGAGAAACTCCACAAAACAGTGAGGTTGCAAAAGGGGAACCACGATACAGCGAAGGAATACTGCAATTCATTTTTTTAAACGTATTATCTGCTTTTGTTAGCCTGTCATACATCACTAAAATTACTTAAAATTACATATTTTTAAAATTAGAAACAAACAATGATTTACTTTTTTGGGCTGAGGCCATTTATTTTTATTTTGACATTTCTGCAGAAAACAGTTCCTGGTTAAATATATAAAATCGAACTGAGCAATGTCTTAAATCCTATGTCTATCTGTTTTTTTTTCCACAGAACTGTGATTGAGAACTCAGAGTTTTTCCATCTAAACAATTGTGGGAACATAAGTCTAAAATCGGTGAGAACACTACATCTCACCTCACAAGAGCAGATGTTCTGGCCTCCAGACCTCTGCAACGCTCACGCTGTTGCAGTGCTGGACTCAGGGGCTCTATTGAACAGAAATCCCAGTCTGAAAAATCCAACCATGGAGCCATTATGAAGGACCGCTTGAGTGTGAAGCCATGCTTAGCCCTCACCCTCTGATCACACTGACATATCCCACAGGTGCTAATTACCGAATCTACTCCACAGAGAAGCTGTGAGAGAAATAACACGGGGTTCACTTGACATTTGGATACCTGCTGCAAGATTTACAGGGATAATTGGGACACTACTGATAGGGAGGTCCTCCAAGTCTGTTTAAGTTGGTAAAATGGATTTGGGTAACTCTAAGCACAAGGCGTGTAACCAAAAACATTGCCTCAGGGGAGCCCTAGGAGCGTCAACAGAGGAGGGGAAGAGCACACGAGTGTTTCAAGTTTAATAAGTTGTAGTCTGCGGACAACGGTTTTAGGAGTTCCTTCAGATGAGGATAAAAGGCTTACCCATAACAAGTTCTGATATTCTTCACTGCATACAGTCAATTTGATCTCCTGACTTCAGATTTACAGCTCTTTTATCTTCAAAAGAACTTATCTGCAGAAAAAGCAGCAAAGCACACAATGAATAAATCATTCCTGAACTTCTGCCAGTTTTGTTCTTGCAAAGAAGTTGTTTTAAATTATACCATTGTCCAACTTTTATGTAACATTAAGCAACAAAAAAATCTTAACGTTGAGGTTTCATTTAGTTCTGCTAGAAAAAAGAAACAACCGTCTGATTACAACATCCACTGAAGTGATTAGAAATGGGGGATTGGAGAAGGGGCAGACTTGTATTAACTGACTTTTATGACAGTTGTTAAGTCATTTCCTGCAGCAGTGGTTTATGTCTTTGCAATAACCCCCATGAATGATGTAAAGAGAGATTATGATACTTCCTCCCTCTTTTATGATCTGCATCTCTTCCTCAATACCAACACGGCTGTTTGTCCACATGTAATTTGGGTTAAAGCAACACTGTTAACATTTTAAAATTTGCTTCACTGGTGTGTTTAATACTTCAGGTCAGCTTGTTTTGATTCAGTGTTGGCATGGATCACATACTGGAAATGGAGAGAGTCTGTATTCTCAATGTTTTCTTCCCGCAGATTGTTTTTGTAATTTGTGATTCATCCCCATTCTTAAAAATGGCTTTGTTTTCCTTTAAAGCATATATAATACATTTTAAAGGTATTGGTATTGCAGCAAATATTAAAAAGTTGCAGGATTTTGTTACAGATAGCTCAGGGAAAGAGAGACAGACTTAGCTAAAGCTTTAAAATACGAGAACTATGATTATTTTTGTTTTATTTTATTATTTTATATTACAACCTCCAGGATATAATTGTAATTTCTAACGAAAACGCATTATTTGTCTTTTCTTTCTGTGTCATATGTAGAAAACTAGAAATTTAAATTGTTGTGTCCCTAATAGTGGTTTTCAAATGATTAAATGACTATCTAACTACATTATACTTCCAGCAAAAGTCTTAATTTTTCCTTGCAAAAAAACTCAAACCCTTCTCTTTCCTCACAATACTCTAGTGTTGGAGTTAAGCAGGACAGTTGCCAGCAGAACATATCCAATTGGTTACAGCCATTAAAAAGACAGATTAAAGTAAGCTCGATTGAAACTCTGTTATTGGAGGGACAGCAGAGAGAGAGTCACTGGCTGATTTATGAGGTTTTGTAAGGATGCAAGTGTGAAATAAAATAAAATTAAACAAATAGAGTCACGAGTTTAAAGAATTTAAGTAGGAAAATGGCCCAAAGAGGACAACAAAAGTATGAACTACGTTCTAAATTCCGAGAGTTTGTTATGGTTCATAACTGTACTGTCTACACTTGTCCCCAGACAGATCATGGCTGAGTCAGACAATCATCAGCAGTTTGTTTGGAAATCCAAACAATTCATATTTTCAAGATTCTTGTTTTTTTTACCTAAATTCCCTGTTTTTTTCAATTACTGTTTTTCCTCGTGTATCTCTTAGTCAGACATTCCCGTCAGCAAGATATCAATGAAGCCATAAAGCTTTTCAAAGAACTGGTTTGTTATGGTGATGGAAGACCTTGATGATGTAAGCCTTAGGAGAGGGATCGACCAATTATCACAGCACACAAGAACATAAAAACACTCCTTATTCTGCTTGAATCCATTTTTAAATATACTAACTCATTGTAACGTGTGAATAAATTCAATTTTTGAGACAACATAATCTTTTTTACTAGTTTTTAAAACCTGAAAATCGCTAGACCCTCAGAAATTAAATCACTGCAGCACCATGAGCAAAAAATAAAAATAAAAACAACAAATTTGAACTTAATGAATACTGTTTAGGGCTGTGGATTGTTACTGAGATGGCGATCTGATTCGATTCACAGATCAAACCACAATTGCAACTTTTTAACATCATATATTTGTACAGTTTGGATATGTATGTCTTTTTACTGCATGTATTTAATTTAATCTATATGTATTCAATCACCCTCATTTATACCTTTATTTAGAACAGGAGATCAGAATCAACAAAACTGTTGACATGGATACTCATTACAGCCTGAAAAATGTTAGGGATAAAAAAAAATAATGTGAAAAAAACAACAAAAGGTAAAAAAATAAATATCTGCGTTAATGGCCTATAGCTCAAAAACAGCAGCTTGATGACATAACAGAGTTGATTCACAAGTTTAAAATGTGAATTTATTTTTACAAAAACCCAACATTTTTGTTAGAACCCCTTTTTAAACAAGTAGTGATCGTTTTTCTTTTTCTTAACTTTCATTATTCTGTGTCTAAAGTCCAACACATCTTTCTAATAGTGTCATGGTCCCAGTGGACAACAGTCAGAGGTTAAATGCCGACTCTTTAGACAGAGGGCGAGCCAACAGGATTAAGTATAGCAGCTCCCTGTAGACACGTCCCGCTTAAAGACGGCTTTTAAACACGAGACAGCAATGGCTCCTCACAAAGAACGACAACAGTATGAAGACCGTAAAGCTGACTGTCAACTTTACTGTCTTCTGATTCCAGATCTTTTCATCTCAACTTAAGTTTCTTCACAAATGCTAACATTTCCTGTAATGGCTCCATGTATATCCCAAATGTTTTCTAGGATATAGAAATGCTGCGTTTTAAAAAATAAAAACATCGGGACAACATTCTGTCCTATAATGCCATTTACTCCCCAATGCGCAGACAAATGTCTGCTGATGTAGCTGCCACTCACTCTCAAGTGATTTGGGTCAACATCTAATTCTGTTATTTTCTTCTCTTAAGAAAATGTGTATTTCTTTAGAGACATCTTGAAGCAGATGGAAATGTAGGAGAGATTTAATCTGCTTTAGGGTTGTCTTTTGATTGGACCCCAGATTAGGATTGCGGGTCAGTTTTTTATAACAATTCTCCAGCTGAATTAAATGGATCCTCTTAACAGGAAAAAAAAAACATATGCTTGCAGTGCATGTCTGCTGGAACATCTGCAGGATTGTTGCTTTTAATCTCAAAATATTAATTAAGCAGGAGCAGAGCTCAGCGTGCACTGATAAACAAACACCAGAGATATTTACAGTGGCTGAAATGAGGTTGAGAAAACTCATCGTAGATTTTTCAAATCTTTTTTTAACATTTTTAAAATTACAATTTGATATAAAAATGTCTTGTTTTCCCTTCATTTTTGGCTGTCTAACAAAGTAATTATTGCTGTTGTTTGCTGACTGATAGTAAAGTTGCTGGGATATACTCTTTGTGGGTGTGGAGCCCCGTAACGCTTATCTACAGGTGAATTAAGCCCACTTACCCACCCCGTATAAGCCCCATTGTTCCTTTTGTCACTAACCATTTTCATAAATCTCAGATGATAATCTCCAGTTGATGCCCAACATACACTTAAGTTACATGTCAAAATAGCTACCGGCCACAACAACGGACCCTGTTGACTGACTTTCTCAAATGATTGTGGACATTAAAAGCAGCTGCTTCACTGAACATCAGGTCAAGCTTAAGTCTAACGGATTTTGCTGTCCCTTCCTCCGCTCCTTCCAGGAAGGAGTAAGTGGAGTGAAGAGGGGCTGACAAAGGAAGAGACAGGTTTGATTGGGTCCTTCACACATTCTACTTCCTCCTCCCATTTCAATGTAAAGGCATGTTTTTTAACCACTGTTGAAACATCCTCTTTTTTTGTTCTTGTGCTTTCATAAAGAAAAAAAGATGTGTTTTAGAAGTCATTAAGAGAGGCTGAACAGAGCCTGCTGTGGACTTGATTTACTCTTGTCTGTAAGCTGTTAGAGGGTCTAAATAATGTATTAATTTTTAAAGAGATTTTTCCTCTACTCTCATTCAATGTAAAAAAAAAGATCTCCATCTGTTCAAGTGTGAAGTAGGACAGAGCGAGATTAAAGAATGTTCTCTGTTATCTTATCTGAACACAGGCTTAATGTCTGCACAGTCAATGCTCATCCAACAAGTGGTTTATTAAAACAGAATAGAAAAGTTTGATTCCACATATTAGACATTTTTCAGATATGATAGAAACTACAGGAAAGAGCCAAAAACAAAATGTCGTTTAAGGTTTCCTCCACGAGTTACTCTAATCTGTAATTTGTTAGATGAGAATTAAATGATTAAGAGGAAGATTGTTTGGATTACTGTTTCAATGACGACATGCCAACATTATTCACTGATTCATTTTCTTCACTAAAACAACGTTTTAAACATCTACTGTATCTACTAAAGATAAAGACATGTTGACCAGTTACTCTGACTTTTAAAAATCTCTCCATCGACTGACTTTTATCATTTTGTCAAAATTGCTACAAGCTGCTTAATTTAGTTAAAACATTTTGAGAATTGAGAATTTTGAAAAAAAAAAGTTTTATGCTACTTGGGAAAATTTTTACCAAATATGAAAGATCACTTTGGCAAAATGTTATATACAAAGTGCAGTTATCTTCCAATCCCAACCATTTTTAGTTTTAATATTTTAAAACTTAGGCTTCTTAATCTTATTTTTGTCCAAAGAAGAGCATAATAAAGACAAAACAATAATCTACGTAGAGACAAGTCAAAAATCAAATATATAAAATTAATGTATGATTTCTAATGCATTGATGAACAACAACAAGATCCCACATTTGACAAGAAAAAGTCTGAGATCACATAAAGCTGGATCTGGCTGAGTTAACTTGTTTGTTTTTCTCCTTGTGTACATATTGTGTTGCCGGTAATGTGGTTGTTGTAATGTTTAGAGCAGTCACACTGTGGTGAACAAGCCTCTTTTTGAAGGCAGATCATTTGTGTTAACTCCTCTGCTTGTGTGTTTTCTAAATTCACATTAAGATTATGTGCATTGTTTTTTGTTCATCTTCTTGAATGTACCTCCAGGCTGCTTGTTGTAACATGTCCATTTGACCGAGCACATGTTGTGCACTATTTCATCTATATCTCATTGTTTTTATGTTTGAACATAAGCAGTACAGGTGTATTTTTGGAACTACAACAATGCATGACAACATTTGGAAACAAACACCAACCAGGCTTTACTCATAAATAATGCAGATTCTCCTTTAAATGCTTTGACTTTTTACAAACAGCTATGTTTGCACCAACTAAAAAAAAAAAAAAAAGTTTGGACTTTGATTCAGCTGTCAAATAACTGCTGATTTTTGTGCCAATGGATTGCTCCAACTCAAGACCTCCAGCATCCTTCTATTAATCTATGAGCATCGGCATCTAGGGGGATGGCGGGGACAAAGGAGAATCATCCAGCTTCTTCCTGTCCTGTCTGTGCATCACCCTTATGGCCTCAGCCCTAATCATTTACCCTCATATCTATAATTCATGAAGATCTCCTGGCCCTGCTCTCACACCACCGCTGCCTCTTGTCAGGCTTAGAATTGCAAAGGCATGGTCTGATCTTCATCCATCACTTGGGTGAGACAACACACGCTATATGATGTTACTTAGGCATTTTTTTAAAACATTGAACACCCTACACCCATAAATAAGAAGGACGAGAACAGTGATGTGAGGAGGAACCATGGACCGCTGAGGCCAAAGAGTAATTATACAGTCACAAAGGAAGCGTGGCTGAGCAATCTGTGGACAGAGCTGAACTTATGGAGCAAAACTGAAAATAAAAGAAAGACATGCAGTTTGCTTTATTACAGTTCTTGTTGTCTGTATTTAGGAGGAAGGGCCTGTTGACTGAAAGCTGTAATTTTGACTTCTTTGGTTGCTGTGGAAAAATGAGGGGGGGAAGAGTGAGTGATGTGTCTCCTCTCCTGCATGTTGACATGCCCACAGCCATGGGACTGCAGCCATGCTTGTAGATGGAAGACAGTAGGGAAATGGAAGTTTTGGAGACTTTGGGACTGCTAAAAATGACCCTCCCTACCAGTAAACCTTTTTTGTTTAAAGGGTTTTAAAGCAAAACACGTATGTTTTATTCATTCACTAGGTCAGACCAACCTGGAAGTAGAACCATTACCACAGATAAAGAGAGCAGACATCTGTTGTTAAACGCTAGCAGGCTGCACTGTGACATGTTTGCAGTCTTGTCCTCTTCAGATGTTTGGCCTACAGTGATCCACTTCAAACACTTGGCTTGTGCTGCTCTTTCTCCTGCTAAAAGCCTTTCTCGCTCCCTCATTCTCTTTCTTCTATGTCAGCTGAGCCGCATGACTGATAACCTTTTCTCCTTGACTTTTTCATTCCTCTTTTCCTGCGAGTTGTTTTATTCCCATGTTTTGAATTCTGTACGGCATGTTTCTGCTTTCTCTCTGTTTAATCCTCGGGCACTTTGTTTCCTCTGTGACCCTGGTCCCAAAGCATCATCAGGCTTGCGTGCTCTGCGATGATGAGATTTAATCCCCCTTGCTGGATGATCCTCACCTGATATCCCATGTAAGGCTGGTTGTTAAGCAGGTTAACTTCTAAGTCTGAAGAGGAAAGGACACCACGCTTCATTTTTTCCCTCTTGAAAAGCAGTCTGACATGGACTTAGCTGGCATTAAGGTGTGGCGGTCAAACTAAATCCTAAGTGACAATATGTCATCCTAAACAGTTTCCAGGTGTCTATTTCTAAAATAAAAAAAAATGATAAGATATATAGTACTTAAATATTAACAGAAAAGGAAAAAAAAGTAAAGCTAGTTTTGCATAATCATGGGTGGTTGTGGACAAATATCTCGAAATATTTAACATTATTTAACAAGATATATTATCATGTCTGATATAAGAAAATAAAATGTTGCATTTTCTTTTTTGTATGTATTTATCAAGATATATTTGGGTTGGTAAAAGTTTTTAGAACTATGGAAATCTCAGATCATTGCTTTTAAGGGACATTTGAAAAACAAAGGTTTGAAAACTTTGATAAACAGAAAATCTTAAGAGCTGTTGAATAGAGTCACTCTAAAGCAAGCTTGTCCAGAGTCTGATCCGTGGATCAAATGTGGCCCGCATTCAAAATTCCAACAGTCCACAGGCTCCTCTCATACCAAAAGTATGTGGCCTTCCGGATTTTCTATAAGCTTTATTTATTTGCATAATTTCTTGATTGTGGTTGGTTAAATTAGGTTATACGCTGTTGTAAACTTCTGCAATGCTTTCTAGCCCATTTCTAAAATGTCAACTTAATAAAAAAAAGGAAAAGTTAAAAATGAAGACCACCGCTTCCAGGACAAGTGGAAATGGGCATTTTTTTCAGGAAACATGAAACTATTGTATCTGCCTAATATTCCAATGAGACTGAAGGTGTTATGATGGAGTTGAATATCAAGAGCAACCAGACAAGACAAACTGACCACCACAAGCTGACTGACAATGAACAGTATGAAAGACTGACAAAATACTTGAGTAAAAATGTGTTTAGATGCACGTGTTTTTTATGTAAAGAAATGAAAACCATGCCATTGCAATACAATTGAAATAGTTCATTTGCTTTTAATATTTACACCAACAACAAAATGTATTTGTCATGTAAAATGTAATGTAACTATATTTTAATGTTAATAAAATATTTATTTTTAGCACATGATTAGCTTGATAAATTGTCATCCAGATCAACTTATTGAAGGTCTAGTAACTGATATTCAATCACAATTACATCTTTGTACAAGTAAATTATACAAAAACAGAGCAGCCGTTCTGCAGCAGGATGGCCAAAAGAAAGATTTTTTGGTGTTCCAAAGGGATAATTCCATCTTAGACATGAATAGCAATCTTCACACAGTTTGCAATCAATAGAAAACGGAAACAAAAACATTATTATGGCCAGGGGGGCTGCACGGTGGAGCAGTGGTTAGCATACTTGCCTCACTGAGAGAAGGACCTGGTTCAAGTCACGGCTGGGATCTTTCTATCTGGAGTTTGGATATTCTCCCCATACATGCGTGGATTTTCGGAATTGTTCTCAAGTTTGAACATGCGTGGTTGCTGACCTGTCCAGGGTGTACCCAGCTGCCCTTGCCCCACAGCTTGGCTCCAGCAGCCCCAAGACCCCCCAAGGGATAAAATAGGTTTAGAAGATGGATGGATGGATGGATGACCAGTGGGCAAAAAGTGTTCTGAACTGTCCCTCAGTTTCAGGTTGATGATCCACAACTGTCTTTCAGTCTACTTAAGTGTCTGGTTTTCAGTTAATCCTTGTGGTCCTCTGCTTTGTTCTGTCACCTGTTTGGTTCTCCATGTCTTTTTTTTTTAAATCCTGTTTTGGTCCTCCATCATCATTACCTGACAAAAGTAAACACACGTTAGTCACAATTTTAACATATGAAGGTACAAAAGAAAATTAAAAAACGTCTAGAATTCCTTTTTCTCATAATTTTATTTTGAAAAAAAATTGACTTTACTTTGTGAATTGATCTACAAAGTAGATCTGTTTTAAATTTTTCAGTTTTGGTAAATAAATGCCACTGCATTCTGCTTTTTAACAGAGATTTTTGCAAAAATGCTTTAACTTTATATGTAATGGCAGTATTCACCATCAGCGCAGAATTCAAACCTTCAGGCATTCTCGACCCAATCAAACACAGCCTTTTGACTTATGATGGCTCACATTTGATTCAACACGCCGTCATCAGAACTGTTCATAAATATGCTCTCATCTCGTGCCCATCCAGCTGTAATGCCCTCATCACGACTTCAGAGCTTCAGGAATCCTCGCATGAGAGTGGACATCAGTGCAGCTACACTTGCTCACAGATCAAGAAGAATACATCTTTTTTTTTCTTTTGCAAATACAGCTGGCAAGCAACTTAAAAGGGCCATTAGGGTGCTGGTGTAATTGTTGAAAGATAAAAGAACTTAGAATGGAGGAAAATACAACCAGGACAGAGATGGGGTAGAAGGGGGAGTTAGAGGGGCATTCTTCAAAGCAATATCAGTTTTGCCATTAGTTTAAACTGGATACATTTTGTTTCCTCAAACACTGAGGAAACAGATGCTGAGATGTTTTTACAGTGTCTAAAAGAAAAAAAAAAAGATTCAATGCAGTTAAGAAAAAGAAGGATTCAGAGAGACGGAGACAGAAGGAGAAAGAGAGCAAGTTTGGAGCTAAGCATCTCTTTGATTGCTATCTTGCGGCTATACTGAGCAATTACTGACTGGAACATTTAAAGAAGCTGATTACAGGCAGTCACAGACTGCAGAGCAGACAGACCTGGTACCAGGTACCACTCAGCTGTCTGCTGGCTATCTCACCATTAGACACGAGCAGTGCCCTTCAGCAAAACACTGCACTACCCAGTCCCGAGTGGAGCTGACTGGCATAGAGAGGTGGTAAAACATGCCCATGTCTGGTCTGACGTGTCGCTCTGCAGGGATTTTTTTTTTTCTTCCGCTCCCTCAGGTTCATCATTAGACTTAGACTGAATAAAAATGAGGCATGACTCCAGAAAGGTGTTGAGGAAAAGGATGGCGAGAAGGAGCAAGGGAAGGGCAGATCATTTGTTTCCAGTTTGTTCACAGCTCCGGGCCCGGCGCTTCTATTTGTGCTGATTTACAGCCTTTCTCAACATGACCACATCAGAGAAAGGAATAATTAGAAGGCTCTAAAACGACGCAGTTTAGGGTTGTTGTAATGAAATTTGTTGGCCTGCAGTGGTGTCTCAGGTGGAGTCGAAGGAAAGAGAAAGACAAGAAAGGTGAGTTACTTATAATTTCAAATGAGCCTGTGTTAGAATGTGAACAAAAGAGCTGACATGCACTCGAACCTCGACAACTCCTTTACAAGATCGTTTTATTTCTACAATTCTTTGTTATGGTGATTAAATATATCCCCAGCTCAGGGCTTCAATTACCGGGCAGCAGAGCACCTCAAAGAGGCCTGGCTGGAACTTAAGACTGGGGAGGGGGTTTGTCTGCCTGTCTGGCTGGCAAGCTGACTTGGCGGCTACTGCCCTGGCTGTGATGTGCAAAATGAAGCAGTTCCAGGCCCTTTCCATCCCCGGCTTCACTCTAGAGAAGAGCAGAGAAGGCCCGACTGAGGGGGAGCCCTGGCGTTGGGAGTAAGCAGCTGGCTCCCTGGCTCTAAAAAGGGATGACGCTTCAGGGGAAGGCCAGAACACCCGCACACAGCTCCACCTTTCTGCTTCTCTCTCAGCCCTGGGACTAAACAATACTGCCATGCCATTAACAGCAACAGCCCTTTTTTGCAGCCGCAGAAATAGCAAATAAAAATGGAATTGGACATAGGAGTGGGAGAAGCTTCAGAGGTTGTGATGGTCAACTCATCAGTTTTATTTTGTCAAATTACTTAACCTTTCTCACAGCTGAAATGACTAGGTCAGACAGATACGTAATAAAAACAAAGCGACAAGAAATAACGGCTGAGACTGCCGTCCTTTACAAACCACTATAATCTGCTTTAAACTATCAGTCCCAAAAGCCCTTTCCATTTATCCACAGAGCACATTTCTCTCTCTCTTTTTATAGCACAATGTTGTTCTTCCTCTCTTGTTTCTCAGATAAACAAAAACAAATGTATCTACAGATAGTTTTATTTCTGACAAATTGTGTTTTATTTTCCCTTTTTTTTTATTGTAAGCTTAAAAACTTTCAAACTTCTTTACTCGTCATCAATAATCAAACGTTTTCAACCAGCTCTACTCACTAAGAATCAAATTCAATCAAATACTCCACCTAGATAACCCTCACGTTCCCACCAGCAAGAATGGCAGCTATGTAGGCGGCACTTCTTTAATGGCACACTGCCTCTTGTTCACTGTTCCTGGGGCATGCATCATTTACTCTGAAGCAACTCATTTTTGTCCACATGTCACCTGACCCCTTCCACCACTGCTGGAGGGGGCTTGTTACTCAGGTGGCATAAAAAAAGGGGAGAGAGGGGTTACAGAGGCCATTACTCACCTTCAATGGCTGTACTTTAAAAGAAAACCACACTTATTTTCAAGCCACACACTTTTTATGTAGTTTGAAATGTGGAAATGCAGACAAGGTGTAATATCAATCCAAAACTTGAGATTAAAATTCTTCTGTTTTTGTAGGTAAACACTCGCTCCAACAATAGTTTTTTTTTTTTTTACATATTCTTGTAGCATTTTGGAGGACATAAAGAAAATTAGGATTAATATTGCATTTCTGAGCATTTCTTTATTCAAAATAAGGTGAATACAGAGCAGATGGAAAGCAGATGCTGCTGGAGAAAGCTTTTAGCATTGAAGTAGGTGCTGCAATCAGTTGGCTACAAGCTGCTGCGTTTTGAGGTGCTATAAGCTAGTGGGAGAGAGTTTAATCAAAGGGCTCATGGGAAATTAGCGGAGCCAACTTCTTTGGTATCAGCCCCGCCTACAACTCAGAGGTGAATTGCAAATGACCTGCTGCTGTTTTGCAGAAAATATGTCCTGAAAACAACTTTATTTTTTGCCTAAAAACTGCATACTCATAACTTAAAGACCACTGGGAATTATTTTACAATAGTTAAAAAATTATATAGTTGGAGTTGGATGCTAAAAGTGCTCTGCTAACACTGTATTTACCCATATCTTATATGTGTGCATTGTGATCTACCATTTCATTAAAACTCATGTTTTTAGCTTTTAAGTAAACAGATTTAAGTGGTTATTTTGTTGTAATGCACACATGCACCACAAAATCAGCCATTCACATGAGTGCCTCAATGGTGGGATCTCTGAGGGAGCAGACCAATGACACTCTTGTAAGTCTACTCTATACAACAGTGCAACACTTCATTGGACATGTGTGTACCCTTTTTCTCTGCCCAGCCAGCCTTTCCCTGCTCACTTTCTAATCAGGGAAGGGGAGGGTTAAGGGGCGGCTGGCCAAGAGGCCTGAAGAATCTTACTAGGATGTAATCCCGTCCAAGTGGCACTGGATCTTTTTTCTCTCTTGTTAAGGCCCCTTTGTGAATTTCCAGAGCTCAGGGGGCGGAAGGGAATGGAAGATGTCCAGTGGATGCAGCAGCAAGGCCTGGGAACAGGTGAAAGTAATATTTGTAGTTCTTACTGTGAAACTGCTCAAAAAAACACTTTACAACATCAAGCAGTAAAGGGAATATATTGTTCTTACATAGCAAACTTAAGAATCAAGAATGCACAAGACGAACTTTGGGTACCTGTAATAACAAAACATGTGCGTTGTCATCTGGAAATCATTTCAAAACCTCCTGACCTATGACAAATGGTTATGTATCCAATTAAAACAAACACATCAGTATCCAAAAACCATATACATGCATTCTTTCAACACATCTGTCTACTCCAGCATGAATAAGTATGTTGGTCCAAGCGCAAGTATCCTTTGGAAATGAATGCCTTATGTATTCATACCGATACATGTGTGTATATCTTTTTTATTGAAGCCTGTTTGTATGACAGCAGTGTCACTGGACCATCTGTGCACACTCTGCTTGTCTTTCGACTCCTCTGAAGACAAGCTGTCTAGTTAGACAGACAGTGAAGGGGTGGGGACTGAGCGCAGTAGGAATGCAGCCCTGTGTATTGTTTGTAAAAATAAACCATCTGGACTAAGATATTTGAAGATAATTTATATTAAACAGCTGCATAAGCAAGCTCCTGTGTGTGGAACAGTGATGCAACCAGACCACACCACAAGCCGGAGTCCGATCACCTTTCAGGAAAAGGATATAAAGAGATTAGAGGAGAGCACTGGGGCTCACACCTAAACGCCTCTGAAAATAGTTGTAAGCATGGCAATGTGGAAGTTAAAACAGAGAAATGAATGGGTGAAAAAAAAGGGACATAAGTTCATGCGGAGGGCCATCATTACAGGGTGCAGGAAAACCCCAATAAAAAGTAAAGCTAAGACCCTCTGCTGGCACATCACAAGGAGCAGATGTGAAGGACCAAAAAGCCTGCTGCATGCAACTGGCCATCTGGCCAAGCTAAATATTGGCTCAGTGCACCCCTATTCTATTTGCCTTTGGCACATTTGTATTGTCCATGGTCACACATAGGTACACTCCAATCACTGTCAAGAGGGAGGGGGATTTATAGAGGTGCCATGAGGGTGATTAGTTCCACTGGTAAACAATGGCCAAGTCTCGTTGTGTTTAACTCTGGGCGCTCTACAGCAGGCGTGAATGGCACACAGCAGAACAGCACTCCCACTACTCAATGGTGTCTGTCTCTTTCTGCTAAAGTAACATCAAACAAACACTGCAAACAAAGGCGGCGACTAAACGCAGACACAGAATCAAAGGCTTGGTGTCTGCCCAGAGGGACTGCAACACCTCACTGATTCCAAAATGCCTGCCGTCCAGTTAGGCCAGCATTTCTAGAGTGTAGAGCAGCGCTGATGACTCAGGCTGCTATGTGACACAAGCTAAGCGTTCACCACTTGTTGCTTGGAGTTGAAGCATTGCATATTAAAGACAAACAAGAATGTGGAGATCTGTTTCATCAATTGCATTCATTGCATTCATTTGTCATTTCTTGTGTTTTCCAATCACCCAATCCATTGATGTATTTAAATGTCCCCTTGTTTTTAATTGTAATGTTACAAAACCAGCCCATCTGCTAAGTTCTTGCCATCATTTGCCCCTTGAGAACACTGAACTGACAAAGCATTTGGTTTTAAAAGAGTGTCAAGAGATGATTAGTTAAAAACATGCATGTTGTATTAAATGTGTCCCAGCCAAACCTTTTCTGTGTCATAGAT
Organism: Oryzias celebensis; assembly: GCA_014656515.1. NCBI lineage: Eukaryota > Metazoa > Chordata > Actinopteri > Beloniformes > Adrianichthyidae > Oryzias > Oryzias celebensis. The sequence continues at coordinate 7,147,235 of BNCR01000003.1, forward strand.
CCAGCACTGCTTTGGTTTTCAACCACCCTTTGTATTTACATGTAATTATTTAGATATTTATTATTACTCCATAGTAAGTAAAACCCTAGAGCAAAGTGTTTACTTTCTTTTTCACATGACTCTAAAAAAAGGATCCATCATTAGTCTCACCTTGGTCTGTTTGCATCAGAGACCAGGAATTTCATGTCCTCTTCTAATCATCCAAGCACCAATATCCTGCAATTAGTTCAGTTTGCACACACTGCCCTCAGGTCCTACTTTTGCCTGGGAAATGGGATCCAGCCCCTTCTAAAACCTCAGCTTTGGTGCTATATTGAAGGACACACACTCTAAGTAGAGCCCCCCAGCCCTGATGTGGTTATCTCTCGTTTGTATGGGAACCACATGTAGACCATACGCTCTTTTTTTTACAGTAAGGTATGTAATTTGGCTTGTAGAAGCCAATGTTCACATCCAGTTGGTTGGAATACACAGTCCCTTACATGTTTGTTCATTATATTTTTAAGTGCTTTAATATTAGTGTATTAACTATACTTATCGTAAAGCAGAATTCCTCTTTAGGAGTCACCTTCACTTATCCGCTTCAAGCCTAAGTAGAATCAAACAGGCCAGTGTCACCGAGTCAAAGACTGTCGCGTGGAGAAGGGGAAAGACAACAGACGCATGTGTTTGGGATCCTGGCTCACATATGTGTGTTGGGTGTCTGAACAGAAGCTGGCAGATCATGTGAATACGAAAGGCCAATTGGATTAACAGATTACCAAAAGATTTGCCCTATGACCTCTGAAAGACACTCAGATAGCCATGTATACTGGGACAGGCTGCTCCATCCTGCTACATACATACAGAACGCACACTCACACAGAGACATGGTCCAACCACAGCTAGAGGCAGTACCCAATGTTCCTACTTCAGCAGGATTACAAGTATGAAGTAGATTACCTTAAGAACAATCAAGGTTTAGGTGTAGGGTTGATGTTTGCGCATAGACAGATGAATGCTAAGATGATTGGTTCATAAATATTGCTTGGTAACTTGATTTTGCAAAAATCAAGGCAAAAAGAAAACAAAGCATTGATACCACTGAGACTAATAAATCTGGATACAATGCTTAAGTCTTTCCTGTTTTCAATGTTTTCAGATGACCAAACGCATCTCTAGCAAAGAAGTTGATCTTTGGATATTCTATCTACAGTATTCCTTCAGTGAGGCTGAGCTCTCTGGGCAACGCATGACTGCTTGTGGTTTGGAGGAAAGAGGGAAATAAAACAGACTTCTTGGGTCCCTGCAGCTTTAATGTGTAGATGCATTGTCTTTGAGTCAGAAAGTGGTTTTCTAGTGGCATTTGCTGTATCTGATGACCCAAAGATCACCTCTGTCACTCTGTGATGTATTTCATTTCCCATGTCGCTTGGCCGTCTGACATATACAGGTTATTCACACATGTTGCTGCTGTTGTTCCTAATCCATTACACAGCTCACATGTCCAGGTTTGCCAGTAGCTGTTCTCTAAACAAGCAGAAAAGGCATAGCACTGCTGCTGCCAAAGCCTTTGAACAAAATTACTTCCTCTCACACGCCACGGCTTTAATTATGTGTTGGAGAACATAAAACAGGTCAGACAATTTGTAGTGGGAAATCATATTTCCATTGAAAGGGTTCAGGATATAACCAATGATTTATAGGAGGAATGTCATAATTATTTTTCCCCACCAGGCCATGGATCAGGTTTCAGCTAATGGGTGCTGAGTTGAAAGCACTAATTAGGTTTTGTAGTCGACTGACACCAGCATAGAAAGAGAAGGTGCCACAATAAATAAGTTCTCACCGTGTAACTTAAAGCCTGTAATTTGAGCTGATGCTCCTGTATTAGGTTGTGGGAATTATAAACGTCTCAACAAAATGCAGATAAGTAATTGTGAGGTGTCTCAGCCCTACTATGACAGTGTGGAGGAGCTCTGACAAGTATGATTACTGGAATAAGCCTGGAATAAACAAAACTGAGTAGCTTTCCTAATGACTGCCTCTTTACAGCTCTGCAAATACAGAAAACACAGTATAATCATAAATCTCAAGTAAATATACATGAGGCTGGATTCTTAAAGGTTGATCTGTATTACACTCCACAAAAAAAAAAAAACACAATAAGCTTGTGATTTAAACACATATTTGTCTTTCAGGCATAATAGTGGGGCTTCGAAAGAATTTAAAGATGGAGCTTCATACTTGTTCAAACATGACATAAATCGCAGAATAACTCATGGCTAAAATTTGTTTTTATTTTTCACGCCTAACATTAAAAGCTGGATAACTGTTTAAACATGGACTGATATCGTTTCTACTTTCACGCATAAGAAGACAAACAAAGTCTTTAGGCTTGAGTGACCTCTGATGTTTGGAATTTTCCAAATCTTTCTCCGAACAGACCCAAACATGACAATTAGAGGGCACACCACCTGACCTCTTGATTCATGGCTATTCACTGAGCGCTACACATGAATACACAGTTACAAACAAATCCCTCTGGCTCCACACAATGTGAGGAAGAATTTTGGGATCGTGCCAAGTGCTAGCCAGGTGCTCACATCAGACTGTCATCTTGTGAAACACACTCAATAGTCATTAGGAATGAAGGAGTGCCCTCTCCCCATCCAGACACATGACTCTCAGCAACACGCACTCAGTCAAATGGCACCGTCCTGCAAACAAACAACACGTGGCAGCAGGATATGGCTTTGGATACTCTCTCCACAGTTGATGCTGATGCTGCATGTCTCTTATGCTTTAATAAACTCCTTTGACTATGAAGAACAAACAAACTCCTTCAGAAGGATGCCTGACAGCCACCAGGGAAGAAGTAGCCAGGACTTAAAGACATGTCTATCAGGATTTTATTTCTGTTGATATGCCATGATGACAACAACAAAAAAGAGAGAAACCATCAAGTTCTTGAGATTTGACTGAATCTTCAAAATTACATAATGAAACTTAAAAAAGGCATAATGTATTTTTCTGTAATAATCTTTCCTTAGATCATTAATATTTGGGCCAAATAGTTCTTCAACAAGGGCGTTGTGAACTTGATGAATAATGGGCTGTTCCAGCCAGAATAGCACAAACTACAGAGAAGGTAATGGTCATCTGTAGTTATGACATGTACAGTGACTTTAATTTGAGTTCCATGCAAATCTCATGTACAACAGCTTGACTTTCATTTTTCTAAAGCTTGAAACCTCGCTTGAAATTGCTAAATTTCCCCTAAGGAACTCTTGAAAATGCAGATGGAGCTAGTCAGTTGATAGCTATTGCAGATTAAAAATATATCCTCATTTCGAAGGAGCTCAAGAGGCAGCAGAATGCATCTAAACTGTTGCCAAGCTAATTGTGAACAATATAAAACCCTTTGCAACAGAAAGGTTTAATGGAGGATTGGAATAGGAACAGAGGAATTCTCTTATATAATCCACTAAGAAGTATGTTGTAACAGAGTCTTTGAAGAGTTCTCCAGCTTTACTAACTGAAGTGTATTACCTTTTGGTATTATTCATTTTTTTCTTTTTGGAAAAGGTTGATTCAAGTATAGAAACAAAATATGTTCAAGCCAAATCAAAAGAGGATGACAACAAAAGAAATGTGTTGTCAGTGAAATAAAGAAAATGGCAAAGTACTTAGTAGAGACATAAAGATTAATCAGCTCATCTACTGATCAGTAAGTTATGATTCTTCTGAAATCTCTGACAACATAACAGAAAGGAGGTCTGACTGTTTGAAATGCGTGGAAATTCACAGACACACACTCCCACACACTGGCCTGTCTCTAGCACAGTACAAACCCTGAACCCTGTCATTCATTAGTTTACAAAATCTGTGTGGGGCAGACATGAGGTCACTGTGTTGCTTTGAAGACAGAAACACACAAGTAGTGTATTAGAAGGTAAGGAGCATCAGACTGCGACCAAGACGGAACACTTATTAACCCGGTCAATAAGTGCTTCTATTTTGTCTCCCTCACCTCCCTGGCAAAAGAGGAGCTCCACTGAACAAGATGTTGAGTGTGTGAAGAGGCAGACAGGTCAAAGCCCTTCCTAGTGCCCTGTTGAATAATATCCTCCCAATACTGTGGGAATGCACTGCAAACATGACCGCTGATCTCAAACTGTTTGAGGGACAATGCAAAGTTATTCTCAGAACACGCAGACCTGTGCATTGCCACACGAAGTGTAAAGCTAAGAGCAGAAGCTACAAGTGAAACACACACATTCACCATGGTTGGCTGCTGAGTCAGTGTGTGAGGTTGCTGGTGTATGAAATAGGGGGAGTACCTCTCATTTCCTCCCCGTGGTTTTCTTCTACTGCCTGCAGGAGTATGAATACCTCCCCTTTGGCTGTTACAGCACGTCATGGTTGTGACTCAGAGCAAACAGGAAGGATGTTAATGGCAGTGAAAATTAAACACGTTCACACACACATACACAATGAAGCACATCCATATGGATCTCAGAATAATAAAAAGATCATGGAAATTTCAAAACAAACAGAGCTTTAATGGGATTTGCTGGACTTATGATTTGTATGAATGGAATTTATTTTACGTTTGCACCCTTGCTGACACACTCACATAACAGTCCACTCACATTTGCCGTGAAAGTCAAGTAGAAAGAGTGCAAAGGTGTGACTGCTACTGTGACAAAGGCATGAAAACGGACAGGATGGAGAGAGCATGACAGTAAAAAAGACAGACAATGAAAAACAAGGGGGAGCACAATGCGGCCAAGTTGATCAGATGCCGTCACTCACCTCCGTCCTCACCTGGTAACTCTTCTGTCACCTCATGCCATCACCTTGTCACCCCGTGTCCGTGCCACCCTGTCGCCTACCCTTTTAGCAACTCAGCCTGTCAGTCTGTTGTCATGCAACCAGGTTCACCCCTGACCTTTAGTTTGTTTTATAGCTTCAGAGGAAAAAGAGTGGAGGCACACAAGGCAGATCAGCCGTGTCTGGACATGCCTATCATCTTAGATCACAAGCCACTAGCAGAAATGCTACAGGGGCCACATATTTATGAGTGTGTAATATTTTGGGTCTCTGAATCATCTTACTAACACAGTGGTAGGAGGTCACATGTGCACACATACAAATGCAAATGCCATTAAAACTGAACTTAAAGAGATCTTTGTGTAGCAATAGTCATTACTCTATTGACTCAGATTTGTTAAAGAAAAAACAGTTGCAGTTGACAGCTCATTAAAAAAGTAAATTTGAAAGTATCCTAGTTATGAGCAACAACTAAATGAAAACTTCATTACAACGTATAAAGGAATCATTTAAAACCCTTTTCTGGTGACAATCTTTTGTGGTTTGAGTAAAACATCATGAATGATCATAGACGAGATTCCATGTTATGGAAGAAAACACATAGTTGCAAGTGGGTGAAATCTGTCATTACTAAGGTAATACAGAGAACAAGATTCCCAAACTCTGCTGATCTTAACAGTGTAGCTCTGTTGTTTTCTGGACAAAGCTGTGCTGTATATAAAAAATGTGTGGATGGGTAAAACGCAGGGCTGCACATTTGCACAGTGTACTTGCCTCACAGCAAGAATGCCCTGGTTCAAATCCCAGTTGGTACTTTTCTTTATGGAGCTTGCATCTTATCCCCTGCTTCCTTCCACCATCCAAACCATGCGTTATAGATTAATAGGTATTTCCAAATTGCCCCCTAGTTGTGCATGTGAGTGTGCTTGTCTGGCCCTGCAACAAACTGGCAACCTGTTCAGGATGTACTTCACCTTCGATCAACAGTAGCAGGGTTGGTTCAATGGCGCCCAATGACCCCGAAGGTGGGTTCTGAAAATGGATGGACAGGTCTGAACACAGACCCAACGCAAAGTTCGTAACTCGGATCAGACCAACTGACTTGTCCCGTCTGAATACACCCTCAGATAAAATCTAACCAAGTGCTGTGTTCTGTGAAAATGTGGCACGTTGGAGTAAATGTAGCTTCTGTTGTCTTTGCATTGAAACCACAGTAAAGGCATTCCAAATTACAAAGAGCAACAAGTGAGCACCCTGACAGGGGGGGAGCCAGTCTAAGTCCTTTTAGATGACACTACTGAACATTAGGGTTGCTAGCTAGGAATGCATTATGAAAATAGAGCACAGCAAGCTGCACATGTTCAATCAGACATCATGAAACACTATCTGTAATCCTCCCTCCGAAAACATGCATCTGATACCATAACAACGCTTGACCAACCCTCAGGCGGCTGGTGTGTGGGACTCATCCTTGGACACCATAATTACAAAGAGCCAGGGCTGACTAAGTTTAGAAGGCCCAATAAGCAACCCTCTTCCTCCTCCCCTCGCCCCTCTTCACAAGCTCCCACACTGATATTTAACTAAACATTAATCTTCTTGCCAGTGGCTCCAAAGAATACTAGTGATGTAGTTTCAGCACAGAGGCTGGGGTAATAGTAATTTCATTGTTCGGGTCTTTTATTTATGCCTTGGCTCTACCAGGCAGATGAGGTAAGTCTCTTTTTTCATGTTATTATTCAGAAGTGGTGATACATAAAGCCAGATTACACAAATGTCTCTCTGTTTCACAGCACCGCCACCTCACACCTCCCTCTCCAACACTTAATGCGACCCCCTTCACCAACACCGCCACCCCCATCTACCCGCTCCTCCCTTCCCCATCCCTTCACTGGCTTTCAATGGCACATTTACCCTTTCTCCCCCTCATTTCTAAATCACCCCCAACATTTGCATGTGAATTGCTTGTATATCTTCTTTTATATGATGCAGCGACAACACTGGCTTTGGAAAAAGAGAGAGGAGGGAAACTGCCCAACAATACCCCCTCTCATCACCGCCACCACCAACCCATCCAACACAAACTACTCAAGCCTTCCCATCCTACAACATAAACCAACCTTTCCCCCTAGCCCCCACCCCTACAAAAGAAAAAAAAAACAAGATGTTACTCTAACTCCCCTCCCAGGATAAGCTAAGCAGCAGTTTCATTAAAAAGCAGGGGAACAGTGCAGGTTTTATGATATGGAGACAAGTTCTTTTGTGCTCTCCAGAGACAAGCCCTCTGTCTGCCCATGTTACTGGGGCGATAATCCTGCTGGAATTTCTCCTAAGCACTTTTACTGACATTTTCAATTATCGCCATGCCAAGGCCTGGTAAATGGCATTTAAAGGGCCCCCGTCATCTCCATGTTGAATCATATTTGTGAATCAGACAACGTCAGAGTTAGACTCTGTCCTGTTTGCTCAAGGTTGGCAGTATAATATGGAGGTCAGATTAAGTCCGGTCAAGAAAAAGTCTGGCTTCAGAGAATGTTACCGCACACAAACTTTATGTCAAACAAGTTGCAACAAGCTAACATAAGCACAGTTACATGTCATTGCCTTAAGTTAGAGGTAAACAAACAAACCAAGAGCTTTTCAGAAAATAGCTCTACCTTGTCATTTAGAACATCACCATCAGCAGTGCCCTTTTGTCAACTACAGCACATGGTCCAGGCTCAGTAAACCAAACAGACGGGCTGACCTCCCCAGCGCCCCGCGCACAGGGTCAAACTTGTTTTCTCTTCACTTTAAGTCCATGAACATAGATTCCACAAGCACTCACGCCTTTGGATAGGGTTACAGTCTTATATCCCTGTAATAATTCAGATGTATCACAAAGAGCTCCCTCCTTTAACTTTGTTCCCCCGCATTCTACTCCAGTAAGTTCTGCTTTGTTTCATTTTTGGACCAAAGTCAGAGCATGAACTGACAGATGAAAGTAGATGTTATTTCATAAGCGACAAAGTTTCGCATTGTTCTTAGTTTGATGTTGATAAGTTAAAAAAAAGAACCAGTAGAACAAAGTAAGTTTCCATCAATCATATTTTTTTCAAGATTTTAAGGGAAAATTAGACTTTTTTTTTTTTTGCTTATTTTCTTTTATTGTGATTTTAAGTGTCAGTCCCAAGTTATGCAATCCTCTTAAAAATAGCATGGACCAACTATCAAGGCCAAACTTAACATTGTATTTTTGAAAACATCTCAATAACACGACATGTTGGACATCCCTCTGAAATGCAGACAATCGGAGAACAGCTGTTTACATGCCTCCATGTCTTCTCCTCTTAGCAAAGGTGACATCACTCCCACCATCTCCTCCTTTCCTGTCTGGCTTTTGGATGGGCTCTGTTATGACAAGTTCAATTGCAGGCTGTCAAACCCTAACATTTCTGTAAATATTAGACTTGCCAAGACCGCCAATAAGAGGAAATAGTCTTAAGGTACTTTCTTCTTTTTGAGGCACAATATGTGTCTTTGTAAGTGGATTGGAGAGAGATATTTGATACCCTACGGTTGTTTAAAGGATTCTGCCCAAAAAATGTAACCTAATCTAAATTGTGTCACACCGACACCAAGAGATGACATTTTTTTTTGTAAATAGAAAATGAAAAATTGCCGTTAATAACTCAATATTTGTCAGAAGTTGTAAAAAGTAAACTGTAGATGTGGTGAAATAATTTCATGTGGATCCATGATTCATGTTTTTGTTTCAGTGCAGCTCATCTTTGAATTGTAGCCCAGCTGACATCACCTCTTTCATCGGTAAACAAAAGCATTTCAGTGATCACACAGATGACAACTTTGTCTATGAATGTTCATCTGTTGTTTCAGGTCCTTTTGGATATTTTTAAAGAGCACCTGGTCCAATAGAGATTATTTTGGGCTTCAGAGGGTGTTGATGGCTGAGGTATGTGAATGCAGATAGAAAAAAGGAAATGTGTGCGTCCTTAACAAGGTCCTGCATGGTTTGCATGTATACATTTGTGTGTTGGTGTGTGTGTGAGGCTTTTTTTGTGTTTTTGGTGAGTGTGTTCCAGTAAGTAACATGAAACCTTACTCACCTCAGGGGGAGGGGAGCATGAGTCAGTGTGCATCATCAGTCATGGCTGGCCAGGCAGGGGGCTCTGAAACTGACGTGAGACTTTTGTTCAAGAATGAATTAGCACATTTGAGGCTTGAGTAAAGTGAGCTGCATCTGCTCTTTGGTGTATGTAAATGTTATCATGATGCTGAGGGTGACAAGGACAACTTCTTCTATCACCATCTGGTTTATAGTCTAATCTTTGAGCTAAGTAACAATTATCTTTAAAAGTGAAATACCATCTCCTGGAAATCAGAGAGAAAATATTCACAATTCTGTCACCATTTCAAGAAAACAATAGACAAAGAAATGAAGTTTGCATCTCAATTATGTAAGGCCTCTGCCTTAAGCTTATTGTGACCGGGTCTTTTGTCCTCTCCTATGTCCTCATGTCATTGTCCTTACATTTGATACAAAAGTGGCTTCAGGTACGAAGCACACTTGGAAAAAACCTTACACCCTTTCCAGCTATAAAAACCAGGCTCAGACTGAATGCAAAAGCCCTTTACAGTTTGCCAGCTCAGTTACATCCAAGTTGCAGCACAAGATCACATAAAAAGTAAATTGAATCATTTTTTTTCTTCTGTTGCTGCAAAAGCAACAACTGTGCAGTTTTGTTTGTGGGAACACAAAGTTGAGTGTGGCGGGAAAAAAACAACAACAACAACAAAAAAAACGTCAGTTTTCAGAAACCAAAAGTTCTGGACAGAAAATGTGCTTTTCAGAATTTTGAGAAGGGAGATGCTGGTTAAAGTCCAACTCCAATCATCTTTTGATTTATTGCGAACGTTTCCAGCAGTCTTTTCATCATCATATACTCTGGGCTCACACTGCATGTGGTCCGGCTCTGGTGCGGACTGTTGCCTTTTTTGGGATGTTCGGGCAAATGAAACAAACTAAACATACATCATGCATAGAGTGCATCCGGTACATTTTTCAAAATAAAATATATTTTCTGTGTAACACCATCAAATAAGCCTGTGGCTGCAACAGGACCACAAGCCATCTGTAGCCAGTGTGAGTCATCTGCCGTAGCTAGACCGCTCTGGCGGTGGACTGTTAGGTGCAGAGTAAGCCTGCACTGATATCCCACCAACCTTTTGTTTACACTCTCTCCCACTAGCTTACAGCCCTTCACAATCCCAACCTAACATTAACGGTGCAACAAAAATGGCGAGCGATAGCGGTTTTCATTCCAGATGCCAGTTCAGACAAGGAAAGACATTAATGGATCTATTTGTCTGCAAGTGGACGCATCAGAATGGAATGGAGCAGGGGGCTTGCCAAGTACATTTGTGACACCACAAGAGATCTTTTTCAAACTGCATTTTTTGTTTGCTTTTGAGTCACCATTATTTGAAGAAATAAAAACTTAGAAACAGTTTTAATCTTAATTTTCTGTACATATGTCCTCCACCATGAGAAAAGTGCTGTTAAAAATAATTTTTTTATTGGTGTAGGTCTTTAACTTCTTGAATTAAAGTTCTCAACCAATAGATTTGCAGTCAATTAAATCCCCACTATTGTTTTCTGTTTTTCTCTTTTTGTCTCCGTTTACATGTGTGTGTGTTTGTGTGTTAGCTTGATACTCTAAGCCCTTTTCTTTAAATAGACACAAGGCTAAAGAACATAATTACTTCTCTGTTTAACATAGCTGTTATATACTGTAGGCGCATCTTCTCCGTCTTGATTAAAAACCGCCAGATGGATTAATTTTCTTGCTGCCTCTCTATAATGCTTGTCAGCAGTACGACCCAACTCCTTAACAAGAGTCAGCTTGGGATATAACTCAGCACTCCAACCCCAATAACTGGTGAAATATGAAAATTGACAGTGCTGTCAGCGCCGAGTGCCCCATGTTTACGAGAGGCCGTCTTAAATGGCCGCCTTTGCTCCATCAGTCATACGAAGAGTGCTCATCATAGAGATGGGATTTATGAGACCTGAGTCTGCATATGACCTCCACCATCAGCAGCTTTGCTGTAACAGAGGAGGAATCATTATCTTGGCCAGCTGCTGTGAGCCTTATAGACTTATTCAAAGCATACTGTCTGCAACCAATGATGATCACTGTCCACAGCAATGAAAGTTACAGCAAGCCTTTCTGTATCAACAGACAAACAAGATATTTTAACCTTATTTTTTTAAGTACATAGAGGTGCAGTGTTTTTTACAAGTAGTGCATCTGCTACTTTCAAGTATCCAAGTTTCAAATATGCAAAAAACAAACACTAATAAGAGCAAATAATCTTGATCAAACAGCATTTTCAACTCAAAAGTAAAAAAATCAGCTTCCATTTTCAGAGAATTTGGGAATATCTTTTAATATAAAATGTGATAAAAATGAATTTTGGGCAATCAAAAAACTAAAATCAAAACAAAAAAGCAAAGGCATTATTTCCTCTCTGTAAGACAACAAAACCAACACTTGACAAATTTTATGAGTTGATTAGACCACGAATAAAAGCTATAGATGTATTCTTTACAAAAGTTAGGGTAATGTCTTTGTGTTCTCTTTTGTTTTTTTTGTTTCCTGCTCCTACATTCTTCCTTCTACACTTCAAACTCCTGCAAGTTCATTGGTGAATCCAAACTATTTGTAGCTTGTGACAAATTGGTTACCTGTCAGTGATGTACCCTTAAACGTTCCCATAACATCTATGCATTTCAAGACTAAGAATAATGAATTGCAATGTTAAAAATAATAGAATACAGAAACCAGCAACGTTTTGAAATCTACACTCATCTTCCTAAAATGTGTTCATTCAGGTTTTGTTTTTGTTATTCTTCTTACAAGGAATCTGACGCAGCAAAACTACAAGCTCCTTAAATATTCCACTTCAGGCCCATTGTTAGCATTTTTGAGCTGGCAGGGCTGGTCAAAGGGAAGCGCTGAAGGCAAAGAGCCAGCAGGGACAACTGCTATTACAGCAGGGAGGGTTAGGAAGAATACTATTGGTCATGTTGCCTCTGGGCTCAGTTCTGGGGCAGCACGACCTGGATCTCAAACAGCTGTAACCAAAACTTTGACTCCTCATCCGGAAGAGTGCAAGACGACAGGAAAGACCTGCTGCATTGTTTACTGGAGAGTTTTTTTTTTACTTGATTGAGATATGTCATGTCAAAAGATTGGTGGCTTTTTTTAACTTATTAGCTTTTAGAATATAAAGATTTGTACCTAAAGGCTGCTAATGTAGCTCTGACACAGAATACAGAGAACTAAAGGGGACTTTGAACAAAGGGAAAATTTTCAGCTCAGCTAGAAACTTGTCCGTCTGCCACAGAGACTGACATCCATGCAAATCATAACATAGATGACTGACCAGGCCCCCCACCACCCTCTTCAGTTGAGGGTTTGCCAGCCAGTCAGCCTGCCAGCCTGACAGACTATAACCAACCCCACCCGAGGTTCCACCCCTGTGCCTACAAAGACAGACAGGCTGGGACAAATTGGGACAATCCCCCCCTCCATTACCACCCACTCTTCCTCTCTATTGCGCACTGCTGAAGCCTCTGCTCAGGGGGCTAATTCCACGTTCAGATCACCATTTGTACTTATTATGCTGACATAATTAATCCCCTGTTGTGATCAGCAGGGACATGAGGGCCTCTCCGCTCCACTGGCCTAACCCTGCCATGACACAGTCACTCCCCCTCTGCTTCACATACAAATCTGCCACTTCTCCTTCCCAGGTCCATCTTGTCTGGAGAGATCTTCTGTCTGACTTCCTACACTCTCCACTCTGTCTGTTACAAAGTTTGCTTGGAGGTGACCAAACATCAGAGACTGACATTACTTCATGTTTGGAAACTTAAAAAATATTCTTTTTTTTCCCCTGTAGGACCAGAGATGCTGGTTCTAATCAGTTTAACCAATCCCTGTCTAATAAATGTTCAGCGTCTGCAGTAAAAAGCAGTTACCACACAGATCTGAGTCAGAAGCTAACGATAAGGTCAAAAGGGCAGAGAAGAGAGAACCACATAAAGAGACAAGGGTGAAATAAGGGAGGAGGACGGGGGCTTTCATTCAAAGCAAGTCAAAGTAAAAAACAGCTTTATTAATAAATCCACAAGGACTGTCTCCATATTGAACCATCAAGAGGAAACAAAGAGAGTCACCTCAGGTCATGAAACAAATAACAGCAAGGCTGAGTAAACAATGTCCAAGTGGAATCGAAGGAGCTGAGGGCTGCTGTTGGATCCACCAACATGCTGGAGCAGCACTCCAGCTGCTGCTTTCTAGAAATCAAGGAGACAATGGCTTTGACTTGTTGCACATGGGTGCTCTGCCCTATGCATTTGGGAGCCAAAAGGCAAAGATAAAAAAATATATATATATATATATATATAACTCAGAGGCAACTTTCTTATGAACTACTGCAGATGTGCATAAAATGTCTTAAAAATGACACAGGATTTTTGAATTTGGGTAAAAACTGCATAACCATAATTAAGAAACCACTGGGAATGCTTTTAAAATAGAAAAAACAAAGTCAAATTTAGTGTGGAACTTTCACATGGGAGTCAAAGTGAAATTGATTCCTTTCGTGGCCAGCCTCTAGTGGCCATTCGAAGAACTGCAATATTTGGTATATTTTTGGGTAATAATGACATGACAAAACAGACTGTGGAAGCTTGGTTTTGATAAATACGAAGCTGTAGGTTGGTACTTTGCATCTTTTTTAAAACACATTTGTATCTTTTTGCAAACATTTCAAAATGGATCAATGAGGAAACAAGACTATAATCAAATATGGCCCTGTGACGCTTGTGGCTGCATCATTGGCAGATGTTCAAGTTAAAGAATAAATTGTTGCCATAACACATATCTGAGAAGTTAGTCTGTCAGCCTGAATTCAACAGCTGACGCACATGAAAATACATGTGAATTAGTTAAGAGCAAGAGTGAAAGTCTTTGAAAAATTGATTGATTGTTTGTGCTTTTTGTGATAGCAAACAGATATAAGGTGTATAAAGAAATATTGACTAAAAAGGTAAAAAAAAATGGATAGCAATGGGATAAGGCGCTGGAAAAACACTGTTGCTTTTGGATTATTGTGTTATTGACCATATTCTTTTGTGTGCAAACTTTTTTTTTGTTTCTTTAAGAGTAATTGATCCAGAGTTCATCTTGCATAGACTGTATAATCACTGGACAGCTTGACCCCCCCCGCGTTCCAAACAGGACGTACCTGCTGGTTTCAAGAAGCCAAAGTACCATAGACTTCTTTTGAGAAATAAACAGCAATTTGTAATTATATTTGTCAGACTAACACGTCTTTAATGATACATTTTTCTTAACATCCTCTTTCTAATCAATTTTTTTTTTCGTATTTGTTCTCTATCACAAGTTATTTAGGTTATAAATTGACCAATCAGAATGTTCAGTAAAAGCATGTGGTTCCCGCTGGTCCTCCACCTCAAAACCTTTGATTGACAGATTATGATGAGCCCGCTTTCAGTGATGGATTTGGATGTGGACTTTGAACAAGCTTACTCATGATTGGTAACAGTAGTTGCCGTAGAAACGAGACTCAGACCGACTCGGACCAATCACTGTCGCCTGGCTCCAATTGGCAGAGCCTGTATCGTAGAAAAATGGTGACTGAATTGGCTTCAGTTCTCTGGAGCCGGAGGCAAGGCATTTTCTATGGGTGACGTCACAGCTGGCTTCATCTATTTTTATTTTAATGGTCTTACCAAGAATTCTGCTTTTAAGTAGAACATTCTGGCCACTTAGACGTGTTTTCTTAAGTTAACTTTATTTTGCTATTAAAGATAAGATAAGATGATTTTCATGCAAAAAAGAAAACAAGACATTTTTCCTTGAAACAAGGGACTTTGTATTTTCTCAAGATTCAGTTTCTGTGGTGTGGTCCCTTGTAAGTTTTACTTTTTGCTTTCATCTCACATACCACTCAGATTGTCCTTGCATCTTGTACTTTTTCAAACTCCTGGAACTGATGAGGCGGCTTTTAAAAACCAAAATTCACAAAGAATATCCTGTTCATTGTTCAGATATATCTTGGATACATTTTCAACATAGATGAACAGGTCTGCTTGTCATTTAGGTCAAATCAGCTTAAATAATTTTAAAATTTCAGCTGCTTGGTGCCGTCAGTGTAAAAACCCAGCAGCATTTACTCGAAAGCCTTCATCACTCCCTTTCCCCCCCATTGCCACCCTCATCTTTACATAAAAGTTCAGGCTGCATATTGAAGGAGCTAAAATATTCACACTGTCAAAGGTGGTCAAAGGCTCCTGCGTTCACACAGGAGCTGACAAAGAGGAGGCACCCAGTGCTTGGCCAAAAGAGCACTGTTGAAATAAATCAGCACATACAAAGACACAGAGAGATAATGGGGCGAGAGCTGGGCCTGATCCAGAAACAGAAACGTACTGTGCACGAGAACACACACATGTACGCACAGCTGCTGGCTGGGAACAAAGTCTACGCATGGATTAATATTTATTTTTGGAGTACACATTGTTCGGGACATACAGTATCAGGAGACCAAAAACATCATAACTCCCCCAGTGTGCAACCTTGCCATGAATCCCAAGCCTGAATCAAACAAATAACATAACAAAGGTCCACAGATGGTTTCACATGGGGGAGGAAAAGGGTATCTCATAAACTGTGGCTGAAGGAAAACAGTGGTGCATGTGTGTGCATGTGCATGTTAACTACTTGGACTGTCAGCCTGTGTCTGGGTGATCAAACACAACTCAAAATTTTATATTTCAATATGAACAATTTACAATCTGTTTGGGCACAGGAACAAATAAACACAAAGAGAAATAATTCGTACTGCGAGTGATGAGTGCTGTCATGTAAAGAGCCTATTGTAAATTGGATCTTAAAGAAGCAATCATCTGAGGTAAATATATTAAAAGGTACAAAGGTAAAAAGTACATCTTAATTCAATGTGTTTTCTGATGCTGATTGTGTTGGTACAAAGGCAATCGATCCATCCGATCTATGCTTAATCTGAAAGTACAGCTAGCCTTTAGCATAACCTCATTGGCTGTTCACAGTTACTCAGGAAGTAGAGCTTTATATTCCCTCTTATATCATCATATGCAGAGAGGAAACTGAGGCCTCACTCAAATTTCGCTCAGGAACTACACCAGCATGCCCCACTATCACAGGCTACACGGTTTAAGGCTCAAAATTCATAAACCTCCGTTAACTTTTGTGCAGAAAATCCTGAACAAACCTGAGTGTAATAAACTATTACGTTTTCAGCCATGACAGAAACAGTTCCATATACTGATTGACAAAACAATACACTATGACTTTTATGAAAAACTATGGCCTCTGTACCAGGAACTGGTGGGGTAGGACCAAAATGCAGGTGACAGGGCTTAGTGACAGAAAGCTAAATGTTTAATAAATAACTTAAACACGAAAAACCCCATAGAGGGAGAAACAAGCAGAAGATCTGACAACTGAAAAGCAGACATTTAAATTGACTGAGAACAATTAACTGAAGTGAAGACAGCTGTGGATGACTGGAAACCCAAACTTAACACTAGAAGATGAAGACGGCAACCTGGTGTGACTGATGAAGAGGACAAATCAAAACACAAGATCAAAATCAAGGAGCATAAATGACTAATCCAAGAGAACAATCCTCACAAAGTGAGAGCCAGTTTTTAAATAGTTTTTAGCTTTAAATAAAATACATCCAATCAATATTTGATTTTTTTCATAAATAAAAATAACACATTTTACAGTCAAATTACAGAGTAATTTGATGAGCCTCCTGCCAATGTTGCAAAAAAATGTTTGCCCTCCTTCAAAGCTCCTTAACCAACCTACTAAACTCCTCCCATATTCTTTGACCTCTCCCTCCTCAGAGTAAGCGCTCACAATGCACATTGTCAGCCTCACAAAGAAGTAAAAATCCTAACCCCTTGTTTCCAGCTGTGACACACAACCAAGACCTACTTAAGCCCTCTACTTTTACCTTTGTCTGACAAGTCTCTTTCAGCTGGAGGCCTCTGCACTAAAATCATGCAGCTATGAAATTCATGTGTTCCTATCCAGTCTTAGCTTAAAGAAGTCTAGGCAAACAGAAGCAGTCTTTTTTCAACTAGGTCTGTGGTACAATTTGTTCTCTGCTAGTAACATCCTGGATGCATATTGGATATCATTCAAACCTCTGCTGCCAAATATGTAGTTGCAACAATGATATTTGCATCCATGTTTGTTCAAACACTATTAAATGACAATTGAACCCAATTCAAAGTGGTCAAATGAATCCCTTCAGCTGACTTTGACGAGCCCTTTTAAAAGCAGTGTGCAGATTCACTCTCCACATAGGAAGGTGGAAGTTTATACTACCGGGTAATTCTAAAGCCAGTGAACTGTGTCCCTGTCAACGAGGCGTTGAGTCTGGCTGTGGGTATTAAACTGCAGCGCTGTATGGCTGGTCACCATGTAAGACACAGTGCTTTCTTACACAAGCTGTGTGCGGCAAACACTCAGAGCAGGAAATGACATGAGAGGCGCCCACTCCAAACACAGAGGTGTGAAAAAAAAGTAACTTTTTTACCCCAAAAGCTTCTTTATAAATTATTATAATCTATTACTTTCAAAGGTAATCTTATTAATAAAAAACAAAGCATAACCTTTCTCATAAACCTCTCTTGAGCAGCCCAATCACACAAGTGGCAGAAAACAGTTGTTGAGACCTGGAAGTTAATAGAAACAAATGTAAAGCTAATTTCATCTCCAAGCCTTTATGCAATTTGTGCATCTCTTTCAGTTTTGCTGTCCAACTCTATTTGCTTTTACTTGAAGTTTAAGATAAAATCTGAACCAGATTATGTCATGCAAACAGAGGGGCTGGTGATAAGGCCAAAAGTTCAAAGTAAAACTGTCACTTACAGACACACTCCAATAGAAAATTATGTTTTTTAGAGTTTTTAACACAATTTGGAAGCATTTTTCTCACGATGAACACATTTAAAATAACTGAAGCTTAAAACTGCATTTCTGAAATGTCTTTATTCAAATTGTAGGGAATCAGGAGCAGGTTAAAAAAGGCCACTTAAAAAAACTCTCAGTTGTGAGCCATGTCGGGCCAAAGTCTCCCTGCCCCGCTCCATTCTGTTGTGCCCACCTGCAGACTGATATGATAACATCTTCATTTTCCTGTTCCAAACTGGCATCTGTTTTAAAACTGGATAGCTGGATAGCTCTGATACTGCTCGCCATTTTTTTTTTTTGCACTGGTAATGTTATCTTGCTTGTGAGGGGCTGTAAGCTAGTGAGAGATAATGTAAACAAAGGAATTATGGGATATCAGTGAAGCAATATTTCCGTGCCACTGTAAGACCACTGTCACTGTAAGACCACTGGGAACAGTTTTACAGTACATACCAGAGTGGAATTTTAAATAATATAAAGTAAAGTAGTAGTAAGCAAAAGTGAAGCAAACGTGTAAAGAGAACCCCTGCAGACACAAAAACAGACACAAGATTGTTTGTGATGGACAGAGGAAACATTGAGCACTTGAGCGGGTGGAGTCTGACACGCTGGCCTCAGGGATCTTCAGATGGTCAATCTTGTTTACCTGCAACACTCAGCAACCAGTCTTTCTTTGACAGATGCTGTTCACCGCCTTAACTTTGACTTATGGTCAACTCATAACCAATAACTCTCGAGGGCCTTTTTTTGTGAATGAGCTTATGATGTTTTTCTTTAATGTCTGCTAAGGAACTATTTCGTAAGCATGCGTCATTTAACTTGTGAATCTCAGCTTTTTGTGGCAAAGTTGGAGATGTGAATTGTGTGGCGCATCTAGAGTGCGTTGGCGATGTGAGGTCAACATCAGGAGCAAGGAGGCAGGCAGCTCTAATGCTAAGCTTCATGTAATTGGACAGAGATGTCAGAGCCAGGTGTGCAGCCATTGTTCTCTTTGATGTGATTATTTGCACCTCTCCTGGCTGAAGAAACAGGTATCATCAAACAGGAGACTAAATTTAAAATAACTGGATTTAGGTTTTCCTCTCCTTCCCTCTCCATCCAGGTTCTGTAATTACAGCTGCTCTGTAATTAGGGGCAGAGCCATCAGGACCAGGGTGACTACTGCCTACTTTAAAAGGATTTGCAGAGGACTACAGACTGGGGGAAGGGGAGAAAGTACTGCACTTCTGTTTAGCTTACTCATTTCCTTCAGTCCCTAAAAATCACAGCACTTTCAGATTATTTTGATGCATCCTTTTCTGAAAAGTTCAGACAAACTTTGTTATTTACCTGTTTGTTAACTTTTGCTTTTTCTTAAACATTTCTAAAGTGTTGATGGAAGTTGGCACACAGGCTGCAGCTCAGAAGTATGCTTTTAAAACCAGTCGCTGTGACAGATGGACCTGATAGAGAAAGGTATTATTAGCCAGACACCAAGAGTACAGTTTGCACACACACATCTTGTATAGGATTAGAGACAGATTTAGTGGGCTATGTCTGCGTGATCTCCACGTGTGTGCATGTGTTGATGATAAATAACGTTACCTGTAAGGACTACTTTGTGTTGTTACACCCACTTGTCGAGTCCTGTGTGTAAGAAAGTTCGACACCTTTCTGCAGCTGCTCGCTGCTTTCCAGTTAATGGTGGGATTGTCTAAAATCAACAACAAAACAACTCAATACAAAATGCTACCTTTTCAGTCAAAATGATCTGAAAATCTACGTTGCAAAAATTGTTAAGCTTACTTGAACCTTACTTACTTGCAATGAAAAATGTAATTTCACTGTGGCAAAACAACTAGATTATCATCAGGAGCTCCAAGGAAAGCAAAACATGAATGAAGAATACTCAAAGTGCAACATTTATATTACAATCTGGTGTTGTAAAAATGACAGGATGCCTTAGCAACAGTATGGCTTATTGTTATGAAAGGGCAGCATAGTGACTGGTTAGACCTCACTGACAGAATGTACGGTGGCCCTGAAGTACAAATCACATCAGCAAATCACTCAACACAAAAACGTTTTTTTTTTTTTAAGATCACAACCACAACTACAAAAAATAAACAAAAACAACAAATAATGAAAACAGCATTACATTTTAGAAAACAAAATCAAATTAAAAAAAAAACCCAGAAAAGGTAAGTATTATATTATAAAATGATAATATTTGTCCATCATTTTAACTGAAAGTTATTTGACATGAAGTGATAATGCATGTCATCATCCAATCAGCAATATCATATTATACACACTGTTCCCAGTTTTTCTTTGTGTTTAGTTTTTTTCTAACATTTCATTTTGTTTTCTGGAAGTTACTTTTGTTTACTAGTGTGTTAGTTTTTGTCTTTTACGTTTTGATTTAAGGAAAAATTTGTATTGTCTAAAGTGTCTTGCTTTTTTTTTATTGTTGCTGTGATTTTTAAAATGTTTTTGCGTCAAATGATTTGTTGATGTGATTTGCACTTCAGGGCCATTGCAAAAAAGACTTATATTTAAGTAGAAATGTAATGGATCACAGTTTCTTTTGTCACAAGCAAAGATTTGTTAAAAGGAGGATATGAAGCAGTTTCTAAATAGCAGAAAAAAATGTATATTGTAAACATAATATGTCAAAAAAATGCTGGGGCAATCAGTTAATGGAGGTGTAAGCTTAGGATTTCTGTGATTTTTATAATGCGAGTTCACCAAAAACATTTTTGTCCAAAGTGAATTTAAGATATTAAGGGTAATAATTATAATAAAAGACTGATTAGTTTTGTTTTGAAAATGACATGGTTCCCTCAGAAAATTGGTCATCAGTTTTGTTTTGTTTTTTTGGTGTTTGCATCCCGGCAGCTTCTCCAGAGAGTATCCTACATCTCAGTCAGTGACAGCTGGGATAGGCTCCAGTCACTCAGTGACCCTGAACAGGATGAAGCTAGTATAGGAAATCAATAGATGATGGGTGAATGGATGAACAGATGGATAGATTGTCCACATATACATAAATAAATGTGCTGCATACACCTTAATAAATGGGAAAAATATTTTTTTGAGTTCTGTCTTTAAAAGCTAGATCTGACTAAACGTTAAACTTTATCATCATCTGTGAATAAAACTGCTGTTGAAGAAAACTCAGAACAACAACACTGGCATACAAATGTGAAATATTCTAATAACACCATAAATATTTGTTCAATTTTAGTCATGCCATAAAAGTCCAGAATAGTGCGATGCACAAAAAGGAAATTTGTGCTTCAGTCTGGAGGGTTTCCTCCTGACCTGCCCTGCCAGGGTGCTCTGCAGCTAAGCTGCAGGGATTTGCACCAGCTCAACATTTACACCATATGGATGCTTTATTACAGGGTAATGATGTCCCTCAGTCTCCCTCAATTCTCCCTCTAACTAGAGATGATGCGAAAAACCCAAACAGTCTAATGTGTTACCAGGTGATTAAGGAGATTTAAACGTGATTACAGAACTCTACTGAGGAATGTGAGACGAGTGCGTTTGCTTTTAGTTTTCTTTTTATTTGCACATTTTACTCTGAGTTTGTTTGTCAAATGCAATTGCATTTCACAATTGCATACATTTTAGCCAAAATAAAGTAAATGTGATTCTTTTTGGTTTCCTGTGAGCACACATTGAGCGTAGACATCATTTAGCATGAGGCATCATTTACCAGTTGCATGCTGTGAATATTCAGAACAATAAGAGTGTCGAGGTCATTCTTTGAGTCACTGAACGGCGATCTATTTCCTCACTAATGTCTTCAGCTTTAGCAATAGCAATAATTGGATTTATATTGAAATGAGAGTGGGGCTGCTTATTGATTTTAGCCACTGCATATTAGCAGTAAATAATCAATAAAGGGGATCTGATGCTTATTAAGGTGGAATCAGCTGGGATGGCCTCTTTTCATTTGCCAGTCAATGACTGTTAATCTCATAACTCCTCATACTAAAGCATTGTTCCTGATAGGAGCAAATCAGTGTGGACACAGGGTCAGATTACAGCGGTTGCATTGATTAGCGTATGGAAATGTTAGCGCTCCAACATTCAAAGACTAAGTGTCCCGCAGTTCCCACTAAATCCTTGCCAATCAATCAAGTAAATTCTATGCTCACTGTTAATTCCTTATCTTAATCCTGGCATTTCATACATGGATTGTGTTTCTTTGGCAACAATTTCTTCTTCCAAAAGTCACGATAAAGCTACCAGCGTGGACTTAAATCTTTTGGCTCCTCCATGAGACTAAACTGGCAACAAAAGCTCCAACCTCACTAAAAACCGACAGCAAGAATTTAGAGTATTTATTTATAGTTGTTCTTTTCTGAACATTTTTAATAACCCTTTTAGTTCCTCTCCTGGCAAATTGATGGGAAAGGAGAGCATTTGCAATTGAATACGATTTTAGTTGTGAAAATATGACTGCAGGCCGGGTTTGGGACACAAAGACAAGCAGCTCCAAGAAAGAAGAAAGAACATCCTAATTTATTAATGATGTGGAACATTTTTCACCTAGAAGCCAGGGCAACTGGGCTGCTTAGACTGAAATGAAATTAGAGTTCTTCTTGAGAAGCAGAAACAAAAGCGTCTCCCAAAGTGAGGTCCCAGTCTGGCAGAGGGAGGTCAGCAGGCTGAGGCCTGCAGCCAACCCCGAGCCGAGCTGTAGAACTGAGTGCAAATCAGCTGCTTTTTTCTCCCATTTCATTCCTCATGCACAGTGCTTGTGCTTCTCTTTTCATGAATGTAGGACTCTAGCTTTGGCCCTACCCCCTGAAAAGGCCTTTCCAATGATGAAGGTGACCTGCCACTGAGAAAAAGGAGGACCTGCCATGAACTGAGTGTCAGCCATTAAATATGATTTCGCCCCTGAATGGCAAGCAAACACATTCAACCACTGAAACTCATTAAGCCCACATAATCTCTCTTTTCTTAAGCATAACAATGATTTCAGCTGGGAAATGCAATGGTTTTGGGGAGCTAAGCCATTGATTTGAGTTGCATTCAAAGTAATAAATCAAGTCCAACTTCTCATCCTGGGCCCATTTGCCTAATTCAGCGCCTCACACCATACTGGTCAATTAGTTTAGAGCGAATATGTTCAATACAGAGAGCAATCCACTGACAGCGCATAATAAATCCCATGGCTTGGACTCTGTCCAAAATAACTGTTGCTGCTATTCTAACCCTTTACTGACTCTGCAAAGGGAATAGAAAAGCAATGAAAAGTGACTACAGCAACCACACTTGCATCGGTATAGCTTACAGGGATTTTTTTTTAAAAGGAGAAAACCTTTTACAGAATCATGACATCTGTGCAGCTGTAAAGAAAACGGATCAGATGAGGTCATTTGCAAGAACAGATGAAAATATGAAGGTGCCAACTCCTGTCTGAAAAACGGAACTGCCTCTTTGATTTCACTCAAAGCCTTCTCCAACACCTTTCAATTCATGGACACATTACTACAAACACCCAAGTAATACTAGATCAACATTTTGAGATATATCAAACAAAGTTTCTGTTAATTCTAACAATGTAGTATAGAAATTTTAACAAGGAGGCTCCTGGCCCAGCCTGCTAAATTACAGCCGTGTGGACTGGGATGGTGGGAGCAGCTGTGAGGAGGGCTCTTAGTAGTCCAACCATTGTAATCTGCATTAACCACATTGCAAGCGAGTGCAAGAGGTCAAAGTCTTTAACTGCCTGCAGGGATGGGTGCTTGTGGATTACACGGTTTTGCAGCAAGAGGTTGTAATAATTGTACAGTGCTTCTTGTTCACTACCTGTTGTTCTCCTATGACGACGCAGCTATTTTTGAAGAGACCCTTATTTAACAGGTGGGTCCAGAGAGGTGGAAGGATGGAAGAAATTACAGGTCTTTTTCCAGTACAGATGAAGGACAGCAACGCCGGAGACAGGAAGAATGAATCAAATACACACCACAATTTGTCTGATTCCTGCTGATGACCTCAAATTCACAGGATCGATGCACAAGTAAATTATTGGTAAAACAAACAAGATTAGGTATATTTCCTAGAAGGTTTGCAGGTACAGGAACAGACTGTCTGAAGTTGAACATTATTATGTTTTTAATTCACAACAATTCTTACATAATTGTAGTATTTAACAACTTTGTGGCAAAAAATTATATGCACTTAAAACTGTTGAAATCACTGCATTCCTTTTTTTTACATTTTAAATGAAAATAAAAAGTAACGTTTTCTTAAGAAAAAAAGATTTTCCAGCCCCAAAATGGCCATTTATCATGTCAATTTATGAGTTAAATAGTTTGAAGTCCCACTCCGATCATCTTTCGATCTATTTTTAAAAGCGTAGTGCTCTTTTAGTTATGATTATGTTGTTTTTAGCCAAAATCAAAGAACCTGTGTCATAGAGCAGCAGTAGATGAGCTTACTCCATTGTGGGTTCCTTTACGCTATGGTCTTACTATGTAGCCACAAGGGGGCCCAAGCCTGGGTCTCCCTGTGCCAATCCCCAGCCCAGATAAGATACAGGGTTGTGTCAGGATTGCATCCAGCATAACACACTTTCTGGCAAACCAAATGTGCGGATCGGCGAAAGCTGATTCACTGTGGCAACCCCTGACGGGACATGCTGAAAGGTGAACAACAACAGCAGTAGTTCATTAGAAATTTGCCTCTGAGTTGTGGGTGTGACTGTTGGTATGGGGCAACCCCGCCCCCCTTTCCGTCCCTGTTGTGGAGCGGGAAGCTTGTGGCCCACTCAATGTATTTTCTGTGTCAAAAATAATCTCTTCTTCAAATGGCATTTTTTGTTTGCTCGATTCATAATGATTTGCATCATGAAATACCCAGAAATGCCATTTTTAGCTTAATTTTCTTTATGTATGTCCTCCATCAGAAAAATGCCACAAGAACATATTAAAAACACCAAAAACACATTTGGATTTGGTTTAAATGTCACTTTACTACACTGAAGATTTAAAACGTATCTACAAAAAAAACCCAAACTTTTTTTTTAAAGGAATTCTTGTTTTTATGTTTGTGTTCATATTTGCCACAAGAATGTCCAGAGGGTGAGAGATGCATCATTTCGGAATTAATGCCAACTGAGAATAAAATAAAGTAGATTACAAAAATTCTACTCAATGTTAGAGTTTCTGCAACATTTCATTTGAAAATTATTTTAAAAAACCCAAATATTGCATTAAAAATTCAAAATAGAGCTCAAGGTTTAAACACAACATGGGTAGAGGATCTAAATTAATCTGAAAGGTGCTTAAATGTTTCTCCCTGCAGGCTCAGACATGTTTTCTTCTTTTTGCACGTCATTTATCAAGTTGAAATAAAGTGAAAATAATTTAAAAATACAAAATAAATGAACAAAAGTATTCCACTCCTATAGAGACTGTGAATTATTTATGAAAACATTTCAAAGTAATGGAAATTGTGAATTAATCCCATTAACCTCTCCAAAGCAAGAATAAGAGCATATGTCTAGACAAATGTTTGCTGGGATCAAAATGAGTTCTTTTGAAAGAAGTTCTTGCCTGGCAAAGCCCAGCAGACATATTGTTGCGTGCTGCATATATAGATCCTCGCTGTCTCTGTCTGAGTCTGTGCAGGAATGACGGAGAGCTCAATGGAGGCGTCTGTCTCCCAGCTAGACACTCTGTCCCGTCCTTTCCCCGTGCACCTCTGAAGCTGTGATGAATGCGCCCTCAACCCCCCCATATACATCTGACATTATTAACACAAAATAAAATGTGATGGAGCGCTCTGCCACCTTGCTGGGCCTCACTGATCCTGAGCAGGACAGCTACGATGTGATTTATTTCCCAAACCATGAAAAAGAAAGCGTGCCATTAAAATCACAGGTGTTTGGAGGCAAGCAGACACACCACACGCGATCAATAATGTCGCTCTTTTACATGGCTCATTTTGAGGCCACAGCAGCATCATGTGCCATTAGCAGGCCCATGATCTATTGAGGAGCAGAACCTCTGTCTGCTGCTAACTCCATGGGGGTGTGCCATCACAAGCTAACAAGTTATTTGCATGGGCATCCACATCTACTCCCGCACACACAAGCACCATTTCCTTCTGCACTTCGGTTTTATTCAAGTGAGCTAATGTAGGGGATAATGTACTGTAAATGGCAAGTGCTTTGATTGATACTTGCACTTAGAACAATTACTGGTGTGAAAACTTTCGGAACAGACAAAAGTTTTGGCCACTTACCGTAAGGTTACCTGTTGTGGCCCGGGAAAGTGATTTGTTAGTGTTTGTTGAGCGTTTTCCCGAGGCTATAAAGTGTGACACCGGCAACAAACAAGGACAAATGTTTTGGTTCCAAATGAATACTTAGCACAACCTGTAAAAGAATGTGCTGTCCCTGCCCTTTTACAAGCACACAGATTATCAGCAAATTACGTGGTGCAATTCCAAAGCAACCCGAATCTATCTCAGACTAAGGAAAATGAAGTATCACCTACTTTGTCATGCAAAACTTAAAAGTAGGTGAAACAAATGCCTCTAATATTATTCCATTTTGTAAGAATAAAAATTGTAAGATTTTTTTTTTGCTCTTCAACAAAATAATTTGACAAAGCTTAAAATACAAAAAAAGATGAAATAGTTTGAATTCACGTTTATTAAACTTTAAAGTCCCACTCCAATCATCTTTGGATCTGTTTTAAAAGAGTTTCCATCAGTCTTTGAAATCAAAATCAATCAAACTGCACTTGTATTGCACTTTTCCAACTAAAGGAAATACATAATATGACTACGGCGTTTTTAAATTTGCCTCTGGGTTGTGGACGGGGCTGTTGACGCAGAGTGAGCCTGTCTTCACTTCCCATTATCCTTCTTTTTTGGCACTTTCCCTAAAGCTCATAGCCCCTCACAACCCCAACCTAACATTACCAATGCAACGTGATGGTATTATCAGTGGAAATGTAAAGTTTAGCAATACATATTTAAAATGCTTCAACATGAACAACTTTATTTTCTAAAAAGAGGAAAAAAAATGTCATCAAAAAAAGCTATTTCCCTCCCAATCTTTACATAACTGCCATGAAGTGTAACATAAATCTGCTTCCCAAATAAATTTCTCACGCCAGACAGAGCTGACAGCCACTAAAAATTACTTGTTGTGTGGTCAACAAACAATTCTCCCGGGCTTCAGTGCCTCTCAAAGGCACTTTTTCCTGCGGCCCCGATCATGTGAAAAATGTCGCTGTCAAGGGTTCCTCTGCTTTTCTTCTCACACAAAGATGTCAGATGGAGAGAGTTAGAACTTCCAAACACTTTAATCCGCCTGAGCGTAAACTAAGGCCCTTCCTCCAACCTGCTCGCCCCTCGGATCAGCATGTTGGGTTTCCTGTGCTTGAGCAACATGTGTGTGCGTCTTTGAGTTATGACGCAATCCATCATGCAAGTGAAATAAAACAGGATGTCAGGATATTATGGACTTAAGCAATTTAATCAACCAACTGGTGCATGCACCGATTTACCAACAGCTGTTTCAAAATCCTGTATTAATTTCAAAATGAAAAATGAAACTTCTTAAGCAATTGTAGACGTCTTGTACTCTTATGAAAAACATGTCACTTCGGTTTAGAACATGTTATACCAAAGTGAATACCTGATCATGACTGACTGCAGGGTGCAGATTAAAAAGTGATAAACCACATACCACACCTAAAAAATGTTCTGGTTACATTGTCTAAATATTCAGTATCACTGCAAGCTAATTGGGATTCCAATTTTTAACATGTTTTGAACAAAAAAACACATGTTGTCATACCGTATTCCAGTTTATCACAACAGCAAGACAGTATAGACAGATAATTTTGTAGACTGGGATGGAGCAAATGAGAAAGACAAAAAAAGAATTGATTGAGTAAGTATTTCTTTCTTAAGTGACCATGTTATAAGCGGGATAATGCACTTCGAGGTGTGCATTATCAGAAATTAACAGACTTCACAGAGGCAACCGCCCTCTGCTTCACGTCAGATGGTTGAAGTTTCCATGCCATCCTTTTATTTCTGATGATGCTCATCTCGTTGGGCATTATCCTTTACATAAAATATAAGTAACTGCAAAAATAAAATCAAGTATACAGTACAAATAATTTTGAAATCAGGGTGGCTGTTTTTTCACAACTGAATATTACTTTAAAAACTATTAAACTAACTATAAAAATGGAATAAAAAATACATGAGATTAAAGTCAAAGCTTTACTAGAATAAAGTCATAAAATTATGAGAAAAACTTTTACGAGAAAAAAGTTGTGGGATTATGAGTAAAAAAGTCAAAATTTTACAACAATAAAGTTATACGTTTTTAAGTTGTAAGTTGAGTCATAAATGCATGATGCAAAAATCTGTTTATAAAGAAAAAAAATAAATAACAGCAAAAAAGAGACGCAGAGCACATTGTAAGGGATTGATTGGTTTCATTAAATAAGGAAATATCAAGTTTGTTAGTGTGTCATCAATGTATTAAGTATTAGGGCAATGAAAAGATTTGCAGGAGCACGTTCCTTTTTAGAAGAAGATTCTTTACCCACAAGAAATGGATTTTCGGCGGGTGTAACATTAAGCATAGTTGCAGAGGTCCAAATGCATTATGGCACATGTATTTCCATGATAAACTAAAGTCTTATGTCATCAAAATAAATGGATGTGTTTGATTGGCATGTAATGTGGATGCAGGCTTACATAACCAACTTTATTAAAAAAAAAAAAACACATTAATTACTTCTTTTCTCTCAAAAATGTTTTTTCATGTGAATTTTTGATTATTTTCTCATACTTTTTCGACTTTTTTCTTATATTAATTACGCTGGCACTCTGCTGAGCCTCCAAAAAGACACTTCTGACCAGGTGGATGGGGGCTTGCATGGACCACCTCATTACAGCCAAGCATTTCCCGCCTCTTCCTGCGTGCCGCCCCACCAACACTCAATCTGTCCACCTTTTCCCTTCTTTCCAGGCTCTCATCACTGATCTTTCATGTCATCGCACGCACATCCCCCCGTCACACCCCGTCTGATTGATGAGAGCGCTTTTGATAATGGCATCAGGAACTGGGGCGTCTACCTTGTCATCAGATACTATCAGGGTTGTCTTATTACAGCTGAGGAAGACCCCAGGCAGACAAGACGGGTTCTTCTGTGTGCAGATATGGTCAGGAGATAATGAAGCTGAGCGGCGTTGTACTCCAATATACCTGGCTGACTTAATCCATCCATTACATGCGCCAAAATTTAGTGAGCTTCCTTAGATCACATAAACGTCTTACTGTCAGGATCACGACTGTGCTTCTCAGTGGGAGGGGTAAATTTCCAACAACAAAAGTACAGCAGCTTACTTTGAGTGTCCTGTAACAAAAACACATCACAAACTTTTATTTGGGGTTGAAATATCGACCTGTTGCATTATGAGGTTGTGTTTTCTTACCATGTTAATAAAGATTAAACATTTTTATAAAAAGGAAATGGCAACACAGATCTTTTAAAAGGCAATACTATAGGTCATATTCAGGGTAATGCTACAACTTTTGCCTTGGTTCTTCTTTGTGCTTCTCCCTCTTCCTAAAGCAGGCTGTTTTGAGAGAAGCCTTGCCCCCACTGATGGCAGCTCTTTTAATAATCTAACTTTATTAATAAAACGTACTGACGCTTCTGTAGTTGACCTACTTTTTAGAAGTGGAACTCTTTCATGCACAGACATACAATTGATGAGACCTTGACTGGCATTTGTAGTCCAATTTTTACCCGTTTGTGACTCTTGCTAGCAGACGTATCCCCTACAGAAAAAAAAGAATTTGCATGATAAAAGAAAATCTGAAAGCAGTCGTTTCCTTTAGAGCTCTGTGTCTTTGTTTGTATTTGAACAGTAAGATTAATTCTGATGAAGTCACAGAGTTTAATGGTAATAACCGAACCAAAAAGAAAGCAAGATATTGAACTAAAACAATAAAGAGAATGCTTGTAAACACTTCTGAAATGTAAAAAAAGAACAAAACAAAGCTACAGCAGGATTTTCGGTTGTTTTGGCTTTTCTTTGTCAATTAAAAACATGCTTTTATTCCTATTTTCTGTAAAATAACAACTAAAAATTCGGAAGTTTTTGTCACATTTTATAAAATACCTTTAAAAAATTGGTTTAATTTTTTTTCTTATTCTAAAAACACTTTTCTTTTGAAACCCATTTATGAATATCGTAAATAATTTAGGTAACCATAAGGCTTAAATACAAATAAATGACATCATTTTTCACATGAACAAAAACAAATGTGGCCTTCCTTTTGCAAAAGTACTGTTTAAATACCATTTGATTTACAACCAGAATCTGTCAGATTAAAAAAAATGAACACTAGTGGTTTTTGTTATCTATAGGTCTCTTTTAATGCAGAACAAAGGTGAGGCAATGATCAAAAGACAGCCAAGAGAGAGGCCCTGGAAGCCAGGATAAGAACAACACTCACAAAGGCCTGGGTTTCTCTGTGAAAGAATAACTATGGCCTGAGTTATGGATAGATCTGAATGGTGTCTCTCCTCTGCAGATGGCTGCACACATGAGAATCCCGAGGCCTGTATAATTGTATTGCTAATAAGAAGCAAAGCCAATTAGGCATTTAAGTGTGCTGTAATCACTTGGACTGGAACAGATGAAGAACAACCAATGGAGGATATGGAAAATCAGGCCAAAGGACAAATAAGTGCCTCTACTAATTCCCTCCCACGCTGGCAAAAACAATTAGATGTAAACTGTATGTGTGACACTGAAAAGTCCCAGCAGAGTGAAAAAATGATGGCTTTTCAGTTTTTTCTTAGGTGCTTAGGGGAGCAACAAGCAATTAAGAATAACATGAAAAAAAGCTAAAATAAACAAAGGTTACAAAACATAAATAATTTCAAAAAATACATGATGCATCAAAGTTGTACCTTTACCAATGTTTCAGGTAATAATTTCACTGGGTAATCTGCTGTGAGAGTTATTAATCTGCTGCAGCTTTATTGCGGGTATCCTAAGCAATTTTCTGACAAAGAAATTGTTTTTGAGAACATTTTTGTTGGTTTCTGCCATCTCTGCTACACAACCTGTTGTAATGATTTTCCCACTTATATTTCTCTTTCTATTTTGCCGAACATTTATACTTTTTTGAGTATAATCCTGACATAATTTCCTAAATTGCAGAGTGACCACAGTAAAATCATGCAGGAAGTAAAAGAAAAACAAAAGGCAGGATAAACATTAGTACTTTCACAATAAATAAAGTGATTTGCATTGAATGGAGAGACACAGATTCTCAGAGGCTAATCACCGTTTAGCAGGTAAAAAAATATTTTGCTGGGAAAGTTGGCAGAGAAAACACTGAGGTCTTTGTTTGATGCTAAGTTAATAATTACCTTCCGTTGCCTCCAGCCTCATCATGTGAGTTTTTTTAAGACTTTGTTGTGAAATACTCAAAGACATATAAAAAAACATTAGAAATGTAAGAAATATATTTTTCTCCAGAAATCACAACAAATCCTCTATTTATAAAAAAACTAAATCCAGAAGTTACAATAATTTAAAACATTAACATAAATCCAACTCGAAATGTTTAAATTCTGATTTATTTTCTACATAATTGGTGACTTTTAAACAGGATGCATGGTTTGAAACAAGAAGTCAGCCAGCCTCAGTAGAAGTGTGTGAGGCATATGTGCGAGTCTAATTGAGTGTTGGTTTCTTTGTGGGAGGTTTTGGGTGAAGATTTTTCCTGTTCTGCACGACGCAGCACTTCTCTACTGCATTTTTCCCTTTAAAAGGAGGTATACAAACTTGGAATTAACATTTAAAGTTTTTTTCACAAAAAAAGCAATTACCTGTAGCTGGTGAAAGCCTGGAGAACTTATTGACAGCACAAACACTGATCACCTTTTGCTGGTTGTTCATTTCAAAAGGAAAACAACATATTCTTTGTCTAGTGTGTGCTTTGTGTTGAGTAACTTTAATATCCGTGCTGTGTAATTATCAGCCAGGTTATTTTATTTTATTTTTTGGTGCAGTGCTGGATCTTAATTAGGATCACACACCCCAGAGGTTACACCGAGGTCGAAAGCAGACAAATCAAAAATGTGTATGACAAGACTCAGTGTGTGCAGCTTTAACTGTTGGGAGCTGGTGTACCCATGTACCAACAGCACAGACGGGCCATAAAATCCTCTAGACAAGCTGTCTGTCACAACATTTGTTTGCCAGATTACATTCCTTCCTGCCACTGAGAGTGGCAATAAAAAGGTTGAAATTCTCCGAGCAGCATTGCTCTAGTCTCTCAAATTGCAATATGTTGGTAGTCAAATATGTTTAGAGGCTGGAGTGTAAGCACAAAGCTGTATGCCCAGTCCCTTTCTCCGTGTTCTGGAACTTTTTAGACTTCAGCCGGCCAGCAAGACAAAAGACTGGGACGTCTATGAGGACTATCAATACATTTAAGCGGGGGCATGCATTTCTCATAAAGTGGTTCCAAAAGCAGGGAGAGCCAAGGGGAGGGGGCTGTTTCATCAAGCCATAAAGGGGACCTCAGTTATGAACCGGAGAAAGAAGAAGAAGAAGAAAGAATTAGGCAAAGGGGGAGAAAAAAAACTGAAAGAAAAGGTCATGAGTGGCAGTTGATTTGAGGAATTTCTGCAACCCCACAAAGAGCCATGACATCATCAGGTATTGAAGTGAGAGCGGAGGAGAAGGGGTTCTTTAAAAAGCTGGCCGCTTACAGAGGCCGTAATTACATTTGCGCTAAACATGCCCAAGTGCTCCTGTGCTGTGGGGGGAATCATTTTCAGAGACTAGGGTTGGAGGGGCTGAATTAATCACCTCTGTTTGCTGCTGGGATCCTTTATAACAAAAATGTTTCTCACCAAAAAGTGTATTCTCCAAAAACGCTATTCTCCTGTGGCCTCAAAGAGTGTTTTTTTTTCTTTGGACATTTGCTATTTTAGTGCAAATCTATCACCAAAAAGCTATCACTGACAAAAATAATAAAAATAATGAATGAAAATCTAACACCACCCCTGCTGACCAAGTCTAACCCTTTCCATGGTGCAGTTTATAGTAAAGTGTACAGAAAAGGAATGCTATTCAGCACGTTATGCACATAGTGAAGTCGAGCTCTTCCTGGGAAAACTTCAGCAACTTTTATTCCTTTCTGATTTTTTTCTGAGAGAGGAGCGGACCAACTGGTGAACAATGTACCCTTCTTTAGTCCAGCTCAAGCTGTTGTCATCCCCAATAGTCTCCTACATTTTTTTTTCTACCACACAAAAATTCCAGTTTAGTGTTACGTGTTTAAATAAGCTCAAAACATACAATGTTTCCCCTGTCCGTGTCAATTTTTTCCTCTGTCGAGACCAGCCACAAAAATGCACAGAGCTATAAATAATGCTTATACAGTTGTGGTTACTGCGGTGTGATGTGAGGGTGACAAGTTTGTCAGTTGTATGATATTTGCGGGCTTAAAGCTTTTCCTCTTCACTGCTGACACGCCACAGAGCGACATGATGGGTCTTCGTCGACCTGACAGGCCCACAGCGGCTGCACCACAGCAAATCCAATTAGCTTCCTCGTGATGATTCACACTGTAATATGATAAAAGGATTCACAAACACTTCGGATTCAGGCTGGACCCTTTGGGGATGACAGAAAGGAAAACGGTGACATGATAATTCCAAGTCGACAGTTTATGGACTCTGCAGTTTGATTAATCTTCTGCAAGATGACTAAGCTGAGGATCCTTCCTCTTTCTACTTAACGCCTGTCATTTTAGTACATATTTTTTTATGTCAGACACTGAAAACTGCAGGAATATTTTGTAGCACTGACACATTGATTTAACCCAAGTGTTGTATAAAAAGTGTCCTTTTCATTACAAATGAAAAATCTCTCTGACTGTTTGAAGTGCATGTTGGTTGTTTCTAAGTTGCATAGCCAAAGAACATTTTCATAGAGGTGGATGAGACTCCATGTACAAGAGATGAATTTGAGCTTTGTTCAAGCAAATAAATCATAAATAAGTAAAACTGTGATAACTCTTACAAACCATAATTATTCAAAATGTTTCTTTCTTCATTTCAGCAAAAAAAGGCTTAAAGACCCACTATGATGATACGGTTGTGCAGCTCCAATATTTCTCGCCATTTTTATTACACAGGTAATGTTACGTTGGGGTTGTAATGGGCTGCAAACTAGCAGGAGAATGTGTAACTAAAGGTATGATTGGA
Organism: Oryzias celebensis; assembly: GCA_014656515.1. Classification (NCBI taxonomy): domain Eukaryota; kingdom Metazoa; phylum Chordata; class Actinopteri; order Beloniformes; family Adrianichthyidae; genus Oryzias; species Oryzias celebensis. The sequence goes on from BNCR01000003.1 coordinate 7,181,397, forward strand.
ATTGGGGCTGGACTTACTCCATACCAATAGTCCATACCCACAACTCAGTAGAGAATTTTGAATGAACTACTGCCGCTTTGCAGAAACTATGTCCCAAAAACAACACACTTTTTTGGGGGGAATGATCACAATTTAAACACTACTGAGAATGCTTTTACAGTAGATAAAATGATGATTGGAATGGTAGTGGCACTATATTGGTTTGCATTTGGGAAAGTTTCAAGTCCTACAGTACAAGTTTCCGCACTCCCTATTTGACTGACTTGTAATAATGCACGTTTACTCTGCAGGAAAGATTGGAACAAGCACCAGGTCTCCACAAGTTCTTTATTTTGATGCTCATGTGCACTCTTGAGGACTTCCTGTCTGCTCAATTCTATCAAAAAAACAAACATGGTTCAGCAAAATAAACTGTACCTTTATCTTTAGTGCATCAGTATGTGGGATTTCTTCTGGAATGCTTCTGAAACAAAACAGCACATTTCGGCTGTGACTCATCGACTGAAATGAATCCTTCTCAAGAAGACCTTATGAAGTGGGGAAAACTAGTTACCCCAAATTTTATGAGATTTATGTTGTATGTGACAAAAACTGGATGCTTTGTTGGAATCATGTACCCATGGAAAAAATAAAACACATGCCCTCGTTACTCAAACTTTATTCACAGAGTATTTGGCTTGAGTTCTTTATTCAAGTCATTGTCTCCTCACCTGTTCACAAGGAAACCCAAAGATATTTTAATTATCCCAGTTGAGTTAAAATACATGGAGTGAGGAAGCAATCTCTGAAAAAATGTGGAAAATACAATAATCTTTAAAAAGTATTTAAGTGTGACTTTTTGCAGTCAGTAACGATTCCCAAACAATGGATTGGATCGTTCCTGCCTCCAGCTCTTATCCATTTTCTTCTCACCATGATCTATTTTATGGATGTTCCTCCATGATGGCAGCATGTTGCCATTGATGGTTTCCTTTCTTTATTTCTCTAAGGACCAAGAACACCTGTCTGCTTTAATCACTGTCTTTCCCAGCAGGAATGTCATCAGAAGCAAGTCACTTACCACTTGACATTGATAAAAACAATATAGCATGGATCACACAACTAACTGGACAAAAAAAATTAAAAAAGGGAATCAGTCTGCTTGGTTGGGACAGCTGTCTTTGAAACCCCACTGCCTCACGAAGAAAATGACTGAGGTGACTCATTACATAAACATGGATTAATTAAATCATAATTTGATTAGTCACTACAGCTATGTGAATGGTCATACTTATATTCTGGATGACACATCCACTGGATTTTCCCAGCAAGAACAAAATGTTATCAAAATAGTAACAGTCCACAAAACCCTTATATTGTTTTGGTTTTAGGCTTTGGCTGCAGCAGCAACTCAATGTTTTTTTTTTCCATTTATATCCATATGTGGTACTATGTGTTTCCTTTGAATGGAAATTTTTATGATTGGCATTCCAACATGACATAATTTAAGGAAGTGGCCATAACCATTCTGGGAACTGACCTCAGATGGGATAAGATGTTCCTATTTGCTTCAGTGAATAATAACCTTGACACCTCTGAAATAATCTACCAGTGAGGATAACAACAACTTTGCTTTCACCATTGAGAAACTAATCTACTTTCATTCTGTTTGGCTGAAAAAGTGCCAAAGCCTGCAGTAGCCTTTAGCAAGCTGCCCCTCAAAGGAATTTTCCTCTGAATGTAAATAATGACTAAAGTTTGCTCAGTGATGAACAGATCGTTCTATCAGTTTTTTCATGGAAACCAACTTGTCCTTGAATGTACAAAGTTTGTACCCATGGACTTTTATAAAAGGTTCCATTTACAAATTCACATGAATCCCCCCACACACACCCCTCACTCCCCCTCAAGTGAGAGATAAGGGCAGCAGATTAATCAATATCTGACCTCACAATAACACAGGCTCACACATACAGACCTGGTGCCCCTTAAACCGCCTTGGAGTCTTATCATTAACAATTATTTTTTTTCTACATATGACCATAGTTTTTATTTTTTTAATCACTTCTTCTACGACACACTTTTGATTCGGATAGATACTTAGAAAACAGTTTGTTTGGTTGTGTGTTTCATGTCAGCAGGACATAATCTCCACTGTGTGATAAGGCTGTTGCTGGAGCAGACGACTAATCCAACCACCCCTACCTTTCTGTTTTCTGTTAGATGCTCTTCAGAAAAGCTAAAAACAAAAACAAAAATAACATCTAAATTCTAAAATATCACCTTCTGTTATTAATACTGATGGTCCTCTGAGTAAAATAAATCATTTTAGTGTCCGATTTGCAACCTGTTCACTGCTAAAAAGCCACTCACCAGCTTACATTTTTTTTAAACTGTTAGAAGCCTGGGAAGCCACCTCAAAGCAAAGTGGGATTTAATTCAGCAAGAGCCACAGGTAGTAGTCAGCAATAAACTGTGGGATTATCACTGTGCTTGTAAAGTGAGTGGACCTGTTTGAATGAACTGTAAAAGGTGACCGCCGCTGCAGTTGATGATTAAGTCACGGCAGGTGTGAGAAACGATGGTCTGTCAAGCTTCACTGTATCTGTAGGTTCAGTGTGCAGCAAAAAGCCGTGGATGTAAAGTCCATTGCAATATGTGAAACACTGATTCAAGTTGGAGACTTATTTATTAATATCTTTGCAGGACTTTCTCCACACAAATGACATACCCGCTTTAAATGAACATTTGCTGTTACAAAAGCCTTTTCTTTGAAATGTCCACAGATTTACAAAGAAAATGCTCTATTTACTGTACCTGCATGACAGTAAATAAGACCTTGACTTGTTATGCTGCAAAAGGTACCAACTTCATACTATACCATGGTAATTAAAGTACTACCATATTAAATAAAGTACTTGCTGAATAAGTGTTCTGAACAACATTTTTATTTTACGATATAACATTTTCTAGATTCTAAGAATTTCTGGAAAACTCTGCTGGGATAAAGTGCCGAGACATCTAATGGTATTAAACCCACACAGAATTATAGTTCATTCACATTTCTTTTGTACTATTTTTTCCAGACCAAGAAGATTTTCAAGGTTGCACAGTTATTTCATTTCAGGGACCACTAACCCAACATAATATGAAGCTGAAGAGGTAAAAGAATTAAAAAGGGGCAAATTACAAGGTACATGGTTAGATCTCTGTAATATGTTCGATGAAACTAAATACAAGGATTTTGTAAATACACTTTATAACTGAACATCTGGATACATTTTACGTATGTGAACCTACTAGAGTTTCAATGCACAAAAGATAAAAGACTTCAGGTTGTTAGAAATTTTTGGAAAGAAATTTAAACTTTGTTAGCATACCTGCAATTTTAACTTAACTTTAGCTTCAGTTGAACAGATTATTTTACATGCAGAATACAATGAGGATAATCAAAGGGATCTCAAAGGACAGGTAACTATCCAATCCAAGGTCATCACCATCCTTTATAACTCTTGACCTTCAGTTCTCAAAACTTGATGCAAATACTTTAATCTTGCAATTTCTTAAAAAAACAAATACATAAACAAACAGCTGTAGCCAGGTTGAACTTTGACCAATCAAGGTCTTAGATTTGGTCAATGGTTGATTCACAGAAATGCTGACTGTTCGAAAATTGATTATGGAAGAGAAATTAATAATTGTGGTTTATGTCCAGACGGAATGATAAGACGCCAAGTATCTTTCATACATCGGAATAGAGCTGTGAAAGAAAAAGCCTGGAGCACAATTTTTATCGCTGAAACATTTTGCACTCTCTTCCAACTGTGTGTAACTGCGCTTGTATCGGGTAGCAACAGCCCAGTCTGAACACCATATGCTAAAAGCACGTTCAAAAACCCGCAATCAGCTTGTTCTTAAACACGCATCATATGTGTATGTAGCATTAAAGGGAGACATTTCCCATTAACTCCTATGTTTTAAAAGCCCAACCAAAACCCAACCTTACACCAAAATGCTTGGATTTGATGTACAGACAGAATGAGGGTACAAGTATCTGTAATGGTTATTCTTACACGTTACACAGTTGTTGCTGAGGAGAAGGGATGGAAGCCATCCGAGTTCAAAGATGACAAGTTTCCCACAGAGATAGTCAAAGAGACTCAATACAACTTGTCTCTTTCTGTCCATTTTAAACAAAATTCAGTTGTTGTGAAATAAGATTGTGGTCCATTAGCTTTTAAAAAGATTTGCATATCCCACGGCTTCTCTCATTTACATGGTCTGTATATTTAAGAGAGCTCCAGAGGGATTATTCTTCAGCTTTTGAGCAGTAAGGCTGAGCATGTTTGTCCAGCAAACAGGCTCTTACGCTCACTGCCCACTCATTTTAGACATTGGTCAGTCCTGCCTCTAAATCTGCTTATAGATTTCCTTTTTCTGTGTGGCCTGACACAGGTCAGGAGGTCACCCTCTAGCTTGGCATTTTGGGAGTGATTGTTCTCAAAAGGCCTTAGGTGTAGGATCTATCATCATTAATGCACCAGTCTTCCCTTGTTAACCAGCTGTCCAAAAATACTGGAAAAAAATGTATTTTTTATAAGGTCTTACATGGACATTAAGTTTATTATTTTATCTTATTATTAGGATGATGCCAAAAACCCTCAGAATTTTCTTTGGTCTTTTTATCTGAGCTTCCATTTAAATTACCTTCTTTTGCACCATAAGTAAGTTATTTTTGTATTAGTAAATATCATTTGATTTATGTATGACACACAAAGTGCATAGTGTGATAAATAAATGAGTGATTTCTAAAACAATAAACAAGGACCATCTGCCATAAGACAATTCTTTAGAAAGACCACCAATGCACTGACCATACACTGCCTTCAAGTTACATGACAACAGCTGGGGAGTCTCACACTGATGAATGTGGTCAAACATATGGATCCACCCAAATGTTTACTCAAAGATTGTGAACCTGGGTTAGATATTGCGACCCAGGATGAACATTAATGTCTTCCATCACCCTGTGATCCACCTCTTTCAGCTTACTGCTATTAAACTGTCCACATGATATAGGTGAGAAAAGCCAGCTGCTAATGTTAGCATAAGGTCTTTCCTTTCCCCCCATTTTTGCTGCAAAGGCAACAAATGCGCAATTTTATCATTGTTCCAGTTTAACCTTTGACCCTACATGGGAACCTAAGTAATGGATTCAATATATTCTTATGGTGAATAGCTGGACTGGCAGTTAGTGCCCATCTAATAAAACCACGGGAACTGTGGGGTCACAGCATTGACCACCAGGTCACACAGTGTCCACTTGTTTAAAAGAAATGATGAGGAGAAAGGTAAGGCTTTATTGACCCACTTAATCCGTTACTTTAACTTTTCTTTTATTAATTGGATTGCACCACAAATGTCTATTGTTGGATTGGATGTATGCTAACAAAGAAATAACAAATCCTTATTATTTTTAAGTTGTCAATGCATAAAAAGTATTACTTCAAATGAAACATGATGCATATTCTTTAAAAAAAAAAACTGTTTGCATCCTAAGCTTTTTAAAAAGGTCTCTTCAAAACATAGCATCATTAAATGGCACACCAGAGGCTTCAAGCTAATAAAATGTTTATTCAGGTTTCTTTTTATGGTTAAATAAAAAAAGAGGTAAGAGAAACCAAGATCTCAGAAATTGATGCATGGAACATGGAAATTGGTGCAAACAGTGCATGGAAAGCGGGAAAGAGGACACGAGCAAGGGCACAAAATGAACCTTTTCACTCACCTGGATGCAAACCAGTGGATGTGACATGTCTGGATGTGAGACCTCTCAATCTTCTCTGGCATTTGAAGATACATGAATAAAAATACAACTCGTTCCAGAAGTGCATAAAAGATGTTCCAAATTGCTTTTATTTCCTATCAACTTTATGTGATCATTTCCACAGGAGCATTAAGTAGAGGAAACACTGTTAAAACACTCAGCAAAGCAGTTAATGAGATTAGGTGTTTTTTTTTTAATTGATAGAAAATTAGATACTTTACAGCAATGTACAGTTATTTGATGAAAGTTTGGTCTGTGAGGGAAGTGGACTTTCACAGCAGTTCTGCGGGGTGTTCGGCATTAGAGGTAGCACTGTAATTAAATGAGCAAAAAAGATGCAGCCTTTTTGTCTTCCTTAAAACATGGTTCTCTTTGTGCGACAAGTTCCATTTTAACCTCCTCTTCAGATATTCAAAATATATACACAAATAGGCAGCCGGACCCAGTCATATTTATATAACAGCACATGTGATACGTTAATCTATTTTTTTTTTTTTTTTTTTTTTTAAGAATACATATTTTTAGGAGATTTTAAGTTTAGACTTTGCACAGACAAGGAAACCAAAACCTAAAAAATGTACACCGCACACACAAAAAGCAATCGTAAATAAACAATATTGTTTTTTTCTAAACCTTTTTGTTATTCAAAGTTAAACACAAAAGCCAAGGAGTGAAAATGTAGGTGTTTATTTTTTTTCCAGCAATTTTAATGCTTTAGCGCTTGAACAAAAACAGATGATCTTTGTAAACTCTCAGTATTTGTTTTAAAGCAACAAAAAATAAAAAAAAGGAAGAGAAGGGAGGCATCTTATTTTATATATTTAAAAATGTGAATAATCTTTTTCTTCTCAAAACTATTATGTCTGATCAAGAAGGATTCTAAGGAATTGAAAAACAAAAAGACGTGTCCAGAAATTCCACACAAGCATAAATTAATCATATTGTAGCAGTTCTTAATGAAAAGGTACTGAGATAAATTCATTTGTACAATGTGGTACAAACGAATATCTGAAGATTTTTACATATTTTTTTTCTTTTATACTGCCTTGACAGTAAAAATGACAAGTTGTTTTTAGTTAAATGCTTTTTTTTTTAGCTTAATTGCTTTCAGAAGTGGGTTCAGAAAAAAATTGACTGACTGCATTTTTAACGCAGCTGAGATTGGCACTGGAAATAGAGCTGATTTCAGGGTTTCTGTCATTTCTAAAAACAATTGCAGCAAAGTATTACTTTTGAGGTAAACTTCATCACTTATTAATTTAATTTTTTAAATTATTTAGAACTGTAAAAAACAGAATGATGCACTATCAGACACATCTGTAACATGGAATGCATATCGGAAGGCTGGCTTCTCTATTTTAGAATACAGAGATAAGACTGCTGTTCAGAAAATGTTTTTAAACCTGTATGTATTGATGAACCCATATTATTGCTTTACTTCAACTGTAGACTTTCTTCCCTTTTTTTGCACTCGGAAACTTGTGCTCAAATATTTTCTTAAAAAATGGAAACATAATTTAAAGCTTTTCTACAACATAATTACAGATAGAGAAAAACAAGCAAATGGAAGTTTCCATTTTGTGAAGTTGAGATACTAAACAAACTTCAGGAGAAAAAGTTTGTTTGGAAAAAAACAAAAAAACACAAAACTCTAAGTTATATTTTATAAAAAGGTGCAAAGAGGCAGCATCGCTGTAGATGTGTTGCACACATTTTAATGAAGGTTAAGTGTGAAGCAACAATGCAAACAGGTGTAAAAGATAAAAAGAGGACAGAGGATAGAATCAAGGCTAATGAGACTATAGACGTGTTACACACAGAATAATAATCACAGGTGTCTGCAAAACATCTAAGGTGACACCACTTTCATTAGTAAAAAAGAAGGAAAAAAACTTTTTGAAGCCGTTGCTGCAGATAAGAAGCGTGTGAAAAATCGATGTGGGAGCTCAGTTGTCAGTATGACGATGTGCTGACTAACTCTCAGAGGAGCAGAAGAGAGTGGAAAGAAGGTTTTAAGGACGCCCACTGGAGATAAAAAAAGCATTCACATGGGAGAGCTGGAGCCCCCCTCTTCTTTGTCTAAAGTCACCAAATCTTTAGAGGAACAGAGTTGAGCATTTGCCTTCCTCAGATTGAGACTGGGATGACAGCTCAGGGCCTTGCGGCAGGCACTGTTGACAGTGGGAAAAGGGGAATGGGACGAGCATGGTAATCTCCTCCTAAGCCTTGCCTATTTATCACGGAGGTAATGATAAGAATCAGATTTAAAGTGAACTCTGAGATGGGTCAGAGCCTCACACAGGCAGTAACGCAATCTGCAGGAGAGCGCTGATAACCCAGGACAATAGGGGGGGGACGTCTGTCAGATAAATAAAACAAACGGTGCAGAGCTATAAAAGGGGGTCCACGTGGCATCTGATTCAAAGAACAAAGTCAGCTTCACAAGAATAGGATGAGAATCATGGCCAGAGATGGGAAAACAAGGAAGCAGATGAAGAGATAAGAAGAGGAAAAGACTTATTTCAAAAAAGTGAGCGAAGAGCAAAAGAAATAGTTAGTGAACTTCAGTTTAGCAATATTAACAAGGTTTGATTTGTCTGTGTTCTTCACAAATATGAATGAAGATGGTAAAAGGAAAAGACACATTAAGAATAGTTTCACATAAGACTTAAAAGTATCACACACAAAAAAAAAAGATGCTAAATCCGGTTACAATAACGACGCATGGAAGCAAAAACTGAGTGCAAATGCAACATATTTACATTTTATTTGTACAGCATGTTTCATACAGTGGCACAGGTTTACGTGTTTTTAAATAAAAATGAAATAAAAAAAGTTCATTAATTCAACAACATCTAAAAACGCTGATGATTTCCATGGTTCAGATACTTATGAGCAGATTATGGTAAACACATATGAAAGGTTGTAAGACTTAAAGACCTATTGCGAGGAAAATTTAGGTTTTTTTGCAACATGTTCTTAAAGAAATTTAAGCTTAAAATTGCATTTCTGAGTATTTCTTTATTCAAATTGATGTGAATTAGAAGTAGAAGAAAAAGGGCTGTTTGAAAAAAGCTTGTAGGAGTGGTGTAGAACTGACAACGTCAAGCCATAAGCTCCCTGCTCTGCTCCATTCTGATGTTTCAAATTGTAGACAAATAGATCAATATAGCTCGACATTTTTGTTGCACTGGTAATGCTGGGTTGGGGTTGTGAGGGGCTGTATAATAGTGGGGGGAGCGTAAACAAAGGGATGATAAGAAATGGGGACTATAGCTAAGGCAACAGTCCACAATTTAGAGCTGAATTTCTAAGGAACTCCTGCCGCTCTGCAGAAACTCCCTCCTAGAAAACTTTTTTTTTTTTGTTATTTTGAAAAAAACTGCATAAACATTGGAGTGGGTGTTAAAGATTAATGAAGTGATGTGATCAATTTAACTTAATTTTAACTCAAAAGTATACATGTATTATTGCTCACAATCAGTGTTCAAGTTATGCTTTACATGTAAAACCCATTGTTTGTGCTGTACCTCATTCCTGCCACTGGTGGATTTGACTGCACGTCTTTACCCAGAGACACAGATCTTATCAGTGCATCACACCCCCTTAGATTTAACAACTTTGACTGCACTCGTGTGTTGGACTGCCAGTGGGCGTCCTCAGCATATTGCCTCTGCTCGATATTTCTTCTGGTGAGGTCACTTTCCGGCCTTGGGGACCTCCGGTCACTTGCCCTCAGAGGAACAACAGTGTTTTGACCCCAGGGAATCGTCTCTTTCGACAACGCGTGTGAGGTCATGTTTTCCAGACCCCGTGCATGGTGTCATGTTTTCTTGTCCTCTGTGTGCACTGTATCAACACGGCTCTGCACTTATGAAAATACAGCGTGGTAGACAGAAGCGTATCCTGCTTGATGTTGCAAACAATAACAGAAAACATGTCAGTGATACTGTACAGGTTGGCCACTGGTGAGATAAAACGCCTGCAGTGAGTTGGCTGAGTTTTTCCCTCATAAAACGTCAATGGGACACGGAGGTGGACAGCCGCCTCCCACACAGTTAATTAAAGACTTGAGGTGCTCTGCATAGATGACGAATGGCTTTTATAGAGAACCTTATTGCCACTGTCACCTTAGTGTCTTTGGGGCTCTGAGATGCTGCATCCTGTCAACCAACAGCAAGGAATCTTTCCTGTGTTGTAACAGATAGAGATCACGTTGTGTCAAACTCCAGCTTTTTGATTACAGGCCATGTTTAAAACAAAATGCCTGCAAGGATAACTATTAACTGACAGTCTTATAATAACAAGCTAATATTGACAAATGAATTCAAGATTCTTGCAGCATTACATAATGTTCATTTTTTTTCTCTTTACTCGTTTCTTTAGATTTTTTTTTTTTTTTTACTTTCTCACAAAAATGTCTAACTGACTTTTTTTCACTATAACAACTGAATCTTAAGAAAGAAAAAAGATTGTCTTATTTTCAGTTTCACAAGAAAAATAATCTTATCAAGAAAGTGCTTTAATAGCAAAATAATCAAATAGATAATATGTTTAGTAAACTTGTCTTAGAGACTTGATATTTTTTCTTAAAATACGAATTCATAATAAAACCATTTATGTTGACTGAATTTTTTTTGACTTTACATATTTTTGTAAACGTTTTTTGACTTTGAGTGAGATAGACTAAAGCTGTGGAATATACACATGGACACCACCATAAGACTGCAATCAGTCAGAAACACAAAACTAGCTGTTTTCGTCATATAACCTGGACTCACAGTAAACAAATCTAATAATTATTCCTGCGCACACTTGTAGTTACCACTTTAAAAATAGCCTAATACAATTTTATTTAAAAAGAACATTTTAACACATTTAAAAAGTTAGAGATTTCAGTAAAAAAATGTTTTAAACAGATTGATTTTAAGATTTGATTCAACTTTTTCCCTTCCTACAGGTAAAAAGAAAATGTATTCTAGTCTGATGTAATTTTATTTTGAACTTTTAGGAAATGCACTTAAAAAAAAATTGAATATATGCCCACATTCAGATTCTTGATAGCACTTAATAGAAGTAATCTTTCCAAATGCACTGTAACACGAAACACTTGAAAACAAACTGCTTCTTGAATGAATCCCAGAGAACTTTTTTCTTTTTATTTGATTGCAAACAGTAATGAAGTGTGTGCAGCAGGCTGTCATTGTGCTTTTTTTATGAACAACAGTAAACAGATTCACACCAGTCCTCCCCCATTACATTCCACAGGTTTTGGGTCCCATGTGCATTGGAAACTTAGTTAAAATCTTGGTCAACTAATTGCACATGCTTACTCTTAAACATTCTCTCATATGTCCGAGTGCCATTGCTCTTCTCGTCTCCTGAAAAAAGTTGTTTCAGCAATTCACGGAGTTTCTTTTCATGCAACATCAGAGTTTCTCCTTTGCTCTCCAGCTCACTTTCTCTTTTCTTCTCACTCCTCTTTCTTTGACTCCCTCTGCCTCTTGTATGCTGGTGTCTGCAGCTGTATTTTTAATCAAGAGACAGATCCATGGAGAAACTGGCATTTCTTTCAGAGCATTACATTCTTCCCCCCTCCTGTCTGCGCTCATGGATCACTGGTTAGCTTAGAAATACAGCCCGGCACAAAAGCAGCAGCTGACATGTGGAGCTTAATGGTAATAATGGCCATTTTTAGGCCCAATCAATCACATTTAGTGGACATCTCCATTTTTTGCCTGTGAAAGGTATAAATAATAATAATGAAAATAAAAAAAAAGAAACAGGAGAGAAAAAACATGGGGGGGAAAAGCACCTCGGTAAATATTTTAACTGCTTATTAAGATTTGGGGTGAGTCACAAAAGGAGCATCTGTGCTCCGCAGAGCGGGGTGAAAGGAGAGACGCAGATGGTTCTTAGAACTAAACAGTGAAAACTGATCCATGAGCAGGACAAAGTAAAGCCAATTTATTTAACTATTTATTTATTGTGTGCATGTGTCTTGGTGTGTGAGAGTTTTAGACCTGCTGAGGTCCTTGTTCCGTTGCTTTTGTACAGGAAAGCTCAAGTACGGGTTTTTGATTGTGCAAATGGAACTGCAGTGCTGAAATCTCAGAGTCCTGAGAGGACAGAATTCGTTGCACAGCCTATTAAATGTGCAATGAATACCTCAGTTTGTTTATCTTTGCAAGGTTCAGATACTTCAATGTCTCTTCGCCTCTCCTTTTATGAGTCTCCTTGAAGTGGGGTGCAATTCTTAGACATGTCACTCAGACGGCAAAGGAGGGCGGCGAGCCTGACTGTCTGCGCAACAATGCACTTAAGTTATGACCAAGTCTGCGGCCTTTTCTTTTGTCTTGAAGAAAATGCATGTCAAACAAGCAAAAAGAGCTTCATGTGTGGGTAACTTGGATGAAAATGACCTGCTACAAGTTTATCACACTCCATCTCTTGCTTTGTCCTTCAAAATAATTAAGGTAAGTGTAACAAGAGAGACTAGAGAACATAGCTTTTCACAAGATAATATGGAAAATTTTACAGCTTTCATCCCTTCCTAATCCTCCCTGCTCTTTTATCTTGTTGGATTTTTATTGGCTGTGCAGCTCCTGGGAACTTTACCCTAATAAAAAACAATCCTGCGGAATTTTCCACAGAATTGTTAAGGTTTGAAGAAAAAAAAGATGTGAATGCATTTTCTTCGTTGGACATTAATGTTTTGGTTTTTAATCACAGTGCATAAGCATTGTCTGAATGGCTAATCAGACAGGCAGAAGCACAAGAGTGAAGATGATCATCTCTGTGTTGAATGTTACTGAAGGTACTAAACCAAGAAAGCCAAAAAAAAAATCTGAAATCTGGACGACTGAAAAAACTGCACTCGACTGATACTGGAAGATTATGTATAGAGCAAATGGTAAGAAAAGTAGGAGGACTGAAAGAAGAAAATGTGAAAAATCAGGTAACGGACTTCACTGCATCTGCAGCAGCTCTGCTCATTCTCAAAATCAAACTCATAAAAGCATCATAGAAGCAATAACAGAAGAGAGCCCTTGTAGAAATTTACATATTAATCCAATGTTAAAATTCTCCTTCTATTAAAATTTTTACTGGCGAGAATAAAACAGAAAATGCTTCATGACAAATGAATCTGTCCTCTGCCAACACTTTGTTCTGACTAAGCTGCATTTCTTTGCACATAAATTGTCTGAGACATAATGCAGGCGCTGCTGTAAAGAAACATTTCCTAGACCCCGTCTTCCACTACACTCTCTCTGTCCTCATGCTGGTCGCTGTGGGGCAAGAAAACAACGTTCTGCTGTGGAAAGAGTTTCCAACTTCCTCAACACGGAGAGTCAAACATCAGCACCGACGCAATGACAAATGAAGTCATTGGGAGTTAGGACTAAAAGTCGATGTTCTTGCTCCTTGCAGTAAGTTTTTTTTTTTTGCAGTGGTTAAAGATGTTTGTCAAAAGTAAGTAAAAAAACATGTTTTGTGAGATGCCTCAAAAAAAAGGAAACTAGTGCAAGTCACACTTACATTTTGGGAAGTAAAACTGAGCAACTTATAGTTTCCATAATTATTCTTGTTTTCAATTTCCAACACTATTGAGATGATTAAAAGGCTTCACTTGTTTTTTGTTTTTTTTTTTTTTTTTGTCATTAGTTGCATGGATACTATTTGTTGTAGTGCTTTAAATTCTTGTTGGGGAGTCAAATAGGCAGTTTGGATAACCAGTGGAGCAGCAGGACATTGACTTTGGGTCAGAGTCCATGGCCTGGGAGCAGAAGCCCACCTGGGGTTAAGATGGTCAGACCTCATGTGCCTCTGTGCTGTGACAATAATCCAATTATAGCTACTAAGCATCAGATTGATGTGAAATAGATCCATTCATCATGTGAGATGACAGCCAACCTCTACTGCTGTCCTGTTAACGTCTAGATTGAAGATTTTTTTCTTTTTTCCTGAACCAACCTGCAAACTTTCCAACACTTCAGGAAAATCTGAGCGCCCATCTGCTCCTTAACATCAAGACACTGTTATTTTGCAGATGTTTTTCATAAAAATCCCAATTTCTGATTTTGTATGGTAACAGGCTTCAACATGTTTAACATATGCAATTTCCATTTAATGGTTCATAATGTTGAAATGTTTTTTTGTTTAAATGCTCACAAAATTGTTTTGTTTAGTTATTTTGAACTTCCTCCACCTTTTCAATGAGAACATGTCTTGTGTGAGTGTTATTATGGTAGCGTGTCTTGTTAAGATTACATTAAAAAAAAAAGTACAGTAATTTAAAATACTACCTGCCATCCAGGATGATACAAGTCTAAGAAAATTACCACACACTTATTTTTGCATTTGCATGAGTTACCGATGTTAGCAGATCTTTTTTTGAGCACCAAAATAAACTCACAAACAGGCTTCTTGTATTCAGCGTAGTTTGTTTGGAAAACTTCAAAGCCATGTTTTCAAGAATGTGAGTCCTGTAAGCACTTCTAGAAAAAATACAATTATTTAGTGTATAAATTTTTATTTAATATCAATACAAGAAAAGACAAAAACACAGCTTCAGTACTCAAGTGAGAGTTAATTGTTTCTGCTCTTTGGTCCTTTGAATGTGTGTCTGCATTCAGATTCAAGTGGAATTCCACTGGAGTGCACATTTAGAACATATAGAACCAGAGGTCCACTGAATCTGGTAGAGATCAAACCGGACAATAGCAAGTTTGAATTTGCTAAATTGCTGTCAAAGCTTGAATGTCTTATGCTACAATCAAAAATACAACCGTCACCGTGCGATGGGGAGTCTTCAGGATTTCATGCCACTGTCCGAGTATTTTGAAAATTGTAAATGGTATCAGGCGGGGATGATGTCATTATGACACCGGGCAAAAGCTGGGCGGTCACAGGGCGGTGGCAGCCAAATCGCCAGGCAGCAGCAGCTCTGAATGGACAATGTGCAAATGTCTCCGGACAGCGGCCGTCCATATCAAGCTCCACCTGACACTATAGCCGGCTGGCAGTCCAGGGATATATAAAAAGTGGGTCATTCTGCACCACTGGTCATTTGCAAATTATATTTTGAGCACACAATATCATCTGGTCAATTTTCACATTTTTAGACAACATGCCTCCCAAGGCTTTCTAACAATCAGAGGGTGGCAATGGGATAGCAGCACGGGGAGGTGTTGGTATAAAATCGGCCAATCATCAGACAATTCTGGGGACCTTAGAGACCCTCCTATCAGTCAATTATTGTGCTGCTGTCTTTGTGACACCCACCTGTTACTGGATTCCCACCGTAACCTCGAAATGTGCCTGGTCGTCCACTGACTGATGTCAAAAAAAATTGTCCACTCACCATAAAACGTGAACTTTTTCTTAAAAAGTCAGCAGCCGCTGTGCGGCGTGTTAAAAATGTGACTGCAATCTTCCAAATTTGCTGAAAAACTTGCATTTAGGTTGCCACGTGGTGGCATTTAAGGATATGTGACCGTAGTCTCACCAAGACCCTTAAGGCTATATAAGCTAAAAAAAGCTTGGATTTCTGCTTTTTCTTTTAGTTCCTATATGACTATGTATTTAAAGCCAGACATATCTAGTAATCTATGCATGAGAAGCTATAATCTAAAAAAATCTTGATTTTTAAAATAAAAAAATGAAATAACTCACACGGTTTTTGCCACTTTCCTACAAGGTGGAACAAATACCTAACAGAGGTTGTAAGTCTTTTTTCGCCATGCATAATATACAAATCAGAGAGCAAAGAGTCAAAACTAGAGTTCTTAAAGAAGCTGCCATGTTGTCTGTTAGCAGTCAGCTGTTGCTCCCAAGCAGATGCCTGCAGCCTCTCAAACAGCTGTGTCTGCCATTGTGGCAAATCACACTAATCTGATTAAACCGGCCTCCAACAAACAACAACAACAAAGAGGCTTCTGACATACATAATTGTAATCAAATTTGACGACAATGTCAATAGGAAGGTCTGCATAAATCATTATGGAGCTGGCTTGCTGCAGGACTGGGGATGCACTCCGCTGAACCCAGCAGAGCTGACTAAATGTAATGTTTGGTCAGCGATGCTGGCTCTCTCAAACAGACCTCTGAATTGCGTTGAAGGCCATCCGAAGGCATTCACAGTATAGTAACAGTATCTAGTGCATGCCTAGAGTGTGTACAGAGAGCCAAGATAAAGAACTACTTAAAGTCTGGTCCCAGCACCCACAAAGACTTCCTCAGTTTGGTGGATGAAAAAGACCATATTACCCTTCAACCCCGTTCCACCCCACATCTGTGTTATTAATGTAACAGTCCCCTACAGCTGTACTGACCTTCCTCTGAATACATATTTAGCCTCCACCTTTGCTAAGTAACCAAGAAGTTTCAAACCAAAAAGAGACAATTCATCTTGATGATTTTTTTGTATTTGAAAGATTTAAGTGCACCTTTTTAACAACAACACGCTGCACACATTAAAACGGATCTCCTGCAGCCATAATAGCATACTATTGTCCCCCTAGTCTTTAAAGCACAATCCTATTTGTTTTTATTTGTCATTTTTCTCCAGGTCACATCAACTTCATTGTTGTCTAAATCGCACCTCTTAAAGTGCCGATAGAAGCACAGACGAGTGTCACAGTGTGATTGGTGCAATGATAGGTGGTGTTGTTGGGGTGTGTGTGTGAGTGTGTGTGGAGGAGTATGAGCAGTAAAACCTGTGGATTTTCTGAGATATCTCTTCCCAATGCCTCATGGACCATTAACCGCCTATCAAAGGCCTAACAGGCTTCTCTGTCTGATCTGCTATCGTTGTAATAGGGACACAATCAGAGTAAAACAGCTATTAATTCAACCCTTTAGGGTTTTTTTACATCCATGAGTGGCAATGCAAAAATAGGTTTTAAAGAAAATTGTTGGCCATTACTTCATACTTTCAAACATATTTGAGAGAACTTTGAAACTAAGTAAAAAAAAAAAAAAGACTTTAACGTAGATTCAAATGACGAGGCAAGCTGTTTTGCGGGTCTGTTTCCAGATGGACCAGTTGTTTGTCTGCAGGACAAACACTGTAGTGGTTTTAGAATGGACTAAGGCACAGAACTTCTCATAAATTGCATTTTCCATTTCTCATAACCAGAGCTAGAACCCTATTGGTAGACCCCACTCACCGCAACATCCTGCATGTTATATAATTACCATGTTTATTGGATTTTTATTTTCACACTGACAAAAGGACCATCTGCCTGCTCCTGCTCTGCAGTCAGGCTTTAAGATCAGCTGGGAAACAAGCTGGATCACAGCTACTAGACTAAACCCATTCAACACCAATTTAACAAGGCTTTTCATTTAAGAAAGGCATGGAAAATTGTATTCCGAAAGTGTAACCAACAAGGACAACACTGTATCTTTAGACCCATACATCAGTTCCCATCATTGAAAGTCAGAAAACCTCTTTTTCGAAAACAATAGCATACAGGTTGATATTTATCAAAATACTTGGTTTCTCTAGGTGACAATGTGCAGCCAAAAACACAAAATAATCAATTTGACTTAACAATAGCTATTGGTGACCAAGGACTGATCACATAAATGCTGTGATGAATTGTCTGCCCAGAGGTACTGGTGCATCCTATCAATTTTTCCATTACCTCACATGCAGTAATCTGGAAAACAGTTCTTTCACACACTTGTCAGCTGTTGTCCATCTGGCACTAACACAAAAACCAGGGGGAAAAATATCTTAGATAAGAACACTTCAAAGTGGACTTTGCAAATGCCAGTCAAGTTGGTTTGTTGAAGGCATTTGTCAAATGCCATTTGGAGCGCATAATGAGTGGAGCTGAACACAAGTTATGTTTTATTTATTTATTTCCAGCAGCAACCAAAATAACTTTTACCTGTTAATAAAGGCTCCTTCTTTTAACGGTTCAGTTGTCCATAAAAATTAGCTATTCATATTATGGGGACCATTCACTGAAAAAAAATTAAATAGGTCACTCCTTCTGTCCCAACTGGCTCATCTGTGTCACACCATGGTGCCCTCCACAGAAAGAGGTGAGAGGCCTGTTAAAAGACCTCTGGGAACAGGAGGAAAGTGGAGGGACTGCCTCTCTCTGTCTCTGGGATCGTATTTCTAAGCGTTATCAAGCGGCTCATTTAAATGAGGGCTGGTCGCAGCAGGAACCAGCTGAACAAAGTTACTATTACCAGCGACTCTCCTGCGCTGCTCTCACTCTCTCCTAATTGGGTTTGACTGCATTTGTTTAAATCCGCAGTGGAAGAAAAGAGAAAGGAGGGTGGAGGGGTTGCACTGAAAATGAAGTGTGTCAGTTTGTCCAGACATGGTGGCACTTTAGGAAAAAAAAAAAGGGTTGCAGTTATTAAAGAAAGGTTGGAACGGGGAGGGGAGAGGAGCGGAGAGGGCTAGGTCACAGAGCAGGCCCAGCCAGTCAGTGACTGGAACAAACCAATCCTGGTCCCTGCTTGCACATGCTCAATCACCTTTGGTGGTCCCAGCTCATTTCCTCAGTCAGCAGGGGCACTGACACAGTGCAAACGGTGGTGCATGGACACCCACATAGGCATGTAACACATGGACATGTACACAAA
This sequence comes from Oryzias celebensis, assembly GCA_014656515.1. NCBI lineage: Eukaryota > Metazoa > Chordata > Actinopteri > Beloniformes > Adrianichthyidae > Oryzias > Oryzias celebensis. Next base: position 7,199,815 of record BNCR01000003.1, read on the forward strand.
CACCTCGAATCCATGACCACTCCTACTGTTGCCAAGCCACTAAGTTGTTCAGTGCCGAGTACACCTACAGCTGTCGCTGAAGCAATTTCTGTCAACAGTCAACAGAAAGTTAGAGGGCGCCGAAAGCTCAGCACGTTTGAATCAGCACTTTCATTTTTTACCCCAAGGACAACAGTACTTTTCAAAACTGCATTCCAAGTTCTCAAAATAAGTTGCCAAGTCTGTCGCACGGCAAAGTCAGATCCGACTGACCATCACCCGGCAGCATTCAGAGGTAACCAAGAACAGAACTGATCAAACGCTGTATAAATGTCAGCCATCCGTAGTGCCTGATTCACATAAACAAAGACAAATGATAACTTTAATGGCTTGCTACTTTTTCGAGCATGTTTCTCTGCCTCCTGACCACGCTTTGCCTTGCATCACGCTGAAGGGATTCCTTGTAAATTTTATTACAGCAGTGTCAAAAAGACTCCCATAGAAGAGGCAGTAAATATTCTAACAACGTCTAGATGCAAGGCCATTCCTGCTGGCTCCAGGCACTGAATTAGGCCAGCCTGTTTCTAGTTAGACAGTCATTAAAGAGATCTTACAGCCACAGCAAATGGTTTCCTGTCCTGAGTGCTTAACTCCTGTAGTAGGAAATGTCCTAGGCCATAAAGGGTGAACCAAACTTCCTGAACATTTTTTAAAGTTACCACAGAGGGCAGGCAGCGTGTTCTGTCCATTCGATGTGGCCAATCAAACAGGACCCGGCTTGACCTGAACATGGCACTGACCGTTTAAACAGGTGGTGTCCATTTATTGGTGCTTAATATGGGAATGACTGGCTTATTCATCGTTTGGCAAAATAATCAATCTGGTACGGACAAATATAACACTTGGGGGGAAGAAAAAGAATAACGGGGCTTCGTTGTTGTAAAATATCTCTCAACTCAAACACAATTTAAAGGGAATATTTGAGGGATTTTCAGCCAAACATCAACTTTTGTTGATGAATAGTACTATCTCATATAATAAAAGAAAAGGCTCTTCTCTACTTAGAAGCATCTTGAGAGAGGACACTCTTTTTAATCCTAAATTAGTAAAGGTGTTGAGCCTTTGAAGGCAGCAAACCTGCCTATTCCACTCAACAGGGGACTGCAATATTTCTTGAAAAGAAAAAAAAAAACCCTCTCTTGTTCCTGTCACACAGTCTGGCGTCTAACTAGAATAAAAACCTGAGCTGGCAGACAGTATGCATCAGCTATTAGTCATGTGGAAACACATTCAGCTTAGCTGGACGTGTAATGCAACACAAAGGCTGGGTTTATGGCTCTTTGCTCTGTGAGGCCACGCATGCCAAAGGCACTGAGATCAGACAACTAGCAAAAATATAATATTCCAACAGCAGAGAATTGTTTGACTAAATCCTATGACTGCTTATATGACTGATGAATCAATGCGATCTAGAAACGATAAAAGTTCCATAAATGTCAAGTTAATAGCTGACTACTGGAGGCATGAAAGTTTTAAAAGAAAAATATGAATAATGGTACATTGTAAAACATGCAGGGTTGTTGGCAGGTCAGTTTGTTCAAGTCCATTAACAATCTTTCATCCTTGTTAAGAGCAACAGATAGGAATATATCAGTAATACAGCAAAGATTAGCAAACCACAAGTTCCCATATTTTTTGCAGAGGAAGAACGACCATAAAAAATGTCGGTGTTGCTGTGATTGTGCCTACAGAAGCAAATATGTAACTCCAGAGCCGAGCGTCAGTAATGATGCTGTCCAGTCATTAATCACAGGCTCAAGAGAAAACAGAGAGTTCACTCATGGCAGAATCCGCCTGGCCCTGAGACGGAGATTAGAGGCCTAATGAAAGCAAAACAAAGCTGGACATGTGAAATTTATTGGCACATTTAGGAAAGCAGCCCCAGAAGGACACTGCCACCAATAATCATTTCAGAATCCCAGTCAAGTGCTGTTTCCTCGGCCAGACACAATCTGGAGAGGGGATATTTGTGGAGTGGCTGAACAAACACAGATTTGCTGGTATCTCCATCTTTCCCAGCAGCTGGGAAGGCGGAGGGAAGGCAGGTCGCTGCCTTGCTTAGTGACGCCCCTCCTCTTTGCTGTTGACTTCTGGGAACAATTGCTCTGTCCTTCTAGCTCCTCCTTTTACCCACTATTCTGTCATGTGCTTCAGTTAGCCATCTCTTACCTTTTTCTCTGGGCTTGAACCCTGATCCCAGTGGCTGCCTACAAATGGGGTGGGACTCTTCCAAATGGACACAAAGTGTCCTCAGTTATTTTTGTAACTTTGTTGCATTTACTTAACGATATTTTCAGAAATGATTATGGTTAAGGGAAACATTTCATTTTAAGTACAGCAAATGACTCATTTTGTCACCACGCCGAACCAACTCTGCTTTCCATTTTGAAAAGAAAAGCATAAAGCAAGAAAGAAATGAAGACATTTGGTTTAATAGCAGCTTCCTAATGTGTACCACATGCTGCAGACTGGAAGAAATAAGAAATGGTACTTTGGATATCCATTGTTTTAAATCAGAGCCAGTCTGCAGATAATGACACCAACATCAATAACAGTCAGTCACATTGGGAATAGCATCTTTTTTTCTTTTCCTTGGACCCTTATATCAGATGGAGGATTAACTATCCCACCTAAATCCAGGGGTCATACCCTGGCGGTCAGATCTAGTCATGCTTTTCATGTTATTAACTAATGAATACTGGACTAAAATACTTATTGAGAACAGGTAAGTCAACTTCTGCTGATGAATGTGAGACAATTTTACTCTATTATTCTGTTGGATTGATATTGAGTAATAACGCAGCCTGATAATTTAAGTCAAAACCCTGCCAGTATTTCAAACTGAATGCTTGGACTTGTGTTCAGTTTTTCATTCTCTGTCTTCCACATGCTCAGTTCAGTTAATTACAGGTTACACTTTCTCCACATCACTTCATTAGAACCCTCTTGGTGCTTTGATACATGTGCTCTTTGTGCTGGTCTGTACTTGATGGTCAGTTGCTATGCTTGTTTTTGTTTCACTTAGAGCTATGAGCTGAGCACCATGGTAACCACTAATTAGAGATGATTCCTACTTGTGCCCTTTGACCTTTGCAATTTGGCTTTTTCATACCCCCTTTCCTTGTGTTGTAATGTAACACCATCCCCCAGTGCACAATTTAAATTATTCACATCTCAAAAACTGACCTCTTTCTGAGTGAAAGGTGTCTCAATGACCATTAACTCATAGTACATAATTCTGAAACCTATGGTTTTTAGATGTTTGGTTTTTGATCTTTGGTTCTCTGGATATAGAGAACAACAACAAACACTCGAAAGCATGTCTTTCTTTCTGTTTAATGAATTATTAGTTTTAGATTAGCAGCATTAGGAGCATGATTTTTATTCAAAATCAACAAGTCAGTCGCTCCAAGTTATTTGACCCGTTTACTCTTTTTGAATTAAATCAAAACAGTCATTTTGTAGTGTTTGGCTTTACAACACAATCTATTAAACTAATGTCAACGAATTCTCATCGATACTTGGACAAGTATTTTGAAGATAATCTTCTTTGTTGTTTCAGTAATCGCTAACAAAACTGAACTGGGGACACAGGCTTAAGTGTGAAACGATTTGTTCAGGTTAGGCTGACTTTATGCTAAAATAAAAGTGGAAACAATTCTTAGAGTTCGACAAAGTCGTTGAAGTCGAACAGGGTTGAACATTGTTTTGCAACCACTGCAAGGATATGCAAACAAACATTCCTTTTTAAAGTTTATTAGTTATTGTGACCAAAAAATGTGAGGTGTGGAGTGAGGGTTCTGCCTCTTGTTGTAGTGTTTGCCTTTTTTATCAATGCATATAAAGAAGCTTTTGGTAGACGCGCGTTTTTGTTAAGGTTGAACAAAACAAGCCTTTTTTTTTTTTTTTTTTTGCATAAGTGAATTTTGGGTGTTGATGTGGTTCCTTGACAACAAGTGTCATTTGCTAGAAAAAAAAGCAAAAAGACTCCTCTTGAGTGATTCACAAGAGCGGGGTTTGGGGTTTGACTGTAGAATGTAAATAGCCGATCAATGTTCAACCTTACATCCCTTTGGTAATAATCTATGTTTAAACACTTTCATATTACTACCCTGACGGATTTATAAGTTTTATTCTTATCAACACCAAAACATGAAATACTGTTGCTTTAAGTTCCAATCTTGTCCTGTCCAACAGCTGAGCAAACAGATATGAGCTGAGAGCCTTTTGTGTTGGACAGATTTTACTGTCAAAATCGGGGGGTTATAAATCTTCTGACACACAAGGTGTATATTTGTATAAACCCCATTTGTAATTTAGGCTAAACTTTATTTCTATTGATTATGTTTGTATCCTTTTTTCGTTGGATCGGATAGAAAAGAAAAAGGGGGAAGAAGGGAGAGGGATGTTAGAGAGGGCGTGTAATGGCAGAAAAGACAGGGGAAAATTGTGGGTTAAAGAAATTGGAGGATGATTACAGGAGAGGGGGGATAGAATAATAAAACAACAGACAACAAGATACTGGAAGTTTATAATCGTTACAGTCAGGTGTGAATGTTTGTCTAAAATGGGCGGGGCTTGTCCACAAACACAGATGTTACAAACATACCTTTTGGCTCCAAGAGTCTTCACATACACACTTCTCAAAATGTACACAATACAACTACAGTTCACACGCACACACCTATGCATACAAACCAACATGTGTAAAGCATTTCATTCTGTCAAATATACCGTTTGTGCAAAGGTAAACGGACACGTGTGTTCAGGTGAGACCTTCTATTTTGCTGTGGTGGATGATGGATCGTAAAAAAAAAAATGCCCCAGACTTGCACTTTCAATTTAATGTACTGTAGAGACTCAATTTTTCTCCCACTAAGCTGCAGAAGATCTGTAAAGATAAATCAGACTTATGTATCAATTTTTTGAAGGATCCTGGGACTCTATCACACCTCTTTTTTCAATGTCAGAAACTAACAACTTTTTGGAACTCCATTTTTGACTTTCTCACACATGCTATGGACAGGCAAGTGCCATTAAATCCCCTTACGGGAACATTTGGAATCACAGAACCTGGTTAGGTATGCTCAAAGAACAAGGCAAGGTCATATCTCTGTGTACTTTACTGGCAAGAAGGGTGGTGTTGATAAGATGGAAATGAGGCAAGCCTCCTTCATTCAATATAATTTTGGAATTCCAATGTTGGGATTTTGGAGAGGTCCTGTGCCTGAGGGCAAGGACCAGAACCATAGAAACATGGACACCCCCAGGCTAAGATGGGATCTGATCCCTGCTCATGATCTTGCCAGAAAACTAAGGGATCCCTCTCCCTGTGTGGAGAGACACGGCCACCGTTGCTGAGGGCCTTGTTCCCTCCGCCAGGGATGATGTAGGGGACAGAAGATCAAAGGTCCAACCTTCCTTGTGTAATATGTGTGTGTTGGGGTGTATTTGCTGAGGCGTAAAGGGATATGTGTAATAAAGGGTGCAGTTAAAATTGAAAGGTAGGGCACTGAGAGAAAATCTGCTTATTGGCAGTGATGTCCAAGTTGACTCTATGTTTCTAAATGCAAAAATGTTTAAAGTTGTATACTTTTTTTCCAAGATTACCAGGAAGATTATTCATTTTTATATGCAACTGAGGTTTAGCAAAAATAGTAAATCTATTACTACGGTCACAAATACAACTGCAACAACATGATAGGGAAACATCAGCAGAATCTTCAAGATTAACTGCTGCTGCCTGATTTTTTTTGAAAGAACATTGGCCTGGTCATTAAGGCAGACAGCAGCAGTCAGGATTTAAGGCTTTGGGGATGATGTCATTGTGAAATCCGGCGGTGGCAGCCGGATCTCTGGGCGGCAGCAGCTCTGTTTGGGTAATGTATAAATGTCTCCAGATGACGGCTGTTCATATCAAGTGCCACCAGACGATTGGGGGTTACATAAAAACCGAGCCAATCTGCACCACTGGTCATTTGGAGCTCATATTTTAAGTGCACATTATAATCTTATCATTTTACAATTTTTTTACGTCTCTCAAAAAAACACAGCGTTCTGTTTTCTTTGGATTTTTCTCAGCATCAACTGCAATTTGTCAATACGCAGATTTTGGAGTCATTATGGTGCTATCAATGCCATGATGCGTTTTGTGTAGCATCAGGTGATCTGGTCATTGTCTGGTCATTGCCTGGCCCTCAGCCCATCTCAAACAGTCTTCGTCAAGTGCCCCCGCTGCTACCATACAATTTCTAACAATCAAACAGTGGCACAGTGGGATGGCAGCATGGGGACAGAGGGGGTTGCAGTCTGAAATCAGCTGATCACACAATTTTGGGGACCTTAAGACCCTCCTACCAATCAACTATCGCACTGCTGCCGTCCTGCCACTCACCTGTCACTGGGCTGCCACCGCGCAACCTTGAAATGTGCTCCGACTGCTGCTAGCCGATGCCAAAAAAATTGTCAGGTCGCCATTTAATTTTAACTTTCCCTCAAAACGTCCTGTGCAGCGTGTAAAAATGCGACTGCCGCTTCCCGATTACAAATGCCTGATTCCAGCCACCTGCCAAGTTAACTGAAGTTTTTTTTAAACACAAAATAAGCTTTTTTTGATTTTTTTTTTTTTTTATTCGCTTCAGACCACTTTGACTTTACTTGAAATAAACCAAAAAAATGATTTCAGAAAAAAAAAGAAATTTGCACATTTGAAAAGGACCAAAAAGCCTACTTTTCAGCATCATCATCATTCAGGATCATCATCCCAGTCTCTAATGATATTCAAAAAGTTAAAGAATTAAAAAATATATATGTTTATTAGAATTAAAGACTATTTTGACACAAATAAACATCAGATATTACACTAAACAAAAAGCAAGTTAGATTTTTTTTCAGGCAAACAAATTTGGCTAAATGTGACTAACAAGGCTGTTGGTTGGAAAAAGTCCCACTATTATACAAAGCTAAAGTATTTCCACAAATGGGAGTGAGCAGCTTTGCCAGTCCTACACAAAAACATGAAAATAATTAGGAGGGACAAAACTGGTGGGGAGAAAAGTAGAAAAGAAAGGAAAGGAAAACAGATTTCCTTGAGGGTCACTGTGTGCACATGTCAGTGAACAAGTTTAAATGTGAGTATCTGGTGCTTGGCTGAACAGAGGCTTGGAAATACAGCGGGGTGCCACCACAGAGACACTTCGACCCGCAGGCTCTAATCCCTTTTGAACCCGCCAAAGCACTAACATGGGGCCATATGTTTGGGAGAGAACAAGAGCACTCCTGTGCTATTTTAAGTTGGCGATAAAGACAAAAACATTTTGCCAGGCTTTTCTTCCCCTCGCCATTGGATCAGTCATCAAGTTATCCTGTGAGGATAGATGAAAGATCTCAAAGGGAAGAAAAAAATAACATACATGCTCTCATCTCACAATCTCTCCCTGAAGTAAAGCACAAAGCAAATAACATAAAGCAGACATATGTCTTTCTGATTCCTCTCCTCTCTGCTTTGATTAATCACATTTTAATCTGAGTGCTGAATTTATATTCCTCCCCCATTGCTGAGAAATAAGCTTATTCCGCTCTAGCATGGAGCTGTGATTATTTCTTTCCTCTGCCATTCTTCACTGCCCGAGGATTGTGACTTAATTATCTTTGTGTCAGATGATTATCTCTGGGTTTAATTTAATCTTCATTACTCCCCTGTCATATTTCAATTAACTGGGTTCCCAAAGTATCAAAACACACATGTACTTAAACTTGTGATTTCTTTGGTTAATATTGATGTTAGTGATGAGGATTTTGTCATTATGAAGCACTTACTGAACATATTTCACACTTGTCTGTGTTGGCAACATGTCAAGCGATATTAATCTTTGGGCAATATGCTGTTGATATAATCGGTTACACTGCCACTCTCAGCTGGAGTTTCTGGTTGCTGGTGACACAGAACAAAGACGTGTGAGCCAGATAAAGGAGGTTTCACCGTTACTTGATCACTCACTGCATTCATGGTTCATCAACACTACTATCTGAGCTGCTGAATGATTACAACTATGAATCTGACAATCAAAAAAGAAAATTAGTACATTTGTATTTATTTTGACATTTCCCTATTATGCTACAGTCACAAATACATCTGCAGCGGGCAATGGGGAGGCATGTGTCCAAGAATCAACCAATCATCATATGATTTTGGGGACCTTGGAGACCCTCACAACAGTCAATTATGCCACTGCTGTCTTCCTGCCACCCTCTGGTCACTGGGCTGCCACTGCACGACCTCCAAATGTGCCCAGGTCAATTGTGTTTGGTCACCGTAAAATTTTCACTTTTTCTCAAAACATCGCATGTAAAAATGCAACTGCCGCCTACCGATTACAAATGCCGCCGTGTGGCCACCTGCCAAATTTGCTGAAAAACTTGCATTGAGGTTGCTGCACGGTGGTATTTTGGAACATGTAACCTTACATGCTAGTTTAAAAACATTTTTTTTAGATTATGTGCATGTTATAATCAAGAGAAAAGAAAACCAAAACTATCTGAATTAAAGTACTTATTATAACCTTTGAATGCGTTCAGTTTTATCAGTTTGTGTGAACGCAATGTGCACTGTCAGTTTTATGAAGCAATTCCTACATTCTGTCCAGAAAAACAAAACCCTTAAAAAGTAAAGGCCAGAGAGGTTAAGGTTGCAGCTGAATGTGCATGTTTCTCTAATGCTTTTCCATTCCATTAAAAGTATTTTTAAAGATTACAGCAAGGACTAACGCAAACATTTTAAATCTGTAAAAGATAAGATACAGGAACTTAGAAGATTAAATCTTTCAGATTTTTTTATGTCAGATTTATTATTTTTCTGCTCTTTGAACTCTTCTCACATTTTATGGCTGTCCTGTTTCTTTATTTTATTCTTTTTTTGTTAGGACATGGCTATCTTTGGTAAACAGCTATCAAAGTTCATTTATGAAATTATTCATAGCAAAGACTGTTATCAGTGAGCTTTGATGCACTGCATCTTATCCACAGCATTCTTGAATGTTCCCACAATTATTTGGGGAAAAAAAAGGAAACAGCTAAAATCACTATTCTGGACATTTAGGCATTTAATTTATCTTATATTTATCTAATTATTTGTTTTTGGTTCTCTTCTATTTTCACTCCAAACCTTGTAGAAAAGTTGAGTTATTGAGTATTTAGTTGCAGTCAAGTAAAGCCAGCCAAGTATGTTTGCGCATCAAACCCAGCATGATAATGCAGCAACAACGCTGCCTGTTCAATGACTCCAGACACTGGCTGTCAAAGTTTCCTCCTGCTAAGAAGGGAGAATAGATTACCAATAGCTCAGGCAGGGAGGCAAACAAACATACAAATAAGCTACACTCATTCAGAGTAGGCCCCACAATTAAAGCAAAATGCCTGCAACGCTCACAAGATAGAAAATGTGTGGGACATGAAGCAAACAGGCAAAGCGGACCTGCCAAACAACCCGCATCGAGCGAAAGAGCTCCAGGGCGGGCAGACATGCAGGAAACCAAACTGTAATCTTAAATGAGTGAAATCTAAAACAAAGCATGTTGTGAAAGTCTTTAATGAAAAAAGGTCATATTTGACAAATCTGAGAGTTGTGTCTTTACCGAGCTTCAACCACTTTTAAATACACTTAGCTGGTGAGGAAAATTGTATTTTTGCTGTTTTTAAAATGTTCTTGGAGCTTTTGTCTAATGATGGAGGACAAATTTAAAGAACATTTATCTCAAAATAGCTTTTTTGCGTATTTCTTTATTTCAAATTGCTGTGAATCTATAGAAGACCAAAAAAGAAAAATGCTCCTTGAAAAAGAGCTAATTTGTGACATAGAAAATACGGTGGGTGGGCCACAAGCTCCGCTCCATTCTAATGCATCTTCTTGTAGACAACTAGATCCAAGTAATTCTATTTTTTCCTTGTCTGAGCTGGTGTATGGATCAAAACTGTACAGCTGGTTATCTCCAGTTTTGCTCACCATTTTTGTTGCAATGTAATGTTGGGCTATGAGGGGTTCTAAGCTAGAGGGAGAATGTGTAAACAGAGAGCTCTCGGCAGCAGGAAAGGGGGGTGGGGTCTGCCAACTGTCTTGCCCACAACTGGGAGGCGAATTTATAATGAACTATAGAAACCATGTACTAAAAATGCTCTCTCTTTATTTTTGTTTATTTAGCCTAAAAATACCGAAAACTCATTTTTTGGAATCACGTGTAATGTGAATAACGTGTCAGAGACCTGTTGCCCTGAACTGGTGTGCTCCCAACAATGTGCAGCACAGCAGAAGGTGGAACACACATTCGTAAAGACATCACACACACTGCACTTGCACAAATACACACAGGTGTATGTTGGGGGAGTATGGATGGTGACCTGTGAGGAGAGGCAATCAGGACTTATTGCCACTGACAGGACTGCACCTTGATGAGTTAGGTGCTGCATTGTTTGTCACCTAACCAGCCTCAATCAATCAATCATCTCCCCCAACCCGTATCACCAATTCATCAGCTCTGAGGGGCCGTCTCTGCTTTGCCGCCTGGCTTGGGTTACACCAGCCAATCAACTGTCACCACACTGAGTAAGACCCAAATCACCACATTTAGAGCTCAACTCAATATTACGAGAGCTAGTGATGCATTTTCAAGCACTCGTGCAGAAAAGTGATTAAATGGAACGTTTTATATTCATGTAATTATTTTTTTTTCTTTTTGTGCCAAATGAATAGTGCAGAGCCAGGTGGAGCCAGATCAGGTAATCATCCCTGCTGACCTGCAGTGACGGTAACGGACAATACTGGGGGGAGAAAAAGGCAATGTTTTTGTGCTTGCAAGCTGTCTGCAGGCTTTCTTACATTACATAATGCATCTCACATGTGTTTTTACTGCATTTGTTTGTGCTGACTCAACATTTAGAGTTTACCTCACACAATTATGACATTCTCAGGAGGTTCCTTCGATTTGACTTTTTTTTGTAAGATCATTTGTTTCACATCCTCTTTATTAACTCATAATGAGCAACGCATTTTTCTTAACATAAAAAGTCTATTTACATTAAAAAAAAACAGGTGGAAATGAAAAAAAGATCAGAATTTAGAGCAAATATGGGCTCCATTTCTTTATTCCAGATTAATTTCTAGATTTACATATATATATTTTAAGCTAATATCACCTGGAATGTCAGTTGTAGAGTAAAAAAAATTGGGAGACCAGGCTTGTGGCAGAAACTAAAAGTCTTAACAAAATCATTCAAACTTAAACATGAAACAAAAGAAGAAGCAAAAAAGCATGACAAAGCAGATGAATACACTGAGGGATGACTTCACTGCAGACAGCTGTGATTAATTATCAAATGAAACCAGGTGAGACTGTGATTTGGGGAAAACCCACAACCCAAAAGGAGAGCATAAACCAGAACAACAACTGAGATCAAACATGTGTGGAAGCATAATCCTTCCAAACGTGTGCTTTAAAGTGTTTCATCAAAAGTTCAAACTTTGATCAAAGTGACAAGAAATGGCACACATTTTGATTAACATCCATTTTTTAAATATCCTTTAAAAGCTGTCAGGTGGAAAAAAAATATAGCATAAAAAATGTTAAAAACATACAATGACCTTTATAAATGTTTTTTTTAAATTAAAAAATCTTAAACGCATAGCATAAAGACTTATTTCCCTATATCCAGTTTCTCCATAATGTATGCAAACGCGTTGAACGACCACATCCACCAGTTCTCTTTATTGATCTGCTGCACACTGTGTATGAGGTGTGTTTCATCCGATGAGAATTGCCTCCCTCCCACAGCCCCAACTGAGGCTGATGTTTCTTTTTTCAGCACATTAGGTTGCAGCCTTCAGGGTGCTTTGACCACTGGATCAATGGCTCTCGCGCTCTTGTCACCATTCATTTGGAGTGAGCGAGTGCTGGCTCCAGTCCTTGTCTGCCGCTGGCCCTCCTTTCACCTGGCCTCCCCTCTCCCCCCCTTGAGCTCCCCTGACAGCTGGCTGCCATAGCCAGCAGCAGACAGACGACAAGTCCTTGGGCTCCACATGCACGCGCTGCCTACACGTGCATGTACAGAGTTGTGGCAGGCAACTACAATGCATCTGGATCCCTCGGAACACTTTTTTTTCTTACCCACATTTCAGCTTCTCAAGTGTTTTTCTTTCCCGTCTGGTTCCAACACTCTCACTGGCTGTCTGGGTTTTCCAGCCTCTTCCTCTGGTCTCTGGAGTCAGGAAGGAGCTGATCATCCACTTGGAAGGGAACCAGCTGTGGGCCAGAATGGCTCTGACGTCAGCATGCTCCCCTCATCCAACATGCAACCACTTTCTCTGCAGCTACTACACCACTTGGAACTCACTCCAGACCTCATGTTCTTTGTTTCTTTGTTGTGTTTGTCACTGGATCAAATAAGAAGTAAAGCAAGTGAGTGCAGTACAAATCCAAAATTAAGTTTTCAACTTCTACTTCGTGAAAAGAAAACACATCAAATTGCCTTTACGGCAACATTAAAACTGTTTACTATTCAGGAACAACAAGCGCCCCTAAATATCCCCACTAGTTATTGTGCCCTTGTGCTACAGAACATATTGCAGTGTATGTAAAAATTAACAAACATCGGCTGGGCGTCAGCCATCGACGAGGAGGCTTGTTTTATCGCCTGTACTTTATTACAGTTTGCCATCTGCACAGAGGTATGTTAATAGCTAGCTGTGACTATTTACACATATGAAAAAGTTCATCCATCTGCCATGTTTTGCCAATCTTGCATGAATCAGTCCCGCCTTCCCTTGACGAACAACTGCTGTTTACTCACAAGGTGACAAGCAGCACCAAAGCCTGGCAACACCTGCACCTTACATCCTGCCGTCTGACATATGTGAACCCCAAACGCACACAGAAACTCACACAGAAACATCTCACCTTGCCGTGTCACCCCCTCCCTACAGGCAAGCATCTCCATCAACACATTTTTCAAGTTTGCAATACAAAACGAGCTCCCCGGCCTTGACATTTTTGTTTGTCACTTTTTTTCTGAGAGAAGGTATTTTGGAATTAACTCATCAACCTAATTAGTCAAAAAGGGATTATCAGATTAACTTGTATGTAGTCATTTAGGGTAAACCCTTTGCAGGAATCTGGCTTTACCGTCTAAAGGTGACAAATTGTGGCTGAATACACAAAGCACACTAAAAAAAAAACTTGGAAATCAGTCTCACAGAAATACTGTGTCCTTACTCTTGCAAAGTGACAGAAAAATAGGGTTTAAGGAGGAACTAAGATGCTTTTAACTGCAGCAATAATTAAATAATAAATGGTTATGCATTACCAGCCCTACTTTACATCAAATTATAGCTTTTGTTTTGGTGTACATATGAGCATCTTATATTGGACAATCGTAACAATCCATACAAGCTGAAAATCAGCGTGCAAACTGAAAAACAAATCTTGATTACGCATGAGGAAACATCTCTGGCTGCAACGCATGCGAGTTAAGTGTGGGGTAAATTACACTCTGGGAAAATGTATGGCTCTGTGTCAGACAAACAGCAGCAATAATCTGACTAATCAGTAGCTTCTGCAGTCAGACACACAAGCAAGCAGACATTTTCCTCCGAGATTAAAACAAGGCAAAAGAAAGGCGTCTGTTTTCCACAAAACTGCAAGTTCAATTATAAAAAAATCAACATCTGAATTACATTGAATGTAATCTTATTGTACTAGTATTCATTTTAAATATTAAACCATGAAGAAAGACCATGACAATGCAGCGATAAGAATCAGGAACACTGTACAATCTCTGAGGTGAGGGAAACTTTAAACATTAATCCTCACCTGACACTAATACTTGATGTATGATTGACCCTGAAGCAGGACATTGCACATTACAATCTAGGCCATATGGCAAGACGTTAGCCTTTCAACCCCTCCAGCAGGATAATCTCTTCACTCTGGCAACGCTTTTTCTTCACAGATTTCTTTGCTCAATAATTGCATGACAGCATTTGTACGTACTGGGACAGATTTAGAATGGCCTGCGTCACTGGAAAGAGGAGGGGCTTTTGACAGAGGAAGTCCAGAAACATAATCTGTGATCAAGGAAGCCAGACCCACATCTTTGAGAGTGCTCTTTTTTCCCTTTAGTGTTTTTTATTTTTTAATGGTACTGATTAGACTAATATGGAGTGTTGACAATAGTTAATTTGTCACAAAAAAACAGTTCTTTTTTTTTTTTTTAAGACCACAGCTCCAATTTAAAAGGTTCAAATATGAAATTTAGCATCTGACTGTGCAGCCTCACCACACTGTCGCACAGCCAGTCTAAAAGCTCTGTCACAACACCTTCACAAAACCACACACACATCGTACATTACAGCCACCATTCAAACAACACAAGCACACACTTTGCTAGAATCAAGGCCCTGCTCCAACCCTGAAGCCCGTCTCCAACAGAGCGAAGGAAAACCTCGGCCCTCTCCTCTCCAACCCCAGATAGTAATGAACAAATTCACTGCGGATTACTCTGAACTTGATCTCTGGCAAAATAGTGCTGGAACAAACAATTTGGTTTGTCAACACCTTTCTCTGCACTCCTCCATCAATGTCAGGGGTCCAAATTTAAACAGCAAAGTGCATTTGACTGCAGGACCCTGAGCTGATTAGACTTCCCAACTCAGCGAATTGCTCCAGACAGGACGGCAGGTCTGATTGCTAACCCAGCTTGAAAATAGTCTCCACTGCCTGGGATTAGCATGAATATTTTGATATAGATCGATAAGCAATCTTCACTCCATAAGAAATGCCAGCAGCCTTCATTTGGCTGATCAAAGACGCATCAGCCAACTGGCGACAGCCAGCTATTGTTTTCCAGTCCAGGTAGTGTTGAGGGAGCAAATCCATGGTAGGATCCACAAACACAGCCTCACTGCTCTATCCATGTAATTGTGGAAACAATCACTACATCACAGGATCCCATCTTCTAGGGATGGACCACTCAAATGAGGGAGACAGAGGCCCTGACCGCAGGGGGGACAGACTTCATTACTGCTCAGCTCTCAGATTGCTTGCCTTCTGCTGACCCGGAAGTAAAAGCAGGGTCTGTGGTCTATCTGCTTACTTTTCAGCAACTAAACAAACAGCATAGCATTAGATCAGACAGTAGATTGTCCAGGGCATGAAGGCTGATTACGGCTCTTGGGGCCCCAAAATGTTCTCATGATTTTTTGAACTTTGATGGTATCAAAAAATGAAAGATTTGGTGAAAAATAAAATCGTGCAGTGATTTCACAATACAACAGTCCTGCAAGTTCTTTTTATTAGTGAAGTAGGCTGGACTAATCATTCATTCCCTTTGCAACATAAACCAAATAGTGGTTTGCCAGACTCCATAAAGGGGTGCAGGTGTGACCCAAGCACTAAGCAGTTAACTAGCGTGGAGAGAGACCACACGCCACTGACAGACTGGAAGCTCCTGCACGGGACCTGCATGGAAAGCTAAAAATATCTCAGGAAAGGAACAGTGTGCCAGTCGCTAACTGCAGCTTTAATTTATTAGGAAGTGTCACTTTATTCCAGGGCAGCCTGAGCAGGCCGATTAAAAACTGGTAATCAGGATTAATTAGAAGAAAATATACGTGAGGATTAGCAGTCCCAGAAAGCCAGCAGCTCTTTCTCTTAACATGCATCTCTGTCTGTGCTCTTTATTCCTCTGGTGAGAACTCAGCTCTGCTGCCCTCTTTCTAGCTTTCCTTTGAAACTCACTCTTGGACACACTAGTGCTTCTCTCCCTCACAGCACTTGTAGCTTCAGTAAAGTCATAAAACATCTACTCAAATCTTTGAACTTCATTTTTACTGAGAATGCAAACACAAAGATGAAAAAGCCAATAATTAAGAAAGAAAAGTACTTCCCTAAAGATATATATTTTTTGTTTTATTCCAATTTTTCAGTGCTTTTTGCATCTAAGACTAATCACATAGTCATCATCCATTCATTTTGTTAGACCCGTTTTATCCCGACTGGTAACGAAGGTGCCAGAGCCTAAACCAGCAACTATTGGGCGAAGGTAGGGTATATGCCGGACAGCTCACCAGTTTGTCGAAGGATCAAAATTAAAACCAGCAGGACACTTTTTTGATGACTTATAACTCCTATGTTTTGATGTCACATCAATACATGTTATTTCAAAATAAGGTTTAAGTTTGAATGAACTACTTTGAAAGTTAATCCGCAAACTGAAATAACACCATCTTCTGCAATGAACCTTGGTCCTGAACAGATGCATAATGGGGGACTTTACTCTTTACATTTCATTCAGGCCCCACTGGCCAGATTTATTACTGAAAACTTCCAAACTGCTAGTTTATCACAGTGTTTATATTATTGCTTCAACATCTTTCAGTTAACATAACCTTGAATCACTGCAGCTCAAGTGCAAGGATGGGCTGTTTTGCTTGCAGTGCAGCCTCATCATTGATGTTAGCAGATGACACTCGCCCTGTTCCTTGGCACGGCCTTGGACCAAATCTTTCATCTTGCTCATTTTTCAAGTGCAGGCACTGTGGACCATAACATTTAAGTGTGAATGTATCTCTGACAGCTCGCTTTCATTTCTTTGCTTCAAATAGATAAAAATTACACCACGGACAACAGTTTTGTCTTTTGTTTTTTTCAAGCCATGAGCACAAGATCAGTTGTAGCATTAGCTAAAACAGTTTGACAGAATGGTGCAGACAAGGTTAAAATACATCGTGTTTTTTTTGCTGAGTGGTTCACACTCAAATGAATAGATGAGAGCTAAATTGAGAGGACCACACAAGATGATCACATTAAGTAAAAGGACACTGAAGTGCATTTAAAAAAAAACTGTCTGGGTCAATTTATAACTTTTCCTAACACGATTGAACTTGTATATCTTTCATTACAGAGATGTCAATGACACCAAACTGAGTTAAAAAAAACACTCTAAACAAGTCAGGAAGTGCATATTGGATGCAATCAACAGGGATACATTATAAGCAGTTTGGATATTTCCTGCACATCCAATACTTACAAACACAGTTTACTTCAGTGTGCAATTTAATGATTTCTGTGGATCTGAAAACAGGTTGGGGGGAAGCTGAGGGCTTAAATAATAGCAGGAGAGGTATTGAACCTCCTCGAAGAAGATCAAATGCAGCTTTCATTAGTTTAGTACAGCGCCAGGGCTCATTGATGACTTGTCAGACAGTCTTCCCTTTCAATACGCAGCGAGAGGCTCTAAAAATCATCCTTTTACTGAGCCCTCTCAGCTGTAAATTCAGCCCCGCTCAATACTGTTCTCCCCCCCTTACTAAAGCTCCATTATTTCTTACCAAGGATTAACCCTGTGCTGCTGATCAAAAGCGAGATTTTCCGAGTATCTGCTCAAGCCCAGACCTGTCCGACCATTAGCCACTCATCATGAAATCTTCTACTTATTATTATGGAAAAATCTATTGTTTGTCCGCAGGTACCATATTTAGAAGGAGAGCATGATCTTCCGGAGGATTAAGGAAATGCTTCAGGGGCTGCGCTGCTCTTCAGAGGGAGGGAGGAGGAGGGTGGACGTGGTGGGGATGGGAATGGGGAAGGAAGAGATTGCCTCACAAAATCAGAGGACTTATGCACCTTTTGTAGAGTGAGACTGTTTCCAATTATGACAGCATGAACCACACAATATC
The DNA here is from genome assembly GCA_014656515.1 of Oryzias celebensis. Taxonomy (NCBI): domain Eukaryota; kingdom Metazoa; phylum Chordata; class Actinopteri; order Beloniformes; family Adrianichthyidae; genus Oryzias; species Oryzias celebensis. Next base: position 7,217,576 of record BNCR01000003.1, read on the forward strand.
ACATTGTCACGCAGTAAACAGAGCTCCCACAGAAACAGGTTTGCCTTTGGGATTCAATGAATGTGTCACCGTCCTGTTTTTCTGCACCGTTTCAACAACCTAATATAAACGTAGCGTGAATAAGCACCAAAGCCTGTGCAGAAAATACTGATACATTTTTAGACGCATGGCTTAGAAGTTGACCTTAGCATGCCTATAACCTCTACTTTCCATGGATTATTCTGCCTGTGTATTTGAAGTGTACTTACAGTAAATATGATACATACACCAGGGCTAAAAGCGTAGCATTAAACTGTCCTCAAAGAGCATATAAACCTGTCTTTGTTTACAAGAGGAGTCAGAGGAAAAAAATAAAACACTGGCACAATGTTCATAAAATACAGTACTCCTCACCTCTTTGGGGTACACACACGCACACACACACACACACACACACACACACACACACACACTAGGGCACAAAGAAAGCTAAATCTCTTGGGATGGGAGCATTTAAGAGGAAGTGTCACATTTTTAAGTAGTAAAAAGCAGAGATTGATTTGACCTCCCAGCCAGGTCCTAGAGTTTGCTTTTATACAAGTTAAGAAAAATAGAAGCTCTCATTCTCAAGGGATCCCTGAGAAGGAAATCAGATAGTCTGTTGTGGGTTTAAGGCTACACAGATTCACTTCTGTCAATATGGTCCTGCTATCAGGCGGCACAACCTCTCCATAGCTCCCACAGCAAGATGAGAAGCTCTGAGGGAAGCAAGCTCGAGATATTTGTATTTCTCCTCTCAACACCTTTTTAGTGACAGATAAACTCCACATGTGCAGCATTTTCTAACAATATGACTTAATATTAAAAGAAAAAACTGTCATCGTTATCCCAGTTGTCTTAAAGTACAGTTTAAATTGTCTTCCATGTAGCAACCTGCCTCAGTTGATATCCACAGAAATGTTTTAGGAAATATGCGAAGATTGAAAACTAGTGTTTGTGACGGCAGATTCTAATGCAAAAGAAAAACTTAAAAACAAAACTCTTCCTGTTCTACAGCACATTTCTGCAACTTAAACAGGGGGTGGTGTTGCTTTGCGCATTTACAGTGACAGAAAGAGGGGAAATTGCATGCGACACAAGGCAAAGATCAACATGTGGCTGGCATCCAGTTGGAGCGCCAGCTTCTAACACACATACTACACCAAGCTGTATATGTGCACATCTGACCTTTAAGTAAAAGAAGTTTATGTTCACAAATGTGTTTCTAAACTCTAAACTTAACTGAATAAACTCATTTCTAAAAAGGGCAGAACAGAAAATGAAATACCTCAACATAAAATGCAGGAGCAGTGACTACACAGCAAGATGTGGCAGAAATGAACCCCGCAACCTTGTTGGATTCATTGTATTTAAACACCTACTGATGCAACGACATCTGCAAAATACATGAGCTGCTCCGAACTACAGTTATCGGTGTAATAGTTTCATAGTGCCACAGTTGCTACACTAATTTACATTTAAAGTTGTGGTACCACCTTGACCACAAACGTTAAAACCTACTTTATGTCTTCGTTGCATAATTGGTTAGTGTCATGCTAGCAAAAACAAGTATTTTTTTATTTTATTTCATTGGTTGTCTTGATTATGTGGTCCATCAATTTACCTTGCCAGGTAGACACAGCATATTGTGTCACAGAAACCTTAAATTTCGCTTCAGTCAATAAAATCATTGTCAATATTTGTTCACCATCTATCACGTTTCCACTCTTTCATGCTGGAGATTTTAAAGCTCAGCCAGTTTTGGAGCTGGCTTGTTTTGGTTTTTTTTTCATCAACACAACAGTCACACTTTGGCACAGATGACTGGTCCTGTCTGTCTGCAGGGATCCAGAAGTATGTCGAAACCAGGGGGCATGGGTACAGGGGTCCAATGGAGCGCAGCAGCCCACCCAGAAAAAACTTTGCCCACCCACCCCCACTTGCCACCAATTTTTAAATCTATATTACTACCGTTATTGACAAAGTTTAAGAAATCACCAATGCAAGCTTCTTTAAACCATGCAAAAATAACAAAAGCAATAATTTAATGGCACCTCAACTAACAAAACTGTGGTTTTAATATTGACAATAACACTGGATTTTCTCAATCTATGACGCATCATCACAATCAGTATATCTTTCAAGCCGACAAACAAAACAAGTGAAATGACCGTTTTTTTTTTTACAAATGTATTTGCCTACATATCTTATTGATTATTTACTTCCCACCTGACAAATCAAATCTATTTTTTTTTTACAAATGACTACATTTCTAATTATTTTCTTTAATAAAAAAAAAAAAAAAAAAACAAATGACAGAGTCATCACCACAGAAATAAATGTTTCCCATTTTGCACACCACCGCATCCATAGGAAATGCTAGATTGTTGTGAACTTGTCAGCTGCAATCAACTACGTCCACCTCGCCTTCTTCTTAGCCCTGCAGGACACAGGAAGACCAGCCAGTGATGAACGATGTCAGCACAGTCAATGAAAAAAAATCAACCAGCACGCTCAGAGCTCTTAATGCTCAGCCCTATCGGCTGCTGACGGGAGCAAATCCCATCAGCATAGCACTAACAGAGACCAATCATACATTTCTAGCAGCGACGACACAGGTTCTGGGCTGCAATAAATTCCTTCCCCTGATTAAACAGTAAATTCTGCATGCCTATCAGGGTCCCATTAAGTGGGGGGTTGCTTTCAAAAACACCATTAATCAAGCGAGAGATATGGTGTAAAATATCAGTCATCGATGTTAACTGCTTATGACAGTTTACACAGCTTTATATCAGCTGGGAGTGCTCGCTGATATACAATTACCAGCAGTCCTTACTGCATGCTAATTGTGCATTTTCCCCTATAATGCATTTGAACTGTTATCTCATAGGCTAATGAAACTAAACAAATCAATAAATATAAATTATACATGCAAAGATGTACTACTGTGAACATAAACCCACTAATTAATTGCAGTTGATTAATTTATATCCTTTAATTATCTACTCTTGCTGCAGATGGCATAAATATCAAGACAATCAGCTTATTGCTATGTCAGTCATAAAATGGCAGACGTAGTGCAACTATTAGGAAAGGCTGGCTTTGTCACAGGAAAATACACAGTTTCAAGCATTAAAAAAGCCTTGCCTCTGAATAATTTAAAGTGAGCAAATTGCACAAGGAAGGATTTGAGGCCGATAAATATTCTGTTGCTCCTTTACAGTTGTTAGCAGCATTCGGCTTTCAAGAGAAAAAATAAAAACCTGTTTTTATTGCTGGTTTATAAGCTGTTTGGTTTAATATTCAGTCTTCATTATTTAAAAAAATAAATGCATTTTTAGAAAAATAAAAGTGAAGTAACAATGTAATTTCTTTTAACTTGATTCACAGTGGCTAGTATAAGAATTTTCATAATTTTACATTTTTCGTTTAGCTAAATGGTGATTGTGTGTGACACTTTGGTCAATTATTATAATTCCCACAAAGTTTATTAGTTATTTTCTTGTTTACATCGTACACTTTTGGCGGATGCTCTGCAGCCTCATTGTTTACCTTACACAAATCCACTTCTGTTAAAAAAGTAGAATTAAGAAGATTTTTTTATTGAGCTAATTTAATGTAAGACGTTTATATGATACTGTAATGAAAAGAACAAAAAGTTACAACGACAGAGCTGACCTTCCAAGTGTGCACAAGGATTGGTGAGGCTTTCGGGGGGTTTTCATCTTGATGCTGCTAATGAGCGTGTTTTTAGTATAATTACCCCAACAGGGTGCATGGCGGTATAATTACCAGAAAGACATCACAGAGAAGCATTAGTGTGTCCAGGTACAGTAAATATGTTGAGATGCAAACAGACGAGCGCTGCTATTTTTATGAGCCTGTCTCTTTCACGCAAAGATACGGACTGGAAATATTTCGTTTTGAGTGCGTTGTCCTTGAAATAGTGAACAGGTAGCCACATGAAGCAACGCTGAATAAAAAACTAAAAAACTGAAGAAATGTGAAAAAAAATGGTTTTAACTTTAAAGGTTTCAGTTTTATAAAAAGAACAAATCAGTTTGAAAAAGTTCTTATTTGATTTTTAGATTTAACTCCATGGAAGTGAGCTGAAAATAGGCTTTACGTTAAGATAAAAGGTAAACGGCATAGATGGGCAATTTTATTTTATTTTTTTTTAATCTTTTTGAACTTTTAGTTTACCAGTATGTCACATATCAGTAAAGAATCTTGGACCATCTCGTCTCAACTTCAAATTCCGTCTTTGCTCAACGGTTTTCATGTGGCGTTAGTAGAAAAAAAAAGTAAAAAATAAAAAAAACAGTATTTCTAAAATCACATGACTTGATTAAAATGAAACAAAACATTAGAAAAAGTGCACATTTGTAAACATAGTTCGCCCTTTTGTAATGTTTTCCAATTTAGGCGTTTTAGGTGGTAAAAATAAAAAAGTAGCAAAAATTAATTAAATAATTAGTTTCTTTTTTTTTTTTTTTTTTTCCAGAACTGTGGCTAAATTCGGGTGAAAAAGCACATTGTATTACTGCTGCGGTGCACAGTGAAATTATAGAAATTAAATTATTGTTAAATAAGTTCTCTTTAATTTAACTGCATCATCTTATTTTACCAAAACACTATTAAAATTACAGAAGAAAACAACACACAGCTCCTCAGACTTTGTACCTCTACTATCTTTTTCCCCAGTGCAGAGACTTTTAATCATCCCGATATGATTTAGTCACTTTTAAACAATAATGATCATGGGAAGCAGCATCATTTGGGACGAGGTAATCAATCAGTGACTCATTCGGCTTTAATTCATGTAGATGCACACCTAATACTCATTACAAAGATGCAATTTCCAGCCAGTCAACATAGATTAATGGGGAGGCATCGCTCCAGTGTTTCTTTGTGCAGAGACAAGCCTCCAGCAAAATAGATGACTTTCATACAGACAGAGGTTCTCAACATGCTTATTTGTTTGATGAACACTCTTTTGACGAACTGGTCGGCTGAGTGCATATTCATGGGAAAACCATAAAAATGACAGAGCAGAGTTTTGCTTTGGTCATTTTACTGTTGAGTGACAAAAAACGGTTTCAGTCACAAATATTTGACAAGCAATGTATCACAAAAAATACAACTTTTTAACCTTATTTTCATCTATCTATACATCAAAATGACAATATTTTGTTTGTTTTATAATTTCTCCTAATTTGTGGATTATTTTTCTTATTACCTCTTTCTGTGGGCCTTAATGAATGTTACTTTTTTCCAGGAGTGTGTGTTTGTACACACATATTTACATTAACATAACTGAGATGTGAATGACACAAAACAGACAGTGTATCTTGTTTTAAATAACTTTTGTTTTATTTTATTTATTTTTCAACTGAATTATGCCACTGTCCACTCTTTGTAATAAAAAAAAAACTGTTTAAAAAAGCTCAGAATGCAGTTGTTAATTAAAAAAAATGTTTGTTGATTAAGTAACTTATCTCAAACAGCTTAAAAATATCTGTTTGTGCGACAAAGTTTAGTATAGAAAATAATATATAATCAGTCATGTTTACAAAAAAAATCAACACAATGATTGTAAATATTGTTCTTTTTCAGATTAGACCACATTCTCTTTTAGAAGCAAAATTAAACAGAATGTCATGTATGAAATACAGTCATGTTGTCACTTTCACAAATACTCAGATTTTAGCTACTAAATACTTTTTTTTTTTTTGAAAATAAAAAGGATGAGAGAGAAGAAAGAAATGCAAATGTAATGAAGGAAAATCAATGGCTGCATTTTGGGTAAGTGTGGATTTCTCCACATGTGCTGAGGAACTTCAAAGAAGTGCGCTCTGTGGGATGGACCAGCATCCTTGACCAGGTCTCTCCCCTCCTCTTCCTGACATCCTCCAACTCCCTCAGCATGCCTAGTTATCTATCCTGCATCAATTGGGTTTGGTGCTGGAATCCCCGTCTCACAGCGCACGCTCACGCCCGGCCACCAGCTGTAAAGACAAGCATGTTTAGCGCAACAATTATGATAATTGCTGCAGAGCACTCAGCTGAGGGAATAAAGAAATCTGATTAAGAGCCCCTCTGCATGATCAAATATTAATCTGCTGCGTCTTCACTCTGGCCTGGCTTGAAACATAAGGAGCTCTGATGGTCTTATGCATCAACAGATTTGCACTACAGGCTGAAGTCATAGCATCTAACAATATTAAACGAGCACGTCTTCCAACGGTAGAATCCACTTAGAATAGCACTAAATAAAAATAGAAAGGATAATTATCAGACTAAGCTTTATGACAAGTCAATTACCTCAAAGCACTATTGACAGTAAATACCTTCAAGTCAAAATTCTTGGTACCACCTGTTGGACTGAACTATATTCCATAAGCTGAGGTAAACCTTTACTAAGCTGTACATGTAAAGTTCAGATAAACACACACACGCAAACACACACTCCTTTTACTAAGAAGAAATCCTATTTATTCCATAAAAAAGAGATTACAAAGATTGACAGAATGATAGATGAAGATTTATCTCTAAAATATTTTGACAATTAGTTTTCTTGTGGAAAAACATTATGGATTTTATTATGTATTTTCAACTGATTGAAGTCACTAAGTAGAGGCAATTATTAAATGTTTTAGGGATTATTGCTAAAATTTGGATTATCTAAATACAGTTAAAAAAATGTCCTTACAGTTGAGATGCACTTTTCCATGCTTACTATTAGCAAAAAAAAAAAAAAACCTTTTATTTAAAACATTAATCTGTACACCTAAAAATAATGTTTTTTTTTCCTTTGTTTCAAAGGAACACAAACTATTGCACCATCCCTGAAATTCAGATTTAACTCCTCTACTTGGAGTTGGAGCAAGCAATAAACAAGATGGCAATGAACCAGACAGCAACTGGCAGTTTAAAGGAGATTAGAATGATATTAAATCAACACAAATACCCAGTATTTAATGCCACAAAACAGCTTGTAAGAATCACTGGATTATGAATCTGGATTACATCTCTAGGCTCTCAGCGCAGAGCCTCTGTCTGAGGGCAGGAGGACAACTTAATCTGCTTACAAAGTATACATAATTCCCCGTGATTTATGCATAAGATAAGGCTTATTCAGAGGTCAAATCTTAATTTAAAACATATTGTTTATTATATTGTCCAAAATGACAACACATTTCATTGGATACCCCCCCCCCCCCGCCCCTCCAAAAAAAAAAAATCGAAAAAACTTCAGTGACAGAGATGAAGCTCAGAGATGCACTAAAGAATTTGAATATTTTAATGCAAATCACAGGACACCAAACAGGGCGAAAATACACCCACAGCAGTATGTGCTAACATTATTCTTAACATAGGTCAAGTGGTGGGAAAATTCTAAAACACAAAGAATGAATTGTTGAAGGAATCGTAAAAGTTAAAGAAATAAACTCTCTCACGAAAACTTCAGATTAAATTGTGATCAGATTCAAATTAAATACTCGAGAAATTTCACAAAAAGAGGGGAAAAAAAGTAGGAGGTTAAACAGATCTTGGAAAGGTCCCATATCAGTTCTGAGCAAAAAAACGTTTGGTTTAATTTGTGCACCACAAATACTTACATTTTGTAACTAAATTTTGTAAAGTAATACACATTAATCCACTGGCCCCATGAATTTAATTTAGAGCATAGTTCTGTGAAACAAGTCTTAGACGTTCGTGAGAATGATCCTTCTTCTCTAATATGAGATTAACCTAGATGCTTTGTGCGCAAATATAAACACACAAAGTGATGCTGTTGATAGACCACAAGTCAGACATCATTTACAGAGAGACTAGATAAAGTACAGCTAAAAAAAGCCTCTTTTCTACTATTTTTGAAACGAGTTACCTAAGACTGATATCACAGTGTTTGTGAAGACCTCCATTATATTACTGGAGTGACCCGAGGACAGTCAACTATCAGGACAGCACAGAAACATGGGAGGAAGGATCGGAAAACCCTGATCAGTCAGAGTGCTGACAGCATTCATTAGCACATAAATAAACTCAAAAAACACATTTCATAATGAAAGTGAGAAATTACAATTACAATTTATAATCCAAATATACCATTTATTTCAAATATTTAGAATAGATATATAACGTAGGCCCATGTACATTATGACAAAAAATATATAATGTGTATTTAAACAACCACAAAATGAAGAACAAAAACATTGTTTGAAATGCTATGATTTTGTTTTAACAATCACCTATATCTGGTAAGATTTTTTTTAACTAAGATTTACTTGAGATATGCAGACATGTGATGAGAACTAACAACTTTTCAAATTCCCTCTAATAAAAACAATTAAGTGAAGAATATATTTGCCCAATAATTATAAATAGGACAGCCCAGAACTAAACAAAAAAGAACACCTCAGCAGTGCCTCTTTTATTTGTGTTTGATAAAAAAACATTTTATCTGTGGCAGTAAAGAGGGAAAAGTTCAAGGTGGTTGAATCCCAATAAATCTGCTTGAAACTAAACCTAATTTTGCATGGGATCTTTGTTTTAGCTAAAACAAACAAGCAGGGAAGAATTCTTTCCCTTTTTTATTTCAGGTGTTAATTAGTATGCTTCAAATGTCACAACCCACTGCCCTTTTGGAATGAGCTGATGACAGCTGAGATAAGTCAATAGATTTAGAAAATAGAAAAAAATTTGTAATTTTATGCCTATTTTTTAGTAATGAAAAAACTTTGTAATTGTTAATCTTTGGCTTAAACAAACAAAAAACAAAGATTCTCTTTTGAGTGAACTGTGACACTGAGGCCACTAGTAGTATTTCTCTGTTAGTGGGCTTTCCATCCCAAAGCCTCCAACTGACCAGTGCTGAAGTGACCGCAGCTCATCTCCCTGCATGGTTGAAGTAATCGGTAATCCTTCCTGAACTGTCGAGGAAGAGTGACGGCTCCCAGGCAGCAGACACTTCCTTAAACACGTGTTAGCATGTGTGAACAGGAGGGAGCTTCTCTGCTGTTTGCGGATGTGTCTTGTTCTGTCCTCGTATACATTTAGATCATGGCAACACCCCACTACACCCCGTAGTCCCCAAAGATTTAATATGCAACAGGAATCTCAGAAATTCCTCAATTTGGAACCTCATGACACACAGCTTGTGACATCCTTAAAAACAGTAATTAACTTTTTTGGGAAGCATTCGTGCTTTTTGCTTAGGGATGAAGAACTGTTTTCTTATATTAAGGTTGGAAATAAAATAACTAAAGGCAGAGGGAGAGATTATTTTTAGGTGTTAAGAGGCATTTTAGGAGTTGAAATATTTACTTTTGTGTGCTTTTGTTTCACAACCACTCACTGATTTAGCTAAAAAATGAGTTCAAACTTGATATAAAAGCCTTTTTTACACAGGTTGCAAATGAAATAAAGACATTTTTAAACCTAAAATTGAAAGTAAATTCATTCATATGAAAATATTTTTTTGGAATTTACTTTAAAACTTATTTGCAGCACAATTGTTTAGTTAATTTTCCTACAGAAAGAGTTTAACAAATAATATTAGTCCTTGATTTTATTGATACATAGAAGGACATTTATTGTCATTGTCACTATGAAATTGAAAAAAGTGATTTCTGGTCCATGCAACAATCATACATTAAAATCAACAATTGAAAATAATACCTAAAATGTGCATAATTTTCCTAACCAATAGGGTGCATCTCTTCCACAGTTATTATATGAAATGCAGTATGTCCTTTTCTTGAATTCCTATTTTAAAACAAATTGTTGTATTGTAGGATTAAACCAAATCAGTTTGGTTTTGTTGTTTGCTAAAAAAGAAAAATTAGCAGTTGTGATAACAGCCAAAAAACTTAAAAGCATCGACTGTCACATTATGAATGTCTAAATGTCTTACTGGTGGAAGTGTGCTGCTACAAGTATTTAAGGTTTATTTCTAGTTTGGTGCACACGGAGCCCAGGCAGGTGCTCAAAGCCCACTGTGGGGTATCAGGTATCCCCTCGGCCGAGGCCTCCCCCATTTGTCATGGTGAATGAGTGGTCTGCCTGACTGCACTTTCTCATTCTATTTCCTCCCGGGCTGCGCGCCGGCCCTGCCACCCACTGTACGCTGTCATTTCGTTAACCCTTCTCCATTCACGTGAAGTGTAGCCAATAATGCATTCTCACATTCCTTCCTTTCAATAGCTTACATGCCCCCCCCCCTCCACACACTACCCTTAAAACTCACAGAAAAACAAACGCCTGATTTCAAACTCCAAAAGGATTCTTAAAAATGATAATTACAATATAGATGTAAAAAATAAGCAAAGGCATAGCTTTAACACCCACTAACAGAACTGCAGTCCCCGAGCAGATGTTCGTGGCTTAATTATTAACTCGTCTTTGCTCTCTCAGTCCACTTAAGAAGAAAGATGTCAGCGCTGCTCTTACCTACGTCCGTTGTGCCTCCCACAATCCACACTAGCTGTGATGTTTAGCTCAACAATCAGTAAAAGAAGAACCCACAGGTTCTGGGAGAGCTGCAACACAAAACATTGTCTGGTCTCACTGAAAGATTGGAAAAAAGAGCAACTGAAGGCAGTGTAGAACAGCCTGAGCTCATCCTGAAAAGAAACTTTTTTTCTGGAAAAAAAAGGAAAAAAAAGAAAAACAGGAAATCTCTACTTATTTCAACAAACATTAGCCTCAACTCAGGAACTAAGTTAGGCTCATTTTTTTCCTCCCTTTTAAAAGTGTGGTACATGTTGGTGGGAGGCCGGGAGAGCATATGGTGTCTGGCTCACTGTAGTTTGGCTGTGAAGACACTCCAGCACCATCTGCTGGCAACGTGACAGTCAAAGAGAAGAACACAAGTTTCAAGACGAGCAAAGATCCAGAGAAACAAATGTGGGGACATTATCACTCATATTTGTCAGCCTATATTTATTCATCTACTTGGGTCTAATTCAAAAAAGAAAAAAAAACTCCCCCAAAAAGAACCAGAACTCTCAATCAACTCCATATTTCAACTTCAAATCATTAACTCAGAGGTAAGAGTTCACAGAGGCCCTGTCCTCACATCACATTTAACTCTGCCTACACATATAAACAACCTCTTTTGCTCTTGTCCTCATTTCCGTCAGTGAATCTTTTGGACAACTAATAATGAGTTAATCAGCCTGATTGCACATTCATCACCGATCTGTTTTGCACTACTTTCCTTCGCTGGGGAAGCATGTTTTGCTTGGGAAATGAAATATTTAGTGACCTGCTGCATGGAGACCCAGAGAACCCACAGCTGAGAAAACAGCAGGGCTGCGATGTGAACAGGTAACAAGGGAAGCTCACCCTCTTAGCCAGTAAAGCAAATCATACAAAACAACATTTCACACAAATTCTTAGTTTTTCAAACATTTCTTAAACATATTCCATTTTTTAGAAAAGCAGGATAATACACAAAAAATCTGAAAAAATGCACCTCCAATCCTCAATAAAAGGAACACCACTTATGACTTTAATATTTTTCAGCTTTCAACTTTAAACATGTATAAGTATAAAAGGCTTTTATTATATTTGCTTCGTCACTTTTCTTACTTTTGAGGTTAGTTGACCCATATTAGACGATAGTAGCTTGATTTGTTTTCCAGTGAAAGGATTGAAGCTGTTCTCAAAAAGATTGTCCTCTTTGAAGAAAAATGCAATACTTAAATATATTTTTCATACAGAAATCCTTAAAAAAACACTTATGACATTACCTTGGAGATTTGTGACGATCTGTTGTTCAAACAATGTTTGTTTTACTGACTCATTCCAGAGAGGGAATTTATGAGCCAGTAAAATGCATCAGAGGCAGTGACGCATGCTGATCCTGCGCCGGCTAAATGTTCGAGCGTCACATAAACAAACAGATGGGTAGAATTTAGGATGCTACAGTACAGAATGCAGCGATTTCAGAATAATATAAAAAAACATGTTTTAAAAATTTGTTAAAAGTAATAAAGGGAGAAAAACTAAAAATGTCCATGATTGCTCTCTCAAGCATCTGAATACAATTAAATGGAGAATTGATAGAGATAGATTGGTGGTGTCTTCTTAAGATCTATTGAATTCTGAAGCCATCCTCCAATGACAAGTCAGCACTAATTTACCCATATAGTGTCTATAAGTGTAAATTGATTTATATTTCTACAAAGCATCCCCAAGACGTTGAAAGAGAACCATTGGAACCCAATACCAATTATATATGTTTGTTTCTGAGGAAATGGCCACTCACTACATTGGATCGATGTGGTCATCAAAGGTCAGCGCAATACATTTCTGCTGCAAAGTTAGCACGCTCATTTGCCAACTTTCTGCCTGGAAAGTAGATGCAGGGAGAGTGGGAAGGTGTTTAACTTGCACTTTTATCTTATGCATATTTAATTTGATGAAGACCAATATTTTGTAGATGAAGCTGATATATGCTAAATGAGTATCAGTGGATGATGAAGCCACAAGTTTTGGAAAAAAATAGGCTTTTAATAAAAAGGTAACATTCTCCAAGAATCTCCGTAGTCCTGTGTGTGGGGAGTGCTCAAGCCTCCCTGTGGGAGCAGAATCTCTCAATATTCATATGCATTTCTATTGAAGAACATATTAATTACTCACTTCTGAATGCCCCTGTTGAAACCCAAACCTTGGTGGACTTTCAGAGAGGATATCCTTATGCAAGCATGCCTTATGGATTGTTGCTTTTTTCCCCCTCAACCCTTTTACTGCCCGTGTCTCTGTGGACCTTTTGAATCCATATTCATTTCCTCTCTGGCAGTTATGCCGGGCAGGGTATGAACTGTGCTATTTCACATTTAATCTGTCAGTAATTTAGTAATGTGTAAACTAATTATGCAGCAATATTAATGTAATTGCTTCTTGGACCTGTTTGGAAAAATCAATGTGTTTGCAGAGAATGCAGTAAATTGCATCAGGTTATTATAATCATGTGTCAAGAGCTGATTATGTTATGAAACTAAGAAGTGGATGACAGCCACAGGTCAATACAACCTAACTCCATAAAATCTATCCTTTCTCAATTCATTAACGTGAAAGGAGGCTCAGATTCCTCCCAACCTCCTCCCTGCTTGACCAGCAACTTCCTGTGCGTTTGACAGCCGTCAGGCATGGAGAATATAATGCCATACAATCAAATAGTGTTTAAAATTTGGAATGCTGTGGGTTTTTTTTCCCACTAAATCACATGCTCTATGAATGAATGTTTCGTTTTTTGCATTTCATTTTTATTTCTGGAAGTACTTCTGTTTGCAAAATGTTTCACTTTTATTGCATTTCATTATTTTAAAATTGGGTTTTAATTTCTAAAATTCAAAGTTGCTCCAGCTATTTTTTTTCAATTGTCGTTGTGATTTTTTTTTTTTTTTGCACTTCAGGGCCACCGTACAATGTACATGGGAGAACGGAAAAGTCTCAACGGTCATTTAATTTTTATATAGATGTTTCCTTGAATTCTCTTTCAAACTATCAGTCTTCTCTGGACAGAATGTGGACTTTATTCTATCTAAAGAATCTACTTGGGTGAACAGCAAAACGTCATCAAGATCAACTTTTAAAGTCTGTTTACTTGAAAAAACTTGATCCTTTCTTGAGACAGCAAAAAGTTTCACTTTAATTTTGTTTGTTTTTTTTTTTTTAACAAGAAATCACCAACAGTCAAATAAAAAAGTTACATTTTAAGTTACATTTTAAGAATTGAACTTTAATTAATAACTAATAAATAATTTGTGTGGACAAGTAAAAACACTTTATTTGCATCAACGCTGAGCTGACAATGAATATAAAAAAGTTTGGCAACAAATGATCCCGGAGGACAAAATTAGTGAGTGTAAACAGGATGAAAATATGAAATGAATGACCACATCCAGTTCTGATAAACACTTTGTTGGGACCATCACACAACACTGTCAGGCTGCCGAGCTGACTCACTCTGGCAACAATTACAGCTGTCGAGAGTTATGATAGATGGCTTTTGTTTACAGTGTTTAAAAGGGGAGACAGATTTCAAAACACCATTGTGGGTTATACATAAATAATTGGGTCTAGCCTAAATGCTAATCCCAAGCAAATACTTTTGCAGTTACTCTAAATGCTCCAATAATCAAAAAGCAATAACATTTCCTATCTTTACCATGAAATTATGCCCCCTTTATATACCCGCACATACATCTTAACTTGACAGGTTTCAGCCAACTGTAACAATTACTGGAAGCGTATACACGAGTGGTTTGGACTTTCCTCTTGTGAAAATGATTAAAATGAAACATCTTGAAAACAGAGTGTGTCCAATTTTAACCTCACGCAATACGTAACCTTAGAAAAGCAACAGTAAATTACCATGACACCAGAATCTGTGCAATGTTGCTCCAGACTTTCCTAAATCCAAAATCTCTTACTTGTAGAAATGTGGAATGGCGTTTTTTTTTTTTTCTTTGGGCTTTCTCTCCAAATGAAAGCAAATCAAGGTTTGGTTAAATATAAGCAAGTCTGAGATGAATTTAAGACTGTAGTCCACAGTCATGGTTTTTAAGATGCATTAGGAGCTCTGGGAGACTTTTCTATGAACTGAGAAATTGGTTTAGGTGTTTTTTGATCTGCAAATTCAACAAAAGCCCAACATGGAACATTGTTTAATTCCAGTTCTAAATTCTACATTTATTTTCAAATCTAAACAAATAAATGTTTGCAACATAACATGTGCACCAAAGTGCTCCCTAAAGAAAATTAGATAATGACTGCACACACGCAGTCTAGGTTGTGTAACAGTCCCACAGACTTTGGTACACAAATAGTATACTTGCCTTCCTTGGGAAAAAGCAACACCTGTTTTTTTTTTTTTTTTTTTTTTTTTTTTTTTTTTTTTTTTTTTTTTTTTTTTTTGAGCAAAGCAGCATTTTTTTTTTCCACAGAAGCCCTGGTGCTTCTAACAGGCCCTGAGTGGCTTGGCTGAGGGTTAGCCTGGACTACTGAAACATCCTCTCGTTCCCAAATCACACTAAACCTTTCTCCTGTTTAACAAATTGCTTGAACCACCGAGTTTCTCGTCTGGGGAAGGCTTGATCGTGCTTTGAAGTCTGCAGGTCAGTGTAAGGCTATTGCATTTGAAGTCACAGCTGAGGTTGGACTGGGTTGATTTTCTCCAGAGAAAGCATGAGAGTACAATGTGATTGCAGAAACAGGTACATTTCCTCCAGCTTCCTTCAATAAATGTTTGTTCTGCTTCATGTTTACCTCAAGACAATGATTCAAAACAGAAAGTATTTTTTTCTTACAAGTTTTTGGATAAAAACGGCACTATCACAATTAAAAGACTTATGGGAACGGTTTTACAAAATAAAATTATTGTTTGAGTGGGACTTCAATAACAAAGATGAAAAGGATCGGGACAAATTTTTAGTTTTTTCTCCACATTTACCTCCCAATTAACAACTACTTTAATATTTGCCTTAAAAATGTATCTTCAAAACTGTTTGTTTTATTTTTGTAGTAGTACTGGATATCCATCTTTCAGAACCACCCCAGCTTCTTTGATATTTTTCATTATATTACTCAGTACACAGTATTTACAATGCATGACATTACATTACACACTAATTGCACAATGAACTTCAAACCGTCTACATATTTTAGTGCAGAGTAGAACATGTCTATATTCATTCAAAAATCGAGATCAGTTTCTATGTTAAATAACAAAGATCAAACATCTAGAAAATAAAAAATGTGTATGACTACATACAAATCAAAGACAAGGTCAAAACAAAATGACAAAATGTTTTAAAAAAACAGGCAAACTTCCAGTAAACTATATACAGTGTTGAAAAGATTTATTCCAAGTGGAAATCATATTGACGTGTCATAACTTTTGTCATGTTTGTTTTAAAATAGGGCTGTCAACGTTAATGTGTTAATGCATGCATGTAATTAAAAAAAGATTTGTTAAAAAAAAAAGAATGCAAAGGAATTACACTTCAGAAGCTTTGCATCGGACAGTTCAGGCTTCCACGATGTTAATTTCTGAAAATGCACACTTCGTTGGGTATTATCCCACTTTTACCATGGTCACTTACAAAAGAACTAAAAACATTAAATTGATTCTTGTTAAGCTTCTTGTGAAGCCCATCTGCAACACTATTCATAGATGTAGTTGCTATTCAAACATGTAGTTGTAGAGTTAGATAAGCTATTTCTTTTTTCACAGTTCTAGAGTATTGCCTTTCCTTCCTGGGAGAGGATCTCTCATTGACATGGACATCCCTGAAATTCCTTACTTTTTTCTCCATGATAAGGTTTTTTTTCCAGAATTTTTCCTCACCAAGAAGAAGGGTTAAGGGCAGAGATACCAGTTTAGCTTAGTCTGTTTAGTTTAGCAACAATCTATTGTTTATATTTTTATGACTGACTTTATGTTCTTTTGTATGAATACTGGTGTGAAGCCCATTGAGACAGCTGTGGTTGTGATATTGGGCTACATAAATAAAGTCGAGTTAAATTGAATTACTTTCCGAGTTTAGATCGCTTTTTCACAAAAGGTAGACTATTTGATATATAATGCGGCCCATTGTCACATGATAAACTCAAAAATGCGTTGCTGGGCTGGCAAACCTCAACTGCGGCGGCAAAGAAAAGCGATATAAATGCTGATCGTTACGATAGGTTCAATAAAGCATCAGTTCAGGGAGAGTTCATCTCTTACTTGTTTTTGTCCAGAAGAAGCTGTTGCTTTGATTTCTTCTTCGTTATTCTTTGTTTCAAACAAGTCTGCGCAGTGATAAAGAACATTTGGGCTATGTGACTGCAACTTCTTTTTGTGCGTGTGAATACCCAGCAGCCAGTCAGATTTGAGTATTCACCTGGACCATTTAAAGTGCAGAAATACGATGTTTGTTTTTCATGTCTGTATATCAACATCTATGTTTTGTGAACACTAATTACATTTCTGAGATATCTGAGTTAACACTTTATAAATAAAAACATTTCAGATGATAAAAATGAAGGAAAAGTGTTCTCTCTGGCCTTTTTTTCTTTCAAAAGCTTCATATTGTCATATAAAATTGACCTAGTAAAATCTTGTGATTAATCGTGATTATTCACAGTCCAAAAGTATGATTAATCTGACTAATTTTTGTATGTGATTGACAGCATTATTTTAAACCAAAACAATCCAAGCTAAAACCGTTTTGAAATCTTAGCATTCAAATTTAAATGAAAACTATACTAACGAGGGAGTGGTGGGTCATTAGTGTGTCATTGTAAACAGACGATGTGATTGGAGAACTCACCACTGAGTTCAGAGACTACTAAGGGTTAAAATATAAAAATGTCCAAAACTCCTCCGCTTTTTCTGGGAGTTACTGGGCAGGGAGTCTCTGGGTAAAGGATTGGCTTTTGTCAGAGGTGGTCAAGCAGCAAGTGATTCCTGGAACCTAAGGTCACCGGCAGATGATGACACAAATTAGTCTTGCTTTGCTCTTTGCTCACCAATTATTTGCTTCCATAATTACGCCCTTAATTCCAGCCCTCTGTCCCTGTGTGATGTGGCCTTTTGCAGTCTCCTGCCTCGAGGAACCAGACATGTCAGTAAACTCTCCATGCTGCTCTCACCACTGACTATAGGAATATTAAAATGATTTTCATGCACAGCTTGCATCTTTTTTTGAAAATGTGGAACCCGTTCTCAACTCAATCATTCTACATTGTCACTCTTTCAAACATACCTAATCTATGCATTTATGCTGATGAACAAGACAGTTTTTTTCTGCAGAAAAACCATCCTTTTGTTTGAGTGATTCACATTAGTGAGACAGGGATCAGCAGTCAAAGGTTGGAAGATAGCAAATGCTTAAGAAGAGTGAGGGATACCTGATGAAGAACCCTTGGGCTCAGGCAGAGCTAGTTTTACTCATATGTACCAGTCAGGAGCCATGGCCATTGATCGAGGCTGGAAAGCTATGGAAGCCGCCATTTAGGCTAGAGCAATACAACTGTGATGGTATTGATTGATGGAGTTGGTCCTGTTAATATTATTTATAGGGGGGTTACACAGCTCTCTGGCAGAGTAAGCAACCCCCCCCATAATCAGTGGTAATTGATGGCATGGGAGGCCAAGGCACCATCATCCTTTCTTCCCCCTACCCACTGACCCCAGTCCTGTGAAAGCCAGATAGATTACTTCTAACACAGTTATGATTGATATTATCAGATTACATAACCCACTGCAGAAGCATTGTGGGTCCACTCAAGTGGACCCATTGATTTTTGATTAGGACATCACTCAACACATCTTGGATGGAGAAGGGAAATTATATTCTGCAGATCAGGCCTTTTCCCCATCAATCCAGAAAAGAAGATTCTGTTTTTACTTTAGTATGCAATGATTTTAGATTAAAATAAAATAACATGCTCCAGTTGTCTGTGTCATGAGCACTGTTTCCTCCAAGCTGCACACGTGTGCACAAATTCCATGAGCTTTGCACATATCAAATCTTAACCTCACAATTATCATATTGATGTAAAATGCTATGTATAGGGAGACTGAGTGATCGATCAAAGTGAACAGCCATAAGTTATTGTAGATGGAATGTTCAACATCACAAGGGGGTCATCACCCGGGACAGGCTCAGAAAACCCTGCTGCCCTGAAAGGGATACAGCAAGTTAAGAAAATGAATTAAAGTTCAGGAGAACCGATCCACCATTTTGGATGTGTATTCTACCCTCTGTCACTGAAAACGTCACGTGCCCAAAGTTGAGTCTCTGATTGGTTGACATGACGCGGCAACCTCCCCAGAGTTTACATTTTTTATTACTCTGGCCTGCTGCACCTGCTGATTAATTTGTGGCACGCAACTCGCGCTGTTGCCAAACCTTTGCGCCGTATCTGTATCACCGACTTAACAACAAAACTTACTGTCTCCGCTGCGCGAATCGCGTTCATTGTGAATGCACCTTTAGACAATGCTTGAATCCCATTTCAGCTTTTGTTTTATTGATTCTAACTACTGATTACATAATCAAATCTAAAAATGCATTTAAAAAAACTTAAGCAAATCCCAAAAAATCTTGTTTAACCTGCTCAAGGTATTTTCCCCGCACTTCTGGTTGGTTATGAGGAAAATCTCTGACGTCACTCATTGGATTCTGTACTCTCTTTGCTTTTGTTGGTGCCCAGCAGTCAATGACTCATATGTTGCACAGCCCAGCATATAGGTTGGAGACAAGAGACGAGCACTGAGAAGGATTGAAAGCCTTTTTACAGACGCACAACTTTTATTTCTTATAAACATGGCAAAAAGCAGTAACTTTCTTCTGGGGTTTTTCCACAGTTTGCCCTAGCATGTTAGGGAGATGGTCTCTGAAAGGGAAGTGTATAAAACTGAGAATGCATGAAGAAGGTTGTGATTAATGCTTCCTCACAAAATTTTTGACATCTCTGATGTAATAGCGTCTTGTTTTAGAAATGGTAACTGATACTTTATTTCACAGAAGAATTTTGTCATTGCAGATTTTTCCGTTTCGGCTTCCTCACAGGGTCATATTCATTCTGCTTTGAAGCTGCCAGGTTTGTGGAATCTTTAATTTTGTGTCAGACGGCAATTAAACAATGACAGCATAGAAAAACCAACGAGGCAGCTGCGTGAAATGACCTCTGCTTGACCACATGGAGGAAGAACAAGGCAGGAGTTATGCACTCTCAAATGTTTTTACATAGAGTTGAGGTCCACCTCCGTTGGAAAAGCCCTGATTTAAAAAAAAAAAAAAAAAAAAGAAAAAAAAAAGAGTATTTAAAAATGTAACTAAGGCAACATGGAATTAAATCAGGTTTTATTTTAATCCATGTTTGATTTATATACAATTTTTTAATGTAAGGTCATAAAAATAGTATTAATATGCTTGATTTCTTTTGTCACTACTCTCAGCCAAAAAAAAAAAGAAAAACAGTGCTAGAAAAAGGGAAATTTTCACATGTTAGACTATATTAAAATGTTGATTAAAACTCCATAAACTAATGTAATAACAGTCCCCCAACAATTTTATTCACATCGCAAGCAATGCTGGTTTCAACTCCTGCCAGATCTTCTCTTAGTCTTGATCAATAGCTAAATAAATAAAATCAGACTTGTAAATATGACCATAACAAATTGTTCCCTTTGTGCATTTTCCTCACAGTTTTATTGCATGTGTGGGCAATCTTCCAGATAGAGCTAAATTGATTTGTTTACTGATCTCCAATCCCTTAGATGCTGTTTTTTCTCCGCTCTCTAACAGCCAGCTTCAAACCCCCTTAGTATCTGACGCGATAACCCCCTGCCTCTTTATCCAGCCCTCACCCTCATCAGCGCGGGGCAAAGCTGTGAATATGAACATTATGAGCTTTGGGTTCAAAACTTAATGGTTCACAAATCAGCCACTATGGATTTTCTGCTACTGCAATCAATAGTTGCTGGAAGGCGCTCATGATTTTCAGCTTTCAAATATACTCCTGCTTCTAATTCATAATAGAGAGCTGAAGCTAACACTGGTGAGCTGAAATAAGTGGGGATTACATAAAATACATGCAAATTGAATAGTAATTTTGTGACGTTCTGTAATATAACTTTATTGATACACACTAACTGTGTGCACTTAGATATTTGAGCCTTTAATATAATATTTTGTGTCCTGCATTAAAAAAAATAGTAACTCAGGACTTAATTTGAAACACAAAATACTTACCAAGCAAAAAAAAAAATCCTTTACGTGAAGCCCTGTAAAATAAAAGAATGCCAACATTTTGCATTTTTAGGTTTCATTTTCTCCTTCTTTCCAATCAGGTCCTTTACTTCAATGTTGGATGCAACTGAAGTGCAGTTTAAAAAGGTTTAAAAGCCTCACTCCAACTATATATATGTTTTTATTGTAAAATTGTTCCCAGTGATCTTTCAATTATTATTCTACAGTTTTTACTCAAAATCAATAAACCTGTGTGTTTTTAAGTACATAGGACTATTTTCTACAGCACGGCTGGAGTTCTTTAGACATTTGCCTCAGGGTTGTGGACAGAACTGTTAGCACGGAAGTCAGCCTCCTCTAACTTCCCATCAGCCCTTTGTTTACACTCTCTTCCCTTAGCTCATAGCACCTCACAAGCCCAAGCTAACATTAGCAAGCAACAAAAATGACAAGCAGTATTGGAGATATTCAGCAGTATAGTTTAGAGCTAGATGGCAGTTCAGACATTATTGGTTCCAGTTGTCTTCAAGTGGATGCATCAGAACTGAAGGGGAGAAGGCAGACTTTGGCCCACCTATGGCAGTTGATGCGTCACAAACCTCAGGTTTTTCAACTTGCTGGTTTTCCTCTGCTCCTGATCCATCATGATTTGAATAAAGAAATACTCAGAAATGAAGTTTTTATCTTAAATTGTGTTATATCTGTCATCCATCATGAGAAAAAAGCAACAAGAACATGCTAAAAACACATCTTTAAGCTTTTCATTATATCTGAAGAAACTACAACAAAATATTTTTCAAATTAAAGTCCACAGACAAAACTTAAAACAATTAATGCTAATAAAAAATGGTTTCAGTTTTGTTAACAAAAGTAACTTAACTAATATTCATGACAGTGTTTTATTTTTTCAATCTAACAACTTCTTTTGAAACTAATTTGGCATAACCTTTTTTTTTTTTTTTTGGTTCCAGCCAAACTTGTGACCAGTCCCAGCATGACCTGGACCAATCCCCTCTATACAGGATACCCCTTCATGATGGCGGAACAGCAAAGAGAAACACAGCACTGTTCTGTGCACGATGGCCTCACATGATTAATGGGCTCCAATTAGGACCTGGATGTCAGGTTTCATGGTCTTCTTCTGCCTGAGCCACCCCCAACCAATGATAAACTCTCTCAGGCGTGCTTTAGGAGCTCCAGTCACTTAAATCAACATCATCCATAACTAAGAAAAGATGCTCTACTGTCCACACTTGCCAGACAGATAAGTTACAGCTTTTTTAGATTTGTCAGGGGAATTGAGGCATCTTCCTTTAGATACATTTTGCTTGCCACAGTCTAATTCTGGCCCTTAGGTATCAGACGAACAGTTAGAGGCATGTTTACAGAACATTGAGCATCCAAACGATGCTTGTTCTTTCTTTAAAAATACAATTCAGGAAAATTGAAAGCTCAGTGTTGTGGTGTAGTTGGAACTGTTTCTAGTCTGAGACAACATTAACATGTACACATGCAAGCACAACCATGATGTATTTTTGTAGTTGTCGATCAGAGGCATACAGCTTCAAACACCACGTGCTGCACACCCTATTGATTGTTGAACTTAAGGTGTTTGGCTTTTATTTGTATTGAGGTGACTTTAATCTTTGTCTGTTGAAAGGACACATAAGTCTAATAAAATACGAAATGTTGCATGCTCAGTGCTGCTCTTTCTACAAGATTTGTTTCACAGATACTGACAGTGAATGAGTGTCATAAGTTGCATTGCTGTGGTGGGAATCTAGAGTTTTCACACACTGACAAGTTTACAGGCAAAGGAAAGTAGCTGGAAAACCAAGTTTTAAAAATGATGCGCAGCCTGGCAAGAGTCAAATGAGGCAGAGAGAGCAGCAGAGAAAGAGAGCACTGGAGGAATGTGATTAAGTCTGTTTATGGAGTCCTATCAGTGCCACACAAGAGCAGGACCACCTGCTGTCTGGAAGTCATTACACCGGGGTCACGGGATATCCTACATGTAAACTCTGAGTCACTTCACTTCAAATTGGGTGTAAAGATCCCATTTCCTCCCATCGACAAACTGAACCACCTGCAGGGTGATAGGACCTGATGCCGGTGAACGCCATGCCCTGAGACGCTGCTCTTTCAGGGCATGGCTCGAGCTACTGCTTGGTGAAAGAAAATTAGTTAACTCAACACCTAACAAATATTCACATAGCTCCTTTTTTTCCCTCTTTCTTCTTATGTCACATTAACTTTCCAATCTGGTCATATCATCAATGTATTGCCTCCTTGGCGATAAAAAAAGGCAATCCATAATAATAATTTTGATCATAATTTGAGCAAATCAAAACCAGATAAATGATGTTCATATTTCTCAGAATTTATTTGGGAAAAAGCCAAATGTATTATTGCTAATTATTTAACAAATAGAACATATAACAGCATACGTTATATGCATACAAACTCATGATGTTCTGTGCTTCTAAATAAAAATAAAAGGTTTCACACATTATAACTTCAGCTCATGTACCAAATGACCAGTCACTAACTGCTTTACTGTGTTTCCAAAATACTCTGTAATGAAAAGCAAAGATTCCATTCATTTTCATGTTTTCTCATTAAATTTCAGCTTTAAGTGCTGCTAAACCGTTACTTACCCTGTGTAACTTGTGACATGTAGAAATCACAGTTCACAGGTCAAAAAGGGGAATAAATTATTGTTATATTGTGTTTATTTTCAGTTATAGGCTAATCATGCTAATTAGAGAAAATTACATCAAGATTTTCGAGTGTAACACCAGTTCTTCCATTTAGAGTGAACAGCAACATCAACTTGATCCAGACTTTGAACCTTTCAAAATGGCAGCCCCTTTCTGCGAATAGGAACACATTGGATCTTGAAACAAAAATGGGATTTCTGGATGTTTATGTGCACATTAATTCCTCAATGAGATATTTTTCAACTCTGAAGGCATGCAAATGTATTTTAAAAAAATGGATGGTCCCCTAAGCCGCCCATTGAAAATTTTGAAATAATACATTGTATTTGACAAGCCCAAATTCACACCCTACACCACCACATCTAAAGCAGGTATTAGAAAAGAAGAATGACGATAAAATGCAATTTTTCAGTTGAGGCAGGATCCTTAAAAATTAATGAAAGCAGTCCAGGCACAAAAAGAAAAAGGCAAATTCTGCACTGACTGACTGTTGCCAAGCTTTAATTCTGTACCTAAAAAATGAAAAGAAAAACAATTATTTCTTTAGTGATAAAACAAGTCTTTTCTAAAATAAATAAATGAATGGCTAGCGTTCATTAATATTATTATTTTTATTCTGGTCCATCTTACATAATGTTAGAACTAACTGTAGTGGCTTCCTTAGAAGATCAACATGTCCCTGTTTTCAGGATGACCAGAGTGCTGATGAAGAACAAAAGTGCCTTAAAAAGAGGCGCAAACTCCTGTGTGCTTACACCCTTCACAAAGCATTGTCCGATTTGAAAGCAGATGAGCTACGGGTGTGCTGTGTTAAAGTGATGCATCTACTTTGGCTGACGGCTCTGAATCATGGCTCGAAGCAACATCCACCAGCAGCAGCTCTGGAATGTCTGATAAAATGATATTAATTCCACACATTAATGAGATTAATGAATCAGAGCAACTTAAAGCAGAGAAACCATCTTTTCCTACTTGCCTGGCCCTGAAATAATAACACAAAGGTAATTATAGTGCATCCATCAATCTGCTGCTGGACAGTCTAATTATCTGGGCATTTCTGAAGTGCTCTCCCTTCTTTGCACCCATTTATATTGTGTGATATGTTATTTTTTCATTAATGGAGAGCTCATCTGCTGCTCCTCCTGTGTGTTACAGTGGCTGCATGTCAGAAGCTGAGGGAGCTGTGATTGAGAGCTAAGGGCCTAAAGATTGAGAGATCCAAAATTTCCATGATGGATGAAGATGTCATACCGCTAAGAGGTACACATCATCAACTCATCGTGCATCTTGACAAAGCCCTGTTATCCTCCTGAGGGAATAATGAGGATGCTGACAGCAAATCCACTATAATCAATGGCTTTCAAATGAATAATCAGCTCCACTAATTGAACAAAGAATTTCTTTGTTGGAATAAGTTTTTGCGCAAAAAAATAAAATACAAATACAGAAGCTGAATCCTGAGTTTGTCTTTAGCTGCAGTGTTATATTAAGCCAGATCAAAACTCCAGTGTAACAGCCTTAAAATATTGTATAAGTTTAGGCACCCCAGATAAAATGTTATATTATTGTGCATGAATTACCCAAGGAGAGATTGAAAAATCTTCTAAAAGCATCAGTTTACAAATGACACATTATTTTAATGTGCCAAAAAATTAGGCTTTATTTACTCTTTCATATTAACAGAAACCAAAATAATGGCATGTGCAAAAGTTTTGGCACCCTGCAAAGTTAGTTCCTTGCACTGCCCCTCTTGGCAAGTCTCACAGCTTGTAAATCCTTTTTTTAGCAGCCATCTTCATCCATTCTTCTTTACACAAGTCTTCCAGTACTTTGAGATTTCTGGGATGTCTGTTACACACTGCTTTTTTCAGGTCTTTTCATAGATTTTCAGTGATGTTGAGATCATGTAATTGGGAAGGCCATTGCAAACCATTCAGTTTATGCTTCTTAAAGTAAGACAGCTTGGATTTTGGGGTGTGTTCAGGATCATTATCCATTTGCAGAAGCCATTCTCTCTTCAACTTCAACTTTTTCACGGATAACATGTCAAGAACAGAACAGAGTCCTGAAAGTGCAAACTCAGGACGAATCTCAACAAACAGCTGTTTCTCAACTGAGCAAACAAAAACAAGACTCATTGACAAACACAATAAAACGCAGTAAATGCAAATGAAACAGATTCCTAAAATGTAGCTAGTGAAATGTTAAAATGTTAAATCTTTGGTGTCTTTTAGCAACGTGGTTGGTCGCAGACTCCAATGTTTCTTCAGAGGCCTCGTGCTGCCATCCAAAGCAATCAAAATTTGGCTTCTTTTCTTTTTTTTGATAAAAAACAGCAAATCTGAATTTCTTTGGGGTTTTCTTAAAATCCTACTTCTACATTGAATGCAAATAGTGCCTTTTGAAACTCATCCCTAGAAAGTTGTAACACAGTCCAGGAGCTGCACAAATGAAAATCCAAGCTTAATGGAGTTTGTTTTTATTCATGTTTTTAGTTTACTTTACAGGTTTTGAACTTACCTGCCACAGTGTAAATATTCAGCAAAAATACATTCAAACATGACAATTACTTCTCTCATCTCTGCTGGTAGTCACTGGGTGGGACATGATGCTGAAAATGCTAAACACAATACATGGGTCACCTTAGTCTAAACAGCTCTCCGAAAAATCCATGTAAAGTTTTAGTTGTGTTGTGTCTAACCAAAGAGTAAAATATGTTGAGCTTTTAAAGATAAAATACAGAGGAATATGCGTGTGTGCTTGTATGTGTGTTTGTCTATTGTCAAATCCAAACGAATGCATGAATGCCTCACAATAATTACAGATTTTTGTTGTCAGATATCATTCAATTTAAAGTTTGTCTGAACTTTTTAGACTTTGGAGTCTACATTTTGAGTATTTTAAAAATATTAGGTGTAGCTATTTACTCTAAAAACACACTAGATTGAATCTTCTCTTGTAACTCAAACACTGACCTAATTCAAAAAATCTTCCATTTCAGAACACAAAAAGCATAGTATCAAACAGCTCTGTGGTGTGCCAGCTTGCCAGCTGCATAAACTACCACCTGAACTATGTCTTTTTCAAACAAACTCTCCATTTCCATCATTTTGACTGTAATTGATTTCCAAAGCAATAATAATTACATGGACTGACTGGGGCATAACAAGGTTCGGCTCGGCCTGCCCTCCATCCTGACTAATTGTGCAGTGTACAGATGGCCACTTCTAGGAGCGTCCTTACTAATGGTTGCACACAATCGACATTTGAGAGAAAATAAAATGTCCCCAGCTGTCTAAATAACCGTGTTTAAGTCCCCTCCTTCTTTATTATAAATTTCTTCAGCAAGAAGCCACAACTCATCCTACTTGCAAGCCTCACAGCGAGGCTGCAACAGTTAACCTGCAATTTACATCTGTCCGTCTGAGTTACTGTGGCTCATTACACCTGAACAAACTGTTTTACCAAGTACAGCTGTTGCATTTCTTTAACCCATTGTTTAGGGAGAGCGTGGCTGCCTGACTTTCCATTAGCTCAAAAAAATGAATTGAGAAATGTCTTTAAAAGCCTTTTTATGCCAAGTGTGCTGCAAATCATTTGACAGACAATGTTATGATGTGTCTCTTGTCTCAGCGTAGGGTCTGGCTCGGGGGCAGAGTCACCCATGTCTGATAAACACTCTCCTAGTACTCTGAATGGAAAAAAAAGAGGGAATGGAAAATGTTAAATGTGAGCTTTGGTTACAGCTGTAGAGACAGACATAGACAGGTTAATGGTAATATTGTAGAGTGGTCTCAACTTTAATTTTAAAAAGCTCATTAAAAATTTGAGACAAGTCATCCTGCTTGATTTAAGTGTCTCGTAAAAGGCTCATAAATGTCTGTTTCTCTTTATAAACACTAGTTTCAGTTACTCGTCTGCCCTGACAGAGAGCACTTACTCATAAGTGCTTCTATTCTTTGTTTTTATTAAAATACAACACAGTTGGCTATAGTGTAAATAAATGAGGAGGAACATAAAACAACACAAACTTATTTCAGTTTGTGTCTGTTCCTTATTGTACACATTTGGTCTTAGTGAAGACCCTTAGACTGGGTGACTTTCATGTGAGGCTCTTATGGACTACAATTTGTTTCAGGCAAAAACGAGAGGGCCTTTTAGCCTTATGAAGGACCAAATCAACATATAAAGTGCAAAAATATAAATAAATTAACAGCTGTTGTCAGAGCCTGGCCCTCGTGCTTGCTGTGCATCACGGCTCATTGCTGCCATCAGTCTCAATCGGGCTTGCTCTTTACTCACAGTCTTATATGGTCTCCCCACACCATCTTACCAGGAGTTCCTGTATAATGAACTGTATTGTTTTCCCTTGGTTTTATCTGCTTGTAAGTGTCATTCTTTCCATATTTTTTTGCTGGAACTTGTGCATTCCTGTTTTTGTTTACACTACCGGTGCTGTTTTTGCTTCATCACATTTCATAAACAATATTTAAATATCCATCCATCCATCTTCAGAATCCGCTTTATCCTTTTTGGGGTCATGGGGTTGCTGGAGCCGGCCAAGCTACTGTTGGGCCAAGGCGAGGTACATCTTGAACAGGTCGCCAGTCTGTTGCAGGGCCACACACTCACACCTTGTGGAAATTTAGAGATATCATTAAAACCGTTAAGCATGTTTTAGACTGCGGGAAGAAGCTGGCTTACCTGGAGAAAACCTACACATGCATGAGGAGAACATGCAAAGTCCACACAGAAAGGTCCCAATCGGGAGTTGAACCTGGTATTTCTTGCTTTTAACTGCAAGTGCTAACCATGGACCACCGTGCAGCCCATCTTTTTTTTTTTTTAATTTTTTATTATTTATGTTTTTATTTATTAGTGCAGCCCATCGTTATATCAAGACCCCCCTCTGATAAAAAATGTGTATTGATGATTTTAACATGGAACTGTCATGCTGCAGTGGAAGGGCAATCAACTTCCGAATTAACAATTGGAAGATTGCAAGTTTGGTTTCCGTCTTGCCCGCCCATTTGTTGAATTGTTCTTGGGCAAGGCAATGAACCCCACATTGCCACTGGTGGTTAAAGGTTGGCGCCAGTGTCCAGCAGCAGAGCTGCCATCAGTGTGTGAATGGGACTGTGACTATGAAGCTCTTTGGGCTTTTAAAGGAGGTAGAAAAGCTCTATGGAACTAAACTAGTTACTATTTAACATGTTATAGTTGCATTTTTCTCATGATGGACGACATATAAGAAAATGCAGCTTCAAATTCCATGTTAGAACATTTCTTGAAACAAAATGTTGTGAATTTGGAAAAATGCTGTTGAAGAGGCTTTTAGGTATGACATAAAACCTACAACAGCAAGCCACAAGTTCCCAATTCTGCTCCATTCTAATGCATTCACTCGCAGCCAAATAGATCCATGTCCATCCTCGTTTTACCCGTCTGAGATACCATGTGGCTTAAAATGTCTGCAGCTGGAGTTGGGAAACGGGAGCAGGCTTCCTTTGCACCAATAAGCAAAACATTACTAACATAAAATGTTGCATAATGGCGCAAAGCCGCTTTTCCCAGCGACAAAATAGGCTGAATAACGTTGATTGTGTAAACACAACAGCTCAAGGCTGTTTTTCTCTGATACAGAATCAGCTGGAATTGTGTTAGGATGGTTTTTGAAGAGTTAGCGTAGTCAAATGAATGTAAACAACATGAAAATCTCTTTTTTCATGACAAAATTGGCAGACCTGTTGTTATCTTCTGTTTTATTTAACGTGACTAGGAATGCCACAAGTCTTTGTAATTGTTGTTGTTATAGATAATATATTGAATTGAAACAAAACGTTGACCCAAAAATTGAGGCTTGATCTCAATCATGAAGAAAATCCATCATTGCATCCCTTCTGGCTGCTGACTTACTTGGCTGTACCTCAAAAATAAATCCCTGCTTTGCCACTGTGTGTTTACTCCCTCATTCCACAACTTTACACTGTTAATGCGAACTTCTATTGGAACTCGACATTTTCACCAAAGCAAAGAGAAGTTATACTTTCTAAGGAGCAGCTGTACCCAGGAGACAGATTCCAAGCTGCCTTCATCACTAACAGGAAAGCTCAGCAGTCTTTGATGTCCTTTAACAATCAACATAGTTTGAAGACGTCAAACAAGCTTAGCAACAAAACATCTGTGAAGATTCCTAATCCAAATGTCTCCTTTGAACACCAATAAGTCTCATCAGTATCATCGCATGTGGTTTGTTTTCTTTCTTCTTTCTTGAAGAGTCTAGGTCACCTGAGACACGGGCATCTTTAAGTTGAATTATTTGCTGCAGTGTCTGATAGATCACTTTCCCGGCTCGCGCTGTGTGGTTTGGGGCGATTTCATTTTCCAGCCCCTCTCTGAAGTTATCTAAATGGATTGTACAATAATCTATCGTGCCCTGAAACCACAGAGAAAATAATTATTCTGTGTTCAAATGTTTGACAGCAAAAATTAGTAACAATTGCCCAGAGAGCAGGTGTTTTCTTTTTGCTTCTCGACCCCCCTCCTTCTTTGAGTGCCCACAGCAGAAAAGGTTGTGTACAAGGCTGGTATTGATTTTGAAACCATTTGACAAAGGATAAATAAGACGAGAGAAGGTGGGCCTTAGCCATGAGCTTTTTGATCAATCAACATGTCACAGCTGGAACTAAATTCAATTCTTATTTATCAAAATCCCCGCATGGTTAGAATGCTCTGCAATGATGCTTCTCAGGGGCCTTTAACAGTCCTCTGAGCCATAAGCATCACTGTCACAGGCATAGATTTCATGACTGAATCACTTTGCTGTGAAATGTTTATCGTTACAAAAATACAACAATGAAAAATCTCATTTGGATGAGGACACGTTTTCAGAGATGACATCCACTCTGCGTTTTAAATTCATAAACAGCATGAGACTGCAAATAACAGAGACTGTGCAAACTGCCAGGGTTGGAGTTTATGATTGCTCTTATCCTATAAATTGGCTGCAAGGCGTGTAATTTCTGTCAAACATCATGTGAGAGGTTGGAACCGAAATGATAATGTCGCAACAATGCAGCCTGATTACCAATGATGTACCTTCAGTCAAATGGACCCAATTGTGAAATAGTTCATTATTGTGTCACATGAAGTCAAAAAAGATAATTTTCTTCTTATTTCATGGAAACAAGCTTGACATCTTCAACACACACACCTGTGATTCACCAATATTTTTCGGAGTAATAAAATCCCAAAGAAAAGGTTTGGTTCAAGGTGGCCTCAGAGAAAAAAAAAAAAGGTGTAAAAAAATTAAAATAAAACAGATTGTGTTCAGATTCAAGAGAGAATAAGAACATTTCAAGAAAGAAAAAGGAACTTCAAAACAGCCAAAACAATCGTCTTGATCGATTCAACGACCTGCACTGAACTGTACTAACTGAATTATAAAAGGCCGAAACAGTCACAGGTCACACTGGTGAATACTTTGTCAGTTTTATTTACTTCACCATTCCTTTGAGAGCACAACACTGATTTCTGGTTCCCATGCAGTTTTAGCTTTGATGATAAATTGATTATGAGAGAACAAGAAGTTGTTTGGAAATCTCAAAGCTGATCCCGTGGGTCACAACTATAACTCACTCAGGAAGGTATTTTTTTACATCCCAGATAGAACCTTAATAAGTGAAATTTACTAATTAAGATAATATCAACGTAAATATATAAGTCGTTCATTTTGTGTCTCACTATTTAGCACTTAAACTGGCATCTGACATGAATGAACAGTAAAGATAAACGGTCTACTGCAGTCCAGCATATGAATAATCAATGTGACACTTATGACATTTAACACTGATGTAATACAATCTAGGTGTTTTGACTGCTTAGATTTGGAATGAACTTGGCTTAATAGGATCATTTTTCTTCTAAAACGGAGTCCTTCATTGTAAGGTAATCAATTATATCAATTATACATGCATTCAATTAAGTGTCATTAATTTCTCTCATTAGTTTGCAGTGAGTGCAGAAAATAGTCTTCAGTTTGACCCTTCCATCAAAAAGAAAAATAGGGATGTGTTTTTTTTTTTGTTAGAAGAGTATTTGTATGTATTTGTACTGAGCAAAAGGGACCATGGTGTCGGTGTCAAATCATTGACTGTATAAGTGAACTGGACTGATCAAGTGAGATATCACCCATAGAAAATGCCTTACTTCTGGTTCCAGCAAAACCAGAGGACGTTAGTAAGCAGTGATTGGTCCAAATCGGTCTGATTTCTATGCCAACCCCTCTCGCTAATCAGGAGTGAGCTTGTTGGAAAACCACACCCCTTCCACTAAAAGCGGGCTCAGGAGAATCTGTCAGACGTTTTAAACGTGCATGGTGAGGCCCGGTGGGTACCGCATGCTTTTAATGAGGCATCTGGTTGGTCAGTGTATAACTTGAATAACTTGTGATAAAGAAAAAAAATATGAGAAAAAAAACAGGATTAGCAAGAACATGTCAAAAAAGGTACCAGAGCAAGAATGGTGATTCTGAGAAACATGATGGCAACATTACCAGCTGATCCTTCCTATCTGTAACAAAGAGGTCACTCAGTCCAGTTCTCATACACAATTAATGTGTCAAATATTAAGATCCTTCGCTCTTGCTACACTAAGAGCTTTTTTTATGCATTAGTGTGGGGATGTGTGGGGTCCACATAAAAAAAAGGAAGAAGCTTAGCACACTTAACTATGAGATCACCCACAACAGGTTATTAATCTAGCTTTCTAAGGACCTGCGAAGCCTTTCTCCATCTATGATCCTCCTAATCCTGTTTTGCAATAATTTTCCCAAACACGTTCTTCTTAAAAACATCCATTGAGAAAATGGATCTATTCTTGGGGAGATGCATGGAAGTGTTTTCTGGGTGGGTTATGAGGTTATGAGCACATTTACCATGACTTGTTGTTTTGGATGAGTTACAAGATACCACTCAGTGCTGTAAATAACTTCTGACCTGATAGGTGAGCCGTCACCCATCAAAAGAAAAAATGATTTTTTTTTTCGTCTTTTATGATCACATGGGAATTGTCAAGAACAGCATTGCTTGATATTGATATTCCAGGTCATGTCTTGTCTCAGAGTGAATGTCAGTTCCATTTATTCATGGCACATCACAAAATTTAAAGTACCACTAAGCATGTCTTGCAGCAGTAAAAAAAAGCACACTGCAATGGATTTACTTGAAATGGATTCAATACAACTCAATGAGGCCATTCTGGGCAATGGAAACTTTAGCATACAATGGCTTTACCTATTCACAGTAATGATTAATAAACATTGTAAACAGGTATCATTTCCACTAATGCTGAATCAGTGCAATGGCATGCAAGGCAGACAAAAGTTAACTCCAGAAAGTGCTAAAGAGTCTGTCTGATTTGGATAGAAGTTCAGGATCACACAATGTTGCTTGAAAATTTAAATTATTGTATTTCCAAAGCTATCAATTATAATAAAATACAATTAAGGCTCTTCTCTTCAATGGGAAATCTGTGATGTGATGTGCTAATCTATTCACTTTTTAGGGTTTAGGTCACAGAGCCAGCAGGAGAAATGTTTCCAGGTCAGCTGAGGACTCTCTTTTCCTTTGCCAAAGGGCCACTTTTCAGAAGACAACATCATCTGAAAGCTCTCTGTGATGCCATTCCCAGCCCAAGTTTAAAACCAGATCAACTTTCCCCACTAGGAGAGGAGTAGTAGTGGCTGTAGTCAGAGCTCTGTACCCTTTGGAAGAACCTAAAACACCCATTTGGTGACCTTATTGGAGGTCAGGGGTAAATTCAAAGTGCCAAGGTGATGGGGAGCTAATGCCCCAAGCATTTAGCAAACTGGTACTGGGAGACAATTTAGACTAAGGGCTGTTCGATGAAGTAAAACAAAAAATAAAGCAAGAAAAGAGTGTTCCTCCCAACAAAAACAGATATTGATGGAGTTTTTGTTCTAAACAAATCGAGACAGTTAAATGAAACTCCCCTCCTCTCCATAACCACTCAACAGTTCTAATGGATGGAAAGTTGAACAATAAACATTAAAACTATTTTTTGAATAGCAGGCTGTACATGAGTTTACTTTTGAACTTGTTTTATTCTTTGGGAAATTGCTTCTTAGAAATCAACCTCCAGTGTTGTTTTGAAGAACTCCATCATTTGGCTCTTCGAGTTTGCTTCTAATTCTGAACCAAAATCTATGAACCTTTAATTAATCAAGCAACCCAACAAAACAAAAGATACAGGTGAGCCCTAAAGACCATCTCAGCACAGGACAAGAGCCTTGCTCAAGGGGACCACTGTGGGGCAGCAAAATGCACATGCACATGTCAGTTTAAGAACTAGAAATCAGCAATCCTTCCATTTTAAACATCCAGCAACAACTGGTTCATCACTGCACTAATATTTAAAAATCTATGGTTTTAAAGTTTAATATCAAAATTGATTTTTCTATAGAAATGTGGAAACATGTATGCTGCCATGTGGTTTATATAGAAATGACACAGAACTGGCTGCTTTTAAATCAAAGTTTCACTCAATTTGAAAAATCCCAGCAATAATAGCCATGTAGTGGGAGTTAAATGACACAAGTGAAGCTTATCTTGACATTATGCGTAATGAACAAATAAGATATTTTTAATAAAATGAAGGTATGGACAAAAACAAATGAAGCTGGCTGAACTAAATTCAAACTAGTAGTGCTGTCAATCGATTAAAAAAATAATCAGATTAATCACACTTTGGGATTGTGATTATTCACGATTACTCACAATGTTTTACTAGGTACATTTCAAACAACAATTTTGAAAAAAAAAAAGGCCAGAGAGAACATTTTTCCTTCATTTTTATTGTCTGAATTGTTTTAAGGAAAGACTTTAATGTCTATAGTATTACTCCAAGAAAAAAAAGACACTGATAAACAGACATAAGAAACAATCATTGTGTTCCTGCACTTTGAATGGTCCAGGTGCATACTCTAATCTGATTGGCTGCTGGATGTTGACTTGCACCTAAAAAAGTAGTTCCGGTTACAAAGCTGAAATGTTTTTTATCACTGCGCAAACTTCTTTAAAACAAAACCTTTCTTTGTCATTTCGACAAAAACAAGCGGTAAGAAGGGAACTTTTTCTCTGAACTGATGCCTTATTGAACTTATGACAGTCAGCGTATTTATTGCTTTCTTTTGCCACTGCATACAAGGTCAGTGAAGCTTTGTTGTGTTACCGTGACAAAAGGCCGCACTACCAATCAAGTATTCCTCTTTTTGTGAAAAAGCTATCTATACCCCAAAAATAACAAGAATAGAGCACTAAAAATAGATTAAATATTTATTTCTTTCGTAAGTGACCATGGTATAAGTGGAATAACTCCCGACAAAGCGTGTATTTTCAGAAATTAACCCACGCCATTGAAGCCTGAACCATCTAATGCAAAGCGGAAGATGGTCGCCTCTGAAGTGTAATTAATCTGCGTTAGTAAATAGTAACTTTTTTTTTTTTTTTTAAATAATCGCGAGCGTTAACGTTAGCATCCCTAATTCAAACCATTCTCCCAACTTTAACAATAACACTTCAGGAAGAAAAAACAATATGGATCAATCCAATGTTTTAAATTAACTTGAAGAGAAAATGAACAAATGAAAATCAAAAGAACAACGCATTTAAATATACAACCACACCGAGCTAAAAATTCTCTTCCTTGTTGTTGAGTGTCCAGGGAGGCAGGTAAAGTCTGCCCTTATTACCAATGTCAGAGATTCGATTAAGCACGAGGAAAGCAAATGATTCCAATGAACTAATGATTAATCCAGGAGGTCTATTTACTAATGTACCAGAATGCATTAAAGGCATAAGTTAATGGGGACAGGACATCAATTCAAATACAAATGAACCGCATTTGCATTGGACGCTTATTGACTGGTGTAACAAAACGAATTACAAAAAGTAATCTACTTATAAACCTTAGAGAAGGATGAAACATGATTCCAGACATATCTACAATTCAACTCGGACCCTTTCTTGCCTCCAGAAATGACAGCATCAATACAAACAGATTGACCGGTCTGTCGTCAAACTAAAACATCTGTTCAAATTAGAAAAGAGCAGGAATAATTAACCTGATCCTCCCGGCAGTGCATAAAGAAAAAGGGCCTTTCTGATTAAACTAGACAACTTGTGCAGCTTTCTCTGTAAACTGCAACATGCATATGGATTATAGCTTTCTTGGACTTCTAACAAAAATCCAAAGTGAACAATGTGAATGCACTGTGGTGTAAAGACTCACCAAGATGCCAGGTAGTGACAGATTTTTATTTTTTTTCCCACACTCCTCTGCAAGGCAAAGGACAGTGTGGGGATCAGCAAGGGTGATAAAAGTGACACTTCTATGGTTCTTCTCGAAAAACTTTTTTACCATCTCTAGGGGCAAGGAAAAAAAAAATAAAAAAATTAAAATACTCCTCCTCTTTGTGGATCAAAGGCCCAATCCTAATCCTCGCTTTGTTCTTGTACATAGATGAACATGAAAGCCCACTTCTGTGGATTGCTTCCCTCTGGGCTCTTGGGCACATCGCTGTACCCAGAGCACAGACTTATCAAAAAAGCTCCACTCTTAACTATAGAATTAAATTGGAGGAAACAATTCCACAATTTGACGGACATCTATCCTTCCCATCTTCTCAGCGGTAATGACACTTTTGCTAGCTTGTCTAAAACCAGCTCCTAAGTGATTTTTTGTAATGGGAGATGAAGGGGGGCTTGAAAAGAGAAAAGCAGCAGTTCTATTTGATGTTTTGATCTAGAATTGATCTCAGAGGAAAGACTCACATTCTGAAAGTGGGATTATTGGCTTCACCAGCTCTCTTCAGATGTCAAAGATCTTTGAACAGCCTTGTAAAGTGCACTACTTCCAGGCTGCTGTTGAACTGCTTATGAACTCATCTAAAAAGCACCTGTCTCCATATTAATGAGGTAGCATACTCTCAACACAGGTCCTCTTCCCACACATACCTGTCCCCCAGAGAACTTCAACACTTTTCCTGGAAACCTGCACAACTCAGTACTGCTTCTTCCTAAGTAGTGTCGGCGTGTTTACACTTCTCAAGTTTTCACCTTCTAAGTGACAAACTTTTTTACCAATGGAAGATTTTTAATAGGTATCTTTTTGTGTTTTTTTTTCCTGTCAGAGATCTGTGGGGTAAACTGAGGACACGCTGGATTTAATGGTGTAACGATTGATTTTAACAACAGTTTGCTTCGTTTCATAATTTGTGGTTGCTGATCTGATTCATAGTCAATATTGGTTCATTTTTGAACAATTCGATCCAATTCACTATCCCAAAGTTAGTTAATATTGTTAGCCAAAAATTCAACTAGTATGACTGAACAGTGCAGATGAAGTTTTCCAGATTCCTTTCATTTCTTGCAAAATAATCAAGTGTAAATTAAATACGTGAAAAAAGAAACAAGTAAACAATAATCAATGGAAAATTCATTGACATTGTTGTTTCTTAAAGTTCAGACCACTGTTGTTTTTCCACAAAAAATAATACAGACTGAACAATATTGGAATATTATACCACATTGTATGGTCACATGTCTTTCCGAAATTAATCTTTCCACACATTGGACTATAATGATAGCTTGATCATTTTTTGCTGTCCACTGCGATGGCGCTTAGTCATTTCTAAGTTATAGTGCAACACCGCTCCTCAATCCAAGAGTTTCCCAAGATCAATCATGATTTATCAAATTTTGAAACAAAATTTTTAATGATCATTGATTAAATAATTAATTGTTACACCCCTTGGTGGAGGCGTAATTCCATTTAAAATTTCCGAACTGATTTCCAGTGCTTTCCACTTGTGCAACTGTCCAAATGTGCAACGGAAAAAAAAATATATATATATATATATATATATATGGAAAGAAAAAGTGCCACATTTTATAATTCAGTATTTAGTCAACCAGTTTTAGATCATGGGATTTGATTAATTTCCAGCAAGAAAGTTTTAAAGTGGTCAACCCATTTTTACTCAAGCAGCAGCAGACTAGTTTGCATTTTGCAACCTTCTCACACTAGCTAAATTTACAAATTTGGATCAGGATAATTGATTTCTGAAAATAAAGATATCATCATTGAATTAAAGTATATATAAAAAAATATAATCAGCAGGTCAAAGGAATAAAAAAAAATATTTTAAAATCTTTTAAAAATCACAATTGTTGCTCCCTTGGGGTGGTGTTGACTGATCAAAAGAGTAAAAAAAAAAGCTTACAGAAGAAAACTGATAAGTCCCAGTAATCTTATGATTGTCACAAAGAAAAATGTGCCTTTACCTCTGTACTTCACTACTTTCCCAATTGTTTTGTTATTCATGTTTCTTAATTTTTGTGCTGTTTGTTTTTTTGTTTTTTTTTTGCTTGCAGTGCGCAGCGCTTTTATCCCTTAGCACCTTTCGGATTCAACTCTTTGACTCCTGTTCAAGTCCCTCGCTCTCAAGCGGACTAGTTCGATTGTTCTTGCGAGCTTTTATTACTGTAAATTGAGAAAACAAATTCTAGTTTGACTCAAACCTTCCAGTGTGAACATGGTTTAACCATTAAATGGTCTGGGTCTGAAGTTCACCTTTCCACACAAGGGTTGGTCAAAAATGGAGGACAAATTTAAAGTTAAATAAAAAACTACTACAACTTTAAGAAAGATGAGCCAAGAGTCTAAAAGTAGTTTTCATGTGATTTTATACTTGCATGTTGTCATTATTAAATAATGCAGAGAATGTACAAATGATCTTTAGGTGGTTGTAAAAATATAAATAAGTAAAAACACCTTAACATAAACATAAAAGTAATGGCACAACAATATTTACCAAAATGTACAAGTATTAAAGTGCATCTGATAAATGAGGATGTGACTTTAAAGAAATACAACTAGTAGAACCACAAGCAGAGCTAAGATATGTGAAGAAAGTAAAACATCTATCAGAATTAACCAATGAATTAAAAAAAAAAAATCAAGATAAATCAACCTAAGGCTAAAACAGCACACAAAAGAACTAAAACTATAAACAAAATCAAACCATCTGATATTGTCAAATCTTGACAATATCATACTCTTGAAAATCTGACTCTGATTTACTACTACTAGACGTGACAGCAGAAGTTTGTTTGGAGGCCTATTTTACCTTTAAGTGACTGGATACCTTTCAAGAATCACTTAAACCTTATCCAACAGCTAGAGCCAATATTAGAAAATTGTAATATATTACAAAATCAGAGGATATTTTCGTCTAAACAGAGAATATACTTTAAAGAATATTATAAATGTATGAAATTTAGAGTGATCCTCAACAGATGCAATCCAACCTTTAATGTCTCATTTCTATCTCTATCTCATCTCACACTGTTGCTTCACTGCATTCAGGGAGCTGACACAACATGCAACATACTCCAACAAACTCCAACAAAAACCTCCAAAACCAAGTTAATAACAAAGAGAAACCTTCTTTTTTTACTTTTAAAAAGTAAGCAGTTGTTTACACAACCAAAGCTAGTATTGTTTAATTTTTCAAATATCTAGGAACAAAACCTTATTTTCCAATCTGCTGTGGCTCTGGTAGTTCTTAAGGTGTGAAGGTTCTTGTTTTTAGGGGGTCGATGGCGGGTGACGAGGGAATGGCTGAAGTGTAATTGATAATGTAAAAGCAGATGGGGGTCACCAGGGAGACGCAAAGAATCCAAACAGATGGTCAAATTGCAGCTTATTTATGTGCAGCGGAGGACTCAGCCCCCTTTCCTCCACATGGTTTGATGGATCATTATTGCGCTCTCTGCATAAACACCAATATGCTTTTAAATCTGGCGACAAAAAACAAAAAAAAAAAAAAAACCAAGAAGCGAAAGTACCATGTTTCAAAGCAACAGTCAGAAGCATGTCAGAGTGTTTGGTTATAAAACTGTACAACACTAAAGACCATTGGCTCAACCATGTATTTCATTATAACCACAATGATGGAACAGCCGGCCCATTTCAGGTGAATATTGGAGTGTAAGCTGACCAGTGAAGGACAAGAGTAATCAACGTGGTTCATGGAAGAGGATGCTTTTTCCACAAAACATTTTAGCTAACAAAAAACTTAAAAGCTATAACCAAACAATTTGTGTCATTTTTATGACATACACGCCTTATCTTTGCCCAGCTATTGTGTCTGCAGACACAGACAGATTGGTTAATATAGATGTGGCCCCTTGTTCTCACCTTGTTCCTGGGTTAACTCTATTAATGTCAGCCCAGACCACCTATTTCATATTTACTAAGACCCTTCCATCTCCTCATCCAGTAATTGGCCTTATAATGTGAAAGCACTGAAGTGAAGGCCATCCATTGGACCGAAATTACAGAGGGACTTTGAGGTGCCTCTCATAAAGACACTTCAATACTAACGAGTTTTGCTGTGTTGGGGATTGTAGCTTAAAGCAACTGTTCTGACCATTTGTAAAAAGTTGTACATCTTTTATAAAATAAGCAAAAACCCATCATATGAAACACAGTAAATGTATCAAATGAAAGTGTCTCTCTTTAACTAAATATGGCAGATTAATGGTTTCTAGATGATTCAGGACTATTAAAACAATCCAAATGTTTATGTGTTGGTGTTTAAGGATAAAAGGTTTGTATTTTAGGGTTTATTTTTTGTGTCAATAACAAAAATTAAACTTTCACGAAAGGAGTTTTAGCTTTTCTAAAATCTTTGAACCCTACTTTCTGCACAATGCGCCAAATGAGGCAGTCAGTTAAGGGAAAGAAATGACCATAAACAGAGAAGTAAATGTGCCTTTGAGAGTGAATGTATCACCCTCCTTTTGGCCTCTCATATTTTAAATTCCAGAGTAACACCAGCAAATATTAATATTTGCTTTTCATTTTAGCTGCTAGTGGACCTCTGTTCAGAAAAACCTAAAAAAAAAAAAAAAAAGCAAAGCTAAAGTGTGCTGAATGTGACATTCAGACAGGATATTAACCCTACAGCTGCACCGTGAAGACGTTCATATTTGAGGAAATGTAATTAGGTGTGAAGAAAAGGATGTCTTTGTGCTCATGAAACAATTAATTCAATGAAATAAAAAAGTCACATTGTCAAAGGGGCTGCCAAATGCTTAGGGGGGTTAACATCAGAAACTTCTAGTCTTATAAATCACAAAGCGAAAGAGATACCAACATGTTCCATTCTGCTCTGTAACGGACCCATCTGGGAAACTGGAGCAGTGTGTCAAAATTGACTTTAGATCAGCTGGGTGGTTCCACTCCAATGGTTTTTGGTGATTTTTTAAAAATATTTTCTGGTGGCTTTTTTTTGATGATGGAGGGCATAAAGAAAATTAAGCTCAAGATTTAATTTCTGAGTATTTCTTTAAACAAATTGTTAGGAATTAGGAGTAGAAAAAAATGTGGAAAAAGTTTGTAGGTGAGCCACAAGCTTCCTGCTCTGCTCCATTTTGATATACATCTGCTTGACAAAAAGATCCATGTACGTCTTTGTTTTCCTCGTCCTAGCTGGCATGTGGCTCAAAACTGTGTGGCTGGACAGCTCCAATATTGTTAGCCATTTTTGTTGTACCAGTAATGTTAGGTTGGGGTTGTGAGGAGCTGCAAGCTAGCACAAGAGAGTGTAAACAGATGGATGATGGGTAATGGTGGCAGGCTGACTCTGCGCCAACAGTTTCGCCCACAATTCTTAAATGCATTTCTAATGAACTACAGCAGCAGCTGCTACAACAACTTTGTCCTAGAAAAGGACAAAGGGTGTTTTTTTTTTTTTTTTTTTTTTTTGCATAAAAATAACATTATCAGATTTAAAAATCATTGGCAATGCTTTTAAAAAAGATCAAAGTAGGATTGAAGAGGGACTTTAATATACCATCATTTGTAAAAAGAAAGGGGAAAAAAAGAGAAACAAAAGTTTTTGGCTTATTTAACTATATTTTTTCTTCAAATTTCAATTTATGGATAGTTTTGCTTTAAAAATTAATGATTATTGAACTAGTGAAAGAAACTGCAAAACGAGCAGCAACCACATGAACATTTGTAAACTGTAAACTGGTGCTTAAAAGTTTAAGAACTTTTATATTTATAAATTAGAGATCTGCAGCAGATCCGCTGCAGTATCAAAAACTGTAGTCTCTTTAAGCGATATGTCTTTTGCTCAGATTTCAATCTTTTCTTTTTTTTTATTTTGTGTAACTTTTAACATTAACTGTTTGTTTACTTCTGTATTACTTTTTTTTATGTTTTATTTTTTTAAAAAAGCCCATCAAAGGGACAAATGCAGTACTTTTTCTTCTGCTAAAAGCAGAAGTGTTGTAGTATTTATATCTGTCTCTATTTAATAAATAAATTGAATTCAACACATAAACAAAATAAAAAGAACTACTGTTTGAAATTTTGAACATTTCAATCAATTGAAAGTCACCCCGTAATCCTGAGAGCTATAAAATCCCAGAATTCTACAGACTTTATTGCACTGAGCAAATAGGAAGTGGGTGATTTGACAAGAAAGAGGGGCCGTGCTTCAGAGTGTGCCCACTCACTTCACACTTTAAAGGGAGAA
Source organism: Oryzias celebensis (assembly GCA_014656515.1). Lineage (NCBI taxonomy): Eukaryota > Metazoa > Chordata > Actinopteri > Beloniformes > Adrianichthyidae > Oryzias > Oryzias celebensis. Next base: position 7,259,704 of record BNCR01000003.1, read on the forward strand.
CTATGATTCCGCTGTAATGGTGTCTGCACTCAATTTTAGTAATAACTTGCTCCAAAAGAAAGAAACAATCTGGAAGCAATTTGTGATAATGCAGCCAAGTCTTTCTTTTTTTTCCCCACAGTAACAAAAAGTTATTCTAACTGTTGACCTTTCCAGGGCCTGAGTGGCATTTCACTGCTTTCTGTGATGCCACTGTTGCAGTCAAACCTTTGAATGTCCCGACACTACAATCATTACACTGCTCACCTTTAAACAGAATACATCAGTCATATTTTTGACAACTATTTACCAGCTATTTATACGATAAACCTTTTCAAATGGGCTCAAAATTCATATCTGCTCTCAGTCCTGCATCATGCAGTTTATCATCTCGCCATGTTCTTCCTTTCACACTGCTGCTCCCTTGTGGCGTATTAAGTCATGGTGGGCTGCTTAGACATCCGGATTTGGAAGTTTGATAGAAACCAAACACAGTCAGCATGAGTCAGGTCTGGAATTAACAATTAAACTAACTTAAAAATATAAATTTGCACAAAAACAAACTACTGTTTTTTTTTTTAATAATTGATAGCTGCTTGTCTTGAGGATTGCACAGCCCTTTTCCCCCATATGATGAGGATGAAACAGACAAAAATGGGAAAACTAAAGAACATGTAAATGTGAACAGCAGATGCAAATATTTAATAGCAGTCAGGCTATATTTTGCAATAAAAAAGCATTTTTTAAGGTTGATATCTATTATTTTCTAAGAACATATTTTTTTGCTTTGATGTTTTGTTTTTCTCTTATCTTTTATTTGTGTCATAACACACTTGCATCCATCCTCCTGCTGCCTTTCCACCTTCCTCCCTTCTCCTGTCTTTCACCAAAGCAATCAGGTAAATCCTGCATTAACTCCAAGGAAACAGCCCATTAATATTTCACTTGTTTTCAAGCCCGTTTGAGCCATACATCAATGCCCAGCCACCTCTTTCAAAGCCATGCATTAGAACTATTTCCAAAATGCTTCATTGTCAGCCAGTGGCAGCCTCATTACTTATTAAGATAAGAGAAAAGATGAGCAGAAGCAGTTGGTGGCTTGGCTTGTTTAAAAGCTCCTTTCCACCTTCCTCTACCTCCGCCTATGTTCTCTTTTGTGTGCTCGCCCGGTTATAGAATAGTAGAAGTTGTTGAAAAGTGAGTGGGATGTTTCTTCAGAGTTAAAAAAACAAAATGCAAAGTTTTTGCCCTTGGATGCTTTTAGAGAATTGTTACACACAAGATAACAACATACCTGTCTTAAGGTATATTATATTCTAATCATACACTCAAAAATAAACTGCTAAAATGCATTATATTAAATAAATATGTATATTTTTTTCTGTAGATTAAAGCAATGTTAAGGACCAAACTGTTTAGACAGGGAGAAAGGAAACTTTTTTAAGAACAAATAACAATTTTGAGGGACAATCTGCCAAACTGAGCAAGAGCCAAAGGAAAGTTGCTGCATTGTTGCCTCATCTCCTGACAAAACTAACAATACATTGTAGTTGAAGGATCTTAAAAATCGACTACAAAAGGAACAAAAGATCAGAGAAGATGTGGGAATATGATAAACCCTCTGTGCTGTCATTCCATCCGGATGATGGCATATCTTTGTAACAGCTAAAAAACTGTTGAGCCCTCCTGCACACTCATTAAAATCTCTGACTTGGGTTATTAGCATGAATACAGATGTATGTTTTTTTATTCTTAAGCTTGAAATTAGGGTTATGAAAGGGGTTGTGAAAAGCACCTCTCAGTAAGAAGCCTCTGGTTGGAATCCTGCCTGGGTCTTGTCTGAGTGGACTTGTTCTACCTGTGCAGGTGTATTTCTTTGGCTTCCTTTCAGTCTGAAAACATTTTCATAGGATGAAGGCTGGATTTCAATAGCCCTTTTTTATTGTTTATTTATTTATTTATTTATTTTTTTTGCAAACTGTTATTGCTATTTTTATTTATTTATTTTTTGTTATTTTACCCCTTTCCCCCCCAAAAAAACATTTCTTTCAACCTATCTATATATATAGAGAGAGAGAGAGAGAGAGAGAGAGAGAGAGAGAGAGAGAGAGATAAAGAAATAGATCTAAATATATATAAAAACAGAAATACGACCCTTTCCCCCTCCATGGGTGATACCTCACCCCAAGCTCTATTCCTCTACCAGAGGCCTGGGAGCTTGAGGGTCCTGTGCAGTATCTTAGCTGTTCCTAGTACTGCACTTTTCTGGACTGAGATGTCTGAGGTCTTTCCAGGGATCTGCTGTAGCTACTCCTCCAGTTTGGGGCTTACAGCCCGGAGGGCTCCAATTACCACGGACACCACTGTCACCTTCACCTTCCAAGCTTTCTCCAGCTTTTCTCTGAGTCCCTGGTATTTCTGCAGTTTCTCATGTTCCTTCTTCTTGATGTTTCCATCTCTTGGTTCTACCACATCCATGTGTATTGGTTTGTGATCGTGTGATTCTACGACAGCCTGGCGACTTGTCCAGGGTGCACTCTGCCTTTGCCCAACAGTAAGTAGCAGTGTTTGGCTTAGGTGACCCCACAAGGAATACAATAGGTTAAGAAAATTGATTTTCTCTTTTTGTGGTCTAATAATCTACCTACCCTGCTTGTTTTCCAGCTCTTCTTCCTTTTCTTGCTGCTGATTACCTGAATGAGGTGTGTTCTGTCAGTTAGAATGAGTAGATACCTGAGTCATTGAATCAGCAGAAAGTTGTGCAGAAATAACAGGCAGGATTTGGAGGACCAGGGTTGGGCTCCCTTGGTTTACATGAGGTAGTCACACAGGAAATCAACAAGAAACTAACTCCATCCATCGTTCCTGCATCCCTGTTGGACCAGCAAACATGTGAACAATCAAAGCCAATTTAGACACTGGCTGCATTGAAAGACTCATACTAAGTTTCAGGGAGTCTGGATGTTTCCAGTAAACCAATTGTATCCAGTTTAGAAAAAACTTTGTTTGCACAGAAGCCCTTAACTGATAAATGACTGGATCAGAGTGGAATTAATCAAAGCCTTCTACTCATTTTTCCTAATGGTTTACACTGTGCAGCTGCAGGGCCCATGCAGGCTCAGTGCAGGGAGGGTCATCAGACACTGAGCAGATTATTTGCTTTTTCTGTTATCAGCCATCTAATGTCAAGCTATTAGTCATCACAGAGAGGATGACAGGACCCACAAACTGAGCATTTACTGTACAGTAATGATGAATGAAGCTGGATTTTAGTGGTCATACATCAATTGCAAGACATTTCTCTCCTTTGATCTTTTATCTCTCCTGCAGTGATGGAGCGGAAGAAACTAACATGCTTATGTTAGATATTTGTGCATTTGATATATAAAATATTTTTTTTTGGAAAAAGGCCTTTAACACAAACAAAGCAGTCATTTAAAACAGTTTTAAGTTGCTTTATGTATAATCAATGAAGAAATTTGATACGTGGCATTCTAGCTTCATGCGAAATTTCATTTACTTTTGTGTAAACAAGCATGCCATCATGTCAACCTATTTTGATTAGGAAAAAAGACAAAAAAGAGGTTGTGCTGCTGGGGAACAGTAATACTGGCAGGTTTGACGGTCATGCAAGCATTCACAAGGCACGTCCACATGGCTCCATGGGTGGGTGTGAGGAAGTTGGACAGGGACGTCCCCGTACTTTTAATGTGCGGCTCCCGCGACAGCCCGGGGTGCCACATCCATCTATGTCTTTTTGCCAAATTTGATTTTAAATATTTATCACACCATACATCTTAGCTGTAACAAATTGCTGGCAAAGTGCTATTGTCTGTGAAGAATGTAGTAAGAAGGATGGCGCTTTAGAGGGAACATCAATGTTTCATCTGGTAAAATATATTAGTGGGAAGTGTATGTGCAACTACAGCACTTTTGTAACATGAGGATGATTCTCAGGTGGAACTTTCTCTGGAGTTTTCTCTCAGTCCAGCGATGGAAGGAAGACATTTGAAATGAAACTTTCTCAGCCAATCAGATCATTCTTTACTGATCATCTGCAAACACTGCTAGAGAGAATGTGAACTTTATCATTGCAATAGTTAAGTGTTTTCTTTTAAATAAAATGAAAGCTTATTTGTACTTGTGTTTTCTCTTGTAAGATTTTTTTAAATACTGTTTTTTGGTGCTTTAGTATGAATGATAGTGGCAGCATTGTAAACTATATTTTTATTCAGAAAAAAAATAAAGTAAAATATTTATATTTTATATTTAATTTAGCTTAGAGGAAGTCCTAATTAGTTAAACCCCATCGAGCTGTCGGTTTTTTTAGTTATTTATTTCATTTTATTTTTTTTACAAATTTGTTAAAAAACAAATGTAGTTAAAAAACACACACACCACAATTTCTATTTTTATATTGAAATCTTGATTTTTAAAAAAAAATTAAATAAAAGTACAGTTTGTTTTTTAAGATTCGAAATTTTGAGGAAACAGCAATGCAATCAGGTTTGCATCGCATACATGCTGTGGTTATTTAAAATGCGGCACTTTAGAGAAATACTGACTAACTTTTATTAGGCATTGATCCAAACTGCTGCAGTGACACTGAGCAATGTTCAAAGAAAAGAACACTTTCCTCAAGATGTTGAAACTAAAACATTCTAAAAGTTGCTTTTTTGTTTTGTTTCTGTTGCTGAAATAAATAAATTGTGATGAGGCATCGCAAACCACAATCGCTGGTAAATTATTATCTGAATGACTGCAAATAAATGTTCAGTTTACATGATTTTAATAATAAAATGCAATTTTCTTTTTAAAAAGTGTTAGCGTTAAACATTTTGAGTAAAACTTGCAATCCTAGATAGTAAATCAATGGCAAAACAGAAAATAAAAATAAAAACAAAACATGCTTGATAAGCTAAAAATAAGCGCAAAGGTCTGTTAACATTTTTCAATACCCGGCAGAAAAAGTTTAAAATACAGGAATATGAATTATTATTATTATTATTATTATTATAAATATTATTTATTTTATTCTATTTTTTAAATGTTACACATTTCATTTGAATTTGCACAGTAATTTTCTGAGATTTTGATTTTCTTTCTTCCCTTCTTTTGGCCCACCATACCTCCTTTTGGCCACCAGATGGAGGTCTTATCTTTTTCATGAAAATAAAAAGGTAAGACAGGTTTTAAATCGTATTCCTTTTATCCTTTAGAAACAAAATTTCATTATTATTGATTTGATGCATATGATAAAAATGTAAATATTAATACACATAAATGCATGTGTGTATATATAGTTATGATAAAAATGTAAATAGTTATACACATATATGCACACACAAAAAAAACACACATGCACATTAAGGCCAAAGTATTGTTTTTATAAATGTTATACAACTATACATTATAAATAGCGTTATAGATCTATTTTGTAAATCCAGCCCTTCACACTGGAAAAAAAAATATTATATATAATATTATAAAAAATATTATATATATATATATATATATATATATATATATATATATATATATATATATATTAAGTTTGTCTTGCAACATTTTTTTCAGGCCTATAGAGTATACGCTCCTGGATTGAATTTGTAATATAGTATTTGTCTGCTTATTAACCATTAGAGCCAGTCTTTTTACTTTATTTATTTCTACCTTGGCAACAGGGACATCCCCTTTGTGCTCCACTTGATGGCAGTAGTGTAGCAGCACTCCTGGAGGATTTAGCATGCTTCTATTCTGCTGCCAGTATGTAAGCCACTATCTTTCTCTCCTTTTTTTTAAGCAAAATGTCTAAAATGCAGCAGTGATTAACAATTCAGTGTGAGCACACATTATTATCCAGTGTTTAAAAAGAGACACACAAACAGAACACTGCAGAAAAACAAAATGTTTTAGAACCTTTAAGGAAATACATCACACAAAGCTCCTCAACACATAAATATGTATTACTTCTGCAACCCAATTAGGCACGGTAAAATCTGGCCTTTGGGGTAGAAACCTGTGAAACTGCATAGATTTCCCTGAACCATTCCTCTATGGTCCTTTAGTTAGACAGCTTTTGCTGTTACTGACAATCATGCCAACTGACCTGTATGAAGAGGTTTTAATCTAAATACAGTTTTTTCTTATCTATGTGGACTACAGGTTATGATTCGCTGCGTACACCTGGCACATGTCATAAAAGTGGATGGATGTTTGCTGAATAGCTTTGTTAGTCATCCTCATGGAGCTGGCATATGCAAATATCCCAGAAATTCAAATGGAGAACTGCAGCTTCATTAAATTTGGCAATAAAATACTTGCAATACCTCATTGGCTTCTAATGGACATAATGAGGAGTATGACTGAATCCAATCGGCTTGAGTTAGATTTAATTTGTTTGGCATTTCACAGACAGGAATGCATTTAGGACTGCAAGTAGACATGAGAAGTCATTATAAAACCAGGACACAGGCAAAGATTGTCTTTCTCAGAGAAACAAAGGCCTCCACTCTTTCAAACACTATGATTCCCACAATACTTATATGGAATATTCAGTGGTCCGAACCCCAGCCACATACTGGAAATGCCAGTGGTTGATTTAGCAAGATAGCGTTTCAGCAGATTAGGTTACTGAGACTTAATTAATGCAATTCCATTCTTATATTCAGCTATTTTTCTTCCAAGATGAGATAAGATTGACTGGCAGGGTATAAAAGCTGCTTAAAAAGATAACAGAGTAAAATACATTCTTGTCAACTAAGAAGAAAAACAGGTAAAAGCCGAAAGAGAATGCTAGAGGCATACTGCTGTGCAGACAATAGAATACAGATCATATAAATGAACCGTAGGAGAGCACATCAAATAAAAACAGTGTTAGCTTTGGTCAAACAAGCAGCAGATAAACCACAGTATGGAGAGACCAGGAGGTGATACATAATGTAAAGAAAATCACTATTTATATGGTGTAAACAGTTGGAGATATTTTTTTCATCTTAATAAACTCTAAAATGGATGTGAGAGCAATCTTTTCATACAGGAGACCATTAGATTTAGCATTTTTGTTAGGAGTCAGACGTTCCTTTATACATCTCCCAAAACAAGGCAAAATATTGAAGAATGAAAACACCATATAGGGGGAAAGCAGCACGTCAGCGTTCTCAGGACTAGCAGTTTTAATAAGTCACAGTTTAAACTACCAGTTGCCGAAGCCGGAATAATTAAAACAAACGTGAATAATGAGGACTACAGTGTAGAAACAATGCACAGACCAGATAATCATATCCTGTCAGGAGCATGGGACTCAATTTGATCACATCTTTTTCTTTCAGAGCTCTACAGCGATCCATTGTGTATACACAAACTAGCTAATCAATTATAACCTCCAGCTAATGTAAAAATGCTTTTCATACACAGCCCCCTCACTGTGCCTTGCTAAGATAAATTGGCTGTGACCCAAGCATGACCCTGGCTGATGTTCATGAGACCATTAAATTTCCTGCAAAGAGGGTGCACTGGGGTTTGGGTGTGTGAGTGGGGGTGAGTGTGTGCATGAGAAGACAGAGACAGACATACAATGAAAGGAGGGGAGGAGGAGCAAAGACACAAACTGAAACAAAGGAAGAGTTTGAGCCATGTGAGAAGATAACCTTCAAATAAAAAGCCACCAGATACCAAGTCGTTCTGTCTTTTGCCTTCAGTCATTGATTTTTCTTGTACAAGAGTCATTGTTTTAGTTGAATGACATAATAATTGTCTCGGTTAAGCTCCTCCTCCTCTGTCAGTCAAGATGCCCCTGTAATCACTGTGGTCTAGCAAAGGTAGGAAAGAGTAAAACCCATTAGCTACTGTTATTTTTTTTTGTTTTATCATAGAACTCATTGGATATATGTTTGACCTAGATCCTTTTCAAGAATTAGATCCTTTTTAAAACAAAACACACCGGGAGTTAAAGTTGTGACACTGCATGCTAAACAGACACATGTCAGCATAAATACCTTTATTTGCCTTAAAGATTTACCAGGAATTCTTGTGTAAAAGTGAAACCTTTTTGCAAATGTTTGACATAGTGCAACAGTTTGTAATTTTTAGTCATTATATTAGCTATAAGTGCATCGCATTATTGTTTTTGAACCAGCAGCAGGTTGTTACTTACAATAAGAGATTAAGACATCTATAGGAATACATTACTTAGAGAAGTAAAGTGTGAAGAAGATTCTGCTCGAAGAAACTAAAGATAAATAAACGAAATTCTCTCAAAAACAGCTGTCACTTTTAACAAGGTGACCATAGAGTTTAACAACATTAGGACAATTGTCATTTAGGTAATGGAGGCAACTTTCTACAGAACCACACAGTTACATCAGTATCTGCTATAAAGTCTATTTTTTACTGCTCTGTAAGTCACAGGCTTTAAGTTCATCTGCTTTGAAAGTCAAAATGTCATGAAAGGAAATGTGCCATATATATATATCTATATATATAGATATATATTGATATATATATATATCTATATCTATATATATAGATATAGATATATATATCTATATATATAGATAGATATATATATATAGATATATATATCTATATATATATAAATAATAATATATATAAATTAAAAAACAAAACAAATAGAGTGTTGTCAGTTAAAAGTTCCAACTTAGAAAACAGCAGCACTAGAAGGCTTGTAAAAACAGAATTTTAACTGTAAATTTGCTGTTCTTGCTCAGAGTAAATGGATCTTTGTATCTCTACATCACTCACATCTAAGGACATCATAGGTCACAGCTAATTTCAAAACCTTGCTATTGCTGTTGGCCGTGACCTTCCTTCACACAGAAATGTCTCACATTAATTACAGGAGTCTTGAGAAAAATGGTTTGACTTTTTTCGGAAAAGAATTTAGGCAAAACATAAGCATCAATTTAGCATGAAATTCATTTAAAAAAAGCTCAGGCAGCATTAAACTTCTATTAAAAAAGTGTTTTTGTTGGCAAGAATAATTTGGGTCAAAGGGTCAAAATGTACTGGAATTAGTGCTAAAACACAGGAATATAAAGCCAAATCATTTCTTTATTCATTTAGCCAACTTGAATATGTGTTTGGAAAATTATTTTTGGAATACTGGAGTCTGTTTATTTCCTTTAAAATGACAAAACAAACTGCTGTTGTGAACCCTCATATGAAGAAAAGCAGCCTGGATCCTTCCATGATCAACAGTTTAGGGGAAATTCCTTCATTTTTCTTTTATATATATTTTATTAGACAACTTCCCAAAAACAAAGACAGATTTCAGTCAGTACTAGGTCAGCATGACAAAAAAAAGTTTAACTACATTTACATCAATAAGTCAAGAAAAGGATCCACTTTAGTGCTTCTTAATCTCACTGCAGCTTTTGATACTGCAGACCATGTAATATTTCTTGAAAAGTGGGTGGGTTTGTCAAATATGGCCACAGTTGGGGCAGATCTTATCTTGAAGACAGAGTGCTACAGGGTTTGAATCTTGGGCCCTTATTGTTCAACCTTTGCATCCATTCTCTGGGTTTAGATCATGCACAGTAATGTTTCATATTGTGCCATAATCTGTGCTTTCTTTGCTGATGTTCATACTGCGTGCGACAGCTCAAAGCAAATATGTAAACCACAAGTAAGGGTAAGCAAAAGTGATGTAGGTGAGACGCAGGCGTGCATTATTCCTGTTTCCTAACCCTCTGAATCATGTGAAGTGCGCAGGAAACCTGTTAGTGCTGCTCAAGGGAAAGGTGCATGCGCCTTATGTGGCCATCGCACTTTCCTTGCATGCAATCTGGCTGTTCGAAATGAGATAGCGTAGTTTGTGTGGACATCCTACAATTGTTCGGTGGGTACTTTTATGCCATGTGGACACCCCATGCGTAAAGCTTTAGCCCGCAGCCAGTAAGGAGCAAGTGCACGCACCTCTCTGACAATTGGAGTGCTGCGTAAAGGCAACCATACCACAGTCTCACCCATACGTCATAAGTGCGTGTAATTCATCCTTACAAATACTTCACGGTACACTTCCCACACGCATAACAATCCTACATCTCATTTTCTTGAAGTCCCTTGAGGTGGTCGTGCAAGTCTCAAGAGAATTCCAAGACACACCTGCGCTCTTCTGAAGATGCAGCCGCTCTTGTCTTTGACCCTTCATGGGCCTGGATAACCCCAAAACCCGGAGCACCCATGGTTAGGTAACTAAGGCCTAAGATCTCCCAAGCTATTTCATTTCTCTAACATGGAGAGTTTTGTTTTCTTAAACAATTTGAAGCATAACAACATGTAATGCTGATTGTGCATAATGTTGACTCCTCCTTCTGGTTAAACAAAAAAAAAAAAAATGTAAATTTCCAGCTGTTTCTGCACAAATATGGTATGTTTATTACACAGGAGAGTGAGTTTGACATACAGTACAATCTTAGATAATATTTACACACTTAAAGATAATGCATTTCTGTTTGTTCATAACTTTCTCTTTATATATATATATATATATATATATATATATATATATATATAGTAACTGTGTTACTTAAATATGGCCATTATTCTATGCTCCTCTTTTTTATGTATGAAAGCCAAAGGTCTGACACCCTGAAATATCTTAAAACATTACCTTTCATTCAAATTTTACCACTATCCAGCTGAGTTCATATGAGGAGTCTGTCATGTTGTGCAAAAGAGAAGATCTTGAGCTGAGGCTCAAAGGGACAGAAATTCAGGGTTATTATTAATAAGTGCAGGAGAAAGAACATTATGTTGGCACACTGGCTCATGAGCCAGCAAATTGAGCTTGCAAGTACTAAGACACCACAGAGAAAGGTCATCAAGTTACTTCAACTGGAGCTAAAAAAAAATGAATAAAGCTTTAGGACTGTATTTTTCAAAATAACAGTGCCATTTATCATTTAGCCATTTTTATTCCAAAATTACTTGTGCAGAAGATGAAATCCCTTCATGGACAAAAACCATATGAAGTTTAATATATAAAATTAATGAAGCTTGGATTATTTTTATAAATGCAGTTTAATATAATTAAGAATAATTTTAGAAGGGGAAAAAAGAGCTCAATTTACACACAGTCAAAGAACACTAGAACTGAAAATGTTTTTGAGCATTATGCAACTTACATGATGAAGCACAAGTCTCAAAGGGACCTTTCTCCTCCATTCTAAACATATCTTAAAATGTGCTTTTATCGTTGGTAAAAATAAATTAAAAAAGGCTGTGGTTATTTTTTTATTTTCAGAAGTCTAGTTGACCTAATTAACAGCATTTATTTTACAGTTAGTGACTTTACATTTAAAGATAGCTAGCATTTGTTATGATTAGGTCTGGGAGTCTTCTGGACCAGTTCGTGGCCAACAAATGGTGATGCTTTTACCCCTAAAAACCACACAATTGAGACTGTTCCTATTATTTCTTCTATATTTGATTTTTGTCAGTAGTTCTTTTGCTTTTTACCTGTTATTTACTAAATAGTTTTGGCCATTTGAAGACATAATGTAAGACTGATCTCACACTGAGGATCATGTTGCAAAAACACATTGGTTGTAAGATAAATAGACCCCTCAATCACTCTTCTCACATAAAAAGATATGGTATGTAACTTTTACAGGGGCTATATCACTACAGGAACTAAATACTTGGACTTGTTTGACATTAAGTTTATTATGCCAAAGAAGTGTGAAGAAGTGACGTGCAGTAAAACTAGATTGAAACTTGAGTCTTTCAAAAATAAACTTAAACAAGACTGAAAAGCTGGACAACTAATACTGAGTTTAAATACATGAAAAAATGTAGATCATTTGTAAGAAAGTTTGTGTCATGGCACAGTGGAAAGAATTAGAACAAACTAAATGCAACAAACTAAACCACAAAAGCTAAATTTATAGCATCGGTTCTCATAATGTATGATATTTGCAGCACTTTGGGGCGCATTGGATTACAAGTGGCACCGTCAAGGAAATGGTAACTGGCGTGTACTTATGTAGCATTTTAATTACTTACTTGAGGGTTCAATACTTTATAATACCTGTGATCTTCCAATCAGAGGGCGACTGCTCTACCTCAGCACCATGGCTGCCAGCTGGAATATATGTTCTATTTCAAACATAAGTCTTATATCAGGTACGCCAAACTATAAGGCACATTAAGCCAGACAAAAAGCCAGAGATAAATCCGTCGGTCAGTCACACTTTAACTGCATTTACAGTAACTCTAGAACTTGTTTGTGGTGCCCTACGCATTAAGGTATTCACAATACCTGTAACTCCTAACCTTTTGCAACTTGCAACTTTGTTGGTAAAAAAACACAAAAACAAAAAAAACACCACTTTACGTTAGCTGCGTTAGCGTATTTACCAATAACCCAACCTTTTTTGCAACTCATGCGAAAAAAAAAAAAAAAATGACATTTTGACATAACTCATATACCTTTAAAGATCTCTTGGACATCAGTAAGTAAAACCAGAATTAATCTACATGACACTCTGTATTATAATATGCACTTTCATTTTTTGAGAAAAAAAAAAGAAAGAAAAAAGGGTTTTAAGTGTGCATTTAAGCGTGGAAAACACAGTTAGCACCTTCTTTTATTAATGTTATATTACCTTCCCTTTTATTGCTTTAAAAAAAAAAAAAAAAAAACTCATAGTAGTTTCTCTTTTTTTTTTTTTTTTATTGAATCAGCCCACACACACTTACAAACAGACCTATATATATACCATTACCAATCTTCACCCACTGGAGCTAAAGCAGAATATTTTGTCTTCTGTCCCTTAGGACATCATCAGTGAACAGGTGCATTGACCCAGTGACCATCATGCATCTGACCCTGCAGCGTATAAACCGTGTCTGTGCAACATTTAAAGCTCCTTTTTTTGTCTCCTTATCTGAGGCTCTCCTTTATGCTTTTTCCCCTCAAACACCACAAATCAGGGGCTGAACGTTTACAAAAATCTGACATGAAAAGTCAATCAGAAAACCTAAACATTTGTTTCCAGCTCACAATACGTTTTTTTGGTTTTTTTAAAAGCTGTGGGGTTGATTTTTAAAACCACATACACAAAGATATAATAGCAATCATTCCTTAGACAATGCAGTTTTTCAAAATACACCAATACTTTCTGAATCCAAAATAGTTGCAACAAAATCATTTCACCTTCAGATTGCAACCCAGATAAGAATGTAAAAATGAAAGTTGCTTCTGAAAGCAAGATGTAACTAATCAACAACTCTCTTTTCCAGCCCATCTGATACACAAATTGGGCCTAATGGTCCTTGCAAAATCAATTACCTCGCTAATACTTTGCATGCAAGGGATACCAAACTCTGAATGCTTGATGCATTTGCAAACAGACATTACTCACTCCAGATTATTTTGCTCCATTTACATTGCATTAGCACCTGAAACAGCAAAATGACTTCTGCATATTTTTCAGCCAGCTTGATTTCATTAAAATGCAGAAAGGCCATCCAGGGAAGCCTACAATACATCTAGTTGGAACAATCAAAACAGCAAACAACTGTCTGATTTATGACAAATGTGTTAAAGGCTATATGTATCTTGATATTGTATTATCTACAGCATTTAATACAGGATCAGACATTCAGAGAACAGCTGAATGATGCATGATCACAGCCTTTTTTCTGCAGATAACACTTTTTAATGGCTGTTAAGCATTGACATTTTTGCGTAAAATAATGTATAAAATATTCTGAAGATAAAACCTCAAATGCATTATGTGACTAATGCAGTTTATGTGTAGATTATAGAAAGAATGTGCCTTTTTTGTGATGCTTTGGGACTTTGATTAACACAGCATATCTGCACCAGATAAAGCTTTTGGAAGGAGGTTATTTCTAGAATAAAAAGACTCCTGTAGTGTGTCAGAGTAATAATAGAAAGAATCATTGGACAGACTCTGTATATAATTCATCCTTCAGTGGTTGCTGTGTTAGATTTACAATGGAGTGTTGTACAATTTAACAATATGTCATTCTCAGAAAAAAGTTGCTGAACTCTACATGGACTGGAAAAAGCTGAGCTCTCTGTAAAGTAACATGGTTCTCTGCAGCGAAGCACAAATCTAAATCTGGTGTCATGAATTTTTAAAGCGAGCTTTATGGAGGACAATATCCAGAACAGTATATAGTACGAGATTGAAATAAAAGGGAGTCGAGTAGCAGTGCCAAATGAACACCTAATTTAGTTTAAATTTTTTTTGGGCTCTAAATATGACAGCAGCTGCAAGGTGGTGCTGTGGTTAGCACTTTTACCTCACAGCAAGAAGGCCCTGGTTCAAATTCACACCTGAGACCTTTCTGTTTGGAATTTTCATGTTTTCCCCGTGCATGCATGTTTTTTTGTTCAGGAAATTCAGCTTCCTCCCACAGTCCAAAACATCTGACATCTCAAGAAACCAGACAATGCCTGGATATTTGGTGTATATGCAAATGGGCTTCTTGAGCAAACCATTAATTTTCAGATTCAAAGGTAAGCATATCCAAATGAGCAAAAATGCCTGACTTTCTGTCAAAAAGGGAAATAATCTAACTGATTTTTTCCAGTATTTCTTTTTCTTTGCTTAACAGCATTGTTAATTAACAGCATTGTTAAAAACTAACTTCTCGACCCATTTCCCAACCAAACATCATTTTAACCTGAAATTACAAAAATGAAGTGGGAAATGTGAAGATACCAACACCAAACTAAACTTTTTAAACAAAAGACAAAGAAACAATTAAGCTGAGAAAAACATTTAATTACTTTTTTCAATCTGTGGAGCACACAATTAGGAAAAATCTGTCATATTAGGGTGCTAATTAAACACTGTTCTATTGTCAACCGAGGCAGAAAATTTGTATGTATGTGTGGTGTTTTTTTATTTACAGTCTTCTTACCAGACCACACTTTTTCCCTTGTTTGTTCTGTTCTTGAATTACTTAAAGTGTCTCTTACACAGTAAGATACAATTGTTTTGGCACCTTTTTTAAAGTTAAAGCTATGGCTGAAGTTAGCAAAAAGAAAACTAGCCCTGCTAAGAACCCCGGGGATGAAGAGCAGGAGCTACCACCAACATGGCAAAAGATCTCAGAGATCATTCTTTACTCCATGATTGAGAGATTTGACAATTTTGAACAAAATTTTCAAAGACTCATGACTGGCCAACAAATCCTAACTGACAGGATGAGCAATGTGGAAAAGCAAAATTCTGATGATACAGCCTTTTCCACAAAATATTTGACATAATTCCAGATGACAACTCAAGTTATGTATTGGAGGAGATTTTAATTGTTTTTTAAACCCTTAAGACAGGTTTTCCACTTTTCCCCACCAAACAATCTTTCAGTACGAACTCTCAATAATCTCAATAAATCTAAGGGCGTTGTAGACATCTGTAGATTACAACGCCATCTGATCATGAGTATTCTTTTTATTCTCGTGTCCACAAGTCTTGTGCACATATTTGACTATTTTTTTGATGGACTCCAGAGTAATTTCCAATATTGACTGCAGTAAATACCATAACATGATCATTTCAGATCACAGCCCGGTCACTATTAATCTTAAACTTTCTCTTCCCAAACAGACCCATAGCTGGCTCTTCAATCCTATGCAACTTGCCAACTCGACCTTTAACGAACACGTCAACAATCAAATGTATTTATTCCTTGAGACCAATGTTAATGGTCAAGTTAATGATTCAACATTATGGTAAACTCTTAAAGTGTACATTAGAGGACAAATCATTTCTTTTAAAGCAAGGAAAAACACTGAGTGTTTGAGCGTTTTGAAGCGTGCTCGTTTGAAAGAGAGTAAAAGAAAATTCAAATCTGCAGATCAGGCCTATAAAAAAACTCTCAGCTCCAGTCGGACTACAATAATATTGTTACGCTACAATGTGATTATAAGTTTTAAAACTTGCTGATTTTTTGAATGCATCTTTTTTTTTAAAGGACTATCATTCTGCCCTTTGTGTGGGGCTTTAAGTCACATTGCATCTCAAAAGCTTATGTACATAAGTCAATGGATAGTGGGCATCTAACTCTAGAGCACTCACCTACTGGAAACACCTACACTAGGGTGAGTCAGGAAAACATCCTCTCCTGGTTACAAACTGGAAGCTCTTGAGAATGACAATCACTTTGTACATTTTTATTCTTCTGTCCCCCCCTAGTCAAACTTATCAGAAATCCTTTGGTGTAAGGAATTCCCTTTGCATACTACATCAGATTAGGAAAGCCAACCAAATTCCCAAAGATTCTATTTGGGACATAATGCTCCAATTTGCCAAAACTCTTCTTCAAGGCTATAGTTAGATAGATGCATTCACTAGCTGGAAGGAGAAAGGTATCACAACCTTGGCTGATTTATACATCGATAACAATTTTGCCTCATTTACCCAATTATGTGTTAAATATAATATTCCAAACTCACATTTTTTTTGTTACCTCCAAATCAGGAATTTTGTGAAGCAAAGTTTGAGCATTTTGATTTTTTCTATCCGGCCAGTCATTTTATGACACCCTGCTACCAGACTAAACATTTGATATCTAAATTTGTTGACTGCTTCACTATCCCTGTCTCCCCTGATCATAAATGTGAAGCCTGGGCCAATGACTTACATTCAAACATATGAGTAGAACTCTGGAAAAAGGCCATGGAACAGGTTTATTCTTGCTCCACTAATACTTGTCATCGACTCATTCAATTTAAGGTGATGCACAGGTTGCAAGACTCCAAAGCAAAATTGAATAACATTTTTCCATCAATGTAATAAATGTTCTGCTGCAGAAGGAACACTAGCTCAACTTTTTTGGTTTCGTCCCCAGTTATTTTATTTCTGGTATGCCATCTTTAAATGGTTTTCTAAATGTTGTGACAGACATTAAACCAGATCACAACCTTGCAATATTTGTTGGATACTCCACAGAGACTCTGCAGTACCCACTTGACTTTTAGTGGTTGCTAAAAAATTTATTTTATTGGCCTGGAAATCCACCACTCCCGTTTGGATAGAATAATCAAACTGCAAAGGATGAGACATTATGGAGACCCTTCATGGCTCAGTGCCATGTCACTTCAACACCTACATAATTGGGACATTTTTAGCATGTTCTTGTAGCAGTTTTTCACGAGGACATACATAATGAAAATTAAGATTAAACTGCATTTCTGAGTAGTGTTTCTTCAAATGATGGTGAATCAGGGGCAGATGAAAAAAATAGACTTTTGAAAAGTCTTATAGTTGTTATGTACAGACAACAACCGGCGGGCCGCAAGCTCCCTGCCCTGCTCCATTCCATTCTGATGCATGTATGTCTTCATTTTCTTCATCTGAGCTGGGATCTAGATAAAACTGGATGGCTCAGATGTTGCTCACCATTTTTGTTGCACTAATTATGTTAGCTTGGCGTTATGAGGGGCTGGAAGCTAGCAGGAGAGAGTGTAAACAAAGGGATCATGGGAAATGAGTGCTGGCTTTCTTCTGCATTAACAGTCACCCCACAACTCAGAGGCAAAATTCAGATGATTTCTGAGGGAAACTTACCTAGAAAGTGACTAAAATGTTATTTTTAATGCTAAGTTAATGTTTAATGTTAATTATTTTGGCTAAAAATGGCATAATCATAACTAAAAAGATCACTGGGAATGCTTTTACAATAGTTAATAGATGATCTGAGTGGGACTTTAGCACGGAAAATAGCCCATATATGTTTGCAGTGAAAGGATCTTTCAATAGAAAACAAAGAGGTATCATAGAGAGGTGCATGTCACTCCAGCAGTGGACATAAAAGTAACCCCCCACCACCACGGATAGGCTGCATAATGCTCACAGAAACAGTTAAAAACTTGGTCTCAAATGCAGGAGAAATATTTTATTGAACATTAACATATTTAGAGCTCAGTGCCATAAGGCCTTGCTGAGGATAATTTCTGTTTACATTCTGTACTAGTCTGTGTTCAATAAATATTAATAGAGTGTATTTTCCTCTTTTTTTGTGTTATTTGCATTTACTTTAAGACTTATATGGTGGAAAATAAAACTTATTTAGGGAGCGTGTAGTTTGGTTTAAAGATGAGTCAATGTGCCTGTGGGGGTGCCAAAAGCTTTTCATTTTGTAATAAAATTCCGATAAAATGAAGCACTCACCTCTCCAGTCAAACTGAACCGCATGCATTCATAACAGGCTGCTAAAAAAACAAAACACTGTTGATCCCATTTAAAACACTTCAAATTAGAAAAGTAAAGCTGCTATAATTTTGCATGAGCAGAATTTCTTCACTTCACTGAATGTGTCTATAAAATTCTCAGAGAGAACTAGGTTGCTAAAATGCACTTAATTTGGCATGATAGATTGAGTCCATGCTTCAGTGAGTGTAATTGAATCTGTGACCTATTTCTTCAGAGGAAAATTATCTCTTGGGTTATTTGTCACCATACATTTTAATGGAATTCAATAGTCTGGCACTGAGTTTGTACGTTTCCATCCATTTATCAGCATTGTCTCAAATGAGTTGGTTGTTTTTGAATGTAGTCCTTCATCTAGCAGTGTCTAAGCCTTGAGCTGAACACGTTACCTCCTGTCACCACTTGTAATTTAATGTATTCATGAAAGTATAAAAGGAAAAACACAATTAAGACACAATCTGATGAGAGAACATGCCATTCGTGGTTCTTTATTGAGCTGTATCCTCACTGAAAACCTCTCCTGGGATCAGTTGCATGGATACCAGTATTGCTTTTTGACCTCAAATACAATTGCTTTCACAGAAATTTTTATTCATCTCATCCCTAAAATCTTCAGTGGCAAATTTCTACTCCAAGTAGGACCTGCAGAAACACAGAACGCATCACATTCACAGATGGAACACAAATTGCCTGCAAGGTTACAGCACACATTTGTACAACTGAATGCCTTTGTTGTCTGGAGAAAATGAACAGTCAAATCTGTGGTTCTGTCAGTCCCTTAGGTCAAAGATGGCATCATTTGGCTTTCAGTTAGGTTTTTAGTTCTAAAGTACAGTACCATTATTACAAGATTATAAGCATCTGTCATTTTTAAATACAGAGTTAGTTTATTTTTTCTATTTTACCCTCAAGAAACAAGTAATTTGCTGTTATTAAACTTGAACAAGGAAAATAGTGCAAGCTCCTGCTAATGTGGATCAATCCGTCTTTGCAGGTGTAATTTTTGCTAATTTTGTTTTAATACACCAATAAACCCAGATGTGACAATTATGTCAGACGAATAATCTACAAAATAAATCTGTTTAATACAACACAACATTACATTTTAATAAAATTCAAATGCCCGTAAGGAAGTCATGTAATAGAAACTTTTTAGGCTTAAAAAAAGACTAAATGACAGGGAATATAACAATAAAATTGAAAAATGAATATAAACAGTAGTAAGTGATCCTGGTTGTTGCTATTCAACTGCAGAAAGACTACACATTAGCAGCTACACAGGTGGGAATATATGTGAAAACACTGTTCACTTAGTGGTTTTTATTGCTGCAGGCAAAGGAAATCTGAAACACTTAAATAGAATGGCATATAAAAGTGAAACAAAGCAAAAAGCGTTTAAATTACATCTTTGATGGAGAAATAGAGGTACGGCTTCAGCTTTGTAATGATGTTTAGTGCATTTCAACTGATTGAACCATGATGTTATCAGAGAAACATTCAGTGTCAATGTGTATGAAAAGATGTTTTCCTGCAGGACATTGTTAGTAGCTTGACGTTGTATTTAGACTGGGCACATTTGGTTCAGGACCAGAGTTTGTTTTCCCTAATAATGCAGAATAAACTTTCACATACCCAAGCAGATACCTGATGTTGATACAGACGTTCAAAATAGGTCAGCAAAACATAAAGTTTGAAAAAGTTCGTAAAGTACTGGACTTCTGTTATTCTTTCGCATTACTTTGCCTCAACCTCGTTATTCCTGGCCAATGACTGAAGAGACCTTTAACCATGCAGTTTTGTTTACAAACTTTGGTTTGAAACAGAAATGTACAGGAGACAGCTGTCTGAATGCAGACCAAATGCAAGGTTCAGGACTCGATCTGGACAAATTAAAATTCGGTTCGGACCAAATGACTTTTCCTGTCTGAATACGCCCCGAGTGTAGGGAGGAGGCTGAGGAGTGTGGATCCATATGCAAACAGGGTTTAATAAACAGCACAGTCTGAAGACAAGACAGGACGTGGTCGAGGACAGGAAAGGGTCAAAAAACAAGGAGCAAAACGAGAGTTGAAGCAAACAGGCAAAGGTCAAAAACACTGGCAGGCAAACAAAGCACATGCTTAGGCTGACCGATCATACAACAGTTCAAGATTACATGGAACAGAGAGAGGAGCAGGCATGTAAACCGTGTGGTGATGAGATGATGAGGAACAGCTGATGATGACAGGAACTGGTGATCAGATGCAGGATGGGACATGGAGTTTCACAGGAAGACAGTGGCTGTTAGTACTCTGGTGAGGGCTCCCTCTGGTGGCCGGAGGGAGATAAGGATAGCTAAGTTCTGACACTGAGGTTGCTTAAATGTTTTTCATTTTAAAGAGCCTTACAGAAATGAATTTATCTTAATTGATCTTAAAACCCTTTTCTGCAAAGTGTAAACAAAAATATAAGAATGTACATAAATATTTGTCTAACATTAATCTTAAGCAGGCTGCATAATTGACACTTTTTATCCAACAGCAAATGACACATTATGCTAGTTATTTGTAAGTTAACTTTTCATTTCAGCAACATGGTCCTGCTGGAGCACAAACATATTTTAAAGTCGGGGCATTAATTAGGTCATGAAAAGACCTCGCCTTAATTTGCAGCCATACTTTGGTAGATTTGTCAATGTGAGATCATTAATCTGTTGACCCAGCTTTAGTCAAGTGTGAGTTGGGGAACAGATGGTTTCACATTTGACTCAATAGCACATACACAACAGGGTTTTGGTCAAATCACTTTATTTATTGTACTCAGGTCCCAAGGTCGAAAAACAAGCCCAATCATTATTCCTCCACCACCATGCATGCCTGTGGTGATGTCTGCACGTCTCACATTTAGATGTTCCTGAAAAACAGGTGCTTAAAATCATTTCAATCTACGTTATTTATTTTCTGGAACCTGGATGATATTTTGTCAAATATTTTTGTTTTCTTTCACCATTTAAAGGCTGCATTTTTACCAGACAGAAAATCAAATGTCTTTTTACTCATAATTGTTGTACTAATCATGGAAATTTCAACTGTTTTGTAGCACTGTAATTGTTCCCAGCAACTTAATCTAGACATCCTCCAGAGGTGTTGTAAAAACACAGAACATGTGTTTCAAATCTCTTTTATTCCCTACAGTTGTTTAAAAGTTTTCATTTCAATTTTTTATATGTTTTGAACACAGCGGGTATTTTTTTTTCCCTCACCGAGAAACTGAAGGGATTTAAAGGAAGCAATCCAATTATGAATTAGTGGTCATGAAATTTACATGTATAATTACTTGACTTAATGTATGCGTGGCTCTGAATGAAAAAGCACTTCTGGTGGTAGAATGTAATTAGCAGAGACACCAAACAATCCCACACAGCTGTCATATTTATATTTAAGTGAGCTATAACTGAGAAGCCCCGGCTGATTAGGATACGTCCAAATTATGCATTGTTTTAGCTGTCAGAGATTTTTCCTCTTTCGTAGTAAACTGCAGTTTATCACTAGATGTTCAATAGGTTGACTCCCAGTGGAAATGTTACCCATATCACACTAATGACTTTCTAGACATTTTTCAAATAATTAATGAAACTAATTCTTGTTAATTAATTGTTGCTTAGGTTTTCTCCATCTGCTGAGTTGGTGAAAGTGAAATTAGGTCATTTAAAAAAAAAAAAAAACTTGCTAATTTCGAAATATGAGCTCAGCTTTGCTTCCTAATTTGTTTAGCAAAATGCTGTGGTCTGCTGTGAACCCAATAAAACCTCTCACATCTTTTTTGCCTGAAAAAAAAATCTACTAAATGGTTTAACATACTTATGGATGAGCAAAGTGTAAAGGAGCATGGTGTGCCTGTAGCAGTAAGATGCATGAAATAATATTCCAGCCTGTCTAACCCCACAGACGAGGGGTGATATTTAGAGTCACTGAAACAGAAATATAACTCTGTGAAATCACGAGATATAAATAAGAAATACTGAACCCTGCCGGCACTTTATTTTAGTAACTTGTCCGGAATTAGCCCACATATTGTGGCAGATAGATATGAAGATGATAAAAATGAGACATAAATGGGCTTGCAATTAATGCATTTAAGCTCAACTTGTGAGAATACATTTTTCATCATGACCTTTTTCACGTGTGGTCTTTATCCAGTTTGAGCTACTAATCCTGTATTCATCCATGGCATTTTAGATGGGTGCACTGAGGCTGTGTGCAAATTTCTAGGCTTAGATATGGTCAGAAAGGCATCAGGCATCACAGAGATGCAGAAAAAAAAGGTTTTACTCTACCTGTTGTGGTTACAGAAAAGTTAAACCCAAGACTCATGACATGCAAAGCAAATTCACCAGCCCTGCAGTTAATAGAAATGCAATAAATTAAAATAGTTATTGAATGTCATGCAAATAACTAGGAGTTGGCGATTGATGAATGCTTTTTGAGTTTTTGCAAGCTTATGATGCCAGCTTATGAAATGAAAACAATGACTGTAACACGTGTCCTTGGATCCTTTTACTCATCTTTATATATATATATGAACACGTCAATTTTTAAAAAATTAACCACATGCGTAAACGTTGACAGTCCTAATTATGATACATTTAAAGCTCAAACAAGTTGATTTTCTATGGTATAAACCCTTTAAACTTCAATGTATCTGGAGCTAGTGGCGATGACAAAAGAAAGAAAAATCACAAAGAGCAGCAAAAAGAGTGAGCACAACAGAGAACCTAAAAAGGTTGGTCTTACTGGTAGACACCTAAATAGACTTTGAATTGATTGACTTAACTGAAGACAGCTGCGGATAATCAATCAAATGAAACCAGGTGACACTTGGGGGAAACAAAACTTGGAAATCAAGAGAACACTACTGAGAGAAAACAAATGAAATGGGCAGAATCCTCACAAAAAGCATTGGATGATTTTAAGTGAAATTCAAATCCAAACTTTAAAAGCAACATTAACTCTATAATGGTGTGACAACATTGGTAAATTAAGATCAATTGTTGACTAAAAAATCTCTCTGGAAGAAAAGATAATGCCTCTGCAATGCAGATGTGAGCGATGCAATGCCTCTTACAGGTTCACCAAACTCCCAGAACCAAATTCAGTATGTAAATACCTTTCCACTTGACTGCTTTACAAGGAAATGATTTCCCTTTTCTTAGTACCAGACTCAGAGCTTCACCACAAACCGTGTTTATCAATGTACCTCAAGTGAACAGGTTGTCTATCAGCACCAGGGTAGAACAAATCAGATTTTTTTTGCCTCTGCATTAAGAAGCAGAACTGAAGGACAATTCGGATGATGTTTCAGTAGTTCCTGGCTCCACATATTTTAGAAAGATGACCTTGGTTTTGCTGTTGCAATCATTCCTATGGCAGGGCACAGAACGATGACTTATGTTCAACAAAATGTTGCATCAGCCTCTGCAGAGCTTTAAGTTAACAGGAAACAAAAGTGAAGCACTGCAGCCTAATCAAAAGACACCTGTTCTGCACGACAATCACAAAATATCACAGACAAAAACAGGACAAATACACAATGAAATCGTGTTTGTGCGAAAAGGCCTTATGTACATTGCTTTGGGTAAATACACAGATATATGGAAACAGGATATGTGAGAGTACCAAAGAAAAAGTAACAAGGTACTTGAACTTAACATTTATTTATACCCATTTCTGCAATGCAGCATATAGCTATGTTTGTGGTTTACATCAATATATTTTTGCTTAGAATAACCCTGGATATCCCAGACACTGGCAATTTTTGTCTTATTTCTACTTATCTAAGTTGTCTCTAGATTTGTGGTTGTATTTATCAAGCAGCTATTTTTTAACACGTTTTTTGAAGGTGATTTGTTTATTTGTTAAAAAATACCAAAGGGGTGATCAAAAAAATAGAAATTTGACAAAAGTTGAAAAGAATTGAATTTAAAGTAAAAGAGCAGATGTAAACTTTTGAAAACAATTTAATGAAATGCAGCTGAGAACAAGTGTCTTTCACCTGGATTTAAATAAACTGGTTCAGCTCATCTAAAGTTTCCTGGAAGTCCTGGGTCTGACTCTAGGAACTGACAAAAGACCAGATCCAGATGGCCAGAGGACTGGCTGGTTTAAACTGGGTCAGAAGGTCAATCATGTATTTTATAAACTTTATAAACCAGCAACACAACTTGGGCTGGGCATCACCAATAATTTCCAGAATCAGTCCGATTTGATTCCCGAGTCTGGATCGATTCAGTTCACAATATTTTCTGTTCTTTCGATTCACTCAATTTGATGGGCTTTAATGTATTTATCAAATGTGTAATGATGGTGTGCAGTTATTTTATGGCAATTTGTACGTAAAGAAAAGCATTAATCATGTTCGTATTTTGGGTGTCAAAAATAGATTTGCACCATAATGCTGAATAGCAAACTTTATATTAAGCTTCTAGGAGTGGGTATGGAATGACCCCAAGTCACTTCAAGTATTCAATTTTCATCAAATGATATTCCAAAAAAATGATTTAATCAAACAAGTCTCATGAGTGTGACTCATTTAGCATTTTAATTTACATATTAGAATTAAATTATATACAACTTGCAGGAATAAACAAACAGAATTGATACAAAAAGACTGAGATATTTTGCATAAAAATTACGAGACAAAAAGCTAAATTCACACCTTTATGAAGGTAGGTAGTATACACCATTTACCATTTACTAACAAATTGGATCCATTTATGTTTAATTCTTCATTTTCATAATGTTTGGTGGAAAATGTATAAGCAGACTTTTTTTAAGCATTAATCTTTTAAGCTATTTTTGTTAGTACAAAACACAATACAAAACTTCAGAAAACAAAATTATTTTCAAACAAAATAATGAAAGGAGAATCTCTTCAGGATAATTTAACCAATCTTTTCTTTAAGGGTCTTTTGTTTTAACGTTTGCTCAGTTGAATCCAATTGGTGAAATCCAATTAGGAAAACGAATTTCAAAAGCCACACCACGTTTAACATAAAATCATTACCACCATTACCTAGTATGACGTGTTTGATTATGCACCTTAAATATTTATTTTTTTAGAGTGATAATAATTTAATAATTGACAAATTGAATATCTCAGATTTTTAAATCAGTTAAAAATCCTAAATGGAAAAAAAAAGTAATATCTTGGTGATTTTAAAAATAAACAAAATTAAAATTACATTTTCTTTAATTAAAACATTTTACAACTTCAAAAGAAAAGGAAAGATCTGTGATAATATTGATAGCCTTAAATGTGTACACAATAAAAAATAATTTGACCAATCCCAGCCTTTCACAAAATGCATGCATAATGTTTTATATATGCTCTCTCCTGCTAATTAATTGGAGAAGCAATTACACATGTGCAGCTGTTCGGCCAGATGCCAGTGAACTCTGCTCTAAAGTCATGTTGGCAAATTAAAGCTGACAAACATGAGGCATGTAATCAAGAGCTTGTCTCATAACAGGAAGGGGCATCTGGACTTACTAGACACACCTGAAGTGGAAAAGCTTCAAAGAATCTGTACAAAATTGTTCCAAATTCTGTCTGAAGACTCTAGCATCCTGAGCTGTTACCTTTGTCCACCTAAATACGTTGTAAATTAACAAAATAGAGATAAATACAATCACATAATATTTGGGGTTAAAAACATTTGGGTAAACAACCAGCATTTGAATTTGTTCTTGTTTCCGCAAAATGAAAACTTAATTAAATAATTATTATTTACATCTTTATTCGTGTGTCATTTTATTTATTTATTTATTGGGTGCAAGAAGTTGGGGGGGTTGAGGATACTGTGTGTTTCACAATTTATTTTAAATTGTTTTAAACCTGTAAGCACTTTGTGTTGCTGTTGCATGAAAAGCGCTTTCATAAAAGTTGGAATTTGAATGAAAGTAGTTTTTGCCGCATAATAATTATAATTCTTGTGCTGACAGAATTTTCCATCTAAAGTAGGTCTTCAAACATTGTCACCTGTCATAAATATTTGATGCCGAACTTCACCGTTTAAAATCAAAGTTTTAGCTACATTGTTTACATTCTTTCGACTAACGTCAGCTGTTTAAGGAATTAACGCCATTCCAGTGGAGCAATTTATCGAT
Organism: Oryzias celebensis; assembly: GCA_014656515.1. Taxonomy (NCBI): domain Eukaryota; kingdom Metazoa; phylum Chordata; class Actinopteri; order Beloniformes; family Adrianichthyidae; genus Oryzias; species Oryzias celebensis. The sequence goes on from BNCR01000003.1 coordinate 7,286,045, forward strand.
ACAATCTGGGAATGTCCCAGATGAAAATGAAAAAAATAGTAAAAGTAATCCCAATGCAAAATACATATTAAAACACACAAATTTACCAACTACACACCGGTCTCTCTCTACTTTCTTCAATTTTCCAAAATTTTAGAAAAAAAATTCTATTGGAAATTCGATTTTTTGATAAACACAAATGTATAAATGATAAGCAATATGGATTTAGAGGGGAGATCTGCATCAATGGCAGTTATTGAAGTGACTGAAGAAATCACAGAGAAACTGGATAAAAAATGGGACATGCCCTTAGGTAGTGTTTGAAAAAGTTTTTTTGGGGGGGTTTTAATCATTTTTGTTGTACTATGGTGTTGCGGTGATTACTCACATGGAGATAATACTGTCTTATAATAAGGTTCATGATAACATTGCAACCATGAATTATTATTTCGTTATTCACATTGTGGGGGAGAGGGATTAAATTAAAGTTTGCTTCTTCCCTTCTTGTTTCAAGCATGAAATGTTGAGTTTAAATTATGAGAAGTCAAGGAAAAGATACAATGGTGTATTCTATCTGAATCAAATTTTGACATGTTTCTGTTTATTTATTTATGTGTTGTTCCTGTGGTGAATGAATTATGCTGCGATTGCTCATGCTTGAACCAACAATCAATAAACTCAAACTCACAGATTGTTGTAAAATCACAACCAAACTCATCACACTTAAAGTCCCACTCTAATCATCTCTGATCACATTCTCTCCTGCTAGCATGCAGCCCCTCACAACCCCAATGTAACAATACCGGTGGAGCAAAAATGACTAGCATGATCGAACCAATCCAGCCGTACAATTTTGAACCAGGTGCCAGCTCGGTCAAGGAAAACAAAGATCTAGTAGTCTATAGTTGTAGATTTTTAGATTTTATTTTGTGGAAAATACAATGTTTTTCAAACAGCATTTTTCTTTTCTTTTTGTTTGCTGTTGATTCACAATGATTTACATAAATAAGTGCAGTTTTAATCGAAGTTTTCTTTATATATGTTGTACATCATAAAAAATGCTACAGAAACATTAAAAACACCAAAAACCCAATTTCATTGGAGTGGGTCTTATTTGTAAACCCTTAATGATTGTGATGTAGCAAGGCTTATTTTGTTGCCTAGAATAAAATGTTGACATGATGTAGATTATTTTTTTTAGTCAACTATTAACATAATTCAGGTAGAGTGGTTATAAGTGATACTGTGAATAAACTATCCCCAAATAATATGAAAAAAGAGCAACCGCAAATCCATTAACAAAAACAGTTGCTCTAAAAAAATATATTAATTTATTATATAGGCACAACGGGAAAAGTAGGATAGGAAAAAATAAAGTCTTGTGTGAGGGAAAGGGTTTTACTGGTAATTTCTTCAACTCATTTTTATTGCACTCAATAAAAGTTCTCTCGTTTTGTCCACCGTCATCACTTTTAGATTCCGGAGATAGTTTCTCTAGTCAACTTCCTTAGAGAGAACTGCACAGTTTCACAGTAATTTGAAGTGTGTTGCGATGCAGATGGATATTTTGTTGCTGTGCTTGGAGGAGGGCAAACTGGTAACATTGCCTCCCGACTCACTGGGGTTTCTTGTCTCAGCAGCCTCCAGTCACAACATGTGATCATCATCCTTCCCTCTCTCTTTATAACCGGTGAGTGCCACGCTGAAATCCACGATCTCATCTCAATGCAGGAATGGATTCTGCGTGCTGGGCTTTTGAAACCTTCTCTTACTATTTTCAAGGCCTCCTGAATGAGATGTACAACATTTTTAAGTGTAAAAAACTCAAAAAGCACAAGTGATTATTTTAGCAATCTCTGAAATTTACATCGATGTGGAAGAAGTTAAAGATGCATTGCAACCATTTAAAATGGGAATCAAATCAATAACTGGCTGCATTAGATAAGCATCTGCTGTTTTCAAAGATGACACGTTGAACTGATGCATTTGATAGGTAGCATTTGTAAATCCCACTGAAAAGCCTCATTAATCTTCTCATTTGGATGCTGCAGGACATTAAAACAAAGAGTGGGAAATTACTTGTCATCCTCACAGCAGTGCAGTGCAACATTTTAAATGGGGATGTAATTGTTTTTCTGATTAGTTCTGCGTGTATATATGTCTATTTATTTACATGTTCTGTTAACAAGGCCAGCGTTTGTTGTTCTTCCCCCATCTTTGTGAAAAAATCCTTTGAGGCCTCAGAGCAGCTGCGGAACAGACCTTGCTGGAAAAGGAAGATTACAGTTTAAATAGAAAAGTTCAAAGATAGATTGAGACGAAATCAGAATCTGCTTTTCGTGAATAAACTGATGAAGTCACTGAACTTTCTTTCAAAGGGTTCTGCTGAAACCTAGTAAAACAGAAAATCCCAATAAAAACAAACTGAAAGGGGCTTCAAAGAAATAAGTTTGTAATTCGGTGCCTTGGCTTGCTTCAGTGTGACAATGTAGAGATGTCACACCACGTTTGTCATTGCACCCCTGCTGGTGTCTTAACACAACGCACTACGCTGGTGTTGATTTAGCCTGAAACAGAAGAATTTCAGGAGGCACGCGTCTATGAGAAATCCTCCCAAATATTTTCTACAGTTCACACATTTTCCATTATGTCACAACATCAGTGAGAAGGATTGGAGCTGATCATCCGATTCTAAGTCATTTGATTTGGAGTATCTGCTGATCCCGAGTTCTGATTCGATCCTTTTTTTTTACACATTGAAAGAATAAACAAATTGAGTTATCAGATCCATGTTCTTCCTCATTTTTATTTGACTAAACTTCTTTTCTCACAAATCAGTGCACTTCTGTGAAGTAGCTTGAACAATCTAGTAAAAATGGAGCAACTATTAAGTAGTGAAAATAGGTGATAATTCAAATCAAATCCAGCTTTATTCATAAAAAGGTGCTTCTTATTCCATGAGTCGCTCAAATCTCTTTACAGTTAAAAAACAAATATTTAAATAAACCCCAAAAATTCTAATTTAAACCAATCCACCCCATTGAGCTCCCTTTTCATTGACACATACTGTAATTAGTCATGTGGGAAACGTTGGTGACTGTAGCTTTAATATCTTATATTCTGAACATCTTTGATCACACAATTCATATCTCAATTAAAAACAGAATTTCTTCTAAAGTCGTCGTTATATCACGAACATGATGATAAATGCTCATGACTAGCTCATATCATTGCAACCATTTATTAGTTTTGGTTGTTTTTGAGAGATGATGAATTTTCTTCGCTCACCTTTTCTCAGAGATTGCACTTTGTAGACGGTCCCTTGGCAGCAGTGTCACTGCCGTTCCCAAGTTTAATTGTCATTAAGAACAACTTTCACATTTCTTGAATAATGGCTTTGAAGGTAGTTTTTTTTATTAGATAGATATGCATGCTGTCAGTTTTAAATGTTTATGAAAATAGTTGTTTAACACGGATATCTGAGCCTCTGAAAAACATTTTTAACTTTATCAAACTGCTTCGTTTTTTTTTTTTTTTTTTGCACTCTGCTCAAACTAGTGCCGCATTCTGCTGCATTTTACAGTAGGAAAGATTGGTCGTCTGTTCATGATATGCAGACTTCAGTTTGAGCATATTTTTATAAACAGTAAGCTTGGAATATATGATAAAAAATAAAATAAACATCCAATCCTTGATTGGGATCTAAAGTCCAATTCTGATAGAGTCTGAAACAACATTACTGGACCAGATTTCACATGATCGGACCTGGGCATCCCTATTTTTAATACAACTTTGAGCTACAAGAATGTACAATATCTGGATTACATCATTTATTTTCCATGGATCAAACTTACAGACATCTTGGCTGCTTTACAGAAAACAAATGCTGAGAGATTCCTATTATTTATTGGTTTTGGGTGGAGATTATCGGAAGTATATATCTGGGTTAGTTCGGCATTCATTTATACAGACCTTGGATAAATAAAGACACACAGCTTCATTATTCCAGCAAAAGGAATGTTGCAGCCATTGCATTAAAATTTTAAAGACAGTGTTACACCCAGAAAGGTGTGCTCTCTGCACAGAAAAGTATGAACTGGGGGTTGTAATGCCTGGCGTTGGTGCAGTTTATATTTAGTTCAAATTTCCAAAGCTATAATTAACACACCTGCCCTAGTTGTAAAGGTTGAAAAGTAACTCTTGAATGAGCAGATGTTTTCTTTTTATCAGCAGCTGGTGCGAATGCTGGCGGCGTGTGACACATACTTGTTGTAATTGAGAGGCAGTTCTGCTTGTCAAGAGAAAAAAGGACATCTGCCATATTAATATGTTGCAGTAACTTGCAAGAGTTATTGGAAGGTGTTTTCGAACTTCCTGGTAAGACATATTTGTCAAAGAGGCCTGAGCTTGCCAGTACTTTCAGACACGGTTTCTCATCTGCTCAGGGTCTTGTTGCAGCAGAACAAAAAGATGAGAGAAAGCTAGAAGCATCATAACGTGTATCATTTACTGGATCTTGTATATCCTGGTATTCTTTTTGTCTCCGTTTTTGCACCGTGTTTTTCCCTGACATGATGAGAGTCCATCCAGCGCTGGCTTGGGATACAAACACCCTGGTGATCTTGCAACTAGATCTGAAGATCGTAAGCTGAGCCTGATCACTCAAAGTCTTTTGGGAATCTGCTGATGTGCCAAAAAGGCTCAAGTTCAAAAGCAACAAAAACCTAAGGACGCAGCCCACCTGCTGTTGCTCAAACAAAGCAACAGCCAGCCACTGCAGGTCACACAGCTACTTCTCAGAAGCTGATAATCATTGTTGACCATCCAGAGCAACATTAGCATTGATCCAGACAAAGCCGGTCCCACATGCCATTAATAATTGATGGAGACTCATAATCATGGGTTTTTATTAGATGACTATTGGTCATTGGTCTTTTCAGAGGTAACCAGCTGTGTTGTAGGAGAAAGTCAAGTCAAAACAGGTCTTTGTTGCGTCCATCAATTTTCTGCTTCACTAAACAGCTGATTTTTCCTTCATGTACAATGTAAAATGAGGTAAAATCCTTTTTTAATTCCTCACTTGTGAAAAAAAAAATATTTTAACACTCTGACATTAACTAGAAATAGGAATATCTAAAGTTTCAATGTTTAGCACACATTTTTTTCACATGGATTGAGTCACAGAGTGTGTCTGTGCAACGCCATCAAACATATTGTGTCAAAGAAGACCATGATTTACAGAATGCCTTTTTTGAGAGGTTAAAGGATGGTAAATATCAATACCCAATTTACTTGACAGTCTACAGCTGCTTAGCAAGCAGTTTGATTAAAGTGTCCACAGACTTACAATTAGTTTAGTCGAGTCAGAAATCTTCCATCCCTAAGGGGAAGGAAACCATCACAAACCATGTCCTGACAGCTGGTAGTTATCAATGAGTAGGTGCAGATTCTGGATCTGAAGGTTGCGTGTCTTCTTGCAGGCAATAAAAATATATCCCTTTTTGAACTAAACCATTTCTTGACATGACAACGTCTGCCCGTGCTCAGTATTTAATTGAAACAATAATAATTATTATTATTATTGAGTTGAATTTAGATAATTGTGTGGAAAAATGTCATTTTCAGCTGTAGTCAAACAGAAATTTTTTATGTGTTTTGGAAAACTGTCACTTCCCTTCATGTCAAGTTTGACTCATTGAATAAATAACAGATGTGCCTTTCAAACATTTTTGCTCAAAGTGTTTAATATGTTCAGAAAACCCTTTAAAGCAGATTTACTATTGCTTTGAACTATTAATAGGTTCTGTCATTAATACTGGAGCAGCAAACAGATTTTTTTTAAAGAGGAAAGAGAGTTTATAGGAATGTTTTTGGTAAAGGAGCCTTTTTTAAAAATATCCATATAAAGAAAGCTTGTTCTACAACAGAGTCAAACTTTTTGACTTGTGGGCCACAAAGAGTTCCGAAATTTAACAGGAAAGCCGGACCTGGAGCTGATGAGTGGAGTAATCCACCTCATAAGAGAAAGAATATGAAGATATGATGCAATTTAATTTGATGAAAAACATGATAAATACATTATGGATTTGATTTCAATCTGTGGCTTTTGTCCTCATTTTAGTGCCAATTCCACCTATGGGTAGAGTAGAGGGAAAAAACCCATATTAGAGAAATGCTGTATTTATGTGGCGTTGGAATGATCGGAAAAAAAAATGTCTTTCAAACTTAGAAGACACCCAGATAATTTGCTGCATCTACAGGTCAATGCCTCTGTAGAGCGCCACCTATGGGTAGATCCCTGAAATCAAAGAATAACTAAGATTATCAACATGAATTGTTGTAGTTTGGCAGGCTAGATTCAGAAGTTGAACAGGCCTCATGTTGCCCCTGGGCCATAGTTTGACAACTCCTGTACCACAGAATAAAAATGACCTAGTTTTGCCTAAATAAATAAATATTGGCTTGCATTTAAAAGAAATTACTTTCAGTAGAAAAATATCCTGTGTTTATTTTTTTCTCAAATTGAAAACTGTGCTCTGTTTTCATCTGACAAAAAGAGAAAAAAAATCCAAAAACAATTGGGAAATCTTCAGTAGTACTTGTCAAGGGTGTGTAGTTTATTAAAGAGCCATTTGCATGAAACTGAGGGCAGTTTGTCGAGTCCCAAGCCAAAATCGAATATCAAAACCTGAAACCAAATAACTGATTGAACAGAGACAAAAACAAAATGAGAATCAGAAGAAGTGTGAACAGACTATAGCACAGCAGCACTGAACCGTGGCACAAAGAATCTGGCAGAGTGCAACTAACAACACACACTTATATTGATTGAGAGAATGATTAACAAAGCAGGAGCAGCTGGGGCTGGTTTATGTCTTCACTGTTTTATTTCACTGCCTTTTTGAAATTAGGGGACAATTGTTTTGTTTTGGGTTTCAAGAAGAAAAGGGAGCCCTGCTTGAGATCTACGTTTTCATCTTAATTTTAAAAAAGAAATCAGCTTCAATATTTGTTGCGTTTTTGAGTCTGGTTTTGTTTAATTTCCACGTTAAGCTCTCAACAAGAAAAAAAAACACTATAGAATTATTTTTGCTCAAAGTTTTTTACAAATTAGCCTAATTTGATCAAAATTACTTAACCTACCTCTCTTGGTCATATTTTCCAATACATTTTTTAACTTTATTGACAGCGCTGAGAGTAACTAATTCCAAAAGTAATTTATAACAGATGAAAGGCATTACTAATTAATTTCTTCCCGTAATATTTTAATCATTAATTGTTCAGTAACTTATGCAATACAATAATCTATCCATTCATTGTCTGAATCTCTTTGTCTCTGGTCAGGGTCACACGGTTGCTGGAGCCTATCCCAGCTCCTTTAGGGGGAAACCCTGGATGGTTTACCAGTCCATCGGACAGCCATGCAAGCAAACACTCACCTGTACCCCTAAGGGGAAATTCAGATTCACCAATCAATCACTGGAGCATGTTTTTGGACAGTAGGTGAAAACTGGAGTGACCAGAAAAAACCTTCACATGCACGCATTTCTTCTTTTTTTTTTTTTTCAAAAGAGACCAAAAAGGACCAAACAACCTTGAAAGGCATTTTAAGATGATTCATGGTCTCTGTACTGGCAGGACTTTTCATCTTATATGGTTGTAGCCAAGGATGTTTAGTTTTTTGTTTTTGTTTGCTTGTTTTTGTTTGCTTTTCTGCTGTTGAAAGCACTTGCATGAATTCCACATTACAACTGGTTCATTGGATTCTCCAAAAGGTGAATTTTCCCCTCCTTGAAGCATTTCAGAAATAAGCAATGGCAATGATGTTGATGTAGTTGTGCAGCTGTAGTTTCAGATCTAAGTAGTAGGTGTAAAGAATATATCATTGAAGGTGTATTTGGTAGCAACAGAAACTGAAAGTTGAGGCATGTTTTAAAGAGTTTGGGAATCCTTTTACACTTCTTAATTCAAAGTACAATTGATCAAATGTTCTACATGGCGAGTGGAAAACTGTGGTGGCAGTTGAATGAACAAATGGCTCAGGATTTAATTTTATTTAAGGTGACAAAGACAAGAACATGTCATCTGTTTGTTGTCCGTGATAAATGTATGCGTCTTCCAATTTGGTCAACATTGCAGTCAATATTTTAAAGTCATCATGTTGCAAAAATGTTAAGATTCTGAAACGAATGATTCAGGACTCAGTGTAGGATCTTTTTTAAAATGTCACTTTGTTTTCAAGAGAAGAGCACACAGTAAAGATCCAGTTGTTCTACGATAAAGATGGGGCTGAAAATCCTCTTGTTTCAAGCAACAAGAATTCAACACCCAACCAAAAAGACAACAACACCAGATGAACATTTCAGGATTTCTTAAAACGAGAACATTGTATTATGTTCTGGTTACCACTGACTGTGAATATTTCTTTTCTCTTTGAGGCATCATCAATCTCTGTATTAAAAAAATCATCTTCGCTTTCATGCCAATCATTTTCCTGAAGAGACGTGCACCTTTCAGTCTTTGCTCCAAAATCCACAATCAAACCAATTCTTCTAATTTGTCAGTTGCTTTCTTTGCACTTCCACCAGGCAATCATTTGCTTGTTGCTCCTTTTTCCGCAGCCGTCTTCTATACGTCACTCATCAGCTTGCGCCATTCTCCAATACATTCAGGATTCACCCCAAAAATGCGGTGCAGATTTATGGAGAAACAATTGTATTAGCCAGATTTGTGCGTGCGTAATTGTTGATTTGTGTGTTTGTGTATTTAAACTTTTTTTATATTGATTTTCAGGGCATATCTGTTTAATTGAGAAAATGTCACGTCAGTTGCTAGATGTTACCCACAATACGACTTCAAATCTAACTTCAAAGCAGCTGATAAGAAAACTCTGATGACCCAGCATTTTAGCAGCATTTAAACACATCACTTACAGTAAAAGAGTCTCACATGGGATTTGTGCGTAAACGCGGTTTTGTGTGTGCGTAACAAGTGATTCGTGCATCGTTTTTAAGGGTTTGTGCATGTGTAAATTGTATTTTTGTCATTTTTTAATTTTTGTACATATGCACAAAATGTATTGTATGACTTAAAAATCAAGAATTAGGCACTCTCAAATCTGGCTGGTACTATTTTCTTTTCATGTATTACTACGTTAAAAGGTCTTTTTTGTTCCATGCTGATGCAGTTTTGTGGTCTGGCCAATAGATGTCGCTAACATTAGTGAGTCAAATGCTTCACAACCCTGAACCATTTCAATGAAATTTGATTCATTTTGGTTCAGTGGTTCAGAAGGTTTTGGTCTCTCCTTCTCCAACTCAAACATTTACCAAATAAACATGACTAAACAATAATACATTTGGGTAAATTAGATGACCTGACGAGGACAAAAAGAAAGCTAACCAACGGAACATTCCTAAAACAAAGCCGAGGCCACAATCCTCTCAAGTATGACAGGTGAGGGTAATTTTGGGGTAAAATCAGAAAAATAAAGAATAAACTATTTCCAAAGTTTCATTGTATTACTCTGAACAATGTAAAACGACAGCAGTGTTAAATAATTTTACAAATTTTAATGCTCATTTTCACCCTAAATTAAGTAAAATAAATTTGAAATTGTTTCTTGCCTTTAACTCGAATTTTAAGAGACCAAATATTTTCTTAAACAGAGTTAATTTCAACTCTCAAGTGTAAATTTGAAACTTTGTTTTTTTTTTTAACTATGCATTTCAAGCAAAGGTCTAATCCTATTCTTTGATTGTCTTTTTAGTTAGTTGTTCACAATCCACAGATTAGATGTAGAGGTTAATTTGGAAAACATTTTGACTCATTTAAAAAAAAAAATGAATTCCAACACAAAGACCAATTAATTGATCCATATATTTATTTACCAATATTTTTTTTTTTGTTTGTTTTGTTTTCCTAAACTTGAAACCCATTTCTTTGTTTTACTGATTTGATCTTGGATCTGGGTCATTGCATAGTTAGTGTGGTCCAAAAAACTTGAGGTACAGCAGAAGGTTAAAGAAGAGATAATGACCAAAACAATTGAGAAAAGACACCTTTTAGTTTGCAGTAAACATGATTAAGTCAACATCTTTTTCAAACCTTACCAAAGGAGTTATCTTAATCAAGCAGAGAACAGAAACTGATGTTTATCTCTAGGTTGAATGGGATCAGATTTGGTCCATTTGTGAACAGCAAACTCATTCATTAATAAGCAAGTAATTAGGAGTAATTTCTGACATTTTCCCCGAAGGCTTAAATGAAATTCAATCGTTAAGGTTTTGCAAGTATTTGTCTTTTAGCATTGGTGTGCTGGATTTTGTATCTTTTGCAGATTATAGTTTCTGAATACACTGCCTCTTACCATTTAACTTGTGCCTTGGATGACTGAAAAACCTGTGCAAGTTAATACTTTTTTTTTTATCATGGTTTTTTTAGTTCAAGTCGGGTCATAAAACTTACCCCAGGTAGTCATCGTTCAACTTCCTTGATGCCCTTGCCTGTTTATATAAAAAAATATATATTATCCTAAACGAAAAAGTATTTATGTTGTCAGGAAGAGGAAACCTTTTTTTTTCTTTTTGGAAAATGTTTTTCAGAGTGGACAGAACTACATTTCTGTGTCGGTTACATTCAGAAACTCAACTATAACCTTTTTCTACCACGGTGTGATTGTACAACCTTGTAAGTTTCATGTTTGCTCCAGGAATTGTCAGCTATCATTCTCTCTTTGTGTTAAAAAAAAAACAAAACCAAAAAAAACATACTAAATAAACAGATACAACACAAGCTGGCACTTACTTGCATTCATTAGAGCTCATATATTTGTAGCTGGCACAGCGTCAGCTTAACAAAGAAGTGAATGAGTGAAGGAAGTTGCACCTGCCCCTTTGTGCTTTTCGCTCAGGGGGATCTTTGTGTTCGTCCTAAAGCACAGTGACAAATTTCAGTCTGTAAGCTCCACATACACTGACAGTGACAGAGCAGTGAATTCCACCTCCCATTCACTTTTATAGATCCATGTGCTTTATTTTAAATTAGTATTAGGCTACTGGCAAAGCTGTTGAGAAGCAATTTAACTGAACAATGCTACCGTCTTTTTATTTTATTTTGTTCTACATTCGCACATACAAATGTAAACACACACAACTGCAGAGGAGAGAAATCTGGCATATGGCCAGGCTCATCACCATATTTAATATTCATCTACAAATTTTCATAGACTGAATACAGAACACAAAAAAGAAGGAAGTGAATTGCATACCGTATGGTGAAGATTGTGGACTTGCTATTGAAATGCAAAACAGCATCTTCATCAACTCCGAAAGAAACAGAAGAAGAGAGAGAAAGAAAAACCCCCTCCCATCCCCACAGCTGCTTCGGCTCCAAGTTTGGAGTTGTAGAATGAAGAGGGGATCTGTGCTCTTCCAGGTCAGCCATGGCCTGTTTGCAAGGTTGGAATGTGAGATCCAAGCATAAACATTATCTCCCCGGAGAGGACGTTTACTCATGTTTGAATACAGCAAAGGAAAAATGAATCTTTCCACAAGCAAAACAACCATGAAGAACACTTTTACAGTAGCTTCGTGTGGGAAACTTAATTCTTAACCTGTGGGGTAAGGCTGGTGCAGGAACTTGTTGGTTCCAATAGCTCCATGCTTTGACATAACAACTTTATTGTGTGTAAAGAATGATAATGCACATAAAAATAAAAAAATAAAAAAACTGGTGTTGGGTATTCCTACAATACAGCCACCAGAGTGAAGTTTGAGTAAGCAATTGTCTCTGAGTGTTTAAGATGCAATTTTGATGGGTTGCATGCAGTATTCTTTACTAACTAGGCACATTTTTATTCATCTTGATCACCCATCGCTTTATCCTGCAGAGAGAATAATGTCTTCATAGTCAGAACCACGAGAAAACAGCTGTGCCTTTGTATTAAGAGTGGCTACAGGTAATCAACAGTGCATCCACTTACCAAAGACTCTTCACAGAGGGGATTGTTTCAGCTGCTCTCAGTGATTGAAAGCATTAGCGATGAATGGCAAACTGCTTAGAAGGTTTTTAGAGTTTGAATGTGTTCAGGTTCACTGTGGGAGCACCAAAAAAAAAAAAAAAAAAAACACATTTTAGCGCTAACCTACAGCATTTCACATGTTGTTGTGATTCCGTTTTGGAAATTGCAAACACAAAAATAAGGGTGTTGTTTTATTATGATTTATGGTAACACTATCTATTGAGCGATTATGCTCCAGGCAGTGTAAACAAAATGAGAAATGGGTTTTTAGTGAGCTGCAGGTGCATGTTTGTTGATTTTGGAGGACAGAAACTGTTTCAGGCTCATGATAAGAGACAAGAAAGGGAACTCACAGTTTCCCAGATGAGATGACAAAATTCAATGTGTTGATCAAGAGGCAAAATATGGCACAAGTACAAAGGGTGCACCTTTATTCTCCCAATCCATTCACCGAAGAGTTATCGGAGTCTTTATCTCTCCTCCCCTAAACACACAGTTAAACCTGTTTTCAAAGCAAATGTAATCAGGTCAGAGACCAAGCAAGCAAACCAAACACACAAAGCCAAGCTGTGGTTACTTGGTAACGTTTCTTGTTCAAACTACCTTCATTCATTAGAAAAAGAAAATCCACTCTTTAAGGATACGTGTGTTATATGTGTAGTTATGAAGGAATAAAAGTGAAAAGAATCATCTGCTTTAAACTGCTGTATCTCTTTTTTGCCTGTGGAGAAACATTTGGGTTCCTCCACGAAACGGTTTTTGCTGCTAATGAGCCCTTTTGGCATGAAGACAATACTTTATTGTTACTGTCAGCCTGCTGAGAGACCGCACAGCAATATGGCAAGGGCTCTGTGGTCAAACAGGTCAACTATAAGTACAACAGAAAAAAGACAGTTTTTGCGAGGTAATAAGAGCATAGTACCTGTTGGATGTTTTAAAGGATACACTTTGTTTTCCCTTAGTCAACTTATGAATTATTTTAAATACAAAAAAAAAAAAATAATCCAAGCAAAAGTTCAAATGTTTTTATTATGGATAGAACTGAAGCAAGATTTAAAATGTTTAAATAATGTAAACACTAAAAATGTGAGGCTTCAGAGTGCCATTCGTAACAAAAAATGGGTAATAATGGCAGAAGGCTTCCGTTGATCACATAAAAAGCTGCTTACATTCAACTCTAATGCTCTCGAGCAGACAATGTGTCGCTTAGCTTTGAAATTGTTGTGTGTTTTTGTGCAGTTTCTAGTATTCATACGTGGGCAGACATGCTCGTGAAAACAAGCAGTAAATAGGGGCTCTGAATCATCACTGTTTCTGTCTCTGGGGTGTGCAGTTCAGTCATGTAAGCAACCTCATCTTGTTTGGCTCCAGTAACCACTGCCGTCAAGACAGCAACACAAACAGATTGCAGCACATAACCCCGTATAGAATCCCGATATGCTGTTGTTTCATACATGTAAACATTACATTTGCTACACAAGCAGCATATGTCAATACTTGAAGCTGTTTATTCTTTGGGTTGTTTTAGGACTAATTACTTTCTAATAGAAGCTTAAAGGAGCAGAGGTGTCAGAAGATGTAAAGACCCCTTTGGCTTGGTGTTTTTAACAAGTTCTTGTGGCATTTTTCCTGATGGACGATAATTACAAAAAAACGAAATAAATCCTCAAGATGTAATTTCTGACTATTTCTTGATTCAAACCGTGAACGTCAGGAACAGATGACAAAAATGCAGTTTGAAGAAGATTGTATCTGTTACGTTGAAAATCGTTAGGAGGGCTACAAGCACAGAGGGTTTTCAGGTGTTTGTGGAGCCCTGGACTGGACATCAGGCATGCCGCATGCCCGGCTTGTGCTGGTGCTGTGAACTCCTGAACCCCTTTGAGCAATCCTGCTTTCAGGTGGAAGGGACATTCATGGAAGTTCCCTCACCCCTATCTCTGTGCGCCTGGTCTCAGGTTATCCTGGGGTTGAACATCCCAACAGCTTGTGTGTTAAATCTAATGAGTGTGTGCTTTAGTAGATATATCACTAAATACGTTGGAGCGTATGTGTTTAGGTAAAAGTTTAAATGCATACATTTGTGTGCCCAAAAACTCAATATTTAAGGATTCTGAATATCAAGCGCTTTTGTCTTTTTTTTGTTGTCTCCGTCATTTTTTTTTCCCAAATACAAGAAGCACTTAGGTTCTCTCTGTTTGCTCAGCTGCTGGACAAGTAGAAAACCATTATACAGCTGGTTGAGATAATTGTCTCTTAAAAGAATGGGTGCAACAGACTCCTGATAGGAAGTTTTACTTCCAAGAACCTTTCATTTCAGCTTGTCTTTGTCAGATTCACCCGACAGAAATAACTGGTGAGCTACATGGTTCAACTGTCAACTTGTACAGAAAGAAAACCAAGTATCATTTGGTGAAAATGAAGTGAATAATCCTTTCGTCAAAGAAGGATCACATGATCTGCATTGTAAATGTACTGCATTTTACAGATTAACAGCAGATAGTGATAAAAAACAAGAAAAAAGTAACTTACTCCATTATTCTTTAACAACGGATACTTTAAGTCTGTAAGTGATGAAAAAGCAGAGGTTCATCTATGATCTTGTTATTCTGACTGTTCCATCTGCATTACCTGCATGCAATGACATTAGATATATTATAGCTCAACAGCAAATGTATTTTGTTTATGGAGAAAAGAAAACATCTGCATAATTACACCTTTCATAGTGCAAAAATTTATCCACTTTTGATGGAACATTATCAGCTTTTGCAGCCATGATCTTTTCAAAAGTTTCTTTTATTCCAACCACGGCAAAAGCAGAAACATCACGACTTTGTTTTACACTGCATGTGGTAAATCATTGAAGAAAATCAGCAAACTGCAGCTGATCAGGAATAGAAATTGCAAAAGGAAAAAGCAAAATTCCACAACAAAAGAAATCTCAAGTTTGGTAGGTGATCTTTTTCTTACTTTCTGTTTTAATAGTAGGTACTGGATGCCTGACCAGTTTGAGGTGGACCGCCTGCAGCAGCGTGTCCCAAAGCTGGCTCAACTTGTGTTGTGATACACTGGATTAAAATCGAAGATGACAGCATGGACAAGTATGAGACAGATGGTTCCTAACACGGCATCAGTTTCAGGTCTTACAACGAAAACCTTTCATCCTTTTGTTTACCCTCCGTGTAGCGTTTGCAGTGATCTGTTTCATCAGAATAGCATTGTAAAAGTGATTGTCATCCTTCTTTGTTTAATAGTTTCTTTTGTTAAGCATTGGTCAACCGACCCTTATCCTGTCACATCTATCAAAACAAGCCCTCTGTTTAATGTTCTTTTACTTTGGAAAACAAACCATAACTGTTATGTCAAAGCATTTTAGTTTTGTTGAACAAATACTCAAAAAAAAGAGAAAAAAAATCCATGTTTCTTCTAATTTTCAGGCTGTCAGTCACACTCTGAGTGCAATGGACAGCTGTTTCACAACAATCTAAAAAAAAATAGTCTATCTTGTTTGTTGTATTGGGAGAAATCACAGTTTGTTCTGAAAGCAGAGAAAAAAGAAAGATAAAAATCCTGTTTATCGCACCAAGGAGAGCCATTAGTTCAAAAGCAGCTGCCTGAATGTTGTTGACAATGCAGCGAGAGTGCAGCTGTAGCCTGAAGCGCTCAATGTTTCTCTTCAGGGTAACAATGAATGTACTGCCTCTCTTACTTCTTTTTTGAGAAACGTGGCAATTCAACAGTGTCTTATGAATGGCACATAACACTTTCATTGCTTCAAAGCCTAAAGTGACAGTACACAACATAATCCATGTTAGCGACCAGGCTTCTGGCTGCAGATCAAAAAGACCAAATGAAAGAGAAACATGCTCATTATGAGCCGTTCAAAGAGATGCTCTGAAAAAGAATGTTAACCATGTTTTACTTGGTAGATTTGATGCATCTGGCTATATTTATAAAATCATCTGTTCTCTGTTTAGGTCATACAATAAAGATAATAAAAACAGCAATGTATATTCCATGACATCATTGATCTTTTTTCCTATAATTCTTTCGCATTAGAACCAGAGTGAAAAAAACTTTTAAAAAATGTCTTCTACTGCTTAACAATTTACAAAAATGTCTTTAAAGTTCATCAAAATATAGTCGAATTAGCTATATTGCTTTAATCTGTTTCAAAGGTATTTAAAAAAAGATTTTTAAAGCCACATAGGTATACATGCGTGATGACGTGCCAAATCATGGTAATGATTATATCTTTTTTGTTCACATTTACATGTATAAAACATACATGTACATACTGATAGGACTGCACAACTCATGAAAGGATAAACCCAATTTTAGAACAAAAATTCAAAAATATATATATATATTTTTTTTTGGAATGATCTTTTAGCACAAATCAAAGATGGTGAATCAAATGAAAAACAGTTCAAAAATTTAATATTTCAAAAATATGGGAACATTAAAAATGTTGGTCATTTTGTCTTTACTTTTACAGTTATTAAGCGTTTAAGTTAAGGTGTCCACATTTGTTGGTGTTCGCTTTCTGTATTTTTTTTTAATGAATAAGTCGCAAATATTTTTAATGGTTTAGTAAGAAGAATAGAAGTGTATACAATATTTTTGTCGCAACTTTTTTTTCTTTAATTTAAATTATTTAGTCCATCTGTTGTCAATAAAGACAAAGAGGTTTGCATTATAGATATGAAATATTGTACAAGTTCTGCCTGTACTTCAAAACAACATCTCTGTGGGCCTCAGAGTGTCCTGGAGGGACTGAACCCACGTGATTCTATCAGTGGTGTGGCAATTGTGCACATGTGTTCTACAACTCAAATCTTTGAGACCAAATCCCACAGATGCTTGATAAGATGGGAGGTGAGTTTGTTGGTTGTGTTTGCTTTGAGCTTGTCTAATGTGATTGGTGAAGTCAGAGAAAAGCTGTTGTCATGGGAAACCGTGTTATCATGGTCAAAACCAATATTTAGGTAGGATTTTAAATAGATATATTGATGTATAAACTTGAAAAAAAATGTAACGTGTCGTTTGCAACAAGATGCTTCTTGTGGATTCATTGCGAATTATGTTCTTGGGGTCAATGACAGTTTGTTATTTATTTTCCATTTCCAGGCCATATCCAAATCAGTTGTGTCATTGTCATTGTAAGGATTTTTCCTTTAAGTTTTATTATTATTTAAGTTCAATCAGCAGTGGTTCTGGATTGGGTTCTAGCCAACAATCCTTGTCACCTTTATCCAAAATTCTCCAGCTTTGGTTGCAGTGAGTATGTTCCTCACTCAGCAGCTTCACTCACACAAAGCCTCATCAGAGCTTTGCAGTATAAGTGACCAACAAACCCCCAACAGTCCACTCCATCGTCTCAAAGAGAGCCCTCCAGTCTTGGATTCTGCACTGTGAAACTGGCAATTTGGCAAGTTTTCTTCTCAGCAGTCTCTTCCAAGAATTCTTTCCAGGGCACAACCAGCTCCCTCATGACCACTGAGAAATGCTCAGCTCTTTTTGGACACATAATCAGTCGGATTTTTTTTTTTTTTAATTGAAATATAGATGGCGGAGTTTCTAAATTTCACCTGTCTCCATTTCCTTTAAGCTCTGTTTTTTAATGGATGAATTTATCATCTATTATTAGCACTCTAAGAGGACTGCTTTTTTTGTTTTTTTAGTTTTAAAATGAAATGCAACAATGTTGTATCTCATGCATAAAAAAACAGTGTTGCTTGACAGAACTACACAATGCTGAAACAAAGAACTTTCATATCATTTGAAAAATTCAGAATGACACTTTTTACACAACCATGTAAAGAAGAGATTTACTAGCTTTGAGTCGGGTCCAATATTTACCTATACTTTGTTGGAGGTGTTCAGTTATTTTTTTGTAATTAAAAATAACATTTTAGCATGGTATCCAAAAACATCCCAACAAAAACATCCCAACAAAAACATCCCCAGTGTCGTAGGGATGTTTTTCGGCAGCAGGAACTGGAAGACTCGTCAGGATAGAGGGAAAACTGACTGCAACAATGTATGGAGACATTCTGGATGAAAATCTGCTCTTGACCTCAGACTGGGGCAACGGTTCATCTTTCAGCAGGACAATGATCCAAAGAACACAAGACATCGAAGGAGTGGCTTCAGAACAACTCTGTCAATGTCCTTGAGTGGACCAGGCAACTAAATATTCAACAACCAAGTATTGAGTAAAGGCTGTGAAAATGTATGTACATATCATTTTTCAGGTTTTTCATTTTTAATACATTTGCAACAATTTTAAAAGAACTTTTTCAACATTTTCATTCTGTTTTTCAAAGAATTTTTCAGGAAGAAAACTGATAAAGAAATAAACCTGTGACAGAATAAAATGTGAGGCGCTGTGAATACTTTCGGGTGTAGAATATGAAGCCAAAAAAATAACAAGTAGAGTGTCAGATATTTTAAAAAGTACAAGAACTTGAATTAAATAAATATTTAGATAAAATATTTAGATTGTAGTGGTCAACAGTAACTTGTTTTTCACCTTTTGGCTTATCCTGTCAGGGGTCGCCACAAAGAATTACTTTTTAGTTCGCACATTTGGTTTGGCAGAGAGTTTTTAGCCAGATGCCCCTCCTGACATAACCCTGTATTTTATCCAGGGTGGGGACAAACACAGGCAGGCCTAGATTTAGGCCCCCTTGTTGCTACATGGGTAGGGAGTAGCATGCAGGGTCTTGCCCAAGGACCCACACTGGATGAAGCTCAATCCACGCCCTGGGAATCAAACCCTGATGTCCTGTGTGCCAGTTCCACACTTTACCCATCTATATACCAGCTGCCATGGTATATAGAATCATTTATAATTTTGGTGAGTCTTCTCAGGTTCTTTTACTATCAATAAAAAAGAATAAATAACAATAACAAGAATATATTTTTTATGTTTTGCTTGAACGTACCTTTCCGACACACAGGAACACTGTACATTTAGAATTACAATGACAGACAAAAACAGCAGGAAAAAAAAAACAACAAGCATGAAAAGGATCCACTGGTGCGTTACATCTGTAACCTGTTTTTTTTTTTTTTTTTTTTTTTACTCTATTCTTCTAAATAAAATACCAAGAATGGCTGCAACCAGATGGCATTTATTCTCTTTTATTTTGATGAAGTTAAACTGAAAAGCCTTGATGTGACAGTTAATAATGTGCATTTAAAGTTAAATTATCAACTGTAATTTAGATTGACTGATTTCTTGATGGGCTTTTTCTTTTTGTCCCTTTTGGGCCTCTGGTGCCAAACAATAACAGAGCATGCACCAACTCTCCAAATCTTGCTTAAGCGGCTTCAGACTTGAGGAGATGTTGTCTGGCAGCAATTTTAACAAGCCACATTACAACATCATGAATAGAGCCAAGCAGACATTTCTCTAATTGGCATGCTGTTGTATAAGAAATAATTGGCTCATTTTAGTCAATTGAGTGATGACTGGAAAATGTGCCCTTAAAGAATATCCATTCTGTTCTTCTGGGACTAATCTGGGAAGGATTCATATTTATTGTCTTTGCTCAGATAGACATGGATTTCCTTGTCTCATGTGTCAAGGGTTTGAAAGAAAGGGATGATTAATGATGCAAGTTTCCTTTTAAGTGCCATTATGGGGCGTCATTCAGTACAACTACACACCACTGTATAACCTCAAGCACCACAAATCTTTATTCAGTCCAAGCTGCTGCAAAGAAGAAGACAAAATTCTCTCTCATCAGTAGTGAAAGAAGCTAAGGAAACAGTACGACTGTTTCGAAATCAGAGAAAGGGAGGCAGCAAAGTTCTACTTAAATGCAGCTCGTTATTGACTGAACTGCAAATGAGGCTAGAAACTTGTTGCAGTATGTTTACTCACATTTACTCAACTTTCTGAAAAAGTTAAGTCCTAAAATTATTTTTCAATCCATTTTTTTACTTTATGATCCACTCAAATAAAAATCTTATTTTTAAACATGTTTTTGTGGCATTTTTCTCATGATAGACAACGTATGTAAAATAATTTCAGATTAAAACCGGTTTTCTTAGTATCTCTATTTAAAGCATTGTTAATCAGGAGGAGACAAAAAATGTCATTTAAAAAGTTCTCAGTTGTAATGTAGAAACTGAATTGGGTGAGCCAAAGTCTCCCTGCTCTGCTCCATTCAAACTCATCCACTTGCAGACAGAGACAGTAACTCAGGGGTTCTCAAAGTGTGGCATTTTTGTGGCCCTCAAATCATAATTGATCTTTAATGAAACCACCTGTACGTTGGAAAAAAGTATTTTTTGTTTAGTGGAGAAATTTGCAGGGGGAAAAAAGTAATTACATCAAGGTGTCATTGTCGGTGTATTATTTTTTACCACTAGAGGACAGACAACATTTTCTATAGCACTGCCTCTGAGAAAGGAAGGACCGTGACAGCGGCAGTAGAAATGGAGTCACAGCTGGAGGATAAGCGGGATTCGGAGCCAGAGAGCCAGAGCAGGTCCTTTGAGAAAAGAACATTGCATTGGCCATGAGAAAAGGTGCTTTCAAGCTAAATGCTTACTTTGTCGTACCTCATGGGCTGAATAAAGTCGTGCCTGATTTGCAAGCAGGTAAATGTGGTGCTCAAAGAATTCAATATAAATAGTCACTTTGTTACAAATCAGGAAAACTATGACACATTTACCAGCAAGGAGCACAACCACAAGGACCAACAACTACAACAAGGCTTTGCTGCACAGCAAAAAATGTTTACAAAAATGGCTAAATCCAGTGAAGCTGTGACAGAAGCTTGCTAAGTTGTGGCTTTGGAAACGGCCTGGTATTGGTGGCCAAGGTACTTCCACTCTCCCCGCTCTCAGGCATCATTTTGTTTTGTTACACTAATTTTGTCCCAAACAGTGTTAAAAGAAGGAGGGTGATTACAAAATACTTTGGTTGTTTTACGTAGAATATTGAAAAAAACAATAGAGGGTCCACAGATTCTGTCAAGCCGCTGTAGATCCAGCATCCCAGAATCTGTGCCCCCCCCCCCATTAATTTGCAGTAGAAGCAACAATTATCTATGAATTGTCTGTAGTTAAATACTTCCAAAACAAAGTCACTTTCTTATATTGCATTTCTTATCCTAAATTAGCCAAACAAAAAGCTGTCATCATTTTACGTAGAATTTTTGGAAAAATATGCATATATGACAATCAACTCCCCAAATGAAGAACTAAATAAAGTTAGAACTAATCTAAAGAAGATTTATGTCCTCCATCAGAAAATTTTCACAAGAACATGTAAAAAAAAAAAACTCACAAAAAACACGATTTTCATTTGTGTGGTTCTTTAAGGAGGGTGTAAGGACAGAGATGTTTGTTCAGCTTAGTCTGTTTAACAACCAGCTATTGTTTACTTTTTCATGATTGATTTTCTTTTTGTTGTTTCTTGCAATATTCTGATATCAGTCCAATGAGACGGCTGTGGCTGTAATATTGGGCTATAGAAATAAAATTTAATTGAATTGACTTAAACAGTTTCCTCTCTATTATTCCATCCAGAATCAGACGTGTTGTATTAAATTGTTTAAGGCCAGGAATACCAGTTTAGCTTAGTTTGTTTAGTTTAGTTCAGCAACCAGTTTTGGTTTATATTTTATGACTGATTTTATGTTTTTGCACAATTACCGGTGGGAAGCCCATTGAGACAACTGTGTTGTGATAGTAGGCTGTATAAATAAAAGGTAATTGAATTTCTGTCTGACAGTGGTGAGAAGACAGTCATTTACTGGAATACAGTAGATTAGAGTACAGTAGAAGCAGATCATAAATGAAGAATTCACCATTGTGTAATTAAAATAATGAAACATTATGTCTTGATTGCTGCTCAAAGCCTTCCTTCCCAGATGAGTATGAGTTTATCAGCAAAAATAAGAAAACAAAACAAGAAAAAACAAACCAAATTAGGGTTTTAGACACATTTCCTGTAAACCTTGTTAATTGGGCAAAATGATAACAGAAATCATGAAACTGTGGGTTTTTAAACCATATCCATATATTTTTATGCATTTTTTTAAACAAAGGCAAACTTCTGCAGCACGACAGTTATTCATTTTCAGGCCCAGAAAAACAGTGCAGTCTAATATTTCTGTGGATATAAATTCATAGCGTTAGATAATAAAAGACTTGACTTTCTAGAGCTGCAGTTATTTCATAAGTCATTTTTTATGTTGAGTTGGCAAAATGAAAGGTTTTAATGAGAGACCCTAAAAGAGAATCTTGTTAAACTGAACAAAATTCATCCACGGAAGATAACAAACTTGACCAACCAAAGAATGCTTCTCTCAAGTACTTTTCTTTGCAGTCAGATTGTTTCTATTTATGTGTTTCTTTAATGTAGTTTAATATTAGAATATAGGTTTACAAGAATTTCAGGTTATTGTGACAAAGCAGAACTAAGAGTGGGAATAAATCCTTGGGAATGTAATTTTGCAGACAGAGGCTTCTTTCCCAATCCCCCCTCCCCCCTCTTTATTGAGGCCTATTTTTGTCTTGTTCAGGGTCAGGGGTTCACTATTGTCTTTCTCTCTAAAACCCCACGTGGGATTTAGTTTCAGAGCTTTGGTGGAGAACAGGTGCACAAATGTGCTGGTTGGCCACTGTGACACAAACATACAGTACAAAAACAGCAAATCTTTTATGTGTACAACACTGTGGAGTCTCCTGAGACCAGGAAGGTCAGTGGCTTTCCACTGTGTCAGGCCTTTCCACTGTGAGTTAATTCTAAGAGCAGATAAATAACCCCTAAAGTACTGCTGTCAAAGAGGCTTTTTAAAACCACTTTCATCTGATGCACTGCTGTTTTATTTTCAATTTGTCAGTGTGTGACGGCAGAATATTAACGCTTACAGTAGCTTAACATAAGATTTGTACTTCATGCTATGATAAAACCAAAATAGTTACATTGAGGTGCTTTTCCAATATATAATTATTTATTGTTATTATTCTTTCATTTTCTAGGGTCAATATTGAGTATTTCCCTTTAAAAATGACAGCCCCGTTGAACAGATATGGGTGTCTGCTGTGATGTCCTTTATGCCCAACCCAAAACACAATGTAAAACACTGAGGGGAGGATGAATCTGCTGCATAACATTGTTTAAAATGAAAGAAAACATCAATTGAAGGCTGCAGGTGGGAAAACGGGACACAGCGGAAAATAATAGTTTGAGAAAGCACAGTATCAATACCAGAGGATTTGAGCTGCAAAGAAATGAGGGTAACCCTAAAGTCATATTAAACTGTTAGTTATGGAGAATAAATGACTTGTTAAATAACAGTTAACATGTTGTTGAGAATTTATAAATGTAGGGTTAGAATTAGGATTAGGATTAAGGTTAGTTGGAAATATTTCTCATTTACTAACAATTATTAAGGAATAGCTACAACTAAAAAAAAAAAAAAAAAAAAAAAAATCCAGTAACATGTTTAAAATATTAACAGATTCTTAACAAGTCATTAGTAATTTAGTAACAGCTTCTTCATGATATATTATATATATATATATATATATATATATATATATATAATCAGGTGCAGTTAGAAATCCTTAATATACAGTTAACAGATCATTTCTACTTTGTTAACTACAAGCTTGTTAGTTATCTACTGTCTATCAATAAAGGACATTTATAAATCCTTAAACTTTTATTAAACAAGTAATTTATAACTCAATAACTAACAGTTTAATAATGACTTGTTAACTAGCTATAAAGGGTAGTTATTATAAAGTGCTACCGAAATGAGGATGTTATGCAATGTTAACTGACAGTTCTATTCATAAAATAAAGATGTGCAATGTTAAAATAGAGGATTCTTCTTATTTACAATCAAAAGTTTGTTTTACATGTTTTTCTTAGATTCTTTAATGTTGGACATAAGGGTGACAACACTCGCTTTCCAATTAGCAGCAAGTAGTTTGTTCAAGTCACATTTTACTACCTCTTTGGCATCCTCTCTTCTGATCCGGTTCTTTTAACAATAAGAAGTACCAGTCACTATCCCTGTTACAAAAAAAAATAATATCTCAATCCAAGAAGTAATTTCTGCAGTTAGTAATTCACCTCTGTCGTCTTCTAACACATGTTCCAGTACTTTGTTAAAAATGTGTCTCTTTTTAGTCCTCTTGGACCCCAATCAGTTTTAACAGATGGTCTAAGATTGGAGTTTCCTCTCCACTGTTGCCCATTGGTTGTTTAGTACACAGATTATGCCAGAAACCCTTTTTTAACTGTTATTTACACACACAGACAGTTATTAAAATACATCTGAAACAATCTCGCTTAATTGGATTATAATGATCTAGGTCATTTAGAATGACTTGAATTGTGATAAGGGAAAGTGTCATGTGACCCGCAAGCCCATCTGCAGCCCTAAGGAAATTTCCAAGACCAGAGCTTCCATCAGACTTTAAGACAGAGAGGCAAACGTTGCTCACGTTTTCTGGTGGTTTCACTTAAATGTTCCAGTCACCGTCACTACAATACAAAACAAAAGCACGAAGAGAAATTTTAAGTTCCAGGTTCCTCTGACTCATTTGAGGATCTCGTAGATATGTCCCAGTTTCTAAAACCAGCCAACTTAACTGGGCATCAGTCAAATTACATTTAGCTGGAGAAACCACCATCTAAGGCAGATACAATCTGATATAAGTACTGATTTGTATTCAAAGTTTCGGTTGGGATGAATTAAAGCTGAAAGTAAATTGTGAAAACAAAAGATCTTGCAAAACTGAAACTGAGTGCTGATAAAGTAATAGATAGGCTATCACTACTTTGAGAAATGTAAGCAGAGGTATTAATAATTCCATATTTAATGTCAGAAATAACCAAGTCAAATGCAATATTTATTCTTTTTAATAACTCAAATAAGAAAGAAAGTGTGATTTGATGTTTATGTCTTTAGAGTTGCTTTTTTTTTTCCATTGTCTTTACATTTTGCAGTTCTTTTTCTTATTTTAGTTTCTATTTTCACATTTACATAAAATTATGTAAAAACTGGAAAATGATCAGTTATGTTGCATTTCATGTGTCCACTCAGATGAGTGTATTCTATATTTGCAAACCTATTATCAATAAGAGTTAATAATAATAATAATAATAATCAGCATCCTTGTCGCAGCCGAACCAAGTATCAGATATGGTTATGATGTTAACGAACGTCCCACATTCTGTAGATAGTCCTTGATGTTTCCAAATATACATATTTCTGCTGTTAAAAATGAATTATTGACTTTCTTCTGGGGTAACAGAGTTTTTAAAGTCATCTATGCTTTAATATTTGCAGTCCATATTAACTGTGGAAAAGAATTTATCAGGGTCTGTGCCATCTTGCGTGTTGTTGTCATCACTGAATGTTATTGTCAGGTTGCTCACAGTTCAGATCTCTCTGAAAGTTGTAGTCACAGTTGCCTGTTGAAGAAAATGGGTTGCTATTAGGAGCCATTAATTGTAGAGCTGGTCTCCTCACCTCGTAAGACCAATATCTTCACTTGCTTTGTTGGCAGTGGGTAAAAACCTCTCCAGCACCTCCAGGCTCCTGATAATGATGACCTTTGCTTGTTTAGGAGAGAAATTAAGTTTAGTGCAGATTTTGCAGTCTCTTACCCATATGCTTTGAATTTTTCTGAGCTTTGTCAGATAACCTGCTCTTCTGGCAATGTTGCACTTCCATTTAGTGAGGTTGTCATTCATGATGACATTGGTTCCCTTCAGATTTCTTCCTTGCTTCAATAAAGCTGCTTTGTGTTTCAGATAGACAAACCTTAAGAGTATGGCTGTCAGGCCATTACAGTTTTTAATGCCATGATTGTCTTTAGTTAACTTGCATTTGATCTCAAATTTGTTTTTACGTTTTTGGAGATAAAGAGATGTGATCCTTAAGGGCCTGGTCACACCGTTCGAACTTTGCTGGAACGTACCTGGAGAGGCGCTGAATTTTGACAATGCTCGCCACCACGCATAAAATGGGGGGGAAAAAAATCTAACACACAGGCGTTGGCGTAGCAATGTTCCGCTGAAGCCGGCGAAGCTTTAGCATTGCTTTAGCAGTAGCGAGCCTCTGATGTAGCGTTGGTTGCTCTTGTTCTTTTTAAGGATTGCCTTCAGACAATCTTTGATGTGACTTGATGCTTGACAAATATGGACTGAAATGAAATAAATGGAAATGAAACATTGCATATCAAGATGCTGCAAAATTTGCACTTGTTGGTGGAAAAAAATGAAACTATTGTTAGCATGGCCATCTGGAATTGAATCCTAAGGAGCAAAGCTTTTCTACAATTAGTTTAAAATACTGTGATTTTTCACTGCAAAGATTCATGGTTAAAAAATATATAATTTGCTTATTAGGAGAAACTGGAGTCTGAACCTCTTGACTTCTGTAGAACACAGAAATCTCTCCTACACTTAATATACATTCATTTATTGTAAACTTTGTGTTGCTCACATGAACTTTGCAGCTTCTGTGCTTCAATTATTGTATCATTACAATTTTATTTAATGGATAGTTGCTGCAGCTTCAGGCTTTTAAAGCTGTTGAAGAGCATCAACTATAACCCCAACAGTTCCTAAATATGGTCTGTGTTACCAGGCAACAGAGTAACGTATCACTGGATTTAAGTATACCCAGATAGACTTTTATAAATGGAGAGACCTCCTCAGCATGACATCAGCTCACTCTCTATGGTTCTCTGTGCTCAATTCTTGGGTTCTCTCCTCTAGCATATCAGGCAAAGTAAACCATTTTGCAACTCGGGTGTTGTGCCGTGTGTTTATCGCTCTGTTTATACCCCAGGCTACACAATATTTGGTTTTATTGCGTGACTGTAGTGAAAATGTTGAGCTGCTAATGTTTGAAATCCACTTCATTTTAACAGATGTGTGGTATAAAAGGGGACATAGACACAAATTCAGAAGAGAATAGACATTTTTTATATAGTTTAGAAGTGGCAACCTGGTGACCTTCCATACGTTGCGTCATGGACAGAGAGGCATTGACCCCTGATGTTGCATTCTGTGCTTCCATCAAAAAGCTTTTGTTCCTTTTTTTTACTTGTCCCAGTAAATCTAATTTGACCAACTGTGACTGCTGGAGGCAACCATGAAAAAGTCAGGGATGGGGTCAGGGCCACATGAAAATAATTTGTACAGGCATTTTCCACTCCACAAACAATTCAATATTTAAATCTGAGCACAGTCATCCCCTTTCTGCAAAAGAAAGTTTTTTCTGCAAAACTGTCATTTACTTTAATACGTCTTAGGTTACTGCTGAATTCTTCCAGTTGCACATTAAGGCATAATCAGACTTGAATGAAAGCACACTAAGAATTTCAATATTTGGACCAAGTTATAATTTCTCAGAATTTAACATAAAATATAACATCAGCCAGGAACATTCTACATTGGTTTAATCATTTTGTTTTGTGTAATGCAATATATAAGGTATTTTATTATAAAAATATGAGTTGTGGAGGCTTGTTATCTCAAAGTGTTTGTAAAATCTAAAATTTAGTATGCCGGATTGCAGACCTCATCAATCAAGATATAAAACTCCCCTAATATATAATGAGCCATTTTTAAAAGACACAAGTCTCACGATTGTATAAAATATGTTTTTGTCTAGTGTTTGGATGAGCTATAAAGAAATTTAATGACAGACTCATCATCAGGAAAACAATAGTTTCACTTTATTATGAGCCCAACCTACTCATTAATGGTATTTTGAACATTGTACTCACTAAGTGCAATTTTTTTTGTAAAGTATAGAGCATGTGCTTTTGAGATTTCCTATGAAACACTGCTTCAAAATGTTTTTTTTATGGTTTTCTTTTCTGTATCATGTTTAAATTCTGAATTTGTAAAGCACTTTGCCTTGCCTTATTTGAGTCACTGCAAACTCTAGTGATCTAATAGAAAAATAAATAAAAGCCGAAAAGTCTAAAACTGTGAAACCTAGGACAGGATCTGCAAAACACAACATAAGAAGTCATCATTACGGAGACCTGGTAGAGAGAGCAGCTGGCACCAGGACCAGTTTACCGTGAGTCAAAAATGTAACTTGTAGAACATTGTGATTAATCCCATTCCAAACGTGTGATTAATCTGACTCATTTTTTAATCCATTGACTGCACTACTAACAACACTAATTTATTTAATTCCGTTTTTGTTCTTAATTTTTCTTTGGTTAGGGTTGAGATTTTCATACATTTGTTTATTTACAGCGAACTTCAGGTCATAAAAAACATTTTAATCATACAGGACAATCGCATTATCCAGGCTCTGAAACCATCCTGACTGTTTTCTTTTTTAGCTATGCTGCTGAGGTTTTGCAGGTGTGCCTGTGATAACACTTGTGTTGCATAAACCATTTTTTTCAGCTTTAGGTGTTGGACAGATACTCTCACATTTGACTAAAAGGCTTTGTTGCTGGCAGCTGAAACTCAGATGTGTGCCGATAAGCTTGGTGCTTTGGGCAGCAGGCTGGTTTGGCTTCCCATCAACTGATCCTTTTTTTAGTCTTTTTCAAATTTTGTAGACATGAATGTAGGTAATCCTTCACTTATGTTGTGATTTTACTGGAGCTTTGCCGAGTCGAAACTTGCTTTGAAGTTCACTCTTGAGGGAAATTTAAACTTTTTCAGTGATGCCAACGAAATGATTTGGTTACCATAGAAATATCAGCTGCTGGTGTCTTAAAAGCTTCTGAATAGCAAACCACCACCTTGTCTACTGTTTAAAGATCCACTCCAAACATCTTTTTGAGCCATTTTAAAAATGTTCCCAGTGATCTTTTAATCATTTTGCTGTTTTTAGCCAAACAAGAAAAACAAGTATTTTTTAAGACAGTTTCTGCATAGCAGCAGAAGTGTATTGGAAATTTGCTTTCAAGTTGTGCACAGAACTGTTTGTGCATAGCAAGCCCCATTCCACTTTCTCGTTTCTGAGAACTTGGATCAGGGAGTCTGTGACCTCCCCAGCATATTTTTCATGTCACAAATAAGCTTTATTTTCAGATCTGATCTTGATTCTCGACAGTTTGAATAAAGAAATACTCAGAAATATCATTTTAAGCTTAATTTTGTTTATATACGTTCTCCATTAGAAAAAAATACCACAAGAACATGTCAAATAAAACAATTTTCATTGGGTGGGTCTTTACCTTTTAGTTTTTAGTGAAGCAATTGCTAAATCATTTAAAAAAAAAAATGTGGCTTTTATGTATAAAATATAGTAAATGCAGCAAGGACAGTCAAGCAGTATCAGAGTTTCCTGAAAACTAGAGTAACCAGTCCTTTCTCCTAAGTTGAGCCATTTCCCTGCAGCAGATGGACAATAGAGTCACAGAGTTAGTGAAGCATGTGGGAGGCAGGTCTCATGATACAGCAGAACATGCAGCAGAGAGGAAGAAGAGCACCGGAGGCTCAGGTTAAACACATGTTCACTGTTCTCTGCTCCAGATGTGCTGTCTTGCTCATTCAGCATTTTACTTAAACCCTCTGTGATCACATGATTTTGGTTTACACACACACACACACACACACACACACACACACACACACACACACCACATGTTTTTTATTGGCAAGATTCAGCTTATTGTAAGTCTTAATCTAAGAGAAAAAGTCATTCACACTAATTGATATTGCTGTTGCACTGGGGCATAGAGGTCCAGATACACGTAAACCTCCTACTAAACCACATCAAAATAATTCACTGCACAATTTTGTTTTCCAGTACGATTTTAAAGAAATTTAATGACAATAATGAAACAATGCTCAGAGGTCCATGAGTATGGCTAACTAAAATACTTTTGAAAATGTTTTTTTAAAAAGCAAATCCTTTCCTAAAAATGTTAGAAATTTGTCAAAATGTAACCAGATCTACTGGTCACACCGCCAAATGTAGTTTACTATTATCAGACGTTTAGTATAAAAACTGCCAGGAGGAATGTATGCAGATTTTCACAAGATTAGCATCCAACATCTGATCAGAAGATTACAGTTTCTTGAACAACAGGAAGTGTTTTGGGGAACAAAAATACACATTTATAAAAATTCAATAAAGCACTGATGCAGAGTTACAAAAACTATAACGTATGTTTGTTTTATTAAATAAAAACAGCTTAATGTAATACACGTTAAATAAATATTAAACCAGATGATTGAAATAAAATGTACATAAATCTTTGTCTTTTAGACGCTCTTTTTAGGTGTTATCACGTTAAATCCTTCGCATCCTTTTCACCACCAACCACCTTCATGCTGTTCTTGACTTCCTCCATGACATGGACCTCCTCTTTAGTCTTCCTCAAGGCCCCTTTCCATCCTCGGCATAAAGAGTTTTATGAACAGTTTATTGAAGTTTTTCTGCAAATTGCTATAGCAAATCAAATGATATTGCTCTGGGAATGAGCCATAAAAGAGAACTGTTGTTTATGGTAATTGAAACCAAATATCTCAAGGAGGACAGGTAAGATAAAACATGTTGAATATCTGGAAATGACCTGATTTGCCTAGTTTACCTAAAACAGACATTAGTTTATTTCTTAGAGTAAAACTATAATTGTCATTATTCTGCGTTTTGCAACTTCTAAATCATTTTTTAAAAATACTATAGAGGTTCCAATTGTTGCAAAGTAAGGGTCTGCAAACACCCAGGACAACTGAGAGTCAACCTAAAGATAAAACACTCACCGTCTGTACATTTAAGACCACCAGACATTCCTACCAATCACGCTCCTCCAGGTGCCACCATCATTGCCCACATGGGCACTGAAGTCCTCCAGGAGAACAGTAGAATCCCCCGTTTGGGCACTTTCCAATGCTCCTTTGTGAGACCCCAAAAAGGCAGGTTACTCCGAACTGCTGTCCGGGCTGTAGGCTGAAACTACTGTTAGAGACCTGTCCCCCACCCAAAGGCAAAGGGTGAACTCCATCACTTGGCAGTTTAGCTGGGGGCTCACAAGTAAGCCAACACCGACTCACCACCTCTCACTATGTGCAACTCCAGAATAGTAGAGTCCAACCCCTCTTGAAGGACTGAGTTTCAGAGTTCAGACAGTGCGTGGAGGTGAGCCCAACCATATCTAGCCGGTACCCCTCAACCTCCTGAACAAGCTCAGGCTCCTTCCCTCCCAGAGAGGTTACGTTCCATGTCCCCAAAGCCAAGTTCCATAACTGGGGTTTGGGCAGCTGAGGCACCCGCTTTTGACTGCCACCCAAATGACATTGCCCTCAGAGCGTCCTGAGCTCTCCTGTGGGTGGTGGGCCCACGGGAGACTGATCTCACACCCTTTCTTTGGGCTGGACTCAACCGGAGTCCCTGGGAAGAGACCCGGTCACCAGGTGCTGCGAGCCCTAACCCCGGGCCTTGATCCAGGGTGGAGTAGCGACACTAGATCTGTGTTTTGTCTTGTCACAAGGGTTTCTGAACCGTTCTTTGTCTGGCTCGTCACCCACGACTAGTATGCCATAGAAGACCCCACCAAGGGCGAAAGCCCCAGACAGCTTAGCTTCTGGGATCACATGAGCTCTCAAACTTCTCCACTACGTTAAGGTGGCGATTTGCGGAGGGGTAATACTCATTTTACTAACTAATTTAAGGCAGAGAGGATGAACAGTCAATTGTTATCTAATATCAATTATTAACTGAAAGAGTAACATAAAAAGCTGAAAGTTTTTTTTTTGCTGTTTTTATGAAAATAACTGAGGAGTTTTGGTCATTTTGTTTTCATTGTATTGCTCTTTAATTATAAGTGCATTTACAAAAATGCAGCCCTAACTGCAGTGTTCTAGCAAACTAACAAGATCACAACAGACAATTCTTTACAAAGCATTGAAAGAGTGACTCACTTTGAAACAAAAAAAGATGCTGACACGACTGACTTTATTTTTATTCTAAGTTAGACAAGCAAAACAAATAAAGTCTTGATATATACTGTTGCAGTACTTTGAGCTTTTATAAAGACAAAAACGGAAGACAGATACTTTGTACTCTGCAGGAAACAGATGCTGATGAACAAGATGTTATTCAGACCTTTGGCAACAAGATTAAAAAAAATGTTTAAAGGAAGTAAGAAGAGGAAGATGTTTCAGGGATCAAATGATGAACATGAATATATTGTAGCACTGAGGACTCATTCTGTGCCTCGTTTTCCAAGAACAAATGTCATTATTTGTTCTTAATGGCACAACAATGAAAGAATTTAAGTCATTATTTTAAGATCATAAATGTAGATGAAAGAAGAGTAATTTATTATCTGCTCATAGTAAGTGCCCTTCCCACAGTTTTTAAGTCTCTTTCCTCAATGAAACCCAACAATTCAGACAATTTTCCATTTGTCTGGGGACATGAGCTTCATTGCTTCAACCCCAGTCCCAGTGTAACAGAAGAGTGAGACGTAATTGGTCATTTGACCAATTTTGTCTGTCCAGAATTGACTGTGATGGATGTAGCAGCGAGGGATGAGGCATAACATAATACATATGGAAAATGGCAGCTAGTTCTGATACAAAAGGTTGGAAAATGTCATAAGCTGAGCATTGGTGTAGCAGTAACAAGCACTGGCAGAGCACACACAAACACAAGCATGAATAATGTATTTACACGTGCGCAAACATGCCCTCTCCACACAAAGACATATTGTAAACTGTAGCATGGACACACACACAAAAACAAATCACGTCAAATAAATGCTTGATTATAATGTATGAAATGTTTCTGATCAGTCAGCTGAAAAACTAATTTCATTTTCTCATTAGAAGTCTCTGCCTGAGGCTCATTCTCATGTCAATGTTTATTCCTCTGAAAACAGAAAATTAAAATCGTCAGCTTGGTCAGAGTCAGAGCTGTGAATCACCGTTTTTATGATTTGGGGAAGGAAAGAGAGGAAGACAAAAATATTAAAAGACTGCACAGCAGTTGCAGACATCTTGCTTTACTGAAGCAGATTTATAGTCAACATGACCTTTCCTCCTCAAGAGATTTGTTGCTATGCAGTCCTCCACCATCTGTCTAATAAAGCATAAGGTACGATATGTTCGTGAATTTTTCCATTTGGTCAGTCGTTAAAGTTTTTGGCAACTTTTAATGTGTCTGAATTTAAAAAGAAAACACTTTGTGGACAGAATAAAGTTATACTTTTAACATTAAAATAGTGCTGTCTTGGCTCATAAAGCTGTGGAGCACTTCTTCGTGCATAAGATAATAATTCATCTGATGGTGGTAAAACAGAAGGAAATACCATCACATCATTTCTCCATACCTGACCACACATGCAGCAAAAATAAACCTACTGCAGCAAAAGTTTTCAAACATACTGGATAACTCACCACAGTAAGTGCAATCATTTTGCACAATTTAATCAGAACATATTAATCCTTTTTGATAAAATGCAGTTGAAAAAAAAAAAAAAAAAATAGGATTCACCTTTTTATTTTTTTGAGTGTTTTTTTTTTTCTCTTCAGTATTGCTTTTGCCATTAAATCCAGCTCCCATACACAGTAACAGTCAGCCACACTTAGAATCTCCTGTCCTCAGCCTTTATGTGTATAAAGAACCTTTCAGAATTGAATTGAAAAGAATTGAACCTTTCAGTGTTCTACTTTCAGCCGATTTCAGCCTTGATGCATATGTTGTGGTTGAAATATAAAATAAAAAATAGAGTGCAAAGAATGCTCACAAGCCTTGATAAGTTTGACTTATAAATGTCATTTCGCACCTAAAGTTTGTTTTCTGTTCAACAGAGAAAGGACCAAATGAAGCTTCAAACCTTGCATGAATGCATTAATTCAAAACACAAAAGAGTGTGATAACAGCTTATTTTATCAAAAGTGTTTTGCGTCACTTTGGGATTGTGTGAACAGAAAAAGATGCAAATTAGTTTGAAAAAGTTCAATATTTGTTTTAAATATCAAAATGTTGAAGACACACTCCAATGAAAAATCATGTTTTTGGTATTTTTAACATCTTTTTGAAGCTTTTTTCTCATGATGAAGAACAAATAAAAACAAATTGAGGTGAAAACGGCATTTCTTTATTTAAATTATGGTAATTCAGGAGCTGATGGAAAAAAATGCCATTTGAAAAAGCTCGTAGTCGTGACATACTAGAATTGAAAGGCCACAAGCTCCCTGCTTCGCTCCATTCCATCTACTTGCAGGGAAATACATCTTTTTTCCTCCTCTGAGCTGGCATCTGTCTCAACTGTACAGATTGTTCCTAAATTGCTCCCCTTTTTAGTCAGTGGTAATGTTAGCTTGGGATGGAGAGAGGCTGTAAGCTAGAGGGGGAGATTTTAAACAAAGGGATCATGGGAAATGACCACAGGCTTACTCCCTGCAAGCACTCCCGCCCACAACTCAAAGGCAAATTTCTGGAAAAACTACTCCCACTCTGCAGAAACTATGTCCTAGAAAACAGGTTTTTTTATTATTATTTTAGCTAAAAATGGCATGATAAAAAAAAAGACCACTGGGAACGTTTTTGATAGAGTTCAAAAGATGATCGGAGTGGTACTTTAAAGCAATTTAATCATAAGGTTAGTCAATATCCATCATCCTGTATGGCATTGGTTCTAATGCATTTGGATTGAACATAATTAAAAAATAAACGAACTGATCAACTGCAGATATTTTCATGTACTGTTGGAGGCTGGCAATCCACAGATGCCTTCTTCCTGTCGTTTAATTTTCAGTTACCTCACCCTGGTTCTACACAAGTTTTGGCAACGACACAATTGCCACCAACTTCTGTCTAACCTATTGTGACAACCAAATGCACAGCAACCATTCTCCTTAAAAGAAAAATAAAACAAGTTCTGGAGTCGTCCTCAAGCTTTAGTTTGTGTTTTGATTTCGAAAACAAGGCTAAGTCCCAGAATTGGATCACGAGAAAACATCCTATAATAAAAGGAGGCATAGAAAAAAATAACAATCTTGCATGAATCGTTTCTTATAACCTGTAGACAAACTCATAGTTATTTTACTTCTGGCTTTGCTAGCATTGCCACTTACAGCTGATGTAATGTTTCTTCTCCAGTAAGTCATTATTAACAAAAAAAAAAAAAGCTTGCTAGAAATAAAAATAAAAGTACTTTGTCTATGATTGGAATAGTTTAATGTAATAAAATGTATAAAAAATGAAGTAAAAAGTAGTTCAATTTGCCTTTCACTTCAATTACATTTGGTATAAAATAACCCTCACTTTATCTGGTGTCAAAAGCAAATAATTAGCACAAAATCTTCCCCATATGTTTAGCTGATATTTCCTCTATTCTCTCCATTGTCCTCAGATAAAAATAGCACAGGAAACGCGTTCCAATTCTTGACTGTGCTAGCTACAAACGACTGCTCATTTAAAAAGTGTACAGTCTCACCTTCCAAGAATTTCTTGCCCATTTTTCTTCTTCACACACTTAGGGTACCTTCATTCCTGCAGACACATCGCATCTCTAGAATCCTTTTGTGCATGACATGATTTTAGTACAACTAACCAAAGATCAATCCACAGACACACTTTCACTCACTCGACAATCTGTAGTCAATTTAATGGCTTTGATAGTCTCCTTCGCCTGTGGTGGTTCAGTCTTAAGTGGTGCAGAACTGTCATCATTACAAAGCTGAATCAAATGAGCCGAGCCTGAATCGACATGTGTGATACAGTGGTTAAAAGAGTCAGGACTTTGACTTAAACCCAAGAGTGATCTTTTAGGCTGTGAGCAATCTTTATTAATGGATTATTTTATTTTGGACTTCACTTAATTACTGTTGCTCTATTAGACATCAGTTCTGTGGAGGAGATCTCATCTGTTGCGAGTAGAGCAGAGATCTGGGTCAAACTACAAGAACAAAAATATTTTTTTTTGGTTTTGTCTTGCTTTTACAATTCTGTAACTGATAACTTTTTCTTTTATATAATTTTGTACTAAATGACACTACTCAGCATTTCTTATAAGTTATTTTCCACAAAGCTTAACTCACATTCAGGTGGCAAGATTTATAGCCATTAGCTCCTGTCAATTTTGAGTTTAAGTAATTTGTGTCCCCCACCAATTTTAGGATTTTCTTTTTAAACTTTATTTCTTCTAACTTGTCCTGAACATTAGCTGAACAAACAGATAAAAGCTGAATCTTCAGACACAGGATATGTATATTTGCATAAACCTCTTTTGTATTTGATGCTAAACTTGAATTGAATTACGTTTGTATACATTTTTGTTGGACTGGATGGAATGAAAAAGAAGAGAAGGAGAGAGTGGGATGTTAGAGATGGGGGATAAGGGTACAAATGAAAGGAGAAGAAAAAGGAGGGTTAAGGAATCTGAGGTATGATTAAAGAAGTAGGTGGGGGTAGAATCCCAAAGCAAGTTACTTTTAGGTATAGATGCTATAAGTAAAGTAAATTTCAATGACTAATGTATTTATATATAGTTTTAATTTATTTGGATTATGTCCTGTGTTCTGTTTGCTTTGAATGTACCTTTTCATTTGTATCCAAGGTTTTTCTGCATTTCATAAATTCGTTTTTGACACCCCCCCCTCCATCTTTTTTTACTGCACTGTTTTGTGTTTGCTAAATTAAATAAGTCCTTTCATCCTAGGTTTCCGATTTTCTTCTTCTGAAAAGCAGGAGAAAAGTGACCATTCATTCCAGTGTTGTGTTTTTTTGAAAAATAACACACTCAATTATTGCTTTCAGTTAGTATCCTGATGTGTTTCTACCTATTCTCACAAATACCCATAGAGCTTTTCAACAAAATACAAATTATATACAGATAATCTCCAAGAAGTCAAAATGACAGCTTTGATAATTCTAGTAATTGTAGAATTCCAGTAGACCGAGTGTTAACCTGAACATCCTTAGAGTCATTTAGGCGTGGAGTAAGAAGTGCCACCTCTGTGACATATCAGAAAACCATGCTAGTAAAGACGGGTTTTAAATCAAGAATGAAGAATAATAGAAATGTTTGCAAATATGAATATAAAGAAAGTTTAACATCTAACACAAAAAAGGTTTATACAAAAATACACCTTGTGTGTCCAAATATTCATAACCCATTTTTACTCCTATGGTGTAAAATCTGTTCTAGACAAAAGGCCATCAGCTCTTATTTGTTTGCTCAGCGACTGACAGGAAAAGAAAAAAAAAAAACAAAAACTAAAGAGAGTCAAAGAACTGTATCTGAATCTGAACAATCAAACTTGCAGCACATTTCCACACTTGTCTGCCTACTTGACACCTGTGGCCCCACATTATTAACTAGGTGTTGCTTTAAAAATCAAAAAGTGTAAACCTTGTAGTAATTTTTTTTCAATTGATGCAAGCCACTTTCATTTAATTGGTTACTATTGTACTTAGATTAATAATCCCCTACGTGAAAGAGGATTTCTCCCAATAAAACATCAACGTAATCCATTGCTGCAGTCAAGTCTGATTATGCATTAAAAATGCTAAAAACTTTAACAAAAAGTGTTTTGTTCATTGTGTGTTACAGTGCTTAAACGTTCCCTCTATGAATATGCAGTGGCATGTAAAGCCATCTCTGCTCGTTACCATGGGGAATTGAACCTTCAGCTCCCAAATTATGAATGACTGTGGCAACCATTTAAGTCCAAACTCAAAACTTACTTTTGTTTCTCTCGGATTTCATTGTTTACTTTCTTTCACCTGCTATTTATTGTGCTTTTATTTTATATTTTGCGATTTTATTGACTTTTGCTATCCTTGAGTTTCTTGAAAAGCGCTCTTAAATAACATGGTTCATTGTTATATTCCTACAGTATGCTGTATGGAGACAGTGTTTCTTTGAGATCTGATTTGTTGGGGATTCTTTCCAATAAAGTGCAGCCAGCCATGACTTTCTATGAACAGACCTTATTCCACATCATGGAAACACATGTTCTGACCTTTCATTTATTTTCTAATACAGTTCCCCTTGTAAACAACTCTGTCCATAGTCACGGAAAAAGGTCAAAGCAAGTACTCTTGTGGGATGTTTGTTTTACTGAATTAGCTGCATCTCCTTTAGCATGGACACATTTTCTGATTAGATATATTAAACAACACTAAACTGTTGAGAATTGAGCTCAGAGATTTGGTGGTATGCTAGCACAATGCCTTGCAGCAAGTTAGCTTACGCCCCCTTACACCCATTTTACTTAGACAAACAAAGATAGATAAAACAAGCTCACGGTGGAGCATCTCTTGCATCAATCCCATCCATCCACTCCTTTAATAGCCAGCAAAGAATAAGGGAATGAGATTTACCATTAATCAACAATGTCTGTGCGAGCCCTTTGTTTTGTTCCAGGATACAAAACTGAAAATAGGACATTGTGAAGAAATGACCTCCTTATGCATGTGAACAGCCTCTTTGA
Source organism: Oryzias celebensis (assembly GCA_014656515.1). NCBI lineage: Eukaryota > Metazoa > Chordata > Actinopteri > Beloniformes > Adrianichthyidae > Oryzias > Oryzias celebensis. Next base: position 7,324,468 of record BNCR01000003.1, read on the forward strand.
GGGGAGTTAGGGGGTGGGGTGTGTCAAACCAATGTTGATCGATGACGCTGCCTCAGATTATGAACACAGAATTAGCACATTAGGGCTTGTATGATAAATAGAAGGGCCAGCAGATGATCCCACGGGACCTTGAAGAGCATTTAGACAAACTGATTTTGTCCAAAACTTGAGCTTCCCGCAAAGTTACTTAGCTTGTTAAAATCCAAACAAAGAAGACACATCATGTGAAAAATCATCAGTCCGGCCAAGGTACCAGAACATAATAAAGGACCAATCAGCATCTTATACTGCCATCTACAAGTGGGTACAAAATGTACCAACAGTCAACAAAAGCAGCTCAGTGAGGAGCTCTTTGTTGGTTTGACAGTGATAGAAGGATGCCTAATTCAATCATCTGCTCAGGAATTTTGAAAGCCTTTTTCTAAATAGCGGTTTTGGAAGAAGTCCAGGGTTTCTGAGTGACAAACAATTTGCTGTGTCCTGCTGTATCTGTCGGTCAAAAACTAAATTTAAGAGATGTTTTGTTGAAACACTTTCCTGTTGTGAATCAAGGTAGAGTTTGCCCTTATTTGCCCTTTTCAGACAACAGTTGGTGCAGAATCACATCAGTGAATACACAAAGCAAGCTAAAACTATGAAATCAGCAATCACAACAGGTTTGTTCTGAAACACGGCCATTCAACTTGTAGCTGCCGCTAAAAGCATTTGAGAGGTGGACAGACAATGTGCAGAGAGACTATAATCTCACGCTACACATGAACATGCATGCTAATGACTGCTGCTGCTGCAATTTGTCCAATTTTGCTTTATTTAAATTCCTTGTGTCTGCCAGGTTTTTTTGTGTAGACTTTGCTTTTTTTTTTAAGGGTACAGTAATTTCTTTCAACATTACTTTTTGGTATTTAAAATGATGATTAATTTGTTTTTGTTGTGTGTTTGCATTCTTCCAGGTTGGTTCATTCCTCATTTCAGTTACTGCCCATGAGTCTTGCGTTTGCTGTCCTTCAAAAGTTGCCAAGTTTATGTTAATGTCCATTTAGAATCTATTTTGTTTAAGATCATACATGGGAAAAGGGAACTGCAGGGACCAGTGCGTATTTGCAAATCTTTTCAATTTGTCCGAGTTGCCTAAGTCATTTAAAGACAAGTGCATCTTGGGAGTTAACAAAACAGCAGGAAGCAATCGAAACTTTTTATTGACAAATACCAAAAGTTGTCTTAAGTATTATTTAAAAAAAAAAAAAAAAAAAAATAGCAAGGAGGTGGAAAAAAAAAAGAAAAACATGGAATATACCAAGCAATGTAGTTCAGTTTTTCTTTTGTAGCTACTCTAGTTTAGTAACTTTGGTTCTCTTTTGGTTCTTTCCCCAGTCATGAGAACGCGAGGCTTGTGGTTCTAGTTGGCACAGCTTCTTTTTGCCCTTTGACTTTTTAGGTCCAGGGTTTCAGCTACTCTTTGTATGTCACCTTGTTTGTACTTGGTCCAAATATTGTAAGTTTTGTCACACTTGACAACCAATCTGTAGTTTGTTTATTATATTTTCCACTTTTTCAATTAGTTTTCTGAATGTGTCAAATTTGCTGCGAAAAATACATTAATAATAAATGCCCTTTAAAATGTTTACATTTAAAAGAACGAAGCCACAACTATGAAAAGATATATAGCATTTCAGACCAATTTATGTTTTTATTTTCAAGATAATGGCTAGAGTTTCCCAGACTGCATAATTCCAAGGAATCCATAGTCATTTACATGTCATTCTCATGGAACTCCTCCAGTTCAGTTCATCTTTAAAACAACTCGAGTCCAATATTTCTGATAGAGGGTGTCTAACATGTCAAACATGTCAAATATTCAGTAGGAATGTACAAATCCATAGCATTAAAAAAACAAAATTAAGTCCTCATTTTCTTCTAAACCATTAAGTTTAGCTGAATGTTTGCACCATAATTTAACCTTGAATAGGGACAGTTTTTCAGTAGGATGTTTCCATCTGACATACTTTCAGCAGTTTTCTGAGTTTATCCTAAGTGTTAATCCAGAGTAAACTACATTAGAACTCAACTGTTCTACAAATGAAACAAACATGTCATGTTGTCATGCCATTTGTATGCAGCCAATCACATTGATGACTTTAGGGCAGTCAACTACTCAAGCTGAAGCGCTGCACTTCTGCAAATTTTGCAGCAAATTATTTTGAGTTGATGAAGGTGAAATGTTATGAGCAGAAGGCTGTCATGAGTTTGCCAATGACAAAAAAAAAGTTTGGTAAAGAATAGATTTTTTTTTTTTTTTTTAATTATAGATAATTGGGTTTTCACAAACAAGAAAACACTTTCACTAACAAATAATGTTTGGTGAACGACAACACTTAAGAGAGATCAAGATAATAGTTTTTATAAAAACCACTCACTAAAAGGAAAAAATTGCAACGAAAATAAACCAAGACAAATATTAAAGAACATTACAAGACAGAAAATCTGACAAGATGAACTGCAAACCATGAGTTTAAATACTCAGGGGCTAATGAGCTGAAACAGAAACAGCTGTGATAATTACAAACTAAACTCTGGTGTGTTCTAGACTGAGAAAAGTAGAAACAGAAAGGTAGAAATGAAAAATGCACCACTAAAAAAATAAACTAGAACTAAGGAAGTCAACAATTCTCACAATATAATTCAAATACAGAAAAAAATATTTAGATATAAAAGACAATTTTCACACAGGTCAAATATATAAATATATTCCTCTGGTCATGGATAAAGGGAAATAGGGAATGTGTATTACATATATATATATATATATAGGGGGGGGGGGGGGGGGGGGGGGTCTGTGTATACATTGGGATATTATACATATTATACATATAGATAGATAGATAGATAAATAATAGTTAAAAAAAAAGTAACTATGTAATGTTTAGTGCACACAACACACTGTGGTTCATCTTCAGTAAATTGTAACTGACCCAACTTAGTAGAAGCCAGCTTGTGATTAGACGTCTTTCTGTTTGTGTCACAAAGACATACAAAAAAGTCAAAGCCCCCAAATAAAAATACAAAAAAAGGCAAAGACAGTAGAGAGCAACACAAGAAGAGAAACTAACAAAGTTTGCTAAAAATTGGGGATTTACTTTCTTGTTGATTTTATACGGTTTTAACAACATAATCTTGTTTGTATCTATTTTTTTAACTAATACTGCTGTTACAATAAGCACTTGATTGATTTTCAATATGTATTAGTTCTATTTTGCACCGCAAAGACAAATCCACAACTAAGGATGTGTACAGATGTGGAGAACCCAACACGTTTGTTTTCTCTATATAGGGTAGTAACTAAACCTCCCCCCATTATCTGGTTTCACTCTCTTTCACATCATCGTTCTATGAATTTTCTTAATACCTTAGAAAAATGACACATTTACAACAGCTGCTTGTTGGAAAAACTGCTTTTTTCTAAAGTGAGCTCTAACAAGGAGAGGAAAAGCAGCACCTACACAGTCCTAATACCCTACATATGGACCTCTTTGTCACAGTTCTTCATCTGCCTATGAGAATTCTTACAACTATATGTTTCACAGGCAGATGTGGAATAATGATGAAGTGCAGACACTTCTCTATTGTAACTTTTCTTCTGTTTTTACCACTTGTTTCTTTGGGATCTGTGCTCATTTTGGGCAATAGTGCCATCAAATGGGCAGTTATAACTCTCCATGGTTAGTTTGTCTGTTTGCTTCTTGCAGTTGCTTGCTTTATGCCCAATCTAAAGATGTCCTGGGCGTATAAACCAAACTAGGGTTCACTTGTAGTTTAGACACTTGCTTAGAACATGGTTCATCAGCTCAGTCCTTATTGCATGTCAGTTGACTTTTGTACAGCTGCCCAAACAAACTGTCTAAAGGCACATTCACACCAAACCGTGTCAACTTGCATTAGCACCCGCTTTCAATGAAAAGTCTATGTAAACGCACATGAACCCTGTTTCAGACTTATGCATTCAAAATTCTCGTGGTCTCGCTACACACGTTTTTAAGTTCAGTCGTGGACTTTACATAAAAGTGGATCCATGCTGAAAGTTCAATCAGTTGAACTTCTTGACTGCTAAATTGTGAAAGCGTTAAACTGTGACCAATGAGGGACTCAAATTTGTTAGTGGCGAGTGGGTAGCTTTCTTTTTAAAACACGAAAGTGCCAACCTTGGTAAACACAACGACAATGGAGAAATTAATAATTGCAGTTTGTGCCCAGCCGGAATTATATGACAAGTCTTTAATATATCGGAAAAGAGCTACAAAAGAAAAAAGCCTGGAGCAAGTTTTGTGGGATTTGCACCCTTTTGATTTTTTTGCACCGAACCTCTAATGATTGTAGGTGGTGGAAGTGTGCTCATAAAAAAAAAAAAAACAGAAACAAAACAAAAGAAGAATCCATTGGCTGCCATTCCCTGCTTGTTCGGTACTGGTCTGGTTTGAACACAACAGGCTAAAAGCATGTACAGAGTGTAGTTTCCTCATCTAGATCACAGTCCTGAAAAAACGTAGGGATTATAATGTTTTGGGGGTTTTATCTCCTGGGCCGCAAGAAACTCAAAATATTAAAGACGTTAGCACAGTATATCTAACAGTTGTGGCCCATCTCTAGTTGATACCAGTCTCCAATAGCAGCCGAGTCTATGAGGTGCTTGTAACTATTAGAAACTGGTCTCTAATAGTGGCCGGGCTCCTTTAAGATCTGCCCAACCCCCCCTGAGTGATGCACAGTCGTGCAGACGCCAGGTGTCTGTGGTATTTGTGTTGTGAGCCAATGTAGCGATGGCCAAGAATTGTTCATTCGATTTAGAGTTTACATTTGCAGTGGCATAAAGCAAAGAACATTCTGGTTAGGAATCTGCATGACATTTTTGGGGTGGATCCTAAATGTGAAGAAGAACATGGATTATTGAGCAAAGATGGAAAGGTGTCTCCAGGAAAATATAAGCAAAGAGGAATTTTGATATGGAGATTGATGATGCTGTCTGTGATGGATTTAAATTTTGTCTCCAATAGACGCCTGTCTCCAATAAATGCCCGGCTGGCTGCTAAATTTTTGGAATAATTGCCGCGGCTACTGCGGGAAGATACACATACAATATTGTTAAAGCTCCAGTTCTGACAAAATTTTAAACCGGGATAAAAGGGTTTTCATTATCTTTCAGTTTCAGTGTCTTGATTATAACAAAGTTTTTACTATGGTGTAGGCATGTAGGATGGGTCATGAATAAGCATTAATCCAATCAGCAACCTCTCCTCAAATTCTTTAAAAAAATACATAAATTTTAATAATTTCAAACACTTCCAGATCTTTCTACATGTTTGGAAAATGTAAAAATTAAAATGCAGAAATATACACCTATATATAACACCTTTTAGCTACTTACCTGTGTTGTTATTCAGACGAATGCTCCCCACAAGCTGTTGCAAATAACCCTTTAGAAAGCCACGGGCAACTAGATTCTTAGAACATATGTGAGTCTACACAAAGTGACAGAGCCATTCAAAGTTTTGTGGACAAGAATACTACGATTATCTGGATATCCCTCAGTTTCAGGAGGCCCTGTCAGCAGACATCAATGGCTAGAACCGAAGGTTTTTGACGGAATTTGAAAGTCTCCCTTAATTCTGGCAACGGTACAGTTATGATTTTTGCCATTTTAAGCTTTAATAAAAGGGTTTTTTTGCCATTCTGAACACTTTTGGATTAGGGTTAGGGTAAGCTGTAAATTTTCTGCTTCTGGTCGATAAGGGCGAAAGTCTTTTTGTTTGCAGCCTGGTTTCTCTCCTTAGTTTGGATTTAAAGCTGTACAGCAAAATAAAGTGTGACTTCCATGATACCGAGTAGTCAGTTTGAGAAAACCCCATAATTGTTGTCAAATGAATGATCTTGCATTATTTTGTTATGTTGTCTGTAAATCTAAATGTTTGTTAGAAAGTCATCTTTAAACTTTGCTGCTCCTTGTGTAATCTTTGATGAATCTCTGCTGCTCCAGTACCATCAGCATTTTCTGTGCCATTCTCGACTGATTGTTGAGGCACTGTCAAGCATGTTGTAAAAGATTCCAGGAATAAGTATTCTTGCACATTTAAGCCAAAATGACATAATACAGGTACAACTCTTCTTAATCCTTTTTGCTTTCTAATAGATGCCAACGTTTGGAATAAACAATATGTTTAAACCAAAACCAATCTTTGATTTATTTCAGCATACAATGAGCACAATAGTTTGGTAGAATCATTGCCGGCTACGAATTAAATATTTGGAAAAACAAGAAAATTCACCTTTTAAGTAATCTTAAAGTTTATTTCCAAACTCCTTTATGTCATGTTATCTTTAGTATATCTGTTTCAAACGTACAGTATATACACACCAGATAATCAAAAGAAGCATTTGACAGAACTCAAAGAACTGCAGATCCTAATGTGCTGAGGGTAAGTGTGGACCCCTGACATTGAGGGAGACCCCAGCGCTGAACCTTTCCTCCCTTTAGCTGGCCCCTCTCCTTCTCTACAGGGACCAAACAAAGCAAGGACCTAAACAATGGATCAATCTGAGAGCTGAATGGCTTTGCGGGTCAAGCACCAAACCCCCCCTTCCTTTTTGAGAGAAACACAACCCACACTTGTTCTGCCGAGGAGAGGCTGACCCTCACAGCAAAGAAATAATGAATGCTGCCTGGGCATTAAGCTGATAAAACTAGAGGGACTGGAATCATTTTGGCAGACAAATCACCTCTAATGGCATGAGACTGGAGCCTGTCCTCTGTCATGTCTCTCTCCTCTTCATTACAAGTCTACTGTACACTGTCCAGGCATCCACACGGCCATGTTCAGCTGCTCTGCAGAGTTCACAGCTCAGGACGCGACCTTAAAGAGCAGATGTCTGCTCTTTCTTCAGCCATTGCTCATTTTTATTGGTTTCATTTTGCCTTTTGCTCTCAGGTTTCTTGAGATGGCGCAGCACACAAGGAAAGCTTATGTGTGCACTCATCTGGAAATGTGTTGGGGAGGTATTTTGTTAGGCAAATCATGTGATCAACTGCCGCGGCAGTTTCTGTTTAGAATCAAAAGCTCCACCTATGACATGTCTCACTGAAGCAGGCTGCCAGCCAAACAGTATTTGCATGTTTCATAGTCAAATTGGTTAAAAATACGTTTGCAAATAATATCCAGAATTTTTTTGCGTCCCCTTTTCCAGGAGCCGTCTGACAGTTTTAAAATCCCATCAAGGACTCGTGAATCAGATCTTGAAATGTTTGTTTTATTTAAGATTCATTTATTTTGTTTTGCCTAATCCTTCCTGCTCAGTTTCATTAGAAAAAACAAAAAACAAACAAAAGTCCAAACATCTGCTGCTATGACATCAAGGAAGTGTTTCGCCCTGGCTTTTGTGCAAATGGGAGTCGCTCAGGCCTGTTTGTCATCGACATAAAGTATGATAAGATGAAACCCAATTATCTCCATGAGGGTAATGTTACAATGAAGCTCCTGTTCCTCAGTTCATGCTCAGATCCCCTTTCAAACTGTGACTAACGGCTGTGCAGACCTTCAGGTGCACTGAGGTCCTTTCAGAATGATATGCTGCTGCAGTCACACTTCTATGTGGCTCAAGCAGTGGTTTTGCAGCTTCCCGTCGGCATGGTTAGCGGAGGTCTGGAGGCATGCAAGCTGTTGGTCTTTCACCTCCGCCTGCGGCCCCTCCCCCAGGTCAGTGGACATGCGTCAGATCAAGCTGGGCCTCACAGGGTCGAGGAACCAATGCCAATCAGAACACAAAGCATCAGTGTGGGAAGACTGTATGGAAACAATTCAGCAGGCCTCTCTCTGCTTGTCTGTTCATTTAACATTTTATACTTCATTCATTCACTTTAAAAAAAAAACTGGCAAAATATGATTATGAACGCCACTGTGCAATATTTTTCTTGTTTGTCTGGTATTTTTCAAATTAAAATCATTTTTTTATCAAAATGTTTTCATACAGTGCAGAACATATTAATTGAAATTTGACTTTTGAAACGTGTTAGTTATAATCTGACCGTAAAACGGAAGTTTATTCTTCTTCAGTAGTTTTACTGAATCAGGAGATTTTTTTTTTTTTTTTTTTTTTTTTTTTTTGCAGTCCTGATGTTGTAGCTTCTTATTGTTAACAGAAACAAGCAGCTCCTGTGTTTGCCTTCATTCATACTCAGTGAGAGAACTCTGCGGCTCATTTGCCTCCTCTCCCCTCACCCTGAGAATTGACTGTGTAAAAGGAATCATCCTCAGCTTGAATCTATTATGACCTGATCCTGCAAGCAATGTCGCAGGTCTGCAAAACCCAAAGACAAGGCACCTCACATTTAACCCTTTCCTAGTCTCTCTGTGTGAAGACATCCTATTTCTCTGAGTATTTTCCAAGAGTAAATGTTGTTCTTCTCCTTTTCCAAAATGTAGATTTTAGTGTCACACTTGTCTCTAACCTTCTCCTGCTCCCTTTTGTTTGGCTTTTGTTTGGCAACAGCTGTTATCATAGATTTCTTTTTTTTCCTTCTTCTCTTTTTTTCTGGTCAGCTGTGATTGCTCCGGGCAAAACAGGAGCAGATGGTGTTTTGCTATGCATGAATGGATTGTTAGAGGAGTTGGACTGAATAGGCTAAGTTTTGAATGGTGTCTACACAGCACCTGCCTCTTGTAGCAGCAGGGACATCCTAGTGGCATGATCTGTCTTGGCTTCGCTGGCATCATAAGGGATGAAAAGAAAGAAACTGAAGGAGGGGGGACCTTATTGGGGACGGTCCGTATTTATTGATTTTTCTGCAAAGTCGTGGCATAATGTGGTGTACAGTCAGTTTGAGTTAATTGGATGTGACACAGCGTGCACATGTAATCTATCACTCCAGTCTCCTGGTACACTTTATCAGTTTTGTTGCCATAGAAACATGTTGGCTCCATAATAGCCCATATTAACAGGCTAAGTAAATTGCAATAAAAGGCAATTCTGGCTTTAGTATCCTCTGCTGAAAAATAAAGCCCATAAAACACTGATGAAATAAATGGGAAAGCTCCAGCAGGGGGAAAGCAAGATGGGTTTCTGCATTTTTAACAAAACACTGTCCAAATAAAAACGAAAATGTGATTGTTTCCATGCAGAGTAGGGACATCTGTCAACCTCTGGGGCATGATGGTCTGTCACAATAAAGCTCTCTCAAATCACTTACAGCTTGCTGAGCATTTTTTAGACCAGCTGTATAACCAAACGAAAGATAAATGCATTTTCTTTGCAGAATGCATATGAAAAACTAGGCTGACCATAATAATTTTAAAGAAGCCAACTCCTCTTGTCTGTTGACAGCTTTTCTTTTGCTTTAAGAAGACCTTTATGATCATGACAGCTGGATAATAAAGATTTATTTATCTGATCTGGCTCACTGAGAGAAAATATAAGGCTCTGAAATTTATTTTGACATTTGAAATAATGATTTGATAAATAATATGAATGGAAGCTTTGAGACAGTAATGGACAGTATGTTTTTTTTTTTTTTTAGACGACAGGAGATCATCTGTTTCTGTGATGATGACTCCATGCAGTTAATCATTTACTGCAGCGAGAAGAGAAGATTACTCATTAACTATATGCCTGTGCTGTGTGAGCTGAACGTTAAAGAGAATGCATCAAAACTGAAATGGCTGAGGTCACAAAACGGATGCAACAAACTTACTTCGACAAAATTCTGTGAAAGAGAGGTACACGCCTGATAACTGAAACACTCTGTCTCCAAGGCAACACACCTCTGTGTAGAAAATGCAGAGAGGAAAAATATGTGTGCTGTCTTTGCTCAGAGAAATAAAACAAAATGAGGAAGCGTATTCTTTGTCATATTGCATATTTAGTTTAATTCATTTAAAGAAACTGTTTTTTTTAAGAACTACTACTGAACAAGCCAATGGAGTTTCTCTGAGGTTATCAGAAAGGTTGCACAGAGGTATCATAATATTTATCCAGGCCACACTGAATGTGCCTTCAACTGCAGTGCTACAAGACATTAGTGTGGTGCTTCTTTAGTTTTGCATGTCAAAAGTTCTCCAAACAAGCTTTAACACTGGTCAGTCAACCCCTTTGTACAAATACATTTTATCTCAGAGGTCAGTATCTGTCAAACTTATGAGGTAAGAAGTTCCTTAAAAAGTGTTACCGGTGGTGTAAATTTCTGCAAACAAGGCTTTGTAAAAGCTGCCTCTGTAACTTGATGGACTGGGCCAAAAAAGAAAAAAAAAGTTGAGGCTTTTTTATTTGAAGCACAGTTTGTAGGAGTGACTGGCTTTGCATCTGTGGCCAGTGTGAGAGGCTGCAGCGTGGGTCTGATGGTCAGATGGTCAGTGTCAGCAGGCCTTTTGTTACTCTCACATTGTATCTGTGCATCCAACGGGAAAACAACAGAAGGGCCAAAATAAATCATTCAAATACAGAATCCCTCAGCTTCCACATCTGACTCCTTAGTCATCCTTGGCACAGTGCCGAGCAACTGACCTCAGCGGGGGAGGAGGAGGGGAACAATTAGGTCACCTCGTAATAGCATTTTTAAAATGACATATTACTGTCACAACGGCCTCCATGTGTTTCATCAGTTGGTTAATGAAGACGACAGGAAGAAAGAGAAGGGGATTCAAACTGCTACATGTTTTGATGAGATTATCGCTTTGTGCTTTAAAGAAAAACAAACAGAGGGCAATTATTCATTCACCTATTCAAATTGAACCTGGCTCCATTTTCAAAAGAGCAGTATTATTCCTAGAAATTACGTGTTTGGATTCAGAGTTTTGAAAATACACGTAACCTTTTTATTGCTCAGTCCCATAACTCCAACCCTGACTGTGAGATATTTGTACACACACTGACCGCAGTACTGAAGGGTTATGGAATAACAAGGAGCTCCATGCATTATTAATGGGCTCTGCTGTGAATCTGTTCAGAATAATAACAGCGATTTCCCAGAGCCTCATTACTGTGTGTTTTTAAAGCATGTGCTTGGTATCCATGGACACCCGCTCAGCCCCCCCACTCCTCTATTGAGATTCAGGTCATGCACGGCACTTGCTGTTTTTAATTTTCATTTCATCATAAGCACTTTAAGACTGTTGCCAGCGCCTATTTGCAGTTTTCCTGCAGACCTCTTCACTCCGGCTTCTGACAGGACAGATGCTGCAATTAATCACGGTAGAAAAATGAGTGTCATTTCCACGCCGAGACCAGAGAGCCAATCGCTGCAGCCGATTCAGACTCGGGCTCCAACTTGCAACAAATGCTTCACCAAAACTAAATAATTGAAAAGAAAACTAAAATTGAGCCTTCGACCAAGCTGCTATCAGTAATGCTCAGGAGCACATTCTGACTCCTAATTTGTAACTAACATCAACCTGTGTTTAAAATGTCTCCACTGCTGCTGGAGAGAGAAAAAAAGGGTTCTTTGGGCCAGTGGATTCACACCCCATTGTGAAGATATGATAATTATTGTTTGCCTGCCTTCCCTCCCCCGCTCTCCATATTATTCAAGGGAGCTCAGCAAACCCCTGGGATGTCTTGGAAATGAAGCGATTTTGAAGGGAGTAAAAAAGAGGCAGAATCCAATGCACTGGTGTGTGAGAAGGGGGCTGTTATTGAGACAAGTACCAGTTACATGCTGACCTTGTCTGGTATCAACACTGTTTTTACACACAGTTACAATGGACTTCCATTCAAATCACTGAAAAACAGCACACATAATAAAGCCAACACCAATGTTGATAGATCCCTGCAATGTCTTTTTTTTCTTGTCCTCCATAGAAAACATACAAATTTCTATTTTTTTCATTCTTTGTAAGGAACTGTGACCTTTTCATTATTTATTAATATTCTTTTCAGTTGTTAACAAGGGAATATGGAGAAATACCTCATAGGAATTATGGCCAATATAGCTTTTCAAAAAAAGTGATTGCTTCAAATAAATATTTGTGATTGATACTTTAATTTGAACAGAGACACAAAGAAATATATAATACTTCTTACAAAAATGATGGTTACTGTAATATTATTAATGGAATGTCTCTGTGGGTTTGTCTTTATGGCTGCGCAAAAACATGAAATAACTTTTTTTTGTTTGTTTTTTTTTTTTGCTAATCGTGAGCTGTAAACACGTTTTCAGAAAATGATATGCATTTATTTCATGGACACTTTGATATGCAGTTGGTCTGTAAGCAAATTACAAAGAAAACGAATTGCTGCTTTCTGAACTCATAAAAAAGTATAAAAAAGAGCAGAAATGCACTATGTGATATAGCAATCCACAGGTCGTTTAACATTGTTTTAATTAAAGCCTCACATATTAAAACTTTACAACAGGTGATATGAAAAATGTACAACATTTTAGGTTTTTTTTCCCCCAGGGACTTCTGTACAACTGGCAAAAAATATGTCCGATGCCTTTTTAGTTGGCTTTGGCAGTGCAACAAACTGGCTCTGCAAATTATTATTATTTTTCTTACACAATGACAGTATCAAGGAGCAGAGTAAAAATACTTCAATCCCCAAACTATCTGCCCTGATCCAGAAATGTTTTAGGTACCATAAAATATCCCCTTTGTTACACAAAATAAAAGCATAATTTAACTGTTAAACATCTGACATAAAAACAAATTAAAGAAGGAGCTTCTTTTATGCTTGTGGGAGGGGTGGTGCCAGCTACACCCTTGTGGGCGAATCATTTTTGGGGTAGATTTCTGATAAAGGAGATCTCAATGCTCCCCTCTCTACAAAACATGTACAGCAGATTACAGCTACAGTCTGATGTGATGACATGAATGATTTATGGCAGTTTCTGCCTCAGTTCAGTCCTTCTTCCACTTAAATGCTTCTCAAGACTTCTTATTTTCCATCGTCTTCATTTGTCAAAGAAGGAGGTGGTTCAAATGTGTCTTTGAGCATCACTGTTAAGGATTTGAACAGTTCCAGAGAAATGGAAAGTCATCTTTATGCTGTCGACAAAGACTGGTGAGTGAGTACTGGTTTCCAGTGAGGGTCCTGTGAGTCATTCTGTCCAGGCAAGAAGCGATAAATTGCTTTTGTTGGTCCTTGTGCTGCACTCAAATGGACCACTCTGGCCTCATAAATAAAGCTTTGCTGTTAAATAAAACTGATAGACTTCTTTCAGCAAATGTTGTTCCCAGTCAGTTTAAATGAACACCTCACAAACAATCACCGGGTGCTCACCATAATATTTTATCAACAAAACCCCAGCTAAAGTTTTTGCCCCCTGTACATGAATGTGCATATCTGTCTACAACAAAGGACACGTTCTTTGTATAACATTCTAATTCTTACACACTTCTTAAGTGCAACTTAGAAAAGCAACATGGAACGATGCTTTTATTCTATTCCTGTTCTTTGAGGGAGGATTTGTATTTGGCTCAGTAAATGCTGACCTGGGACAGAACCTGGGCATGGGTCTGAATTTGGGAGGGGTGTGGTTGCTGCTGTGGGGTTGGCTGGGGGCTGCCAAGCGATGCAGAACCTCCCACTGAATGGGGGGTACCAGGAGAGGGCTGCGATGGGGAACACTGAGGCTGGTGCTGCTGCTGTTGCTGCTGCTGCTGCTGCTGGAGATGTTGGATCTGCTGCTGATGCATTTGATGCTGCATCTGAATGTGCTGCAGTTGCATCTGCTGCTGCTGCTGTTGTTGTTGCTGCTGTTGCTGCTGCTGCATGTGGTGCTGCTGCAGCTGTTGCTGGAGATGATGCTGGAAATGCTGATGCTGCATCTGCTGCTGGATCTGCTGGTGATGCATCTGCTGCTGTTGCATCTGATGGTGCTGGAGGTGCTGTTGCATCTGCTGTTGCTGTTGAAGCTGCTGCATGGCATGTTGTTGCACCGGTTGCATGGGTGGGCTCATCTGAGACACCCCTGTGGACTGGGCACTTGCCATTATGGACCCTCCGGCACCCATCTGGCCCAACAGCTGCGGCGGCATCCCAGGAGACATATTCTGGTGGGAAACTGTAACCGAAGTCACAATCTGGCTGCCCCCTAGTCTCATCTGCAGTGGTTTTGGGGCAATGGCTCGTGGCAGGGCTTGTTGCAGTGCCTGGGCAGCTGATGGCATGGATGGGTGCTGGTTGAGAGGGGAAGGCAGCACAAGGCCAGGAGACAGGCTGGTGGAGGCCAAGGTTTGCTGGACTGTTCGAATAGTCTGGGCCTCAGCTGACTCTGCTGCAGCCTGATGAGAGCGGAAAAAACCATGATACGCGGTTTAAAAGGAACATGCAAAACATGCAAATAATTTCATCTGGTTTTGTCCTCTAATAATTTCATGTTTTCAGGATGAAAACAAATGTCTCACCTTAGATACCAGACTGGCACGGTATGCAGCCAGAGCTTTTAAATATTCTTTCTTGGCAGCTTCAGTTTTGCTTTTATAAACCTGTAAAATAAGTGAAAAATGTTTGAATTATAAAGTAGACACAACGGATTGCATGAACTGTGCACATTTGTTTCCTGTTTAAAGCTTATTTTCTTTAGAACCAGTGAATTCACAACAAGGTACCTGTTTCTGTTCCTCTCCTAGGCCATCCCACATCGAAGCTACAATCTTGGAGACTTCTCCAAAGGTGGCATTAGGGTTTTGACCCTTGATCGCTGCCTGAGTGTCTCTAAAAAACAAAGCATACGCTGACACTGGCTTCTGAGGCTCATTGGGGTCCTTCTTCTTTTTCTTCTTCGGAGTCTTGGGCTTCTTTGTTGGATCTACTGGGGCTGGTCGCTTCTCGCCAACCACCTAAAATAAAGGAAGGATCTGATGAAACCTCAACACTTTTAAAATTCTTAAATGCAGTCACATAACAAACACTTTATCTTTGCTAACCCTGTTGCCATCATCCTGCTCGTCTTCATTGATGGAGCTGGAAGGAGAAGGCGTGGCAGACTTGCTGGCAGGAGGTGAGGGCGAGGTGTGAGCAATGTTGGGTCCTGCCATGTTCAGGCTCACTGAAGCGTTCAGCTGAGACTGGTTTATGGCAGTCATTTGATTCCGTGACATCATAGCATTTGGGCTGTTCATGCTTATGATTGACTTCATCACCATGGATGGATTGGATGGGTACTGACGGAGATGTCCTTGTCCAATATTCTACAAAAAAATAATAAGAGAAGTCAAATAGGTGTTGTTTAGCTTCTTTTTCTGAATGTCTGGGTGATTTTATGACTATTAGCGCCAACATAAACCTTGTGTTTTTCATACAAAAATATTTTCTTTGATACAAAATAAAATATTTTTTCTACACTCAACGTGGTCTGGTTTCCACAATAAAATACTTTACAGTAAGTTTAAAGGTGCTTTAACCAATAAGGCTCTTTAGGTATGATTACAAAAATAAAGTGCTATTTATTTCCAAAAGTGCCTAAATGTACTTTATGAGGAAACAAATGCCTACTGGAATAAACAGTCAAAGAAACAACGAACATTTTCCAACACAGCAATCTACCTATTTTGGTTAAAACTAAGTTGTGTCATTTAGCTATGTAACAACACTGCAAGACTACTGAACATCTACTGGGAGATGGTTCTTGGGGTTTGTTTTTGTTGTATTGGTGCGGTGCAGGGATGCTAAAAGAGACTCGCTTGTGGTGTGACGTCAACTTGTGGTCAGGGGATTTTGATTATAAATCTTTTTTTTTAAATTATTTTGGCAAAATTTAAATTGATTGACAACTAAAATATTGCCATATTTCACAGAATAGATTTTTTCCAACAATTCTAATTATTACCAACAAAGAATCTGAATCTATATGCAAAACAAAAATGCTTTTATGAGTTCTATAAATCACTTTGTCAAAAAAAAAAAAAAAACTCATCAATATGTCCTACCAGAAATAGATATCTTGACCAGTGGATAATAATTCACCAACCATAATTAGAAGCTTTAAGGTATTACGTTATTTAAAAGACTTATGCGAATCATCTTAGGTAGAGCAAATATTTTATACAAAAGTCTCAATTACAATCCTTTAAAGGCTACAAAAACTACACAACATGTCAGTGCACTGAAGAAGCATCAGGCCAATATGCTTTATGTCAGGTTACAACTCTGTGAAAAAGGTGCTTTTTCTCACGTTTGCCTGTGATAGACCAAGACTACCGTGCAATCAACTTCATAAATCAACCAGCTGAAGGGATGAAACGCGGGAGCTTTGAACAAATCTCATGTCTTTTATTATCCATTGTATAATGTAATTGCCTTTTCCCTTGTTCTTTCACTCTCTTCCCCAACTAAAACATTATGGCTCTTGCAGGAGTCTTAAAAAAGTTGCATGCATGTTTGGATTGATTGTGGGGAGGATGAAATTACAAGGTTTGCCAGCTCTGCAGAGGCAAGACTGATCAGAGAGCCAACAGAGCTGACATGAAATCTCGAAGAGGACGTGAACAGAACAGAAAAGGTTATTTGTTCTCCCTGGGTCCATCCATCTGGTATTCAGCAGCACAAACTCAATCTCTCCCAACATCAACACATCATAAAGCCATGCACCTGGCTTTATTGAAGGAATGCCTGTCTTCAAAAACAATATTGTAACACCATTTCAGACAGGCATATATTGGATCTACAATCCATTTCTTTCTCATACCATGTCTGCTGCTTATCATAAATACAATCTACAAAGTGGGAGAGGATACATATTTACATGTGTGAGCAGGTCTCTGCAAAGTTAAGGAAAAAAGTGGAACACACAATGTTCCAATTCCTAAAATACAAGAATAAAAGCTCCTTTGAACAAGCCCGTAACCAAATCACCATGATTTACTTTTCACCGTGCTGTGATGATGCTCATCATTACTGAGAACTTGATGGCTTGCAGCGAACAACCAAAGACGCACAAACAGAGTTTAATAGTCATAGCCATCTGTATGTGCAGTCAAAAAAACATTTGTTTAATCCTCGTAGAGCAATTTTGCCTTTAAGCAATGAGTTAGTCTGCCATTTGTTGGGAATATGGCAAAAACTCTACAAATGGCTTCATACTGAAAGCTGCTCATTTTAGGAAACATGCACTGCTGACCACACATTGACACTTGATTAAATCTCTTTGAGCAGTCTGCCAAATACATTATTTACCCCAAAGTTAGTGTAATAAAGGGAATAGCAGCAGTTTAGGCATTAGAACCTCCTGCCTAAAAAAAAAAACAAAGTCTTATTAGAGAAACAACAGCATGAACAAATCTGGTTTAAACGAAAACAAAACAGCTATTAATAAGCCAGTCAAACACATGATATTAAGTAACAGATGTCCTGATTGGGAATATGATGCGATACTTGGATGTTTGCTTGTGTGCCTCTGCCTTCTCATTTGCATTTTGATTGCACTACTGCCAGCAGTCACAGCCAGATATTTTGATAGTCATCATGAATCTGCAAATACGTCTTTATCTTGAGTACACAGTAGCCAGATGTGCCCTCCTTAGTGTGATCTGCGTGTGAGTGTGTGTGCGTGGGTCGGTGGGTGTGTCTTTTGTGCGACACTAACCAGCTGAAATGTACTCTCTAATCATTTAAGGATTTCTGAATGTAAATCCAGTTTGTAAAAGTCCCCATTGTGTCGTTTATAATGCAAAAGCTGGAATGGCAAGAAATGCCATTATGCTGCCAACAGTATGCGGCACAAAGACGAAGGAAACTGAATGTTTTCTGTTTGGTAAGTTGCTGTTTGCTTCTGCCACTTACAGCACAGGAAACACTCCAGGCAAAGCCACATAACACATTCTAAAGAAGAATAGGAGGGGAAAAAAGGACCACAAAAAATCTGTAAAACATTTTTAACAATAAATACAAACCAACTAATACAGCAGAGAGGCTCAAATGCAACATTATGCATTCACTCAGTGATACAAATCTCAGCCCAAATGTCAATGAAAAAAAGGCTCCCAGTCTGTTTTTTAAGATATTGGAAATCAGAATTTGGGGAAAATTTATGAACAGTGGCACAAAGCGGTAACAGACTGAAAAGAGTGTTAACAAGTTCAATTTCCATTCAATCAATGCCAAAGCTCTTGGAAATGTTCCATGGCAGGAGAGGGGTAAAATCATCTATATGGTAATTATAAGGATGAATCCCCAGTAACTTTGGCCAGCATGAAAGGTCGGTCCTATTAAAGATAGTTTATCAGTGCTGTGCACATATTCCTTTACTCTACCTTTAAATGGGAACATCGTTTTTTTTAAACTTCTATTTTCTGCAACCTGCTGAAGTCTGTGCTTAAGCCAAATGGGAAAAATGGAATTCTGAATGTGGGTAAAGGCTATAATAGCATGAAGATAAATTGTTTTTCTTTCCTTTGCCTTGTTGCAGTCAAACACACTTCGCTGTCCTTCCCCCTCTGCGGTGTACAAAGTCAGTCTCTATTTTACCAACCTCTAACCCCCACTTAAAAACAAATCTCTCTGGTTCTCCTCCCCCATTGGAGTCTGGGGCTAGTACCCCCCTCCATCCGCTGGTCGGGTACGACCACTGACCCACACCCCTCTCCACCATTTCTCCCAATGCATTATGTGTATTTAAAACTTGTCCAACATGACATCATTCCAGTTTTAAAGCCGTACGAGAAAAGTAAATTACAGAATCAATCATGTAGAAGGTCAAGCTGAGACTTCATTTCGAGTATTGCATGCCTGCATGAATATCTTTCATTTCTGACTGACCCAATATGTCACAAGAGCTGTCTGTCGAGAGATAGAAAAGAGAAAAAAAAAAAAAAGAGAAAGGAACGAAGGGGAAAAAAAATCCACTCTCTTAAATTGATGTACAACTCATGTCAGTGCTTCTTGGCTTGAAAGGGAGATAAGAAGGATGTGTAGAAAACATGCTTTCTGCAACAGTGCTCACATTTTTCCTTTCATTCAGTGCACAGTTGCTCCGGACCAATCAGAGCTGGGGGTATTGTGTTCAGTAAAAATCTACACAGCATCAAGGCGGATCAAATCATGTAAACAACACACTACAAATGGCTTTTTCAGCCTCACTTTTATCCTACATGATGTGCGTGCCTCTAGTATTATTAAATATTAGCATATTTTTGCAGCTGTTAGGCTAATGGCAAGTGAAACAGCCAGTTGGTAATGAAAAATATATAATGTGTCATCGCACAGGGGTAAATGTAATAAGACGGCAAGGCTCATATCTCCTGAATATTGATTTTAACATCCAATACAACCAGTTGACTACTGTAGGCTTCGAATCCAATCACAGAGGTTACAAGAGCCCATTTCAGTACACGCTTCCTCGTGTCAGGAAAAAAACGAAAATGTAGTGAAGGCACCAGGTGTTTTTTGAAATAGAAACCGCAGAGCCTTGCTGTGAAGCAGGGAGAAAAATCGAGAAAGAAATTGTGAATAAAGCAACAGTGGCAGCTCTAACTCCAGTACTATTTGGCACTATTGAGACTCAATCAGAAATCAGGAGGACACATGCTGGGAGACAAAAATGAGAGTCAGAAGCTTGTTAGGAGAGCAGATTAAATAAATAATGACTTCAGATTCAGGGCTTGCCAGGCACATTTGCAGCTGAGAAAATGCATTTTTCTTTGTGGAAACCTAGCATCTGTGGCCAATTTGCAAGACATACGCTGAACATTAAGCAGGGAGAAATTAACAGAACACTTGGCAATGCAATGACATGGAAGACGCTTTTGAAAATAGCCCAGGTATATTCACTGGTTGGGTTTCTCATTAAGTTGTGATAAGAGACTGGCTTTCACACACACGCATACTATTCTGCACCAGCAGGCTAGCAAAGAGGAAGAAAAACAAAACAAGTGTTTGGGAAATATGAGCATGGTGCACTGATGAGAAATGTAATTGCAATAGTGCACAGTTTATTTGTTTGCCCCTGCAGCCATAACAAATAACACAGAATATAATCATGTATATGAGGTTGTCATTCCTTTATCAGAGTGCTGACAAGATGACAAAACGCTCCTCTCAGGTCCTTCGTAAATCATTGTCGACTACGAATGCACAATTCCCTGCAAATGGTGCTGTTACTTATCTCATTTAGAAGTTGCATTCTCTTTCCAAAGCACAGATAAAAGCACAGATGAATAGTTTCTATAAGCATTGTCAAGAGACTTTTGGGGATCAATCCCATTTGCAGGAAAAATGAAGGGTCACCACAAGCCCTCTCTCACTACAATGTGCGATGGCTGATAACGAGTGAGTGGTGTGCCGGCGACAATGCCACAAGGCAGGGAGCGGAGACCCACATTCTCCCTTCACTTTTTTAATAGGGTCTCTGCACAATCAGAGACATGAGCCATGCAAATGGTGTTAAAGAGGAATAATGTTTGAGAATCAAATCTAATCCTCCAGCAAGTCGCGAGAACAGTCAGGAATGTAATTGTGTCAAGGTTCCGTTTCTTCCAGATGCAGAAAGCTTAACTGACCATGAAATGAAAATTCCTTAGGCAAAAAGCCTTCTGGGACTCACTCACTGTATTGCTGTAGAGATATTTTAAAAGCTGCAATTGTTTTATATGATAAAAGTATAGAGGAAGAAAGGAAAAAAAACAGGACAAATCCTACATTTCTTCCCTAAATGGAACGTAAATAATGCAAACCTACACATTTTTCAAAGAATGGGAGCAAGAGGGCTGAGGGGGGGGGGTCAGACGCTCATTTCACATATTCATACAGTTCGATGATAATAGCACCTCTTCTCAATTGAATGTGATTTGTGGCTCACAGAGTAAATGTAGCACCAATATCATCATTTCCTCACTCATGCCTTTGTCCTTTTATTTCTTCTCCTCTAAATGAATCCTCTATTTTTGTAATGGGTCTGTAAGACATCTAGTCAGCCGCTGACATTTCCATTTTTTCCTCTCCGGTGCCTCCATGATTGTGGCATTTGAAAATGACTTTTCAATAAAACAACAATCTCACAATCAGCACACATTACCAGCATTAACAAAAGTGATTATTTTACTCTTCAGATTGAATAAATCTGTTGACTGAATTCATCCAGACCCTACGAGGAGGCTACAAACACAAATCTAATAGATTTCCAATATGGTGTGTATGTTTTTAACTAGCTCGTGTGGCGGTGGGCTGAGGCACACAGCATTTACAGAGCCAAAAAAGGCTCCAGGAGGTTACATGAATTAAATATGAGCGTATGAAGCTGCAATGCTTGTGGGGGCCATTTCCACTGTCCTCCCCGGGATGAATGTGTACTTTGTACTCTCAACACCTGTGATCAGTTCAAATCAGTTCACCACACAAAAAGTGATCACAGTAAGTAGCAGAATATCATGACATTTACTGAATAGGATCATGTACATCCAGTGTTGTAAACAGATGCAGTGCCAGGTGCTCTGTCAACACGAAACGCTGAAACTGTGAAGGTGACATTAAGGTTCAGCAAAAAGCCTCATTTAAAGGATGAAATTAGTGTCTATAAGATACTAAATCACATCTTGAAGTTTAGATACATCATCAAAAATCTCATCTGGAGCTACAGCTGCAAAAAAAAGGTTCATGCAGGAGCAAGATGTCTAGGTGATAAATGAGGGACAGAATGAATGGCTTTCTTGATTTATATGTATTTACGATGGTGCTTACCACAGGATGGCCAGTGTTGACAGGCATCCCTTCTTGGTCAATCATGTTGCGGGAGATGGTAATTGAGGGCAGATCCAGGCTCTGTGGGGGGAATTGGGGTATCATGGGACCCCTGTGCAGAGCTGGGGGTTCTGGCATCTGAGGGAACGGTGAGTCCACTTCTGGTCCCAGACCGGGCTCTGTCTCAGGCGGAGGCGTTATGGGAGGAATCTCGAACTCTTCATCTCCCAAGCTGGGTGTATGGAAAGTCTGCAAGAAAGAAGCAAGAAGGAATTATACAATCCAAAAATATAAAAAAGCAAAGCTTTCACTGAGGTGGCTTTTATCTAACATGCCTGTGGACAACCTTTAGGGATTAAATCAGACAACTTTGCTAAACAGAAAGTGTTTTACTACAACAATAATACACTTGCATCTAAGTGCACTATGATGTAACACTTCTTAAACCTACTGAAGTCCACTTAGAGGGAAAAAAAGAAGGAAAAAAAAGCCAAATGCAGAGGAAGACATGAAAAGCAAAAATATCAAGCGGAAATCACAGGAGAGAGAGGAAACATGATAACAGCCCTTAATCTCGGGGATGGAAGATGTTGGGTTGAAGTGCAGTAAAAATGCACGTCACAAGGAGACGGGTTTAAAGAAAACATTTCAAAGATTATTACTCTTGGCCAGAAGTGTTTCTTTTTGTTCCTCTCGCCTGCACCCTTAAATCTGCTCATCAAACAGCCTAATCCTTCTGCCTTTCGAATTAAAGCCTTCAGTCACACTTAATTTGCTTATGTGCCTTCTTGGAGATGGGACTGTTCAACTACTTGGGTCTTGTTTTCATCATCACATCTCATGAAACTACTCACTATAAAGGATTTTCCTACTCTGACAATGACCTCACTGCAGGTCCACATATATGCAGAGTCAAACAGCACGCCGCCTCAGCTTCTAGCTGTGACTGCTGCCACTAGCTCACAGAGAGCATTGTAAAATCTGTAAAAAGATGAGTTTTAACAAGACTTCACCTCTCAAAAATTCAGTAATAATTTATTCTTTAGGAACCACTCCAATGAAAATTGTGTTCATGGTGTCTTTAACACATTTTTGTGGCATTTTGAAATTGCTGTTCTGAGTATTTCCTTCTTCAAATCATTGTGAATCAGGAGCTGAAGAAAAAATGAGGTTGGGGTCAGGGTTATAAGGGGCTGGAAAATAACAGGAAAAGGATTAAACAAATGGATTACGGGAAATGGAGGTGGGGTTACTCCCCGCCAACAATCCTGCCCACAACTCAGAGGCAAATTTGTAATGCAACTTTGTCTTTAAAAATGACAATTGATTTTGCCTAAAAACAGCACAACCATGAATTAGAAGACCACAAGGATTGCTTTTAAAATAGATCAAAAGATGATCAGAATGGGACTTTAAAGATACAGGTTAACACTGCAATAATACATAACCAGAACATTATTATACTATATTTTTGCAGTTTTAGCATGATGTCATCAGAAATAAAGATTCCAACTTCATTCAAAAAGCCTGTCAACAGAGCTAACTCAACAACCATCTTCTGCTCCTTCTACATGTCTCTGGAAAAAGATGGAATAACAGAAGGGGGACAACAGGGAGAAAATGCAGACACGGACCTTGATTAGGGAGTATTAATGTTCCCCTTGCTTGCTTTAGCACACAGACACTTGACACTAATTCACTGCCTACTCAGGGCAGCTGTCTTGACAAGCACTGATGAATTCCAGTGGCTGCGTAAGCTAATAGAGTTTTCATACTTTTTTTTATTCTGTTTTGCTTTTTAACACTAAATGTTTCAATTTTAGCTCCCTATTTTGGAATCACATTCTCTCTGAAGATCATTTATTTATATTAAGGCAGTACAGCTCAGCCTAAAAATCTGCAATAGGCCATAATTTGCAACACGTTACAGAGGTTTACAACAATATCTGCACATGAAAACAACATTTGTAGTCATTCAAGTTAGATATTTTGTAGGCACCAACCAAACTGCGTCAATAATATTGAGCATGAAAAAACATTGTTTATTAAATACCAAACTTTGTTACCTGAGGGAATCATATATTCAATGTCAATGAGCCAATAAAGGCAGCCTGCCTGATTCAGGTGATGTTGAGCTGCTGCAAACCTCACATGAACCTAAGTTTTAGAACTACTGGAATTCTGTTAAAACGTTGTACTGATTTTTTTGTGTCAATAACATTATTCTCTGTTGTGCTTGTATTTTTTTAAGATATAAAGATGTAAAAAGAGGTAACACTTTGAAAAATAATACCAAGGTTTCTGAAATATCAAATTTTGTTGATTATTTCTTAAAATACGTTTTTTTTATTTTAACACAAAGGGCTATTTTTAACACAAATAAATTCCAATTACCACAACAATACACCTTAATTATGAGTTATGACCTATAATATGTATATGTTTATTGTTCATTTTAAGATTTCACTTTTTACATAACTTATTTTAAGAAATCTTACAAAGACTAATTTTGCTTGTCTTATTAGCAGACTGTGTTGCTTATAAGAAAAGAAAAAAACATCTTGTGTTCTCCATCCATCCATTTCCCAAACCTACTCTGTCCATTTTGGGGTCACATGGGGTGCTGGAGCCTAACCAGGCCACTTGTGGGCAAAGGCAGGTACACTAGAACCTTAAAGGCATAAAGCTGGACTAAAACGTATGTACTGTAGAACATGAAAATGATTCAAAATTGTCCATGGTCAGATCTTGTTTCAGTTTTTTTAGCTGATGAAGATCAATGTGAATGCCAGCTGCCTGATCTATGATGGCAGTCTGGATCTGATCATGTAACAAGCTGAAGACACTGGGATTGTATTACCATCTCTCTTTTAAAAATGTCCTTCTGCGTCTAAATCTTGTTTTGCTCTCCTTGCTCAGTAATATCTGGTCTTAACAAAAAGTGATGCTTTCTTTAAAGTAAAGGTATACCAGGGAAACTGTGTTAACTTTATATTTTGTAGCACAGCAGCCTGGTTACAGAGCTGAGGTTTAAAACAAATGTCAGAGATGAAGGTTTGCTGAGGTCAGATCTACTTTTGAAGGAGAACGGTACAAGCATGACTCTGACCTTTAAGTGAAATGCAGACGTGTGTGTGGTGCAGAGGAACACTGCTGTTTACTTTCTCCTTAACAGTATGGAAAAAGAGAGTAAATATTAGAGCGGCTGAGGAAAGATGAAGTAAGATCAATATCAAAGACTGTTCTTGTGTACAAAGTGCTCTTTGTAAAAGATGATGCAAATGAACATCTTCAGCAGTGCCAGCAAAAATGGAGACATGCAGTTTGTGTCTCATATGAGGATTTATAGAAAACGTCAGCTGTCTATGAAGAGAAGGCCTTCTCCACAGGGAGGAGGTGCCAGATTTTAGTGGAACCCACTGAGCGTTACAGTGTTGTACACTGCCTGGTGTCGTTTCACATAAAGCCAGTCTAATTCTGCACCAGGAGCAGCTTAGGGGGCTCTGTTCAGAGATTAAGAGATGCACAATCCACTTTCTTTGCATCACCGGCCCGATTATCCATTTAAATTGTTCTGAAAGGCTCAGC
The DNA here is from genome assembly GCA_014656515.1 of Oryzias celebensis. NCBI lineage: Eukaryota > Metazoa > Chordata > Actinopteri > Beloniformes > Adrianichthyidae > Oryzias > Oryzias celebensis. Next base: position 7,349,704 of record BNCR01000003.1, read on the forward strand.
AAAGCCAAGAGTCAAGCCAGATGCTGGATCAGGACGTGCAGGCATGTACATGTTGAGGGTGGGCAAAGGAGAGCCCTACAGAGAGAGGTAGTGTGTGAACATTTGTGTTTGCAGCCACTGGGTTGAGTGTAACGAGGGCAGAGAAGGGCTTGTAACAGAGAGGAAAGAGCATCCAAGGCAGGTGTGTGGGAAATCCCCCATCTTTGCTGCCAACAGGGTTAATACAGTTTTTCCCAGGTCAAATTCAGCCACTAATTAAACATGTCAGGTTGTTTTTTTGGAGCGTTAGCAGCATCTTACTACAGGAGGCTACATGTTTAATTGAAGTTTCTATTCTGATCAAGTCAAAAGGAGGGTTAGTTTTTAAAATCCAAAAAAGGTTTGTTGTAAAAGCAACAGGAAATTAAAGGAAGTAAAGCCAGCGGGGAACTCCTTTTAGCAGATTCAACAGTTCTCATTTTTAGGCATTCCAAACCAAATGATTTCACCATTATTTCTAACCATTTCACATCTTATTTAAAATCCAAGTTCTTAGCTGTACTTTCTTCCTTGAGCTCAACTGAGGACTAAAGCCCCAGAGGATTTGTAGAAAAATACATTTATTTCACTAAAACATTTTTGCTTTTGCATTTTAAAGATTCACTCAGATGAAAACTGTGTTTTTGTTGTTTTTAACATGTTCTTTATGCAAATTGTTGTGAATCAGGAGCAGACGCGTTGAAAAGAGCTTTCAAGTGTGACGTACAAGTTACTATGGCAAGCCACAAGCTCCCTACTCCACTCCATTCTGGTGTATCTGCTTTTAGACTACTAGATCCGTGATCAGTTTTCCTCATCTGAGCTGACGTTTGACTCAAGACCGTACGACTGGATAGCTCCAATATTGCTCATCATGTTTGTTGCATCTGTTGTTAGGGTTGTGAGTGTGTAAACAGATGCATGCTGGGAAGAGAACAGTCCTGCCCACAAGTCAGAGGTAAATTTCTAATGAACTATTTCAGCTTTGCAACCGATTTTTTGATTTGGACTAAAATTGGCCTAGTCATGGTTAAATAGAATACTTCTAAAATAGATCAATGATTAGGGTTGGATTTTCTTATTTTCTTGAGCTCAACTGAGGACCAAAACCCATAGAATTTTTAGAAGAATACATTTCTTCCACTAAAACATTCTTGCTTTTGTTAAACTGTACTTTCCTCAAGGTAAGTAGAGCCAACACAGTCCAAAAATAAACATGAATGAAGTTTTGCTCAAAACAGCAAGGTGACATGACTGACAAAAGCCATGGAAGCACAGAAAAGTACTAGAAAAAGCCATAATTGCCTTCACAAATTGCAGAGGATTAATGGAATCATATCCTGCTGATACTCCACAGAAAGCCATAGAATAAAGTATTTCGTTTTCTTTTTATAGACGCCGGGAAAAATCTCAAGTAGAGCACTCCAGTTCAGCAATTTGGGGAAGGAAGCTTTACTTATGAAAGACATTATTTTATTTGTTTGGATTAGGTTGTATGATGATGTATTAAACATGTTGCTTTTTCATGAACTGTGTATGAAACAATGAAAAGAAAATCAAATATTTTTTTTTTTTACATTATGATTCAATTGCAATAGTAGAACAAAGAGCAAGAAAAAAGCTTTTCAGAGCTTTTCCCAGCCCTCTTAGTAAATGCGGTAATGCAATTCACAGATGCAATAACCAAGACTTGTTAAAGGCAGCAGCATGCAATTACTACATATAATAGGCCTCAGAATCAATAGAGGTTGGACTGAGAATCTTGTTTCAAACAGGCGGGCAGAGTGCAGCTTCTCAAATGACAAGATCAACCATGGCACCCCCTAATCAGCATTATTTCAAATGTGGATCATTTGTAGTCCATCTCTACATATTTATAGCTCATTACATGAGTCTAATTTGATTGGGGGAGTAAAGTGATACACGTGAGTGGAACATAATCTCAGTTTACAGTATCCTTTTCCCTGAGGGAAGAAGTCAAGCTTTCCCTGCTAGGATGCATGCTTTAGCAGGCACACCAAGGTCATCTTATCTCATCCTCTAAGTGCATAAGGTAAAAGCTAAGCAGGCCATCTGAATGTAGCAAGTGCATGACTGGCTGCTCTCAACTTGTACATTTAGTTTGATTGATGGGTTCATTTCAGAAATAAAAGCTTTTTTATTCCAAAGAAAAGATCGGAACAGTTTACACAAAAATATACTTTAAGATTTGCATTTTTTTAGAATGTTTGGTAACTTTCACAATGTAAAATCTTTCTTTTTATGGCCAAAGTTTAATGCACCCACATTAAGTAGATTACAGGCTCACAAGTCAAAGAAGTATTAACTTTCTGTCCACTTTACCTCATGCTGCAGCAAAGAGTGCTCTGGAGACTTCAGTGCTTGGAAAGAAAAATCTATGTGTAAGGTTTCTTCTCTCTTTCTTTGCTTCTGAACACAATACCATCTGTGCCCTAACACTGGAAACAGTTGTTCCTTTTGATTAAATGCAAATGAGCTGGGCTGGTTTTATTAAGGAGCACCCCCCCCATCTCTCGTTTCCTTCACTGCCACAGTGGGCCCTCACAGCTGGGGGCTGAACGCTCTCCAAGCAGCCCGTGTCGGCGCGGATCCTGCTGCAGCAGGCCTCTGCAGCCCGTGGATACAGAGGATGTGCCCACTCAGCGTAAATGTGGGGGAAAATTAGACTTCTTCTTTAATACTCTGTGGCTTTGTGAGGCAACCACTTTGTGAACACAAGGTCACGCGCTCCACACACCCGTGTGGAGCTGCCCGAGATTGTATGTCACAGTTGCATCCCTGCTGCCCAGCTGACATGAATGAAAACAATGAGGTTAACAATGACATCTATCTCCGTATTTTGGAGTCGTGCAGTGATGCTTTGCTGTGGGTTTTGTAAGCCAGATCAGACTGAATGAGAGTGGACTGTTTGAGCCACAAAGCATGATGGGTATTTTTATACCCTTGTCTCTAATGACAGGGCAGCAGAGTGGGTGGAGGGGGAATAAAACTGGTAAATTTAGCTCTGTGTAAAGACTACTATGGCTCACAGAGGCAGTTATTTACTTCGAGTAAAAAAAAATATTTGAATGCAGTCATGCAGCATACCATTTTCTTTGGAGCTACACAACAAAACCTTGTCAGTGACACTATTTTTGTAAGTGGCAACAGATAAAGCTGATGAAAGTGATTCAACTGTTATGTCAGTTATGACTTTAAAAGGTAACAGTGCTACTGTTTATGTATGCAGCTTTTGAAGGCATTGTTGTATCTTTTTAAGGTTCATTCAAAACCTCATATTTATTATGACGGTTTAACATGACAGTGTAGCACATTTTTCTGTAGGTTTTAAAACCAGCACCAATGGTTTTAGATGCAAATGACATTTCTTCTGAAATAGTCAAAACCACTTATTGTTTAGCAGGAGGTAGTTGTATTGTTTCAACTCCCTTTATGAAACTAAATTCTTTTTAATCTCAATTATCCACTTTAAAGTCTATAAGGTAGGTAAAAGTAAACAAAAGATTAAAATATAACTGTGATGCTTCTATCCAACCAAAATAGTTAAACTCTAACTCTATACATATATATATATATATATATATATATATATATATATATATATATATATATGGAGACATTATTCCGCCCATGGCAGTAGAACTTTTTCAAATTGCAGGTTTTCATCTGCTTCAATTTAAATCTCAGAATACTCAGAAATCTAGTTTAATCTGAATTCTTTTATATATGTTTTCCATCATAAGAAAAATGCTTCAAGATTATGTTAAAAAAAACACAAAACAGAATATTTGTTCAAATGGGTTAATATGTAGATCAAAATTTCTGTTTGGTGTTGGAAAAAAAACAGATTTATTTTTCTGTGGCACATCAAAAAATAATGTTTCATGAATTAACTGCATTTTGAAAGTAAAGATTACTTTGAATTATTTTTTCTCCCCTAACCTAGCCACAACACTAATATTTAACGCTGTAAAGCCTGAGCCATTAAATAATTGACATAAAATTTCAATTCTTTGAATTTGGAGCCTTTAGAGGTCCTTCTGAACAAACAAACAACATATATATACTAATTTCGATTTGTGTCATATTTGATACATCACATTGCACAGCTCAAAGATATATTTTTTTTTCCTGAGCTAACAAAAACATTCTAAGACCCCCAAAAAATACAAGAAATTTGTGTTTCTATTCCATTGCTCTTGTGGAGGGCTGACATACTATTGTATCAAATATAATAGGATCAGCTTTAAAGGGTTAAATATAGTATGCTATTGACCCAAGATTATTTGGGAGGCCTACTGTATTCATCCCTTATCTCAAGGATAGTTTAATTGGGAGGAACACAGTCAGGAAAGAGAATCATTTTCTTCAGTTTGCTTTGCATTTCTATTTCTGTGTTACCCGAGAGTCCTGAGCTCCAAAGGAGATTTGAATACGGAAAAAGTGAGTTGTACTTACATCCCCAGCAGTGAGCAGCGCGCCGTTCGCCTCAGCCATGTTCATGTAATTGTTGTTATTCTGGAACTGTAAATGGAGACAAAAACACACACAATTAGCACATTGGTGCCCACTGAATGGCAACTCCCCCAACACCTCTATCAGCAGACAACTGTCACTCAAACAATCACATTTAGCTTTAAATGTTTGGACTCTGCATTAACCCTTGTGCCGTTACATGTGGGGAAAAGCTGTGTGGGAGGCCTCGGTCAGTTCAAACCTGAGTAATGACAATCCGATCTGGCTACTCAGCTCTTATGGGATGGCAATTAAATATATATTTGCATCACAAAGGAAAGTATCAGGATGCAGTGGCAGGTTATTAACTTCAAATAACCAATGGGAGAGGGGTGATACTGGGGGAAATAAAGAGGTGGAGAGGGTCAATGAGCGATTAGTTCAACATTTCATGACCTCTATGCAAATTTAAAAAAAAACTATTTTTACTCCATTTTAGGGCAATCAAATATTGTATTCTTACATTGTGCTAAATCTGTTTGACTTTAACTGGTAGAGAGGATAGGGTTTAACGACAAGACTACACTCATAAGTAGGTACCACAAGGTAAAACGGCTTCATGTGTAGGAAAATAAATACTAAACCTTAGCAATTTGATCAGAAATTACATCTTTTCAAAATGTGTTTTCACAGCACCCTCCAACATACAACCCCCGACCCTCAGCAAACAGCCTGCTAGCAAAATGGCAGCCACTTCCTTTCTTCAGAGACACAACCACACTGACAGGTAGGAACAATGGGACACAGAATGAAGAATTATTGGCTAGCAGCTGGGCCTGGGAGTACAATACACCTCTGTGTGAGTGAGGGAGCACAAACCCAGCCTACACAGCTCAGAGCAGAAAGAATCATGGTGTTTGTATCTTCATGAGGTCCGTTGTGAACTCTCGTGCCATTTTCAACAAAGCTCTGCAGTAATCTCTTTTGTGTTGTTACTACAAAGTCGTTCTCTTGAAGCATAATGTGTGATGATAACTTTAAAAGTCTGAGACAAATAAAAAAACTTCCTATCACAGAGAAGAGCAAACAATAGTGGCAACAAATTAAGATCAGGGAGAACTAAGAACATTTTCAAACCTTTTGTTTTTATTTTAAATTCTCCTTTTCTTCAGAGTGGTTAGTTTGTGAAAGTAATTAACGGAAGAACTGCTACTAATCAACTGCGAATGGTATCCATTAATTAGTCTATGCCCCGGAGAGAGACCAATGTTAACAGTGTTATGCACTGATGAGAAGAGGAGCCAGGCTCTGTGAACATTTGTTCAAACTGGTGGTTTAAGCAGCCTCGGCTTCTGGTGCCATCCTACCTGAAGCTGCTCCACTAATCTATATCTGACTTTTATTTGAGCATTTTTTCCAAACATGTGAAAACATAGAGACTTTTAGGATTCCTGAGAGAAACATTCGTAAATTGCTCACACTCATTTCTAAAGTGTGCACAAGATTCGGCTGGATTACGTCAGCCACTTGGCTGCTAATTAACCTTAAGATGGCCTTATCTTCAAAGTGTTACCCTGTTCCTCTTTTTTCTTTTAGATAATAAATTGAAGTCTCAGAGATACCCCCCCTCTTTTCAAGCACTTGGAACATTGTTCTGATTATGAGGGGAGATAAGGCTACATGCAAGGCCATCTCTGGTTCTTCTGTCCCTGTCGCAGAGTACCAATCTACAGAGTGAGAAGATGATTGCTCATTGTAAATAGTTCCCAGACAATTTGGAAACATTCCAGTGAAGTATGAGAGCGTGACTGCACATCTCCTGCTGTCACCTTACCAGAAAACAAGCCGTCAGAGCATTGGTTTGTCATGAAGCTCTTGTCTCTCCATTAAAATTTCGAGTAGGGATTAATGTTGACAGATTTGGAAACTTAGTTAATCGCATTTGCTGTAACACATTACGGGTTTATGTCAATGACAACGATACAAATGCACATGTTTGCAACTATCAGAGCAGTGACGCAGAAAAGGAAATGTGGCACAACCAGGTTTGGCTAATGAATATACCACAAGCCTGGACACTGATCCGCATTAGCTTCATTAGAGAACACACAATCAAGTTAAGTCCAAGCACCAATTAAAGGTGTGGACCTCTGTCTCTTTGAGTCAGTGTCTTGAAGGCTGTTTAAAAGCAGTCCTACATCTCCTCAGAGGACTGTGACTAACATCCTCAGAAACGTCCCCTGCCACTGATATCAATCTTCCCCATTAAAAGCTGCACTAAGTCAGGCCTGCAGCCTCTATGGACAACAAGAGGAGGGAGTGGACATTGTTATTATTATTCACAATTCGTTTCTTGTGAGGGGGGGGCGGCTTAGCGTTCATGTTTGCGGCACTGCCGATTGAGTCAAACGCCAGATAAAATTAAGTGTGATTGGAGGAGCCGTGCAGCTGACAGTAAGGGACGGCGCTAAAATGGGTCAGTGCTGACAATGACGGCTCTGTAATTAAAATGATGTGACGAGCTCGATGAGAGCTGTGCTCGCCATGCGAAGGGGCCAAACAGCCATATGTGCGGACACACAAGAACCATGCAAAAAAAAAAAAAAAAAAGACTTTGGTTGATCTAAGTGCAATCACTTGATTTTTGCAAGATGATAGCTTCAAAAACACAACCTGTTATTGGTTTGAATGACGTCCTTCGGCAAATTCTGCTGCAGAAAGAAGTGCTTTCACAAAGCTGTGAGCTTTTATTAACAGAGTGCATTCATGGATAGAGGTGCTCTGCAATATGAGCCACACTAAGAGCCAGTCCTGGCAACATGGCAGAGCAAACACTGGGCACTTGGTGTTTTTAGTGCTCTTTCTGCACCAGCAGCACATTTCTTCTCTAACTGTTTAACAGGAGAGAATTAAGAGCTTACATGGATGCTGATCCTCATGTGAAAAGACTCCACAGTCTGCATGATCGCAGGCAGGCAGGAATACCAAGCAGCCACACAATGAATGACATGAACAGGAATTTCTAGAGTTGCTTTCAACACACCATCAAGCGTTTCTATTTAGTTAAAAATAAAACAAATTTTCTGCCTCACTGAAAAGCCACAGGTTAACAGAAAAGTTCCAGTTTTGACTTAAGCTGGTGAGCAGTAATTCTGATGCTTATTTTTCTTTCCAGCCACCCTTTTCAATCCATGAGCAAAAATATTTGAATGAAAGTGCATCCATTGGGAAATAAGGTGTTTTACAGCTATTACAGCAAACAAAATTATTTCAACCTCAGGGCGAACACAATATTGCACCAACGTGACCCTGACTCACCCCCAATATGATGGAGTAACCACACAGATCCTATCAGTAAACATGAACTGCACAACAAAGACCAGTACTATTCCTGCCTGAAGAGGCTTTGATAGCGCCGCCAAACTCTGCATGTCCACAAATTCAGAAACATGCGATTCTAAACGAACATTGAATGATAAACGATAAAGCATGACTGGAAAAGTGCAATGAGACATTTTCTGAACCGTGAAAAAACAAACACAGCTGAAATAGTTGCTTCTTTCAATCAGTATTTTTAAAAGTGCCACAGCAAATCACCCCTTGGGTCTACAGTGCGATCAGAAAGTCACAACACTCGCGCTGTCTGTCGGAGGGTAACCAAATTGGACACATTCTTGCTCCCCCCTGAAAACCACCAAACTAATTCAATCAAGAGCCCAGGTTTTTCCAAAAACAAATCAACTGCTGACAAGTGATTTTACAGTTCAGCTTGAGCGCAGTAATCACAGCCTAGCATGTGTTCTCTGGAACATGACACTTGTGTTAATATGTTCTCCAGTGGTCTCCTTAAAAGGCAGCAAAAAACAGCACAGTTAAAACTCAAGCTCCAATTCAGAGAAAGCCATCATAATCTGACATATTTTTCTTGCAATTTCCTTTTAAACAGGGTCTGCTGTCAGGTTTGAGTTTGTCTGTTTCAACATGAAGGACTGACTTCTAAAGAAAGCAATTTCTGCTACTTTTGTCCGATTCTGTTGTAGTCAGGGGCATCTTTAATAAATATGTACACCTGCGACCGGCGTGACATTTAGAAGCTACTTTTGTATGGTAATAGTGTTCGCTGAACTTTTTCTTTTCTGTAGATGCACACACACATATACATATAAATATATATATATACTTTGTGTGTAGCAGATAATTTGTGACTCCTCAACACAGCGTGTCTACACCATCAGTTTGCAAGCTGTGTTCTGATCTGTAGGCCGATCGATTGGTAATTCCCTTTAAAGGTAAAATCATTACTCTCCAGCCCTGCACTGTCTTCCACAGTTAAAACTGCCAGTCCTCAACTGAGGGAAGCTTCACTGTAAGGCTCTGACTCTTCCTTCTTTGCTTTGTAGTAGTGTGGAAGAAACAACATGAGAAATAAGGTTTACACTATTTAAACAAAGGAGAATGGATGTAGGGAAAAGTCACAATGGACCAAAACATGGTCCTAAAGATCATGGTACAACATGCATGTACAACAGCTACATAAATGTCATAGCACAATATTTAAATTTATGAAATTATCTTTTTTTTTTATCTTTGCGAGAGTTATGAAAGGAAATGCAACAAAATGAGTTTTGACATCAGTTTTGGTGCATATTGAACCCTGTTGAGTAATAGTGAAATTAAGAAGATGGTTAGCAGGAATTTGAACCTCATAAGACCTGGCACTGACACGCATGGACTATGTAATTCACTCTGCTTTACTGCGGCCCTGTGACTACAAAAAGGAAAAAAAAAAGTGCATAGGGAAACATTAGGTTAGCCATTGATGATTTATTTAGGAGTTTGCTTTTATTGTTTACTTGTAGACCATGGGTTGAAATGGCAAATGGGGTGTACCCCACTTTCACCCATCAGTGGTCGGGATAGGCTCCAGCATCCCTGTGACCATAAAGGGAATTAAGCAGGTTTAGAAAATGAATTTGATGAATGTATTGTTTTTTTAAGAAAATGCAGTTTATTTTATTTATCATATTTAGTAAATATTTTTTGGACGGTTAAAACTGTAGCAATGAATGCAAATTAACCTGAGGTTTAATCCCAAATACTAGAATCCAATTTGATCAATGCTGCTTTTTGGCTAATACTGAAATTTAAGCAACAGATTTATTTACAATAATATTTGAGCCAAGTGAATTTATACTTTTCATTTTGAAAATCTTATAACAATTCTGCTGTTTTTACATAGAAATAATATTGGTTCGGCCATTACAACTTCAAAAGCAAAGCTTTTGAAATCCTCTACACAGTACAGAAACCTCCTAATTCTGTCACACTAAATAAAATTCAGTTTTTCAAACCCAGCCAAAATAACAAGCTTAGCTATCAAAATAAAGAAAATACTTTCAAGTGATTTTGCAGCTCAATAAATATGCATGTTTTTTCAGCTCCAGTCACTTTGGCAGTGATGAAAGACAGTAAAAGGCAAACTACAGTTTGTGCTCAGCACATTACTTGGGGCTAAATTCATATGCAGCACAGACATGGTGTACAAGAGTGATAACACACAGACACAAACAGACCAGAGTGGGAAAAGCGTTTAAGATACCGTTGTGTGTCGTTTTTTTTAGGTATTTATGAATACAATTGGTTGAGTTTTCTCAGTTTGTGCATTAGTTCAAGCAGAAAAGACTGTCAACTTTCAAAAGTCAACTTTCAACACACATTGGCTTTATTACAGTACCTCTAAAGACACATTTGACTGCAGAGGTGTTCCACCTCAGCTGCTGTAATATAATTGGCATTGCAGTGACGAAACAGAAACAACAGCAGTGGTTTGAGCTCTTAAATTAATATTTAAATAGTAATGCCATTTAAAAGAAGCAAGTCTGCAGGTTTGCTTCTGTTTTGTGGTGGAGCTTTTTGTTGCAAATGCTTCAAACTAAAATATTTGCTAATAGGTGATAAAAAAAGTTGAGCAAAGTTGTTTTTTATCATTACCAACTGTGATATTGATTATAATTTGAAGGCATTCGAAAAACAGACATCCCACTAAAGATATTTACAACAAATATTTGTGTATTCTTTTTTTTGGTTCCATCTGATGACAAGCAAGTTAATTTCCTCCAAAACTTCAAGAGTTCTTATTGTTGTATATCAAGACATAAACGTTCCATGTTTGCATGGTTTGGCGTTTTACTTTTTTGTATAGCACCTTCATACCCATTTTTAATTAATTTAATTAAACTGAATGCTCCCACAGAACAACATCTAAATCTTTAAGTATTGCCTATGCTTGCTCATAAAAGAAGAAAAAATATCTGAAGTATTCTTGGAGTAAAGTTTTCCTATTTTACACTAGACTTCTTAATGGTTGTACATTATTGGCACTACAGCGGTAACGTTTTCGTAGCTTTAAAGCTACGTACACACCAGCCATGTGTGGCGTGTTCAAGAATGCACTGACCGTGTGTCTTTGAACGTGCTTTTGGAATATGGTGTTCGCACAGGTCTGTCTTTATCCGATAAGAGTGCATGTACTTGCAGTTGGAAGAGGCTTGATGCGAAATGTCGAAATGGTGCAAATCTTGCTCCAGGTCTTTTCATTCACAGCTCTATTCTGATATATGAAAGATTGTCACATAAATCCAGCCCGACACAACCCGCAATTATTATATATCCATATGTCACTACCAAAGTCCCTGATTGGTCAAAGTTCAACTTGTTTAACTTTCGGGGCCTGATCAAATGCAGTGCGTTTGTAGAGCCTGAATACAGATTTAAAATTTGCATAGCGACACATTCATGTAAGCTTTGAATACAGAAGCCTGAAATCTGCAAATAAAGCACATTTTCGTGGACTTTTTATGGGGAGTGGTCATTCAAACGCACTTTTTCTAGCCCGGTGTGAACGTAGCTTCAGACAAACATGCCTTCATTTGGGTTTTACCCAACTTCTTTCCACAAATCTTTTTACATTTTTTGTCTACTCACAAACTGCCACATCCAGTTTGCAGCCACATCTTGGCCTTGTTAAGCAACAAACTGAAACAAGCAAATATTCACCAAAGATACTGCTTTTCTGTGAGGCTCTAAGTTTGCAAATGCAGCCAAAACAAAGACGGTCTTAGCATTTGTCGAAAAGGACTCATGGTCTAAAGCCCAGCAGTCTCAATACGGCGCAAGTTGGAGCCCTTTCTCCAGCTCTTAAAACTGCTCTGTACTCTTAAGAGCAAATCCTAAAAGAAAGCACAAGCTAAATAGGGTTCCATCTTTGATCTGGCGGGGTGCGAGGCCATTGGCCCACAGCCACAAAGGAGCTTAGGCGATTGAGAGGGTCCCCGAAAGACGGTGTAGCTTTCTCACACAGGCTGCTGTTGCATGGACACGCAGCTCTCAAGGAAGCAACAAGAAAAAGGCTTTGAAAGCTGATGTTGCCTTGTTTGTATTGTTAAGCTTTGTATTAATGTTGTTTAGACTCAGTTTATACAGAAAGATGCTATTAGAAATTTGGATTTTAACCCAAAATTTGATTACAATTCTTCATCTGTTCAATTAGCTCCTCTACAGTCTGAAGAGCTAATTACTCAAATTTAGGTGTCAGACAAACAAATAACATTCTGCAGAGGGAAAAAAAGTTTGTTTTCGTGGTAATAACACTCATCAACGCATGTCTCAGTTTGGCCGTGAGCTCAGGGGACCTGGACTCATAAAGCTCCTTTGAAAGCTACAGGGGGTGGTCTTTCCCCTTTGCTTCACAGAACCAACGCATTTTTCTATTCCCAATGTGCCACTACAGGATACTATACTTGGTATTAATTGCTTTGAAAATGTGAACAGTCCAGAGGTTTAAGAAATCTGTCTTCTGGAAGAAGATAAATAGATTATTTAATTAGGTGCATTGAAATGAAGTTGCTAGAGACATTTGTAAATGTCCCTGTTCCACTTATTAAGCAAGAATTTTAACTAATAAAGCCAAAAAGTTAAATTATATATTAAATCTATGACAATGTTGTTAGTTGATTAGATGACTTGTATGGAGTTACCAAGTGGTGAGTTAACTTCATTTTAACCAGTGTTTTTCAAATTTTCAACTAAAATTCAAATTTTTTAATTCCATTTTCTAGTGAAAATTTGAAAATGAACTGTGACGCATTTATTTATTTTTTCTTTTTTTTACCTGTGTGGGCTGTGGCCCCTCTTCTCAACCCAGAGTACAACCTGTGTCTTTTCTGTTATTCTTACCCGAGGACTGAAGCGAGCACCATCCAGCCGGTTGTTCATTCTCTTTAAATCTGAAAAGCACAAACTGCTGAGCGGTGACTCATACATCAGTCTATTATATACTACAGGACTGACTGTATTAAACAAATAGCTAGGCCTGCAGCTGGAAAAGAGAGGCAATATAGAGAGAGCAGAGGTTATTGTCTAATTTAAATCTTGGCCGCTTTCCCAGAACTGTACCACATTCCAATTTGTGGCTGTGTTGCTTGGCGCTATTGACAGAGGTCCGGCTGCAAATACTCTCGGGCTCTTCTCCAGAAATGTGTCTCCAAACTGACAATCAACAAGTTGGCGGAGATTAACGGAATGACAGGGGCAAATGAGATGAAATAATGAAAATGCGTGGATATAGATGCTGCATGCTTTGTGCCATTTCCACGTAGGTTCCTTTTGCTTCCAACTGCGGTTGCAACAATATAACTATAATCATAAAGACTTGACGTGTAACAACGCAGACTCGTAAAAAAAGCCAATACATTGCTTCTGTAATGTCTTTAAGGTCCATAATGAAATAGCAGCTGGAAAAGACATCTGTGAACACACAGAGCTTACTGAATGCTTGAGCGAGATCTTAGAGGCAATTAGCTGTTTCAAGAATTTTCTCCTTGGCGTACTATTGTCCATTCATCCGCTAGATTGACAGCACACCAGGACATCATTAGCAAACCTGACAGCTGTTGAGTCACAGACATTGTTTTTCTTGTGACAGCAACCATCAGGCTAAGTGCTGCACCAGTGTTTTTAACAGTATTTAAACTCAAAATGTCACGTTAACACCGCCCCCTTCAAAAGCATTCAGATACCTGCTTTGAGGGATTACCAACACCAGGCCTCAGCTCTACTTCCATATCATTGCACTGACAGTTATTTGAAACAAAAGCACAATGCATACCTTTCAAACAGAACGCAAAAGCATGTCTGTCCTTTGTGCTAGATGGTTGAAGATAAAATGCTTACAAAAGCCTGCTGGAGTTCAGTGTGTGCATGCTTTGAGAGATGATGGAGTGAGTCAGCAAAGTGTTCACATGTGGGGGGGAACAAGCAGAATGCTCGTGTTAAAAATGTTTCTGTTCTATGACTCTTAACTGTTTCCGTCATCAAAAATCAAACAAAGGGCGCATCTGTTTTATTATCAGAAGTATCATGCATTTTTTTGGGCATATAGTACACAAAAACAACCCAGAAAAGTGTTAGAGCAAAAACACGGGAATTGCTTTTTTTTTTTAAACAAGAAAAAATAATTGCATACTTTGCTGCTGTAAATCCCCCATTTCCAGCTCCATTGATTTGCTGCTTTGACCAAGGCTCTCTCTGACTACTTTTACTGTTTCAGCAGTGCAAATGGTGAGGGAAAAAAAAAGGGTCGCTGGCATTTTCTGCATTTGAGCCTTGACCTCTATTTTAGGACCATGCTGTGAGTTTCTCCACTAAAATAAATGAGAGCAGAGTACAATCTCTGCACCTGCACCTTCCTTAGTCCATGCTCTCCCATCACTCATTTGTCTTCATTAGGCTTATTCGACCCACTTCTCCAATGCTCTTCTTTTAAATGTTGTTTGGAGACCAATTTGCATGTGCCACAGCTCCAGACGTATTCTTTAAATGTAAATGTAAGCAGAAAATATGTTTCAATGGAAAGATAGTTTTCATTTAGTCAAGTAAATCAGCAAACACTTTAAAAAAATGTCATTAATCCAATTAATCAATATGAAAAGAAATCTGGTGATGAGAAAATCAGTTTTTTTTCCACAGGGGAAGCCATGCTGTAAAATACTGATTGCAGCTTTAAGCCTAAGTGAGGAAACAGAATTCCCACTGTCAACTTGTCAACAGCTAATTTACCTGGAGCCAGAGGGAGAGATTCACTGGACACACAGGGAGAGTTAATCTCTTCCTTCATCTTCACTAAAGACATCGACCCAATTAGCTCCCCACATTGACTGACAGTGCTTGTGTTTGCTTTCCTTCCTTTACTCCTCCCTTCCTCCTTAAATCAGGTTCTTTTTATTTATGCACGTTCCAGCTGATGGCCGCTGAAAGTATTTAAAAGCTAAAAGAAAGCAGTAGAATAATTGGGATGTCTTCATTGAAATATGTGGAGCTGAAACATTCACTGCTGTGATTGAGTGACTGATTAGCCAAAGGAAAAGTGAAATGAGGATGTCTCTCCAGAGAACTGGAAATTGGACATTTTAGATATTGTCCTTTTTTCTGCTCACGATAATAACCACACAAGTTCCCTTTTTAATGGTTTTTAGTGACCCCTCCCCCCAAAATAAAGCAGGGCACACCAGAATTGTGACACTTGCAGAAAGCGTTGAATGTAGGCCAGTTTAAATTCAGCGCTTTCTGCAAGATGTGACTCCACATCATCTTTCATCTGATCATTTTCCAGTGTATCGCTGCAGCCAAAAATCTAGTCAGTGCAGCAACATCAGATCTGGAAACCCAAACGTCAGACGCATCATCTGTATAAGTGTCCCCTCACATAAAAAACAGACAATTAAAATAGAAATGCACAAACAAAACCTGAAAGGTTTGTATGGCCACTATAGTGATTTTTTAACAAATTGTTTAGCATACTTATTCTTTGACATACGTTTAAAAAAATGCACAATAATCTTTAAGTCTGACTCCAGCCATATTTTTTTCTTTTGTAAAATTGGTTCCAGTGTTTTCTTAGTTGTGATTATGCCGTTTTTAGCCATAATCAAAAAGTGTGTCGTTTTTCTGCAGTCCAGCAGGCGCTTGTTGGAAATTTGCCTCTGAGTTGTTAAGTTAGCCTCAGCTACTCTCCCATCAACCCTTTGTTTGCACTCTCACCCGCTAGCTTATAACACCACACAAACCCAAGCAAACATTAGTGTAGTAAAGAAAAAAAAAATGCAAGAGCTCTACAGCTTTGATCCAGCTCAGACGAGGAAAATGAAGACATTTATGGACTTATTCGTCTGCAAGTGGATGCATCAGAATGGAGCAGAGATGGGAGATTTTGGACATTTCACAAATACAAGATTTTTTCTTCTTAATCTGCTTCTGATCCATAATCATTTGAATACAGAAATACTCTGAAACACAGCTTTGATTTAAAATACTTTATATACAGCATTTTCTCATAATTGAGGACGTAAGAACACCAGAAACACCATTTTCATTTGAGTGGCTCTTTAACAAATGTGTAGATCCAAAGCCATATTGAATTGTACTTAAGAAGACCATGTTGAATAAAAACTGCAATCTTATTCTTCTAACGTATTAATGTTAGACTCCTGTGAAATGAAATGCATCACTGCACAGTCTAACAAGCTCTGAGTTTTTGCTGAAACTGCCTTGTTTTTGTCAGTTATAACCAACGGGCCATAGTGGCTCATTTTGGGTTGTATCATACACATTTTTCTTTTCAATTTTCTTCCAATAATCTTAAATGTAATCTAATATTTGATGGGTTTTCTTTTCAGCCAATACAGTTATCAGTGGTTGTAGCATAGGATCAGATTCTCACAGCATTGGTATTTCATCTTACAGAACCTGATTCATAACCTGTGACATTTTGACAATTCTACAATTGTATATTGCAGCTGGCTTTCACACGTAATGGATAGAAAAAATGTGGGGGAAAAATAGCTTGATAAACAGTGCACTGACAGGGTAAGCCATCAAATAATGTCTGATAATGGGATGTTTCATTCTAATCCTGTATGGGTAATTATGAGATTAATTTGTCCTGGTTGTGAGGGGTTTTTGAGACAGGAAAAAAAAAGCTATATTTACAGCAGTGTTTGTTCCACAATGCCCTGGAAACAGCTTTCTTCTTTTACATAAAATCTCATTTGATTTATTTTTTTACTGCAAAAACAAAACAGAAAAAGGTGCTATTATTCTTTTCCAAAACACACCACGACTGCTGGAGGGCACAGTTTGTCATTGTTATTCAGTACTCGCTCACCTACACTTAAAACATGATCCTTCTGGATTTTAATTAAGCACCAAGGTGCCTCCCAGGGGGGGTTCTGGCTAGGAAAAGGAAACTACTTTGATTTATGTATGACTTTGTTGTTCCTGCTTGAAGCTTACCTGTTATAAGAGACTTTGGTGATGAAAAAACAACCAAGTAATTATTCTTATTTGTTAATTAGTTCCTGTTGGGCTTGTAGCCCTTAGAAAACATCAGCATCAATAGTAAATAGTGATGCTGAATAGTGAATGAGACATCATTCTGCATGTCAACTATCTCAGTAAGTATTCTAGGATTAAGTATCTGGATATCTGCTTGTGAAATATTTTTGGGGGTTAAGCTAAAAGGAACTTGTTTCTGTGTCTCATTGCTGGATATTACAAACATTTCCTGGACATGTATGCCTGTCTGACCAGCACATGCTCCTCCTACACAGAATGGAAATAGCACAGATCTGCAAAAGTACTTAATTTAATTGCGGCAGCATTGGATTCATTTTAGACTTTAAAATGAGTATTTTATTGCAAAAAAGTATCATCAGCAGGATCGTTCATGTTGTATACTGCCCAAATCCACACAAAATGTCAGACTTTATTAAAAGAAAAAAAAATCAACATGAAGAAATGTATGATAGAAAGTTTGCCCTTTCAGTGGAGGTTAACAGAAGATGCAAACTAAAAGCAGACACAAAATTGTTAAGAATATGATTCTCATTCTGACTTCGTAACTTATTTTTTTCCTTTTCATTCGTTCAAAGGTTTTGCTCTGAGATCCTGGATGTGCTCCACGTCCACGTTCACAAATCAAAGCAGATCTGAGCGCATCTCATGTTGGTAATTGAAAGTGACAATAGGGAGCCACCAAAGCGACACAAGGACAGTTTCAGAGGAAGAGTTTGTGCAAGCTGTTCTTTCCTGGACGCGTATCAGCAGCTAATGGAGTCTCAACGCTACGCGGTGCAGAGGGATCGCTACGATTAGCTCATGGAGCTGCTGAAGGTCAGCGCTGCTGAGCCGAGCAGCCACAAGCCTTCATAAAACCATGCAGCGTATCATTATTTTCAAAGTGTTTCATTATGGACGGTTAACCTTGGCTAACTCCAGCCTAACACTTTAATCAGCTGCCTGTTATGCCTTTGAAACTGTGTAATCATTCTGTTTCTCCTCTTGTTCATCAGCAGGGGAGGAGAAAAATGTAGTGAGACGTATTTAGAAAAAAAATAAAATAAAATCCTGTTCTCAAGGTTGCACAGGTATTTGAAAAATTACACCACAAGTCAGAGTGACCAATGAAGAGAGAGCATTCCATTTCCTTGGAAAGAATGTCATTTCAAAGAATCACCAGTTTCTGTCCAAGCAAGAGAAGCCTGCCAATAGTCAGCCCTCACAAACCTTGATCTTGTTTCTACTTCTGCCATCCCACCGTATGACCACATGTAAGGGTTCATAAGCCAGCAGACACACATCTCACAGTAAATAAAGACATGCTGTGAACGATCCTCTGCTTCAACTCCTGCAGATACTCAAATCTTCTTTATAATCCATAAACCATTCTTTAATCGAAGTCAAGGTCTCTGTCAACCGTGAGCTTTAACTGGCATTTGTTTCAAACAAAGGGACAGACTTATGAATACTGTACACAAATTCAACTGGAAAAAAACCTTTCAGATGAATCCCTAAACACTGTGATATTAAAAGCATGTTGAGGGCTGTGCTTATTTAAACAGAGGCAATTATACCCTATGAATCATTTAGGAAAGATGATTCAACTGCACTTTTTTAAAGACCTGTATGTTTTTAATATGTTCTTGTAATATTTTTCTGATTATGAATTAAGTAAAATTACAATCATTGGAATTCAAATCATGACTTAGGAACAGACAAAAAAAATGCAGTTTAAAAATGATCGTATTTGTGACGTAGAAGCTCTCTGCTCCGCATCCACTTGTAAACGACTACATCCATGTTATGCCTTCGTCTTCCTCGTCCGAGCTAGCATCTGGTTAAAAATGGGATATCTCCAATATTTCTCGCCATTTTTGTTGCACCGATAATGTTAGCTTGAGGTTGTGAGGGCTACAAGCTAGCAGGAGAGTGCGTAAACATAGAGCTCTCAGCAATGCAAAGGTGGTTTTTCCGCACTAACAGTCCCGCCCACAACTAAAAGGGACATTTCTAATGAACTATTGCCGCTTTGCAGAAACTATGTCTTAGATAACAACACCAACTTTTGGACTTAAACAACATAATTATAATAAATAAGAAACACTGAGAAAACTTTTAAAAGAGCTCAAAAGATGATCGGAGTGGGTCTCAAAGAGCCGAAGATCTTTGATTTGCCTTCCTTAAAGGATCTAATGCTGAAAACCAAACCATGATTAACATCCTTATGGTGGTTCTGAGATAAGCATAAAAATCTCGTGGTTAAGGCTGAGGAATAGATTACAATCTTAGATCAATATTGAAAACCTTCAGTGCTTTATGCCTCAGGTCAGGTTTGCAGAGTCTGCTCCAACACAAAAGTCCTTTATGGTGAGAAACGACACAAAAGGTTGTAAAAACCAGTGATAAATCACTAACTCAGGAACAAAGAAAGAGTGACAGTAAATTAGAGAGCAGAAATCCAAGTTGTTGTTATTGAACTCCTTTGCTCTTGCGCTAGACGGGGAACACAGACGTTTCTGAACAAATCATAGTATTGATGCAACACTTAAGTACAAACGCTCTTCCAGGAACAGCTGTTTCATTCCCCTCCAGGACTCCACAGCAGAACAAGACAATCCGCCGTCAGTTTGCTGATATCATCGAATGTGAATACTTATGACAAAAAAAACACAGGTTTCTTGTCAGAATCTTTCTATCCAAGTCTCGGAAGCAGAAAAAAATCTGGGCAAACCGTTGTGAGCTGAGATGGCAGTTTTTCAATTCAGGAAGACTAACGTGCCCTCAGGAGTTCATGCTGTAGTTTCTATTCTGATATCTTGTTGCAGCAGCTTATATAGACGAGAATATTAGGTGCTACAGTCTAACATTCAACACCAATTAATTGTGAATCGCTTAGAAAACATTAAATAAACTTATTAGCTGAAATTGCACCACAACCATCTTTTTGGTAAAAGCAGGCTAAGCATTCATCACAAACAGGCCCTGTTTGAAGTCACTCTTCCTTGAACACCAAAGCAGGTTGTTCCAACACGCCATCTATTTGACTATTTAAATAAGTTTTATTTACCCGCATTATTTAAGCTCTTTGTCCACTGAGTCCCAGGGATATTTGCACACCTGCTACCATTGTCAGTTCTTTTAGCTCAACCTGGAAACAAGTGGCATTATGGGAATGTGGTATGTAGGAGGGTGGGGGGGTCTGGGGAGAAGAGGAGGATTAATCACACCATGGAACATGTAATACTACGCACCTGCAACCCATGCTATTCTGATGAGAGGGGAAAATTACAACGAATCTGCAACAAGAACAAGTGCCAATAAAGCAGGTAACATTTGGATTGGCTGGACCAATCCAAATGCCTCAAGAGTGGCTCAAAAATGTACTCTGTCAATTAAAAAAATCTGGCATTTATTGCTTCACAATGAAAACATTGAGAAGAAATAAAAAGTGACAAATCTAAAGTTGTCTAGCATGTGGACAAAAACACAGATTTTTAATGGTTTATATAGTGAGGGAAAGATGATAGCTGTCAGAACTATTCTAAAGTTCAGCTAAAAGCCAAAATGCAGTGTTTCTGGATACAGTTTGTAGGTCTATTAAAAAAATTAGACTTCAGGTCTTTGAAACACGGAATGGCTGCCTCTCTGAAAAGCTTTAAAAATGAATCCATCTCGACAGCGAGGCGAACCACTAAAGGGATACAACACTTATTGAATCAGCCAACCAGAAGTGATTGACTGCCTCTTTACAAAACTGCTTAATTCACATTAAAAGCAGTTTTCTGGGGCAGAGAAAGCCCCCCCACTCCCTCTTTTTATTTATTTATTTATTTTTTTGCTTTTTAGAAGTCAGCAAGGTTAAAGCTGTTGAGGATGCAGTCACCAAACCCAGATTAAAACAGTTCATCACAGTGAAATAAAAATATCACATGCGCAGGTTCTGCTTTGACTCAGCTGGGTGCAGTATTCGCAGAGATGACATTTTCAAAATTGCTTGTAGAGGTTGTTTGCATTTGACCTTAGAAGATAAATAACCTCAAGAGGAGATTTACTTTTTCATGTAAGTGATGAGCAATATGTACACAGCCTGATGGTAAATCAAATCCAGAAACTAAAATGATTACAGCCGCACTGGGCGTCATTTTCACCTTCATAGAGAGCCGAAGAAACACTTAATAACAGCCTCCTTGGTCAGTTTAGAATCCGTTTTGACTTTTAAGAAGTTCTCAAAAAGAGCTCCCCCTCATAATTACAGCTGAAGGTGATGTAAGCAACCCTTTTAATGCATTTGAGATTTTAAAAAACAGTTCACAGCAGTTGCTACAGATGCATATTTTGTAGAAAAATAAAAATGTTAAGTTATTTTCAGTCAAACAGATCACTGCACTGGAACTATTTCAGTAATAAAGCAATCAAAATTACATGTTACAGCTGTCTACATTACATTTCAGTGATAGAATAGCACTCAGAGCACTTAGGTGGTTTGATGGATGGTGTATTGATGTTGTGCACATAAGAGCGGAGCCCCTGTGCTCATTTTTCCTCTGAAAGAGACATTTTTTTTTAGAACAAGCATGTAGCTACATGCAGTTCAGAGAGTTTAGGAAGAGCTAAACCAGCCTCAATAAATGACCTAACATAACAACTATCATGGAAGAATAGTGCGCAGTGCTTTACCGGTTTTTGACACGACCTTTTCTTTTATGAATGTTCATAAGTTAACGTTTTTTGCACACTAAAGATGATTTCTGTTAGCAGCCAAGTCAGAAAGCCGTGTGATGTCCCTTTGGGTCTCGTTTCGAGGAAACATCAGAGTGTGAGGTCTGCCTAAATGAACCACACTGAGTAATGCATGAGGGGATGTAATGAAGTGGATTTATGAGCAGAGATGGCAGGATTACAGAGGGTCTTTACGAGTGCTGATCTGGGTTAATGGTCTATATCTGTCTAAGATTTTGGAGCTTTTGTCACATTCACCTCATAAACAAAACAGAAAACCTAGGCTTATGTTCCCTACAAGTTCAAACTGTTGGTTCAGATCAATGAACCGTTCAGGAAAAACAAATTGAAATTAATT
This sequence comes from Oryzias celebensis, assembly GCA_014656515.1. Taxonomy (NCBI): domain Eukaryota; kingdom Metazoa; phylum Chordata; class Actinopteri; order Beloniformes; family Adrianichthyidae; genus Oryzias; species Oryzias celebensis. Next base: position 7,371,668 of record BNCR01000003.1, read on the forward strand.
AGTACATCATGTGTTTCACAGAGATCAAAATGGCAAACTGAGTCTTTTCAAACTGTCTGCCTGATAGATGCTAAGAGGCTGTCGGGCCTCTTCTCTAATCTCTATAAGCGCGTCTCTTCCACAGCTGCATCCTTGTTGGATCTCTGTAACCATCAATTAGTCCAGAAGAAGGCACCATGCAGAAAACGGCATTATATGCTGACAAAAATCTGCAGTACGTGCAGCATAGAGTGGTCCGTCACACACAGCGCTCACTCTTTAGAGGCGCAAACTTTGAGTACAGTGTGTGTGTCTTCAAGCTGGCAGACTAAAAATAACACTCTGGTCTCAGTGGGAAAATTAGGTGTTTAATAAATCTGCTGAACTACATCTCCTGACAAGCTACAATTAAAAGACTCAGCAAAACACATCAGCTATTCACTTCTTGGACATTCAAACATTTAACACGCACCTTGGAGTCAAATCCATCAACTGTTGAGTTTGACAAAACAGACAGTCTCAAAGGTTACAATCCTCCTCTTCTCCCTCAGCAGCACACACACACACACACACACACACATACATCTATAGTTGTGTTTGGATATGTTTGAAATGTGTGTGATGAAACTGCACTAGCTGTGTACACTCAGGAGATGCACATGGCCCCTGAATGAGGAGACTATTAACCCCTTCCTACTTTGAAAACAGGATGGACAACAAAAAACGGAGCTTTAGACACTCAGGAGTGTGTTGCATCAAAAGTACAGTAGAGAGCTGCAAACAAGTCCCTAAAATGTTAACTGGTGCCTGAGATATGCATGAGTCATGAGAGCGTTCATGACCCATGAATAGGCTACTTTTACAGGCTCAATAACTTCTTTTGATAAGAAGATTATGTCATTTTAAAGCACAGGTCACTTTTCATAATGCATGATAAAACACAAAGTAGACCATAAATACATTTACAAGAATACTTTATCTAAATATGGCTCAAAAGCATAGCATACATGGAAAAGACAAGTTCTTGGAAAAGTCTGATGTTGAATTCCTCTAAGATTTTCATATCTTAGATCACTGGTGGATGTTTTCCGTTACTGATGGTAACGAGTCATGTGGTTACAAAAGCACACAGCTTAAGCAACTACTTAAGAGAGGAAAGTCCTGCAGCTGTCTCCAGCAAAACTCTCAAATGGGTTTTTAAAACATCAAGTTTGGTTGGGTTGGATCAAGAGAAAAAAACAGAAGTTGTTTGGTAACATTAGAAAAATAAAAATGGTTCAACGTGAAGGGATTGGTTCAGTTTTCAGAAGTTTATGAAGTCAGATGTAAACATGTCACGCACAGTTAGCAAATAACTCACCATAATTGTCTTCACCGTGAGTGTGATGATTACACCTTCAACTCTGTTTATTTCTGCCATGCAAAACCCACCCTCTGATTACAATCGTTGGTTTATTCCAAACCAGTCAATGTTAAGATGCTTGGTATTTTCCAAATCCATTTTCAGAGTTCATTATAAGTAAAATAACATTTTATTTGCTTAACATAAAAATAGCTCAAAAGAGAAGTTCCGAGAGGTGGTCACAGTTTGCACATCGACATCCATGAGTTTTGCCGTCAGGCCATTTGTCAGTGTGATTATCGACGTCTTTCTGCAAAAAAGCCATTAAAATAATTTATGGTCAGTTCCCAACTACAAACAATTATGCTGTCTCAGTGGTGCCGTCATTAGTTTTGCAAATAAACCTCAAATGTGAGCACCAGTGCAGGTGAAGAGTTTGTATTAACATCTGTTGGTGATTTCTTGGCGCCTGGAGGTAATGAAAACCCACACTAAAAGGATACTGTATCTGAAACATTATTAAACTTTGAGGGGGGAAAAAAAGACCAGATGGCCGTAAATATGGAGAAAACACTGGGTCTATTTAATGAAACCATTAAAGTCAATAACATTTGACTTTTGCAAAAATCAAATCCAGTCAGATCCCTGCTGCTCCCTGTCCTTGTTTTGCATGACGGCAGAGTTTGCCCAGAAAAACCACAAACTTTAACCGACTTGCATCTCTGAAAAAAAAGACTGAGACAAATGATATCTAAATGCTGAAATATATATTTGTACTTTTAACTATTCATTGAAACTTTTTCTCAACCTCTGGAGGCAGCCTATAAAACCCTCTGACTACAACCAGGTGTTGTGAACGCAGCCCATAGAACCAGAAAACTAAGGCTGGTAATCAGATAAATATGAAGTTTCAGCCAATTAAAAAGCAGGAGCTTTGGTAGGGAAAAACCCTTGAGCATAACTGATATATGTTTAGCTTAAAGTCAAGGTAGTATAAAAGAATTGGGCTGCTATAAAAAGCCCATCACCCTCACAGAAACTCTGCAGTCCATATTTAAGGATTAGGTTAAAAAACATGACCATTTAAGTTTTGCAGAAATTATTCCTCTAAATTACACTTTAATACACTCATGTCCTTCGCCACCATTATGAATCCTTTTAGATGACTGTAGCACCAAATCATTGGATTGGATGTTTCTATACATTTTGAAAAAGTTCAGATGAAGTGCAATTGGTTCTACTTTTCCTGTGCTGCTAGTTTTCAAAACATAACTTCTAAAGCAGAGAAAGTTTAACTGCTGTGACAGCTTATGAATAGATTAAAGAAGCAATGCCTCAGTTCTCTGTAGCTTGTAAGCACATCTCATCTTTTGGATGACTAACCGCTCTGCTTTGTGCCACCTTTCATTGAGCAGATTCAAATAAATCGGAGGCTTATTTGAAAGATGCAAGCAAACGAGTCCATTTGTTCAGAGTGCAAAAGCATCATTATTAGCATGAAATGCAGGCTTTGTACCCCCTCTGCCTTCCTTTCCAACATAACTGGTGGAGATACTGGGTAAGCATCTTTCCACAGCCCTCCCTTTTGCTTTTTGCCTGCCTTTACGTTCTGCCCGATTACTGGTACAGATGGAAAATTTCAGTGGACCTGGGGAATTTATGAGCAGCGGTAAAAATGGCGTTTTAGCTCTTGCACCAATGCAAAGAAATGTAGTTAAAGTTTTTTTTTTTTCCTTTTCAGAGCTGATGAAGACATGATGAAACTGAGCACATATGACAACTTGGCCACATGACAAAGAGCTGATGAAACACCGAGACAAACCTGGTAACTGTTTGGAGCAGCATCGCTCTGCAAACAGAGCTGCACCACAGGGCCGAATATTTTGGATTTATGTGCAGATTGTGCGTGCATGTGTGTGCCTACATTTGGGGATGGGTTGGGGGGAAAGGGGGGGAGTGGAAGTACCATTGTTGAGCTTCATGAAAACCAAAAGCAGCAGTTGTGAGATTTGTGCTTGAAATGGTGATGTTTCCAGAGGAACACTGTGCTGGAAACAGATCAGAAACCGTTCCTGCATCACATATGAAAACATTGTAACCCATCATTTTAATGTTTCGGATTCTTCCTAAACTTTTTTAACTCCTGGACGTGTTTGGGAAAGTGAAAAAAAATATTCGTAAACTTAAAAAAAGCACTGAATGCTGACAATAAAAAAAAAATAGTGAGTTGCCACATTTTCAATCTAAATATTGCAAGTTTAATAGAGTTTACCCTAAACTCTGTCTGCTAAACTAGAAGGAGATCCGAGTTCAGCTAAGAATAAAAAGGGGAAAAAACTTGAAAATTCAGTCAAATCCTGCACATTTGACTTCTCATTTTCTCAGAGTGATGGGGGGAGTGATGAAAGGATGTTCAGCAGCCCCGTAATTGCAGATCCCATCAGTGTGGCAGAGTTCAAAAGCTCTGTGAGGTTGGACTAAAAGTGACACTACACTTGTCCTGAGATCCCGCTTCCTTTCCCACATTCGCACCGGAAAAGTTCCAGATAAAACATGAAAGGAGAGCCCGGGCCTCTTCTGAGACACGGAGAATGTAAAGATAAGACAAGAGGGGGCACTTTCATTCAAATAAACTTGTCCCGGGCTGTGACATTAACACAACAAAAAACGGTGCGCTCGCCGTTTCAGCTTCAGCGTGGTCTCATTACGCACAACGAACAGGGATTTCTCACCTTGTTGAAGTTGTAGTAGCCCAAACAATGGGCAAAATCCAAGTTTGGTGGGTCTCCTGGAATAGAATTCCCCCCAGTAGACGGATAAAACCTTACATCCATGGCGCGCAGCTGGAGTTGTAGCCCGAACACTTAGTGCGTTTACAATCCAAACGCTCGGAGAGGGATGGATGAGCGCCGGGGAAAGTGACCCACTCTTTGTTGGGGGAGGACACAGAGGCAGAGGGGAAGGGGGGGGGACAGGTAAACTCTCGCTATTCCTTTCTTACGCCTCGCTCAGCCACTTCATTTCTGGAGGAAGCCTACAGGACGGTTGGACGGAGTCCACGATGCTGTCCTTCAGAGAGCTGCAGACGCGGTGCGCCCATGCATTTACACACAGCTGCTGCTGGATACAAAGAAGACACGAGACCGGCGGCGGCGCGAGTCCTCCTCCTTCCCTTTTCCTGGAGAATACAGAACGATCACAGCCAAGTCACGCACGCACAAAAAAAAACCACGCAAACTCCGAGGCTGCTCCGCGCGCTCAGAAGTTTCTCTTTCCAACTTGGACAACTCGTCAGACGCAGGAACCAGCAGAGCGCGAGCTCATCTGCTGTCAGGAAACTCGCACGAGCGCAAACACTCCACTCCACAGATGCTGGAATTATGTAGTACGCTGTAGTACGCTGTAGTACACTGTAGTACACTGAGTATCCCCGTTCAGCCCTGGGCTCTGCCTGTCCTGCTGATGAACAAGGCAAATGTGTGAACAGGCACAGCCACGCCCCAAACACACGAAGCCACTCCCACCAAAACAAAGCTTTTAAAGCCATGTGACAAATTAAGAACAATTGGGCTGTTGTTGTTTGATATTTGATATGGAGTTTTTTTCCTGTTGATGCATATTTTTTTTTACATTTATAAGCACAGCTACTCGCGTCACTTGACCTTTTCAAAATAAAGGTAAGTTGTGAAAAATGCAGAAACTCCTACAAAATCACGTGTGTTGGCTTGAAGATGTAAAAACACAGTAAAGACCTCTTCAGATGAAAATAGTTGTGTGTGTGTGTAATTAGCATTTAATGTTTTATTTTTCATGATGGAGGGCATTTATAAAGAAAATTAGGCTTAAAATTGCATTTATGAGTATTCAATTCAAATCATTCAGAATCGGGAGCAAACAGAAAAATGCAGTTTGAAAAAGGTCCCTGTTACGCTCCATTCTGATGCCACTTGCAGACAAAAAGATCCATGATCCATGTACGTCTTCATTTTCCTCGTCTGAGCTGCCCTCTAGCTAAGAAAGTGTAAACAAAAGGATGATGGGATATCAGTGGAGGCTTATTTCCGCCCTCAAATTCCACCCAAATTTCTGATGAACTATTGCTACACAGAAACTAGAAATTGACAGTTGTTTTTATTTTGATTAAAAACAGCATAATCGTAATCAAAAGACGACTGGGAACCCTTTTACAAAAGACGATCAGAGATGGACTTTAAATGTGTAGCTAAAGAAAGTTTGAAGTTTTTTTTTTATATTTCTTCCACAAGTAAATTAGTATGACCAAGAAAAGGTTGTATTTTTCCTTATTTCGTGTGTGTTTGTTTATCCTCTGGCTGAGTTTTCCACTGCAGCTTTTCTACAGAGGTTATGTAAACAGAAAAAAGTGAGTATGGAGATTAAACAAAACCTTTTTTGCAGAGTGCTGGCCCCCCTGAATCTGGGTTTGCTGTAAAAAAAAAAAAAAAAACCTTTTTACCAACACACACATACTCTGATTGTATAAACTGACAGGGGCATTGGCACAAAAAGCAATTCTTTTAACACTGGTTTGTTTGAAAGGCAGAAGTGTAGATAGTTTTCTTATATAAACATTTGTTTTTACACCGACAGCATTCATGTGTAGCAGTGACAGTTTTAACTACATTGCAGGAAAAGTTTTAATAAAATCACAATTCATAACAACAGCTTTCCAGTTTAAATAGACTGTTTAGAGTTCCAATTGAAAGTAATCTGCAACGTTTTTAGGTATTATTAGTCATTTTTTTAGAATATAAATAGTAGATTAATTGCATTATGTATTTATACAAGTTCCTAGCTACCTGTAATAGACAATTGTTTGTCTGTTTTTTGTGTTAAAAAACAATGCTTCCACCTGAGAAGGCACGTTTTGTATGAGCTATAACTTAAGTAACTTTCCATCAGCAGAACCACAATGATCCTTTTTAGTGTGAACAAGTAGCTGCTGTGAAAGCAAGACACAAAAAGGAAAAATGTACTTACTTTCCACCCAGATTCTCTCCGAATGCAGACAGAACACAGTCCTCTGCAGAAATATGCAGAGCACGATGTTTTAGATTTCCATTTGTTTTTTGTTTTTTTTAGTTCTAAAAATGAGGTCTTACCTAACTTTGTCTCCCCAAGCACACTTGTTTAGAGGGGAACTATGTGGGATGGTTTGCCTTGGGGGGCATTCAAGCTACAACTACCTATATCTGATCAATTTACATTTTGCATTTTGGCATGTTGTATTGCTGTGTTTTGAATGTAGTTTAGACAGCTAGCAACAACATCTATGCTTGTTTATGTCTTACTGACACAGCTGATCAACAGAAGCTGCTGAATCTGACGTCATTTTGAGGACTAGAAGTTTACCTAATCCTGATTTAAGATAACTTTCTTCCAAAAGATTGAACAGGTGAAATAATGAAAATGGTTTAAAGTGGTTTCTTAACTCATGGTATCCAGAGCAGCTTAGTAAGTGTGTGACCAACTGTCGTTTAAGAAGGCAGACATTCAAAGTCACTTACCTCTCTTCTTTATTCTGATGCTCGGTTTGAAGCAGATTCACTTGACCATGTCTACTCTCCTAAATGCATTGAAGCGCTACCATGTGATTGGCTGATTAGAAATTTGCGGTAACGAGCAGTTGGATATGTGTGCCTTATAAAGTGGACATTTTGCAGCTATGAAAAACAAATGTTCCAATCAGTTTAGATATCCTCCTGGAAAAGAAATTTTGTCCACTTCAGTGCACATCTATTTTTATTATAATATTTAATATTTAATAAAAAAAAGGTGTGTTAGTGAAGTAAAAATGGTGCTAGTGTTGTAAATTATGTAAAAATGTGAGCTACTTTTTGAAAGAAGAAATGAGAAGTTATAATATTGTGTCTCATATGGTTTTTAAAAAGTAAATTGATTCGCTATGTGTTTGTTTTACTACCCGTGGTTAGTTTTAAAATTTTAAAAACAGAACAAATTTACTCAATAACAACCAACCAGCAAGTTTTGTCACTTGAACCTGCTCAAAAACAAGGCTGAGGTCATTAGAGTGACAGGTAGAAACTCAAACAGGCTTATTCAGTCCCACTTAGCCATTTTCTGCAAGGCGGTGATGTCCAATCTGACTGCAATGGAGTTGAAAACAGGTTTTAAATTAACTCTTTGCAAACCAGTTGTTTTTATAACCAAAAGCTTTTGTTGAATAACTGACAGAAACATGGAACATCTCTATTTCGGCAACAGAATTGTAACCAGTGAAGCCAATTACAAAAAGTTATGAAAGTCACGATAAAAAGAATGAACTTTCCAGTTCAAAACTGACCACATCACTCCAGCACACAGAAAAGCAATGGATTTTTGCTTTTGGAGGGAAGACAGGCATCACTAAATCAATACTGTCAGTATTCTGTGGTTTCATCAATAAACTGGGAACTGTCTAATGCAAACTTCTGTGGCCAGATTCTTAAAAGATTCATGGAGACACAAAAAGCTGGCATCAGACAATGATTTCTGAACAAAAACTAAGAAAACATAGTTCTTTTATAGTGCCAAGTGTCTTTTTTTCACATGTTGTGGTATTCCATCCTCATGAGATTTTATTACAAAGTATTCCAGAGTTTATTCATGTACAAAATAGCATTTAAAATCTCTCTTTTCCTCTGTTTATTTGTGAAACACAATGTAAATTACTGTTTGATTCAGTCCAAACCTGAATGGTCAAAACCTCTGTTTGTAAGAGCTCTTTTGTTGAATCATAAACATACTTTAAATCCAATATTACTTCATGTTATTAAAAAAAAGTACTTTGGGAAATGGGGAGAGCGAAGCTAAAGGCTCACAAGGCCGCTGAAAAACAGTCTACTTTTATTATAATAACTGTTATTGGAAACCCTTTCTTGAGCGATCACGATGGTCACACAGGTTTGTTTTTTTTTTAAGCAAAGGGATACAATTCCAGTTAAAAGAGTTTTATGTCTCCAATGTGTTTTTAATAAATGTTAATATACTCACACACGCTTACTTTACACATTCAGTTTTACTCTTTTTTTTAAATTGTATATCAGGGCTTTTTTTAAAACCATATTGCTAACTTGCATTAAATAAACTGTCTTTATAAAAGTTTTTCTTAAGGCGAAAATAGGGCTGGCTTGCATATAAAAATTGTTTTTTATTTCCTAATAAAATAGATTAGTTTTATGGTTAAAGAAAGTATGACAAACCCACTGGCTGTTGACATTTAAAAACACAGACAGCAACAAAGACGGTTTCTGTGGCGTTATGTGGGGAATTTTTATTCCTCAATGTCACCATTCAAAGTCTCACTTCCAAGTAGCTGTGGGGAAAAAAACGTCTGCTAAAATGAATACATGAAAATGTAAATAAATGAGAAACAGTGGAACTAAAGTGTCCTCACTAATCCAAGTCATTCTTTGTGCAAAGTCAAATAACAAGGCATGTTTTTTTTTCCTTATATGATATATGTCAAACCATTTCTAACAAAATATTAAAAACCTATTTCATGAAAATCATTTTTTTTTACTTGTTCTTGTGACATTTTTCTTATGATGGAGGACATATATAAAGAAAATGAAGTTTAAAGTGTGTCTGAGTATTTCTTTAAGTTGTGATGGAAAAATGTTGTTTTGAAAAGCCTGTAGCAGTGACATATGTGCTACCGTCTGCAGGCCAAAAGCTCACTACTCTGTTCTATTCCAATGCATCCACTTGTAGACGACTAGATCCATGTATGAGCAGGCATCTGGCCAAGAACTATAGGGTTGTAGCTCCAATACTGCTCGACGTTTTTGTTGCAGCGATAATGTTAGGTTGGTAAGTTTCAAATACCCCATCACACCTTTTTTTTAAATAATAAATATTCTAATCAAAATAGATGTGCGTTGAAGGAAGTGGACACAACCTCTTTTCCAAACTAAAACTGGTGCCACATTTTTGCCAAGCCGTAAAAGCTGATGTGTACTTATAACAAATGCACAATATCATTACATATCACTAAAAGTCAGCATTGTATTTTTTAATATTCTATGAATCTATAGGATTCAAAAATGCCGGAAAAAAGGCTTGTGGTGGGAACTTAAAACAAACAAATAAAAAAACGTTTACATAAACTATGTAACGGGGGGAAGGCATTAACTCTGGTGACGAACAGAAGACAATCTGACAAAGCTGAACTGAAAACCAGACACTTAAATTTGTTGATGACGATTGACATAAATGAAGACAGCTGTGAATATTTCATGAAATGAAATCAGATGAGCCTGTGAGTAACAGAAGACACAAAACCTGAACATAGAAGCATTTTTGGTCAAAGTTTTGTTGTTTATTAAAATGAAAACACCAAAGCATTCATTGAAACCTTGAAGTCTCACGCCAACTCCAAAAAAATACTCAGAAATGCAGTTTTAATTGTAAATGTCTGTTGTAACGTCAGGCTGGACCTAATGAAAAGTCTGAGAAAGCCGTTTCCACCGTAAAAGCTCTAATGCAGCTTAGAAAGTTACCGTCGGCCGCAACCACGCCAGATACAGCACCAAAAAAAAGGAACTTGCCCCGCAGACCTCATGCACCACACCCAACCTCGCACTCTCGCGACACACCCTTATATGTCCTTGCACTTCACCCCACAATCATCCAATCACATGAATCTACTGAGGAGCACCATTTAAAGCACAGACCAGATGAACACACTCAACACCTTCGCTAAACTATGTATGTCCTTCATCATGAGAAAAACACCAAAAACACGGTTTTCATTGGAGTGGAACTTTAAACAAGGTCAGAACATATTCTTATATTTTATTGTTTCTGGCACTTTATATTAACAAAATATTGACAAGTATGACTCGTGGGCGTCCGTGGTGTAGAGGTAGAGTGATAAACCTCGGGATTGGAAGATCGCTGATTCAGTTCCCACCCTGCCCTCTCACGTGTCCAAGTGTCCCTGGCCTGAACTCCACATTGCTCCTGGTGGGACTGGGACTGTAAAACGCTTTGAGCCTTCTAAGAAGGTAAGTAAAGCACTATATAATTATACGCAATTTACCAAGTGCAAATTGAGAATTCTCAGACTCAGACCCATTTATTCTTTTGTCACATTCAGCTTTTCAGAGCTTCAGGGTGGAGAAAAAAAATCAGAATAAACATGAAAACGAATGTTAACTGCAACTAGATTTCACCAAACAAGTCCTGCCGTTAAGACCTCAGTCTTTCAGTGTCACGTTTTCTATAATCGGTGCTTTGAAGTGCATCAAATATGTTTCATTTTCAGCACCCTGTCAAAGTACACATCACTTTTGTTTAATCTCACTAATCCAATGTACTGTTTACAGGCTGTTAAAGTGCATCGTTTTTACAACCATGCTTTGCTTTTTGCAGATGTAGTAAAGCAACCACAACCTTTGTCCCCAATTTTGGCAATTTTAAGACTGTTACAGCTTAGTAATGCAATCATGTAGCTTTTCTATAACTACTCAGACAATTTCTATTTGTTTTATGTCTAAAGGGTGTTCAAGCACTCCTTATGAGACAGATAACTGTGCACTTGGTGTGAGCATCAGGAAGGTAAGCAAGCCTAATCACTGACATACAGAGCTAAACTGCTGTGCTGTGCTGCAGAAGATAATCCTCATCTGAAAGCTCTCCAGTGGTCTCTTAAGAGATGGTCAACAATCCACGATTGCTGCCAGGAAATCTACTTTGTAATTACCAAAACATTGATACATATATGCAAAGCATTTTTTGTGTTTTTCCAGCTTGATAGAGGTGCGTGGATTTACAACGAAGCAATGCCTTCAAACCACACACTGATACGCCCACCAATCAAATCTCATTCACTCATCCACATGCAAGAAGAGAAGGAAAAACCCACACCTACACAACACATATCAGATAAGAAAGCTCCGCTGCAATCTCAATTCAGCCTGACTGCTTTTGTTATTTATTCCTGCTCTTAAGGTTGTTTGGCTGTGCAGCCAGGGAGCGGAATTAATTTCCTTTCCTGAGTGTCAGTGTCTGAGCCAGATGAATCATGCTTTTCTGCTATATGTCATTTCCTGTCAGCCTGGCAACACTGGAGACATTTGGTAACATAAAAACAAATTATCTTCTGCTGGCGTCTGCTCCAATTCAATTAAACCCATGCATGGTAATTATATGTTAGTACAAAAGAGGAACAATGAAAAAATACTTGATTAAGGGAACATTCTATATTTCTTTCACAGCCCCTTTTACATTAAATGTGTAAATGTATTCATCTTATGTATATCTTTTAATTAAAGTTTGACTTGTGTGTTAAAATGTGCTGTTTTTTTTTCATTTTGTTCTCTTAGTGGCTCACCCATGATTCGCTGTTATGTATTTTCTGACTTTTATGCCCCTGAGATGTTTCAGTTTCAACTAAAGGACCAAAGCTCAGTCTTACACTAAACTGTATTTGTTTTTTTTACTGTTTCAGTCTGATAAGCAGATTTAAAACAATCTACTTTTCAGGTCAAAGTCCTGCCCCCCCCCACAACAGTCCTTCTGTCCACTTGTTATAGGAGTCTATATCTAAAACTTATTTCACTTTTAGGTTCTTGCAGATATTGTTTTAAATCTTTTTTTGAATGCATATAGAGAAAAAGCACTGTACCGTTTCCAAAACAGCAATTATAGTTGTAAATTGGATATGATTTCTCATATAACCCCAGAGGATTTGGTAAAGGACTTTTTTAAACACATGAATGCCAAAATGTGCACAGTGAAACTCAAAGCTGCCCAATTATGAAGACACAACTAGTTTGAGTTAAAATCAAAGACAGTGTTGATTGTCCGATCAAGTATTGTCACACAGAAGAGAATAAAATAAATAGATACAATAAATAGAGAATAAAACAAAGCAGAGAATACAAAGTATTTTTCACTTCTTTTGGTGAGTTTAGGGTTCCAAATTAAATATCTGCAGCCTTCCTATTTTAACTCTGAGGCTTAATACAAAAAGGGGCAAAAAGGGCTTAATACGTCTGTCTTGGACCTCAACACGCCCTTTGATAATGACTGACCATGATAATAGCCAGAAAAACTTTACGTTTTTGTTCTTCTAAAGCTGTCCATTTAAGACTGCCAAAGTCTGCTGTTTTTGTTCTGAGTTGTGGGCAGGATTTTGCAACCCAGCCCCCAGGCAACATTTCCCGAAGATTGTTGAGTGAGATGATATATGAAGGCAGCGGTTCTTCACAGGAGCAAACAGGTGTGTGTGCTCGCTGCTTCTTTATGGCTCTTCTCTGTTGACCTAAACATTGCTTTCCTTTTGCTCGGATCCCGGACTTTGTGTAAACAAAACACAGCAAGCCCCATAACATACAGTACATTCTGCATCATGTCTGCTGTGAACTCTTCAAAAATGCTCCCCAGAATCCTGCAGAGCATTAGCTGGGATTTTGCTTCTTCTGTGAAAAGTATATACGGTAATTAAACCAAAAAAAAAAATGAAAGAAACTTTAAAGAAGTTTGCAAAGTATTTCCCCTACAAATTAGCAGTGCTTGTGTATAAAACTAACAAAGATTAATCTAAGAAACAATAACTATACGTGTACAATGTTGCATGTGTTTAGTTTTTAGCAACAGATGGCAGTTATGACAAATAGATAATAATTGGTATGCTCCAAGGAGCACAAATAAAGCCACTGATGCCAGGAGTATAATCTCTGAGGATCCTGTTTATTTAGACAAGTTAGTGTTAGTGAAGCAAAAATAAAACATGCTGTCAGATATAAACAGTGCCCACATGCAGTTGGTGATGGAAGAGAGAGAACACAGAATGGAAACAGATTTTCTCAACATCACAATTCAAAACACAGTAAGGAAAACATAGTTATCTGTACTAAGTATGTTTTCATAAGCAGATTCATTCAACTTTCTACATTTATTACAATGGACTTCTGAACATTTAACAAAAGTAACCCGTAGTCCTTGGGGCATCTAATTCCATCATGGAATTCAAGGAAAACTGACAGAAGGGTTGAGATTTGCGGTTATGCCACTAAATTATTTAATGGCTGTAAACTCTGTTGTGAAGTCAGTGAGGGCACCACCGTCTCCAAGACCTGCCCTCGTAGTGTTGATGTAGATACTGTGTTAATGTAGAGACATTTAGTGTATGTGCTTGGCTGAGGAGCCAATGGTGTGAAGCCACCATCTGTGGGATTATGACTAAATTCCTTAAAGTCAGAACCTCACTTATACGTGACATCGTAGCACTGCAGATCTTCTGTTGGGCCAGGATAGCCAGCTCCAGCCAATGCGGGGGTCTGTCGTTGGTGGGGCTCGGGTGTAGCCAGGAACCGGTCGCCCCTCTCCCATTGCGTGGTGCATGTTTGACAAGAACCTGATGCTAAATCACCAATAGATTACCTGATTCTGGGTCAGGGTTTTGTACGTAGCAAAAAAAGCACTTCATCGTTGTTATTTGATACTTCTGATACTTATGGATTTGAAGAAAGATCTTTAATTGTACTAGTAAAGTATAAATAACATAAACTATAAATTAAATTTAAATGTATATTTATATACATATAAGTGAAGCACAATAGGGTTGGGATTAAATTCACTTCCTCCCACTTCTTTTTAAGTAAATAATTAAACCCTTTTTGACAAATTGTATTGTATTCAAAAATGTCTGTTCATGATTATTTTTGATATATTAATAATTATTTAGTTGTGTATGTGGATATGTATCTTTTTTAAATAATTTAATTTTTCCAAAGAAATGCCAAAATAAAAACTTCTACGTTAAAAAAACACTTTTTAAAATAGGAACAGTTTAAACACAAAAGACCGTTTTTGATACATCTTGGTTTGCATCATGCTATGATGACTACATTGTTGTCCAGCGTATCACCACCCAATGTCCTTCAGGTCCCTAAATCTGATGGCTGCAAGCTGGCAGCATGGTTTTTGAGGATCACCGTGGGCATGGACGGCACTGTTAAAAAAGACATCTTTGGTAAGGTATCATGAAACAACCAGCAATGCCACAGTTTTTTAATATTGAACCAGCTTTGCAATGATTGCTGTCTTTGTAACCAACTCGCCAGCAGTGTAAGATACATTACATTTATTGTGCCCACACCTGACACTTTAGATTAAAAAAAAACCCACAGCACTATCAAGGACAGTGAATGTAAAGCAAGAGGAAGATAAGGGTTTTAACGTCGACATTAAAACTGTAGAAAATGTTTAATGGTTAGTCATTCCACGCTTTCTTCAGAATGTCGTCAAAAAGTAGCAGCCATGACCAATACTACAAGCAAACCCTGCATACCTGACAAAGAAACCAGTGCAATGATTGAAAGGTTGTTCAGCCATTTCTGTGGAGTGTTACCGAACAGCCCCTCCAACTACACTTACAATCACAAGCACACTTATTGTTGACAAATTTAGGTCTGACACCCTCTCAGTGACAGATGATAAATGAGCATGTAATTCTCCATACTTAAGACAATCAAAACAAAACTTTGCTTACCTTTTTGAAATGAAAAAATCTCATTGCCCCTCTGTAGCTCCTCTTTGGCTTTCTATTTTTGTTATTATACATGCTGAAAAGGTGTTGTGCTCACAGTATATATATATTTTTTCTGGATTCTATTCACTTATCAACTGTGCTGTTAGGTGCTTGCTGTTGTTTGACCCAGATTTGATCAAGCTTTGGCAGAAAGACAGATAATCTTATATTATACTTTAATACTCAAATTTACAAAGGAATTCATGGTCAGTTCTGGACTGAGAGGACACATATGCACCAAGTTTGTAGGTTTGTTTGGCCGTCTGTATTGTTTTAGTATGTGTGAGGAGACGTCTGAACTCTGACAAACATGCACCAACTGGGTTCCATCAATAACCCAGGTCCTCGTTTCCATGAAAGGGACCCTGGTTTGGTTGACATACAATATGTACACCAAAGTACAATCCATAGTACAAAACAGGAAATAAGCTAAAGATGATAAGTCATGTGTGATTGAACATAAACAATGCATCTAAAGAATGGAAAACCAATGGGAATACCTAGAACACTGAAAAAGGTGCAGATACGTATATATTTATATGTGTATAGTGGCTCCTTGTTCCTTTGTGAACAAGTCAGCTATAGGATTTTTGTTGACTGTCTTGGCCGATCAATAAGGCAGGTTTTCTCTTTTCTTTTAAGCTTGTTTCTTCCTGACCAGAGCTTATTTCCTGGATTCACATTCTAAAAAGAGCAGCTGTGTTAAATGCATCATGTTTTCAAGGAACTTTGTTTTGCTCACAATAGAAGCAAACCAGAGCACAAAAAGATCTGATTTTTTTTATGTTCCCTGCACATTAATAACAAGCTCGCAACCCTGATCTGAACTTACTCTAAGGTAATCATGTTAAAATGCCACTAATTTAAACAAAGATTTACTCTTCTTTTTACTTTGAGGGTTTGCATCCTTGCTGATTTACTGTGGTTGAGCTTAACCAAACTATGAAACTGTCCAAAATACAAATATATCCAGTGTAATGATTTCCTTAACCTGAAGGCATTGAGAAAGAAATCCTCTGGGTTGCACGAATCAACTCTGCAAACTTTAACAGCTCTGGTTTTGGAAAAGATGCTTTTCACTGAAATCTTGCAGTACTTTTTGTACACTTTTTAGGGCTACCATATTTTAAACATTCCTTATGCAAGCCAGTGATAGTAGTATTAGAGATGTGAGCTTTTTACCATGACTTGAAGCATTGTATTCTCCCAGAGAGACCAGAAAATGTCTTATTTTTATTTGTGGAAAGTTGTTTCCATTCGGTCAATGCCAAACTAGCTTCATTACCCTACCATAAACAACGTACAGTGACCATAGTTGAAGATCCCAGGCTTCTATTACAAGAAACATGATGCACACCTTAGATATGCTGCCACTCAAAGCAAATCTCACCTAGAGACATCAGTTTCAAGTTACAAGTTTGCTTAAAATGCAATTTTTTTTACTAAATGAAGCTAAGAAAAAAAGAAAGTAATGTAAACAATGTATCAGGCTTAATCGGTTAAGCTTTTTCATTTAGGTTATTTATGTTTATTCTAATCAAGGATGCCATTGACCTTTGCAGTTTTTTTTATTATTATTATTTAGATTGTAAGCAAGACAATTAAATTGGTTGCATGCAGGTTTAAATGAATCACGTCTTGCTCCTGGACTTGACTGATATACTGCAATGCGCATAAAGGGACGTTTTACCTTCATATCTGCAGGAAACTATAATATTATTTTCAATTAAAACTGCTCTTCAACAGCATTAGTCATCTTTGCATTCACCAATCATACTAATTAACACTTACCTCATGGTCCACATGCAGGAGGAGGATATTTCGCATTAAGTGATTTTATGATATCCCCCTGATTGACATTTCCTCAGACCTGCTGTGTAATTACTTGACATGCTCCAGTTTTCTTTTAATAATTTAACATTTCCTGAGGTTTTTTTTTCCATCTCATTTTTGTAATTTCTTTTCTACATCAGTCCTGAGGTTGGTGGCAAATACAAAGCATTGGAACACACTATTCCAATTAATGAAAAAAAAATCTTAGACTCGAAAAATCCAGTTTCTGCTCTGATTTTTGTTCATTTAAATCTTCAAAACTATATAGACAGATTGTCATGCTTACTTGACAAAGAATAAATAAGAACTTTCAGAATTTCCATCCATCTCGGTTTGAAAGTGTGACCATAATTTACAGTAAACAGCGCATGTTTTTGAATCACTCCATGCAGGGCACAGGTTGCATCATTTACATTTGCTTAAAAGTAATTTTGTAGTATTTGCTGTACAATGTGCAGCTGATTTGAGATGTGGGATTTTTTTTGTTTCAATGTAAAAACTCATTGTAAACTTTAGTATTAATCAGAGCTGCATATATACAAAGAAAACAAATGCATTTAAACATCAATGCTTCGTGTTTTCATGCTAAGAAAAATATGCATTAATTATTTTGACAAGACATCTATTAACTTGAAAGATTTGGTCATAAAAAATGTTATAAATATGTCTGATGGAGCCACTGTACAAATTCCTAATGGTCCAGCATAATGAGTTTTCGGTTATAAAAATGATGATTAATAGTTTAACACTTTTGGGTGATGTCTGTTCCTTTGCAACGTGTTAGGGCTCATTTATTTTTCTTTGCCTCTTACCCTGAATCTCTTCTTACTGGGAGATTTCCAACAAATAATAACTTCAGATTGAGGGATAAGTTCCCACAAAGGTCAGAAGTTGGCCAAAAAGGAATGGAATTTAATGTTTGGTCTGGAATTTATGAAGCTCGCTTTATTGAACAGTTGAGCTTTTCTCATGTACTTGAGTTTGCTGTTTTTGTACGATATCTGTGCAGCATTAAATTCAATGTCACCTCATTGATCAGCAGATATGAATACTACACACACAAAGTGCTGCTTTTAGAATCCCAACTCCAAAATCAATAAGCACAGAACCAAAAACCTGGATTCAACATAAGCTCCCTTCCTCAGTACCTGAAGGCTGCAGCAGCTTCTCCTGTGTAACCGACACTCAGATGCTATGTTAGAACTAGTCCCACCAACAGACATTTAACTATTGCTGATAAACCCTGACCTTTGACCTTATAATGTATGGATCATACGAAATCCAAACCCGTACTTTTTTTCTTGGTTAAATTTGAGATTTGTTTTAATGGTTTTGGTTGTTGTTTTCTTAGCTATAAATTATTCAGACACTCTTAACCAAAATGTCTATAAAACTGAGAAAAACCTTCTTGTTTGTTACTTAAAACTTACTCAGTGAGGTTTTTCTGATGTTTTGATGGTCCTATTTTAAACAAAAGACCAGCCCATGTTTAAATAAAATTCTTATTTTTTCTGTCCAGAAAAATGTCTTTTTAACTCTGAAAATGATGAAAACTTTACTGAGGAAGTTAGTGGAAATACAAAACTTCAAACATAGACACACAAAGACAGAGAGAAGCAGAGAGAGCAGACAACTAGATAGAAAATAGAGCAAGTTACTGGAAAGATATGTCTTTGTGATTTTTTTTATCATGGAAAAAGTGTACCTTGCCTCAAAAAGGTTGAAAAACACTGATCTAAGCAAATCTTTTTCCAAATGACCCATGTAAACACTCAGCATCAGCAGGGAGGTATTGTTGCTTTGAGCATGTTAGTGGGGTAATATTAGTGTTAAGAGCTGAAGCTCTGCTATGCCCTAATACAATCACAGAGACCTGCTGCATTTCTTTTCCCTCAAGGCACTTTGGTTAAAGTTCATAGGGTACAAAAGACCTGATTCGTTAAAGCAAAATTTAAGTAATAACTTGCTTTAAAACCAATTTTACATGAAGAGTTACTGAGAAGAGAAAAAATAAGGTTTTAACAAGAGCTTTTCTGTAGAATGTTCTTTAATCACAGTAATAGTACTGATACTTTTGCAGCATCAAAGACAGACTATTCTGTTTGATCCAGTGTGACCACTCTGTAATGCCTGTCACTGGTCATATTCTTATGTTTATATGATGAGTTTGGTGGATCATGAATATTTATGCTCCCTGTGCAACTGAATGCTCAGCATGAAATGGAATACTGCAGTGCTTGAGGGTTGTTTGCCCTAAGATACAAATTTAAATCTACATATTGCCCATTGCATACAAATAATGCTGCAACAGACTCAAACCTGCAGGATGCCTTTGGCGATGAAATGCTAGTATGTTTTACTCTTAAGATTTTGGGTTTTTTTTGTCAAGTAAGCCATAAAACCCCCTTCGCCCTTTACAGATGAGTGTTCAATGTCCAAACTGAATGAGAATTGACTCATTTCTTAATTGCTTATAAAACGTTTATTTTAATAGATATGTTTCCTTTGGCTGACAATCACGCTCATTGAACCAAAATGGACACAGCGAATAAGCGCTGTGAACACAGCCTCATTTTCTGGCCACATTAAAATAACTGCATTTTCTCTTCCATGGTCTAATAACTTAAAAAAAGGATCTTGATTTCTTTTCCCCATGGCTGCAAATCTCATTTTTATAGCACAAGATATTATGTGCAAACCAATTCCAAATCCACTTTTCCAGTCTACTTTTCCATTATCACAATAAAATCAGGGCCTATTTTTTATGATGGCTGAATGCTGAAATACATTTAAATAGGTCTGAGAATAGGCTTGCCCTCTTGGCCGTTGTCTTTTGAATTAAATGTCAACACAGGTGTAAAACAAAATGTAACCTCATATTCTGCTGAATATAAATGTGCCATTTACTGATATAGATGAGTCTGGGGGAGAAAGAGGCTCATCTCTGAGCTCATAAATTAACTTGGGGCTGTCTGTGGTTGAGTGACAAGTCTTTGATTTGTTGCAAGCAGTTAATTTCAATCCGAACCCAGCAGGCTGTAATTTCTCCCAGCATCTTGCTTCCCAGTCATGCAGAGGAGAAAGAAATGCTCCGCCATCAAATAAATGACTTGTCACGTAACCTTTCAAAAGGCCATTTGCTAATATAAGCTAAAGCAAACACTTTAGCTTATATTAGCAACCCAGTTTGGATATATATGAGTCAGCGGAAAATTTGACAATTTTTTACTTATGTATTTTTTTTTGCTATTGTGTTGGATTTTTTAATTACCCTGGCATAAATGCAGTGTCTTCACCACATGAGGTTGTGTGCGACAAGGCTGGGGAGGGCATTCGTTTGAAACCGGAGAGAAACGGAAGGGTGGCTGGATCTGAGCCATGACCCATATACTGTCTTTCTCCAAAACTGTCATTTCCATTAGTGTAGACGCACCAGGGCCCTGACAAACTCTTTTTCCCTCTCCAACTCTATTCAGCTGGACACGCAGTGGAGTGTGTTGAAAAACTCTTCATGTATGATTGTTTTCTGAACAGCTCCCAGTGCTGTTCTATGAAAATCCGCACACTGCACATATGAGCTTAACTCTGCATCTTTTACTGAAGTTTAATGTGATGGACAGGAAGTGATTATGGGCCACATCCTGGTGCTGGTCCAGTGTAAAACTGTGGAATATGGATTTGTGGATAATGATAGGTTTAATATAGTTTAATATAAGAACGATGTGGAGCGCAAGGTCAGCATATGTGGTCGGTGAGTGATGATGAAAGGGTTTAAATGTGCTTGCTAACCTCAAACCAGGAGATTCCTCATCATATTCATCACACTCGGTTAAATTCAACAGCAAGGGCGTGCATTACCTAAATATATGGGTGTGGGAATAATAGTTTTTCTTTAACTAGAAATAATAAACCACTCTTTTTATTTTAATGTAGTGTTTACTTGCAAAACCGTGTGCAAAATAAAAGGTAATAAAAATGGGGTGAGGGTCTTAAAGATGGAGAAAAAAATACAATAAAAAACGAAGAGTGAACCCAAGAAGAAAATGTTCTCTACAGACAATTCATTTACTCTCAAACACACCTTGGGTTATTGAGAACAATAACAAAGCAGCGAGGGCCTATTGCATTGCAGCATATAGACACATGTTTCTCCTAGCTTGACATAATTGCCATTCTTCCTCTGTTTTCTATCTGGACAACATCAATCTCAGTTGCTGGTCTGTCAGAACTGTCGGCAGCTCAGAGCAAAGTCAGCCTCCCTGTATCGAGGCTTTGTGAAATGTTGGCACAAACCAAAGGATGCAGCTGAGGATGAAAGATCACACAACTGGTTCAGCCAAAAGACTGTCCTCCTTTTTACTTCATGTGTCACCACATAGATTTAGTGTAAAACTGAGCTCATCGCCAAAAGCCCATATAGGCTGACAAGGAAAAATTGATTTTTTTTTTTTGTCTTTGAGATGCCTGATATCAAATCAATAATGCTTAAAAATGGATCAGCGAAAAAAAAACCCAACAGAACCATCAAGCATTGCAAATAGGGCATATCATGAAGAATGGATGATGATATAATTATATACATAAATGTATAGGCTGCTTGTTAAATTCTAAAAAAGTAGCTTGTTTAGTCAACAAAAAAAAAAAAAAAAAAAAAAAAAAAAAAACAGAATCCCTGTTGCACAGTGAACATAGACTAATAACTGTTGCAAAAAAAATGTTCACAACTTTGGGATGAAAAAGATTGTTTGGGGGGAGAAGCAATATTTCACTGGGTGAAATAGGTACAGGCAATCTGCCTTTGGAGTGGAGAAGGCAGCAGTGTTTTATAATGGAAGAAATTCAATGTGACATGTCGAGAATGAATTGCTCAGTCAACCAGAAATATCCCTTGTTCTAATGGCTTGGGAGATTCAATGGCGTGTTCCCCCCCCCCCCCCCCCCCCCCCCCCCTCCCCCTCCTCACATATTACTCTCCATCTCTCCTTCTATTCCTCCTTTCTGGCTGTGCAAACACTGCACATATCTGTAACAAATAACATTATGAATACTCCCTGCTAGCTCAAACATAAACTAAAAGGCAGCTTAATTACCAATGCAAGTGGAGGCTGAACAGAAATGATGGACATAAAAGAAGATCATAAAGAAAATCTATACTAACTTAAGTAAACAACAGTTTTTTTAAATTGTCATTTTTACTTTTTGAAGAACAATGTGAATTTTTGAAGAGTTTTGTTATTCAAGGTCCTGTCATGAAATAAGAATCAAAGCAACAACTTTACTGATACTGCCAGGAAAAATCAAGCTTTACTTCTGTGCAGATCAAAGATTATTAGCAGGATTTATTTATGTCTGTATGTAAAAAAGATAAACGTATGACTTGAAATGCAGCTGAGAGCAATATTTAAAAAAAAATACATACAAAAACATTAATGTTGGGTAAAATAATAAATTAATGCAATCGCATGCAAATTTTGTCATTTAATTTGAATTTGTTTCAGCAATTAGAGTACGCAATTACAGAGGAGACTGTCCAGAAAAAATGTCTTTTTAACTCTGAAAATGGTGAAAACTTAACTGAGAAGTAATTGGAAATACCAAACTTCAAACATAGACTCAGAGACATAAAGAGTGACAGAGAGAGTAGACAACTAGATAGAAAATAATGCTGGAAAGATACGTCTTTTATCTCATGTCTTGCAGCACTAAAAAACGCAATTTGCCCCTTCTTCTACTTTAATTTTTAATTTGTATTTTTTGTTTTTTGTATTAGGTGCTTCTGTTTAGAGGACCAACCACATCATTTCCTCCTCTGCCTCATTGTTTATCTGCACGTTTGAAGATGCTGCAAGTGCATGAGCGTATTGTTGTTCATGTTATATATAAATGCTGGAGACGTTTGCGTCACTTAAAAGTATAAACCCCACTCAGAAGCTCATTGCAGTTACGGCAGACTTTCACTGTCAAAACTAGCAAACATTTGTATGAATTAGACCACACAATTGTGGATATGATTGCTGCAGTGGTTGAACCGGCCCTAAATCAATCAACTGCTACGCCCAAAGTTTAGATCAAATGGTTCTTTACTAACAAATTAATACAGATTTTCAAGAAACATAAGGTGAGTCCAGTCTATCCTGATACACACTGACACAGTTTTCTTCGTTCTGTACCGTTCAAACAGGTCATATTCAGGAATTTCTAAGATTTGCTTTTATAAAACATTTCATGGCACAAAAGGATGCGTTTAAGTGCCTTCATTTTTTTCTATTTAAACATTTTGTGTCTTGTGGATTTTCAGAACCTTATGTAAAAGTGAAATCTGCTGACATAAAGTGTTTTATGTCTATGTTTTGGCAAATAAATCCGACATGTATTATGTGGAAGTTGCTGAAAGAAATATTGTAGTATCCAGTTGATTTAAGAATAATAATTTTAATACAGCTTGTTTTTTATAACAGTTATCAAATTGGAATGTCACAAGTAAACTTTAAATGTTTTGTGGACTTCTTTTGACAAAGAAAATTACTGTCTTCAATGGAACTTTATTAAAAATGTCTTGAGATTGTTTTTTTCCCTGGAAACATTTTGTAAAAGAGATTCATTGTTCTTGAATGCTGACGTTCGTTCCAATGCAATAACATAAAACTGAAACAAGATGCCTAAAGCCATGTAGAAAGAAAAGGTTTCCCTTACGGCTTTCCAAACAAATTATGAGTCAGATGCTTTTCTGAATTTCTCTTAAAATGTAGCACATGGATAATAATGGAAACTTTAAATAACAAATTGCAGTTCATCACATTACAGTCTGAACTTAGTTGCAACTTTCCGAAACATACAGGAGTCAGTGTATTAGTTTCACATTTCCGTTTGCAAAAAACTAAGCTTGTTCTACAGTGTTCTTGCAATTTTCAACTTCTTTGATTTCTTTTCATTTCCATAAAACAACAAAAACAACAGATCTTATACAAGTTTCTATACAAGGGAAATGAAGTATAAGGGAAAGCTTGTTTTTCTGCCTCCTTTATTAAATAAATAATAATAAATAAAATTTAAAACAAAACGTGCTGTACATTTCTGCAATATAGCTCATAGCTATGTTTGTAGTTTGCATAATTTAATCATTAAGTATAGTATAGTTTAGAGACACGAGTAAGTTTGATGCTTATTTTGAAGGTTTGGTTCCCGGAACTAAGCAACATGTATTTGTACAGTATTTGTGACGCAGTTCTTTTTTTTACAACTGCACCAGAATAAAAAGTTAATAAGACAAGAAATGCTGGTGATGAGTTCATTATTTTGACTGGAAGCACACGAATGATTGCTATCCTGATCGTGGTTGTGGAATCAATAAGGATGCACTTCTTCAAATGTCAATAATTTAATCAAAATCTTCTTAGGTAATAAAAACAATTAAGTGTGTTACATGTTCGTCTTTCCACAATTTCATATTGCCACGCTCAGTAAACTTAACACTGTAAATTAAAGAAGGGTGCACCATTGTTTTTACAGGAGTCATTTTACAGCTGTTTGTGTAGGGTTTAAAGATCCGTATTCTACAACAAGAGCAACCTTTTTCTCACATCATTACAATGTAATAATAGTTTTATTCAACATTGTAACAGAACATACATTTTCTCTTCAGTGATAATAGAGCATACAAGATCATGTCTGATTTTGCATGATTGCTTTTCGAGTGTATAGACTCCATGATTGACACTTTAGATATTCATCATGTCCACCAAATGTATCCTGCTTTAACTGTAATGTGATTTTTTTTTCAGAAGTGTAATCACGTTAGAAGATTGCCTTCTTTTATTCAGATGCAAAAAAAGGATAAATATGTGCTGGTGGGAGAAATACTTCAAATGCCACTTTCATCTCAGGGGCTATTTTGTCACATGCTCAGCTTCATTGTGTCGGGCATCTGATCGAAGCATTGTTGAAGATTGTGATTCTCTTTTTTAAGAGCTGACATTGCTCATAATATGTTTTCAGATTGAGAGGTGTGGCCTACAGTCAGTACAAAAAGGGGACCTGAGTTTTCCGACAACCTTCCTCCTAAATGTTAGCTCCTCTTTCAGACTCTCATGCAATGAGTAAAAAATGCTCCATGTGGCTAAAAATATCACAGGATTAAGATAAGTTATCTGGTCTCTGATAACTAGTCAAACACCACATCAAATATTAACCATCTTTACCCATGAGGTCTTAGCACTTGTTCTGTTAATAATTATGAAAGTATTTTACACAAAGGTGTGGCTTGTCTTAGAAAATCCACATTTATTTTTTATTTTTTTCATCTAAAATATCACTTAAAAGATGTTTCTCTAAATTATTGCTTAACTTTCCATAAAAAAAAACACTAGAATGAAAAAAAAATCATCCTTTAATATTTCAGTTTTTCTTTTCTTTTCTCACTGTTTGCATAAAACGGTTGAAAAGTTACGATTAGTCAAAGAATATCAACACTGGAGCTAAATTGTTCTATTGTGTTTTCAGGCTCCTTTCACACATTGCCTTCTCTCTAACAAAATATCCCAGGTAAAGTTTCACTCTCACAATATCTTCTGTTTACATTACTTCTCAGGTGGTGGCTGTTTTAATTGATTTACATGCTGGAGGTCTGAAAAACATAATATACAAAAACACAAATAGACAGGTGAAAATGATTGAAAACCTACACTTATAAACATCATTGCAATAGTATTGTGTGTTTTTTTGAAGATCCACTCCAATCATCTTTTGATCTTTTTTAAAAGAATTCCCAGTTGCCTTTTATTTTTAGGAAAAATCCAAAGTCCTGTGTCGATTTCTGGAACACAGTTTCTGCAGAGCGGCAATTCATCAAAGATTTGCCTCAGAGTTGTGGGCGGGACTGTTGGCGCAGAGTGAGCCTTCTTTCCTTTCTCATCATCACTTTGTTTACACTCTCCCCATCTAGCTTACATCCCCTCACAACCCCAACATAAGATTTACGGTGCAACAAAAATGGCGAGCAATATTGGAGCCATCTAGCTGTGCAGTTCTGAACCAGATATCCTCTTGTACGAGGAAAACAAAGACGTACATGGATCTATTTATCTGCTGGTGGACTCATCAGAATGGTGCGGACAGGGAGCTTGTGGCTTGCCCATTGCAGATGTTATGTAACAACTAAAAGCAGTTGATGATCTTCAATGTAAAGTAGCACAAATAAATCAACACATTTTTATGTCCACAAAAACAAACTCCATTAACTGCATACTAATATATTGTATTGTTTGAACTACAAGTTGCTCCAGAGTATAAGTCGCAGCAGCAAAAAAAAAAAAAAAAAAGGAAAAAAAGCAGAAAATAAAGAAGTTTAATTCATAGATAAGTTGCACCTGAGTTTAAGTCACATCCCTGACCAAACTATGCAAAAAGTGGGACTACAACTCCCAAAAATATAGTATGTAGATTTCTAAGAGGGGAAAGGAAGATTAATTACTTCTGAACCATTGACAGATTTTATTTCACAAGACTCGTGAAAAAAACCAAAACAAAAGTGGTGCAAATTTAATGGCAGCACAGTAGAAACGTCTCAAATTTTACAGAGTAAAAATTAAAAAAAGAATTTTGACAATGAATTGAGAAAATAATGCCTTGATAGATGCAACATAGTGAATTAAAGGAGGATCAAGACTAGATGTTTTTGTCTTTTTTGATATAACGATAATTGAAATAATTTATACATTTTTATCCAAACGTTAAGGGTAATAAACATAAGTGGTGCAAACACCAAAAGCACGGTTTACCATGTCATTTTGGAAATCGCAGCACATATTGAGAGCAAACAAAAAGTAGAAAAGCATGAATGAGACGATGATCATTTCTACAACTGGAAACATTTGTTGCTTGTATGGCAACAAATGCTTTGTGTTGATGGATTTTTATTAGAATAATGCTCAAATCTGTAAACAGAAATGTTTTTCTTATCCAACAAAATGTAAACATGCTAGACAGCTTTTGCAGAACATGGTTTTTTTGTTTAAAAATGATTCATTTTACAGATTTTGACTTATCCTATAGGTGATGTCATCATGTGTTTTATAATTAGGTGTAGAGTATTTACTGCAGTTACAGACATAATCATGTAGATGTTTACAAAAAAACAGTTATTGCTATTAGGAGGGATACTTAACTCTAAATAGGTGATGACCTAAAACCAAAGCACCTATGATGCAATCAAAATAATCAATTCAAACATCAGCTCTGAATCTTTCCCAAACCACATAACTTGTGAGGGAGATGATCACATAAATGTAACTGTTGCAAAATCCTCTAATTTCAATCAAAAGTACGTTGAGCTACTTTATCTAAAGCTTTCACAACCTTTGTTTGCACAATTTGCACTATGAAAAGTAACCACTGGACCTCTACAGTCATTATTTGGAAATCAGAAGAAGGCATGCAATACAAAAACTCTTTTGTGGCAAGTGAAAAGCCACAGCAGCATGGACATAAAATAAACCCCAGCAGTGCTGTTTATGAAGCATGCCATTTGCCTTGTTGTCTGTGTCAAAATTCCCAAGAAATCACATGGGGTTGGGGTCCAACAATGTGAGCCAGAGAATTTGTTATTGGGTCATTACTACTGGAAAACCCCATCCTCCTGGAGCTAATGCACTTCTGTCGATTCACACTGATTCATCTCCTCCTGAGCTCTGGCTGCACTAAGCTAATACTCTCTGAGGCGTTAACATTAAGCTGAGCTACAATGTCTGTTGAAGTGGTGACAGAAAAGGAGGCTCCCTGTGCAGTTCAACATCCAGGCCACTGTTTAGAGTCAGCTCACTTTCAGTCTTAAAAAAAAAAAAAAAAAGAATGGGTTAGGGGTGTGTGCATATGTGGGGGTGCAAAACAGAATATGCATGCATAAAATTCAACACATTTGTTTCCATGGCAACCATTCAGCATGTCATTCACTTGTCAAGCCGCATCAGGGCCGATGGGGCCCATTGTCTGAGAGCTGGTGAGCATGGCGGCCTGGATCAGACCTGCCCCCCCCCCACTCCCATTTTTCCTCCTGACCAACATCCAGGTCATTTACCACGCTTTTATTTCTCCTTAATTCCAATTCAGCGCCCTCTTTTCCCCCTCACAAATCACAGTATTGAAGCATACCTTTTATGATTCCCATGAATGGGAGGGGGTTGTTGTGTTGTAAGGGAGAGTTTTGGGGCCACTAGTCTCACACTAACACCTTAAAGATTTCTCTGCTTTAGTTTCTAGATTTACTGGGCGGTGAGGGCAGAGTGGACCCCCAACGTCCATGACTGGCTGTCAGCATCAGTTTAACGCTCACAATGGGAGAGAAGGCCATTTGACTTCTATAATCTTTCTGAACATGCTCTGCTGCATTGACACTGCTTTGGTATTTCCCCTGTGAACCACACAGGGGCATGTGGATGTAAACTCGTACAGAAGGTTGTTTTACATAGCTTTTAAACCTACAAGTTAGTTGCACAAAATACACTCTGTATTTTTTAAATTCTCCTGAATAACAGGGAAGAAGCCCTGCTCTTCTGAGTGGGTATTCAGCTGCTCTCAAGCAGCTCTTTATTGATTGATTATTTAAACATGTGTGAAGAAGACTGCCATTCCACTTCAGCTCATGTAGAGAGCAAATAGTGAGTTGATGAGCTGCTGGTCATTCTCATGAGGGCCGTTAGTAAGTTGTAGTGTTTGGTCAAGCAGCCATCACTCAGTACAAAAGCATGGCTTCTCCAATCACCTGTCATAGCTCGATCAATAATCATCAATAGCTACAGTGCATAGACCTGACCTGCTTTCAGCCTTGCACCTCGGCTGTGTCAACGTGGTAAACTAGAAACGGCAAAGGTACAAAAATAAATACATTAGTTCTGTCAATTAGTAAATCAGAATTATCACACTTTTGAATTGTGATTAATCACAATGTTTACTAGGAGAATTTTATTTGACAATATAAGGCTTTTGAACAAAAAAAAGTTTTACTTCGTAAAGTGTTAACTCAGATATCCCAGACGTGTAATTAGTGTGCAGAAAACACATCAACAGTAAGATAAGCAGAACTGTAAAGACTTTCATGTCTGGAGTATAAGAAATAAAAGCTGGTGATGTACAACCATTTGAGGCAAATGTTGTGTTTCTGCATTTTAAATGATCTGGGTGAATGCTCAAATCTGATTGGTTGCTGAGTGTTGATTCGCACCTTGAAAAGTAGTTCCGGTCACATAGCCCAAATGTTCTAAATATCTGCACAGGTTTCTTTAAAACAATTGTTTTGCTTCATCTTCTGGACAAAAACAAGAGGTAAGAGGTGAACTTTCTCTCTAAACTGATGCTTTACTAAACCATAGAGAATTTTATCATTGCAGCTTAATCCACACACCCCTCCACCATTGGGATAAGGCAAAAGAACAATTCAAAGTTGCATGTCTCTTGATTTATAGATCAAGGTAGTTTTATATCTGAAAGAACACAAATAATACCAATGAATCATGTTACTTAATTAATACTCAAATATATTAATACTAAACCTTTAAAGAGCGTCTACAGCACATAGGAAATTAAATGTATTTTAGATATTTCAAAACACTTCTTTTCATATTTCTTTCTTGATTATAGAAGAAGTTATTTTGAGGGTAATGATGATTGAGAGCAGCAAATAAATGTTCAAAATTTGTACAAAGGTTTTTTTAGTGTTTTTACTGCCAAAAATATCAAAGGTGGTGTTTCTTCAAAATGGAGGGTGTTTAAAAAAAGAGGGGTGTTAAGGTTACCCAGGGTTGGGCTTCCTAATAACATCCTTGAGTTAAAAGTCGGAGTGTGGGAGTAATTGCCTAAATAGACATGGGGCGTACTCCAGCCCCTGCTTGCCGTCAGTATTAGGGTTAATGAGGCATTAATCGGAGGTGTGGGATGCTGCTCTTTAGAAAAGCACAAGGTCAGCAAAGCACAATGAAGACGACAACAAAGACTGGGTTGCCAGTGACAGAAGTGAGTGTTTCTCTGAACTGTATGCTCAGCAATTGCTTCAAAAGGACGGTGTCAGAATGTTCACCAAAATTCAATGGGGACAAAATGAAAGGGCTTTTGAGCACTTTGTTTGTAGTTGGGTTTTTTTTTGTTTTGTTTTTTTTTTTTCACCAGAAGGGTGATTGACCCTTCATTATACTCCCTCACTCTCACACACAGACACCCCTTAAAAATAAAAAGCACTTTAAACTACTAAGCAATTGTGTATTTTACCAGTTAAAGTGTTAGTTACAGGCATGTGTGCTTCAAAGCAAACTTTAATGAATCTAAGAATTCAAAAATCTGTAGATTTGTCAATGATCTAAACTTATGTTAACAGTGAATAACAAAAGAAGACATGGTGTTCGTATAATCAGTGTGAAATGCACTGAATGTTGTTTTCTTTAAGTTGTTGAAGCTCTACCACAAACATAATCCATTTGTTTTTGCGCTTTATTATTAAAACAGGAATTTTGTTTCAGCCATAAATACATTTTTTTTAAAGTAGAAAAGTGTCAATATGTTTTTGAGGGGAAAATTGGGTGAATCTCAAGAAGCATCTGGCTCTTGTTAATTACAAATAGATTACTTAATGAGTTTTTCATGACATGTGTGTTATTTGGATGTGGTATTCGTAAAAGGGGACGGATATGAGGAGGATAGAGGATGACGATGTACATATGAGAACTATCAAGTGTGCGATTCCACTCATGTGTGAAGCAGATGAGGTGAGTTTTGTTCCACAACAAGGAGACGCATTTGGAAAGCTACTGTGCGATTTTAAAAGAAATCATAAAAAAGTCTGTAAACTGAAAATCAAAGCAGGAACAACGTTTTTTTTTTTTTATTGTGTGACTTAATCTTTCCATTGTTCTTTAATGGGTCATTTATTAATGTATAGACTTTTTAAACATATTTAACTGTATATGATGTTTGGGGCCTCATCCAGAGCAGTGTTCCCAAGCCCAGCCCTCAGGGCAAACGCTGTTGGCGTTTTAGATGGCGTCCTACTCAAACACACCTGGTTTCTGTCATTGTCAGGCCTCTGCAGAACTTGATGATGAGCGGAATCGGGTGTGTTGGAGCGGGGTAGCACAGTGTGTGCCTCAGACCAGAGTGGAGAAACAATGATCCAGAGTTTAGGAAGGCGTATTTTGTCTCCTGGTCATTTCCTGGGACCACTCTAAAAGATTAAAATTTCAAGTAACATTGCTTAACACACACACAGTCTTTTAGAAGTGATTCAATTGTATTTCTTAATATGTGAATTTTAGTGCTTTTTTTTTTTTAGTCTTCTTTTGCTTTTGTCTTCTCTGCCTCCCCTAAAACAGGACAGAACAAATGTGTGATAGTAACTAAAGAAAGGAATTGTGGGAACGCTCAGAGACTTATTTACATCACAGCAGACTTTGGACATTAAAGGCAGTTGTGGTTTGCACATTTGACCGGCTACAATCGTATTAATAAAAGCAAGAACACTAAATTCAAACAGTGTTTCTCTGTTCCTTTGGGATAGCTATTGCCCTGTCAAAGCTGTGATACACTGACAAAAGAGTGTACAAATTTAACACCTACTGGCTCATACTGACACGACTTTCAGCAGTCTTTCACATTATATTGCTTTCTTTAAGAAAAAAGCAGAAATTTAGTTCTGAGATTGGTCTCTGATTTGACTCAGATGTTGAACCGTGACTCACATTTAAAGACATATAAACTCAAAACTGTCATGTTTTTCTATGTAATTTAGTTTTTTTTTCAGCTTTAAGACTTTTTTTTCATGTGGATGCATGGATAGATGATAGCTTAATTTTATTGAAAGTGCTGAAGCTTTTTCTTTCAATATTTTTAAGATTTTTAAGTCTTTATTCTTCAAATAAAAATTGATAGGCATTCTTCGAGTAGTAATTTTCCATTTTTAGTGCCAACATCATGACAGCGTAATGTGGCGCTGTAATTACCCAACTAATCATTACAAGTAATGCAAGACAGCTTTATCTGTACAGCACCTATCATCCATAGGGATCATTCTGAGTGCTCTGAAGGGACACAAAATGCATTGGCAGCATTAAAACAACAATAAAACCAAGGGAAATACTAAAATGAGAAAATTAAAAATGTTAAAAACCCAAAGATAGCAATTTAATCATGCAGATGGTGCAGTACATGAACAAACAGCACCAAAAAACAACTTCTGTGTTTATTTACATATTTAAATGTTAAAAGGTCTATAATAAAACAAAGACTTCCAACACTGGGGTTTGTCATCATACTTTCAGAGCCAAACTTGTAAGCAACTTCAACCTTTTTTCTTTTTTTTTATCTTTTTCCTTCTTTTTATATCTGTTATCCACTTCTTGCTGTGATTTTTTAAGGAATTTTGACTGTATACAGTAATGCAGTTGCTCTAAAACAGAGGCAGAGATAAAAATGGACTGTTGTTATTTGGTGACAGAGCCAAATAAGGTTGAGCGCCAATGATGTGCGGCCAAGTTCTGACCCAAAAGGAGCACGTATAAGTTGCGCACCAGTGGTGAAAGAATCAAGCTCTGGGGACTTCTATGTCATAACTCACTCAACTTATGATCACAAACAGAAATGACCTTAAAAGCAGGAGCTGATTCACCTTTGGACTGCACCTGACTGCCACATCCACTTAAGCATCATTTTGTTGCTCACATTATAAAGTGAACAGAAAGTGGATGACATATTCAGTGGTTTGTGAAAGGCTTATTTGAAGTCAGTTCTTTAGCTTTGGGATATTCACTGTCTGCACCATTGACTGTATAGGGATCCTTCTGTCCAGTTCTTTTTATACAGTCAATGTTCTGAATATAAAATACCGCAGGCACGTTTGATCTAGTAATCTAGAACTGAAGATTCACACATCAAAAAACCACAAAAAGCGCAATTTTAATCTCAGTTGTAAACAAATACAGTACAGTTGTTTTTGATATTAAATTTAAATAGAGTCAAAAATGATCTTCAATCATACTTATTGTGTTGCTAAGTTGGGCTGCTGTGTTGTTTTGTTGGTAGCCTCCTTGCTGTAACTCTGAACAGATCTGTCCTCAGTTAATTTCATTTTCAAACTTGCCTCAAATTGGTGAACAGGAAGTCAAAGCGTTGCCTCTTAAGTCTACAGTATCCAAGGCTAGGCTTATATCAAGAAGCCCTAAAATGTATGTTTTCCTAAGACATCCACTTCCTACCTAACTTGAAACCAAATTACACTACTACTTTTTAAAAGTGCTTTGAGTGTAATTCTCTCAATGTCAGGTTGACATGTCGATTTTTAAAAGTCGATAGGATTGATGTTAAACGTTTGTACTACATGTAGGGTATTGAAGACCCACTCTAATGAAAAGGGGGTTTTCAATATGTTATTGCTGCATTTTTCTAATGGTTGGGGACATTTATAAAAACAAAAAAGTAGGCTAAAAATATTTTTTTTTCAAATCGTTTTAAATCAAGAGCAAACAAAAAAAAGCAGTTTGGAAAAGAACGTATTTGTCGTGTAGAAAGAGTGCTTGGTGGGCCACATGCTCCCTGTTCCGCTCCATTCTGATGCATCCACATGCAGGCAAATAGATTCATTTATGTCTTCGTTTTCTGCGCCCAACCTGGCATCTGGCTCAAAACTGTACAGCTGGATAGCTTTATTATTACTCACCATTTGTTATTGTACCGGTAACGCTAAGTTGGTGTTGTGAGGGACAGTAAGTTAGCAGGAGAGCATGTAAATAGATGGCTCTGTCAGTAGTAGCAGGATGGAGTTGGGTTGATTCGCGCCAACAGTCCCCCCCACAACTCAGAGGGAAATTTCTAATGAACTCCTGCCACTCTGCAGAATCTATGTCCCAAAAAACAGCACAGAACTTGGATTTTGCCTAAACACGACGTAATCCTAATTAAAAAAACAAGGAATCTTTTTAAAGTAGATCATAAGATGATTGGAGTGAATCTCTGACCTCCAAATCGCAACTGTCCACTCTACAATGCTTGAGATTCTCCACACAGAAAATGGGCCAAAAACATGTTTTTCTTTATAAATAGATTGTTTCAAAGTTATTCTAATAACAAACATGTACTTTGTAATTTGATTGCACTGATGAAAACATCCATTAATCTTTTCTCCAAACTCACTCTAATCCAAGGTCACAGATCTGCAGAGCCTATTCCTGCTGCAGTTGGGTGAGGATAAAACCTGGACACATCCACAAAACACATTGCACCATAGTACTTTAGATAAACATGTTTTACTCTTGTCACTTGTGTTGAGGTTTGGACATTTTGTTGGTGATGAAATGATACATTTGCATTTGGTCTGCTTTTTGCAGTCTTGTTGCACTTACAAGTATTAACATAATCAAAATAATACAATACTCATTAATTTGCTTGATGAAAAAACATTTTGCAACATAAAGCTTAAAATGACTGAACCTGCTTTTTTCTGCACTTGGCAGTAAAAAGGCTGGTAAGGTCGTAGGAGCAATAGCAATAAATTCTCCAGAGAACAAGAAAAGAAATTGTTGCAGTGTAGGTGTTGCACCATCTGTTAAAACAACAGAGCCCCTACCTTCTGGATCCTTTATAGTCTAAGGCATGAAATAAAATGTGAGCCAAAAATGGTCTTCTCTGAGGCTAGCATCTTAAACTTTAGTACATGCTTAAACTAAGAGCAATTTTATGATGGATACCAAAAAGAAAAAGCAGAACTGCAGCATGATGTGTTATAACACTGCAGTTATTTGAGTCTAAGATTTCAACAATTCCAGGTGTCCTAGTGCAAGACACTGAACCCCACATTGTTCCTGGTGGTTGTAGCTACATATACATATATATATATATATATATATATATATATATATATATATATAGGGGGGGGTTCCCTTCTCCTTTCTTTTTATAGTGGGAAAAGAAAAAAAAGGGGGGGTAAAAATTGAAGAAAAGGAGAGGGAGAGGAAGTAAGGGGATACTGGTGCCAAACTGCTAATTTGAATAGGTTATGATATTTAGCTTCACAACATTTATGCTAGGTCAGCGAGACAGAAAAATGTTACATTCAAGAATGAAAGTCTCACACTAACACAAGCTTTCATAACTGACCAGGGATCAAACTGGAACCTAATGCTCCGTCAATACACCGTAGGTTAGGAGCAGGAGAAATGGCAAACAGGGAGAAAGGTGACAGTGTACACGTGTAAGCGGGGACCAGATCCACCCTGCCCAACCAGAGACGCGGGAGCAAGAGACCCCCCAAACCCGGAGCACCCCCAGCACAAGGGGCCCACGCAGCCCGAATGGGGGAGACCGCCACGGTGGCGGAGTTATAGGACGCCGAGATGGGGGCCAAAGGGGGAACTAGGATCCCAAGGACCAGGAGCCGCCCATACCATCACAAGCCAGAGCAGGCCCAGGCGCCCGGCCCGGGCAACCCAAAGGTCACGATGCACCCACAGCGCTACCCCCCTCCGTTTTATTTATTTTCTTTTTCTCCTCTCTTTTCTTTTTCTCCATTTTTTGTTGTATCATTTTTTATTCCCCTCTACTTTTTTTTTCTTCCCAGCCTTTTCCTTGTTTTCTCTTTTTATTTTTCCCTTTTCTTTTTTCACTACACTACCCTGTACAACGCCCCTCTTACTACACCACCCTCACCCCCTCCTTGCCCTGCAGAGGGAATGCGGGCCCCTACGGGCCCCGGCAAGGAAGCCCACAAGCCTGTCCCCACCCGTGCACTCTCACAGAGTGCAGAGGATCTCTTTAGGGAATCCCCTGCTCCTCGTCGCCACACAGCGACCCCACCGGCCAACCAGCCCCCCCAGATTTGCACGCCCAGCCACTGTCCCAGCCAACACAATCCCCACAAGTCCTGCCACCTTAGAGCGCCCAGTGAAGACTGGCCGCTCCTCCCTGATCCCACCCATGCAGCGTGATGTGTGAGTGCAATGGATGTGCTGCAGATAAAAAGGGGGGTCTTCCACCACAGGATCCCTCTCTGTGTGGTGTGTATGTGTGGGGCGCCAACATGTAGTGTGTGGTGTCTAAAGTGAAATTTAAAATTAAGGGACCACCCCCGCAAGGCCCTAGATGAATAAAGGTGTCTTAGATGCAAGTAAAAGTGGAATGGAGGGTGGGTGCCGACGAGGCCCCCCAAAAGAGTCACTCCTGATGAACCCCGCCACCTCACCGCCCACATACAGTTCCCGGAGCCTTTGGTGCGCAAATATAATTTGTTTGGGTGGGAGCGGAAAGGAGACGTCGGATAGGCACAACTGAGGAGAGAGGGCTCCCCCCGGATGACTGACCCCCCAGCCAGCCGCAGTAAGAACCTCCAACCCCAGGGTGACTGGGCCGAGCTAGTGCCAGAGCGGAGAGACAGCAAATAAGGGAGGAGCCTTGCACTGCATCCAAGGGCAGAAGGCCCCAGAACCACCACTCATACCCCCTGATATACCCCAGAGACCAGCACACACACACACACACACACGGCGCTCCCACTCCTCAGAACCAGAAAGAAAAGAAAAGAAAAAATTAAAAAATAAATAATACAAACCCCACAACACCTCACAAAAAAACCCTGCTCCCCTCTGCTGTGGATGCCTCACTGACCCTTAGGTCTGGCCATGGCGGTACACCAAGGACCCCACAGGACCCAGGAGGCCCTAGGCAAAAAGCCCCCGGCCACCAATTGCGGCTGGCAGCCACACCCAGAAGGTGCCGATCCAGTGACTCCACTCTCGAGTGAGATCTCCACTCCCCACTCCGGGCAAACCTGTTTTTCAATTGATTACTTTTACTAAATCAGCCTACCACAAACTAAAGCACCACGGCAAATGTATGAACTGGTGGATTATCATTACATGAAAACATTAGTCAAAAAAGAACGTGCTCACAATAGGTAACTTGCACCATGACCAAACTTGAGAGAAACCATAAGTGCAATACGCCCTGTGCAATGAATGTTCTCCTAAATTTACATTCAGTACAATGACGCTCTTTTCATGTGGTGATGTTGTAGCAAAGGCATATACAGTATTTTTTCCCTATAAATTGAAAATATAAGCAAAATCAGTATTGTGAAAATACTGCATGTTCTCATTTGATACATGCATTTGATGTTTTTATCCCAATTATTAGCCTCTGAATTTCACAAAACAATACCACAAAGATTTTAATAATAATAATCCCCTCCTAAACGTACCTTTTATTATGAATTACATATTTACATTTGATCCTCTCCAATTCATGCTGTTTTAGAATGCTGCACAGGGCAGCAGACTAAGGCATCTTTTTCATTAGCTTTCAGGTTAAGTGATTGAAATCCATTAGGGTGATCTAAAATAGATCTAATAGTAAATATTTGGACTTTTTTCTAGGGATTAAGGGCAGAATGTTCAAGCAAATGTAAATCTTTATTCGCCTGATTGTGTGTATGTGCAAGTGTGTGTAACCTGTAGTCGCTTGCAGAGCCAGAGAGAATAAAAGGGAGAGTAGAAAAGGGAGAAAAGAAGGAGAGAAAAAAAGAGAGGGAGGGAGAACTGAGCACAGTAATATCCATTAGATTTATTGTGTTGCAATTCCCAGTCCCTCCAGTTCTGCCTGAAGGGGACTATATTACATTTCATCACAGTTTCATTTTCTCCTGGAGATGAGAAATGGGAGTTCTGTTGCAGTAAT
Organism: Oryzias celebensis; assembly: GCA_014656515.1. Lineage (NCBI taxonomy): Eukaryota > Metazoa > Chordata > Actinopteri > Beloniformes > Adrianichthyidae > Oryzias > Oryzias celebensis. Next base: position 7,409,077 of record BNCR01000003.1, read on the forward strand.
GTAGCATGTATGTGCTAAATCTCATCTCTAATAAAATCAAAAACATCACAACTCCTGGCACTTTTGCTACAGGTCCCTGAAAAAATGAAACACAAATTGTATTTGTACCAAGAACTGCTTATTAGAACATAAGAATCAGATACACCAAAGAAATATCAATGAAGACAGTAAATACAGAAGGTGATGAAAAGTGATGGGTTCTGGACCTTTAGTGGTAGACAATTCTTATTGAATCATTATGGTTTTATGGCATAAATGTAGTTCATGTATAATTTATGTCAAAGACCAACCTTGATTTGAAGTGTGGATGAATTTTTGACATGTATTTCACAAAGATTGTGAAATAAAAACTGGAAAAGAAGCATTAGTTAGAACTAAAACCTTTATTCTTGATACCATATTTTTCGGAGAACGAGTCCTGTTTTTTGCATAGGCCAGAGGTGAGACTTCTACTCACATGCAGCTTATAAGGGATTTTTAAAACATGTGTCATAAATTTGTTATTTTCCTACTAACATCTCCATTTTTTTAAATTCAACTCTGAATTTACAAGAGCCATAGATTTACACCAAATCTATGGAGCAGAACCACCATTTAAAGCCAATTCTTTTTTTTAATTAGTTATAATATAAAATCTTTGCACAGTCCAACAGTGCACATTTTTACCTGCAAATGGACAATACTTTTACATTCCCTAGTCAGTATTATGTCTGAGAACATTACTATAACATTATCATACAAGCGACCTTTAAAAGTCACTTTAACAAAATGGAAAAAGTTTAATGTTGCATCCGAAAAAGGTCTACCATCTTTTAGCAATGTTCTTTCCAGAAAAGTACAGCATGTATTTTTCATCTCATTGTTACATGAAATTGTGACACAAAATATTAATAGCAACCTTGTAGACACTTTGGGTACCATTTGAGTGTATGCCTTTTTAAAAAGAATGCTATTTGGGATTCTTTTTGTAGCTTTTTTTTACCTGCACCAGCCTTTTTTAAATATTCTGTTGAGACATTTATGTCTAGTTACATTTAAGCGACATTTGTCTTTCTCTGTCCATCACAGAAGATTTAATAAGCCTTTACATTTGGAACAAGAAGGAAAGCCTTTAAAAAGAATATAGTTTATATCATGTAGCATACACTATGTCATGAGTCCATTAGCCTTTGTTTGATTTAAAGATTTCCTGAAAAAAACTACAGTTCCTAAAATAAAATTCATCTTCCTTAATCAACATGCTACAGTATTTTATTTGGAACCAAACATTGAGAGCAGAACTTCCAAATTCAAAAATTACTGTTTTTCTGAAAATGATGTCACTCCCATGTTCCTGAGAAGTAAATATTTGCATAGGGTGTCAAATGAAAGAAAAGCTGCTTTCCATATGACTTGCATAGTATTTTTTAGACTGTCTACTTCTAATGTGCCCTTGGTGTGGGCTGTGCATGCTCATTCTGATGTAGTATTTGTTTAAAAATGTTGAGTCAGATGTGTCAATTGTTTGCGGGGTTACAAAATAAACTCATTTTATTCTGGTGCGTGGTTTGATTAAAATGTTTCTGCAAGAGGAAGAAGATTCCTGTGTAAAATGGTGTGACAATAGAGAATTATTGGGTTTTGAAAGGGGTGTGACCATGGACTTTATATTATCATTGAACAAAGTAAGATGTTGATGTAACCTATAGAAAATGCTGTACCTCCAGCTCTCCCAAAATGTTTCCAAATCTGTCTCCATTGCTTCCTGGTACGTGCTCCACCATTTTAAATCCAGCCAACAGAGATTGGTCCAAGTCGGTCTGGGTCACGTTTTTAGGGGAACTACAGTCCCCAAAGACTAGTGAGCTTGTTCACACCCCTTCCACTGAAAGCAGGCTCGGGAGAAGATGTCAATCAAACCACATGCTTTTACTGAGGCATCTGATTGGTCAGTTTATAACTTGAATAACTTAAGATGAAGAAAAATATGAAAAAAATAGGATCAGAAAGAAGATGTGAAGAAAAATGTATCAGAGCAAGAATGATTATTGTAACAAATCAAATGACTGAGTAATTTGCTGCTTTGCACAACTTGTGCTCTTCATCAGTCATCCAAATCAGTTCTCTTTATTTCTAGAGCACTTTTCAATCAATATTTATTTCAAAGGGCTTACGTAAAGAAAAAGAAAAAATGGACAACATAGAATGCCAATTTGATAAACAACCCGTGTTTACAAGCAAAATACGACGTTAGGATTTAACAAGATAAAATGACTACATTTGGTAGAAATGGGATTGGACCATTTTGAGCTTTGTCGGTTAAAAAAAAAAAGAACATTACAAAGTAGGAGGTGAGATGAGAACCGAGAGAAACAGTAAATATATTTTTTTGGTAACTTTGTGCCATCCCTGAATAGACTGAGGTGCTATTACAAAACCTCAACAGCATTGGAACATGCTTGTTTTCTTATGAAAGGGAAAGTTGGTGCAAAATTGCCCCTTAAAGTAAAATAAGACTCAATGTTTTCTGAAACGTGCATTTGGTTAAGTTGGCGGAGAAGTTAACATCCCTGGAGCTTGTTGAGTGTTTTCAATTAAAGTGTTCCAGATTCCCTTAACATAATGTATTAATGGTTTTTTCTTTATATTATTCAACATGACTAGCCTTGAATATCAACTCAACAAAGGTTTACAATTAAGACATTTTTTTTTGTGAAAATGTCAGTCATGTGACTGCTCCACAGGAACCACAGGTAAATGGGCGGAGTCACAGCCAGACTTCACAGAAAACCAACATAAGGCAAAAACTGCGACTCAAGAAAACTAATTAGGAAAATCAAAAGATAATATTGCACTTTGAATGTCTTTTCGGTGTATTTAAATCCTAGTATTTAAGGGCTGATAGCCTAATCAGCCAGCGTCATCTTCCTGTAATCAATTCTTAGTCAATTATTAGATGCATCTATTACATTTCATACATTATTCTGAATTGTTTTATTAATTTTAAATAATCGATAATCAAAAAATATTATGATTTAAAGTAAAACAAATAAGTGGAACTAAACATGGAGCATTTTTCTGTCTGATATTTTTAAAGAGCGCACAAACATGGCTGATCTTGTAGATCGGATCATCCAACTGGCCCAGACTTCACTTAAAGCAACCGTTTGGAAGCATTTTGGCCTTCATAGTATCAACGGTCAATTAGTTTTGAATAAAAGTCATTCGGTGTGTGAGTTCTGTCACACCAAAATTAAATATGTAGGGAACACCATCCAGAGGAGGAGGGAAGAAACCGTTAGGATGCTAGCATGAGTGTGGCTTCAACAAGTTCTACTGTGAGCACTTCCAAGGTTAAAAAAAACATGTTGGATATCCTAAAGAGTCTTCCACTGTCGTTAAAAAAGCTCAACATGTTGGATATCTTAAAGAAACTTCCACTGTCGTTAGAAAAGCTCAACATGTTGGATATCCTAAAGAATCTTCCACTGTCGTTAGAAAAGCTTAACATGTTGGATATCCTAAAGAATCTTCCACTGTCGTTAAAAAAGCTCAACATGTTGGATATCCTAAAGAAACTTCCACTGTCGTTAGAAAAGCTGAAGCGAATAGTGATGTCAATTGGTGCTTTTATATCAAAGGTCATAGAACCGTATTTTATTCTGGAGAATTATTTAACTTTGTTCAGTTCAGGGAATATATTTCCTTTTTGATGCTGTGAAAAATGTTTGATTACCAAATAAAAGATTTTTTTGTCTGAATTTTTTATCTTAAGAAAAGTTAAACAAATATGTTTGTCAAATATGATCTTGTAATGCACATCTTAAAATGCACATCAGTGAAGTAAAGTAATTTTGGTGTAGGGTCTTAAAGAAAGACGAGGTAAAGAGGTAAAGAGGAAACATTTCTAAAAAAAAAAAAAATGTAGATTCAGAATGTATTGATAATTGTTTAATAATCGAATCGTGAGATGTCTCAAGATTCCCACCCCTACTTAAGACTAATGTTTAAAGTAATCTTCTTACTCCTGTATAGTTTTCTTGGTTACATCAGTGTGCTAATGTGTGTGTGTATGAGTGACGGTCACTGTCAAGCTCTTTGGGTCTAAATCAAGGTAGGAAAGAGTTCAAGTGTATGCCATTTGCTGGTTTTTAGGTTACTTTGTGGTTTAAAAATAGTCTCTTTGGTTTGAATGTGAGTTTGAGTGTGTGAGGTCGTCAGTCTCTGTGTTGCAAATTGTCTAGGATGTACTCGCCTTCGGACATTAGTAGCCGGGTAGGCCACAGCCTCCTAATGTCAAAATATTACAATCAAAATGATCCTTTACAAAGTGTATTCAACATATGAGTATTCTTCAGAGACATACCTTCAAATGTATCAATTAACTAAGTAAAAGCTTTGGTTCTACAAATGTTAAAAGCATTTCAAGTGGTCATTTAATTCCTTTTTTAGGCAAATAAAAAAAAATACTGTTGTTTTCTGTGAAAATCGTTTCTACACAGCGGCAGTAGTTCTTTAGAAATTTGCCTTGAAGTTGTGGACGAGATTGATGTCGAGTGTAAGCCCGTCCCCATTTTCCATCTATTTGCTTTAGACTCTCTCTAGCTTATTTAAAGTACCTCACACAGCAAACCTACTATTACTGGTGCAGCAAAAATGAATTTGTTGCTTACTAAGCTTTTTTTAAGTTGCATTTTCTCAATTGCACCTGATTCATGATTTAAATAAAAAAAATACTCAGAAAAGGCTATTTTTAGCTTAATTTTCTTTATGTACATGTCATCTATTATGAGAAAATGCTCACAAGAACAGGTTGAAAACACCAAGACATACGTTTTATTAGAGTGGGTCTTGAATAAAGGTTTTTGCAAAAGAAAAAGGACATCACAATCACTGTGCATTTTTATTATTTATTATTATTAATGTATTTTCTGTCACCACGTCAGCTCATCAGAATAATGTCACCAGGTATAAAGAATAATTATTAAGTACAGTGTGCTTTCTGCATGATAATAATCAGAACATAGAAAGCACGATTTGCACCAAAAGAAAGAGGCTCTCAGTAGGAATACTAAATAACAGTCACTTGCAGATGGAGAACATCTATCTTCAGTGTTTTTTTTCTTGCTGACAGTGGCCTCAAAGTCGCTCATTAGTGAGCGGAGTGACAGGGTCAGCTTCTTCAACTTCACATGACATTTTTTTCATCAAATGGCTGACAACAGGTGGCACAACTAATAATAATAACGGCTTAGTGTATCTCTTACTGTGGACAATGGGCAATCGCTGATCAAGGGACAAAGCAAACTCTCTGACAAAGACACTATCAGCACATGCTTTACTGCCTTTGTTTTAACTGGAGTAAATCCAGCCGAACAGATCTGATATGCAGGGAGGAAACAAGCGCAGGAAAGCAGAGGACCAGTCGCAGAGAAGAAAAAAGGCAGGGGAGTCGGGGTGAAAATGATTTTCTCCGCTCCGCTTTGTCAGTTACCAAGTGCCATCTCTTGATAGTCATTAAATAAGTTCTGTTGTTGTTTTAATTATCGATAGTAAAGCAATCTGTTTATAATTACAAACATTTGCTTGTGGCAATTATAAACAGTGGCTGGTAGCAGTTTAATTTGCTCGCTCTAATCTTGTCTGTAATTAGAGCACACACAAGCAGAGCACCGGCGTCGTTCAGCTCCAAGGCAAACAAGACAAGACTGAAACTCCCATTACAACAAACTGCTGACTGCCTGCGGCACCCAGATTCGCCTGCGTCAGAGTGAAACATTTCGTACATTTTAATCCATTCGTTTAGCTCCACATTGCTGTTGCACTGATGTGGCTGCCTCTCTGTAGATGGAAAGCCAAGTGAAATTGGAGGGAAAAAAAAGTATTTCATCAAATTGCATCACAGAGCCAACAGAAACTGCAAATTGCTTTTAATCTCGATAGAAATACTCCTCATCTTGGGTGGGGCGACCAAGAAAGATTGGGTCTGTTTTAAAAGTTGTGGTAAAGTCAAAGGATTTGGATCAAAACAAATCCCCCTGTACCAAAAAAAAATAAAACCTCTCACAACGTCCATCTGTGGATCACGATGCAGAAGGGAGACAGGGAGCAAATGCTCGGACAAGGAGGGGGATGTGTTTGTCTCCTGTGTATTCACCCTGAGTCTTCCCTCATATGCCAAGTACATGTCAAGAAATCATTCTCCCAGGTCAGTCTGGAGATGTTGTGTCAAGTTGCGCTGGGAACTCGAGAAGATGCCATAAAAAAAAAATTTAAAAAAAGATGTGCATGTTTGGGACTGAGGGAGTAAGACGAGGCTTGGGTTTTGTGAAAAGCACAAATTCATCTTATTGCCTGCTGAATGTTTTGGATGAATCGAGTGTTTGTTTGAACGCACGATGCTTGTAGCCCGCTCTCACAAGACAGATAATGTGTGTTTGGGTTTGTGCCCACATACATTTTCTCCGTTCTCTCTCCAGTGCTGTAACAACTCCAGGCCAACATCTTTCACTGTCACTCCAACCCCCATCCTCGTCTGTCTGAGGGCTCCCTTTTCCTCTCAGATGATAGCTTTTAATTCCCTTCAGAGGCTGCTTGATGGAAGGCTAACAACATTTTATATTGTTGATACACTTCTGACTTGAGCTGCATGCTCTCAATTACAGATGAAAGATAGCTCGTAACCTGGTTACAAATAGACTTGGCTGTTTAGATGATGTCAGGCACCTTTATCGAGACGAGATGAAAATAGAAAGGGGGCTGTCTGCGTGACCCCCCCCACCCCCCACCCCACCCCTCCAGGTTCTTTTAATGTCAACCCCCTACAAAGAGATGGTTAACTGTGCGTTCATTTGGTTCAATGCCATTTTTATGTTGTTTTTCATATTCATTGTTATGGTAAATGAACGGACAGATTGGCCTTTTGGTTGACCGGGGTGGGGGACAAATATTTGAACTTGTTTCTATTAAAATCATAAAAGAAACTTTTTTTTTTTTACCCAGAGGTGCTAATATGTTTGTTTGTGCTAATATCTTGGGCTAAAATAAACCAGGTCACTGTATTCATTAGGTTTTGTCCTTTAAATCATTATTGCAATTAAGGTTTACATCAGGGTTGCCCAACACTGGTCCTCAAAATCTACCACCCTCACTGCTTTACGCCACTCCCTGCACTTTTTGCTGCTGATTAGCTGGGTCTTGTCAATCAGAAGGAGGACACACCTGAGTCAGCTAATCAGCAGAAAGCAGTGCAAAGAGAGCTGGAAAACAGACAGGTAGATCTCAAGAGTCAGGATTGGACATGTCTGTGCTTTAGAGCTACAAGGGGGCATTTGTTTTCCTCCAGATGGGAGACAAAAAAAATGCAGATAACACACCAAACTAAAACCACCAGCACAGCTACACACAAGTTTTATCGGCCACCAAAACCAAGTTTAAGACTAAAGCACCAACTAGCTGCAGACCCTATGGGTTAGGATGGTTTCTGCTAAGGTTAGAGCCTGGGCCGCATTTCAAGATCTTCAAACTGCTTTACAAGCTATTATAGATTTAGATTCAAGGATGGTAAAACACGAATGGAATACATTTGATTGTGCAGAAGCAATCAGCATAATTATGGTAAAAACATCAAAATAACACAAAAGCATTTATTTAGTGATCATTTAATGGAGGACTTTTACTCTTAACCCTAATTTTCAAAGTGGTTTAACTATTACCATATTTTTCGGAGGGAAAGTCACGTTTGTTTGGTTTTTTTTTTTATAGTTTGGTCGAGCTTATGCCCAGTTGTGACTTATATTTGATTGTCTAGAAATACTACATAAATAAATAGCAGCAACTGCAAGAGGGCAGTGTAGGTGTGTGTATCAGTATTTTCCATCGACATGACTGCAGAAGAAGAAATGCTGTCAGTTTTATGCCGGGCTTGACGGTATTGTTCCTAAGTGACACAAAGAAAGAAGAATTCCACAGATTTAGTGATGTGAAGTGGAATAAAGAGTTTAATTGACTTATTAGGATGTTCTGTATGCTAAGGTTATTGAATATTTTGCTCATATGTTGTGCTAACATACTAGATTCCCCCCATGTTTTCACAAAGCTAAATAAGCATCTGCAACGGTAGTTACCCACGCATATATTCAGTCTATTTTTGTTATCTATGCTAAGATTAAACGTTCATTCTTTTTCTCGTATTTTGTTAAATAAATTCATCACAAAATCGTGACATACACTCCAGTGTGATTTATGTATAATTTTTTCTTTGTTATTTTGCATTTTTGCCGCTGCGACAAATAATCAAATAATAATAATTTAAAAAAAACATCATTTGTTTATTTTATCTGTTTTAAAAGAAAAATAATCTTTTATTAAATTTTAGAAGCTGTCTGAACCAATTCTCAATGTTACATCACTTTTTGTGTCAATTCTCTCTTTTATAATAAAAGGGTTATCTCTGAAAGTCTTTGTTTTATGTCTCTGCTGTTAATTTTGTTTTGTTTTTATCTGCATGTCAAGACTATTTATTTGACTTTTTTTTTTTTTACAAATGGTTTTTGAAACTTAGCAAATTAAATGAAATGTGATATTAAAAATACCAAAAGTTCATCAGTATGTTTACCAGACAAACTTAGAATAAATGTAGCTTGTAAGGAAAAACCTTTGAAATGCAAACTAGATGGAACATTACTTTTTGACACACACTGCAGAATGTGGTGTAAATGTACTTCAAAAGGAAAAAAAAAACCTTCATCTTTCTAACAACCCCATATTGATTTTAATATTAACTCTAAAGTAGAGTATTTGCACACCAGTGCAGAATAAAAAATGTATCTGGCTCAATATCAAAGCAAATATTTGATGGTACAACTGAACAAAGAGATTTCAATATTGATATAATCTTTTCCTGAGCCATCTTTTTTTTAATCTTTATCTTTTAAAGTAACATGTAATAAAGACTTTAATCCCTGTGGGCTGGAGAATGAAAAAAGAGAAGAGGAAGTAATACCAAACTGATGTTTTTATGGCTCTGAATGCTTCTGCACCATGGCTCTGTGGCCTGAATACAAATGCAAACTGTTACATAATGAATGAGCGCTTTACTCTGGGAATAAAGATTAGCAGCTGACCCCTTTTACATCATCATCTTATTTCAGGATTCAGAAGCTCTTGGGCATGACTCTTTCTCCCCCGTATCTTTCCCTCAGTATCTACTTTTAGTGAGCCCAAGATGGTGCGAAGAGGTGCTGGGGAGAGTGTGTTATTGCCTTCATTATCACATGAATGACATGCATACACAATGTGGATCTGTTCACTCCGAGGAGCCTAACGTAGTGCCAAACACATTATGGTGTGATGATGAACAAAGAAAAGAAGGGGCCGATGGACTGAACAGTGTCTGCCTTGCTTAAGATTGAGGGTCAAGAAGCAGAAACAAGCTTGTAGTTTGGGAACTTGATAAATAAATCATTGAGCACCTCCATCCGACTGCACCCTTCCCACCCCAAACACTCCATTGCACACACTCACGCAGAGATGGATCAATCCACAGTTCATCACAACAGAACACCCCCCAACTATCCTGCTCTTCCCTTCACTCTTGGACCTGTGCACAACGGTTGCTGGAACACACCCTGACCCATATTCATGTCACTGTTGTGCTTCGCTCTGGGTCTCTGCCAGCAAAAGTTAAACTTCAGAAAAGATAAACATCGTATTACTTCATTACCCTTTCAAATCATGCAAATTAGGGCTGTTACCTCGAACCTTCACCAGACACACACACACTAAGTTTTTTTTTTCCCTAAATGATGCCTGGCTGCCGTTCAGTCACTCCCTTTGTAACCAAATGACCGTGAATGGGCAGAACCATGCAACCCTACCCCGCTCATTTTCTCCGTCTCAACGAAATATCAATGCTGCTTGATAGCAATAGATAGGATGCATCACAAAGGGGTCTTCATAATGATTTTTGTAAGCTGTACCTGCTCATCAGAGCCTATCAATTGCTGACTGTGGTAGTGTGATTATGCCAGCATCTGTTGGTGACAACTGTAGCTATACCACTATGAGCACGCCCATTTCTCTTTTCTGCTCTGCCTGTGTGTGGTGGTGGAGTTGGTTTTCCTATTCATTTATACCAGTACTTTCTTCACACAATTACTGTCAATTATTCAGAGATGCCAACATGTAATCATTAGAGCTATTCTATTACACAGCTCAGTTCTGTCTAAATAAAAAAGGGCGACAAAAAATACATAAAATAAAGAGTCAAGAGAAACGGCAAGGTGAAGACGGCAAAATCATTTCTGCAATGATTTCCTGTTTGCATGTAAAATTATGTCTATGTAGTAGCTTTTAGAGAGGTGATAATTAGGTAAATAAATGGAAAACAATCACGATATGCTTGACAAGTCACTTTACTACTTGAACTGGAATGTTTTGCTTATGCATGCAGACACATGCATTCATTGCACATTTTTCCTCTGCATGTGTTTATTTAGGCCTTTGTCACTTGTACCCATGCAGGGCATTGACCCGTACGAGTGCTGCAGGTTTTTGGGTTGAGCGGCCACATCTTAAAGGGAGCACACAGGTGTCTTGCAGTTCCCTTCAGGTTTGTGTGGCCCCCTTATGGGAAGTTATGAAATGGAATGTACGCTTGTGGTAAGTTTATAAAAAAAAGTATTTGGAAGGATAATGTAAGTTGAACACACACCTATGACATAAGGGTGATGCTGTCGTACATTGTCCTTCTGCCACACTTTAGTCGTTAGTAAGGTGCACGTAGTGACCGCGCACAAATGCTGCACGCACGGAGCGTGCAGGTGATATGTAAGTGCCCACAGGATGAGCACTCAAACTGCTCTGATTGTCTCATTTCTTCATAACAGCCAGGCTGCAAAGAAGGAGCATGCAACGGGCGCGCAGTTATCACTTGAACAACGTAACGTGTGCAGAATGTGGGTTGAAAAAATAGAAAAAAGATACAATGCCTGCATCTAACCTACTTCAGCCTTACATGTTGTATAAGTGTTCAATACGACCTGTCACTGGGAGCATGCTTGTAGAAATGAATACCATGTACTTTTTCACTCTACAGGCTCACTGAGGAATCTACGACCCTGATATTTTGTGAGGACCACCTATGTGCCTTGCACAGGTTTGCCAATTTTTCTCCCGCAGACAGCCCATATTCATAAGAGCAGTAGTCACTAAGCAGTTGGTACTAACTATCTTTAATAATAGCACACTTTTGAATGTTAAAGTTTGAGGAGAAAAAAAATCTACTGTTAATTCTTAGTCAAAATCTCTTTGTGACCCCCGGAGGATACTACACAAGTCCTGACAATGCTCCTTTAAGGTAAGATAGCTGTCAGACTTTGTGAAGATGAAAAATATCAAAGATAATTACAGCGAGGGAGGAAAAAGATAATTAAATTGAATGCTGAAAATGTTAACAGCATGGGCTTCGTTTAATAAGCAGGATCATTAACTGTGGTGCTACATCAATATTCCATTTGGGTGTGATTAATAATGAGCAGGACACATTTAATAAGAATAAAACATTCATCATAAACACACATGAATCAACTATCCTATTTCTTTGGTCAATCATACAATTGGATCTCATTAAATTGCCTCCATTCAGTAGTATCCTGCATGTTAATTGAAATGCCTTACAGCCTTTCAAAATCTGTTCAAGTTAATCATTTGGCTTGATTCACAGCTAGTCTAATCTGTCGCAGTGGGAAATTGAAAGTCCGGCCAAAGAGTGTATCAAGTCCGCCTGACAACTGCTACAGAGTCACCTTTCATGTTTGTGATTGGTTGTTAAGTTCGAAAGCAGAGAGGCTATCAAGAAGCCACACAAAACAGGAGCTCATTAATCTTCCATGAAATTCCAAAGGAAATTGAGTTCAGAATCTGGTCTGAAAATTCCTAAAAAAGGCAAAAAGCTTGCTGGGATTTATTGTAACAAGCAGGAGTTGATCCAGAAACAAATATTAAGCTCAAAATGTGAAAGTGTTTTATTAAAAGATATGTCAAAAAGGTTTGTAATAATACTCTTACAAATCCTAACAACATGTCCGTTGTGATGAGAATAACTCCTGTCTTTGTGGGCTATTTTTATACAGCAAAATGCTGCATTAAAGTAAATCAAACCCTTTTTTATTAGTAATCTTGTTTTATTTCTTTTCTATTTAAAAAGAAAATACAATCCTAAACTTACATTTTGAAAGCGGTTACTTTGGCTTTACAGAGGGACAGCAAATTCATCTTAGCGGAATTAGATTGACACCTTAAAATAGCTTTCTTTTTCCTCTAAGTCTGCTGTTTAACCATTACATTAAACAATACTGCATTACTTTAATTGAAATAGCTCATGCAATGTGCTGCTTGAATGCTTTACAATTCACTATTTATACAGAAACATAAAAAAAACAATTGTGGTATAGAGTTTTGAGTCTGGGCTGGCTCCATTTCTGTGCAGCAGCTTTCTGTGGAAGGTTTGTGTTTATTCAGAGTTGCATGTAATAAATGTGATTATAAATAGCACTCTAAATGGGTTACTCAAAGCCCACTTCAAAGGAGTAAACATCCAGTATGGCAGGCAGCTGTTTTCACTCGTATCTCTCCAGCTTCAGTGGTCTCTTCAAAAACAGCACTTAAATGAATGAACACTGATACAGAGACTCTTGTGGCAAGAAGAGAAAACCTTTGCATACAAACCAGACCAATGCCAACAAACTATATCTGATGTTCTGCTCACAAAAAGCTTATCCAAGGACATGGCAAGGAATCTCATCTTAATCTTCTTTTCCTAATGCATGGTCCACAGCCTGATGGTTTATGCATTTAGAGTAGATGGAGTGAGTTAAAAACATATCCCGTGATCTTTTGCAGAATTTAATCTGTTTTCCACTGACTCACTTGTACGAAGGAAATGAATTAACGCTTGTGGGTGTGAGCATTTTGTTCAAGCACCTCTGACACCCCCACCATCTATATTCATGTTACAATTTCAATGAAATGTGATCCCATTATGTTTCTACTTCTATTCTGAACCATCAGGCATCATTTCAAATACAACCCATTTTGTTAGATGTTATATTTGTATCCTTTAGAATAAATTCAAAGTTCAGGGTGAACGGAATTGTACAAATTCATGAGAAATGTGTTGTTAGATATTTTCCTCCAACATTTCTATGAATTTAAAAAGATGCATGCCGCAGTTTGCCTTAAAGCTTGTTTTCTCCATTTGAAAGGTTCGTTGTGTTCTGTTATTCTTGCAGTTAACAGATGCGATGCTTAAAAAAGGGGGGGGGAAATATGCTTTTTCAGGTTTTCAGCGTCTCTTGCTCTGTAGCTCACAACTACAAGGTCACTGGTTTTCACAGAGGATTTTTCCAGGATGTTTAAAGTAAAATAATATTTGAAACGTAGCTGTAAACATTGCTTGGTTTTTACAGCACGCAGACATCTGGCTTTACTTTAACTGATTTACTCACTTTCTTTGGGTAAACAAACCATCACAAATGGAGAGTTCTGTCTGAGTCAAAATTGCCGGTTTCATCAGATGTTTTAACAGTTTAAAAAACCTGCTCAGTAGATTTATACCGTTTTTGTTGCTTTTATTCAGACTGCTTCATCATTCAAATAAAATAAACTAAAGCTAAAATTTGACTGTAATTCGTTCAATACATGCTTAACCACTGCTAGGTAAATCTACTTTTTTTTGGCTCCCCTGCTGAAAAAGCATCCCCCAGAGAGCAAAAATCCAAAATTTCAGTGTTGTTTTAGTTCATTACATATGTATTTTACTTTGAGTTGGGGTATCTTGATAAATGATGAATAAATTTGTCTTTTTAAGGTGACTCAATTTCTGTTTAGTGCTTTGATTTGACTCCTGCTGCAAAGTGACACTAAGGAAGTCAGAATCATTGAAAAGAGTTTTAATTCTTAGAAACCTGACACTTTCTAACTCAAACTGATGCTAAGCAATAAAGTGAAAGGATTCATGTCCTCTCCAACATTCCACCACTTTAAGAGTGTCCAGACAAGCATGTGTAGGTTCTTGTGCAAATGTCAGAATAACTTGAGCTGTTGAATGTGCCAGATGTCATGAATGGGTGGATGCAGGAGACAAGAGCTGGTAAACAAAAAAACTAAAATTATGCTTTGAATAAACCTGAACGCAACTTAAATCCCCCCTATAGTAAGGCAAATGTGACATCTGAACCCCGAGTAAACAAAATGACAGCCTTGCAGGGGAAACCAAAAGGTGACATGCAAGTGACCTGACCCAGCGTGACTAAATCCATGGACTTGAATGCATTGATTGACAAAACTGAAACAGCTGTGAGGATTTCTGACTAAAACCTGCGCTTACATTAGCCTGACAAACATGGAACAGAAGCCACTTGTAAAAATGCTAATTCTAACAAACTGAATGGCATGTGTTGCGCATTCACATTTGAAGTCACAACAGAATCTCTATTTAAAAGGGAGAGAAAATGGTCATTCGTAGCTTCCACTTTGCCAGTTAAATGGGTCCTCCATAAAACTTGAAGCACAAAGAAAGCTGCAAATATTTGACAGAGAATAAAGATGCAATAAAATAAAGTTGCTGATTTATGGCAACTTGTCAAAAGGAAATTTAGGAATTTTCCAACAGTTAATTTAAAGGAGGCAGGCATCTGTTAAGAAACTTTAGCATAGATAATACACCTCTGTGTTAAAGTGAAACACACGATGAGGCAAAATTCAGTAAAAGACAAAATAGGATTTTTACATCAGAGTCTGGATTGAATTACTATTGTTAAAATAGTATTCGATGAAAAAGACTGATAGAATTTTTCAAAGTCAAAAGCAACTTATTCAAATCAACAATTTTGTTTTTTTGAATCTTTACTATCTGTATAAGATCTTTAGACATCTTTAAACTGTCTTTTTTAAACTGCATTCAACTCAGGAGCATTTTATTTAAAAAAAAAAAAGAAGAATGAAAGAAAGATTTTCTGGGAACCAGAATCTTCTTTTTCACCCACCACACTCCCGCTGGCGATCGAAGGTGAAGCTGAGAGAATCTGGTTATTTTTCAAAATTTTTTCAAAATAAAAGACTTATTTTTTCCTCTGTGGCCCGATGGAAATTGATCCCCAGCCCGGTGGTTGGGGACCACTGCCCCACACAAAGGTCCCACTTACCTGACCTCTTTGATTTCCCAATTCTGTTTGTCGGTGAAGGTGCCGACAAAACATTTCAAGGAAGATTTCAAGTCCAGTTGCTATAACACAATTTCAAAACAAACCTGCTTGTTACCCATCTGGTCATTTTGATCCTGGTATTCTGACATGTCTGCCTGAAGCAAACTTTGGTCATCTGGCTTCCCCAAGTAAATCTGAACTGGAGTTGTTGGTTTTTTGATAGAGCTCGTTGATTATAGCTGTTGGACTTGTATGCTATATAAATCTGCTCACTGGTCCCAAATCTACTGCTCTCTTGGCATTTCATTGTGAACAATGTGTCCCTAATTTCTATTTAAACAGTATTAGTAGAACAATGCAAATGCAACCACAGCTTTGACAACATAAAAACAAATGAATGTTAAATGCATAATAAAAACACCTCAAATGTATGTTATTATACTGCAAGTTTTCAAGAAACCACTCCATAAACATGTGGTCAATACAAAAGAAGATAATCTGATTTTGGTTTTAGACTGACAACACATGGTGAATAAATCACAACACGAGTGTGAGAAATGTTAATATTTTCTGAGAGCATTTGTGTTTTCTCTGTGTGTGTGTGGGAAAAACCTTGAGAGGCTCTGCTAGTTTTTGGGCCCCTGGTGGGGGCTGCTTTGCTTATGCCTCAGGCAGTCTACCCATGTTTGCACACACTGATACATCCACATCCACATACATGCTTACCCAGCAGTCCCAGCGTAAAATGGATTGTAATTGCATGAGGTAATACACTGGGTATAAACAGAGAAGCTTATAAAAGTATAGCAGTGACCTCAGTCGCTGGCGCTGATCAAAACACTTGTCATCCAGGCATTTTCAGTTTAAGACACATCTGTTTACATATTATAGGGATGCTTGGATTATATTCAATAGATGTCCCTGTGGAAAACTATGGTAAACTGTTCTCAAAATGACATATTTACTCTTTCATTATACTAGAATTATATAATCCTTTCCTTAGATTCCATTGTGAGGAATTAGGAAACTTATTAGGCTCCAGTGGCTTCTAGATTTCATTTCCTCCATTTTGCACCTCTCTTAGAGAATTGCTTCCTTATGGCCCTAACACACCAGCCTTTACAAGCCAGCTGGTGTTTGGACCCACTCCTCATGGAGAAGTAATGTGGTCCTTTTTCATGTCCACATCATTTCAAACACAGCAGGGATTTGTTTCATTTATGTAACAATAAAAACAGCTGGCTAAGTGTCCACATGTTGCTAAATGGAGCACTGACGCCAGGAAGTAAGGTGCTTTATAAGATGTAGAGACACCAGAGAGCACTTTTGAGTAAGAATGAAATACCTGAATGGCAAAATAGAAAGCAATTCATGCCTCTTTTTGATGGGGACAACTTTTACCCAAAAGCTTTGCTAGTTTTGGAGTATTTGTGAGGGAAACGCATGAATCACACCCAACTATCGCAGAGTAGACAGAAGTAGCAGTCAGTGAATCATAAGTGCTTCTTTTGACGTCAAGTTTTGCAGCTGCACGGAAGAGAATATGCTTGCCCTTTACAGACTAAACACCACACCCACAGATGTGAAAACTGCCTCTCTTATTTACATGTACATGCTTCCACATCATCCATGGTTATTTAAGCACGTCCAGGTGCTCAAACACCATAATAATCTTTATTCTGTGCAGATGGATAAAGTTGACTGATAACACGCTGCTGATTTGTTAGTGTATGAAAGAACTAAAAGAACACCTGTGGTTGGACTAAATCCGAGAGACATCCATCGACTGCAATTTTCTGAAATTATTTGTACTTTCATTTTCAATTTTCCTTGTAAAAGTTATTTATGCCCTGCTGTCAAATATGTGCATTTCAAACCTTCAACGTGACTCATTGTCAAACTGGAGGGCATAACAATCGCTGTTCTTTAATAACTAACCTTCTATCGGGAAGTGTAATTGAAAAAAATAACTATTTCCTTTTTGAATACTGTCTACTATTCAGTTTGAGCAATGCCTGCCTGATATGTGCAACTGATGAATGCCACGTTAGAGAATTTTAATGATTGGCCTTCACAGAATGAATGAAATAGAGCCTTATCAGGTTGAGATTGGATCATTTTAGCTTTAGTATTTTCAGTTTTCTGTATTAGTTCTGCACTTTAACATGATATGTGGAAAATGTTCTAGTTTTTCCTGTTGCTAATAAATACTTTGCCATTTGTTGTGAGTACAACTTACTTGAACACAAAATATGCACCTTTTTTCACATCCATTAACCATGAAACAGTTGTTGAATTAATAAAAAACTAGGTGTCACTAGAGATGTTCTGCTCGAGCGGGCACCTCGACTTTGTAGCAAACTGGCCTCAGATTGTAGTTTTTAGTATTTTATGATGTATTTCTAACATCTCATTTGCAGTGAATAACTAAAACCATATTTATGAAAACATATTTTAAGATTTCTTTTCATTAAAAATTCATTTTGTGCATAATTTTACAATATTGTTGATAGTAAATTAAAGCTACAAACAATATGAAAAGCTGATTGGGAGCCAAGAGAATCGTCTCTTTTCAGTGAGCCCAGCCAGGAGAGATGCCAGAATTCCCATCACTATAAGAGCGGAACACTCTTTGCTTGCTTTGTGTTTTCCTTATATACAGAGACATTTTCAGTCCATTTGGTTTAACATTTCATATCCTGACATTTGCAGTCATACACTAATTATAAACCTAAATTTTTTTCATATAAATACATTTATACAAACATTCAGCACAGATATGCCTACATGTTAATTTAGCAGTGGCAAAGGATTTCACTGTTCTATTGCTTTTATGAAATTTGGTATTTAAAAGATCTGATTTTTTTTAAACTAATTTTCCAAACAGTATTTGCTTTACAATTTTTTAAACATGGAATGTCACTATATGTGACGACTCCTTTATGAAAGAAACTGATTTGGGAAATTATAAACGTTTATTGCTACACATGACCTACACGCACATAAGGACTCTTTCATGACACACTGGTCTTTTTTTGTTTAATGCTGATTAATTTTGTAATCTTGCCAACAGATGTCACTAGTTTCAGTGTGAAATGTTTCACAACCCTGAACCATTTCAACACAATTTGATTCATTTTGGTTCAGTGGTTCGGAAAGCTTTGGTTTCTCCATCACTAGGTATCACACTCCACTTCAGAGTGTTGGCCAAAGACAAAGGGAAACAATGCTTTCTTTGCAGGTTTTAGCAAAAATAGAAATGTCTGTGCAGTTTCAGGGAGATGATGAAACTCTCACACCAGGCATGTCCTGATCTGATCGGAAATCGGGCCCAATCACATGCAGACTGATTGAAAGCAGGTTTTGTATCCCACTCAGGGGTTGGATTTTATTTTTTAAATTTTGATCAGCGCTTTATATTTCAACTTTACTGCAGATAAAAAAATATTGACATTAATACTTTTTGCAATAACACATACTGAAGACGCTTTACAGACAGAAAGAGAAACAGTGTTGAAGCAATAATAACTTTTGTTGAGGCGTGATTCCCCATCCTAGAACGTCTCCCCAAGTTCTTCTTTGTCAAATGAGAAGCACAATCCAAGTGGTTAATATAACCAATTTTATTTAAAGATGGAGAGGATTCTGTGTCCATGTTTCAAAACCTACAAAATAAATTCATAAAAAACAAAACTAAAAGTGACAAAGATCTACCACAACACACATTATTGCAAACAAGGTCTTCTACTTTCAACTGTTTTCTTTTGGTAGTGGGTACTTTAAGATGACAGATATAATCTGTTCTTCTTGTTTTGGTTAAAACTGGCAGCAGCGCTCTGAATGAACTGCAGCCGTCTCACTTTAGAGCTCAGATAGAAAACTGATAAAGTCCTCAAACAGGTCTCGCTTGGTGGTTAAAATGAAAAAAGAAAAAAAAACCTCATTAAGTTATGCCCTTGATGCTGGAGCTGAAGCTCAGGTTCAGGAATTAGCTGCTGTAAGCAGTGACACAGTTAATCTAATGGACCGTCATCGTTTGGCGGCAGAGTTAAGGGTCATCCATGTAACTACAATATTAAATCTCATCAAGGTGCAAGATCTAACTCCAGGGAGGCAGTGGAAATTCAGTCTTTATTTCCTAGATGACCAGTTAAGTTAAATCAACATAAAAGTTAAAGTTATTAATTTATTTTCCCTATGCAACAATGGTTTCAAAACCAAATGTTTGCAAAAAGTTGCTTTTGGAGAGGCCGTCTTTCAGTAGCGATCTCTTGATGAGGTTATTTGGCCCCAATCTGATTCAGAATCATTTCATTTTAAGGATCTGTTGATACCAAGACCTGATCTGATGCCTTCAATTAAAAGATGAACACATTTAATAAGCAAATTCAGGTTTTTCTTAGCTTTTTTTTTTTATCATTCAACACGTGGATTATATAAATGATTAAACATTATGGTGACTTTCTTCTAAATAGTTGTTGTAGCATGAATATGATGACGAGTATTCATGACTAGCTCATATCGATACAACCATTTCTTATTTTTGGCTGTTCTTATGGATTTCTTTTTCTTCTTTTTGTTTTTTTTTAAATCACTTTTTCCCAGAGCTTGCACTTTGTAGACGGTCCCTTGGCAGCCATCTCACTGCTGTCGACAGCACAGAGACATTTATTAAAAAGAAACAAAAAACTGGGTTGTTTTATTCTGAAATACCTTTGTAGGTTGTTGTTTGAGCTAGGACAAACCAATACAGACTCTTGCTGTCAGTTTGAAACGTTCATTAAAAGAGTTATTGATCCCGAACGTCTGAATCAGCGAATAGCTTGCCAACTTTGCCAAACTGTTTCCTTTTTCCTCCCTCACAACATGATTAATTTTAACTTTTCAAATGCATTTTGCTTTAACTTTTTTGGGGGGCTTACAAACTTAATAAAACTTCTGGTGCATGTAAGTATATCTGGTCTGCATTTACATTCAAACTTTAAGACAGAACATACAATCAGTCAAAAAAGAAATCTCCACTAATCAAATATTACAGGAGATATGAAAACACATACTTGGACATAGCGAGACATTGTTGATCCTGAAGGTATTTTAATGTCACTTCTTCCAACCACACACTCCAAAATGTTAGTTTTCTAAAAACAAATGATTGCTTTTCTGCATGAGAGAAAGTAATGAGTTACTTACAGCAGCTTTGATGCATGTGGTTCCAGCTTGGCTTACATGAGAACTGTATCATTTTTCGTGAAGTTCGTGTTTATTTCAAAGCACTGCAGAGCAATACATTTTCTTCTGCCACGTAAATAAAGAATAGGTTATGTAATCAATCTTTTGGGAGTTTGAAATCATAATATTGAACAGAACTGTCAACCATGCCATTAGCATGATTCATTTCTGCCGTTTTACATTTACAATTTTCCTACAAGAACAACATTGATTCCCAGTGTGGTTACTGTGCGGGTCTGTGTGTGTGTATGCAAGCCTCTTAATCCATTTGTTTGCCTTTGAGTGTGATCCCGAGTGAATTGTATATGTATGCGTCTGACACAATTTCCTTCCTATTTTCTTCCATGATTTGAATCAGAGAAACTGTATTAATTTTGCAGGGTTGAGAGGAGCCTACAAAGAGCCAGTAAATAAATCTCTTCTATTATTTCCCCACAATGCCCTGTCAGGTCCATACATCATCTCAGCACATCATAATTAATTGCATACTAAACCATTCAGTTCAATTAAGCATGATGGCATGAGCAGAGAGGCCTAGAGAAAGGAGGTGGAGAGTGCTGCACATTGTCTGTGTTTATGTCTTTTAAAACTTAAACAAACCAATTGATCATTTTAAACAATATTTTTAGTCATTTACGTCTCTTACATTTGCACATTTTTTTGTAATACCTTATTGATCATTCTGCCTGTGCTCCTTACCATATTTTCTGGTGGTGTCGTTCAAATTCCAGTTGCCCCTCAGTGCTGCTCTAATGGGAAATGTGCTTATGCAAGGCGATCTCACCCTGGAGGCTTCACATTTTCCATCCAAGCTCCGTCAGGTCAACACTCTCATAAAAAAGTGGAATAATATTATGAGGACGGCAATAGTGAAGTGAGGAGCTTGCTAACACATTTCCCATGTTGCCTTAGGAGCATCTGAATCTAAACACAAGTTGAAATTCAACTTTAAATTTCAGACACTTTCATTCTGAGTGCAACAGCAATCCCTCTGGAATAAAATGTATCTAAAGTGTCTGATCTAGCACGGGAATAGGCTATACCTTTTTTTTCCACAGTTATGCCAGACAACTTTGAGAAGGCAAAATCATCAGTGCAGGGTAAAGAAACATTGGGAGCCAAACAAGCAGAGTTTTTAGTCTGTCCAGAAACAAGCTTATTTTTGGCTGTCAGGAGCCATGCTAAATGCACCATAAAACCATTCCAGCGATGATGCAAATCTAATGCAGGGATATAGGTCAGTCTGCTTTTCCTGACTCACCCGCATGAAACAATCACGGCTGCAAACCCAAGCAGAGTCTCAGTTTAGATAGGATTTGCTTTAGAACACAGATGTGTAATAAACACTGGAGAAGAGACTATATTGATGGTTAAATATAGTTGACTATTTTTTTTATTCTACTGGCAGCAAAAGAACTGGGTTAGAGGCAGATTCTGAGGAACAATTTCTTATTTCTTATAAACGAGAACTGCAGTTTGAACATATGTTGGACTGTCTAGCTCAATTTAATTTGAATAGATATTTATTTCCTTTATTTGAATAGATATCCAATTACTTTGAAAAAAAAAATAGAAATCAAGATTTTAAGCATTTAGAAGCTGTTGCTATTAAAGGCCAAAAATACAGAGTTTTATTATGGATACACATTTAGGTTACACAAATCTAGTGAAATAGCTGTTCAAATGCTCTTTAAATCATCACTAGGTGGCGCTAAACATTTCAAAGCTGTGTTTATTATATATTACTATTTATGTGACCAAGATGTCGAAGTCTGCAGCTTCCATTGTGTTCCATTTTGAAGAAACAGGCACTTGTCACATGGTTTTGATGAATCATGGAATGGACCAAAAGCTTTGTTTATTCATTTCCTATGGCAAAAACATCATAAAAATCGATTGTAGGTTAACTATAATAGCTTTTAGGACCAAATGTAAACGCACACTACTTATAGGGAAGCCTAAAAGTCAAATTGTATTCTTTCATCTACAGGAGTTTCAGAAATCCAAAGCTTTTGAATGTTATTGAAAAATGGGTGGAGCTTTGAATAGCTTCCTGATAACTGCTTTTTTCTAGGTAGAGAAAATGATCAGTCTATAATAAAGTTGTACGATAACATACTCTGATTGCTTTAATTGTTTGATTGCTTTCAGCAAACAGATAATAAATGTTCATTACACCACTTCTCCAGTTTATCAAAAAGACTCACACAAGTTTATCCCTGTGATTAAGTCAGGCTGCAGATTTCCTCCCAACCTAAGTTGAATTTCTCCGCAATTATTTACCAGAACTGAAAGGTGTGCAGATGTTTTAAAGAAGGGCTTTTATTTCATTTGCTTGTTTTAAATGATTTGCAGCAGAGTTTTTTCACAGTTTTTTTGCATCTGTAGTAGTTTTGCATCTCTTTCTAGCTGGATTGTGTCTCTGCATTGAGGGCACACTGGAATCATCTTGTATCACTTTCCGAGCTTGTTTATTTTGTTTTTTGGTGTAGATTTACCTTTGAAATCACACGTTTTCAAACCAGTGCTTAATAAAGTTTTTGTTAGCTTTTTTTTAAAGACTTTGAGCTGATGAAAGGATGTTTGTACAAATTTGTTGCAACTTATTTATAAAGTCTATATTTAACATTTAAGACCTAGTTTAGGTTGTACAGGCAATGTTAAATTGCCTTTTAAAATAATTTAAAAAAAAGAAGCTCCCTTGCTTAACCAGCATCTGTAAATGTAGAACTTGAGGGTTACTTTTTGTTTATATTAATTTCGAATAAATACTGAAATAAATACTTAAATACTTAATAAAAGTATTTAGAGAGCAGAAAAGTCCAGTTTGTGAAAGCCTTTTCTCACAATATTGCAGTATCTTCTGGATCTGATTAATCATATGACTTTACAGCTTTTTCCATTACTGCTTTAGCAAACTATGCTGTGATTTTTTATTTTTATTATTACATAGTAATGTGTTTTTAACATAATATAATGAGACTAGATGAAATGCTAACAACCTCACTTTAAATTATATAGGCTTCCTTCAGCTCATGCTTGTAAAAGCTGTAGTTTGTCTATTGCAAAACCACTTTTTCTTTCAGCTCATGGCTTTCTCGATTAAGTTTAAGGAAGTGTTTCAGATTTAGAAGAAAAATCATCTAAATTATTTTTTCCCCATCTCTGCAGCACTGATGGAAATCTTACTTTACATTTCAAGTTCCAGTCTGTTTTTCAAGCCAAGTGCTCAGACCATCAAATGAAATGGAAAAGAAACCCAATGAAGCAAGAACAAAGCATTTTCATAAAGTGGTATCATGCACTGACAGGCTTTTGCATAAAACCACAGCAGTACAGTTTGGTAATGATCAGACTCTCATTTTGGCTGGCTGCCTGAAAGACCCAGAATTTATAGGCGACCGCAACTGAGGAGTTTAAAGACCAGAGCTGAAACACAAAGAGCTGACAGTGAACTATTACGATTACAAGCTTTTAATTTCACCTAAATAAGGCTGCATTTCCATGTTACCAGATTTAACTGGGTGGGCTGTTCTGTCGTCTTTGGCTCTGTTGTCACAAATAATTTCCATGGATGGGGTCTGCAGGCTATAGCTGCAATCCTAATAATATGTTTGTAAGGAGCAATGTGCTCTGCAACATCTTCCCTCTGTCAGTCCACCGTTTCATTTAACATTAAATGCTTTTTTTTTGCAAAAAGCCTTTCTGGACAAGTGGGCTTCGAATAATTGTTTTAATCTGATGCTGCATTTGTCACTGCTTCAAATAAGTCCTGATTTATTGTACCTATGACTGCATCGGTAAATCCAATGTTCCGTCACTAAAGTCTCTTTTGTTGCCTGATTGAATTTATCAGAAAAGCACATCTCGCAGTAAAAGAGGGAATAATGCTATAGAGGCAGATCAGGCCAGAGGAGAACACAGATAAATTGTGTTTGCATGAATTCATACTGTTTGGGGTAAAATAAAAAGAATACAGAAACAGCAGAACAGGATGAATATTTAGTTATAATGTTTTAACAATTACCAGTCCAGATAATATAATTTCCCTGCATAAATGAAGTCTCAAAAACAGTTCTACTGCTGGGAATATAAAACTATTGCTGATTTGAAGCACTTGTAGCACTTGAAGCATTTGTTTGTTAGAGGGGATGGAGGCCAGAAGAGGGGCTTATGTTGTGCTTTCTGAATACTGTTCATTTACATAAAACAACAACAACAAAAAAGAATTAATTGAGATACTTTGAACATGGAACACAATTTACAAATGGATAAAAACTCATCCATTTCACTTGTCTGTTGATCCAAAGACAAAAACACCTGAGCAGAATTTTAACTTTGGACTATTAACTTTGGGTAGACATGCTCTTTAACAAATGGGATCCTGTGAAATAATAAATCATTTGATCACATTAGAAGCTTTTAAACTAATTGATTATTTAAACAAGTGCATCCAATTAAAACTTAAGACATTTATTGCTTAATTTGACTTTCACAAGTTAAAAATTTATTCTGTAGGTTCAAAATATAAAACATTTATGTTTCTACTAAGAGTGTAAGAAAATATTGATTCAATGAAATATTGTGACACTTCATTTGGCAATACTTGTGTCGACTTAAAATCCTTTTAAGATGATATTTTATTAATTATTTAAAGGCAAACATGTAGTTCAGTCTTACTTTTGAGTTAGATGAGAGCCCGATGTGAACTTATGACCCTTGCAGTTGTTATTACATAATGACAAACAGACATGTACAACTCAGTTTTAAATAAGGACGAGTACTGAACAGAAAATCTGTGCAAAGTTGGTTCTGGTACCAAATAAAGATGTTGGTGCTTCGTAGCTCATGTAGGAAAAAGTGAGACCAGACGCTCAGCATGCACATCCCGCAGAGCTACTGTCAAAATGCTACTAATGAAGCGGGTCAAAGTTCTGCTGAACCTCACAGCTAAAGATTCTGATTCATCGAACTGATGGATCAGAGTCACGTGTACAACACTCTGATCAAAGACCAAAATCATGGTGATGTCCAGTTTACTTCCACGTGTCCAAAAGCAGATGCAGGGCTGTAGCACACACTGTCAGAAACAACAAACTAAAGCACCTTAGGAACATTCAAGCACTCTCCTTCACCCTGCCACACTGGCTCATCATACTGTGATGTTTCTGGAAAGCACCTGTTCAAGCACCGTTCAGGTACCTGAACTACTTTAAAACTACTGGTTCCGCTCCATTAGCAGTGATTGAAATAAACTGTACTTTATTTTCTCAACCATACATATTGAATGTTACTGGTTAAGGTACATTTAATATTTGTTGGTATTTTCTTTTATGCTGAAAAATATTTTGCTGTGAAAATCAGACAACATTGAGTATTAAAAAATATATTTGTTAAATTACTGAACTACCATTTTTCTTGAGTAAAAGTAACTTTTATAAGAGATACAGTTGCCGTGCTTACTATTCTAATCATCAAATAAAATTTAATACAAATTTATATATGTAAAATGTATTGTATTCAGAAAAGTTTTTCTAAGTCATAATTTTTTTTTTTAAATAGTGAAATGTTGTCTCTGGAACTGTCTTATACGGGGTATATTGGGATATGTGTCGTATCGTGACACGTTTATCGTGATTCATATCGTTTTGCCAGACTCTTGCCAATATACACCCCTTGTTTTTACTTTTTGTTCGTAACTAGCAGATTCATGGAAAGTACTAGAGGTGTAATCATTTATAGATTAAATGATAAATCAATTTATCTAACCGATCAAACTGCCTGAAGCATTGTTAAACAAATTGAATCTACCTGTGTCCTTGAAGAATCGCTTCAAAATGAAATACTTTGATGATAATCGATCTTGGAAAATACTATTTGGATTGAGGCAAGGTAAATTCATTTTACTACAACTTAAAAACACTGAAGTGCCATCACAATGGATATCACACATGTGATGGCAACAAAAAATGAGCAAGCCATCATTACAGCCCAAGACATGTGACCATACAGTGTAGTATAATAATGTTCCTTTTGTTTTATTTTTTTGCGGAAAAACCATAGTGGGCTGAATGAAACAAAAACGTGAATGGATTTTTCAATGATTCTTGGATACTTGTTTTTTTGTCCACATTTAATTTACACTTGTATTATCTTGCAAGAAAAAATCTGAAAAACTTTACTTGCACTGATCAGTACCCAGGTATTTATCTCTGAGTCACACTGGTTAAGTTTTGGTTCAAGATGTCATGGATCAATTGTAGGTCAGTGAATCGGGTCGTTCACAATGAACCAATCTTGACTATAAATCAGATTTTGTACTAAAATATTGAATAATGACACCCCTGCAAGGTACAGTTAAATATAGATCAGTACATTTGGATGTAAACACTCCCAAAAAGGGAACAATAATTCTAACAGGTCGGAAAGTTGATGTGTATACCACCAAATAAAGCTCAAAGGGTTGTGCATGTCTTTGCTAGTGGAAGAACTATTTTAGGTAATATCAGTTCTTAGAGATAAACCTCCTGAAGAAGCTCAGAACTGATATAATTACAAAATATTTATATATATAAATAAATCCCCCAAAAAGCATGGAGGAAGGAATATATTATATGTGTCAGGATAAATCTTTACTGTTATATTCAAATGGATTCTTCCATTTAAATGCAGCACGGATTGCAGCTCTTCTCTTCCACATTAATGTAGTTCTACAAATGCGACACGAGTGACATGCAATAATGCAAGAGACTCCAGCCGCTCAAAGCAGATCCCCCCTTTAAGATACAGCACAAAGTCATCCTGTCCATACATCAGCAGTGTGCAGCAGGAGAAAAGAAGATGATTATTATGTACACTGGATGATAGATCACACGTACACCCCCCCCCATATTGCCAACAGCAGTATGTAGGGCTCATATCACCTGCCAATGACAGAGATCCAGAGGCTTACAGAAGTCAAATGGCAATTTGACTTTGATCATACTGCAATACTGCAATTGTGATTTACATTTGAATCACTCTCTGACTGTATCAGATGAATTCTTTACTAAAAAAAAGGACCAAGGTCAGAATACATTTAAACTGAACTTGAAAGTTCCCTTTCTTGCAGCCTGCCATGCACTTCAATTTACCGTCTCATTATTCAAAGTGAAAACGAAAATTGGAGCCCGAAGCATTTATATTTGAACAAAGAGAGGGGAAGAGGATTATGAATGTTCAAAATGTAATTTCTATTACAGTTCTATTATTCTTCTATTAATTACAGATTCGCTCTCTCTTTGCTCTCCAAGTGAAACACGGTCATGCAGGATTCATGCGCATAAAACGTTTCATTTATGGAAGATACATGCCCCAAAAAGAAGCCATTTACATTAAATAGATGTTTTAATTACAAGAAATTAAATAACTTTGGCTGGAAAAAAACAAACCACACACTTTGTTTCTGAAAATCTTTGCATTTTTAAATCACAACATTGCTGAGAATGATCTCACAATGCTTTTTTTTGTTCTCTTCGTCTTCCATCAAAAGGCTAATATTCACAGAGATGAGATTTAATGCATAATGATTACTCTGGAGACCCCTTGTGCAACTGTGGAAGACGCCGTCAATTAAAGTGTTTTAAGCCTCCAAAAACTGCACCTTAAACAGCTGATGAGCGCATACCTCCTGGATTTGAGCTAAGTTTTGTTTAAATGGAGCAAAGTCATCTCTGGAGAGAAACCTTGTAATCCCCTTTGAAATCTCAAAGCAGTTGAATAAGTATGCTATTCATACACAGAGAGCTTTTTTAATCTCTCTGACACACACACACACACACACAAGAGCAGCAAGTTTAAGAAAAGAAAACATACAGACTCTGTAAAAGCAGTGAAATACTATAGTTTCACAGCTTGCATACAACGACTATAAGTGAAAAGGAGGAATATCAACACGGCACAAACAACCCTTAGGGATGTCTACTTAGTCTGGTTTTGGCCCACATCCTGAGGCATAAATACAATTACTTCCATATGTGCAACAAGGCTTTAACACTGAAGCTCATCCTGATGGGTGTACAATGAATGAAAATACTTGGCTGTGGTTCAGCAGAGTGCCCAGCGGTTTATTGATACTTCCACAAAGATAACTGCCCATTATTAACAAATGATTAGTTTGATTAAGACCCCTTGGGGTAAACTAGCTGCAGAAGCAGAACGTCTATGCATATGGTGAAATAAAAACAATGCATTAAAAAAAAAAAAAAAAGCTATGTGCATTAAACTAACCTAAGATGACTTTTTGTTGTGCTCATTTTGATCAAATACAATTGTTCAGAAATGAAGCTTTTGGTCTCCAGCAGGAGAATGAGATGGTTAAGTCGTTCATTCACCTTGGGTTCAGGACCGATGTATCCAATTATAGCCACAGGAATCAAGTCAAGGCCATGGTATTTCAAGTCTACATTCTGCTCTAACTATGCTTTGCTCTACATGAATTGTATTCCCTATGTGAGTTGGAAGCCATTAAAACAGAGAGAATGCCCTTTCTCAGTCAGAAGCCACAGGCTAGTGTACCACTATTGTACTAGAAAGGTTAACATTTCTTTGACAGTCTCAGAGTCTCGACACACACTGTAGTGAAAATGAGGCAGACTAAATTTGGCTGTTTTACCATTAATCTTAGCTGGGCAGTTTTGAAGCCGGTGACTTTTTTTTGCTGAAACTGTGGGTGGAAATATTGCGACATCGGAGATCTCAGAACAAATGTGGAGAGGATGCAGAGTCTCAAACCCCAGCAATACTTGGCGCCCCATGAAAGTGTTGCTTATGCATATATCAGCTCAATCAAAGAAGGATGGGGGAGGGTGTCTTTGTGTGTATGTGAGGCAGGGAGGGAGGGAGAGGAGGAACGAGGGAGGAGGGACGCTCTCTGAAGCACACAACCTCATTATTCACTCTATAGAATGGCACATCCACTTCATTGTTCCTCAAATCAGCCCGAATTTGCCCGGCTCATCCAGAGCCCTCAGAGTGAAACAGAGCCGCTTTATGTTTTCAAAGGAGATCGCTGAACTGATCAGTCAAGAGCTCCATTCTTGGCTTTTCTCTTAAAGCTTCTCGTTGTCCAAAATGCTCATGTGATTTCTGTCTAGTTTGAAGGAAGGCAAAACAAGAGTGAAGTGTCCTGCTGAGATGTTTGGAGTGGTGTAAAGCTACAGTCACACCAGGCATGTGACGCACGTTCAAGAACACGCATTCTTGAACACGCATTCTTAAACATATGTTCAGCCTATGGTGTTCACACTGGACATGCAGGGAGGGGTTTCTTCTTTTGCAACTGTTTACTAGCCCATGTCCACCACCTACAGTTGGAAGAGGCTTGACGTGACGTGTCAAAGTGGAGCAAACCTTGTGAGTTTCTTTCACAGCTCTATTCTGATATGTGAAAGACTTGGTGTCATAAAATTCCAGCTGGGCTCAAACCACAATGATTAAGTTCTCCTCAAACAATTCATACCTCTGTGGATGAAAAGAAACACCAGTCATACGTCACTTCCAAATCTGAGTCTGTCCATCCGTTCATCCGTCCATCTTCTTCCGCTCATCCAAGACCGGGTCACGAGGGCAGCATTCTAAGCAAAGATGCCCAGACTTCCCTCTTCCCGGCCACTTCCTTCAGTTCTTCATGGGGGACCCCGAGGTGTTCCCAGGCCAGCTGAGGGCCCTAGTCTCTCCAGCGTGGTTTCGGGTCTTCCCTGAGGCTTCCACTCAGTGGGACATGCCTGGAACACCTCTCCACGCCACTTTTCACAAACAGGCAGACGGCTGATTCCACATGCAGCAGGTTTTATTGACTCAGACAGACAGAAGCAAAGCTCAGCTAAAAGTTCACAAAGCTAAATCAGGGTCAGAGTCCAGGCAAAGGTCGGGACAAAAAGAGACAAAAAGGGTCAGAATAACAGGTGATCAGATCAGGATAAAACGTTTAGCATGCAGGCTGAATGATACAGGCAATACTGCACTAAGCCAGGCTCTGTGGGCTGCTTATGTGTCCTGTGGATGAGCGTCAGGTGTGCAGTATCTGGGATCTGTGCACTGGAGAAGCTGGGAGATGTAGTGTCAGTATTCAGGCGATGGTTTCCCACTGGTGACCAGAGAGGGAGACAGAGCTCAGACTCCTGACACCACCTCAACTGGCTCCTCTCTATCTAGAGGACCAGTGGTTCTACTCTGAACCAAGCTTCTCCCCCTATCTCTAATGGATGGATGGACATACTTTATCAATCCTCACAGAAATTATGTTGCTGTCTTTGCTCCATAGATCACAGCACAGCAAAAATATATAACTTAGTGAGTTGATAAATTACAAATAAAAAAACAGATAAAAGAGAACAGTGATATTTAAAACATTGTAAAATCATTGATCAGTGACCCCCTCTTTTGGGACCACACCTCCCAGCAGCATTATAAGGTCATATTACACTGGGCACAAAGGACTTCCTGTATCTCTCAGTGGAGCATGGCAGAGAGTGAAGGCAGTTCTTGGCAATACAGCTCCTCTGACAAGAGAAGACTGAGTACAGGGGGTGGCTGGTGTTCTCCAGAAAGCCCTTCAGCTTGACCAGCATCCTCCGCTCCACCACCGACTCCACTGTATCAAGACCTGGTCACATGCGCAACCTGCCTTTCTGATTAGGCTGTCCAGTTTCTATGTGTCTTTCTTGTTTGCGCTTCCCCCTCCAGCACACCACAGCATAAAAGAAGACACGGAAAACAATAGATTGACAGAAGGTAAAAAGAAGTTCAGAACAGACGTTGAAAGAGACAAGTGTCCTTTAAAAGTACATCCCACTCTGCCCTTTTGTGTAATTAGTGTCCATATTTGCTAACCAGTTCAGTTTGTTGTCCAAAACGGCTTCCGGCCGGACACAAACCACAATGATTAATCTCTCCTCATGAGCGCCCAGCCATCTTACAAAGGAAGCTCATTTTGGCCGCATGTATTTGGGACCTTGTTCTTTTGGTCATGACCACATGTGAGAATTGGAATGAAGATCGACCTGTAAATTGAGAGCTTTGCTTTTTGGCTCAGCCTTCTCTTCACCACAACGGACTGGTACAGCAACCACAGAACAGCTACACCAATCTGCCTTTTAATCTCACGCTCCGATCTTTCCTCACTTGTGAACAAGATCACAAGATACTTCAATCCCTCCACCTGAGGCAGGAGCACATCACCTAACCAGAGAGGGTAAACTACCTTTCTCCGGTCAAAAACAATGGCCTTACTCTTACCGGTGCTGACCTAATCCCAGTTGCTTCACACTCGACTGCAAACATTTCAGCGTGCATTCAAGGCTTTCGTACATAGAACTTGAAAACTGTCAAAGAAACTTGCGTAGCTACATGTGAACTCAAGAGTCTTGAATGCAGAAGCCCAAAATGCGTGATTTACAAGGGTTTCCAGAGGCTTTTTTTAAATTTTTTTTTTACAAGTTAAATTCATAAGAGGCTTTATTTATGTAAACAATGGCTTCTATGATTCAAATATTGGAAAAAAAGGCAAGAGAAAAAAGATGGATGGAGAAGTCCAAAGATGTTAGAGCCAGAGGCTTTTTTTATTGAAAGTGATCGCTTGAACACAGGTTGCCGTATCTTCATTCTTCATCAGGCAAGATGAGATGGTGATGTTGAAGGATGTGTCCTGGGAAAGAGAAGCCCAATGTGACAGTAAACCACCCCCCCAAAATGTAAACTGGTTTTGCCACATGAGCGATTGTTATTTTATGGCTGACCAAGAACAACTGAAGCCAATGTCCTCCCACTGGTGTTTCATGTAAATACACCCAATCTATTCTTCTTGAGCTGCATCCATCACTGTGAATATGACAAGGCTCCTTTTGTTTCACACAAAGAGCACAAACACAGCTGGTGGATCCTGGAGAAACCTCTCTGCCCCCCTATCTTGCCACTACACCTGTAGGACTCACTGCATCAAAACCTCATTTAGAGCTCTGATTATCCTAATGACACTAGCGTCGTTCTCCACTCTGTCTCTATCAGTTAAATCCACCCTCTTCTAATTAAAAACACGCAGTCAACACATGGTCAGGCATGAATAGACCTCCCCCCAACACACAAACACAAAGGAATTTATCACTCTGCCATTCATCATTCTGTTTGTGTTGTCATCATTATTGTTCAAGACATTTCACTTCTGACTCTTTTTTCATTACCGTGTCACATTAAGGCTTTTCAGTTTAACTAACTATTTTGTTTGCATTTTTTTAATCCGCTGCAGTATTTAATTATAACAACAGATGCTTGTTAATTTCAGTCCTATCCAAACAGCACAATCTGTCTCATTCCACCAATGAATTTGTGAGTTTGTGTTGTCTGTCTGCAAAATTGTCTTGTCCCTGGAAAGTCCTCAATTTGTTCTCAGATTTGCCTAAAATAGCTTAAATAAAAAACTGTTTTTGAAAAGCTAACAATGAGCGCTTGTTTCCTTTCTTTTTGGCGGCAAATTACACAAAATGTGTGCAAATCTGTATTTTCTAAATCACTTTGCCAAAACTGCTGGTAAGCAGGAATGCTCTCCGCTCAGACTCAAATCTAATGCAAATTTGCACCTTTCTTTGAGATCTGGCCCGACATTCACAATAGCAAAACTGTACATTCAGCTAAACACCCAGCAAATGGAATGGAAAAAGTGATGGACAAGCAGGACTTGCAAGTTTAATACTATTCAGCATTTAGCATTCAGTCAGTCATTGCAGTCAACCAATCAGCACCACTGAAGTAAAAATCACTCCAAAGTAAATCATTGGAGCTGCGTGACCTTGGTGACTTTGCAGGGATAATTTACCATTGCTGTTATTGAAAATTCAAGTCAAAAGGGAAATTTAATTCTGATCCAGTAAAGGTGTTTTTTTTTTTTTGTCTAATGGAAGTGGAAAGTTGTTGAATGCAGCAGTCTCCTTTTTTTCCACTTCTTAATTGCTTTATAGGGACTCCTAGAGAGCTCTTTGTGTGCAGCTAAGTGACTTTGTTTAGCTGCTGCAATGCTGTTTTCAAAAGAGAAACAATTCTCAAAGTTAACCTTGAGAGTTTGGGCTTAAATAAGCGCATCAGAATGAAATGTATGGCTTCGGAAAATGTGGTTAATCATTTGAACAAAGAGGAAATGCCATTGAGAAAGATAGCTGAGAGTCAAGAAAAGGGATTTTATTTATATTTTACAATTGAAAAAACATCAGTAACACTTTAGAATACTTAATAATCCCCTTGTAAGACATTAACAAGCATTTGTAATGTGGTAATTAGCTTCTTATAAAGGCATTAATTTGTAAATGTATTACAAATGTAAAGCTGATAATAAAGACATTTCAAGATTCCTCAATTAACTACTTATGTCAGCAAGCATTAGTAGTGTGGTATTAAGTTGCTTCTATATCGTATGAGTAGTTTTTCAGAAATCTTGTTCTAAAGAGATACGAAAACATTTTTATCAAACCATGTGAAACTTTTTTTTCATAAGTGGTAAAAACAAGTTTTACTTTAATTTTACCTATAGGCTTCAAGAACTACCAAAACTAGACTTTATCCGAGTCTGCTGCTCTTTTTTACAAAGTCTGTTTAGAAACAGACAAAAAAAATCCAATTTTCACTCCAGAATGGTACACATTCTTCTTTTTTCATATATTATTTCAGACATGGTAGGAGCAACACATACAGAGAGAGTTGGAGTGTGCAAACTTCCACCAACATATACCTGGACCTGTTCTCTGAATTATTTACCTGCAGCAGCTTCTTTAAAAAATGCAGAGTGTACTTTATGTCCCTTCACATGACAGTTGTGAAGAAATAGTCCAAGTTTGGTTTTTGCAGCTTCCTTCAATGCTCTGCTGGTTTGCCCTTTAATTTCACCTCCAGTGTGAGTTCGCCGCGGTACCTATTTGAAATACAACTTGACCTGTGACAATTTTGTCAGAAGCACCGATGATGTTTTTTTTTTTTTAAGGCAAAGTCTGTAGTCAAAGGGGAGCTGTGGATTTATTTAAACTGAAATGTTTGTGTCTCCAACTTGTTTGGAGAAATACATCTGCAGCTCAGTGTCTGCACCAAAACCGCTTTGGGTAAACTCTAAAAATCTGTTTGCTTCCTGCAAAAACACAAAGAAGTTCTGTGTGTTAAAATATTAGAGTCACGATGAATCAACCATGATATCTGCATAAAATATTTTATAGCAGTTGTTTTTTGTGGGATTCTTTATTTTTCAACTTTTACCAGAAAGTGTGCCTCTTCTCAAACTTAAAGGAATCTGGTAAAGTCGGCACCCAGTATAAGTGAAGGGATTTCCAAAGTATCTAAATGAAAATCTTTTTATGGTCCGTTATACAAAAGTTGTTGAGGTATCAAAAAAGGAAACAAATTCACATGAAAACCTCATGGTGAAATTTAAAAAAAAGAGAGAGACAGAAAAGCCATAAAGGTTTGAATGCAACTGGTTCATGTTTCTCCAGTTCTGTAAAGCATACGCTTGAAAAAAAAATATTTTTAATCTTCCATCTAGTTCACAATCAATTGGGGGAAAGATAGCAAAAGAATTAAACGTGTACTAAACAACACAAAAATCTATAATAAAACTAATCAAATAATCTTCTAAACAAGCTGCATGTCCTCTGTAGGCTTTTCCCGTTCCTGCTGGTGGACATCCATGCTTGATAAGGATATTAACTGGCCTAAAAGTTTTCTCCTGTTGAGAAAGATTTTTCTTTATAAATTGTTGAGAAATATGCAATTGTAAACACTTTTTTATGTTTAAGGACAGAAAAATACTTTTTTGTCTTCGTCCTTTCACATTGCATTAACAGAAATGTGATGTCTAGACCTACAGACCTTAAGAAGCTTGTAGTTTTGTAGCTTAACAAACTTGCTAATAACCATAAGTGTGGGGCTCTGTAAAAGCTGAATTCAAACACACAAGTGTACTTAGTGTTGTCAAAACACAATAGTCTTTTTTTAAGCTGGACAGGATTTGATAACATCTTGTGTGTCTTTGTATTTGAAATTGTGCTGCACTTTGCCAAAATGTTTTGGCAAACTTGAAAAGTTTTACACCAGTTTTCTTTTTTTTTGATGTTGTTTGTTTTGTTTTTTGCTTTCGATTGGGTTCTTAAGTGTACCAAATTGCCTGAAAGCATCATGCTGTTGCTATTGCTACCCTTTTGGGTGCAGTAGCCTTCTGCCAAAAAATAAAAAATAAATAATATAAAAATAGGAAAGAAAACAGACCAGGTAGAAGAAAAGAAAAGTTAAGCACAATGAAAGAAATACATCTTCTTGCTGCGGCACGTTTGCCAAGATATTTCCTCCATGTTTTTTCCCCTTATAAAACCTTTTTGGTTTGCATTGCGGGGGGATTTTTTAAGTGTTTTTTTTCTTTGTTTGTTTGTTTACATTTCTCCACTTGAGCATGTTTGTATTTACTCTGTAGATAAACACCATCAGGGTTTAGTTACAGATGAAGTGTCATTTTTAGACAACCCATGGTCACATGAACTCATTCAAGTTAAAGGCTCTAAGGAAAGAAACTTCAAATTGGTTTGAAATGTACATATTTTTACTGCAACGTTGCATGCGCAAAAGTATTGCAAAAATATTCAAAAGAAAATTAATGAAATTATGAATACAAATAACAATCTAAAAAGGTATTGTGAAAATGGGATGCCATAAAGCTTTAAATGCTGCATGGGCTTACCATATTTTCCACACTAATTGTCCCATCAAATTATAGGGGGCACCGTCAATGAATGATCTATTTTCAAACTTATGTCAAATACATTATAAGGCGCACCGAACTAATCCTATAGATTAGCCATGTTAGCATATTCACAATACCTGTAACTCCCAATCCTGTTTGCTACACGGAAAAAAACAGACTGAGACCGCTAAAACAAACATTACTGTGACGACACCAACTCCTAACCTTGTCTGCAACATTTCTCAAATTAATTAGATAATAAGGTGCAGTGTTTTAAGTGCACCTTATAGTGAGGAAAATACAGTAAATTGCTTTATTGCTTGTATTTTTCAGCTAAGGTGCTCTGCACAGATAAATGAAGTACACACAGAGCATTGGATTGGCTGCCTGTTCACACAGTAATAAAGTGTAACCTTGCAACCTCTATATAAAATGCTACCAGTGTCCTTTTATTGCCTGAAGGGAGTTGAATGTATTCTGCTGTTTTCCTTTAAGATAGAGTTCTGCTTTTTGATTTAGGGCTATGGAGCTGCTGCTAGCTATCCTTAACACCAGCTGACGGGACTGGATGTGAAGTGTGGGGTTCACCTCAGAAAAAGTCTGGTCTGTAAGCAATTTTCATCAGTCTGCTGTGTTCTCAAGGAGCTTGTGTGTCTGTTGGGTCAAATAAATAAAGTTGAAGTAATGGAGGGCAGTTGCTGTCTTTTGATGCTCTTTTTAACAGACCCCATTTCGTTCTTTGTATGAGTGATTAGAGAACATCTATGTATTTAATCACGACATGAACCAGCACGCCAGTCACGTGTGACTTGAAACCCAAATTTAACTGAAAACAGTTTTAAGTCAGATTTAAATGAAGTCCACAAGCTTCTTTAGTTTCTCCAATTCCCGAGTAATGAAGAAGACTTGAAAGTTTCATGATTGAATTGAGAAATAAGATGTCTGGCTTTGGATCCAAACATGGTGCACAGCAGATTTGCACTCAAAGCATATGCTGCTTCAGACAAGCTCTGCCATACGGACCCATATGGTCATCATTCCAGACATAATGACAGCACCAACTAATTTAGGGTCATCCCCGAGTTTATTTGCGTGTGAAGGGCAGCTGTTCCTGAATTTGGCTCTGTGTCAGTCTCGCAAATCTGTGATGGTTGGCAGCAAAAGGGGAAGATTGATTCAGGCTGATCAAAGCAACAGAACAATGACAAGCCTGAGTCACAGAGGGGAGTCGAGCTAAACAGTGGGGAGGCTTGGCATGTACGCCACACAGTGCACAGCAAATGAAAACACAAGGACTCGTCAACATGTTTGTGCACAAACAAACAAAAACTAAATAATGGTAGTGTTTAATTCCAAAATTGAATAATCTCTTAATTTAAACTTGATTAAATGAATACAGCCCTGATTGCCCATCATCCAGAAGTTGGAAACTGTTGGACTTTGGCAGTCAAGTGCACAATTTTCTCTCACAAGCTCTGTAATTGTGGGACATTCAAATCACCTTTTCAAGAATGAGCAGTTCTGTGAGATGGAGAAAAATAACACAATTTTACAACCTGTCCAGTAATCACTGCTTTGCATATAGACGAGAGATGAGCTACATAAGCCTTTGGTTATTTTACCAGGACTTAATGACTGTGCACTAGTGCTGGACGAGACTGGGGTTGACCATTGAGTTTTGGCACAGCGTTTGGAAACTTTCTCAAGTGTCACATTTAAAAAAATAAATGTGTGCTTGTTGTGGTGGAAGTCGGGGGAAGATGAAGATAGACCCATTTATCTTTCAGTATATTCCCCATCCGTTTTCTCCCTTCACCTCTCCCTGTTTCAAGATGTTTTGGAGCGCTTCAGGCTTAAAACCCAATTTCTCTAGCACTGTATAGACAGGAAACACAGAGAAAACTCAATTGTAAAGATAGTGCACCTAAGGTTTTTGAATATTTAACGCACAATAACTCAGTGCAGAGTTTATCATTTTCCAGCCAAAGCATTACAGAAAAAAAAAAAAATTTAAAGTTAACTTTTCAATAATAAAAAACATCTGTTGGCCAATTTCCATTTCTTTCTATTCATTTAAATCTGTCCTTGTTAATCTATTCTTATTGTAAATTAAAAACCTGACAAACACTAGCTTTTACTCACACCCCAAAAACTATTTTAAATATCCAGTTGGTGATATCCTCAGCGCCAACAGTGTAAAAATCCCATATTTTTTGTTAATACAAATCTGTGGAACATGCTAAAACTAACCAGAGATGTTAAGAGAACGGGAAATGTATGCACTGAGCTTGTGAAATTAGCTTTCATGTCATGTGACTTTGTAGACCAGCACCCTGGCAGAGAAAAAAAGGCATTGAATTAAGTTTGCACTTCAGGGGGTGTTTGAACTTATTCCCTAGAAAAAAAAAGGAAAGTTGGTGATCAAGTCACTTTTCATATTTTTATTAAAAGTTTTCAAAGAAACAAGATCACAAAACTAAAAGTGTTGCAAAAACTCAATGTGTTTGATGACACTTCTAACGTTTTGACCAAAATCTGCACTGATCCATTTGAAAATAGGAGGAAATGCTGTTTCAAATGTCCAGTCACAATAGTAATCAGAGTTGGATTGAAACATAAGCGATGTTTGTGGACATGATAGAATACATTCAGCAAACCCAGTTAAAGTCACTGATTTTCCCACTTTAATTTATTTGTTTGCCTTTCTTCTTGAAGTGTTTTTTTCTTTCTGGTTCTTTTCTTTGTTGTTGCCATGAAGCCCAGATACATTTGTTTTTTATTCAGTTTCTCTAAAAATGTACAAAAGATAAGTAGATGTATTCAATTCTAGATGCTTGAATCCATACAGTATAGGTAAAGACTGAGTCATTAAAGTCGCGCTCTGTTTAGAACAGCAGAAGCTCATTAGAAATTTGTCTCCAAGTTGAGGGACTGTAGCACAGAAGCTAATTTCCCACTAACCCTTTGTTTAAACTCTCTCCCGCTAGCGTATAGCACCACACAACCCCAAACTAACGTTAGCATTGCAAATGAAAAGTGGCGAGCAGTCCTGGAACTGTCCAGCTGAACAAGAAGCCGTTAATGGATCTATTTGTCTGCCAGTGACTCAGATCCGCCCACTTAAGCTTTTTCAAACCGCGGGTTTTATCTGCTCCTGATCCATCATGATTTTAATTAAAAAACACTCAAACATAGTTTTAATCTTTAAACTATTTTATTTATATTATCCATGATAAGAAAAATGCTACAATAACTTCTTTAAAACACCAAAAACACATTTTTTTAAATTGCTGACTGCATTTTTTTTTGTATAATAGAATTAAACTTAGCCATAATAAATCATTGTGATCTCAATTTATAAATTGAATTTTAAGGTCTTTCTTATACAAAGCATAAAAACAAGCTTACTATTCATCAGCAATTGATCTGAGGGAAAACAAGAGCTTTAATCTGAGATTATGCCAGTTTCTAATAACATTTGTATGCTAGAGCCTGCGACAGTGAAAAATCACGAGGTGCAGAAAATGTAAGATGACAGGCCATAACTTAAGCATAGCCTTTTGCTGTTGGAGCTTGTTACTCCCTGTGAGCGTGGGCTGAGGAGCACAGGCAACATATCAAACCTAATTACCTTTCAGGTTGGCTCATCAAGTCGGAGCTTCAATGAAGACAGATTGTTGCTGTTGCTTCACAACCTTTAAAGCCACAAACACTTTGCGGGTCTCCTCTAATCTTAACGCGCCTTTTTGAATTATTCCCCGACTGCTACAGCATGATGAACCTATAACAGGAAAATGTGCTTTATTGAGTAGCTTTTCATCTGTGAGTCCCATTGCTCATCTTAATATACAGATGAGTCTCTCTATGTCTTAAGGTAAACCAGCTTTACAAGGTTGCGGTTTGGATTACATCTGATGAATAACAACATGTTTACCATGTACTTCAGTGGCGATCTTTCACTTTTATGCTGTAAGTGCCAGTTGCTTTCCTTTTTTATTGGGTATTACTTTTGTTTTATGGAGCAATTTTCACACCCTGCCCTTAATGGCAGTGGCCTCACTCTCTCCCAGCACCGGCAGAGCAAGGCCTGGTGACGAACGCACCGCACGGGGGTTGATTATGGAGTGCTAAACTAATGATTGCCAATGAGAAGCTGTTCTCACCAGCGAGTGAATTCATTTCTCTGTCACTGGGAGTTAATGACTCCTTTTAAGCAGATGAAATCTGGTCACCAGGGAGAGCCATCCTGAACGACTACAGGCAGCTCATTTCATTTGTCTAAAGTATTGTGTCTGTAATGCATTGTGGGCCCAGTGTGAATCAGCTATTGAATACATTGCTAACACTTGCCACACATGTCAGCTCAAGCCTGTTTTTCTGATGTCGCATCCATCATCTGTATCTTTGTGGAGTTTTATTGAACATGTCAGATTAAAGTGGTGGACTGGAAGGGCTATTAGGCATGTCACCTGTGAGTGATCAGAGCAGGATCTCTGCTTTTGATTCCCCTGCTGAATTCTTCTATGAGGCATCACGAGGTCCTTAACCTCATGTTTGAAGCTTTTCATTTTTAATGCACCAGTAAGGTTTGGACTTGTGAAGCGGTGGAGAGCTCAGATCTTCCATGGCTGATCTTGTGTGTCTAAATGCACTGTCGGATCATATTTGGTGCATACAGCTCTGGGTAAACATTTATGAATGATTTAGGAGAGCACGGTGAATCGTTAAAGCATTGCAGCTGCATCACGCAGCTCCCAGCTGCTCTGTGGGCACATTTTCACTTTAACATTATTCTTCACCATAAAATCTGTATAAAAATACAAGTTCTCAGAGCTTACAGTTGCACTCTAGCTGCTTATCCTGTTAAAGTTTTCAGAAAAAAAAGTCTCCAACACGAAGCAGCTATTTTATTTAAAAGCATTAGTGTAATAACTGCTTAGAATTTTATTGAGGATCTCACCTATCTTGTTTCTAAATAAGTCGTTTTTAAAAACATTTTATACTGCGACTGCATTATGATGTTGGAAATATAACAGGATGTATTTATTTTTTAAATCACATAGGTTATTTAAGATTATATGATGTGTCATATGGTTTGTTTCATATGTTTAATATTTAACTGATCCTTAAATAATTCTCTGCCTTCCAGTTGGAGTGCCACTTAAACCAAGTGAACCTCAGTTGGCTCAGTTGTTAAAGCTTTTCTGGGGTAAATTCATTCGGGCTACAGTGGGGATTGAAAGTTTGGGCACCCCAGGTAAAATGTTGTTGAATTGTATTGTACAATAATTAATTGTTGTGTGCATAAGTGTATTGTGAAGAGTGTCAGGCTAATGGAAGTTGCTTCTGAAATTCACGTGATATTGTCGTTTTATTGTCGATGTCTTACGTCACACCCTAGTAATTTGTAAGGCGCACTCTTGACCGCAAGCAAATGTATAGAACAACTGTAAGATTCCCACACAAACTACACTCTGTCTAATTTCCTCATTTCTTACAGTCAGGTTGCATACGAGGAGCGTCCACCTATCACGAGAACAGCACCAACAGGCTCCTTGTGCTGTGCGCATGTTTTTGTGGGATACAAAAATAAATAAATATCCTTACAACACGCCTGCGTCTCACCTACCTATGTGTTGTATAAATATTCGCTAAAATCTGTCGCCCGCAGCCTGTCTGTGATTAAAATATTCATGAACATTTTTGCTCTGCTGGTTCAGCAAGAGGTCTACGACTTTGGTGTTTCGTGCAGGTCATCTGCATGCCACGTACAAGTTTGCCCATTTTGCACCCAAAAACAGCCGTTATCCACCCATACGGGCAGTTGTGACTGAGACTGAACACACAAAAATATCATTCAAAATGGTGAAATAATACAGAGTTCATTTTGCTTTTATTTTAATGATGTTTTAATTTAATGAATACTTTGCATTTCTGCGGTCAGAAATACAGCCCTTCCCATTCTTCAGACGTGTGTGGAGTACATTTAGAAATCACATGTGAACAAATGCGCAGCATTTTGGTGGCATTCGGATGACAAACATCTGTGCTGATGGTGGGTGTTAGTGATGCTAAAGTAATGATTCAGTCTACGATCCTTCATTTGTCATGAAGGAAGACGATCCATTATCATCAGTCTGTCATGCTCACTCGCCGTCTCCATCGGGTCGACAGATAAGTTGTTTGTCAAACAGCACAGAGTTTGATAAATGTTCACGTCCATTAATGCCACTGCCTTTTCTTTCGTGAAGGAACCCGGCCAATTTTCTGACATTCCTTTGAATGTGAAAAGAAGCATTTGTTTAAGTAGGACGGTAATCAAGTTTGATTGGTGTTAACTAAATCATTAAGAGAAAAGCAAGCAAGGCTCAAATCTGGAACTCTAAAGTGTTCATGTAATCATGTCTTGGTTTGTTTGTTTTAGAAAAACGCCTGAACTGCAAAAACAGCCCCTTAGAAATAAGTCAAAAAGGCCTACCCTGTTGGCAGATTTTCTTTAAACAAGCAAATAAATAAGTAAATAAGTAAAAAACAATCTGACAGTGGGGTAAGAAAAGTGGTCTTACACTTACTTTAGCGGAAATAGTTTTCCAAAACTAACATTTTGCTTTTGAAAAACTTCCTTGATAGGATTATTTTTCTTGCAAGACAGAAAATGAGAAAATGTTTTATTGAAATAAGGGTCTTTTTACTTTCTTTAGATTCAGTTTTTGTTTGTGTGGTGCCAGCTTTTAAATCTCTAAGTGACATTACACTCCGAAAGTATTTTGCCCCATCATAAAGTTCCTCTTTGTCTCCAACATTCAGGTCTCGTAGACCAGCAGTGCCAGTGGTTTCGTAAAATTGCCCTGAAACTGCTGCACTGAGACTACAAAAGTAAGGGATAATGCCCGAAAATGTGTGCATTATCAGAAAAGCCTGAACTGTCTTACACAAATACACACTTTGAAAGGTATTGT
Organism: Oryzias celebensis; assembly: GCA_014656515.1. Classification (NCBI taxonomy): domain Eukaryota; kingdom Metazoa; phylum Chordata; class Actinopteri; order Beloniformes; family Adrianichthyidae; genus Oryzias; species Oryzias celebensis. The sequence goes on from BNCR01000003.1 coordinate 7,452,198, forward strand.
CCCGCATGGTCACTGATGAAAGAAACAAGTATTCAGTCCATTTTTAGTACTTTAGTCGTGTTGTTTTTTTAGGTTTAAATCCCTTTTTAACAAGAAGTGGACTATTTGATGTGTGGTGTGACTCGTTGTCATGGTAACGGCTACAGAGCTCACACCAAACCTGTGCGGCAGTGGCGAAAGAAAGTGGTATGCTAAACATCAGGATACGTTAAACAAAACAGTAGTTCAGTTCAGCTGCTCCAGTTACCATCAGGCGTTTAGGCCAGTGTAGTGATATAAAACATTTGGGCTACTAGACCGGAACTTCTTTTTTAGGTGTGCATTATCACTGTGGATTATCACTTTTTAATCAACATCATGCAGCCAATCAGAATCAAGCTGTGGTATGTATGAAGTTTCCTTCTTTTTATGTGGCATTAATTTAAACAAAAGAATCTGTGTTTTAAACTAACCCATTGGGGATGTTATATTTTTCAACAGTTTGCTCGCATTGCTTTTATATTGTTCATTCATTTTGCTGTTTCTTTGTTTGCCAAACTTGACAAATGAAGACTTGGAACTTGATTCACATTTGAGGACATAAAACTTGACCTGAGACTTGAAGTTTGGGACTTCTGAACAATGTTCATTGGTTTATTCTTACTTTTTGGCTCCAGGACATGTCAGGTTTAAAAAAAATAAAAGTTTTCATCTTTATGCAGTGCAGAAACAGCCCCTGTAGAAGTAAGTCAAAAATTCTTAAAATTTGAAGAAAAGTTCTATAAAATGAGCAAAATGTAAAAATAAATAAAATCTAGGTTAAGAAGATGCGTCTTACCAAGAGTTGTTATTTTAAGAAAACTTGAGAAAAAGTTTTGTAAACTAGAGCCTCTTTTTCACTGGTCTGGTCCGGTCTGGTATTTTGAACATTTCCATTAGAAAATGAGCCTATTAAGTGGAAACTGCCTGAACGGTACCTTACTACTCAGTGGAAACAAGGCAAGATTATATTGCTATTGAAAAACTTACTTGATACACTTATTTTTCTTGAAAGACAGAAAAAATGCCACTTTAATGTCCCTTTGAGACAGTAAAATATTAAATATTAATATTAATAACAGTTTTAAGGTTTGAGTCTTGACTTGAACTGACAGCTAAAGACTTTTGAGACTTGACTCGGACTTGAGAAAAGGGATTTGGAAACAGCACTCACACTTCGATTCATCCACTCAAGCTGTTATTTTGCAGTTAAACTTTTAAAAACTGTGTTTACTTCTGCAATAATAAGTGCAAACTACATCAATAATGCTTGGTAACTGCTTTTCCCTAAAACTGTGTAATTTTGAAGTTCAAAACTATTTCCAGGGAAGTACATGCGTTTGTTTTTATTGCTACCTTCAGAAATACAGCCCATATAAAACGAACCTTCTCAAATCTTGGCTCCCAGCTCATCTCTCATATATCCTTTTTATCACTGCTGCAGCTTTTGACCTCGGCTGTAATTTGTGCTTGAAGGAGTCTACATAGAAACCTCAGTGAGCATTACTTTGACTGCCTGCGTTAGGATAATATTTTTATAGCTGAGGGACATTTAACAATATTTCTCCAAAGCAAGAGAACTATGTGAGAATGTAATTAACTGTAATCTCTTCATAAAAGCCTTTTCTTTGTTTACTTTGGAACTGCGTCATATTGACATGTGGATTAGCAGTATTTTGTTTCTTTTAGACAATTTATTAAAAACATGTACGATTGGACTGAACTGGTTTTAAGTATGCACAGACGTAGTTACCAGAATAATTAAGATATTTATCTTTTTCTCTTTTAATTACTTCTCCAATTTAACTCATAAGATCGACTGCTTGGGCTCAGCAGACCGGTTCATTATTTACCCAGCAACCTTGTGCTAAAGTAGCCGTTTGAGCCTGAATCCAGTAAAGCATAGTGAGGCATAATATTGTCATTTTAAGAATAAAGTCAATAGTCTGAAAATTGCTGTGCATGTAAACAGTCATGGTGCAATCAAGTGGCACTAAAATTGTGTTTGCTGACCACTCATAAGTGCTGCAGTCATTGGAAGAAACTGCAGACTGGGTGTCTTTCCAAAACTGAACAGAGCTGTCAGTTTAGTGTCTGTGTCAGTCGGGTGGCTGACTGCTGCAGCATGCTTAGAGGGTTATTGTAGAAGACAGGTGTGAGTGCAGTGTCAAGTTTGAGTATGCTTTTACAATAGGATCATTTTTGGGGGCGATGCAGCAAAAGTTAGGGTTAACCTGGTTCTTTTGCTTATTTTCATCTTTCTGTCTTCACCAGTTTAAAAATACAAAGTCATGTGTGTGGTAGCGTGAAATAATAGTTATTTTTATTTAATGACAGTATCAAGAGGCATCAATTATTCAGTGAGTGTTAAATCTGAGCAATTATATCAAAATGCTGCACCTTTTGCTTCACTGATTTGTGAATACAGTAATCATCTCGTCCCAGATGGGTTACCTTTACTCAACAAGTGCTTTTCCAAACCCATTGATCACCTTTAAGAATCTGGTGCCATAAAATGGAACCAGCTTTATGACTCAGCATGCTCCCACTGACTGACAGGACCCATGAGACTATGACTTTAACAGAATTACAGGTGAATAGATGCATCAATGCCAATCATGTCAGAACTGGCAACCAAACAAGTTTCCATCTTCAATGTAGTTCTACATATAAAAAGGAAAAACACAAGAAATCTTAAAATAAATGAACGGGATTTTAAGGAGTTTAGAAAAACAGCAAACTGTAAAACTGCAACACATTCAACAAATGACCGATTATTTAATTCTCAGAGGAAAAGATTATTTCCCAAAATTAGCTCTACTCAGATAAATGGACCTCTACAAACTACCACCTAAACCCTGCTCCTAATGGCTTGCACAGTTTGATAATGTCATCAAGTGCTTTTCGTTTGAACCCTTTGTGCTCCTGATCCATAATTCATAGCTTCTTTGATGTGCTATATGTTCTGGAGGATGTGTCCACACACATAATTGTCCTAAGTATCCTCACGCTCAATTTATTCAGAAGCAAATATTGCTCAGATCCTTAAACCGAGTTGATTGATGCATTATTTAAGAGTATTGATCACTTTATCAAATCAATGAGACTGCAAGAAAATACAAGATCTGTTTCAATGAAAGTCACGCTCAGCTCACGGTCATTTCTGTTTGAAGTGTTTCAGCCTTTCAAGAGAACATAAGCAGATCAAAGAGCCCCCACAAAAAAAAAAAAAAAAGCAGAGAGGGAGGTATGTGTGGATTAATGGAGGAATTCCTCCTACAGGAAAAGGCCTAAATCCACATCCAACCGCATGAGAAGGACATGCGTTTAAAGCTCTTTTGAGGTGCACGCTTTCCTAAAAGAGGTTATTTATGCTTCTATTTCTGATTAGTTTTTCTGCCAACACATTTTTAAATCAAAATCAGAAGTTTGGGTCCTTAAATGTTTCTCTGAGGATGAAATGAACCATCCCTAGAAACAGAGGGCAGAGGACAATCATCAAATATGCTGTGAACCAGTGGCCAACAGGCTGAAGGGAGAATGGAATTTAAACCTATACTGTTTAAGCCAAAAAGTGGGAAACAATTTCCAGTCAAAAGATTGTTTTCTTAAAAAAAAAACTGAAAAAAAATATATATGTTTTTTTTTTAAATTATAGAAGTGTGTTTAGTTTTCACTCAACAAGAAATCCAGACAAGCATTGCAAAAAAAAAAAAAAAGAGTTAAAAAGAAGCTACTAAACTACTAACAATACATCCCAAAAAAAAGTATTTTTTGGCTTATTCTAAGCAAATGGTTTGAGTTTTTGTTGTACTTCATTTTGATTACAGGAACAAAACAAACGAGTGTAATAGATCAAAACTACTGATTCTAGAACGAAATGTGAACAAAATAAGGCTACGATTTCAGGCCCATCTTAATTAATCCTCATAAAAGACAAAACTATCACTTCATCTTAGAACATAGCTAAATTTTCAAATCTAAAAATGTTGAAAAGTGTCTTCTAAGAGATTTCTTCGTGAAGTAACCAAATTCTTACTGATAAAAAGCACTTAGATGTCTTTTGACATTTTTTTAACTCTGTTTTTTAACAGTGTTTTTTTTTAAACTCATTTTGTTAATAATGTCCTTATTTTTAGGTCCTAACTCAAAAAAATAGACCCAAAAAAAGTCTTGACGGCGTTAAGTTTGAGAAAAGTTTGGAAAGGTGTAGAGCAAAGAGAAGTTTAAATCCATGATAAAATATTGTGAATATCTAAAAACAGGGTTTGAAATGTTTTGCAGTGTAAGGCCCCTGACCTACTTTGTTTTAACTAGTCTTTCACATTGATCCTGCCTGCATGACTTTTCAGGTTCATTTTGCCATCATTTTAATAACCTTTCAAGTAAATTGCTTTTTGCAATTCCCACCTTTTATCTCTAATTTGCTAAAATTACTTTTCCATCTCAGATTCAGAATCTTTTTTTCTATAGCTATGGATGTAAAAAAAAAAAATCCTGCCTTAGAAAAAAAAGCTCCTGCGGTGCAGACTTTTGGAGAGTTCAAATTTTCATTTTGTTTTACATCCGACTTGACCTTCAACCATTTCTCCTTTCTGTTGTAAGAGCTTTAACAGAGCTGGGCCAGCCAGTGACACAATATTTCTCACATAATTTTCCTTTTTCTAATGTAATCAAGCAGCCATTTTTACAGGAGACAGTAATAATTTATTTTTGCCACTAATAGCCTATACATCACTTGCAGAGTTTACATTTCATTTTCCTGAAGCATAAAGGCGAATAGAAAACTTAATGATTTGCCCTTGCAAGCATAATTTTAATCATGGATTTTCCTCTACATGATCGATTTGGAAAAAGCCATAGTAATACAAGCTGTACATTCTACTGTATTAAATATTTGATATCCATTAAAATTTTATGATTAATGTTATGGTAAAGAATCAGTTTCTCTAAGCCCCCTGGTTTTTATTGCAGACTAAATTAGAGGTTTTACTTCTTTAGAAAGAGAAATGGGCAGACTATATATTGCGCCAAAGGTTTGCCTGTCATGACAAATGGAGCCATTTGATATTGATCATTGGAGATTTAGAATGGGGGGAGAAAGTAGTCAAAAGGGAGAGGTTAAAGATATTCACAGTTTCATAAAGTGTAGAATTAGATTTTGCTTTCTCGTTGTCATCCTTCTTATTAATACTTGGTTAAAGAATTGGATTTGGTCTCACAATGTCCTGAAGCGTGCAGGCTGAGGCTGACAGCTCAGATTTGTCGTAAATGTGTTTTGAGGAGCTGCAGTTAACTGCTAAGTGCTCACTGCAAGCCAGTGTGCATGTAAAAGACGGATTTCAAACATTTTCTTTTTATGTTTGGGTAACCTAAATGTTTTTAAAACTCTCAAGAAGTTATGCAGGTTTTTATTTCACCCATTATACAGGAAAAAACATGGCTAACCACTTGAAATAGCAGCAAATTGTTGCATTTGAGGACAAAGTACCAAAGAGTGCTTTGCTGTCTCAATTTGCAGGCAAACTTTTTTTTCCCTCTAAAAAAAAACAGTTTTTAGATTTTTATATATAGTTCATAGAAGCCTTAAAGGTTTTGAATCTTCATTTTTATCAGAACTGCTTTTATTTTATGACCTTCCTAGAGCCCTCAGGTAAAAAGCTTAGAACAAATCTTTTTTTGCTTTTAGAGACCCACTCCAATGAAAATTGGGTTTTTAAACTTGTTTTTGTAGGAAATTTCTGATGATGGAGGACAAATTTTAAGAGACTTAAGTGCAGACATTGATTAGCTTATTTATGACAGAAAGTACACTGACTGTGCTACAAACTCCCTGCTCCAATGCAATGTGATGCATCCCCTTTAGACAAATAGATCCATGTACATCTTCGTTTTCCTTGTCTGACAGAGCTGGCATCTCGCTCAAAACTGGATAGCTCCAATATTCCTCACTATTTTTGTTGCAGCGGCTATATCAGGTTGGAGGTATAAAACTCTGTAAGCTAGCGGGATGACATGTAAACAGATAGCTCTCATTTGTGGGTGACAGTAAGGGGAGGTGGGATTGCTATGCACCAACAGTCCACAACTCAGAGAAAAAATTCTAATGAACTCCTGCCACTCAGCAAAAACGATGTCCTAGAAAACAATGCAGGTTTTTTTATTTTTGTCTAAAAACGGCATAATCATATAAAAAAAAACACTGGGAACACTTACACAATAGAGCAAAAGATGATTGGAGTGGGTTTTTAAGTTTTTTTTTTTTCATGTCTGCGTGTATTAATTTGCTTTTATGGACTGTTTCTCTCTTCTTTTTTTTTTTTACAATGTGTTTGCATGTTGTGTGCTTATAGTGTGATGACGATTTCATCCATTATTTCAAATTTATTCATTTTATCTAGAGCACTTTGAGGTCCTCTTAAACAGGCAAAGTGCTTTATAAATAAAATTGAATTAGAAAAGTACAGTGATCAAAGTGCTACATGCTTTTTAAATATCATTGAAAGATACTGATTTAAAAAATCTATCAAGGCTGAAATGTTCACTGAGCAAATAAACATTGAAAGAACAGTTGAACTCTACACAAAAAAAGATTAATGACCCTTTGGAGATGTGTCACTGTGAAATATATATTTTATTTCCAACTCATAAACACTGTTAATTGCACATGTACATTTCATTTGGCAGTTGTTGAGATGAAGCCCTCTTAAGTTCTCTAATGTAGCTTCATTTAGGTTTCCTTGAAAAGTGAAAATATAGTGGATTTATTTTGTCAAAATGCGTGGACATAAAACAGTGCTTAGAGTGTGGGAGTGTTCTGTTTGCTCTTAAGTAGGGGTGTGAAATAGTCTAAAAAAAGACAACTCTCAAGCTGCAAAATAGTAGGCGACACGTCTGTTTTAATGATACTTGCAGCACAATGCATCAAGTCCGTCATCGAAATAAACCCAATGGCTACCCTGACGCTTTGTATTACAAGCGTTCATACTGCATTGAAACAAACCAACAAAATGATTTCAACATTGTTTGTAGACTTTTTTTTTTAGAGGCAGTAACTTTATTGCAGGCAAAGCGAACAGAAGGCATGGCATAAGAGTGCTGACAGGAATATTAAGTGAGGCAACCTGAGCAATATAGAATATAAATGAGGTTATTTTACACTGCAGAGCTCTGCAAACCAACACAGTTTTCTTTCATTGTAATAAATCATTCCCACTCTAACAGCCTTTACTTTAAAGGCTTTGTTTAATATCATCTACAATAAGAGGAAGAATAAATTGGTTTATTTGGGGGGAAAAAAAAGATACTGTAGTTGGAAAGCTTGATATGATGATCAAAGATGGAATATGCTTGACTTATTGTTGGAAATGAACTTCCTGGAGAATCCCTCATGAAGGATGTGGGGTGGGAGCAATTTTGCAGTAGGAGGGTGTTGGGGGGGGGGGGGGGTGTAATCGAAAAGAAATCCCAAGTAAGCAGTAAATGTAGCAGAGTAAGATTTTCTGAAATAGCATTTTAGTCCCTAACCACCACTTTCAATAGAACAACAAGCAAACGTTGTTTATGTCTACACACCAGTTTAAAACACAGTTTTTTGCAAAAGTATGGAAAGTGTTTAGTCGAAGATGCTGTGGGGTGAAAATAAAGCGACAATTACCACCGTCATGAAACTCCTTTTTTGAATTTTTTGAGTCAGACGATCCTTTATCTGTCTCTGATTAGAAGTAATAAAAAGAAAATCCAAGCTGATGTTCTGTATGCAGAATTTAATACCGATGGCTTATGGTTTCTTTATCAGATGTAAAGCTCCAGTGAGGAAAAAAACACAACTTTCTATTTTGACCCGACTGCAGAAACATCAACAAAGAAAAGAAAGCATCAGATAAAAGAAAACAGCACATTTGCAACTTGTTCCAGCCAGAACTTACAATCCAGAAATTTCAACTCGGCGTGAAATGTTGGAAAAATGTGTAAAAAATAGACACTCGTACCAAGGCAGTTCAGCACAAAAAAGTTACACCATGCTTTGAAACTGACAAAAACACTTTACACCCCAATTAAAAAACTATTCACAGTCCGTGGAAGCATGGAAGTGTTGTATCTACGGAAAATCTTTGCATTTCCTCAAATATGATTACAAAAAAAATGCTGACATTTTTAATGTGTAAATTGAGTTTTGGCCATCCTGCTTTCATGATGATTACATTAATATGTTTTTTTTGGTTATTCCTGCTGCTTGCTCTTTTTTAACTCTACCTTGATATGTTTAAATTCCAAATCCAATCATCTTTTGATCCATTTTAAAATGGATAGAAAAAGTTTTATCTGTGTTCTTTTTAATTATGATTATGTCTTTTTTAGGCAAAATTTAGAAAGCCTGTGTCATTTTTTGGACATAATTTCTGCAAAGTGGCAGGAGTGCATCTAAAATTCGCCTGCGGGCAGCACTGTTGGCGCAGAAGTAAGCCTCCATTCATTCCCCATGATCTCTTTGTTTACACTTGTTAACTCTAGCTTACAGCCCCTCACTCGTAACCACAAGCTAACATTAGCGGTGCAACAAAATTGGCGAGCAGTTTTCTTTATGTCCTCCATCATGTCACAAGAACACCAAAACGTGATTTTCATAGGACTGGGTCTTTAAGTCCATGGTTTTATTTACTACCTGGTTTTATTTTTACTCTTCACTGTCTTCATGTTTGAATTAAATATTCTTCTTGGTCATTGGTTTGAATTTGTGTTATAAAAAGCAAAAGTTTCTATCACTTGCCTCCGGTTCCCTTAGATTTAAGCTCCAATCTCAAAACACAACATTTTCCAACTACAGTTCTGAACTTACATTTAATTGGCAGGGTGTTTGAGGCAGAGTGTGATTCCTCTAGTTTATGAAAGAGATGAGATTCACAGGATTCTGAAGGGAAATATTAAAGTTGCTTCTAAGTGAGCCTTTTTCTGTCGAACTGAAGCAGAATCATTAGGAATAGTAAAAATCCAGAGTCAAGCCGCGGTGTCTCATTATTTTCTTGTTGTGGCTTCCTTCCATATCTCTTCTTGCACAGTGTTGCCCTCCAATACCTCCTTGTTCAGAGATAGGATGAATCCAGTCCTTTTCGATCAGATACACAACAAGGTTAAAGACTGGATTCACTTCAGCATTGTAGCTGCTCTGTGGATAAAAAGTGATTTATATGGGGGGTGCTTCTTGCGCTTTTTATTACATTTTTATCTTTGAGAATACTAACACATTCGTCATAGGAAATTATGGGGCAAATGCCTAAAGTTTAGTCTTTGAGGGCTGATGCACTTATGGATGGATAGAAATTTCCTAGTAAATTCTCACTAAATTGGCGAATGTATTTTAATACATAATTGTAAAAACAGTACAAAAACAGAAAGTTTTTTTCTGTAACACAAGGGTTTGAAAACTAGTCTTTGTAAATTGTTTCTGCTTATCAAGTTTTTATTTTGGGAAATCAGGGATGTCATATTGTCGTTAAAAATCTTGTTAGTTTTAATGAACAGACGAGGTTTGTTCCCAGCCTTTTTGTAGTTCTTTGCTACAAAAAGTGTATTTGAAAAAAAAGTATATTGTATTATTTTCTCATGGAGGACATTAATAAAATAATTTTAAAAATAAAACTGTGTTTCTGAGTATTTCTTTATGCAAATTACTTTGCATCAGGAGCAGATGAAAACCGGATGTTTGAAAAAGCTTGGACTCATGACACAGGTACTGCCATTGGCGGGACAAAAACTTGCTTTCTCCGCTACAATTCTAAATCCTCCACTTGCAGACAAATATATGCATAAATGTCTTCTGGCTCTAAACTCTGCAGCTGGATAACACTATTTTCGCTACGCTGATGTTGGTTTGGTTTTGTGAGACGCTTGTCGCTGGAGACAGTGTAAACAAAGGGAAACTGTGAAATTAGCTAAACTATCTTCCTATCCTGCCCTAAAGGGAATTTCTAATGAGCTCCTGATGCTATGCAGAAAAAAATGACTTAAAAACTACTCAGGCATTTTGATTTTAGCTAAAAACTGCATAATCATAATTAAAAGACCACCGAGAATGAATTTACAATGGACGTAAATGTAGTTGGAGAGGGACCTCAAATACACAAAAAATCAGAATAAAGATAAATGTTTTTTGTTGTTTTTTCTTCAAACCCCAAAAAATTAGATCAAAACATCTCAGGTTTTTTTTTGTTTTTTTTATTGAATGCAACGCGCTGCCATACTAGATAGTCTCACACTGTATAGTTTTAGCTGTACTTCAGCTTAATTTAACTTTTTACTCCCTAAATGTGTGCCTTTAAGCTTTTTAGTTTAAGACTGAGAGCCAAATAAACAAAACAGACAAAAAGGGAAATGTCTTTGTCCATAAAAATGAACTAGAAATACTGTTCAAAGTGACAAAAGGTTTTTTAAAAGAACCTAAAATCATGTATGGAAGTACTTACCAGGTTCCCAAGTTCTAAGAGGCAGCTGTGCAGCCACTAGCACAATGCCACACCTTCTGGGAGCACAAGCGATGCTCATTCATCGACGCACTTTACACAAGACACTCAAAGCAAGCAGAAAAGAGTAGCCATTAAAAATGGGTCGATTCTCTGTTTCTACCATCTTCAGAAAGTGTTCAAGGAGGCCAGACCAAGCGCACGATTTTTGTTCGGGTCTCCTGTTAGAGATCTCTTATGAGGAGGACACAAAGATGCAATACAGTGACTGCTTTGCTCCTTTTATTCCCCCAGTTTTCCACAACACTCCACAAAGTGGTCTCACAGTTAGCATCATAATAAGGCCTTTTTAATTGACATAAATAAGGATATGAGAGGAAATCAAGTGCCTTGGGGGAAAGGATCTGTGTTTGTCTGGACCTGATGTGGCGAATGTTTTCTGCTAATCAAATGTGAACGCATGGCTGATGGGTAGGGGCCCTCTACTAATTGGCAGTGTTTGTCTGCTGCTGAGTTGTACTCTTTCAAGGACCCAACAGCCTCCTGTAGGTATTCAAGGTTCTGCTTTGTGCAAATACAAGTGATGCCATGCTATTAGGGAGAGAAACCCAGAAGCATTCCTCTTACTCAATAAGAAGGACTTTGTTTGGCAGTAAGCAGGTTTCCACCTTTTCCAATTCACATGAAATGTTGGCGTGCTTTTTGAAGAATCAGTGGCTCTGGAAAAGTTTCCAGTGTGCTACGCTGGAAACAGCTACAGAAAGTGAAACAAAATTTAAATAGCTATCAGATTTTAATCACAAACTTGAGTGTGTCTTTTATCTCCAGTTGAAAACCGTGTAGCACTGATAAAAGAGCTCTTTGACTGCTTTCAATCCATATTCAAAAATGGTGAAATCATCACATTTTAGTTAATTAAATACTTAATTTTATCTTATCTGTTTCATTTCAGAGGCATATTCTTCCCTTGAAGAAAGAAACAACATGATTTCATTAGTCTTTTGTCTCTTCTAAACCATACTCTGAGTTAGCTGCAAGACTTTCACAAAAACTAAACCCAGCGTGGGCCTTAAATGAATGATAACTACATTTCAGGTGTAAAAACAAGCAGGAGGAAACTGATAATTGAGTGTGGGTTCCAAAGAAAACTCTGGCTTTCATTTAAATACCTTTTCCACGCTCAAAAATGGAATAAAAAGGATAACTTACAAAAAAAGATGAATATTTGACAGAAAACAGTGTAAATAACTGAATGCTTCCACACACGGACGGACGGACGGACGGATGGATGAATGAAGCCAGCAAAGAGAAAAAACAAGGTAAGATAAGGCAAGGTAAGAGTCTTTACTGGTGCAGAAATGCGAACTAACCAGAGACTGAGAGGGGAATTGGAAGCAACCCATTAGTTTCTCCTTTGGGTTTTCCACAAGAAATAGCATTGTTTGAGATGTGTGTAGGAGTAATGAAATAATATAGAAAATGGTGAAAAACATAGATGCGTCACAGGTCTGCATCGCCCTTCTCTTCGGTGATCAGTTGGTAATTCCTGAGCTTCAATGTTTGGGTGTTGCTGTCACTAATTACTCAATACTGGCTGCTTTGTTTTGAAAAGCAATTTCCTGTTCATGTTCCCAAATTAAGATTGCACTGCACAAGGACACAATAATTAGATGTGAGAAATCATTCAGTGCTGTCAGAAGCATCGCTGTTATTAATTATTGTAATAGTGATTTATGATGCAATCATAAGAATAAGCAGGAGACCATGATGGGGAAGCAATACAACACAACAGCTCTCAAAATCACCAGCTGGTAATATACTTATCCAGTTAGAACAAGATAGATATATATATATATATATATATATATATATATATATATATATATATATATATATTTAACAAATAAATTTGCCTTTTAGCTTAATCATTTGATTAAAATAGCAATAAATAATTAGAATACTTTTAGCATTTTAGTTACCTTGCCTCTACTTGAGCTTTTTGTTCAAATGTTCTCATTGCTGAACATTGAATTCAGTAAAAACAGATTTATTTCTATCATTTAAAATCTAGTCTTTTAAATATTTTTTTTATTTGTTTAAATGCATGTTATTTGCCAAGTCTTTTTCATTTTTACCTTAAAATGCTGTGTGTAATTTAGATTGCTTTTAAAAGGAATGTGGTTTTTTTTAGAAGCTCTTATACAGCAAAGTTGGTTTAATTTTAAAGACTAAAAAAAAAAGAAAATTTAAATGTTTGTTGACCTTTAGGTTATTTTAGTGCATATTGAAAGTCTGTTTTCTTTGCATTATGAAATGCAATGAAATGTGTGACTTGTGGCTCTTCATCATGCATCTCTTCTGCTGAAATTGGCTCCATTCAAAAGAAGCACGGTTTCTTGAATGTATTTATATTCTCTCCTTCACAGAGGACTTTCATTAATTTTGTCTAAATATTGGGCGTGTGATTTTAGACTTTATTCATGGTGATTTTTTTTTCCAAGGACACTTAAAAATTACATTTTAGCAGTGAAAAAGGTTAGTCTGGCACAGAGAGACGCTACATTCATGACAAATTAATGTATTTGAATGGCAGTTTCTTCCACATGATTGCTATTATTGCAATTTAATCTATTGATGCAAGTATTTGCATTTCATTTAGAAAAGCATGTGAAATGTTTACAAAATGGAAAAATAAAAAGGCACAAAAACATTTGGAAAGTCTTCTTGAAAACATAATGCATTATTGTTTATCTCTTGAAGATGTAAACATCGCTGAAAAAGAAGAAAATAGATTTGTGTTCAGACTGCTGCAAAGGAAGCATTGTGTCTGAATGTATTTTTATTCTTCCTTTCTCAGGTGTAGCATGAGCATATAGCTGAGCTTACTTTCAATTCATTTTCACAAAAGGTCACGCAGTTCAGGTAATTTTTAAAAGTTTAAGGCATATTTTGTATATTTTTTTTGTTTTTCCTACAGTAGTGGAGTGACTTAAACATTATTGTGGGTGGGGAAAAAGTAACCCAAGCTTTGCAGCTTCTAACAGACAAAACAAACCTGATCCAGACAATCAGCAGCATATCTTTAAGAACTGCAAAGGCCATCAGGGCAGAGACTTCTGCAAAACCAGCAGGACCTTCAAAAGTTACAGTTTGGCACCCATAACTGATGCTGCAGCCTCTTCATTCACCTGCAGCTTTTGTCTGTAGACACATGGAGAATGAAACAGACTGATGCAAATAGAGTAAGTTTTAGACTGAACAGAAAGTCGAGAAATGCTTTGTGACATGTACTGGGACCTCTGGTTGTAGTCTCAGGTCTGGCTGGATTAAACCTTAGAGGGACGGATGCCCAGCAATGGTCACTCCACTCTTTTTAATATTCTGTGGCCTGCTTGAACCCAGTTGCTGTAGTAGAGCTGCAATTGTACCCAGTATAGTATGAACTGTGAGTGTGAACAATAAGCCAGTCTATTTAAGTTCCTGAGATTGTGACCCAAACATGCAAAAATGCATTAGTTGTGGAAGGAAAATATGACACATTTGCTTTTGACAAAATGTAAGAGAAACTGTTGCATCTTGCAGTATGCAGGATCTCCAGCAACCCACTGAAACTACACTGTAAACAGGGATTTTATACCAGGATTAACCAATAATTGTTACAAAATGTAATAAAACAATTTGTTGTAGTCAAATTTTAAATGTTTGTACGTGTTTCAATCTGAGAAATGTGACAGTCTGTAGAATCTGCCTCATTAGAAAACTCTTCATACGCATATCCCCCTTCCAACATTCAACTGAGATCGATAGTGTTGGAAAGCCATCTAAAAACTACAGGAAGATGTCTCAGAGAACAAAAGTTCTTCTGTATCACAGAAATAAAAAGGAGAGAAAGAAGCCTACCATTTATTTTGGTGTGTAACACATCTTGTCTTCTGCATTTCCATTTTTATTTGGTTGCGAGAGGACTGATAGTGGGTAAAATGAAAACGAGTAAAGAAGAGCAGCAACGCACCCTAAGGGTTCAAAATGATTTGAAAGGAAAAACAAAAGAATAATACTCTTTGATGTGCAAAATAAAAACCAACAGTTTTGCTTCTTTGATGGGAAAATGTCAGAAAGAAGAAGTCCAATTAGTGCAGTAATCTCTAAAGAACGGAGGATGGATGGAAACAACAGGCTTCAGCCAGCATCCACAGACTGAACAGATGCTGTTGTGAAAGTAAATGGAGTTAAAGCTGGGCACCACACACATTTTCACTGCAAAAATCAGGAAAAAAAAGCAGTGAAAATGTGAGGTTGTTAGAGGTGGTAGATTTCAAATAATTCAACTAACAAACAGTGCTGTCTGAGAGCAAAGAAACCTAGAAGCAATGCTTATTAAGGGAGAAGTTCAGCTGTCACCCATATGTACTCTCCCGATTCCTAGAATAGCATAGTAGTTTGTTTTTAGAGTTGTTTTGAATTTTTACTCATATTTCAAGTTTTGTCACCAGGTGTGTCAAAAACTCAAGAAGTCACACAAAAGCACCAAAGAAGTGAATCTCTTCATTTGTCAGAGATGAGGAATAGGTCTGAACTTGTTGCACTTGTTGACCCACAAATAAAGAAATCTATATTAAAGTGATAGAAAAGTACAAAGAAATTTGTTTTTGTCTTAAGTTTACTTGACTATCATAAGTTAGTGACAGGAAAAGGAATACTATTTCTAAATTTTCCACTTGATAACGACTCAGCTTGATCTGCTTTTTGGACATCATTTTCAATAAAAGTAAAGGAAATGCAAGAGATATTTGGCAATTTATGAAGTATCTGCAGAGTCAGGTGACATCTACAAATTGTGGTCCTTGGACAGGGGTCTACCACCTTTAGTAATAAAAAATAAATTAATTTAATTTAAAACACTTGGTCCACTTTGTTACAGACCCAAACACTGCAAAAGCCACAAAGTCCCATTTCAATATTTAGAAAATGCAATGTATTTATATGTTTGTTCTCATCAAACCATTTAGTTTATTTAAAAAAAAGGTTTTAAAAATGTATAATAATTGAATTATAAAAGTTTTAACAATTATATAACTTTTAACAACTGCTTATACAAGTTCCTTTCAAAATAAAATGTTTCTTTGTGTCAAATAACATCTTGCTGCCGTAGATTTGCAATTATATTTTAATACCTTTGTCTTTAAACAGCAACAAGACATTAACCTAAACTTATTCCAATAATTAATCTGTCAGACAATCAACAAAACATTTTACTGTCTATTTGCTATCTGACATACTTTGAGGAAGGGAAACGGTAGTTTCAAAATAAAAAATGAATGACAAAACTTAAATCTATTTGTATTCAAATTGTTAGCACGTTTATTTGATGCCAAAGAGCCACGATGGCAGGATAAAAGAGCTGCAGGGCCTCAGGTTGTAACTGTGAACTGTGAAGATCAAAGAACTTATTTTAAAATTTACAGCAGAAATTATAAATACAGGTCAAATCCCCATTTATAGAAAAAAAGTTGTAGCATTGAAGTTACAGTTACTGAAAGACCCACTCCAATGAAAATTATGTTTTTAACATGTTCTTGTAGAACATGGACGACATGCATTAAATAATTATTAAAATTAAAACTGCGTTTCTGAGCATTTCTTCATTTAAAAAGTGATGTATCGGGAGCAGATGAAAACTGGATGTTTGAAAAAACTTGGGTTTGGGATGCAGCAAGTGCCGTGGGTGGGCACAAGTCTCCCTTCTACGCTAAAATTCAGAAGCATCCGCTGTAGACAATTTCCGTCTTCATTTTCCTCGTCGGAGCTGGCATCTAGCTCTGAACTGTATGGCTAGACAGTTCTGATATTGCTCGGAGTTTTTTTTTTTTTTTTTTTTTAAACGCTAATGTTACTATGAACTTGTGACCTGCTACAAGCTCGAAGGGGAGAGAGTGTAAACAAAGGGCTGATGGGAAAATGACAGAGCGAACTTCCTCAGCAACAGTCCCGCCCACAACTTGGAGGCAAATTTCTTATGAGCTCCTGCTGTGCTGCAGAAAATATGTCTTAAAAAATGACACAGGCTTTTACAGTTTGGCTAAAAACTGCGTAATCATAATCAAAAAGGCCACTGGGAACCATTTAACAATAGAAAAAATATACTTAGAGTAGGACTAACAGTTCAATCAAAAAACCAGAAAACGTAATGAACCAACCCGAGGCAGCCACCTTGGCAATCGTCCAGGTGCATGCCGACCCCCCTCCCAACCCTAATAAGTGGTTGTATGAGGAAGGAGGGTAGGCTGGGGACAGCTGCCAAACTGTCCCCCAATTGGTGAAACAACAGTAATGTTCAAATTGTTCAACCGCAATGCATTGTGGTCCATGGGAAATGTCTAGTGCGCTCAGATTTGGAATTGTAGATTTGGACAGCATTGCAAAATAGCGAACGCACCATTTAGAGAGAAGTAAAACAACTCTGACATATCTTATATCATCTGGTATTTTGTTAATATCTTGCTAACTTTCTAACATAGATATACTGAACACCACTAATGATTACTAAAATGCTTTCTAGGATGAAAACATTTTAAATTAAAGTAAAAGGGAGGAGCTCACAGAAATGGTTCCTGCAGCAAGGGGAGGACAGAGCATATTTGTCTTACTCTGCAACAATAGGGATAGCCAGAGTAATAAAGTGAGTCCAATAAAAACCAACGAAAGTACAGTAATGAAATAAAATATGTATGTTAGAACTGCTTCCTCAGAGTCTTGAGGAAAACTATTGTAATTGAAGAGCAGTTGTATTATCCCTCACTGCATTAAAATGTCATCACCCATGCACATTTCCATGAATGCCATTATTGAAATTATGCAAAATCACATCAGCTTCTCTGCTTGCCACAGAAAATGTTGCACATTGCAGTGACCAGGGTGAGATTACCAAAGTCTGCAGAGGGTCCATCTTTTATTTGACAGCATGCTTTGTATTCCAAAAAGATGATGAAGAGCCACTGGCCCTTGCTCCTAATATTTGGAGAATATTGAAACACGCACATTGGAAAGAGCCATTTATTATTTTACACGCATCTTTCAAAATAAATACAAAAAAGATAAAAAGCTTGAAGTGACATGGTAGAAGTTAAGCCTTTGTTTCACTCTGCATACAAACTATGTGGACAAGCCCATGTGTGATGGCAAGATTTGTACACATTTACACAAACATTTTAGAATATGCATTGCATTATCAGAGATATTCACCAATCCAATTAATTTAATTTTTTTCAATCACTTCCACAGCCATGGTGTATGAAATCCTGCACTTGGACGTACAAACTACTTCAACAAAATGTTTCTGAAAAAACGGAACCGCTCCCAAGAACTCAGTGAATTCCAGCACGGCATGCAAGGCCACCAGTGTAACACATCTAGTTTTGAAATCTCCACATTGGTAAATATTCTGCATTCAGCTGTCAGCTGTATAAGGACAAAGTAAGAGAAATTGTAAATGACAGCAACTCAACCATGGTAGTCCACATAAATCCACAGGGGGGTTGGGAGTTACTGAGGTGCTTAGTGAGCCGAGGTCACTCACTTTCTAACGAATCAGTCACTGCAGACCTTCAAACTTTATGTGGTCTTCAGATTAACTCCAGAGCTGCTGAGGTTGAACAACACAGTTGATGTTGCACGTTTAACCCTTTGACACTGGAGGTTTGGCTCCAGTGTTGACATTTTGACTGCCATGACTCTTTAACCGATGATGCCATAAACGTAATTCCAGCAGATTTTTAGGATGAGAAAAGCAGCTAATTTACACTGATCATGTAAATGGTCAAAGAGTTACAGTTTGTGAAATAACTTTTATTTCTGTGTCCCCAGCGACATCTTCAATGTTAACGGAGTAACTTTTTGAAGTAAAACGATCAAGATCCTTCTGAAAAGATTTCTTAAATAAAACAAAAGAGAGAGAGGTTGAATAAAACCCTAATTTAATCGGAAATCTACATATAAAACATTTACTGTTGAATTAAGAATTATCCGTCAGTGTTGGGTGTACCTTAATCAACATTAGTCTCTGCTTATGTCATGTACAGTAGAATTTCAGACTGCTAATGCAATGCATTGAAAGACGGATAAATCAGGAACTTATCAGAATTAAACTGCGCAATTTTTTAAGAAGCATCAAGAGTAATCTAAAGATCTGACATTTTAAACAGAGACTCGGACCACAACAGTTTTGCATGAGACAAGAACTTGCTCAATTTTTGCCAAGCACTGTGGAAAAATAATATTCATTGTTCTGCACCACTGACACCAAAGCTCTGTCAGCATTCTGCCATTCTTGCATGTATAGCAAAATAATTCACTTCCTTGTCCATCAGACATTACGGTTATGTTTAGAACAGTTTCCACCTACAATGGAGATCTTAAATAAAAGAAAACTAAAACACACAAGGAAGGAGACATGTTGGGGCTAGGAAGAGGAAGAGGACATGTACAAAGCTGTACACACTGGCCAAATGACAGCACGTCTTAAATACACAGAGCCATAAAGCTAATTAGGTGAGTCAAATCAATTACAAGCAGAGTGGCATTCATTTTTTATTTCATTTTAATCAGGGAGTGGGAGGGAGAATTCCTAACTAAGTGAGTTGATGAAAAGTGAGGAATAAAAGAGGACTAAACACAAGCACTTAAGTGCAAGTGCTGTTGCACTGTTGAAACAATGTTTAAATATAAGTAGAATTACTGATATTAAAAAGGTTACTTGTAGTGACTCATTTTTAACATGCTACCCATCAAATGATCAGTGTACTACAATCTTACGAGCAGTATTAAAAGCTCTTCCAGCTTATTGATTTTTAGAGAAAAAAAAATCTCATTTAAATCCTTCTGCTGAATGAACAGCTCATGACTTAAAAACAACTTTCAGGCAGTATTTTTCTAGAAGCTCTGAATACATTTCAGCAGAAACCAGAGGCAGCTCACGTGCAGCTGGGGTGTGATTATATTCATGTATTCTCTTCAAACTGAAAAGAAAAATGGTGACAAATGTGATTTAAAAAAAAAAAAACACTTTATAATTACTATCCGTTATTGCTAGTTAACAAATCACTTTCAAACTGTTAGTTATTGAGTTATATATGACTTGTTAAATAACAGTTTGTAAGGATTTATAAGTGTAGGGTTATGATTAGGGTTATGATTAGTTGGAAATCTTCCTCATTTACAATAATAAAAAGATCCTCAAATGTATTCTTGTTTTATTTTTTTCCCTCTTCAGAGTAACAGCAAGTCATTAAACTGGATCACAGAAAGATGGAAGTGTGTCGCTGAAAACAGCTGTTATTTAGAGCCAGCTCCTGCATAAAATGTTGAACTTCATCATACTGGCAGAGTCTCTGAATGATCTCATGAACCCAGATATGAAGACGAACTAACCAATGCTTTTGTAGGGCACTTTAAAACAAACATGATCACTAAACATCATCCGTATTTTCTGTGCATTGCAAATTGCTTCCATGTAGCAATGGTGCTAACAGCTTTAGAAACAGTAGTAGCTCCATCCACATGCGGCAGGACCATCAAGTTTATGAACCCGTTTTTAGACAAGCATCCAGTGAATTTGACACACGTGAAAAGTGAGGTGCTCAACACTAATTGAACATACGAATCACGTTCAGTGTTACTCCAGCAATGGAAGTTAACGTTTTTCTGGTTAAAATGTTAAAGTCCGTAAACACTTTTTTTTTGTCATTTTTACACAAAATGAAAACTGCAAACATGTACAAACAAACTAATGACATTTTTTTTCACTCAATGACATGTTCAAAACAATCATTAGCTGCACATCGGATCTGTTCACTGCATGATAACAATAATATCTTTAAATGTAGTCGTGCAAACAGTTTGGTGTCCTGAGGAGCACCTTCAGTCTGATGCTTTCTTTGGGTATGTGAGGGAGGCTGGTCTTAAGAGTTTATTTTGGCTCCACTGACAGTCAATCAAACTTGAATGAATTTTAACTGGTGCAGCAAACAAGTTTTTGTCGCCCTGAGGTTTGGACTGTGAGAAAGCAAAAAAAAAAAATCAGATTTACTCCTTTTAATCATTCGGTTTTTAATTCATCTCATCTTCTTAACAAGCATCTCTTAAAAAATCTGTGGAAGCACATTTTTTAGATGCAAAAGTAAAAAAGTGACCACATGTGTAACATTTAAACTGTTGAAGGATTTTTATCCCTAAATGAGGAGGATTGGCAAACGGGATAGTTTTTTTGCGTTTTAGACACAAAGAAATAACAGAGAATGAGGCTGTCGTTTGTCTTAATCCACATCTCTGTTGAACGAAATTTAACATTTACAGTTTATGTGACATTTTGACTGTTTTGTTGTCAGAAGACAAATATTACCACGTGAAACTGAAAATTAACTGCTGTCTCTTTAGACAAAAACAGCTTAAAAGAAGAAGACATTGAAGTGACAAGTTGGCAAGGTAACATGTTGATGTATTGTTATTGCTGGCATTGTTTGAGGTATTATTTTCTGGCAGAGACTTGCATTTCCCCCAGCGGGGAATAGGTGATTGACAGTTAGTGCAGCATAAAAGAATCAGTTAACTGAGATTTTTCAAATAAATCCAGGAAAAAAAGATGACAAAACTACCACATCTAAAAAAAAAAGATTTTTTTTATGATTTGGGTTGTGTTTACTTTTGGATTAACTAGAGTCCAGACAATTGTGCTTTTACCTGTTAAGAAGCTTTGGAATTGTAAAAAATAAATAACTAAATGTAACATTGAAGGCAGCGAACAATAGGGATCCATCTGTTTACAAGAAAATGAACATGGAAATGCAGCAGTCATGTAACTGAGGAGCGAACAAGAGACAGGATTCATACTTGTCAGTCATGTGAAAGACCCTCAATACATTCATGCGTTGCAGAGATGCTCTGAAGTGTTTATTACACTGGGATTCAGGGACAAATCGATCTAAAATGACAGCTGTTAGCTGCACAGAGGGAAGTTGACCTGAGCCCAGCTCACACCTCGGTGACTGGTTTACCTGAAGTTACTGTGCACAGCTGTCCAGGGAAACATTCAATGTGGTTTTTCATTCTCTGCATCATGAAATAAGGTGATTTTAACTTAAAAAAAGATGCAGAGACGAGGTATGTAGCTATACAGGTCATTTAAAGACCCACACCAATGAAAATTGTGTTTTTAACACAAAACACTTTTGTGTTTTTGTTCTTGTAGAATTTTTCTCATAGTAGAGGACATATAAAACGAATTCAGCTGCATTTCTGTGGATTTCTTTATTCAAATCGTGTTGATCCGGAGCAGATGAAAACCTGCGGTTTGAAAAAGAGTGGGTTTGGGATGCAGCACTGCCATGGACGGGCCAAAGTTTCCCTTCTCTGCTACAATTTTGAAGCGTCCATTTGCAGACAAAGAGATCCATGTACATCTTAATTGTTCTCTTCTAAGCTGCCATCTGGCTCTAACTTGCATGGCCACCGAGCTCTGATATTGTTCGCCATCTTTTTACAACACTAAAGTTAAGCTTTGGATTGTGAAATGCTATAAGCTAGCAGGACAGAGTGCAGACACAAGGGCTGATAGGAAAATTAGCCGGAGCCCAACTTGTGCCAACAGTCCCAACGTAGAGGCGAATTTCTAATGGGCTCCTACTGCTCTGCAGAAAATGCATCTTAAAAAATTTAGAGGCTCTTTTGATTTTGGCTAAAAACTGTAAAATCACAATTAAAAAACACTGGGGATGATTTTACAATAGAAAAACATGTATAGTTGTAGTGGGACTTTAAAGTGAATGTATTGTATAAGAAAGGTTAATCTGATAATCTTTATGCATTTTATCGGTTTTGACAGGAAAATAAAACATCCATTAAAAAATAGTATTCACAATTGTAGCTACTGACCCCCCTGATAAAACAAAAAGCTTCAATGGGCAGCCCCATGTCTTCCCCCTTCTAAATATGAATATATATATATCTATATATATATAGATAGATATAAATGTCGCAGTTCCCAGAAGAAGGATGAAACAAACTGCATTAAGCAACACTTAATGCAGAATGCCGTGCTGTTGTGGGTCTGTCGGGAGCCCAGAACGCAGCACAGCTGTTAAGTACTTTTAGCAAAGCCATTGTTCAGTGAAACAAAACAGCCCATTCAGCTTGGCTGGTTTCCAGAGCAGACCTATAGCAGCCAAATGTTTATCATTGTTTTGACACTGCACAGGGCAGTACAGCATGGGGTATGCTTATAGATAGCGGGGTCAAGTGTGTGTGTTTGTTGAGAGGTTAGAACTCCAGAATGCATTAATGGCACAGAAACAAATTAGAGCTATTTCGTAACAGACTTGCTGTGATAGCTCCGTACATCCTCATTTTCCCCCGTTTCCATCATTCCTCATGAAATATAGTGGAAAGCAATCACGCGCCAAAAAGTAGGTCTTCCAAAAATCTCCTGTAAGTTGGTCTTGCAACAACAAAAACATTTTACTAGCTTCATTTTCTACACAGTGATTGCTGCTCTGTTATGGCGGCCATTTCCTCTGCACTTAAATGCATCCAAAAATGAGTCAAATCTTGAGCATAACAGTAAAGGACAGAAATGAAAGAAGTTAAATGATCTGTTCTGACTGTGGACCGATAGCTGCTGCTGCTGCTGCCCTGATTGGGCTTCCACTCTCCCTTTTACCCATTTAATCTGTTCATCCTGGCAGCATGCACAGGCAGGACAGTTCTGCTTTATTCTAATTGCATACTTTCGATTAAAAAAGCTTGTTTTCTTTGATTACTTTGATGTTGAAATGGGAGCATGGGAGCAATTCACATTCATTCGGTGCTGTGCCCCCTCCCTTCACTCTTTTGTGCTAACAGCAGAATTCCTATTTATATATTGGCAGTGGAACTAAATTACTGCAAACATCTCTGTGGGCCAGCCAGGCATAACAGATTGGCATAGTCCTGTATCATGTTAGTGCCCCCTACTGGCTGCTTTTAGAAGTTCACCATTTTTCATTTCTGGCACGTTTCGGCATCGGGAGCTGGTATGAACAGAGGAATCATCTCCTCCATTGTATTCTGGGATGTTGGAATATTTACTAGATGAACCCTTTCTGACTCAGGCTTCCACACATTTGTATGAGCACGCAGCAGGAATCCACTTCACTTTGACATTTCAAGTGTTTTGTGAAGATGTTTCTCTTTTTTTAAAGGGAAAAGTAAAGGTAGCTTTGCAGAATTTTAAAAAAATGTAGGGATTTTTTGGTATTTATGCAAGTCTGGTTAGATCTTAAAGAAAATGCAGGCAGGAAATACAAAAGTAAATAAATAGATGAGACATGAATCAAAGGGGAGGGACTGACATCTTAGAAGAGATGAGTATTTAAAAGAAAGAGAATTCCCAGAGGAATATGGACCCACTGAGAGGCTTTTGAATAGGGATGGAAAAAGTGGGGGGCGGACTCTTCTGCGTGTTGATGAGCTTTGGGCCCAGTATCCACAGAGGAGAGCTGTGATCAGCTGTGTGTCAGTCATGATGCTAACAGAGGATGAGATGGAGGAAGGCCGGCAACTATAGCTGTGAGTTGACTTTCCTGCTGGGATATTTATCGGTCTCTCCAGAGTCCCATCACACAAGAGGCTTTTGCTCTCTTTTTAATACTTCTATCATCACTTTCTCTTTTTATTTACCTACTGTGTCAATAAAGAGGTGAACTACAAATGTTAAAAACAAAAACAACTTGGTTTCTTAGAACTTAAAGTCAGTTACTACTGTTGAACTTTAGAGAGCTCTGCTGTAAAAACAACTTGGAAACTGAAGCAAAACATCTGACCAAAAAAAAAAAAAAAAAAAAGAAAAGCGGATCATCTTTGTGAGCAGAAATGGTAACTGACAGGAACGAAAGTCATCCAGGAGAAAACTCTGCGCACACTCGTCAGTGCTGCAGACACAAATGGGGTCAAGTGCAGTCAGCTTAGGAGTGTGGCAAATGGGATCTGCACCATGATGAAATATGAATGTAGTGTTGACTAAGGCACGACTATTTTTAAAAGTTATATCATTTGAAGTCTTGACACAAGTGGATGCATGAAGTCTTGGTAGCCTCTTGGATAAATTACTTTATCGATAAAAATAGAGAATGATTTAAAACTTTGGAAGAAATCCGACCGCAAACAAGTAAAATGCCTCAGAAGTAAGAAATTTTCTTATAGTCCCTCTACAACTATATTTTTGTCTATCGTAAAATTGTTCCCAGTGGTCTTTTAATCATGGTTAGGCCAAAATCTAAACACCTGTAGTTTTTTTGAGGAATATTTCCTGCAGAGCAGCAGGAGCTCATTAGAAATTTGCCTCTGGGTTGTGGGCAGGACTGATGTCCTTTGTTTACACTCTCTCCCGCTAGCTTATAGCACTTCACAAGCCAACTTTAGCAATGTAAAAAAAAATTAAATTAAAAGAGAAAAACATTTTTAGAAAAGGCTGGAAATGTCGGAGCTATGAAGTCGTACAGTGTTGAGCCAGATGGCAACTCAGATGAGGAAAATGGAGACATTAGTCTTCAAAATGAGGATTTAGAATTTGCTGTGTCACAAATGCAAGCTTTTCCAAACTGTGGGTTTTCATCTGGTCATGATTCAACATGGGTTGAATAAATTAATATCCAGAAACACAGTTTTACTCTTAAGTTTTTTTATATGTGTTCTCCATCATGAAAGACAAACTATTAGAACATACTAAAAACACAGAAAACATGATTTTCATTGGCGTGGGTCTTTAAGATCTTCGCTCCAGTCAAATTCCTACCTGGAAAACTACTTACATAAGTCTGTCTATCTTGGAAAGAAATGACTGTCAGTTGTAATAGTGTTGGTTTATTGACAGACACCTTCGTCACCTCGTGTCAAAGCCTGTGCCAGCTGCACCTCGGGATGAGGCTGTTTGTCTTCATTAGCATCCAGTGTTTCAGCAGTGTTTTCATTAGCAAGGTCCCTTCCTGTATTTGTCAACCACAGTGAAAGGCCAGAGACACAACAGAATCTGGGTCACGCTTTAATCGTTTTCATGCCATCACTACCACTCTCTGAGGTGTTTGTCTTCCATTAGGCGAGGGGAGACTTTCCCACACTGGGGGCTTCGTGAGCAGCTGGTGCAGCATGTCTTGACAGCAAAAAGGGGGGAAGCAAAGCTGGGGTTTTGTTCCCAAACATTCTTCGTCTCCCACCTGCATGATAGCTATCCTGCAGAATGAGATCCAGATGAAGTGAAGTGTGGTTTGCTCAGCTAGAAAAACGTCAGTTGTCTTCGCACAAACAGGCACTCGGCAACAGCAGAATTGAGAAGTTTGACGTGGGAACTTGGGACTACCACTGCATGCTAACGGAGTCCAGTTGAGCTGAAGTTGGATCAAAAGATAAAGAAGTTATAGATTAAAGCCTTGTTTCCACTGAGTGGTACGATGCGGTCCAGTCCAGAATTTTGAGTATTTCTATTATAAAATGGACCCATTAGGCTGAACTGAGCAGAGCTATTTGAGCCCCCGTTGGTTGTAGGGCCATTGGAAAATGGACTGGACCATTTAGGCGGAGCTACTGTTGAAACATGTTCACTGGCGGAAAAAAGCGGCTGTATTCCTCTTTGCTGCCCGCAATCTTCTCTCAAACGACAGCAATTGCTTTGTATATGCAAAGTACAAAAGCCAAGCGATAGAAAAATGAGCAGCTGGATGACCTCAATTGCTGTTAGCTTCGCTTTTGGCATTGTCACACCATTATAACTCAAAGCTACGCAATCGGTCTACACCTCACAAGCATTGTGATAGTCCAACTTTGAATGGAAATGCTCACCTGATTTGCCTGGACCATTCTAAACTGGATCAGACCACTCAGTGGCCTAAGTATAATTTTAACATTTTATTCTAAATTCTGTTTTTATGCTCCTTACTTATGAGTGCAGTTTGACCATTTTTGAGCTTCTATTGCCAGCAATGCACAGAGTTGAGCTATAAAGATGCATTTGTCTTAATGTTAATGTCAAGCTGAAATCATTTTGTTCCTTAAACAAGGTCATAATGGAGCAATTATTTCATAATTGCTTTTATATGAGCATCTATAGTGTTTAGCCCATGACACGCATTCATATAGATCTAATTGCAATCATATCTTGCTGACAAATCCACCTACTCACAGTGACCCTGATGCATAATAATAATAATGCATCTTGACTTGTAATTACAGCGTATTTGAGGAAGGAGAGTCCTTTTATTTGCTTGTGTTGCCAACTACACTATAGAGGAACAATTAAGAGACTCAGCAGATTAATGAGCAATTCACCTATTTTTTTGTCTTTGTGTTACTCAGAACAAATTTTAAAATGTAAGCTGAGTGATTAGTAGCTGTGATTTAAGCTCTTTCTTAATCAACCTTTTTTTTTTAATCCCCCTTCTTCTCATTTCAAGAAGAGACAATGGAGACGCCTCACCAACTCCTCGTGGGAACACAGCACTGATGGGAGAGTGATAGGGCTGTGCTGTAGCTCACTGTGGGCTAATTAACTTCAACAATGACTAAATCATGTATCTCTTTGACTGTAAAAAGATTTTTATGGTTGTGTGTGACTGGCTGCTGTTGTCAAATGTGCTTTCATGAAATTTCAGTAAATACCCCAGATGAGATGGAATAATTAATTTTGGAAATTATGCCAGATGGTTCGATCATGGCATTGTTTGACGATTTGGTGGTCATTAGTGGTATTCCACCCATCTGCACTTCAAGGGGGGAAAAGGATAAGGAACACAACTCAAGTAGGATAGATTTTGTTTTAAAGCGCTGTCAATCGATTTAAAAAAAAATTAGATTAATCACACTTTTGGATTGTAAAAAATCCAGACTATTTACAATGCTTTAATAGGTACATTTTATACAACAATCCCTGTATGCAGATTTTGAACCAAAAAAAGGCCAGAAAGAACATTCTTCCTTCATTTTTATTGTCTGAAATGTTTTAATTTGTAAGTGTTAAGTTAGATATCCCAGAAATATAATTTGTGAGCACAAAACACATCAACAGTAAGACAAGCAGAACTCTAAAGAACTGGAAAGACTTTTCTGTTTGCAGTATTACTCTAAGAAAACAAAGGTGCCAAAAGAAAAAAACATTGTGTTTCTGCACTTTAAATGGTCCAGGTGAATACTCAGATCTGATTGGCTGCTGGGTGTTGATGCTCACCTAAAAAGTAGTTCAGATCACATGGTCTAAATGTTCTAGATCGCTGTACAGGCTTCTTTAAAACAAACTTATTGCATCATCTTCTGGGCAAAAACAAGCCATAAGATGTGAACTTTCTCTCTGAACTGATGCTTTACTGAAAATAAAGCATCGTCACAATTATATATCGTTACAATTATATATCGTTACAATTATATATCGTTACAATTATATAACGTTACAATTGTATATCGTTACAATTGTATATCGTTACAATTATATAACGTTACAATTATATATCGTTACAATTAGCACATGTATTGTTTTCCTCTGCTGCTATAGTTGCCGTCCGCCGTCCCACAGCGCATCCTCATGTTATGAGAACGGGCTGCACCATGTATAAAATGTTCGCCTTTTGTGAAAAAATAACAAGAATAAAGTACTAAAAATTGATTGAATATATATTTATTATGTAAGTGACCATGCTATAAGTGGAATAATTGCCCGACGCGAAGTGGAACATTGTCAGTTTTGATGATCGAGTAATTATTTTGCATTGATAAATAATAATGCGTTTTTTTCCTTTTTTTCAATTAATTGCGTGCGTTAACGTTGACAGCACTAAAATAAAGACAACTCAGAAGCTGGTTTAGCTTAACATGCTCTTACTTTGAATTTTGAGCCGGTATAACTATGATGTCACTTCAAAAAGTTAAAGAAAAAGTTTATAGCGTTTGTTATCAGCTGAACTCAACGATTCTGACATGAAGTGTCCCAAAAAAATGATGCTCTGAAACAAGCTTGAGTTTGTGTGTGTGTGTGTTTTTAAACCAAATTTAGGAGGCTTCACACACAAACACACCCACACACACCCCACCCCACCCCCCACACACAGTTTGACTATGTTAAACCAGATTGACAAATTACATTTGTAAAAATAATAAAAATAATTCTTTGTGATTCATAGATGATGCAAACACATTTTAAAAATGCTCTTTAGAATACAATGATCACATAAACAAGCATAAAATAGCAAAAAACCAAACAAAGAAAAAGTCCCACAGTGCTTAAACTTTGCTCTGGGTTTGTTCCCTTTTCACATAATTATCTTGTGAGTTTAGCAGTTCCCGCATAATTCCTTAAAAAAAAAGAAGGTTCAAGCTACATGAACAGCTCTCCACTTCAGAGGCTTTTAGTGTCACACAAGAGATGCACTTGATCTGAGCCTTCCAATCTGCTTCCATGGTTGGTGGAAGCCAGACTTTAGAGTTAATTTTTTAACTAAACTCACAAATGTATGTGCATATTAGTTTAGTTAGGGTTCTCACATTGTCAAATACTAGAAGACAAAACAAATTTATTTACTTTACTTCCATCATTTCCACCAAGGAGTCACTTTTGTGACACCCAGGATTTGATTGGAATATGTAAATTAAACAATTAATAAAAATCCATTTACCAAATATTCGACGTGCACCCAGTCATGTTTTGTTAGTCTCTTACAACACAGCAACACCTCAATACCCAATCAGTAGTGACCCCTATGCACACAACGAATAAAACACCTCCAATACACTACACAACTGGTTAAAATGTTTTGTATCAAAATATTCACAATTTGGCAATGTTGCTTATGAAGACTTTTGAAAAAGTTGAAAACAAAATCAATATAAACCATTATTGACTTTATATGGCAACAAATCAAACACATTTGGTAATTTAAAGATATTACAGTTTGTTAAAAAATAACTGACAACTGTTTCTTTAAAAACCAAAAAAGAACTTACGGTATTGTCAAACGAAAAATCAAAGTTGTTTTTAAATACTTTTACACATGCTATAAAGTGTTTTAGCTTAAAAAGCCAGTTCATTAATTACACTACTTAAAAAGAAATGTTAGGCTATCAGGAAATGTCACTGCTGTCAAACAATTA
This sequence comes from Oryzias celebensis, assembly GCA_014656515.1. Taxonomy (NCBI): domain Eukaryota; kingdom Metazoa; phylum Chordata; class Actinopteri; order Beloniformes; family Adrianichthyidae; genus Oryzias; species Oryzias celebensis. The sequence continues at coordinate 7,481,831 of BNCR01000003.1, forward strand.
AAGAAAGAAAAAAAAAGGCATGTACCTTCCTAGTTTCCTAATAAATCCAATCCTTATTTTTCTGAGGCCCAAGCAGCATGTAAAACATGAGGATAGGACCTCTGTGTTCTGCGCGTTTTATTTTCTGCCCAATATGGAAAAATCTCAGTTCTGACTCTTGTTGCTGTGGTGGACTCGCGCTGCATTTGGAGGAATGAAGAAAGAAAGATTTGACATTGACAGGAAGTCTTCTTGCACTGTTAGATTAGGTTAGGTAAAAGCTTCAGGTATTTTTTTTTTCTAAATGTTTGCTGACTTGAGTGAAACAGCTGCTTTTGTCTCAGTTATATATGCATTCATTTGTTTGCAGCATCAGCTCTTCATTCTCTGCATCTAATGCAAAGCGAACAAGACGTATTGATTGTTACTAAAGTAGTAATTTAATTGCATGTCGGAAACACAATTTAGCAGTGGCAAACTTCGGATCATGTCTGCTAGCGAGATCAGCTCTCGGCTTAAAGAGACTGGTGTGAATTACAATCATGTCGGTCTGTTTCCTGATCAGCCCTCGACCCTCAAAACCCCACAGGGCCAACAGTGGCATGCATCAGAGTATTTCTAATGCAGTGTGGGTAGGTACCTAATGCCCCAGGCCAAACTCTGTCTCACAATTTTTAAAAGCAATAAGTGCATCTCAGAAAATTCGATCTTTAAGGATTAATCTGCCAACGCAATAAGAGGCAGACCATTACAAACGTACAGCAGCTTTTTTGGGGCCGCTAACCATCCATCCACTTTTCCAAAGCAACTGTCTAGTTGTAAACACATTACAAGTGCATTAGTTTCTCTACGTGGAAGAGAATCTCCCTTACTTTTATTCAGAATGACGACCACTTATAACACAATATCCTATAACTACCATCAGAACCACTGGTACAACTGATTATATGCACCACCTGATCATGTATTCATACATGTGGGTTCTCCCGTTTAGATTTCCTTCTGAATGAAAATGCATGAATGTTGCAACTACATAAAAAACATGTCACCACAACAGAGCCAGTTAGAGGTTAAGTCTGAACAAAACAAAAATACACACCAAAAAAAAATTTTTAAAAAAAGAAGGATTTTAGGAATTTTTCAGTTTGCTGAGTTTGTCTGTGTATCTAAAATGAAGAAATGTGATATTCTAAAAATCTTCAAAAATTACATTAAAAACTCATAAATTATTAGGTGTATGATGAAGGCTATTTGGTACATGAAGTACCACTCCAATCATATTTTTGAAATATTGTAAAAAAGTATTGTTGTGGGTGGCTCTGTAGGGAGAGAAGTAAGCCTCTGCTGATACCCCATCATCTCTTTGTTTACACTCTCTCCCGGTAGCTTACAGTCCCCTTGCAACCCCAAGTTAACATTAGAGCAGTAAAAAAAAAAAAAAAGGCGAGCAATATTAGAGTTAGCTAGCCATACAGCTTTGAGCCAGATGGCAGCTCAGATGAGAAAAAATGAAGATGTTGATGGATCTTTTTGTCTGCAAGTGGATGCATCAGAATGGGAGACTTTGACCCCCTCATTTCAGTTGCTGCATCTCAACCAAATCTGCTCCTGATCTGACATGATTTGAATTAGAAATAATAAATAAATAAGTCAGAGACGCAGTTTTAATTGTAAATTATTTTTATAAGGAAACAGAAAATACAAATAAAAGTGGCAAGAACATGACAATGACAAAAACACCAATAACACAGTTGTCATTGGCGTGGGTCTTTAAGTCTGCAGGAATACTTGAACAAAGAGAAAATATTAAGTTTAGTGAAGAAAAACAAAAATAAGACAATTTCAGGAATTGTCAAGTATTTTAACGAGATGAATCTGATAACCTAAAAAAAAATTCAAAGAATAATTTAAAAACAAATGTCCTTAGGTGTAAGGTTGCAAAATGTAGGCTCTTTTGAACTAAAACACACAAATTCAATCATTCAAGACCATTTTAATATAAGTTTATAATTTATGTCATTGCTATGTTTCTTCTGGAGTTAAATTGCTACAAATTGTATATAAACAAACAAAAATGTGCTTCATATAAGTCTTAGCGTAGGGTTTGTGCCTGACAGTTGCAAACAACCTGTTAAAAAGAAATACTGTGCATGTGCTTCAAACTGAAAAAGGAAAAAAGGGATAAATATATAAAATTTACAAATGTATATTTCTAATTTCGATTAAAAAAAATGTGCTTCTTGATTTATGTCTGTATTTTTTATGAGCTCTGACAAACAGCTTTTAGTTACAGATATTACAAATATTTGAGTTTAAGAATGAAGAACAAGATCCCTGGAAGTTCAAATATTGTAAAGTATTAACACGCACTCTAAGTGGATGAACCTGTAACTGTTCATACAGGTGAAGAACAGGTTTCTGTTAAGATGAAAATTTGAAATGATTAATTTCTCTTCAAAAATGTATTAAATACTACATTGTACTTATTCCTGGTAATCATTTTAAAGTAAATGTGTGTCTGTGTGAGTCGTCTGAGCGAGAAAATGCTGATTATTCCTATTAGATTCGTGTTGTGTTTCAGGCAGAGCAACAGCAGTTTCATCTGCCAATGTTATTTCATGCTCGGTTGGGTGTGAATCAATTTCATTGCAGGGAACAATTACAGAAGATTGCAGATTTTCCCCCCTTCCTTCCAATCATAACATTTGAATCAAATCATTATGCTCTGTTCAACATAGAGCCACAATCAAAACACATCAGCTGCTCTGTGCTGCAATCATGTGACGTCTGTGACAAGGCATCTCCAGAAGATAAGACCGTTTTTAAGTAACTGCTGTGTTTATTTCAGTTTCTCTCAACCCAAACCGCAGTAAAATATGTTTCAGCTCTTTTCTCTGACAGCATAAATACCAGTGCTGACCTTGGTGATCTCTGACTCAGAACATTTACATTGTTGGGGCTGGCTGGTCAAACAATACACAGAAAGCCTGAGAGATAAAGTCTAAAAGATCCATAAAAATTCCAGACTTCTTGCTGAAGCAACACTGACAGCTATTTGTGGCCTGAGAACAGAAATGATACAGGTTTGGAGAATGGGCAGCCTTCACAGGAGCCATGCTTCAACAGTTAAAGAGGCTGATCAGTCTGGGGTTGTGCAGCTTTCAGTCATGTGGAAGCTGTCATTCAAATCCAGCAACCTCTAACTGGAGGAAAGAGTCATTCTGTGGACCGCTGGACAGCACAGGCAGGACCTCTGCAATTCCAATGAGCTGCTGTATACTCCATCTTTCACCAGCTTCTAGTTGGAAGTAGATTTTTTACTGAGTAAAAATGGTGATGAAAACTGATAGAGGAAATTAATGCCAAATAATGGTTTTATTTGATTTAGTCCATCTATAACTCGACGCTAACAAGTCAAGAACAAATTTCTTCTGGGCATTTTAAGTGAAATTTGAGTATTTGTTTTATATTTGTTCATTTTGGGTTGCAGCAATTCACAAAAATTAAGAAAAAATGTAAAAATAAGAAAAATGTAAAATAACAGGAAAATAATTTAAAACAGAAGCCAAATGTGGGTTTTCACGGGTTAAAAATAAAATCAGAATGGCGGGGTCTGGGGGAGCGGGCCGGGGGGGGGGGGGGTGTTCATGGGTAAGAAGGGGGGTCCACCACCAGTATGGGACCCTTGAGACTTCCTCGGGCCCGCTGGTACCTGGCCAGGCAGCCACAGGGGCGGTGCTTGGGGGGGGGGCCGGGGCTTGCGCCTGGGGGATGGCCCCCTCTCGGCTCCTCTCTCTTTGTGTGGGGTGGGGGGTGTGGGGCCTGGAGGGTCGGCTTCCGGGCGGTGGGGCCTCTGCCCTGGGGAGACTTGGGCCCAATGCTGGGGGGGGCGGGGGGACGGTTGTTTCACCATCGGGGGTCAGTCTGGTAGCTGTCCCCGACCTCCCCTCCTTCCTCATACAAACACTTATTAGGTTGGAGGGGGGTGTGCTTGCGGAATACTTCGAGGGGCCGAGCCACTTGGCAGTGGTCCCCCCTCTCCGCACAGTTTCGCCCCCTTCTCTTGGTTTTAAATGCACCTTAGACACGTAGGACCCTTGGTGGGGGGTGCTGGGACATCACTGCCAGCAAGCAGGAGATGTCCTCCTAGTGCTCAACCCTCCAATTTTAACTGCACCGTAGACATTTAGGGCTCCTTGGCGAGAGGGTGATTGGACATCCCTGTAAGCAATCAGGAGATGTCCCCAGTGCCCTGCTCGCCAATTTTAACTGCACCCTTTATGACACACACCCTTCAACCACAAGAAACACACCTCAACATACACACACAAATACATTACACAAGGAAGATGGGAATACTGATCTTCTGTCCCCTACCCCATCCCCGGTGGGGGAACAGGGCCTTCAGCGGTGGCGGCCTTGTCTCTTGGGTGTCGGCCTCCTGGGCCCGGCGGCCCCTCCCCACGCAGGGAGAGGGATCCCTCAGTCCTCTGGCAAGTCCATGAGCGGGGGATCATATTCCATCTGAGCCGGGGGGGTGTCTGTGTCCTTGTGGTGCGGGTTCTGGTCCTTACCCTCGGGTGACGGGCCCCTTCTAAGTCACAACATAGGAGAGCCTGGTCAGGCTACGTACTCCTTCGGGGACCCCCACTTCTATTGGTCATCCCTCCTCTAGGTGGGGGTAGCCGACCCCTGCTGTGCTCTCTTCTGGATCTCCGCAACTGCCTGGAGCTTCGGAGCGGGTCTCCCTTGGGGGGTCCTGGCTCGTACCTGGGGCTGGGGTGGGGGGATGCTCAGAACTCCTGGGTGGTGGTGGGCGGCTTGTCTGGGGTGGTGGGGCTCTCGGGGGTGGGGCCCCGCGCTGGACCGCCCGGCGCGGTGGGGGGGCTGCTCTCCTGACTGGGCTGGGCCCTGCGCTCTGCGCTTCCGTACCTCACTGCGCTCGGGTGTTGGGGGCCCATGTGGTGGTCCTGCGGGCCCTGGTCTGGGTGCTTGGCCGGACTACCTGGCGGGCGGATCACCTCCATTGACCCCACAGTATGGGTGCGGGGGCGGGCCCTGGTCGGCGCTGCTGCCTCGGCGGGGGTCTTGGTGTGGGGATGTCTGGGAGCTCTCCCTCCTTTTTTTCTTTCCATTCCTTCATCCACTTCAGCTTAACATAACATTCACCTGAGCACAGGCGTCAGCTCACATTTGCACCTTCAAACAGTGTGCGTGTCAGAATGTAATGCTTTACATGTGTGGGTTGGTATGCACAAGTGTGCGTGTAAACTGGTTGTGGACAAGTTTGTGAACACTCTTGGAGCCGGCAGGTATGTTTGTAACAGCTGAGTGTGTGGACAGGCCCCGCCCATTTTAGACCAACACTCACTATTGTAATGGGTATAAGCTTCAGCATTTTGTTGCCTGTAGACTTGCAATTCTACTTTCTCCTTCCATTGGTCATCCTCTGGAATCTATACCCCCCCCCCTCTCTTTTCCCCCTTTCTTTTTCCGTCCGGTCCAACAAAAAGAACACAAACAAAATTAATATTAATAAAGTTTCGTTGAAATTACAAAAGGGGCTTATACCAACATACATTTTGTGTTCCCAATGATTTATAACCCCCGATTGTGAGAGTAAAATCTGTCTAATGCAAGAGGCTCTCAGCTCATATCTGTTTGCTCAGCTGTTGGACAGGACAAGTTTTAAAAAAAAAAAAAAAAAAAAAAAAAAAAAAAAAAAAAAAAAAAAAAAAAAAAAAAAAAATCAGAATTAGGTATCTGTGCTTAAGCAGACTTTGAATTAAAGAGGAGGAATGAGAAGTTTTGGTAACATAGCACACAAGTTAATCTGCAAAGAAAAATAACTGAAAGTAACATAAACTAATTAAATAATGTGACCAATGGTGATCCAGCCCTGGGGTCTGTGTGTGCGTGTGCGTGTGTGTGCGCGTGTAACAATTTGCCTGTTTCTGGGTTTGCAATGTGTTGTGTGGCTGCTGCGTATGGTATGTGTTTGTTTTTACTTTCCTATGCATTGTGTTTCACCTGTTTTCTTATCACACAAGTGTTTTGTGTTAATTTTATTATTGTGTTGGGTTATTTTCTGTTGGTTCTAGTGGCGTTGTTTTGGTGTGGCAGTAGCAATAAAAAGGACATGAACTCCACTTGCTTTCTCTCCTGTTTCAGCCATCATGGCACGCGCCTGCAGAAGGACAATAACAATAATAACAATAATATTTTTTTTTTCACTTTTCTGCTGTTTTCATCTGTTCAGCTATACCTAAACCTCTGCTGTCCAAATAGCAGGATAAACTTGAAGTAAAAGTAGGAGGACATTGTAAGAGTTAACACAGGTGACAAAGGTGGAGGCAAACTGAAAGCTGAGAACACCCCAAACAGAAACAACAATGGAAAATAAACAGAATAAAAAAAAAAATGAAAGAGCAGAATAAATCTGGAGTCCTGTGCTGTTCTTTTTTTATGCATATGTTGTGTGCATGCATTCTGAACTGACATGACAGTAATGTGCATGAAAACCCAAATATAGAATGGAAGAGTCGAACAGAAAAAAAAACTTTAATCTCAGAGGATCGCTTGCCCAATCCCAACCCCGACCCCTCAGTCGAAATGAGGAAAAATGATTGTAAAATGCATTAAACTGTTTTATACCAACACAACTGAATTTGGAATATTCATGGTACAGGTAAAAACGTGCACATTATTGCAGCAATTTCCAGTTCGTTATTATTTCTTTGTTCTGTTAAAAATCAATTTGGCTCTCTTTTTCCAAAATTGTTAAATCAGGGTCAAATGTCACAGCTAACAGTTAAATATCAAATCTTTTTTTTTTTTTTTTTTTCTGCTCGACATCTTTGAGTTTCAGCATCCCAGGCAGAAAACTTATTTCTTTTTTGATCATCTTGAGTTTGCAGAAGGTGAGCCCGAATTTCTACCTTTCAAACCTTTTGAACACATAGAGATGATTGCTTTTAACAGAGCCGGATTCATGAAGCACTGATTTCTCACTGTGGGTCTCCGCAGGCGAAGGCAGAAGAACATTTCTGATGGCGGCACAAGAGCACAAAAAGCCCCGAAATAAAAGGGAAGAAAAAAAAATGAATAGTATTCTCTTTTTGGAAGATTAGAGATGCGGTGTATTGTTTGGTGCATCAGCCTTCTACCCACACTTTGCAGATGTGAACAGACACTGCACTTGCTGTTGGTTGTGTTGCCACAGCAATATTTCTATTTATCCTGTAAGACAGCAATACAAATAGATGAAGTACAACAACATGACATTTTTTGTACTTCAATTACTTTGCTGGGCTTGGCCACGTGAGTTAAAAGCCAACAAACCATAACTTTCCCTGACATTTCCTCCCCCCACAGTAACCATTGATGGATTCTCCCTGACAAAGCATTCATTATCGCACAGAACAGAGAATGCACTAAAATCTCTTCTCCTTTCTTCCCCCTTTATCCCGTAGCTCTGCACAAATTGAGATGAACTTAGCTTTAGAAACAGAATCGTTTGGACACATACAGTCAGAAAGTGTGAAAGAAAAAAATAAAAAAAAAACACAAGTTAAATCCCTACAGGATATTCACCGGTCATTAAAAAGTATATCCTTAATGCAGGGCAGTGGTTTTGGTGCAGTGGGGGCATATCAAATGGAAACAACTGCTCCGTGCCAGCTCAGATTTGATCCTGGCACAATGAAGGAGCTCATGAGGAAATGAGGCACGATGGAATGCCATTGAAGATTAACTTCCTTTCATCATTTATCTCAGAGTTCTGTGTGTGGAAGCTCTGAGCTCCAAGATGCATCAAGTCATTGCATGACAGGCAATGGCAAAAAGCCCCTACAAGGGCATGGCAAACACAGGATATAAAGACATTTCAATCTGTACCATAGTTTAAACTCACACTTGGAATATGAGCTCAAAAACAATGCATACTCATGTAAAAATATTGTTCACATGGATCCAAGCACACATGTTTAATACACATGCTTTATCCAGCTGGAGGCAGTGGAATGATTGTCTGATAGCATTAGCATTCTTGTCCAACCCTGACAGATGCAACACAGGAATGAGGCCGACTCCACCAGGTTCACATCACAGACAGAAACACATCCATTCACCGTGGACAGGCTAATAAATAAAAGAGTAACCCTGTGACAGTAACAAGCCTATAAAGTATAGCTATGTTTTACAAGTGAATCAGATGGACAAGGAAGAAAGATGGTTACCTCACAGGACTAGGGTACTTTACTCTTTACAAGGCTGAGGGAAGTGTTTGACTCTGTAACGCTGCTGCATCGAAACAAAGAGCCTGTCTGCAGCTTTTGCCATGCATTTTCCTCAGAAGACATGCGTCTCTTTGTTATATTCAATTTTGTAAGATATGACAAAAAAATTACAAAAATGTCTAAGCTATTTCAGAGAGCATTTGCTTCCTTATGAGATTGAGATATATATATATATATATACTCCCTTTATTCAATAAAAAGTTAACTTTTATTCTATCAGACTATAGTCCAGTGCATTCTTAAAAGACTGCTGTGCATTGTTTTCCACACAAACCAAATATAGTCAATGTATTTCTCAATGATTTCTACTAATTTATTCACTGTTTAAATTGGCCTTTCAATTCTTGAACTGAATTTTGCATAAAGAAAAATAATGCACAAGCAGTGATTGCAAGACCTGACAGATGATTAAATGAACTAATTACAGGTATTAGGATAAATAAAGTGAAGGAAAGAAGCACCATGTATGCACACAACAAACAAAAACCAGGAAGAAAGAATGCACAAAGCCAGTGAATATATGCTGACTGAGAAAATGACACAACAAGCAGCAGGTGACTTGATGAACCCAAGTCAGGTGTGAACAATTAACAAGAGAACATGTAGGCAAGGCAAGTTTATTTGTATGGCAAATCTCATGTACAAAGACAGTTATTGAACTAAAATAAGAAAACATTTATTTTGGTTTAAATCTCTGTACAGGACAAAAAGATTGCAGAAGTAAAGTATAAATCTTTTCAAAAATACATATCCCACAAATAGGTATGTTTATGAGTTATGATAAACAGTAATCCCCTAGTCACATTAAAGGTGCGACAATTAATCATTAAAACTATTTCTATTTCTAAAATGCAACCAGATGTATCTGTCTGAGGTAGAATCAAACCGAATCGACTATTATTAAATACTATTAAAAAATGGTTTTAAGATGAAATACATTGATAATCAATATTGGAAAGTACAGTTTGGATTGAGAAACAGTTTATTTTACAATAACATAAAAACGCCAAAACATAAAACACAAACTTCTTATTGATATCATAATTCATATGTTGATAAACTTAATTCCAGTTTACAACAGCAAGACAGTGGAAAGGCCATGAGGGATTCTATAGTTTCCTTTAAACTGTTTGCTTAATTTGATCATTTTGAAAACTGAGTTAAAGCAAAAAAGAGACAGAGAAAAAAAAAGAGGAAATGAAACGCGAGGACCTGAAACATCAGGAAAATTGAACTAATTATTGCCCGCAGCCGCAGTCCCTGGCTGCAAGGACCACATTGTTTTTCACAATTGTGAAAATTTTTGCGCGTTTGAGTCAAAATTGGACACATGCCAGATGCACGAAAAGGCACCAAAATTTGAGCAAAAGGGAAAATGAAAAATGAATTTTCGGCAGAATGAATGGGAAAAAAAGGACCTTTAGTACAAGCAACAAATGAAAACTCGTACCAGGGATTTTCATCAATCGTCTTGTAATTTCTCGAGCATCATTGGCAAGGTACTGTGTAAAAAATGTTAGAGTTAAAAGTTCTAGATTTTTAATTGCATGCCCGTGGCAAACTCGCCACTGCTACGGTCTTAGCTAGCTCGCACATGTTTTATCGGAATGTCGTAAAACAGGTATCCACAAGTGCAGTAGCTCAAGGCAAACGTAAGTATATAAATAGAATATGACAACGTTAAAATTGAGGCCACGGTAAACAAAAAAACAATGAGTAAGGCAAGTCCTGAGAAGCCAGCTCAATGGCAAGAACAAAACCCCGACAATAAACAGTTATGCACTGCCAGTCATCAGATACCCTGAGGGAATCATAAGGTAGCCAAAGGAAGAGATACCGAGCATGGATGTTAAGATACAAAAGCTCCTTATCATGTATGGAGGGTTCCATCCCAAATCCAGGATCCTGAGACTGTATCCTAGCCGCAGGGAAGGGGGCCGAGGACTGATGAGCATGGAAGCCACTATCCAGGATGAAACATACGAGATACATGAATACATCAAGTGCAAGGTCCCAACTGACTGTGTGCTCAGTGAAAGTCTAAGGAAATGGACAGCAGAGGACACGGTAACGGAGGACCAATCCTCGTGGGAGGACAAGCGCATGCATGAGATGTACCACCGGACTATAACTGAAGTGGCTGATATCAAAAAATCCTACCTATGGCTAGAAAAGGCTGGCCTACAGGACACCACAGAAGCGCTCATGGCAGCTCATGAACAAGTCCTGAGCACCAGAGAGACAGAAGCTCACATCTACCACACCAGACAAGACCCAATGGTGTAGGCTGTGTAAACAGGCGCCTGGAACAATCCAGCACATAACTGCAGGGTGGAATAGAATACAGGAACATGTGGGTAGAGTATGGACTGGAAATCCCAAAGTCAAAATGGGAAACACCTCAGAAAGTGGTAGAGAACGAGAGAGCAAAGATCCTGTGGGACTTCCAGACTTACAGACTGACAGGATGGTAATGGTGGACCAACCAAACATTGTAGTGGTGGATAAAGCACAAGGGAAAGCTGTTGTGGTGGATGTGGCAGAACCAAAAATGGAACTACCAATGTTTTAAAATGTTTTTTTATTAGAAATATTTGCAACCTGCAAGTCAATAGTGTCACCTTGACATCTGTGCAGTGCTGTCATGGCTCGAAGTCCTAAACTTCCTTCTCAGTAAGATAAAGACACCTAACTCTGAGCAGTGTTGTAGCAGAGGCAAAGGCACATGTACATCATCTCTTTGTAAAAAACAAAAAAATGTCTAAAATAATACAACAAATGAAGAATAAAAAAACGGTATGCTGAATGCTTTGGCATATTCCTATTACCATTAATTCACCTATTAGAAATATCTAAAGGATCGGCAGTCGAACCAGTGTCTGGATTTTATTGTTGATGGTTTCCTGTTTGAATACATTCACACTTTAGTTTTCCTTTCTGTTGCTGACAGTGTTATTGAGCGTGCTTTAATAAAAATTGAGAATTTCAGTGCCTAGTGGATGGAGATTTCACATGGTTGCCACTTGAGCTGAATCTAAAGTAAGATTTTTATAAAGATGTTCGGTTTATTTGCTTTTTCCTGCCATCGAAAAGTGAAAAAACAAAAGGTTTTTTGGTTTGTTGGGAAAGCTGTTTTGTTTTATTTATTTGTCTGTGGGACTGGAGCCCTGCCATCCCTGTCACATCTCTGATAGGCTGCAATACCCTAAACACGATAAAACAGGTACAGCGAGTGAAGGGATGTGGAATTCCACAAGATAAGAATGAAACTCAAGATTTGAAGCTACCTACATGAACATTTAACTGATAAATGAATATAAACAAAAAAGACACAATTAAAATAGCCAAAGATTTGTTTACTGCATTTTGTGTACATTATGTATTTATTTTGATTTTTGCTTTTAGGACTGTCAAGGCCTTCAGAAAGTACATTTTAAAACATTTCATTCAAATCATGCTTGAAAATGTGTGACCAAATTGTCTCTGGGAGATGAATTAACTTTGTAATTAATAGCCTGTGAAGCTGCATATGCTAAACCTCAGAAGGTACAAGCTTATCTGGACACCCAAACTAGAGCAGAAAGGAAGAAAGGACAGCAGATATTGCCTTGAGGCTCCAATCTGGCTGTCATGTTCTGTACATGCCTGGTGCTTGCAGAAGAAAATTACTCCATGTCTGCTCCTGCATGTATGCATGTCAAAAAGTGGACTGAAATGTGTCTGCTTTCCTGTTTTACTGGAGCCACAAACATGGACTGGTTGGAGGCTCCATGTGCTGGTCTTACTCGTGTTTGCCAAGAGTATAATCAACATCACATTACACAAATGTAAACACATTAGGGTTAGATTAGATTGTGACCAGTGTTTCAACTCGTCAAATCTAATACATAGGATGCTGGATGGAATCCAGATGGTTGCTATGGTACTGTTGGTCCTGCAGGGAGTGGGGGTTGCTGCTGCTGAGGAAATAGAATTGTTTGTTGTTATTTCCAGGTAGTTTGGTGTGTGTTCATCTTTATGGGTGTGTGTAGTCAGTGTGGTGAGTTACAGTTAGTGCAAATCAACGCTCCAGACACACGTATGTTTGTGCAACCATGTGTCACCCTTAACGTATGCTTCCCAGCAGCTTTGCCTGCTTGAGAAGCAGAATGAGCCTTGGCGCATGACAGGAAGCTCCATGAGATGATCCAGGAGGACAACACGGAGATCCGCCCGGAGCCAGAAGAAGAACAGGGATCTGTTTTTGTCTTCCCTGCCTACTCGCATCAGCTCACTGACTCTGTGTGCAAGAAATCAAACTGAACATGCTGTGAAACTACACCGTGAATACAGAAGGGCGCAAAAAGTGCATTCAGTGTCAGTGTTTAGCCTAATCATTCAAATAAAAATGTAAACAGTTTTTTTTTATTATCTTCTCCTCAGCTCAGCACCCTCAAACACAAACAGAAAAATGTTAAAACATAGGCAAAGCTAGAAACTAGATTTAGAAAAAACTGCAGGCTTTTTTAAAATAATATATTTAATATATCTGCAGTTTACAAAGACATAACAGAGAAAGACAAAAAAAATACTGACAGAGCAGTCATCTGCTCTTAAAATCATTATCAAAAACATCTTAAATGAATTCAGAACTGTTCCTGGACTACTGAAAGGCCTGTTAAGACAGTTGTAAATTGAATCCTATACAAGCATATGCCATCAAATTCTCACATCTGATAAAATAAATAATTTTAAAAAAGTAAACTAAACCTAAAATATTTTCTGTAGAAAAACTTTTAAATTAAAATAATAATAACGTTTCTGAAGGCAGGATTTTTTTAATTATATTATATGTTGATGAAAATATATTTTTGTATAATAATGCTTTTTGTGTTATTCTTATATTTTTTGTGAAGTTTGTATAATTTTTAAAACAGTAATACAGCTAATACCTATTACTTTTAAATATTTGAAAAATAAGTCCAAACATGAAAGCTGTTTTAACTGTTAAAAAGATCTCATTTAATTTGGTTAAATGCATCCATTGCAACACATTTAAGCAAAGTGCAAAGGGGATAACAGTTTTCTTAAATGTGCGTAAATGGGACAATTCAGTTCTGATGAAGCTGATGTCTCTGTTCAGCCTATCATTAGGGGGTTAAATACAATTTCAAATGACCATAATCACCAAATGTTTGATTGTTTAAAAAAATAAAAACTGCTTGTAACGTTTCAGGTCTAATTATCCAAAAGGACAAGTTTTTAACTCCAGCAAAAAACATGTAACATGTACAGTTTGTTCAGGACTCACTATAGTATTGCTTAAAAAAATTATGTATTTCAAAGAATCATTTTATGTATTTGTTTTGATTTTTTTTCCACCTTCATCTCTCAGTGATTTGATATTCTGAAAGGGGAAAGAAAAACTTGAAGTTCTCTTTTCAAACTGACATCAGCGTGGGATCCATCACTACTGTGTGCTCAGCAGTGCAGAGAAACGTCATTGACTGTTGCACATTATTTCAAGTTTGACTTCAACATACTGCCTCTTTGAAATTGTACTCTTTTTATTAGATAATAAAATTGTGGGTTTTTTTCCTCTGACAAAATCTCACAATAGTGGAACCAGTGAAAGTGTTTTTATCTCAGGAAAGATCCATCTGATCTGACTCGATATTGTTATTTGGGACAAACAAGTGAAAGATGTTTTTATTACAAAACGTGCTAGGTTTGGCAAAAAAAAAAAAAAAATCTTGAAGAAATTATCAGCCACAATGATAGGAAAAGGGTAAGAAACGTGTTCTTTTACCAAGAGAAAAATGTTGTCCTTCTAATAAAATTATGTAATCACATTAAAATTTAACTGCTTGAAATTACCTTTTTCTTTGCAAACGATTACAAAATAAGCACTTTAATGTCTATAATGCACCCTCGGCAGGTATCTGACCAGGTACAAAGTGTGCAACAGAGGTTCTGGTTTTAGCTTCTGCTACAGTTTTCCTTTTCCAAACCTGGAGAGAAGCATCCTGTGTTGCATGCAGCAGAACTTCTCTAACTCCATAATTACTGGTTCATCAGAGCCTAGTAAAATGATAATTGGATCCAGCTGTCTGCTTATTACATCTTTCAATTCTCTACCATGACCACATGAAGCATGGTTTTTTTGGATGAGGCATCATTCCGTACACAATGTCAATTAGTAAATTATAATGAAACCAAACATTAAAGGAAACAGAACCAATACAAGTTACTTAAAGGGAAAAACTAAGCTTTCAATATTTGCAACCAATAGACATTCAGGAGGAACCTGATGACAGATGAGTCTCTCTTTTTTTAACATCCACCAAGATAACAACTTGATCAAATTAAGTCTGGTTCTTCATTACAAAGTTCAATTTTTCCTGTTTAGGCAGAGGATCAGCTTTGAGATTCTTATGTCCAGGTCTGTGAAAAATGGAAACGGTTGAAAAATAAGGGCTATAAACTATTAAATAAGGGTATAAACTATTAGGTCTACCGAGGATATTCCAAGTTCGTTTGATCAGTAAGTACAGAAAACTACATTCTACTTGCAGTGGCACCACTCTTCCACAGCCAGTTTGCATAACTAATCTTCTCTTCCACTCCATGCTTCCTCACAATCCTCATTCGTTGTGAACAATGACATTTTAAAGTTAACGCTGGTCATGTAAAAAGAAAACAAGGGAAACACCATGAATTTTGGCACAGAAAAAAAAGCAAACGATTTTGTGGAATATCCTGAAACGTGGTATGAAACTGAGGAACATGGTTTATTAGGAGAATAGGAGACTTGAAGACCCAGACAAGTGGAGATCTTAGACTCCAAAAGATGTACAGGGAAGAATAAACCTGGAGCGCAGTCATGGAAAAAAGTAATGTAGATTTCACCTGAAAACAGGCTGGAACAAGCAGGAAACCCACAATAAAACAGGAATAGAGGTGGAGACACCGAGACCCGCATTTACAGGGGAAATCAGGTGAGAAACATGAGCTGGACGGCACAGAAGCAAAGAAGAAACCAACCAGAGCAACAAAAAAGGCAACTTGGAGCTTCATTGTGGAGGGGCATGAAAGAATGATTTGGGACTGGAATTCCCAAAAAAAGAAGAAAAAGTGAATTAAGACAAAAAGCAGAACAAAAAAACTCAACTAAAGCCAAATGAAAAAGGGGTTTGCACAACACCAAATCCCAAACACAGAAGTATTACTAAAAAAAAGCTTTAAATTAAACCCAAAAGGGTTTTACGAGAAGAATTCAAATTAATAACACAATTTCTGTATCACTAAATCCGTGATCAGGAAAAGAAAGTATTTCAGTTACAGGTTTCCTAAAATCAACTAAGCTCCCACAGAGCAATGCTGTCAATGAGAAGAGCAGTAAACTTTCCCAAAAATAAACAAATCTATAACCATTTTCCTAGCAGATAAGGGTGGAGTCAATATCATCATGGACACAAAAAGATATGTAACCAAAACGGGAACTCTAGAAACAGACAGAGACACCTTTGAAATGTGAAAAACGAGCCCAATGAAGACCATCCAGTAAAAACTACTAAAATGGAATAAGTTGACAAAAGATGCAAATGAAGACATACTACCCACAGCCAGTTCAACCCCAAGAATTCAGCAAAATAAAGCTTCCCTGCACCCCCTTGTGGACAGTATTGGACCGGTATCATAGAATTTACCAAGACCTTATTGGAGATGATAAAACCCATGGTTGAACAAACTGTACACCTCTGCAAGAAGTAAAAAAAAAATCTGACATGAGTGATATTCACAACCATAACAGCTGATAAAGATGAAATCCTCATCTCACCTCATCTGATGCCTGGTTTGAACTCCAGCTGGTCATCTTGACCTTACCTGCATGCCTACAAGGTTTCAGCTTTTAGACCGAAGAAGAAAAGGACGTGCAATCAAAAACCCATTAGTGCAGGTAACCTAATTTAAAAGACAAGCAAATGTGATTGAATTTAAGTTTGTATTTCATATCCTGTAATCTGGATGAGTCACATCTAAAGCCTTGGTCACATGCACCCATATGGAGGGGTGGTCCACACGGATGATGTGGGCTTTTGAGTTGTCCGTGCCCATGGAGGGTCATAGACAAAAGCGCCCGCATCTTAAGGGAAAAGCAGGTGTGTCTGCAGGTCCCTTTGGCTCATTCAGCCACAGTGGATTGTGAAGTATTTGTAAGGATAATGAGGGTTGCACACAGTTCTGACATAGTGGTGATGCTGTCGTATGGAGCTCTTACCCCTCACTCTAGTCATTCGTAAGGTGCATGTACCGATTCCGTACTGACTCTACGCACGTTGTGTGCGGGGGATGCGTTAGTGTCTGTTAAACGCCTGTAACATGCCCACACAAGCTACACTCTAAATTCTAACATTCTGGATGCATGCAAGGAGTGGCCACTTATCATTTGAACAGCACTAACAGGCTCCTTGCGCAGGATGTGGTGGGCACTGAAAAAAGGAAAAAACTGTACGAAACACCTGCGCATACCGACCTCTACGACCTGTCTCATTCATGTGGTCCTGCGACAGGCTGGCGACCTGTCCAGGGTGTATCGCCTAATAATAGCTAGCAGATTAAAAAAAGGAATGGATAGATGTACATTTATGGTCTTTTCTTTGCAATTTTAAACAACCTTCCTTAAAGAAGGACCGGCTGGTCAATAGTCTATAAGCTAAATACATATATTTATATATTCAACAGAAGCATAAACAGAGTTTCTTGTCAAATTTCTGAGCACTGCTCTTGTTAAAAAAATACAACAGAAAAAAACACAACAAGAGAAAACAGAAGCATTATCGCTTGTTTTTTGATACGAGGCCCCTAGGCATGAATAAATGTTCAGCGCTCACAGCAGAACCTTCATCTGCACTCTGTTTTCCCGGTGAAGGTCATTGTTTGCCTTCCCCATTTTGTATACATTACATTTCTCAGTCTATTGGTTTATTCTCATCTAATGACTTGCATGCTTCGCTGTCTGATTTGCCAAAAATGAAAGCAGACATGACAGAGTAAATGACTTCCAATTCAAGTCGGGAGTAGAATCCTCAGAGAAAAACACACAGCAGATGAATTAGAAATGGAGAGGCTGCTGTGCTATCAGGAGATGCAATCATGATGCAATAAAGCTGCACAACAACACAGACGACACAATTAGAGTTGACTGCGCAATAAAATGGAAACAGTTATTTTATTTTTGAATTGTGTTTCTTATAAAATTGCATTTTTTTTCCAAGGGCAGTGCGTTAGTATAAACCCAATGTTAGAATCGTGTTATCCTTTTAAAAGCTTGTGTTTTACTCAGGTCAATTACATTGGTAAAGAAATGAAGTTTGTTTTCTGCAATCTCTTTAACTGTGCAAGGTAACAGCTCCATCTAGGA
Organism: Oryzias celebensis; assembly: GCA_014656515.1. Classification (NCBI taxonomy): domain Eukaryota; kingdom Metazoa; phylum Chordata; class Actinopteri; order Beloniformes; family Adrianichthyidae; genus Oryzias; species Oryzias celebensis. Next base: position 7,499,510 of record BNCR01000003.1, read on the forward strand.
GATTCCTGTGTTGAAGTGTTTCATCTGTCATTGAATTTTATGTAAATTGGAATGCAGTGTTCATGAAAGCCCTTTCTATGACTTATTAATAAAGTAAGAAATGTTTAAAGGATTCGGAATTATATCTTTGTGACTTATCAGCGCTTTGCAGTTTTCACAAAACACGAGTGCAGATGAATCAAAAGTCTTCAAATAAAGGAGTAAATGCTTCACTTTCATCTGCAAAGCTGTTTGATTTCTATTAATGTTCGCATGTAACAGAGAAATTATGCGGCATTCAATACTCCCTTTGCAATATAAAGTCCCTAAAAATAGTTGCACTTTAAAGCTATCTTATCAAGAGATAATTGTGCTGCTTATTTCTGACTCCATAATGACATCATGCTTCTTTACAATCTACAGTACCTTTAGCAAGTATTGCTTCAGGGCTCATATTTGAAATGCCACAAAAGCTGCAACAACACAGAGTAATTTAATAGCTTTCTGACTGCCAATCCCCAGGAGCCGACACAAAGGAAAAAGCCAGCTATTCTAATGTGTGCTTGGCTCTCCTCCTAAACTCGGCTTCAGCTAGCAGTGATGGGAAGGATGGTTTTTATATGTATCTTTTTCCAAGTGATGGCAGATGTTCCGCGTTTTCCAGCAGAGCTGCGTTCCAGGGGGAAATCAGGGAAAACTACGCACTATAAAATTAAACCACTGACACTTCACCGGCCCTGAAACCAAATAGATGTTGCTCTGTCTGCAAGCTGGAGCGAATCCATCATTTCTCGCGTTAAGAGTTGCATCTTTGCTAACTTTTATTAAAGCTACAATCTACAATAAGATTTTTCTATGACAAATAAAATATAACCCTACCTTATCATCAGCGGTCATTGTGTGAAGATAAAAATGCTTTGAAGAACTAAATACACACCAAACAATAGGTGAAAACTAGGGGTGTGCAGTCTGGATGCAGAATGAGAAAACCCACAACCTTCAAAGTCTGATTTGCTTTCTTTATCCAATAATTTCAAAAGATTAGGGTCTTTCTTGTGAAAGTTCTGCATTGAAATCAAGCAAAAAAATGGTTTATGAAAAAAATGATATGTGTAAACATCTATACATATTAATAGACAAACAGAGCGCCTGAGCAACAGTTTGACTGACAGCGATTTAAAAAGAGAAATACTCAGAAATGCAAAAATGCAAGGATTTCCTATGAGATTTGTACTCTTTCATAAGAAAAATGCCACATATACACGTAAATAACTCAAAAAACAATGGAGCGGGTTTTTAAGCTAAAGTCACAAAAACAGTGTGCAGTAACACAAGCTGGAAGAGTTAACACAGAATGATGGGCAGTCCGCCCATAGACTGTTGCATCACTGGACAGCTCAACCTGTTCACCCCGTGTTCCAAATAGGAAGTACCTGCTGGCTCCAAGACGCCAAATCCCATAGATTTCTATTGGGAAAAAATTATTAGTCATTCTTGCTCTGTTGCATTTTTCTCAACATCTTCTTTCTAAACCTAATATTTTTTAGGATATTTTTTCTTTATCGCAACTTATTTGAGTTATAAGCTGACCAATCAGATGCCTCAGTAAAAACATGTGGTGCTCATTAGCCCCACCTGGAAATGTTGATTGACAGCTTCCAGTGGAAGGGGTGTGAACTTCAAACAGCTCACTGATGACTGGTAACTGTAGTCGCTCTAAAAATGTGACTCAGACCGACTTGGACCAATCACTTGTTTGGCTCCAAATGGCGGCGCCCATAATGCAGAAAAATGGCGACTGAATTGGCTTTCATTAGCTGGAGTCAAAGGTAAGGCATTTTCTATGGGTGACGTCACAACCCGCTTCATCCATTGATAATGTAATGTCAAAGGGTCCAGCAAAACTCAAAATGCTGACGTGTTTTCAATCACAGTTTAAAAGACTACTGAGAACGATTTTCTATAAGAATAAAATATGGTTGGAGTGGGACTTTGAAGGGTGAGCAAGGTTTGAACTACATTTTCGAAAGCACTTTCAATAAGATTGTCCTCAGTTTGACATTTTGAGGGGCAGAGGATTTTTTGTGATGCTTCCTGTTTTGATCATTATGATAAAAATATTAATAATAATTTTCTCTTTAGCAATTCGGTTAGTTTCCTTGACTTTAATGCATATGATGTTAAAAACGCATATTTTTTGATGATACCTGTTGTTGATTTTTAAATGCCTGCCTTATGAATCTTGTCATATCAGTTAAATAAGTGCTGCAGAAGACAACTCTATTATTAATAACTTCCAGCTTGATTTGTCCTTTTTTGTTTGCTTTGGTTTTCAAATTTTCAACTTCCACAAACAAATGTGTTTTTTTTCTCATTATTTTCAAACAGTGGTTAATGTTTTTTTGTCCTGTTTCCACGCAGTCAACTTTTAACCTCCAAAGCTGCCTCATTAGTAGCTGGTGACATGGAGTTGAACCTGGATAAGGGGATTAGGCCTCCGGCATTATGCAGGGAGTAAAGATCAAAAGAGAACCAGCAATGGTCAGAGTGTTCATACAGGTAGACTGGTGGAACAAAGCCTTTTTTAATTACCCTTTTAATTGCCCCTTTAACAGCACGAATTAGCATTTTAATGATGGGTATGTAATTAGGGTGGAAAAGGCTATGAGAGCTGCAGGCTGCTATTAATGTCTCTCAGCTCAGAGATCACAGCAACAGGAGACAAAAGCAGCTGCACCTGAGCGTCGACACTCACTGCAGCACTCAACCAAGAACGAACAGATGCTACATCTGCATCCACAGCAGACCCTCACACGCACGCGGCTGCTGCCACACAACAATGTCACATTAACTCGGGTGAGCAATTGGTGGACATCCAGCGGCGGAGAGAAAACAATGACAAACATTTTCGTGCACACACCACTCTGCCAACTCTCTGAAAGACTGATGGAACCATTAAAATATCCATTAAAACCATTAAAATAATTATACCATTCCTGATTACACACTGGACCCCTGAACTCGTGATTTTCTTTGTTAGGGATATTGCTTCAAAGGGAACAATAACCATGTAAACAAATGCACAGGAAAGAAAAAGCAAAGTTCATGTAAACAGTAACGTGCACAAACACATTACTAACTCGCAGGATCAATCTGCCAGAGAAAAGCTCTGACGACCTTGGCAATTAGATCATTTACAGCTGGAACAATTCACATGCAGTGAATGAAGGATGATAAAGGAGGAGAGCAAGCTTGCTAACAGCTTTCTAATTAAAAAAAAACAAAAGTGCCTCTTTGTTTATAGTGGAATATTACTTAAGAACGCTGATGGTGAGGAGGCATATGGGAAAAAAGACACATCAGAGGCCTCACTCAGCAACAAAAATACAGCATTTTGGGGGTAGTTTAAATACATCTACAAATAACTACTTATTTGAGGACGGAAGTACTTTCTTCTAAAAAAAAAAAAAACTTGTTACCAATGGACTGTCAGACAAAAATACATCTAAAGTTACGTTCACACCGACTCTTCCAATGAAAAGTCAATGTAAACTCACGTAAACGTGCACTTCCGCATTCAAAACTCTCACGTTCCTGCGTCGCTAGACCGTTTTCAGGCTCTACGTACAAAATGCGTGGCCATTAAACACTACTTAAACCAAGCTTATGTAAGTCAAACTTTGATCAATCAGGGACTTGGATTGGTAGTGATGCATGTTTGAAAATCCCTCATGAAGGAGGAATCAATCGCTTCTGGAATTACATGACACCAAGTCTTTCACATATCGGAATAGAACTGTGAAAGAAAAACCTTGGAGCAAAATTTGCTAGATTTGCACAGCATTGACGTTTCGCACCAAGCCTCTTCCAACTGTAGGGGGCGGACATGCGCTGGTAAATAAAACACAATTAAAAGAAGCCCCTCCCTGTTCATCCAGTGTGAACACCATGGGCTCAACCCGTGTACATAACCCACGTTTAGTGTGTTCTTGCCCGGTGTGTTTGCAGCTTTGGAAGTATCGCTCACCCTCAGTTTGATTATTGTGAATAAATCAGACAAATGTAGACATGCAGAGAAGAAAACAAACAATAGATCATCTTAATACTTAAGCAATGAGCCTTCAGCTCTGAAACAACAGAGCAGATTTTCTTCTCCTCCCTTGAGCCTGCAGAACTGTGTCACGATGACACAGCAGGCAATAATGCTATTAGCAGACTATTAGTGGTATTTGATGTGTATAAAAAAAAAAAAAGCCCTTCAGCAGATGGTTTAGTGATGTTCAGGGTATTAGGCCTGATGCCGTGCTGAACACAAAAGCTCCAGCAAACTGCAGGGGAAATCATTGTGATAATAAGCCTTTTCTTCTCCTAATGGATTTTTATTTTATTCCAGTGATGATGAATGTTGAACACAGAAAAGCAAAGGAAAGTAGCCGTGCAACGGATGGGCACTTCTGTCTTATTTGCATACATATCAGTGTATTTTTATTTTCATCTCTGGGGAAAATGATGCTTTTTTGATTTCTTGTTTATTTTCTCAAGTTTACATGGACATCAAGACTGGTTGAAACACACTTTTCTTTACTGTTGCATTTTATTTGAAAATACTGCAAGATTTTTAATGACGAACTCAAAATATCAAGATAATTATATCTCAATCACATATATATGTAAATATCTTAGCTGCACCAACAGTTCTGCTGAATTATGAATTACAAGTGTTTGCTGCTTGTGCACAGCAAGTGTTAATTAACTTTATTGTACTTTTTAATATATATAATACTACTAATATTATTATAAATACTAACGTTATCTAACGTTAGCTCAACTCCCTAAAAAGCCCTAAAACAGAGTGCAAAAACCATCATATTTGGTGTATTCCTTTTATTTGTTGATTTCTCACTATTCATTTACTTTAGTACTTAGTACTTTAGTACTTCATTTAAAGGTAGATTTTTAAAATTTGGTTTGTAAATGTTCAGACTAAATGTGCACAAGAACAGCATGTTTTTTAATCAAGAATAACAATGTTGTGGCAGACGGTACTATAAGCAAGCAGAAACTGTCCATTTTTTATGTTACTGTTGAAATTTTAATCTATTTTGTTATCTCACAATATAGCAAAGAAAACCAGTGTGAGTTTGTGCCTGTGAACAGGAACGCTGCATTTCAACTCAAGACTATTCTCTGTTATGAACACCACATTGGATTCTACCATTACATAGCAACATCAGGGACTCACACTTGTTAATGTACAGAATAAAAGCACATATCTGTGGAAAACTCTGTAAGATAATTAAACATAAACAAAACTGGAACCCAACTAAAACTCCTCATTGTAGCGACTGGAGTTCCAGTCGCTCGTTATAAGACTTTTTGATTGTCAGGAATTATAATTTGGAGAATCTGCAAACAGGAGACAAACACAGGTGGAAGGGAACTTAAACTTAAAAAAACAGAAATGTCATAAATGAAAGGGTAAAGACAAGCTGAAAAGCATACTTTTAGATGGCTTAGGGGGTCATTAACTCACCAAAAACAGCTGTGATGGGTCAAAACTGAAACCAGGTGGGGACATGGGAGCACAAGAACCAAAAACTAAGTTAATAAAACATAATAGTATTATTATAACAGAGAGAATAACAACTAAGAAGGCCATTTTAATAATAAAATAACATAACACATTTAAAAATGTTCTCTCAAAATAGATCCACTCCCCCTGGGGGGCCTCTTCACCTGGTCAAAGATCTTCACTGGCATGCAAGATGTCTCTGGCCTAGAGGCCAACCGCCAAAGAATCGACTGTTCTTACTTTAGTCATATGTTTCAATTAAATCTCTCAATCTCACTTTTGAGTTCTCTACTTGTTGAAATAAGATTCAAGAAAATTATATGCAACTAGTGCAACTTAAAGCTTGATAATTCCTATAACTTATTAGGTTGACATCAAATGACTTTAAATGGAAAAAATAGTAACTCTAAGGATAACATCACACATATGTTTAATTGAGGTTTAAAAATACAAATATCACAAATCAACCTGGAAAATACACTATAAACTTGGTCTGCTTCTCTTAGTAGAAACTAAGTGTATCTACTATGAATAGAAAAATTGAATATTCTTCCAAAATATTTAGACCAAAATAGAGAGGATTGAAGCGTTTTTGGTGACCTCAAGACTTCTTCTCTGCTCTTTGCAGACAATGTTGTCATATTGGATCCATCGAGCCAGGACCCTCAGAATGCATTGGAAAGGTTTGCAGCCAAGTGTGAAGCGGCTGGAATGAGGGTCAGAACCACTGTCTGAGGACATGGTTTGTCCTACCTCAGGTGGAGGAGCTAAAGTATCTTGGGGTCTTGTTCTCCAGTGAGGGAAGATCAGAGAGCGAGATGCAGACGGATTGGAGCGGCTCAAATGCTAAATGCCGTTTACTTCTTTGGCGCTTTTCTACCTTCCTTGAAGGCTTTACAGTCACAGTCCCATTCACACACACATTCACACACTGATGGTGGCCTTGCTGCTGAACACTGGTGCCAGCCTTCTATGAGAGGCAATGTCGGGTTCAGTGTCTTGCCCAAGGACACTTCAACACATGGGCGGGCAAGGCGAGTATTTCTTTGTTCAAATAATTGTGAATCAGGAGCAAAGACAACAAATGCAGTTTCAAAAATTGGTATTTGTTGTGTATAAAATGCGCTGGGCGAGCCACACCACCATTTTTGTTGCTTCAGAAACGTTAGGTTGGGGATGTGAGGGGCTGTAAGCTAGCAGGAGAGCATCCAAACAGATATCTCTCAGTTATAGGAAGGGGGACAGGGTTGCTCCACACCACTGGTTCCGCCCACAACACAGATACGCATTTCTGATGAACTCCTGCCGCTCTGCAGAAACTTTGTCCAAGGAACTGACACTGATTTTTTTTTTTTTTATTTTGGCAAAAAACAACATCATTATAACTAAAAGGCCTCTGAGAACATTCAAAAAAGATCAAAAGATGATTGGAGTGGGACTTCGAGTTTCCATGAGTCTGAATTGTGATTGATTGGAGAATAAAACATACATTTAGGGATTATTTTACTGAGTTTACAATGCTCAGACGACAAATATGTGCAACTCCAAGATAAAATGCTTATAGGCATCCATTAAATTTAGTTTGACACCAAGTGAAAAGTAATTCTATTTTTTTTCACAAAAGTTGCCTTAAACAGTCACAGCAAAGATGCTATTATTCCTGCAATTACGGGGAAAAAGGTCATTTATATCAAAAAGGTCAAAAGGTCATATTTTTGGCATTCAACTGTTATTTGTTTTACTTTATAATTTTAAGCAAAGCCTGTCCTTAAAACTTTATTTTAAAACGACAATTAAAGAAAAATATGTACAGATATATACACAGAGAACAGAGATTTTAGTCACCAAAAAAGAAACAATACAAACTGGATAATGCGCAGTACCATCCAGTCTATTTAGATAACGGCTACATCTGATGTTCGGATGGTACAGCCCCCCCATCATACATTCACCTTCACGGCCTTTTTTTTTCTTATCAAATCTGATATTTTACAGAGCGCACTCATCTACCTTCACAATAGAGGAGCCGATTCGGCTGAAGGTCACGGTGACATCCGAGCTGAATAAATGACATTTAGAGTGCAATTTCTTATTTTTCACCATTTTCTTTGAAGGTGTTACGCTACATGAGCAGAGCATGTACACACCCACATTTATGCACAGGTTCACAGGGCTGCGCATGTTAGATTGTTCATGTCCGATGAAGGGAGTTCTGCATTCATTAACAAGTCATTTCCTGCTTACCTTAAGTCACAGAAAACTGTCGCTAAAAGTAAATGACCTCTCAAACGAACACTAGTTAAATCATTGGCTGAAGTTTTTTAAACAACCACATTGGAACAATTATTTCACAAAAAATATCTCCAGCTGGGGTTTTTTCAACCCTTGTTGCCTCATAGGGTAAAATGTATAAAACCCTCCCTGAAATTGAGGTTAAAGTACCAAATGTTGACATTCCACAAATCACCACTGGGTGTTCTGGAACCAATTTACCGTTGACTCTCATATTAGAGTCCCACTTAATACCAAAAATAAATGTGTACTTACTCTAGTTTTTGTTTTTGTTTTTTTTAATCCTCGTTATTGCATTTATGACATGTGGGTGAGGTTGAGGGGGGTTTTTTTGTTTGTTTGTTTGTTTGTTTTGTTCAGTTCTATAAAAACAGAGTACATATTTGAGTTCTGATATGATCAAATTCTAATATCGCAACTGAAATGTGTTCTTTATTAAAGACCCACTCCAATGACAATCCTGTTTTTGGTGTTTTTAACATGTTCTTGAAGCATGTTTCTCGTGATGGAGGACATTTATAAAAGAATTTAAGATTAAAACTACATTTCTGAGTATGTCTTCATTCAACAAAAGTCAGACAAATGTCTGCGGCTTGAAAAATCTCAGGTTTGTGACACAGCAACTGCCATGGGCGCTTCAATTCTGATGCATCCACTAAATAACAACACTTGAGAATATAGTGTATTTTCTTCATGCACACATAAAGTAAATAGAGAAAGTGAAAATGTTCTGGCTGCTGTTCTGGTAATCCCTGGTGCATGTTCAAAAAAAATCCTACAGCACTGGTCATGTATCTGTTCTCAAAAGAAAAACTGTCTGTTTCCTCTCATGGTGCAGGATGAAGGATGACTTATTGATCTCACCATTAAAGCAGGAATGCATTTTGGAATGCATCACACAACCTTCGATCACTGAATAACATTACAACTCTGTTAGGAGAGGACGCTGCTACCTCACCATCAGAGTCTGCTGTCAGCATTTGGCCAAAAATGTGGCACTGATGTGCACAAATCTGCTGGTTCACGTATGCACGTAAACTAACTGCTAAGTGCAGAAAAACTGCCTTATTGTATCAATCTACTGTTGCACAATAAAACACTATCATAGCAACTGTGTAATCACAACTGATTGCAGTTTTATCTGGATTCAGTATCATCAGAAGTGACATTTTTTCTATCATTTTCATGGAGGAATTGTATGTTTACTTCTCTTGTACTTTTAATGCTTTTGTCTGGTGCATGTCTACTGTCCTGCATCCGTGTTCCCCAAAAAACAATTTTCCTGACATCCAGCTGCAAATTTTACACATGCTTCACAAAACTCCCTCATTGTTGGCACTTGCAAGATTGTGTCCGTTTTCTTGTGTCCGTTTTAAATAAGTCACCCACTCGACAAAAATCTCACACTTTTTGATTCCTGCAGAACAACTTAGTTTACGGCACGTTTTAACCAACTATTGGCAAGATAAGCTTTGCAATTTAAAAACATGTGAGGTGCCACAAGTCATGCAAGCAAACTAAAAACCCCAGCTGTGTTTCAAAACATTTTTAGAATTATCTGATTGCTTTCTACTTCCTTTAATAAAATGGTAAACTGCGTTTCCCTGTATAGTGCTATTATACACAGCTTTAAAGCCCAAGGTGCTGTACAGTCACAGTCCCATTTAATCATGCACACACGCATTCACACATGGATGGCAGCTCCACCACCTTACACTGGCGCCAACTACAACCACCAAAAGCAATGTGGGGTTTGATGTCTTGCCTAAGGACATTTTAGCTCATGGGTTTGCAGGGCGGGAGCCCAGCCTACAGACCTCTGATCAGTGGTGGACTGCAATACCTCAGTCCACAGCCACCACATATTCTAAGATTCATGGTGAGGTGCTATCCTTGCCTTTGTCCATTTCATCCAAAGGGTTTTAATATCATTATTATTAATCATAATCATAATAAAGTTAATTTGATCTTATGTTACATTACCATGTAGTTCTAAATCTCTATTTCAGAGTTTCACAATAGATGAACTGCACATCCCAACAGCCTTCCCACTCCAAACACTGAAATATTTTCAAATCACTGTGTTTTGCAAAGATTTCTTGATGTACACAACTATCTGAGATTCGTGCAGCAGTGAAAGGTACGAGTACAACCTTGGCTGATGCAAAAACAATCAAAAGTTGTGTCTTTTCCTGCAGTTGTAGTACTGTTGCAGCATTGCGCTGAGAGATTTCTGTGTCCCTGTTCAGCAGCATAATGTGCCTTCTGTCTTTATTTGCATTAAAAAAAATCCTGGGTGTGTTTTTTTTTTTTTTTTTTAGTAGTAAATATTTCCAAAAGAATTTTAAATGCAGAAAAAAAATTACATTTATGCAAAAATTGGTTACTCGCTTCATTATTTGCACAGCTCTGCTGCAGAGCTATTAGAAACAAAATATCTGTGTCCATACAAAACTGCATTGTGTGTCTACGCGTCTGCTTTGGTGTTCTCAAACATTCACAGCTGGCAGGTTTGCTTCCGTTATTAGAGGGTGGCCTTTATTTTTTGACCCTGTAGGAAAAGGACATGTCTCTTTGTGCCTCCATCCAGGATAATCAAGTCATCCTTGTCCTCGTGCCTTCCTGTATCTCTCCTCCAGCACCCTGACCTTTATCTTCAGTTAAATCTCATTTGCCTTCAGGACTTTATGGGGTTTTCCACTCATTCATAATCTATTTGCAGTGTCCTACAGACTTTTCATTGCCTTGACATTTGACCAAAAACTTAATGGTTAGATATTTCAGTCCTCATATTCATTTGTGGTCTACTGTCAGTGAACCTCTTTGGGAGCAAAGAAGCTGAGATGGATTGTAAGAAGGTTTGTTCCATTTTTCCTGCCAGTTGAGCAGACCAGAATATGTCTTTAAAAAATGTCATTGAATTGTATATAAAATAAAACCGCAAACTTTAAAAAATAAATGAAAAATTGGTTCCCGGTATGTCTAAACAGCTGCATTTGATCCTGTTCAAGATTAATGTTCAAGAATAAAACACAAAGCAGGAGAAACTCTAAATGCCTTTATGTTTGGACTAAATTTGACATCCAAAGTACCTAATAATTTTGCTCTAACTTCTACTTAGTGTCTTATTCTGATTTATTATTATGAGGCAGAAACAGGATTCTTTTATGCACTTTAAACACAAATATGTTTTATTTCAGGTTCTCAAATTATCACGTTAATAGTGATTAATTATTAAAGAAAAATGGCACGTTGTTTGGTTGTTTTCTTTGTCTCATAACAATTTCATTTTTAATCTATAGCTACTATTATGTGAGCAATAATGTTCGACGACTTTTCCATTCACAAATTCAATTATATCTGTTCATAAATTAAATGTAAAGCAAAGGTCCAATCATGTCGAATGGTTTCTTTCACGAATTCTATTCATTTCTGATAATGCTCACCTCAAAGGGCATTATCCTACTTATATCATGGTGACTTACAAAAAAAAGTAAATATTAAATCAGTTTTAAGCAATCTTCATATAATTTCACGTTTAAATAGTTTTTCACAAAAATGGAACCATTCAAAATGCGGTGTCATGGTAACAGCCACAGCACCTGCATCGACCTAGATCTGCCACGTGTTTTGTCCAGTCACAACAAAGAAACAAAGTCTAAAAATTATTCAGTTCTTCCGGTGTCACCGACTTGCGTTTCACCTCCTCTTTCTTATATTCTCTTTTTTTCTCTTCGGCTGCATCCAAGTCTTCAAAATGATTAAAAAGATTAAAGGAAACTATGTCAGTTTTACTGTCTTGCTGTTGTGATAAACTGTAGAAAAAGGCATGTCGATATGTGCATTATAGTAGGCTATTAAATAGAAGTTTGTGATCATTATTTTTTAGATCGCTCAGACAAGTGTTCCTACTGTTTGTTAAATTAGAGCACTCTGGACCTGACATTTTGCTTTGTTTTTTATCTTTGTTGTTCGAGATTGAAAAAGTTACTTCTTGGTGGTGTAAAAGTAGTGTTTTTTTCACACTGTGTTCAGAAACGTGCGTTCGAGCAACCACTTCTAATGGAAAGTCTATGCAAACGCGCGCAAGTCCACGTTTCGGCTTCTGCATTCAAAACGTTGGCATTGCTACACAACTTTTTAAGACGTTTCCGGGCTCTATGGACAAAACATGTGGTAACTGAACCAGTTAAACTTTGACCCATCAGGGACTTTGATTTGGTAATGATGAATGATTAGTGTCCACCAATTGAAAAGTGATCATAAAGGAGATATTATTATATTATATGGATTATATGATGCCATGTCTTTCATTATCAGAGTAGAGCTGTCAAAGAAAAAGATTTGCAAAATTTCCAAGAGCGAGTACATGCACTGGCATCGAGAAGCGACAGTCCAGTGTGAACAGCAAATGCTAAATGAACATTCAAGAATACACCACACAAACTTGGTGTGTATGTAGCTTCAAGTTTGGAACTCTGTGGTAATAAAAAACATAATAAAGCCACTTTTTGAGTTGTATTTTGATCTTTTACTGCGCCACAATGTCACAAAATGAAATGAAAATACCTCAAAATGAGGTTTTTCCCAGCAATTAATATATCTGATTTTTTTACAAAAATTGCTCACAAAAATTAATCGCATGACAATTTTATTGACATTGCATTTTTGGCAGCCAGATGTTAAAATAAAGTTAAGATATTTTTTAAATCCACTAACAGTTTCAGGTTGCGGTGCCCCATATTAGCTTACAGCTTTCAGAAAGTAAAGTCAATTTTTGTGTCACAGCTTCAAAAGCACCAAATGTGCTGATGAAAACACCGATGAATGGGAGACAGTAAAGCCTGAGAATGCTTTGGAGTTTGAATTTAACAAAACTAAAGTTAAATCGGGCATCTTTCTGAGCTAGTCTTTGGTTGTTTACAACCCAGCTCTCCAAAGATCCCACTGCTGTTTGATGATCAAATGGTCATGACAGATTTTTATAAAAAAAAAGATATTATTTCTTCTTTTCACCCCACATAAAGAAACTAATACCCTTGTCAGCGCTCAGAACCATGCATGCAGCACAGTGTTAATAGGCACACAGTTATGGGGATGGAGGAGGAGGAGGTGCCGGCTGGTTGAAATCTGTGACATTCTTCAAGGCCAGTGTAAGATTAAAGACCCGAGCTGTCGTGGCTCTGATCATATATTCACAAAAGATACCCTGTGAAGAACATCTTTAAAGAAAAGCCGGCTAGAAAATAAGACTAGCACTTGAGAATATTTTGGCAGCCCATTATACACATCACATAAATGGTCTATTACTGTGCAAGAAGATTAAGCCCCAAAGTTGTAATTTTTCCTATTATTTGTCCTTCTGTCAGCGTTCTTATTTTTATCAGTTGTGCGAGCAGCTCTCTATATTGTTACCATTCAGTTCGACTGTAAAAGTTGGTGCAGCCTTTTTTTTTTTTTTTTTTTTTTTCATTTTTTGATCAGAACAGTGATTTAGGAAGATAAATAAATAAGTAAAGCAAACAGCCTTGGGCACCATGCGCAACCAAGCACATTTATGCAGAAATGAGAAATGTCAAAAGAGCTTCTTTCCATAATATTGCCTATTTCACTGGCACATAACACTGCCAGTGACTCGGGGACATGAATTCGGCACACACAGTACAGTAAAGCGAATAATGATTAATATAACTTTCATCTTAGGTTTGCCTCACTTGATGTGGCCTTGAGTCCTTTAATAGTTATTGCACGGTGGAAGGATGGAAGTCTGCATGTCCTTCAAATGGAATGTGCCCATTATGGACTCTCACTTACCAGGGTTTTATACACATGGCTCTATATATATCTATATATATAGATATATATATAGATATATATATATTTCTTGCTCTGTTAATCAGTGCTTTGTCTAAAGCAGCAAAGGACTTATCCATTCCTGCCCCATTAAAACATCAATGTCTCATTTCTGCTAAATGGCAGAGGAAAGATAATTGGCATGTGTGCACGCATATTAATTAACTGATAATGAGACGATAAGCCCCCCCCCTTACCTGCAGGTGTGGTGCTGCTAATCAATTGAAAATGAAATGGGGTAAAATGTGCTTCTTTTATCCTACCACTGAAATTAAAAACCTATTTAGTGCCACATTTTTAAACAAAGTGCTTTTCATTTATCTTCTTCGGCACATTATTCAATCACACTTTCCATTTGTATAATGGTAATATTTTCATGTAATTTTCCACTGCCTCAGAGATGGTATTTTTGATATGCCTTTGTAAAATGGCTATTCCATTCCAGCTCCCTTCACTGGCTGGTAATAAACTTACAACCTATATTTCAGATTAAATGTCTTCAGCAAATGGAGCCACTGTTAGACGTTGGTTGGCGCCGATGGATAGAAGAACACTTGTGCTCCCTGCTGGAGCCTGCAGGAACTGTTGGAGCGTTTGTACAAGCCCCCTGGTGGACAGAAAGGTAAAGTGGTGGAAGATCTTTTTAACCCACCTCTAGGCTGGAGCTTATTTGCTGTGTGAAGTACATGCTGCCTCATAAGGGCAACACTCACAGGCGTGTGATATGCAGAGCATGGCTATCCAGTGAAGAGCTGCAAGATACTTACAGCTGAAACATAAGCTGACTATCTTTAAGGGTGCTGTAATAGCCTGCAGCAGAATTGGAAGCCTTTGAAAGAGCATGCTGGAACTATCAGTCCTGACCAGAGGTGTGTGAGCACAAGCGAGGAGAGAAGAATGAACACATGAAGGGCTGTGGGAAGAAGTGCCGCAGGGATGAGTGCAGGGATCGAAACAAAGGCTAAAAAAAAGGACATAAATGCAACACAGGTACAAAAACAACTCAAAGGAGGGTCTTTTATCAACCAAGAGATGCAAGAAAATAACATTTCTTTGAGATGGGCCTATATGTTTCTGCTTGTCTGGCAGGTCAAGATGGGGAGAGGTGTGTGTCCTCGTGCTGAAAAGCGCTGGCTCACCTCTGGACAGGCCAATCTGTGCACACACAGCAGCACGGAGCTCATCTCAGTCACCACACCGCCATTTGTCACGTCAAACAGCCTCAGTCGGGCTGCAGAGGTGACCGTTTCAAAGTGACCCCTACACAACCGTCATAAATCGCTTTCTGTATGGGGAGGCACCATGTCCATGGGTCTCATGTGTGAAATGAAAGAAGGATAATAAAGAATTCAGATAATAAGTAAAATGTTTCAAAGAAATCCTGTTTTTTTGTTGGTTTCAAAGGAGTTTTTGAATAAAACATTTGTGCTGCTGCTCTACTGTGATTGGTTTAGCTTCTCTGTCTTGCAAATGTCTTCTTGTTGGAAGTTTTTGTTGTTTCACAGAAATAATGAAACCGCAGGTGCTCAAAATACATTTAAAGCTTAAAGGAGCTGTAAAGCTAAACTGTCAAAGGCTGCAGAGCGGCAAAACATCTGGCATTCATTCAAATCTCCTAAAATATGAACTGACTCTTGTAGGTTTTTTGTATGTAAAGTTCCACTCCGATCATCTTTTGATCTATTGCAAAAGCGTGCCCGTCTCTTGCCATTTTTACCAAAAATAATCTTTTTTTTTTTTTTTAAAAGTTGGGTTTTTTTAGGACATAGTCTCTGCAGAGCAAGAGTTTACTAGAAATTTGTCTTTAAATTGTGGGTGGGACTGTTGACATGGAGTAACCCCACCCCCCTTCCCATCCCTCACAAGAGAGAGCTCCCTTTACTCTCTCTTCCACTAGCTTACAGCCCCTCACATCCCCAATTTAAGATTAGAGGAGCGACAAAAATGGCGAGCAACAATGGAGCAATCCAGTCATTCAGTTTTGAGTCAGATGCCAGCTCGGATGAGAAAAGCAAAGACGTATGGGTCTAGTCGTCTACAAGCATCAGAATGGAGCGGAGCAGGAAGCTTATGGTTTGTCATGGTAGCTTCTACATCACATCGACAAACTTTTCAAATGCCATTTTTACATCTGTTCCTGATTAACAACCATTTGAATAAAGAAATACACAGAAATCCAAAGGTACACTTCATTTTCTTTATATTTGTCCTCCATTATCAGAAAACATGTAAACACCATTTTCATTGGACTGAGTCTTTAGGTTATCCAGTTCATGTTGAGTCACTAACCACACCAAATATATCTAAAAAAAGAAATTAGTGTGACTTTGGGGCTCAAAGGAAATAATCCAAAAGTTTAGAGTTAATAAACCTCAAGACTGAAATTTTTTATTAACAAACCACAAAACCTGCACAATGTAAAAAAGAAAAACCGAAAAGCACAAAAATACTGTTAAATGTTGTTGACTTCAACATTTTATGACATTAAAAACAACTCCTGATGGTGATTTGACAGGGTCTTTTTAACAACACACAAGTGGCATACATGTTTGTATAAAAGCATTCTTCACAACTCTAAGCTTTTAAGTAATGCTTGAAAAACAAAAGCATGCAGAACTGTTTGTTATACAGTATAGAATTATGGCAACAAACTAACAAGCATGTGTTGTAAATAGTTGTGCATTCTCACAATAAATGTAGCAAAACTTTACTCATGAATGAAACAAGTTTCTGTAAAAACCATTCGGCTCAAATGTTACAAACGTAGTTCTGAAACATTTTCAGAATGGCTCTTAAAGAAATGAAACCAGTTTTGATTGGATCTGTGTTGATGTTCTGTTAGTTCAGACACAATTAGTCTCAGTCAAGTCAGAATAAAAGTCTTTTACTTCATTCTTTAATACTGGAGCTTCTCTTCTTTTTCCTGGAAAGTGCACTTTTCTTTTAAAATTATCGTGAAAAATATTTTCTAAGTTCCATTCATCAGCAATGCTCAAGTTTTCATAATCAAAAACATCTACAGCTTATTCGACCTTAAACGTCCTTGAGAGCTTCACTGCTCGTCTGAAAAGATGCACTTTTCTAAAATCCGTGAGTAAAAATGCTCACGGCAAATGAATCAATTCTGACAGCTCTTCTCTGTTCTTTATTTTGAGTGTCTGAGAGATTCTGAAGTGGTTTGCTGGTAACCACACCTGTCTGAACATTTCAGAAAGAAGGCAGGAGCTCGGATAGTTCTGCTGGTTACCATGACGATCGAAGACAACAAGCCCAAAATATATATATAAATACATATATACCAACACGGATTTGTGTAAAACAAGATTTTTTTTCAAAATGTTTGTATCGTTTGTGTGGAAGACTTGATGCAGATGGAGACGGTCAAATTCGGACATGGTTCGGTGCTTTGGACCGATCCTTGATCACTTCGGTCAGACGATGATGCAGAACAGACTGACCGTCAGACTGATGCCTCTTAGCAGGAGGCCCATCCTCGTCTTCCTCCTCTTTGAACGACAGAGCGCGTCCTTTGAGCGGAATTTTTGCTCCGACTTTGTTTATTTTACAAAAACTCTGGAAAAACAAAAGCTCAAATTGAGTTAAAAGAAACCCAACATTTGCATGTTTCTGCTGAGACTGAGACGGCGTGCCGAGTGAGCGCAAACCTCTGAGGGGCTTAGGTTGAGCATGTAGGTGTGAGTGGGCGTCGGCACAGACGGGCGGTCTTTGTTCAGCCGTGAGATGAAGAGGTTGGTGTTGAGAACCCGGTACCTTGTAGAGAAGTCCTTCTGCTGTTTGGGGTACGGAGACGAAGGCGGAGTGTCTCCCTGGACGAGACATGAAATGAAACTTACAGTCTCAATTATATACCGTCTCACTTTCTGCTTTGTGCTCCTCTTCACGTGAGGTGAGACTCCACCAGTCTGTGTCGGGTTAATAAATATGACTACCAGCACCCATTTCTTGCTCGGGATCCACCCGAGTCCGTTTCTGTCAAAAGAATTCAGTCTGCTAGAATGTGTTTGATCACTCACGTACTTCCTATTTGACCAAAACCTTTTTTTTTGTTGTTTGTTTTTTTAAAAACACAGATTCAAAGTGTTTGTCTTTCTTCAATGTGTCTGTTTTTCACTTACCCTACATGCCGGGTCAAACTGTTTAGCAAAGTTCTGCATTTTGCTGATGTAGGCTCGGTAAAAACTGACGAGGCTGCCTCCTTCCTCCTGCCCGGGAGAGTTCGGTGTCAACACCTCACCTGTGAGGTTTGGAATTAACAAAACATTCTGATGCTAACACAGTAATATTATTTCACGGGAACATAAAACTGTAGCTAACCATGGATAAGCAGATTTTCTATCAGTAAGTTTGCAGATGTGTGGAGACTGTAGAAGTCACCTGGTACTTGAGTCTCCATGACTGAGTCTGTGATCAGCTTGTCTTTGCAGATCTGAGGACAGAAAAATGCTTTAAAATCAGGGATTTAAGTAAAACCAAAGCATGGGAGAAAAGATGTGACGTTTTATATAGATTTCTCTCAGGTTGCTGCAGTTTCTGTACAGACATCAGGTCAGTGGATTTCTGTAAAGCTGTTCTGTGATTTGATGTACGCTCTCGTTTTATCTGATTTACTTCATCATATCATGTTTGTAAAGAAGAACTTGTTCTAAAATATCTCTATAAATAAAGATGGATAAATAAAGGCATTACTACTGCTTATCATTGACAGCTCATCTGCAACAGCTGGACAGGAAATACAACAATATTTAAATTCAAATTCAGCTTTATTTCTATAGGACTTACTCTGCTAAAACCATATCAATGTGCTTTACTTAATAAAATAAATAAATCAAATAAAAACGTGCAGACATGTAAAAACGACTTAAAAGCTATACAAAAAAGAGAAGTCTGAAAAGGTTCTGACCGGCAACCTCATAAAAACAAAGTCCAAACATAAAGCTCTGCTTCCAAGCTTTCTGCTTTTAAGCTTTGTTGTGCAGATAAAATGTGCTCTAGCACTTGAACGCGCAATCATTTTTCCGGTAAAAGCGCGTTTTAAAAACAAAAAAAAGTTTGAACTTACACTTTCTGTGGAGTGAGAGCTGAAGGCTTCCATGATGTCACTGACTGTTAATTTGGTCTTTGTAACCTGTGAAAGCAAAACAAGTACTAGGAGTTAAAGAAAGAGTTAGTTTAAGATTTCAAATACAAACAATGAATAAGAAATAAAACCAAGACTTTACACTGCCTTTTTGCACCCGTAACACAGTAAAAACTTTAACTATTTAATACAGTGTAGTGATAACTGATGTCCTCTGTTTGAGCCCCATACAAAACGGGCAAGCAGAGCGCTGGGACACGTAGATGCAAATTGAATGTAGTTGTGGTGAGTTTTATTAAGAAGCGAAGAGGAAAGCAGAATAGCAGCCGCAGTTTTTATTTTGCACTTCTGAAAGCAGCCACAAACTGGCACAACCTAACACAGCCATGACTGCAGTTGTGGTTTGGAAGATCAGACGATAAACAGGTAGCAATAAATGCTAAACTCAGTTTGAAGAAATAATTAGGGGCGTCAAGTGATTCTGTTAACCGCGATTAATATATATACAGACAAACACTTTTTTTTTTAACTGCGGTAATCTAATTTTATTCTGAAACTATTGTGTTCTCAAATAAAAAAAAAAAAACAATGTTCCAGCTGTTTACTTACATGATTGTTTCATTTAAACTTGTGTAAAAGTAAAAAAGTTGTTAGTCTGTTATTATGAAAACTTCATAAAGCCACATTTTAGTTGTAATTCAATCTTTTACTACATTTGCACCACAATGTCACAAATTTAAATGAAAATACTTCAAAAAGGTTTTTGACAGCAATGATTAGGATTAATTAATTATCAATTATAGGTTATTATTAATTAATTGCACAAAAAACTAATTGCTAGGATGGAATTTTGAAGACACCAACCATCCTATGTTGCAATCTTCTAAATGGTAAGTGGCGTATACTTCTATAGAGCTTAACCGCCGTCATGGAAGGTAAATGAGTCAAAGGCTGTATTTTCTTTTTCCAGTATTGTAACGTTACATTTCTACTGTGGACATATATTTTGTGCAGGTTTTGCACGGTCTCCTCATTTCCTTTTGTGCTCTTCCTCCTTTGAAGGCACCAGTTTGCTGGCATAAACCCCTATCTGTACTCCATCTTTGGCCCCTTTGCAACAGCAGCATTGATCACCATCTGTTTCAGACTCACCAGCTCTGCAAAGCTGCAAACAGCCAACCTTAGTGCTCATGTCTGGCTGTCTATGTGTGTATGACTAGCTTTAGACTGTTTTTATTTCTTCCAAAGAAATCTCCATCTTTGAGAACCCTTCTACTTTCCTCTTTGCATTGAATTAACGCATCCTCAGTCATCATTTTTCATTTTACTATTTATTGTGCAATTACTCTTACCCAATTTTGCATGATTTAAAGTATTGCAGTCATGTGATCCATTTTTTTGCGCGATTCATTAATTGTGACTTGTAATTAATTTATCAAATTAATCTATTTTTATTTCCAATTCTTTTTAACCTAACAATTGCTTTCAAAAGCCTCATTTTTATTTGAACTCATGACATTCAAAGATCAAAATACAACTAAAAAAGTGGCTTTGGGAAGTTTTTCTAATAACAGACTTTCAACCTTTATACACCAACAAGAGGGATTTTTTTTTTATCTAAAAAAATTAAGAAAAAAAAAAAAACCCAAGCCCATCAGGTCCAACAACTAAAAACAGTAGGAACACTTTTCTGAGTAATCCAAAAACGTTGTATAATCAAGGGATTACTTTTTTGAAATAACGAATAGAAATGACCACTGATTGTTATGGCTAAAACTTTCGCCATTCTGTGCGTTCACAACAGGATTAGGGAACAAATTTAAGCTCACTTGAGCAGTGTTGTAGATGGAAGAGAAGAGCAGCTGATCCAGATGTTGGTTCTCCATGAGGCGAGGGTGATGAACCAGCGAGTTCTCAAAACACGTCCAGATCGTCCTCCTCAGATCATCAGAGAGCTTTAGTTTGCAGCACAGATCCTTCAGATGTGCTGCCATCAGGGTGTAAACCTGAGGTCACAGAGAAGGAAAACTGCACCAAACCTCATCCAAAAACATTAAACAGACGACGAAGCTTACCATGCGAGAAAACTGATGCAGGGAGTTGTTTTTCTCCATTTTGTTAACAGCTGTGGAGTGCTCTTCATCGTCATTGGAGGAAAAATAAGTCTCTAAACTGACGGGATCTGTAAAAATGGAACAAGAGTTCAGTCTTCTGGGAAACTACTAAAAAACTGGGGTTTTGGTCATACTTTTAGAGTACCTTGTGGTTGGTGACAGTCTGCGTCAGCACTTGCAGGACTTTCAAAGAAACCTTGTGGCATCACCTGCATACAGCACAAAGAATTCTAAAACACTGCTGTCCTGGAAGGAGTAGCATAGTCCTGACAATCTGGTAGATACCATGAGATGAAAATATGTCAGATCTGATCAGTCTGTGTGCAGTGACCTGCTGGATGAGAGGAAAACGGCCACCGTTGGCTTGGATCATCTCCCACAGTGGTGAGTCACTGGTCCAGGCTAAGCTCTCCAAGATTTGTTGTCCTGCTTGAGAGAGGTGTTTGCAGACATGATAGTGATGATTGAGTGTCCTCACCAGCCCAATCACCTGGACAAAAACATAAAAAGATTTAAATAGGATGACTCTGATGAGATGTTGACAAATACTCTAAGTTGAAAACACACCTTTATCAGGTGGTATGGTTTTAGCTGGAGGATGCGAAGAAGCAGGGGGAAATCACACGGTAGGCGATTTGAAGCTATGTGGACCTCCAGACAGCAGGCCACCAGACAACGGTGGAAGAAACCGTTTGACAAAAGGCCCTACAACCAACAATAGAAAAAGAAGTTAAAGCTAACTAAATGATGCATGACAGGAGTAAAAAAAAAAGTATGAATTAATCACATTTCAAACCAAACATAACTGCAGTTTTGCCTGTGGCCACATGAGGGCATACTCACTGAGTTGTCACTGATGTTCAGTTTCTTCATTTCTGACATCTTTTTCAAAATCCCATAATAACATATCCTGGCTTGCTGACAGCACTTTTCAGCCAACTCTGTAAATCATAAATAGAATTAATACCCATCAAAACATTCGTTAAAAAAAAAAAAAAGGAAATATTTGAATCACAAACAAGTACACCTTTAGTGCTCTTGTCCTCACTGCCTTTGTAGTTCTGCAGAAACTCTTGGAGTGTACCATCCAGCCTCACTTTAACTTCTTCTGTCAGATCCTTGGACCAATCCCTGGATTCAAAAACAATATTCAAAAGTCTGACAGGGTTAATAGCCAAAGCAGAGAAGGTCAAAATAATTCTATAGTTGGCTTGAAAAAACCCAAATGGTGATGTTTACAAACAGATGAATGAAGAACTTCTTTGCTGTGTTTTCTCTTTTAACCGTCAAAACTGTGTAACATCTCATATGTGGTGCTCATTTGTTTCTGTTCAATCGACTGCCTGACCTGAATGCATTCATGTGGTGCTCACTGGGGCCCAGATTCCGTTTTTCCTCATCGCTGCCCTGAGGCGTGGTTGCCATGGCGACCTCTTCACTCACACAGAACAGGAAGAAGGTGGAGACAGGAGGACAGAAGTGAGCACAGAGCCATTTAAAGAGCACACATCAATGAATCATGTCCAAAATGATCAATGACTGAGAATAAGCTTCTGTTTATCACCTTGAGCATTCGTCAGGTCCCAATAATTTATCAAACTAACCAGAAACATGCTTGTGTAAATTACTAAGTCCTTAAACACATGGATGTGGTGTTTTAGTGACATCAGTAGCTTCAGAAAGCATAAATGTTCAGGTTTTACTGAATACGGGCTTCATACTGTTATATTTCAATCAGGTGGAATTCTGGATCTGTCCTGGTCTATTCTAAGGCTTTGATTAACCTTTAAGTCAAATTGTAATCAATACTGCTTTATATTTTTTGCCGAATGATTACACACTTGTTACTCAAAAACTCGTGTGACTGTGGGGTCTCTGGGTGTTTCAGCCCAAATGATCAAGCTCCCACCACTGTGCTCAACAGTTCATCTTTGAGCTGACACGATTTGCCAAGTGGTCCATCGAATAATGCTGGTTCGTGGTTATGCGTTTAGGGAAACCATTTCCAGTTTGTAGTAGAAAGGCCAACTAACTTTGTTGAAATATTTTAACAGTCGTTCTTAGCTGAGAAATCTCTAGAACAGATCTTTAAAATCTTGACATTGATCTGATTTTGTCCGTCAAACATTTTCGTACCGATTCTATTAAATATTTCTTGGCGGGGAAACATCACTAAGACTTTGACTTAAAACAGTTTCAAACACACTTATTTTTTAAATAATTAATTAAACAAATCATCGGAGTAAAAAACATGTCTTGACAAATCCCAAAGATGGCGATAAGCTAAAATAGAACATCATTATCCTACCTTACACTACAGAGATGGCTCATTCTAAAACAGGCAAGAGTCGCTAAATATTTAGCGGTACAAATAAACAAAGTAGTAATTTGGTTGGGTCTTCCTGAAGAGTCGTCTTACCAGAGAAGTTGTCGTCGATGTACTCGCGAAGACAATTTAAAAGTCAAAACAGGCGCTACACGCCGCAACTAGCTAAAGAGAACGTGACAGTGCTGCGTTCAGGTTCACCGGAAGTTGGGGAAAATCTCCTCTCAGTTCAACACGTTCATTTCCAACATGTCTAATGTCTTAAACTCATCGATTACACTCTAAAAAAGTTCCCAAAAGACAATGATAGCGTAGCAATACATCAAATCTACTTATTTGTAAGCTTTAACAGAAAAATTAGAACAGACTGCATGTTGAAATGTAAAAAATAAATTGGGGAGGTCTAGTGAATGCAACATTGCTTGTTGTATAGTGACGTAGATTTAAAGTGACAAGAGTACTTAAGGAAACGAAGGCAAATTCCCGCGAAACCGTGAAGAACCATAACCATAACTTTAGCCCCGGTTACTACTGCAACCTAGCCTTGGGAAGGGGTGACCCACCCCAGTAGAACACAAACACACACCTGAGCACAAATAATAATGTGTGACAGAATGAAAGACTTTCCACGTGTGTATGTTTGTATACATAAGTATGAGGGTGTGAGCAGGAGGTAGGATTGTATACGTCACATCTCTCTCATTTCTCTCTTCTTTTTTTACTGTCCGGTCCAACAAGTAATGTATACAAACATAATTAATATAAATAAAGATTAGCCTCAAGTTCAGAAAGAGTTTATACAAATAAAAAGCATCATGATCTTTTTTGATCAAAACTATGAAAACCAAATAAAACATTTCTATTACAAATTTGAAATTCAGCAAAAACAGAATCAGTCATGAATTTGTAGATGTTCTTCCAAAATGTATAAGTGAATTCACATGACCAAAATAAATGAGTTAGGTTGCTTCTGGCAAAAAGTACAACTGGTGCTTAAATCAATTTTAAATTTATATAAGGCTTGTTTTGCAGGATAAAATGTGCATTTCAGTTTGATTGAAATCTCTTGTTTGTTTGAGGGGCTTTGGGGTGCATGGCCCAACATGAACTTAAAGCTTAGATGAGCGAGGTCAAAAAGCATATGGAAGGAAGCTAGACGAGTTTGTTTATTAGACATATACTTGTTATTCAACCATGTAGTTATAGAATTAATTAAGCTCACTTTTCTTTAATAGTTCTAGCACATCACCTGTCCGTCTGGGGTTGAGGATCTCTCCTTCATGTGGGCAACCCTGAGGTTTCTTTGTTTTTTTCCCCCCCAAGAAAAGATAGGGTTTTTTTTATGAGTTTTTCCTCACCGCGAAGCAAGGTGTAAGGGCAGAGATGTTTGTTCAGCTTAGTCTGTTTTATAACCAGCTATTGTTTTACATGTTTAAAAATTATTTTTGCTTATTGTAGTATATTCATAATCAGTCCAATGAGACGGCTATGGCTGTAATATTGGGCTATGTAAATAAAATTGAATTGAACTGAATAGAGAAGAAGATGAAAGAAAACAACTTGCAGGAGGTCTGGAACAGTATGACGATTATGATTTTGACTTTTCCAGCGCTTTTAACACAATCCAGCCCCTCCTTCCACAGCAGAAGCCCCTCTCCTCTGGTGTGAACTCGCAACTGATGTTATGGATAACAGACTGACAAAGAGGCCACAGTTTATCAGAATGGAGATCTGCAATTCCTCCGTGCTGACTGGCCGCACGGGCACGCCACATAGTACTCTCACCTGATCACCTCTTACATCACTGAACTCCGCTACAACTCTGGTACATGTCACGTTCAAAGAGAGTGAGGAAGGGGAGTACAGACAGCTGGTGGAGGACTTTGTGCACTGGAGCCAAGGAAACTGCCTCCACCTGAACACCACCAAAACAAAGGAGATGGTACTGGGCTTCTGTCCAGCAACTGCCCCAGTTGAGCCCATCATCATTAATGGAGCAGAGGTAGAGGTAGTTGACAACTACAAATACCTAGGAACCCCCTGTAGAAACTCCTGAAAGCCCATTCTGTGCTTCTTCCAGGTAAACTACCAGTCAGGGATGGAGATGAAATTTCTCACTGGACATGAAGTCAATCATCTGGCATTCAGGAGCCCTTTTCTGTCTTCATCGTGTCATTTTCAGACTCACTCAATACAGCTGCATTGAGTCTCCCTCTTGGTGGATCATAAACAGTTAAGTAATAGGCAGTGTGACAAAGACTGAGCTCAAAAGTAGAAATGATCAGTTCCTTGCAAATATCTTTCAAAGAAAAGGCAAATACACAGAAATAATAGTCAGAAGAATATGTTTAATAAAAATAATTAAACCTCAATTTCCTCTATAGAACTTCATAGAAAGTAAACCAATAAATTACAAATGACTTAAGACGCATTTTCCTGCACTACATGAATTTTTTTGACTGCACGGATCACAACTTGCCGATGTTTGAACGGTCTTAAACAAAATAAAGAAAAGAAATTAAAAAAAAACAGGGTGACATTTGATACTGGTTTATACTCTCCGGGATTGCATGAGAAAACTGTATTAGAGAACTTCCATATACAGCAGTAGTGTGTTTTGTCGTTCCTCTTGCATATTGGTCTCTGTTGGCCTGTCAACCACAACTCAGCACTGCTGTTGTATTAACAGCAGTGATTTAGGACTTCTTCTACAACACAACATCAAGAAAACAAATCTCCACTTCTGTCTTTTAGAGCATCATCCAATCGAGCCACCACTGATGGTCAAAAGTCCTTACATCAGTTGGATACAGCAGACACAGCGGTGGCTATGTGTTTGCATACATACATACGAGTTAAAAGAGAGCAGAGGTGCAGATGTACAAAATGACAGTGGCATGTTTCAGTTCATCGCTCTGACATAGAAAAATACCATACTGTTAGTAATAATAAAAGAAAACTCAACTGCATTGCAAGCAAACCCATGACAAGGTCTATATAGAACAGGCATACAAGATAAGCACTTAAAAGCAACAGTAGAAAACAAACATGTCTTCAGTCTTTGTGTTCATGGTTGAACCCACCAAAGAGGGATGCTACAGCTGTACTTAAGAACTGAACAGTATAGTATCAGGTTGGCCAAAGCCCAAGCCAGAAGTTTCTCCCTGGAAATGATGAGTCTAACAGTCCACTGTGTAACAGCAGTCCTAGAGTGAAAACTTTTGTGCCAAAGAAAATTACCCAAAAAAAAAAAAAAAAAAAAAAAAAAAAAGAATTTCAGCTCGAACATACTCCAGTGTTTGTGTCCTGGTTACAGCTTTAAAAAACTGACACATGCAGGGATGCTGGAAAAAAATGCACAGGCATGGACAGCGAGCACAGATCTGAGCCGCTGAATTCAAGAGCAGATACGAGGTAAGGGCACTTCTACCTAGCTTAAGATCTATTTGTGAACAGAACAGACCTGTGGATGAGGGGGAGGGTTAAAAAAAAAAGGTTAGACAACAAGAACTGAGTTGTCTTGAAGCCAACCCTATCCTGGTATTAATACTCAAAAAGGATTCGGACCCTTCTGAAATGACTTATTTGAAAAGACTAAAAATGAGAGATGTGGCTTCTATGGTAAAGTGTGTCCCTTCAACAGCAAGGAAATCAGCCTGGAAAGTTTTAACAGTGGAAGATGCCATCCCAGAGAAACGGAGGAGGGAAAAAAACATGGTGGAAGCTCTCAGAGGAAAAATGGACAAAAAGGCCTCTGACACTCAGTCTAGCAGATACAAGGGAGTCGTGTACATGGACAGAGAGAAAAATACACTCATGCACATGTACATTTGCACAGTGAAGCCGAACCATTGAGCAGAGTTGAGGTAAAGATGCAGTTAAATGCACAAAGACTGTAGTAATATCCAGAAACACTGTCAGGACCTCAATGGGAGGGGCAGCTTTTTTTTTGGCACGCAGAAAATGTTCACCACAGCTTGAGGAGCTTTTATTCGATAGATGTCCGTATGAATATCCTACTAAAGTGCACCTTCAACACACAGAAGCACAACTGTTCGGTGAAAAAAAAGGACTTTAAAATTTGATTTGTGTGAATCTTTGAGAAAAATAACATACATTACCAAATAATCCACTAAGATATTTTAAGAGAGAATGCCAGGTAATTGTGTCGCCAAAAATCCTGAACGCGAGAAGATTGTGAGGCGGAGCCAAGTTGTGCACTGGAGGGGGTCAAAAACATGGCAGACGGAGAATCTACAGCTTCAGTGACATTCATTAGCTGCCCAGGTTATTGCTGACAGATCCGATGTATTTTCTGCTAAGCATGGGTGTCAACAAACCAGCAAAAGTACGGACTATTTACAGAGAGGAACCAAAGTGTCAAGCGTCAATCTCCCCACATCCCCCCACTGACAATCAAAATATATTAACAGTACAGCTCCAAGAGCATGTTGATGTAGTTTCACTTTTTTAATAAAATTAATCCTGACATAATTACAATAATGCCTTTTTGTTGCAGTTGTACACAATGGTGTGGTACATGTTCACAGAGTTCAGAAATCCACTGAAGCCCGACATGCAAAATGTCTTAAACAAGATTGTACCTCGTGAACAAACACATACTTTAGGTCAGTTCATCCTGGTTCTTTTTTTGTTTTTCGTTTTTTTGTTTTTTTTGTAGTCTTTCTTACACAACATTGTAGTTAGTTTTTATATTTACATGTAAAGAAATTGCAACGTAAGTGCTTGAAAAAATCCAAATATGTGAATATATGTTTACATTTCTAGGCAATACATAAATAAAATTTTGTTATATATTTATAGGATCAGTCCTCATCGCTTGAGTCTGAATCACCAGAAGATGAGGAGGAGCTCCCAGACTCTGACGAAGACAAATCAGCTTTCGCTGAACCTTTAAGATCACTGTTTTCTTTTTGATCTGAGGGTTCGTCCTCATCTTCCTCCTCATCCACAGTCTCCTCTGGCACCTCGTCGTCATCGTCTTCCTCCTCCTCCTCTCCATCCTTCTGCATTTGTGGCTGCTCTGCCCCTTGCAGTGAGGACTGGGGTGTTGCAGGAGGAGGAACAGCAGCAGCAGCAGCAGCAGCAGCAGCAGCAGCAGCTGGAAGGGTGGAAGGGTCATTGTTTGAGCTCTGCTGCTGTGTGGCAGACACAGGAAGGTTAAGGCCTGGAGTGAGAAGCATCCCTGGGTAAAGCATACTGGAGAGTAACAAAGGGTTAAGAGAAAGTGGTTGACTGGTGGCTGCAGATGCAGCTGAAGCACTTTGTGTGGTGGTGGCAGAGGAAGAAGAGCTGGAAATGGAGGAAGGAGTCCCGTTCGAGTCCTCTGTCCTTTCTCCTTTGTTGTCTGAGGTGTGAGAGGGGACTTCAGAGGCAGACGTCTCATCTGTTGGACTGCTGCTGATTCCCTTAGTCTTCTCTTCAGAGCCTCCTGCTCCTTCCTGAGCTGGTTTCCCAAGCAGGTTGCTCATCCCCAGCAGGTTTGGCATTCCAGCCATACCAGAGAGCATCATAGGAAACATAGCAGCTAAATTACTTGCAGCCAGGTTGCTGGCATCAGACGGCAGGCCCAAGAGACCAGCAGTGAGCTGCAGGGACTGTAAACTCTGGAGGTTTTGCTGGAAGGCCTGCAAACTGGTGAGGTCCATACCAGGGAGTATGCCATTAGCCAAAACCGGGTTCAAGCCCAGGGCGGAGGCAGTCGGGTTTGGTGCTGCTGCAGCCATCTTTGCTAGAGGGTTTTTAGGCCTTCGACCTCGTCGGCTGACCTCCTCGGGAACAATGGGTCCCGTCAGGATCCGATCAAACATGCTCTCTGGAAGGTAACCCTGCAAGGTCAACCATATTGGTATCTGATTAATCCAAGTGGTTATTGACTGAAAACACAAGTTTGCTGCTTTAACTGGTTTAACAAAGCCTTCAAAATAAATAAAAAGATTTACACAAATTGTTAGAAAATACACAAAAGCTTGAGCAAAACTATGGCTATGAAATTATGTTTTGGATAATGCTAAAGTTCCACTCCAATCTTAATTAGATATATTGCAAAAACATTCTTAATGGTCTTTTAATCATGATGTTTTTAGGCAAGATCAAAAACCTTTGCCATTTTCTTGAACATATTTTCTGCAGAACTGCAGGAGTTTATCAGAAATTTGTCTTTGAGTTGAGGGTCGGCCTGTTTGTGCAGAAGTAAGCCTCCACTGATATCCCATCAGTCCTTTGGGTACACTCTCTCTCGCTAGCTTAGAGTCCCTTACAACCACAAGCTAACATTAGCAATGCAACAAAAATGGCAAGCAATATTGGAGCTATCCAGCGGTACAGTTTTGAGCCAGATGGCGGCTCAAACAAGGAAAACTGCTCCTAATTCATCCTGATTTGAATAAATAAAAACTCAAACATGCCAAACTCAAATTCTTATAAAATGTCTTCCATCATGACAAAAATTCCACAAGAGCATTTCAAAAATATAATTTTCATTGGAGTGGATCTTTAAAGCCTCCGTCCTATTAGATTTCAAACAGAGATCTACAACCCACCGACTGTTTGACTACATCAGCCCATTCAGGAGGGACTCCATACTCCGGGTTTTCCTGAAGGAACCGGGACAAATCCTTGAGAGGAGGAGCAAAGGCTCCTCCAATCTAAGAGAGAGACACAGGCATTGTAAACCCATCCAGGCAGGATCACTGTCTATACATCTTCTCTCAGTTTATGGTCTGCTGTGCATTATAAGCAGTTACTGAAGGATTTACTAGGAGCCTTTCATTCGAGCTTAATTTGCATTAAAAAAAGAACTGAATACAGTTGCAAACACACCTTGCGTGCATTTCTCCTGTTGATAATTTGAACCCTTTCTTCTCCCGTCAGGCTGTTGACATCAATCTTGTTGGGGTTCCTGCAGCGATGCCTTTTCTGTTTTGGCCGACCATCCTGGAAGTGGAACTGCATTTGCATCTTATTTACTCCCTGAAGGCAAATAAAAAAAAGTTAGAGGAAAAGTTTTACTCAAGTGGACCTTTAAATGTCAAGCACCTGCATTCTTTGTCCATATACAGAGATTTAACTGTGTATGACAGCCGTAGACAGACTGTGGAGCCCCTAAATAGAAGAGATGAAAACAAGAGAGGGGCTTACGGGAATGAAGGCCCCGGTGTCTGCCACAAAGCCAGGATGCTCGTTGAGCCACTGCTCCAGATCTTTCTTCTTCGGAGCGTCATCTCCAGCGAGCCGGGTGCCGTCTTTGAGGTTAATAACAGGAACCCTGCTCTCAGTGTCTGCGGGGACCTGACTGGTGCTCGGGCTGTAGTTTGGCATGGAGGCTCCAGACATCCCCACCTGACCGATACCTCCCCAACCAGGAGGCACCTGAAGACATGAAGTAATAATGTTTATGTACAGTGTAGAGATGTGCATGTGACTTTCTTATGAACTTACACATGAAAGAAACAAAATGCCCCCCCCTTGTGTACCTGATGGGGAACAGCAGGGACTTGATTCCTGTTCATGAAAAGCAGGTCCATCCCCTCCACGTTCTTCTTTCTGCCTCTCCTCTTCTTAACCGACGGCTGACCGTCGAGAGCTCCATTCATCCTCATCTGATTGGTCAGACCTGGAGGAACTGGAAGGGAATCAAAGAAAGAGGAAAACCATAGTAAATATTTTGAACATCAGGTTTTATAAAAGTCCCGTTTAAAAAAAAAAAAAAAAAATCATAATAAAATAAATAATAAAATAATGTATTTATATAATAATATTTTGTTTACAGTTTTGCAACATGAACTAGTTCTTCTGTTAGAAGATTTTAGCTGTTAAAGAGTTTGTGGTAATTATGATTGTGAAGTATCAGAAGAAAAACACTTGAAAAACATCAGAATAAATGTATTTATTTAAAAAACTAAATACTGTAAACAAAAATTTATGAACACAAGAAGAAATGAACAATCTTCCTGTAAAAGCTTTGCTTTGCTGCCACCTAGTGGTGGAGATAAATTCCCTCAAATTCAGCAAATGCACAATAGTTGACAGCAGAGGTCTGCGACCTTAAATGCTAGAAAAAAAAAAAAAGCCATTTGATCCACTTTCTTACTGGCCAAAACTTAGCAAAAGCTGGAAAGGCACTGATTCGAGAAATACACTTTATTTATATTTCTACGATCATGAATTTATAAAATGTAGCTTTTAAATATGTATAATTATTGAATTATAATTTGCTTTGTATAACAATAACTTATTTTGCTTTAGTAAGTAGTATATACAGTTCCATTAAATAAAAACAGACTGTCATAAAGGATCCTCCTGGTGGTACAGATTTACTTGAATAAAAAAAAATAAATCAAACAACAATTTCCATCTTTATGACTATGGGGCACCTTTATCCTTTTTCTTCTTTAACTATTTAAAATAAACATAACGTTAATCCAACTTTTAAAATAAAGCTATGTGCCTTAAGCTTTTTTAATATTAAAGAACTCTTTCCATTATTTTTTTGTTATCTGACATGACAACATTCCAAGTATAAATGACAAAACTCAAACTAAAACTAGTTAACTACAAACCCTTTAATTATTGAAATAACTGGCATTTTTCTTTATAGTCAAAGAGCCATAGTGGGGGAATAAAGAAGCCAAATGTGGCTCCAGAGCATCAGGCTACACATTCCCGGCTTACACAAATGGGAGATTTTAACCACATAAATCTACAAGTTACTTTCGATCTGCATTCCCATTCATTAATTTATGATTTTCTGTGATCAGTTGAACAAACTTACCTGTCTGGAAGTTGCTTTGAGGCTTCGTTATGTCAGCCAGTCCTGTGTCTGAAGCGTTCTGCAGCTCC
The DNA here is from genome assembly GCA_014656515.1 of Oryzias celebensis. NCBI lineage: Eukaryota > Metazoa > Chordata > Actinopteri > Beloniformes > Adrianichthyidae > Oryzias > Oryzias celebensis. The sequence goes on from BNCR01000003.1 coordinate 7,531,606, forward strand.
TGAAGCCGGGCCAGGTACTGCTGCTGTGTCTGGTGGCCTTCTTCAGGCTCCAAAGGCCTCTTCAGAGGTAGACCTTGCTTCTGGAAGGTCAGCTTCAGACCGCCTTCCTGCTGTGCAAAGACAAGCGGATGTGAGACAAGCTGAGCCCAAAGAGCAGCGAGAGAACCATACAGAACTGAAGAAAGGGAATCAGGAATTGCAGGATTTTTGCTGTGTATTGTTTTTCTAAGAGCACAAAACAAATGAGACTACCGAGCTTTACCTTTAAAACTCTTTCAGTCTACACCATGAAGTTACCAAAGAAATAGGAATGCTGTGATCGCTTCTTGTTCAAATGACAGACGCACACAAACACACACAGTACATAGAGCATAGCACAGCAGAGGGTAAACTCTGTTAATGGTTTGGATTTTGCTTCAAAGCCATAACAAAAAAAAATCAGATACTTATTAATACAGTTTAAAAACTGCAATAACTAAATCAAATTTGAAACCTGCCAAGTTAATAGCCATATTGCCAAGAAACATGTTAGACATCACCCACAGCATAAGGCCTCCATTCCAATCAGATTACTAGTAAAACCCCCTTCAGTGTAAAGAGGCATCAAACCTTATTATATTCTTATGACTGAATGATTTGTGCTTGTGTAATCACAGCCTGAGAGCTCAATTCAAATTGAGTGTGTGGGGAAATGAGAGCAAGGCTGCTATTAAATTAATCTCTCCTCCTGCCGGGAAGACAAAACTACTAATCATCCCCAGAGGAAAGCAGGCCAGCAACCAGAGAAACATGCTGAATGCGGCAGTTAGCACCGGTCAAGGCAGCAGAGGTGACAGGGGTCCTAAAGTTAGAGCTGAAGCGGAGGAAGGAGGCGGGCGAAGGGAGAAATCAACATACATCGTTGAGTTTTACTGAGAACTCCTTGTTTTCTGCAACATGCTTGGTCACCTTTGACCCCTGTGGCGAGGCAGAGGGGTCCTTGCTCACGCTGTTGTTGGCACTGTCCAGCAGCTTGGTAGTGTAGAAGGAGGCCACTGCGCTGCCGGGCTCATAGACCCGCCGTGGGCCTGGCCACTTGCCTTTGAGCACTGCCTGGCAGATGCTGTCGAGGCGGTTGATAATGACTCGGTCCTTCAAAAACAAAAAAAAAAAAAGAAGACCCCATCCTTGAAGACCACATCCTAAAATCTTGAAGTTTTGAGACATTTTTTTGATCTTCAGTAATCGGACCACCCATTTGTTGACTGGTCATTTACCTTTGGCCAGTACGATGCAGCCAGCATGTACCCTCCTCCCTGGAAGGGATGAGATGAATTGCTGGAGATCCCGTTTTCCGACAAATGGGCGTCTTGTGTTTCATCCCGTGCAGTGCTCAGAGACGTCACGCTGTCCTCGTCAAAACCCTTCACACTTGCTGCCGCAGGCACTGCAAACAGGCGAGAGGCGGAGCTTAGAAACATTTGACACGCCCTGATGTGCAAAGACTTCTCTCATAAAACCGAGTCTCACCTTTCTTCTTCTCCTCCTCCCCCTCACTTTCACTGTCATCAGATGAGGACGAGGAGGAGGAGGAGGAAGACGAGGAGCCAGAGGAGCAGGACGTTGATGAAGAGGAGGAGCTGGATCCGGAGCGCGAGGAGGAGGAAGATGATGAAGAAGACGAAGAAGAGCGTGAGGATGAGCTTGAGGAAGAGCCGTCTGAGTCCGACTCGGAGCCACGTCTGGCCTCCTTGCGACCTCTCTTGCTGGCTTTTTTGGGTTTCTTTTCAGACGAGTTGGGTGTGAGGGGTTTGGTTCGTGCGGCCACCATCTGCTTCTCAATGTCCCTCACTGGTAAAACCGGCTTTTCTTCCAGAACTGAGGGAGTTGAGGGCACTTCAGGAGCACTCCAGTTCTCCCCTTGTCTCTCTTTAGCCTCCTCTTCCTCCTCCTCTGAGGCTGGCTCCACTTTGGGTAGAACCCCACAGGGATCAGTGTCTTTCTGAGCAGATAGGGGCATTGGAGAGCCCGTCAACACTGCGCTGGCCGCCTGGTACTGATGGTGCAGGTGGGGGGTGGGTAGGTGGGCCTGCTGCTGTGCGGTTTTATTTTGGCTGTAGTTGCGTTGGGCAGACATGAAGCTGAGCTCAGGGTCTCTCAGAATGTGGTAATCTGTGCGGCTCACGCCGTGCTTTGCAGCTCCAATCAACAAGTCACGGTCGTGAGCGCCGGCCTCCCACCACACGGGCAAATCCGAGCTTATCTGACACAGTGACAGCCGTTCGTAGAGCAACGGATGTCTTAGAACTTGTTCCCGGACTTGACGGAGCAGTTCCACTCTGTACAGGGTCCGAGAAGCTCGCTCTTCTGTGATGGGCTGGATGGTCAGTGACGGGTCCACCGCCGAGTCTGGAACAGAGAAGAAGAGCAAATGAAGACTTTCACAATCCAGAAACATGTTTGTGGCTGCAGCTCAAAGCCCACGCTATTTGTTTTTTCACTAATGATTAACCTTATCGACCGGTTACCTCAGAACTGCTGACCCAGACAGAACAGGGAGTTCACAGAAGATTTTCAACTTAGAAGAGTAAAATCTAAAAGTGTAAGTAGCGGTCATTTCTGTTGAACACGTGGTTGTGACTACAAGCAAAAAGCCTTCTGACCTCCCTCTTTTGGCGGCAGGCGACACACCCGTCGACACATGGCGGCGAAGGCGCAGAGGTACTTCTGAAGGCTCTCGTCGGTTTTCTTGTGCAGTCGAGCCATGGCTCTGAACTTGGTCCAGTCGAAACGCCCGAGGCTTGGGTCAAAAACAACCCCGAATGTGGAAACCACTCGATAGAAATCAGCCTCCTCGCGCCTCGTCCACCTGAAGGAAATAACACATTTACTAAAAAAAACGCTACCTTCGCACATATTTAGTTGATCTGAAGACTGGATTTTTGTTTAACCTCTGCTGGCGCTCAATCTTTGCTGCCATCTTGGGATTGAGTGTGTCGTTGAGCGTTGGGGGCAGTGGACAGAACGCAGCGGACAGAACCATAGGCGGCTGGGACAACGACTGGGTCTGAGACTGAGTCTGGTGGATGTGCATGATTTGTCGGGTCTTGGTGAAACGCTGGGAGGCTGTGATCAGCCGCCTCAGTCTGGCTGTCAGGACCGAGGGGGAGGGCCAGTAGGCAGTCTGGCCTTCCATCACAGGGGCTGCATCTGGATGAGAGCCACAAAGAACAAACTCCAGTCTGTAGGGTGCCATTGTTGTCATTTTAGCAGCACAGAAGAAGCTTAAAACTGTTAGAGCTCTCCTGCGTAGGAAGTCTGAAGATTACAGTAAATCTGAAACTCACCTCCAGCATTATCAGAGACGACTAAATCTCCAGGAGAGGAGGCGTCATCCTAAATGAGAGCATACTGGGTTTATAGAAATGCAGCAACACACTTTGAGTAAACAAAATCATAATTTAGGAAACGATTAGTGAAAGGGCTTCTTAGAATCTTACCTCCATGTCATCCTTCAGCAGAGCTGGAGCCGGCTTGTACTCTGGATCATCCACATCCCTACACACAAGATTTGTATCATTTTAATAAAACCAGAAGGTTAAAGAAAAAAAAACTAAAGTTAAATGCTTCCCACAGACTTTTTGGTTTGTGCCTACCCATCCATTAAATCGTTGGCTCTCTGTTCGGCAGCGATTGCCTTCTCGTCGGGTCGTCCCACGCGCTCTAAGAAGCACAGAGTTGGGTCTGCACGAATAGTGTTGTACTTTTCATAACCTGGAGCAGAGCAGGAGAAGAGCTAGTCAACTAGACTTGCAGATAGGACCAAAGAAGTGTACACAAGCTGGTTAGTTTCCCACAAAAACACTCCATATCAGTGGAAAAAGACTAAAAAAAGCATTGCTAAAATATACTTTTAATGATCTTATCGAATTTGTTAGTTAATTTAAACACCAGAACAGTTTTAGAGGATATTTTAGATCCTGATAAAGTTCTCTCTCCTTTTTGGATTATTTGGATAGCAGACTAGGTTTTGTACCATGCTTGAAGATGCCGAGAAGCAGACATTTGTCAGCGATTGCATCCCACCACAGAGCCGGGAGCTCCGAATGGTCGGGATCTGGGACCCAGATCTTTATCTCACTGTAGAGGGAGATGAAACAGATCAAAACACAAACTTTGTGAAGAAATAGAAACATTTTTTCAACACATCAAAATGCTTCTGTTTGAATAAATTGACTTCATTTCAAACTTAAGCTTTTTAGGGAAACAGCAAAAAATATGAGTAGTAATAAAAGCAGAATTTAAATCTGGACGTCAGCTACACTAGTGGACCCCAAACCTTTTTCAGGACATTGGGGCGGTTTAATGTCAGACAATAATTTTCACGGCTGGGATTTTTTTCTCTTTTTTTTAGCTTCCAGTTTTCCCTTTTTTTAGCCTTGTTCAACTTCTAAGCTCATCCATATCTGGAGCAACAATTCCTGTTTTTTGTGAATTAAATGCAGCTTTTTTTTTTCTTCTTTGAAGTCGAAGGCTCTTCTTCTGTTTCCTCATTGGCTGTTTTTGTCAAATTTGCTAGCTTTAGGATTTTGATTCAATAGCCAGTTTAAGTAGCAGATAAACTTTCAACAGTAGAGAGGAGAATCCAGTACGTTTCCAAAAAAAAAAAGTTCCTTGAGAATACGGTAAAAATAAAACAGCTTTTTTTTTTGGTCTGCCGCCCGGTACGAACTATACCAGGAACCGGTATCGGTCCGCAGTCCGGGGAATGGGGACCACTAAGCTACACTACACAGTGGAAATTGTTTTCTCTTTCCCCACCAGGTGGAGCTCTAGATCTTTGTATTAAAATTGCAGGCTGCTCTTCCTTCAACAGGTTTATTTTACATGAAGATGACCACATGTGCCACTATAGGATTTAATCAAATATTTAATGTGGTTGCAGAAATTTGATGTTGGGATGTTGAGCATGAAAAGACAAGAACCACCTGTAGCTGTTGTTGGATCTGATTGTACACTAATCACAACAGCTTCTCTTAAACTCATTTAAGTTATGCTGTCATTTAAAAAGACTGTTACAATAATTAACCTGCTGAATTAGTTGAATCTTTGAGAAAAAAGTTGCAGGAAACTCTACCCTCAAGGAGATAAATGTGTGCAGGTCGAAGCTGCGCTCACCTGGAATCCACGCCGTCCAGCACCTTTTGGGCCAGGCTCCCTATCACCTCTTGTTTTAGGTAGTAGAGCATTCTGACCCTGAGCAGCACCCTGCGCAGAGAAAACCCGCTCGTCACAACAAAGCACTGACCGCACACAATCGCTGAGCGAGCAGAACTGACACACCCACACACGGATGAACACACATGTCTGGCAAACGCAGAGCAGAAGAACGAACCGAGTCCAAACCGAGCTGAATGGTGATGAATGCTGCACTACCCTTCAAAAGATACTGATATTTTCAGTTAGCTTTGAGCAAGATGTAAGTTAGCACAGAAACTATCATAAAAGTGGTCATCAATTAACAGAGTCAGAACGAATGTTGCTTAGGGGCACATTACTGCACAGATCACAGAAGCTGTACAGCAGGACTCTGAGGATTGATCCAACAGATGAGAGTTTCTCTTAGGTTGTCATGTAGCTGCGTTCTGGCAGGAGATGGAGGCTGGGAAAAAAAAAAAGGCTGACAAGGTACAGAGAGCGTGACTCACGGGGGAGACATTAGCTCTGTGACGCACGATTGCACATCACACAGAGAAGCCTTGGAGCAGTGTGGTGGGAACTGTGGTGAGCCAGGCTGCAACATCTGGCATGACATGAGAACCTCCTCAACTGCAAACGAATCCTCTATCATGACTGAAAAATACTGAATTGTTTTTCCTCTCCCAGATAAATATGAATAGTGAGCCCCAAATTCTGTCATTTATAGGAGGAGGAGACACCTTCGAGCCCTGAGGTCTGCTCGTCTATCCGCCAAACTAAACATTGACTGTCTTTGTGTCCAGTTGGGACTTCTGTCTCTGTTAAATCAGCTCTTTTTTCCCTCCTCCACCCTTATTCCCCTTGGGTTGACTGGGGCTTCCTCTGACTGTCAGCAGAGTTCGTCGTCGCCCCTTTGTTACTGTCTGTGTGGCTCAGAGAGCCAGCAGGGAATCTCAGCACAGATATAGGAATACTTCCTGAAGCAAACCAACCAAAAATGCCTGACATGTTTAAAACCGCTCATGACATCATACAACAACATACAGTATTTTTTGGAGGATAAAGCTATGTACACACCGAGCTTGTGATGTGCATTCAAGAATCAGATCAATTCTGTTTTTTAAACGCCCATGGTGTTCACACTAATTAAACTATTTATTCTGATCTCACTCTCTATCTCCGACCATTTTGGGTAATTTCTCATTATTTTCCAGGGTTTTCTGATGAGAAACGGTGTCCTACATTTGCAGTCGTGTTAAGAAAGCCAGCAAACCCCGCTAACCCCGTGCCACCAGTCACATTCCAGGTTCTCAGAGTGAAAACTCCAAAGTCAGCAAAACCTGGTCACTGCATGTCCCCAATTGCCCGGAGCGTCACATATCAGACAATCCCTGGATTCAGCACTACTGGATGGGGAAACAATGGAGAACTTTCTATAGCAGCTGCAGTGCTCTGCATGCAAAAGGGAAATTGCACACAAGCCTCCCTTTTAAAAAGAATTGGCCGTCTATTTGGCTTTATATCTTAACAGCAAATGTTTGTTAACAGCCATCTTCCGTCCTCCATCTGAAAGTTGGGAGATCTATGATGGCCATTAGCAGGTCTCAAGTCTACTGAAGAGTCTAATCAGCCACAGAGTCTCGGTGTGATGCTCGTTTGTTAATCAATCAGTACACTGTCAGCTCCAATAGATGTTTGAGTGCCTCTCAATTACTGAGGCTTGGTAGGGCCACAGTTAAAAGCCACATGCAAATTGTACTTTTATTCACTTAGACTGCATTCTATTAAAAGTAATAGAGACAATCGCTGTTAGGAGAGAATAATGATCCCCTGCCAGTTTCTATTATAACTACACAAGAACACACACACTTTCTCCCCCATTAAATAAAAAGTAGACCGTCACCACATACAGTTTTAGCATTCAATAATGGCTGCAAACTGAAAATACTAGTTCTACTAACCCAATTTTACATCATTTTGCAATTAGAAAAACAAATGTCCCATGTAGGAGCAGGGGGATCACCTACTTGTTGCAGTGATGTTTCAGGTGCTTCTTGTAGCCATCGTCCTGAAGAATGTGCTCAGGGTTGTGTTTCCTCAACCACTCTGCCTTGTGGATGTCAAAAGAGCTGGACTGAGTCTTCATCTTCTTCCCCTTCCTGCCCCGTGGGACGGGAGCTGACAAGCCTGGTGAAAAACGAGAAGGATTAAAGCCACCGGTGCTGTGGAGGAAAAGGACTAATTCATAAATCTCACCTTTCCCAAGGTGCAACTGCTGCTCTGATAAGATCAGTTAATGAGGCTTTGAATTCCTGAGACTCACCCAGGTGGTTCTGCAGCTCCTTTGTGCGTCCATCCTCGGTCGGGGCAATGAGGTCCCACATGAAGCTCTTGATTTTGTCATCCCCGCGGTAATGGACCAGGCAGTAAGCCAGCAGGGCCCTGCAGATGGACTCTACATCCCACTCGGTCAACTGTTTTTTAAAACGACCGTGGTTGAGAATATCCTTCCAGCGACCCCATCTGTAAAATTAAAGAGAAAAGGAATTATTTCAAAGAAAGTAGACCAATATGAATTTTGGGTGGGATAAGCTCACTGATGTTTTAACAGACTTGATTCATCTAAATTTAAGTCTTCATTTGTTGTTTAAAGCTTATAAAAAAAAAAAATCACATTATATTGACTATCCACAAGTCTTACAGTTCCACTCAACATGTATCATCTTTTACCCTTCCATTGTGGCTCTTTCCTTAAAGAAAAATACGTTTTTCATTTTAAAAGTAACTGTAAAATATAAAGTAAGTAGTAAAGTAAATTATTAAAACATGAGACAAATATTTTTGCACTGTGTATCACAGAAAAATCAACTGAAGGTCATAAGCACAACACAGTACAATTAAGGCCCACATTGGCTTTAAAGGCTAATTTTCTATTTTTGAAAAATTTCAAGGATTTTAGATGGTTCAAAAATCCTGTAAAGGTCCCTTAATTATCTCTGATTTTATTTTTGTGGACCAAAAATGGTTAAAGAACAAACTTTTTTAATCACTGCTGACATTACACTTCCTACTAGGATATTTGATGAATTGAGTTGATCCCTTTGGAACACAGGATGTCTGCCTATTTCTGAAAGGAAGTCATGTGATTGTTCACCTTTCAAGCATATCCCGTCAGGGGTCACCATAGCTAAGCAGCTTTCATTTATTCGCACATTTGGTTTGGTAGAGATTGTTACACCGGATGCCCTTTCATGACACTGTAATTCATCCAGGCTGGGGACCAGCACAGGGAAACACAGCTTTGGGTTCCCTTGTGGCTACATAGACAGTAGCTCTGTCAAAAGTATTTCATATGTTCAAAAAAGGCTTTTTGCTCTTTAAGTTTATGTTTTAAGCCAAAAAAATAGTTCATTTATATTTATCATAATAGTAACAATAACAAATCAGTATTTCGTCTTTTGTAAAGGGTGAAGTAAGACAAAAACTCTAAGTGTTGAAGGTTGCTGACGCCGATGCCAAACATTTACCCGTATACAAGCAAGTTCTTCTCCACTCTGAAACATTCAGTGCGTCCGTAGCTGTTGAGGCGATCGTTCCGCCTGAGTTTAGGTTTGGTTTCGTCACCGTCACTTTCCCCCTCAGAGAGCTCTGCCAACTCGTCCTTGGTGGCACTGAACGGTCTGGTCTGCTTCCTGACACGAGGTGTGTCAATCACTAAACTGTTCTGTGAAGCGGATAAAGGGAGAGGGTTTATTTTCAGAAGATTTCAATGTCTTCTAAAGCGGTTAAATAAAGTTGACTTTCATGATGAACCATGTTGCAGTGCAACACTTACTCTGCCATTGACCATTTCCATATCAATGTCAGCCTTTTTAGCCCACTTGTCCCAGAAATTAGGGTCATCCAGAGAGATGTCTGTGCGGTTTCCAGATGCTACAAAACTGGCCTGTAACAGACATCAAAGCCAAAATTTAATTTGAGATTTGGCCATCTGCTCCTAACCAACAAACAGATGTGGCCATTGTTTATTACCAGGGGTGAGGCTTGAGTGTACAAACAACTACTGAAGGATAAAAAAAAAAAAAAATCACCTCATTTGGTAAAAATAAACATCATTAATTTGTATTCACCTTAGCAAAAGTGGACCCACGTCCCTCTGACTCAATAGTGATAGTCTTTGTTCTACGCTGGAGGATCTGGTCAATGTCCTCTTCACAGAATTTGGCCCCTTCATCCTCTTCGTCCATGATGGCCCCATAGGCGCCACGCCGCAATAGATCCTCAATCTCCTTCTTGGACAGCTGCTGCTGCACAGCCTGGGACACAAGAGTCAAAAAATCTTTAATTCAACCCATTGTCATGAATCATTCTGTGTCATGTATCACAGAATTCTGGTGTACACAGCCAAACACTTCCATGCCTGCATGCACGTTGTATTATTCAAATCACATCGGCAGTCCAAAATGCAACCCAGCTGCTGTCTTATATGCAAATATGTTCTGTTAGACCAGATGCAAAAAGCAGCCACTGAAATACTTCAACCTCCTTGAACTTTCAAAAAAGCCTCAAGAGGACAGAAACTGTACACCTACACACTACACACGGGGCTGACGCACACATTGCACACAAAAGTCAAACAGGATTGGATACATATCTAGAGGAAATTCAGCAACGACCTTCCAACTGTTTAGATTGCTTATTTGCTTCACATCTCACTCCTGATTTAATCTCTTGTGCGTTGAACACTAGACATGACATTTTTAACGAAAGCTCTTCTGCCAAGTTAAAAGGAAATAAAATAGTTCCTTTAAGTTAACACTAAACGTTTTTAAAGTCACAATGAAAAGAAAATTAGAAAATGAAAATTTAAGAATTGCTTTCAGGCAAATACACGTATCCCAACTTCTAACTTTATCTCCCATTAGAACCCATGGGGACATCAATGTAAAACAAAAACCTCAGAAATGTACCCTGTGGTCCACTTGGTCAATGGTATATCCCATATAATTTTCATTTAAAGAAAAAAATGGGAGTGTGATTTGTTCAGACCAATACGTTTAAAACGGAGAAGATGAGATATGCAAAAAAGAAAATAAATATGTTCTAATAAAATAATCTGAGATTTTTAACAAACATTAATATATTCACATTCAGCCAGAGCTAAATACATGTGACATAAAATCATCAAATATCTCTCTCTTGCTTTTTTAAATATAGTAGTTTCCATGCGTTAATCACTGTTTCTATTCCGGATCATTTCTCAGACTTACCCCTCCCCCGGAGCCTCCTCCCAGGCTGTTATCTCGGCCGCTCATGCTCTGCAGCACAGCTTTGTCCAGGCCCAGCTTGAGGCTTGCTCGATCAAACATCTCCCGCTCGTATGAATTCCTGGTGATTAGTCGGTACACCTTTACCGCCTTGTTCTGACCGATCCGATGGCAGCGAGCCTGAGCCTGTGACGCACAGAACCACTGATTTTAACACCTGGAATTCCAGCTGTCAGAAATGTACTTTTTTCTTATGTCATGGATGTGCTCCAGAGCAAAGTTTGGATGCAGACCTGCAGGTCGTTCTGTGGGTTCCAGTCGGAGTCAAAGATGATGCAGGTATCGGCTGCAGTGAGGTTGATTCCCAGGCCTCCCGCTCTTGTACAGAGAAGGAAAACGAAGCGGTCCGAGTCCGGCTTACTGAAGCGGTCAATAGCAGCCTGTCGCAGGTTTCCACGAACACGACCATCAATCCGCTCATACAAGTACCTGAAATGTGCACAAAGCAACCAACAATTAGCCTCCAGGTGTCCATACAATGTGTGATGCTTCATGCTTCACTTAAGATGAGACATGTGAGCTACTTATAGACTGAATGCAGCCAAACCAGTTCCTTCATCCTCCCTCTCGACTTAAACAGCTCCCTGAAAAATCCTTGTTTAAAAAGTGGCTATGCTCTGCCACGCTGCGTCCAGTTTAATTTCCTCCCACAATCCGACCCCCCTGGCCTCTCTGTGGTAATCCACTTCCACTCAAGAGAAACCTCACAGAATCCAAATGCAGCTTGTATGATGTGGTGGAGCCTTGAGGGTTTCCAGTAACCCACTCCTGAACTCTGTCTGAGGTCTGTGCAGTGCAGCTCCTCTCAGGGTTACAGAAGTTTCATGTTATCTCCAGCTTCCGGAAGGAAGCCACCGGAAGGAGAAAGAAGGGAAGATGCAGACGCATGGGAGCAACAGAAGAGCAACAGAAGAGCAACAGAAGGAGAGGTTTGAACTGAGGGGATTGATAGAGCTGTGACATGCTCTCACTCCCTTATTGTGATTGGTTGTTGGTTTCTTTCCATACTAAACCATTCAATCTATTTCATTTAGCTGTAATGGAGGCTACAAGCTTTATGCATGACATTGATGACACGCACAGATTTTACTGGGACCACTGACTTATATGAAAACTGGACCGAGTGATCCTCCCCACCCCCATGTTTCAAACAGAAAGTCCCCGCTAGTTCCAAGATGCCAAAATCTTAGGCTTCTATTGAGAAATAAACGGTTATTACTCAGTCAGTCAGTTGATTTATGTCAATAAATAACTTTATGCAAAATATTGGCCTTGGTTTTTTATTTTACCAAACAGTTGAAGGTAAGTCACACACTAGCAGCAGCAGTAAATCAAAATTCTCGTGCCTCATTATAAAGTAGCATGTAAGTGACTATAACCAAAACTATCGCTAATCTGAGGTCATCTAGCTGGGTTTTTGTGATGTGGTCTCCTCCTTTCATGATTATCTACCATCTCATTCTGTGGTGATCTTTGAGGTGGGTAAGATTTCTAGGCCAACCAGAGCACCATGATGCTGCCAGCAACACTGAAAAGTAATGATAAAGTGTGTGTTACTTATGGAAGTTTTTTTGGTTCATAAGTCAAAGTAATATACCAATTCTCAATTGACAAATCTGTGTCTGACAGTTTGAATACTGACCTACATAAAGCGCAATGCTATGCAAATTAAAATGCATGACACCAGAGGTGCGCTGTCTGCAATTTCATTTGAATTCTGACACAAAAACATCATGGCATTTTACAATTTAATAGATTTTAAGCTACTTTAAAATGAATTTAAAAAGGCCTGCACAATAAACCACAAATTTATCATCATCGTGGTATTCATTTTCATAGTCAAATTGCATGTGAAATTGTAAATTACAAAAAATGCAACGTACGTTAATTAGAATTATGACATAAAAAACCCATGACAATTTAAAATACAATTGATTTTGTTCAAAAATGTATTTTTAAAATTGTCATATTGAATTGTAAATGTTAATATTGAATTGGAAATTGTAAAATATAGTTTAATATTAAAAGCCTGAAAAGCGTATTGAAATGTCAATTGCAAAATGAATTTTCAAATTGCACGACCAAATGGCAAATTGAATTGTCAACTGAGAATTGCTTAATACTTAAATATTATATTACATATCCCTGAATTATGAATAGAAAAAAACGTCCAAAGTTTTTGTGATGTCTAAAACAAATGCATGAAAATAACTTCATTTTGCGTTAGTTTGGGAATTTTTTTGGCAAACTGCCATGTGTGAAAATTTTCCCTTTTTTGTCAAATTTTCCATTTCCATCAAGTAACCTGACTGTTCTACCAAACTAAGCTAAGGTTAAAAGTTCCTGCCGGATGTTAAACACAAATGCAATCTAGTGTAGGAGGAACAGACATTAAAAAAAGTGAAAGGGGTTTTCCTTAAAGACCCCCTCCAACGTTTTTGGTGATTTTAAAATGTTCTTGTAACACTTTTCAGATAATGGAAGAAAGATATCAAGAAAATTAAGCTCAAAATTGCATTACTGAGTATTCTTTATCCAAATTGTTGAGAATCTGGAGCAGAAAAAAAAATGTCATTAAAAAAATAACTTATTTGTGAAGTAAAAAATACTTGCTCCGAGCTCTCAGCAAAGCAAGGAGGCAGGTTTGCTTTGTGCAAATGGAGCTGCCCACAACTCGGAGGCGAATTTCAAATGAACTACTGTTCCTCTGGCGAAAACAAGTCTTAAAAAACGACACGGGTTTTTTAATTTGGGCTAAAAACTGCATAATCATAATTAAAACTAGCAATGGTACAAAAACAGATTAAAAGATGATCAAAGTGGGATTTAAGCGTGCTAAGTGAATTTGAAGTGTTTTGCTTTGTTGGTGTGACCAATGTATGCGACTAAAACATGGTATAAGTCTGATTCTTTTCAAGTTTATCAGTTGCTTATGGCTACTTTGAGAAGAGAAAACACATAAAAAGGCATCAAGACAAAATAACAAAGCACATTATTTAGCAGCAGCAGCCCAGTTACATCACATGATTACACTTCTTTACCGTCTCTGGATGAGGTAGTCTTCTAAGATGTCCAGACAGCGCACCATTTGAGAGAAAATGAGCACTTTGTGGCCCCCAGCCTTCATCTTAGGCAGCAGTTTATCAATGAGGACCAACTTTCCAGCAGACTGAACCATTGCCTGAAGGTGATAGTCAGGGGCAGAGGGGTTGTGAACTTCCCTGAAGTCCTCTAGAATCTTCTCTTCTGCTCCTGTTGTGGAAGACATGAAACATTAGATTTAAACTAGAAAAAGCAGAACTGCACATTTAATTATATTAGTTATATCCTATACACTAATATTATACACATAATAAAACATATACAATTAAAGTGGAGTGGATTAGATTAGAAGTGATCCTCCTACCTTTGATGAGGTAGGGGTGGTTGCAACACTTTCTTAGTTCCATCATTGTGTTGACCAGATTGGGCATGTTAGCCTGGCCTGCTCCTTTAGCCAGAAAAGAAAAGTTCTTCTCCAGGATGGCACGATAGTATTTCTTCTGGATGTTGGTTAGTTCAACCTCAATGATGGTTTCTTCTTTGGGAGCCAGTTTCTTCTCCACATCCTCTTTCAAACGACGCAGCATCATGGGTTTCAAGATGCCCTGGAGTTTCTGCACCTGTTGGCCAACAAAAAAAAAAAAAAGGCGGTGAAGTCAATAAATGTGATACTGATGTGAGCTACAGATGCTAAATTTGGATAATTAAGTCATGAATATTTTCTTTTCAACCTCTTTTTCTAATTAATATTCATGAAAAAATCCTAATAAACCTGAAAGCCACTCAAAAACAGCAAATTTTGAAACACAGTTCAATTCTTTTTAAAGATTAGTTATAAAAAAATTAGAGATATTGAACTTTTTATTTCACCTATGGCAGTAAAATGAATGTGTTAAGACTATTCCCTCCACTGGATGTTGGGGTAAATTGTCCTAACATTTGGCTATAGCGTCTTGTTGGACATGCAAAAACAAATGACGTTTTCAATAATATTTTGGGGGATTGCAGTGTTTGAAATATTGCTGTTTTTTTAACTGACAGATTACAACTAAATCCCCCAAAAAGACATTGGATGCCATTTTTAAATAAAAGTTGGAAAAAAAGACAAAAAGTCACGGGAAAAAGATGGCAACAATGAAAGTCAACACTAATTATTCCTCCACGCGATTGCCTAAGGATGTGAGGACTTCATCCACTGTGAAGGTTTTTAAGAAACAACATGAAACTCATCGATTTAGCTTAGCTTTTGAGGCGTTTTTACCTTTCCTTGTGCTTTATTTGAAGTTTAATTTTATAGACTGCTTTTCACTGTTTGTTTTTGTGTAATGGATATGTGTAATTATGAATTCACTGATTCTTCTTCTTAGTATACACTTCATGTAAAGAACTGTGTTCTGCGACAAAAAATATGCTCTATAAATAAAGTTTAGGTTGGATTTGATTGTACTTCAACATTAAAATATGATCAATATTTGATGCAGGGCAAGTAAATCAAATGTTAAGAGGGAATTAGAGCTGTACAGAAACCTCTAACAAGATAATTATATGAAGAATTAAAAAAACATGGGTGTATTAGGATACATACTGCTTTTTCAGCCCTAAAGTTTTTGTTTTTAGCTAAACATATTGCAAAAAGTCCTTTTGTAAAATCAGTTTTGTTATAAAACAGTGCTTTAAAGAACACTAACATCTTGTACAATGAAAAGGATAACACATTTTTGTTGCCTCTAGACTGAGTACCACACATTAAGCAGAGCCTGTTCCAAACAATTACATTTTTAACTTTACACATCAAAAACACATTAATGGTCTCTTCTTTCAAGGTCTGTTTAGTGTTTTTGGCTAAAACTGCAAAGCCAAAAGCAATATGTAGGAGCTGCGAAAACCATTTTTCTTGTGAGAAAAGTAAAGTGGTACAGTTAGAATTTTTACCAAAAGATAATTTTCTGTAAGTAAATCCTTCTAGGTAAAAAGCAGAAGCCCTGTGTATGGTTTAACAGAAATAGCAAAAATGAAATTCTTAGCAAACAAGTGATTTTAGTGCAATGATTTAAGTATGTTTGAAATGATGACACTTTAAAAACAGGACATAATCTTGGAGCCCACCTGCTCCTCAGTCTTAAGGTCTCCAAACTCTTGCATGAAGTTGTTTTCTGAGGGGAAGCGCATCGGCTCCAGAAAGTGGAGGAGGCTGAACAGCTCCTCCACTGTGTTCTGCAGAGGCGTACCCGTCAGCAAGACCTTGTGCTCCTTTAAAAGGAATAAAGTGTGCAGACAAAAAAGCATTCCACTTTTAATAGCAGCATAAATCTGTACATTGTTGTAGACTTTGAGACTGAATCGAAACTTAATAGTGTGTACAAGCTGAAGGTTTAGGTACCAAATTCATGAGCTTGAAGCCTTCCAGAAGCTTGCAGTTTTTGTTTTTGAGGCGGTGGGCCTCGTCGATGATGACGCAGCGCCACTCGATGGCATTGAGCTCAGGGCAGCCGCCCAGGATCATCTCGAACGTGGTGATGACAGCCTGGAACCTGTAGGCACCGCGTATCACACGACCCTGCGGACAAAAAAATCAAAGTTCCATTAGCTGTCACGCACTTAAATGTGCAAAATGTGTTCCCTGTATTTAATGCATCCTGTATTCAAGTCTCAGGGAGGACACTCTACCCCAAGACCAAAAGAGGAATTAAAACACAAAAATGAAGTCCCACTCTGATTATCTTTTGATCTATTTTAAAATTATTCCAATTGGTCTTTTAATTGTGATTATGCAGTTTTTTGCCAAAATAAAAAAACCTATTTCGTTTTCTAGAACATAATTTCTGCAGAGCAGCAGGAGTTCATTAGGAATTCACCACTGAGATGTGGGCGGGACCGTTGCCGCAGAGTAAGCCTGACGCCATTTTCCATCATCCCTTTGCTTATACTCTCTCCTTCTATTTTACGGCCCTTCAACTTCCCAACATAATGTTACCGGTGCAAAAAAAAAAGGTGAGCAATATCGGAGCTATCCAGCCGTACAGTTTTGAGCCAGCTCCCAGCTCAGCCGAGGAAAACAAAGATGTACATGAATCTATTTGTCTGCAAGTGGACGCATCAGAATGGAGCACAGTAGGGAGCTTGTGGCTTGCTGTGGGAACTAATACATCACATAAGCTTTTTCCAACTGCATTTTTTTACGTCTACTATTGATTTACAACAATTTGAATAAAGGAATACTTAGAAATGCAGTTTTAAGCTTCATTTTCTTTCTATACGTCCTCTATCATCAGAAAAATGCTCCAAAAACATGTTAAAACACCAAAAACATCAGAGTGGGTCTTTAATTAAAATGAATCAAATATTACGCTCACTTATTCACTGTTTACTGCAAATCATCAACAGCTTTAAAAAAAAACTCCAGGTTTTCCCAGGTTTGACTCCAGAGAGAATATATAAGCACATCTCTTTCTTAAAGGACATCTACAGCATAACACACGCTCCTGTTTGTGAGCCTCACTGCAGTTTGTTTATCTGCCTGTCTGGCTTTGCATTGCCCTGCTTCTCCATTTGTATCCATTGCCTTGACAACAGTCCTTGAGGGATACTCGGTTATCGTGTAACCCTCCCTCCCACAGTGAGCCAGACAACACACTGCTGTGGAGGAGCCGCTCTCTCTGATATGGCTGAGCGGTGTTGACAGAGAGCTCCCCTTGGGGAGCGCTGTGACATCACAGGCAGCCTGGGAGACAGCCTGGTGGCAGCTCTGCTCCGTTTCGTCTCCCTCACCTTAATTCCCGCCACGGTTCACTTGCACACTAAGAGCTCCTAACTGCCTGTTGTGAAACATCACATGGCCTGCCAACCACAGAAAGCCTCAGCCCAAGGCTCACTAACTACCTCTCAGCCTACTTATTGTCTGCCACACGCCTCACTATGGTTCTTGTTAAGATGCCATCTCAGTGTTGCACATTGTCATGATCTCACAATCTTTCCATATGGTTGTTAAAAACATTACTTGATGTTGGCCCCTTGTCATTTTGCTCATTATTTCCATAAAGCCCTGAAACAAAATCAGCAGCGATGAGAAATATCAACATAGCTAGAACAATCATGAGATTTTTCTATCAGTTCCTTCACATACAATGAATTAATCCCCAGCAGAGATACACAATTTTGTTAGTTTTTCTTTTTGTAGGTGCATTTACAATGCATACGCTACAGTCATTCTGACCCCTTTTGTACACTATTACGATTCCGAAGATTTATATTAGTCCCAGTATTTTACGATAAAAAGAAGTGTTCCAAATCAATTCTTTTTGCTCTTAACATGTTTCTGTGATCTGTTTTTGCTCATTTGAGGTGTGAAGCCTCTTGTGCATCTGAACTTAAAGACCCACTCCGACCTGCAAATGTGCTTCCAGAGGTCTTTTAATTACAATTATGTCATTTCTAGCCAAAACTTAAAAAAAACCTGTGCTGTTTTCTAGGACATAGTTTCTACAATGCCACAGGAGTTCATCAGAAATTTGCCTCAGAGTTGTGTTCGGGACTGCTTGGACAGAGCAAGCCCATCCCCATGTCCCATCACCCACCTTTTCACACACTCTCTCTTGCAAGCTTACAGCCCCTCATACCCCCAACCTAAAATTAGCGGTGGAACAAAAATGGCGAGCAAAATTGTAGCTATCTGGATACCAGCTCAGACGAGGAAAACAAAGACGTGAATAGATCTAGTCTTCTACAAGTGGATGCATCAGAATGGAGGGGAGCAGAGAGCCTATAGTAAGTTTAAATACAATCTTTTTAACACTGCATTTTTGCATCTGCTCCGGATTACAACAATTTGAAAAGAGTAATACTCAAAAATGCAGTAAGCTCAATTTTCTTTAGTCCTCCATCGCCAAAAAAATGAAACATGAGCATGTAAAAAACAGGATTTTCATCAGAGTGGACCTTTAACAGCTTATACCATTTCTCTGACCTAATCGGTTAATAATGCAACAAAAAACACAACACCAGCTTTATGTCACAATAGTTTGAAATCCGTAGAAGAATAAGGTGTCAGTTGGTGCGAGGTGCTTTGCTGAAATTAGAACAAGTTAAAAATACAATCTAAGCTGTAGCATCGGTGAAAGCCTTTGCAGACGGAAGATTCTCAAATATTTTAGCAGCAATGTTTATGTGTGAGTTTTTTGGTGCTCAAAAAATATGATGCCTCTTTATTAGGTGTGTGTATCTTTTCTTCTCACATAATTCTAAATGCATCTCGATACATGCTCCACAAATCAAAACATAAAAGATTCAACTAACTCTGACGATACTATACAGTCAATTCTTTGATCTAAATGGATGCATTTATTATTCATTTGGCATTTCAAACTATAAATAAAAATGCCTTTTAACAGAGAACTTTTTTTGCTCTTGCAAGCATTTTTTATTTTAAACAATAAAAACAAAATATAATTGACATAACAGATTCAAACATTAAAACTTGACATTTTGGCTCTTTTTAGACTGTTTTGCTTTTGTGGTTAAAAAAAGTGTGTTAAATAAATGTGTTCAGACCTTGTGTGAAGGGCTGTGAAAAAAGGGTTATATTTTTAGTGCTCACAACATACATCCCTCACCTTCAGTCAATTAATAGACTTAACTTAGTAGAAGCAAGCTTGTGATTGGATGTGTTTCGCTTGCATCACATATAAAAACACTGTGGAGTCACAACAGGAAGAGAAACTGACAAATTTCCAAAAAACGATTGTTTCTCAATTTATTTTTCCACCTCATCTTGTTCATATCTGTGGTTTTTTTAACCAAAACTGCTGTTAATCTCATAACTAGATGCCTTTTTAAAAACACATCTGTATTCTTTACATCTCTACTCTTTCTGGCCCAACAAGCAAAGAATCAAGTAAGGTTATAAAAAAAAAAAACAGTACAAACGTTTTCTTCTCACATGACCTCTAATTGGAACTAAAAATAAAATTGGATTGTTTTAAATTTTTTTTTAGTAACCTGCTTTTCGTGAAAGAGATGTCCAACAATGTCCGACAAAAGAGCTTACAAAAAAAGTATTTTTGCCTTGTTGATAAGATTTAATGAGTGATATTAGTGAATAATATCACTGTTCATTCAAGTGTTTTTCTGTCAATGAGTGCTTTGAAAAATAATGCAGTCACTAGGAAGGTTTTACTGTAAAATCCCCCCTGTGGGTGTGCTAGTCCTGTGTGTGGTCTCCGCTTACCTGAGCATCCCTGAAGTACATCTCGTACTGCTGGAGCATCTGCCTACTGACTACGCTCCCGTGGTAAACGATGACATTGAGGTGGGTCCAAGTATGGAACTCGCGCTCCCAGTTGGCAATAGTGGAGAGGGGTGCAATGATGAGGAAAGGCGCCTTGATGCCAATGCGATGAATCTCCTCCAGGAATGTGATGGACTGGATGGTCTTTCCCAGGCCCATCTCATCTGCCAGGATGCAGTTGCGTCTGAAATGGGAGAGAAAGGCGTGAAAAAAAAAGTTTTTTTTTAAAAATCTGCATGTGTACAAGAATAAAGGTTACCGCCCTGTTCATTACAGTGTCATCATGTCAGAAACTTAAAGAGGGATGCTTTCTTAATGTTCGTTGTTGAACTTAAGAAAATTAGGAAAACATATAAAGGCTGAAAAGGGAGAAATGACTAAAAAAGTAAACTCCCATGATGCTGAAAGAACGATGTGCAAATAGGAGAAAAGAAACATCATCAGCAGTAATAAAACGCTAAAGATACGAGATAGGACATAATGTCTAAGTTTTGTCGTGTGCTTCTGAATTCCATTAATTCAGCTGTCCGGCGGGTGGGGGTATTATGCCTTGATGCTAATTGCAACGTGCAGCTATTCCCATTGGCCTCTTAAGCAGCCCTCTACTTTTGATTAATCTCCTTGCGTAGGCATACACAAACTCCTGCATGCTCACACACACACAGCTAAACCAATTCCCAGGGTTAATGCAAGCACACTGACACTGTTCTCCAGATGTACTCTGCGGCTCTTCTTCAGTAAACGTGGGCGAAGAGGAGAATCGCTGCTGCAGCAGTGTGCACCTTGACAGCGAAAATGACTTCTCATAGCTCAGAGCAAAACAAAAGAACCCAGATGGTAGAACAGAAAACATAACGGGTCATTTATTGTTCATTATCAGAAGTCTCCAAACACCCACAAGATTAATTTCAATGCACTCAGATGTTTTTGTTGTTTGGGAAATTCTCCTTCTTATAAATGGGGGAAAAATAGCAAAAAGACCACTTAGAATCATTTAAACCTGATTAACAATCTGCTGAATGACTATTATTTGATCAGGAAATGATCAATAATGCTCTTTCAATATTGATTTCATTATTAGAAATTTACAGCAAAAATATTTGAGAAAACACAAACATGTGATTACTATTTCTGTGTCCCATGACATTAAAAAGAGTGGGGCAAAAGGCCCCAATGACAAGTTCCTGTCAAGTACTACAAAAGTTTGTTTGTTCATTCCAATAATTTACTTTTGTCACATTTTTCAGTAAAAATTACACATCTGAAGAAAAAGTTCAACCAAAGACCTGGAAACTCACCTGTTGTACCAGTTAAACAGGAGCCAGTTGACCCCCTCAAGCTGGTAGTCCCTGAGCATGTTACTGTTCCTGTACTCCCTCGAATGCTCCCTTTTTTTCCACAGGTTGGCTGGGGGCCGCTCCTAAGGGACACATTTTAAAAGGGGATTAGATTTAACTGTTTGGTGGTGTACTGTCCAGTGGTGCCTCTCTATATCGCTGTTTTTTTCAGTGCAAATTTGCATGCTTTTTTTTTTTTTTTTAAGCATTGTGTTCTGTGTCCTGTTTGGCTGTAGAGCATGTCAATCAATCCGTGTGCTGTGTATCCACAATAGTTTGCCAAGTATTCATAAATCTTTGATTGTGAGCAGATCTTTGGTTTCATTATAATACTGGACATATTTTTCTGCAAAACCTTAAACTTTGAAAGTTTAAACAAGCCTTTACAGCCTTGAAATATCTATGATTACTGTAAAAGTAAAAAAAAACTGACTACTTCACAGATTTCACCGATCACAGGTCATCTTTAGAACCTAGCTCCTGTGATAAACGAGGGACAACTGTAAATTATAAACTTAAATTAATCCCTTTCTTCACAAATCCTGTGTTACAAGCTGTGTAGTGTATTCATGTGTCAGCAATCCTTTGCTTTGCCCAAAAGCTTAGCAGTGGCATTGGTTTTCTTCACTAACTAAATGTTGAAAGTGTTCAAGAACAATCTCTAGGAGCCAAAAATTCTTCTTGAAGTATGTTTGGTAATAAGCAGAGTGTTTGGTTCAACCAAATGTTTGAAAATTCTATAAATAAAACTGTTACTTTGGAATCAGATTTACAGATAAACTGCATTAAATGGGAATTTTAGAGAAGATAAATGGAAATATGGTGGCTACATGACATGTAGCTTACACACTACAAACAGAAAAATATAATGACAAGGCAAATATTAGTGGTAGAAAAGCATTAAAACAATTCATTTTTTAATGTAGAAATCTTATTCTGTGTTAGAAAATAACATAATATATTACAATATATACACATACATTATGCAATATATATTACAACATATATTACAGTAGACAACTCAAGTGCTACTACCATTGTGATATATACTATCATTTAGCAGGTTTTCTTTTGGGTGTGCAACCATGTGTAATCTTTGAAGAAATTTGAGATTTGATGCATTTAAAAAAAACACCATAGAAGGAGTTTCTTAAAATACCAGAAACATAAGAAGTCCACCCCCGAGAAAAAAAGCATGTTTGACTTACCACCCTCCGAGAGTCTGGCTTGACTGCCTGCAGCTGCTCAAACTCTTCAATTTTGCTTTGATCCACATCGTCCTTCAGCTCCCAGGTGCTGTCCTCGTAAGGCAGAGAGCACCACTTCACCAGGTAATACACCACTTCCTGCAGCAGGCAAGGACAATTAGCACTGGAAAAGACTAGAACGAGGCCAAGCTATGCTTTTATAATATCATCAAATGCTGCGAGGAATCCCATTAAGGTGGCCTTGGGCCTTTTCAGGAGTCAAAGTCTTTGCTAGAATGGCTCTTGTACTGAGAAAAGCACAGTGAAAGGAAAAACCTAAGACGGTGTGAGAAAACCACGTCTGGGGGCAAAAGACACAAAAACACATATTCTGTTGGAATGCTATAACGAAAGAAGGAAGATGTACGTTACCTGCCCAGTGTCTTTGTCCTCGCAATATGACACTTCCAGTACTCGGTCCACCTCTACATAATCAGGATTAAAGGGGTCCTCCTCCATCTGAGAGGAATAGAAATAGAGTAAAGCACATGGGACACCAACAGCAGTGCCCACACACCGTCTGGATTGTCAAGATACATATTTAAGTTAAGGGATTTAACACAAACCATAAACATCACATGCAAGAAAACTATCATCTGAAAGACTTCCAAATACATAAAGACGCCCCTCTTTAAAAAAAAAAAAGAAAAAAGAAGAACAGAAAGAGCCTCACATCTGCAAAGAAGAGGGCCCTCTGTGCTTGTTTCATCTTGAAGCGTTTGATCTTCTGCTGAATCCTCTTGTCCTTCTCCAGCTGCTGCTCTGTGGCCCACTCACAGTGCAAGTATGAGCTAACAACCACACAGAAAATACAATGGAGGTGAGAAACCACAGAAAACAGGTTTTTTATGGCGCCTGGGTGCGCCGCTCGTCACAGTTTTATTTAAAGACCTGCAGTATGAACTTTTATTCGGTCACTACTGATTAGAAACATCAACGATTCTATTCATGCCGAGGGCTTTCTCAGAATTTTAATAAGAAGCATGAATAGAAAATGACAGGTAAAAAGTTTTTTTTTATTGTGTAATAAAATCTTATTATTTCAAAGTTTTGAACAAAATGCTTTCTACGAATTTCTCTTCTGAACAACCACATGATTTAATAAAAACAAGTTAGTTGAGTACAGAAATAGCCAAAACACTATGATTAATTTTTTGGACTATAATGACTTCATATGCTTTTTTTACCCCAGATTTTTACACTCACAACACATTAGCAAATTACTGTCTGTGATCTAAAGTTTGGGCACCCCATGTAAAATGTATTTTGAATAAAGAATCCAAGGAAAGATTTAAAAAAATCTTCCAAAGGCATCCGTTTACAAATGAGACATCCTTTTAACATGTCAAAAAATTAAGCTTCATTTACATAATTTACCCTTTCATCATAATAAAAAAATTACGACATGTGCAAAGGTTTGGGCACCCTGCAGAGTTAGTACCTTGCACTGCCCGTCACAGATGGCCTCAAATTAGTGTCCAAAAGTTACTGAAATTCAGTGGAATCCATTCTTTCTTCTACTGGTGACATGTTTTCTGTGCCGCTGGCTGCAATACAAGCCCAAAGCATGATTGATCCCCCCCCATGCTTAACAGTTAGACAGATGTTCTTTTTATTAAGCTCTGTTCCATTTGTTCCTGAACTTTTTTCCAAAATACAACAGGCTTGTTTATGTGTTCATTTGCAAACTTCAAACATCGAATTTTGTGGTGATAACGTGGAAGAGGTTTTCTTCTGATGACTCTATTTGTACAAGTATCTCTTGACAGTAGAACAGTGAACCACGACTCCAGAGTCTGCCAGGTCTTTCTGGAGGGATGGTGCAGTCAAATGTAGGTTTTGACTTGCTTTTCTCACAATCCTGCAAGCTGTTCTGTCAGATTTTTCGACATCTTCCAGATCTTGCTTTAACTTCCACTGTTCCTGTTGACTGCCATTTCTTAATAACGTTCCGAACTGAGGATATTGTCATCTGAAAACACTTTGCTATCTTCCTATAGCCTTCTCCTGCTTTGTGAGCATCTACTATTTTCAGCTTCATTGTTCAGGACAACTGCTTGGAAGAACCCATGATGCTGATTGTTGGAGCAAGGTCACATGACTCAGATTATTTAAAATCTTTGGGGTTGAAATCACCTGGTCTCTGCAAACAATGATTGTAAACCATCCATGACACTGTCAGGTCTGAGCTTTTCCAAAGGAGGCGGTGCATACTATGAATTCTGCAGGGTGCCCCCACTTTTCCACATACTATTATTTTGTTTTCTGTTATTTTGAAAGGGTAAATTATGGAAATAAAGCTTAATTTTTTTACACATTCAAAGGATGTCTCATGTATAAACTGATGCCTTTAGGATATTTTTCAATCTTTCTTGTGTTCTTTATGCACAATAAGCATAAACAATATAACAATTTACCTGGGGTACCCAAACTTTCAATCCCCAATGCGTTTATCATCAACTTACTAGTTCTTGTATTTTACAAAAAACTCCTCCACTTCTACCACCACTCCTGGGGAGACCTAAAGAAAGGTTTGAAGCAAAATTAGAGTCATGTAGAAAACAAAAATACAGAGATAAAACATTTATTTAGCTATGAAAATAATTAATTCATTTTTAAACAACTTATAAATGAATATTATCAAAAATTAAAAGAAATTAGTACAGAAGTGGGGATTTACCTCCTTTTTCACAACTCGAGAAGACATGATTTTATCAACGACGGCAGCGTCCTCCTCAGTAGGATTCTCCTGAACCATCAGAGGACATAAGTAATTCAAGATTTAAAACAATGTGTTTGAAAGACAAAAATCTTTCTAAAATGATTGAAAAATGATTTTACCAAAGTTACTAGAATTTAGAAATTAGAAGTTCTGTGCATTAAATACAATGGAAAACTGCATCAAATGCAAACACACACAAAAATAAAACAAAATAATTAGTTTCTACAGTTGGAGAATAAAAAATTAAAGTAAAATAAAACATTTGCTAATAAATCTGACTAATAAAAAAAAAAAAACACATGTATCTCCTGTGTAAAACATGCAGTGAGCTGAAAAAACAATCCTGCACCTGACAAGGTAAAATTGTACAAATGTTTTTGATTTTTTGCAGTATAATCTTTGTAAAAAGAAAACCAATAAGATTAAGTTTAACTAAAAAGCAGCTAGAAACACTCAATATAACTTACAACAAACAGCTGCAGAGATGGTTCCTTGGATGCTGCTGTGTTGGTTTTCTTGGCTTTAACAATCACCTTGACTTCTTCATCAGACAGCCTGGTCTCCAGCTCTTCAGTGTACTTTTTTCGCTTCACCTGTCGATTAGAACGCCTCTTCTGGAATAAAACAGAAGAAAAAAAGCGGTTTTACATACAAGTAAGACACTTTCTGAAGAATTATTGTGATTTCAAAACCTTGTTAAATTCTCAAAATATCCTTTTGTAACCCCTCAATGACCACAATTACAATCCTATTGACAGAAATTGTTTGTTGTTACCTTAAAAAACCCTTAAAAACGTCTAATTCTCTCTTGTTGAATATATCCACAATAACACTAACAAAAGAGGGAGTACACTACTGCTGTCGCTCCTTTACACTCCATTAAAATAAACATCCCTCTGTGGCAGTTGTAAGCATGCAAAGAAGCAAATAATGAAATTAATCTGATTAATTAGTGAGATTAAATCCTAATCAGTAAAGGTGAATTATCATAGATGTTGGTCTTAATTTGGAATGAACAAATCTCTGAAACCGTTGATCATCACACTAATATTTATTATTACATTAGTCATTTTGATATGGAAGGATCTGCTAGATATAAAAACAAATAGAACAACTTTAATGTTTAAGGAAATATATGTAATTTTTTAATTTTAATTATTTAAAATGGCATAAAGACCTGCAGTTGGTGAGTTTCCTGCACTTACTACTTCATTGAGGGTCAAACTGTGGATAGTATTTATTATTTATTCCATACCGTTTGTAAGGATGATGTCTGGAGGGTAATGGAGTTTTCAACAGATCAAAGACAAAAAGCTCATAGTGCAGAAATCCACATAAATAAGCGCAGCACCAGCTGATTCTTCCTTGTCAAGTCTTTATAATTATGTGGGCTACTGTATCCTGCATCAATACACAAGCCCCTCCAAATAATGTGTAGTTAATTAGTAATAAATGCCACTGAGCCAAAGTTAATTAGGTGTGCAGCACAATATCCCTATGGAGATATACACTTAGATCTACAATGCCAAGCTGACCAGATAGTGTTGAGTCAAAGCTGCCACGCGTGCTGCAACAAAGGGCTGAGCCCCAGAGGAAACCTGCTTCTACTATTACTGTCCGCCACACTGCCGCCCCCTCTGCTACAGGATCATCCTAACTGAGTCATCAACAGACTGTTTTAATTAAGGCAGGGGCAGCACTTAACAAGCATAATTATATCACAGGATATGGTCCGGGTTGGACTCTAAAAGCAGGGGGAGACGGGGGGAGGTTGATGAAGACATATTTCTTTCTGCTTCTTCCTGACATGATATTCTCCACAACTCAGACAAATCGTCAACTCAATGATGATTATTCCATGGTTAAGAATCCTGTTTATCAGACAAGAAGCATAAAAACAAGTAAAACATGCAGAAAATGAAGTAGGGCTGAGGATCAAACCTTGAAACTGGATCAACTAAAATCTGACATCTCAGCTCAAGAGGAAAAAGGAAAATCTTACAAATCAAATATATTCAACGTGCATTCCCCTTCTTAGATATTAGATCTGTTTGATGCATTATTTTATCCTCGAGTCCATGATGTCATACACAACGCAAAAATGGTTTTTCCCTTCCTGTTTCCCATGCACTTTTCCATACATGAGGTTAAAGCGCCATTCGGTATACATGATGCAGTCTCACAGTTATGAGAACAGACAACTCACTGATACACTTTGCAACACTTCAGGACAAAACAGACTAAAGAAATAACTGGAATAACAAACTTTGACAAAAGTGAGAAGACATCTCAAAACTAAAACAAATTCTAGCAGACTCCTCCCACTTTTAGCCAAAATTGCTGGCTTTCTAAACCATTTCAGTGGCTTGATTTTGAACACAAACTGGTGTCTGAATGTCATTTATAACCCCTCCTGTAAAATATGTACGTAAAGAGTACATTTTAAAAACAGTAGAGCTCAATTGGCTTGTAGCAGAGTGTCAGTTAGCGTAAAACACACAAGAGCAAGAACATTTCAAGTTTCGACAATGCAAAATGTCCCATCAAAAACACCACTTTTAGATTAAAGTTAAACTTCTACACTTTAGTCTTTCATCATTTCTGACTCTTCATGTAAGCAGCAACATGGTTGCAAATCTTCTTCAGGAAAACAGTTTCTTACTGACGTTTTCGCATCAGAGAAGCCTTGTTGGCTGAATATTTGACGGCTGTCTGTTCAGCCGTTTAAAAGAACATGAACCGGAATGAGCATTTCTTATTTTGGTTTTAAAGCTGTGTCTGTTTTTTAATAACAAACAGTATATCTTTATTTTGATATTTTTCTAAAAAATGTCAGAAAAAGACATGTAAACACATTTGTTTAATAATCCTCTTCAGAGTTAGGTTTTAAACTGGATAAACAAATTTCAGAAATTTGAATTAATCTGAATATTTAGCTTCCACAAAGGGGTTTACAGCTGTTTCTACGACACATAAGTTTGAGAAGTGTAGGTAATCATATCATAAAATGCACATGGTGTAGGGAACATTCTACAAAGCAGCTCCATAAAGCAACCTTTAACAGAAACTGGAAGTTCAGATTATAGTTTGGCTATTTTGTACTACTTGCTGCTCTTGCCTTCTTTTTGAATGCAATATTTGCAAATAAAATGTGTGTTTATAGCAGTATTGTTTTCTGTTGCATTTTAAGTAAACACTTTTGCTATTTAGGTGCAGATCTTTTTGTTTTAGGGATTTCTAGAGGGTGCTGGAGTGTTACTTACTGAAAACCATTTTTAATAAGATTGCTTACAGCTAAATGCTTAATTTTTTTCAAAGTTTAATTACAACCATCTATGTCATCAAATTTATTTTCTAATTAAAATATTTTTGGTAAATGTCAATAACGTGTTAAAAATTGTGAATTTAGGGGTTTTTGTTGTCAGATTGGCTAAGATTGTACTGGCTCGCTGTCAGTTCTCTTCATCATAAACAGGGACGGGAACATGCACTTGAGATAGCCACCCACTGCATGACCTCAACATGAACCACAGCCAATCTTTCCAGGCTCAAGCTAAAGCTGCGAGTCTTCCTCTCAGCTCTGCAGCCGTGTGAAGAGTCAGATTGAGGACACTGGTTCACTCACTCACTGTTATCAAAGAGAAAAAAATAAATAAAAAGCCCATCTTTGCTCTGCAGACTTGTCACACCATCGGCAAATATCCAAACACCACATCTGAATAGGATTAAAAACAATTCAATGGTTCTAAATTCTTGCCAACCATGAAGCTGCTGAGTCACAGTTCAGTTTGATTTTGCAGTTTGAGTCAGCGTTGCTTTACAAATGCTCCAAGCATTACAGGCCCAGTTCTAACAGTCATCTTAGTGAGTCTTCATACAAATGAGTACTCACAGAGTCGTCATCTTTAGAAGTGTGTCGAAGGGGAGGGTCATCATCTGACTCCTCCTCTGAAGACTCTGGCTTTCGTTTCTTCTTTTTTCCAATCTTGATGACAATTTTCCTGTTAGGAAAAAAAAAACAAGCATTATGAAAAGAAACCAAAAAAAAAGAAACATTTTCTCCATCTGACACAGCCAGATAACTTATGACTCCTTCTGTTTACCTGTCCACATCAGGGGTGGTAGGAAAAATACACAACTGGTAGAAAGGTCTTTAATGTTTTATTTATTAAAAAAAAAACACTGCAAGGCAACACATTTATGCGCCACAGAAGCAACGTTTAAAACACAATCAAATTATAGTATTCCTATTTTCTAAAACTAAAAGTGGTGAAGCCTCAATTTCCTATCAAAGTAGAACAAAATAACTGTGGAAAAATAGAATTTTCTCGGAGAATACTTTACAGTTATCTACATTCAAACATGGAGGAAAAACTCTTTGATCACAAGAGAATAATGGGAAACAGTATTTCATGTTCTGAGTATCTTGGTATCGAATGTGTAGCTGTAGCTTAATGTGCAGTAAAAAAATAGTCCAAGTTTCTTGAATGGCTTAAAAACACTTTTGTTTTCTGCTTGTTCCAATAAAATAGTGGATTACACACTATTTTTGGCTTTTATGGTTTGTCCGTTTAATTTTTTTTGTTTGTTTTTTTTTTTTTACTAAAAGTGTCCATTTTCAGTTACAAGACCGAAAATTCTGACTAAAAATCTGAAGAACTGACTAAATTGCAATAGGCTCTCCTTACTTGGTTGCATTTAACTCTGACCTTTTCAAATAAAACCTCCTGCCACATATGCCGATACCTTTTATCTTGCACTTTTCATTTGTTTCTATTTCTTTGAAATCCCATTCACCAAACGTTTGCCTTGGTGTGCTGTAAAGAGGAACATTTAAAAAAATAAAAATCGCTGCCAAACTAATGTTTCTTTTTTCCCCATTTTTCTTCCAGTACAGTGCAAACATAAATCCATCTTGGCTCTACCACAAAGAGAACCTGACCATAAGCTGCATATACAAACAAGCTTTTTCAAATAGACTGCAACAAGAATAGGTATGCCTCTCGCCTTGGGAAGGTCCCTGTGGGGCTTGTTCATGAGACTATATTGGAAGTTACATGTGAACAAGGATCCTCGCTCTGGACAGTACTTGCTCGTATTAGGTCTTTAGCCTGACAGAAGTTGTTTCTTTAGATGCTGAAAGGCCCAAAAGATTGAATTATCTTAAATACAAATAGATGTACCACTTTTGAGGTTTGCCATCCCAGCAAATCAGCAGAGGGTGATAAAAGGACATATTTAGACCATTTTTTAAATCAACCTAATTTATACAATTCCTTAAAAAAAAAAAATAGAAAATGTTAGAAGAATGAAAAAAAGTGCAATAATGGATTATGTTTGGGTGTAATGCTACAAACAACAACATATGTAAATAAACCATTTCAGACTTCAACCTTAGGACCTCTTTTAATCAACTGATTGTGGTGTTGTTCGTTGTTCACATGTGAATGACAAAATATTTTTAAAGCTGCAGACGGCAGATACTTCCAGCCTTCTGTGACAAAGCCTAGACCCCTTCTGGGTGACATTATATTTCACAAATCCTCTTGACAACAACACTCTATGGTTGCTATGCAACCTGCTCCCGGGAGTTTATTTGGTAATGTAGGCAGCGATGCTGATGTTGACATCACTTCCTGGGAAATGCAGGAGAACATCCACTAATACTATAGATGGCAATAAGGCAATGTTCCAGGTCAGAATGACCAATGAAAAGAAAGAAAAACAGCTATGATAACGTGAAAAAAATAATAAACACAACACAAACAAAATAATATGAATGAAAAAGTAGTATTACACCGAACACAATGTTCTTTTAGATTAGAAAAAAACAACTTATCACTCAGTTATAAGACATTGAGCAGAAATGAAGAATGTATTTTGTCCTAATAATAACTAAAACTGGAAACTGCCAGAGCTTCAAAAGCATGTGATAAACCAAAGAATACATGAAATGTCTATTAATAAGAACAAACTGGCAAACATGGCATCTGCAAAACTATTAGGGCTATGCAGCACACAATAAACACTCTGTGGGTGTTTTGTAATCCAAAAACATGAACATCCACTAAAAATGAAAAAGAAAGCCGGTTATGTTTTTATGGTTACAGTTTAATCCAAGCATTTGTGGCAGAAAAAGTAGACCAAACATGCCTGTAGTCATAAACCCATTTATCAAGGCAAAAAAAAAAAAAAAGCAATGGAATTCATAAATTTCAGTTCTTCTGGCCCCAACTCTTTCTTGAGAAGGAGTTTTGCATGTGCATGAATACACCCACCTGATAAAAAGATTTTTTTTAATTTTTTTAAATATAACTAAAATAGATAAATTGCCCTATGCTTAAGAAAATGCGATATTGGTGAGTTTTCATCTCCTCATTCATTGCTCAGTAGGCAGATTACACATCTGCTAGCCTGGGGTAATATTTTTGGCTAAAACAATCTTATTTTAATGGAATGATCTGTGCTATAATCGTGTTTAAAAAGCTTGGTTTAAACTATTTTTTGCTCTAGCACTTTAAAACATGCATACACATATACATAGTGTGAAGGATAGCATCCATTTTTCTGTCAAAGGATGTGGTAACGGAAGGCCAGTATGTTAGCCGGTGAGCTGACACGAAAAGTGCACGTATGCCAGAGGAGCGCTAAAACACAAGGGTGGTGTAGCTGGAACGCTATATTAAGCTAAAAGGGTCTGTGGTTGCTAGCAGAGGTTGCTAGACCCTGGCCACTGAAAAGGTGGTTCTGATCTGAAGTTCACTAGCTACTAGAAGTGAAGGCATGCCCCCCCACCCCAATGTTTCTATGTAGTTTGCTAAATTATCTGCAAAAATGTAGATTTTGTTTTAATCGTCACGCTCAACGATTTTCTTTTTTAAAGTCTGTCCCTCTATTGCCATCTTCTTCCCTCTCTCTTCGCACTGAAATTTGCATTTAAACCAACAGTTATGAATTATTCAATTGCGGTACAATAAGGCAAACGCAGCATTTGTGTCATCATAAACTTCATTTTCCAGCTGCTACATTCTCTTCTCGCTTTATTTTAATGTTCTCCTCCTATGCTTTCAAAACCAGAAATGTCACCAAATGCAATCTCATTGCACAATAGTGGTTAGATTTTTGAAAAGTGTCTCTCTCACCTGAATCTGTTTCTGCAAAAGGCAAAAGAATTTCCATTTAAAGAAGAAAAAAAAAAAAACGGTTTGATCTAAAAAATTTTGAATCACTGATCGTATATAAAGTACAGTTAAATTGTTATCAAGCTGACATTTCAGTTTTTTTTTGTGAAATAAATAGTACCTCCATTGTACTAATGCTCAAATGAAACGACCACATTTACATAACAAAAGAGCTCATACTGTCCTTACAAAAGTCGACGTATTGAGCGGTCTACCGCTTGGGAAGCGGATCGTTTCCCCCGCGCAGTGGGCAATACCACCCTCAGCATCTTATTAAGTCGATGTTCAGCGAAGTTCCACCTACGTTTGGGATCTTACAACAACCATTCATTTTACTGGACAATCTGCACCTTACAACAAATAGCCTGTTGAAAAAATCAGAACCACTTCCATGAGTCCATACGACTGCGCTCCCAGAGTTAAAACCCGTTTAGTAGAAACCTGTTCTTTTTATTTATTGTATGGCTTTTACTAACAACAAAAAGTTACAAATCTTTTCTTGTATTTTCTTCTTATAAACTGAAACTACCTCCACTCTGTGTATTGGATGCAAATTGGATGGCTCACTCTGACATTTGGAAGTTGAGCCCACACATGTACAGGAATACCTGGACCCTAGCCAATCAGTGCTAGAGTGGCATCTTTCATTTTCACCAATTGGTTCAGACCATGAAATAGGCTTACTGTGTGTCTGTTGTTGACTACAAGGATGGCGTCACAGTTGGAGTGAAGTTTTTTTTTAATATGTAGAACAGTTTGGTGCACTGGAGCCACCTGAGATTTTTTTTTATCAGTCGCACCATTGGGAAATTAGGTTGCACTCTAGAACCCTGAAGAGGCTGGAAGGAAGTGGCATCTTGGCCCTAGTTACTTATAGAGAGGTGGCACTAGCATTGCAATCACCAGCCAATTAGGATTGGCGTGATAAGGTACTGTAAGTGTGTTTGAGCAAAACATCTGTGAGCGTACGCTATTTTAAGGCAATAAGACCAGTGCTTGGAAAAACAATGTATGGCTTCAAAATACTATGGTTCATCAAGGCTTTGCCAAAGGAAGTTTCTTTAGATTCCATGATTAGTCATTACACACACAATTTTGATCACATTATTGTAAAATATTAGTGCTAAAGCCATTCGACAGTAAAATTAAAGGACTACAACGACAGACTAACTCAGAATTTTGTATGGACCTTCTTGTTTCTCCACATCCTCTTGGCCAGCCTCAAGCATGAGTTTAGAACATATTTAGGACTAATGTCTCATGACTTTTGTGAATTAAAACATTAGCTCTCAGTCAGATATTGCAACTTTAGTGAATAACATTTAAAAAAAAAGGAAATTGCTTTTTTCAGTCTCAGTGCACTGGGTGATTTATTAGTCTCCTGACAAATTAACATAAAAAAATCTTATTTGTGAAACAAAGACAAGACATTAAAGAAGTAAATCAAACAAGAAGGTTTAGGTTTCCTGTTTGATCAATTTACTGGTACATATATTGATCAAACGAGAAGGTTTAGGTTTCTTGTTTGATCAATATATGTACCAGTAAATTCAGTCAAAATTAGCATCAGTTTTCAATTTTTTCCTGTGATTTGTTTAGATCAAATACATCCATCATCCACTTTTAAACAACTGCAGGTCCCAGTGTGGTGCTTTTGAGCGAATTATGATTGTTTTCTACCCCTAGCTACTTCCCTAGAGTAACCATCTCCAGTCACTGATGCACATGACTTTACTGGCTTCACTCCTCCTTTTGTGCCAAATTATCCCCATCTTTTTTCTCAGTAGTGTTGTCCTGCCCTACTTGGCATGCTTCCACTGGGAGTGCATGTGTGAGGTTTTCATTTTAACAGCATCAAGACATATCTTTGAAGACCACGATGGCACATCAGTATGTCAGGATTGACTTAACAGCTTTAGCTCACATGACCAACCTACCCTAATAGCTGGGCATAAGTGGGCCATGAAGGTGTTGCTTTTTACATCTTCTTATGAATATAACGGCTGTAATCTCACTATGCCATAGCTAACAATTCGAAAGACTAGTAAGAATTCTAGCATGCTTTGTATTAAAAACAATTATTGTACCACGGCACACACAAAAATTAAAGCTATATGGCTTAATTCTATAAAAAACAAATAACACAGGCTGTCATACCTTTTTTTTTTAATGCACACCATTGCAATTGTGGCTCCAGAACTCCAAATGTATTAAAATAAATCACACGTGAAGAAATATGCTCCCTGCCAGGGATTAACAGGGAAAACAATTAAAAAATAGCTTTAGCTTTTGCTAATGAAAAAAAGTGAGAGGAAAGAGATTAGGTGCTTAGCAGGTGAACATTGAAATATGAACAGCTATATGCTGCAGCATTTACACTGGCCCTAAACCTCCATTTTCTATCATGTAATTGATCTCACCAGCACCATTTTGTTTGATATTTTTCTGCTATCCTGCTGCTTTGTAATACCACCATATTTAGAACATGCCTGCTCACAGGAAGCATTGGATGCACAGCTTTGAGCGAGAACTAAATGGAAGAACTAAATTTATTTGAGCAAAAAAATATATATATAAAAAAAGAAAGGAAAGGAGACGGGGGAAGGGAGGAACAAAAAGAGAATGAGCAACGCTGTGCTTTGATCTTATGATTATATGAGAATGCTTTTCAGCAGGTAGCCTGCCCAGAAAAGCAAATGTCAGCCTCCAGAGATCTGTGATTGACCAAGCCTATCCTGCAAAATAACCCCAGCCTCTGAAGGGCAGATTGTGCTCGGTGATATTTTCATTCAAGAGTAGTAAAGCAGGGCCCGAGTTTCATGTATTAAAGGGTTACAATTT
This sequence comes from Oryzias celebensis, assembly GCA_014656515.1. Lineage (NCBI taxonomy): Eukaryota > Metazoa > Chordata > Actinopteri > Beloniformes > Adrianichthyidae > Oryzias > Oryzias celebensis. The sequence goes on from BNCR01000003.1 coordinate 7,566,764, forward strand.
TAGAAGATTAAAAACTGAAATAAAAGAGTTGCCTGAAATATCAAAGATAAACCAGATTCAGTTCTCTATGCTGCTTTGGGGAGTTCCTTCAATCTAATGCATAAGATCTACGCCAGGAATAAGATATACAAGTTAGTCACATTTTTAATGTTCACACCAACCATCATAGATTTAAAACAACCTTAAACTGCATTTTATAAAAGTTGCCCTATGCATGTTGTGTATTTAAGTACAAACAAATTAAAAACTGACCATAAATACTGACTCTTTAATGTACATCCAATGACCAATCCTAATCCTTCATCTCAATTTTCACACACACTTTGTATGATATTACATGACCTATTCTTTATTCCTTTGTGGATGAACTTTTCTGAAATTATCTATAGTATGGGAAAAAAACGGAGAAGTCTAAGAAGAGTAAGTCACAGTGCGGTACATCTTCACGAAATTATTTGAATGATTCTCACATCTGAATGGGAAACCCAGAGATTTGCTTCCCTTTCAATTTTTACGCTTTTTGCAGTTACATTATTAAGGTTGTCTCCACATGAAAATGGTAAAGTGAATTTGCTTTCAATGCGTGGAGACCGCTAATACATTTCAGACCTAGGTCTGGTTTGGTTGCTTTCACACACAGCACTTTTAGAAGCAAACTAAACTATCTAGAAATATCCCACAGTTCCAAATGACACTCTCCCAAAGATAGTATTATCTGACAGAGACAGTAAGAAAAGCACAAAGAAGAAAACCAGCTAGTTCCGCTAATCCTATTATTATCACTTATTGGCAAGCGTCTTAATCTTTCTTCCCTACACCATGTTTAGTGGTGTAGACATTTTCAAACTCTTTTATTAGTCCAGCACCTATGTAATTTACTCCCTTTATTTCACTTTTGGACTGGTTTACCCGCAAGTAATGCTTATTCAATTGGGTTGGCCTGTATGGGTGCAGCACTTTCTTGGATTCTCTGGGCCCATGCGGGGTCGTGGACTAGGTGGGCTGTTGTACTGTGCTTTTTACACGGCACTTTAGTCATTACTAAGGTTTACTAGCTCCTTACTGACCATGTGCAAATGCTGCACTTACAGGGTCAGCAGGTGAAACACAAGTGCCCATAAGATCATTTCTTCCTAAGATCATGTTCACCTTCACACCCTGTACAGGTTTGCACTTTTTTTGCTCACAGACAGCCCGTATCCACCCGTAAAACAAGGGAACCCAAGTTGGATTGTTTGGCCCAAATGAAAATTTAGGTGAGAATTCAAACCTATCAGCGTAATTGTCCCTAAACTGCTGAGTTAACAACTACAAATTTGTATTTTTGCTCATCTTTTACCAAAATAGTGAACTCTATAAATCTAGACCTTCAAGTAGTCTATTTGATTTGGACAGCCACCACACCCATTCACACTTTAATAAGTTACACAGTTGTAAACAACAGTTAACTAATATGACCTTTAGGAATATAAGTAACAAAAGGCAACTTTGAAACAAAGTTTCAACCTTTAAATAGACCCAAGTTATCCTTTGGTTACAATTCCCGTTCACGTACATCAGTTCATTCAGTTCAAGTAAGGGAAAAGAAAAAAAGAAAAATAAAAAAGTTCTAAAACCATCATATGACAGAAAAATGTATTTGAAACGTTGAGCTTTAGGGTCTTACTTATTGGACACATCATTGATTCCAACGTTTTACTACTTACTACAATAACAGTAATTAAAGGGAAATCATAAACTAAATATCATAAAATAAATAACACTGAAATCGGTACATACGAGAAAAATGTCCTTCTGAGATCAAGTTTTTAAAAAAATATTCAACAACTGTGTAAAAAATGATGTTAAGAAGGCACTCCTCTTTAAAGCTCATTTTAAGTAGCAGTTAGCCTAATTTTGACCAACAGAGTTGGATTTATTGGATTAAACAGCACACCACCTTATTACAACATATTTGAATTGGTTTCAGTAAACCACACTTGGAACTAGTGGCTTATTTTAAAAACAAAATCTCAATTTGTCCTTGATGATAAAATTAAACACATTTTCTCGATTACGCCTCAATAAATGAACGATGATGAGGGAGAATGTGTTTTAAGTTAACTTAAATTGTGCTTTAAAAGCTGCTTGACAGTAAAATAAATGTAAGATAAACAAACTCGAAGAATCAAATCCAATCTTGTGCCAAGATAATCAATCTATGTTTCCAATGATGAAGGTTAGTTTGAGCTGTTGTAAGAAAGTACCTCCATCTACAGAAGACTGTAGCCCCATCACCAACGCCTCCATTCTTTTATTAATTTTACTTTTTTTTAATGAATACATACACACTCAAAGTGAAAAAATCTATTATGATCTGCAAGCTTATGCCCTGTGCTAACCTCATCTAATTATTGATCAAGGCAGCTGCCAGCTAGATTGTTGACCGCTGTCAGTCTCTTCCTCACTCATCCTAATAAAAAACAGGCCTCGCTTCTGCTGGTTTAAAAATAACAAATGCTCTTACGCTCAGTCCATTGAATATGATATAACCATATTTAAACATTATCCCGCTTCTTTGTCTCCCTGTCTCTGCATTCACATCTGCACCAGCTGATATTTTAATAGCCTGGGCTGGGTGTGGCTTGTAGCTCCACACTTGCTTATTGCAGTTAAACTGAGGGGGATGGGAGGCAGATTATAGTATCTATTTATCAGCACTACTTGCTTAAACGTACGAGGCGCCGCAGTCTCACATGTAAATGCTCTCTTTGTTTGCTCCTCCCATGTCTCTGCTCACGACTGTGCCTGCTTTACTGTTACGGAGAGCAGTAAACGCTGAACTTTGAGCTTCCATCTCAGCAGCCACGGAAACAAAATACACACAAGTAAATATGTACCAGAGAAACAAACCAGAACCCAAACAGCCTAACATGTATGACAACCACCTTTCTCAAATATTACAACTTTGCATGTCTTAAAAAAGATCATTATTCTTACCAAAGAGACATACCCATGGATTTTCTCGTTAACTCATAGGAATTTGACACTGTTGCTAAACTAAATTCAGCATCAACTGTTCAATTTGAAGGCCTATGTGTACAGTACGGCTGTCAAGTCACCAGGAGTTAACCACTGGCACATGTCACATGTTGTTTTGACCTCACGAAATTCAAGAGTGGATCTGGCATGCGCTGAATTAAGAAAAATAGGATTAAAGTTCTTTTTTGGCAAACTAGTCACTATAGCAATTTACAAAACAGGAATGACATCTACATACCCGATCTTGGCCTTCTGCTTTGGCTTGGACTGTACAATGCAGGCCCTCTTAGAAGACTTGTCTTTGGACCGGGCCTTGCCATTTCCTTTGTGGCCGCGGTCACGGTGAGTCTTGAACTGAGCAGAAGAACTGGGGAAACTCTCGGGGCTCATGACCCGCGGGATGTTCTTCTCCCCTCGTTGCCGTGCCTTAGCAATAGCCTCTGATATTATTCTATTTGCCTTCTCCTGCTTGTCCTGAAGAGTTGACTCCATCTGCTGATGCGTCCTCCGAGGTACCCTCTTCTCTGATGGGGAGCTGGATGATGAGGACGATGATGACGACGACGACGAAGAGGAAGAAGACGAAGACGACGAGTTGCTCTTCACTGGAGGGCTGAGGACACACACCTGGCTTCCCGGACCATTGATGTTCTTTCGAGGCTAAAAAGAATAAAAAATGATGCATTTGTGTTATAATTAGGACACTTGCATAATGAACCATTTCATACATATTGAAATTAGGATGTAAATTAGGCTGTTTAAGATTCAGAACATAACAGGAATAGAAAAAAATACAGAATGTGACTAACAGGCCACGTCAGCAAGTTCAACACACCTGAGAAAAGACATTTCACTAAAATCTAAAAGCTACTAAATGTTGTTTATTTCTATTGTATACTTTTAAAATCCATACGTTTCTATAACCCTTCACCTACACTAACGTGACCTCTACACCAAGCCCCATAAAGAACTGTTTGAGTGTTTGAACACATAGGACACAAATACTTAATTTAACAGCCACCTACGATAGTCAAATTGGTTACTGAATAGGAATAAAAATAGGATTTTGTTGTTGTTAGATACAATGTCTGTGCAAAATATACTACATTTTAGAAACAATACAAAGGCTTTAAATAAAATAAAATAATACATTTTTAATGGTACATAAACTGTGCTACAAACTAACTAATAGCAATGTTACTCAGCTCATTGAGAAAACCCTCTGGAGACTGTCAGACTGCTTGTTGCTGCTCTCATTCCTGATGCTGTGAACAGGGGTTGGACTCTCTGTCACCGACTACTAACCTCAACTCTCTTAACATCACTGAACACTATGAAAGAAAAAAAAACGTTTCCATAGAAAATTCTTTTAAATCCTGTGGGTGCCATGTGACTTGAAAGTATGGGACAAATGGAATTCTTTTTGGGTTAGGTACCCTATTCAAAAAGAGAGTAAAACACTCGCCTTTTGTAGCAGGTTACAGTGTGCCTTGGAGACATAAATAATCCAGCGTGCCTGACACATGATAATATGTGAATAATAGATGGCGTGACTGCAGTTATGCCTACACAAGTGCTTTGTTGTGGCCCTGGAGCCCAGCAGAAAGAGAACCCATAAGTGGATGACCTAATCTAAAAAGTGAGTTGCTTTCACGGTCCAGGCGCGGCTGGGTTGTTAGGGTTTTTTTTTTTTACCCGTCCCCACATTGCTAGCTAAATTCAGAGAATTAGCTTGAACCTCACTGACAAAGTGGGGGAGGGAATTGAATAACAACCAATTCATTTGGAAGGAAGTGGAAGAAAAAAAAAACAAAAAAAGCACACACACACACACACACACACACACACACACACACACACACACACACAAGTGGAATTATGATTTTCACGTGTGCAACGCTGCAGAGCCAAATAGGCAGAAATTTACTGGATCAAACTGGAATGGTCTTATTTAAATAATGGTTTTTTTAAAAAAAAGAGAGAGAGCAGTTTGAGGTCATAAATGAGGAGAAGAACATACATGACGGAAGAAACAAGTGGAGAGGGGGATTTGAAAAAAAAAAAGTAATGTCAGAGAGAAGGGCAGGGAGAGAGTAGAGATAAAATGCAGCAAAACGGAGAGCACTGCAGCTGTGTAATACATCTATAAATAACTGAAATTACAGCCTGCCAGCACTGCAGTGATTTCAATCTCTCTAGCAGCACGCAGGCCCATGAAAACGGCAGGGACCTAAAGGGCCGATGAAAAGGTAAAGTAAAGCTCCATTTGGGCTAGACACCTTTCCCCTCACTGTCAACCCCCCACCCCCAGTTATTTCCACATGTGGTGAGCACTCCGGTGACTGGCGGACTCAACTTGTGGAGGAAAAAAGAAACAACACACACACACACACACACACACACTGTACATGACGGAGGACGGCTCTGAGGAAAAAACTCCACAGGGGGAAATGGGGAAGTGATGGATGGAGCGAAAAGACATCTGGGATGTGGAGTTACAAAGTGTCGCACAGAAAAAGAAAATTTAGTCTGATGGGGAGCATAAGGGGAAAAAAAACAGCAATGAGTTCAAGATGGCGGCAGTGCAGCATGAGCCAGTAGCAGAGGAGGTTGTTCAGTTCCTGCCGGGCCCCTCCTCCTCCCCTGTCCCTCCTCCCTCCCAGCTCCGAGAGCAGCTCACTTACCCTTCCTCTTGGCCTCTTCACTGTAGACATGGTGCTTTTTTTTCTTCCTCTTACTCCTTACTCTTCAACCCGCTAACAAAAGCCTTGCCCTTTCGCTGGGTTTTTCCTCGCACGCGCTTTCCTTTACAAACACTTCCTTTATAATTTTTTTTTTCCACAGTCGATTTCTCCCACTGTTCCTTTGGCTGTGCCGTCCCCCCCTCCCCTCCCTCTCTCCTCGTTTGCCTCCCCTCCTCCTTCCCGGTCAGCTCCTCTCCTCAGGCGAGAGTGCTGGAACTGTTTCGTCTCCTCCTCCCCCAGCGGGCAGGGCTCAAGAGGAGAGCATGGGAGTTCTTGCGCTCTCTTCTCTCCTTCCTCTTCCTCTCTGCACCCCCCCACCACCCACCTCCCCTCCCCTCGTTTGTCTCTTCACGAGGTGATGAGGGAGCAGCGCTGTTGGCGGTAGAGGAGGTGCGTGGCAGTCCAGGAAGCTCTCATGCTGCTGCTGCGTGCCGCTTCGCCGCCGTCCGGCTTCAACTCTCCGAGCGTGTGTGTCAAAGCTGCCTTACCATGCCTCCTCTCTCCTCCCCCCTCATTGATTCCTCTTTCCGTCCACCTCTGATTCCTCCTTCACTTTCTGCCTCGCTTTACACGCTTCCCATCATTTTCTCCGCCGGTCAGGATAAGGTAGGTCGCTCCTCTTATTATCCAAAGACCAAAAACAATAAATTGGGTTGCCTTTCGCGCTTGTTTAGCTCCTCTTCTATTTTTTTTTTTTAACCCCTCACTTATCTCTTTCTTGGCTGTCCCTTGCTGCTCTGCTTAGCTGAGGTGCGCTCGTCGAGCTCAGGACTCTAGCAGCGGAGCGGTGGAAAATGAAAGCACAAAGCAGCAAAATGCATCAGCATGAATATTAGAGATCTCGTTAAAACCCAGACTCGTTTTTCTCTCGCTCTCTCACTCACCCACTCTCTCCCTCTCTTTGTAAGGAAGTAGGCCAGCAGATGGTGCTAGCAGTTATTACATTAACTTTCACAATTTAACCCCCAAAGTACTAGATTTCTCCCACGCCACAGATTGCAAAAAACCTAGCTGTGCATGGTTTCCTCCTCACCGTGATGAGAGGGATTTACTCCCAGCCACAGAGCTGGACGAACATGAAAATAAATAAAGTCCCACGGGTTAAAAAGGAAATTATGAATGAAATCAAAGCGCACCGTTGAAGAATAGATCCTGCTTGGTTCGATGGTGGAGTCGGCGCAGTGCACCACACACCGGGTCAAGGTCAGGTCATCGTAAGACATGCAGCTTTTGCTCCGGGGCAAAAAGAGTCTTTGAGCTCAAGAATTTGTTTCAAGCGCGGTGAGAAGGCCATGTGCACTGACTAGCACATGGTATTGGGAACTACTGTATGAGACTCACAGCTGACATAGTGCCAAGCCTGACTTGCTGATAGATATCAGGTATTTCCCAGCCTGTGTGTACTGTGAAGAACAGACATTTTTTCAGCCCTACTCACATTTACCCAACAGCTGCTCAGCTCAGAAATACCTTTTGACTCAAATGTGTAAAAAATTTGCAATGTAAAAAAAAAAAAAAACAGCTTTGCAAGAATTTGATTATTTACAGGAACTTATGAGAAATTAAACAGCTAGTGTTTTTTTAGACAGTACTATTCCATCAAACCTTTCTGTGCCATGTCTTTTTTGTATTTAATTTTCAGCTTCTTATCTCCAACAGAGACGTGGAAGGCTGCATGGTGGACAAATGCAAGCAACAGCAGTTTCTTTCAAAGTATAGGAGGCAAGAGGCGGCACAGGGATCAAACCTGCAGAGCAAAGCCTTGGACTTCGGACCTTAAAGCAGACCACATGCTAGCTGGGAGCCCAGAAGCGCAGTCCTCTCCAAGCCAAACAAACCTATTGTCAGATAATTCTCACCAGGGTGCAGTACCTGGCAGTGAGTCACGGACTGTATAGACTCACATGCACAGAAAAATAGGTTCAAAATCTAAAGGCCACATACAGATTTACAATAACGTTTCCAAACAGTTTCTTTATAAAAGACACCACTTGAATGAATAGAATGACATTTAAAGACAAAAACTTGTTATTCTAAAGCAATCTTTTAATTATGCTAAATACCAATAAGAATAAAATATAAGCTGCAGAAAAAGAGAGGTGAAAGAGCAAACGAAATTGAAAAACTAGAATGATCGAATTTCATGGGCCCTGGCAGTGAGACAGTTAATATGCAAACAAGTCTGGCGGCTCTATACGAAGAGGAGTGGCTTCTTTTTAGGACAGATGAGGGAGGAGAGAGGAAGAACAGACAGAGAGCAGAGGAAGGGGAGGGGAGTGGCCATGCTGGTGAAAAAGTAGCGGGTTGAAACATGCGTGTGCGCGCGCAGGAAGTGCGGGCGGCTGCAAAGGCACAGGTGTCGGTCTCTGAACACTCCATTACTTCCTCATCAAAGAGTCTGTATTAGTGAGGCACTGCTCTCATTTTTGCCTGTACCACAGCGAGAGCCTCCACTAACTCACCATTAGGGAAATGAGAGATGAGAGCGAGCAGTGCACTGACTGAAACTGACAAGATGGCAAGCTCCCACCAGGGCTCCTGAGCCTACAGCTACGCAGAAATAAAATCCTTATCCAACTCAACCACTATGCTACCCAGTGTTATTAACAACATTATCTATGTTACAATGAAAGCCATTTTCTGACAGGATTCAAAACACTTGTTTCTCATGGCTAATTGAAATAGCAAAAGTGACTTTTAAAAAAATGTGGAAAAAAAAAACAATTAATAAAACAATTTACTATAATACTTAGGATGTCAATGTTTGGAATTTCAACCTTACAATGCAAATCACACCAACAAATAACTCGACGCAAATACATTTTAAAGAACTCTAATAAAAATGGTGTTTTTAGTGTTTTTAACATGTTCTTGTAGCATTTTTCTGATGATGAAGGACATGATGCATAAAGAAGATTAAGATTAAAATTGTGTTTTGGAGTATTTCTTTATACAATTTGTAAATTAGGTGCAGACAGAAAAATGACATTGAAAAAAGCTTGTAGAAGTAACATAGGTGATACAGTCTGTGGGTCACAAGCTAAGTGCTCTGCTCCATTCTGATTAATCCACTCGTAGACGACTAGATCTATCGATGTCTGTTTTTCCTCATTTGAGCTGACATTTGGCTCAAAACTGTACGGCTGGATTTTTCTATGTTTCTCACTATTTTTGTTCCACCTGTAATGGAGTTGTGAGGAGCTGTAAGCTAGCAGGAGAGAGTGTAAACAAAGGGATCATGAAAAATGAGGGCAGATTTACTCCATGCCAACAGTCCCGCCCACAACTCAGGGGCAACTTTTTAAAGAACCAATGTCCTAGAAAACGTTTTTTTTTTTTAACGTTTTTTTTTTTTATTTTGACAAAAAATGGCAAAATAATAGTTAAAGACTACTGGGAACACTTTTAAAAAATACATCAAAGATGATTGGAGTGGGACGTTACAGATCACAACGACAATTACAAAAGCAAATACTAAAAAACCAAAACACAATTCCAAAGAAAAAGAAACAAAATAAAAGTGAAATTTTTTCAGAAAACTAAAGTAACTTTTAGAAATCTAAAAGAAATGTTAAAAATTGAAACAAAAGGAACCAGAAAAGGTAGGTACTGTGAGACAATTCTGACGTTTATCCATCCATTTCAACCAAAAGTAATTTGGCATGAAGCGATACAGGATATATAGTCTCTGAATTAGTTAGCATATATGTATGAAATACGTTAAAACGTAACCTTCTAACTTGTGCTTTTTCAAAAGCTCATACATGTACAATAAATACCCTGCAATAGCTCCACTGAGATCAAATAAAGCCTCTTTTCCACTGAGTGATCCGGTACGGTATTTTGAGCGTTTCCATTGTAAAATGGACCCAGTAAATAGTTAAGAGCCATATCTCTTGGGGGCCACCCCATTGGTTGTAGCTTCATTGAAAAGTGGAACAAAATGCTTGGAGCGGAGCCGCAGTAGCCACACGTTGATTGGCAGAAAGTGATGGCGACATTAGAAAGCGCCAATATAGTGCTCATTTAATCGAACATTTTCAATGTTTCTTTACGGCTGCATTAATCTTAGCTGCCAGCAATCTTCTTTCAAACAACATTATATTCCTGCTATAGACGATGTACCAAACAAAGCAATAAAAAGACGAGCACTGGATGACTTCCATTGTTGTTGCTTTTCTCATCGTGGCACTACAATGACACGCGAGCGGTCTACACCAGGCATGCAACGTGAAAACATACCGCTCAGTGGAAGCGAGGTTTAACTGAGTGGAAACGCTCGCCAGAATTAACTGGATCGTTCAGTACCACTCCTGACTGTATCGGACCGTTCAGTGGAAATGAGGTTTACAGAGAATATTAGATGGGGATCTCTGTCAGGAACCAATAAAATGAAACAAAGATGTCTTAAAAGACAAATATCTTTAACATCCTGCGTTTCCTCTGAATTATGCAACAAGAAAACACTGTTGTAATGAAAAATGTAAAAAGGTATAAACATCTAGTTGATGGATTTAACTACACTTTTCGTAAACTTTATTTTAGACGAAAAATCTGACATCTTAACACAAAAATCAATTGAAAATTGTTCCTTTTGCAACCAGCCTTAAGTGGTCAATTGAGTAATTGCAACATTTGGTACTTCCTGGTTGATTTTTAATCCAGGATGGTTGATTTCTCACAGAAATTAAAGAATGAAAAATGTCTCAACCATCAACTTGTGTGAAACGGCTAAAGCTGTCTGCAACTGATGAAGAATAATAATTGAAGCAAAAACTCAAAGTGCCCTTATTAGGACTTGAGCTAAACGGCTAGTTTGTAAGCAAGAAAGAATGCGTGACAGGTTAAGGTTTACAGAGCAAAGGAGGCAAGATGCATAACTGTGTCTTCTAAAACAAAAAGCAGCTCTATGTCTACACAACATAAAGCTCAAGGGTCCATATAAGGAAAAGGCAATACAACAATGTATTCTACTGTATGTATTTACAAGGGAAAAAATGGATTTAATTATTATGGATCATTAAACTAAAGCAAAACATAAATGGACAGCTGCGGTTAATAGACAGATCCTCATTGCAGACCTAGAATTCAGGATTCAATTGATAGCTTGAGTCTGTTTATATTAACTTCCCACACATGCACAGATCAGTTTCGCAGCATGAAGGCATGATTCACCAAAATCCATTCATGTCTATACATTAGGCTGAGAAAATTACAAGTGTCTTGTGTGTTCATCTGCAAACTATGTAGATACTCCTGTGAACGTCACCTGCAGGTTTTAGATAGATGGGTGGACGGTGTAGTCTGGGATAAGTAAGAAAACCTGAGAACATGCAAACTCCAATCTTAAATGTATATCTATGTATCTATTTGTTTTGTGGAGAAGGCTTTCGTCAGGGCTGCCATTTATCACCGGTTCTGTTCATAGTCTTTATGGATTTCAGAGACTGTGCTTTCCAGAGTTCAGTCTAGGCCTGGCAGAGTGTCAATCGTACCCAATGACCAGGGAAAGAAGGCAGTGATTCTATCTGGGGCATCTGGTCTGCTTACATCATCTTTACGCGTCAGCACAGAGGGCAGTCACACTGCAGGAATTAACACATTTCAAGGGTTATCACTCCTCTCATCCGCTACCCAGTCACTGTAACAAATCAATCTAATAAATCAAAAAAGATTTTTTGCATCTGTTTAAAGATATCCCAACAGGTTTGGGTTTTATATTTAACTGCAACAAATATCAGTGGTTTCAGCAGTTGATTTTTGAGTGTTTTAAATGACGTGAGAAAAAAAGCAGATCTGAAAAGTTTTTTTTTTTATTTCCTTTCTCCGAGGCTCAGATTCTGACTGTGAATTCTCAGAGTAATGATGTGCTGCTCTCTGAATCAGAGATGGAACAGCGGGTCAGACACCAGGCGGTGAAGTGAAGCTGAACTGTGCAAAACAAGCAAGCCGGATGATGCCGTTCATTAATGGGAACATCAGTGCGAACTGGAGAGGAGCTGAGAGGAGGTCCCTCAGGATGTGTCGGAGAGAACCAGAGGAGAGGGAGGAGGGAGAAGGGAGGAAGGAGATGGAAGGGCATACAGCCAGACCTTTACAGCTCCTTCATTATTAAAGCAGACTATAAGAGAGCAAGGCCAATGCCTGCATGTCGAGCAGCACACAGAAGACAATAATGACATCCGTCATAACCGAGTTCACTGCAGAGTCAGTCTGCAGACCTCTGGATTTTATGAAGAACAAGTTCTTCATCTTTTGATTTGTTTTTCAAAAGATGAAAAAGAAAAAAAAAAACAATGGGATGGAAGTGAGAATATTTTGTTATAGAAGCTACAATTCACAACTTTTAACTGATCACAATGTTTTTGAGATGGCCATAATCAAATCATGATTTATTTAATTTAATCAAAGAAAACATTATTTTAAAAGAAAATCAAAATAACAAAACCCCTATTATTACAAGACAACAATTTAATATTGACTCCTGATTGAATGCAGATAAATATCAGGTGTTCATATACTTTGAGAAATAATAGTACTAAATAGGCAATGTTGCAAAAATGCAAAACGGTATATCGACACCAAGAAAGATTATTAAAAAACCCCTAGAGGACGTGAATTCTGCCAGCGCACATCAGAAGGACACGACTGTTTTACTGTTCTAAAGAAGGGACTGGTTCCAGTTTGGATTTATCTTTGACTTAAGATCATTGACGGTTTCTGAGACCTGGATCAAGTGCGTATGACATCACTCACTGAAAATGACTTCCAACCAAATTAAGTCAATTCAGTTGGGATTTTTTCCCAATATGGACAACGCCATTTTGGAGCCACACAGGCTTAGTCAGCAGTGAATGGTTCGAATTGAGTCATTGTTTCAATCAAAATCATTTTCACCAATCAGGAGGAGTAAGCTCGTTGGAAGTCCACACTCTGACCACATGGAGGCGGGCTCAGAGGAATCTGTCAAACATTTCGAACGTTTGATGTGGGGGGTCAGTGCGCATCACATATAGCACTTTAATGAGGTATTTGATTGAAAAGTTCAAAACTTGTAATACAGAAAAAAAATTACATGAAAAAAATTAAGGTAAGCAAGAAAATGTAAACTACTTTTATAGCTAGTTTATACAACACTACTGTTTGTTGGCTTTTTGATTTTAGATCGAAATGTAAGCACGCAAGTTTCTTTTTATTTTGATTGCTTAAACTAACCTAATTTCAGTAAATATTGATAAACGTATGCAAAGCACATCTTTTCTTATCAATCAACAAATGACTTGTAATCAAAGTTTTGTTGTTTTTTTTACCTCCAGATAAAAGAGAATGGCATGATGAATGGGTAAAATATGTCTTATGACGGATTAATCATGATGACAGCGTGGCTGACTGCTTCATCATTTTCAATAAGCAGAACCTCCAGATGTCTAGTTTACGTTCATAAACTTCAGAATCACAGAAACTTCATGATAATTAAATGAAATTCAAATTTTCCTCATAACAAACTTGCATGTTTATGTGGAGTAGGCATGACATTTATCTTAACAATCACAAGTTTTGTTTCCCAACTAAAGCCGGAATAAAAGTTTTGTTTTTTTGTCTTTTTTTGTCTAATAAATACATCTGGGATTTTTAAATCCTGGGTTAGACACATACTTTACCTTAAGAACTGGTTGACACATAGTTATTCATCTTCTTTCACTAAACCTCTTTTTTTTAATAGCTTCCAAAACAAAAAGCTGACTCCTCAGACTGTACAGATGACTTAAGATATTTCCTGTAAAACTCTATCCAAAGTTTTCTCAGTTCTTGTGGGTGTAGATGTGGTCTACATCACTTTTTCCTAAATGCATTTTATTCAAGAAACAGTAAAGCTTTTGCTAAGCCAATTGCTTCTAGATGACGATGTGCACCCTGGGAGCATGCTCTGGGAGCATGCTCTGCTCATCCTGTGCCAGCTAAATCTTAAACTATTTTAGAGTCAAATCTGGATGTAAACATTTAAACATATCCAAGACCATTCTGGACTTTTAAAGATATATACATGCCAGTTGTTACATTTAGGTTTTTTTTTTTTCTTTTTTGCAATACACATAAATTCATGGACGTAAACAGTTTACCAGTGATTGAATTTTAATAAGAAAAAATATTCTTATAGTGGATTAAACAATAAACAAATCAAACAAATGGCACAGGTAACATTTTAGAGTAAAACCCCTGAGCAGACAGCTGCTATTTGTAAAAATCTCAACACCAAGATAAGGTTTATACAGAGGGGAAGACAAGTCACAAAGAAGAAGTTACGTGTCAAAGATTTTTTGTGTAGAAAACAACATCAGAATATGATAGAGGAAGATTATTGGCTACCTTTTATTATTATTCCCCCTTAAAATGAACAGTGTTATTCTTAATTACATTTGTCTATTGCATTCATTTAAAAAAACTGAAAATTAATAATAAAAGTGAACAATATATAATGACCAACACTTCAATTCTAAATATAAAGTGACTTTTTAGGTAAACCAGAGAGCAGGGCATTACAATAATCTAAATTACTAAAAATAAAAGCATGCATCAGCACCTCTGTGCTGGCAAGAGAGAGGAATGGGCGGACTCTGGTGATGTTTTTATGATGATACAACCCTGTCTTAATGACAATCAGTGTCATAGACCACTTGGCGAAGGATAAACATTATTAAGCACTTTTTTTTTTCTACAGGCATCCTGTGGGCATCAGATCATGGCAAACACTTGTACAACACGTAAGGGAAAGTAAGAGTGAGTAGATGAGATCCAGGCATAACATACAGATTTTTCTTTTTTTTCCAATGCTACAGGCATCCTGCAGGCATCTTATGGGCACTTCCATTTCTTGTGCACACTTGTGCATAAAGCATTTGCACGCGGTCAGTATGGAGCCAGTGTGCGCATCTCACTAACAAAGGGAGAGCTGCATAAAGAGTACTGTGTGATAGCATCTCACGCACATAACTTACTTTATCCTAACAAATACTTCACAATGCACTAACCACACGCACGACAATGATATGTTCCATTTCTATGACTCTCTTTAGGTGGCTGCACGAGCATCAAGGGAAGTGCAAGACACACTTGAGCTCCCCTGAAGATACATCCACTCCTGTGTACAACCCTCTACGCGCCCAGACAACCAAAAAACCTGCAGCACCCATACAGGTGTGACTAAGGCATTACGTTTTGAAAAACTTCTCAGTTGAGGCAAGTGTAATCCACAGGGTACATTTAATGCAGAGAATTGGATAAACCTTTAGACTGTGATTGTCATTTCTTTTTTAGTTTATTGTAATTGGAATTGCTGGTCCTGCATCTCTCTCCTGTGATGCTCCTTTTCACAGAGTAATCAGCAGGCTCCTTTTTCCACTGTCATCTCATTACTCGCACCTTTCAAAAAAGTTGTTAGGAACCAAGTACATGTCCATGTTTTGATTGCTTCTAGAGAAATATATTAAAAGATACTTTCCAAAACAATGTCTACAAGCTAGATATGCATTTTTATTAAGAAAGGTTTAAAAGTTTTAAGAAATTACATCACCTTGTAAAAAAGTTAGAAATCGAAAACAAATATTATAAAGAGAAAGGTATTTGTAAATACATTTGGGCAACTTCATGGTGTAATTTAGCTGCACTTGCATAAAATAATTCGCCCCAGCACAATGGCACTGACAAGAACACATGCTCCGGAGCACCACAAGACCACATGGTGACAGGTCGCACTAAATGAAGATAAAAAATCAAAATTGCAAAGATTTTCTTTCATTTCTCAGTTCTTATGATTCACTCATTCATTTTTCTGAACCGCTTTATCCCTTTCGGGGCCACGGGGCGGCCGGAGCCTAAACCCTAGACTGGTCGCCAGTCTGTCGCAGGGGCCCCAATCACACACACCCATGCACACTCACATCCACACCTAGGTACAATTTAGAGTGACCAATTAACCTATGAAGCATGTTTTTGGTGATGGTGGCATGACATGATGGTGGGAGGAAGCTGGAGTTTCTGGAGAAAACCCACGCATGCACGGAGAGAACATGCAAACTCCACACAGAAAGGTCCCCCGTTGGTGACACTGTTTCAAGTCCCACAGCCAGGACTTGAACGGGAACCTTCTTGCTGTGAGGCAAGAGCGTTAACCACTGCGCCACCGTGCAGCCCAGTTCTTATGATGATAAATATAAATCCAGAGTATTAATAACATTTTATGATACCCAGATCTGTATATACATTTTTAGGGCATGCCTTTGGATTTAAACAGAACCCAATTATCAGGACTACACAACATCAAGGTACTGACAATCACCATAGTGTTCTGTGCATTCAGGACGTTGTAAGCAACTACAGACACGATAAAAACTGAGATGACGGACACACAACATGTGCTTGAGACGTCTGACATTTAAAAAGAATTTTATGTTGAACCATATTCAGAATATTTCATTTAAATAAAATACAATACAAAATAGAAGAAATGTTGGCAGAAACTTGAATAATATGAAATCCTCGAAGGAAAAAAAATGTCTGCGTGACAATAAAACGTGAATAAATCTGCAGGGAACTGAGCAGTTTCATTGTTTCAACAAAAATGATGATGTTCTATAATATAACCATAACATTTAGAAAACAAAGCCCTAACATAGAGAAGTATCCATGGCAACAAGCAAAGGATTTCCCTCTGACACACTTTGCTTAAGTTACAAATCAGTAACCTGTGAATTGTTCTGGTGATTCGGTTGTCTGTATTAAGAATTACTTCAAAGTTAAACCTTGGAGCAGAAGTATGACCTGCACAGAAGGACAAACTTGCTGCAACTGGAAGCTCACCTGCCCTTGATAACCAGGTGAGACTTTTCTGAAATATTAGGAAGGATTTGTGAGATAAATCTTCATGGACTGTCTCTTCCCTGAGCAAATATTCAGCCTGTAGTATTGACCATAATCCCAAGGACAAAAAGGTCATTAATGGCAAAAAAACAACCTTTTTTCCAGATCTGCCACACTCAACTGAACTTCAAGTGAATTTAAAGTAGCCCTCTGAAATCTGTGTGGCGCTGTGGCCGTCGAGCCTCCTTCTTTGCCAGTGAAAGGTTAACACAAGTTCAAGGAGGTTGCGTCACGTCACGAGCAGTCTTGCATTCCAGTCACACAGACGTTCGGAAAAAAATAAAAAACCCTCCACATTTGACCACTGGGAAAACATAACCCATCCAGTCCCCCCCAGAAAATCCTCACAGCCGTTTTATCTCCAGACTACAAGGAAGACGGGAGCAGGAAGAGAAAAGCAAAGCGGCATAAAGGAGTATACTTTAAATTCAGACCTACTGTGCAGTTGGTGCTGGCAACATTCCCACATGCTCCTGACACGCTCAATTCAAGTACTACACCCTCCTCCCTTTGCTTCCCTCCACCCCCCACCTCCTGCTGACACTGATCCCTCCCCTTCCGCCCACAAAGGAGCCCTTCTGACTTCCTGTTTACCTCTGACCCTTCGTTATCCCCCGCCTCCACCCTTATCTGGCAGGCCTCCAAGCAGACAGGACAGTCAGGCTGGATGAAACAGGCAGAGTGCTTCAGGGAAGATTGTGCATGAGCGTCTGGAGAAAATGTGTTACCATGTTGACTCAGAAGCTGCTGCTTTCATTGAAAGGGCGTCTTGGTGTGCATGTATTAAGGTGACAGTGCGATGGCTAGGGTGATGTAAGGTGTCAGGTTTCAGAGCTGATTATGGCGTTGCCTGCTCAGTCTTGTCAGCTGGTGGGCAGGCACTTGCAATAAATGCAGATATATTAAAGGGGAAGAAAACTATTGGGCAGCACATAAAACATTTTTACTCTGAGAATTAATGGTCACGTAAATCAGAGGGTAAAGTTGGTCAGCAAATTACCAGGTCAACCATAAATCCAACTCAGTGATGCAGCCAGACGGTGAGGAGGCACCTGTTCAGTGTTAACGGCCCACAACATCTGTGGGCTCCAGCAGCCAAAACCACCTGTCTCCATTAGTCGCCATTTTGACCTCTTTTATCCTCCGTTCAGCAAATCATCCTTTGCCACTCATATTTTAGAAGTTAAAAAAAACTGGGCAAGTCTAATGCAAACATTGCATGATGCATCGGAGGAAGGAGTGTAACAGTTTTAACAACAATTCAATTCATGTCATAATTTGTGGTTGATGATCCAATTAATTGTTGGTATTTGATTTGATCAGAGTCACTGACTTTAGCCAAAAATTCAACCAGTGTGACTAGCAGAAAAATACCTGGTACTGAGCAATCCATGTCTATATAAATAGAACATTATAAGAGCATTATTCCACACTGGTCTATCATGTCTATGGTCATGTCTTTGACAAATTCAAAGTTTTTGAACACAAAGGGCATTAATGATGGATTAATCATTTTTCCTGTCATCACGTGTTGTCCGCTGTGACGGCACTTGGTCAAAAAATAAACCCACTGTAGCTCAATCCAAAAGGTATTTTCCAAAATCAATACAATCAATTTATTTTATTTTGAAACAATTTTTTTAAGGGTATAGGTTAATTTGATTAACAACTTGCCAGATCAATCTGGCTGGATTGTAGGTATAGAAATCAATTCATTGATGAATCACTACACCCCTAATCTTAGACACATACACACATCCCTATTTAGTGACATTGTGTAGTTACCACACCAAGATTTGAAATAATTTTTAATTAAACACCAGATTGGCCATAAAAATCACAGAGATTTACTAAAGAAATATGGCTTGATTGTACCAAATTAGGAGTAGCGATTACTCTTGATTAACCAAGTACTTCATAGTTTTCTACTAATGTTTTAGTTTTATGCACTTAATGAAATGAAACAACTTTGGTGTTTAACCCTTTATCATTGGAGATGTTAAATAACAGACAATTTTTGACATACCGTAACGTGAATCAGCTGATTCTGACAAAAAGAAAACCTTTTCATACTAGCTTTCTATTGTTAGTGTAAAGTGTTGCATAACAGTACAAAGCCGTTGTCCTGCACGACAGAAACAACTGATTTGTGTTGATTGTATAAGGCTGCTTTTCTCTGCTTCAGAATCCGCAGAATCTTTGTTAATTGTTTAAATGATTGAAGAATTATGGGTGTCAAAAAATTCTCAACACTGGACCTGAAGCATTCGTGTTCAAAAGTTACAATCTCTGAAAATTGGTTTCAAATGGTTTCTGGAAAAATGTAAATGCTCATAAAGGTTGAGCAGCAATTGTTAAGATATTGCATTGACTTCCACCAAAATTGTTATGCTTACATCTTGATACTAAATTATCACAAGTTTTCATTATGTGGTAATGCATGCAATTCCTCCTAAAGGTAATTTTGAAAGTGAAAGCAAGTGGAGCCAGGTCAGTTTACCTATTAAACACTGGGTGTGAAGTGGCTCAACCTTCCAACAGGAAAAGGTAGTCTGATTCCAAAACTTTTTTTTATTATTATTATTATAAAAGATGAGTACAACCATTTTGGGCCTTAACCAACACCAAATGTGTCCAAACTTTGGCTATAGAATTACATCTGCAATGTGATAATGACACAAACCTAAATACACAAACATTCAGGGAACTAGATACTAAAAACGTTGACAGATAATGAAAATGTATGACTGTTTTACATTTTCTAATAAGAGTAATGGCCGAATACCAACCACATAAAACACATGCTGTGTATTATATTTGCACTAAATTATTATTTGCTATTGAGTGATATCCTAAAGATAACCATCTAATGTCAATATGATAAATGACCCTCTTTTCTGTTCCTTTAACAAGATACAGCAGGTTGTCTGCTACTATGAGACTAGATAACCAGCATGGACAGCACCAACCATTTATTTCTAGATGACATCCTTTCAGATTTAGCAGAGGAGATGGATGCCGCTCTTGTAAATTTAAATTGAAGTTAGCATTGTTTCCTAAGACGGTAAAAGTTCAGAAAGGTCACCTACTCTGGACTCATAGAGCTGTCAGACAGCTCCCACAGGCCCCATGACTGCAGGTGGGGATGTTTCCACCATAGGACCTTCTGTCTTTGGACAGTCATAAATAAGGCAACAGTTTAAGGACAAACTTCTTTTTTGGACCTTAAAAATTTTGGATTATATTTTGATTTTCTTGTTTTGTGTGGAGGTTTTCATGCTGCGACTGCATGCAAGTAATCTCTACTACCATCCCCCCTATTGACACCAAGTTGTAAACCTATTGACACGAAGCAAATCTGGAGAGAAAACAGTGGAGATTACCCAGAAAAGAAGCAAAATAACGTGTCCTGTTGCTGAGTCACCATGTTGCTCCTTCTCGGTTTTAAAACAGATTTTCATAACTATTATTGTTCGATGAAAATGTTGTAAAAGGCCCATTGTTAAAAAAAAAAAAACACGAAGGTCACATAAAAATGGGGTTCAACTCAATCTGACTGACAGCTATAGCACAGCAGGTGTGCAGCTCATCAGTCAGAACAAGGTCAGTGAAAAAGGCCACAAAAGATGAGAGCTTTCATACAAACCAGCTGTCATTTCTGAGAGGGACAATGATGTACCAAATTCTATTAACTTTTATGTTAAAAGGAAATGAATTATTTTGAATTTATTCCTATTAAATTAAAAGGTACATATTTACCTGCAAAGATTTTAATCAATTGCCTTTATAGAGAACATACCTATTCTTAATTTCATGACAAAATGGTCATTAAATCTGGAGTTTTCTTTTGTAATGCCTTAACGACTAATTTAAAAAGACTCTCTCTTTTCAATTATTTCAAATCATTTCGAAAATGTTTCCATCATTTGCTTTAGGACTAGTTGTTTTGGCCCCATGAGAACCACCTATCATTCTCTACAGGATTTAGTTATGTTGTGATAGCACCAATTTATACAAACTCAACCAACCCCCCCACATTTTTCTTGACACTGCAACTTTGCTCAAAAGTGCAGTTGTCACCCCCAAAAATTTCTAAAATTAATGTTTCTCTTCGCCATAGTGTAATATGTACTCATTAACAGCAATGTCAAATCCAGAGATACTAAACTGCTAATAAAACAGAAATGAAATGCATTTACATAGAATATAAATCTAAAACCTATCCTGCTGGATATGGTCAGCAGAAAATAACATTTATAAAAAAATAAATAAAAAAAATAGCATGTGTGCTCAAGAACAGGCATGTTAAATTTCTTTGCATGAACAAATCAGGCAGACCTCATCAAAAGTCTTCTTAATATCTTATTTTCTGTTTTCTAGAAATTGAAACTTTACTTTACCTTATTATAAAATAATGCAGATTTAGTCTTGGATATAAACCATTGTTTAAACAAAAACGGCACTGGATTATTTTACAAAACAATGCTTTCTCTTTCACTTCTACTACTTTTGCTAATTTAACACTTTTCCTCCAGCCTCTTCACCCCGGTCAAGCTTTCAGAGTCATCATGAGACTACAGGCTGTTCCAGCCTAAGCATTATTACCAAGGATTTGAACCAGAAACTTCTTGCCGTAAGGCAACAGTGCTGGTCACACCCCTGTCATCCAAAATAAGCGGCCAACAGCACACAAAATCTACAATTTTTAAGTTTCACAGCTTTCAACTACCTACAAGCTGAACCTGTAAAAACTGTTTTTCTCAACAAGATAAAACAGATCTTTGCTTTTGCTAGCAGATGCAGCAAAATTCATTTATTGGAATATTTAGCACATAATAGAATCAACTGCATTCCCTATGCTTCTCTTAAAGCATCAGAATATCAAATGTTTCTACTATGGATGTAACAATTAAACAGTTTCTTTTCCTACAATCAAGCTAGATTGATCCGTCTGAGGCAATTTGTTAATTAAACCGAAAATTACCATTAGAAAATCATTTCAAAATTAGACTAAATTGATAATTGATGTTGGAAAATATCATTTGGATTGAGGAACAGTAAGCTTATTTTACTTTAAACGTACAAACGACCAAGTGCCATCACAGCGGAAGAACACACATGTGACGGCAGCAAAAAATGATCAACATCATTACAGTCCAATGTGTGGAAACACTTTGAATTTTGTAAATTTTGTTTTTGTATAATGTTCCGTTCGTATTATTTTGATGTGGAAAAACAACAGTGGGCTGAAGTCTATGAAACTAACTTGGATTTGCAATTAATTCTTGATTACTTGTTTGTTTGCAAACATATTTAATTTACACTTTATTATCTTGCAAGACGTACAAGGCATCTGGTGAAACTTCACCAGCACTGTTCAGTACCAAGGTTTTTATTTATAATGTATTTACATCTTTATAGGCTGAAGATGTCCTGGATTGATTTTAGGTCAGTTGATCGGATTGAATCAGATCGCTCAAAATTAACCGATATTATTTAAGTATCATCTCTGCAACCACAAATTATGCTGAGAATCAAATTGTTGTTAAAACAAATCATTACACCCCTAGTTTCTATATATCCCAGTTCTCAAGATAGACTTGTTTATCTCAACGAGGATTCCTGCATTTCCCAATTCGACTTCAGTATAAAAAAATGACACAAGGCTGCTATTCAGTTTTGAACCTTGGGTGCACACGGTATCCGCAGCTGACCATTCCAGCCATTGGAAACCATAATTAGCCACATTCACTGCAGGGGAGTGAAGAGTGGTCTCCTATCCCCTGATGCCTTGCCTGTTCAGCAAACACACTCAGCAGGCTCTTCACACATCAGTGCACATGAATAGCCCAGTCAGCCCGTAAGCATCAACACAGGGCTGGATGTTGACACAGATGGAGAGAAGCTTGTTCATATGGCCATGGCTCATGGCCCCATTTCAACCAAGGACCTTTGCAGATGAGTAAATGGTCAGTGCGAATGAGCTCTAGTTCAGGCCACAGGTTCTGCTGTTTTGCCATCAACTGCTCCCAAGTGAAGGTATTCTTAACCCCAAAAGCACTTTTGTTCAGTTGCATAATTTTGGTAAGTGGCATGACGTGTCTGTAGTCGAAAAAGGGAACCCTCATATGAGTCACCTAAACCACGATTGTACAATTGCTGTATTTTGTATATTGGATACCTGGATGAACAAAAATGGCCTCAACAAAAGTTATTCTTTAACTGTTGAAATGACAGTGCCTTCTTTTTGAAGTCAACGAGACCGTAATACAGATGTATTTAGCATTGGCTGCAGGTCATCTGTCACTCATGGGCAAGGACACTGTGTGGATGCTGCTAAGTTACCAGCACACTGAGGTCCAGGAATTGCCTGAAGCCTGTTACAGACAGCTAATGCATGCTCTCAACATCCCCCCCCTCCACTTGTACTCTTCTTTTCATGTACCTCCTGACTGTCTCCTTCCTAAGCTCCTTTTTTTCTATGGGCAACTGCCCTCTGCATCTCTCAAACCCCCTCCCCCTCTTTCAAGTGCTAACCACTCTACTACACCATGCTCTTTTCCTACCGCTTGCTCCTTCACACGTGCACATGCACTCGCATACTGAAACCGTGGCGGCTACCACAACAGTGTGCAACCTCCCCCACACTCAAACAAGACAGTGTGCAAGTGCCTCTGGCTTGCCCTGACCCACATCTTGATATAGCCCTAAGTATGCTTACAGCTAAGTCCCGAAGACACTCCTGCCACTCTTTGCCTAATCAGGCCTGACCTGCTGTCGGTGCACTGGGCAGATAGAGAGGCCAGGCAGGACTGACCATTATCATTTTCAGAAGGCTTTCAAACTGTCTGGGATCCCACCTAACGCCCACCTCCCCCAACTTCACCACAGAATTTCCAAACAGAAGCAAGCACATGCCCTGCAGAAAATGACGAGTCATGACACCAGGGAATTCACAAATTCTCCTATCAAATAAATATCATTTGCATTAAGAAGAAAATCTTAAGAAGATAACATGGTATAAAAAATCTTGTGTGCATGAAGTGTGAGAATGGACAGAGTGTAAATATAGTGTATTTTCACATTCAGTTAAGTCCCACCACTAAAGCGCATTGAGGAAAAAACCTACCTTTTCAGCTTTGTAGTTAATAGATGTCAGTTTGCGGTCTTCACACTCCTTCTGACTGGCTTCTATCCATGATTCAGCCTTGAAAGCATCTTCCAGCTGGGGCAGGAGGTCAGGTAGCAGGTCAGTAGGTTCCAAGTTCTCCAACTCTGAATCCTGGGCTTCTGATGGTAAAAGCCCATCTCCCAAGGCTTGGTATCCATTAGTATTAATAGCCCCGCAGCGCAGAGGCTGCTCAGAGGGCAGGGGCCTGCCAATGCTGGGGTAACACTTCATCGTTTCACCAAACATCTCAGATGACTTGGAGTTTTTCTGGGTCTCAACAGAGCACCCCAAGACCTGGAAGGAGCACTCGTCAGCCTGGTTAACAGTTGTTTTCGTGTGCAGCTGACGCATAAGAGCTGGGGACTGGAACTGGCATGATGCCCCTGAGAGCCCAGGCACTGTAGACGTGAGAGATGAAGTGGCAGTGGGCCCAGATACTGTGGCTGTAGATGAAGACAGCTGACTAAAATTGGGAATTTCTGTCTCCCCGGGGTACGTGGGGTATGAAGCTGGTTGGTAAGCATTGGCAGAAGTGACAGAGCATGTGGAAAAGGACTGAACTCTTGATGACGAATGTGTCGGGTGTGACAGGATAGAGTCTTCAAGTCCTGATCCGGGGAAGGCTTGACCTCTCCTTAATGCGTGGTAGCTATCCGGCTGCTGTATTTGTAACGAAGTCCTACTCAAAGAAGCATTTTCTAAGTAAGACTTGCTTGGATGAACCCTTGAATAAAACTGTGCTTCTCTCTGAGTAATTTGGTGTTGGATTGGCTGCTGAGTATGTGGTACTTGCTGTTGGCTGTTGGACTGGCCTCCCTGGTGGAAAGAGAAATTGTGATGCTGTTGCTGCAGGGAAACAACTGATGTGTTCATTTGTCGGTGCTGGTTTAACATATGCTGATGATGACTTTGCTGCTGCAGCTGCTGCTGTCGCATTCGGTGTTGCTGTTCCTCCTGTTGATGACGGCAGGATAGGTTTTGCTGTTGTGTGTGCTGTCTGACATGAAGTTGCTGGTTGTGCAATTGCTGATGACAAAGCTGCTGCTGTTGCTGCTGCTGCTGCTGCTGAGATAAGGGGTGGAACACGTTACCATTCTGGTCTTGATTGCCCCACATTGGACTGCCACTGTTGCAGAATAATCCATTGGATTGAGGCACTTGACCAATGCCGGGGTTGTGAAACTGGCCAAGCTGCTCTCCCATGAGGCCACATCCTGTGCTTTGAGAACCAGAAAAGGCCTGTGCCATCGGGTTCTGCTGCTTAATTCCACCATAATGACCCATTTGCTGGCTGTAATTGGGTAAGGCCTGTTGAGCAGAGACTGCAGGCATCATCTCTTGATGCTTCCCCGGGCCAAGTGTCTCCACTTGGAGAGGTTCAAAATCAGCACTGAGGTTGAGCTCATCCACAAGTGATGGCCCTGGGGGAAAGCCATCTTCTTCCAACCCTTCCAAACCTCCTTCAAAGAGGTTAGGGTCGTCAAAAAAGTCCATGGCAGAGGCCAAGGGGTGAGGGGGAACCTTGGGAGCACAACTGGATCGAGTTGGTCCCAGTAAGCTTACAAAGCTACAGCATGTCCAATGTATGGTACCTGTTAAAAAAAGGAGAAAAAAAGTTAAACTGAATACTGTAAAATGATTGTAAATTTGTGTCATTATTTACATTTACCTCACCAACATCACGCTTATTAAAATTAACCAGATGACATGTCTACACACAATCTTTTTTTGAAACTTTTTCCACCTTTCATGTGTGCAGCAAAGCAGCTGGTGTAAACTAACCACCAGCAAGTGCTTCTTCCAGTACCCCGCACCACTTTCACACACGCAAACATGTGCACCTCGACCCCCCACCTCCACAGTTATTGAAGCCGTCTGCTCTGCTACTGCAGAACGCGTGGGAGGTGCAGACAGCAGATAGAATTTCAGCAGCGAAGGACAGAGGCTGAGGAGGTCTTGTGCGCATGTGAGCGTTCAGCAACCGCATTGAGTTGACAGCCCTTTCCAGGTCAGTCACATGCTGACTTGTGCAAAGAAGCCTAAACACAGACTTATCTTTTCATCCAAATCCACAGAGAGACACACGTACCTCTTGTCTTGGTTCAAAAAGCTGTACATTAATGAAGTATATAATCAGTTGTAGTATTTGCTCCTTCCAGTCATAAATACTGATGATGAGATTTTAATAATGATTAAAAAAAATAGTTGTTTAAGGACTGGACAGGTAATTTTATTTGTTACAGCTCAGAGTGTTTAATTTATTGAGTTAGTCACTGAAGAACTCTATAACTAGAGTGCTTGCCTAAACCTGAAATGCATCTCAGTCTGACTTATGCTTGACTCTTTTTAATAATTTTGTCAAATTCTCACATTAAAATGTTTTATTTTAAGTCAAATTATGTTAATGTACATCAGTTTAACACAATCTTGAAGTTTTAATAGACACCAACAACTAGAAGAAGAGATGACCATTTTTGGCATTTTGTGTGTAACTGGTTAAAAACAGAGATGAATAGAGAATGTATAAAATTAAAAGACCTGTAGGTTTGTTCAAGATATCAATCTACTAAACTTAAAACTGTTTTTTATTATTCATTTGATCTTAAGGTTTTCCAGGAGAGAGGCCGATTTAACACCATGCTTTTGGAAATGAGTTAATATTTTTATTTATAATTTTTTTGGATTAATCAACATAATTTGTGTAAATACAACATTAGTAGGTGGGATCAGACTAATCATTTATACAATGCATCTCTAAAACAAATGCATTTGTGAATGTGTGTATATT
This sequence comes from Oryzias celebensis, assembly GCA_014656515.1. Taxonomy (NCBI): domain Eukaryota; kingdom Metazoa; phylum Chordata; class Actinopteri; order Beloniformes; family Adrianichthyidae; genus Oryzias; species Oryzias celebensis. The sequence continues at coordinate 7,593,405 of BNCR01000003.1, forward strand.
TAGGTAAAGGTGATATTTTCACGTTTTTTTTTCAGCAAACCCAAACAAAAGAAATCACATTGAAACTGAAATAACTGCTTTATTCTGACAAGAGTTACAATAGGAAGCCTGATTTGGGGTAAAAGCAGGGCACACCTAGAGCAAGTCATCAGTCTAGGGTCAAATGCAGGGGAAAAAAGCCATACACACATTAAGAGTGACCATCTGGAATTTCAACCAGATCCTTGTTGCTGTGAGGTGCTGGTTCTTACCACTACGCTACAGAACAAGAAACAATGATAATTTCCTTCAAATAAGAATTCAAAACATTTGTTTTTCTTGGAATACACCATTTCCCAATGTCCCCATTGCATTCTGGGAAAAGGCACTGTTTGGTATAGTCTCAATGTAGATTTCTGATGTGATTTTTTTTGTGCTTTAAGTAGTGCTGTCAATCAATTAAAAACAATTATCAAATTTATCACACTTTTGGGTTGTGGTTAACCATAATTAATCACAATGTTTTACGAGTTAAATTGTATTCGACAATATCCAGCTTTCGAACAAAAAACCCCCCCAAAAAAAAAGCCAGAGAGAAAATGTTTAATCATTTTTATTGTCTGAAATGTTTAAATTTATATAAAGTGTTAAAGACAAAAACACATCAACAGTACGATAAGAAGAACTCTAAAGACTTTAATGTCTGCAGTATTACTCCAAGAAATAAAGATCCTGACATGCAGCCAAAAGAAACATTGTGTTTCTGCACTTTAAATGGTTTGGGTGAAACTCAAATCTGAGGTGAACTTTCTCTCTGAACTGATGCTTTTGAAACAGCGATCTAAACCTAAAAAATTACAAGAATAAAATACTAAAAATCGACTGAATATGCATTTCTTATGCAAGTGACCATGTTAAAAGTGCCTGACGAAGTACGCATTCAGAAACAGAGGCAGGCCCCGGAAGCCTGATATATTAACGTGTTAATTTTTTTAAATTAATCGCACGTGTAAATGCGTTAACGTTGACAGCCCTAGCTTTAAGGCTTTCAAAACAATCATGTTTAGTCTAAATTAAACTATCCCTGAATCTACCACCACCCTTCAAATGTCTTGTCAATGTGTGCTGATGAGAAATGGCTGTGGTTGTTTTTAAAAACATTTGCTCATTGAATGAATTTGTTTTCTATCTGGAAGTCCCCACAGTTCTTCTGCATATGTAGCAAATAAGAATCTAAAGTTTGATAAACCACAGCGACTGAGGTTCATGTCAGTGTGCAACACAACAGGACAGTGTACCTAACCAACATCTAAGTTTTCATTTAACTAGGACTCAAGTGACTGACCATGATTGTAGCCGAGCCCTACTGAAAGGTAACATCATCTCACAGCTATCAACATGTGCACGAAAAGTAAACGGGTAAATATCTGAAATATGTGCAATCTACTTCAGTTAAAGAGCAAATAACCTACTTTCTTTTAGAGTTGTTTATGACATGCTTGAATTGAAAGCAGCCAGACATTTCCTTTGTTCCTGAAGCTGGTAGATCTAGTTTAAACGACACCTTATTTCAACAGGTTGAGGTTTAGTTATTTGTTCTACAACTATTTTGCTCAACAAATAAACTCCTGTTGGTAGGTATCTTTTGTAAAAAAAGACACTAATCTAATTTTCAACTAGTAAGGGTTAGAACTGTCGCCTCACAGCAAAAAGGTCCTAGTTAGAATCCCAGCTATGTAGAGTTTGCATGTTCTCCCTGTACATGAGTGGATGTCTGGGCACTACAACTCCTTCCACAGTCTAAAAACAGGCTTCACAAAATGATTGGTTACTCTAAATCACGGCTGGCCAACCCTGGTCTTCAAGAGCATCAACCCTGCATGTTCTCCAGCTATCCCTGGACCGCTTTATTCTGACAACCTGTTCAGTCAATCAGGATGTGGAATCACTTGAGTAAGCTTATCAGCAGCAACCTGGACAGAGAGAACTGGAAAACAGGCAGGGTTGAGGCTCTTGAGGACCAAGTTTGACCACTCCTGCTCTAAATTGTCCCTTGCATGTTAATTTGCATTGTGTCTCTGTATGGCCCTGTGATGAACTGCTCAACAGTCCAGGATGTACCCCACCTTCGCCCAGCGTTATCTGGGTAGGCTTCTGGTTCATCCTCACCCTGAACAGGAAAAAGGGGTATAAAAACAGATGGATAATTCTCAAACTGAGATGGGAATCTCAAGTAATTAACAGATCTTCACAGGAGAAAAGTATGAGGTCTGACTCAGCTCCTAACAACAGGGGTTGTAACAAACAGAGGTTTCATTAAAATAAAAGTAGCAGTAGTAGGCATGCACTGGTTCCAATCTCTTGACCCGCTCTAGTTTTTTTTTGGTAGTGTGAGCTGTCAATACCTTCTATTGATAACTCTTTCAAGGAACGTTTAAAAGACAGTAAACACAATCAAACATCAACTCTTTTTCTTTATGAGAACTTTATTTTGCAAGAAATCTTTTTTCACTGAAAACCTTTTTCAAAAACTAATCCTGCCTTTAAGCTCCTGGAATAACTAAGGACAGATGAATAGTAGAAACAAACTGGCAGTAACAACAAACTACATTATAAGTATCTGTCATTTTTCATTTCTTCTTTACCCACCATATTTAATGTTTCATTAAACAACTTAAAACAACAACGTGGATGACATGCTAGGCCTGCCAATTCCAGTTTTGTTCTCTTTTTATGCGTTTGGTTACTTTAAAATAAAAGTGTGCATCTTCACTTTTTTTAATTAATCTAACTTGATGTGGAATCATTGCCAGTTTCAGTCAAAGTTTGGACACGGTGCCGTTGGGAGGTTCTGCTGCATGAAGATGGTGGAGATCGGCTCTTTAAACTCAACAGTTTGGTTCTGAGAGCACCAGTTTTGCACGGGAGTTGCTGTGGGGTCTGGAAAGCCTTTACAAACAGCAACACAAGCTGTATGTTTTAGATAATTCACAGAATATAAAATGTGCAAGACTGATTTAGACGCACGAGAACAAGGGGAGTGCAGGTGTGTCTTGCAGTTCTCTTGAGGCTCATGAGACCACCTCGTAAGACCACCTCAAGGGATGCCATGAAAATGAAACGCACCATTGGTCCGTGTTGTCAGCGTATCGTGTCTGAAAGACTTTCAATCACATGGACTCACTTTTAGCCACACTTTAGTCATCAAGTACTGGCTTCTTACTGATCATATGTGAATACCGGGCGCACAAGGTGTGCAGGTGATACAAAAGTGCCTGTAGGACGCTGGTGGGATGCCCCCACACTGATTCTCTGATTTCTAACAGTCAGAGCTGTGCCTAAGGAGCCCACACTTATCACTTGAACAGCACTAACAGGCTTCTTGCACACTGCACAGGATCTGAGCAGTTGAAAGTTAAAAATCCATCCAGCTTGCCTGCATATCACCTACTTCACCTGCTGTATTTACCCTTACGTGTTGTATTAAGAGTTTGATATAACCGGTCACTCGCAGAAGGCCATTAGAAAAAAAAATATGCATGAACATTTTTTTCTCTATGGTTTCACAGAGTGGTCTACAATTCTGACATTTTGTGCACAGTTTTGGACATTTTTCTTTCACAGACTATCTAGCTGTAAGGGAATTTTTGACTGAAGGCTTAAAGAATATCTTGTAGTACAAAAACATGTTGCTGTTCCTTTTTGATTATGTTTAAACCTTGTATAAAGAAGAAGTTCTCACATTTAATGCTACATTTCCTGTATGTTTTAAGGTATCACATATCCATGCATGCATTGAGCTTTAATGTCTTTGTAGCATATATTTGTGAAGTAAAAAGCATTATGGGAAACGGGTGGCTTTGTTTTCATGATTAGATGAAATGGAGAGGGCATGAAGATTTTTTTTTGATTGGTTATCTTCAGGTTATGGAACCAGGGCTTTCTCCATCAATTTTACAGAAATGTGTGAATAAAGATTTGAAGAATAATTGATCCAAATAGATTGAAAACGTAACACTTCTGTTCCAAGAGGCTTCTCAAGCCATTGAAACTCCACATTTAATGACGAGCAGAAAGTAACTAGACTGACTGAACGGGCATGAGAAGACACCTCATTAACTCTGCCAGTCCAAACTGGTCTGAACAGTGGTTCACTCACTGCCATTTGAACTGCAGTGACTTCAGTCTAACTTGGTAATAAAAGAATTCTGCACATTTGACACCAAACCATTTAACCCATCATGGCAATTAAGAAAACTCAACCGATTTTAATTTACACCTGAGCCCAGACTATATCCTGGATTCAACCAAACATATTCTGGCTGGGGTTGACTGTGACAAAACGTAGCTCAACAACCAGTTAGCGTTAACCGGTTAAAACTGTTCCCGCTGGTATGAAGCCATTCCTGTTTTCAGCTTAGAAAGAATGTTGTGCCAACAGCTTGCTGGAGAATTTGCTTATTTAACTTCAGGTTTTAGTGATATAAGGATCCTCCTATCAGCGTGTGCTTAAAACTGATTTTGTTTGTTTTTTCTCCCGACTGTTCGGCCATCTGTAAGGAGCACTTTTGACCAAAACCATAAAAACAATAGTAATGTTGCTTTGTGCTTCTTCACAAAAATAGAGAAAATTTTTGAGAAAATTGTGCATGTAAATGTTTCTGAACCTCTTCAGAATCTTCAGGTTGAATTACAGCTAAAACTAGAGCAGCAAGCGGCGTTGTATGCCCTGCAGGCACAACCTGCCCCCGCTGGCCCCTTCTGACCTGCCTATAGAGGCTGAGTGGCTACTACACACCCCTCACTCTCCCCATCTGCCTCCACTATCCTGTTCAGAGCTGCATGTGACATGAGAAAAAACAAGCACTTTTTTAAAAAATGGCGGCTTTTTTTGGTTTTTAAATCTGCACAGCAACCATTTTATTTTTTGGTCGCCTTGGGATGAAGAACATTAAATGCGTTTTAGAAGAATCAAAAGTAAACTTTTGAACTTCTTTGACAACTGAGGGTTTTTTTTGCCCACATTTCTAACATGTTTTTATCATATCTCATATCACTTCGGTCAGCTTGAGCCAACGATTCATGTATTCAATGTTTACAATATTCCAGTAAAAAGAAAAGTATGTCCACACCACTTTTGCAAGCTCACCACACCAATACTATTCAAAATCTACAAACTTTAAAACCAACTTTTTTAAAGATCGCTTTCCAACGATGCTGGAGAAGTTTTGCGGCACTATATCAAAAGGGGGGGTTCAAATGTGAAAATTGTCACATCATGGCTGCCCATCAAATTACTGTGGGACGGCCGCAGGACTTAGGGCACTGTGGCGCCGTAGAAATTTTGGCCCTCCTCCTTTCTTTCATTAAAATATCGTGTACAAAGACGAATTGCGAAAACAGAGTCCTTGAGGTACAGGACTGTTGTGGGCCATAATAAGCAGCAACTGCTTTAAAATGAAAATATTCCCCAGAATATATCAAGTCCCACTCTGATCAAAGCGTTCCAAATGGTCTTTTAATTATGAGTATGCCGTTTAAAGCCAAAAACAAATAGCCTGTGTCATTCTCTAGGACATAGTTTCTGAAGAGCAGGAATTAGTTGATTGGAAATTTGCCTTTGAGTTGTGGGCTGGACTGTTGGCATGTAGTAAGCCTGCCTCAACGTCCCATCATCCCTTTTGTTTACTTCCACTAGCTTACAGCCCCACATGCGCAACCTAACAATACCAGTACAACAAAAATGGATAGCAAAATTGGAGCATTCCAGGCGTTCCGTTTTGAGATGTCAGCTCAGATGAGGCAAACAAATGCGAACACGGATCTGTTTGTCTCCAAGCGGAACAGGGAGCTTGTGCCTTCCAATGACATTTTTTCATCTCCTCCTGTTTCACAATAATTTGAATAAAGAAATGCCCAGAGTTGCAATTCCAACTTGGATTTTCTTTATATGTATGTATTACCTCAATCAAGCAGAAAATGTTACAAGAACGTGTTAAAAACACCAAAATAACGATTGTCATGTAACTGTAAACTCTTCCGAATTTATAAAGTAGACTCCTAACCAGGATGCAAAACCGACAAATATGTGCTAAATCACACCTAAGGTTACTGACTGGGCTTTCATAGAGCTGCTGCCTCTCCATTGTTTTCCAGCTGTTTCCTTCAAAAGCGTGACGCAGCAAATACCATCCCGCACGTGCCGCCTGTGCGGAACATCAACAATGAAGGAAAAAAAAAAACTTCCCAAAAGCCCCATTTCAACGCAAAAACATTCACACTTCTCACCAACGCAACATTCCTAAAGTTAGTCCGCAATTTCAAACAGGTGCTAGCTTATTAACCGGTGTGAACGCGCTTTTTGGGAGACTCCCTGTTGTTTTCTGAACGCACCGCCGAGTCTGACCGTGTTTTCGTGATTCCAACCCACCTGACGTGAGTCATTTCTGCCTCCGAAGTGACCCGCATCCTCCTCACCTGCCTGCATGAACGGATTTCTCAAAGCAGGCTGCGCGTTAAGCTACTTTCAGCACAGCGAGCGGAGCGTTAAAGTTCGCCTTTAACACTTTGATTGTGCCCTCCGGGCCGCCACACGTGGTCCGGAACAGGGCTCCCGTTCGGATTTAAAGAAAGATGTCGTGACGTTCCCTCGCGGGAGAGGACACCGAGGAGGAGGAGGAGGAGGGCAGGCAGGCGACTGATGAAGAGGCTGTCGGAGATGATGGTGTCCGCGAGGACACAACCAGCGAGTTGGCGTTCTTTTTCTTACTTTCGTTTCCAGACTAAATTGACGCCCCAGCTGGTGTACGTTACAGTCCAGTCCGTTCAGAACCAGCACCGAGAAGAACCGAGCCGGACTACTTTGGCCCGAAAACTAACTAACTAAAGAAGAAAAACGCCCACCTTCAAACTCTAAAAGTACAACGACGTGTCCTCTTTTCAAGCGACTTTTGTTCGAAAAAGCTGATAAGTTTGACAACTCGGCTGTCTCGTCTCTGCCGTGAAGATCCGCTCTCAGCTGAGTCGACCCTCACTGACTGTCCGAGAATTGACAGCTCAAAGCCCGGGTGACGCTCAGCCCTTCGCGTCCGACATGATTCCCGTCCAACCCGCGACGCTCGCGGGGGTTCTTACCTTCAAACAACCGCGAAACGCAACTCCGGCCATCAGTGTTTACACAGCGCTATCGGCGAAGTTGTGTCTGTGATGATAGTTGTAGTCCTGTTGGCGACCACGGCACCGCAGCTCTGCTGCTGCTGACGTGACTGTGATAACGCCACATTTGCATATCAGTGAGCCCTTCTGTGATTGGACGACAGACAATTTGCCAAAGTGTCGCTAATTTTGGTCAAATTAACAGCCGGGGCCCCCAGTGGGGTAACTCTGGGCATATTCTCTAGCCAACTACTCGAAGGAAAAGCTTGATTTCAGCAGGAAACTGAGGGCGAAACCCCAGTTTTGAAAGAGTGCATAAGATGGCCGCGTCGGTGCCACAGCCAATCCGGAGAGGTTTTACTTTCATGGAAGGACAGGAGTCGCTCCTCTGTGCGAACGTGACAGGAGCAGGAGAGGCGATCTGTTAGACGAGGACACAGCGCCCTCTGGTGGATGACTGCCGGAATGACCAGGTCAGCCAGGATTTAGCCAGCTCCACTTTGGGCTGCAAGTAAGTAAGTACTGCCCACTTTCTTTTTTCTGAAATTTAATGTTTACAATTTCAGACTCATTTGTAGCACACACACATTTTGTTTGGTTCACTCATTTGTTTGATTAATTGATTGAACCTGTTTTGAGTTGGCAGTCTGAGGGTTTGCTGGTCGCTGCAGGTGTGGTTGGGGTTCTGCTCCTGGATCTGGGCTGTGCAGCCTGCCCGAAGAAGGAAGTAAAGCATTACAGTCTTTAAATGCTCCAGCCATGCAATTGGGCAGGCACCATCTCCAAAAGCAGGGGAGAAACCATAAACTCATTGATTGTTTATTTGCTTTGTGTCTGTAAGTTGCTGTTACTTTGTTAACCTTTTTGTCTACTCTTCTTTTGCTTTCTCTTTCCACTGAAAGACCAAACTTTGTCTTAAGTCTTGTGTGTAGTATTTTTTAAATGCTGCTTTGTTCTCCCCCCATGTTTGTCAAGTGGTCTGATCACCGGCTTTATATGTTCCCCTGTTGTGTCTATGGTAAGGTCAGCTTTTTTGTTACTTTCACTGAGCAGTTGGTAAATTTAAAGGTATTGCCTGAGTTAAGTCTGTCCTGTTGACCTCTTTTAAGGGCCCAGTTTGTAAATTTACTTTTTTTTTTTTTAGAAAAATGAAACTTTATTTTTCTGATTAACCGTCTGTTGTCCTCTTTGGCCGCTCGATCCCTAACAGGATCATTTTTAGTGTGAATAAAATGGGACCCAGTTAGTAAACTTCCCACATTATGTACATGGTTTATAGTGTACTTAATAAAACAAACTTCTCTCTCTTGCCAAGGGGAATCAAGAAGACAAAAAATGAAAATCATGCACGTTATTTACAGTTGTTGCAATTAAAACACGAACTTAAGAAAAAAAAAACGTCATCTGACATTTTGGTAAGTATGCTTTCACTGATTTGTAGAATAACATTTTTGATGCACAAAACTAGACTTTTTTTAATTTAATCAAAATTCTTAAACTTGCTGGCTAACAGTAATCAAATATTTAACTATGTAATTCTTTATTAAAGATATAAATTATTATTTTTTTGAGTTCAAATTAAACTTTTTGCTGTTGAATCATGTTTTGATCCCATTAGAATATAAAAACCCTTTAAGTTCTTGATCATGTTGAAGCCGGTTTACTTGTGTTCACTGTGCTTTTGTAGTCCAAACTAATCTATGTTGAGATTTTTACTGTTCAGTGCTGGCCTTTACTTTTCACTGCCAACGCTGATCTCCCAGCTATATTTTGGTGCATATTTACAGTGCAACAGGTGGAATTTTATAAACAAATTACCATTTACATAAAAACAGGCGCTTGATTTAAAGTAAATATGGTGCAGTAAAGTTACTCATGAGTACATATTTAAAGATATTCAGGGCTTTAGACTACTTTTTTTGCACTGGTTGAATGCACTGGTGCACCCAACTTTTTTTTCTTAGGTGCACCAGCATGAAAGTTTAGTTCACCTACCTTCTCAACCATATTGCATTTAACTCAGCAGTTTTACATGGTCTCTAGACCTCTGGCTAGTTAGATCAATTTAAAATGTAAAATTCTGCTCTCTGCACAAAAGAAACATTTGAAGTACATAACACAGACCGTTAGCCATACAGTCAACTCAGAAACGTCATTAATGTCATGTGGGTCTTAAGGTAGACCAAAATGCAAGATATTTTACTTAACTTTATTAGTTCAACATTAGTTCAAGGAAATCCTTGGATCATTTTAGATAAAACGTTCCAAGAAAATGATTAAAAGTGCAAACAGCCCCTTGAATACAGTACATCATTTCTTCTTCACTTTATCTTTGTCTTAAAATTAATCAGCTTGTCTGGATTTTAAAATCTCCAACCTCTTCATATTTCAAATGTCCAACAACTTAAACTGTAATAGGAAAAAAAGAAACTAATTAAATTCATCTTCAATAAAATAAACAAAATGAAAACAATGCAAATAGTTGTTTTGAATAGAATTTATTTAAAATAAATTTCCGTTACTTAGATAATCATGACATTAAATATTATCAGAATTTTCCTCCTAAAACTTAAGAAATCCCACAACAAAAGTTGCACAATTTTCTAAGAAAAACTGTTAACTTTCCCAAGTAAATGGTGCCGAAAAGAAAAAGAGGGAGGATGCAAATATGTTATGAAAAAAAATATCACAGCATCCATTATTTACACAACAAAATTTTAATAAAATGTTAGGTAAAGCCTTTAAAATTACTTAAACCAAATAAAATATGAGCCTACCTAAATAGCTTTATATTTAAAACTTCCTCTGCTTTATATATATATATAATTTTAGATAGTTCATGAAGTGATAAAAACAAACAATTGCTTTATTATGAACATTAATGATAGGTGAAGTCAGGCAGCACCAATTCTCTCTGAACCGCTGCGTGTGTCGAGAAATTCATCCCATGATGAGTTAAATTTACACCCCAAATTCTGCTAAAATGTAGAAGTAATAATGTGTCAATTCACATATACTTGGTCCAAATTTCCTTCCAGATCTGCCTAAAAAGCTTTAAAAATTATCACAAAAAAGAAAAATGAGTTAAAAGAAAGTACTCTTTTTCTGGTTGATCTTTACACAAACTGTAAAAATGTTTGCATCTCCCTCTAGTGGCTGCTGTGTGAACAGCACAGGTTCAGCTATGTGGTGGACTGTCATCTTTGCTGAAGGGCTGAGTTGAACCAGGTTTCACCCAAGACAAGCCTGACACCTGCATTCCCTTGTGCTGCTCCTCCGGACGTCTCTGAGGCACAAAGCAGAAGAAATAAACACTTGTGTCATTTATGAATCAAATGCTTGCAGCTGTAGCTCTAGTTTTGATCAACAAAAATCTAAATCTAGAAAACAGAGAAACTAACTTTGTATGCAAACATCCTTTCCTTTGCTTCTTCATGAACAGCCGGGTTCCACGGAGAAAAACTGAAATGAAAGACATAAATTAATAGGCATTATTGTTGCTACCCTTTCAGAGTAGAGTGTGTTGTCTTTGTGGTGAGCTCTGGGATGTCAACAATGAGAATGATTAACCAACCTTATTGCGTAAGGATCATCTATCTTGGGCTGGTCAAAAAGATGACTGTTGCATAGCTTCACACTTTCCACCACTTTGCTTTTGAATAACTGCACATCTTTTTCATACCTGAAAAGGAGAAAAAAAGACCAGCGCTTTTATGGTTATGACCTATTAAAGTACAGGAAATCGATTGAGCCATGATGGTACTTAAAAAAAAAAAGAATCTGCTACAAGTTTTTTAGAAAGCAGAGAAACAAAATAAAAAAAAAAAAAGTGGAATCTTACAGGACAGCAGCTTCTGGATTGAGTGGCTCCACTGTGTTGATCTTGTAAAAAACTGTGCGTGCATACATCAAGACCTGCCAGATGTGGTTATGATTCCGTCTAAAAACAGAACAAGGCTGATAAGGTTTGACTATAAACACTTTCACCAGAAACCTGCTGTATGACAAGATTTTCTGTATTTATTCTGTATACGACTGTATTGCACAGAGGTCACCAGCTTCCTGCAGGTTCAATTCCATACTCCCAACGTTGAGGGAACAGTTAGGGCATAACCTTTTCCTGCTCCAACATCACTGTGCACCAGAGCACAAAGGAAGGTTGATAAAAACATGAACCAGAGAGAACCTGAATGACCTGCAGTCCTGAGTTCATCCAAACAGAGAACCTTTGGGATGCATTTAAGAAAAGACTGAGCCAGTTCTACAGCAGGGTCAAACCCCACAAACATTCCGTACTTCTGGAAGAACGGCCAAACATTCCCGTAAACACATGTATAAACCTGTGGATAATCTTCCCAATGTCATCTAAATTTACATTCATGGACAGACAACTAAACAGACGGTTTTGCCAATAAAGTGTATGGCTTACAGTATAATGTGAAAAATCCATGTTGGATCACAGCAAAACTAATCTCAAAAAAAAAAAAAAAAAAAAAACCCAACAGCAAGGACTTAAGCACTACTTTAACATAATATTTGCCTTTTCTCACAAAAAAAAAAGCATAAAACTGGATCTTAAAAGTTTGTTTTGCAACTTGGAAACACAAGTTAACCAGAGGGTAGAAACAACGCCTAATGAAACATATCACACAACAGTTAGGCTAGTCAAACCCAAAGATATTCCTTGAGTCACATCAGTGTAATCCCAACTTAAAGCTCATGTCAATCAGATGATTCACATGACTGAAAAGCAGGTATGTGTCACAGATGAACACAAACTGATAGGCAAGGTGAAGGAAACTCTGAAAAAGCACCATACCTCCATTTGGTAAAAGCTCTTCTGACATCAAGTTCTCCAGATACCGGGTCCACAAGAGGATGAAAGACTGGGTTGTCAAACACTAGTTTCTGAGATAAAGAAGGAAAAAAAAACTTTGAACAGGTGTAATTAAAGTCAAAGCTCAAGGAGCTCAAACCAAATACTGTTTCATGATCAGACTCTACATTATTTTACTTGAAATGATTAACTTGACAAAAGAGAACAAGTTGACAATTTAAACAACTATCCCCTCATCTATTGATAAACTTTGAAGCTTTGAACAAAACGGAAAAACAGAACTGGCTGCATGTGTTTTTGTCTATAACACAAAAGGAATTAGCCGGGACTTACGGGGCACTGTCCGTCTGGATAGTTGTCAGGGATATACACAGTGAATTTGAAGACACCATCCTGGTACAGACCGTGTCTGATGAATATGACTCCAAACCACACTAAATGTTAAGAATCAATAAAAAAATTTAAGATCAATCAAATCAATACCTTGATTACAGAACAAATATGCAAAATGACCTCTGACCCATGACCTCTGGATAGCTTAAAATACAAAGTAGAAAAAATGTTTTCTTACATGTTCTTATAGACATTTTAAGAGGCGATACAAAGTTGCATTAAAACTATCATTATTTTATAAACAGAAATGTATTTTATTTCACTTCTTGAGTTTTAATTCAATCAAACCTGAAGCTCCCATCTCATCCCACAATTATAAAGCAATCACACCCAACTACTTTAAAAAAAAAAAAAAAAAAAATTAGTTTGAATACATTGAGAAAATATTGCCCCCTTTTCCACCATGTTGAGCTTCAAATCAAGACTTCTGACAACTTTTAGTGCATGACTTTAAGAAGTGTTTTAGGTTGAAGAACATGGTGCGGTGCTGTATTAAGGAGGACTGGAAATGAATAAACATATGAATGCATATGTATAAACATACATGCATGCATATACATGTATGAATATTTGTCTCCATTATTTATAAACTATGCAAACTGAGTAATGATGCAGTCAACAAGCCAATAATGATTTTCCTTTTTGTGGAAATGGCAACACCATTTAAAAGGGTTTTATTTGGCTTCAGCATGATGGCTTTTTAATTCTGAACTACAATTTTCAATTCTCCTCAAAGTATGACTGCATTTTTTTCCATCAGTTCTTAACAGTTTACTGACAACATTATTTGTTTTACATCTACAAATATCAAACTAAGACCATTAAAATAAGGGGATCCTTACTTAAAGCAGACTTGTACGATGGCTGAACATAAATCCCGGGGAGTTTCTGCTTAATCACGAGTGTGCTTCAAGTCACAAAAAAAGAGACACATTAAATCTTAGACATTTTTTCTTTAAAGTCCCACTCCAACTATTTTTTTCTATTATAAAATTGTTCCTAGTGTCCTTTCGATTGTGATTTTACAGTTTTTAGCCGAAAATCAAAAAAGTCTGTGACGTTTTTTAAGACATATTTCCTGCAAAGCTGCAGGAGCTCATAAGTTTGTCTCAGGGTTGTTGGCGGGGAAGTTAGCTCCGATACTTTTCCATTAACCTTTGTTTAAACTCTCTCCCACTAGCTTATAGCATCTCACAAGTCCACACTAAAATTAGTGTAGCAAAAAACGTTCAATAAAATCATAGTTATCTAGCCATTTACAGTTTTTAGCCAGATGGCAGCTTAGATGAGGAACATGAAGACATTAACGGATCTATTTGTCTGCAAGTGGACGCTTCAGAATTGGAGCGGAGAAGGAAGACTTTGGCATTCCCATGTCAGTTGCTGCGTCCCAAAGCCGAGCTTTTTCAAAGCGTGTTTTCACCTGCTCCTGATTAAAACACAATTTGAATAAAGAAATAGACAGAAACATAGTTTTTATATTAAACTCTTCAACATATGTCCTCCATTATGAATAAAAAACGCAAAAAGAACATGTTAAAAACACCAAAAATATGATTTTCATTGGAGCAGGACTTAAAGGATAAGAAATAATCGCTTATTCTGAATCTACAACCAATCTCCACCATCATAATAAAAAAAAAATTAAAATAAAATCTAAGTAATAAAATACAAAACTTTGGACATTTACTTACAACTCAGCCAGAAGGGAGTACTCCAAATAAAAAGGACCGTAGGAAGCATGTGTGCCATTGGCAGACTGAGCTGGAGTTCCTGCTGGTGAGTGTTTGGTTACTGGTGCTGTATTCTTAGGAATGGGGGGCAGGTGTTTTTTGGGAAAGTGAGGCCGGGCTGGACTGCCTCTTTGTTCTGCGTTCCCACTCTGCTCTTCATTATCAGTCTTCTGATGTTTTAAGCAAGAAATAGAAAGAAACAAAATTATTTGAGATCATGAAAACACCATAATTAATGAATGCCTAAGATTGGAGTCTAGCCCTCCAGTAGTTGACAATTCTGTGATCAACTGCACAGGTTGCACTGAGTTTCTAGTTTAGATTAATCAAAAATTCTAACTATGAACCAAGAAAATGTCTTTACACAAAACTATTGTATTTTACTGGAATGCAACTGTTATTGATGTGGATTTAACATCAGTAAAAAAGAGCCAGGATGAACAGAAAAGTGACAAAAGTGCTACAAACAGCTTTAACTATGCCAGGAATGTTAGCTTTTATCAGAGCATCACAAAAGCAAATAGAACATAATTCAAACGAAAACATTTAGAAAAGTCAGAAAACACCAAGTCATTGCTAATCTGCCACTTATGAAGTCCAGCTTGTTGCATTAAGCAATTAATTTAATTCAAATTACTCATGTTTGTACACACATTTTTTTTAAATTATTTTGGAAAAATTAAGCTTAAAAAATATCCGACATGTGATGACATGTTTTGATCAAAAGAGGGAATTCTCCTCAGGAACAAAATGTTGTGACTGATCAACCACATTTTTTTGGTCAACGTTTTAATTTTAATGCATTTGACCTAAATCAACCTTTTAACCTTCAGATTACTCTTAATAATTTGAGTAAAGAATATGGAATTTCAATGCACTTATGTTTCAATGGAATAAGAAAAAAAGTGGCTTTAAATAAATTATTTAGCTTACCTTACGACTTGGGTTGGCCGACATGCTCCAAAAAGAATTATTGTTCATTGGTCATTCATGGGTTAAGACTGACGTCTATTTTTTTCCACAAAAAATAAAATAAAATAAAAATTATAATTAAAAACTGCTATGAGGGCCATCCGCTGTTATGAAAAAAGAAGACACACAAAAACTGTTAGTGTTCGTACGACCCATTATTGTGATCAAATATAAACGACATCACATAAGATCATCCTTCTAGATGACACGTGAAAAATTCCAACTTTACAACTCGAAAAAACAAAAATGTTACAGCGAACAAATCTTAAACTGAAAGAAAAAGGGAATGACGGACGAATGAAAGAGGGGGAAACATCTGATGCAAGCATAATGACGGAATAGTGTGCTAAAAACACGATGGAATTTGACAACACATCCTTGTCAAAGCCCAAAGGTGTAGCGTTATACCAGCACACCCTAAAGATCTAAATGTTAATAAAACTTAAAACTATTTTCACACGACACGTGTTTAAATGTTGATTTGAGGTAAAAAAAAAAAAAAGAGTTAAAAGCCAAATTCTTAACATAGATATAGTCAGACAGTTAATGTTTTTAACCTATATTTATTCGATGTTAGCATTAGCTATAAAGCTACACTTGACGTTGCTAACTTGACTAACGCTTTAAACATGTAAAATATCTTTAAAAACATAATTTAACCTACCGTTTTTACTTGAACGATATACAAATCTTTTTTAACGTGGATGTGCACCCATTTCTTACTTCATTTTTAAAGAAAATACTCTTTAGTTTGAAGTTCCTTTAGATGTTTTTGTAGATAGCAGTGGGCTAATGTCTGCTAGCTAAATAACTTGACAGACACAAAAGCCCGAGTTCAATCTAACCTAATGAGGGGCGTGTCTATTTTACGAACTCAGAAATTGATTGGTCAGTGGGAAAGACACTGCGGCAGCTGATTTGCTGATCCTTCCAAGGAAAATCTGTAACCTTAAAGGGAAACAGTACTGTCACATATGATGCTGCAAATATTGGTAATAACCTGAAGAGAATTAAATTCACTATTTGGAGAAAACATATGGAAACAAAAGCATACAATTTATTGTTAAAAAAAGAGCTTAATTTATGTTTTCTATTTAGGCAATAAAAAAGAATAATAATAAAACACATTAATAATATAATATAATATAATATAATATAATATAATATAATATAACATAACATGAAATAATAATTTTTTCCCTTCAGATTCTATTTTATTGTCTTGATTAATTTTTTTTAAAGATAGGCTACATCAATTTATTGATTCAATAGGTTGTTATTGTCCAAGTAAAAGTTAAATCCATGATCCTTTCTTGTTTGTATAATTATATATTGTATAATTCCAGTTAAATTGTGCATGTGCACATTTTATTAATTTATCAGAATTCCAAAATTTAAACATTATGGATATATTTTGTGAAACAAAGACAATGAGATATTAACCCCTTGATGCCTGAATTTATTTTATGGATGGAAAAAAATGTCATTTATGTTTTTGTTTTCAAGTAAAATTGAGATAAGTTTGACGCAGAAGTCTTTTTACGCCTTAAATATGAGCTGCTTCCCAGTGTTACTAAGTATTACTGATAGAGATTTACACCAAATAATTTACACCTTTATTTTGAACATTTCTCAAAAAAGACTTTGTAGATGTACAATAAGCCCTCACCTGTCTTCTTCATTCATCATAAAATATTAAAAACCACTCTCATAAATAAAATGTGTTTGTTTAGGCTAAAATCAACTTACTGTGTCTCAGGGAACTTTGTATATACAATGAGACCTTTGTCATCATCACGTTAATATTAGGTGTAGAAGGCAAAAATTCCCTGTGGTTTAGATGCATAACCATCTGTGTCACTCATTTCTTTGGTTTTTACCACGCTTCATTGGCAGTTCATCCTGTTGATTGATTGATTTCCCAACAATTACCCATAATTAGTTTTCTGGTGAGAGAAGAAAAAAAACTAATTTAATGCATGGGTGATTGCACTAATTGGGAGAAATGGTATTGTCCAACTTTCGGAGTAAATACAAATGATTGACTCCATTATTGTTATCTAATTATACACTGTCCCAAGTACACACCACTGACAAAGGTAATTAATGTCCGCTTTCTTGATTGGGGCATCCAACAATGCAAGGTCACAGTCACTTTTTTGACAGATACAAATAAAAGAACACATCAGAACAAACAAGTTTGTGCCCCCTCTGCCCTCACTGACATTTAGATAAGCTGCCTGACCAAATCAAGGAAGCAAGTATCCACACCAGTGCCCCTGTAATGAGTTTTTTGTCTTTGCCATTGATTCTTTACCTAATCAATTATTGCGACCTTGTTTGGCCAAACAAAGTTACTAATAAATCCAATTAAAAGGTGGAGATTGGCTTTCCTAATTGAATATGTGACCCAGATGAACTTCTTTTGCCTTTTGTTTAAAAAATGTTGGAATAAAAAAAAATTTTTAATTGCCTTTGTAGATTTTTTTGTGTGTGAGCTAATATTGGCAAATAATAAAGCACTCAGGATACACATTTAAACAAGAAGATTTTTTTTTATACGGTTAAGGTTTGTACATCAGTATTACTGCTTTTTGTACTTTGTTTTCTTTTTAAAAGATTTATATACTGTGGTTTTTGCTTGGATTTCCATGAACTCACCTGGAGCTGGTGCCAGAATTCAAATTTAAAATGAAATATGTTCCCATCTGTCTTCACATTTCTTCAGAGAATTTAAGACCCCTTATTCAGATCCACAATTCAGTTTAAATGACATTTAAAAATTACAGTTGGCAGGCCTGTCTTGACAGCACATTGCAAAATAAGGTGAAAACAGATGACTCCACATACAAACAATATGTAATAACAACGTTAGTTTGAATAAAGAAACCCTAATCTAGATTCAAACGCAATTTTCATTTTCAAAAGAAGAGTAACTAAGGAGTAAAGGTTAAAAAAAAAGACAGCATCTGCCAAAGTCTTCATATAGCAATAGTCTTCCTTATCCCCGAGGCTATGGCCTGGCTAAAACCTCTGTGCAGCAATTATTTGCTGTAATGAATGCAGTTCAAATAAGCCTGGAGATTTTATTAAACCAAATGAGAGAATCATTGCTGTATTATCACCTTGTGATTGACAGTGACAAGTGTTGGGCAGACTCGGATGTGAGCATGATGAAGAAGCTCTCAGCAAAGCTCTTGATAATGTTACCCCTAAAAGTCCCCAGGAAAATCTCAGCCAACAGACGGAAAGGGAAAGCTCTCGCATATTAATTCCAATTGTCAGATCCCACCAGTGGAGGAAGAGGAGGGGAGGGGGGAGGGGGAGGGCTCGATCCCAGATACCCCTCCATTCATGGACCGGGACTTTGCACAACTAATGAAAAAGAAATCCAATGTGCTGATCATATGCATAAATTCCACTCTATAATAATGATGAAATAGAAATATTCATAATAAAAATAAAGGTCACTTACTGAGGAAGCTAAGCTTCCTAAGCTGCAACCTTTTGTGAGAGCAGTTGTCAGATTCCAGTGATAAACCAAATAAAAAAGGAGGGACATAAAGTTTTAACCACAGAAATGGGTCAACAGGTGACATTCTGCCACCGAGCTGCTCTACTGTGGCAACTGGGTCATACATCTGCCCGCCTTCAACACCGAATACAGCAGATGTGCGTTTTTCTTGCGCAGATTTTCAGAGTCCGGTGCAGAAGGTTAAAGGTCATCCGTAGAGTCATAGTTTACACAGCCCTCTCTCTCAGCAGATGCACTGCCCAGAGATTTGTCTAGTCTAGTTAATAAAGAACTGAACATCCGCCTTCCCTCTCATCACTTCTCCTCCGTATGTAGGTCACCTGGGCTTCAGCAGGTATATGAGCAGTGGAGCAGAAGGGTGGAAGAAGCCATGTCTCACCTCTCAAGGACGTTCACAGCATTATTATTGCCCAGTGCGACTTCCGCACGGAGCCATATGCATCATATGCTGGCATTTATTAGTGCCATGCACTAAGTGCAGGCCATGGTATTGAATATTGAATATCAGCTGCAAGCCACATTCAGAGGTCCTAGAAATATATTATATTAAGAAGAAGCAATCTCATTTAATAACACCAAAACTAATAAAAGAGAGCAGATTGGAAATTAAATTTATGTGTATGGTTTGGCAGCAGATGCTCTCTAAAAGACCAGCTATGCAGATGATCCTCATTTTATGCTGAGTTGTTGGATATTTTTTTAGCCTTTTTTGGGAACCTTGTTGTAGGTGTCTTTTTTGTGTGCAAGAACCAATGCTGTGGCAATCTCAAGCATTCAGACTAAAGAAGTTGACCTTATATCTGAGCACAAAACTATTCTCTACTAATAAGTTGCTACAACATTAATTCCAATTCATAAAACCCATTTGATATTGTTTGGTCGATGTTTTCTGTCCTGTAGTGCATCATAATTCCACTAGGGGCAGTAGAAGGGCTTTTCCTGCTCTTTCAAAATGGCTGCTTGTTAAATCTCGCTTTTGGCGGGAAAATCTGTGCACATTTTCAAAACTTTATGGTAAGAATAACTCATCTATTAATGTTTTACACTGACTACTTGCTGTATTGAGAGAATTTAAAAAAATATGTTGATAATGAATCTTTATAGTACCGTTATCATGTGTTGATCAAATTTGAGACAGTGAGTAAAAGAGGTACTTTTTTTCCTGAACACTCACGTTAATATTTTTGCACCTTAAATTAACATTATTTTGAGCAAAAACTGTAATAAATTACCCAAAATATCACGATTGATACTACCTGTATTCCATTAAAAAAGTTATATTATATTTTTATTTCATCAAAGGCTTGAAAGAAAATCTTGATTAAAAAACAAATGGAATTTTCTTCTTTGAATTCTTTGATGTAGTGGGCTTTACAAGATTAAGAAGTGACATTTTTGTACAAAAAGATAAAATAAAAGCACAAGTTATAAAAGACAAGCGTTGGTATTCAACAAAAAATATATAAACTAAGCTGTCATTTTTACCTTAAGCGTTGTTGACAACCAGCTTCCTGTTAGTTAGTGTTTCCTCTTTGCATGTGCGTGCACGTGTATACAAGCACCCACTTGCCAGCTGCAAGCCCGGTCCAACAACGTGTCAATGCTGACTCCCGGTAGAGCTGCGACTGCCACTCACCGCCTGCTCTGCCACGTGCCAGCCATTGATCGCCTCATACGTCTTGGTCGGTACTTCCTAAAGCTTCATCAACAGATGCAGCTGCAGAATTGATTAGCAGTGAGTCAATGGCAGAATCTCTTTGGAAACATTTTTATTTATGTGTGTGTTTATGTGGATAGCTTAGAGGGCCATTAGCAGGATTACCTCTGAGGTTTGGCTAAACAACAGATGTTCAAGGAGGACTTAATCAATTTGACTACAAGAGGCTGCAGTTGCCGGAAGCAAGTGATGTGCTGCAAAAGTGGAAAGAAAGGTTAAATTAATAGTTTTGTGGCGCACCGAACTCTAATTGTAAGCGCCAAAGTAAAACCTTAGAAGTCCCACATAATGAACTTAAACATTTCCAAAATGATCAAAATGTAATTTATGAATGACCATTTTTTTAAACAAGTTAGCCTTTTATTTCAGATTTTTTTAGATGTCTTTTAATATTATAGATACACATTTTTGAAGAAAAAAAACTTTTTGATGTAATTTATTAGGAAATACAACATTTTCATATTGCACCCATTTTGGCTATTAATACACATATTGTTCAACACCTTTAATAAATGAATGTTAGACTAACAGAAATGTATGAATATAAATAAAAGAATGATAATAAAAGCAGCAAAGCTTCCAGAAAAGGCTGGTTTTAGTTTTAATTTGGAAGGAGCAGTGCATTAAATTATACAAGCAACTATATTGAATTCACATTCATGTTTGATATGGATATTTTTCATCATTTTTTATATAGTCTCAATTCAGCATAAAATTGATCCTTTCTAAGTGAAGATCATGTTCTTTCTTTCTTTTCAATTTTCCCTTTTCCTCTCATGAATCAAGCAGTGAATAAATGGGTTGCAGTGACTCGCGATCTGCCTTTCAAGTCTGTGCTTATGCTTCCTTATCTACAAACCCATTAAAATTAAGTCGAAACACAAAATGGTATTTAAAAAGTTTAAGTGAAACAATTTGCATCGGGAGTGTGTGAAAATGCTAATGCATTCTTTCACTAAGCCTCACAATCACTGTCATCCATTTTCGGCTCTGATTGTTTTCCACATGGATGCCTTCATTCATTATTGCAAAATTATAAACATAAAGAATATCTCTGTATTAATATTTCTTCTTTTTGTGAAAGCTCAATCAACCATAATGTCCTAATTTTTTCTCTGTGAACCTCATTTTTTATTATCTCACTACTCAAGGAATGGATGTCCCAAAAGGGATTTATTTCATTTATCAGGATTATTGAATTAAATTAAACGAGACACTTCCCGCAAGCTGAACGGAGGTACCTTATCCACTTAAAAGGAAGGCCTGCTCCTCACTGCTATTTAGGCAAACGCATTAGGCAGCAAATGCCTTTTGTTGGCTGAGCCTTGGATGCTGCATAATTCATTTGTTCATTAAGAAAAAGCAGTGAAAGTGCTTGAGGTAAGTGGAAAAGGTCATGTATTGAATAGATCTTTAATTAAGGTACTTTACAACCACAGTTACACAACTGATGACATATGCATCATGTTTGTGTACAAGCGGCCTCTGAAGGAAGGTAAAATGACAGATCAAAAAGAAAATAAAGAAATATTCTTAACATAATGAATTGCCTCTTGAAAAAAAAATTAGAATGTGAAATGGGAGTGGGGAACATTCACCTAAAAATGTTTTCATAAATGCCACAAACAGAAAAAAAACCCATCTGAGCAAGAAAAGTCAGGAATGTTCAATGCCTTGATTTTGTTGTACTTGTGCGCACCAGCAGATGGCAGACTGTTTCCACTGATGAACACCAGCTCATGCTGAACTTCTGTACCTTGATGCTGTGATGTTGGATTCCCAGCCCTCACTTCTGTGAAATGCATTCCCATTAAAAAGGTATTTTTAAAGCCAGCGCTATAACAATCATCTCCTCCAAGCCTTCACACACACACACCCAGGAGTGTGCTGCTCAGGCAGACATGTGGCGGCTGCCACAAACAAAGGCCCTGCACTCTCCTGCACGCTCCGTTCCTGTTACCTAAATCTCCTTATTGTTACAGGCCGGCCTGCCACGGTCAATTAGACCCACGGCCCAGAATGTGGGGTCTCATGAATCCCCCAGTAACGACATCAAGTCAAAATCCCACAAACACACCTGCATGTGTGTGCCGAAACGTCTGTCCCCTCCCTTCATCCAACCTCCCCCTCGCTGTCTGTCTGTTTCTGGCTCACTCTGAAATTATAACACATTTTGATTGGCTGTGAAGCTCTTTTTAAGAACAACAAAAATAAGCTGATCTTTGCGGCTGTCCTACCTCACTCTGAGGCAAAGTTTACCACAGTGACAAGTCATGGAGTTTTAGGGATTTTATTTAATTACAGTGGAGCACAGGTATTGCTCAGTGTGAAGGAAACAAACGTTTATTTTAAATTTTCCTCTAGGCCCTTTGTTACTCTTTTTCAAACAGTGCAGATATCTGATCTCATGTTGTGCAAATCAGTCACTGTTGATTACAAGGACACACAATGCACTCGTCTTATCAGAGCAGACAGATGCTGACAGGTTGGATAGTTGACAGAAACAGAAACTCTACTCCTGTACCCTGATACAGCCATCAATACCCATGAGGCCGTGTGTCATGCAGCCAGCATCCTGAACAGTGTTTCACATAGCTCCTGTGATAGGAAACCTCAGCGAGAGCCCACACTTCATGTCCTCACACTAAGCTCTGATGTGGCAGCTTGCTAAATAATTTGTGCTTCTTTACCGGGGTCATTGGATAGAGAATCTGGTCTTTGAATTATTAATTGAGAGACAATCTAAGCAGCCGACTTCAGTTTCCTCCTCATTTCAGGCAGATTGTGTGCTGCTGTCCCCTGTTCTCTCATACTGGCCTCCATCTAAACCGTCTAGGTTGAAACTTTCATCATAACAATGCTATAGACAGACTGGGGTTAAGAGGATCTTGACCTGAGGATGACCTGCAGTCTTGAAAAGGAAAACCACACACAGCTACAGAATCTTTTTTAGAGTTGTGGATAGAAATAAAACAACAGTCTATTACCACCAGGGCTTTGTTCGGCTACATAATTACTTTTCATTACCTGCTGCACAATTGATACTCAGAGTGTAGGTTGAAATAGGCCAAGTTGTTTGAGTAAGACTGAATATGAGATCCTTTATTGATACAGCTGTGCCTAAAAGCCAATTCTTACAAATGTCTGTGTGTTTGTGAAAAACTAATTGTATCAATCAGTCAGCTAGAAAGCACCACAATAGGTGGAGAGGGACCTGTGGTTTGGTTTTAAAAACTGAAAGACATTTGAAACTCATTAGAATTCCCTCAAAGATTAGAAGTCATTTTCAAGTAGTTTGTGTCTTATTGTGTTGTTAAAGCAACACATTCTATGTGTTGCACACAGACTTATCTAAAGAAGTCTCTTGTTGAGATTTCACCTCATCAGTAACATTTTGGTTTTTCAAGATTGCAGCTACATGCTTCAAGTCGAGTCATTTCACAATCACATTGTATTATAAAACACAGTTTTCCAAGAGGATTCTGGGCATTACAATAAGAATTTGCAAACGAGTCACCTTTCTTGAATCGAAAAAAAACCCATTTGATTTGAGAAAATTGACAACCAAAAGAAAAAAAACATGTTACTTATCATTAGTTCCAAGACAAAAGATGCAATAAGAACTATGATCTGCCTCTGTATCCAAACTATCAGTCTAAATACAATAGAGGTGACGCTTTAGACATTTATCCATTTTGTGATTGTGCTCAATCCCTTTTGGGGTCACAGGCCTGCCAGAGCGTGTCCTGGCTACTGTTGAATGAAGTCGGAGTACACCCTGTCACAGCCGATATGTAAAAGCTGTTTCTGTTTTTATAATTGCCATGAAGACACATGACTTTAACTTTTTAAAACCTGCCGTCCACATGCATGTACATCACATTTTGGGTTACATTTAGTTAATTCTGCTTAACTGGGGCCCTGTGACAACTTGCACAGGGTCAGCTCAAATATTAGCTTGGGTCTTAAGAGGTTAAAAAGTAAAAGTACACTTGAACTTTGTACCTGCAGTAAATAAATGTATCATTTTGAATGGGTTACAGTATATCTTTAATACCATGTTACTAAAACCCAGAACTATGGAAACAGAGAATCTCACAGAGGGCATGGGGCTGATTAAAGGTCACTTTTTAAACATTAAAACAAAGTTTTTTTGAGTAACTGTATTAAACTTAACCCCTATCAAAGACACAAATTCAATTTAAATACTTTAATTTGATTTAGGTCTTAAGATAAAATGGTATTAGCTTATGCACTCAGCTAGATTTTTTTTTTTCAATACAAACCTTTGTGACTAAATGTTTCTTGAGGACAGTTTTAACCTTTATGATGATTTCATATTACTAAGAAAGAAAAAAAGCACAATTTACAACTATTACCAATATTCCCTTCAGTCAGAGTCATTCTTTTGGTTCTTGTGAAACAACATTGAGAGACAACTATATTTAAAAATCCTCACAGTGTCCAAGTACTTAAGAGTAAGCATGACTGACCCAAGTGGGAATCTTAGGCTCTAAATCTGTCACTTTAACTGGACGGCGTGCAGTATCATCATCTGGATAACAGACACGGATAGTTAGGCCCATATCTGTGTGGCTTAGCTGAATTTTTCTGGCTTCGGGAACCACGAATTTGTTGTTTGTACATTCTCAAGATACTTTTCTTTCACTACAAATCCCGCTTTACTGCTTTATTTCTTATTGCTAGAATTCCTTTCAAAAGCTCACATTGATTTTGTTTAATTTTGTCCCAAGTACCTGATCATGTCGCTGACCGAATCTGGTGGCTTGGGTTGATTCTCCGCCGTTGTCATGAGTCTAAGTCCACGTGAGACGCAGGAGATGAGGCTATAAGTTTGGCGTGTGTGGTAAAGTGGACCGAAAAAGATAGAGCTCTTTATAAAAATACACCAGGACAGGAAGAATGACACTTAGCCCTTAATCATCTCCATGTCTGCAGGGATCCCCTGTACTTTTGTGTCTATTGCAGATAATGGTCTTTCCTTTCTTGACAGCATGTCTTTGCCAAGCGTGAGCTCTGTTTAAGTGTATCAGGGTAACAAAGCGCTGCTGGGTTCAGTGGTGTCACAGCTCATCATGTAGTGGCGTTGCTGACAGTTATGATGTTAAGTCTGTGAGCCTGTTGAATGAAGTTAGGATAGAATGTGGTGCTGCAGACCCAACTTCCATAACAATGCCTCTCCTTAGGATCGTGCAGCAAAATGCAATGGGATAACAGCAGCTGGAACCACTGGACAGCTGGAAGGAGAAGTAATGGAAATCTGGAAAAGCAAACCGAAATGCTGCCTCAGTTTTAGGAGCACGCTGATACTTGTGTTTCAGGAGAAAAACCAGAGGCAAGAGGAGTACAAGAACGACAACGTTTGTGGGTTAGAACTTGCATGAGCTATCGCGGCTGGCAGGCTGTCCAAATGCATTGGCTCCCCTCTATGAAAAAAAAAAAAAAAAAAAAAACGTAAAGGAAGTCACAGCCGTCATGCATAACCACATCATTTTGAATCTGTCTTCCTACATCACGTCTCTGCTGTGAGCCTGTCAGAGAAGACACATCGCTGCCAGGTCCTGTGCTAGTTTTAAGGGACTTCCTGTTTGTTGAAAAGAGTACAGACAAATTATATAATGACAAATGCTGGGCCAAACATCGTGGGAGCCTATGTCCCTGAACCTCAAACTCAGTTGCGATTCATTTAGCCTTAACCCCAAAACAAGGAGAACAACATGACAATGAGCAGGCTTTGCCTGTTTCCACGCAGAAATGCTCGCTGAGGTTTGGCTGCATGAGAAGAGAGCTAAGCTTGCAGCTATCCGCTTTCCGCTGAGTTGTTTTCAGTTTGAACCCATTCAGCATGATCAAGGCAAGCACAAGTTCTTTTATATTAATGCAAGCAGGTCAAAAAAAGACCTCAATTTGGGTTCACTGTTAAAGGTTGTCACGATGCATTCCAGGGGGAATTTGAAGGCACCAAAACCGTTGACTGTTAATAATATAGAAGACTTGCCAGTTAAATACACCACATTATTTATTGTTAATTTTATCATCATGATCTTCTTTGTTTTGCTTTTGGGAAGTTGCACTGGTTAGCTTGTCATGTCCCTGGAGTCTGGAACATCTCTTTGAAAAGGTTTCCAATTCACAGACGTCATTTGCAAACCAGAACTAAGCTTTGATTGATGTAACCTGAACCAGAACCCCCCCTGTAAAATCTTGATATGAAGGAAAATTATAGCAAAAAAATATTTTTGCCAGTAATAAACCCTTTTTTAGTTCAAAAACAACTTTTGGGAGTTAGAATGGGCGCATGGTTACCTCTTTTGCATCTTGATTTTCTGGAAGCTCAACATTTAAAAAGTCAAGAAACCAGCTCATATCCTCTAGGATTTTTTGTTTTAAAACCTCTTTATCTGGCTGAAAGAGTATTTCATTAAATGGTATTGAGTCGCTTAATGACCGCAGTTCAGAACATGGTCTCTGATAAAATTAAAAATGACAAAAAAAAAGGACATTACACCAGGAAACTTTCAAAATGATCGAGCTGCACCTTTTTGATTACCAACAATTAAACTGAAAACTCTCTCTCTTACTAACAATTATTTATTTTAACAACAAATCATCTTAACTGTATTTTATGGTGACTCACTGTTTGGCTTCTGTGGGGCTCTGTAGTAGATTGGCGCAAAGCGGCTGTGCTAAAGTGACCACACCAAGTCTTTGTTATAATTACTCACTGGCCACCACAACACCTCCATCCAAAAAACACAGCTCAGACCTGAGCAAACACTTCTGCTTATAAAGCCTCGCCACAATTGGTTCACACCACTGCAGAAAAGAACGCAGGGGTTTCCAGCTGAACACCCCTCTCATTCCAAATGGTTCCAACTGAACATTCAAAATGGCTGCCAGACTGCTAAACAAACTTTTGCCCAAACAAAACCTGGTGAGTGAGACAACAACATACGAAACAGAATCCTGACCTGGTGAGTGAGACAAGAACACATAACAGACACATGACTATCAAATATCACTTTGTTACAAGCTCTTAGCATCCAAGAATACTTGGTTACTTAATTTACCAACACTTTTTCAAAAGCTCATTAAATATTAATTCATTAAATGTTTCATAGGTATACTGTGTTTGTGCCACAGTCTTCTTGTTCAATTTTATCATAATTTTAAGATCATCACTATCTTCATAATTTATGAAAAGGCCCTTGTTTTGGAGCCCTTGGAGCTCTGACTTTTAGCTTTTCCTGTTTTATTTTTAACTTGACTTCATTTGTTTGCATAGTTTATCCTCACCTTTCATTAAATCGATGTGTCAGCAGCTATTCCCTCTTTGTCTAGCTGTTGTGTACAATGTTATAATAGTCATATGCACTTTTCCGCACAAGATACACTTAAAAGCTTTAATTTCTTTAAAAAAAAGCAACTATGCTCCTTATAATCATTTTATAAGGATTGATTCTGGTTGCATTTACTGCTGTCAAAGCAATTTTGAGTGGCAAACGGTGCTCTTGCAAAATGTTTGGTTAAGTGTTATTAAAAATTTGCTACTGCAGCTAACATGTAGCAATGTCGGACTGTTTTTTATATTGCGTTACCAAAAGCTTCAGAGTTAGTGTAGTCACAGTAACTTTTGTCTTAGCAATATCATTCTGGTTGTTTTACGTGTTGCAAACAAGGCTGGGAGTTACAGGTTTGGTAAATACGCTAATGCGGCTACTGGGTTGTGATGTCGGACTTTCTTCCTTTTTTATTTGCATGTTACTAACAAGGTTGGGAGGGATAACAGTCTCAGTAATGTTTGCTTTAGCAGTTTTGGTATTTTTCTTTTGTGTGTGTTGCAAACAAAGTTGGGAGTTTGTTGGGTGGCCGTGGTGCAGAGGTAGCCTAGTTGACCTCTTGATTAGACGATTGCAGGTTCAATTCCCACCTTGCCTTCACAAATATCAAAGTGTCCTTAGGCAAGAAATTGCTGCTGGTGATTATTGGTTGGTGCCAGTGTTCAGCTGCAGAGCCATCATTAGTGCATGCACAGGTGAATCAGACTGTTTCTGTAAAGCACTTTGGGCCTTCTAAGAAGTTAGAAAAGCGCTCTACGCCATTTACCATTTTACAGGTATTGTCAATGTGCTGACGCGGTTAACATGTAGTGGTGGACTGTTTTTCTTTTTTTTTTATGCGTTACTAACAAGATCTGCAGTTTCAGTCACAGGAATGTATATTTGTGTTATCAAACAAGTGTTATCAGTCTGTATTTTTTTCTGTTGCAAACAAAGTTAGTTGCAGGCATTGTGAGAATGCTAACACTCCTAGTGAGGCTAACGTGTTGCTCCCTTCAAAACCCATCACCGTACCCTCTACGCTTCACTAAAATGGACTTCTGTATTCACTCAACGTAAAACTCACTGGTTGTTGTTCATTTACAAAACTCTCCTTGGTCTTTTCTCTCCTCATTTGAGTCAGCATTTCGTCTTCTATGTACATCACCTGCTCTCCGATTCTTTCAACAGTCCCGAAATCGAACTCCTCCCTGGGTTCTTTATATTTTCAGTCTGCAGTACCCAGAGACTGGACACTTTGATTTCCGAGACAGTTTTAAAAAGGAATCTTAATGATCATCTTAAAGAAAAATGTTGCAGTGAATTAGTTTGATGATTCTAATCATTTTAATCATTTAATGATTGTAATCCATGTCTGTTATTGTTGTTTTATCCTTATTGTTTCTGTCAACGTGTCTCCAGTAACTCTTTTTTTTTCTTTCTTAAAAGGCCCCCTCTTTTAGTAAGCCATAGTTGAAAATAATATTTTTTTCTTAATCTGTTTTGCCTGAATAAATAAAGGTTAAATAGAATAAATAAATAAAACGTTACAAACCAGTTCTAGAGTTACTATAAACACAGTTAATAAAGTCTGACTGACTGGCAAACTTATCTTTGACTTGTTTACCACTCTTAATGCACCTAATTGTTTATGACAGTGCACCTTATAATCCGCATGCCCTATAGTGTGCAAAATACGGTATCTGATACCTATCCACACTTAAGTGATATATTTGTACGCTTTACATAAGTTAGGAATACTTTTTCACCCCCAAAGTTTGTAACTCAGTGGAGATGTTAACAATCATCTGACTGATACTTCTTTAATTAAAGATCTGCAATCCTAAAAACATAATTCATCATTTCATTTTAGCAGTTAAGATTAATGTTGCTGATGACTTTTTTTGTGCTCACATGGCTGCTCAGCTGCGTTGCTGGGATGTAATGAATGTTGAGGTAATCTTTTTCATTGCACAATCATTTGCAAATCACTCTCTAACACCAGTCTGAGCCTCATTTTCCAGGTCTCTAATTGCTCCAAGCAGTGGGCATCTAATTCCTACAATAAAATGAAGCTCCTGTTTACTGAGGCAAGAGTTTAATATATCATGGAAAATTAGATTGATTTTAATAAATGAAGTATTCCTCAGAGTGGTCCACGTGTGCCCACGTTGGGGGAAAGGACTGAAATGCTGGTTGGAGGATCAATTGCTTTTACATTTGTTCTGAAGGGTGAAGACTATTAGCAAAAGAAGAAACAGAGTGGGAGTGTTGCTTTTAGAAAAGGACATGTCAGAACTGGCTAAACTGCTATGTGATTTGAGGATTAGTCTGCAGCCATCCTACTGGTCTCACCTCCACATCTCTACTTAAATACAGTTTATTTGACCTCCCAAAAAGTTAGTCAGAGTGTTTTACCTAAATGGCAACATATTTTTCTTCTGATGGACAGTGAGTCCTTCAAAAGTTGAAAAGCTTCCATAAATCATTCCTCATGTTCTATCTCAAAAAATAATGTCTACATGATAAATGCTGGTTTACTGGAAGCATTTTAACTCTTTATAATGAATATATATATGTCTTTGCGTTTGAGAGTGTGTTTGTGTGTGTGTGTTTGAGAGGCAAATCTGGAAGCATTTTATGGTCAGCCACAGAGACTTCTGGGATTGGACAAGCTCTGTCACTCCTAGTCTTAAAAGGGTTTTGCACAACAGCGAGGGCATCGGCAAGTCATCCTGACATTTGTGGGTTGCAAAAATTCCACAGGACACACCACAACCTTTAGTGTTATCTGAACTGCCTCTATCTGCAGGCTCTTGCTGACTCATGATTCAACCGTGATTGCGGTCCATTGTGGATTTCTGGAGCTTTACATTAACTCACACTGAAACAAATTTGTAACAGTGCGAAAGGGGAGCACTTACTACTCAGGAAGATGTCCAGGAGATACCCTCAGGTGACTCCTTTTGAGATCATCAACTCTACAGTTGTTGGTTGAACAAACTCCAGATCTCATTTTGTCTTTCAGCAGCTGTTGTTCATTTTTAGTTGAAATAGATCCTTCACATGGGGAAGCAGCTTGTTCCTATAACCAGAGAGGGCATTCTGCCCTTTTATCTGAGGGACTTGGCCTCCAAACAGGTACAAGCAAAAGATTAAAGTCAGAACTTGACAAACCCAACAGGACCATAATAAAGATGCATTTGAAACACTCGCTTTTTCTTTCTCAACCAAGAAATCAATCAACAAAAGTTGTGAATTTTTGTTGTGAACAACCATGACTGAGTCAAAACCTGAGTTTATGTTCTCACTGTGAATGACAAACCATGAATCCCTGGATCCTATTATCAAAAAGATTCAGTGAGACGCAATCAAATGTCTTTTTCAAAGCCACAGACCAAGTAAACTGAATCTCCTTTGTGGAATAACTATTTTGACACAACCCAGTACTGCAGGATTCAGGAGCTCTATGACTCAAACTCTCTCAGCTAAACTACACCCAAGTAGCCAGATAAGGGTGGACAGAACAATCATGTCTGTTTAAGATGTTAAAGACCCATTCCAATGATCTTTTGTTGATCATCTTCTATTTTAAAAGCATTCCCAGTGGTCTTTTCATTATAATTATGTCATTTTTATGCCAAAATCACAAAACCTGTCGTTTTTTTCGGACATAGTTTCTGGAGAGCGACAGGATTTCATTAGAATTTTGCCTCTCAGTTGTGGGTAGCACTGTTGGTGCAAAGCAACCACACCCCCATTCCCCCTGCCTGTTCCTGAGAGCTCTCTGTTTACACACTGTCCTGCTACCTTACAACCCCTCGCGTCCCCAACTTAACAGTAGCAGTGCAACAAAAATGGTGAGCAATCTTAGAGACATCCAGCTATACAGCTTTTAGCCAGATGCTATCATCCATGTTTATAACATCTATACACATCTCTTCTCCTCACTCACTCTGTCCTCTTTCACAATTTGAATAAAGAAATGCTCAGAAATGTAATTTTGAGCTACATTTTCTTAATATGTCTTCCATCAATGGTAAATGCTATAACAACATGATACAAACACCCAAAACACAACATTCAATGGGATCTATTAAGGTTTCTGGGACAGAGAGTGGGGTCACCGCTTTCTGTCCTGTTGCTCTTTTCCTCAGTTATTCTGCTTTGCATCTACTTCTAACTTCAAGGTTCTCTCTATTTAGGATGCTGCACTGTTTTGTACCATAATAAATAACTGGATTTGAGTGAATCAGACTTCAGTTTGTTTTCCAGGTACCCATCACCAGTTATTAAAACTACCATACATGCCAAAACAGTAAAACAAAATTCAATCGTGTGATAAAAAAAGAAGAAAAACAGGCCCAAACTCAGAGACACGACATTTTAAAACCTACATTTGAACTGCTCATAAATCTATCATTAACCCACCCTTTTTGTGGTGTATTTGTCACATCTTTAATATTGGTAGAGTTATGATGACTTTTCTGTGTTTGTTTCCAGGGTTTGAATAGAGTTAAAAGAAGTACAGTGAAGATGAACAAACCAAAACGATAAGAACAAAGAAGAACAAAAAATAAAAAAAAGCTGGAACCTTTTAGTTCATTTTATGACACTGGCTTGCTGAGTAAGCACACACTCATGAGACACTGAGCCTCAGCCTTTCTAATTGTCCTTTTATCAGAGAAGCAAAAGCATCAACTACTTTGAAATGCGTATGATTTTATTCTTACACAAGTGACATTGTTGCATTCACGGCCAGACGTTAAAAGCTCTTTGGGGGGAAAACATTACACACATCAGTGTCTTCAGAGGGCAAACAGTTGTTTGCTGCAGTGTCAAGGCCGCGATTTGTTTTAATTGGAGACGCTTTTACCAAGAGGGCACACCATTAATGGTGTCATTTAAAGACAGGGTGTCAGTTAAGGCTTATGCCTTTGTCACAACAGCCCTTACAGGTAGATGTCTGCAAGCAAAGAAAATGGGCAAACCTGCACAGAGTGCGCAGGTGGCCCGCAGAAAATGTTAAGGTCGGTGAGCCTGTAGAGCGTTAATGTTCACGCACATTATGTTCTATGGGCGTGCAGCAGTTGACAGGTCTTAGCAAACATTCAAACAAGAAGTAAAGGTGAATAAAGCCGAAGTAGGTGAAATGCAGGTGTGTCGCACAAATTTTTCAACCCCTCTAAAACCTGTGCACTGGGGAAGGGGCCCCTTGGTGTTGTTCAAGTGATAAGTTTGGGCTCCTGGTGCCCCCTTTGTGTGCTTCTTGCGTGCTGCCTGACTGTTAGAAATTAGGAAGTTAGACAATCAGAGTGTTGTTTGTGTGGACATCCTCCAGGCACTTATGTATCACATGCACATCCTGTGTGTGCAGCATTTGTTTGCGGTCACAAGTGCTTATATACATTATCTCTACAAATACCTCAGACACATTTATCACACATACACAATCGTACGTTCCATGACATCCCTTAAGGTGGCCGCATGAGCCTTAAGGGAACTGCAAGACACACCTGCACTCTCTTTAAGACAATGACCCTCCAAGCAACCCAGAAACCCGGAGCACCCGTCCAGGTCAACCCCTGAAAGGGTACATGCGCCTACGGCATTAAAGTACTAAGACTTTGAACCTTCATTGCTGGCCATTTTAGTGCCTAATTTGAATGCTTTAATCATGGCAAAGGTGTAGCTGCTGCACTGATAGCAGAAAGACTGAAGTAATGAAATGTATATGTTTATATGTTTCTTTATCCTGATGGGTGTTTACAGGCTTGTTTTAAACCTTGGGAAATGCAGTGTGGCTCCCGGAGTTCCTCATATTTCCACTTCCCCTCTTCAAGTAATTACTCTTCCTTTACTTCGTATTTGAGATAAATACGAAACCAAAAGGAAAAGTTCATGCTAGAATCAGAAAAACTAATCCCCCTCCTGCCTTTTTCTTTCTTTCGTGTTTAATTGATAGAAATTGCATGCTTCAAAGAAAACACACACTGAGATTTAATGGGCATAAAATGGACATTAGCATTTTAAAGAGGCGGATTAACACATTAATCCCGGCAGTTTTCATCCAGCAATGAGATTGGAGGCCTCCCACCCCTCCCCTCCAATTTGATGAAGCTCAGCTGGCTTTCAGGTTCAGTGCTGCTCACAGGGATAGCATTCACACTTTTACACTTTACATGGATGATGAGTTCTTTTTTTTTTTTTAAAGGAACGTTCTGCTTCCAGGTGAGCATTGGGCTTTGGATAAATTCCAACAGTCGTTCTCTGTTTGCGTTGACCATGAGGGTTTTCAATGTAGAAAATTACAGGACTTTAAGAGAAGGAATCAAAGGAGCTGGATGGAGTTGATTTTTCATCCATGCTAAACACATGTGGCTTTTCCTCACAGGGTCACGCTGGATTCCAGAGCAAAACAACTGTACATACGCTAGAAGTCAGTTTATTACCAGCACAATATGGTCTTTCTTTGAGATCAAAAGACATCCAGCGAGCTCGCAGTTCGTACATGTGAAAGTCATTTGAGCTTATTTTCTGTGAATCACATCTCCACATTCGCATTGGTTGAACACTTCCACACCCAGCCTCAAAGGTAGAAGATGCTCAGTTACTGCTGTGGATTGTTTTGACATACAACTTGTCAAATCTTGTGGAAGGAAGTGGCTGCTAGTTGGTCCCAGAGGAGCGATAGCTATTTTATGTGGGAGGGACGAGCTCCCAAGCAGTGATGAGTACACTCGTTCTATTTTATGTGCCCTCACACACACACTTATTGTACCAAGGCAAACCATCAAGAGTGACAGAAACCCCTCACTGGTGGTGTTTATACTACGCTGAACTCTCTTTATGCCATGTGTGTCCCCTACAGCGGAGCAAGCTTTCATTTCCATCCCCAAACGGCCGCTCCTCCCTTTTGTTTCAGTCATTTACTCTGCAGTTTATGCACACACAACATGTAAGGCCGCTGTACCTCCATTCAAAGAGAATGTAATGTAGGTCATCAAACAGAGCCGACTGGGAGAGTGCTGTTGTTTTTGAACAGTGAGGCAGCCTCCAGAGTAATGGAGTGATGTGAGGGAAGCAGAGGGGGGCGGAGGGGGAGCACAAGAAAAAAAAAACACAATGAAACAAACAAAAGCTTCTTCGACAAACTGTTAAGACGTGGAGCGCGCCTGTTTTGGGTGTTGTCACTGGTGGGTAGAGGTATGGAAATGCGAAAACACTGTTTCCTGCCATTCCCTTTTCACCTGTCTGGTGCTCTCTGGTGAATGGTTTATGCGGCCTACCTTCTGTTCACCTTTCCTGTACTTTCTGTCCCATTATCACTCCAACATGAGATTGCACTCAAGATAATGTTAGAATTTTTGATAACATGGATTGTGAAAATGAAACACTGTTCTGAATTAATAACACAGTCTGGAGCTTTTAGAGCAGAGCCCACCCTTTACCCAGATGGAGTTTTATTATTAGTAATATTGCTCTTTCGTTCTCTGCCCATTGTCATGTGCCATCTGAGCACTATTAGAAAAAGCTCTTAGCTTCCTGGACTGGAATCAGGGATGGCTGTTTGCAGAGACGCACTCTGTCAGGATGCTGTGATTTGACTAAATCCCGAATTTCAAACATGAAGGACATCTGAAACAGCACTTAAGGCTTGTTGCTCCTCTCTCTGAGCTACCGCTGCTGACATCTTCACATGCCGCCGCTGTGCTGGAAGTGCTTAAGCTGAACTCTGGCCTAGGCCCGGCTCCCAGTGAATAAACATTATATCCCCCTCCAGTGCAGAGGATTTTCTTTCTTTTTTTTCCACCAACATTTATGGAGTTCATTTAAATGTCTTATTTGTCTGCCTCCAACTCACGCTTTCACAATAAATACAGTAACTTGATCAGCTTTCCATTTCCAACACATGTTTACCAGATAAAGAAACCCCTCCACCTCTTCTGCGAAAGATAAAACTCACATTCCTGTGGCAACTGCGCTGTCACGGTCAGTGGTTTCTTGCCAGACAATAAAAGACACTCTCTCTGTGAG
Source organism: Oryzias celebensis (assembly GCA_014656515.1). Taxonomy (NCBI): domain Eukaryota; kingdom Metazoa; phylum Chordata; class Actinopteri; order Beloniformes; family Adrianichthyidae; genus Oryzias; species Oryzias celebensis. The sequence goes on from BNCR01000003.1 coordinate 7,629,103, forward strand.
CTGATCCTAAATAGCAGCAAAAACTCAACGTGCCCTCTACAAAAGTTAACACCACGAGCATCTTACAACACTCCGAAAGGAAGTAGTCTAAGAATAGGAAAAAACACTAATCTTAAGATGAGAATCACTAGAAAAAAGTCAAATGATCTGTCTTAAAATTTGCATAATCATAATTAAACAACCACTGGGATTCCTTTACAATAGAATAAAATATAGTTGAAGTGGGACTTTAACAAGAAATTTTCTAATAAGATATCAAAATCTTGTATCTTGGTGTCTGAAAAAGCATTCAAAAAGGGAGAAATAAGCAATAAAAACAGCTATAGTTAGATAGAATTACTCAAGATTATATGTTACGGTGCCCAATAAGAATTTTTCTGCTAATTCTGAGCAAAGGATTTGTATGTTTTAAGTTTTTTGTGTCTAATTGTTGTTCATTCTTATTACAGTGACAAAAAACTAATGCAATAAATGAAACTGACTCATTTTAGAACAAAGTGTGAAAAATAATGAGAAACATTATGTAAGAAAGCCTTCTTAGTACAATCATGCCCATCTTAAGAAATCTTAATAAGTTCTTATGCTTAATTTTAATATATATGTATTTTTTGTTTCCAAAATAATGATATGAAAGCCAGTCTAACTTTTTTTTTTTACTTTATACTGCAAAAGCAGGCCCCATTAAAATAAGTCAAAAAATTTGGCAGATTCTCTTTAAATGAGAAAATAAATATCTTTCAATGAGGGAAGAAAAATGGTATTTCCAAGAATTAGGATTTTAAGAAAACAAATTCACCAAGACGTGTTTTCTCAATCTAAGATTATGTTCTATTAAGAAATCTTTCTTGATAAGATGATTTTTTGCAAGACAGAAAATAGAACTTTTTTCCTAAAATGAGTCTTTTTTTCCCTTAAGATTGTGTTTTTGCAGTGTAAAATAGCATCCTTAAAAATGAACCAAAAATTATGTGCAATTTGAGTTTTAACAAAAAATCCTAAATCAAGTTTTTCTATTGCCATGGGGAGGAAAAAGGATTTTGACTCATTTATCATCATAAGTTTGATTTTGCTCAATCTTAGTCCTCGATGAGTCAAGAAATTCTCAACTGTGCTGATTTTGAGGGAAGCTTTCTATATGTCTAAAATCTAAAATGTCTTTGCACGTATCAAATAGTTCGCAAAAAACTTTAGTTCGCTTCTCAGTTTGCAAACACAAATCAGTGTTTACTTCTCAAAAGAGAAATGTTACCAGAGAGTCTGTATGGATGATATGACGAATAGAAAATGTTCACCCAGCAGCACATTGTGGTGTGAAACGCCCTCAGAGTTCAGGCTGACTCTCAGTCCTGGGAGAATAATTACACTCATTGTATCTGCTGCTTTATCTGATTCCCGTTAGCAGCCTGAGAGGCAGCCAAGGCTCTTGGACGAGCAGGACAGAAATTTACATTGCAATGCTTGTCTCTTCGTTCTCCTCAACCCGACTTTCAACTGCCTAAAAAAGCTGCTGGTGAGCTCAGATGCTTCTGAACCTCATGATAAGGATCAGCACAAGTCAGACAGACGCTAGGCTGAGAAAAATCCAATTTTACATGAGAGCTTTCAAAGAACCACGACATCTGTAATTGAATGTAGAGTACACAGATGAAGTGATCAAAGCAGATATCTTGCAGTGTTAATAAAAATAAACAGAACTGCATTTCTGTAAAACTGCCAGACAGGTTGAAAAAGATGTTGTTTTTTTTTTTTTAATTGGAATCATAATCAGGGGTTTCCCTTTACAAAAAAGGCAAAAAAAAATTACAAGCCTGCAAAGGAACAGAATATGATTAGGACAGTCATTGCTTGATGTGTATGTGTACTCGTGTGGATGTGCATGGAATAGATCCATCCATTCCTGATGCGGCTCCCAGCAGTCGACAGCTCTGCCAGCCGTTGTCATTTTCTGGCAGCCAGATTACTCTTGGGGTGGCATTTTCACAGTTGTCAAGTGAGGATTTAATGGCCAATTATCCTCAGATAAATATATCTCTGCTGAGGAGAGGGAGACATCGCAGGAGTGGGAGACTATTGCTTCTAATTGTGGGCTAAAGAAAGAGGAAAACATGTCTGGTCAAAGCCTCAAGAGATGGGCTGACTTCCTGCCACTTCATCATCAGCCGAGAAGGCAGTTGGATCCTCGGAATAAAATCCGGCACGCAGGAAAAAAAAAGGGAAAAAAAAATCATGTGTTGAGCTTACGGCACAAAGCACACTGTCATCGTTAAACAGGGTGTCGCCATCCTCACTTTGACCAGAGCCATGCTGCTGATGGCTTTTTCTTTTCTCCACAGTGCTGTTCATGACAGGAAAGGAAATTACTTACTGAAGACAATGTTTGAAGTACAATGGGTAAAACGTGGGAGTGATAGGGATGTGGAAAAAAAAAACACGGAAAACCAAACTTAGAAACTCGCTGATGAAGTGTGAATGTGACACCAAGGAAAAAGACGGCTGCGGAGCTCTTTCCTCCAGCTTTCCATGGGCAGCATTAATATTTTTCCCATCTGTCATCGAAAACTTTGAAAATATACAATTTTCAAAAAATTTCAAAACAAATTCACGAATGTTTGATATCGTAGGAATTCTTTACAGTTAATCTTTTATGCTTAAATTATAGTCAGAGAAGCCTAATCTATTAGATGAGCTTCGGTAACTCCAGTTTATGCAGCTCTCTGGGTGAGTTTTTTCTTTAAAAGTGACAAAAACCTTCCAGTTTCAGATTCCACTACTTTACAGACATACAAGTCAGTGTTGCTGGCAGGTTAGCAGTACATCCTGTCAATGGGGATCATGGCTCAGAGGCTGAGCGGCCTGAGCCAACATAAACTCAGGTTAATGACAGTGACATTTTCAGTTGCTGGACAGGAGCAGAAGATTTAATGTCTCCCTGTTGGCACCAGGGTATAGTGATTATCATGCTCGGTGGCATGCATTCCCCCCGATTTGATGATTTAAACTCCCACAAAGGTGAGTTTGTAGACAAGCAGAAATAGCAGATGAGAGTCACTGTGCAAAGGATGCATCTCTAAATCTATTGATACCAAACAATAACAGACACGGATGGTATACATAATGACTCCTATCCAGACCTCCTTAAAAACAAATTTGAAATATTACACACAAACAAAACTAAATATCATCATCATGTACTGTATGTTATTAGCCTTGTCACACCAGAGCTTTAGCTCGAGTGTTAACATTCTTTCAAACGCCGTAATTCTTAAACTGTTTATGCAATCAATGTAAATCATGTGGTTCTGTTGCAGAAAAAAGTGGATTAACGCCGTTTTACAACATGTTACATTAGTTATGTGTTGTACATTGGTGCAAAGCTGATACGAATCAGATGATCAGCGCCTCTGAATCAGATGATTCATGTTGATCGCGTAAAAAGTTAGTTTTACTATGTCAAAGAGTGTGTGTTATTTAGGTGTCGCCGATAACACCTCTGATATCAAAGGGTTGAAACGTACCATCACTCTGACATTTCTGACTTATAACTGTGTGTTTAAAACCCTTAACTGTAAATATTGTTGTGTTTGTCTAATTTTTAATTTTCCTGGACCTGTAAGCTATCTAATCTAATCTGATCTGACCTAACCCTACTCCCCTCCGCGTCATGTCACATAATGCAACACAACACAACTTAAAACACAATACAACACAACGCAACATAACATGATCTGGGTTTCGACAATAAAAAGAAAACATAAACCAGTGGATTACACTGCACATAGTAACACACAATGACTCACAAATACTGGGAGACTAACTGTACAGGCTAGAATAGATTTGTATTTTGTGGATCTTCTGTCAACTAACAAGCTACATTGCTAAGCGGCTGTGATACAACCACACGCAATTTTCTGTGCTGCACATGCCACAGTCTGAGCATGTCAGAGCAGGCGCCAGACATATTTCATTCACATAACTCATCATATTTACTTTGCAACATGCAATTCTGTGGCATTAAAGAAAATTGAAATCGCTGGCCAAATATAACTTTCCTGTTTACTTGGACTTTTTTAGCTTCTTTTTCTGTGACTGATTCCATAAAGGCGGCTTGGTGGTGTGATGGTTAGCACTCCCGCCCCACAGTGAGAAGGTCCTGGTTTAAAAGTCATTACTGTGGGGAGCTTGTATGTTCTCTCTTGTGTACGCGTGGGTTTTTTTTCCGGTCTCCTACAACAATCAAAAGACTTGCTTGGTAGATTGGTTGGCAACTGTAAAAAATGGTCTCTTAGGAGTGAATGTGAGTCTGTCTGTGTGTGGCCCCTTGATGGGCTGGTGAACTGTCCAGGATGTAGCCTTCCCCCTAAATAGCTGGGATAGGCCCTAGCAAACCCCAAGACCCCACGCAGAACCAGGCGGGAATATGTGATTTCATAAAATGCTGTTTTGATTTATGCCGTTCCTCATTAGAAAGAATACAATTCTCTTCCCGGGGTTACTAGTTAATTGAGTGAGGTCAGACTGACTAGGAGAAGACAAACTGTAGCCATAACATGTTTACCTTGTAAGAACATTTTCACTGCGACACAGTCTGTGATGCAGATGGGAGGTGGCCTCAGTGTAGCTGATTATAATCAAATCCAACATTTTCTGTGCTTGCTGCTACACGGACTATGCAAGCTGAGCCATTCCTGGGTACACACCATTTCCCTTTCCCTTCCTGCCTCCACTCTTTATATTTGCATTATCATCATTGACACTGTAATGATTGGTGTGATTATGCATGCAGACGGCGCTGCGCACGGCTGTGTTGACACGGTGTTGACAGGCTGGCGCGGTCACATCTCTCCCACCGTCTCAGGTGGGAGCTCTGGTTATGCACAGTTTTCATTTAGATTCGATTACCGTGATGCACGCCTTATGGGTGTCACTTCTCCTCCGCTTCACAATTTGGAAATATGGAGTGGGCAGTAATTGTGCTACCTGGATGCAGAAGCCCTGGTGGCAAATCAAGCAGTGGGTAACAAACTGTCTGTCTGCTTGTCCCTAGCTCATTTGGTTAGCCTCCAGTTGTCACCGTGTGCAAATTAGCTGGCTGGGCCTTCAAGGAGTCTTGCTGCCTCTTCCTGCCCACTCTGTGCAACTGATGCCTGTTATGTCCAATTAGACACCCAGTAGCTGTGATTAGCACACACGAGTTCCAGCTCCATCATGAACACCCCATGCATTTGCTCCTGACGTCCACATCCACATGCAGAAAACAACTGACATGCATAAGCTTCATTACCAAGGATCCTGCTCACTCGGTAGTGTCTCCATTGGGGTTTCGTCTTCTTTAAACCTCCCGTGTGCCTTCATGCTGTGCAATAATAAGCTAGAAGCTATGTGCTAACAATTCAGAAGAGCTGAATATATACCATCAAATTATCATCACAGTTGATGTGCAACCGTCTTTCTTAAAGGTAAAACACTTGAGCACAGATATCACTCTATCAAACGCCGTTCATAATGTGACGCGTGGAACTGTGACACATATTCCCAAAGTAAAAGAATCTGTTGGGAACAAAGAGATCACAGTTCCTCCTCTAGTGAACAGAGTGAATTCTCTTCTTACCAGTTTCAAAGCCTTTGGGTATTGCATATTGCAAATAGCCTACAGCAGTGCAGTTATGCGGAACAGAATGGAAAAGCACACTGGTTTTGGTTGGTTAAGTACAAAATGTCAGATCTGTAGTGTTTACAGTCACACAGTTGTTGTTATTTCAGTTAGTGGATATTTGTGGCACATCCTTCGACATGGCCTGACCCAAAGAAGCTGCATTACTCAGGCCCTGGCCACATGTGAGCCACACATTACTCCAAGCTGTGCCGGTCTGTGACCACTGCTGCTCTTAAACTAAAGGCAGCAGAAAGTTCAACGTGGTGTCTGCTTTGTGTGCAGTCATGGTGGCCTGCTGCTGGATGCTTTCATCATATCTCTCGCTGATGCCACAGGGCCCAGAGGGGGCCATGTCACGGCAAGGTCAATGTCGAATATGAAAGAAGAGGTGGCGGCAGCCAAGAACTTGTGGGGAGAGACAAATTTAACCAGAAGTGTTCTGAGCTTGGAAGCAAGAAAGCACCATGTGGCAAATTTGCCTACACTCTTCCACATCAGGACTGTGTTTTATGAGCCAACTATGGACCCCAAGGTTTAAAGATGTAGATCCTAAGCCGCACGCTTCCGTTTATGTATCTGTCACTCTTTTGTCTCGTCTCTCTGACTATCTGGAACGCAGTCAAATGGACAAAGTGATCTGTGAACAAAGGGAGCCCGGGGAACCTCAGTGTGACGCTTACTGCTCAGAGCAGCTGTGGAAATGTCAAACAGGGCTGAGATGAGAGAAGTGTTGCAAGTGGGATGAAACTGCTGACACCTCATATTCTTTCATTCCCAGTTTTGAAGCTACTTTTGTCGCAGAATGTTTTCTGTATATGTGTGTGCAGGCCCTATTTCTCGTCACCCAACATCAACCGAGGGAACCAACACATGCTATCACGCAAACGGCTCCTTGTGAGCCATTTGTTCCGCCTCGGAAGCATGATCTTTGTTTGAACCTGTGCCGTCTGGATCTCTCCAAATTTCACTTTTTACTCGGGGTACAAACGGAAACGCTGTGTTTCCGTCTCTTTCTGTGCGAGTGTGTTGTGATTGCTGTCTCTACTGCTTCTATTCTTTTCTTCCTGAAATGTAAATCTCATGTTTTAAAGATTTCTTTAATGGGAATCAAAGTCTAAATATTTCAATGCAGCTATTTTATTATTCAGTAGACTCACAGGCATTTCCAGCCATCTGACTGTGAGGAATCCATGTGCCTCACGTCTTAGTGATGCAGGTACATGGCTTCAGCTGGCAATATTACAAGGATTAGCATGGCATATGAAATATTTAGTGGATTTCTTCTCTCCACCCATCTAAAACCTAATAAATCAAATGACTGCCAAATGTCATTAAAGTGACTGTCTTTGACTAGAGAAGAGAGAGTCCCTTTTCATATTTAAATTTGGGGTGAAAGAAATGAAAGAGCAAAGAGGTTACTTGGTTTGGCTGACAACCCCCAGTGCCCTGACGTTGGTGGTGAAGCCTCGTAGAAGGGCAGATGGAAGGAGGAAGAAGTAATAGCGGGGTGCTCTGACAGGGATGGTATTGTCTGATGTGCCAGTTGGGCGTCCTTGTGGCACTGGTCTCTTGTTGGCACCGGCGCTGCGTCTGGCCTGCTGTTTTGATTAGTCTGCGTTGTTTTTTTCCCTGCTTTCCTCTCCGCTTGCTTCTTCATTTTTTGGCCGAGGTGTCAAGTCACACCGGATCACACGCAGAGGCCGGTGGGACAACCAGCTGTCTCTGTCACCAACCGTCACCGGCATTGTCTCTCCTATCTCACAGGCTGAGCAGATGATGGACATTTGAATGGCAGCCACCATTCCACCCCCACCTCACGTCTGTATCGACATACAGAGGAAACATCGATACTCATCGTCATGCCCACCCACCTCTACCTTTTCTGTGTTTTCAATCGTTCATATATAAACCCAACGATAAAACATGTGGTGTTAATTTGCAACAAATCAACAGTGACCCAAGCAGCCTTTTTAGTCATAGTGAGAGTTAAAAGACGTCCAGCACCTGTCTGTGTTTGAAGCCCTGCCTTATTCATTACCAGCGTGTGCTGGCGGAGAGTGTCAACAAAAGCACAGCAGGCCTGTAATTTGCATTCCATCTACAAGGTGACGTAATGATGTAAATTATCAAAGAGAACTCATTTCTTCATGCAGAGGTTGTTGTAAAGTCATTTGCATTGGTCTCTGGAGACCATTTGAAAAGAAACTCCCGATAAACACTCAAGGCCGTGCTTCTAACTGAACTCCAAAGACGAATCAGCATCAAATGCGTGTGAACTCAGTGATTGGCAGCTGTCACAATGTCCACGCCTCATCAGGAGTGATAACGCTGATCTAATAAGTGGAGCAAACTTTGATTTCACTTTGCTTACATCACTGAAACAACACATAAGGTCACAGCGCAAGAGCAAGATTGAAGAACATCATGGAAAACACAGCAGGATTAAAAGGGAACACTGTTGACAAAGTTAATATCCATTATACATCAAACTGATAACACTCATTTTGAACAAGTCAAAGGTGTAAAATATTCATGCGGAGCTGTCCAAAGTTTTTTTCAAGTTCCTTTTCTTTCCTCCTTCTTCTTCTCTTCATGTTGACTTGACTTTCTTCCCCATTAATTATCATGCCCAGGAGGTTTTTCGGGGAGAGGAGCAGCCATCAGGCTGAATCATCTTGACAAGGCGGCATGGCCCAATTACACCAGTGCTCCGCCGGGCTTTGATGTGGCGGAAAAGAAGAGAGATAGGGGCAAATTGCACAGCCGTATTATGGTAATGATCTGATTTAATCCTGCCACTAAACTTTATGTAGCTTGTTTAAAGAAGATGCTAACGCTAATTACAGAGGTGCGCAGAGGTGCGGGGTGGGATCGGGTGGAGAGGACTGTGCCGACGGGCTCTGCTGGTGGGAGTTTTGAGCCAACAAAGTGCAGCTCATAAATGTTGTAAATGAAAATGAGACAAAGTGGACTTATTTCTGTTTAATTATAGATTCAACGCCGGTGAAAAGGTCAGGGGTATGAAAGGCCACGTGTTCGTGCTCGGAACCGTCCAGGCGACTGTTGCTAATTAACTCATCCGAAGATGGGAGGTTTGAGAGTAGTGGTAAGAGAGTGAGACATGAGGAAAGGGAGACACAGGGAGGGGGCAGAGAGGGGTGTTACAACGATAATATCAGCCTGTAATTAACTTGTCACTTCAATTAGAGACCCTCAGATTGGAATTGTCCTGGGTTGTGGCGCCGGGCCTTGTCTGTATGGTTAATTAGTCTGACGAGTAGCCTCTCAGCTCCTCACGGCTCTCGACGCCGTCACGCCTGCAGCAACTTGGTTTATTGTTTCTGATGAGTGAGTGGCAGGAGGAGCGCATCAAACTTCAGCGAAGGTGCATGACTGATCAGAAGAAAACAGACTCCTTTGTGTCCTCCACAGCGGCTGTCGTAACTTTAAGCTCTTTGCTATAGTTTCTTTATCAGCCTTAATGCCTTGTGACTAAGAACGCATCCGAAATCCTAACAAGTTGATCAAATTATCCTCAAACGACATGACAAAGGAGAGAGGAGAAAGCAGGCTCAGATTGGCTGAGCGGTTTTGATGTGAGCACACCTGTGGACGCCTCCCCAAACGTTGGACAAGTAATAAATAATTAATGAAGAAATGAAGAGGGACGGTAAAGAGAAGAAAAGGCAGTTTGTCAGACCACAAGCCTGTAGTGCCGGTGGGGATATGAAAGCGAGTATAAATATCACACTGACAAATTACAGACTAGAGAGCAGCCACAAAGCTTCCTTGTCGGAACAAGCCCATCTTTGATATGTTCTTTTATTTTCATATGGAAAATCGTGTACACATCAATGGGCAGAAAATAGTAAACATAATTAGCAGGTTTGCATTAGGCTAAGAAAGGGATCAAAGACATTGAGCGTACTTAAATAGCGGTTTAAACTTGTTAAATGTGAGAGCTGAGCTATAAATACACAACAGAGATAGTTGCAGTGAGTGGATCGGTGTGTCCTCTGTGTTACCTTTCTCCCCGTGAACACGAGGACATCTCCTGGGATGCTGAAGGCCTCTTTGTACAGATTCATCATTTACAGAGACAGTTGTGTATACTATCACAGCGCCTTGTGTAACTCTTTGAAATTTCACTGTTAGGCAAAGCTTGTACTTGTGAGGAACTTCTGAGGATGTGTCAGGCATTTTGACACAGGTATCAGCCGCACCGGGCCAGGGTGGATCGTTGCCTCGCAGCCTCAGAGGAAACTTTGACAGCTGCTGTTCCACCACATACTAAATGTAGTCATTTATTTCACAAAACAACTCTAGATGTTCAAAGTGCTGCTAAAATATTCAAATTCTCATGCTAGGGCTTTACTTACTTTTGTCGCAACAATTCCATCAGATGAGTCTGTCTTTTGTGTCACTTGATTCAAGTCCCAGTCAGTTCCGTCATTATAGTGAGTTTACATTCAGGATGGACTGGCACAAATGTCACATCATTAGGATTTTTAAAGTGTAGTTGGATTATTTTGTGTTAGGATTTATGTTTTTTTTTTATTCTCCTGTCGGGAACCCTGTCACGTTTTTCAATGAGTTTCAAAAAAGTATTCAAAAAGTTTTGAAAAACTCTGTTTTCAACTCAAGCTATGATGTTAATTTATGTGATGTGATTATGCATATGAATTTATACAGTTGAGGAAATCGTTAAAATATCTGAATGATTAGAAACAAACTGAGAAAAGGCTGAGAAATGTAATTCAAAAACATGTAGACTTTATCAGTGTTTTTCAACTGTGTGCCATGGGACATTATTTCTTCACTTAACTGGTCTAAAAACATGTATCTTTGCCACAATATCTGCTCTGCGTTCATGCAAACAAGTCCAGTTTCCACTCTGAGTAGGTGGAAAGTTTATCATAACTCTCTTCGAAGGCCTCAGATCATGCTATTCTTAAGCCTTTCAAAGTAAACCTTATCCATATATATGTATATACATATATATATATATATATATATATATATATATATATGTATATATGTATAATAAATTACTTTTTAATGAAACAATTTTTAATGAAATATAAGTTATTTTCACGAACTCCTTTTTTAACCCAGAAGTAAGACGTCTTAATCTCTAAGACACTGCACTTTGCTCCTTGTGGGTTCCGTCCATTCAGTATGTCTTTTCACTTGTCTATGTGAGGACCCAAGCGATTTTGTGGATTGGAATGGGCTGGTGCTCCTTGAGCAGAGTTTTAGAAGAATGCTCAGAGAGGAGCTCATCTACAGTACAGGCGATTGTTTATGACTCACCTCATGGTTATGACTGTTTTCATACCGACTGACATCTGTGGCACCCAATTTATGTACTAGAGTTTTTCATGAAGTTTTCCAGGACTGATGAAATTCCCCTGCTGGACTCTGTTCTGAACCATTTACGAGCCTGGATTCACTAAAAAGTACAATATGTGAACTTTTATGAATTAAAACATTTTTAATATGAAAACTGGTCTTTTTATTGCTGGCAAAATGACTAAAAGAGAGAACGTTAAACATAAAATCCAAACATCTGATTTGGGGTTCTGCATTTCACCATCATTTGTCAGTTTAAACTCACTGCAGATTTCGGATTGATGGACTGCTCTCCCTGCCGAGCAGCTGGAAATAAAAATTACCAAAAAAAAAAAGGAACTAGCAAGACTCATGCATAAAACAATGTGAGCTTCTGCCATCAAAACGTGTCATCTATTTGAGGTTATGTTATCCCGGTCAATGAAAAAGTCCTGGCCTTGAGGGCAGGGGTGGTGGTTACACTAAGTCGTGATGAGGCTTCCTCTGTGCTGTGTGTATGTGTCAGCTTGTGGCCTTCAGAACTGAAGCCCAGCGGGCCTCTGGAGACTTGTTCCCACCAATGCTGTCATTACTGGAAAAAACACAAACGTTGTGGTTTACAACACTGAAAACATACAAAAAATAATGTTTTTTCTTCTTGTTAAAGGCAGACAGGGATTGTGTTTGTGCACATATTGGAAGTTATCCTGGAACTGAAATGACCCGTGAAATAAATGGCTGACCAATCAATCAAATCTGGCAGTAACAAGTTAGGCAAAAACATCCCATGGATTTGGTTCAAAGAAAAAAAAGATTAATGATTCTTTTGTCTACCATGGCACACACTGTTTGCAGGAATTCATTGTTCTTTTTTAATGGTTTTTCTTTTCTTTCAAATATTTGTTTTTTTCTCAAAAATGAAGGAAGTTTGAAACTTTCAGAGCCTTTTTGAGGTTAAGATTTCAGTGATAATAATTGTTACTCTTGTGTGTTTGTGATGAAGTGGCCATTCTTCATGCATGGGACCAGTTCCAATGAAAATCCGGTTTTTAGCATGCTCTTGTTGTCTTTTTTGATGAAGGAGGAAATTTATAAAGGAAATTAGGATTAAAATTGCATTTCTGTCCATTTCCAACTCCTTTATTGAAATCATTGTATATAAGGAGCAGCCGAAAAAAATGTCGTTTGAAAAAGCCAGTAGGAGTGACGAAGGTGCAACAGCTTCCCGCCCCGCTCCATTCCATTTGCAGACAAATGGATCCTTGTATGTTAATGTTGCACTGGTAATGTTAGTTTGGGGTTGTGAGGGGCTGTAAACTGGTGGAAAAGAGTGCAAACAAAGGGATGATGGGAAATGAAGGTGGTCGTACTCAGCGTCAACAATCCCGCCCACAACTTAGAGGGGAAATTTATTTTTGCTGGTTTTTCTTTTTGCCTAAAAATGGCATAATTGCAACCAAAAGGCCACCGGAAACACTGAAAATGGATTAAAAGATGATTGGAGTGGGTCTTAAATAAAACAGCACAGGTGACTCAATATAAGGAAAAAAAAAACATAATGAATATGTTGGCAGAACTGAGATGGTTTGAATGCAAGAATGCTAGAGATGCTAGGATATGGTCACAAGCAGCACCTAAACGTTTCATTCAGGTTTTATAGATGCAAATACTTTTGAAGACATTAAAAATAAGAAAATTGACACATTGATGTTCAGGTCCAAATTTAGTCTATTAAAGTTTTAAAGACTAAGCTGGTGATTCATCACAGTCTTTGCCTTTGATGCTAAAAGTGCTACTAGAGACATTTGTATTTATTTATTTTTTATTACACATGTGTTAATGAGCTTGAAGGTAATCCTTAGATCTGCTCGTGCTTGTAAAGAAATAAAAAGCCTGACAATTCAGTTGATATAATGTCAGTTATTTATCTCAGTATCCGTTTGTAAGATACTGAAATAAATCCCACAATTATTTTAATTTATTGCACATTAACATGTTTGACATTTAAGATTGAAAATATGACTGCTGAGAAATGTATGTTTGGTTCAGGGCAACGAAAATAGTTTGTTAATCAGATTTAATTTCGTCAAACCAGAGACTTGCACATTTTTATTTACTTTACTGGAGCAAGAGACATTAAAAGTATAAAACTGTAGAGAATAATAGTAAAAAACTAAGAAACATCTACAAAAAAGTTTGTTAAAATGAGCACATGTCCGTTATTTTGTAGATTTGTGAAGATGCTCAACTTATCCACGTTATCCCAGGAGTTTGTTCTTCCGTTGTGCCGAAGAACAAACTCCTGTGATCGTGTTTAGGGTTTTTTTTGTTTCAGAATTGACTTCCACGTACAGTTTGTTAAATGTAATTCTTCTCTGAAATTAATCTGAAATTTCTTCTCTGAAAGAAACCCTGCACAATAGAGGAGGAGGTGTGCAGCAAGACAGCAAAGAGTTTTAGTGATTGCAGTAAACCTTTGGCTCAATTTCAAGGAGATCACATTCACTTAAGTACACACTAAGCATGTTTCCTTAAAAAAAAGAAAACATTTTAAAATAAGAGAAAAAAAACCCACTTTTTTATTTTCAAAAGGACAACAAAACATTTAAGAAGAATCTGTCATTTGAGCACCAGTTTAGACTGCACGTTTATGACACTTTTCTTTACCTAATCCATGAATAATTTAAAAATGAACAATGCAATTAAAATCAAAAACATTTTCAATTTTATGATATAACTGACCAGTAAAAGTTGTCCACAAGTAGCAGAAAGATGCATTTTTCTTACTTCAGATTTGTTTGTTCTCATCTGTTCTGTTTTATTTTAGTAGTTTATGGAAGCCAATTGCTATGGAAACAAATCTAACTTAGTCTGGGTTTTTGGCATTTTATGCAGTCAGCCTAAAATAAATGTATATAGGCACACAAAGAAAGTCATTTATCCCTCCTTTTTGTCACTCATATTTAAATAAGTTGTAAAAAATGTTTTTCAAATATTCTTTTCACTCTTAAAAACATCAAAGAACGGCATTAAAAACATACATTTTTATTTGATATTTTCGTTTTTCTGTAACCCTGGAGGTTGTAAAGACCCTTAAAAAGACGGCGAGTCAAACAGCTTATTCCAGACAATAACTGGAGTGATGGGGAGCATAAAGGCTCCAAATGAGATCAGCACAAATGTTATTTTAAACTGGGACTTACCCTAAAGTTTTGTGGGGTCCCGCAAAAATATAGAGCCGCAAATGAGGCGTGCAGCGACCATTTAAAGCATATGAGGCCGTTCAAAGTGCTCTGAATATGAAGAGAGAAGACTGGAGGGCATTAAAACAATAAAATCTACACAAGAAAAGAAGAAGCTACATTACCTTTTGGCAAAACAATGGGACAGAGAGACCTATTCTGAGGTCTATTGCCTCCATATGCGAAAGTTTTCCAAGAAAGTTTAACGATAATCCTGAAATTGTCACAGATTCCAAACGGCGCAGGGCGGCTTGATGAGATGACGCCACGAATGCAGAATGACACTGTCAGTATTCACTGACACAGCATTCCTGCTCCAGCGAGGCATAAAACTGCTCCACTAAACCTGCAACATAAACATGCTGATAAACTGCATTTATATGCCAACAAGCTGGGACATTTGCTGACACCAAAAATGTTTCTCTAGATCTACTGAAGCAACGGTTCTCATTATCAAGCTGACAAATGAGCTGCACTGCATTGTTAATAAAAAGTACACAGACGCTGACCTTTGTAAAGTCTCTGCAAATGACAAAGTTAAGAAACACCAAAATGTCGGAATGAATTGTGTTGAATAAACTGCAGCTAAGGTCAGAAAGGTCAGTTTTTCCTGCGCACTCGGAGTTCCACCTGCAGGGGTGAAAACCTCACGCCTGAGTTCTGCCCAAGCTCCAGGGGATTTGGAACAAGTGAAAAGACACTCTGGGATGATTGAGCAGGAATTTCTATAAAGGCTAATGTCATAATTAGACCACAAGAGTAAATGGAGCTGATGACTGAAAGTCAGACCGCCAAATCATGACAAAATGGCATGAAGGGGTTCACTTAGAGTCCAAAAAAACGTGCAGTTCATTAAGCATGAGGGTAACAAGCTAATTTCCTAAGTTTGGAGACAAGGTTTATTGGTAAAAATACATTCAAAACTTTATTAAACATAGGTGTGTCCAGCAGACAGCACATAAAAATTATATTTTGTTTCCTTTTATGTATTCAGATATGCAAGCTGGTGTTTTTGTGGTGTTATTGTAGAACTGCAAAGGCGCACTGGAAAACAATTAAAAGATTTACTGCCTACTGTCAAATAAAACAGCCTGTGACCTCTGGGTTCACTCCGACATTTATATAAATCTCTGCTGAGACTGATTTATTTGAAGACCTTCAAACAGGTCACCAGACAAACAAAGTGCTGTGTTGATGATGGTTACAGTGCTTCTTCACACACCAGCCTGTATGGCTCTTTTGGAGTTAGTTGATCACTGCTGATAATGAGATGAACACAAAAATCGTTGCTGTTAAAGAAGCAATCAATCCTAAAACTGTAATGTAGGGGTGCAATCATCCTGCAAAAAAATATCAGCTTATAAATGATCTACACAGCAAAGCAGGCAGACTCTGCAGGGAGAGTTTTGTGAAGGTTATACAGTGTCCACTAGGCCCACTGACCCAAATTCTGCTTGAAAACACATTTATGCTTTGCAGTTTGGGTCAGTCTGAGGCAGCAGGACGGTTTAGCCCACCTCAAAATAGTGTTTCAGGTCCTCATTGCCCACACATGTGCAGTGATGCTGCTTCTGGAGTTTAGAGGAATTGCTTCGGCTCTTTGTGGAGGCTTGCTTTTGCTGCACAGCAGGTGCTCTTTCTCACGCTCTCACTGGGACCATATGGGCCCGTCAAGGCTCAGCTTCAGCCTGCAACAGGCTGACTCTGTGCCAAAGCGCTGTCACACCTGAGTATAGAAGATCAAAGAGCCCCGCAGTGCCTACAACCACACAGACACTGCACGTGCCAAACTTCCTTCTCTGCTCTGCTTCCTTTGCTCTCAGCACATGTGTTTCCAAGGTTGACCATAATCCTTCGTTTGCGAACATCATCAGCATCAGAATTTACAGGGAGTGACAGTTCTGGGAATCCTTTGTCGTTTCATCGTGGCCTCTTGTTGGTTCGGTCGGTTCCTTGGTTTTTGTTTGTTTCTTTCAGCTAAATTCCGAGGAGCTGCACTTTCACACTGGCAGCTTGAAGAGAAAGCATCAGCGATTGCATGCAGCCAAACCGTAACCAGTTAGGCATAATTGTTGTTGTGGTCTCCACTTGTAAAGCGATGGCTTTGGCCTGCTCTAGAGGCAGCTTTCTGTACCAGCAGGCCTGAACAAAGGATGCTTTTCTTTGCAATGTTGAATTAAAACTGCAAATTGGGCCTGTTGGAAAGGTTCCACCGCAAACTGATTCAGGAAGAAGTCAAAGAAAATGCTGGTATAAAAATAAAATCTTACATTTGTGTTTTATCTGAGCAGCAAAACGTATATTTTCACAAGTCCATCCCTTAGATGCTCCCTACAACTCAGTAGAGAAGATGCTGGTTCGAGATGCAACCTCAAATCCGGTTATGTTTAATATATTTGATCCAGATTAAGGCACTGCATTTGTTTCTGATGTGTAAAGATCTCTCCAATAAATCCAATGGTTTCTGAAAACCAATTTCTTCTGAAAGCTTGAAAGGACAAACATGCCTGGAGCAGATCATTTGGGAGAATCTATGAACTGTAACTGGATTCTTGTTTCCTCCGTCATCCTTTGGCCACAATCCATTTGAATTGTAAAAACCTGAGTAGTAACCCGGTTTGCCTATTCCACATTCAGATGCAGCTGTACGCCCAGAGTAAACTATGATTCAGTGAAAAAATGATACATAAAAGCTCTTGATTGCATAACAGATCTTCACTTCACCATATAAGAGACGAGAGCAAGGCCACTCTTTTATTTTATGATGCAGATGTTTATCAGAAATGAGACACAGAGCCTTGGAGCTAGAACGCACAAATGCACCGCAATTGTTATCTGACTTCCAGATGCAGCGGCCTCAACCAAATGCATTGATCACAACTGTTCAAGCTGGGTAAATCACAGGAACATATCCCTGAGGTCTGAAATCAACCAGTTCCCCAAAGTTGCTTTCAAGATTATGCTGCATGTGGGAATTGAATTGTAGATCCGGTTCACCAAAGCTTTGACAAAAGGAAGTCCAGATGGACTGTCCAGGAAAAGGTTTGATGCTACGTACTCACAGAGCATGTGTGGGGCGTCCAAGAATATGCAGTATGTTGTTGTCTTAACGTGCAGTGTTCACGCTGGTCTTTTGCTGCCTGAAACTAATGCATGTACTCACAGTTTTAAGAGGCTTAGTGTGAAATGTCGAAGCAGTACGAATCTCGTGACTCTTTCTCCAGGCTTTTTCTTTAACTGCTCTATTCCAAGACATTAAAGACTTGGTGTCATATTTTTCTGGCTTGGCAAAAACCAAAAAGGTTCATTTTTCCCCCTTGATCACTTTTAAGGCGTTGGCACTTCCGTGAATTAAAAAGGAAGCTATCAATACACCACTACCAAATCCCTGGTTGTTCAATTTTTAACTGGTTTTACCTTTCAACACGCATTCAGTGGCTGCACTTTTTGTACATAGAGCCTGAAAACAGACTAAGAAACTAGAAAAGCAACAAGTAAGTGTAAGTTTTTAATGCGGAAGTCTCTCAATCCAACCACTTTGTGCTGAGTGTCAAGCAGAGAGGCAATGGGTCCCATTTTTTAAAGTCTTTAGTATGACTCGGCCTAGATTTGAACTCACAACCTTCCAGTCTCCGGGTAAACACTTACCACAAGGCCACTGCGCCAGTAACATTTTCACATAGAATAATTATAGCAAACCAACAGTTTTCAAATGGTTTGATCTGATTTTTGAAATTTCAGAAAATAAATCATTCATGTTACACTTAATTGAAAATAGTCCTGACTTCACAATGGTGACCCGAGGACCTCAAATGTTATTCTGAAGGTGTCTTGGAAAAGAACGGTCACTTTCTTTTCATCAAGCAGCTTTCATCCCCCTTTTGTCCAAATTATATCAGTCGTATTTATAGATTCCAGAGGGCAGACCAGTTCAAACACCACAAACCTGGCTGGCAGAGAGGACTCAGAAAATTAACTTGTAAAACGTGGAGATGGAAAACGAACACGGGGCCTCTTTCTGTGGCGTTTTAATTAGACATTCTTGAACCTAACACGACAAAAAGAAAGCAGTTAAAAGTCTCGCACTCTGTAAATTGAAGTCATGTAACCATGAACTTACTTTATATTCCATGAAGTGAGAAGCAGCAGAACGAGAGATCATTTTCAAAAGGGGCTTTTTTATGCTACTGTGGTATTTTCTGGAAACCATCTCCCATAATGTATGTCGAAATCTCAAAACACAAAAAGTTTTGTTGGGTGTCGGGTAAGAAAAGTGAAAATCTTGGTGACAAAATAAAATTTAAAAAAATAACGGAAACCATGGTAATCCCCTCCCCCAATTTTACTATATTTTATTTGTACATTTTTACATATTAAGCACATAATAATTATTCACCTTTACACACACACACAAAAAAAATCATAGATAGCATGAAGATACTAAAACAACTTCAAAAGTCTAATTCATGCATTTACAAGATTTTCAGTTTTATTTTACTTTTTTAAATTGTGTAACATTTTTACTCCTTTTCGTAAATAATGAAACTAATATTGATTCAAAAATTGGGGTGCAAAGTTGTCTGCTTGGGGAGCAGCTTCCCCCCTCGCCCCTCTGCAGCTCCGCCCCTGGTAGGCTGGTGTTGTACGCGTTTCATCCATACCTCAATACCATAGTTGGGGTAGCGCACGACCATCACACAATTTCGCTTCAACAAATATGATGCAAATGTCAGCAATGACATTTTCTTGATATTGGCAGGAAAATCAAGGAGTCCAAGTGAGACTATACCAGAAAAAGGTTGTTTCAGTTGTCAAATACCATGTAGCTTATGTTCCTCAAGGAAGGGTGTTGTCATTTGCTCTGTACCAATATGAACCAGAAGAGCTGTTTTTCAATAGTGACAACATGTCACTCACAGAATCAGCTCTAAGTCTTTCTACTGTGAAAATTAACCATTCTCTTCATGCCAACCACAGTGGATTTGAGGGTGACTGGGCTACATGGCTCTGCAATGCTCCTTCATAATTCAATAAGGATCAGTTTCACTACAGAGACTGCTGGCGTCAGGGAAGGGAAATCTTTAGAGCAACACAACTCAGAATGAAGTGCAAATGCTGAGCCTTGCCGAAAGGCTTCGATTTTGCTAGTCATGCGCTCCGTGTTAGACTGGGGTTGAGAGGCATTTGGGTCGCCGCCTAATGTGTTCATGTTGGCACTTGCCGTCTCATTCGAATGGGGGCCAGATGTCTCTTTTTTAGGTTTTTTTTTTTTTTTTTTTTTATTCAGCTGAACCGTAGACCTTAGCATGGTGGCTCAAAGGGGGTTTGAGCTGCTCCAACAACCACAAGAAGTGCACGCACAAACTGGCACCATTTAATGAGTCCCACAATTGCTTCAAAGAGAAATTACATGCATTTAAACCTGTCTTACACATCACACAAAGAGGTGCAGGAAAAAGTTTCTATCTTCAGCGTGTTGCAGGATAAAAACCACAAAGACAAAAGTCAGCCATGTGTGAGTTATTATGTGCACATTGCATTCCCGCTGATGAGAGCAGCATGTCCAACAGGAGGGGTGAGGTACTCTTTGACCAGCATATTTGTATGATACCACACTTTAGAATGGAAAAATCAAAGGAAAACTCATGAACAGCAAAATGGGACTTTAGTCTGTCTCTTCATGACCAGGCATGGTAAATAATGGCGGTTTCAGTTGGTGGTTGGGACCATCAAAGCCTTTCATTCCAGGTGATCACTAATAACTCAGGAGACTTGCTCAGTGCATAAAAGCAAGTGAGGAAAATGTCTGAGCTGCTGAAAGAGAACAAAGAGGGCAGACTGTTTTGGCATGTAAAATACAGGGCTATAAAGCCAAAATACAACACTTGGAGATTTATTGAAAAAGTTGCTGCATGGCTCATAGTTAGAACAGAGGGCCACCATGTCCCGACAGCTGTCCACAGCTGCGTGGGTGGTTAAAACAGTGGCAATGACACCAGCTATGACATTCGACTTAGCTGATGTGCTAGTCAGAGATGGACTGTAGACACGAGTGCTCTGGTTCTGTCAGAAGATGACATACATGTCTGTGTGCCGTGGCAGGCCGTGTAGCATTTGTCAAATATAATTCCTAGAAACAGATAACATGCAATGTGAATTTAAATTAGAGAAGCAGCCATCCTTTGCCCAGGACAGGATACCCCACAGACTTTTTTGCGTCATTTCCCCTGTTAACTGAAATAGTTGATTGGAATCAATCTTTAATTTAAATGCATTTCTTTGTTTTGTTTGGACAAAATGACTAATTCTGTCTGTTTTGGATGAGTTCTACTATCAATGTCAATTATTTTTGCAAACCAAAAATAGCTTAGTGGGATATCAGATGTAACACTTCCTGTCTTTGGTGGAAACTTTGGTTACATAAATGTGTTTTTATGGAATTTCTTACTTGTGTTTGATGTGAAAGTATCTGACTGTAATCCTATTTATTGCCTTAGCTCACAATGTTTAACAAACTTGACAAAAGTACTGTTTTTGTTATCACCAAATCTGCCAAAGTTTAAACTGACCTTGTCACTGCCTTAATGACAAAAGCGGGGGAAGAAGCTAATAAGAGTTTTTTGGTTAAAAAAATGGATTTCCTGAGTCTTGCCATGCTGTCATGTCTACCAGCTGGCTCAAAGAGTTGACTTCAAGGCTGCAGATGGACTTTAATGACTTCCATTCGTCCGGCATGAACAGTCACTTCTATGGCGCTGGAAAACAGAGGAGCGTGCTGGAGGAAGTAACACCTGGCTCCCCGGAGTCCCATTGTGGCCCCTGCACAGGGACAACTTGCTTAGTGCCAGTCCGAGCTGCACGCGCGGCACTTAGCTGCAGCTTGACGGATGTTGAAGTGTGTTACCATAACGACCAGCTAAGCAGATGATCTGAGGTAAGTGGCGCTCAGCTGTGACATTTAAACGTGTAGGTGAAAGTTGGGGCAAGATGGGAAAATTGGCATGAATGTGTGTGTGGAAATAACGTGCTTTGATTGTGTGTCAAGACTAGCAGGGTGAAGTCAGGTAACCTGCCACTAATAAATCATTTTGGACTTACCATATGCTTTACAGACAGCCCATCTTTCTCTGGCTGTTGTTGTAAAACTATCAGCCCCAAGAAGAAAAGTCCAGCCAACACGTTCCATGAAACCCACACATGTGACATGCTAGTTGAAATATTTGATCATGGAGGTGGTGCCGTCTCACACACACACTCCAGCACGCCGAATCAACTTCACAGACCACCTTCCTCTCCCACTGTGTTAAAAGTGCAAACACACATCTGGAGGGGCTGCTTCAGAATAGGCCTTCGCCGTCCTCATCCTCCTCAGCCCCATTATAAAATCTCACCTTTCTCCATCCACGATTATTCCCCACTTTTTGTTGCTTATGCAACAAAGCAGTAGCCAAGCCAGATGACAAACAGACCCAAGCTGTAAATTAAGGCGTATTCCTTTTTTTAATAGCTTGCACTCTCGTAATGTTTGCCACTAATTTTGTTCTGAAAAAAGTGGCTGCAGTGCTCTTTTCCCAGCTCATCACTCATTAACACCGAGTTTCTAAGCAACACAGAAAACACTGCATGTACCGAGAACAAACACGAACGTTTCGACTTTGTAAATCAGTTTACGCAGTGCAATGAAACTGTCAGCTGTTCACACTTTAATTTTATAATTATGCAACATTACTACTTGGCGTTGTGAATCTTCATGACCTAAATTCGTTATCTCAGCAAAGAACAGATCTTGGTTTAAAAAAAAAAAAAAAAAAAAAAAAAAAAAAAAAAACTCCTTTCAAATATTTTTTTTAGTATTTATGATGTGCAAGCATTGTTTATGTTCTAATACAAAAATAACTTGTTTGGTTGTTCTGTTTTGTTTGGCCACGAAAGAGAAACAAAAAAGAAAAGTTTGACCTGCTTAAACAGTAAAACCTGGCATGAGATAAACCAGAAGGAAGAGGACAAGAGCAAAGGCGCTTTCCCCCAGCCCAAGGCTTGTCACTCAGCCATACCCAGCGCTGGTTTAATCGAGCAGGCATGCGGCCTGGTATGGCAACTGCCTGGATGCATAAGTAGCTACACATCTTGTGGTTTTCCCTGGTTTAAAGCAGGACGGATGCAGCATTGGTGGCAGCCTGTCTTAGCTTGTTGCTGGTTTGTTTGTTTTGACAGTCAGCTTAGAGCCCCTGGGCAGGCCCTTGATGCCCCAAATGATTCAGGATCATGAAACGTTTGGTTTGCAGGGACAGAAATATGAGCCGCAATATGGTTCATGTGTGCAATGTTGGTGCTCAAAGAAAAAAAAAAGAAAAACCACAAGGATTTCA
This sequence comes from Oryzias celebensis, assembly GCA_014656515.1. Classification (NCBI taxonomy): domain Eukaryota; kingdom Metazoa; phylum Chordata; class Actinopteri; order Beloniformes; family Adrianichthyidae; genus Oryzias; species Oryzias celebensis. The sequence continues at coordinate 7,651,698 of BNCR01000003.1, forward strand.
TTCATTGATCAAATGTTGTTGGGTTTGTCTTTTCCTCCTTTTTCGGTATAACAAGTGTTCCTCCAAGCAGCCTATCTGTAGAGGATGTCAGTAAAGGACTTTGTAATGTTCATGAACATCAGTATTTGGTAGACAAGGAAAAGGAGGCTTTGACACAGCTCCCATAGGAGGTGCTAACTGAAAGCGGACCAGCAGGGTATTGAAAGCTGCTCGTTTTCCTCAACTTTTTCCATATGTAAATCCACATTCCCTTCGGGTTCCATTTCTCAGCGAGGTATCTATATATGGAGCCACTTTATTAAGGACAAATCCTCTTTAATGTTCTTGTTGGCACAGAAACGGCTGGAGCAGAGATAAAAATGGGGAAGCAATCTGCACCAGCTGTTGAAGTATTAATACAAAAATTAACTACTGTGTGTTGGTTAATTGCTTTCTGCTTAATGTGCTTTCAAAAGCCTTGAGTCCTCTTTTCTGTTACACAATCGTGACTGCGGCGGGGTATAAAGAAGCCTGTGAAATTAAAGATTCCATTTAAAGGAGAGCGCCCTCCTTCCCCCCAGTTCTTCTCACGGCTCAGCGGTCATAATGGACTCATGTGTTGAATAACCAAAATGGTCACATTAGACACCTGCTACTGTGGTGGTGGTGGTAGGCACAGATAGAGAACCCTCTCAGCCTGCAGCAAACACAAGTGCCGCTCATCCGTCAAGAGCTCATGCAAACATTTCCACAAGAGAGACTGCAAGTTTATAACGCTCCTATCCGGCCCATTCCAGCAAACTCTCGCCCACACAGCCGGCCGAGTGACGACCGGAGTTCAAACGGCGCAGCTGGTGCACCCGCTTTAACTGCCATGTGTTTTATTTGCATTATTATCTGTTACCACCTCGCTCCTCAGATCTACACTGACGGAGGCCACATGGAAACAGTTTAGATCAACGTGTCCCTTTACAGAAAACAAAGAGAATTTTTTCCTGGCCTTCTCTTAAAAAGTCGCAGCTCTCCTCTTCTGGGGCCCATACATGCTTGGGTCGTACACCCAGAGCACTTAATTCCACGCCGTAAAACCCGTAATCAGAGTCAGATGAGGTGGGAAAATTCTGATGCATCATGTTTTTATGGTTAATTTGAGGTTCTTTGTGCATGATAAATAAGAAAAATAATGAGCTCCAGGCTAAAGTGCTGAGGGTACTGTTTGATGTATGGACACTACAACAATGACTTCACTCCAGAGCACTAATCTCTACACAACTAATAAAAAGAAAGGATTTGTTGCACAAATGTTTTATCTATTGTTGTTCATTAGATGGCTTACTTTTACAACAAATATTGTACACAGGTCTTTTAGTGCATTTTCAGGCTCCAATCGGCATCTTTTATGAGAACTAGGCCGCATCAGTGACCCTAAAGGTCACTCTGGGCAATGCTAGAGTAAAGTATAAAAAAACGAAGAAACGACAAGGAAACTCTTAAATCGTTTATGCAATTAATGCAATTCCAGTGGATTCTGAAAAGAAAAAAAGCAGCTTTGTGCTGATATGCAACATTTTACAGTAGTGAAGTGTTTCCGCAATCAACGTAAATCTGCTGATTCTGTCGCAGAAAAGCAATTTGTGCCATTATACAATACTATGCAACACTTTGCGTTGGTGAAGTGTTGCGTAACGCTGGAAAGCTTCTTTTCCTCGTGTCAGAATCAGCTGATTCACGTTTATGGTGTGAATGGTCAAAGATTTGCTGTATGTCAAGGAGTGTGCGCCATTTAGATGTCGCCAGCAACAGCTCTGGTCTTAAAGACCCACTCTGATGAAAATTGTGTTTTTAACATGATCTTGTGGCAAGTTATGATGATGGAGGACATACGTAAAGACAATTAATCTCAACATTGTTGTTAATATCAAAACTCTGAGTGCTTCTTTATTTAAATAGTTGTGAATCAGGGGCAGTTGAAAAAATGCTGTTTGAAAAAGAGCTTTTTTGGTACGTAGAAAGTTCACTGGGCCACAAGCTCCCTGCTCTGCTCCATTCTGATGCATCCACTTATAGATGACTAGATGCATTTACGCCTTCATTTTGCTTGTTGGAGCAGGCATCTGCCTCAAAACTGTAGGGCTGGATAGCTTCTATATTGCTTTGTTGTATCAGTAATGTGATGTTGGAATTGTGAAGGGCTGTCAGCTGGCGGGAGAGTGTATAAACCAGGGCTAGATAAGCCTGGACCTCAAGTGCCTCAACCCTGCCTGATTTCTAGCTCTCCCTGGACTACTTGATGCTAAATACCTAAATCAAGTCTGTTCAGTCAATTGGGTTAGCAAAAAGATGGTCATGTAGAGCTGGAAACCAGGCAGGATTGTGACTCTTGAGGACCAGGGTAGGCCTGCCTTGCCATAAACAATGGTTAAAAGGAAGTGGGGACAGACTTACTCTCCGCCAACAACTCTGATATGAATTTCTAATGAACAACAGCTGCTCTGCAGAAATAATGTCCAGTAAAAACAGCATAATTGTAGTTAAAAACCACCAGGAGAAGGCTTTTACAGTAGATCAAAAGATGAACGGAGTGGGTTAAGGGCAATTTGACACTTGTTTTTGCTCTCCAAAGCAGATTTATATTTGCAAAAAAAGATGTGAGCCATTGCAAAAACATTTGATGAACTACCAAAAGGAAGAAAAATATAAATGTAAGAATGTAAAGAGAACAAAACAATAAACAAATGGTGAAAATCACGATTAAAGACAAGGACCAGTAGACATATTTTTAAGATATAGAAATGCAAAAAAATACATATTTTTGAATGCCGTCCCACCCGTTCTTGTTTGGTTATTAATAAGATAGTAAGAAGTTGTACCCCCTGAACACTCCCCTCAACTTTGATATAGCATATGTAGCAAAACATGGAGTCTGTATCTCTGCTGGAGCGTCACCACCTCGAACTGTCATTAAAGCTCATGTCCTCAGGAGGCAAATGTTTTCTGTGGAGACGCTCCTCCGATCAGAACATGGATTTGCTCTAAAATATGCTGCTTTTCTTGGAGCGTCATGAATAAATAAAGACTGACGAAAACCTTTTGCATTTTTTTACTATCTTTCCTAATGCTTGTGCTCTTAAGATGCATATTGTGGCATGCATAAAACATCCTTTCCACCCCCCTCACACACACATTCTGCAGCAGGAGTGAACGATGGAGGAACCCTGTGCTCAGGAAAAAAAACAAAAAAAAAAACTTTAATGCAAAAAAACCAAAACACAAGTTTGTGTAAAAGTACGTATCTCTAAAACCAATGGTTACATGAAATCCTTCCTGTGCTGCTTTGCTGGAAGAGCTGCACTGGCATCAGTTTGCTTTGGTTAAATCAGCTTCACCTGATCTTTTATTTTGTCCAGTTGTCACAATTGTTTTGTCTCTGGCATTTCTCTCTTAGCATTGATAGGATCAAATCACTTATGCTGATTCTGTATTTATTGCTTGCATGCCTGCAGTTGTTTGTAATTAGCTTATTGCTTTTGATCTGATGTAATGTGATAAAATGCCTGCGAGCGGTTCTGGGAGCCCGCTTGGCTGGAGCAACTGGGGTGGGCGCCACTTCCAGGTCCTTACTGAAGCACATCCCATTGTCCGAGCAAGAAGGAAGGAGGAGGGGGGGGATCGGGCGACTCGCGTGAGTGGCTGCAGACAGAGGGGCAGTGGGATCGCTGTCGGAGCGGAGGGAGCGACCACCCCCTGAGATGCCAGCATCTTCCAAACCTCATTACCCTCCAGAGGCCTGTCCTTCACATGCATTTGTAATTACACCCCTGCTAGCCCTGCCCCAATCCCACGAAAACCCTCGCAACACCTGATACCCACAGGTAGAGTGCCACACCAGGGGGCGGGGGGTGCTTTGGAATGATAGAGCTCCAAAGCCCCAGGGTCCGCTCAGAGCGACTACCATTCTGGCTTGGCCACCCACATCATTCAAAGAGCCCGAAACACAGAGACTGATGATCTGTTTCAGACAGAAAGAGCTGTTTATTCATGGAAAAAGCTGATTGTTGTGCCCAGCCACTGTTGTGCATCCAAGTCTGCACAACAAAGCACAAAGAGCGCAGGACCCGACTTGGAAAAGGCTCAATAAATTTGGACCAGCCTGAAAGGATGGATTTTGCCTGATGGTTTAAGGACAGGCAATCCTTTTCAAGTTGCTTCTCTCGTGAACAGAAAGATGAAGTCTTTGGCTTAAGTAATGCAACAATGAGATGGACAGTCTCAAGTGCTGCCCATCTCAAAGGGAAATGACTGAAACATGACTTTCATCCCATCAGAACCCCATCAAACGGACCCCTTTTCTGCCCCCTTCTTCTGCTTTCCAAGCGGGTGAAACAGGCCCACAGTGCTTCACAGGCTGTTCTGTTTATGAAAGAGGTCATGGTGCCACATATGGCCAGCGCGTTAAAATACACAAGGGTCTTGCAGCGGCTGCTAAAAATGTATTGCGGCTGTCTGTACATGCGGGGATAAAATAAACTCTGAATGTTTCAGCAAGCAGCGCTGAGAATTTAATGATTGAGTATTTGGAACTACGGTCAGATTTTCACAGGAAAAAGAAAGCAGAAAAACACACATCTTCAAAAGTCCAACAGTATTGGGTTAGACGTCAGCAATATGCACAGTTGTTTGACTTGGCAGGGCAGGATGGGCAGATTTGCCCGGGATAAGTGTGTGTCACACGGCATCTGACAGGATAGCCGGGCCACAGTAAAGCCGTAGAAAGCTAGCGGTAAAACTAAACACATGCTGTGACAGCCACAGGCAGCTGCATCGAGCCCAGGAGCCCTACCTCTCAAAGGGCTGTCCTGATAAGTGGAATTAAAAAGGAAAAAGAAACATTAGAAGCATCCCTTTCATAGCAAACCATTAACCATCACTAATGTCTGATTATTTTTGGTGCAACTTTGGTGCTTATTTCTTTTGGCATTGAGGAACTCCCCTTTGGCTCTGTAGCAGATTTGTGGTTCTATTTCACCTCACCAGCAAGTACACTCTGTGTTTAATAAAACAGAGGTTAGAGATTACACCGTGGATTGGATGGCATTAGGAGAAATGCCTCTTGTGGGTTTTATGATCATCACACCATAAATAAAACCTCTTCCGACACCAACAAGAGAAAAAAAATCAGGCTACCTCAGTGTAAAGCTTCTGTAGGCGCCAGGAGAAGGTCAAAGATGGATCGTGGCATAAATTTGGGTGTTTTTCTTACTTTTAAATTTTCAACGCCTCAAAACCAGGCTTACATTTTTTACAGACGTACTCTGATCATCTTTTGATCTGTTGTAAAAGCACTACCAATGCTCTTTTAATTATGATTATGGCATTTTAGGTCAAGGTAAAAAAAACCTGAGTCATTTTCTGGGACATAGTTTCTGCAGAGTGGCAGGACTGCATTAGAAATGTGTCTTTGAGTTAAAGGTGGGGGAAACTCTCCCCCCATTTCCCATCATCCATTTGTTTGAACGCTCACCTGCCAGTTTCCTGCGCCTTACAACCCCAACATAACGTTAAATCACAAACTACATCATCATCATCATATATATAAAATATAATACATATATTATAAAAAGAACATATTGAAAACACAAAAAAAAAACATTTTAATCGAAGCGGAACTTTAAAATAAAGATTTGCTGATCAGAATGAAGTGGAGATCTACCTGCTGTACTCTGATACGACATTGTTCTCTAAACGTATTTGATTAAAGGAAATGGACCTCGGATATGGGGATACCTGTCAGTGTGAGCAGAGGCAGGTCCAACCAGGTGTTCTTCTTTGACGCCCTATTTACAAAATATTTGTGACCCTTTGCAGGATATTGTGTCCACTTTTAAGAGATGTGATCTTTTCTCACACCCAGCAGTTGTGGGCAATAACCAACATAATTCCATCTCCTGCGAGGCAATTAAAAACGTCTCCCACTGGTTTTTTCCTCTCCTTACTGCAGGGCAGTAAGGCAAACCATTGTGGAAGAAGAAGGGTGACCGAGTTGGAGAAAAAAAAAATAAAAACATGTGTAATGAGAAAACATGTGGTGTGTAACTATTGGAAGTCATCAACAACAAAAAAATAATAATTAAAGTGCAGGATGGAGAAAAAAAAAAACCCTGAAGCTGTTTTTTCGTGGCTTGGAGACCACTGTCATCATGTCTCAGGAATTAGGCAAACATATGCTGGTCTGCTGCTGTTGAAACCGAGGCGCCTTGCTCAGGCTGCGGTTTAGGAACATGAAAGGCTTTGTGGGATGAGCAGGAGGACTGGCTCTAATTCAGGGCCTCATTGCCAGGGAAGCTGGCAGTGAACTCCGATTGTGGGACAGGGAAAGGAATTTAGTTACATATTCCAGCAAGGACCACAGCTCCAAACAAACCAAAGCAACAGGCTGCTTAGAAAACCATTTTGTCCGCATTCAAACCGCTGCTCCTGCTGCTGTGCAGACGCGGGACTCACTCAAGAGCACCTGAATGAACCCAAACGGAGGCCAAGGAGGGCAAATATGGGGCAAAGGAATGTGGAGCAATACTGAAATGGAGCTTTTCTGATCAAGCCCCATGCAGGGCTTGGGATGCTGGCAGTGGACTCCCTTATTTGGACGGAGAGTTTGGAAAACAAAGCGCGCATTGTGTTTTCTTATTGCAGCCACTCACTCTCCAGCATCTCTCTGCAAGGATGCTCCGGGGTCAGTGTGAGATGTTAAAAGGAAACAGAGACCAAGAAAAAATAATAGATTCCCAAAAATCTCCAGGCTGCAATTTTCTCTGGGCTTAACGCAGCGTGCCATAACTGTAACCTGATCAACTCAGCAAATTGGATAAAACTGTTTTGCTTCTATCTTTGCACAGACGATGCAACCAAAGGCAAATTTGCTCTCTAAGAAGTTTTCTGGGATTTTCAGGCAGGCGGGGATCAGATTAATCATGTCTCCGTTAAGAGCACATGTGATTATGGTTGACTGTTTACACGTTTTCTCAGATGTGTTTTCTGTGCCAGGACATGGTGGTAGACCCTGAAACACACTCAGTCACTTTCTGACAGTGGAAAATACAGATGTGAGACAGCTATGGACTTTCTTCTTCGGGTCTTTTTTTCTGAGCTCCACTTAGTTGAGGCTTAGCATGTCACATTTTGCAAACAATTCTAATTCACTGCATTAGAATTGTGCAAATGAGATAAATGCTGCTTTCCTTACATTCCAGTTTTGCTCATCTTTAAAGCAAAGGACGTAAGCTTGATGTGATTGTTGATATCACACCCAGCCAGTGGGAGGCAGCACAGACTGGAGGATAATAGGATTAGGAGTGCACATGCGTTCGCATGCAAGCTTACATGGAGGGTGAGTCACTCAAGTGGTAAAAGATGACCGTATCACACATCTGGAGTGCAGTCCTAAATGGTCTGTGGCAGAGGGGAGGACCGGGATCGGTGGCCTGAGATGCTGGGACATGTGGCATGCAGAGCGGATAGCAGACCGCATTTAGTTTCTGCCTGTAATCCTCTGCCTGAGAGAACTGTTTGGTTTTGGTTAAAGGCACTGTTGTCCCACATTTTCATATACTTCTAATTACAACATAGCTAAAGCTGGGCTGCAGCAAGCGTTATTGTTGTTCCTGTTTGTTGACATTACATTCTCCTCCCACACAACTCACTTGTCACACAATAACACACACACACACACACTCGCTTTAGACACATATAATCAAAACTAAGTGATTTACACTCACTGCAGGAACGCACATTTAGGATCCCTTAAACTCACATGCACCACACAGGCTCGAACACACATGTGTTAGGAAAATACACATCCGTCCACAAACTGATCACCAGAGCTGAGCGGTAAGCTCAATTTAGAGACGCAATTGTGTTTGGTGCCACTCGGAGATGAGCAGGAACCACACTGCAAGCCCAAAAAAACACCAAATAGACGTTTGGATGAACCGGAAATCACAACTTTGTCTGTGTGTGAGAGAAAGTCACAGCGGTGAAAGGACGGGTGAGCCACTTATGTGTCACATACCAGCTGCACGTTACAAAGAAGTTACCGCCGACTAACTGCTAGCAGACATAAACAACCTGGTGAGATGGTTCAACAATTTAATAACAGCTCTGAAGAGTGAAGCAGAAACGAGGCTGTGTCAGGGGTTGCACATGAGGACATAATTAAAAAAAACACTTCATCCTAATCCTGAACTTCAATTGTGTGGCACAAAATATATTCTCACCAACTGCTTACACTAGCTGGGCCATAAATTCCACTTTAATAAAAGTTGAATATTCCAGTTTTAAATGCCTAAACTCTTCCAAAAGGTAAAATATGATATTTTTGATTGTTTAAGTCATATTGGGTGGTGCTGATTTAAAATAAATGTGGGTGTCGATGACACTGACGTTTATCAGGACTGGTCTAAATACACTCTGTACTGTGTGTGCTGCAACTTCTTAGTCTATAATTTAATGCTTGAAATTAAAAACCCCACTGCTGTCTCACAGAGAGCACAATTTACTGAATCAACGCCTTTAAATCAAGATCTTGCTTTTGTGACAGACTTGTGTCTCCCGGAGGAATCTGCCGTTCCAAACCACAGTCTGCGATCCCCGCGTTGTTTTCCCTCCCAATCACATGCTTTATCTCCAATTGCTGACTAATTACCAAGACCAGAGGTTTATGGGAAGGGCCCCAAAATGGCAGTCTGATGTTTTTGTGGTTTGGAATTCTGGATAGCTCTTATTCGTTTTTTTTATTATTCTGTTTTATTGTCTGGTACATTGTGTGAAACCGAGGTCAGATGTTAGATAGGTCAAGACCCGGTCAAGTTTTTTTCTTTTTCTTTAAACATTACTGGAACCAGTTTAAAAACAAAGAAAATAACATTTAAATCCATTTTCTTAGATAACACTGCATCCATTAAGTATGATATTTTTGCTCTGGAAAACAGAATATATTGTATTTTTTTAATTGAATCAATGCAAAACCAAATTCTTTGAAGTCTAAAAGTAATTTAAAGTCCCAATCCAGTCATCTTTTGATCTATTATAAAAGCATTGCCAGTGGTCTTTTAATTATGACATTTTTAGGCAAAATCAAATAAACTGTCTTATTTCCTAGGACCTAGTTTCTGCAGAGCGGTGGTAATCTTTTTCTTTTTTGTTAGAAATTTAACTGTGAATTGTGGGCAGAGTGAGCCTGCCTTTATTCCCCGTCATCACTTTGTTTACACTCGCTATCTTACAGCTCCTCACAACTCCAGCCTAACATTCCTGGTCCAACAAAAATACTGAGCAATATCTGAGCCAGATGCCAGCTCGGACAAGGAAAACAAGACTTAGATGGATGTATTTGTCTGCAAGTGGATGCATCCGAATGGAGTGGAGCATGGAGATTTTTTGGAACAACTAAAGCTTTTTAAACTGCATTTTTGTCTGCTCCTGATTTACTATTATTTGAATAAAGAAACATGCAGTTTTAATCTAAATTTTATGTCCTCCACCATGATAAAAATGCTACAAAACTATGTAAAAAAAACAAAACAATTTCTTTTGGAGGGGAGTTTTAAAAAAGCACAGGAAACCCCAATTTCTACTAAAAATAATACCTTATGTAATAATTTAGCTGCTAGATTAAACCAACATTTTTTTTTTACTTGGAGTTGAGAAGTTTTTGTCTCAACATAAAAGCCCAAATCTTTTTCCTTTAACAGAGCAAAGCCTTGAGACAAAGTGAAGCAAAATCGTCCACATATATCACAGGTTTTCTTCTGTGATCTCCGATGCCGTGGATGAAGCAATCTTACGACAGCCGTGCTGCAGTTGATGTGCGTGCAAAACACCACAGGTGACTGACTCATACAGTAAATAGACACTGTGTGGTGTGGTATGTCTGATTCTTTCAGAGGGGGGGGGAGGAGAGAGAAAGGGGACAGCTTAATGCCTCTGTTCAAGATAAAGCAGCAAATTATGAAGGCAGAGTGTGTCATCTCATTCTCTGCTCCTTTCATCATAATCTCCCCTGCTACGATCAGAAAAAGAACTTACTGAAAGACATCGGACCCGCAGCCTGGAACATCACTCTGAGATCTACCTTCTGCCTGCTAGAAAGATTAAGTATCACCATCTGAAAATGAGACGAGGGTGAAGAAAATCAGATGTTTGGATGAAGATTTTCCTGCACACATGTGGGACTTTGACCAGTCAGAAGTGGCAACTCTGCTGTGCAGCTGCTATTTTCTACTCTCTGACGACCGATGGGACGCACGCATCACAAACGGAAGAAAATACAGTGGAAGCACATCGACATTTATTTAAAATGATTAATGAAAAGCAACAAAGCAAATGTCCCAACGTTTGATTTTGTTTATTAAAAACAATTGTTGATTAAAAAAAAAAAAAAGGAAAATAGCTCCTTTAGGAAGTTTTTACTTTAGATTTAGTGAGCAAAAATACTTTAGGGCATGTACAATTAAAATACATACTTTTAGAAAAACAACTCGATAAAGAGACCACAATTTCTTTAAAATCTATGATGATTTATTTAGGATCCTCGTGCGGTGGACACTTCCAATTTTAAAGTATTCCTGTTAGTAAAATAAAGGGCAGAAAACCCAAAGAGCTTTAAAGTTTTCTGTACTTTACAGCTGTGTTTGAGCTGCACAGTCATTTTTCTGAGTGGCAGGACAATTATTTGCCAGTTCGGCCTGACACTTGGCTACCATCCATTACAACAAAATTGTTGCCTGCCTTTAACGTAATTATATTTCTGTTGCTTTGATTCCAGTCTAAAGTAATAAAACACTTCAAGCCCAAACCCCAAAATCTATCCTCAACTACAATTAAAGTTAAAAGTGCAGTTGTTTTATGATAAGAGCTGCAGGGTCTGTCGCTACCAAACCCACCTGCTTCTGATTGGCTAGCAGCATGCTATTTTCTTCTCGCGCATAACCCAGCATGCATTGGGGTTTATTTATTGGAAATTAAAAAGAAAGAAAAAGAGTCACTAATCTGGGTTCGGTTCAGACAGCGGACTCCCTCTACACACACACTCACACGCGCACACATCTGTGTACCAGCTGAGCAGGGAGCAGTCCCACTGTTAGGCTTTCACATATCAAAGAGCCTGGGGTACTTTGGCACTGCTGGGATAGTTGTCCTTTTTTACAAAAGACAAACAAGCGAAGAGCTTGGGATGTGGTCCAAAGCCGTCTTTGACACAGTGCTGAAATGAGAATTTGGCTCTGTGACATAAAGTGTGATCTACATGTGTAAAAAAGCTGTGGCGCCCTGCTTGTTTTATTTTATGTGTGTGTTGTTGGTTGGCTATGAAGCCTGACATTTTTAATATTCTAAACTACCTTTACAACACAAAACAGAATCAGATTTAAAATCATTCTCTGACTTTAAACTACAGGCTGCAGGACGTTGAAAATCTTCCTCTATTTAGACTTCTCTAATGTGATGTACTGATTTCAGAAGTCCGGATGTTACCCTGCAACATCAGCAAAACATCAGGTTGTCATGAAAGAGGCTTAGCTGACAGAAAAACTAAATTATTCCACAGTTGTTAGAAGGCCTGAACAGATAACGACTAGTTTCTAGCACATTGCAGCAAGAGAATCCATCATCAATGGTGGTATGGTAGCAAAAGTTGGAACGTAAACAAGTATGGTGAAGATCAATGCACTTCTGTGCATGCTCAAATGATCTTGAAAGACATTATATGCAACACACAGAAACAAATCACGTACATGTAATCCGTGCACCGCAACACAAATGCAAAGCACTGCTTTCAGCAAATGGAAACAAGGCCCATCTGGGATCAAAGCACTGAATGTGTTTCGAACAAGCCGAGGCCGCCAACCCAAACAGACACGCAAACATATGCTGCTCTCCATCCAAAAGACATTTCATACTGGATAAAGAATTATCGCAACATTTAATCTAATCTGAATCCACCCCTTAAACAGTCCTCCAAACCAACAACCCATTTGGGACAATAATGGCAAACAGGCTTCAGAAGATGTTTGCTGCAGTGTAACAAATGAGTTGCGCAAAAGACATTATTTAAGCGATAAACACAAAACAATTTGTTTATTTTGGGGAAAAAGTTTACAGGAATTTGGCTTTTTGCACTCTCTTAGACAGGAACTGAGCTTCTATTCCCTCAGGGAAAAAAACGGGAGGAGAGCAACTCTGAAATGGAGCAAAGTGTGGAAGACAAGACACACTGTCGACCAGACTAAACCTCAGAAAGTCGACCTGGATCACGCAGTGCTGCAGCTCTGCCATAAACCACTCTGCCATTCAAATGATATCCCAGTAATTAAAAATGAAGGCGGCCTCAAAGCGAATATAAGGAGCTTTGTATACAGGAAGTTGGGTGTGAGTTAAACTTTTCAACCAGTGTTAAAAGCAGCTGTCACCATCAGCACGTTTTGCGATGTCGGCTAATGTAGAAATGAGGAAAAATGTGAATGGATAAATAAACACGCTCTGACGCTCGTGTCAGCGGTCAGACTGGTGGGTTTGGATAAACGCTGGGCTGTCAAACCAACACTCGATGGCCTGCCAAACTCGAATCAGTCTAACATTCATCAGTTTCACGTTTATTAGTAACAAATGGACGGAGTAATGCGGCGAATGTGCGTGTAGCCAATGAGATCGGAGTTCAAAACAATAGATCTTCATTAACCCGACAAACGTCTCGGCGGCTCTTGGGTGCTGTTTTCCCAAAGTATTACCACTATATCACATGTCATCAGTCCGTCCTTACAGTCACTGTTGAATGCGTGCAGTTAATGCGTTTTTGACGGAGCTCAGACACAACAGTCACACACACGGGACCCTAACCTGGAAACACTGACTCAGGAGGAAAACATGCACATGAAAGAGCAGAAAAGCCCATATAAAAATCCTCTAATGTAAAACAGCCCCCATCAAAGAGATTCTTTTCAATATCTGCTGAACTCTTACATATCATATTATTGCCTTATAAGCCATTGTTGGTCCAGGCACTGCTTGATCTGCAGGGCTGTTATAACTCAGAGTTATCAGAGTGCTAATAAGAGGGGTTGGCACTTTATAAACACTGTAAGAAATAGGTGGTAGAAGGGGTCACCCTGGGCGATGGCGCCCACCTCAGCTAGAGGTGTTTTTGGAACATCAGCACATTTCAGACGGTCGTCTTTGTTCGAAGTGAAGTCCACTCTGAATAATTCTATCGAGATGAACAAATGCGTGATGAATCTGCAGCAATGGAGCTGAGTAGGAGGCTTCTTTTGACAAAGAGGTCACGTCTCCCTCCACAAAGGCATTCGCTCCGGATGAAGACGAGGACGCACGCAGAGATTGTATGCTTCCGTATAGAGTTTTATGATGTCTTTCAGCCTGACACTGTGCGTGAGATTTAAACGGGGGCTCTTTTGTGCGTCAAAAGCTCACTTTTAATGGGTTTCTTATAAAAGTTCTTAGTGATCATGGTATTCAAATCACAGCAATAGCAAAGCTCTTCGTCCTTTCGATGTCTGGAAGAGATGGCAGGCAAAGAAGTGTAACTCGTCTTAAACTAAGACGGTCATGCTCTTGCTTTTCACAAACCCAGAAGACTCTTTCCTGTTGTGATCATTTACTGAGGATTAATCAACATGTATTGAATAGGATATGGATTTTATTGAGTTTTTTTAAAAACCTTTGAAGTCTTAGATATGAGATGGCAAAAAGTCAAAAAAATGTCCATGCAAATAAGCATTTGGATATCAGAAATCGTACACATTTTAAGTCAAAGTGAATGTAAATATACTAGTATGTCAACTTTGTGTTATGAATTATCTTCTATTGTGGAATATAACAAGGAAATGATGTAATGTTTTTTTGTCTAAGTCTTCTTTTTTTATTTCATAGTGACTTAAGCCTTTGTTCAGATACGCAGATAAAAAATAAATATTATTTATATATAGAAATCGTTTGAAAAATAATAGAAGTCCTGTAATGTCCTAAAGTAAGGATTTAGGATTAGTGTTATGAATTTTTTTTTTAAAGGGCCTATATTTTCAGAGTAAACTATATATCCAAATATGTGATGATATATTAACTTTGACACAATAAAGAAACATTTAAAAAAATAAAATATGAGTTATTTTCGTGAGCTCTTTTTTTTACCCGGAAGGAAGTCGTCTCGATTTCTGAGGCACCAACTTTTGCTCCTTGTGGGTGGCGCCAATTTCGTGACGCCAACCTAGAGTTGGCCTCTGCAGCGTGTCTGCGTTTTGCTTATTGCTAATTCCTCCCCTACCCCTACGGCTTCTCCCAATCCCTTAAATTTAGTTCTCCAAGTGGAGAGATATCGAAACATATCTCTGTCTTAGAATCTGGATGTTACCAGCCATCAGTGACGTTATCAAAAGTTGCCAGTCATCTACGTTAGCGTGTAGCTGCCAGCACTCGGAAAATACATAACATTGGTTTTATAACTTTAAGTCATGACAAAACAAAATGTCATTACCTACATTTTAATTTAAACTCATGGGCTTCAGAGCACACCCACAAAAAAAAAAAAAAAGCGTTTCTCCTCGTAGCTCACCCTACCGGCGGAGGGATACTGCTACGGCTTCCCCTTAAAAAAACAAGTTCCGACACCACTAAACCTCCAAGTGCCCCTACAATTAGAGCATTAGGGTGGAGCTGTAGGGGTAGGAAAGCAATTCCTCCACCATCTGAACTTTTGCAAAGATGCATGTGCATTTTGTGCTTATAAAATGAAAGTGCTTTGTCCACCGTTAGGTCTGCAGAGGAAGTGGGTATTTGTGTTAGCCTGGGGGCATTGCTGGTAGCACAGACTCTTCCTGGAAGAAGCTGTTGCTCACTTGTATGTGTATGAATGTGAGGACTGGGAGGGGCTGTTGCTTAGAGCACAGGTTTTTATTTAGAGGAATACTCAGAAATGTGGGAATGGATCAAAATACTGCTTTGGGGTTGTTTATAGGGAGGAATGAACATTATGATACACATATGATATAGGCCCTTTCAATATTTTATTAAAGAAAGCAAAGTTTGTAAGCATATACAAAGCGTGCGCTTTCAGTTGCATACGTTTTTGTCTTGTTTAAGCTGTCAACTGCACCATTTGGATGGATCAGATTTGCTCCTGTGAGACTTTAGCTTTGAAAAACTCAAGAAATAATCTTCTTTTTTTGAAACATCTTATCGCTTTTGGAGAGCCACATTTTAATACTAGTAAAGCAGTGGGCCACTCCGATACCCTGGGGCTACAAAGAGACTGCCCAGGAGTGACGTAGGAGTGCCATAAAGAAACCTGATAAAGGGGATTGACTTTATGGAATAAAGACAGCAATAAAAAAGAAAAACCCTTTCCTTAAAAAAAGGACATATTTGTTTGGAGGGCTTAAGCGTATAACTTAAATAATAAAATGCAGGTTTTGATCTAAGTATTATTATTTCAGCAAAGACTCCTTTGATGTTAACTGAAACCACTGGGCAACAATCTGTTTTAAAACACTGACAAATAACAGCTTCCTTAGGCAAAACCTCGAAGGTTACCAAGCAGAGAAAGCGCATACCTGCTCCATACGCTCATTCAGCATGAATCAAAATCAAAACCAAGCTTTTCTTTACCATAAGGTGGGGAGCAATGATGAAGACAATGAGAGGGGGGACTGAAATGTACTGTTTGCAGTTCTCAACAAAACCTTTAGTAGAAGTCTTGCGTGTTGCAAGGGAATGCTTTTACTGAACTGTTTTCACTTTTCCCATTAGTTGCCCTCCTTTCTTTCTCCGCATAACCACAAACTGATAACAAAAGTTTACAGGGTGCAATTGAAACTCTTACAATGCAAAGATCTTCTCAAAGAGCTCCTTTGTTTTTCAAGTTTTTAAGAAAGTAAGATAGTTTGAAACATGGAGAAAAAAAGAGGATCGCAGCGCTCTGGTTTCAATGTAGACACAACAAAGTGGTCTCTGTTCCCATCTGCTTTAATGCACTCTTGCACTATTTTTTTAGATGCTCATTATATCACTAAAGGTTAGCCTTGTCAGAAGGGTCATTCAGAACTGATGCAGAGCTCTGTAACAAAAAACACACACCCATTGTGAGTGCAAACACATTTTCCAGATCAGTTGAGAGGAATATTTGATGACAGAGGAAGTTCAAAGTGATTGTGTTCCTTCTTCATCACAGAGGATGCCACATCAGAGTGTGTACAGGCGTGACCTTGTCTTATGCCAAAGCCCACGGGTCAGCAATATGGGAGAGGTGCCTGCTTTACAGCCTGATTTACTGTAGGACAAATGGCAGGCGCTGTTAAAGAAGGCAAGCGGCTCGTCTCTGTATAAAAACCCTGTTCCTTATGATTGCTCACAGATCCTCTGAGGTGAGCATCAAACGAAAATGATCCAAAAAAACTTTTCTTCTTTTTTGACATAATATTTTTCATGGTGATTGGCAGTAAGGACATGTGGTCAATAGTCTGACTCATTTCCAGTGTAACAAGCTTATAACAGGACACGGAGTACATGAGCTGAAAGCAGTATTTAAACACTGAACTTAGTTTTTCATATCTATGTATTTTAAATAGAACAATCAAATAAAACAGTATGATAATTTCATCATTGTCTAGATTTGACTGGACACATTTGGTTTGCTCAAATGAACCAGAGGTCATCCCCCCTCAATAATCCCGAACACATTTTCAGTCTGGAAACACCCAAGCCGACCCTGATCTGGAACCATTTTTGGACCCATCTTTCGAAGTGGACTTTCCAATCGAACAGAGCTGTGGTTTGCTCTGAGTTTCCTCCGTCTGAATAGGCTCCATGGTCAGAGTGGAACAACTGAACCAAAATGGCCACCATAGCCGTGCATTACAGAATGTAAACAGAGTAGAGGGGCAAAGATGAGACTCGGCAACTCATTGAAATTTGGTCGGATGAATAAAGGCTCATTAAAATTACTTTTAACGTGATGCACATTGCTTCTCACACTGTTTTCCCGAAAATCTATATCAGGGCTCTCAGACTCCAGGCCTCGAGGGCCGGCCTCCTGCTGGTTTTCCAGAAATCCTGCCTTATCTGCAGTTGATAACCTGGATGAGGTGTTAACCTGGATCCGGTGTGTTTGGCCAGTAAGGAGCTTCAACGGCAGGCTGGTTGGAAAACATGTTGGACACCGGCCCTCGAGGCCTGATCTATATGTCATAAACACTTGTACCTTCTTAGCCATTGTCTTCTTAGCAATCGCTTTCCTCAATATTCTTTCCATTCAAAGTAATGCTAAATCTAATTGAGTCCGATTTAATGGTGTGTTGGGAAAACGGGTCATGTCACAGACCTGATAAACAGACTAACACAGCTTTGTCAAAAACTGTGTGGTCAAACCTTTTAATGCAAACTGTAACCTATGGTCCATCTTTGGATTAGGCTAATAGTTTTTTAAGGTAGGATTTGTGTCGGAAGTTGAAATGTTATTTGTTAATTAACCATCTGTATTAGTTGTTTTAATGCTTTGCTCATCTAAAAATAAAACACATGGTGGTGGTGAGAACATAAGTGTTTCATCTACGTTCAAGTCCTTATGCCTCTCGTATGACTCGCTGCTGGATGTTTCATCAAAGCGTTTCCTTCTGTCCTAAATCTGAAATTTCAAATCATTCCACATACCTTTGTTGTTGAGCTTTTAAATGATCTGAATGATATATATTTTGTGGAGAAGAAAAAATGCTTTAGAAAGTGCAGCACAGATGATTCTTCTGCCATGAGGAGCTGTGAAGAAAGAACCATCCCACCAGCAATGAAATGAAACAGTTTCAACAGAGACGACTGGACATAATATGATTCTTGGCTGCCAAAAAAAAAGCCCTGTACAGTACGGTTGCTCAAAGAGCTTCAGAGGTTAAAACATGAGCCAAAAATGATGTAAGCATCAATTTGACTGACAGGAGAGATATATGAATGATAGCTTAAAGCATAAGAGGGACCCAGAGTAATGATGTATTGAGGTGACAGAGGTTGGATGTTGGCAGATTTTGACGTTGTAAGATTATAGAAAAGAAACTATTTACAACATTGTACATTCCCCCTTGATAGTAGCTCTAAAAAGTACTATACTAACATATGTTCTTGTTAAAAAAAAAAAATACAGACAATCCAGCACATGGATCGAGTTTTCAGAAAACCTTTCCTAGAATATTTTTCAAACACATTCTTCCCTTACAGGACAAGGCAAGAATAGAGGAAATGTCGACTATAAATAGGAATCAAAAGAACCCCCATCTGTTATTAGAAAAGGATGGCGGACACATTGACTTCTTAAAAAGCAGGAGAGCTTTTGACGATTTTACAAGACAGGTGAAAGAAACACGTGTGTTAAATCTCTGTACTCCTTCACTTGGGTCAGCTCTACCATAAAAGAAAAGAGATTACAAATGGAACTAATGAAGACATTGATCAAAGTCTGTAATGGTAATATGCAACAGGTGTCTTCAGTCCCCTGCAAACACAGCCAACATCATTTCTTCTGTGAAAGTTTCATGTAATTCACATGTGCTTTGATAGGAACAACAGACAGGACATATTCCAGCACTTTTCAGTACTAAGTCGTAAGCAGTCTGGTTCAACTCTAGGGGAGCATGTGCGTGTGAGGCACAAAGTCACACAGGAACTGAGAATTTATGGTGCCCTTTGACAAACTGTGGTGAGTTGAAAAGGGCCCACACTGACACACACTGATGGAAAATCAGGCACCTGGATTTGAGATGCAACAAAACGATGAAAGACTAAAGCTGACCCAACCCCCCCTCAAAAAAAAAACTTTAATTGAAGGGATTGCTGTTTTTCATTTGAAAATAGTGAAGACAAAAGGCATATTAAAGAAGATAACCGAAAGCGGGTACATTAAACAACGCACCTTTTTCAAAAATCTACTACTAGTGATGGGCACTTTGATTCTTTCTTGGGAGCTGATTCTTTCAATCCAACTCTCGAGAAAGAATCGTCTCTTCAAATCTCGACTCTACACAGGACTTTATTTTGCGCTATTATTTTACCATAACTTTGCAAAAAATAATGGGTTGTATGTAAAGAAAAGGCATTAATGAGTAGTTTATCCACGTAAAGCCTTAGAATTGCCTAATTTTTTACATTTATAACATTACAAATAATTATTTTGTATATTTTAGTATTAAACAAAATATAAAAATATTTTATCACTTAAGCTTTTTATTTATTGTTTCATATAACATACATTTTTCTATTTTCTGCTCTTCTTCATTTATAAAATTGTAATAACTTTTGTATTGTGTTTATTTACATGAACCAAATAAAGATCAAATAAATAACAAAAGTTTTTTGTTTAACAGTTGGACCAGTTTGAAGACTTCCTGTCTAGCATTAACCAAAGTGGGGAACATCAGAAACTTCAGGGGACCCCGAACAGGCTGCCTCCTACACTCCACAGCGGTTCACTGTCAGTCAGCCTCTTGATGGCCGGCATAGCAGGTGCTCGCTCCCGCCCTGTGGGCCTTGCAACAGACTGGCGACCTGTCCCATCAATAGCCAGGACGGGCCCTGTGGCCTCGAGAGTTACAAAGTGGTTTAGGAAAATGGATGGAAGTTCAGAATAAGAATACTTGGATTGAGTCTTTATGTATTCTACTTGCTGATCGAGTCATATAACTTGTAACATGCTCAAAGTTGAGTCCCTGATTGGTTGATGGGATGCGGCGACCTCGCCAATGTTCAGATATTTGAACTCTCAGATGGAGCTGCTGCGAGACATGCTCATTCAAATTGTGCAAAAGGACCTCAGATCGGGTCTGTACCATTGACTTAGCAATGAAAATTGACAAGCAGACAGAGAATACGCAGCAAAAAAAGAAAAAATAAGCAAGAAAGAATAAGCTACCATCAAAAATAGAAAAGGACAATGTATTTATGCACAAAACTCAAAAATAAAAAATACATAATAATAATAATAATGCACTTTATATACAAGTATACTTATACAAAAAGTAAATAAACTGTGTTTTAAAAAAACCTGTTAAATTTCCACTAAACTTTTACTAATATTAATAATAATCAATTTTCTTTCCAACTCAAGTAGACCCCTACAGAAAGTAAAAAATACAAATGCATTTAAAAATAATAAAAAAAACTTATAACTACAAGTACCACCACCACCACCACCACTACTACTACTACTACTACTACTACTACTACTACTACTACTACTACTACTACTACTACTACTACTACTACTACTACCACTGCAGTACTTCTCCCAACAAAAACAATAATTCTACGACTACTACTACTAATAATAATAATCAATTTCCTTTTCCACTCAAGTAGACCCATTCAAAAAGTAAAAATTACAAATGCATTAAAAAAAAGTAACCTACTACTACTACTACTAATAAAAAACAAAAAAATTAAATAGACCTGTACACGAAGTAAAAGAAGACAAACGCATTCATTTAAAAAAATCTACTACTATTTTTACTACTACCAACAACTAAAATACTTCTACTGCTACTAATAATAGATTTTCTTTTCAACTCAAATAGAGCCATACAAAAAGTAAAAAAACGAATGTATATTTAAAAAACAACTTTAAATGACTACTACTAATCATACATCTACTACTACTACAACTAAAAATAATATTATTTATAATAATAATAATTTTTATTTTTTAACTCAAGTTGACCCATACAAAAATACAGAGAAAAACAAAAAAATAACAAAAACGCATGTATTAAGGAAAAAAAACGTAAAATAGATACATAATAAAACCAAAATACATACATATTCTTTGCTTGCTGATCAACATGTGACTGTGAGTAATGTGAGGAGTTGTACCTGCGCCGCACCTGCGCAGTGCAGCATTTCGACTGTACCGAAGCTACTTCCGCCGCGAGCCCTGGCTCACTCTGGGATTTGTAGTTTAATTTGCTCCGCTTTTCCAATCTCCTTTAAGAATCCTCGCCGGACAGAAACTTTAAAATGAAACCCAAAACGGTTCGCTTTTTCCTGAAACAAACAAAACCAACCCAAACGATCTGCTTTTTCGTACAGAGGAAAAAGTCGAAATCCCCTTTATTCGCGTACTACAACAACCAATGTCTCCCCTAATGAAGGCGAAGCAGTGTAAACACAACTCCAGGAACATGAAAAGATCGGGTGACAGTGAGGGGGAGAAGAAAACAAAGGTATTGATAGCGTTTTTCTCCGTAAGGTGTGGCAGATTTCTGAGCCCCGTCGCTCGATGAATGTCTAACGCTCCCGGTGTGATGCTGCTGGCCGCATTTTGAACGCTAGAAAGCCCCAAATGTCAGCGCATACCTCACCATGCCTGTTTCCTTTTATTGTGTTTTCCATTTTCCCCTCAGTCTAGCACAATGAAGATTTACAGTAACATAAAAATGGTGTTTATATCACGCATGCACAATGCTGAAGAAAAGCTGGGAGGTGCATCATGACGTTTTGAACACATTTTTATTCGATTTGAATTGTTGCATTTGGGATAGCATGAAACATCATTTAGATTTCAAAATAAGATTAAAACAAAAAATACACATCTATTTGATGTGGGATGCAAGTTTAGCCAAGTGTAGGCTGAAGATAAGAAGTCCTTAATTGCGTGGCAGATTAGTGAAGCAGCAGCGCAAACACTAGGAAAGTTTGTTTGCAACAGATTTGTGGTTTAAGGAGCTGCCACTGCTTTAGAGGTAACCACACATGCAGGGATTATGCTCATACTATGCTGTCAAAGTAAAAGATCAACCAATAGCTGTCATATTATTCTGTTTCTTCTCGAACAGTAGCACTCAATGAAGTGCAAAAAGATGCATTTGTAACCTTTGAGGTTCCATGATTTTGCTACGCCTTGGATGCGAGCGCATCTCCACGCTCAGTGTGACCCTACTTCTGTTGCTTATGAAGGCAGGCACCGCAAAGATGCACTTTCGGTGCATGTCTCCCCTGCACTTTCTGTGCATCCTGGCAGATGCACAGGAAAGTCTTCTCCGTTAGCGTCTGCCTGTCTGTTCCTCCTATCTCCCCACTTGGATGCTGTCTGCTGTGGCACATGTGTATGGATCATGTTAGACAGCAGTGAAACTATGTAAGACGTGGTTCCTTCTGTTTACGAAAGCAGCTGTGGCGGCCAGATGAGCGGCTCAGAGAAAGAACTCATTCCAGCTGGCCTCCAGGCGATCAGGAAGCACAGCACAGACCTAAAGGCTTATCTTCCCCACTTTCTAGATAAATAAAGGGAGATATATGGCAAAATGTCGTTGAAAAATAACAGTATGACTGTAGATTAACCGAAGAGCAGCCTGCATGGATTTGTTGGCACTTTTCATAACATTGGTGGTTAAACATTTGGGCTCCCAAGTTTACACACCTGGGGTGAATCTGAGAAAAAATGTTTGCCACAATGCCTTTAATAAATTCAACTTTAACTGCAAAGCAGACATGAATTCATTTAAAGGAAAAATATGTCCCTTTGTTCAACCTTTTCTGTAAAACTCTGCTGCACAATAGTTTTATTCAGCTAATTCCTGACATTTTTGTTGTTTTTGTGTTAGATAAAAGTCTGTTATCAGCTCTTCAGTGTAGTTCAAACGAAACTTTTAGGAATATTCAAATGTCTACATCTGTTTTCGTGCATATAGCACATCGTCAAGCTCTTTGACTATTTGGTTTGACTAGTTGGTTTCTCAGCCTGATGTGCTGTCTAGAAAAAAATATTTAACATTTGTGCTAAGAACTGTCTGTTCCAAAAGCTTTTAATTTCTAATTATTGTACCTGCATGCCTGCTTTTCTGAATTACCTCCTTGATTTATATTCCTCTATATTCATAAAGTATTAATTTCCAAGTCTTTTTCATTCCTTAAGAACACACTCTGACAAAAATTGTGTTTTTGGTGTTTTCAACATGTTCTAGTGCCTTTTTTTGATCATGGAGTGCATACTTATTAAGAAAATTAAGAGTAAAATTGCATGTCTGAGTATTTCTTTATTTATATAATTAAATCAGAAGCAGATGGAAAAAAAATCAGTTTTATAAATAGCTTATTCTTGACGTAGAAAATATGCTGGGCGAGCCACAAGCTGACACTCTGTGTCATTGACTGTATATAGAGAACTGGACTGAGTGCAACCCCCCCCCCCCCCCCCCCCCCCCCCCCCCCCCCCCCCCCACACACACACACACACACACACTCCAAATAGGAAGTACCCGCTGGTCCCAAAAGGCCAAAATCCCATAGACGCAAACAAACAGCTAAATTACTAGGACTGGGTATAATTCCATAATTTTCAGAAATATGAGAAATTCCAGAACATTTAATTAGATTCACCAGAGCCTGTATCGATTTGTTTCACTTTTTTCTTTTGATCCACTCGATTCAATTTAATTTTGAATTTACACGGTTTACACATTGAGACATACTATCATTAACATTGTATACATTGATCTGCCTTTGCTGGGGGGGGTGTTTGTGTGCAGCAAACCGCAAGAAATGGACGTGTTTTTAATGATCAGACGTCACAAGACGACCATCTTCACAGATGCCAAAGAGTCTACCACAGTCTATGACCTGAAGCGCATTGTGGAAGGCATTTTGAAAAAGCCACCTGAAGATCAGAGACTATATAAAAACGGTTCTTCAAAACCACAAATGGTTACTCTTAATAGAATGTTTCCTCATAATAGTTTAGAAAATGTGTACTTCCGAGTATATAAAGCTGTTCATTTAGTTAGCAGTATATGCATAGTACTACCAAGCATCTTATGGATTCTATCCGTCCAAATTCCACTACACGTTAGCATCAAGCTAGCAGGCTTTAGCTTTATGCCTTAGATTGGCCTCTACTTCTATGGACTGATTATTGATCTATGAAGCTTAGCTCAATTCAGATAGATTAATCGATTTCATCAACTCAGCCCCATTTGTTACTCAGTCGTTATATTTATGAGAATAACCATTTTTGCCCTGCTACAACTAAAAAAAAAATGTTGCTAATCCTAATGTCTTTCTCATGATTTGTTTGCTATAGTGGAAATAAGTCAAGTAATAAACTGGCCAATCTGATGCGTTAATGCAATCTAAGAAATTGTTATGAAAAGTGTATCTGTCTAGCTAACTATCTAGCTTTACCTGGTAACTATTTTCTGCCGTCTGCACTTTTGAATGATGTATTGCTGTTGTTTTGCTGTCATACTAAGGAGAGTAATGTCACCCCCAATGGTTTAAGGCCTAAAAAAACACAGCCTCTTTAAAATCCGATCACAGCCCTGCATAATAGCAACAACGTTTAAGGACGTGGAGAGAATTTTTCTAGGTGAAATAAGACAGAAGTAGTCTGAATGCCAAAGGGTTGTTAAACATCACAAGTTTTTTTTCTGTAAGTTTGTCATTTGTTAAAAGTTGAACCCATGAGCCAAAATTCAGCACATGCTAGAGTTTTATTTCATGTTGGAATTCTGAATTATGAACTCATCCTTTTTGGTTTTACCTAGCATTCAAGATCTGCCATTTTTGTGACAGTCATTGTAGTTATAGCTCAACTGAGAGCATTTCATTATGTTTGATCTTTATTGTCATCACAGGATGAATTTCTTCTTGCCTAAGCAAGAGTGGAACAAAAAAAAACGCTTTGACCCTGTCCCTTAACTCGATGTTCTAATGCTGTCTTTGATCCAGCCTCACCATTTGGACAGTGATGACAAGTAAGAAGTGCTGTGTCGAAACAGGAAGTGTGTGTGTAAGAGGCATCTTAAGTAATGATCACACAGGGTCACCAGATGTTGTGAGGTCCTGGGCTCAGCCCAGTCCATTGCTCAGATCAGCCTCATTGGTTTTCTCTAGCTGTGGCACCTAGTGCAAGCTGTTTATGGTATTTAATTTCTAAACACTCATTAAAATGGTTTGTGTTTCCCTTGGCGGTCCTGTTAAATTAACAACTGGTGAGGTAAAAGCTGATTATGTAGCCACACACCCAGACATTGTTAATCAATTCTCCCCCCACAAGATGTTAGCTGGTGAATTAGTGTAAAGAAAACGATTTATGGCAACTAATGCGTATGTCCTGTCATGTCAAGCCTGGTGTTTTAGCAAGAGGGAGGTGTCAGATTCAGCACATTCAGCAGCTTTGCTTTCTGCCGGCCATTTTTTCCTCTCTCCAGACCCAGGCTACTTGCTGCTTGCCCTATTAATGAGTCAATAATGGAGAAATAGTGGTCAGTACTGACATAAAACATGGCAAATGTATACCTAAGGCTGGGAAGCACATAAGCTCCAACAGAGCCAAATTTACACCTCAGCTCGGTGTCGAATGGTGAAAAGAGGAACACGCGGCATGGGGGCTCTCAGAGCTTCATCAGACCCCCACAGGTCAAGCTGCGGAAAAGCCTAGGCTTAGAAAAATACCGCTATGGTAGATAATGATACCATTACACTAATGGAGCTGGCAAATGAAGGAGAACCCAGATGCCCTGCTTTATTACCAGAGGGGGTCATTTCCTCGCTGCATTCCTAATGGCCTGAGCACATAGTATTGATCAGGCTATCATGCTGCTAATCCTCTACAGAATTACTTATTGTCGGCTGGGTGTCGATCCTTGGCATGCCCTGTGCTGTCCTCGCCACGTGGCGGCTGCTGCTTGTCCAACAGGGACCCACTGGACCACTCACGCTGTCATGATTTAGAGCCGAGCAGGGATGGCGTTTGGGAGGTCTTCAACACCGAGCTGCTTAGTTCATTGTGTAAAAAAAGAGGCAAATGAACCTAACAGCTTTCATTTAATTAAGGAGCACACTGTGATGTGGTACCTCCCTCTTTATGGCTCCACCGGCCGCTGAAGAGTTTGGAAAGCGGGGAGGTCAGTGGATGTTCTCTCTAATTGTGTTGTACTGTAAATAAGAACATCCAGCTTTGCAGCAGGACACGATGAGTGCTTGCTCAGGTATAATTACCACACGCTCTGCACATTTAGTTGGACGTAGCACACACCTGCTAACTTTCCAATGCCCAGTATCTTCTCAATACCAGTTCTGTTCAGAACAAATCAGCTCAAGAGGAGATTTTTTTAAATTATTCACAGTTTGCGTAATTTGAACATGACAGGGAATGGTTTGCCCATGGCCTATCGATAGTAGAAATTAATAGGTGGGTCAAGACTCATTGCCCTGGGTTTGTGAATAACCATCTTTGGTTTTTTAGTAGGCCCCCGTGTGTATTAGCATCTTGAGGTCATTGAAATTGTGGCGTCCCAGCATCAACCACCCCGTCTTGTCACCTCTGGCCTTGGCTAATCAAAGACTTTACCTTAAGGGTTGTATTTAGCACTGTTAGTTAGTGCTACTCAAGTATTCATAAAGAAGTATTTATATATTTCCATCTGGAACAACCATTGTAGCTAGGAAAACGAGCTATTGATTAAAATATTTAGTAATTTCTTTCTGCATGTGCCATCAATTTTGCGCAGACATCCATAAAGGGACCCACGTGATAGTTGACCTAAGCCCTGTCCTCCATTTTTGCTCCCATTGGAGCTCAATGATATACTATTATGAAAAGTAAAATCAATAGATGAATATGAAGTTTTGGTTTGTAATGTAGCATTGGCCTTAGGCTCCAGGTCTTTCATTGATCTACTGTGTGAGCGTTGGAGGGGGCTGATTTGTCTGCTTCTCGGCTTTTCATCTACATGCCTTTACCTCATCCTGCCCGTTTGATCTTTGCACATTTATGTGAGGTGGCACGTTTACCGCAGTTGTACTCAACACACCTGTCTTGGACTCATATCAGAGATAGTTGGGCTAAAACCTTGGGTTGGATTACAAGCCTCATGTCAGGATTCCGATCCTTTGCCTCGTCTTCAAATCATTAATTTGAAGACTGTAATTTAAAACGAATTCTAAAAGGTGTGTACATCTTACAGGCTTTTGATGTCTGAAATTACTTCTTAAACTCTGTAATAGCAGCAATTTAAGGAAGTATAATGTTTAAGATCCTCTCATCATATCAGTAGATTTT
Organism: Oryzias celebensis; assembly: GCA_014656515.1. Taxonomy (NCBI): domain Eukaryota; kingdom Metazoa; phylum Chordata; class Actinopteri; order Beloniformes; family Adrianichthyidae; genus Oryzias; species Oryzias celebensis. The sequence continues at coordinate 7,678,771 of BNCR01000003.1, forward strand.
TTTTTTTTTGGTCAATGGTAGTTTTATAAGCACCTTTCTTTTTTTTTTTAATCTTTGCCTTTTATTTTCCTTCAACATTTTTGTTTGAATGTGTTCATGGTTATACTACTCATTGCACTGTCTGAACTCTATGCTCAACTGTAAAAGCTGCTTTACTGGGTTAATCATTTTTCTGATCACTTTTTTCCAGAATTTCACACACCTCTTCATGTTTATGAGACATCCTACCTTTATGAAACAAAGAATAACTAATGCTGGCTTTGCAATGAGGGATAGAAGTTATTGACCTCCTTCTCTTTATTGTTGTTTTTAGGTGTGTTGTTTTGCACTAAGATTTGTTGCAAATACGTTTACCCTTGAAACAAAGGTCAAGTTGAGTTGAGCTGAGTTAAAGTGTTCATGCTGAAGCTTTGCAATTGCATTGGTACGAATAACCCTGGGGTAGCTAACTAGACCTAACACTTTTTACAGTCTATTTTGTCTTACAAAACCAAAGCTTCTCATGAGTGCAATATAAAAGTCATCTAAACAATATACATTACTGGTGAAAAAATATGTTATAACTGCAGTAATTTATGATTTTTTTAATTGACTTTTCTGATTGTTCATATTAATGCAATTCCTACTGCTAGGTTATGATGATCCAGTGTGAAAGAACCCATCTTTATTTGATAGTAATAAAAAACGAAAGTTGAACTTGAATATTTAATACATTTATTATGCATTCACTTATATATCAGTGTAGATTCTACGGTGACCCTGAAGTGCAAATCACTTGATTCAAAAACATTTTAAACAGCACACTGACAATTTAAAAAGCGAAACAAAAAGTAAATAAAACAGATTTACATTTTAGAAAAAATGAAAAATTTCAGAAATCAAAACATAAAAAAACAAAAATGTTTTTGTTTTTTTTTGTTTGGATTTTTGGAATGTTTTTGTTCATTCATTCATTTTCTAAACCGTTTTTTGTCCCTTTCGTGGGCACTGGGCTGCTGGAGCCTAACCCAGCTTCTCATGGGCGAAGACAGGGGACACCCCTGGACTGGTCGCCAGTCTGTCGCAGGGGCGGAATGTTGTTGTGTTTTGTAAAATGTAATGCTTTGTTGTTGCTTTTTTCAGTTGTCCTTGTGATCTTTAAAATGTTAGTGTGTCGAAGGATTGTTGATGTGAATTACGCTTCAGCACCATAAAAATTCCCTAAACTCCAGATTTGTGATAGAAATGCATTTCTCTTATGGAAGCAATCACCAAATTCATCCAAACTGTCTTTGACAGCTTCTAGGGAACACCTCATATTAGTGTTGAGGTGTAACCCACAGATGTCAATAGCAAACAAGGCTGTAGCGTTGATCCTTCAAACTGAATGCACCAGCCTCCAGGTTCAATGAGGTTACATCAACTATGACCTGCCCAAGTACGGCTCGTCTGTCATGCATGTGTCCTGTCACAAGCAAGACATATAATCATCAGTTGAATCAATAGATGGCAGTGGCTCATTGGACTGGTACTGAATAAACATGGGGGTGACCCACTAACCCTTTGCTCAGAGGCTGGAGCCTCCGGGGGGTTCATTAGCAGCTCAAGGCTATGATCCACATGTATTGTTAGTTTCATGTAGCGGTCTTTGGTATTGTGATGATGCTGTGGTTGTGTTTGTTCATCAAAATGTCCTTTGTAGTTGTTCTGTAGTGACAACTGGATTTTTGAATGGATGGTACCATTCCACTAAACCATATTGTGCCTTTTAAGTAATATTTACATTTGGAAAAAAAATAATGTTTTGATTTGTTTTTTTTTACGTTTTATTTTGTGTCACAAAGCTAAAGAAATTCAGTAATAAATGAGTTAAGTGCCTTTCTGTTTTTGTGACACAAATTGCATTAATAATAATACAAATACAATTTCTCTATCTTGTCTTTTTCTGTTCAAGCACTTTATAAAGTTTATTAGTGATTTTTTATAACAACCTACCTTGCTAATAAAGTAAAATCACCTCCCGGTAACAGCTGGTTTCAATGAAAAGTCCAAAACCTTTATTTTACCAAAGCTGCAGGAGATCAGGTTCTAAAGAGGCTGTAAATACTAACTGTTAATTTGAACAACATGAAATATGTTCTATAAATGTGAGCAGTGAAAGTGTGTTTAAAAATGCGGCACAGGGAGAGGGTCATTTTTTCAAAATAAAAACAACAGAAACCTCATAAACACCATCGCTTTGTGATGACGGTTAAGAACTTATGACAAATATTTTCCTTTTCTGAGAGTAAAAAAGGGCTACAATTCGGAATATTTATTTGGTAAAGTCTATTAAAATATATTTTACTATAAATAAATGAAGTATCCTTCTAAAACTTGCAAACAGAAATATTTATATACTTTTAAATATTTTTTTAATAGTTTTTTTTGAGCAACACTGTGTTCCTATTGTGGAGGAGGGTTTTTTTTTTTTTTTGCAAACATTTCTCTGTTGAGTGGGTCTGTTCATGTCTCAGTGATTTCTTCTCTGAGCCTCTGTGTTTTGTTTTTTCTTCATCAGTCTAACTTTTCCTTGCATATGCGAATGAGCCAACGACAGCTTGACTGGCATGCTGTCAGACAGGCGATGCCTTTCCAGTGGTGGAGCATCAGCCCTTTCCTCTCAGCTTGTTTGTGTGAGGTTGTGTGTAGAAAAGTGGGGGGTATTGTCAGGACGTGACCGGCACACTTTGTATGTTCTTCTGGAGACAGGTGCTCCTGGGTGAGCACTGGTGCATGACAGTTGCCTTTCATCGCTGTCTTCTCCACACTTAACCCCTGACCAGTCCTCCCTCCTTTTTTTTCCTCTTCTTTCGTCTCCTCCCTCCATTTTTTTTTTTTTATCTGCGTCTGACCTCTTCTCACGGCACTTTCTTTACCCATCCTAAGTGATGGACTGGGAAAGCTGGTAGGCGGCTCTTGTGTGTGGTGGTGAGGTACAGCAGACTCGTCACAAGCCTAACGCTGTCAGGCCTGGGAAATTCAGCTGTCCGGACCAACCAGAACAAACACGCTCTCATTTCCACGTGCGCTCGGGCCCACACCACAACTTTTTGTGCAGCAGTCCGTAATTCCATCCACCGGCGCTGTCAAGCACTTGATCAAACGTGCATAAAGAAAGGAACCCCTTGGCTGATTCCCGTCCTTTCTCCTTCTATCATAATGTAGGCAGATTTTCATTCCTCTGCCTGTTTCTTCAACTGTGTTTATTCAGATGAGCCTGTCTGGGGGGCAGGGGGTCACATCCACTTGGCTGACTAAAATGGTCCTGAATTGAGGGTTGTCTCAAGTGAGATGGAGAGAGAGAAAAAACACTAGGAGGTGCTGCAGAGTGGTAGTGTCAGGGCTGTTTTCAGGGCTGTTTGTGTGTGTGTCATGACTGGGGTAGGGGTTAGGGAGTTTGAGGGTTCACTTGTCAACCCCTGTGTCATGCTTGCCCTGGCCCTGTTATGTAGAGGGCATCCACTGTCATTTGTTTCAGGACTGCTTGAAGTGCTGTGAGGCACAAAAGCATAAAAAGTTGTCAGCATACCGTGAGCTTTTTGGTGCATCGATGTACTGTACTTAAAATTGAACAACTTCTTTGGCCATTTTTTTTAATTTTGCATTCTAATCATTTCTTTATCTGACATTTACTTTAGTTCTTGCTATTTTTTTCTCATTTTTTGTTGCAACAATGCACTTTCCCCACGATTTTGTTCAAACCTGACGGTTTTGTGTCAGTTTGATATATAATTCGTGTATAACATAACAGCAAAAACAAAGAAATCTGCCAATAAACAAGAAACAATAAAAAAAAAAGACGTTCAGTTGCCCTCTACCAAGCCAGGTTTAACATAATAAAACAATAAATTATAAATCTATTTGAAATTTAGCACAACACGTGTTTGAAACTTTCAACGTGAACATACTGGTACACTGAAGGGGTGCAATGATTCACTTTTCCCATGATTCGGTTCAATGGTGTAACATATGGTTTGGTTTGGCATCCCTAGTGTATATATTTGGTTTATTCTTGAAGCTTAATTATAAGCAGTAGGGAGAAAGAATATAATTCCTGAACTCTTATGGCATTCTCAAGAAAATACTTGATTTTTGTTTTTTTTTTAAGTTTAACTTTAGTGCATGGGTACAGGTATGCGTGTTTTTTGGCTGACGTAAAAATCCCACACCCTAAACGAATGGTTAAGGCTCCTTATACTTGTTGTTGATTTGTCAGGGAAGACATGAGCGCCGAGCACGCCATGACTTTAATCCAACAACAGCTCATCTGCCAAACTGCACACCAGCTATCAGTGAGCGAGTGGACCCCTTCCTAGCTGCCATTGTCATATACGAAGGGGGGTGCATTGTCACATATGAGATGGACTCATGTAAATGCAGTGACAGGCTAGTGTCTCGGCTGACTGACGGCACAGAGGGATTGAGCTAATCTGAGTGACTGATTTGAGGCGCGCAGCGGCTCGGCTGTCCCCATAACTCCTGAGAAATAGACAGCTTCTGCAGAGTTATCTGTGTTTGTAAGTCCTTCTGCTGCACTGGGATGACAATAGGGATTAGTGCCAAGGTTCTTTAAACTGTTTTATTTTTTTTATTTGATTTTTGGGAGGGGGGAGGGCGAGTCTTATCGGTGGCTCAGCAGCATGCTGCCACAGCCAGTTTTCCTTGACTGTCAATTAAAGAGGGGATCATTAACTTCAAGGGTATAAATGTTCTAACACTGGTATTACGTTAGGAAGCTAAGTCGCTGACAGATGTTCCAACTTTAATTCTCCACTTGTTTTTTTGTACTTTAATTAATTTATGTATCACTATTCCGGTTTAAAGTATTTTTTTCCTCCTGTCTGCTCTTTGTTAGCCTGTAATCTCTGCTACCACGGTAGTGGCAAAGACGTTGGGACTTGTCACTCGCCTGTGTTTCTTATGAGGTTCAATCGGCTAATGTATTCAATATCATCAAAAGTGAAAGGTAAACAGTATCTAATGGCACATGTGTTCCTGCCCTGCCTCCGTGCAGCCTGAAGGCATTAGGAGGAAGGAGCAAAGGATGCCTGCCGCTGGTTCTCCCTGCTTTTCCGGAGGACCAAACCACTCCAATGGTGCTTGATAAAAACAAACCAAGCTCAGTACATGTGTGTGTTTTTTTTGGAAGGTAAACAAGTACTACTTTGGGGTTTTTCTTTTGGAAGCCTCGTTGGTGGTTGTGAAGCATCTGCTTGACAGCTGCAGTGGGATACTAAAGGAAGGTGTACGCCGTTGGTAGTTACATAGAGAAAGAAAGAAAACTAGAGGCAGAGAGACGTTAAAGGGAAACTGGAGAGAGACAGACGACAGAGACTGCTAATGGGCAAAGTCTCTTCAACCATTGCCGTCACCACCGCCGCCCCGCTCTTTCATGACAGCTATTTTCCTTTGTTCTCTCCATCGGCCTACTCTCTGCTGGGGATTTGTGACAAGTTTTTGCGGGCTGATCAAACGCCGTGGTGACACCTGATTAGGATATAGCGCATGTTTACAGTTGTGCTCGACGAGGACTCCCCCTTTCCTCAGACAACAAGGGAGACTTCACCTTGACTAATTAAATTTGCACCTGCAATGCCAGCTGTGACAGCCACTGGAGGGCTGGATTTATTTATGCAACTCCATACATACTTTCAGTGACGTTTATGAAACCTGAGCGTGCACTAGCTCATCTGTTTACTCTCCGTGTGGCTTTCCCCGTGTGGCTGTCGTACTTGGGTTTGTGTCAGCCATGATGTTAGTGATTTACAAGGCCCATGCCTTGGGCGCAGGTGGTTGCACCTGCAGTTGTGGAGCCAGTCTTGAATGGGAATTTAAACGTTATTTAACCAGGTGAAACCCGTTGAGATCAGGATCAGTTTTTCAAGAGGTCAGGAGCACACATTTAAAAAATAAAACAACTTGAGTTAATATTCAAAACTGTTCAAACTCAGATACTGTATGTGTGTAGTTTCATGCAAATAAAGGTTCAATTAACTATTTATTTAAAAAGATCATAGCCTTAAACTACGGTCACATATCTCAAAATACCACTGCGCGGCAACCGAAATGCGAGTTTTTCAGCAAATTCCACTGCTGCATTTGTAATTAGAAGGCTAAAGTCGGATTTTTACACGGTGTGTGGTGGCCACGGAGGTTTTAATAAAAAGTTACAATTTTTTTCAGCAACTGGACAATTTGTGAGTTATCTGCTGTCGCTAAACCGCTCCGACTGTCACACTGGAGCCGGACTGCATCCAGTGTGAATCCGAGGTTGTTGTGCGTGAAAGACTATACTTGTTTTGTTATTTTTCAAAACTAGTCTTACTTAGGGTTCCACTTCTCTAAGATAGCTTTCACTTATTAGTTTCTCCTTTTTTGAATTTTCACATGACAGATAAAAAGTGGAGACTAGCTATATTCACTGTTTTCTGTTATTTTGCCAGAAAACAGTGAAACCTGTTGAGCGCATTAATGCAGTATCAAATAGCTTTCTCTAGTAGCCGGTGAGTGATCTTGTTTTATTAGGACAATCTCTATGTACTAATTAAAACAAACTGAATTCTCTACCGTCTCTTGGATCGTTTTGATCGCATTTTGAAGGGGCTTTGAACCCTTGTTTAAAATAATGTGATATTTGTGTTCCACGCTTGGTGCCTTTGTGTTTAACAATGCATTAATGTGGATATGCAGAACGCGCGTGCGCGATCTGACTCTCAGAGCCTGTCTGCTTGTATCTATCTGAATCAGTGCTTAGAGTGTAATAGGCCACAGAGGAAGTGAGCAAGACATCAGTCACCCAGGAACCTGAGAAAGGCCGGTAATTTGCGGCTCTGCCCCCTTTTCTCCCCATAACTACTCTCTACCTTCACTTTGCCCCTCCCTGCCTGAAATTGACCAGGCTCGACTGCTGGTCATGCTGTATTACATAGGTTAGATGAAGTAATTATTTCTAGGCCACTGACTACAAGTAAGATTAATAGTTTTTGAAACAGCCATAATGGAGGGCTGACCCGCCGTGACATAAGCATTATTTCAAGCTCACCTCCACTCTCATCCTTCTCACCTCCGGTCACCAGCAAAGTGTGATTTATACCTGGGCTAATGAGGGGAAGAGACCCAGAGGCTCCGGGGCAGGAGCTTACCAACAAAACGTTGCAGTTCTGAACGCAGACATACGCCACAGATAGTGAAGTCATCCGAAGACGATGCAGCGCTCGCATTGTTCTTGTTGTGGAAACCACTTTCTATTGATTTAATCGTGTTATTCTTTTGTGTAACTTGACTTTTTCCCCTGACTCTTTGCCCCCCCCAAACCTCTGCGCTCCAGATCTTGCAGACTAAAAAAAGGGTGGAGAGTTGTCACTAGGTGGCACTTGGACATCATAATATCAGATCCTCCTCTTCTTCCTCCCTCTTTCTTGCATTTGTCATCCCCCCCCTCTTTGTTCTAAGTACACCTCAGATGTCAGTGGGATTTATTTTTACTGGATGAGGGCTGTGTGTAATGCATTCACCTCGGTTCCAGCCAGCTGCTAAATGTGGCGGATAATGGTCTGGCCAGGCCCAGCCCTGTTAACTCGTCTGATTGGCTGTAATAATTAGCAGAAATCAACAGAAACTGTGGTGCAGAGTGTTTGGGACGTTGTGACCCATTGATGCTCTGAGCTTGAGTCTCATCCAACTTCCTTACACCCCCCTGTATCTCCAGGCCTTTTGTCAGTTTTCAGCTTTATTATTAACTCTTAATTTAAAATGCAGACAGTGTGGAATCAGCAGTTACACTTTCAAATGGGTGAGGTAAACGCCTAGAATGTTAATCTTTCACCATTCAGACTACTAGGAAGAGTCAAAAGGATTAAGCCATTCAGCTCCTGGTAGAATATTTCCTTTTGTTCACAATGAGTGAAAGAAAAAGAAATAAACAAAGAAGTGCCGTCTGTTGTACTTTTAGATTTTTTTTTAAAGCTGTTATACCAAACTCACCCACCTTGGAATTCCAGGAAGACTGTCTGGCTACTGTGTAAACAGCCACGTATGATATTGAGCCCTCGATTCAATAATAATCTGCAGTTACATTATAATGTCATTTTATCTGGGTCAAAAACTACACGAGAAAGGATTAGACCTGTCCCAGATGTTTTGATCAAATCTGTTTTAATCCATATGTTTTTCGAGTGGCTTGGAAGATTGTAGGAATTTTAACTTAGACCATCGCTTTAGCTTGGTAATAATACCATATGCAAAAAATCGGTTTTAGCAAATAGGCCAACAGATAAATCCAAATAGGATCTGTCCAGGGTGCACCCCTCCTTTCCCCCCCGCCTGCTGGGTCATTCTCCAGCTTTTAGCAGCAAAACCCACAGAAACCTAAAGAAAACAGGTGAATGGATCATTCAAAAAGATGTTTAACAAAGAAAAGTTTGATAAGTTGGCCTGTTTTCAAAACACTGAAACAGACTAAATATCCTACATGTTGCATACTTCTCTGATTATATTTTTCCAACCATGATCAACCAAATGAATGAATGAAATGAAATGTGTTACATATAAGAATATTATTTATTACTGAGTAATTTTACATATTACTGACGTGTTGTTGGCAGAAATCACTGGTTGAATTTTGATGCCAATAAGCATTGTTTTACCTTTGTCTATTTTACAAAAAATAAATCTCAACCTTTTATGTCAATTCTAGATACATTTTGCACCCTTTGTCAGTGAAACTTTAACTTTTCAACCTGTATTTGAGTAATAACATAGTTGCGCTAAAATTAACAGCATCATATCATAAATGCTTTAGAACAGGAGTGTTAAACTTGGAGGGCCAGTGTCCATTGAAGCTCCTCATTGGCTGACTCCTGATGCAGGTAATCAGTAGCAGAGAAGGCAGGATTTCTGGAAAACTAGCAGAAGGCAGGCCCTGGAGACCTCCAGAAGATCCCAAGTTCATCATAATTTGCTTTATTGAAATAGTTTTTGTCAAATCAAAGTTACTTTATTGTGGCTTGCATTTTTTTTCACACTTATAGGAATTTCCTTTTCTTGTGGAACCCAGAGCAGAGGCAAACATCAGTGAAATCAATACAACACCCATATACTCAGTAAAATACTGACAGTTCACTACTGCAACACTATATTTTTCCCCCTATAGTTTTTTTCTCTCTATTTAAAACTATTCTGAACAAGATTATCACTTTTATAAACCTTAGTGTGATTATTTATTATCATTATATGCTGTATGAAAATATTATGAAGTGTTTTTGCCAGCAACTCTGTATGAAATCTCATGCTTAGCATATAATATTAATAAATCATGCAACGATTGTCACAACTGTCTACCAATCAGACCATATTTCCCTGTCTTAGCATCGCAGTTACCCATCTCTTCCAATCCATCCGGTCGGATTGCACTCTGACTTGATCCCAGTTGATGTACCAGACTTGGTCGCGTCAGGAGATGATCTAATATGGAGTCGAAAGGACAGAGAGCTGAAAATCTTCATCATTTGAAGAAGTTTCTTGTCAAGAGATGGGTTTGATCAGACATTGCAGCTGCACACAGAGCAGGGTCTTTGCACTATCAAACAGTGGTACTGGATTAGAGACACAAGCCACTTTTCCTGCGATCAGTCACTCACACACAGAGACATGCGGTGGGACTGAAATCCTCCTCGTGTGCTCGATCCGCGTCATGTTCATGCTTTTTTTTTTGCATTAGGGACTGTATGGAAATGAAGAACAGTTAGACATGATAACACATCTATCCATCCATTTTCCAAACCTGCTGAATCCTATTTAGGATTTTGGGGTTGCTTGAGCCTATCCCAGCTCCTGTTGGGGAATAGCAGGGTATATCCTGGGCAGATTGCCAGTCCATCGCAGGACACAACAAATTAGAGTCACCAATTAACCTATGAAGGCTATTTTGGTCTGTGGGAGAAAGCAGTACCCACAGCAAACCCATACTTGCATGAGGAGAGCATATAAGCTCCACATAGAAAGATCCAGTTCTAAAAATGTCTGTAATTGGTCAACAGTCAAGGGTGTACCCCGTCTTTGCCCGACAATGGATGGATGGTAATTTTCTGCACTGTAAATAAAGATGTTCAACTCCAGGAGCTTTTCCTCTGCAGCTGGACCTGCTGGAATCCCTCTGATCTGTGACATGTTTAGACAATGGCAGTGTGTGTGAAAAGTTTGGCCTTACACCTTTAATACATTGTGAGCTGCTAAATGTTATTGAATTGTTTACTGTCACAAATCACAAACCATTCTGTGACCAGTCGTGACCACCAACCACCCACTCATCATAGCTGCTGCACCGCCCTGAGCGATGTGTTGGTCTACTGGGCTCTGAAGAGCCTATCGCCAGCCTCTGGAGCTGGGGATTTTAAACGCTCCACCTGACTATTGATCTCTTCTGCCTCGCTGAGCCAGTCAAGCCCAGTCTGCAGAGAAACACTCTGAGAAAGAGGGGAAGGGCAATCTGGAGGCCTCGGCCTCTGGTTTTCTGGTCTGTCCTTGACACTGCCTGTGGGACAGGTCCAGAGGACGCCTCCCGTTGTTGCCGCAAACGCTTCATCCAGCGTCTGCAGTTGGTTGGCCCTCCCCATGGGCCGAGCTGCACTTTGCACAGATATATTGATTTTTTTTTGGAGAGGAAGGGGAAGTGTGGCTGGGTGGTAAGAGCGAAATGGGAGGGAGGGAGAAATGGAAGAGAAGGAGCTTCTAAAGCACTGACTTCTCCTTGACTGCACCTCCAGATGCGACAACCCTGTTAGAACAACTCGGGGGCCCCGGCGCTCTGCTCAAAACTGCTAATCACAGTCTTTCAATCAACACCAGCCTCTTTCTCCCATCTCTCCTCTATTCCTCATTTTCTCACTCTGTCTTTTTACTTCCCTCAGACTGATCTGGACCCGTCTTGAATATCAAGGGAATACGTCTACATTAAAATCGGCCATTCTACACGGAAAACCGCTGACCTCATGAAAGCATGTTGTAATTTGAAGGTGAAAACTAAAAAGCTTTTTCGATCGACACAATCTTAATGGAAACGTTATGGCCTGGCCGCAAACTAACAATTAAAGTAAAATGGGTATCAATGGTCCTTGCCAAGAGTTCATAGACATGTGACATTGTCTTTTGTGCCAGTAAGGCTGCTGGTTTGAATCCTGGAAAAGTGACCATTTAAATATGTTCTTGAATATTTTCCTACAGACTATCCCTTAAAGATGTTATGCTATGTTCACTCTGGGCATGCGACGCGTGTTCAAAAATGCACTAAACGCGAGTTCTTGAATGTGCATATTACCCATGATGTTCGCACTGGACTTTTCTTGTTCTACTTTAGTAGCACGTCTGTCATCTACATTTCACTATGTGTTCAGGGGCTTCGCATTCTGTATAGATCCCAAAAACAGTCATAGAAACTTGTGTAGCAGCAAGTGAATGCGAGACAATGCACATTTATCCGCATTTACATAGACTTTGTATTAGAAGTGGTTGCTTGCGCGCTTTGCCGAGGGCAGTGTGACTGTAGCTTTGTAGCTTTAGAGTATAACAGCAAGCAGATTTCTGATGAAGCACGCTCAGTCCATCTCTTTTAGATAAATATAAAGGTTATGTAAGGCATCCATCTGCAGATCTCTTAAATCTCCACTTTCTTTTTGTCTTCGCTCGCCCTCCTTCCTTCCAGATTTGACACCAGCTAAAGGTCACAGAAACATATTTTTTCCCCTTTAAGGTGTAGATAAGTGTGAAATAGATGTTGACACCACAGACACAATGAAAAGCACTTAAACAGAGTGGCCATGTGCCAACCTGTCTGAGTCTGGCTTCGTGCATGTGTAAATACTTTTAAATGATTGATCTGAAAACCTGGGCCCTTCTGTTAGCCTGTCAGGTGAAGTGAGAGATATGGGGAGTTAAAAAAAAACCCAAAAAACAGATGGGGTCCGATACTTCTTTCACTCTGTCTGACACGTGTGCCCACACACTCCTCACCTGACACAACTATATGTTCAGAGAAAATATTGAAAAGTTATTTTCAGGGAATAGGTCCTTACAAAGCACACGTTTCTGTAGTCCCTCAGGAATTTCTTCATGGTCTGTTGGTCTGGTTCATTGACTATATATGAGAACTGGACTTAGTGACCCCTCCCCCTTCGTGTTCCAAACAGGAAGTACCTGCTGGTCCCAATAAGCCTAAATCCCATAGATTCTATTGATACAAAAATAGCTATTACTCAGGCATTATATTTGTCAGAATAACCTTTTCTGCTACATTTTTCAACTAGTTCATGTTAATCCTAATTTATTTCAGATTTTTTTCTGCAAGTTACCCATGTTATAAACGAACCAACCAGATGCTTGAGGTCCTGCGTCGAGCGTTTAAAGTGCTTGATTCTCCAGAGCCCACTTAAAAATGGAAAGGGTGTGGCCTTCCAACAAGCTTACTCCTGATTGGCAAGAGTGGTTGCCATAGAAATGTTGACTTTAACCAGTCACTGCTTTCTGACGATTTCTGGTTCTACATGGCAACGTCTGTACGGCAAAAAGTGGCAACTGGCTTGACGTTATTTTGTTGGAACTGGGAGCAAGTCATTTTTAATGGATGATGTCACAATCACCCAGTCCAGTTCTTATATACAGTCAATGGTCTGGCTGCATTGACTGAAAAGTTGATGGTGAGTCAGTGGGGAGCAAACAAGTCAAAAATCATACTTTTTTCAAAAAAAAATCCTGGATTCTATGTTGCTCTATTCCTGTTTGTACAGTTTTAGAAGCTGCTGTCCATACAAGAGTTGTCTCAGTAAAGTGTTTTGTTATCCACTTTTGTGTGTTCATGTTTTGGTCATTCCTGTCCACTTGTCTGTCTAATCACCACACTGTTTCCAGCATTATCATGGATGGGTGCTTTTGAGAAGGTTTTAGTTCTCCGGGGGCACATACTTGGTGACAGTGAAGTTGCCTTGTGCATCTATGTTTGTAGACCTGATTAATGACTGGCAGTGATCCCCCCACAGCTCTGCTAATGTGCTGAAATCAGTGCTATAAACAGGATGTGAAAGGGTCTACCAGCGCCAGTCTTTGAAATGACTGGCTTCTCACTCAGGTAGATGGATGGAAATCGTCTTATATTAATGATCATGTCTCCCGCCGCCCTGTCATGAGGTAAAATGAACAATGCAGCCTTTAGCCTGCAACAACAATTAACGTGTTGGAGCCAGCCTGTCTGCCATTTGTCATCACTTACCCCACCCAGGCACCACCACTGAACATATTTCGAGCGTTTATGTTAATATATGCTGAAAGTTCACTCATTTGAAATGTATGCTATGGGGTTAACGGCATAGCATTTGTTTTCACCTTCCTCAGCACATTTTTAATACCTTAAAGACCCACTCCTAAATAAATTGTGTTTTTGGATTTTTTAACATGTTCTTGTGGTATTTTTCTCATGATGGAGAACTTAATATAAAGAAAACTAACCTCAAAATTATATTTCTGAGTATTTCTGTTTTCAAATCATTGTGAATTAGAAGCAAACGGAAAATACTCTCCCTGCTCCACTGATGCATCCACTTTGAAACGACAAGATCCACAGTCAAAACTGTTGGATAGCTCCGGTTATTGCTCGCCCTTTTTGTTGCATCAGTAATGTTAGGTTTGAGTTGTGAGGGGCTATAAGCTAGCAGGAGAGGTTTTAACCAGATGGATGATGGGAAGTTTGAGCGGGCTTACTCATGCATCAACAGACAACTCAGAAGTTAATTTCTAATGACCTACTGCCGCTCTGTAGAAACTGAACCTAGAAAATGACACAAGGGTAACTGGACAAACGATCTAGAAAACCTTTTCAGATCTACAGTTTTTCATGAGAAACACTAAAAATGATACGTCACAGAAGTTTTACTGAAGGCTGAAGAGAATCTGCAAATTCAAGGCACAGCTCAAAAAATTCAACAAAAATTAGCCTTAAATCAAATTTTAGTTGAAGCAATTAAAAAAATGGAGTCTTCTGGCTGAACTTTGTCCCTCAGAGTCCGATTCAAATGCATCATCTGGTTCTGTGCCGATGTAAGGCGACAAAGGTTACACATTACCAACGTCTCCTGTCTCAGGTCAGCTCTTACACAGTCCAGTTATCTATTTAACCCTTTGCCCAGTTAGCCATCCCACTGAAGGCTTTCAGCTGATGCTCTACAAATAAATGAATGCCTCAAACAGCTACAAAATAAAACCTTTAGCCTGACAAGAAGTCTGTTTTTTTCAGTTTTTGTTGTTGTTTTGAGTGACATGAATGAAAAGAAGTAACATAATATTTAACAATCTTCAGCTTGGGTCCTTAACCTTACTATTGAACCGTCCATGTTTGAGAAATGTCAGCTAGGCAGCAAAAGTGAGCTAATTATTGCTAACCTTGCTGTAGGTATTGGGTATTTGGTCAATTGTGCATCACTTTGGAATTTATTTATTTATAAATATTTATAAATATTTATATAATATTTTTCCACACTTACATATCAGATAAGGCTTTATGAAATTGAGATTTTTTTTGTGCACGACACATTCAACTCTTAGGAAAGGGGCGGGGCCTTGTCCGTCTTTGCACCCCATGTTGCCTCACACAAGGTTCCTACATTCCTCTATCCGGCGCCAAACAGAGCGTGAAGGAAGCACCTTTGATGTACGCGGGCAGCCTGTCTTTCTGAATTTGATGTTTTAAAGCCAGCTTGTCCAAGCTGTTGATTTAAGATCTCTTTTGCAGAGATTGACCAGTTCTGAAACAGGTGAAAAGCACCTATATTTTGCTATTTAAACACAGCGCTCTGTCACATAGTGGTTTCCTATCATATTTCTTGTGATTGCAGGACCTTTGTGCTTTTTGTTTTTAGTCCTTTTATGATCTACGAAGATGTTTTCCAAGTTGGGGAAATCAAAATACCGTTCTGAATGTTACGACTTGATTTACCAACAAATTAGTGTTGCACTTAGAATTAACCTGCACAATTCTGGCATCTTGTGATTTTTAATGCTAAATCTTGACAAGTCCACATAAAAGTGTCTGTAGTCTCCTCATAATCACAGCAGATATATTTGTTTAAACCTTTGTGGGGTCTAAAGGCATGAAACTGTTTTTTTTTCCTGCAGCTATTTTAAGTGATATTCTAGACATTAATCTACTCCATAAAAATCGCTTTAGAGAAAGTGTCCATTTAGGCTTCGCCAGATGTGAAATACATTGAATTAATAAATACTGCACAAAGTACAAGTTTAGAAATCTTTTATTGGCTGAGATCAAAATAAGCCAATTGAGTTTGACTTCTGCAAATATGTTTTTCGTGTGATAAACAGTCCATCTGAGGAGAATAATCCCATCAAAGAAGAGAGAGATTAATAAAAAAAAACAAACTTCAGATTTATCCCCAACACAGATAGACATACATAGCTGCTGTGAAGCATTAAAAAATACTTAATCTTATTTGTGGGGTCTTGAGTGGAAACCTTTCTTGAACTTCTTGAGTTTTCCTCAGAATTGAGTAAGGCAGACACGGCACCGATATTGCAAAGTCCATCTGCTTCTAAGGGCTCTGACAACTTCTTGTCTTTGTCTTTATATTTTTTTCTTTTTTTTTTTTTTTTACCCAGAGGAATTTCTTAGTAAGCTGGTGTATTTGACACATGTGTGACAGCTTTGGTTTGAGGCTGAGGCATCACTCTTGCACGAGCAGCATTTTATTCAAAAAGGACATATACACTATGTTTCTGTGCACTTGAGCCACTTCTTTTTTTCCCCTTCAAAGCAGAGATCAATGGCATTACCTATTTGCACATTTCCATTGTAAAAACAAAAAAATAACTTGTAGAGTCGGCACACACAGTAGAAAAACACACGGATTGATCCACCTGCAATGCTGGAGCAGCCTTTCACCTCCATATCTCCAGCTCCTGCCAGATTTTGACTCCAGTGGATATGTCAGCTTGTCAATTTTCCAAAACTGCCTTTGACTGCAGTCTGACCATGAATAGTTTATGTTGTTTTGTTTTCCAGGTTCCAACTGTCTGGTTGTGTTTGTTCCAGAATAACTTGGAAGGCCCTTTACACTCTTCTGCATCCTTTCAGAAAACTTTCAGCAGGTGTTGGGTTGTTTAGCCTAAGGTAAAGAGTCAGCCCTGAAGGAAAAACTGCCTCAAACCAGACACTCTTTTACTTCTACTTCCTCTGATATAGGGACTTGTCTTTTTTTCCTCCTCATTCCTGTCTTTAATGCAAATGCTTTCACTGCTTGCCATCTTTTTGATCCATTCTCTGTTTAAGTCAGGACACACAGCCTTTTATAACTGCAATGTAATGTTTTATGAGCAGGACGTTTTGTTGAACTCTAAAAGTCAGAACATATTTTGGCAAGGCCGCCTTCCATATTCCCTGCAGCGTTCCATATGAGGTCTTTGGAAATTATTAGTCGGGAAGAATGTGAGGACGCATGTTGTAAACGTCCCGAAAATATACACACTGCTTTTTCATCGTAAAATGTTACAACTGCTCAGCTTGTTGATGCAGGAGCCATCCGTCCAAAACTCTAACAATGAAAGAGAGACTGGCATTTCAGGGACATTTAACATGATCCCGATTCTGAAACAAGAAAAGCTGTGGATATGAATGTGGACCACTGAGTTATACATTTCTATGCAGGATTTCATATTTACAGATCTAAATGATAATATGTGGACAAATGAGAAACACTGTTATTATCATCAGGTTAATACAATTCACGTGAGACATTGTTATGTGTTCAACAGACTAAAGAAAGTAAGTTAAATGAAGTATATTTATACAATAATTTAAATTTAAATTTAGTTGCAGTTCCATTAGTTGTTACACAGCTAGGTTTGTGAAATTTGTCCTCCACATTTGACCCATCCCCTGCGGGAGCAGTGAGCTGCATTCACAACCTCACTTGGGAGCCATTTGGTGGTTTAACGCTCCAATCCGACCTCTTAATACTGAGTGTCAAGCAGGGAGGCATTTGGTCTCAGTTTTTCAGTCTTCGGTATGACTCGACTGTGGATTTGAACTCACAACCTTCCGGTCTGAGAGCAGACACTTTAAAGGCCACTACCTTCATTGAGGGTCCAAAGTGCTTTACAGTCACAGTCCCATTCACACACTGATGCCAAACACTGGGGCCAACCTATAGCCATCAGGAGCAATCTGGGGTTCAGTGTCTTGCCTGAGAAACCAAACCTGCATCTTCCGAACAGAAGTTGACTTTCTACCTCTGCACAATGGCTTTTGTCTTAGGCTGACATTGGCTCCCCTGACTTTATTTTCTGTTTGACAAATTTAAACATGTTTTCCTCCATTCAGCGTTTTCAGGTTTTATAATGAAAAGTTCAGGATGATCAGGCACTTATGTCAGGTAACAAAACCTTTCCTACTTTTTACTCTTATCTGCATGTGTTTTCACAGAGGCGTAGGCTACTGAAGGAGTTGGAGGACCACAAAATCCCCTTTCTGGGGCCTTCAAGTCGAGGTTTTCAGCAACTGGTGAGTCATAAATAAAGTTACATATGTTTTCTGTAAATAATTCTAGTTTTTCTTTAACTTTAACCCTTTAACTACCATAACTCTTCAACCATTGGTGCAATAATGCAGTTGTAGTGGATTCTGAAGCGCAGAAAAGCAGCCATGTGCTGATATGCAACACTGCACAGCGGTGAAGTGCTTAAGTAATTCATGTAAATCAGCTAACTTTGTTGTGGAGGAAAGCAGCTTTGGGTGGTTATGTTTTATGTTTGTTAAGTGTTGCCAATCAGCGCAGGCGATATGAAACGCCGTTTTTCTACGCGATCGCGTGAACTGTCGAAAAGTTACGATATGTCAAAGAGTGTGCACTATTTATGTGTCACCGGCAAAATCCTGGGTTTTAAAGGGTAAAGAAAGAAGTCTTTTCTTTGATGTATTTTTTTTTCTTTTTGGTATGATGTTTGGACATGAGTGTGCTGTATTTCCTAGTGGGATTCCAGTTATTCCGGCCTGGTGTTCAGGAGATCATGCTCATTGCCTGCTGAGCTCCACTGCCGGGTGCAAGCCGCTCTGCTCACCCTCAGAAGGAAAGGCTGCCTCCTGAAGGATCTGGTTCGTGTCCGGGACCGGGATGTGTTCACCGCCGTGTCACGAGCACTGTTTGGAGAGCCGGGTCACACCTACCGCTACCTGGAGACTCGGCTATTTGCTCTCCCTTGGCACAGTGAGGATGGCGAGGTCAAAGGACACAACTGTTGTGACCCTGATTTAAGAGCCGCCTGCAAAGCATTATGGGAGCTTAACAACTTTTTCTGCTCAGATGTGTCCCAACTAAAAGAAGGTGACAAGCTAACACAAAGCGTGAAAACAGAGGCCAAACTGGGTGAAGAGGTGGACACAGAGTCTAAACACAGCGAAGACTCCAAGAACAGTGATGGAGGGGACTCTGAGTCCAGGCAGAGCGAGGAGGGAGACACAGAGTCCAAGCACAGCGAGGAGTGGGACATTGAGTCAAAGCACAGCGACGAAGGCTGCTCCGTTTCAAAACGAGAAGGAGATTGGGAGACAGAGTTCAAACCTGGCAGTGAGGAGGGAGAGACCTCACAAGCCAAACAAAGTGAAACCAGTACTGCAGCCGTTTCAGAACACAGAGAAGGAAAGTGTCCCAGTTGGGCAGATGAGCCTATCAGTGGGAAAGAGATGGAACATGTGGAACTAGAGGCTCAGGAGAGGCCTGTGGCTCAGCTCAAGCACAGCCTGTCAGATTACCACATTCAGGATGTAGAGGACCCTGTAAGTGGGCAAGGCTGCTCTCAGCTGTCCCCTCTGCAGGAGTGCACTGGTCCAGCCAAGTTTAATGTCACCTTACTGAACTACATGGACCCATCACAGACGAGCCAGCTCAAGGAGGAGCCATACTACGGCATGGGGAAAATGGCAGTTGGGTGGCACCATGATGAGAACCTGATTTCTAATTCTCCAGTGGCTGTTTACAATTATAGTTGTCATGACGACAAAGGTAATGCATCTCAACTTTTCAACACCCTTTATTTAACCCTTTAGTCAGTTTTTAGCATGCTAATCTTTTGCTGTTTAACTCTTGAAATAAGGATTCATCTTCTCCAATACCCTGCTATCAACTTATCGCAGCAGCTTTATGGTGGATCAAGTGCAGCTAACCTTGTGCGTTATGGCCCTACAGCTTTGCTGCAGCAGATGTAGACAAGGCCTCCAGTGAGGCAACCATCAGATCCATCTATGCGATAGTGTCTGGGCATTATCAAATGTCATCACCAGTTCGCTGCTGACAACCTTATCACCACCAATGCGTCAGGAGATCACAGACATTTGAATCTGAGCTCTTAACACCCCCTCAATGGCCTAATCTAACAAACAGGCCTTATCGCACACACTGCATCTCATCTAAATCATTTCCCCAAGAAATGATCGATGTGCAATTATCTGATATGAAATAATGAGCCCTTCTTTGATAAGTGTTCCTAGACTGTACTGTATGGATGATACGATGTCTCCTAATTACCGAATTCACTTTCTGCTTCCAGAGAGAGCTGATAGCATTTGCTGATGGACTTGATAGAGAGATTAGGAACTTTGCTTTCTAGATAAAATTAGAAAAGAACTGCAGGACTCAAGGCAGCTGTATGAAAGTATTCATTTTAACTGATGACACACATTTGAGAAAGGTCATTGCGCACATTGTTTTATTTATAATAAATGTATTTGAACCTTGTCTTGATTCATCAAAAGGCTGCATTAAGGGCACATATCTCTTTTGGCAGATGGTGCTACACCTTATTTCTTTATTTGTATATTCTGTACATCTCTCCTTTCTTTATTTGCTCTTCTTAAGGACGGACACCTGCTCAGGAGATCTGCTTTGCTAGTTGTTTGCCGTCATTTCAGCTCTGATTCAGTGAAGATAGCCTGTCAACACTTTTCTGTTTAACAGCTATATATCCTCTACATGCTGTTGACCCATTGAGTCTAGACTTAGATGTATTTTCCAGTTCTTTACTCTGCATTCTTAGTGAGGATCTGGATTTTAGAGGCCTCTTCTACAGGACTTAGAATTGCAACTGTTTAAGATGTTGGATACTCCGTTCCCTCTTTCTCACCTTGTTTGATTGACCCAGGAACCCAAAAACATTGGCATTTTTCTCGGCTCCTCTGATCTAAAGGAATCTGCCATGGCTGAGTGTTTTCTGGCACAGTTGATGGTCCTCCACCATTGGTCTTCCACCTTTGGGAGTGCTGTCATTAGCTGGCTCTCAGAGCACAATGGCTGCAAATTAAGTTACTATTTATCCGTGCTGAGCAAAGGAAAAGGCAGCCACGGGGCAGAGAGGCCCAGAAAGACTTTAGTATTGATTTTGCTGAAGGGTGTTGGCCAGCCAGGCCAAATCTTGTTTTCTTAATATTCCATGTAAGAGTGGAGGGAGAGTGAAGATCAGACGAGGTGGTATTAGTGAATAGGTTCTTCAACAGGAATATCTTAGATACGTGCTGTCCAATAACACACTCTCACACACTTACTGAACAACATCAAGGGCTTTTATCCAACTATTTCCTCTTGCACAGCATAATGATGCAGCAAAGATCCTGTGCTAACAGCCGATTTAACCACAGCAACACATATGGTCTTTGCTCCAACACTAAGTGATTCTCAGTTTCTGGAGACAGAGGGATGAAAGGGGGATCAAATTAATCGTTGCTTCTTAAACTTTTAGCATGTAAAACTTTAAATTGTTTATATCGCTTTGGTTAAAAGGCAGCTATCAGAGTAGCCTATTGTTCAGGTTTATCAGCCACAGTAATAATAATAATAAAAAAAGAGGATAATGGGGGTTCGCCTTTCCACAATGGAGTAAAAATATTGCCATTTAAATTCAAGTCTGTAAAGTGCACTGAGCTGTATATGACTGACAGGGGAGAGCAGTGAAGGAGGTGCCAGCGAGAAAGCGTGCTGGAGAATTGGGCTCAAGGTAGCCTGGGACATCCACACACCTGGCCTGATGCTGCCGCTGGAGTCCGGAGACTGCTACTACATGAGAGGTACTGCCATTTCACCATTAACATGCACACAGAAAATACACATGTTAACACGGTGCTCACACGGCTTAGCCTCGTTCGACTCCATGTCTGAATATGGAGGAGGGGTGCACTTACATTACTCCGTGTTTTAGTGTTTCTTGTACTTTGTCCCAAATGACCCGAACCAGCAGGATGCACTTCACTTTCCCTTTCATGCTCTGCCCTCATCTGCTAATTGTGTGTGCAGGATGAATGGGACTCAGGCATGTGTGTGAGGGAGAAAAAGAGAGCTTACCTGGCCCCAACACAGAGCTTTAAGGTTCCATGAAATTGTGTGCATTAGAGAGGTTAGGAAAACCAAATGTTATTTTTTTGAAGTCCTGTGACCCGTTGCCAACGACTTCTCTATGGGGAGATCAGACAGCAAACCACGGGGGTGTAAATCATAGCTTAATGCTTTTGGCTGCAGCAGACACCTCCACCCTTCTCTTTTCGGTCCCATGGGTCCTTCCAGGCTTTCTCATATTTTCTTAGTGCAAGGACATTTATCCACATCACAGTAGAGGTCTGTGTTCAGAGGGTACTACAAGTGAGCACCCCTGGCTGGATAGATGAGGGATTTATTACTTTAAAAAGGCCCCCTGCTTTCTTAAGTATTTAAGGATACACATAAAATACAACCTTATGCTAACCCTGACTTTAGCTGGAACTGTTGGAACTGATGTAGGTTTTTCTTTAAGATGCTTACTGTGTATGTTTCAGGATTATTTAGTCCAAATTACATGTTCATTGTTGTTAAAGAACACGGTTGTGTACATATGTATAAAGCTGTCTTTCAGTTACACACACACATATAATTTCATACAAAAATAATTGTAAAAATCT
Source organism: Oryzias celebensis (assembly GCA_014656515.1). NCBI lineage: Eukaryota > Metazoa > Chordata > Actinopteri > Beloniformes > Adrianichthyidae > Oryzias > Oryzias celebensis. Next base: position 7,700,762 of record BNCR01000003.1, read on the forward strand.
ATTAAAAATAAGTTAAAAATGTAATCAAAGTTCATAGTAATTTATGAAATACTTTTTGAACATAATTTAATGGATACACAAACACATTGTGGTACTTGGCACACTTAGACACAAAAGACACTAAAGGTCAACAGCACTGTTTAATCTTGATTTTATTTTATTTATTTCTTTAATTGAGACATATAACTAAAACAATATCCAGACCTTGTTCAAGTTCCAGAAAGAGTGACGGAATTATTTGTATTATTTAATTTTCTTTGGATTGATTGTCTTTTTACGAGCTAAAGAGCTAATTTAGACCAAAATTAATACTTTATATCAGACATTGGATATTAGATATTTAATTTCAAACTGGCAGATGAGGCACATTGTGTGCACATTAACACAAATGTTGCCATTTTAATGGTTAGGAGCTTAGAAGTAAGTGATTTTATTGTCTACTTTGAATAAAAGAATAACAAATGTTGATAGTAAAGCAACATTTATTGAATTGTGGCATTTTTTGTCTCTAATTCTAGGCTTGTTGAATCTAACAACTAATCAGCTTTATACCTTTTAAGTGTGCTTTTAAAACACGTTTTTTCTCTTTTGCATTCTGTTTATGTTTGGACTTGATTCACAATGTGAACTCAGATATTTTAACTCATTCAGCAGCTGTCAGACAGGCCACTAAAAATGTACTAGAAATGGTAAGGTTTTAATGATTCCCAGAGAGTGACCCTTTTGAAGAAGCTGTTTTCATCGCAGAGCAGCAGTCTGCACCAAGTATTCAGCTTGGCGGGGCTTGAAGCCGACCTCCTTTAGCAGGATAAGATTTACAATAGAACCGTCAGTTTCAGGCCAGCCATGATAATAGAGTGATGGGCTGTTGTGCAGACCATTCTAATGGGACTTGACTGTCGCGGATCAGTGGGGATTTATGCTCCACTTGGTGAGTACGCCCTTGAGAGGCCAACTGCTCTGCAACGATAGCAGCTCTCGCAGTCCTCGGCCGTCTGTTGCTTTGTTGGTCCACCTGAATTAAATACTTGGCACTGAGCGCAAACATGTGCACTCAACTATAAATTTACACAGCTTGCATGCACAAAAATATACATGTTTTAGCATGAGCACTTGCTCCAACTTTTTCCTTCATCTGAAATACTCCCAGACAAAGCAGCCAGGACAGAGCAAAGTGTGAAAATGCATCGTTGCACTGTTTTTTTTGAACGCACACCCTACGATAAGTAGTTTTGTGGTATTAAAAGGGAACTACAATGGTGTATAACCACAGACACCATTATGTATTTTCAGCACCATTTGTCGGCGGCTGGCCCTTTTGAACTGCTAATGCCTGAGCTGCTGGAGGCAAATTGAATCACCATCATTTCCACCCAAATGGAATTTCAGTGGTTAAAGAAGAACAATGCAAGTCTTGACACCAGGCCTGTTCAATAATCTGATTTCCAGTTCCCAATGCACAGGGGGACTGGAGAAAAGAGTTGACCCAATATATTTAAAAGCCTGCTTCCTGGAAAAGGAGGACAAGTGGCAGCAGGCACAGGGGTTGAAAGAAAGATAAATATTTATTACAGTTATCGAGTTTGCCTTTACTCCCTCCTGATCCCACTGACTGCTTCAGACGCGCCAAGAAAAGAGCAGATTGATGGAGATAATTTGTTATTGGATATAAACAGTTTTAAAGACGCAGAGTAATTCTGCCCAGAGACCTAATCCTTCACAATCTCATCAGGGTGAAGAAAACACCGGCAAGTTGTTTTGTTTGTTGCTGCCTTTTTTTTTTTTTTTACCTCCCACCAAACAATAATATCTTCCTCCCAAAGCATTTGGCTGTTTGACTTTCAAATCACAGGCATTAGCTGGTGTACTCTTGCTCAAGGCGGGTGTAAATATGCACATGTGCTGTGAATGACAGCTCTGTCATGGCTAAATTAATTACTGGTATGAGGCAAATAATGGCAGAGCTTGGAAACATCTATACACACAAAGAAACACATGGAGGGATACACAGAAAACAGCACAGAGGCCTCTTTGTAAAGCTTGTGTGATATTGGACAAATGTTTGTTGGTATGGCTCCTCCATCTTGACAGATTGAGCGAGATCAGGTTTTATTTGCTAATTAAAATTACAGTAGAATGCTGTTCATTCACTTCCACTGGGTGCTGGACCGAGCAAAATCTGTCCGAGTGTACAAGCTGATTTAGTCTAATTCGCTCCGTGCTTTTCATCTGTTTTCCTGTTGTTATATTTGCTTTCTGAGAATTATTTAAAAAAAAAAACAATCAGTATGCAATTAATATTGTCCTCTTTCTTGGTTTGAGTTGTGATTGTGGTCTCTGTTTGCTAGATAACCTGAACAGCACCCACCAGCACTGCGTCCTCGCAGGAGAAACTGCACGCTTCAGCTCCACGCACAGAGTGGCCGAGGTGAGAAGCCACTCAGACTGAAAGGGGAACATATTTAGATGCCAATAATATGGTGTATAGTTAGCAAAACAGCTTATTTTGGTTAATAAAATATTGCTACTATTTACTAAAAGAGATAAAAAAAAAATTGAATTTTGATTATTTACAAAATGTGTTCTTCCACCTCCAGCTTTTGCATGTTACATACATAAAAAGAAAAAACAATTCTTTTCATTTTTTTTTATCTCCATACTTAAATTCTTTTGTAATTCCTAAATGGTGGTTGAGTGGTTGACTGGTTTTGTGTAACTCCCGCTAGTGTTCCCGTGGAACCCTAACCTACATCCAGTCCCGATGCCAGGAGGCCCTGTCCAATCTACAAACTGACCCTGAGACAGGATCACACAGCCTGCTGACCGTGCAGCCAACAACTCTACAGAACTGTGAGGAAATCCACAATGAGGTGTGTTTTATTTATTCCTTTATTTGGCTTTAGCTCACTCTTGTCTCAAACTGGGATTTTTTTGTGGCACCGGTGAAGCTTTTTGCAGTCAGCGTTTTCTCTTTATTAGTACACAACAACTACATGAGCCAGGTCCAAAAGTAAATTTGAAAATACCTCCAGAGCATTACACAACAGAGGTGGGCCACACACGACAGCTGAATATGCATCAAAAAGGGTTTACACGAAAGCATGGCGGTCTTTGAAAGTTTCCAAGTATTATTAGTCTGTGTCGATGAACCTTCGTGACTCGATCTGAGTTGTCCTGATGCTATAATCCTTCTCCATCTGGTACTCCAAGGAGGTTAAAAACAACTAAGAACCATCTGCAGATATGAGGAGGATTTAATCCCAACAGCATCCAAGAAATTGTTGAATACAAAGAAAGCCTTCTCCACAAATAACACGGATAAACATCTAATTAAGGACTTGAGTGTATTAGAGAGAACATGTATTTGTGCTTTTTTCATTACAGGGATTTGCACACCTGTAACGTTGCAAATCCAGTGCACATGCAAAATATAAAGCCAGGCGATTGACCTTTTGAAAAAAGACCATCTACATAACGGTTATATGAAACGGGCTCTAACCGAAGCTTTTAGTCTGACAAATGATCAGCATTTAGATCCTTTCTGAGTACCGTACCAATGTGACAAACTTTAACTGCAGAAACTTTCTGGATGACATTAATCACAGTTTAATTTGAATTAGAGATTGTTCTCAGAACAGATTGATGAAAGATTCTTTAGAGCAGAATAGAAGTTTGCCAGTTTCCTGCTCTCCACTTCTCTTGTTGTTTCTGCACTCCTCTATCATCTCCAATATGAAATCCAGGTTGTTCTCATTTGTCCTGGTCTGTGATGAATTGTTCAGCAGGAGCTTCTCCATATGTTTCTAAAGATGGAGTTGTGCCCCCGTCTTCCTCAAAGCCCCTCTTCAACCAGAACAATGAGTGATGCTGGTTTAGGGAGCTGAAGGATAGAGTGAGGTCAAAATGAGGAACTTGAGGGGCTGTCTGCTGAACCATCAGCTCGGTGTGTTAGCGTGCCGCAGGCCAACGGTTAATATACCATCTCACCTCTCCCCCTCTTTACACCATGCACAGAAAGTGCTCACCGTAGCCGGGATCGAGGCCCCACAGCAGGATGCCATGACAGATGTTTCTGACGTAAGGTTGTTTAAAGGTTGTTGACCGTATTAATTATTCAGCACCGTCAAAAAGACAATAGGGCCGTCTGCGTTGGGAGAACTGAGCGTTCGTTGAGCTAGCAACACCTGCTAACTTGCCACATTGCGGCGCAGGATTACTGAGCGTAGGCCTTCGCCAAGAGAGCAGGTTTCTTCAGGAAAGAGGGGCGCTATTTATACAGGCGCTGATGTGTGTATGTACGCTTTAGTGAGAAAGGGATGCTCTCTGGGGCCCTCGCCGTGCTTGGCATTCCGTTATGATCGATGTGGCCATTTGTTTGGAGTTACCCACGAGAGCAGAACACCCACTTAAATGATGTATTGTTGGCGGAGTTATTTATGATGACGGCCCACTTTGGTGCTGGGCAGCTGCATATTGCACAGGTCGTGTTTGACATGAACGACCGAGGAGTGAACAAGCCTGAGACATGTGGGCAGTCTGACCTGAGCACCGCCTTTTGGGTCTGTGTTTAAAAAGGGCCGCACGGCACGCCGGCGCGAGCTGACACTTCACTGATGTGGTGCAATGGAAAGAGGGATGGGGGCTTGACATCTGGCAGAGGAATAAGGTGGAGACATGATGATAAAGTGGAGCTCATCTCATTTGAGAATTATCGATTACGTTTAGTTGGGTTGAATGAAAGAAAACCTAAAATTGAGGACATTTGAAATTCTGTTTCTTAATCGTAATCTCCTTCCGTGTCTCCTCTTAGTTTTACCTGCTGTCTTTGTCAGCGGCTCTGGTGTTCCTAGCATCGCCATGTGGCCCCCTTGCACTTCTTTGGCTTTGAAGTGCTAATCCTAGACGCAAATGTCTTGTCTCATATAAAGCCACTGTGTCTCTTCCCAGGTGGGTATGTGACAGAGTGCCTCGAGGGACCCCTTTTAATGATGCTGCCCCCCCCTAGTAAATATTGAGGGGAGGTTTTCCCACACGTTCGGGCAGAAAGTAAACTGTGCAGAAGCAGGTGTGTTTGACCTTCCGGTGTCCTATTTTCAGGACCAAAACGCCTCCCCAAGGCTCCCAGGTCTTTTCCTGGCTTTGAAAACCCTTCCTGGGGGGCTTAAGGTGGCGCTATCAATGTAATCTTCCAAATGACCTCTGAAAACATTTTCCCATTGCAGACAAATGCCACATGCAGTTTAAACATTGCATTTTGTGGACCTTTCTGTTTATGTTTCCTTCCCGATTACAATGCTTTCGTTTTTGTAGAGAAAAAATGTTTTTTATTAGGTAGAAATGGTTGCTGAAGCTCTTCTCGTCATGAAAGTGTGCAGCTTCAAATTAGGAAACTGAGTTATTGCATGAATCTGTATTTGTAAAGCACCTTTTAACGCCATCAGGGTACCAAAGGGATTTACAATAAAATGAGAGAAAAACTGAGCAGACTAAGAAGAAACATTTTAAAAACAACAGCATGAAATTGTAAAAAGCAATAGAATACATAAAAGACATATAATAATTTTATAAAACAAGTACTACAGTGTAGTAAAAGCCATTCTATAACGTTACGTCTTAGTTGACTTGTAAATCTGTTTAGGTCTGATGTTATGTGCAGGGCTGCAGGAATATTATATCCTATCTGTAAATAAGAAATATTTGTTTTACCTTTTTGTGTAGTTCCAGTGTTATCTAGTATTTATGTTTGCTTTTGTAAGTGTGTGACTAGTTCGAGGAAACCGAGGTGAGGAACCAGGACATCCTTGCTGCAGTGAGGGGACGCCTGGACAGGTAGACAGAGGACGGCAGAGCGGGATCGATCACACTCTCATCAGCTCTCACCTCAGGGCCCCGGCGTGGAAATTGATTGGAGGCGCACTGGGAATACTGTGAAGGTGTAGAAAAAAAAATTAAGCCTCATTAAATGTGGAAAAAAGAGTCTTTCTCGGTTCTAACTCCAGAGTTGCCACGGTGGGTGGCCGTTGGACTAATGTGGAGCTAATGTGCAGTTAGTGTCTCCATTACCTGGGGAGATGACAGGGACTGCTGCAGGGGAGTCACAACCCCCCCTGTCTCAGAGAAAAAAACTAGGCCTAACAACTCCTCTGTTTTTTGAGCCGGCTTTCGATCTGTCTTCCTGCATAGGTGGCATTTAGTCAAAGCTTTCCCGCCTGGCAGCTCGCAGCTGGGTGGCAGGACTCCAAATACCAAATAGTCAGTTGCTTTAGATGGCCTGCTTTGTGGCTGCTGCTGGCCTGCACAGTGGGGGACAGGCAGTCATGTCAGCTCAAAGCAGAGACACAGGTTGGTTTCTTCTCACCAAAGGACAGGCAGACAATCTGAGGGCTAGAAGGAGGGACGGCCTGAGAGAAAAAGGACGTCCGATATCGCTCTTGTGGCTTTGTTGTGTTTGAGCTGTACTGATCGAAGCGGAGTGGATTTGGAGTGTGTTGAAGGGGCCATAAAGGATGACATTTCTTTGAAGGGTGGGTTGTATGGAGTGACTGAAGGGCCTCTGAGCAGTGCCACTGGCTGTGTATCCTCCCTGACATGCCACAGTCCTTGCATGTCACCCCTGCTGTGATCAGAGCTCTTAAGGAGTAAATGGCAGGATGAGTCTGTACACAGCTCACACAGGCCTCACCCGCACAGTTAGTGAAAACAGTTTCATCTCTATTTTACAAATGCAACTCACTTCAGCCGCAAAAACAAAATATGGCGACGCTTGAGATGTATTTTTATAAAAGAGAATCTGGACATCGAGGTTTGGCTTAAGTTTAAACTTATCGACCGCTTTGCATTTACTGACTTAGAAAATAAGCTGATGGGTCACAAACTCACTGCTCCGAGCTTTCAGCTACAGGGATGGGAAGGGGGGCGGAGTTGCTCCCAACAGTCTCCCCCACAACTTTTTTCCAATTTTGGTTGAATATGGCGTAATCATAATTGAAAGACCACTGGGAACACTTAAAATAGATCAAAAGATGATCGGAGAGGATCTTTAAAAGAATTACAGTCTTGAAAAAAATGAAGACACCCTGTATGTTTATCCCACCTTTTTACTGAAGATACATACACAGTTAATATCAATTTGAACATCACTGAGTGATCCAAGTGGTAGAATTTGAAATAAAACATTTGAAGCTTTTTTTTAAACTTTCTATGAAATGTAATTTAAAAATAATGCAATTTCTCCCAATGTTTAAGTTTAGTCACTTCACACTTAAGTCACTTTTAAGGGACTGGTAGATGCCACAAAAAAGTGTCTTAATGAAAATGAGCTAGTAAGAGGCAGAAGGTACAAACTTTGACTTCCATTGAAATATTTATTTTTGTTTTTTTCTATGAATAATAGTAAAGTTTTTGTTTGATTTTTATTAAATCACTTACATTTTTAGCAATTCTTCAAAATAAGACTGGACATTGATATATGGACATTTTTTAAGACAGACTTGATTATTTAATAAAGGTGTCGTAATTTCATCGCAACAGTATTTGGGCTCACGCTCCGAAGAATCCTATAAAATAGTTATCAAAAATGAAAACTGATAACTAGTCCACAGCAAAACCCTCTGTCACACAGATTTGATAATCATAGATATTTTAAAATGCAAACTACATCATTTTGAACTTACGCGAGATTTTGTTTACAGTATAAGTTGTGCAAGTTGTCAATATAATATTTTTAAAACTGGGTTAAAAAATATCTAGTCAAAAAGAGACTTATGTTTCAAAATATTTTTTATTCCGCTTACCTGGAGAACTGTGTTCAAACCTCACTAAGAGTCTTTCACCTTTAAATATTAACTAATGCACTGCTAGAAGAACAATGAACAAAATAGTTTTATACAATAAACAAAATCCCCATTTGATGTGCAACTCTATTGTATGCAGCAACACTTTGTGTTGTACAGTTATCTGCATGGAGCTCAAGCGGGGAGTGCATTGTTTTGGGTGGATGATGCTTTGTAGGACGTTTTGAGGGAGGGCAACTCAGCATTTGGGGCAATCTTTGACACGCACTCGCACTCGCGTTACAATTTTATGCAGAGGCATTAACAAAGCTGCTCACTCTCTTCCTGAAACAAAAAAACAAAAAAAAGAAAAACGTGCAGGGACACAAACACACAGCCGCATTTACATTACAGGTCCAAGCTCATCAAACGCACACTGAACGACACACTTGGAAGTGGCGGCGTTACACCTGGCTACGTGAAGCATCCTTGCGAGGATTAAATCAGCACTTCAAAAGAGCGGGAAACAAAAACACTCCCGGCGGAGGAGAGGGGAGCGGCTCGGCGGCAGATACTGTCAGCTCCAGACGGAGCAACAGAGGAGGGGAAAAAGGGATGAGAAGGAGAAGAGGAGGAAGAGGGTGGAGTTTTCAGGTGTGCTGACTGAAATGAGTGTGTGCGTGTGTGTAAACTGACACATATTTTTATTATTTGTGCGAACTTTACTTACTTTCCTGTAGGTTCCTGCACTGCCAACCAAACCGAATTCTTCATCGATGAATTTCGATTAGGAAGTGTAAAAGTTTGAGATTGCAAATACATAAACAGATGTGCCTTAAAATGTGCTTTTATGCTAATGTGCTAAGTAACATGCTAAGTTTTCCTGGTTTTTACTATCTAAAATATTGACAGAAAAACCTCTTTGACGGCTTGTTTATCTTCTGTGTTTACACGCATGTTTGTGTGCATTTGCGCAGGTGGAGTTTGAATGGCTGCGACAGTACTGGTTTCAGGGCCAGCGGTACACGCGCTTCTGCAGCTGGTGGAGCGGACCCATGGAGCAGCTGGAGAAAGACTGGAGGCTCATGGAGACCATGGTAAAACTCCTGAGACACACATCCGCCTTTTCCGTACTTGAACCTTTATACATTTTTTTCGGTGCAGATCAAATTCCAAAGGGATTTTCTTTATAAATAAAATATATATTTTAGCCATCTTGACTGCTACTGAAGAGCAAACAAAAAAAAGTAGAACTTATAAAAAAAAAAAGTCTATCCTATAAATTCACGTTTTTAAAATATGTTAGGACAAATATAAGTAGGTAATAAGATGTATAGATGAGGCAGGAATTAATCATAACATGAACTTTCGTGATATTAAAATAAAAAAAAATTATGTTGTATTTCTTTTTACCCAAAGCACTTCTTGCAACAATAAAGATGGGGCATGCGATTTTTCAAAAATGTTTTCTTGCAATAAATCTTTTCAGATTTCAAAATACCCAACGTGTTTAAACTTTTGCTTCTTGCTTAAACCAGATCCATGCTCAGCCTGCAACTGTCACCCATGGATTCTGTAACTTCTTGCATCAGTGAAGACGTTCACCTGCATTTTATGGAAATGTAATCAGAGCTAAAATGATGGGCACACATCGTAACTCACCATCATATAAAGTTCCGTCGAAATATCCAACTCATAAACAAGTCACAGATGTTTTTGAAACATCGATGTTGCGGATTCCTGCTTGATCTAACTGTCACTCTCCACCCAGAGGCTCTCTACACATTCTTTCCTCTGTGAACGAGTGTCAAGAGTTTCTGCTCCAGAGCGTGTGTTGACAGCTAGGAAGTGGGAGCAGCAGGGGGCACTCTTGTACCACAGTAGCTGCAGCTGTGCAGAGAAGCTGCTCTCCTCTTCCTCCCTCTCTGTCTCCTCGCACTCCTGCCGCCTCTGGGAGCTCTTCGTCTCTGTCAGTGCCGAGCGCTGAGCAGTAATCACATCTAATGCTCAGGCGGGGATAAAGACAGGGGCTGCAGGAGAACAGTGCCGCTGCTGGCGATGCTGCTCAGCTCGAGTCGTATAGCCTCTCTCTCGCATAGCGGAACAGCCTGGTGGTTGAGGGTGGTGGTGGTGGTGGTGGTAGGGGGGTTAAAGTAGACACAGACTAAACTCATCTTGAGCTCCACCTCTGGGCCCAGATGAAGAATTCGGACCTGTATTTAGAAAAAGAGCTTCAGTTAAAGGTTTTTCTGTGTCCGTCTGTCTGTTGTGTGAGTGCTGGGCACTTTTTTTCTTTTCTTTAGTTTTGTGTAAACAAACACTCTTCATACACTACGTCAAATTAAATATAAACCCCTTTTTGGTACTGGTAATAAATATTTCACAGAATAAAACCATGTATCATTTATTAAAAATAAATAGATAAAGTTAAATAATATTTTGACCCCAACCTACTTAATTAATTTAATTTACTGTAGGTCATTTAGAAAAAATAAGCACAAAAGCAGAAATGTGCTATGCAGGAATTCATATTGAACTGATGCAAAAACAATGGAGTGCTGCGCAGAAAAAAGAATGATGTACAGTTGTGATGAAAGACAACGTTATTGCCTTTGCTGGCAATATTTACATACATGCATCGACCTCTGATGTGCTGATGAAAAGCACTTCACAGACACGACTTATCGATTTCCCTTTTTGCAGGTTCTGATTGCTTATTAGATGTTAGATTAAAAGACATTTTTCCAAATGACTGAGTGATTTAAATGAAGCGCCTCTTCCCTCTTTGTGTTTCCTTATTGCAAAAATGTTATTTCTGAAGCCGACAATTGACAGCATAGTGTAATTTAGTGAAATACAAGTGACCTGCTGTGTGCAGATGCTGTTTACCATTCATTCATTTTGATATTTCTGTTGCCTGCAGAGTTTATTTTAATACCGCCTTATTTTTTTGTCAAATCTGATATCTGCGTGGGTATTTTAAAATAACAAATATATGTCTATTTAAATAGGCTTTATAAAGTGACAATGTATTGTTTCATATACGGCGCTGTAGCAATAAAAGAGCCTATTGTTTTATCCTGCTAAAATAGTAATACAAACCGCCAGGCTTCCTCTCTTTATTGTCATATTTAGCAGCAGTGCTGCAGAATGCGCCGGGCTGCGTTTGTTAGTCCGTATGAAGAATATTGCAATATTGGGGGACTAGCTCCTGTTTATAGATACTGTCTCTCCCTGGGGCTGGCTCTCTGCTCCTCAGCCTGTTGTCATGCAAATGTTCATCCTTCCATTTGAATGACATTCTGATAAAATACATAAATAAATATAGAAGAATGCGAAACACTCGCTTGCTGGCATCTTTACGGCAGCTCAGCTTGATCTTTTTTTCACATTTTCATTCCTTGAAGTAAAGAGTGCAGAATTATCTCCAAGTGGACTTTGTTTAAACGGTATAAAGGTTGTAAAGGTGGAAGAGGGGTGGAGAGGCTTTAGGATTTAGGGTTTCGAGGGGTGCTCAGAGTCTTGAGTCCCTCAGGATTCTGCTATCAAGGCTATCATACAATAGTGACATTTCTTTAAACTAGCAACATTGAATATCTTCTATCTGGGTGACAATAGAGCCGGAGCCATGGCTTTATGCAGAATATTTTAAATGCCACTGTTTCCTTTTTTTTGCCATTTTCACTGTGTGTGTGTGGGGGGGCAGCACTTCCATGAGCACATCTCCTTTTCTCCCCCCTGTCCTGTGTATGTGTGTGTTTGCGTCCATGTGTGTGCCATTGATGTTAATGTATGCACTTGGAGTGACTTTAATTGATTTAGCAGCTCTGCTTGCACAGTACAGCTTTTTCCCTAATTTGTCACTTTCCTGACTTCTGTGGTTGCTCATCTCACAACTTCAAAAGCGTCGGATGCAAAGAGATTTCAGTGCACGCCGCCGTCTTCTTCTCCAGTCATTCTTTATGTTCTTCCTTTCTCTTGTTTTCAGCCTTTCTCGCCCGTTTCTTTCTTCCACTTTCTCCCTCATTTGACAGGGGAGCGTGCCTCGTAGATGGAAGTCTTTTCAACGTGTATCAAGGAAATTAATCTATTTCATAAAGAAATGGGATCCACTCAGCTGAATACATTTGTATACTTCAAGATGTACAAAACAGGAAGTGGTATCAGGGCCACGTCTTCCTCTGCTTCATTCACCCAGCCTGTCAGTCCCTGTTTTGGTCACACATGGATGCCTGTATAGTACATATGCAGTTCCAGACAAAGTTTCCTCTCTAGTTCATAATAAAGGCTGGCTTTTCGCATGCCTGCCGTTTCGTGCGTTTGTGCGGAGATGCGCTCGGTGACCGTTTCATCTTCTCCCCGTCGCTGTAATAACAGTCCTCGGAAACAATCTGGGCGGCTGAGGATGGTGGCACTGCAATCATACGCCGGCTGGCCCGGTCGCCATCAAGAGCTGATTAGGTTATCGAGCAAAGCGTTGGAGAAGGGTTGAAGAAGGAGCGATGGGAGGCAGTGAGCTGTAGGGAGAGTCAGAAACACCGGCGGGGGGAGGCAGAGAGAAGCAAGAGAGGGGTTCTGTGTGTTTAGGGGGTGGGGTGGGGGGTCAATGTAAATGTTATTGCTGTGTGAGCTCATTTGATCAAAGTCCTGGAAAGGTTAAGCGAATCCAATCTGGTTTTGTATGGCAGAGTGGAGACACAGGCGCTGAGGAAGAAACCCCCAGGACGGAGAATGGATTATCATATTGGCTCTGGAGTAGCAGGGGCCTCCGTCGGACAGTTTACTCTGCCCGTAATGCGTTTAGACAGCAATTGGCCTTAATAACCTTTATTGACTTCAGCGGGTCAGTGCCAAGAATCTAATTATCAAAGTGTATCAATTTCGTTGGAGTTTAGAGTTGCACCGCTCAAAATAATTATTTTAAGGTCAGGTTGGGGCAATTAATCCTCTCTCCGCTTATTTGATGGCTTTGTAAAACATTATAAATGTTACAGTTTCCTGTTGTGCATTTGGCCCTAAATAATTTTAGGGATTCTGTTTTCAGAGCTTGCTGATCCAGAAGTGGGAAGTGGAGATATTTTTTGAAAACCAAAGGCTCTAGCTTTAAACACAGTTGTAGACTTGTAGTCATTTTTTTTTTCTATTTCACTCTGCATTTCACTTGCACAGCTCGGCAGAGTTTTATACTTACACATGGAACCCAGATTAAAGTGTGAACTAAGCAGTAAACTGTTTAAAGAGCAATTTTATTACTCATTATGAAGCTATCCATTATCTCTTTCATTAAATCACATTCCATCTGCATTGCGTTGTTTTAGATTTAAAGCTCAATTATAGCTTTAAAAAGCTTTACATTTATAGTGTTCTATTTTTTTCTTGTTCTTCATACATGCAAGCATGCGAGTCATTTGTTTTCATCTGAGTCCAGCAGAAGAGTGAATGCAAACCTGCACAGTATCCTCACCTGGCAGTCAGTGTGTGCTTTTACCTGGACGTGAGCAGCTGTTTTCACGTTATCGCAGCACATAGACGAGAGGGCTAATCCACACCTTCATTATTGCATGGCCTTGTTTACCAGGAGCTCTGTATAAGCCTGGCTTGCTTTGCCCCATTTAGGCAGAGCTGAAAAAAAAAAAAAGAAATTACTCAGAGATTATTGTTATTATTCATTTAAAGAGGAAATATATGGCTGATAATACATTTTACATCACGCAGCAGCTTGGAAATATAAAATGGGGGGAAAAAAAGGCAGGAAGAGACAGAGCGCAGGAGAGAGTGAGGTAAAGTGTAGCAGTGCAAAGGTATTTGGGATTCTCTTTGAAGTCCCCATTCAACAGGGTAAGCTGAATTTTCGGCGCTGCCTGATAGTGTTTCTGCGTAAATGCTTAAACCCCTTTAGAGAATTTTCATGGGCAGATACGCGGTGGCTTGAAGGGAGCGTTTATGTTACCTGGAGCCCGCGCAGCCCGCAGCTTTGTACCTAAAGATGTTCACTAGTGTTGAATGGAATCCCTCCGAGGTTTGTCTGGGACAGAATCTAACTGCAACATCGCTGCAAGCCAGAGAATGTGTGTGTGTTTGTGTGTGTGTGAGGGGGGTGAGGACAGGTTTAACCCTGTCAGTCATTTGCTAGTACAACAGTTGCATCCACAGGCATGTATGAATGGAGAAAAGCACAAGGTTTTTCAGAAATAATGGATTCTGACTCACAACAGCTTAACTCTTCATTACTGTTCATATCATAATTGATACACCGCTTTTTCAGACCCCAATCTCATTAGCATGACCCAAACTTTCCTTAAATTCTCGTTCCTGTTGTCTGCCCTGTAGTGCATTATCATTCCACGAGAGGCAGGAGACGGGCTTTTCAAAATGGCTGCTTCTCAAAAACAAATCGCAAATTATATTTAATAGAGAGAAAAACTGATCTTTTGTTATTCATTTTTTAAAAGGACTACTTGCTGTATAGAAAGAATGCAAAATTAATTGATTATCAATTCTTTCTAATACAGTTACATTGTGTTACAAAAGTGTGAATCAAATTTGAGACAATGGGCATGTGTGTGTTTTTTCCACTCATGTCAATATTTTTACATCCTATTTTGGAAAAATCCTTACTAACTCACCTATAAGTGATCTAAATCTCATTTAGAAAATTTTATGGCAGATTTTTGAGGGGGGATGTCATGAAAGGGTTTGAAAGGCATTATAATTTATAAAACATTGAATTTTCTGTCAATTCTTTGATATAGCAGGCATTACAGGGAACCTTCCAGTTATTTTGGAATTCTTGTTGTAGAGGGTTGATCATCTACCTTTCTGTTTTTCAATATCCCCTTTTTGTTCTTATTTGAATGCATCGTAGCTTTTCTGAAGCGGCTCAGAACCAGCCAGCAAAGGTCATAAATGTGTGTGTCAGTGAACTAAGCGTGACCTCGGCTTTTTGTTCATCGATCTTTCAAATGTGTTACATTCATGGCTCACATGTATCTATTTATTTTTTTGTAAAGGAACCGTTTTCTTAAAATCTTTAAATGTTTTAAATTTGGCTCTCTGTGACATAAAAAACAAACTTTTGATAAAACTGACATAGTACCACTTCCTGTTAGCTACAGTACTTTTTATGGTTCTTTTTATTCATTTATTTATTCTTACTCTGGCATTTATTGACAGCAGTTTCGGTAATTAATTTTGCTTGTCAGTGAATTGTGATGTTGACAGTGTTTTTTCTCTCTCTCTGTGGGCTTTGAAGGCAGCTTGTCTCGTCCTTTTAGAAAACAAACGAGCACTTTACAGAGGCTGATCTGCCTTATCCGCTTAGCAGCTCCTTCAATCCCTGCATTTATTTATTTACTTACTTATTTACTTCCTTATTCATTTACTTACCTCTGTATGGATTCAGTTTGATTTCTACCCCCTCAACCCATCAGAGCCCCTCCTCTTCCTCTCCTCATCCTTGGCCCCGATCAGCAAGATAAGCCTTCAGAGGAGGAGAGATAACATCCATTAAAGTGGTAAAGAGGAATTATGGGGCAGCCCAGATTAATCACTGCTCAGTTTAATCGCATTCAGTGTGGACGGCGGCGTTGGCTGCAGGGCCCGGCTTTTTCCCGTGTCACACCAGCAGAAGGGGAGAGAGGGGGACATAAAGCAAGAGATGCATGCATGAAAAGTTGTTGTTGAAAAGCACTTTGATGGAGGATAAAGTAGAGAAAGATGAAAGAACATTTTCAGAGCAAATCCTGTCCCTCTTCTAGCTGATGAGAGACATTACTGCTAACCAGCATTTGACATGTAATGATTCTAGCACTTTGATGGTGTAATTGTTTATTATCGCAGGCAGTCTTGTCACAGACATTTAGATATTAGCACAGACAAAAAAAAAAACAAAAAACACTGTTTTGTTAGTAACAGCTTCGAGAGAACTATACATTCTTTTTTTGTTTTGTTTTATAGAATATGCGACAGTAGAATTTTCAATATTTCTCCTCTTCATAAACCACAATATACATATTGAGACTTGATTCTTCACTCAGTAAACCAAACTAAGTCAAAATAGAAATGCCATACTTTGAAATGTGTGTATATAGTTTTAATAAAGTCACTGGAATCTGGTGCTTCACCAGGATCAGTGCTTGATATCTTCTTGTTCTTTTTTTTTATTCTTTTTTTCAGATTGCCAGCTTCATTTCACATATATTTTCCCAGTTCATAATCAAAGTCACAGCTTCACAAGGCTCTGCTTTCACCCACACATAGTGAAACAATAAATGAAAGCAGTTAATGAAAATGACTAGTTTAGAACCTCAAAGAAAACAGCAAAATACATTTTGGCTGAAGCCTATCAGGGAGAAAAATAGATTACACCTTGTTAAGATTTCATTAAGGAAATCTGCTGTTTTATAACCAAATTAAGTCAAAACACTGCAGGATAAACGGATAAAAGCGGCATGTGTTATAATTGAAACAAAATGGAACATGAATGAGGCAGAAAAGGTGGGGTGTCCCTTGGTTAAATGGTTCAGTCGGTCCTGGGGCGCGCAGCATTCTGAACCTAACACTGATGCCCTTTCTGTGATCATGTGGGCTTAAAAGAATGTAAAGCTTTTTGTAGAACCAAATAAAGGTTAGGAGGACCTGCACAAGGTCAGAATGTTTTGTTTATTCCTAATGAAAATTAATTCTACAAATAGTTTGTTTGAAGAGTTGTTCCGAGTTTTTAAATGTAAAAACAGGAAATGAAAATTTGGAGATGTTCAGATGTAAAAACTCAGTTTTACTGACAACAAGAAAAAGGAAGAAGATCGTAGATGATAAAAGACTCTTTTTGGAGCTGACATGGAAAGGATTTGGGTTGTTGGAACAGGGAATTGAGATGAGGGAGTGAGGTTCTGGCATTGTCACGGATCCAGAGGGAGACCGATGACAGTCAGGATTTCAGTTCAAATCAGGGTTTGTGAGATAAAATAAATAGAAGATATGAAAAGCTGTTGCTGCAAACAAGAGGATGCGAGTACGGCAAGATGGAACTACAGGTCTATGGAGCATTCGGAAAAGTTTTCTTTGGTTTTGTTTTTGCTTTTTCTTTTTTTTCTTTTTTAGAAGGCATGAAGCGTAAAACCCAGCAGAGCTCAAACGTCAGGTGTACGAAAACTTTTATTGTTGTCGATACACTGCTCTGCTGTTTTGGTAGATAGAGCGATCTAATGGGTGGTGTTAAATGGGTGAGATGTAGGACAGTGTAATTAACGCAAGTCCTTTAGCGGGCCCCGCCTAACTCTGCTGGGAGTGCCAGATATAGCACTCATTAATTCCTATTTGTGTGTAATGAGAGGGTCATGTTGGATGTAATAAATGGCTCTTTTATTTGGGCGAGAGCTGCAGGGCAGCATCCTTTCTTGGCTAACAGTCTCATAAACACCCTTTAGCTGCTTTCATCAGCCTCCCTGGGTGAGGGGCAATCACACACACACATCGCAATGTAATAAAAGAGTGCTCTTTTCTCTAAAGACGTGGACAAAACGTCTTTAGAGAAACGCGGACAAGACATGGAAAAAGGAAACAAGTTGCTCGTAGTATCTGTTTTTTGTAGCCAAATTGTCATTTTTCATGGAAATCAGACTCTTTCGGGGTTTATTTCTAACATTAATAAGCCACGTCCTTGATTAGAAAACACAGATAAAAACATATTATCTGTTATCATGTATTTATTTATTTTGCACTACTGTCAATAGATAAAGCAGTTGATCTTCTTTTGTTTTTGTCTGGTTATGTTTTTCAAAGAACAGATTGTTTGAAAAATCCTCCGCGGCTGTTTTCAATTGCTGATTAAACACAGCACACTTGCAATAAAAGTTGGCCACTGAGCATCATGGTAATTTAAAGGTTCTTTTGAGGAAAGATTAAACTAAAAAAAAAAATACAATCACCCTGCCAACACAGTGTCATTAAAAGAAGTTTACGCTGCTGGAGCTTTGGACGTGCAAAGTACAACCAAATCCAGATTTTTTTTGTTTCATTCCAGTAATTAGGTCCATGCTGTAACTCAATCCAAAGTGCACTATATTCACTCCTAATTCCCTTTACTTAATTAGATTGTATCAATGTACTCCCAACATGTAAGAGTGTATACAGCTTTGTTGCACACGTATTATTGAATATAAAAGCTATTAGAGTGTCTTTGACTTTCTTGCCAGACTTGCATAGACGGTATCTTATGAGCACAAGTCCATAATCCAGTTATACGAAACTACTTCATGCCATTGTCTTTTACTGTATAGCCGATTGCTATGGAGAGATTTCTTTAAGGCAGTATCGATGCTAGGCTAATTATACACAGGAAAGCCTTAATTACACTTCCTTCACTGTGAAATAAAAGCTTCAGGACTTGACATTAAATAGTCAGAAAAGGGTGATTACCCGTAACTTAATGAGTTTTACAATAAAATGAACTACTTGAATATAAAGCCTGGAGTAAAATCAGAAACTCCCACACTGATGTCTCAGAAAGTACCACCATGGAGATTGTTCCAATCTTGCATGATAGTCAGCAACCTTTGACTTTAGGGATATACTTTTTACTTTATAATACACTTGTTCCTTTTTTTCAGCCTGGTAGGTGATCCCATTGATGGCACAATATTACGGCAAAGCATCACCATAAGCTTTTCCATTAATCTTTAAGTCAATTAAAACTGTGTTAAAGATGTCTTTGAATCATCCAAAATCATTGCAAATCTCTTAAAATAAGTAGCGCAGAGTGGAGTAGATCTGGGGTATGATGCAGTTGTGTGTTGCTCTGTAACTGCAGCGAAGCTTCGGGCCCCAGTCTGCAGAAAGCCTTTTACTGCCAGGAGAATGACGCACTGATCACAATCTAGCTTGAATCTAGACTCAGCTTTCATATATTGAAAAGGAGAAAGGGGGTTTTCAGAGAGCCAAAGGTGCTTGAGTGTCGCGCTCATCGCAAACATCTCTGTCCAGCTCTGTCTTCATTGTTCTGAACTAGTCAAAGTGCCTCTCAAAGGTCCCTTGTGATGGATGGATTGTGCATTCATGGCAGTCTGCTCAAGAGTTTGCACAAGTGCATCTATAGCCCCTGTCCCTTTGAGCTCATTCAGGCTGTGTGGTTTAGTCATTAAGCCAACTGGGTCCACACTCCCTATCATGAGAAAAAAAACCATGCACACAAAAAGGTTGGTGCATTTTTAAGTGATATTGGTCGGTCTATTGGACGATGACCGGACAACAGATTTTCCTTTTCTTAACATCACCAAAGGAGAGCAACAATAAAAAGTCTGTGAGTTCTGCTTCATTTGACCCTTAGCAAAGCATATGTCCATCTTTCCTGCCTGTATTCAGAGAAAAAGATTTACTGCCCTAAAATCCAAAGCAAGCATCCCTGCCCACTTCTGCAGTACAAAGCCTTCAAACAAAATCACTTGTCGAGTTTTTTCCTTTTCTGAGGCCGTCTCTATTTCTCCCAACCTTTTGTGACTTCAAACATGTTACTCTGATGTTTCAGACACATTTTTCTAATGTTTTACACTCCATATAATCTGCTGTGTGCAGCAAAGCCCATTTTATTGGCTGACATAATTGATGGTGCCTAAGACCTTTCAAAGGTCAACCCAGCAGAAAGATCTTGGGTTGTGTCACCATGGCGATTGCTTGAACTCATCAACACACCCACATTTACCCTCCCTCACAAATATATGCATCTTCACGCAACAAAACTAGGAGTCTTTTTAATGACCAAAAGAAAAGAAGAGATCATTTTTTTCTTTAAAAAAAAAGATTTTTATCGTTAGTGGATTCATAAAAAAAGCAAAGCAGGGATTCTTTTGAGGGGTATTTAAAAAAAAAAGTTTTGTTTTCTTCTAACCCCGCTTAAAAGCCCTCTTAAATCAATCCTCTATAAAAATTTAAATTGTGAAAATTACTCAGTCACAGAGATAATTTCGAAAACACCCAAACAGACAAAGAAAGAGCTTGCTTGTATCATCTTAGAGGAAACATTTTTATAGAACCAGCTTCTCTCATTTTCTGCTCTGTTTCCTCTGATAAATCAAAGGTGGCGCCGCTTCAAAGTCTGGAAGACAACCTTTACCTGCAGTGTTGATGCCAGTCATTCCTTCCACATACACATCCACACACAAAAACACTCACGAGTTTGCACATGCACACTCCCATTATCAACCAATCTCACATAATGGAAACTGAGTAAATTTAATTTCAGGTATGCCTCAATTTTGAGTAATCATGTGACAGCTGGCAGATTGCAACAACAACGTGCACGCGGAAACACACACTGTTATGACTTTGAGCCTATTGCCACCAAAAAAGTTAATGGGCTCTGGCATTTTTTTCTCCCGAGTTAATATAAATCCTCAATGGGTATAGAGTAAAAAGTAACTAAGGTGGCACACAGCACATAAACACTCATCTCTTTAAGTTACCTTGGCAGGACCTCAATTCTGCTGTTGTTCAAATCACAAAGCACAAGTAATCCATTACCAAGAGCAAGATGCCTTAACCCTTTAAACTCCAATGGTGAAAGTGAGGCTCTTTTTCGTGGGTTTTAAAATTACAGGGAGATGCAGATACAAATGTGCTGAGATCTACTTCCAAGCCCATAAAAATCAGTTGCTAGAGTAGCTACGTTTAAACTGTGACAGAAGTCCATGTTGTGAGAAAACTGGCCTTTTTGGGTTGAGGTCTGATGACACGATTCACTGGCCTCTGTACAGCTGGATGCTTGTACTTGCTTACCTGTCATGTTTCTAATTCTGTTGGATACCCCGTATCTCTTTTTCGACATCAATCAATCAAACAGGACTTTGATGTAGAAGATGCAAGAGATGTGATTGAAAATAATTATTGTGGCACATGCAGCCTTTGTAAGTCAAAGCTGCCAGCCATGGCTCAACAGGCACAAAAAGGGGATGGATTACTGGTTAGCACCATGCCTTCCTCCATATGGGCACACAAACACGTTAGGTAAACAGAAGGACGGGTTGTGTGTGTGTCTGTGTGCGTTTGTGTGTGTTTAGTATGCTAGCTTGGTGCTTGGTTACACATCCCATCAGCAAGGAAAATGCCAGTCTGTTAGACAGAGGTGCTCTGTGGGAGGGAAGGCACCATGGTGGCAATTTAACACCAATCATGAGCCACATATCAGGACTGTTTCTGTGTTTGTAGTGACTTTGTTTACCTTAGTTGGCTGATGGTGGCCATCTGCCACCATCGGTCTATTATGGTGCAAATACATCCGCTGTTTACGAAACTAGTTAATCGGGGAGGTCAGCCAGCAACTGTAGAAAATTTTCTGTTTTACAGAGGACTAGTGAGTATTTTAGGTCTCCTGAAAAATGCTGGTTAGAAGTCACTTAGACATTTTATGGTGTGGATTAGTTTCACAAGAGCTCAAGTAGGCAAGAAGTAGCTAACTTTTATAAAGTGTAAACTCTCATATAGGATTTTCTTTTGCCTTCTTGCCTGTAGGATTCATGGCTAAATTGCATCCAGAGGCAGCCATTCTGTGAAGTTTTACACCGTACTGGCCTGTATGGAACAACAAGTTCCCATTTTTTTGAATTCTGTGTTGAATGAGTGACATTTTGTTATGTGATAGAATAGACAGATGCTTGTTGGTGTTAGGGTATGGTTGAGGCCCGAGGTGTTAGTGAGTTGCCCCAGGCTGCCTTCTAGCCAGCATTTGCTTGGAACACTATCATCACTTCAGTTCTCCAAAAACCAAAACACACCTTAGCCTGGCTTTATTTTGTTTACCTTCCCTGCTTTAGCGTAGCAATCAACACATTTATGCCTATCTGTGGTCAATTTGACAGAATTTGGGTCACGAATGGGGGGATCAAGGTTCTTGTCCTCTGTTTAACCTCGTAGTGGAGCCAGGGTCAGGGGGACATCTGTAGCCATCATCAGGTTGATAGAGGTGGATACTGAGGACAGCCACTGTCGTCAAGCGGTAAATAAAAGGAATGAGGGGCTGAATCATGCTAACACAGGCCCGGAGATAAAGGACCGTGGTCAGGCTGAGGCTGACCAGTAAACAACCAGTGGGGAGCCAAAATGGCCTGGAGATCAGCCTGGGGCTAAACCTGAAGGGCTCTCTCACCACTGGAGCTTCTAAACACAAGATACACACATTCTGGCACGCAATCCCCCCTCACACAGATTCTATTGAGAGTGTGCACATGCGTTCATCATCAAATATCTTTAAGAAACTGCTTTTGTATACATCATTGCAAATTTGTTGACATAGTTGAATCTATTACCATATTTTATTATTTGAGCAGCATCAGAATTAGGTAACACTTTTGTCAGAGACGTATTTAAAAACCCACTTCAATGAAAATTGTGTTTTTGGTGTTTTTAACACGTTCTTGTGGAATTTTTCTCATGGTTGAGGACCTAGATAAAGATAATTAAAATTAATTATTTTATTAAAACCATTGTGAATCAGAAGTAGACCAAAAAAATGCAGTTGGAAAAAGCTTGTAGTTTTCACGTAGAAGTGACAATCAGCAAGCCACAAGCATTCTGCTCTGCTCTATTCTGATGCATTCACTTGTGGACTAAAGATATACTGAAATATATTTTTGTTTTCCTCGTTGGAGCTGGACTGTTGGATAGCTCCAATATTGCTTGCCATTTTTGTTGCACCGGTAATGGTTGGTGGGTTGTGAGGGCATATAAGTTGGGCGGAGATCACGTAAACAGATGGATGATGGGAAATGATGGGAAATGTTAGCTGTGCGCCAACAGTCCTGCCCACAACACAGAGGCAAATTTCAAATGAACTTTTGCCGCTCTGCAGAAACGTAGAAAACGACACGTTTCTTGATTTTGGCTAAAAATGGCTTCATTAGAGCACTTTCAGTTCAAATAATGGGATGGATTTTTAAGATATGTATCGACAGAATTTCAAAACCACAGGTTTTGGCTCACCTGCATATCACAGTTTCCTTTGCGTGGTGCTTTAGACACGTAGTTCTGCATTTACAGCCAGCGTGGCAACGTGATGTAAACAGGCTGAGAATGTGATCCAGTCGGAATCCACTCTTTGCTTCTTTCTTTGCGTGTTACTCATCCCAGGAGGACAGAGTTTGATCCAAACTGAAAGACACAATTTCCAGCGGGAGTACAGCTGGCCCTGCCTCCTCCTCCTCCTCCTGGTCACTGTAATCTTTGGTGTCTCCTCAGAGTCAGGTGTAATCAGTCACACGCAACTACATGTTTTGACACCTGTCCTGTGTGCTGCAGAGGAAGTAAGCATATTACTCTTCTCCTTTGGAAACACACAAACAGATAATCAAAGCTATCGTCACATGAATTAAGACAGACAGGTGGATTGTCAGAAAGGGATTAAAAAAGTGGGAAAGGAGAAGAAATGAAGGTTCCTTTATATTGTAGGACTTTTTTTTTATTTTTGAAGAGGAGGTTGCATGACTGGGGAGGCAAGTCACTGTTAATGGGAAGAAATAAACGCGCCTGACTGGTAGATGTGACAGGAAGAGACTGTTCTTAACAAGGCGTCAGAGTCAGTCAGTGTTACAGATCCATCACTTCTCAGAGGCTCAGCAAAGGAGGAGGGGGTAAGGGGGGGCATTTAAGGATATCCAGAGAGGGAGAGAATCTGTGATGGGTAGAGAGGAAGAGGGAGACGTTGAGAGGAAAGAGGGATTTGAGTGTGGCTGACAGCGCTGCATTTAATTTGGGCTGCCATATCCTTTTTCATTTGACTCCCTCTCAACCAGCTTAGAGGCTGCGGAGGACTTGGAGGCGAAGGTTTGCTAGGATGTCTACGATTAGCAGTGATGTGCCACGTCACACTTTAAGCTGGCCTGTAATTCATGTTCAACAGGGGGATACTCACACATTACACTGTGCTGTGCAGGACGTGATTAATTGACTCACACTCTAATATTGGGTGTAATTTGCCCATCCTCTGATGTGAAACTGACTTTATTCTTTAAACTGACTATACTAGGTTTGCCGCTATCCCAGGGATGCTATAATTGAGTCTTGACTTTAAAAACGGTGTAATTTCTAATCTGAGGATTGAAGCTCAAGGTTGCTTTCATGATAACTTCAGGTAGTTTTTTTTTTCTACCCAACTCTATGATGTTTAAACATTTCAACTAAAATTTAGTCCGTTTTTTTGTAACTTTTTGTATGGCATCTTGGGTTTTTGGTGAGTTAAGTAACTCAGAAACAGAAACGATATATTTTCTCCTCTTGAAAGAATTATTTTTTTAATGTAATTTTCCATTAGTTTGTGTTCTCCTCTTTACAAATATTAATGCTTAGTTCTGTTTTGTAAACCATCTTCTCTCCTATTTTTAGACGATGCTTTTCCTGGCCACAGTGGAGGAGGAAGGCCAAGCAGGGGAGGGAAGAAGGGAAATGGCAGAAACCCTGCTGTCTGCCTTGACGGACAGACACCAGCAAAGGCAGACATGGAGAGACAGGTAACACATAATACCACCAACTTTGTTTCCGCCGTTAGTCTGTGACGGATGCTTTAGACAGGCAAAGAATCTCTATGAAAACTAAGCCCTGCCTTATGTTTTCAGATATGAACACACACACAAATCTGACAATGTCACTCGGACATATGTTTTTTTTTTTTTTTTTGCTGGTTAGCACTGTCGCCTAACAGCTACCAGGGGGATTTTTCATACTTTTAGTATGAACAACTTTACAAAGCCGAAATGGATTAAAGAACTACACTTGACCAATATCGCTATGAATACTATTTAGTCCTTGTTATCAATCTTACAGACAGACAGCCTTCAGTGTATCACTCCAACAACAGGTCTTTATGGTAAAGAGGCCAGGCTCAAGCCATCTATCATCAAACGAGTCTTGACAACACATTGAAAAATTGCAGAAGGCTCCAAAACAACCTTCAAACAACGATAAGCAAAGTTCTTTGATCTGATGAGGCAAACATTAAATTATTTAGCCCCAGTTCCTAATGGATGTGTGAAGACGCCAGGCGCTGATCATTAACACGTTAATACCATCCCTACAGTAAAATGTGGTGATAGCAGCAACACGCTGTGAAGATAATTCTTATTTAATAATTTGATGACAGAAAAGGCCTGGAAGACTTGCAATGTGAGAGGAATCATGGCTCCAGAAAGGATGAAATACAGAGTACCGTCCAAGGGAACTCAGGATTTTGAGCTGAAGTGAGTCCTTCCATTTTGGTACAGTATAAACCCAGTTTACCAGCTACGCAGAGAAGCTATCAATGGCGTTTGATGTGTGGTATCTGGATTGGTATCTCAAGAGGCAAATGGAAAAAAAAGTACACATGGGTACATCATTGTTAAAGGTTTCTTGCTGTCATTTAAAATCCCATTTAAGAAGTTATTTTTATTACTTCTCACTGTTTTTGAGAAGGCACATATTTTGCTTCTGTGGTTCCACTAAAAAGTGAAGATCATCAAATCAAATCATTTGGAGCTATGGGTTTGTGCTGACTTAGACGACAGCTCTGATTTCCTCTAAAGAGCTAAAGTGAATTCCACAGACACAGTGGTGGAGTTGGGGTCTGTTTTGTAGTCCTCAGGCCTGGCAGCTATCACAGCGACACGTGTGTCTTGGATAAGTCCACTCACTTCCTTTCCTCTAGATAAGGCCTGAGAGCGCTGGGATTAGAGCACCGGCCATTCATTTAGATAAAGAAGGGCCTCACACTTGCAGCTTGTGTTATTTAAGTTCATTTTTCTCAGTCGCCATCATTTTAGTGTCAGCAAAACAGACTCAAACCCTGCCTGCCATATTTGTATTCACCAATGCAGCATTCACATGAGCTTCTCTGCTTATCGTCTCTTTCAGCAGATTTGACCTAGGTGTCAAACACAGACAAACACACATGTTTTGAGACAGATATCTCAAAGACTCTAGAGAAAGCAAATCACTTGAAATTCCTAAAAGAAGTATCTTTTCTTTTGAAAAAACACATGCTAACTTCCAGCTGGGGTGATGCCCTCATTTCTCTGCAGAGCCCCTTTGTTTTGAGCTGTCCCCTCTGGTTGACCCTGCACTGCGTCCCCTCCAGATGAGCCTTGTAAACAGGCTGTTTCCACACACCTTGCTGTGCTGTGTCGACGCTCAGTGCCTCACAGCTCTGATGTGGGTCCTTCTCTGATAGCGCATTCCAGCTGCATGTGCTGAAAGCTAGAAACCATCTCACCATCAGTTTTGACCCCCACCACCAACAATGCAATGTTACCACCTACCAACTACGTCTAACCCCAGACTTTGCTCAGCCCACCCCAAGATCCTCACAGCAAGCATAAGAGAGCAGGGCAGGAAATGTTCAGTCCTTGTCAGCAGGCCAAGCAGACGTTTACCTATCAGCAGTGGAAGACTGATGAGATTAGCTTTGGTGCAGGGCAAGCCCCTCACTATATGTTTGAACTCAAGCCACTCCCGTTGCCTCCTCTTCTCTTTACATGCATTTCGTGTCTATTCCTAACCTTTGGAGTTCCCACTTACGAAAAAATCTAGGGGTCGTCCTGTCAAGTGGTTGTCAACAGATAGCATTTGTGCAAAGCCAAGCACAAGACTATGTGCTATGTTAAGTGGGACGTGCTCGTGCTGATTAGAGCTTCGCTGCTATAAGGGTCATGGGTTGGTTTGCTCAGTTTTATGCAGCTTTTTCATTTTAAAAGTTCTATTTA
Organism: Oryzias celebensis; assembly: GCA_014656515.1. Taxonomy (NCBI): domain Eukaryota; kingdom Metazoa; phylum Chordata; class Actinopteri; order Beloniformes; family Adrianichthyidae; genus Oryzias; species Oryzias celebensis. The sequence goes on from BNCR01000003.1 coordinate 7,727,253, forward strand.
GCTATAAAAAATATATTTTAAATGGCAAATGGTTATGGTACCGCCTGTGTCTTTTGGGAGCTCATGGCAATGCAAAAGAATGGCACAAAGAAACAGAAAGAAAGAAAATGTATGATTGATAATAACTCAGCAACACATAAACAGAAACAACCACCTCTGATTTATTAAGTTTGCTGACTTTTGTTTCTTAAACACCAGTTAAAGCTGCTCTTTATGCTTTGAAACTTGGGCTTGCTGGCTGCCATTTTCTGTCTCCAGGGCATTTTTAGCACAAGCAAGCAGGAAAGAGAGAAGAATTGGACCTGGCGGCCAGTGGTTTCTCACAAGTGACTTATAGGCACTCAGTATGAGCAATGCCTCGACTCTTGGTGCGAGAAGAAGCAGTTCCATTCATTCAGCCTGAGCCAACAAAGTTATGAGAGCTTTTTTATTCTTATGAGCTTTTCTGGTAACTGGGTTTTCCCGATGCACATGGTGAATTCTTTGATAGATAATGCCCTCCACGTCCCTTTGGTAAATGCCCCGTGAATGCCCTGGAAATAGATGGATTATTATGTGGGTGGGTGACTGTAGTGTGTACAGCGGTTCAGTGTGCTGCACAGGAAGTGCAGATTGAAAAGCAAGACGCAACCTCCTGGGAGCACATCTATTAGGAAAGGAAATGGCACATCCCAGTGGCACCACAAATATTTAAGGTTTTAAGAATTCATAGATCATGTCTCACATCTCCACATATATGTGTAATGCAGAAGTTGTGCTTGAGGACAATCCTTCAGTCCATCATTTTTGTAGGTTTGTTTTTGAAAAGTGAAGATTTCACTTTGGAACAAAAGAGATGACTTGTAGTTTCATTCTATCCTTTCATTTTTTTTTCCATACTTTGTGTTTCAATGACTCCATAATCCCCAACAGCGGTTTATCAGTGTTATTTCTTTAAGCTAAGGCCTTATTTTGACTTCGGATCAAACTAGTACCCTTTGTCTTAAGGATTTACCATTCTCGCCTCCCCTCCATAGTGTCTTAATGAGATACCCATAGTAACCTTTAGAATTTTAGAAGTCACTCCCTCTCAGTTCAGCAGGGGAAAAAAAGACAGCAACAAAATAAGCTTTGTCACAGTCCGCAAGAAAACACTGCAGTGAACAGATGCGAGTTTTGTACTGACCATGCAAACTGCTGTAGGCTTTGTAAGGTCATTATATGATAATGAAAATCATTACAGAATTACATGGGGGTTTAGGACATGAGAGCAGCAGGGAGGGGAGTGGAGGGCCACATTGGGTTTGATAAATGGACTGTGAAGGTGCCCATCTGGCCATCTCTATGGCTTTTTCTTCCTGCTCTTTTATCCATTCTTGTCCTTTACTACCCCTCTTTCATTTGCCTCCTCTGTTCTCCTGTGGGCCGGTATAAGAGTGAGCAGGCCTGTAGTGAAAGATTAACAGAGTGCAAGCCTAACTCACCTCTCAGGAGGAGAAAAGAAGAAGGGTGACAGGCGGAGGTGTTTATGACCTAAAACAGTGTTTTAGCCTGAGTTGGCAAACCTTGTCCTCCCATTTCTCAAATTTAAAATGGGAGGAGAGAAGGCAACCATTGACCTTTGGCATCGGAAGCAGTTTGACCGCTCAGGGTGTGTGAACTCGCTTAGTTTGGAAAGCGTGGGGTGGTTACGCTTTAGAAAGAAAAAAAAATCTATTTCAGTTGTGCCAGACTCTGAATGTTCCTCACATCCAAGTGGAAAAAAAGTTCAGAACTAATACTGTGAATAAACTGCTGGGGCCATGATATGTAAGACAGTTTAAGCACGTGCTTATCATTGGTCAAACTTTCAAACCATTGCACATATTGTCTGTGATGGATTGATTTACTCCAATAAGCTTTTTAGGTTTTTATGTTAATTTAAATAATAAATATAGTTGTTATTTTTCTGCACGTGTTTGTTCCAGCATTTTTACAGTTTCTCTGAAAAGCAAATCACATCAACAAAGAGGAGGAGAGATTCTGTGTGGCCGTATACATAAAACTACAATTAGGTTTTGTCTTTTTAGAAAAAATATAAATACAAATACCTTTCAGATAAGATGTTCCAAGCTGGATATTGGACAAATACTGAATCCACACTGAATAGATCACTGTGTCACTATAATAGCTGTAGTTTCACAGTCTGTTGCATGAGTTTGTTTCTTTTCTCCAGATTTTGAAGATTTGATGAGGTCTTTATCCTAAGACAAAAGGAACATCAGCTGACATGGCAAGCAAAGCTGAAGGATGGAGTAGGAGGTCCACACGTCCACAGCTGCACTCATCACTCGGCTGTCCACTGTGACCCATGACCTGAGGGGGTGTTTTCCAGCCTCCATTTGCTTTATGTTTCTTTCTATTGTGGTCATCTCTTGTCCTCACCTGGACAGACTGCTGCCACACAAAAACTCCATTCTGTCATCAAAACCAGGGGTCACCAGGGGCCACAAAGGGTTATGAGGGTTAGGGCTGTGCCCAGTCAAGGACGACCCCAACAGTGTTGTAAGCTACCAACTGCAACCCTTTGGAGATGCATAGTGACAGAGAAAAGGAGGAGAGAGACATTCGTTGGCTGGCACTTCATTGCTACTGTGGTGACATTTCTTTTGTACTTACTGTGACAGACCCCACCCCGATTCGAAAACACTGTTAGGAGGGGGAGTGGGTAGACAAAAAGAGCCCCCATCATCCCAAATGGGAGTTAGGAAGATTGTGAGCGTCACCTCTGTGATAAAAGTAGATGGATGCGGACAAATGCCACTGTTGAACTAGATGACTGTTGCAATCACTGCAAAAATAGTCTACGGATGGCTTTTAGAAGTGGTTTGATGGGAAAATACAAAATTATAATTGCCAAACAGCTTCTAGGATTCAAAAAAAGATAACCAAAGCTAGTTAAGTCAAGTGGTAAGAGGAAGTAATTGAATGTAATTAGAAACTAAAGAGCGAAAAGTGATTGGTAGTAATGAGGAGGTTAATCTAGAGGTTTCTAATCTTCTGAATAACTTTCTGTTATTTTTCACACCTTACTTTTTCCACAGTGTAGTCAATGTAATTCCTTTCGTTTATTATGAATATTTCCAACATGTCTATGTTTTAAGAAGAATAGAAAATGAGATTCCATGTCTTTTTAAATTCTACAGATGAAGGGGTTTTTCGGACTTGCGCTATAACAGTTCTGGTTCTGGTCAACTAGTTTTGGGCAGGTTATAAATGATACCAGTTTTAGGTGATCTGTTATTCACATCTCCCAGATAGCAATATCGCATTTTCCTTTTTCATCTCTCACACTAGATCAGCCCTGTTTTGAACGCACTACGCAGACAACAGACTAATTTTGTTATCCTTGGCATGAGAAACCAAGCAAACGTTTTGTGGCTGCACCCTTGTTTTCCTTTACCTCAAGGGTTTGTTCCCTGCAAAGGTGGTTAAACACCTGCGTGTCATGGGGTGGACCCATCTACTCTCAGCTCTGATTGCTTTTTCAGTTTTGTTTGTATTTTTACTTTGAGTCACATAGTTTTGCTGCCATCAACATGGCAATGTTTACTCAATTCAGGGCAGTGACGGAGAAAACAAATAGGGACATGTCATTTTGCCTCTTTCAACACCAGGCAGCCTGTAATTAACGCAAGCACAGTGGTTAGAATAAGATTCTGTCGTGTAATTTGTCTGTCTTTATCTTAAACATGTCTGTGTGGTCCCTAAGAGTGGGTACATTTGTGCTGCAAGATCGCCTCTGGCCTCGGTGTTTGTGAGATGTGTGTTCGATTGTAAATTATGAATTCTTTTCCCAAGCACCCACCCCTGTTAAGCAATCAGTCAGTTATGCGTGACATGACCCGACCTCAATAGAACCTTGCAGCTGCGATCGTCTTCCAATTTCAGTTTGCTTCAAGGCTGGGAAGTACATCAGAGTATGTCTTACTCTTGGAAGAATGTGCTTTGAACAAGATGACTGATGATTCTATTTTTCTACCTTCTACTTTCTGTGCAAACAAGTTCTACCCATATAAGTATGCGCTTACCCCTGTCTTGTTGGGCTCTCGGACAAATCAGTAATTAGCTTGAGAGTTACACGCTTTCTCTCATTCTGTGGTCAAACACAGGACTGCTAGGTTTGCAAAAAATGTCCCCCTCTTTATTATAACTCTCTCTTCATTTGTGCCCGCATCTCTATTTAATTAGTTACAGTTTTTTTTTGTTTTTGCAAAAACTAATTATGCATTTTGCAGGAGTAGGCTTACTAGTGAAATGTGGCACTTGCTGGAGAAAAAAAAAAAAACGTAATTAAAATCCCACAAACATTTAAACACACTTGTTACAGCCACAGTTGCCCATTAAAGACCGGCACTTTTAATATGGAAACAAGATTTTTGCTTCGAAATAAGTTGATGAAGTGGTTTGAGCCTATTTTTCTGGTAATCATGCAAACCAATGCATTCCTTTTGGTTAAACCCAACATCTAAAAAAAAAAAAAAAAAAACACACATAGAGAATTATTGGGGGAAAAAACTGTACATTTGACATGTAAAACAACAAGAAGCTTGTTTGTACCAAAGATAGTCCCTAAAGTAGTTGCATTTTTTTCCTTTTGGTTGAAGGCTATTTACCTTAAGCTGCAAACACACCGTGCATGTGACACGTTTTTTACCATTAAAGATCCCTGCCTGAAACTTTTTTAACCTTCTCTGCCACTGATTGAGCATTGCTCTTGTGGTGCGTGAGCTAATGAGCAGGCGTACCACCATAACACAAAATAGTGTGGAGTTTTGTCAACTTAGAATCTGCAGAACAGATGTCTGGAGTTTCAGTCTGTGTTTAGTAAAGTTGTAGGTATGTATTTAAGGTTAGTTATTTCTGTACGACCACACAGTTTTGAAATCACAAATCTAACATCAGAAATGACCTGTACGTGGTGTTTACAGACACACACACATGCATGTTATTCATCAATTTACTAGACCTGCTGCTGCTTAAAAGCACACACTTCTCCCCCCTCTGACTCCATATAAGCACATTTTTCTCCCCTTCTCTGTTAATTATAACCTACACTGCTGGAACACTTCATTTCATTGCAAGCATATTGTCTCTTCAAGGCTGACAGGCAGGTCATAAATTATCCTGAAGGTGAGGATGGAAGTTGGAGGAGATAGTTATGAAAATCTCATCTGTCTGCCGTAGCGGCCGCAGCTGCTCCTGTCACACGCCGTGTGCTGAAGGAATTACACCAGGTCAGCATGTGCGTACGCATGTGGTGTGCTCTTCAGTTTCTGCATATGCCCAGGTATCTGAATACATGTGAGCAGTTACAGTGCGCAGAGAAATGGGCCGTGGACATGGGTCTTTGTACCTCCTCACATTCGTGCTAGTGCCCATGTGTCGCTTGGCTACTACGTTCAGCAGGTTGGCCAGGTAAGACCTGCCTGTCAGTGTGTGGAACATCTCTGGCATCCTTGTCACCCGAGGGCCTCCCAACTCTGCCCTGAAGCAGAGAGACTAGGCAGGGGGACAAGCTCGCGGGGTGGTCCCCAAGCTGTCTTTGTTCATTACTGCTTTTGAGACAGGACGGTGCCAGCAGGTGGCCAGACCTTTAGTCCTTACCTTCTGTGATCATCTGGTGCTCCATTCTTTACATTTGTAGATGGGAGGACATTCAAGTACTAAAGATACAAAAGAAGTCAGTGGAAACCTATGACCTCAGCAGGAAGATGCATAATTTAATGAGGAATTTGCGATTGCACCAGATTGAAGCAATGTGCTTGTGCATGCACATCTCCAAATGCCTGTGCTTACATATTTACACAAGTTTTGCACTTGGAAGAAGCTGGAGTGCTGCTGTAGCATTTTCTTGACACAGTGCAGAGCACGTCTTCTCGACAGGCATCCATTGAAAGCAGCAATTAGTGAGAAAACACAGTCAAACTCAGCCCCTCGTCTATGTCAGTCGACAGTTCCTGCAAAAATTCTATTAAGGCTGGAGTCTGTAGCTGTTAATTACAATTCTAACTAGCTTGCCTCCTGACGAATGGATTTCTTCAGACGTGATGTAGGATAAAAGGAATATCAGCAATTTGACTTCCCCGTACAAAAGCTGTCTCTGAAATGGGTCATCAATCCCATAGTGATAAATGTCTAGTGGAGTTAATGACTCTCTTATCGACGCTGGATTACTGCAGATATTTGTAATTATGTAGCCACACAAGTCCCCAACAGATGTTTTTGAGCGGGCACAATATTGAAGCCTTGGTTTAGTGCTAAATGGGAACTTTCTGGAAATAATAGGGATAGTTAGAGCTATTGTTTCGCAAAAGACGTAGGTGAATCCGAAAATCCGAGTCCTTCCATCAGTGGGAAAGGGGGTAGGCCCTCTGTTACACACACACAAGCTTACATTTTTGCACACTCCTTCATGAACTGCTAAATACACAGCTTGAGATTCATCCTTCAGGTATAGCACTCTTTGGTCACAGAGCCAGAGGGCTTCTCTTCTCCTCCTGCTCCTCCTCCTTCAGCCCTAGAGGTAGCCCCTGCTACGCCAGGGGGAGCGAATGATTCACTTTAAGCTTCCATTTCTGCTATTTTAAGTCAAAATTCACTTGGAGTTCTGGCCTTTTTTTCCCCTCCTCTTCCAGCTCTCATGAAATCACAATGAGATGTATTCAGCCTGAGGTGTAGCTCTATTCACGATGCAGTTTGACACTAAGAAGCACTGCTCCCTTCTGTTTTCAAAATGCACCTGTACAGATGGACTTCTGACAGGTCTGTATCACTATTAAAATAATACTTTCCGGGACTGACAGTAAAAGCAGTTTGATACCAATATGAAAGTAGAAAAAAAGAAAAAAATGACAGAATCTGATTTTTGTCTTTTTCTCAAAAGATAAATATATAATATAATATATACATATTTTTTTGTTCACAGCTTAGCTTGGTTGAAGCTTTGTTTTGTTATTGCTAAAATATACAATCACTGACCCATCATTAGAGAAAGTTAGTTACCCATACAGGCACACAGAGCCTGTCCACCACTGACAGACGTGGAAGCAGATGCAGCCAGAACTGGTAATGGCAGGTGATTATAAGTGGCACATGTGCCAAACTAATTAAACCCCTGGGTTGACAGCAGCATTTGGTAGAACTGGCATTCTGGCATGCTGGCATTAGAGTAATTGTAGCAGCGGCACATTTCACCTGCGAGACTGCAGCTAACAGCATCATTTATTCTACAGCAGGCTGCACCGGATGTTAAAAGTCTACTTTAGGCTTGATGTGTATGGCAAACATTGGCAAAGACAGGGCAGCTCCTTTCTGACTGAGACACTTTCACTCTGATCATATTTTACATTTGTGTATTCTCTTTTTTAAAAATCTTTTGATGTGAATGAGCATTCACATACCCCTGCACCTTTAAATTAATGTAGCTCTTAGCAAATAAAGCTTAAGTAAGAAAAAATACTGGTCAAACTCTATTTATGCTGCTGGTACATACAGTCAAGACTTTAAAGCCTCACTCTGATCATCTTTTGATCTATTTTTAAAGTGTTTCCGGTGGGCTTTTAATTACGATTATGCATTTTTTTTCTGCAGCAGTAGTTCATTAGAACTTTGGCTGTGAGTTGTGGGCAGAACTGTTGGTGCAGAGTAAGCCAGCCCCTTTCTTCCCAACATGCATCTGTTTACATGCTAGCTAGCGGACTGCCCCTTACAACCCCAGCCGAACATTAGCAGTGCAGCAAAAATGGCAAGCAAAATCAGAAATACTCAGTCATACAGTTTTGAAACAGATGCCACCTCGGACAAGGACAGCAAAAACAAATATAGATCTGTTTGTCTGCAAGTGGATGCATCAAAATGCAGCCGAGCAGGGAGCTTGTGGCCCGCCGATTTTAGCGCTCGCATAACAACTACAAGCGCTTTCCAGCGACATTTGCATGTCTGCTCCTGATTCACAACAATTAAAAAAAAATACTTAGAATAACAATTTCAAGCTTACTTTTCTTTTTTTTAAATGTCCTTTATGTCTAAGAACATGTAAAAAACACAATTTTCATTGGAAGTGTCTCTTTCATGTACATATTCACATTTTTGAATAAGAATAAATCATCAAAAAGTTATCCAAAGATGTTTGTATCTTAGGGGTAAATGCTCAAACTTGTATTATTTTTTTGGTAGATATTACTGCACTTATGATACAAAAATAAATACTTATTATATAAATACTTATATGTGCTTATACTTAATTTATAAATATATATGCTACTTGTTTATAAGTATTTCTAGTGAACTAGCATTGATCTTGTTCTTACAGGCTGACCTGGTCTCTCTACTATTCAATCCTCACTACATCAGGTAGACAGGAGGAGACAAGGACATGAGGATAGTTCTCAAAGTTTGTTTGGTTTTTAGGTCAGCATACCTCCAGCTGGAGGGTTGAAGGTGTGAATTCTCCTCACAGAGGTCAGAGCAGTGCCAGGAGGGGCAGAAACTGCAGAAGGAGGCTCATTTTGTCCATTTCCTTGTGCACTTTTCTCACCACACTCGTACAAAAACACACCTGGAGAGTTGAGCAAGAACTCAGACCTAGCTTCACTTCTGTAAAGACTAGACCGGCTGTAACTGACTAAACTGATTCATGTGATTGTCTTGTGCTGTGAGGCAGGTGAGGCAAAGCCAGGTGCGATCTGCGCTGCATCAGAAGGTGTGCGTCTTCACTCGAGGCGAGAGGTAAATCTGCTACAGTCTGTTATTGTGGTGTAGCAAGCTGGGTTATGAGAGGTATTTAGGATCGTTGCAAGTGCTGTCAGATTTATAGCCTGTGGTGTGGCATACGATACCCTTTCATGCAATCTCCAACCGAGACCAAGACTACTGCTCTCTGGTGTTTCCATGCTGTAAATCACAATAGTGACAAATCACTCCCTAAGTCACAATTTCCCAAGAGGCTGCACTGTCTTGTCCATTTTCACATAATTGCCTTTTAACTTTACTGCATGTACAATATATCACTTGCAGAACCATCAGTTGGTTCTTTTTGTTTTTGCTTTATTGCACATGCTCAGATTGTGTTGACTCTGGATAGCTGCTGTGTTAAGATTGCTGCAGAAGAACGGAAAATTCAGCTCTTTGAAGGCTGAGCTAAGTGGCCGATGGCAGCTGATAACCAGGGTTTAGTGGATCCTCATTATGTGCTTTAGCAAGCTGATTAGAACATGTGATTTTTGTCTGCATGGGTGTGTGCATGTGAGTTTGCAAGGATAAAGTCAAGTGCCCATGTGTGTCTATTGAATTTGCAAGCTACTTGTGCATGCGTGAAAGTGTAAGCTTTAGGGCTGCTGCAGTGTGTTATCTGTTTTTTCATCCTTGTCATACTAATTACAGTTCATATTTACTTACATTTTCTTTTTTGTTTTCTTCTCCTGATAGGCATCTGTGAGCGCCTCTGTCGAGGCTCTTCTCATTAACAAACTGATGATGTGTGATAGGTCTATCTTGTGGTGATACAGGGGAGCTTTTCCAGAAAAAGAGGTTATGATACGGATGTTGTCAGGTTTTTGAAAGCACAAGGAATTAATGCTCTTGTTATCAGGGATGCTGTGATTGTAATTTTGGGAGTCAGTGTTGGTGAGGAACTGCTTTATGTTTAGAATAAAACCAAATGGGGAAAAAAAAAAGCATTTACACCTGCTTGTATCAGACTTTTATTGAATTGTCATTTTGCCCTCTGATTACCCACTGATGCCTAACTTGCTGAGATTTGAGAGAATTTGTTTGAATTAAAAATGGTAAGAACCGCATTTTCCACTGAAACCATCTTTCTTAGGAGGCATATAGCTGTTGACATGAATCGTTTTTTTTATCAGCTTTAGTTTTATTGTCATTTTGGCAACTCAGAACCTTGGTTAAAAAGCACGAAAATATCTTAAGACGCCAAACAGCCAGTAATAAAAGAACTAAATGCAGTTAAAAACAACAAAATCTTGCACCTTTTCCCATGTTTCCAAAATAAGCATTTTTGTGACTTTGTAATTTATTATAAGCATCCTATTTTAGTTCTAACATCCCACTCCAATAACCTTTTGATCACTTGTAAAAGCATTTACAGTCTGCTTTTAATCATGATTACCATTTACCATTTTAGCCCCCCTAAATAAAACTGTCGTTTTCAAGGACGCAGTTCATCAGAAATACGTCGCTCAGTTTTGGCACAGAGTAAACCTTCTCTGACTTCCCATCATCCTTTTGTTTACTCTCTCCCACTACCCCAACTTAACATTACCGGTTAAACAAAAATGGCGAGCAATATTGGAGCTATGCAGCCGTACAGTTTTGAGCCAGATGCCAGCTCGTATATAGATAAGCAAAAATAAGATTTCCCTGGATCTATTTGTCTGCAAATCGAATGGAATGGAGCTGGGAGCTGGGAGCTTATGGTCCCAGGACTGTAGCACCTATACTGCTCCAAGATTTTTCCAAAATGTTTTGCCTGCTCCAACAATTTGAACAAAGAAATACTCAGAAATGCAATTTTGGGCTTAATTTTCTTAGTGTAAGTCCTCCATCGTAACACAATTGCCCCCAAAATATGTTACATTTATTTTAGATTTATTGGAGTGGGTCTTTAAGTAACGAGGCCTGTCTGAAACTGATGGTTTTCTCTGCATGGTCACTTACCGCGAGTCATCAGGCTAAAGATGAAAAGACCACACCTTGAAACGGTGTAGACCCATTTGAAAGCACTGTTTCTGATCAACCAGAATCTTTTATTTTAACTTGGCTGGTTAGAATACTCTCTCTAAAACCATTAATCAAGAACCCATGAATTGTACACTCTTTCAACAAGATTTGTTAATAGTTAAACTGGACGGGAAGCTTTGGGTAGATGGTGGAATGAAAAGGGTGGGTTTCCGGGTGGGGGGTTTGGGGCAGTTGATTGGTTTTGTGTGAGTGACTGATTCCCAGACACAGTACACAGTGCATCCTGAATGGTTAAATGGCATTTATTCAGCCAGTTAGTCTGGGAAAACATATGGTGCCATTTGGAGGTCCAGACTGGTGCATGCTGTTCTCCTGTAATTAGACTGGCCCAGCAGAGCAGCTACATAACTGCTTCACGATAACAATCCTATTGCAGCCTACAGTGCTGCTGCCACGCAGCTTTGGCTGCAGGACAGGACCAGCACACTGCATTACACATCCTGTTAACACACTGTTCAACACCAGTGAACGCTGGTGACGCCACAGCCCTGGCAGGTGCCTGTCTGCCCAGAGCCAGATGTACTGTTCATGTGTCATGGCGTAAACCAAAAAGGTGCACCATCCCTTTAATTATTTTTTTTCACCAGGTATTTTATAATTTGGGATTTTAGTTTATCAAAGCAGAAAATGTGTGCACTTTGTGGACTGGGATGCTTTTAATCTTTACTATGGTTGATTTGAATGTGTTAGACAAATAATTATTTTATTTCTTTAACAAAAAGTCTTCCAAGTGGAGAAAGTTTTTTCTCTATCTCAATATCTATATATATATCTATATATATATAGATATATATATCAATACTATCAGTTATAAAACCTTGTCTCACTGATTACTGCTTCCATCCATCAATCCCTCTCCATCATCCATCTTCTAAACCTGTTTTGTCCCTTTTGGGGTCACAGGGCTGCTGTAGCCTAACCCAGCCACTCGTGGGTGAAGGCAAGATTCTGGACTGGTCGCCAGGACCACATTCACACACTCATACACACTCGCATTCAGACCGAGGACAATTTAGAGTAACCTATGAAGCACGTTTTTGGACCGTGGGAGAAAGCCGGAGTCCCTTGAGAAAATCTATGCATGCAAGGGGAGAACATGCAAACTCCACACAGAAAGGTCCACCAATGTTGATGCTGTTTCAGGTCCCAAACCCAGGACTTGGACCGAGGGCCTTCTTGCTGTGAGGCAAGATTGCTAACCACTGTGCAGCCCTGATTAAACTTGAAACTTTACATGAGTAATCCCCATAAATTCTAATTTCTCTTCATTTGGACTCCACCTGAATGGGGTGAGTTGTGTCATTGGAGAACAGAAACTATGATGTGGCAAAGCCAAAGGTGTTTTAGTGGGGTCATTCCAGCTCTTGTTGAAATTGAAATTTTGGTATTTGACCTGTCTTTTTGCACATTCGGGTACATTTAAGCACAGTGGAAGGACTTTTCAGGGAGACTCGTGGGACTTCTTCTTTGTGGGTGTAGCTTCACAAAAATTACAGGCTTTGTAAATGTTGGCTCAAAAATATTGAAATATGTTGTCTCTGTGGACATTTTATTTTCTTTTTTTTCATGGCTGGCAATAAAGTCAGGCGTCAAGGGGGTAAGACCTCACAGTCATATGTGCAGCTAACATTCCCTCAACACACATGCATGTAGTTGGATATTGTAGTACATTCAGTCTTTGACCAGAATGGGCTGTCTGCACGGCTTTCTATTCTCTTGTTGTCTGTTTTAACAACTCTAGCATTTGAGAGCACTGCTATATTTGCTTATGCTGCCATGTATTTTTTAGCAGTGGTTAAGACACACTTCACCAAAAGTGAATTATGCATTTGCCTCCTACCGTGTAGGTGCCTGTTTATAGCTTTTGTGAAGGGAAATTGAACTGTGTTTTCTTCTGCTCATGACACTCAAGGCCCAGGGTCCATTAAAAGAACACAGAGCATACAGTCTCTAAATGCACTGGTGGTGGATGTGGTACTCCCCTGTTACAAAGAGAGCCAAACCATTGGGGTAGGTGTACGACTGGTTCTGACGGCAAGGTAATAGGATTGCCACCTCTCCAAAGGGACCGACTGAGGTGTTGTTGTAGTATCCTTGTAAAAAAGAAAAACGGTCTTTTAATATGTGAATGTGCTCATGTTTGTTAAAAGGAATGCGGTGGAAGAGATGAGTGAGTGAATAATTCAAAACTGGCATGTCTCACAAAATGATGCAAACCTGTGCATGGATTGTCACTGGAAGGAATAGAGTGTTGCAGTAAACACCGCCTAAAAGGGTCTCATGCATTATAGACAAGCCTTTTGAAACTGTTTTCACATATGCAAATGGAACACACACAAGCAAAGGTTTAATACAAATCTCCTCCATTCACTGCAAATCCAAATGAGGCATTCGACTGTGTATGTTTATATTGTGCATGGGACTACTAGAAGATGGTGCAAGGTGTTGGTCGCATACAATAAATGACAGAATTATACTGATATCAACGATTACTTTAAAAAATCTGCTATAGAAGCCTTGGCTTTGCACAGCAGCTGTGTTCTCACAAGCCTTTTCTGGACAGGGGGAATAGAGTGGAGAGGATGAGCATCATTAAATATGTCATCGAAGACACCTATCTTCACCCACTGCTCTATATTTATCCACTCGAAGTCTCTAACAGGCCCTCGGGTCAACAGATTGCGTCCCTACCTGTCAGCTCTGTAGCGAGCGGATTGGACATACGCGGAGGATAGAGAACATATGAAGCCGTCTGCCCCCTTCTCTCCGTTTTTTGCTCCTCTTTGCCTCACCTCGTGTTCAGATACATTTGTGATCGCAGGTTTTTGTTTCATAATACAGACCGTATATTTTTCTGACTTGCCTAGCTTGGCTTGATAGCAGAAGATTACTTATTTAAAGAGTTTGTTCTCACCATCTCTGTGAGGTAAATAATGATAAGCAAGGCCTGTAATAAACAATCTCGTAAACAGCTCTGCAACTCAGCCTTCAATGGCCTAAGGGGCTTGTAAGTGCTTTATAACAAATTTATTGCCCCTTTAAAGACCCAGGAACTTTTGGCTATAAGTTACTCCAAAACTAATTTAACTGTAAATGTCTTATGTGTACTTACTTCTTTATTTATTTATTTTTTTAAGATATTTTGCCCATATTATTGAGTGGTTTTTTTTTGGCTATTCTATGGAAGGTTTTTCTATAGCCATTGTGACAAACAGGAGACCAACAGAATATTCAGTACAGCTATATTTTTGCTTAGTGCGCTGAGTCTGGCATGAGAGGATGAGAATTCATTACTTCGTTATCCAGAAGCGCACACCTACTCAGAACAAACTTAAGGGCCAGCATTGGGAATACAGATATTTGATGTTGAATCTCTCATTGTTTACAGTGGGGTGCCCGAATAAATGCTCTCAGAAGCTGCAAAGTGCACTATGACCTGTGACCTCCAGGCATTTGAAATGTAACAGCAGGACTTACTTTGAAATAGAAAAGGGGGTGTGCTCATAGCCAATGTTTAAGTCTTGATGTGATTTGGACCGAAATATAAAAAGGTCTGTTTATCTGCTCTTTCCTTTCTGTGGTGGAAAATTGCTGGATATACAGAGGGAGTCCTCTGCCTGCAGCGGTTGGGAAAAAAAGGACATTTTAGCTTTTGTTTTGGAAAGTTAAAAATAATGCTGAAAGAAGGTTTTCTAAGAAATCTTTTCTTTTTTGTCACAATTGTTCAAAGCATGACTTCAGTCCAATTTAATTCAGTGTATGTATAAAGTGCCATTTCACAAATGAGGTTGTTTCAAGTCACGATTCACATTAGCCTAGCTTTTTAATTGTGAGGACTAACAAATCAGTCTGAGTCTTTTTATGCAATTTCCATTCCCAATAAACCCCTCGCCCCCATGCCGTCCTGGTATGCCTTTTCTCAGATTTCTTAGCCAAACTCAGAACATATAAGCATCTATCGTTGGGGCCGTTCCCTTTTCTCCAAATACCTGGATCAATCAATATTATTTGTTCTTTATTCTACAAAAAGGTTCAGCTTTTGCACATGGTATTTGACTACATGTCAGGATCAACAGAAATTGTGGCATTGATCTTCAAAATTAAATATTGGTCCTCTAATGTTGGTATCAAACCCTTTTCAAAGACATCCAACGTTTATGATGACCTGCTATATTTCAGCTCAGAGGCTGCTCCTATCATATTGCCTGTTGTTTTTTCTGTTATTTGGGTATATTTCACAAATATATCTTAACAATTAAGCCATAAATAGAAATGAAAATCCATCTGTTTCCAATGATCTTAACACGAGACAGATGAATATGTCTATTGAAGCCAGGACTAGAAGGCCACTCCTCATGTGCATTTAGACGTATTTCGCCATAGACGGGTCTATAGGAACTCAATATGTACTTGTTTTCTTTTTGATGTTCTCTCAAACTTCTATCTAAGGTTTGGTCAAAATGTGGTGTAAGTGTCATGAGATTGCAACATTCAGGGGTTCAGCTGTTGACAGAACCAGAACTGTACATGACTGAGGGAAATAGACTTGGTATTCTGCTGTGACATTTTTCTGTGATGGTACAAAGAAATTCAGATTTAACATGCATTCCTATAAAATGGGATGCTGGTTGAGCTCATGTTATTTTACTGTAACTCATCAGAGTAAATGTTTTTTTTTTCCCCTTTCACATATGTTTTGTCTTTAGACTACTCAGTCTAGGCACGTGTTGTCAACTTTAGAGGCCCCAATCCTAATTACGCCTATGACCACTAAACCTGACAGTTCTACTCAATCCTTTTGTAAGACATACAATCCTGATTCGAGTTTAGCATCATTGGACCACTAGAAAGACCAGAGCACTATGCAGGGAACGCTGCAATGCTTGAGAAGTCATGAGGTTTGTCACATGCCTTCACATTCAAACCCGTCATTTGAAGCTTCCAGCCAGTAAATACATGCTACCTCAGTTATTAATGTCAAAGAGAATCTTAAAAACACTTCATGTGCTTCACTTACAGATTGCATGTGTGTGTAAATTGTTTGGCTACTATCCTGCTTGCAGTCTACTTTCTTCCTGTCTCATCTTGTTTTATTCTAAGCTGATGTTATACATCTGCTGAGAGTTTCAGTAAGTTACTCTCAGTAACTGCAGAACAATAGTTGTTTGCTCTAAAAAAAGTGATTTCTTTATTGTTTTGGGGAAGTTTCTAATATGAACAGTCAGTTGTTTATGCTTATGGATTGTAGCATAAGCACAAGTACCTGCAAAGTTATTTTTTGCTTCGATCTGTTTTTTTTTCTTCACCGTAAGACAACCAAACACTTCTTATAAAAGAAAACTGCTCCCCGAAACTGGGCTTTGGATACCTACTTGGTATGCTTTCTGGAGGATAACCTGTGAGTTTCGCTTCCCAAGCCCTAATCCCTTTGATGAAGTGCCAGGGCGAGATAGCTTGACACTCAATAGGCCCTTTACCTTCCTAATATCTCCACTGTCCTGGTGATGAAAGCCCCGTTTCTCCAAGTTCTCAGCATGTGAATCATTTGCCCTCCTCAGTCTAAAGACTCCTCTGCAGATAGCTGTTTTCAAAGGTTTAACCAGTAAACTCCTTCTCTGCTTTTTTTCTGTGCCTCATCCTGTTTTAGGTCAAGATGTCCTCGGTTGTTTTGCTTAGTTTCATGTGTTAAGATTCATTGCAGCAAAAGACGTAGGTGGTACAGGACTTCTCCCACTTGCCTCCCTTTTAAATAGGGTAATGGCATGGCCACAGCCTCCACAGATTAGCAAGGTTCAAAAGATGAGCATACAGTAGCTCCTTGAGAAATTGCACTAAGCAGGGAGATGCCAGAATCAACCCTATTCTTGTAATGAAAACTGAATGTAAAAGCATCTCGTTTTCTGTTGCAGCTTACCAAGAAAATGAGCATGTGTGATGGGAGAAATGCTGAAACATTTAAACCGCAGACTTCTTTATTTATTTATTTTTGGTCAAGTTCCTTTGTTTGGCTGAGTGTTTCCAGAAAACAGCTTTGTTGGATGTTTCACTGCAGCTGCCTTTAACCACCTGACTGAGATGGAGATAGCAAACAAGACACATCCTAAAACTGCCCAAAGATAAGAGGGCACTCTGACATACTTCTGAGGCATCTTTTGTTGTTTTTGGTGATAGATTCTGCCCACTGTTATTTAGTGTTAAACTCCCCATGTGGAAACATAAAAACACCAAGACCATTAAAGTCCACTGGGAATTATAGGCCATCTTATGCACATCTGAAAAGCTACAGAAATGTATTATTAGTAAATAAGAAAAAAAATGTAATATGTTTATCTTTTCTAATAGTGGTTTCTTATTGCATCATCAATAAATATAACACAAATGACTCTGGGGTCCAGGTTAATGCATTTTATTTTTACTTAGCTAAATTAGGAAACTATTCAGTCAATGTCATATTAAAAGCGAAAGAAATGCCATTTTGCAGTGTTTCATATGTAGTAAAGGAGCTTGGAGTTTTTGACTTCAAACTATCAGGTTCTGATTGACTTATAGATGTACTGTGCTACCAGTCAGAGCTTGCAGCTTAACAGTTGATTAATAGCTAAGGTGAAAAAGGGACAGGCCCACCTTTAAGTTTTAAAGACCCACTCCATTGTAAATTGAGTTTTTGGTGTTTTTAACATGTTCTTGCAGCCTTTTTCATATGATAGATGAGATATAAAGAAAATCAGGATTAAAATGTGTTTCTGAGGATTTCTTTATTCAAATCAATGTGAATCAGGAGCAGACAAAAAAAATGTTGTTGGAAAAAGCTTTTAATTGTTACGTTAAAACTAGAATCGACAGGCCACAAGCTCCCTGCTCCACTCCATTCCGATGCATCCATTTGCAGCCAAATAGATCCATGTACGTCTTAATTTTCCTTGGCCAAGCTGGCATCTGGCCTTAAAACTGTAGGAACAAAGAGCTCTAACATCGCTCACTATTTTTGTTGCACCTCTAATCTTAGCTTTTAGGTGTGAGAAGCTGTAAGCCAGCAAATGAGAGTGTAAACAAAGGGATAATGGGAAATGATTGCATGCTTACTTCCAGTCAATAATCTTGCCCACAACTCAGAGGGGAATTTCCTGTGAACTCCTACCACTTTGCAGAAACTATGTTCCAGAAAACGTCTGTTTTTTTTGTTTACTTTTTGGCTAAAAATGCATAATGCAGGGAACGCTTTTGAAATAGATCAAAGATGATTGGAGTGGGACAGTTATTTGTCCACAAGCGTATCAATCGGTGATTTCACTTCTAACTTTCATTAATTTTTTGCATGGCATGGAATGACACTGATCCTGTAGTGTGATCTCTGACACCACAGCTATCATACATGTTTGGCTTCTGAGTAATGTAGGGGTTGTATCATCTACTATAGGGTTTGTTGCTTCTGTTGCATGCATGTGTGTTTGAGCCTTTCGTTTGCCTACTTGCTTGGGTTCATGAATATGTACTCAAGATGGGCTCCATTACTTCTGTCAGTGAGTATCTCCTAACTTCTGTCTTATTAATTATTTATTTCCTACACAGTATATGTATTTTGTCGGGGGTTATTGGGGCATGCATAAGCATGTGTCACGGCCCTTTTCACAATCCCTTATGTGCAAATCCTACCCCCATCCTTGCCTTGCCCCTAGCACGCCCAGCTCAGAGTTCTTCTGATTGCCATGAAGGGATTTGGGCTGGATGGGCAGACCCTGACTGGGCTCATTGCTTTGAATGGCATTGGCTAAAGCTGCCTTTGAAAGCAGGAGCATTGATGAGCGTCTTCTCTGTGGAGCTTGCGTAGTCACTGCCTCTGGGAGGGACCCTCGCTAATACCCAAGTATAAGATATAGAGCAGGAGGCAGGGATCAACAGTCACCCCTGGCCATACACACACTTACAAAACACACATACATGCACACACACACTCTCAGTTGCACAACATCACGAAAATACTTTAAGTAAACTTTTTCACCCTCTGTTTATGCTTCCGTCTTGTCAAAAAAGTGTCATTCAAACTGTACAATCACAAACGTTAGCCTCACAAAGACTGTAGAAGAAAACTCTTGCCACAAAAGCCAGTTATGTTTGTAGTTAGTTGTAGGATTGCTTTGACATTTGTAATGAACATTTAACAAAGGCAGAGAGGTGATTTCTGGTGGTATCGTCGCTCGCTGTTTCACCTTGTCCTTTCTGCTCTCATAAAACACTTTGAACATGATAGAAGACAAATTACAGCCTCATACACAGGTGTCTCAGTACGTTTTTGTCTCTCAGCAGGCCCTCAGGGTGCACTACCTATGTTCCACAGGGTTGCCTGTGACATTGAAGCTGTCACCACTGGGACCCCTGAGGCCCAAGCTGTTGCTCTGAACAGGGTGGCCCTAAGTCTTTGATGACCTGTCCCCTCAAGCAAGGAGTCTTCAACTTTGGATGGGTCTGCACCCAATTCCCCTGACCTCTAGCCCTAAACTTTGCAACCCCTTGACTTTGCTATCACCTTAGTCATGGGAACAGACTTGTCCACCAGAAGCATCCTTGGCGATTAACATGAAAACGTAGCCCTCAGAGCTCCATCCCTATTATGCTGATTAGAGCAAGTTAAAGCATGGTACATCTGTCTTCTAGACTGTCTTTCTTTACTCTGTTCAAGTCTATGGGAAAAAAATTCCTAGTAACGCTTGTTAATGTCAGTACACTTTGTGTCAGAGTCAGAGGCTCCAGGATACGTGCTTGTCTTTCATAACAGTTGAATGGCTTTAGGCAAAACAAGCTCATTTTGTGTGAAAGAGAAAAAGAAAGACGGGGAGGAAAAGAAGTAGCAGTAAATTACTGATAAGTGACAGGCAAGGCAACTTATCTTGTGACACCATCGGTGTGGAATGGAGGCCTGCTGTGTGTATCTTAACCCCCTGAAATTTTACTTAGTGAAGAAGGTGAGTGCAATACAGGTAAATGAAAAGAAGAGATGAGAGGAGCATAACTTGAAAGATGGCAGAAGTACAAGCTTTGTAAATGTTTTCAGTTTTATTTTGAGCTTGAGTTTGTGATCGTCACGTTTCTCCTGTCTCTTTTTCAAATAAATACCTTTCCTTATTGGCTATTTTCATCCCATTTTATTTCAGAAGTTAAATTTGGAAAGGTCGTTTTATAATGTCGAAATGGCTACTGGGCTTTTCAAAACCCAGCAAGGCATTACCCTAAGCTCTGGTTTCAAGGCCTGGCTTCTAAAGAGAGACCCAATCAACCAAAGGAAAACGTGGATCAGCCCTGCTCTACCAGGCCCAACATGTGGTTTACCTCTTGAAACATAACCACACTCCTTCATTCTCTTTTTTTTTCGTGGTTCAGCTTGGTTTTTTTCTCTTGTTTCATCCACTCCCCCACCTCCTGCCACAACTCTTTTCTTTTACAACCAAACTTGATCAAAGTTGATGTTGCAGCTGCACTTTTCTACTCAAATCTGTGCTGAATCGTTGAACGCCACTGTCAGCTTCAGCCTGACAGCTTCAGAGGATTGAAGGCCTGCTGTTACTTTAGTTTCATTTCCTACAAGCTTTACTATCTTTATTCATAAAAAACAGACTGTGGGTAAACATTGAAAACTCAAAAAGATGGCATTTGACTCAACACTAGATTAGCAGGTTTTAAATATGTGAATGTCAACAGGTAGTTACCTCAAATGTGTCTGTTTAAAGGATTTTCCAGAATGGCCTTTTGTGGTTTTACCACCCAAGATTCTGTTTTTTTTTTTTTTTTTTGTTTTGTTATATTCTTTGATTTGGCAACCTAACGATTGTTGTACCAGGAACTCTAGCTCTTGTTCATTTATCTCTTTTTTTTGAAATTCAGAAGTGCATCGTCTTGTCACAGGATCATGATATTTAACATGCAAATTCTCAAGTTATAAACAATCATGTCATTACTTTGATATATGAAAGCTTCAATGAGTATTGCCATCTTTTAGCCTTTTAACTCTACCAATCATATACTTTGGATATACTACTACTACTAGTATACTATAGTGTATACTATAAAACATGTGTCCAATCGAGGCTTTTTTGTGGAACCTGATAGTAGATATTGTTTAGGATTTCTTTTGGGACATGAAAATTTGGTTTTCTTTGTATACAAAGATATGTTACTGCTGTCAAACATCAAGTTCCAGGTAAATTACAATTTTCCATTTGAAAACTCCAGTTTCAATATAACTATGCTTGTAAACCCTCAAATTGTTTTAAGTTTTACTAGTTTATCCATATTAAATCATGTCAATAGCGAATTTTTTCCTTTTCTAAAATACAAATGCGTCCCAATAAATGTTCATGTCCATATAGTATTTTATTTCAATGTCAAACAATTGTGTACAAGTTTGGAAAATTTGGATATTAACATTTGATTGATGTCATTAAATCAGACTTTGTCAGGCATGAAAAGTTGTTGCAATCGTGCCCCAGCTAAAGAGCTGATTTAATTGAACTTTTTTGTTGGAATTAATCCAAACATACAAACATGTTTTGCGTTTTGCATATCTGTGAATATTGTCAGTCATTCTGGACATGCTATGGTGGTATGCTGTTGTTTGGGACAGTTGAACCTTAAAAAGTTGATCTAAAAGATGTTTTGTATTTCATCTAAGTAGCTATCAAGACTGAAAAAGCTACAGTAGCTTATCATCTTTTAGATGAGTTAGTTCGAGTCTGAACCAAAGTTATAAATGAGTGTTTTTTGGTTCTTAAGAGTCATGTGCATCAAAATATATTGCTTCTCTCATAACTTCATTAATCCTGCTACTATTAGTGCATTGTGATTTTTTTCATAATGTCAAAATACAAAAACCATAAGGGAGAAAATGTGTCACTAATAATACATGATTTTTAAAAAATATGATTACAGTACACAGTACAGTACACAATTTTAGCTGACCCCATGGCTGTCTCTGACCTTGTCCTACTGTGAATAAACAACTCTTACGGGTTCCTTTTGCTTTGCAGGTATTCTGCTCCACATTGCTAAGTCAGAAGACTCTTTTCACTGAGATGGTGTCTTTGAATCCCGCAGGATGTAGGATGCAGGATGGAGATAGAGGAGGAGAAGCAGTAAGCATAGAAGTCTCCCATCGCTGACTCTACTTAGTCCCCATGCAGGGGAGATGATGATTTATGGAGGAGTCTCCATGTTGAACCTGAGGAGGATTAATCGATTCTGATTCAGGAAAGCGAAGGCAAATGTAGCCTCCTCTGTCCGATTTTCACTCTAACACTAATCTCAGCTCTTCTTATATCAGTTCCTGTTTGATCGATGATATAAAAATGATCAATTGGATGCTATCTTTCTCTCTTATCGTTTTATTTCTTCATATTTTTGTTTGGTTTGCTTTCCCAAACGGAGGGATTTTAATGGTTTATGCATCCTTGCTCTTCCTGTATGTTTATTAAAGGTTGGCTTTTGAACCAGCGCCGGAGGTTGTGTTTGAAACTTGAAAGGAAGCCCCCATAGTCCTGGGCCTTTTCACTCTCATCCCCTCCAACCTCCTTCTCTTTCTCCTCTCCTCTCACACCCGCTTACAGCCTCACTCTCTCAGCACACTTGTCACACAGTGGTGCCGCTATCTGCACATTATTAGTTATTACTTTATCGGCTCCCAAAGCTGTCAGAAGACACCCTCCTGGAATATATAGCAGGCATAAGCCATCAGTCCTCATTACGCTAGACCCGTTTTCAATTTACACCCATCTGCCGCTCACACACCCATGACAACATGCTAATGTGAAAATATTTTTTTGTGTAAGTGTGTGTGCAAACACTTCTATGCAGATGACAGGTCTGCACACATATGATATGAGGACACCTTTGAGGGAACATGTGCGAATGAACCTGGTTCAATGTGTGACACCATAAAAGCACCCACAGAGGTCTTTGCATGTGAAGAAAGCCCAGGCTTTGTTTTTTTTTCTTAATGTTCTGTGCTGCTGTTCTCCAGCCACCAGGAGGCAAAGACAACACTAAAAATCATCAGTGAAGACAGTGTGGAACACGCAGGTGTGCGGTAAAACCCTTGGAGGCACCCGGGACAGAACAGGGCTCGGCAAGTCAGGAAGCTGCATATCTCAGAGATATATGGTTGGGATCAAGATGAGCATGATAAGCGTGTGAGAGAAAGGAACGTGTGTGGGTCTGGGTGTGTGTGTGTGGGTGTGTGTGTGTGTGTGTGTGTGTGTGCACAGAGGTGGCGAGGTTGTAAAAATCAAGAGCATCGCATCAACATAATGAATTATGTTTTGATTTAGCCTTTGCATATTTTGCCTGAGGTTCCTGTCATGAACAGATGTACAAGTCAGGTTCTCATCATTACTGTTAGTGTTTGAGTGTGAGCTTTGTGCAAATCCGACCTGCTGCACCGACATGTTGTTGGATGCTTATTACACAGTACTGTTGCAGTGACTAACCTCGTCATTTGATCTAACAAAGTGGCCACATTAGCACACACTAGTTCCTGTCATTCTGGGAATAGAAACAACGCACGTTCCTGAGGCCTGCTGTCACACACTTACTAGCAGTACCTTTCAACCTCTTCTTTCCACATCAAAGATTTTTCTTAAGAAAATTAGTCAGCTATGTGTGCTCAACAGTTTGTCAGTTACAGGAATTTTCATGCCAGTAGCAAAGACATTTGTGACGTCAGAGCCAAAGCTTGTTTGAACATTGGGCAGGGCAACAGTACTGCTTAGAAGAGTTTATACGATCTTTTTAGGTCTCATCCTTGATTCTTGGTCCATGACTCTGTCAATATCATCATACAAGTCAATTATGAAAATAAGTAGTAATGGAATAAGTTTGGCAGCAAAGCATTTAAATAGACTCAAAAAGGCAGAGTATGATTATAATTTTAATTTATGCAGGTTGTGGATTCTCGCACCATACTTTTACTAATACCAGTACGTTTTTCAGTAAAATGTAACAAATACCGCATGAAACAATGGAATTTATTTTTTATTTCAGCTCAAAAGTTGCTATTTAATGAGTTTTTTTTAATGAGGCTAATGAAGTTAATTTATTTCTGCAATTTGGTTAGAAAAAATGTAAATTGTATCCTCTTTGTTCTCAATTTAAGCTCATTGAATAAAAATTATGATCAAAATGGCCATTTTTCAAATCTAATACATTAGACATTTTTGAGATGTTAGGCTGAGAAACGAGCATTGATCATTCCGTAGAACTATTTTTCACGGGAATGAGAAAGCAGAAAAACGTTTTACCCTGGTACACTGAAAAAGAAACAGGTTCTATCTTGAGTTAAAGTCCAAACTTGATACTTCAGAATTAATAGCTTAAACTACAGGCATGTTTGCTGTAAATATCTGGATAACCAGAACTTGTTTATCTAATGGAATCCTCAAAAAAACCAAAATGAAAATATAGGGTTTTCTCATGAAAATGTTGTCACAAATTGTTACAGAAATGTTTTATAATAGAACTTGTTCAGTTCTATTAGTTCAATGAGATTTTGGTTAGAGCAACTAGACTTTTAAATGCCCAATTCCTATTGGTTCTCACTGATTCAGATATTTTAAATTTGAGTAAAAATACAGTTGCCATACCCAAAAAAAGGACAAGTCTTTGTGTTTCTTGCTGCCCTATGCACATTAGGAAAAGTAAGTGTTCAACTTTAGCTGGTTGCAACCATTTCACATTATCAAATGCTCTTAGGCTTCCTTAACTAGCTTAAAAAAACAAACAAGAAGGATTTTCTTAATATATGAATTAAGCTTAAAATTGGAAAAAAAGAAAATCAAGTCTTTTGTATTCACGTCTCTGCCTGGTGTCTGAGGGTTGTCAACAGCCAAAAGTTTTTTTTCCACTTAATCCAACAATGTTATATTTTTGCTTTTGCTTTTCTCAGAATTTTGTGTTTATGTGTTTCTATTTTTTGCTCCTAATAGTTTTGTGGAGGACGCACTCCTAAGAAGGTCATGCATAATAACATGTCAGCACTCAACTCTTTGAAGCATTGGTGTCGCTACACTGGTTATTTCGAAGCAGAGACAAGTCCCCATTTGTCTACAATAGCATTATCAAGAGAATGCAGAAGTATGGATGGCCAGCAGCAACAGGATGGATTTGCTAAGTTGCTTTTAGATAGTGAGTTTCAATCCCACATTATGCTAAACAAAATTATGCAAACTTTTTTTCAGTAAGAACAACGCAAAATAATGGCTTTAATATATGCCCCTTACCTCCAGCAAGTGTTTTGTATGCAAATTAGGTGTGATTTCTGGGACGAAGAGGCAGAGTGTCTCTTGCATCCATCCATCTTTTGTTGCCGGGTGGATTAAGGAGATCTGTTATGGTTTGTTAACACAGAAGCTTTTGATTCGAATTGAAACGAAACCATGTGTAGAATTAGATTAAAGACAATGTGCAATGAGTGAAGGACCAGGCATGTGCTGGACTTCACCCGTCTTTACAGCAGCGCTTACCACTGTGGTCCTATTGTTAAGCTGGTTTCTGTTATGAAGTGGGTTTTTGTTCTGTTTTTGTTCTGTAATGTGCTATAATAACTTATATAAATCACAGTGGCTGAGCCGGAGGTCCTCGGTTTTTGGTTTGGCATTGATGGAAAGCTAGGTTCTCCAGAGGACTTGTGTTCATAAAGTCTTGTGTAAGGGGAGGGAAAGTTTGCAAAGTAATTATTTCATTTGTTAAGGCTTTTTTTTTAATTTCTGCAAAAGGAATTAACCTTTTTTGTCGTTTTATTTTTTGTTTGTTTGGTGTTTTTGTTTTCTTAAAGGTTTTCTAAAGTGACCAACCTTAACGCTTCAGAAATCTACAAACAGCATGTTAAAGCCCCAGTCTATTATATTTGTTTCTATTGTAAAATCATTCCCAATGCTCTTTTAGTTTTAATTATGCCGTTTTTGACCAAGATCTAAACGTCTGTGTTGTTTTAACATATTTTTTGTAGCACGGCAGGACCTCAAGTGCAAAAAATGAGCTCCACTAATTTTCCCATCAGCCCATTGCTTACACTTTCTCTGCCAGGTAAAGAGCACCTCACATGCCCAAGCTGACATTTGCGTAGCAAGAAAAAAAAAAAAAAAGGAGAGCAAAATCTCAGCTATCCTTTCGTACTATTTTGATCCAGATGGCAGCTCAGACAAGGAAAAAAGAAGACGTTAATGGATCCATTTGTCTGCAAGTGGACAAACCGCAGCTTTTCCAAACATCCGGTTTTCATCTGCTCCTGGTCCAGCACGACTTGGAAAAAAGAAATACGTAAAAACACAGTTTTAATCTTTAATTATTTTGTTTTTAAGAACATGCTAAAAACACCAAAAACACAATGTTTATCAAAATGGGTCTTTAAAGGCCAGGTGAAGAAAAAGCTGCATTTTGTGCGTTTCTTTTTTCAGTTTTTTGTATTGCATGAAAGACTTTTATTTCCAAATCAAAAAGATTTCTTATCAAGTTGCTCTCATTAAAAGTGACTAAATAACCATCAATAGAAGGCGAGAACATAATAAAATGTCTTCTTGGAAAGTTGCATTGAAGTGAGAGTGTGTTTTTCTAACGTTTACTGACCTTAATGAAGGTTCATGTGCCAGATAGTGAGCAGGCATGATAAATGAAGAAATCGCAAATTAGTTAGAACCCTTCCTGTGTTCATTACTAGTCAGTGATGTTTCGTCAATAACAGAACTCACATCGTCTTGTAAGCTTTGGGGGGTGCTTTTGTTGCACTGCTGGGAAATGTCCGTAACACCGTTTTGCATTGAGAATAACTCAAGGCAAAAAAAGGGGTGGGGTGGGGTGCAGAGAGTAACCACTGATTAATTATGCACATCCCTGATTGTGACATGCTATCTGCTGCTATTAATGGGAAAGGATAATCACTCTGGATTGTAATTGCAGAGTCTGACTTAAGAAATTTCCTCCGTCTAACATCAATCTTCATTCAGAAGACTGTGATTTGGTGAAGAACTTAATTTGCTGTTGAGTCTCCAAGTCGTTTTCAAGAAGGGAAGTGGAGTCTCGAGGAGAAGTGGGGGTAGGAAAGGGCGGAGGTTGCTTTAAATGGTGTCAGCCGTAGACAGGCAAGTTAGAACTGGGTGCTGTGATATTACTGTACACTGCTTGAGGTTATGAAAAATAATTAGAGATCTGTGTGGAAAAAAAAAGGCGTTTTGAGGTATATGAAAGTTTTTTAGCTTTCATTGTGCGAACTTTTAATTCTGCCCTAAATGAGTGCCATTATTCTCACTCACACGCGGTTTGATTATGGTGATGATATGCAAGTTCTTGAGGAAAAAAAAAACACATTAAAATGTTAAAAATGAGTTAATGAGAAAATAACACTCACCAACAAATTTTAAAACGTCATCCAAACTGTCACGTAGCCATTTCAAGTATTGCAATTGCAATGAAATGTGTTTTTGCAAATATTCATGCCTGTCTTATGTCATTTGTGTAATAACTCTGCCTATTATAGAACGATATAAAGAAGATAAATGGACGGTTTATTCCTCATTTTACCTAATTTCATCCCTTTTTTCATTACGAACTGAAACTCTTTAAGTAAATAAAAGTGAAATTGAGACCAACTCTTTTATAAGTCTTTCCTGGTTTTTTTTTTTTTTTTTCTTATTTTGTCCAAAAAGCTTCCCTGGCACTTTGTCTAAAAGCTGAAATGAAACGGAGAATGTAATTAGAGGGAGGCAAAACTTTAAGGGGAATTTCAGAACGCAGAGCAATCAGAGCCTTGAAAGTAGCTTTTGGTTTGCCATCATAGAGGCTCCTGCAAAGCCAGACTGTGTCAGTACACAGAGTCTAATGGACCCCACTTCTGTAGACACTCCTTGTGTCTTTTTACTTTACCTTCTGTGTGTGCTTTGCTGCTACCGCATTTTCATTATGTGTGGCTTTTAGATCTGAGGAAGCATTAAATACAGGCCATTTATTGCCCAAAAGACCACAAGGGGACCTTTTTGCAGATTTATTTGATGGACAAATGTCAGAGGTAAGCAGGCAAGTGAGAACCAGGTATAAGAATCAGGAAATTGAGGAGAAAAAAAAAAGAATGCAGAAAAAGTAGCGTGAAAAAACTGTCCTTTGGCTGTTTCCAGGCCCCTCGTGCAAGACTCAAAAAACAGCAAATGCTTTGGAGAGGCACATTAAGTGTAACTGCCCTTGATCTGGCAGTGCTTAGAATGCTGTTGGCATGGCTAATAAACACTTCATTTAGTTTTAATGGTGCCGGCGCCTCTTAGCAGTCTTCAAAAGTACCCTTTATTTGGGTCATTTACGGCTCTTCCTCGAGGAGCGCCCAGGGGACGGCAGATCCAGTCCACATCACTGTCTGCCGGAGCACTCCAGGCTTGGGGAAAATTAATAGCGCTATCTGGGAAAAATAAATAAGTGATGGGCTTTACCCCTGCCAAACAGCCCTGAGAGCTTATTAAGGCCAAGTTAGTGAAGATGGGGCAGAAGAGAAAGAGATTTTAATAAGATTTTTTTTTCACCTTTTAATGAGGGGCCAAGCTAGTTTTTTTTCCCCCCTTGTATCCATTTTTCACTGTTTTATTCTGTTTCCTTGCGCATATTCTCCTGTCTTCAGCCTTTTATATCTGTGTTGTTCTCCTACAGTAATTGTAAACACTGCAATTATGGATTGTGTGAGACTTAATTATAGTTTGTAGAGAGCCCTGGGGGAGCTCTGGTGGAATGCTGCGGCTGATAAAAACGCCAGCTCATCAGCACCCCTCCAATGATGGCAAACCCTGACGAGAGTTGACCAAAGGGAACCGTTTCCCATGGGCCTCCCTAGCCAACGGACCAATTAGTATTAAGCAGGAATTAATCTTAACGGGACACAGCCACTCAAACAGGTCCTCCCAAGGTGAGACGGAATTAATGTGATTGCCTTATTGGTTATTGCTGCTGTTGTCTTCTAAGTCTGGCTTAGAAGTCTCAAAAGACCAGATCGCCCTGTAGCAGACGTGTTATCCTGCGTGCGCCGTATCCAGACACGAGTTGGAGGGAGCTCTTGAATTGAAAAACTAACTAAATCATGCCATTTAGTTCCTCCTGTATGTGCTTTAAAGTTCTTTGAAGAGGGTCGAGGGGATGTTTGTTTTTTGTATTTAGACATTCAAAGCTAAGCCGTATTGTCAGATCTCATCAGGAATGGCTCACATTGTGATCCATGTCCGGTTTGAGTATTGATTTCTTGGGAGCATAGCTCCATTAAGGTCCTGCCCGGGGGTGTGGAAGGGTCAGCAGGGGAAGTTGTGGGCTTTTGTGACCTCAGCTGCAGTTTACAATCGATTAACTCTAACTGAGAAGGGGAAAGTCCTGGGGAAGTAAGCAAAGGGCCCACATGCGATTAAGCTACATTAGCCCTTTGGTCAAAGCTGTTCCAGAGGTTGCAGTAAGTTAATTAGCACTTTCTTATGATATCAGTGATGACAGGGGGAGAGCAGCTAGCATTGATTTGGGTTTACTCCATTTCAACCTTGGAGACCAACCACTAAAGCACAGCATATCCTGATTCCCTGCTTTCTAATCAAGCAAAACAGACACCTCACTACCAGGAAGTGATTTGTAAGCACCAGTCCGAAACAACTACTTCTCAAATAACTTTTTCTGTGAATTGTATTTTTTAAAGCAGTAGCTAAAGTATTTGTTTATAAAGCGTTTACGTTTTGTGCTGTACAATTATGTTTGATAAGATTAGGAATCCATGCTCCTACTTGGGAGATGGTCTTATCGTTATTTTGACAACTTTGTGTACTTGCTGTGAATACAAAGAAAAAAATACCAAATACTTGTTTTGTTAAATAATTATTTATAAAGATGACAAAAGATGATGCTCCTTACAAACCACATCTTGAGCTCTCCTTTGTCTTGTTTTTATTTAGTAATCTTATCATAGTTTGCCTGTTGTCTTCTTTATTCCTACCATGTTCTACCATTTCCTTGTCATTCTGCACCATAATTCCTGCTTTCTGCACTCTGTCATTCACCCTGATATGTTGGTCTCACAGTACTCTCTTTGTCAAATGAAAGGTATGCCTTTCACAGCCTTTGTTCTTTCTTCTTTGCAGTACACTGCTCTCAATATTGTTTGTTTTACCAGAAGCTAAACTGCGTTACACCTTCTTTTTCTCTCTGCAATGCTCCATCTCTGCCTGTCTGTTATTGCTCCAGGCCCAGCTAGGCAAGTGAACAGCGACAGATGAAGCACATTCTCTGTCAACAGTGTTGGAGGGAATTAATCACGATTCAGTAAGTGCTCTGATGAGGATTCAGAGATCTTTGTTAGAGATACAGCCATCAGGTGCGTCTGATTCATCATACAGTGACAGCTGCCTCAGGCAGGACACATAGCCAGATATTAAGGCTTGTTTAGGAACTAGTGCTAGCCTCAGGAGCTGGTGGTCAGAAGTGCACAAAACTTTAAATTAATGTCTCCCAATCTGCTGACTGTGAGTTAGAAATGTGGCAGGCTCTGGTGTCAAGTTTCTGAACAGCGCCTAATCCAAGTGTCGGCCAATGTCAAGCACAAACTAGTTTTTCCCATGCAGAGCCAGTCACACTACTCCCTCATTGTTATCTGCCTTTTCCAAAGCACAAATCATAGTACAACATAGTACAACAAGAGTGCGCTGAACCGGTAGTCATTAATGCATTTTTAGCATATAGCGTTCATGCTGGATTGTCACTACCTGATACTAGTTTGTACTCAGAGTTGGAAGAGGCTTGGTGCAAAATGTCGAAGCAGTGCAAATCTCACAGAACTGGCTCCAGGCTTTTTCTTTCACAGCTTATGTCTGATAAATGAAAAACTTGGTGTCATGTAATTCCAGCCGGACACAAACTGCAATTATTAATTTCTCCTTTGTGATCACTTTTCAAATGGTTGGCCCTTCTGTTTGTTGGTACATCACTGCCCATTCCAATGTCCCTGATTGGTCAAAGTTCAACTGGTTTAACTTTCAATGCAAGTTCAATGGCGGCGCGTTTTGTACACAAAGCCTGAAAATGATCTTAAAAACCTGCATAGCAACGCGTGAGCGCAAGGGTTTCGAATGTGTGAGCATGAAACGCACGTGCACAAGCATTTACATAGACTTTTCATTGGAAGTAGTCGCTTGAACATGGGTTTTTTGCTCCATCTTAATCTGTTTCGTTTGTAAATCAATATGACAAAAGCTGTCAAACAATAGTCTAGAAATCCTACTTAGAAGTTCTTGGTTAATGTTCAGCCAACTTTTTACCTGTCAAAAGGTTTCTTATTCTTTGATGCGTAGGAAAAGTCAAAGACGGATTTTTCTAATACAGGTGTGCCACAAACATGCAGGTTCTGCTGTTTAAATGATAATAGAATTGACTTATTGCTTATTGTTTAAATGTGTTCAAACTATTTTTAACAAAGAGTTTCTGGGCACACATCAATACACATCGCAGTAGATTGGCTACAGAAAGTACAAATGTTTTTTTATTGTTTTTTACAGATTATTCAGCATATTAGTGAATGTAGAATGTGGCTTTGTCTTCACATGTCCTGAAAGAAACTCATCACGTTTGGTAAGATAAAACCATATAACAAATTTTCCTTGGAACAAATCTCTGACATAATATCTGATAAGAGCTTAACCCTGAGGCCAAAGGACGAATAAGTAACCATAGCAGGTGGAAAAATAAATATCCCTTGAAAAATGAAACAAATTATAAGTGTTACGCTATTGAGAGCGCCTAAGTGATGTGTGCTTTGTGTCTGTGCAGAGTTGCGCATTCCTCAGGATAATTTACAACATGGCTGCAAGGAGCTTGTTTAATTCTGGAGCCCAAATGAAAGCGTTTGTGGCATATTGGCATATTTTTCTTGTTAAGCAATGTTTAAGGTAGAGATAGACATGGCAGTAATTGCAGGTTTGACTGAGGATTGGAGTTTAGTTAGCAGACGTCAACACTCCCACTGCCCTGGAAGAAAATGAGAAGAGACGAATAATCCTGCAGATAAAGCATAAAAGAGGTATGCCATCTACTTAGCTTTTTCACAGTTGGAGACTCACATGGATCCTGCTGAAGATGCAAAGTAGTTTCAAAGTACGACAGGAAACATTTGAGAAGAAAATAAACAAGAAAGGAAAAAAAAAAGTAACTGGGCCAGGAATTAAGAATGAGGACACATCAGCCTGTAATAGCAGTAGGATAACAAACACAAGCCAAAATTAGTCTCTAACAATAAACTGACAGGGTATGAAAACAAGCCTCTGTGCATGTTGTGAGATTATAATGAGGCATTGATTGTTTGTCCTCAATTTCCATTTCACTTCTCTCTCAAACAGAAAGCAGACACTTGTAAACATCCATACCTATGTCTTTTCTGTTCCCATTAGCTTTCCTTTTTACTTTTCCCACATTTTATTGAGGATTTGAATCCAAGGACCTTTGTCACTTCCTGTTTGTGGGAGTTTCTTCCTGTTTTCCTGACCATGTTCTGGTTGTCTGTTCCCGGGCTGCTGTTTATTGCCTGGGTTGCAGCCATCTGAATGCTGCAGTCCTTTGGGATGTTTGTTTGTGCTGCTTTTTTTATTATGCACTTTTTAACTGCCATTGTGGCAAGACAGGAATGTGCCATTGCTTGTTGTTGGCTGCTTGAGCGAGAAAGCCCAATTACCAGGGGTCTCAATGCCTGCTTACCATTGCCGTCAAGCTGCATGTGTGTGTGAGGAGGTTGTTCTGGTGAGCAGCTGTCCCAGGTCCCACTGGCAGTGATGGCAGGGGATGGTTATGGCTACAGTTATGGTGACAGCATGGAGTAAAAATAGTAGACAGGCTCATAAGGGACTCCCCATGTGTTGCCACCCTGGTACTGCTGAGCAGCCAGCAACCACTGTCTGCCTCCTTACCACCTAACTGCTATCAGATGTGCAAAATCCCAAATTTTACTTTGCAACTGAAAGTCTTACAGTTTGTTCAATATGTGTGGCCAATTAGTGCTGGGTTTATGAGGCTGATCTATAGATTATAGTCTATTACTCCTTCTTTTCTCATGTTGACCATGAAGCGCAGTTAGAGACCCTTCCAACTGTGACAGGGTTCAGTCTGTCACTCTGTGAATGCATATAATTTGTTTTTTCAAAGTGTTTTTAAATAATTTAGAGTAATAAGTAGAGTTTTAAAGACCAAATTATTTGGCTGCAATCGAATTCAAAAGTTCAAAACTTAAGGAACTTACTTTTGTAGTTTATTGAACCATGATTTTTTTTTCTTTTCAGAAAGCCTACAGACACTATCTTTAGTTTAGTTAGTTTATTATACTATACCTACAGCAGATGTAGATGACCCATGTGTGTACCATAGTGATGAGAGTATCAATAAATACCCGTCACATCACCAATTTTGGTATCCACTGCTTCATTAAAGCAGCGATTACTATTAATAAACGAAGAAGCAAAAGTGCACGTATCATTTCTAGATATTTTTGGTTATTAGTTTAGTGTGTTTTGTCTAGAAACAACCTTTAGCCCACAGCATTTTGACCGGCCCCATCAGTCACGTGACCAGAGGAGCCATGAATTGTGTGTGTGATCCTTAGCAACAACCCAGCACGGCATGAACGGGTGATTTTAAAAAAAGCGGTTTTGTATTTTTAAACGTGCTCATTAAATTTGTCAACTCAAAAGGTTTTGGCAAAAAGTCATTGGTATCGTATGGAATCTCAAAAGTGTGGTATCGCTCATCCCTTGTGTACCTGTGCAAACTTTAGCATTAGATTCTGGTGTATTGGGCTTTTTTATGTAAAAAAACATAAGGCAGTGGTTTGTTTCTGCACTGGTATGACATCATTGAATAAAGCTTGATTGAAACTAACGGAAGCTAGCTTTGTTAGCCAAGTAACTAGAAGTGGCTTATCACGCAAGCAAAAAGTCCTTTTTTTACTTCATTATTAGATAATCCAAGATTCCAACAGAAATAAAAAAAAAAAAACACCCTCATTTTAGATTTTTTTTTTTTTTGCCTCTGGGAGATTTCTGGTCATATGATCATATTACCAAAATTGACCAACTCTTGTGTTTTTCTAGTTTGGACATTTCAAAGTTCCCTGTGCCATACAAACGTGTAAAAAAAAAAAAAAGGAGTTTTGAACTGGCCACATTGGTCACATGACTCTACATCTACTTTTCACTTACTGGGAAAAGTATTAGGTGAATCTTGACTTTTAACTGACAGATGAATGGGGCTAAAGCAAGTCAACTTCACTCATTATTGAAGTATGCTTGTAATATTTGCAAAATTCGGTAGTCTGCTCAAGATTTTGTATTCCTTAAGTTTGATTACAGACACAACCTTTTTTTTTTATATATTTTATTATAGATCATGTATACATTTTTTCTGATGTGGGCAGTATTTCATGTGACACAGAAATGACTGGCTGTCTGTCGGTTTGGTATCCAGCGTGGCAGTGTAGTGAGCAGTGTCTAATGGAGCCTCTGATGAATAATGAGTTCATACACTGGTAATGTTCTGTGCCGAGTAACGGCTGCATTGGTTTCTGTCCTGTTAACTCTGCTGGTGTAAGATTGATTGTGGTGCGCTCTCCAGTCATACAAAGACACTTCATTGCTTGGCAATGAAAATAAAGCTGCTCCACTGAAATGAAGAGCAATAGCAAACGCATGCGGCAGTCCAGTACG
Source organism: Oryzias celebensis (assembly GCA_014656515.1). NCBI lineage: Eukaryota > Metazoa > Chordata > Actinopteri > Beloniformes > Adrianichthyidae > Oryzias > Oryzias celebensis. The sequence goes on from BNCR01000003.1 coordinate 7,761,758, forward strand.
AGTCCTACAGAACAATCACATCCTCTGTCACAGTGAATGAGTGACACACCATGAAATAAGGACCTTCCTGAAAAGACGTGTTTGTTTACACTTTGTCGGTTTCTAATTAAAGTGTGGCATTTTGTTTTTCCCTCAGTTAAAGTGAACTTTAGTTGGTCCAAGATGGCCTCTCACCTAACTTAGAGGTCCTCCACCAAGACTCTCCTTCAAATTACACATGACACTGTGAAGAAACATCTAATAGAAGTGTGTAATGGGCTCTGATGACAAACTACACGGTTGAAAGACCATGTAATCTTTGTGCAATTAATTAAAGTGTGTCCTGTGTGAGTATGTGTGTGTTAACAGTTTTTTCTCACTCCTTTTCTCTCACATGTAGCCTAAGCAGATGCCACTAAATAACTGAAATAACATTGCCTGTCAAAAGTAAAAAATGAAGACCCAAGCACCTAACAAAGAAAGGCACTTAGAGCTGGCAGAGAGAGGCAGATGCGGGGTTATTTGTGCTCCAGTGCTTCTCAGTGTCCCGGTAAGGGTCCTCCACAGCTCAACATCTGTACTTCCACCCGCCTAATTACCCACCACCCCTGCCCATCCGCTTCTGAGTCTGTCACCAACGCAAGGCCTGCTAAGGAGACGATGAAGGCTAAAGATAAAGTGATCTTTTCAAAGGACGCACTGCACTGTTTAGACTTTTACACATAGACTGCCGGATTGCTGGTGATGCTCAACTTTGATGCATTTAGTCGACCCTAACATATATCTATATTTTAGATGGTTGCCTCACTTCTAAATGGAATCGTTGTTCCCAATGACCAGGAGAAACAAAGAACTCTCACTAATAAAAGAGACGCTCTTTTTATTTATTTTTTTACTCCTTTATTGCTTTTCTCACGTTGTGCACTTAACTTTTCTCATTTATCGTTTTTTTTAGACACCACAGTATTGATTTGAAGACAGAGAACAATTAGGTCCGTTTTGGGAATTATTCCTCAGTCTTCCCCTATTTTTATCAGTAAATGGGAAATTTGCCATGCTTTGTGTAAGTTTTGATGGGAGCTATCAGTTTGAAGTTGCTTGTGCCATTGATTTGATTAAAGGCATTACGCATTGTCTAATGAGTTTTACACATGGCTGAGTGGTGAATAATCACCCAGTGATTCTGACCCAGAAGTCCTCTTCACACACCACACACACACACAACACACACACTCTCTCATTTTTCTCACTTTTTCCTGTTTCACTCTCTTGGACCAGACACTCGTAGCTCACTGAAGAGCTAACGGAAATCAATCGAGACCATGATTTGAAGACTTTTCTCTTTTTTCTCCTTCCCTTTTCCTCTCCTCTCACGGCAAATTGATTCCCTGCGCTTGTTTTGTTTTAATATTCATTTTAGCTAAGTGCTCAGTAAATGTGCCGAGAGTATGAATATTAGGTGTCAGGCGTCTTTGCGTGAGATCAGTTTGGAAAACAAAATTTTACTTTGCTGAAATTGTCTGGCAATTAAAGCGTATTGGGTGTAATAAGCAGTGTCTGTTGGGTGTTTAGCTTTATCGAGCCTGTCTGGAGATAGAATTCATACTACTGTCCCTGATTGCTGCACATAAAAAGATGGACTGAATATGTTCCCAGAGAATATTGCCCTCTCCAAAAGACCAATCCGTCTTGCTTAGGGAGGCAATCTTAGGTGCGGTAGATAAACTAATATTTGTGTATAACCTCAGTCAGACAATACAATGATCGGATGATTTTTCATCTCCTTATGCATACAGGGAAATATGAAAAATTGAGGTTTAGGAATATTTGCAGGGTCTGTGAGGCGGCTGGCTGGGCCGCCGAGTGCCCTGGGCCACGCTCCTCACCAACGACTTCAGAGTGAAGAGTGATGAGAATATTATACACGTCTGTTTCCCGTCACTCCCCATCCTCCCCTCCCACCTTCTTCATTCTCTTCTCTCACCACGCTAATTCATTTGGCCACAAGATGGAGGGAGAGCTAGTTATCGAGGTAAAAATGAGAGACGCAGCAGTTCTTAGGCCGCCTCTCTGGCTTGTCTTTGACTTGAGCCATCTGTCCACCATCTATGATTGACAGCCACGCTGACATAAATCTCCCACTCTCCTCTGCTCCTTTTTATTGTCCCCCCCCCCACAGCAAACCGAGACCACTGCCATCTCTTGCCACCCACACAAGCCCTCATCTTCTGGCTTCCAGCTTTCACACAGCTAAAAATTTCTCATCGGGTTCATCTGCTGGTGTTACAGGACCAAACAATTCATCATTGGGGAGCTTGTGGGCAGATGGGGGCACTCAGTCACTCCTAGCCAAGAAGTTTTGTCATCACATTTCTGCAGTACTAATACTCTATCCATGAGATATATATTCTAACATGGCATCAATCATTCTAAATGGTAAATGCCAAAACCAAACTTTGTTTCAAGCAGCATGTGTATTAGATTTTTGAGAATTTTATACAAGCAGCTTCGCTTTATGCCAGTCTTGTTGTTACACTGAGCAGCCCTTCAGAGCATAGTAGGGAATGTGCTCTACGAGTGTCAGTCAACAAAAGGGCATGTTTCGCAACAAGACAGAGTGCATTTCGTCCGCCTCAAATATAGCAGCTCGGCCTTATTCTCTGTGCTCACTCTGCCTCAAAAAAAGTGCTGAATCCCAAAGAGTCCAGCCGTCAAGTACAATTCCCTTCACCAGCACTCCCTGACATGGAGATGGTGACATTTACCCCCAACCTTTCCTCTCCTCCCCTTCAGGTTTGGGAGTTTTTATTTTTAGATTATTGCGTTGGCTTACGCCAAAGCCTCCATGTTTTCCCTTGAAAACCTTTCTGTTTGCTCTTGAAATTTCTGCATTATTTGCCTGTGCCCTCTGCTTTTTAATATGTTTTTTTCTCCCCCATTTTTATTTCATTTTCTCCCAGTCTTCCACCATATCCCTCTCCCACCTCTTTCACCTTATTTTAGCTTTGCTGCAGTGAAGAACTCCTCCCGCCTCCTGTTCATGATAAATCAGGGTGTGAGCGGCGGCACTCGGTCGGAGGCATCAAGTCGCGCGGCTGATGAGATAAGCGTCGCTCATCTCCAGCCCTGTATGGAGATTTATTGGGCTGGGATAAGCAACAAGCTAGCCATCACTCTCAGCCAAATAGACTCCCCGCTGCATGTGTTTATTCTTATTGCACTGCCACGACCACTGCTCTGTCAGGGGTGAGTAGCCCCAGAGGCCTGCTCTGTGGTGGAGGAAGCCTAGCCCTTCTCTCAGATCATTACTTCTATTAGATCAAGAAAACAAGGCTGCACAGTGGGCTCTGAGTGACACTGATGGCCAATTTTTCTCTATCTGTGGGGACCACTAGGCATATATAAAATAAGGTTATAGGAATATTGGCTCATCAGATCCGATTGGTGACTGTTTTTGAATTTCCAAGCTCTCTCATGGACTCACAAAAATTTCTACATATTTCCCTGCTGTAAAAGGCAACCACCTTTATTTCAGATTCAGAGTTGCATGTCAAGGTTTATAAAGTGAAAGGTGCATGTACACTATTCCCTAAATTTATTTCAAATATTTGTTTGTCCTATTATTTTATAGTCATTGTGCATTATTTCATGCTAAAAGAAAAAAAATCCTTTTAAAGTAAAACTTTTTTTCCTTATAAGACAGAGAGAGAGAGAGAAGAGAGAGAGAGAGAGAGAGAGAGAGAGAGAGAGAGAGAGGAGAGAGAGAGAGAGAGAGATGCATTTGAACTAATCTTGTAATATCCAATGTCCATACTGTCATGTAAACATTTTTTTTTATTTGAACTTTTAAGACAATTTTATTCCTCCATGTCTTTACTACAGCCAATTCCTAAAATTATTTCATTTATTCTTTACCTAAACATAAAATAATTGAAATAAATGTGTTTAGCTCATTTAAAGCGCCAATTCACATCTATCATTATGTTAAAGTCCCACAACACCAACCTAACGTAACCAGTGCAACAAAAATTACAAGCAATATTGGAGCTATCCAGCCATACAGTTTGAGCAGATTCCAGCTCGGATGAGGTCAAGACGTACATGGATCTTTTTGTCTACAAGTGGATACATCAGAATGGAGTGGAACAGGAGCTTGTTGCTTGCTTTTGTAGTTCAAAGTCACTGCTATAAGCTTTTTCTAACTGCACTTTTTTTTATTTCCTTGATTGAACGATTTGATTTAAGAAATACTCAGAAACAGAATTTAAGCTTAGTTTTCAAAATAAATGTCCTCCATCATGAGAAAAATGCGACAAGAACACGTTAAAAATATCCAAAACTCAACTTTAATATTTTGAAAATATGTTTTATATTCTTATAAATATTATAATATGTATCATATATTATATTTAGTATTCCCTTTAGATCGTTGAAAATCAGTTTGTTGCCTAATTCAGTCTAGCACTTGCTAAATATATGATTGCATATGCATGGTAATAAACATTAGCCTGTTGTTGAACTGACCAAAGTTCAACATTTTGGTAACTGCTAACATAAAAGCATGATGGTGGAAACGATGTTGGCATGATTATCATGGGAGAGATTAAAAAAACAGTAAGTAAAAAGTTAAAAATGAAACCATTCAAAAATCTGAATGAATTTAAAAGTATGGCTATAAAGTAAGAAAAACTGCATTTAACTGTTTACTCCAACTGTTGCTGGAAAGCATCTTTTACTTGCAAATGATGCAGTCATTCTAAGTAACATGCTAGTCAGTGGAGTGCTCCAAAATTCTTAAATAGTTGTCAATAGATTGATTTGATTTTCATATATACAAATGAATTCTAAAAGCCGTTTGTAAATCTGTATTTACAGCAAGACACTATTGCATGCTAAGACACTGTGCTGGCCTGATGGGGTCACACTGGCCATTCTTCAGCTTAAGTTAGATTGCGCCACTTTAGCTCCAGCTGCTGATGACAGCATTAATTTCAGAGCCCAGAGTCTAACACATTCAGCATGCCCGGCTGGTGTCAGACAGGGGTGGGCCGGATGTTCACATCAGACATCCACTCCTCCCTCCACTTGTCCTGTTGATGGCACAAATACATACACTCCAATCACCCGACAAGATCTCTGCAAATTGCTTTTACCCTCCTCACCCCACCAGTGTACACGTGAACACTCATACTCGCACAAACTTAGACCCAGAGGTGGGAGTGGGGGTCAGTGTTTTTTTTTCACCACTCAGGTTGTATTTAATCATGGCTGGTGGATGAGGAAGCTTTTCTCTTTATGAAAGGTATTAGAGCTGCACTGTGTTTTCACTCAGCTTTACACTCTGCCCCATGCTTTTCTTCCCCTGACCTCTGTTACCATGTGCCAGGGAAGAATTTGATAAAGTGACACCATGCTCCCACTATCCCTTCCTCGTGTTTCTCTCTCCACCTCTCAGTTCTGTTCCTAATAGTGTGGCTGGCATATCTGGTCTCCCTCTCATCTCATCATTGGGTCGCATCTTTGGGTCGCCCGCTCAACCTTTTCACTAGCACTTGCCATGTCATTTATTTTGCCGCTGAAGCAGCCAACAAACCAACAGGTCTGATTCAATCTCTCACATCCTCAGGTAGATGTAGCTGACAGGGTGCAGCAGCACTTCAAAGGAGAACAACCAGGGATTTACACTGCAAACAACAGACCCTTGTGTCTTTCACCTTTCTATCCCTTTTTTGCCAACCAGAACTTTTTCTTGTGCCATTCACTGCTGAAACCCCCATTTTTTTAGCCATGGAGCTGCACTCTGAGAGAATATTTTAGAACAGCACTTTCTTTTTGCATTCTTACAGTATGTGACTCACCCCAACCCCTGTACTTCTTCTATTTGAGGGCCAATTCTCTTTGATCGAGCTAAAGTTAGAGAGGAAAGCACCAGTGGTGGGGTGGTGATGGGGTGTGTTACATGCGCTTTCAACACTTTGAGAAAGAGGGGATGCTCTTCATTCTGCTTCATGTTGCACCCAGGGACTCTCCCCACTTCTCTTGCATGCATCAGCAGACACTTGGTCATTAGGTAGATTGACAGTGATTGTCTTGCTTGCAGAGCTGAGGCAGCCGCTGCTCAGCTCAGATGCCTGCTTTGAAATGCACACATATGGATTTTGTGGGGGTGAACAGAATTAACAGAAAATGTTACAAGCAAGAGCAATCAATAATGTGTGAAAGAAATGGCGGACAGTGTGGAAATCACACTTTGGACAGGTTGCTACTGCATCATCGATTGCATGTAGAGTTAACCGCCACGTCTTCTTTTTTATCTTAAAGAGCTGATGGTCAGTGCATCAGCGTTGCTCGTGTTCTTCCTCAGTAAAAGTCAAAAGGAGAAACAGGTGGGATGTGAAATCAGGTATGATGGGCTCTCTAGAGTCGTTTTCTTTGTCTTATAAAATAACAGAAGTGGTTGCTGTCTTGTTGTCAGTATTATAGACTTACCTTGTTTGTTTGGAGATTGCAGCGGGACTAACTTTGCTTAGTCTGAATTGTTTTGTGTGTGTGAGTGTGTGTGTGTTTGTAGTGTTAAGCAAAATGCTCTACCAGCTATGTAACTCACATGTTGAATGCAACTGTTGGTGTGTAACTGCTGTCTTCTGTGCTCCAAGGACGTTTGAGAATAGAAGTGCAACATTTTACAGTTTCCATCATCACTAAGATCTTTAGAAAACCAAGACTTGTCTATAATATTACCATTAATGTTAATGTGTAGAATCTGGCCAAGCATGAGAACTTCTTGATTCCATCTTTTGGGAGTGTGTGCCCTCTGTGGGCATGGACAATGTCTGAAACCCTATACACTTACATTCTAACTGGATTCTAGAGAAACTTTTTTTCACTTTGAGTTCCTTGTTCAGTGTAACATTTTCATTTCTACAAAAATTGGCAAATAGGAGTGTGACTTTTTTTTTATTAATCAAGGTTTAGTTAAGAATTTTTGACAATAGCCCTCAACTGGCCTGTTGGCCATACTGCATGTTAGTGCAGTGAGAAGGCCTCCTTTTCACATTCTGCTACTTTGTAATCCCTCACTCCACACATTTTACTGCTTTAGTGCACAAATGCAGGCAGACTAAATTAGGCCAGTCCCCTTTTAATACCGCAGAGAGGGGAGAAGCAACCATTATGAATTATCCTTAATTACAGCCATTTCCTAAACTAATAAAGCTGCAAAATCTTTACTGCAAAGGTTAGTTTACCCAGCATACATAAAAACCAATCCATGTGTGTAAACCTGTGTGTGTGTGTGTGTGTGTGTGCACATGTGAGTGTGCGGACCCATGCATTCAAGCGTACACACTTGTGATTAGTGTGTTAAAAGTGTGTTATTGTGTGTGAGTGGATGAGAACTGCCTGGCTGCCTGGCTGGCAGCACCCATGGTCCCATTAATTTCACGTGGCTCCCTATCACCAGCCACAGATGCCTATAGACACGTAAATGAGTCTCCTGCGAGCAGTGGGCCGCCTCAGCCCGCCAGCTCGGGCCTAATGGTGTGGAAAGCCAGCGTATGTGACGGCAGGAGATGAGGGCCTTATTTACACTGGCAGACATTAGCGACGGACGCTGATTCACTGATTAACACGTCAGCCTCACTAACGTCTTTCTCCCGTGCTTCCAGGAACTGCGTCTCTTTCTTCTCTGCTTTAATTCAAACCTCTACATTCATAGTTATACACATAAATACGCACCAAAATGATGCATCCAGTCTCACACTCTCCCTCTTTTCCCTTCAGATTTGCTTACCATTCACAGACCTATTTTACACAGATGCATATACAGTACAAAAAAGACCAGAAAGTACACACACACACAATATCCAGTGTTGTAAATGTGTGGTGGCAGGCGGCTGAAAAGAAGGAAGCCATCTGTGAATGATAGCTCCTGTGGAAAGATAATGTTTCTCATGCAGCGCCTAGTGAGGCGCTGATGGAAGAAGATGACTTTTGAATGGTTAAGTGGGTAAACGTTAGATCATGGCCGCAGCGCTCCCATTCGCCTGACTCGCCATCAATCCCTCCTTCTCTTCTTTCCTCTCCCCTCACTCATCCCTCCTCTCTTTTTCCGTCTACTAGATTGTTTATTGAAAAGGCACGAGGAGGCCGCGATAAGGAGGCAAAGCTAATGCCATGATTTGTGTCAGTCACGCCGTACAATTTGTTACAATTGCGACACTTATCGCAATATAATATGTTTATTCTGGTCAATTAAGTGGCACAGGAAGACTCCTGCATTTGAAGTGTCACATGCATGATGGACGGGTGAAAACGATCAAAGGAAATGGAACTAATTCAATTGTAAAGCATCTCACACTGCTGCCACCTCATTGCCTTGCTGTTGCCAGTCTGCTGTAAACTGGTGTATTTTAGAAGAAAAGAAAAAAAACAAAAACACAGGACAGGTCCACGAAAGGCGAAATGACACAGTTCAGTTCTAAAACTTTGACTGTAAAAACAAGTGACATCAATTGGTATTATCAGTTTTTAGTAAGCAATTTGAAAAACTTGGCCGAACTTAGCAGACTATTATGGAACACTGTTGGTCTGACAAAAAATAAGACAAATAACATATAATTTGAAATGTCAATTATCTTTGTAACTGTTGCTAAGCCTTGCCTATCCATTTTGTTCTCAAATATTTAGTATTATTTAGACCTCAGTATTTTCACAAGGTACTTCTAAGCATGCTACAAGCACCTCTCAATTGTTTTTAGCGAGCCATACAGTTTTTATTGTTCTAAGCATTTCATGGCATTGTTGACCTTGTGTTGATTCTGTATTTCACAATGAAACATGAATTCATTCCATTCATTAAAACTCATAGACTGTATATAGAAAACTGGACTGAGCAAGTAAGACATCCCCCATAGAAAATGTCTTACTTCCGATTCCAATCAAATGAAGTCGATTCAGAGCATTTTCCCCGAAATGTACCTAGCTATGTTGGAACCTTACAACCTCAGTATGCTGTGATTGGGTGTTTTTTGTCTTCATTTCCATGGCAACCACTCTCACCAATTAGTAGTGAGCATGTTAAAAGACCACACCCCTTTCACTGATAACAGGCTTTGAAGAAGCTGTCAGTCAAACGCGTTGAACGTTTGACGCAAGGCCGCCTACTTTTACTGAGCATTTGATAGGTCAGTTAATAACTTGAATAACTTGCGCTGCAGCAAAAGTATCGTGAAAAAAAAAATTAGGATTAGCAAGAACATAGTAAAAGTATGTGTCAGAGCTAAAATGTTTATTCTGACAGTAACATTGACTGAGGAATAAGTTTATTTCTCAATAGAACTCTATTGGATTTTGCTTTCCAGGACCAGCAGGTACTTCATATTTCCTATCTTCCTATCTGCACAGTCAATGTCAAAACTCTGAGACTACATGATAAGTTGTTTTTTTAGATAAGTTAGACTATAAACCCACCTTTATATTAGGACTATCTCAGCTTTGCAGCCGAGGGAACACATCAGGAAACACATCTGGACGTTGCAGCATGGCCAAGTGAAAAGTCAACATAAAACAAAAAACAAGGCAGCCAGTGAAGACAGACTGTGTTGCAGACCAATGCTTCCATCGATCTGAGAGGTTCATTAGGTAAGTGCTGACATCACAGATTGATGTCTCTTTAAACCAGTGCCTGCCTAGGAGCTGACAAGGAAAATCAGCAATATTGACTTGCTTAGTGGCATTTGTGTGTGTGTTTGTGTGAACATACATGTTTATGTATCTGAGGAGTGTCAGTGCATGTATGTGCCTGTAAGATGGATATTTGTGTGTATGGTCATTTGGGACATAAATGTGTGTGTGTGTGTGTGTGTGCACTTTTCTGGATGCTGCACTGAATATAGTTGTCTTTGATGGCTCCTTGGGTTTAGGTGTTCACTAATGTTGCTAGTTATACACTCAGCCATGCGGCTAAGGAGCCTGTCAGCCTGTTTCTGCTTTTACGCCACTATCCATCTGCTATCGCAGAGTAGGAAAGAGATGGAGTGGAAAATGGAGATGAAGAGTAACGGAAAGGGTGGAGCAGTCAGACAGGGACTGGATAGAATCTCTCCCCATTTATATTTCATCAGCACATCAAGGAACTTTGTTTGGTAATTATGTCGTGCAAGTCGCTGACTAATTTTCAATCCAGAGAGAACCTTTCATGAAGTTGTTTACATTTGCAGATGTGGATTTCCATTTTTTGAAGAAGTGGAGACAAAAAATAAAAAAAATAAAAGTATCTCTTTATGGCCCCAGTTCTTCCACCCTGTAGCTGTCGATTGATTTGAGATGTCGTTTGTATCTGATGTGTTCCTCTAATTAAGATCAGGGGGGAATCATTGGCATTGACGCGAGAGAAGAAAGAGTTGGTGTTTGCCAAGATGATGCTAAAACCAGGGAGAGGAGACAAACTGGTCTCCATTCTGTAGGTGGCTGGATGAAGAAAGGAAACATGGTCTTAGCTTTGCTCACGTTACTCGTGCCACTCTCTCATAACATCTTCTTTTAGCATTGTTTGGTTCCATTACCATCTTTCTCATTGCTGCTGCTCTAAAAAAATGAATGCCTTTGCTCCTAATTTGTATCCTTTCTACAAGAAGTGCAGAATGACTGAACAATGCTCTGATAATCACACAATAATCACACAATAAAGATGATCATTTTTGGACATGCAACAAACTCAAATGTGAAGGAACTCATTGATCTCCTCATGACCATGACCTTGACATCTTTCAATACATACATATTATCACTGGGAAAATAAATTTAGCTGATCTGGTTTTATATACCCAATGTTGCATTTTCACTCACACCGCGATGTGAAAGTAACTTTGTAGAAAGTTTGTGTGAACTTAATTTTATTCTGAGATGAGCAAAATGCAAAGTAAGTGTTGGTACTGAGAAATGTGCAACGAAAGCATGAATCCTTCCAGGCCATTGCCACTGGAGGCTCAGTGCTATTGGCTCCCTCCAGGAGATTAAAGAGAATAATTGCCAGCTGATTGGTGCTTTCATTTTTCATGGACCTTTGATGTACAGGGTGTTTGCATTACCTTTATCAGCAACTATAATAACAAGTTTTATTCCCTGGTTTTTTTTTCCACCGAGCGCAGTTTTTTTTTTTTTTTTTTTATCATTTGGTGTTTTTCTATGCAGAAAGTTAAAAAAAATGGAGGTAAAAAAGACATTACTTTTTTCTTCAGTTGTTCTGAACATTTGTGTTTGAGTAAATTGTTACTTATTGTTGTATAAAATTGTATTGCTGTTACACTAGTTTGTCATACATTTCATATTGTACTATTTATTGATGCAAGTTCATAAATAAAAACAGATCAGTTTAGGCATTTCTGCATTTTGTTATGTGAGCCAGATGCTTTTCTTGGCTCATGAAATGAATTGATTTCTACTCCACACATGGTTGTCCACTTTCTGAATATGGGAATGTTCCACTTCTAACCCCCAAAAATAGCTTTTTGAAAGCTTTCTGCAGATAAAGAGGTACTAGTTGTGCAAGCTCCTCCCAGATCGAGAGTGACTGTACGTAGCTGACAGTCCGTGCTCATAGCTTTGCCTGGTGACACTAATCTCCTCCAGTAGGTGAACTTTCTCCTGGTTTTCAATCTGTTTGTAGGTGTGTGTGTGTGTGTTGTCTGATGTTTGCAGTTGATGTCTCCTCTGCGGTTCCGCTTTGGAGATCCAGGAACGGTGAGCTTCTCATGGTTGTCACTTTGAGGTGGAGAGCAATCATTTCCCTGGACAACAGTCCCATCCTCATCCCCACTTCCCGCCTGCTCGGATTAGTTCCTCTCACCGAGAAAGTTTGCATCCAAAATATTTACTCAAAATTTAATTTTTCTCTAGGTTTTTGGATTTTCTTGACATGGTTTACCACCCTGTCTCTGATTCCCTCCTCCTTGTTTTCCCCGTTCACTGTAGAACATTTTATTACAATTGTCAGAAAGAGTAACAATTCTATTGTGGGGTGATTACAGCGGGTGTTTTGCCCACAGATCACCAGAGCAATTAAAATCTGTAAATAAGGCTACCCATGATGCCTCAGTCAAAACAATGGGGTCCCGTAGGAAGTGCATGTTTGAAGGAGAATTGCAGAAGAGTTTCTCTTTGACTCTCTCTCAGCCTGTCTCCTTCATTAATTAGGAGAGGCATATTCAACCCAAGCAGCTGTGTCAATGGCAGCAATGCACAATCACAGTGACACATATTTCAGACACAAGATGAAGTTGTTTGCTTTTGTATAAGACCTTGTGTTACACTGTTGCACTTTGTTTTGCAAGATGACAAAGGGAATGCGTTTTTGATTAGGCCAGCCACAGTTTTACGAACAAGAAAAAAAGTCATCTGCAGATTTGTTGTTAAAAGAAAAACAGTTGCAAATGTATGAAAGTGAGTCATGAAAGAACTAAAGTTCTTATTACTTATGAAGGATTTTCTCTTGTTAAACATCCTGAGGTCATTTGCAGAGATAAATGCCAAACTAAATGAAATGTTCTGTACAAGTGTGCCCATCCAGTTATCCTTTATTATTTTTCATGGTCTCTTAACCTCTGGCAAGTCTTTGGGATTGCATTTCTTCCACTCAGTTGGCTGTGCATCTCATTTTTACCCAAGTAAAACAAGCAGATAGTTTCGACAGATAATGAAACATCCCTTAAATGTTGCGTTAAAGCTTTAGTAACTGAAACCATTAGTGCAAAAAGTTAGAAAAATTTAACTATACTCTCATAACCTGGTTTTGCTCAGCTATCTGGTTCAAACTTATTCACAAAGTGATGCAAGCACACCACATACTTCTTAATATTTCTTTCTTGTTTTCTTTTTCTTTTTTTTGTAAAGACAAAAGAGTTCTTTGTAGTTTTGTGGGAAGACATGTGGAACATGTCATGTATTTCATGTCAGGATGTGTGCGTACTGCTTCCGCAAGCATCCTCACCCTGCTTCATGAATTACTCACAAGTGAAGTTTGGGCAGGTTGGAGCAAAGGAACCAGATAGACAGAAGGAGGGACTGTGGGAGTATCACAGCTCAGCTCAGCATCGTGATGCTGCCAGCCTCCACGGGCCTCACCAGAGGCTATATGCCTTACCAAGATCCTGTTTACAGTCAGCCAAAGAAGCCACCAGCCACCCATTTCCATATTACTGCCTGCAGACCTTTGCGGAAACGAGTTTTTCTGTGCCGGAGATGCACCATAATGCTGCCTGCTCTGTACTTCTCACTTTGCATTCTGTGTTTTGAGTTTTTTCTCTTTTGTTCCCATTTGCTTTCATTCCATTTCAGTCTGCCACCATCCTTTCATTTCTTTGTTTCCTTTTTATACCATCAAAAGATTTTCATCATCATTTTTGCAGACACTGTCTGAGATCAGTAGATGAAAGGACACATTGTTTGTTTTGTTTTTTTTTTGCAAAGTTTATGAATAAGAAAAGTGTATAAAAAATAATATGCTTTATCTACTATATATTTTTAGCTTCATTGATTTATGATTTTTTCCTAACTTGCCAAGTCCACTTTTCTATTTTTCCTGATACGTTTCCATTCAAACCCATCCGTAAACGGGCCAGTAACCTTTAAGATTTTCTTTTCTTTTATACTGTCATGTGATTGCTGAAGTGTTATTTTCCCCTTTTTTTGGCTTTAGTCACTTGTGTAGATGCCATGTTCCAGTGCCTGTACATCAGTAAGCATCTGCTCTTTCAACAAGGTCCCCACGGCCTTAAATGTCAGACCAAGCAGCTGCCAAACAAGCACATTGTGCAAAAGGCTTGTTCACCCCCTCCCATCCATCCACTTCTTGTTTTGTGATGCTAACTGTGATTGAAAGTAAGTAAGCAACAGCAAATGAAATAGGGATAGGAAGGTATGTTATTTTTTTTATTTTTATATTTTTAGTCCTGCTTTCCTTCCTTCTCTTAGTATGGTTTAGGTTCGTTTTTTTCTTCTTTTGTTTCCACTATGCTGCCTTTTCTGTTCTCTTGTGTAAAAGCCTGCTGCAATAAGAAGCTATTTGTACTCTGGCCACATCTTGTTGATGTACTCCAAAATATCAGGGGACAAAAGGAGTGTACACATGCATCTCACACGTCAGTGTAAAGGCATACACCGAAAATGTCTTTTTGTGTTCTTACAGACCCTATGCACTTAAGTCCGTACTTGCATTCTAACAACTTCAGCATCTTGGATTCTTTGTTGCATCCAATTGTATAGATGTTTCAACAAGATGTCACTGGATGGCTGTTTCCGAGCAGAAGCGGGCTTGTTGCATATGTGTCTTTTTGTGTGAGCATGTAGCAGCAGGATAGGTGCAGTGAAGCAGAAGAAATGGAGGGTGAAGAAGCAGGCAGGTAGCTCCCCAGGAGGGGCCTGGGGGCAGGAGGCCAGGGATAGCCCCTCTAGCTCCCTCCCAGCACACTCTGCTCTGCTTTCAGACACTGCTATTGATTTATCCAGCAGATAAAACCTCAAGTTAGCTGCTCTGCTAAGTACTGCTCTTTTCACATTTTTTTCCTCAAAAACAAAGACCGGAAACTGCTTCAGTTTAATCTCAGATGACATTTCCTTAGATTCACTTCTTGTTTTACCACTCATCCACCTCATATCTTTTCCTACACGGACAGAGCGTGTGGGGACCATCAGGGGGCACTGTGTGACATTAACTTCAATTTTTAAACCGGCCCAACCGAGATCTGACACAATTCCATATTGTCTTCTCACGAGGTATTTTCTTATCCTTCTAAGGCTGAAGTATACAGCCAGAAGTTACAAGAACCCATAAATCCAGAAGCTGTGACAAGCAGACATGCAGGTTGTCACTCAGTTGGTCTTTATCTTGAAAATTTGAAATTTTGTGGAAATTCATGCATGAAGTGGATTAGTCTAGACAGCAGCTGTAAATGTGTCTTTATTTTGCTGCATGTGTTCAACGTGTGCAGTGGCGTGTAAAGTTTGAACCTGGCAGATGTAGATGGAAGCCAAGGCAACTCTTGATCAGCTTAAGAAGGTTCAGCTTGTTGCCAAAGTTTTGTGTGATCGAAAGTCATTCAGGAGTGCCTTAGTTTTCTGGCTGCCATATGGATGAATCAAGCCTTCAAAAGACTTCACTGGTGACACGTTAACATGAGCCAGGCTTCCTGGAGAACTCTGAGTTTTGAGCTGTGACAGGTGGCAGCTGTAATAACGTGGCTATGCTGCTCTGCTTGTTTCATGACAAAACCTAACCTATGTTAAGAAAAAAATGGCAGCTGCTTGACAATAATTAAAACCAGTTTTAAGGACGTGAGAGAATGGTGTTGTAACATGTCTTGTATTTTTAATTAAAACACCTTCCTCTTAGTCATCACAGGTGTCCCACGGGTCAGAACAGGTGCAAAAGTAAAACAATACACATCAAAATCAGGGAATGCCAAAAGGCTTTGGATGAAATGGATTTTCCCACTCTTACAGCTGCAAGAGGGTTTGTCCTTTTTAAGAAGTTGCAACATGATTTATCGCTGTTAATCAGAAAACAGCAGTGTCAGACAAGATAATATCAGCTTGTCACGATGTTTGTTTTAACTGCAGTTCCTTATCATTTGTCACTTTTGTTGGCAGTAAGTCAGATTTGCTACTTACGATAAGTTAAACTGGTTCTTCCTCAAAATGAGAAATGGATACTTTCATCTGCAATGGTAATCCTGAAAAAGCTTGGATGCCTTGAACATCAAGCTGAATTGATTGGGTTGAATTTCAGTTAAAAAAAGAAAAACTAGTATAAGGCGTTTTACCAGGAGAGCTGCTTGTTTCAATGTTGATATAAAAACATTTTTCCACGTTTTATTTGTTAAATTTGCCTTCAGCGACTATGAAGTTTTCTTTTTTTGCTGAACTCACCGTTCCACAAATAACTTTACGTCAAGACTACAAAGGACTTGCTCCATTCTTTGAATACTTTCATTGTGTTTTGTCTTAAAGCATAGCTTGATGAAAGATGAAAACACAAATTTGTGTTTGATAAGATTCTTAAATTACATCCGGAAGAAGGAGACATACGTTTTATAGATGTCCACCACTTTAACGCATCAGAATTATGTACCTAACCATCCAAATATCACACCGATAAAAGGTAAATGGCGCATACATACTTTCACCCATTCACGCTCGCATTCAAACACTGACAGCTCTGCTGGCGCTAACCTATAACCACCAGGAGCAATTTGGAATTCATTGCCTTATGTGCGTCTTACCCATGGGCGAGCAGGGCAGGAATCAGACTTACAATCTTCCCGTGATAGGTCAACCGCTCCTCCTCTGCACCATGGCCTTTCTGCTTTGTCTATGGCTGGACCCTTTTGAGGTTCCAACTATAAAAACTGAAACCAACACTGGACACAAGTAACAGTTATAACCCATCCAAATGATGTAAATAATGTGAGTTGTACCACATAAGAACTGTCTGTTGTATTGTTGTGTGTATTTCCATTTTTTTAATCTTCAAAATGTTTTATTTTTTATAGATCTTTGCTAAATGTGAACATTAGACTAAAAAGTGTTAAATGTTGGCCTGCTACCTGTTCAGGGGTAACTGATGCCTCGTTTCCACTGAGCAGTCTGGACCGCACTGGTCCTATCCTGGCTGGTTTAGAATTCAAGTGAGCGTTTCCATTGTGTTGGATCATCAAGGCAATACGGGGTGTAGACCGATGTCATAGAAGTGCCACTACAGCGAAAGGTAATGGCAACAACAACGGAGGTCATGCATCAGGTCGTTGTTTTTCATATTTGGCTTCTGGTATCTTGTATATGCAAAGAATGTAATATTATTTACAAGAAGATTGCGGGAGTTGGAGAAGAATGCAGCCAAAGAGAATACAACTGAATGTTTGGAAACGTTGGTGCTGGTCGGATGGTATGTTTGTGGTTCAGTAATTAGAAGCATAAAAAGCACGGCTTTCAAGAGAAGCTGAAAAAAAACTTGATTGCTTGTAAAGACAACAAACTAATGGCAAGTGTGATATTTAACTAATGTGACAAATGTGAATAATTGAGGATATTGATAAATACTATCAAATAAAGTACATCATTACCTGTATGACAAATGGTCTAAAGATTCATCTGTGTTGAATATGAAATTCTGCATACTCCTTCTAAAAAGAAAGATTCCATCCACTGCCACATGTTAACCTCTTTATATTGTATTTGGCTCTGAGACACTTGCTTCACCTGCAACATGAACTAAAAAGACAGGAACTAATTGTGGGGACAAATGTTCCCAACTGTAGGGTTTGTCTGGGCCCAGTCCAGGCTCTGTTTATCTCAACCTCTCTTGGCAGTCATACACACAACACACATGCTATGTTCTGATTTAACCAGAGGCAAAGCCCCTTCAACCCCCACACTCTGTCATCAAAGATTCATAAAGGCAAGGTTCTCAATGATTTTCTGTCTCTTCCCGTATTCACAGCTTGTTGTCCTCACCCTCCCTGTCTCCTGCCAGTCAGACAACGGAAGTCGGGCGGAATTATGGCTGAAGTGGCCGCTGGCTCTGTGTGTGTGTGTGTGTGTGTGTGTGTGTATGTGTGTGTGTGCGCTTTACCGGTCGGCATTAGGTAGAGACAGAGTTGTAGCACATGGGCAACAGGCCAAATCGGACAAATGGACAGTGACATGTTGATGTTGTACTAAAAAATGTTGAGTCTCCCATGTGGCTATAGGAGTCAGACCTCACCTTCTGTTGACGGCTTCTTGCACTCTTGCTGCCACTTTTTGTCTTTCTCCTTCCCCCCTGAGTCCTGCGCATTCATGGTGCCAGCTTCTAAACTGGATCTAAAACTAGCTCAATCGGAGCCCAAGTTACCAGACACAGGGCACACCATCTGTAGCCCTCAGAATCCTTCCGTGTGTGCATGTCCGTTGGGCCGTGTGTGCAAGTGCGTGTTTACCTCAGTATTTATGTGTGTGTCAATGCGCATGCAAGTCTTGAAGCCTGGGTGCGTGTGTGTCTGTGAACTCAACCCGCCGTGCCTCAGCCTGTTAGTCTTGCTACTTACCAGGCTTAGCCAGATGAGGGCTACTCAGCCCAGATCTAATTCCTTCGGCTGTGGCAGCACTTCACTCCTGGCTCATTTTGCCTCTCAAGTGTGCATCTGTGACCTTGGCTGACATCAGAGGGGGTTAAACTGTGGACTTGGAGATGCAACCACAGTGATTGAGTTGTAAGCTAGTTTCTGGATCAGAACTTCCACATGGCCATCTGGGTTTTATGTGAGGCTCAGGAAGAGGTTATCCCTTCCTTACTCCCCACAGCTAACCCTGGATCAACTGCAACGGCAAAGAATTTAGTGAGAGGCCTCCTCACTGAGATGGAAAAGGCAGGAAAGTGTGTATAATGTAGAGAGAAAACTCATAAATGGTTATGAGGCCGGTCCTTCTTATCACTTTAGATAGATAGATAGATAGATAGTATTTCTTATGACTTCTATCTTTGTTGTCTTTGTGAAAAATACTCTAAGCCTGTATAAGCTTCAATGTTGGTCCTACATTTAGTAACATTTATTTGTTTTTATTGGTATCTGTAAAACAAAGGGTCAGAAAATACTAGACACCTAGGTTATGCCAACATTAGGATTATTTAGTTTAATAATTGTCGTGTCAACACAACAAAAGGACTGTTAAGTACCTGCACTACAAACACCTGAAACATTTTTCAATGAGTCATCTGCACCCACGCCTAAATTCCATTTCCCAGTTCTTCTTCAAGCACTTACACTTTCATTCACTTCGCTGTTACCCTGGCTGCCTGTTTTATGTCTTTGCATCCTGCTTGGTGCAGAGCCTGAGGGCCCAGCCTGGCTGCTCTTCTCAAGAATATGCTTTGCTGAGAGTTCACAATGTTTTAAACGCAGAGGTCCACCAATTACACCATTCAGTAAATAGGGTGAAACTAAACGAATGTTCACGCAGCAGGAGCATTAGGTGATACCAAAGTTCAAACACCTGGTAGAAAGCACTCCTCTGGCACAAATGCACATACCATGACACAGTATATGGTTGGCTTATCTCATACTCAATTGACCTTTGAGTTTTTCTTATTTTAGCTTGCTGTGTAGATTTTGCTTTTGAGTCACTGTATGTTATAATGGGAATACATCCTTGTTTTTCTTTGTGTGGCACGGCTGTGTTCATTATAAAATATCCACACAAAAAAAAAAAATGAAGACAGTAATGGAAATGTCAGGGCTAAAAGAATGATATATATAAGTTCTGCAGAGGGTCTTTAATGACTGTTCTCTGTAAAATACATACTAAGTCCTAGTTTGCTGTTGCAGCAAGAATAGTTTGCTGATCATAATTCACTCTCTGTCTATGCCCATTCAAAATTAGGCATAGGAGGTGAAAGATTTACATCTTTTTCATTAGGGTATGTTTACTCTCATTGGTTTACAGAGGCTGTTGTGCGATCGTATCTGTTCAAGCAGTGTCAACAATGACGGGCACTTTTCATGTGCAGTTACACCTAAAGCGTATTTATTCAAGTAGATTCCTGTACTTAAAGATGTACTTGCACAATATGTTCTTAGGAGCCATTCAAAGAGAGACGCAAATGTTCTCTTTTTTTTTTTTACTGTTGAAGTAATTTAACCTGAAACCCAATATCTTTAATTTGATAACATAAATAGTCAATCACATTGGTTTGCTTTACCTAAAGTGTTTAAAATGTAACACAAACATGACTTGTAACTAGGCCAGTTAAGGTACAACAGACTATAATTAGCCAGCTCAGCTTGACCCTAACATTGACACTAAAAGACAGGTGGGAATTGGGCTTTCGTTGGATTGACCTTATCATGTGACTGCGGTCAGGTGTTGCCCAATGGTTTTGCTGTGTTGCTGTTGAGGCAAGCCTCATCCATCACCAGCTTTATTGCACTGTTCAAATGATATCCACCAGGCCCCCACACTTGGCCTGTGGGGATGAAGCTTGTGAGGCATAAAAGGCAAAAGGGTTAAAAATGATCGTTTTACAGGATCATTCTTACAAGTTTGCACTGCAACAGCATACCATGCAAAACCAAGAATTGGTGCTCCCACTGCCACATTAACTATCTTTCTAATTCCCTCCCATCAGATTTATAGCCTGCTAATGCTGAGCTGTGAAGGAGCAATCATTTGCAGACGTACAACCTTCTATACCCTTACCAAGTCCAACTATTGCTATATTTTCTCTCTAAGGCTTTATAAATTATAGAGTGTCATCAGCAAAAATACTGAGATCTCTTTTGAATAGATGCTAATTATTTTTTTTTATTGTTTTTTTTTTTTTTTACCATGTAGATCTTGTTTAAGACGCTTAGTTATACTAGAAAAACAGGCGATCGACATTTTTATTGGAGTAAATTTTGCAAGACTCTCTAAAACCTTTTCCTGGGCCCCTCCAATCTTTAGGTTTGGTAGTTGTTTTTTTTTTTTATGAATGACACTTTAAACAGCCACAAACGGCAATGAGGGCCAAAACCCAAAGCCCATCTTATTCCTTCCCAGTCAGCCTGGAACATTCACACATATACTCTCTCGTCCTTCTGTTATCCACACCCACACATGCTCTTTCTGTGACACGGAACATAAACACACACAAACCAAAAGCCTTCCAGGGGTGATCTGTCTCTCTACTCTTTGTCAGGAGAATAAATGGCTGGGAAGACCCTATCTAGTTGTTCACTCTCTGCCTCTTTTTTGTGTTTTCTTCTCTTTTATTAGATTGTGATTGCATTCAAACAATAGCTGTCTGCTCATAAATTTTGCGCCTGTGTTGATGTTAGGCCACATTCCATCCCATAGCCTTAGGAGGAGAAAGAGCAGGCCAAGGTGTTTGGTAATTTGTTACACTGTTAAGCACCTAATGGACGTCCACCTGGTTTCTGAGAGCAGTAGCTGTGGTTCAGCCTCTTGCCTCTTTTGCACTTCCAGACTGCAATAGTGTTTTATGGCCTCCAATTATGAGGGCTGTTTAGAGAATACCTGGCTTTGTGTGTGAGTGTTTTCTTTCATTTACATCTGGTTCACTTTGCTCCAGACAGGGCAAACAGCCAGGCCACATCAAACACTGTAGGTAGAGCAAATTTTTTATTTTTTTTGGCAGACTTCTTTTTAACACTACGAATGGTGCATGTGTCCGGGATAACCCCATAGTCGTGTGCCTCCAATGAGCTAAAGATGCCATTAAATGAAGCTTGCTTGTTTCATGTGGTCTATAGAGCAGTTTAGACTCCATCTGGTTTGACGGAGACCTCACGGAGTCTGATGAAGAGGCTGCCGTGCCCAAAGCTCCCCACGCACTCTGCAGAATCATTGTTCCCAGCTGCAAAGGAGTCATAGCGGCACGTGGGAGTGAAAAAAACTCAAAGTAGCGACCACCTTGTCTCCCAAGCCCCCCCTCTTGCTAATGCATTATTGCATGGTTTTCACAACCATTAATTAAAGGGGAAACGAGAGCATCAGATGTTAGTTTTATTAGGCAGGGCTCCTTAGAGAGAATCAAAAAGCAAGGAACATATGTGAAGCATTTGATGATGCCCCCTCCCTCATTCTCCACTATTGCCCACCTCACACACTTACAAAGTGTACAGTCAGCAGCCGTCTGCAGACACAATAGCATTTGATTGATCCTTAGGAACCAGTTACCGCGTCAACCTACCAACGCTTTCTTTTGGGAGGGGTGGTTCACATTCTGCGGCACTTTAAGTTTAACTTTAGATGTGGCAGCAACTGAGTTTACACGATTTATGAGACCTGAGACAGAAAAACATGAAAAAAGTTCTTTGCATTCCTTTTTGATGTAAGGTCATAGTCAAACATTGACACCTCATAGGAAAGTGTCATCCTATTATCTTACCCAGTGCAAAAGAAAAGTGCACAGATGAATGCCGTCTGTCTGTCTCTCCATTATGCAGCATAACTGCATGACACCGAAAGACAGATGTACTAAATCACTCATTTCTTACAAAAAAAATTGCATACAGACAGAAAGTACAGAGATAATATACTTCTGTCATTCTTCTTTTTCCTTAGGACGTGATTGCATGCCTTACCTGCAGGGGTTGGCTGATTTATGAGACACATGCCTGTTTTTTCATGACTTGTTTGATTGCATTCTCGGCTATCAGCCGCTACGGCTGCCAAAACCATAAAAGTTCACACCTGCAATTGCTAGACAGTCAGATGAGGAAGTTGGTATTCTGAGGTATTTTCTACCCCTTTGATCAGAAAAAGCATCTAATACAGATCAAAATTGGCACGGCTGATTGATTGATGTTATATGTACACGGATAAATGCTTTTTATATGCATGTCTTTTGAGTTGATCATTGGTGTTGATTGAGAGCTGCACAAAACACTTTGACTAATAACGTTTAACCCTGTTTATTTTTTGTTTTTTGACTTGTTTTTTACGGTTACTCTGAAGCTATAATCACATCAACAAATCACTCAATGCACAAACATATGGAAGATCTCAACAGTTAGAAAACCAAAACAGCCAGTCTGCATAACTTCCTGTTGTAAAGGTGAAAAAGCATCACCATCCAATCAGTAAAGTCATTTTATGGCTTTCTTAGTTATTGTCATTTTTAACATTGTATTTTGATTTCTGGAAATTACTTTTGCTTTCTGAAATGTTTCCTTCGTTTTGGTTTGTTTCATTTTTTCATAGCTTATGTTGTTCTTAGAAATTACATTTTGGTTTCTAGAATTTAGTTTTGATTTCAAAAATATAATGTAATTTTTCATTTTTGTTTTGCCTTTTTATTTGTCATATTTACTATGTTTTTGCATTGAGTGATATTCACTTCAAAACTTTTTAACTTACGTCAGATATTCAACATGTTTGTTCTTAGATGATGTCCCAAGTCAAGCAATCCACCGAGCCTACTCCCTTGTGGTTACAAATGACCTCCTGTAGCAATAATGTAATAAGTGTTGTCTCTTATCTACATTCTCTGGGTTCTTTTTCACTTGCCCTGACACAATTGTGCATTTATCAGTGTAATTGCATGAGTCGGAAGCACTGATGTTGTCTATTAGGCGGATTTCCATCCTGTTAAGAGCACAGGGCCTTTTAATGTATAGCCCTGCTTGAGTGTACTGCTACACAATTACACACCGAGCAGAGATTGAGTGGGTTGATGATGCTGATGATTGGGATGGTAGTGATGGCTGTGATGATATTGGACCACCCTGCACTTCTCCAACAAGCTCTTCAGAAAGAGTCTAAGAGTGAAACAACAAAGTGAAACCGAGGTTAATCATTTTATTTACTCACTTTTCTCTCCCTATGCCTCTGCTTTCTTTTTTTTTTTTTTTTAACCAAGTGATGAAGCTCGGACCAGAGAGTCGGGTGGGAGAAAATCGATGGGGAGCGCATTACAGTAAAACGTATTGATTAGGAGACCTGTGAGCAGTGTGTTGGTCGCAGAGATGGTGGAATGATGCAATGCTTAAAGGAATTTATCCTTTGACTTTTACATTAACCTTTTATTGACTGCTTTGCCTGTCCATAATTAACACTCACTTTAGCTAAAGTGGTTAGTTTGAGCGCAAAGGGGTTTGGGTCCTTACTGTAGGGAGGACCACGGTGCTCCTGCCCCAGCCGCAGTTCAAGTGCACGGCGCTGCATGGAGAGTAAGGCCTCTGTGGAATAAAGGCGATAGAATCCTAGATACCTTTCGCATTAGCATACCATTTGAGCAGGGGCTTGCTAGGCTATAAGGTTTCAGGGCAAATTGAAATGAGTGATTGTATTGCCAATCTCTCTTGACCGAGCGCCAGATGGGATAGTTAGGCCCATATCTGTCTGGGGTTAATCCATTGGAACAGGCTGGACTCACAAACACATACTCTACCACTTTAAACCCCCCTCTCTACACGCACACATGCACACCTCTTTGTCTTTGACCTTAACTTTAAGGTGCACTGTTCTGCCATGGGAAAGTCGTCTGGCGAGCCTTGTCTTTACGCCGCTGTGGCTTACACAGAAAATCTAGCACGAGCCCCGGAGAGCTTAACGCACCTCGCTCGGTATTGACTTTTTGTTTTGTTCCATTTTAGCAGTCAGGGGGATGGCACTGCGAACAATTCTAGACTTTGTCCAAGTGTGAGCTGAATTACCTTCACTGTATTATCTTTGATAGTCTTCCAGTATTGATATCTCTTATATCTCAGATTAACCAACAGGCCTCTATTTTCATCTAATGTTGCGAGATCCCTTGTCAGATAAATGCAACATCTCTGTTGAAGGCAGCTTGGTGTGGTGTGGTGTGTAGCCTTTCAACATGAATCAGAGTGGCAGAAAAAATGTGTTTTCTCTTACAGTTCAGTGGCATGAATACTTAATCAGACCAAATCAAAAGCTTGGGTCTCCTTGCTCTGTTAGTGGGATCCTCACGCTGATGTCAGCAGAACCACACAGTGAGTGTCCATGTGTGTGTTTTCCCGGTCCGTTCGCTTGCGGACTACGTAAATATAGATGCCAGCCATTTCCTACTCCTCCTCCATCTCCTTTTCTGAAATGGTGCTTCCTTTAATTCGTACCCTAAATAAATGATGAGAACATTTAAACACACAGCTCGTCGCAAAGCCCCAAGGTCACCTAATCGTATTATTTATGAAGTGATGTGCTACATAATGGTACTTAGTGCATGTTAACAGATGCTATTATCAGGCCCTGATTCAGAGCGCTGAAGATATATTGGACAGTGGATGTTAATGCTGCTCCTCACCACCATAATGCAGTAGCTCTTTAAAGGGCTAACCACACCAAAATGCTGCACTTAGGCCCAGAGCCAGTTGAACATTAAGTGGCTCTCGAGAAAATATATAACCACAAATTGTGGCAGCCCCCAGCTGTCCCCTGACAACTTTGTAACATCCCCTCATTCCATCCATAACCGACCCCCTTCTGCTTCTCTTTGGCTTGTGTGCCTTCTCGAGTCAGTGGTCACATGGTGAAGGTGGTTGTGTGTGTGTTTGTGTGTGTGTGTGTTTGTCAATGACTTTTTTCAGTCTTTTTGAGGGAGTGTGGATTGGGTAAAGAGATATGACAGGACCCTGGCATAATGACTGAGGTGGGAATATGTCCGACCATGTGGCTCTGGAAGTCGCCGTCCGCAAGCACACGCTCGAACACACAAATGCCATTCTCTACGTCTCCCTCATGCACCTCGAGGTCAGGGGTCACTCCCATCTGTCAGGAGGCAGAGGGAGGGCAGATTTTCAATGACAGCAGAGAGCAACACAGAGTCACAGCAGTAAATATTTACACAAGTCTGACAAAAGATGTGGCCAAGGTCTGCAGGGGTTCCAAGTACTGTAGAAATTACAGCTGACCCCAGATTATTAATCACTGCCCCGCCGTAACAGCAACAACAGATAGTGATGTTCTCCTGAAAGCATGCTGCCGTGCTTCTCTATCTGTGTGAAATGAGCGGGACATTTATGATGCATGATACATGATATGATATATGATATCATGCCCTCTCATCACTTTAATGCCATTCCAACCCATTTATGGCTTTAGAAACACTTTTCCTACACACCCTTTCCTCCTAGCGTTACTTGTCCTGTCAGCTTTCCTGGAATAAAAGCATATTTGCTGTTGCAACAGTAAGCAGACAAAGTCAAGGTAATTATATAAACAATTCTAGATGTCTTTCAGTCTACTTTGCATACACAAATCAACCAAAAGATACACTTCTGGAGTCCTGTCCCACAGGTTTTGGCTGCATTTTTAGACCTCATAAAGAGAATAGAACACACCCAAAGCAACCCTTTCTGGTCAAACATGTCATTCTCATAAAATTGATTAAACACTAGGCCTGCACAATAATTTGCAAATGTGTTGTCATTGCGATATCGGCCTGTGTGATACGTGTTTCGCAAAAATGGTGACCTTGAATGTTTACACACATGCTAAAACAATGTCATGGCAGCTTGACGATTTTTTACCAAATCAAATAGAGCCCTTTAAACATTTGACCAATCAAAAGGATGGATTATTTTAGGTTGTTGACCAATCAAATTGAGCCATTTTATGCTAGATACCCGCCTCAAATATAGACATGAGTCATTTCAAGTATAATTTGATATGTTGAATTTTATTTAAATAAAACCTCTGCAGTGGAATAGAAATTATGTTTTTTTATGTTTTTGTTTTGCTATTTGTTCATAAAGTCAAGTCATGGCATCACTTCAGTATTGATCACTAAGTTTTCCTCACATTGTGCAGCCCTACCACACAACCTTTCTGTTTCCAGGATCGACCCTCTTGAATATAATGTGAAAACCAGTTTTTGTTTGCTTACTCAGTTTTTTACAAAGAAGTGAGTGAACTCTTGTAAAAGGTTTGTTGAGAAAGCTGCTATTCTGTCCATGTGTCTGTCTGGCGGTTTTGATGGGAGGGAGGAGTTAATAGGTTTGTCTGCTTCCTGTGTCCTGTCACGCCAGGTGCCACTCGAGTTTGGCTCAGACGTTGCCCCCCGAGGAGGCCCCAGTGGACCGGCCCTTCTGGGGAGTGGATGACCCCAGCATGCCTCTGCCCTTTGATCTGGCTGACATCATCAACAAAGTGGAGTCTCTGCTCTGGAGGTGAGCCTGAAGTCCACAAAAATCTGTTCAGATGTAGCATACACTGAATATACAAATGATCAAACACTGTTATAAATAAAATGAGGCATAACAAAGTAGTCTAGTACCTACCTGTTTTTGGAATTCTACAAAAATCATGTTTACCTCCACAACTTTCCTAAAATGATAAGAGACTGAATGCATAAATATGTACTGACAATTTATTGTGTCACAGGTTCATATGAGGTTGTATTCAGAGAATCGCAGTGTCATGCTGCTCTTGTCTCTGCTCTAACAGAATGTAAAAAATGGACAGAAGAAATGAAGAACAGGACGAGAAAAATAAACCCACCAGCTTTCCTGAATGACCCTCCGGAACAGCTGGGGGGGGGCGCAGATTCAAACGAGGTGGATTTCTTTACTGTTGGCACACCAGTAACACGCACCCCAACCCACATCCAGTCCCCCAGCTGACCCCTGGCATCCTTCTTCTGCCCCAAGTTGGCAGCCAGGACATCAGAGCACCCCCATAGGTTCACCATAGTGCTTCATTACCACGCTAACAGTGCAAAGCTTAGCACTAAGCTCTTAGAGTGCTCTAACGAAAACACACGAAGAACCTGCATTTCAGTGTTAGCGTACATTGCGTAAATATTTATTATTTCTGTGTACTCTGTTACTTAATCTCATGTAACCCGGACATGCTTTTATCTATTGATTGACTCATTCTCAGTAGTACAACTCATGCAGATATGCTCTCTACTTGTCGCACAGTGTTATGATACGGTAGAATGGTAAGGAATCTCCCTTTGCTCTCATTGTATTGCATACTTCACTTGTGTATAGTGGGACACCCCCCCGCCCCCTCCCAATTCATTGTGTTCAAAAGTGGAAGATGCCTGAAGAGACCAAAGACAGAAAATGATAAGAAAGTTATGAATGTCACTCATTGGAAAACACGAAGAAGGTGTTGTTTATGGTGCAGTGCTGTGCTTGTGCCATAGAGATGTGAGAACGTGTGTGTCTATGTGCAAATATCCGTGTGAATATACATTGATCAGTCAGTGGCTCGCTCCTCAACAAGAAGTGTGTATGAATGTGATAGTGCGCGTGAGCCTGCGGGCTGCCTGCCAGTTGTTTGTTCTCGAATGTGTGCTTACGGAGAAACGGAGTCTCGACGCAGAGCTCCCTCTGCTTCTGCTCTGATGAAAGGCGGCACTGATAGAATGACCCGGAACACAACCGCCGTTTCTCATAATTACAGCTGTTCAATCGCTTTTAATTACTCTTAAAGCGTGTAGAGCACCACATTCCCCTGTAATGCTGCGGGCCATCCGAGGGAGCGGGAGAAAGATCCGGCGCTTCTGACAAAATCCACTTTCAAAAAAAGCTAAAGAGGGTGGAAAAGGAGGCCGACGTCAAAGCAGTGTAGCAGCCTCTCTCGTTTGATTTTTCTCTCTCAATCTAGTTCATGATGAAGTTGAGACGCTGTTTACTATTAAAAATGCAGAATGCACTCCTTTTTTTACTTCTGAAGTTTTTTCCAAGATGTTAATAGTTGCCAAATGCTGTTTTTTCTTGCGTCTCTTTTTGTTTGCGCCTTTGTTGTTTGTATTTGTCAAAGATTTGTTTGTAGATCGGCAGTAGTGTTGACTTGTTTGAATCACTCTGTGCTCCCTGTGCCTCAGCTTGTCTGTTTGAAGCAATAGGAATGGCAGTAAATAAAAAAAAAAACATTGTGTTTTATCCAATGGCCTGTGTCCTTCTCAGTTATTCATTTTTATTCCAGCACACGATGACGTGTTTATACAGATCTTTGTCGGAACTCATCATTTTATCACATTTCTCTTGTTTTGGACAGACTGAAACATACACAAACAACACAAAAATATGTCTACATTTTTTAAATGTCGAAAAAGCCTCCTGTTGTAAGCTCGTTTGCTAGAATACAGGCTTTTAAAAAAATATTGCTTATATAGAATATTCTCATTAGAAAGGGGAGAAAAATCAAAAGAAGGAGCTGTGAGTGTGCCATAGGGGCAATTTGAATTTGCATAAACAGTTTCATCTCCTGACTGTATCCAGATCTTTTACATGAAATACTTATTCTCATCAAGAATGCATTTTCATCAGGTATTCATTTATTTTTCCACATACTGCTTTTTCCTGTTTCTATCCTCCAAACTTCAAAGAAGGAGCTGAGTCGGGGAGGCGGAATATTCTCTGCCGCTAACCGAATGATGGATGGATTGACTGAGTGATGTCTCCCTGTAAAGAAGCACCGGCTGATATTCTCCAAATCCTCACCTCCACAGCCTTTACTGACTGTCATCCCAGAGGTCACCTGTGTTAACTACTTCCTGTAGTGGCTGAGTGACTGAGTGATGGATGAGTGTGGAACGTTCTCCCCTTAGGGGTCGACTGGAAAAAAAAAAGGGCCCCACTTGAAGAGACAATTACACGGCGCTGGTGAGAGCCACAGGTATGCATTGTTGTGACCGGGGTCAGCCGCCAGCCAGTCAGCCAAGCCACCTTCAATTAGGCCAACAATGGGTGCAGGGAGAGATAAAATAACCAGGTGTGTGGTGGGGAAAGGTATCGGTTTGGGGTCATATCCAAGTCAAATGTTTCAGTGTGTGGCTGGATGGATGAGCTTCACTGAAGTGTGGCTGAACGAAATGGAATTAAATCTAATAATATGATTCAACCAGACTTTGATTTCGGCCACTAATCAAAAGAAAGAAAACATTTTATCACAATAAGAGATTTAGTCTTGTTTGCTTGTGGTTTATTTTCACATATTTGAAAATGTAACATCTGAGGGGGAGTTTGCATCTAATGACTTTATGCATGTAATGTATACGTGTGTCTGTTCAAAATGTCCCTTCCAGTGTCAGTGGCCCCTGGGCCAGAGAGGCAGAAGTAATTGTAGAAGGAGGCAGAAGAGCTGAAGATAGCATCGCAGCTCTGGGGCGGCTGTCAGCAGGGGGACGGGCCGCGCTCGTTTGTCACCAGCAGAGACAAACACCACTCAACACCAACAAAACATTGACTTGATTGACTACATGTGAAGCAACACAAAACCCAATGTTTGCAACTGTTAATTACACTGGAGGTCATAAAAGAGGCAGAGCGAAGAAGTCTCATGTCAGCATACATTCAAGGCGGCGTATGAAGTTACTGCTGCAATTTAAGTTGGACGCTTTCTCACCCACTCATTTTACTCTGTTTTTTTTTATGTTTCCTAAAAGGCCATGCAGTTGCTAAATTCATATGACAAGTTCACATTAGACCTAATTATGCCTGGGACATTTGCAGTCAGAACATTTACCTTTCTGTAAAAAGCATTTTTCAGTTTCACGTAATCCACAAAGATGGCAAAAAAACAACCTACTTTTAAATGAATGTCTTTTTCTAGAAGGACAGAAATATTATGATGTTTGCAGGCAAAATGTATCCAAATATGCATGTTGTGCCTCTCTCAAAGTGTGTAAATCTTTGCTTCAATTATCAACTGTGACCTCAACGAGTGAAAACTACTGCTAATAGATGCATCTGTAAGTGAGTCTCACACATCAATCTGATTAAAAACTTTGTTTTTTTTGTGCTCACATTTCTTTTTTTAAGTCTTATTTTGACCTGAGTCCTCCAAACCAAAATGACATAACCGTCATGTCTCACAAATTAAAGTGGAAGTGCATTTTTTTGTTGTTTAATTTTGGTTTCATCCTCTTAAATCCATTCTTCCTCTTCAAAACTTTGTTTATTCCTTTCTGGGTCATGGGATTGCTGGAGCCAACCCAGCCGCTGTTGGGCAGGATACACCCTGAACAGGTCGCCAGTCAGTTGTAGGACAACGCTCTAACATGCACATCTAGAGATACCAATTACATATGAAGCATGTCTTTAGACGGCTGAAGGAACCCAGAGTTCATGGAGAAAAGCCGTGCTCGCACAAAGAACATGAGAACACAACATAGAAAGCTGACAGGATTCGAACCAGGGCCTTCACGCTGTGAGGCAAGAGCAAACCTCTGCACAGCCTTTACTTTAAAGTCCAATCATTGTTGCTTCTTTTGGAGATTTCTAATGTTCTAGTTATAGAGGTTGTGCATTATTCACCATTTTCTTAAGGTTTTTGAGAATGCCAAAGTGAACGTGAATGACCAGGATTTATCATTTAAGGCTCACACATCACAGACTTTTAGGACTGCATTTTTTCACCTATGTAACATATGAAGAATCAAAAATATATTATCGAGAACTGATGCTAGAAAGCTAATCCATGCATTTGGAATACGCTCTCAGCTCATGTAAGAGAGGCCAACGCAGTTTCTACATTCAGATAGGCTTAAAAAGTTCCTCTTTGGACTGGTCTTTTACTAGGCTAACTAGCAATCAGAGAATATCTAACGTATTGCTGCCCTACCTTACCTACTGTAATTAAGTTTTTGGGTGGAATTATAATTTTCATTACATTCATTCTACATAATTCTATGCGGAGCTAACCAGAGGGAAGATGGTTTAATAAACCGGGCCATGGCCGCCTATTCCCTCTACTTAGTGGCCTTACGTGGGCTTAGATTAGATTACTAACATATTTATTTTGATTTGCTAAAATTGCATTATTGCTATTATTACAGTCCACTATCAGTGCCTTATTCATGCTCTTACCATTAACATGTTGAATCAAATTTCAATACCAAGTAGTTGCTAGCAGGCTACGAGAAGTTAGAAGCTGGGAAAAGTATGGTGCACTGGGGTTCTGTCCTATATTCTTTATTATTTACCCAGTACTAAAGTTTATTTAGTTCATCATACCTCTGTTTGATGCAGTGCTATTCAAATGTTGTCCCTGATTCCCACTCCCCTACGGGGGAGCGGTAGAGATTCCAGGTGGGTCGTCTGTGATCCTGTTTTTGGCCTGGACATCGCCTTCGGCTCGTCTCGTGTCTCAAAGCGGGAGAGATTCCAGGTGATCTTATCTGTTCCTCTCCTTGGCTGCGGACCTCACCTCTGGCTCGTCTTGCATCCCCAGTTGCCCCCCAGTTTCATCTGGATGAAGCCCATCTGCTACACTACTCAAACATGTAGTTGTTATTTAATCACATAGTTGTTATTTAATCACGTAGTTATTATTTTAACATGTAGTTGTTATTTAAAATACAGTTGTATAGAGTTATAGAGTTAGATAAGCTAATTCTTCTTTAACAGTTCTAGCTTCTCACCTGTCCGTTCTAGGAGAGGATACCTCCTTCATTTTTTTTTAAATGTATGAATTCGTCTTTTTTAGGAGTTTTTCCTCACAGAGAATTAGGGTTTAAGGGCTGGGATGCCAGTTTAGTTTAGCAACCAACTATTGTTTATACTTTTATGCCTGACTTTATGTCAGTCATTTCTTTGTATAAAACCGGTGTGAGGCCCATTGAGACGGCTATGGTTGTGATATGGGCTATTTAAATAAACTTGAATTAAACATTAACATTTGATGAGCATGTTTTTTAAAAAGCAATTCTAGTGAATTGTTCTTTAGCTGCGTGCATTCCTGTTTTTCTTGCATGAAGAACGACTTCCAACCAATTCCCAGCTTTATTATGATGCTGTTGGTGTTCATGGTTAATTTAGAGCCGAAATTAATGTTTGTCATATTTAAATACTATATGAATTAATAATTTACACCTTCTTTTTTTAACTTGTCTCGTTGCCTCTTAAACTCGTGTCTAAATAAAGCAAAGCCTCTCCAAACTACTTAAACTTGAAGGAACTCATTCTGTAAGCCCTCAGCCTCTCTGATCGGAGCCTGATCGCCGCTGGCATGTTTCCTTGCCTCCCTCCTTCATTTAGTATTAGAGTAAGGGTGAGCTGTGTGTGAGTCTTGATGCTGATGTTGATGTGGTCAGGAGCCTGGCAGCTGAGCAGCTCTGATGAACAGAAGCCATGCCATGATGAGTGTGTGGACTTAATGCAGAACAGTCTGGAGGGAGAGGTGCCTCCCAGATCAAACAGCAATCTGATCAAATGTGGAGCATGTTTGTGGGTCGCTGCTGAGGCCCTGGCTTTGGTGACCAGCAGCCCCAGAGTCATCTGTCCTACAGGACTTTGGTTTCTCTCTTTTTTTTTTTTTTTCAAATCTCCGTTAGCACTCAGCAGCAGCTGACCCATTTCTCCCTTTTACACCTCCAATTCATGTGAGGTTTCCCCATGCGTGAATGAGGAGGAGGATAAGGACAAAGTTAGCAACTTACAATAAAAACACAACTCAAAGCCTTTTTGGTTTGACAGATTCTATAGAAGCAGAAAAGCAAAATATTTCAGCAGACATCTTACAATTTTTGGAAAGTTGTTTCTAGGTGTGGAAGAGGTAAGAGGTTATCATTTAGTAGAATGCAAATTGCCGTCATTTTATCGGAAAATAATCTGCCTGCTCTGAAAATTGTGTTTTTGGTGTTCTTGAGGGATTTTTCTCATGATGGATGACATATATAAATACAATTATTATTAAAATTGCATTTCTGAGTATGTCTTTATTCAAATTGTTGGGAATCAGGAGCAAATGAAAAAATGTTGTTTGAGAAAGGTTAAAGTGACATAGCAGCTACAATGGGTGGGCCACAAGCTCTCTGCTGCGCTCCATTCTTGCAGACAAATAGATCCATTTGTCACCTGAGCTGGTATCTGGCTCAAAACTGTACGGCTGAAAGATCTGACATTGCTCATCATTTTTGTTGCATCAGTACTAAGTACCAACTTAGGTTGGGGATGTGAGGGGCTGTGAGCTAGCGAGTGAGCGTGTAAACAGATGGATGATGGGAGGTGAGGGCGGTTTACTCTGCAGCAAAGGTCCCGTCCACAACACTGATCCGATTTTTCTCGCTCGTAGAAACTATGTCAGAGAAAGAGATACAGTTTTTCTTTTTATTTTGACTAAAAACTGGAATTTGATCATAGATCAAATATGATGGGAGTGGGTCTTTAAGGCTTCAAACATTGGCTAGTTTATCATGTCTTTCTCCATGCAGTCTTACTGTTTTTTTTTTCCCATCAGCTTCACCTTAGCTGCTCCCACAGTCGTCAGCCTTTATCCTCTCACCTGTCCACTGTCTGGTTTCCCTAGAGCAGCAGTGAAGCATCTCTTCTCATACCTGTCTTCTTTCCTTAGTGTTACCATCCTTTTTAGCAGCCTGCTTTTCATATCGGCGGGATTAAATGGATCGTTTTTCAGCGTTAGCAGAATCTCCGCCAAGTGGTCTTGATGTCAGGCCAAGCATAATTGAGTCATCTGCATCTCATCTAAAATGGATGAAAGGACTTTCTGATATTAGCCCTGCACCACGTCCTCTTAAGAAACACACACACAGACTCTACAGTCAGCAGAAAGAGAGAAAAGGTGTAGACTAATGTTGCTTTTCTTTTTCATAACAACAAATCAGAGTTTTGGGATCAGTGTAACTTACTTTGAGGTAAAGCTCTTTTTTGTCAAAGGCTACTGTACCCTCACTTGGACCTAAAAAACAATTCTACCATCCTTCAAGTAAACTTCTGTGATGTTTATGTGTTAATCTATTCCAGTGTATTGTATTCTATCTTCTGTCTCTGACCATTACCTCAGAATTGGACATTGTCGTTAAAAACTTAGTAGCAGGACAATAAAGTGACAATGAACACAAATAATGGATGGTGACTAGAAGCAGTTGAGACAGGTCTGTCAAACAGTCCGCTTTTAACTCTATTAACAAAAGTTAATTTCAGCTGCAGGAGTGTGCGACAGAGACCTAAAATGTATCGTTTTTGCCAGAGTCCCTTTGAATCGTGTGAAGCAAGGGAGCAATTGCAGAGACACAAGCAAATCAGTTGATTTCAAAAAGAGGAGACAAAGCTGGAGATGAAAGTGAGATACGAAAGAACAAGAAAAAAGAGGAGCATACAGCCTGAAAAGAAAAAGAGTAAACGGGATTTGACTGATAATTCCAGTTGGAAACACAGCAGCCTTCACATTGAAGTTCAAACCTCTGATGATGAGGTTGCGGGGAAGTCAGTCCAACCCATCTTTGTCTTTTTTTTTTTTGTCATGTTTAATAAACTTCAATGAAACAAATTGTGCATGCTGGGATATTTTAGAGATGATATTTGGGATTAAAAGAATGAATATGATGTGAAAGAGAGATATTATTTAAAAACCCCATCATGTATTTGGTGTTCTTGTGGCACTTTTAACTCACAATGGAGGACATGTATAAAGAAATCAAGCTTAAAATTGCAATTTTGAGTATGTCTTTATTCAAACCGTTGTGAATCAGGAGCAGAAAAAAAATACTGTTTAAAAAAGCCTGTAGCAGTGGCGTGGGTGCTACAATCTGCTCTGCTCCATTCCGATGCATCCACCTCCAAGCTGGCATCTGATTCAAAACTGCACAGTTGGATAGCTTCAATATTGCTTTCCATTTTTAATGTACTGGTAATGTTCAGTTGGGGTTTTAGTAGGAGAGTATGGATGGATGATGGGAATAGGAGAGGGGGTTACTCTCACCAACTGTTCTGCTCACTCGGGCAAATGTCTTATGAACTACTACCGCTCTGCAGAAACTATGTCCTAGTTTGTATTTTTTGTTTTAAATTTGACTAAAAACTGCATAATCTTTTATGCAACACTTTTAAAATAGATAGAAAGATGATTGGCGTGGGGTTGCATAGACTTATCTACTCCAACCTTGAGAGAAAAAATGCTGGCCAGCCCCTTTAGCACACCCAGAAACACACACAGAAAACGGTCCATCCCTAACACTACTGCCCCTTGATTGACAGCTCCTCAAATGAGTGTCTGAGTAGCACTGGGCTCTGGCCCTCCTAGTAAGTGGGCCGTCAAATTACATCCAGGGGACCGGCTGGCCCTCGCTCCCCTGGCAGTGGAGATCTATTTATTTGTCTGTTTATTTGCTTGGTTTAAATATTTGGTGGGGGAAAAAATATTGAATTTTTGTCCCCCGGTCAGAGTCCCTCATATTTAGTTAATAAAGAGCAGAGGAGGTTGTTTGCTCAGAAAAGTGCAGGAGAGGGGACTTTATTTAAGAGAGTCCTCGGAGAGGGAGCCGGTGACCTTCTTCTCACCGAGGAGTAGGCTGTGTACACTGTTCTAAGAACTCACTCCCTCCGTCAGCCTCCGCTCACACATTTCCTTCCTCCCGGCTCCCCCCGTCATGCTCCGTCCATTTCTTTCCTCTTTGCAGACTTCCTCTTTTATTTCTCCCTCCCTCCCTGCTGCACACCTATCTTCCTGCAGACCCTGGTTCTATTTGACGAGAGTCTCTCTCTGGATTCCCTGAGCTGCATCCAGGTTAAACTCTTAATTGCTTCGGCAGTGGGTGGTTTAAGGCGTCGGCTCTCTGCAGCTCAGCCGGTCCCTGTGCAGGGGGAAGCGGGGTGGTCGAGGAAAGCTAAGTTGCTCTGTTCAATTGGTGTTTGCTTGCAGACGGCGCTGGGAGATGATAAAGACTTATTAATAGATGCTGGAGATGACCTCTGACTGTAGATCTACAGCAGGCTTATCCAGGATGTTGGATATGAGACATGATCTATGGATGTGGCATCTATCTTCCTGTCTGCCAGTAACATCCAGAGTCCCTGTCTGCTGCCCTCACTCCCTTCCAATATGGATAAACTGTACTGTTGAGGGCTAAAACACCCTCCCATCTTGTCACAGACAACCACAACACATGTCCACGTTGATCCACGATCCATTGCTACAGCTCAGCCAAGCCCTGCTACTTTCTAATGCTTTTCTGTCACTACAATAAAACCTGCAGCGTGCCAGCTCAGCTAATCAATAAGATCAATGGCATATGGCAAAC
The DNA here is from genome assembly GCA_014656515.1 of Oryzias celebensis. Classification (NCBI taxonomy): domain Eukaryota; kingdom Metazoa; phylum Chordata; class Actinopteri; order Beloniformes; family Adrianichthyidae; genus Oryzias; species Oryzias celebensis. Next base: position 7,798,227 of record BNCR01000003.1, read on the forward strand.
ACTTATAAACATGTTGACAGCTGTCCTGCCCTGTACCTCCACGGATTTCTTTTTTTCTTTTTGTTGTTGCTGCTGTGACAGTTGACGGAGGCTGTGTACTGTCCTTAATGTCCAGCTTCAAGAGGCAGCCATGATGGCTCATTTGGAAAAGGCTGTATATGCAAGTTAATCCCCCCGTTGGAGAAACCACCCCTGCCATTGATTCTTGTTTAAAAAGGCTATGGGTAGTCAATACCACCTCTCATCACCATCTGTCTCTATTTACTAATAAATAAAGTGGAGTGCATTGACTGGTTGGGTCGGGCCTGTAAAAGCATGAATACTAATGAGTGTTGGGCCTCTGTGGCCAATGGAGGAGGGAGAGGAGGACAGGCTGCCTCTACAAACTGCATCTCTGTCTCTGAGAGTCTCTGAAGGCACGGCACTCCAATCACAGTAATTGCCCACTGGTCTAGTTGTTGTTCAACATCGCTCATCAGACGAAATGCGGTTTCACTTCAGCTGCATAGATTTTTCTCCTCGGCTTGCTTGTATGCTCATTCCAGCGCTGTTTTTTCCTCCCAGAGTAGTGTGTAGGTCAGCTCCAAGGGTCTTGTCCAACCATTTGTCAGATGAGCCTGTAAGCGCTGCCTCACCACTCTGTTAAGCTGATCAATTTCAGATCATACAAATGGGCTCATTAGGAATCACACAAAGTCGGTTCTGTCTGCAAAATGTTCCTTTTCTTTTGCTTTTTATGTCATTAAATGACAGCAAAATCTTTGCTATATAATGGGACCAGTTGCTGTCTTTCGCCGAATCATAACCATATTTCATTCAAAAATGATAATATAATAGATACAAACACATTGACACAAACAGCTGCAGCCTCCATTTGCTTTGACGCTGGTTTCCTGAGTGAGGAGCGGTGCTGATGTGTAGAGGCTCTCAAAGCTCAGCATAACACAGTACTGCTGTGTCAACTGTGACCCCGGCGACCCTGCAGGAGCCGCAGAATGGGCGCTGGGGTCACTGTGAGACTCAGGTGAAATGAGGGGTCAGAGGTCAGCTGTCCAGTGTGTCAAGCTTGCTGATCAGGAAGTGTAGCCTCTCGCTTCAGGGAGTACACAGGGAGTGTCATGTTTTGGACACATGCTCGCGCTCTGACATAAATCTTACACGCAGCAAAACCCCCTGCTAAGTAGGAGCGCTGCAAGGAGGCTGTGCTATTGTTCACCGCACGGCTGACGTTTGTTTTTTGAAAAATCTTTATTCATTTGATTTTTGTGTACCAAAGCAACATAAATTTGTCTTGATTTATTTATTGAATAATACAATTCTAAAGTTTGTTATAAAAAATACCAGTTTCTGACTAGATTGGTAAATTAATTTAAATTCAGATTATTTTACAGCACATTACTTTAGTGTCATTATAAAGCAAAATAAAACAAGTTGTCTAAAATAACAATTTGATCTGTTTTATTTGATAAGCCTCTCTTTTGGAAGGATTCAGTCAAAAGTATTTCACATACTTTTGTTCTTAACCTGCGGTGTATTAGAGTCAAGCAGTGCAAAGGTTCATGTTTGTTTGTCCCAAGCCTTGCTCTCTATCTACAGCTCAGTGCCTTTCCTAGACACATCCAAACGGGCCCCCTACCTCTGGTGTGCTGAGGCAGCCCTTCCTTCCATCCTTAACTTAGAGTCTTGGGTTAGAGAGCTCACTGTTGTTCTGAGCCACCCCAGCATCCTGGTTCTCCTATGAAGGGAAAACAGCAGCACCGCAGTAGAGTTTCCTTCCCCTGTCTCTTCTGAGGAAGGCTCTGCTGGCTGTCCGGATCAAACTGGCCCACAGTGTGGTGCCGAGTACTCTCTGAAAACAAGAGCGGGCCCTTGCATTAAAGACTCTCCACAGGGCCACTCGTCCTGGAAGTTTTACTTTTCAAAAGTCCAGATCTTATTATCGCCAGGGGAGTTTGTGTGTGTGCGCCTGAGTGTGTACACATGTGTTTCAGGCTTTTCAGATGCCTTAATGAAATGGCTAAGAATGTGAAACAGAACTGAATGTGCAACTCTTCATCTGCAGACACTAAAACAAATCCTTTTACCTATGCACAATGGGTGGAAGTTCTTCCAGGAACCCTTTGAGATTCACAAAAATGTGTCCTGCGAGGTCCAGATCAGAGGTAGTCCAGTTTTTGGATTAATGAAAAGCTCAAATCTCTGACGCAGTTTAAGAAATTAAACCTGGTCCATCTGAAAAAGTAAGATAATTTTCACTTCCAAGTAAAGTCTGGAGCAGGTCTCCTCACTACACTTTAAGTTCAGAGCTAACATCCAAAAAACACCTCACTGCATAAAAGAAGCCAAAATGTCTCCATCAAAACCTTCATGCAGTTGTAATTAAGAAAATTTAATGGCACTTTTACCTACAATAGTCACTGAACAAACATTAAACTGGCAAAAGCTGTGATAAATAAAACTTTGCTAAAAATCTACTAAATCTAAAATAATTCCTGGTATTTGACTAGTTTTTAAACAGAATCAAACAGATTATGGCTCATGGAAGACCACTTCAAAATCTAATAACTGACAAAAAGAAGTGTATATTCATAAGCAAAGCTGTGCACACTTTGAAAAACAAAAATGTTGTAATCAAGGAGTGAGTTCGTATTCAGAAAAAGACAAATCACATTCAACAGGCTTGGTAAATATAAAACTAAATGTTGTATTAATATTTTTTGCACAAATGCGTCTTCAAACATATGTTTCTTACCCTATGGAAATGGTCATTGATTTGATGTTAGACAAAATTGTTCTTTTTTTAACTGTCCTTTTAATCGGGTTGTCATTTAATTGGAAACGCTGGAGTAAAGATCAAGCAATATTATTCCAAAATAAATAATCTTGGTATTACATTGTATCTTAAGTGCTGCATCTTTAACAAAATGTCTTAAATCTGTGTAGGATATAGTATTACGTTTTAGCCACGTTCAAAAATAGCACCAAAATCATCACACTGGCTTTCAACCTCCACTTTTTAAAATCCCACGACAATCATATTTTTTTCTATTGTAAAATTGTTCCCAGTGGTCTTATATTTATGATAATGCAGTTTTTAACCAAAATCAAAAAGCTTGTGTCATTTTTAAGACATATTCTCTGCAGAGCAGCAGGCGCTCATAGGAAAATGGCCTCCATTCATTTCCCATCAGCCCTTTGTTTCCACTCTCTTCTGCTAGCTAAACAGCACCTTTGAATAAAGAAATACTCAGAAACACAGCTTTAATCCTAAATGTATGTCCTCCATCGTGAGAAAAATGCCACAAGAACATGATAAAAACATCATTTTCATTGAAGTGGGTCTTTAGGCCTTGATACTTTTTCAACATTCTTATGCAGTTCTTTTAGACATTTCTGTTGTTTAAGATTGCTGCATCTGTCACCACAGTTGCTTGTTTTTTGTTTTACCACAACTGGGTAACCACCACTCATTTATGGGTCTGAATCTAGAAGTCCCACAGCATCCAAGCTCCTCAATTCCACATCACATAGACCTTAGTGTTTTGTGGTGAACGTCTGTCTGTCTTTGCAAAGCCCTTACCTGGAGTTTTCTCAGATTTGATGGAGCTTTCAGTGTTTAGAAACTGTTGTTGGGCTTCAGTGATAAGACACCCTGAGCTCAGCTTGTCATTGGTTGTTTTAATGTTACTTTTACTGGCCTTGAAAGTAATGAAGCCTCTATGACTGTATTGAAGGAGGGAAGACATTTATAGATGCGAGCATGTACAGTTTCTTTTGAGATAAAAACAATACTGAGCTCAACAGTTTGATGGTTCAGTCACCATCTAATGTCTGGAGGTGTCTGCTCTGCTTCCTTCATCTTCCTTTGTTTTTGTGTTTTTTTGCTTTTGAGAAAAGAAGACAGAAAAAGAAAACAGGCCTCCTTCACTCTCATGCTTCCCTCTCTTTGCTCCTCTCCCCGTCTCTTCTTCGTACCTTTTTCCACCACTCACCCTGTCCAGGGAGTCATTATTGCTTTGGTAAATATTTCATAGACCTCAATACCTTTGCACACAGCCACCTGCCAACTGCCTCTCTTCTCACACACAAACTGTGGGCAGGCAGGTCAAAATGAAAGAGAGCAAAAGCGGAGGTGTTGGAGGAGGTGGGGAGAGACAGGACGGAGAGGATGTTTGCTCTTATTTCATGCTTTGAGTGTATTTTTATCAAACTTCATCACAGACAGTCATTTAAAATTAAAAAAAAGATTCCTAACGTCTTAAGTACATTCTTGTCAAAATTTCATGTCTTTTTTAATCTGACACAGTTTTGCACAGAAGCAGTTCTGCTTTTGTGGGACAAAAGTACCAAAAGCGATACTGAGCTGCTTGTGACCTTGAGGACGCCTGGAAGCAGCAGCAGTCCCTGCTGTCTCTTTGTCCTCTCCCAGCCTCTTCGACCCCAGCGATTGAATTCACGCGGGTTGGAGACGGTCCTTGCATCACCTGCAGTGTCTTTCTTTCTCCGTGTCTCTCTCCACTCTTCACATGTCTGGAAAGACTCAAAAACAGTTGCGCTCCAGAGATGAAAAATTCAGCTTGGATATAAGTGTTTAAAGTTGCTCAGAGTGGATATTCGGTTGCCACAGAGCTTTGACTTCATAAATAAATGGACAACAGTGGCTTCTCTGACTGACTCAGTCTGCCCTATATATATATGTGTGGCTGTGTTCTCGGTGTGCCGGCGGCTAAGTCCTGCCAGAGAGTTCTGGGCCTTAAATATGGATAAGCTTGGCTCCCTCTGGACGCACCATGTGTTGTCAGTATAATGTTGACTAAAGCTAAGCTCCGGACCTGTCAGGGGAGCAGGAAGAGAGAATGTACATCCTGTAAAAACAATTAAAATATAGAAAACTATTAGGGTTGTAACAGTTCATTTTAACAATTCAACTCATGTCATAATTAGCAGCTGACAATTCGATCCATTGATGATATTGGTTCATTTTTAACGATCTGATTCACTGACCTTAAATCAGTTCAGGACGTCTTTATCCAAAACTTCAACCAGTGGGATGCAGAGATAAATACCTGGTACTGAACAGTGCAGGTGAAGTGTTCCAGATTCCTTGTATTGCTTGCAACATAATAAAGTGTAAATTAAACAAACCCTAACCCCAAGTAAACAAGAATTATGGCAAGTTCATTTACATGTTAGTTTTCTAAAGTTCAGCCCCATTTCGTTTTGATTTCTGTAAAGTAATTTTGCTTTTCAGTATGTGTATATGTATGTATATACATATGGAAACTCCTGTGCTCTACTCTTCTTTCTGCAGCGAGGTTTCTGTAGCGAGGAAACTTGACTCTTGCTGTTCGTTGAGTTTTTCAGTGTAAACACGTGTTCTCACATTTGCATTCCAGCACTGGACTTTTTTTGAACCAGGAAATGAAAAGAGTCTGAAACAAATGTCTTGGCTTCTGTTGAACTCTTAAGTGAGCGGAGGATTGCCAACCATGGCCGCGTTCTTAGATTCCCAGAGACCCCCTGGGACAGTAACTCTCCAAGCTTCTGCATGGAGAGCAAACAGTTTCTCTGTTTCATTTAAACGGCCATGAAAGAAATGCTTCACAGAGCTGGACGTGTGCAAGAATGAGAGAGATTGAAGGATTTTATTTTGCAGATAGGAACCAGTCCATTTGGGTTTCATTTGTGTCAATAGAGATAGGGTCTTGGTCTGGCCAGGCCATTTAGGCTTGCACGTTAATCTGCAGGTGAAAAGAGGCCTGTGAACGTGATAAAGACGACCTTGAAAACAGGTTTGGCCTCTTGAGCAGCGAGTTGAGCTCAGGTTATGAACAATTTGTGCTTCATTGATTTTGTGTGCACCTCAGAGTGTGTGCGCTTCACAGTGAATATGCAGAATGAGCCGGTGGACGTGTAGCAGCAATAGGAACTGGTGTGACACAGGCTGCGTAGCATTACTGATATGAACAGGAACCATAATGGGTCCTGTTCCAGGTAGAAAAAGACATCAGCTCCACTGATTTTTTACCACCCTGCAGGGCTTTGGAGATTACTTCTGTACAAGAAGAAACACTATTTAGGTCACTCAGATTATAGAAAACTTTTCTTCCTCGCTCCAGTGCCACACACGCTTCCTTCTGTACGGCGCCGCTGCATGAAGGACGTGCAGTGTTCATGATTTGTTCACTCTGCACACACAACAACAGACTTTGTTATTCTGTCTGCTTGTTGCCGGTAGAGAATGGGTCTTGTTAGCTGTCAGGCACAAGCATCCACAAAGCTTTTCCATCACTTATTGATGGAGATCCACTAAATTACAAACAACAGAAGCAGCAGCAGAAAAGTTTTCTAACAGCCCCCTCATACTTCACTGTTTCGGGCATATACATAAAGAAAAAAGAGAATGAATGTCATGAGGATCCCCGATGCATTTTCTTTTATTTCACTTTCTCTTTTTTTTTTTTTTTTTTTTGCCTGTTATTCTTTGGTCAGGCCCTGTCTGGTCTTTCCACTATCCCGAGGCGTTATCAGTGTGTAGCTGCCTCTTCAGATCATTGTGCGATAAGGGCTAAATAAATTGAATGCTTGGCTAGTGGACATAGGTCAAGCCTTGTTTCGGCCCTGTTTTTCCGTGTGTTGCTGTGTTTGTCTGCAGGGGAAGTGGAGGGGGCAACACAAACCAGCTCTGCACTCTAATGAACTTATTGATTTCAATTCCAGGTTTGCTCTTTGCCTGCCTGATGCTACTGAAGCCTTTGTCCATTGCAAGACATGAATTAGTAACTCTTGATGTGGGACTTTCTCTGCTCCTCTTTCTGGTTTGCTGTGCTCAGCTCTGACAGACAGGCCGCCGTCTCTGAAACGTTGTTTTTAAATGTGTTAAAAGCCTCTGGGGTTGGAGGAATCCTGGGTCTTTGTGGGTGTTTTCAGTGCGGCTTAGCATCCACCTGTCTTTGACAGAGATGGAGCTACCAACATTACAAACTCTGCGCTGCGTGCATGTGTGCCATCAGTAATGGCTGCTGAAGATGCTGAATGACCTCTCAAAAGGAGTCAGAGAGCAGCTGACAAGTGTGGGTGTGTGTCTATGAATCCATAATACTAATCCATATCGAGTGTCACATGCACAACATGGTTTCTTTACTTCTATCTGGAGATGGGCTCCATACCAGCCGAAGTGAGAGGAGCACATTCCCTAAAATCAGAGGCCAACAGCTCTGGGACAGGAAGCCTACTGGGTCGGCCCTAAAGAGCTGTGTGGGAGCCTCCAGTGGACCCAGTACATCCGATATCCCTGATGATGTCTACTGGCTAAACAGTCAGAAGGTCCAGTTGCTAAATCTAGATGTGTAACACCCCCTCCCCATTCTGAATTTGATACTCTGGGAATCCCAATGACAAGACTGTGAGTGCTGGTCAGTTTTCCAGAGCTAACAATTGGAGTCGGCGGCTCCTCCGAACTGGAGAGAGAAACAGAGAGACAGAGCGGGAAAGAGAATTGATGCTGAGTAGCGCAGGTTTTAATAGGGCTGTCAGAGTCATATTGTTTATGTCGTGTTCCAGATTAATCCATTCTTCCTTTATGAGCCTCAGCCGCCACCGTAAATTGCAAACACGAGGCCAGTCCACTGCTGAGTTACGCCTCGGGGATCCATGCCACACATGGACGGAAAATAAATCATTTCCTCTGGATTTAAGGCCGGGCAATACCTGAGCCCTTTGTAAATAAAGCCATAGATGTTTTTACACCCCCCTGTTTTCTGTCTCCTGCCTCCGGGGCTCCTATTGAATCTCAAAAGAGACATGAGAGAGCACGAACGAGCAGAGTTGAAGGAAAACTGGGGGGGAAGAAGGAATGATATTCCAAGAGAGGAAGGATGAAGAAATAAAAACGGGATAGATTTAGCAAACAGTCAAGTGGAGTGAGAGGATGTAGATTCTGGTTGGGCTGATGCTCGCATCGAGTGATGCTCCCCTGCGCTTCTCCACATTGAGATCTGTCAGATTGTCTGAACACAGAGATGACTGTAATGCAGGAGTGTAAAACCCAGCAGGATGAGCGCGCTCAGTTCAAGCCCTGGACACCGCCTGTGTCTGCTTGTATCCTCTTTCATTTACATGGCGTCTGATTCCGAGGAGTCCTGCCCGGACAGACAGAAAGCAGGAAGTGGACAGAAAGGCAGAGATAAATGCTCCTCTTCTGCCAGTGGGGATGGGAGTGTGCACGCTGCTCTGTCAGCGCTTCATGAGTTATACATGATGAGCTATGTGAAAACACTTCCTATGTAGTGTGTGCATCAGCCCTCTCTTTTTCATCTTTTCTCCTCTCGTTTCTCTCCTTTAACATCCCCTCTCCTTTTTTTTCTCTTTTACCACTTCTTTACCTCTGCAGTTGCTTTAAAGATCTCAAAGTTTCCATTTTCTTTTTACGTGACAAAGTACTCCCTGGTTGTAAAATGTTAATCAGTGGCAAGAAGCAGGACGACACAAGAGCTTCCAGCTTTTGGTGGGAGCTGGACGCTCTAGATCTGGCCTGAGGTGATTCTGGCCTGCTGTACATGAACATGGTCCACAGTGAAATCCCAGTTCTTCTTTCTCCCAGTTGCAGCATCATCTTTTTTTCACCCCCGTTCAGTCTAAAACAAATAAATACATAACTGGAGCCATGGAACGAAGCCTCTATTAATTCATTCTTAACACAAGCGTTTAAGCTATCCATTATTCATACTTTCTACAATGCCAGGGGGTAGAAATCAGTGTTTCCCTCACCCATATATCTGCCCAGCTACAGAGAGGATGATGCATTATTCAGACTGTGCCAGGCTAAAGAGCGCTTTTCCTGTCCTCGCCTGCTGGAAGCAGCCATCATCTCTCTAGGACACCTGTCTCTGTAACTGTCTGCCCTCTCCTCTTTACTGGTTCCTAACCTCTGTTGCATCATGACCATTCTTTACTTATTATCAAAATTCTTTGTGAAACAATCCTAATTTTCTGAGATTTTTTTTTTTTTGGGCTGCGTTTTCATATTTACTGGCCCACAAGATACGTTCCTTAAGAACAAATCTAGATTAAAAAAATAGAAACTCCAAATTTGTATCATCTTTTCTTAATAGACTTGTTAAAACTTGTATTATTCATTAGGCATGTGAGTAACACATATCCCAAATGGTTTTTTGATATTTAACACACACTAAATAGAGATGACAGAATACAGAAAACACTAAATACAGAGATGAATCGCTCAAATTTTCTGAATTTCAATTAAAGAAAATAGCCTACAACACACAGAACCTGTTTCCACAACAACTTCAACATTAAAGAGTGGGTTTTGCCATGTGTTGTTGTTTCCTCACCTCACCTCTTGAAGCTGTTTGGAGCCCTCCCGGTGAGCTTGACTCAAACTTTTAAAGCCTTTAGCTTTAGCCTGAATTCCTTTTTTTATTTTATATTTTCATTTTTTGATGTGAAATGTCACTTTGATGAAGAAAGCAAATTCTTTTCTTTTTTCTTAGTGTGTTGACTTTCTGTCTCAACTTAGACAAACCACAAAAACTCCAGCAGAGAGATGAGATGAGCAGTCGGGTCGATCTGAAGGTCCTGAAGGCAGCGCTGCTATAAAAACTTTGCACTACGTTTGACGTCGAATATTATCAGTGTAGCACATTTGAATGAGCATTTAACTCACACAACCCCTGCAGTTGCTTTGAATGCAAAGTAAACCAAAACTGTCAACTATTTTCAATTGAATAAAGCAGTGAAAGCAGATCTGACGTGGTGCAGAAACTTTGTGCAGGTTTACCTGCATTTTGGACGTGATTGAAATCATATGAATTTCAGGTCATGTTGAATTTCTGTCAAATCAGATTCATTGTTTCACAAGACTTGCTGTCTTAAAGTTGGAAATCAAAACAGAGTTGAGTTGCTTTGTGTATAAAAGGACAAGTTGGTTTCATTTCTTATTTAAAATCAGCTCCATATTTTGATCTTTGTAAAACTTAAGTTGCAGCAGGTGTTCAGCAGGAGCAATGATAGCCGCAGGGCTTGGAGCTACCGTGAGGCCCCGCTGAGATTTCCCATCATCCCTGCAGTCTGGCAGCCGCTTTTCAAACGGCACCCCTTCTGAAGTTGCCCTTGGTTCTACATGTGTAGCAGTAATTATGAATGAGGGGGACTAAGATCTGTACAAAACCATCAAACATTTTACAGCTTGCTGCTATTGTAATAAAGATCAATAGACACAGTATCAGCAGTAGTTTTGAAGGAGAGGGAGGTGCTGCTGAACTCATTCAATATAATTTTTTTATTTCTTTCCTTCTTTTTTCCTCCTTTCTTTTCCATTGTGTGGAATGGAGTCAGTGGATTTTCTGTTTTGATCTGTTTTTCACAGAATGATTAAGTTTCTTATTTTATTTGTAGGAAGTGATTGTTGTTTTAAGTATATACACTGTTGGATTACATTTTTTGTCCTTAATGCCTGCTCCAAATTTCCATCATTGTGCACATGACTCCACCTGATGTGGCCACAGGTACTGTTGATGATTGAGGAGTTGGTTGGACACAGAAATCTTCTTTTTTTTCTTCATTTAGAATGAACAAAGCAGTTGTCGCGTTTCTTAAAGCAGAAAAGTTTGTCCATGGCCTGATTAACCCTTTAACACCAGTCTTGACATTCTTTGGACAACTGTGACTTCTCAACCTTTTACACAATTAAAGTAATTCCAACAGACTCTGAAGCACAGAAAAGCAGCTTTGCACTGATATGCAACATTTAGGTGAAGCGTTTATGCAAACCATTTAAATCAGCTGATTCTGACATGGAGAAAAGCAGCTTTGCCCCATTATGCAGCCCTTTATGTTTGTAATCGCTGTGAAGCCAATATTCAATTCTGCTTTTCTCCACGTCAGAAAAAGAGGATTTTCGTTAATTGCGTGAACGGTCAAAGAGTGACTGTAGATCAAAGAGCGCATGTTTTTTAGATGTCGCCGGTGATATTTCTGGAATTCAAGGGTTAAGAAGGGTGTGTTTAAAAGAAACTTCTTTGTTTCAGTTGCCCTGTTTGCGGTTCCAAGCACACATGTCACTGTGCTGCACATTTGATCTTTTCCACCAGCTACACTGCTGGAGAATGAGCTGCAGGGTCTGTGAATTTGCAAACCTTTTCAGGCCTTTAACTCTGGGTTGCAGGGAACCTAAGGTTAAACGTGACCAACAACCTAGGTTGGAAGCACTTGTGTTTCTGGACCACCCTCAACAAGACACCAGAAGTACCTTTTCAGGGAATTTTTGGTTATAGAATTGATGTCAGCGTGTCTGCTTCAATCTATAGATACTGAATGTGGTAATCCTGCAGAAGAAAGGCCTCCAGGTGAGAAAGTCTGTATTTTTCCTGGTGTTGAAGCTTCTTCTGTGGAAAGAAAATGTTGAGCTTCATTCAAGTAAAGACTTATTCCGGGTTTTTGGTTACTGTCCAGTGGAAGTGGATGAAATAAAGACTGGTGGATCTAAGGGTGAAAGACAGAATGTGGAGGTTAGCTGTTGTCAGAACTCTGTGAGCCCTGATGATATTTAAACAAATACTTCCTCTATTATGGTCAACCCTCTGCTCAATAAACATCTTTATTCTTCACCTTTTTCTTTGGACAAGTCTTTTGCGCCCTCAGTTTAAATAAAGTATTATTTTACTCAGTTTATCAGGACTATTTTTGGAGCGTTCTATTTTCCTTGATATATTGGATGGCAGGACATTGTAGTCTGAAGAAACATATGTCAGCTTTAACTAACGATATCAGGAAAAACAGTACAGAAATCGTTGGTGATCATACGTCACCAAGTGTTTTCTATTTCAAGTTGAGTGCCAGTGTTTCTTTTTAAAATCTTTGTAATCCTTCCTATCCTCTCCATGCACACATTTGGTGTTTGCTCTCTAAACATCATTGACAGAAAGTGGAAAGTGTTTTTAAGACCTTTGAGCCTCGTTTGGGAGAAAAAAAAAAAAACCTCACCCACAGTTTTCAGCTTCCTTGAAACCTTGAAAAAATTAAATGTCATGAAGAAAAGAGAGCGAAAGGGGCCCAGATCAATTCTTGTGTTGTGGGCCACATCCAGGTTGATGGTCTTCAGTCTACAGGTAGCGAAGTGGTCTCTTTATCACTGTTTTGTGTGATGGCTCAACACAGTCAGGAGTCTTCTGTAGCGATCTGGAGATTTTGGTTATGACAAGCAGCTGGTTTGTTTTTTTAGGCAAATTTTAAGTCTGCAGGAGTCTCAGCTGTAGCTTTAGGAGTGTGGATTAAAAATGCATTTCAAATGAATTTCTTGTTTCTGGTTTTCTGGATTCTAGGTCAATGAGACCAGCTTTGAGGACCGCAAGCTGAGCTGGCTCGTTTGACCTCATCCTTTGAAGTTTTTGGGGCAACTTGTTTTCCTTTAGCTCATTCTCCTTCCCAAAGTGGTGAAGGACATCAAGGTAGACGGTAAACACTTGTGTAGCGCTTTTCTAGGATTTTTTTAAGCGCCTTCCTTGAAGGACCAAAACGTTTTACAGTCACATTCACACACTGATGACGGCTCCGCTGCTGAACACTGGTGCCAACCTCCTACCAGAGGCAATGTGGGGTTTATTGCCTTGCCCAAGGACACTTCGACAAATGGGCAGGAAAAGTGGGAATCGAACCTGCAATTTTCCAATCACCTACCACTGCTCCACGGCTGCCTGATTGGAACTATCTGGTGCCATGAGGACATCTTCTTCATCTCCTGACTTGCTCAGAGGCTGAAGTTGTGTATATTTGATCATCTTTGACTGTCTGTCCAAATGTGGAACATTATAAAAATGATGTGGACAACTTGCTGACCTTATAGATAGGTGGGAAAGATCATTTTTTTATGGTGGCCAAGAAGGCTACGTTTGTTATGTGTGTATCTATAAACTAATTTGCTTGTTATGGAATATTTTTCTTATTGCAATGAGCAGTTTTATCTGACACCAAGTATGAAAGCGTTATCTAAATGAAGACTGATGATTAACTAAAGCTGTTCTGGTCTTTAAATGGTGGAAGAGCTGCTTCAAAGATAAAATATAAAATAAATATAAAATAAAATAAAAAGCCAGTTTTTCCAAAAGCCTATAAATGTGAAAAAAACACAGTGTCACAGAGTGAAGGAGAGCACATGAATGTGCTTAAGATGTTTTATTTCACTCTTTCTAATTATTTCATTATTGCATTATTTGTTTTATTCAGTAATAATAAAAATGATTGTAATAATTTCTCAAAATATCCACACTCTCTCCAAACTATCTCTACCTCTGTCCAAACTCTCACTGACCACGACTCTCCATCAAACACCCACATTATGAATGGAGCTGTCAAACCTGCGGCCCAGTCTGAACCACTCTATGATTCAGTCATGTGGCACAGCCAGAAAGCGAAGGTTTGGACGTCATCATTTTCAGCTCCTCCCCTAGATCAAGCAGTCTCTGCACACCGCCATAACTCCCCCTCCCCTACCCAGCACTGGCACACGCTGTGAAGCCTCCATACGGAGCGTCATGTCACTGAATAAACCTGGAGCTTTACAGCCCTACAACATCAGGAGATATTGTAACAAATAAAAATGAATATTTCGCTGATATTGTCTATTATAGGTTTTCTTCAGAACGTAACTCCCGCGATGAATGAGGGACCACTGTGAATAATGATCACGCTTTCGTAACACTGCCTGGACACAGAACGTCACATCACTACTATGAAGTACTGTTTGTGCCATTCAGACTGAGCGTTTCATCCTGATCTGATCTCCTGTTGACCTTACCCTGCATGTGGAAACACTTTTGCAAAGACATGTGACCATACAGTGTGGTAGAATGCTCTAATAATATTCCATTTGTATTACATTGATGTGGAAAAACAACAGTGTGCTGAACTTTAGGAAACTAAAGTGTGAATGGATTTGCCATTAATTCTTGTTTACTTGTTTGCAAATACACAAATTTAATTTACACTTGATGATGTAGCAAGAAAATACAATGAAACCGGAACACTTCACCAGCACTGTTCAGTACCAGGGATTTATCTGAGTCACGCTGGTGGAATTTTTGGCTAAAGATATCCTGGATTGAATTTTGGTCAATGAATCGCATCCAATTGGATTGTTCAAAATGAACCAAAATCGCAAGTGAATCAAATTGTCGACCACAAATATTGAACTGAATTTTTGTTAAAATAAGTTGTTACACCCCCGAACAATAAGGTATGCGCTTTCCCAGCAAATGCTTGCACTTGTGCTTTTTTTGTACATTTTTCGAAACTTTCCACCCTGAAGTTTATGAAAAATTGAAGACTGGTTGCTACTGAAGGAAATGCAAGACTGTTAAAGCTTGAAACATAAATTCTGCCGTAGGGTGCAGGACCTAGAATGTAACACGGAATCAAGGATTCACACAACTATTGCATAGACACTAGTATACGTGTGTGTTTGCATCCATCTGAGCATTTCATGAGGCGTACACCAAGCCCAAGACAACCACATGGACTTATGAACAGTCACGCCTTTCTCACAATTTCCACAAACCTGGCAGAGATGGAGCTGCTAAAGCAGACTGTTCTTGTGAGTTGAGGTCATTTGACCAGAGACTGAAAAAATGGAAAAGCTCCAAATCAAACAGCATTCTGTCTGACAGGAGAAGATAAAAAGACTGTCAGGCTCGCTTCAGAACAAAGTAGCTCCTTACTTGTCTGGCCCACAGCAGCTTCCTGACAACCAGTGATGCAATGTTAAACCAAGACGTGGGCAAACTGAGGAAAATGTTCAAAGATTCTCCCAATAGCAAAGCAAGCTGCCATGAAAAATGCATTTTTATCTCCAGATAGAGGATAATATTTGTTCAAAGGAAGTCAGATTACCTTACGCATAATAAGTCTTTTTACAAATAATACATTCATAATGTGAGTTGAACCTCTATACATTTGAAAAGTGATTCCAATTTTTTATTACAATTTCCCGTGTTTTTTCCCGTCTATTATTTGTGTCACATGGTGTCTTAACAGTCGAGCATGAGGGTGTAGGATTTCAGGATCACTGCAGCTTTCACCCACAAAGTCATGAACTCCTTTGCTTAACCCTTCAACCCCAAAGGTGTTGCAGACGACACCTAAATAACACTCGCTCTGTGGCATACAAGAGCTCTTCAGCTTATCACACTGCTTTTCTCTGCTTCAGAAACCGCTAGTATTACGTTAAATGTTTAAACAGCTGAAGAGTTACGGTAATCGATAGAATGTCAACACTGGAGCCAAGGCTCCAGTGTTGAAATGAATGCATGTAGCCATTTTTATCATCTAAAAATAGCTAATTTTGGGGGTTTGTAATTGTTTAAATAAAACCCCTTAAATTCCAACATCACAAATGTCTCTGACACCTTTGAAAATATCAATCCAGGTGTGATCCTACCAATGGCTGAGGTAAATCACATGAATTGCACAGAGATCTGAGTTGTTGCACTTGCCAACTGCCCCCATGTTGTAATAATTATATATTTTTTGTGAATGTTTCTGTGTGAATGTGAAAATTTTCCATACGCTACAGATCTTTGTTGCAATGAAGGTGCACTGTGTCACGCTGATCCACACAAGGCATTATAAAGCCCACTCACGCACCAGGACTTTGTCAGTGTGATGCCTTTCAGCTGTGATCTGCAGCCTCAAAGCAAAAGTATGAGTGATGAGACTTTATCTCTGATGCCTCTTTCACAGTGGAGTTACATTCACTGCCTTGTCAGTGACTGATTAATGGATTCAAAATGACATGATGGCTGGGATAACAAACTGTGTACTGTAGAGGGAATCAAGAATTTCCACTGAGCCCAAGTGAGTCTGTTTGTGTTGATAAAGACTAAAACATAATCTGCAGCTTATTATATGGATATTTCATTTCTTTGAACAGAGTTGTGGATAATTAATTGCTTTTCTTTTTGCATTACTCATTCAAATAATCCTCAACAATTGTCCTTGGTGGTTTACAGTTTGAGTAATGAACAAAACGGAATAACAAGAGTCACAGAAATGTTTATTAGCCATTCAAAAATCCTCCAAAGTTTGTACTTGTTTTTATTTAGTAGGAGGAATAAGAAGGCTTTAACAGGGCAATCAATGAGGTTTGGCATTTAACTGTAAGCTTTAAAAGGCAAACAATAATCTGGCTGCATTCTTTTTAATGACCACATCAGCTTCTTGTGAGGATAATCATTTTATCAGATAAATGAGGGTTTCTAACGCTCTTATCAGCTGTTCACTTGCAGATTTTCTTTTTTTTAATCCTTCCATTCTGTCTTATTTTTTAATTGATTCTGTTACACAGAGGCTTTCTTTAAGAGATAAAGAGTCCAGGCCATCAGCTGTAAATAAGAAATTCTACTTCAGCGTTTAGGCCACAAAATATTAACGTTCTTATGTAGCATTTTTACATTTCTAGTGACACGCAAACTGACTTTGTTTTTCTACATTTCTGAAGCTCCTTCTCATCAAGTGTTTCTAAAGATGTCATGTGCGAAGCAAACAGCGTCAACCGAGGGCTGGTGTTGCTGCTCAGAAACGCTTCCACATATGTCCCACTTCAAGGCTCAAACCAAAGCTTGTGTATGGGGATCACAAATGTGTTGACTTCTTTCACTGTGTTTTTACATCATTTTGTAATGTGAGCTCAGCTGGAAAGTGGACCATTCGGATTATTCAAGCAAAATGCTAGAGGAAGCGTAGAAATTTAAACAAGTAAAAACAAGAAATGTTGAAGCATCAGTGCTGTGTTGGACTGTGATAACAGTTCGTCTAAGAAGACCCCCTCCTACCTCTCCTATCACCTCATAGGAGCAACTTTAGAAGGAAAGCTGTTTAGTCCGACCGCTCCAAGCAGAGGTCCTGGTTGATGCGGCTAAGTTGCATATGGTGAAAACAAACACAACGGTATTTAGTCTGCAGAGGGAAGCCACAGTAAACTGCATAGAATGAAAGCTGCTGATGAAGGTTTTTTTTTTGGGGGGGGGGGGGGGGGGGGGGGGGGTTCTCTTGTTTTTTATTTAAATTATCTTGCACATACCATCACTTTGGTGAAATTCATCCATCCACCTGTTTTCTAATACACTCAATCCCTTTTGAGATCACTGGGTTGCTGGAGCCTATCCCAGTCAGTGCTGGGTGAATGCAGGGTACACCCTAAGCAGCTTGCCAGTCTATTGTAGGGCCTCAAACTTTGATACAAAGAAACAACCATTCTTATAGAACAACATTACCAATGTTCACCACAACATATTCCTACTGAGCTGCTGTTTGATCTAAAGTTTTATTACAAAACTGATTAATAAAAATAGACTTAATTCCCAGTATACAATGATGTTTGCATGTTTCTTGCAAATGTAGAGGTTAAATAGTGAACCAGAAAAGTTGAATGAGTATTCATGTAGGGACACAACTTTCATATTTATCAGAAAAAGACACTTGAATTCATAAAACAGACTGGCTGCAGCTAATGTTTGGATGGTGACAGACAGACTAAAGTATGAGGATCAGATAAGGGATCCCATGGTTTGTCAAACCAACAAAAACCAATTTAACAGTTTAAACACTAATGTCAGAGCTCAATCAATCTCTGGCCCTTCTTAGTGGTTCTGGTTTCCTTTGTTATCCCTTTCTCTGTCTCACTGTTCTCTATGGTTGTTTGAAGAATACAAATTTGCACCACATGAAGCTGTTTCTCATGTCCCACCCTTGTTTTTGTGGCAGCAGAGTTTACACTATACTCAGATTTGACTAAAATATTGGTGAAAAGCGTGTTTGAAAGACTATGACTGGGTTTAGCTTGGTTTGTCCCTCCAACAGATTATGGCGCTAACTAGCCATACGGATTATCTCAAACTGGTGAAGAATGGTAAACCTTTAGCCCAACTGGGAATTGTGGGTGGCTACATGTTAGGTGTCACTGCTGGTTTAGTATTAAGATAAACCTTTGATTATGCTTCTATTCTGACCTAATATATCACATTCACAAAAGTAAATCAATACGTCAAATTTCATTGGCTGACATTTACACTCAGGGTTTTTCCAATTTGAATGTGTGATATCCATTACTGCTGGATATTCGGGGTATGTGTTCACTTGCATATGTAATTAAAAAGCAAGAAATCCTTCTGGAATGGTATTTTGAACTGCTGTCAGCCGTCAGACCTTCGAATCCCTTTTGGTATGGTGACATGAATGTACTCCCATCCTGTCTACAGGCACCTGTCCAAAGGTGCAAGGTCGTCCTGTTAGGAGTAATCCCCACAGTAACTTGAGCATAGAAGGGGATAGTGGCAACCAAATGTGCAATGGTGGACCACGCTGTCTCCCTAATACTCTCACTAATCACTTTTTAATTGAATTCCAGCTAACATGTAAAAACCTGGTTCAGTTTTGTCATTTTGTTTTCCTAACAGATGTCTCTATGATCCCTGTAAAGTGATCTACCATTGTGACGTCTTCTCTTCAGAAACGCAAATGGCCTCCACTGGAGTGACAGTTATTTTACTTAAAAACCTTCTGGATGATGGCATGTGAGTATGGAATATTCACATGAAAAAGTTCTGAAAAGTTTACTACAAAAACACTTTAATTAAAACGTGTTAGATGAAAAATCTCAACATTTACATTTAGGTTCCGCTATTGGAAACATACTTGTTTCATTGAAATAAATTCATAAATTCTAACAGTTTCTTATTTTAGTCTTTAGGTTTTTGTAAAGCTGACTTTCTTTCCTAAATGGATCTTCAGTTCAGTAAAAGCTAAATCAGGTAGAACTTTGACCAATGACTCGCATTTGTTAGTTATGTGTGGATGACAGACATCCCCTTTTAGTTCATGGAAGAACCAACAGTTTTGGTTTGTGCCCAGTTGAAATTATACGACACCAAGTCTTTCATATGTCAGAGTAAAGCTGTTAAAGAAAGAGCCAGGAGCAAGATTTACATCGCTTTGACTTTAGCACTAAGCCTCTTCCAACTGTAGGTGACGGATATGTGCTAGAAAACAGTAGAAAAAGAAGAAGCCCCTCCTTGCTTGTCCAGTGTGAAAACTGTGGGCTATACTCCTTACTATATAAATAAACCTTACTTACTCGTGTTCAAGAACACGCATTTAGTGCATTTATCAGGTCACATCCCCAATGTGTCCGTAGCTTGAAAGTCAGCTTTCATGCCTGTTATCGCATGTTTGTTTTCTCATTTAACAGCTGAAAGCTCACATTATTTCACGTAAGATCAGTTAAGAAGTTGATTGTTCCACTGTTTTATCTATAGTTTAAAAACCTGGATGAAAATCAGCTGCCAACCAGATGCATCACGCTTGATACTTTGGCCATTACCATTTCCTTGGTCCATGCTTAGAGCTTAGACATTCACAACACATTCTCAGTCATTGCTGTTTGTTTTCAAAAATACAATAAATAACTGCAAACACAAACACAAGGTGAGGAATGTCACAAATTACAGCTTCAAAGAACCTTCCTGGTAAGTCAACAGCCAATGCCTACTTTATGAATCATGCAGAGCTGCAAGGGGATTTCTGGGTAAATTCTTGGAAATAGTAACTTGGTGAACTAAGTGTCTTCTTCTTTAGCACTTGTTGAACAATGCTTAGTCCATCTTGTGTCATGAAGAATGTCCTGCATGTGCTTGTTTGCTTGTAGGTCATTCCATCAAACAAATTGACCCCTCAGAGTTTTGGACCCTGTCTCTGAGCTATGTGATCTGTATAGTTTAAAATAAGTTTAGGGATGATTTTAGGTGGTTCTTGGTTTTTCCTCTTCCTTTTTATACCATATTTTACAAATTGTAGCTTTAAAGGCTTTTTTTTTTTGCAGTTGCTGCACATGTGTGACAGTAAAGACTCATGATATGATTGAGAGACAAACGATTAGATGAAACACAACATTTAAAATGAACCAGAAGAGAAAACATTGGTCCACTTTTTTAAAACTTGTTTTTTTAGCATCAATTAATTTTTTAAACCTGCACTTGAAGTGCTAACTTTTTCATGTCATCACTTTATTAATTGTTGTGTAGGACATTCCATTTTGGGAAATACTATTTGATGCATGTTTGTTTAAATATTTGGTGATGGAGCTTCCAAACACTATGAACACAATGAGAACTTCTAATCTAAACAGGGGAACACTCCACATCACTCAAACCCTCTTATTTTTTCCACCACAAACAGAATCAAGTGTAAAGTCTACAGCTGATTTGCTTGTCAATCTCATAGAGATGTTGAATTTGCACTCAGGGTGTGATTTTAAAAGAATCTATGAATCTATTTGATCATTTTTTTATGTATTGGAACCTGCTAAAACCAATGTGGTCTACTTTCATAAATAATAGACCACCATTCATTTATCTAGCCACTCAAATAGGCAAGAGAAGAAAATGGATTTTTGCTCAAACAAAGGGTTTATCATCAGTGTGCAGTTGCGCACACAGTTCAGATTAGCTTCTGTGTGCAGCTGTCACCGAGCCTGTTGGACATCCTGAACCTCAAACACACCAACCAGCAGAGATTAGTGTGCCATGTCAACCCACTGCTTCCACAGATGGCATGGATGCTTTTAGCCTACTCCCTGTAGACAGCCACTCATTGATCTTTCATACTAAACTCCCCTCAGCATGACTCTTGATACTATTTTATTTATTACTCTGGCATTTACTATTAAGGCCAATAAAGTTTGACATGTGTGGATTTTAACTGTAGGGGGCACTGTGGTTTTTGTGCATCATGCTGGGATTTGGGGGAAAGATTTATATCCTGGCAGCTAGAACTGTCACCTGCCATTATAACTCCCCTGTCTCTCTTTCTTTTAGCCCTCCCCAGGTCCAAATCCAGTCTATAATTCACTAGTGTTGTCTCTCACCTTGACGTACAGCTAGTAAATGTGTAAAACATTCTGGGGGGATTTGCTACAATTTTAATAAAAGTACATTTCAGGCTGTTGGGGTGAAAAAATATAGATATCAGTTACTGGTGTTTAAGGATCCTGGCACTGACTCCAGGATCCCCTAAGCTTCAGCCCAGAGTCCTCTTCCAAAATCAACACAGGGGACAAGCCGGTGATTTGGGGAAACGCGGTTTATAGTTTCTGCACATATTTTCCAAGGGTGTTGCACTCACGCTGACCATGATGATATTCAGTTATGGCTCCAGTACAGGACATTACCTGTGTGAGTGTCAGGTGATATCCTACCTAATTACTCTGGAAAGCAAACAGAGATGCTTTTTCGTTTAGTTTTCACAGAGCAATAAGCACCAGCAAGTTTGTTGTTCCTGTAGTAAAACGTGATCTTTTGGCTAATGAAGGACACGTTCCTGAACTGATCAGCCCACTTGTATTGACCTCTAGAGGGAGCTCAGCCTGCTTTTTCCATGTTTTTACTGTAGTGGGCACTGGCAAGAATGTAGGAGAACTTTTGTGAGTAAGTACTGATTTATGGCCTGAGCTTGAGGTGTGCATCTCTCTTGGGGTAATCAGCCTGCCTGGACAGAAGCTTACGTGAACAGTGGCTCTCACACATCACTGACACTCTGCCCAACCACAGGACCAAGAACCACTGATTAGAGTCAGTGGTTTGTGGTGTTTGAGTCTTATACACACACCATAGGAATCTGAAGCCCTCAATCACTGGATCTTGGTCCAGTCCATGCCCCCATGTTCCAGAGTGGAGTGACGTGCCGCCTGCAAAGCGCTCATTAGATTTGATGTTTCACAAGCAGAGCTGGGATAGTAAATCGTTCGTCTGAGAGCCGTTATAACTGGGTCTAACAAGCCACTCTCTGTCCACTTTATTGGAGTTAAAAAGTAGATTTCTTGTCGTTTTTTTCAGTACCTCAAAAACAATGGAAAGCAGTATTGTAGACAAACAACCAAGTGTGTTTTTAAGTTTACCGCTCTTAGAGGTTGACAGGAATATTGTTGAAACAACACAAACACTAGATTTACGTTTTAGAAAACATCTGAAAGAGAAGGTGTGCTGGGGGAAAACTGTCGATTTTTTGAGGGCGCTACGTGATCCCTCATCACACAGTCAAGGCCTTTGCTCCAGTATCCAGCTAAAGGATTTTCTCCCCAAGGTCCCACTCGTAAATCTGATCAGTCTTTTTTCAAAAGCTACATCTAAGGGCCTCTATTCCATGTCTAACTACATAGTCTTTTGTTTGCTTGTGTTTTCTTTTTCCTCTGTGGATCGGCTGGCTCTGACCGTGTAATAGAGTGCATATTGGCTAAGCGAGGCAGCCTGCTGTGACCAGATCAGATGTGTGCTTCTGATTATGAAACTCCCTTTTAGTCACTGACAGACATGGTAATAAATGTGTCCATAAATTGAATTTGGGGCTTTTGAAAAGGAGCAGGAATATCTAAGGAACATTTTAGCTGATTGCATCCAGCCGACATGGCAGCCCTTCAGTGGGATTCGGGGGTGGGGGGTGATCCCGCTGCGGTGAGGTTGGAGAGCTTGGGAGTACAGGGTGAGTGGCATACCATGAAGCCAAGCCAAATAAAGACTTCTTTATTGCTATTAAGAAAATCATTTGATTGACTTTGCACAACGTAAAAGATGAAAAGATACTCTTGTAGTCTCATGTCTGCTTAAAGGTTTTGTTGTATTTTTGATCATGTAAGAGTCTAGTCACATTTTCTAAAAGTCCTGCAGAAGAAAAACCCATTTCAAAGTCTTTCCAGTGACTTTAAAGGGAAATTGTTTTGCATTTACCTTTTTGGAAGGACACATCTTTACTTTGGATGATGAGAGCAGAGCAGGCAGGAAGGACAAATCTTTTCTATACCATGTCAGTCTGGATAATATACTGAGCACACTGCAGTCATAGAATTATGTCATCCTTAACAGTTTATATGACTCACTGTAAAGAAATATTGCGTTTCAAGTTGCAGTTGCTGTTTTGCGTCTCCTGTCCTATTTTCTTTGACCTGCACAAGCACAGTTTGAAGAACTAATCAGGAAATCTGCTGTTGGATGTCAGAGAAATTGAGTTGAAATAAGTCAATAGACCAGAAGACCTCCATAAGCTCACCTTTGACAACATTCTGCTAGTTTCTTCTGGATTTTATGATGGAACTACAATGTCTCACTCACTTTTTGGCTGTGCTTTAACATGCTGGCTCATGAGATGTAGAAGACGTTCATGGACACCTTCTATTTTACATGGCAGTAAATTAGACTACAGATGAACTGGCAGTGCAACATTACTTATTTCTAAAAACATGAATTTGGAATATTATACAGACAAGCCAAAAATCTAGCACTCAAGACCTACAAACAAATCCAAATGTGAGAAATTGAAATTAGGTTTAATTTGTTAAAGCAGGTTAAAATGCCCAAAAGAGGAGAAGCCTTATTCTCTTACAGAAAATGAATGTGTTTAACCCAGTCAGTCATAATGGAAGAAATAAGCTCTCATATCCAAGTGACACAGAATTCAGCCACCACATTGTGAGCCTCATGTCCCACAATGTTTGCCAAGCCTGTCCTTTTGGGATTGACCTGCAAAAGTTCTGCGTCTGAATCTCCTTGGCCAGAAGGCAACCTGAGGCAGACTCCATCACCATCTTGTTTTAGATTCAAAGATCTACCATGATGTCGTGAGACTGTTTTATACTAACCACATCAATCTCCTGGCAAAAGAAAACTAAAGTGTATCATCTGAGTCTTGGCCTTCACCTTTCTTTTCTTCTTATGTACCATCTCTCCATCTAGTTTTCTTTGATTTATCTGTCATTCATACTGTCTGCCTTTCTTTCTTGCACCATGCGTCTATTCTGCCTTTCTTTGAAAAACTATGATTCACTGGCTGTGATCTGTGTGAGCTGTCTCCTTGAAGTCTGTGTTTCTCCTGAGTGTGACCACAGAATGGTACATCACTTATATTCCATGTAATTTCCTGGGTTTTATAAGGTGCATTTAGTCGCCCTACAATGGTGAGGACTGTTCTTTTCTGCAAAGTTCAGGGTGTCTGTCTCTTCCACCACAGCTTTGTACATGGAAACTATTATCTGGGATGAGAATGTGCCAAGTTTAAACCACAAAGTGTTTCTTTTGATAAAACAGATAAGAGAGTGAAAAAAATGTGACCCAGGTTTTTTTTTTCCAATGATAAACCATGATAATGCAAAAAGTCTTGTGGTACATTCACTTGAATACCATCAATGTCGTCTTAGTACAAAGTTATGTGGTAATTCATAAAGAAGTGGTCTTCTCTAATGACTAATAAATATTTTAAAGGTTGTTTAATAAAAGCATAAAAACGAAGCATGTAACTCTGAAAACTAGATTTTTTATTAAGCTACAGGAAATCCTGCCAGACAACAAAATTCCTCTCCTATAACTCTCCATAAAAAACTAAAGCCTTTTAAATGCCTCCACCTGTGTTACCTTTGCACCACACAACACTGCAGACCGGCTCAATTACACTGTTATTCTTACTTATGCCTCTCCCTCATTCTATTTTAGCCTGTCAATAAAAAGAGACCAATAAATCCCTCAGCTATCCCTCCGGGTTTGGAGTATTGGTGTTGGATGGAGCTGTCCCACCAATGCAGCTGAGCAGACATGACTCTCAAAGCCCTCAAAAAAGCCTTCCTCACTGCCCACACTTCAAGAAACCAACATGGTGAAAATTACATTTTGGTTGGGAAGGCTAATAAATCTCAGCCAAATGTGGCTGTGGAAGTGGAAAAGAGGCCCTTCATGGTGGCTGTAGTCTCAGTGATGTGGATCCCGTGTTGGGGGAAAGGGGAAGCCACATTAGAGGAGGTTTGTGTTAGCGCTGGGTAGATGAGGTGCGAGGGGAGTCGGCGGGAGGATACACGTCTGAAGTGCTGCTCGATTACAAGGGGTGATAATGTGCACATGCTCCAGCCATTAGTGTTCAGATAACAACAGTCTCTTATGATTACCATTTTTTAAGTGCAACACCAAGATCATGTCTGCTCAATGTATAAGTCCCAACTCACCTAAAGTTTTAGCACAAGAAAAACTTTGCTTTTCTCTCAACCATAACTTTTATTCCCCAAAGCTACATAAAGCAACACACTAAAGAATTACCACATTAGCAGGGCTATTGGCTGCCGTTCTTGAGTGTGGGTATCCACCAACAGATACTTGCTTTTAGAATTACCTTGTGGCTTATTCTGACTTACTTCAGCGTCTCCACATGGTTGATCTCTGCTTGTTTTCCATCTCTGGGTCCGACTGGATGGGAACGAGCTCTGACATCAGCAGCCTGCCGAGGATAATTAAAACACACATCTACAAATCTGCCAGCAATTACTGCACCCAGAAACATTTGGTGCCACTCACAAAACTTCACCAAAAACGGCTATGTTTACAATGTTAGCTTTTCATTTCTCAGCGCAATCCCACAGAAACAAATAGTGGTTGAGGCCGTGTTTGATACAACGGCGTTCATATTTATTTTGCCATTTAAACGCTAGAAAAATGTAGGCATAAGGAGACACGATAATGGAATCCAGATTTTGGCTTCATTTAATTTGTAGCTCCGCACAGAGTCATTTTACTTTAGATTATAGCCTTGTGTAAATTGCGCTGTTTGTGTCTCTCAGAGTTGTATTGTGTAACTGTATTGTACCCCAGTCATCTGGATGTGCTTTTCTGTCTTCTACAGAGCACACTCCTTTATCTGCATCTCTCCCACAGCCTTATGATCATGTGGTTCATGTACTTTGCCCAATCACAAAACCAGCAAAGGAGGCCATTTGTATGCAAATGTAGAGATGTCATTTAAAGTTCCCCATATCGTTTGCATACTACAGAGAACACAGGCAGACATCTATCCATGCAAATCCATGAGATGCTGTATCTCAGATTCATCAGTTGCCTCATAGATGGCGATCAAAACAGGTAATCATAAGGTTCATACATAGTGTTAGCATAAAAATAGCTTGAATAATGGTGTGCATTAGCCAAATAAACCCAAAAGCAAATGTTTAAATACTAAATGCTCATAACTTCAATGCAAGTCAGTGTAAAATATCTCATTCTCAATATTTATTTGCTAAAGAGTTCCCTTTCACAGGATCTCTCAGTTTGCCTATTTATGTGGGTCGTATAAAGTATTTATATGGAGTCTGCTTGCAGTAGGCAGCTGTCATGGTCTACTATTTTTGAGAATCAGGAGGAATTCTGTTGTGAAGCCTTGCTAACAGCTAAACAGAATGGGCAT
The DNA here is from genome assembly GCA_014656515.1 of Oryzias celebensis. Classification (NCBI taxonomy): domain Eukaryota; kingdom Metazoa; phylum Chordata; class Actinopteri; order Beloniformes; family Adrianichthyidae; genus Oryzias; species Oryzias celebensis. The sequence continues at coordinate 7,824,501 of BNCR01000003.1, forward strand.
CATCGCAGTTGCTATCCTTTAAAAAGGACAGAAATTTTAAACTTGTCATCGTGGTTTGAGAGAACACCAGTTCTGTTCAGTTTTTAACTGCTCTGTTTTCTTAAAGATCAGCAGGACTGGGTACTCAGCAGCTGTCGCACATGCAAACTAATTATCAGATGGGATTTAGCATTATGTGAGACCTCAATGACATGTTTCAATTGTTGTTTTTGGTGGGGTAAAACTCTCACCATGAATTCCTGCAGTGATCAGCGTACCCTCAGAATACGCCAACAGAAATGTTAGTAACATCTGAATGTGTGGACAGATTGATTAAAGTGTGATTAAATACTTTCAGCATCTTATTGCTTGTTGTTTTATGATTCTACCCCCCACCCCTAATCATCCTCCAATTTCTATCTCTTCTTCCCCCCCAACATCCCTCTCTCTTCCCCCTTTTTCTTTTCCGTCCGGTCCAACACAAAAGGGATACAAACATAATCAATATAAATAGCCGAAATTACAAAAGGTGTTTATACAAATATACACCTCGTGTGTCAGAAGATTCATAACCCCCAATTGTAACAGTAAAATATGTCTAACACAAGAGGATCTGAGCTCATATCTGTTTCCTCAGATGTTGAACTGGACAAGTTTAAAAAGAAGTTTATTTGATAACATATTTTCTTTTGAATACACTCTAAAGTTGTGTTCACACCAAACTTAATTCACGTGGCAGAGGCGTCCAGTTTCAATGCTTAGTCAATGTACAAATGCGACATGAGGTCCTGCAGCATGATTTAAGCTTTGGGTGTGGCACATCGGTCCGGCAACAGTGCAATTTCAGCGTTGTGGCGCAATTTGGGCATTGTGGCCAATCCAGAGTAAAAAAAAAAATCTGAACTTTGGCGAGGACAACACATTGCGTCAACCAATCAGAACTGTGGCCCGTGTTGTGTTCAATGACAGTGGGTTAAGTCCAAATCCAACCTGGGGAAAAGCTCATCATTCTCATCCAGAACTTTATAAAAAATTCTCATTTGCATCGAGTTAATACTAAAAATTATCCTCTAATTCTATCCCTTTTTCAATTTCTTTTTCCCATCATTACCATCCTGGGAGACACTCTGAATGATCTCATGAACCCAGACATGGAGAAGTGTTTACTGTTGCTTTTGTAGAGCTCTTTAAAATAAAAATAAAACAATCTCTCAAACATCAGCCACAGCTTCCATGCATTATAAATGTGACATATACAAAAAAAATCATTTGACATTAGCTCCTCCCACATGTGTGTAGAGCAACATTTTGGACAAATGTGTGTGCAAAGAGAGGCAGCTGATGCGAATTTAACTTACAAATCATGCTTGGTGTGAATCCAGCATAAATGTTACACAAGCCATTCTTTTGCAGAAAACATTCATGCAGTAATTTGACCCTTGCAGTTTTCATTTTCATGTCTCATTTGTTAACTTAAAATAACACCTGCAGAAGGATTTAATCTTTTATTTCTGCTTTAATGCTGGACTTACAACTTGTAGTGCAACTTTATTTCATAACTTTTAATGTAGCCTATTATTTACTCTAGACTTCCTTTTTAAACCAGAAAAAACAAACCTTATTGCGCACTGGCCTCCTTCCAAAATGCTTCTGGTTAATTCCATGAAACAGTTGCTGAATGTAAACAAGCAGGAAACATTTCAAAAGTTCTCCTTCTTTAATGCTCAGCCAGTTTATTTTGTAGATGTTTATTGTCTGCTCTGTAATGATTGTAGGTAGTTTTAACTGAAAATGTTTGTCGCTTTTCCTGGGAACGCATTAGTGATCACCTGCTTCATAAGAAATTATTCTTTGCCCACAGGTAGAACTCCACCCATGAGCAGGTGTCAACAAAAGCAAACTGAAAGGCCTTCATGACTCATAACCTGTTAGAGTCAAGCTGTTATTAAAGCACAATGGAGAATTACAAAACAGGCAGATAAAACGCGACACTTGTAATTCTTGGACAACTGTGAATACAAGGTGGTTTAGTCACTCCAAGAGGTACTTGATGAACTTGTTAGCTATAATTTAACAAACACAGGGCTTAAAATATTTTGTTTTCATGTGTGGATTGACTAGATTTAATCATAAAGCCAATAAACATAGGTTTGATTAAACATTTTTTTAAGTACGGGCATTCATAGTGAAAGTGCATGTACCGAATTTCAAAATATACAGTAGGTCAAAGGTCCTTGCTTTTTGCTTAGAAATCAAATCAAATCAAGCTTTATTAGTAAAAAAAATGGCACAGTTTAAGCGCTATACAGTTTAAAACAAGAAGACAAACAAAATAAAACTTATTTTAATTAAAACCAACCCACCTCCTTCCCCTTTACTGACACATAAAAGTTGGATCAACTAAATTGTAGAGATATTGGGGCGTGCAAAAGTCTCCTGATATGTCTTTACAACTCTGTAGGAGCAGTACATCTGGGTGTGTCACTCCAAGAAGGCCTGGAGAACAAGCTGCTGCACTGAAGAAACAGTGGAGGCGTAGAGATGATCCCTGAGGGCCACTGAGCAGGGGCCCTGGAATCAGAGGAGAGCAGCTTCTGAGGAACACCTGTCTGTCACTGATGGATTCCCTCCTACCAAGCCCCAGATGGAGCTTGGGTGAAGTGGGCCCCATCATAACTTCCTCCTTCATCCTCCCATTAACGCTAATGTTTTTTTTTTAATGTCTTAACCCTCTTCCGCAGTATTCCCTTACCCAGCGAGTCTGGCATTCTGTTGGGGGACTGGATGGTGCCGGAGGAGGTGGAGAGTGCAGAAGGGGGAGGCTGGGACAGCTTAGTTGGATGGCCAGCTGTGTGCCAGCAGAGTGCTGAGCCGAGTGGAGAAAGGCCCATTATCTCCCTCACGCACACATTCTCATGCCTTTCACCCCCCAAAACCCAGACCCTGCGAAATTAGGCAGACAGTTTCTGCTAAAACCATCACTCATCCTTATATACATGCATGTGGTATACCCTTGCACACACCCACTCTTATCCCCACACACATACCTATTTTGAGTGCTGCATTGGGAGTTATTTTTTTCTGTCCCTGCTGTCTTTGTGCACACTCACAGAGGGCCCAAGAGCCTTCATGCCATGTGTCACTGCTTCTGACACACAGAACTAAACAGTTCATTAGAGCATGGGTCGAATCATCCTTGCACACAGTCTTATCTGTGTCCAGCTGCTGCGCGATCGGCTGGGCGCCTCTCACTGCTGGTAGGATATGAGCAATTAGCAGGAAAGACCTTTTAGTGCTGCCAGCTGATTTGTGGCCAGCTTCTGCATATGCCTGTAATTCACTCTGACATTTAATCTCCTCACTTGTCACAGTCTTTATTGTGTATTACCACAATGTAAACAATAATGATGAAGTAATAATCAAATCGGAGGAAATATGATCATTTTGTCCCCCCCCTCCCGCGCCAATGTCCACTGGTTGAACCTGTGGGAGACGGCTGATAAGTGGACATTTTTTTTTTGCGAGCTGGGGGTCTCGGGAGGGCCAGCGGAGGCAGCCGGGGGGAATCTTCCCAAGTCAGCCCAGGGGATATGGATGACAGTTACACTATCCTCCGGCCAATTAACTGTCATTCTAGCTGTTGGTTTAACTTGCTGACCTTACCTCTTCTCTGTTGTTTGTCTTATCATTTCCGGAAAAGAGGGCCTCATCTGTGTATGTAAAGCGGAGCTGTGACCTTCAGGGAAGAAGAACAAAGGTCGCAGTTCATCCACTGTATTTCTTTTTGCGTGACAGAAAATATGCTGAGAAGTCTTCTGGGAGTGTTTGGTGTGTCGGTGAAAGAAAGTCCTGTGGGATCGAAAGAGAGGTATCTGTTATTACTTCCAATTACTCCCCAATCTCCTGCTCTATCTACCTGTAAAATGACATTAGATATGCCTGTTCTCATGCTCTTTTACAGATGAAGGCCGTGCTTCACTGTGATGAGCCCCTTGGGAATTCAGGGTCCATACTCCTTGCTCTTCAAATCATCAGGTGACTGGACGCATTAGCAGCGCCACAGACCTAAAGCTAATTTCATGAAGAATAGCACAGCCTTTTGTATTTGAGAGGAAGTGTTGACATTAGTAGGAGGAAACTAAATGCAGCTCCCACCTTTGTCCGTGGCCAGGCGTGGGTTTGAGGCTGATGGGTGAAAAGAGGTACAGTTCCAGTGAGCGCTGCTGTCTTAGCATAACAACAGAAGGGGTGGATGGTACGGTGACAGGGCGCCCACCCTCCTCTGCTCAGAGAGAGCCTCTTCATTGTGACCGGTCGCTGCTGGGGGACTAAACTTTCAGAGTCGACTCAGCTGGAGATGGCAGGGAGCATTCATAGTTGACGCTTGGCTTGTTCAGACACTTTTTGTGTCTCACAAGAGCCAACTTCCTACTTCCCATCCTGCCCCTGACAGGAGATGGATAGACTTTTTTTTTTTTACCTTATATTAACCTTTGACAAGAACTGTTCCACCCTGAACGCACACTCGTTGACATCCTTGTCATATTATAGTAAATAGGTACTTGGTATAATTATGTTGTATGATGTCTGACACTAACCGTGTTATTTAGTTAATTATATGGTAAGCAGTTCCTCTTTATCATGCAAGTGCTGTTGTCTTGTAATTGTTTGACTACATAATCGAAACCCATCAGGTCAGACTGGAGCAATAATTATCATCACCCTTAATGATGATGTGGGTGACTGTATGTGACGAATTATCTTCTTGAATCTTTTTGAGATTGTCTTCAAAGCAGCTGTTTTGAACAGCAACAAAGCAAAAAGTTTGAGCGAATACAAAATTTGGCTCAACTTTAGTGTGCATGTAGTTGTCTATTTAATGACAAGGTACCAATGTGTCCAACTGCCAGTGCTGAATGACTCCACGGCCGGGCTTTTTCTTTCCCTGACGAAACGGCTGAATGCACGCACTACACACACTAATAGCTCTTGCCATCTCTCATTTGCATGGCAATGCCATTATCCGGCTGTGAGGTGTCATGCTGGAGTAGCTGACAACAAGTTTATCTGAGCACAAAGAAAGTTGAGAAGAATGGAGTACTTTCTCTGACTTCTCTTTTCCTGGCTTTAGCGCGTACACTTGCGTGGTCCCTGTGGAGTACGAGCAGGCATGTCACTCAGCCCCATCTCTACACCATAGATTGAGAAAGCCATTATTTATACACTAAAAAAAAACAAGGTGATAAACACTTTGCACGAGCATGCAGTTACTGTTTTAGTACCACGCCTTTCTTAGTCTCTCCTCAGCTTCTCCCAGACTTTATCGTGTTCCCGCACTTCCTTTTTTCTTCTGTCTTAATATAAAATGTGTTTATTTTTTTTAATTTCTTGTCAGTTTTTATAGCCAAACGTAATACTCTGGTGTTTGCTGGTACTTCCTTGGAAACAGGATCTCATCTTTCACTGCTAAGTTAAATTAAAAAAAGAGAAATGCAGAGGGTTCAGCTGCTTGTCAGTATTCATTAATAGTAGCGGATATTGGATTCCATGCAGACACATTACTGCAGACTTTCCAGCATGTGGATTGTGAAGACTATTGGCTGAAGTGAGAGGAATCAATAACACGGTTTACAACTTAGACACTGGTAGGCATCATCATTACATAGCCAAGCCCTCTCACCTGCTGTTATCGACCTCCCTTTCAGGTTAACATGCCTCGGCTGGTGATGTCATTTTGTATGGGTCTGCGCATCCGGTCTGCTGCAGCAAAGCAAACAGAACCTGTCTAGGTCGTGCAGTAATGTGCTGCAGCATGAATGCCCATGTTTGAGCAAATCACCTGCGGTGATCCATTGCAAAACAGAGTGCGGTGATAAGTTTGAGCGGCTGCGTCTGATGCTGGTGAAGTCTGTTGTTTCTGTGTCCTGCTGATAAGCAGGTGCAGGCCAAGGTGGCTTAACAGCTTCCTGTACATGTTTTCCCCCATAGCATGCCAGCTCTTAAATGCTGTGATTAGCAAAAAAAAAAGAGAAACTTTGATTTATGCACTTAAATGTGTCTTTGCATGTACCGCTTTTACACTGAAACACCATGAGATTTGTACTTGGATGCAAAATGTCGTCTTTTTCCTATCATTGTTTTATTTTTAAGTAAAATAAGTAGCTGTGTATTTACCTAAATTATTTCTTGGGTTCTTTTATTATTATTTTAACAATTTGCTCAAATAAAAATCAAAGTGAAGACATAGGAATGAGTAAATAAAAATAAATATTAATAAAAATATACTACTTTTACTAAGTATTACTACATTAAATAATGTTTTATTTACTTATATGCAAAATTATAATGGTAAACAATAGCCAGCAAACTTAAAGAAAAAGAAATTAAAACAAGGGGACACACACATTTGTTTTGGATGTTTACTATCACCTTATGATTTCTGTTAAAACATTCTTTCCAATTGCACTTTAAAGAAAAAAAAAACCTGAATTGATGAGTAAAAAAGTCAAAAGTGAAACAAGATGATTTTCAGTACATCTTCCAATCCAGGGTAATTTCAGGAGCTGAAATGTTTTGGTCACCGTGGTAATATGATGCATTTATCTGGCTATTAAAATGAACTTCGGTTTTAACAGTAGTTCCTATAAACTAAATATTAAACATTTGGCTAAACTAGACCTTTTTTACACACAATCAAATTTCTGCTGTTGTATCCTCAGTTCCATCTTTTTCAGCACCGCCCCGTTGTGTGAGCTCTGTGACAGTCGTTCACGTTTTACTGCTTCGACTTCAACACAACTAATTACAAAGAACCAAGACTGCATGCAGAATTTTATAATTAGTGCCTATCATCAGAGAAAATCGTTATCAAATATGTTTAATGGTTACCCCCTCCATCTAACTTAGCTGTAAACTTTTAATGGCAATGGAAGTCAATGTGTTTCTTTATGTTGCCCATGAGAGTTGCTTTAAGGAGTTTCATATGGGCAGGCAGAGGGAATAAAAAAGAGCTTTGTGTTTGTGCCGCTCTGATATGGAGGTGATGGATACAGCCTGTTGGAAGCAATGATAATGAACTGAAACTGAAGGGGAAGCAGATCAAAGAGGGGGACAGCTCCAGTGATCATCGTCAGACTTTCTGCACACCCCACCTCCAGCACGCCTTCCTTTACATTACCATTATTAAAAAGGAAAGGACTCTCTTAATAAAGTCTATTAATCACACAAGGGGAGTCAGTTCATTGGTTCACCTTCTCATGGGGGGCTCTAATCAATCAAGTTTGCTGGTAATGTATTCATGGGCGATGTAAGAAAGGACTTGTTTGACACTGTTCCAAGGAGGAAGAATTTATTAAGTCTCTTTTAGAAACCGACCAATCCTGGAGAATTGTGAGCCCCACCTTTACCCCGGCCTTGTCCTCTCTTCTGGTCACTGTGAAGGAAAGGACCTTCGTAATTTAAGTCTGAACAAATATTAGAAGCGTTCAAAATATGTCCTCTCATTAACGGTGATGAGCGAAAGCCGGCGTATTGGCATTTGTCAAATATGCTCCGAGTGGAAAGGCACTGTTGTACAAGGCCTCTGCTGTGCCGGGTGATGTAGAGGCATCACTCTTGTGCTATCCTCTCAAAAGCTGGAGAATATGTGTCTTATTAGTTCACACAAGGTGGCGAAATTCTGTGCTACACCGCTGACTAATGTACAAAGCTGAGAAAGCACAGGGTTGATGGTCTGCTGGGCCAGTGTCAGAGTCGTGCGGGTGGAGGGGAGTGCATCAGCCTGGCAATGCTGTGCAGCTGTTACAGCAGCTTATGAGGCACGGCCCTTAATTTATTTCACTTTTTCAGTCTTCATCTGCACAGTAAATACTTTAAAGGGAAATTAGCGGGGCAAAGAAATGAGGCAATGTGGCTTTTCCTCTTGAAACTTTTAAAAAGATTGTTCGAAAACTCCTTAAAAAAAAACCCAAAGTTCCTGCAAACTTTCTTTGGCAGGGATTTTAAGAGTATTCAAAAATGTCGACACCAACTGAAACATGTGTGAGACTGAAAAAAATCAAGTTAGGACCAAACACATACTACAGCTTAAACGTGTTTTATAGAGTAGGGGGCATAAAAAAGCCTTTGCTTTGTCCTGAGGAGGAACTGAAAGGAGGCCATACTTGGCTTCAAAGCCACATTTCCATAATTGCTCTGTAACTCGGGTCTGTATGGAGGATCTGAAAGGGGCTGAGAAAAGCATAATCTTTCAGCTGGGTGAACGGCAGAAGCCCTGTTGCCTCTCCCACTGGCCTGTCACCCTACGGCCCCCCATCCCACTTGTTGCTTTTCGGATGCAGTGAAAAAAAGTTCTCCCTCTAACCTCCGTCAACAAAAAGCATGAAATCAGCGCCCTCCCTTTCTCTTGCTCCAGCCCTGGAAAATGTCACTCCTTCTGGGTCTTTTGTCCTTTTGCACAACTTGGTGAAGCACAACAAACCCCCCTCTGTCTCTGTGCTCCCTGGCTGTTCTTTAACGTGTAGTTGGTGCACTTTTACTCTCATTCTTGCTGACGAGGGGGCCGTAAAACATGTCTTTCAGAGGGAGACTGCTGCTGTAACAAGTTGCTGTGCAGGGCAGCGACCTGCAGGCCTGCATGTGAAGGCATATTCTGGGGCATGCAGGATAGCAAGCGGGGCCTTGTGCTTGCAAAAGAGCAGCATCTATGTTGGCCTGGGTGGGTGGGGGGGCTTCAGCAGTGCCTCATAAAAGGATTAGTCAGCTGCACAAAGACAGTGGGCCACTTCTAAGACGGGATTGGTCCACAAAGGACTTGACATTTGTCTGTCTCGATGGCGGGAGGAGGTGTGGCCGAGGCGTCCAGGCTGGAGGAGGAGGAGGAGGAGGAGGAGGAGGTGGCACCGACGATGGAGCTACAATGACTGAAAGGGTGGATGAGGTGAAAGCATCAGAGTGACCCTCTTTATTTGCAGCAATACCTCCTTTTTCTCAGGGCACTCCGGGCCCCTCCAAAGGGCCGCTGTAGTGTTTATTTACTCCATGGTTTCTCATTCACACAAGGTTCTCTGATGGCTCCATTGGCCAGACTCTTTCAGCTGTCTGGTCCTGCTGTCCACCTCTCGCCAGATCAATGCTGCGGAAGACAGATTAGATTTCCTTTTAATGATTCCATCTTTTTCGGATATTTCCTTATTTAATAGATGTTTAACATTGCGCGGCTCCTTTTAAGTGTCTCAGAGAGAAAAAGAAAGTAGATGTTTCTCAGGATGCCTGTGCAATGTGGTTATGCAGAACTGTTCAGTTCCTCCTTGTGTCTTCTAAACTCATTAAATCGTTATGTGGAAAACAAAGACGAGTCTAAAGACAAGTTGAATCCAGTTTAACTCTGCAAAAAACACAATTACCTATTTATTGATCTCAGATTTCTGGTTTCATATATATTTTTTGGATTTTAGACAGCTAAGACCCCCAGTGTTCAGTTTTACCCTGCAGACCCTGAATGCTGCTCAAGCAACAGAAACAAGGAGCTGAGCTGATTGCCTCTCATTAGCAAAGACAACATTTACTTTTATCTGTGACGAGAAAAAAAAGAGTTAAAATGTCGTGGCCTCTCTGGAGATGGTCCCCAAGAAGCTCTAAAGAAGATGGAAGCTAATGCATTCCGCTTGCTCTTTGTAGCTGGAAGCAGGTTGGACACGTAAATGACGACATAAGCAGGCGCGATTACTTTGTTTCTTCAGAGGCATTTTAATCCCTAATTTCATGCACTGATCAGATGAGAGGCCCCGAGCTCTTTAGACTCGATCACTGGCCCTTCAGCTGCATTTCATCTGAATCCTTATGATCAAGAGGGAGCTTGTTGTGCGCCCCCCCAGGAGCAAACATCCTGTTAGCCATGCGCAACTTGTAGTTTCCGTGCGCCACGCACCTCCATTGAGGATTTCTTTATTCATTATTTAAAATATAAACACAAAATTAATTTAATTTTGTTTTTTACAAAAAACACAATTGTTTTGTTAAATTTCCAGTAGTTTTTTTTCTTGATAGTTTGTGCACAAATTGTTCTTCAAGCGCAGTGAACAAGCGTTGAAAGGGGGCGGAAAGAAAAAAGTTCTCCAGTCAGCTGGCTGGTGCCGCTTATGAATATGCATCTCACGGTTACATGGGGCTCTCTGGGAAGATAATTGATTAGACAGGAAGGCAACATGGTGGGAGCGGCTCCAAAAGCCCCCCTTCCCCCCAGCTGAGCTGCATGGGCTTTCGTTGACGCACAATCCCAGAACCTGGAGAGGATGTCAGCGCGCGCGCCTGGGTGGAAGATTCTGAGACTGTCCAGTTCAGCAAAGTCCAGGAATACGTGACTGGACGCGTGGCTGTGCGTCAACTATTTTTAAATTCGTGATTAAAAAAATTTAAAATAAAAGAAAAATGCGTAAATACATTTGGATTTTTTTTATTTTGTTTTTAATTGATCAAAGATATTATTTTGCCCGACTTTTATCCTTAAAAAAACATATTTTTTTTTTTATTTTAATAATTTATTTTGAGTATTACTTAATTTTTGAAAGTAGATAAATTATTCGATTCAACAATTTTAAAACATTTGCAAAACTCGACTATTATTTAAATTTAAAGGCCAAACAAAAACATATATATAATTCAAGTTTATAGTTTAAGTGTAGATTTTATTTTTCACGTAAAATTAACATGTGTATGAGTTTATTAAAAGTTCCAATAAAAAAAACAAATTTTAAAGTTGTTTTTTTTCAAACGCAATTCCTTTATTCTGATTCCCTTCGTCAGATTAAAAGAACTCATCAGCAAATTAAAATTAACAAAAGCAAAATGTTACTATCGAATGTTGCATTCAACTGGTAAATTTAGTCAGAAACAGACCCAAAAAGGGGGGCGCGCAGCGTGTGTGTGTGTGCGCGCGTGTGTGTGCGTAACAGCCGCCGACTGCCTGTGACTGTAGAGGGAGCTCCAACACTAAGTTTACATAAACTTCCCCTGCTAAAAGCTCACACATGCAAATGATCCCATCAGCGGGCAAACAGAATAAATGATGTTATTATTACTTATACAGCCGCTATACATTACAATTGTACAGCACAGAGGAGCGCAGGTTGAGGAAAACGCCTGATAAATGGGAGGAACAAGAGCGTTTGTGGAATCTGCGCTGCAGAGAACAAATCCATCTTCACTATTAAATGAAAAATGCTCCAACATTTGTTCATTACCTAAGTCTCTTTCAAAGAGAGAGAAAAAAATCTTTATTTTAGCAGAAAATTAATGAAAGAATGAGTCGTTTTAATGCGACCGCTACGCCTCTATAGGGATAATCCCACAACATTAATATCCAAATGTATGCCGCAGTTCGGGCTAATTAGCCTTAAGTCCCTCCACTATAAACGTGTGATAAATCCCTCTCGAATATTTACTCGTCACTGCCATGGAGGATAAAGTCTGTGCCCGAGGCTGTCCACTAACACACACACACAAACTCACACACAACCCCAAAGCAATGCACTTGAAGCTGCAGTGCAGAATAACATCCAGCATCAAAAGCAGCTGTCAAAACGCTTCTACCCAAAAACAGCTTCTCCTCTTTAGGTTGCAGCAGTTCATTTATTAGCCAAAATATAGACTTTCTTGTACAATTTGGTTCACAAGTATGTACATATTCTTAACTTTATATACAAAACATTTTAACATCGAATCCTCACAGAACTTACAAAAATAATGGACAAAAAAAAAAAAAAAAGAAAAAAGAAAACGCACAGACTACAAGTTCATACATTATTACATTAGCAATTTTACACAGGACATGCTTACAATGTAAGTAGGATATACAGAGATGTATAATTCTTATTTTACATTCCATATTTCAATTAAAATTAAAGAAAAAGGAGAAAAAGCACAAGGGTGACGGGAAATAATAGATAGTTGAGGCCTAAACACACAGAAGGGAAAAAGAATTATTTGAAAAAAAACACTCCTAAAGGGTTCCGTGGAGAGCTAAAACAACGATCTAAAAGTGACAGTTGCCTTTCAACGTGGAGCTTGAATTCTAGTGGCGAGCTCATTTGCATGACGCAGGCCTTTCCAAAACAACACCAGCGCGCGCGCGCGCAGGGATCCAGAACATCCAAGAACCCACTTCGTTTGGGTAAACGCGCCATTTAAAATTAGAAAAAATGCAAACGACATTAATATTAAAATTCCCAAATGTCATTAACTGACCGCGTCACAGTCTCTGAACGGGGTGTAAAAGCTGCCCCCCTCCCCAACTTGATCCCTGCATCCAAGGCACTATAAGAAATGTCAAATAAACGTCCATCGTTGTGTTTATTTAAAAAAAAAAGAATTCAAAAGATAAATTAAAACATAATTGTTATGTTTAACCAACATTTAAACGGGAAATGTTTTCTACTTAAATTGATTTTTATTTTTTATTTTTTTTTATTCTCCTAAACATTTTTCAAAGCAGACACACAAACACACACATACACACACTCCCATCTGAAGTGTTGGTTTGTGGCCTCGAAAGAAAAAAGAAAAACAGAAAAACAGAAAGAAAGAAAGAAAGAAAACACATCCATGAGGGAAAAGGAGACAAAGTGGGGGGTAAAAGAAAGAAGAGAATCGCTGATTTTGGACGAGTGTCTTTGTTGGACTTTTGTTTTTTCTTACACATGCGCGTCTCAGTGTCGGGGACATGTACCTGTGACTGGAGTCTCTGAACTATGACTCTTGTCCTCCGTTTGCCTGCTGCTGCTGTAGAGGGCCAGGCCGGTGGCTGCGGCCTGGTTCGCCAGTCCCAGATAATGATTGGAGTTCAGTAAAGCCAGCTGGTGCGCCGAAAAGGCTCGGTTCGTCCAGTTCTGGATTTTCCCAATGGGACAGGAAGAGATGAGTCTATGAGGGGTGATGAGGGTCTGAGCGGCCGGTCCTGCTGAGTTGCTGCCGTTCATCTGCGGCGATTTGCGCGGATTGTCCGGGGCCGTGGCCGTCTCTGCCAAAGACCAGATCTTTGGCTTCTGGGCCGGGGCCGGGTTGTTCTCAGAGGGCGGGGAGCCCGCGGGCGCCGGGTTCAGTTTGAGCGGCTCCCCGTTTGGCTGGGACGCTTTGATGTCCATGGAAGCGTGGTGGTGATGGCTGTGGAAGTGCTCTCCTCCTCTCTGCGCGTCTCTGTCCTTCCCCACAGCCTTTAGAAACCTCTGGTCTGGTCCTTGTAAATCCTCATAGCCGTCAGAAATCTCCGAGTCACTCCTTCCGTCTAGTTTGCTGTCTGAATGCAGGTCGTCCTGGTCGTCCAAGTCGTCCTTGTTCTCAATATTTTCCGTGTCGATGTTCTCCAGGTCGATTTCCTCCTCGTCCTCCCTCTTGTCCCCCTCCTCCCCATCGTGATCGCTGGTGTAAACATTCCCCTCTTCGTCGGTGCGGTTCCGCGGGGCCCAGGTCATCTTGTTCTCCTTCTTTAGCCTCCTCCTGGCGTTGGCGAACCAGGTGGACACCTGGGTGAGGGTCATCTTGGTGATGATGGCCAGCATGATCTTCTCGCCCTTGGTTGGGTAGGGGTTCTTGCGGTGCTCACTGAGCCAGGCCTTCAAAGTGCTGGTGCTCTCCCTGGTGGCATTTTTGGGTCTGGACGGGTCACCGAACTGATACTGACCATATGGGTAAAAAGCAGGGTGATGGTGGGCGAACCCGGGGTGCTGGACGCCGGGACTGTCTTTCAGTTCATACTGGGCCCCCTGCAAAGACAGAGAACCAGAGGGATTCATGAGACTTCAGTTTGGAGAACATGATATGATTCCGAGGAATAAAACAGCCAAGAAAGCATTACTAATTTCAACGTGAAATCCCTGCACAATAAATCAACATTTGGACTAGATTGTATTATTGTAAGCCAATACTCGACTTTCCACTTTAACTTTTCGTAGATGATTATCTTTGTGGAAGGCTGATCCTTCAGTAGCAGACTGTACCGTTTTATTAACTCGTTGCAGGCATTTCTGGAAATTATGCACAAAGCAGGAACGTTACGCTCGACGTGTTAATGCGTCACTTTTTAACAGCCAATTTTCTCAAAACGACAAAGTTCAGCGCTCGGAAAGTTTGGCCAAGAAACGCGCCGAGAAAACAAAGTTTATTTTCAGCAAAAAAAAAAAAGTTGTGAAGAAACTTAAGAGGAGAGACAGAGAGAGAGAGAAAAAAAGAGACTCACCAGCTGGTTGAAAATAGAAATATCGTTTGTGTACGGGAGGAAGGCTCCGTAGCCCTGCGCGGCTGCTGCGAAAGGGGATCCGTACATAGTGGAGAGGACGTTGGAGAGAGCGCCAGACGGACTGAGCTCTGTCCCAGCTCGGGCATTGCTGGCGATCCCCTGGCGCTCCGGCGGGTATATCGGTCGGATGTACTGATATCCCAGCTGAGGGAAAGACATGTTGGTGGAAAAAAGAGGGAAAAGTCTGCTGCAACCTCACAAAGCAATGGAATTGCCTCGATATCCACTTTTACAGTGTGAGCATGTGCGCAACAAAAGGGTGCAAGCACGGGAAGTCTATATTTCCTCGGGAACAGCCAGTGTAAACGATCCGGTTGCGCCCCTTATTTCTTCCTCCTCTTCTTCTTTCCACCCTCACTTCCCTATTGATCTGGATGGACTAAGGTCAGGTCCTTACAGATTGCTTTAGATTATTGGGACTCCCTTGCTCAGATTGACATTTCTAGTCGTTTAGAAGCCCCTCCTATTTCTCAAATCTCACCCCTCTGCTACAAACTGCACACCAAACAGCGCGCGCTCTCTCTCTTCTTCCCTCCCTCCCTCTGCTCCTTCCATCCCTCCCTCCTCCCTCCTTCCTTCTTTCTCTCCTTCAGATAAGTGCAGACGTAGCGAGCTCTTATTTGAATGGAGTTTCAAATCTCATTTTATGGATCGCCAATCTATTTCATGCGCTAAATGCGCGCGCTTGTCCCGCCATCGTTTTTTCGGAGTAAATTTTTGCCTCAAAAGCTAAAAAACAAAAAGTTTTTAAGATAACTTTTTTTATATCATTTTAAAGCAAATTTTCATTACGAAAAGTTTTTTAGTTCAAAGAAAAATATATTTAAAAAAATAGTATTTTTAATGACAATTTTTATATCTAAAAATGTGAAAATAGGCAAAAACAAAAGAGATGGCAAAAACATTTTTATCTGATCCAGAATCACACCGGTTGTTTTTCAGCATCCTTCTGTTTCTCCGGTGCAGTTTGGAGGAGTCACGCACCCGCGCAAAACCGGAGAAAAGTCCTTCTTTCATTTGGGACATCAAACGGCTCGCGCGTGCAAGCGCTTGACATCAGAGAGAGCCGCTGATGGGCACGTGACGCTGTTAATGAAGAGTCGGTGTAATGTGGCGACAGTGAGAGCCTGGCTGATAAACATTTCAGTGGATTGGGATGAAGATATGTTTATTCTGGATAGCACCAGCATTAAGTAAATAAACAAATAGAAATAATAATAATAATAATAATAATAATAATAATAATAATAATAATAATAATCTGTGACAGATTGCTTCACGGATTAAGTCAAAAAATAATTTGTTGATATTAAAAATGTTACATGATCTTCTGAAGAACAACACGCTCTTGAATTATTTGACAATTTGGAGGCAACCTGGTCCTTCTTGTAAATAATGCGGATTAAGACAAAACAAGAGAGTCAGAATTGAATTTCCATGAATGAGAAAAGTGTGTGTAGTTTATGTGTGGCTCATGTGTGTGTGTGTGTGTGTGTGTGTGTGGTGAAGAGTAATCATAATCGCATTTCGACCCGTCTTTGTATCAGCATCTGTTTTGTTAATCGTTTGCAAAACAAGCGCAAGTTGAATTATTATTTCACGCACCGTATCCGGATCTAAGCCTCAGAGTCTTATTGACAGCGCCATCAAATCCCATCAATCTCAGTTCAGGTCTGATAAAACCATCAGGTTTTCCAAGAACTCTGAACTTGTATAAACCTTTAATCTGCTTTTTGAAGCTGATAGTTATCATTGTCTGGGAGGGATAATAGCAGCTATAATTTCTCAGATGAAGCTACCCCATAAGGAAACGCCTTGCTTCAGTAAAACTGTCCTGAATCAGTGTGTGTGCGCGCGTGCGCGTGCGTCTGCGTGTTCCTCTCCGACACATAACAAACCCGGATTACGGGGTTATTAATTACAGCAGCATGCTGGTGCCATCCGACCGGAATGGTAATCACTACGTGGCAGTCAATAGCAGCATGCTCGCGCTCCACACGCACGGATCAGACGCGCGCGCCTCACCCACAAAGTGAAGGAGTTCAGACTTGAAGTGGGAGGGGTGGAGGGGGGGGTCCCCAGATAAGATGACATGTGATAGATGCAAGGAAACAGAATAAAGAGAAACTGGAGGGGGGGGGGGGGGGGGGGGGGGTTTCAGTGAGAGTTTCCAGGACAGTCTGGGAGTCCTGCGAGGTGTCCGCGCGCCGGACGGACACGTGTCTCCTCTCCCCGGACTGGAAGATCAGGCACCAACCCACCCATGGCGCCCCACCCTCGCCGCAGGACAGTGCCTGATTTATTGCCTCCAATCAAACGCCCCACGCACCAACTTAACACTTTCACACCGTCCCGGGAAACCGGCCGCAGTCATAAAGGGACTGTTCTGCTGCGCCGCGCGCGTGCGCGCAAGAAAAAAAAAAACCTGCTGAACAACAAACTGCGGTTTTACTACTCCAATCAAAGACATTTATCTTATAATAATAATAATAATACATATTATAGATATCTATTATTCTAGATATTTCTTCCAGATATAATAATAATCACAATTATTATTATTATTGTTGGTCAAAATCGCTTTTTAAACTTGTGGAGGTATGCTACGAATGCCTAATTTTATTCGCTTAAAAATGAGAGCAAAACACACGAGTGACTTCAGGGCTGTTTTTGTGCAGAGCTCATTGACGGTAATTATGCAGATGACACAATTTCACATTCTCATAAGCAAACATGCACGGCCTATCGCTCAACATCCTTATGCAATCCGCAGAGCGCCTGCGACACGTCGCCAATGATGAACCGCAGCTCCGCACAACAGGCGAGATCAAAGAGTCCAAACAGAGGCACTTCAAATGACGCATTCGGATCCTTTCCATAACGCTCTTCTTTCTGAATAAAAATGGATAGAATAAACCAATCACACGTGGAATCAATTTGAAGGGAGCCAGTGCTGCATGTGCATCACTTAACTAAGATGAAGGAGGATTTGGAAAGAAAACACAACAAATGACCCTTGAAAGCTGGTGCTGGTTCAGACAACTTCCTTTTTTTCCTCATCCCCCCCAAATATATATATATATATATATATATATATATATATATATATATATATATATATAGAAAGAGTCCAAACAGAGTTAAGAATTTTAGTGAAAATAATCAAAATGTGAAAAGTGTCAGAAATATGAAAAAAAGTCTCAAATTCATCAAAGAGATCAACAGCAATCAAGACAAACGCAGATAGTTTTTGCTATTAATCAAACAGTCCATTATGTTTCACAGCAGGTTCAAATTTAAATGATTTGGTAACCTAAAAAACCAACTGTGCAACACATTCAATCTCCAAATATGCTCTTTTAAACTCATGTCCCATTAGGGTGAAATGAGGGGCAATAAATCTTACAGTGTTTAAAGAACAGGGAAGCTTAATCCAATAAATGAATTAGTTTCTAAAATTAATTGTTCTTAGCGGCAGAAGCAAGTGTACTTTGAAAATACATTTAAAGTTTAATTTTTTTTACTGTTAGCATAATTTAAATAGTGTGATTTTAATTACATTACACCAACCAATCATGCATAATAAATTGATAGTCTAAGTTTGATTTGCATTAGTGGCAAAGTAAAGCATTTTGGAGCCCTTCCTTTTGCTCACACGTCTTGGAAACAAATTAATAGTCAATGGACTGCAACTTATTAGACTAGGGTATGACAGTGGATCAAAGCCTAAATTAATGCATTACCTTGCAAATGTTTCACACTTGGCTGTTAAGTTTAGGTTGCCAGCTACTTCTATATTTAAACAGTCATTCAGGTTGAACATTGGCTTCCAGATCCTTGCAGGAGTATCTTGCTGAGTTTTTAACTCTTTTAAACTTATTTTCCATGGCTTTACAACACTCTTTATTATCAGATTAGTAAAACTTTATCTAATTATGTTTTCTTGCTTTTTTAGTGTGTTTTAAACCTTGTAGGCACATTTTATTTTCATGTTTTATTTTGTGTAGCTGGACAGGTCAAAGCAACACTGACTTTCCACGTCCAAAATAAATAATCTCCAATTTTTGCCAAGGAGACATAAAAAGACGCCCTCTATGCTTTTTCTGCCAGAGTCAGCACTCCGGCAGGAAACACATTTCCGCTTATAAATCCACGACAAAAAAATTAGCAACAAGTTCAAGCTAACTAATCAAAGGCTGCAGCACGGATGGAGCACAATGCCAGTTTAAATTCAGCTGAAAATGGAAAAACGATCAGATTATGAGGGACTGATGCTGCTCTCATTCCACCGTGGAATCCAGGCTTTAACTGCTGTATGATATTGTTCACATCATAGTGATTTGTTGTTAGTTTGATACCTTTAACAAGACATTGAAGGTGAGTAGCTTTTTTCATTTGTTTCCTTGCTGCCCACTCTCACACTTCATCTGCTGCAGTTTCCCCTGTATCAGTAACAAAGCATTGATTTTACGGTAAAGTCACTTTGTAAAAGGAATGAGTAACTCTGGCCCCCACTATCACTGTATTACACGGGTATGGCCCACGTAACAAGATGAACATTGATTCAGCATTACGGATGATCGATAATGAAATAAGTAACTTCAGGGCCAAATTAAAATGCAAGCTGGCTTGATGGTGCCAGCCTCTGTGAGAGGTGACAGCAGCAGAAAGAGGGAAGCAGAGGGAAAGGCAGCGAGAGGGAGACAGAGAGGAGGAGAGAAAAACAATCAAGGCAGTGGCAAAAAAGAGGTCTGTGCGTAGCAAGAGTTTTTTCTTTTATGAAGGTTTTTGCTTTTGGTTTCAAGTTGAAATGTTTTTATTGTGTAAAGCACTCTGTGTTACATTTGTGTGAAAAGTGCTTTATAAATAAAGTTTCTTTTGATTTAAAACTATGCATTTACCACGGAAATATTCTCAGTTTTTGCTGTTCAGCCTTATTTTAACAAGCACAACCTTCACTTTAAACCAATTTTGAGCGCTCCCATTGCAGTTAAAGTTTATTGCACTCGTCAGAACCCTTTTTCTTGGTTACGTTTGAAGTCTGACATTAATTGACTTTGTTAGCCTGTTTATTTAAAAGGAATGGCTGACTATTGGACATCTAGTGGAAATGTATCTCAATGTTGCCTCAGGCATCATTGCAGATGGCAACAGTGGCATCTGATGCCTCCGGTCAATGGAATTAAAATGCTTCTAATCAAATTGGACAAGACATTTATTTACCAGATTCAATTAGATTTTTTGCAGTAAATGTTTAATGATACATTAGATATAAAATAAAAAAAAAAAGAATACACTAAAAGACAAGTAAAATAATTCCAGCTGAATTTGCAGTCTTCTTTTTTTCCATTTGTCCAGATTTGCATTTTCCGTTTCTAAAGCCAAATACTTTGTAACTTGGTTACATATAGAAAAAAACACAGGAAAAACACAAACTGTTGACCAGGACTATCATGTAATCACACAAAACTCACAATCTGCCCTTCCTGAGAGCACAACATGGTTGTTTGCTATGGAGCATCTTAAATCGGTGGCTGTGAGCGGATGCTCTTTTGGAGGCCCATAGCTAAACTCTGTTGACAGGCCCATATTAGTTTCCCGGCACATTTAGCCCCACTCAGTCTTTACAGCTGTTGCTGCTGCTGGTTTGGGGCTGGAAAAGAGGCAGCTGTACCAACATGGGCGAGCAGCTTTTTTATCTGAGTGAAGGTCTTCACTAGACACACAGAATAGATATACATATGAGGACAATTAAGCTGGAGATTCAAAGTACAGACATTAGTAACGGGATCTCTCCATGACGTGACAGTTACTATGACTAAACAAAGATCGATGGCTATTAAATGCAACGTAGAGACTCTGGTTTAAAAGCTGACTGGCTTGTATGATGATGTTGGCCCACTTCATCAAAAAATTGTAAAAAAAGGCAATAATCAGTACTTAAAAGGCATATTATTGGGTGTTTTTACCTACATTCTTTTTCAGTATACCAATTATCTATAGAGTTATAGAGTTTTCATTTGACTGTCAAGATTTATTTCTGTTCAATTACAGGAGGATGTTTATATGTTTGCATCTTTACACCACTTGCAGATATTTGTAAAGGTTTAAGTATTCCTCACTGCACATCTCCTTGGAATTTTCCAGGTATTCCAGTACACATTTAATACTCATAAAGGCTCAAAATAAGCTGTGGGGTTTATTCTCAGAATTTGTTGCCGCTCTCTGTTCTAAGAAGCTAAAACAAATTTGACAGAAAGTTTTTATATTTACTTATTATTGAGCTATTTATTTCTGTTCCTACTGATTTTGCCACTTTTCCGGAGAAAATAACCTTTTCTGGCTAAATTACTTTTAACACCACACTTTGTAGAATATTAACCAGAAAATAACACAAATTGCAAATTTAAAAAATCCCCAAAAACTTGTGTTAAACTCAGACATTTAAAACTTTACATAAATAAATAAACAAATAAACAAAATATAATCAATTTGACTAAATACATAATAATAGTAAATAGTATAGTATAGTATAGTATAGAATAAATAGTTTTTTTTTTACTTTTTAACACACCATGATTATCGCTTTCTTATTAGTTAATAAACAAGTGTTTCAGAACTATCTCATTTGTTTGCTTCAAAAAGTGTTCAGTCTTTATGAAAACATTCCTAAGTCATGACAGATTTTACATCCTTGCTAGAAAGAAACACTCACAGCAATAGTTATGACATTATTATAAAAATATGCATTTGGGAACGTGCTAACATTTCCTCAAATGCTTACTGGAGCAAGTGCTGTTTGACAACTGAGATTGTTGGGATCTGGCTCTACTTTTTCCACTACGTGGCATAAGGAGCCTTGAGAGCACATCCTGGGATGGTTTGTCATGGAGGGTTAGGCTTAGGTTTACAATCAGCCCCACAGCATGCCAGTGGACTGAAGTCAGGAACAACATTAAAGACATACACTTGAACCTCAGCAGGACAGCTTGGATTGAGAGGTTCCCTGTCTGTTAGTTAAGATTGTCTAACCAGTGAACAGTGTTTTTTTGTAATTACCATTCAGATAGTTTTAGCTCTTGAATATAAACTGAGAAGTTAGCAAACTTTTCTCATTTAGCCAATCAGCTGATTCCTTTACCAATGACTGGATAGATTTTTTTGTGAAAGTGTCGATTTTACTTCATATAAAACCATTAAAAGTATAACTTTTTTGTCATTTTGACTTTTGTGTTCAACAGCCACATTGGTAATCCCAAACAAAAAATTCTGATAGTTGGGACCAGGATCAGTGCAAACACATGCACACACCTACACACATGCATGCCTGAGCGTATCTGTTGTACAACAAGCACTGCAGCAAGACTGGACCCAGCTGTCAGGTCACTGCTGTCACAACCAATAACGATTACCCTCTCCGTGCTCCTCAATTGCTTCTTCATAACCACCAACGCAGGGGAGATCCGCCCCTTTTAGGAGAACAATGCACTCATGAGTGGGCCTCATCATCGCCCACGCCCACTCTTATCAGCCCTCTAAGGGCCCGCCAGACCGCATGTCTGAGTATATGTATGTGTTTGTGGACATCAGCTAATCTTTGTCTATCTGTCAGACTTTCTTTTTTTCCGATGAGCACCACTGACCACCAGTATACTTTCAGTCCCTCTGCCACCGGCAGATTATATAACGCGTGCAAAAGATTTTTAGATCTGTTTTTATATGATTCCCAATTTTATATTATTTTATCTTTTGCAAAGAAGATCCATAAATCTGCATGTTTTGCACAAACCAGGTCACCCAAATGGTTTCCCACTTTTCAAGCAGACACATTAGCAAACTTAAACCAAAGGCTTGTCTCTCATCAGCATCATTTGGTGGGATTGGGCAGCCATTAAAGTATATATTAGAGAGGCATCACAGCCTGTCAGCCTTGCCTGCCCATGTCTAATGAAATAAATGCCCCAGAGCAGCAGTGGATTATGAACACAGGCAAGTAAGTATATATTCATGTATACATACAGATGATTATGTATTGGAAAAGTGTCTACATGTTATTCCCCTGGTCCCTTTAAGCCTTCTTAGCTGCACAGCATCCAGGCCCCCATGTGGAAACGGGGAAGAAGAAAATCACTAATTCTCTCAGCATCAAACAATAAATCCTGAAGTTATTTACCACCATGTTTAATTAAATATTTGGAGAAGAAAACCATATGATTGATTTGCCTTCTGCATCGATCCAACATTGATTGTGCGCCGTTTTGTTGTCCCAGCCGGGTTAGTGCTAAATGGTGTTTGAGTTGCTGGAATAAATTGTTGGTAACTACTGGAGCAGAAATAAAGCTGAAGCTCGTCGCCGGTCAAATCATTTTGGAATCTTTTTTTAAACTTCCACAAAGTTGATTCGGGTGTAAAGTGATTTAATCTTTATTCAATAACATAATGTAAAACTGTAAAAACCTGCACTGTGATGTTAGAATAACATAACCATCCAACTGTGATGGCGTTAAAGTTTCCTTCTGGAAAAATCTATTCAGTGAAATCGGAAATTTGTTTTTTATATTAGCTTCTATATTCACGTCAGATGATATTTCTAAGAGCAAATTTAGAACACATTTATGAGTGAATTTACCTGCAAGTGTGCATTTTTTTAATATAACAGACAAAAGCACTTTTCTGTGATTTTCTTTTTGCAGGTGAGAGAAAAGGCGCTTTGTCCAGACCCTCCCACCCCCATACTTCTTCAGTATGAGCCCAGCATGCTTCACTCCATGGCTTCAGGGATTCAGATTGCTATCAAGGGTTTATCAGTCTCATCTTAGCGCAGCATTGATCTTCTGTGAGAATCTAATCCAGACTATGAAGTTCAATAACAACTCCATTACCTGAGAGCTTCTGATTGGAGAGTTGTAATGCCAAGATTAGTAGCAGGCAGCCTGACCTGCCAACATTGATTTGCACTGCAAAATCACTTGTTCAAAAAAAGAGAAAAAACGTGTTTGCCCAGTAATTGAACAATTTTTATTTTCTCTCTCTCCATCTTCCCGGCTGCCACCCTGCTTTTTTCCCCTCCCCTGGCCATCTCTGCTAGTTTGCCCTCTGCATTGATTACATGCCTGTTTAAGTTAAGGGTTACTTACGGAGATAAGCAAGCCTCTTCTTCTCATTTGTTTTTGTGTTTTCTTGTATCTGTGAGTTTTACCTCTGTATTCTGTTTTAACGATACAACAAAGCCCCTGTACTCTTGCAGGTAAGCAGCAGAGGATTTGGGATCGATGGCCCCCTTCTCTCTGCTGCGAAATAGCCCCCTCGCAGCCTGCAGAATGGATGGCTTCACAGCCTGTTAGCCTTAAGTAATAGAAACATTGAGCCCATCCTGGCAGAAGAGACAGCTCATTTATAGCCTTTTTTGTTCTCCCTCTACCTCTCTCTGTGCGTGTGTTTTCTACCCACACAGATTACCTAGGTTAAATAAATGAAACAGACTGTTTTGCTCAGCCATCACAGGCGGGGCACTGAAATGGATGAACCTATTTCCCTTAATGCAGACACGAGCGTTACACCACTTCTCCCCCCACGCTGGGGTTACAGGTTAATGACATGCTCATTTCGCTCAGCCATTTGTTTTGTTTTCCTGCAAAGTTCTGATAAGTAGCTAACCAACGAAGCTTGTAATTACAATCTTACAGAAACCGGCCCGATCTGTATATAAATCTCACCATCCAATTACAAGATGTAATAATTCTGCACTCAGGCTGGTAATGAGGTCTAATACTGGCGCATGTGATAATCCCCTCTGGATGCGGGCTTGATCAGATGTTGGCTTTGTAATTAGACTGGCAGAAAATCATTATTTCATGTTCAAATAGAAAATGAGGTTGGTGGGAAGTTAATTTCTCTACGCTCTGTGAAGCGTAGACAAGAATTTAATGATTTAATTACAGTTGTAAGCTCTTTGGATGAGACTTAAATTGAGCTGAGATTTTTTCATTCTTTTTTTTTTTTTTTTTTTTTTGCACACTGTCGCATTGAGAGCTGGGCACATCAAAGCTTTTGACAAGAGTTCACATGATAGCACTGCCCGATGCTTTTGATATGCTAAGACTCCTGTTCCTGTTATCCAGTCTGTTCTGCTTAAGTGAATTTCTGATTACTGAACAGTGCAGTGGAGTATTTATAGGTCTAAACTTTATGGCAATGAGAATTTTGTTCATTATTGTTAGTATGTTACTCAAAACCCTTAAAGCTTCATTACCTCTTGTTAATGGGACATGACAAAGGGAGTTGTTCTTTTATACTTTACAGACCTTTATGTCTTCTTACGTCTTTTGTCAGGAGATATTTGACAGCAGTAGCCTAACCTGTTTCCTGGCAGCATGTTTGACTGCGGGCATTTTCTGGTCTTTTGTTTAATTGCGTTAAGGTTGGTGGCTAATATAAATATTAACAAAATAACTGTTGGAAAAGGTCCCCACATTGTTTTCCTTCTTTTAACAGAGACAGTTTCTTCTACTAAAACAAAGCAGCACTTCTTTCCCAAGGTAAGGCCAACAAAGGGCCGTATTTACTTTGCTTGTGTGATCACGCTGCCTGCTTTTTCCTTTTAACTGTTGGCATTAAAGGGGAAGGAGGCGCGGTGTGTGTTGTCTGTTAAGCGCTGTGCAATCACTCTCTCATTCACAGACTGAGGGTTTGTCGTGTCACATCCTATGACAGTCAGATAGGAATATCTCACCCTGGATAAGATGCGCAGATTTGAGAAATGTCACTCAACATGACTGATTCCAGCCTCCGCTCCCTCCTTCTCTCACTTCCTTACTTAGCATTTCAAAATTCCCTTTCTTTGTGGCGCTCCAGGGAAAAGCGGAAAGAGGACCTCCTTTATGAGGCCTATCAGTCCCTGAGATGGATATGTTTGCTTATTGGACAGTAAAAGGCCAGTCTTCAGGTGACAACTGGCCATGGTTATTCAGGCTTTTATTCATGCATATTTAGAGGATGGTAATGAGCTTTTTTTGCATTGTTGCATGAGAATGGTGGGTCCCTGGTGGTATTGGTGGCAGAATCTAACTGGTCGGGTGTCCTGTGTATGCATACTTGTGTATGTGTTTATGCGTCATCCCAACCCATCCATTCACCAGGAAGGACATACTCTTCCTTGAATCTAGTCCTCCACCCTCACATACAAATATACCCGGTGGAAACAATGGCACGTCACATTCTCATCTACCTGCCAGTCAGCCGGTGCCTAACAATCTTTCTCTGTCGCTCAGGGATTGGCTCTGTGTACTTTGGCTGTTTACTGTTAAATGGCCTCTTGTATTATTGATGGCTTCATATCTGGTTATATTATTGCCACCCTGAATTTGACAAAAAGCCATTGTGTTATGATATTCCAGAAGCTTGACTGATACAATTCGGTCAGATTATCAATTTCATGCATACCTCCAGCTACAAACTAAACATTATAGAAATATTTTCCCTCAAAACAACTTATTATTAATTCATGCATAAAATGGATTTGGCAAATTTCAGCTTCAAACTAATCTACCTGTTTTAAATTCAAGATTTGATGCAATCTCCTTTTGCAATCTTTGGGACCACCCTCAGAGATTATATAAATAAAAAGATGGGGAGGGTGAGAGGTCATAGTCAATTAGCATCTACCCAGATGAGCAATTACCAGTCAACAGTGGGGACAGAGATTGCACCATTTTTCATCAGCCTGGCTTTTAAACAACACTGTTCACATCCTTGTTGCACTCAGCGCCTGAATGCTGAGGAGGATGTTGGCTCTGATTAAGGCTGTGTTCTTTGCCGGCGTATTAAAACCTAACAGCTGAGCACTGCCTAATCACAATAACTCATATTTGGCAACATGTTTTTCCATTCAGGGACCTTTTCACAGATTTCTTGCTCTGCTGTTGTGTGTCATCATATGGCTGCAAGTGCCGTATGATGCTACAATGGCAGAGGTTAGCGGGGCCAGAATAAACCGAGGAGTCATTCTTCTCTGCCTAACAATAGCCACATGTTTCATAATTGAATTTTGCTTTTTTTTTTTACCTTTTCTGATATGGAAAAAAAAAAAAATCATTTCTATAGGCATATCCAGTGGGACACCTCCAGCCCAGCTTATATGTCATTCTGATTTGTATCTCAGCGCTTACATTAACAACGTGGCTGACACCAAAGCACCATTACTTAGGTTTATGAACAGTATATCACACACCTGTGCTCGGCCCAGACAGAGCAGCACTGTGATGTCTGTGTTTCTTTGGCAGGCGCGTCCCCAGCCAGACCCCAGCTTGACAAACATTTGGCTGGGCATGCTAGACGGCCAGGGGAGCGTGTGGTGGCCTGGACAAGCCTGAGACAGGAAAGAGGACTTCTAAATCAGCCAGCAATCCAAAGGCCTTCCATAAATCCTCCAAATGGGCTCGGGTGGGGAACGTAAAGCACACCTGCAAGACTTATGTAAGTCTTATTAAACCATAAATTTCAAACACCCACCGTTTGCTCGGGCTGCCCTCGGCTGGAATAAATCTCAAAGTGTGTCCGGTGAGGAGAAAGAGAGAGTGAGGAGGAGAGATAAAGCAGGTGAGTCGGAGAAAGATATGGTGGTGGTGAAAGTGAAGGATACTACACACCTGAATGCAGAGTATTCCTATATGAGTATGGAACAGACAGTATTGAACAGTGATTAGAACCAACATTTATGGCACTGAGATTTTGAATCCTGTCCAAAAATATCTTACAGATCAAACTTTAAAGGTGTGAGACAGTTTTTACTCTACCTGTCCAGTTAGTGGACCCACAGTCAGGTCTTGCCTGCCCCTTTAGCCCCCCCGAGTGGGGTAGCTGCTTCAAAACCACACAAATACCAGAATGAACAACACAGGGAATATTTATAGGAAATCAGAGTTCCTGAGCTCCCGAGCCCTGGTGAGTTCCTAACACACCCACGCCCTCCTCCCTGCCTGGTTGTGGGTCCTTGAATTAAACATCAAAGCACACAGGAGTGTAGGGCTTCGATGCCATAAATAACAGTGAGCTTGGGGAGTGAAGGGGAGGATGTTCAGATGGGAAGAGAGCAGGTCACCCAATCGCTCATACATATACTGTCAAAGCAAATTCATTTGTTCACAAAATGGGTGATGTTGTGTGGGGTTATTGATTTCCTCTTGCCATCTGTCTTTTCTGAGGCTTTGGCAGGCAGTTCTCTGGCACTACCAGCCTGTGGTATTAGTCTGCACAGCTCAGGTGGACAGAAGGGAAGCATCACTTGAACAAAAATCATTTGTGTGATGCTAACTTGTCATTATTTCTGATGCAAAAAAGTAATTTTGTAATCATTGTGTTTATTTATTGGATATTTTCAATAGCCTAATTATTAGTTAAAGTGTTAAACAGTGAAGCTTTAAGGTACAAAAGAAAAAAATCCGTACAGGAAATCTCACCAACGTCTTTTCATGCTTATTTTATGACAAAGTTTTGGAAGTTTGTACTTGAACTGTAAAATGTAATTCATGATCAAACAGGATCTCGACTTTACTTTGAGCCCCAGGCTGACAGAAAATGCTCGCTGACACTGATGATTAACATCTCATTTGTCGTCAACATCTGCAAGTACAAGTTAAGGCCCTCCCTGGGTCTCCTCCCCACACTAACTTGTCTCAAAGTCAAAGAGTACCTCCATGTTGAGCTGTGGAGTGTGGAAGGCCGGCCCTCAAACATGGGGCCCAGCTGCCGCTGTGTATTTTTGTCAGCCAACAGACACTCGCACTGGCATCCCTGGGTGTTTGTTTCTTCTGAGGGCACATGTTACTGAGTAAATTATCACAGCTCTAGTAAACAGTGTTTTGTGAGGAAATGTAGCTTGGTTGTTATATTTGAAGTCTGTGCTTTGTATACTGCTGTGCTATTAGGACAGATTGACGATGTTTGCGCCTGGTGCCTTCACTCCGCCCATGTGGGTAACACACATGGAGACGTGTGCACGTGCACTCCGAGTGACAAGCTTAGTTTTAGTTTGGAGTTTTAAATGTCTCCTTTGTTGTTTCAGCACTAAGAAGAAATAAATATAAAAGAAAGACAACATCACAGCCTCAGGAGTGTGTCAGTGTCACACTCACGTCAGTCTCTGGGTAAATGGAGATGAATGGCAACAGCAGGGGAGGAGAGGCTGCATTTTGAAGTCAGGAACATGTTGTCGACTGTGAAGAAAAAAATATATTATTGATAAAATCCAAAGTAATCTATCACAGAAGGTCTTTCTCACAGAGTAATTTTAGACAGGATTACAACTATCTGGGTCAATGAGACAACACCCTTATGACAAGGCTGGGTAACAAAGACAGGTGTCACATGGGAAAATTCAGGTTTTAAACTAAAGAAGGACAATTTCTATTTTTTTATTCTTATCCTGTCTGCTCATTTTGCACACAAATAGATTTTTCATGGGAATATGTGACTGACTGTCTTTACTCCCTATGTGTGGATCATGAAAGCACATTTCATTTTTGCACCCAATACTTTCTCTTTGTGTCTTGGAGCAGATGTTCCACTGTCTTTTAGTGTACTTGTCTCTTTCCTGTCCTCTCTGTCCTGTTCTGGTGGAGGCTTCCTCTTGTCAAACAAAAGGTGTACCTCACTACTGCTGTAAGATGCACACACAACAAACTGAATAAAAAGCTCCTGCACAGGTTTCTTGTACAATTCGAAATTACTTCAAGTGGATTGGAGTCTAAAAACTGAAATGATTGCATACATTTTAGTAACAACATAAACTGTAAGCGGGCATCATGAAAATAGACTAAAATCATGTCATGACAAAAAATTGATTGGAATGTGACAAATATTTGATTATTCAATATTAGAAGTGGACTTTATTTGCACCAGTGCAAAGAAGTGTTTCTATTATAGGTATGAAGGCCTGTTATTAGCATAGTGCCTTTTATGAGAAAAGTAAAATGTATTTGACATCAAAATAAATGTATCTTTTAGTTTTACCAGTATAGTTGTAATCACCCTTTTGAAAAAAATCAATACTCTCAAGGTTGAATTTATATCAGCTGGGGTTTTGGATGGATTTCTTTTTTTCGTTTCTGAAAGCTCAAATTGCGGGTTTCAGACAAAATATTCTGGAAATGTGATGCCATGTGATATGTTTACATTGCACTGTCTGACTTTAATGTGATCCTATGGAAATAACAACATAGAATTCCAAAAATAGATCTGTAGAAAGAGGTAGAAAACAAGCATTTGAAAGTTTTCTCTTTGCACATAATCATTGTACATCATTTGAAGCATGGATGAGTATTCCTTAATTTTTGGAATAACTTGACATGTGGGCACACTGCTTTTGTAAATACACATTTGCTATGTACGAATTCCTTCCCTACTCTCTAACAACCACAAAACTATATAGTGCTGGACGATCTAATGCCCTGGACTTTAACAGCAATTCACCATCACGCTCTCTCCTTTTTCACAGCGCCAAATGTGATGTCATGGATTTCCTGAAAGAAAAATCGAATAAATATAAACATTTTACAAAGACTATTTATGAATCGACTGTGTTCTGATGATGATAATTTAGATGGTTTATTAACAAAATAAATGAAAATACTTTTTTGTCATAAAAATTGTTCAAACACAATGTATTGTGGTCTATATACACCAATGCAGTCAGCATTGACGCACACTGTGTTATGCAGACTTCTGGGTAATTTCAAGGCATTTTAAAACTTTAGATGCATACACCAATATAAAAAGCACCATTTCGTGCACTATGTAGTGAGCAGTGAAATAAGGCGACATAGCTTTTTAAATTATCAGATTTTTTTTTACAAATTCAAACTTTAATTATGAAGCACTTTTCATGCTGCAGCAACACAAAGTGCTTTGCAAGTTTTAAATTTTAAATGTGGATGCTTGTTTTTCCCTTTTTCTTTTAGATATACTGGCTTAGGGATAAAATTGAATTTCCATTTTCATGCTAGATGTAAAGTGTCAAATCTTTCCCCAAACGAGAGTTTATACAATAAATCTTTTGCATTCAGAAATATTTTCAAACTTTAGCACCGAGAGATTTTAGCTCAGGTATTTCTAACCCAGTTTGTGTGATCTGTTGTATAGTGGTTAGAACGTTGGTGCATTGATTATCTGGTCACTGCAGTCATTTTCGTGCCTCAGATTTCCTAATTCTGAACTGATCGAGTTCTTCAACTCTCTGCGAGTGGGTGAAATTGAGGAAAGTAGGGAATAATGATGATGACACTAAAAACCAATTTTTTGAGCCCCAATTACCCACTAAAGCGTGATAAAACCAGAAAAATGAAAAGCCATTATGTGTGGAGCTCTCTACAATGACACAATCATTCTTTCCTTGCCTGCCGTTCTTTGGATGGGAATTATTGTGTTTTGTCCCAAACACCTGCGCTTCACTTGCCCTGACCTGCAGCTCAAATGAGTGCAATTAATGACAATTACCCTCCAGGTGTCACAACATAGACACATACTGATAGGGACCTAACGGGGGGAACACGAGCTTGTCCTCCAAGTAAATATGTAATGATAACAGCTGTAACACAGTGGAGGGGGAGGGATCGTCATCACCACCATCTATTTGTGTTTGCCCCAAACTCAGCACCACATTAACCAGTCCAGACAAACTAGAATGAATAGATGTGGATTTTCCCTGTGGGATGGAGGGAAGTTAAGTGGCGGTGCTGGGACTTTTGGTCAGATGGAGATCAGTACAGATGGGGTCTAGAAAGTGAGTGAGCACTAGACCATTTATTTCAGTGCTGGTAAAGAGACATTGTTAACATTTTCCGTTTTTTAGCAACACGGTTGGAAGATTAATTATAAAGATCCTGGAATTCAGTAATAACTGACATATTTATATATATATATATATTTATATGTGGCTATATAGATATATATATATACAGATAGATGAACTGTATTTTGAAGTAGTTTTCAAAGATAATGTTTAAATGATGAAAATGGAAATACACAATTGATTTGTTAAAAATAAGTATAATGCATCAAATTGCTTAATGTATTTGTTTTAATAGGATGTCATTTAAATAATTATCTTATTGAAGAAGTAAACAATTCAAGTTGTAAAACCGTTGAAAAGTTCATTAAAAAACCATAAAGGAAAAAAAAGGTTGAGTTGGTGACATGTTTTAATACCTCTACCTTTAAGTCTGCAGGATATGAAGAGTTGAACTGTTGCAGTAATAAAAGCAAAATCGTTTCCCATTCTTGTTTTAGTTGCTGAACACTTCAGAGCCTCCTTTGTTGTGTGTGTGTTTATTTCATAAAGCTCCAAATATGTACAGTGGGTGACAGGTCTTGGAAATCATCTATGGAAAGGTTTTTCTTTTTCAAACATGGCCTAAAGAAAACTTCTAATAGAGCATTTACATTCAAGTTCTGAATAACTATGAGGATGAAAAGGAAACATTTGCTAAAACAGGTTTTTGGAATTCTATTTAAAAGAGACTGACCTGTGGGTTCAACTCACTTTAAGCTGACAGGACTTGTCCTGTGACTTTCTTTTAGACAATTGCAGATTTAAGCAGGAGAAGCCTTCGTTCAATAGAAAAGCAAACTTATTTTTCCTTTATTATCATATCATGATTATAAGAGAGACTGTCAGCACTTATTCTGACAAATAACCACAAAAGGAAAACTATCTTTACTGTAAGATCCCTGAATTATCCTAACAGAAACTTTGGATTTAAAAAAAAATAGCTAAGTAATAATTGATTGTTTTTTGATTTATTACTTAATGGAAATTAAGGAAAAAAACAATGACCAAAAAATACTTAAATCTCTATATCTCTATATTTGTCTTTTGTTGGATTTTACAATCAAAGTTAAGGTACATTTGATAGTGTTTTTCATATAATTGAAAAACGTTTATTTCTTGACTCCAGCAGTGTCAAAAAAGTAACAGGTGGTGGTTACAGAAACAACCTTAATCCCTTGTGTAAAGGTTGCAAATGTGCTGGGATGGATAGTTTGACAACAAATTTATGAACCTAAAGCTTCTTCTTTTCAGTGATACACAGAACCAGGAAATAAGCTTTAGGCGTCAAATAATCCTGATAATGTGTGTGAATTGTGTTAACATTTGCAGCACTATCATCTCGGGCCAATTTCCTAATGTGAAGAGAGATTTCTCAGGTGCAAAAGTCAAATTTCCTCCCCCCTCCTCCTGTGGGTTCACCGTCTTTTCCATCGAAACTTATACATTAGCATAAAGGCATTAAAATGTGAATAGGAATTAATTTGGACTTTCCCCTCCATAGGAATTAATGGAAGTTTGTTCTGCCCGCTCCTCCACAGTCCATAAATATTAATATTAATGCGGCGTCGCATTTAAAAGTAGCGCTTGACTGAAGCCGTATACAGATTATTATTAGAGATCACGATACGTTTCTCATGAGAAGTACAGCTGAGTGAATGCATTGCCTTGCCGTTGTGATCTGTAAAATCCAATCTTCATACAGCACAAAAAGTTATTTTCAGAGAGACGGAAGATTAGCAGGGCCGAATGGCTGCTGTCTAAAGCCATTAGGCAAGTGGGTAATTTTTTTTCTGCCAGGAGTGGAAGAAAGGGGCCCACATCGTCTGCTCTATCAAGAAACTGATTCTCAGTCACACTGCTGTAGCACTATTATCACGCCCGAGCAGATCACCTGCGCAGATAACTATTATCATCATCTCACCGCACAGCTCCAGTCTACTCATCCACATAATACAGACCACAGAAGTTTTTGACACTCTTCCAAATCGTGGTTTTTGCCTTTTTATCTTTTTGGATCATCTTTGTCGCCTTTCTCTGTGTGCACTGCGTCTGCATCAAACAACTTCAAGTTACTGAAACGCTTTGACCCAAGGCTGGGCTTTTTGGAAGAACCTGCTGCATCAATACAGAGGACAAACAAACACATCATTTGTTTTCTTTAATACGAAGCAGTCCAGACACACATTTTCTACCATCTTTGTTTCTTTTTTTTTACTCTTTCTAACAGTTACATCAGTCTCTATCTGCAGCAAAGCGAATAAAAGCTGATGACCCTGTGTCAAAATCTTCTTTCCAGTATCTCTGTGCTTGAGGAGTGCTGATCCTGACAGGTTAGAGTGGACAAGGTGAGACATGTTAGCGCAGCGCCCTGTGAAGGAGGCAAGATAGACCTGGCTTCAAAGTCCCAGTGTGTGGGTGAAAGCTGCACGCTGCCACTCCTGCAAAGCTCAGTAAACAATATCCATCTTTAATCTTTGCACCATAATCTTTGCTCTTCTTACATTTATTTAGTAGATACAATATCACCTTGTTCTTGGGTGCAGTCAAGTGTGAGCTTGAAAAAACACCAAAAGAAAGAGAATAATATGCACATTGACTACATGGTAATAGTTCCCAAATTGAATGATAAGCTTGATACAGCAGTTAAAAGTATTCGTTTTTGTCCCAGCAAACAAATCTGTTATGACAACAATGTGTTTAATTAAAACAAGAATCCAAACTGAACGAACCTCTGGGACAAGAATTTTTTCCGCAATGAAAATAATAATTACAAGGCATTTCAATAATGCATGTCTGTGCAGCAATTCTCATTTTCCGAGAAACAGGACATTAACAGGGTTGAATAGATGCCGTTCACAGAAGCGGCACCACAAACACATATGGAAAGCAATGCTCTGGTCATTTTCATGGAGAGCACAAGCCGATACCACACCTGAACCCAGGTAACAAAACTGCTGTCCTTCAAAGCTTCATTTGTTGATTTAAACTCTTTCACTGTGACTAAATCTGTGTTTTATTTTGGCCTTTGGATGGGATGATTGTTCTAATTCCTGCCTTCCTTTTGATTTTACGCTCTCTTTTACTATTTATTGTAAAGTACTTTGGGATTTCATCTGAGAAAGGTGTGACACAAATAAATATGTATTTACTTTTCATATGGATTTGTTTTAGGTTCAAATTCACTACATGTGTAAAAGTCTCCGTGTTAAGGAAATTGAGGAATAACATCCTGGTGAATTTGACTGACGAGTTCACTGTCTGACCCACCAAAGCAAAACATTTTTACCTCCTAGTGTTCAAAAACAGTGTTTGAAGTGTGTACAGATAGGAGCTGTTGATTTTTGCAATGTGTGATTTCTAAATATTTGTCAAATGCTAACTTGTGAATTCTGTTGTTTGCTCGCAATGTTTTGTTTCTTTTTTTCTTTCTTTTCGGCTTTGCTTTTTAACTCTTTAAGGCTGGAGCTTCAGCCCCAGAGTTGACATTCTTTTGACTATCGTAACTCACCAAATGTTCACGCAACCAACGGAATTCTAGCCGATTCTGAAGCGGAGAAAAGCAGCTAATTGGTGCAAAGCCGACATTTCCTCCGTGACAGAATCAGCTGATTGATGTTGATTGTGTGAACGATTACTGTATTGTAAAGATAAATAAATACATGACACCTTTTATTACAATGGCTAAGGCAGTATCGTGACTGTATTCGACAATGTAGATCCCATTTGGAATCTTTGTTTAACTGAATGGGAATCTAGTATGACTGTTCTTGCAAATTTTGCTGCACATTTCGGGGTGAATATCTTTCATGCTTTAAGTGAATTTGTGCAGGTTCTTGTCCATCTTCTCTTCCGCCCGTATTGTGCAGAAACACGTGTTGTGGTAAACTTTGGGAGCTCAGGTTATAATTGTGCATCAGGTCATTGGTGTAGTGGCCTGGTCTGGGTCTGCCCCCTTCTCAGAACCGTCTCTCCAAGTCAACCTCTTCGCCACAAACCCCATAAACTCTTATAATTGCCACATTAAACTTCAGTTTATTATTTTTCTCCAGGTGCAGGTGTGCAGATGATATGAGCCCCAGGTTGCATTTACATACAAATTGAAGGTTTTTATTAATCAGGCAGGCAGCAGGAATCAAACGGCAACACTCCATCAGGCCTTTAAATACATTTGGTGACATTTTTACCCGGCATTAGCATGATAGGGCAAGCAGAGTATAATGTACCAATGATTGCTTTTCCATTGAAAGCACAAACGGTTTCATTTTTCCTGTCATCTCAAATAAGTGTTAAAGAGGGTTTGGAGGCTTTTGTGCGAGTGCCGTATGCTGGGGACTTGGGACCGCTGATGGCCATATTAAATAACCATTAGCGCCTGAGCTTAGATCATTGTGGCATCCGCCTCCTCTGAATTTATCCTGTGATTTCAGATGAAGGCAAGCTGTGCCAGCTTTCATAAAGTGCTCAAGCCCTCTCCATTTTTCCTCAAACTAAATGCATTACAACGGTAATTTTGTGACTGTTAAGATAACTAGCGTTAACAAGCACTTAATTAAAATGTACAATAAATAGCCGTCTGCAGCCTTATCTCCCCTCCAGAGCGACGCTGGTAGGAGGCTCCAATGCTCAGGCCGGCTGTTCCCCAGCTCGTTTGCAGATTAATTGCTTTTCTGTCTGGCGAAGCCTGCCTCTTCTGCAGCCAGATCGTAAATAGCCTGATAGGGAGTTTATCAATCAGGGCTTTCTACCTCACTGATCTCCCCCACACAGCCATGTCTGTCTGACTGTCTGTCCGTATGTACATCCGCTACTGTCAAACAGCTTCCGTAAATGAACACCCAAAAGCTTCTGTTAGACTAACCCTTTGTTTGGCAGATGGCTTTCATTTTGACTGTATTTGTAGTCTTTTAAAATATTCTGTTTTTATGTGCGTACAGTAGATTAAGCATACCTGTATTTATGTCTGAGCCAACTTTATGTACAGACTTTTTATGCGGCACGGATGTTCGCTCTGACAGTGTAACAAATGGAACAGTGTTGATCCATGACTTATGTTTTTATAACCTTTACTGACACCATATTTATGTCTGTCTGTCTGCAAGTATGTACCTACTTTACGGCAGGGCATTTTGTACCTGTTTATGTGTATAGTGAGCACGTACAAATGGACTTTAAGTATATCCCAGAGGTTAATCAAACACAAGCCACACATAAAAGCAGCCGAGGGTTGTGTGAGACAGGACAGAAGCAAGCGGGGAGTATTTACAGTAATAAAATTTAACAGCAGCCAGCCTCTTAGGATCGCATTACTCTTAAGACATGTGGCTGCAGCTCTCTTTTCGCAGCTTTATGGACTTTTCCTCCCAAAGCAACCTGCTCACCGTGGTTTTTTTTGTTGTTTTTTTTAAAGACAAGATGAATAAGTAAAAGCAAAGTTTCCTGCTCTAAGCTGCTGCCCCCTCTTACCCAGAAGCTCAAACTGGTCTGTCGGTGGCCCACCCTTAACCTTTGGATGATAAATCTGCCTGTGGAAGCTGTGAGCGGGAAGACCCCCATGTGTCCTCCATGACACATCCTGTTTGTGTAGTCAGAGTTGCAACCAGTGATCTTTACAACCATAATTTATGGAATGTCGACACTTTTTTTATCCAGTTATCTTTATGTCTTTATTTCTCGTATTGTCCTTATTTTTGGAAACAGCGTTGAATTTTTTTTTTTTTACAGTTCTGGATTCAGTGGCTGAATTATGACGGGGGATTCAATTTGGGGATTTCTAACACCTAGAGCTGACAGAATTGATGCCATTGTTTTTCTCTATATTTTGACTCATGCAGGTTCAGATGTATTTTTCGTGTGGCTCTTGCTTTGTTTCATTAACATAAAGGGTTCTGTTGTTTCTCCTCAATCACAATTGCATGATTGTGTCAAGAATTGTTGGGTTTCTGCTAAAAAAAATATCTGGTTTATTCTCATAATAGTTTCTGTATCAACATTCTGTCAAATTTGATAGACAGTTATCATAGCTGATAAGTTATTGCCGCATTATTGTCCACAATTCATGTTTAGGACAAGTCTGAGAACTCATGGTGGTCTAAAGATCTGGGCAGCTGTCGGTTGGGGGGATTAGGGGTACAGGCCATTTGCCGTGATGCTACAGTTATCAGACCTACTTAGGTCTGAGTGATTTATAACGTGAGAACATGATGAATGTGGTTTTGAACAAGCTATAGGCCTAGTAGGAGGTAGCTGAACTTTGGGGAGGACGTTTATGGATTTGTCTGTTTGGGCCCCTCAGATGGAAGTGCCTCAGCAGGAAAAACAGATGAAACTGTGAGGTAGAAGCTCAGATCAAAGGGATCCGAGAGGCGGAGCTGGTTTGTGTCTTCACTTTTACTTGTCATAAATCAGTTAGTAAAGGCGTCATTGGCTTCTGCCCTTGCCTTCATCTTTCTGAACCTCTCCCACTAAAGGCTCTGACCTTCCAGCCACAAGTTTACGATGTGATTTGGTTTGTTTATTTGTCTTTGTGTGCACTGTAGCTGAGTAAAACACTATGAAGAAGATTTCTCTGACCTGATTTGGACCTCACAGTTTTACACGTGGTGTGTTTTTCTTTGAAAACAAGTTTTCATTTCAGAAAAGCTGGAATTTAATACCTCCTTCCTTGATTACTCCATCTCCTCCTGGGTTATTGTAACTTTGTTATGGCAGCCACATCAGATGCAATCAATACATATATCAATACCAGAACTAAATGGGTCAGCAATCATAAGTGGCACATCTTTCAGGAAAGCATTCGGCAGCTCTGCAAGGTCTGACAGAAAAGAAAGGGGCAATTGCAAAATGTCTTCTCCCAGTTAGCTGTTTTTCTTTTGGCTTTAGAGAGGATTTGAGTAACAAAGGGAGCTTTATTTCTATTTATGCAGACAACCACACAAGGATTCATACATCTGCCCTGCCTTGAAGTGAGTCACCTGTCACTTTGCAGGTGCTAGCTTGGTGTGATTTGTGTAGTCAGGTTCCTGTATAAATCCCAACAGCCTCGAGCAACAGTAATTCAACACAGTGTGTATTTTCCATAAATAATTTGCTGGCCATTGATTTCCAATGCAGGACGCGAAATGTGCTAGATCCACCTCAAGGGGCTTTGGATGTATCTGGTGCTTACTTTTGTGGTCAAAGTTGTGACAGCCCATATGTTGTGAGCACAAGGTCCAAATGTATTGTCCTGCAGAGGCCGACTTGTCAGAAGTGAGGACATCAAGTGAAGAAGATGCTGAGTATCTGATGCTAAATGGTTTTTGTTTCTCAAAATAAAGATAGCAAAACAAGAAAACGAAACATCCCATGATATTACAGATTTAAGCAATAAATCATCTTATTATTATTTAATAGATAAACAGATACCACAACAAGGACTTGGCTCTATAAGTGCAACCAAGGAAGGTACAAGACTGCCACGCCATGTGATTTGGTGAGGTTATTTTGTAGTGTCACCCCCTGACTGATCAGGTTGTTCATTGGGGTGTTTGCTGGCACCTCAGAGAGAGGAGGCAGAAATTGATGAGGTCTAATTGATCTGTCTCTTGTCAGCTCTCATTAGTCCCTCATTTAACACTATCTGATGGTCTGAGTGTATTGCACCTACCGGGGAAATGAGGTGGTGTGTGAAGGAAAGGAGGCAGCCAGCGACACCACCTATCCATTCAACAGGAATCAGCAAGCTTCCGTTAACTACTGAATCATCTCTTTCAGTTTTTTAGACTAGAAACTATTTGCATGTCATTTTCCAAATACGTGAGGCTGCACGGACCTGGAGGAAAGATTAGGGTTAGGTTAACATGTGCGACCAGCAACAACATTTAGCCTTAGACACACTTAAAATACGTGCAGGCAAACAGCAATGTGCATCATGGCCGCAGGTATTACGTGTAGCCAGCATGATTTCCATCAATTTTTGTGCTGGTCTCACGTAAAAACTTGCAAATAAAATCAGTCTTTAGAAAAACCTGACAAGATGGAAATTTGTCAGAGTTCTTCAGTAGCTGAACTGCAACTTTTCCTGTTTTCTTTAATGATTTGAAGCACAATGCAGACTTTCTTTACTCAAATAGCTCATTTAAAAGCACTGATTTCTGTCTTTATTTATTTTTGTCATTTTTTAATATACTGTAAGCATATATGATCATGCACACACACCTGTATCTTCCATCATGTTTTCACTCTGTGACTGACAGCTGTTCAGACAACTTCAACAGCATAGTGAGAATTGGTGTGGATGTGGCAGTGGGCTGTGGAATTTGCTGTTGCCCCTTGCTGATAGGTCTCCCAGGGCTTGGGTGTCACCCCAGTGCCGGCCTCAGAGCCCTTAATTTTAGCCTTTGGAATCATTGTCGTAACAAGATCCGACACCTCCCTTCCTGACATCAAGACTCCTAAATATACATTTATTTACAGAGGGTGTCCCCATGTCAGAATATGATGAATGTCAACTAATCAGATGGCGTGCAAGTGTGCCTCCACTGTCGGGCCCCATTTCACTGGTTAAAGGAGTAGTGTAAATAACCACGTGGGGGTTTCACTGGGGTCTTGTCTTTGGTGAGGATCTGGGAGATATGATACCTTCTGCTGTTGCTGCCTGAGTGTGTCTATCTTAAGACTACACATGGAGATCTGGCATTCACCAAATCTCCAGGGGTTTGAGGGCAGGCAGGAAGAGGCTGGCTGTGCCTACAGTTACTCCAAGACGCATCACATCCCTCTCATCTATTTCTGCCACTGAATGGCACAGAACCATGTTCACATCAAGATAAGAAGAAGGCCTTGTGCTTGATGTGGTGCAGAAATCCCCCTCATTGTTTACTTGATGACTGCAAACTTACACAATCCAAATGACAATGACTTCAAGTGCATTTGTTAACTATCGGATCTTTCTGATCATTTTTTTTTTCACTTGCCTTTTTGGTTTGTGACCTTATAATCACAGGGTCCAAATGCTTCTGGGTGGAAACATTAGCGGAAGGAAAGGTGTGGGTCACCTGTTTTCAGGAAGAAAAAAAAACTCATGAAGACGATTTTGATTAAAAACATAGAAAAGCAGAATTTCCTTCATATTTGACCTAAAGTCAAAAATTCAGTCTACTGCATGCACTAATCAATCCTTAGATGAAGGAAGAAACACAGGAGAGAAATTGAAGTGGGGGTGGATGGTGTTGTTTAATGAAGAGTGTGGCTTTTCCTGGAGGATCTAATAAGCAGGTGGAAGCCTGATAAGGATAAGCTGTACCTCTGGCTCTAAAAAGCCTTGTTTTAACCCCTCCTCTTCCACTTTTACATTTCAAGATGTTCCTGTGTAAACAAGGAGAAGAGTTATCGCAAAAGAAGCTGATTAATGAACAAAATTTAGATAGACAGAGGACAAAAAGAGGAAGTGAAGACGGAATGTATAATAAAGCAGCTGAGTCTAAGGAGGCAGTGTGAAGATGAAGAGGTGCACGATGAGACAGCATGAGAGGACAATGGAAATAAGGAAAAGACTGAGATAAAAAGAGAATGGAAGGAAAGGGGATGTGGAGAGTAGAAGTGACTGAAAGATGACAGAGGATTACAATAAAAGACGGACGAGAAAGAATAAAATTCCAATATGGAAAATGAACAGATGAAAAAAAAGAAAAAAGTTAAATAAATTACAAAAAAAAAGAATAGGTGGAAAAAGAGATGAATAAAAAGGCTGGGAGGGCTTAAAGATGGCCCGTAAGAGACCTGGTGGTGTGTCAGAGCTTCAGATCCAAGCCCTCCCCAGGGGAAAAAAAGAGAGAAAAAAGAAAAGAGACATTGACCTTGCATTATTTATGCTTAGTGCTGTTGGTCCAGGCAGACGTTGCTTCCCATTGTGTCTTCATAATGAGGAACTGCTATGAAGCCAAGGAAGAGGAAACACAACCAGCAGACCAGTGTGTATTGGTTTGTGTAAGTCTGTGAATGTTTGTGCTTTAGGGGGTGAGAGGTCATTACAGTGAAGCATGAAGACAGTTTAGTGAACAGGGATCAGGAACACAAGAAAATCCTGTATGCAATGTGCAGGTACACACACACCTTCTGACTTGTGTGCAGGCCCGTGTGTTCTCGGTGACAATGCATATGAGGGGAAAGAGAGAGCAGAAAGGGTCAACTGTCATTTCCTGAGCTCATTTTCACACTATTTTTCTTATAACACCTGCAGGCAAGTGAATGTAAAGAAAGGACAGTGTGAATCTGTAGAGATGCCTTACATGCTGTCATTCTCAGAAGCACTTTAAAGTTAGTTCATGTCTGATTAAGGAATAATAGACAATGTTGGGTGGGAAAAATCCCATCTGAAATGAGCAGGTCATAACCCCCCCCACAGGAAACCAGAATTTGTGTCGTAACCATGAATATTACCTGAGATTACCATAGTCATGAGAATGACGTGATGAATGAATTTAGTGAACTATTCTGAAAAATATAAAAAGGGCTAAATATTCCAAATCAGTTGTACCTTTAGCAATCATTTTTTATTCATCTTTTAAATCCACATGTTGTGATGATGTTTTCATTTACTTTGGCTGTATTTCTTTGGTTCAAACTTCTGTTGTTTTGTCAGGTTTTGCGGTTTCCCAGTTTCACCCGATGTCATGCTCTTAATGGTTGTCCCGATGTCACGCTCATTCATGGTTGTCTCTTTCTTATATGATTAGCCCTCTTCTCTACAAATTTGTGGTTTTCAGGGTTGTCGTAGGCTCTCATCTTTTTATCTTTCTCATTTCAGAGGAGTAATGCTTCATTTGGTTGTGTCAATCATGTTTAAGATTTTTTTACCACCAAGACTTGTCTTGTATGATGGGCCTTAACCATTGACTGTATATCTGTATATTAGAACTGGACTGAGTGGACCAAAAAAAGCCCAAATCCTGTAGATTTTAATAGAGAAATAAACGGCTGTTACTCAATCATTACATTTGTCAGAATAACCTTTCTTGCTGTGCTACCTTTTTTTTTAAAATCATGTTCTTGCTAATCTTTTTTTTCATGATTTTTTTTTGTTGTACAAATTACTCAAACTATAAACTGACGCCTAAATAAAAGCATGCGGTCTAACATCAAATATTTGAAGCGTTCATTGACAGATTCCACTTCTTTCGGTGGAAGGGGTGTGGCCTTCCAATAAGATCACTCCTAACTGACAAGAGTGTTTGCCATAAAAATGTTGATTCAGAACAATCACTCGGACCAATCCCTGCTTACGAAAAAAATTCTGGTTTCAATATGGTGGCATCCGTATTGCAAAAAAAATTCTAAATGAAATTATCATTTAGTTGGAACTGGAAGTAAGTCATTTTCTATGGATGATGTCACACTCATTCTTTCCAGTTCTCATATACAGTCAGTGGGCAAAAAAACATATTCATAACATGGACTCATTGCTGCAAATGAATTATTTTTAGTTTGTAATATGTTTACTTGAGTTTATTCTGTGATACTTTAATTAATAAACAATGACAAAAAGTATCTTCTTTTTTATAATGGGACTGTCCTGAAGTTAAATACACAATCAATCTAAACAGACACAATCAAAGACCAAAGCTTGTGCACTTTGTGTGTCTTTAAATGACACACTGACATCACAGGAGAAGCTTTTTTTTATCTCAAACTTTATCGATAAAGACAAATACTCCATGTATTTTATTAAGAAATACTGTTCTGCCTGCTAGATCTTGATTTTAATTAACAGATTTTTTTGTCGCCTAAGCAGACATGACTAACGCTGTCAAATAATTCATAATATTTGGCTGAGTTTTTAAAGACAACAGGAAAACGGTTTTTGCTGTTTGTCTGTTTTCAGATAACTTGCACAATGACACACGTTTTATCTTAGGTGCTATTATACAAGTCAAAAGGGTTTTAAATCGTCACTTTTCATTGATTCATCAACTTTAAAAAAAAAAAATGTAAAAATCAATCAGAAGTTTATAATGAAAAAAAACTGTTTTCTCCATTGTAGAATCAGAAATGCGGTCACACAGATTCACGTAAAACTTTTATGAATCTAAACTTTTATTTATTGCCCAATCTGTAGGAGAAAATATTGACTTTTTTTGCACATCAAAGGCACCAAAACAAAAGATGAAAATGCAAGTAGAGTAGTGCACACACAGCATATAAACTTTAATGTGTCTGTATTGTGACTGCTTTGCTGTGATACAAACACTCTCAGAGAAATAAAATCAGCAGGGAGCTTGGATACATCTCACAGATCTGTGCAATCCTGCACCCTCAGCTCCTCCCACTCACCTTTCACCCTGCTGCTCTTCTCCATGACAGCACTGTCAGTTTCAAATTTAATTACACACAACTTGACATACATAGTTCTTACCCTGTCATTACCCTGTCTGGGTCCACCCACTCATCATGGAGCGACATCCACACGCCCCTGAGAGCTGAAAGTAACCTGCCTCCTGTAGACTGGTATATGATAGTGGATGTAGTCTCACAAAGTGAGTTTGTGTGTGTGTGTGTGTGTGTAATCCCAATTGTGTATCACTCTTTTGCTCTCTGTGCCTGGGATGTGGAGATTTGTATGGCATGTTAGTCACACCCTGTGTTATCAGCATCTCTGTGATGAGCATAAGCACAGCCTGAGGGGGCTGGGGGTGGCGTTGCAGATGGTACAGTGAAGGGGTCCCTAAATGTGGTTTAGGATGATGTATTTGCCCTCCTACATTTCCCAACTTCTGCCCATGCCAAGAAAGCATCATATGCTTCAAAGTTGGACTCTGCATCTCATAACCAGTGACCCATAGCATGCTTTCATTTTTTACATCAGTCAGCCAAATATGGCAATTGATGCTTCCCAGAAACCCTGACCTAATCCTGTTATCCTTTTCCTTCAACAACCTGCAAGGAACAAGGGCGGGATCCCAAAAGTCAGCAGCCAAGAGAGCCGTGCGGGGCCTGCCCCTGTCGCTGTGAAAGCGGGCTTAGCTGAAACACAATAGGTGTGTAATTTCAGGTTTTTGTTAAGCCAAAATCCAATCACATACATGACTGCAAGATCACAGAGAAACACGACAGGAAAAGAAGCCTTGGAGGTGGAGGTGAGTCCACTCACACAAACATTTCCACACAACCGAGGCACCATTGATGACAAGCCTGCTAGCAAGCTAACGCAAAGCATAGAGATTAAACTGGTCTTCATTCTTCATCTGGAGGGCTGGGCTAATGCTTGGCTCCTCCCTAACCTGGATCAGACTGAAAAGCCAGATTTCCTCAGCTCTTAAAAGATAACCTTTTACTTTATATGCACAGCTGCAAAAAAAAAAAAAAAATACACCCACAAAAAATGTGTGGCCCAACCTCGGCAGGCAGGGTGCTTTCAAATTTTCCACATAATGCTACCATTTTATCTCTCTAATTACAACTATTATGCAAAATCAATTCCAAATGAAAGAGCGTGGTTTTCATCTTGCTCTGCTCATCTCATAAATGCTTGCATAAGAACTTTAAATGAAAAGCATAAGCCTATTGTCTCCTCCTGAGACTGTCTTAAGCACAAGATGTGGGTTCGTTTGCAGTTTTGTTTTTGTCCTCTTGTTTTGCAGATGATAAATGAATTAATACACGCGTTTAATATTTGAAATGCGAGATGAATAATTTATGATTTTAAGATTAAAAGTAAAGCAAAAGAGAGAGAGAGAAAGCCAGTAATCACCAGAACACAAATTCAGGACAAGCTGAAATGAATTTTTAACTGCTCGGGCTCTCTGGTCTCCCTGTTCTAGATTGTGTGTT
The DNA here is from genome assembly GCA_014656515.1 of Oryzias celebensis. Lineage (NCBI taxonomy): Eukaryota > Metazoa > Chordata > Actinopteri > Beloniformes > Adrianichthyidae > Oryzias > Oryzias celebensis. The sequence continues at coordinate 7,869,401 of BNCR01000003.1, forward strand.
GGGAGCTGTTGAATTAATAGTTGCATTTTGACCTGATTCCACCAAATCCAGTCTGAGAGTTTTTCTTTGAAGCTGATTTATGGTACAAACAGAAGACCTAATGCATCTATTCAGGAAGTCTAATGAACACAATACCTTAATACCAACTAATGCTAATCAGAGCTCCCCAAACAGACATGATCATTACATGATCATAATTATTATTCATGTAAAACCGTTAATGTGTGGGTACCTCTATTCTGACAACTTCATTTGCATGGTGTCAAGACAGAGGCTGCAAGATTTAAAAAATAGATGGGAAAAGTTACAGCAAATGGATTTTAGTTTTTTTCTTTATTCGTTTAAGGATATTTGCATGAGCAACAGATACAGTATATCCACCATGTTCACAAGACTTTTGGTGCAATTGTTCATGATTAATAAATAGTGGGGACTGGTAAAATCTCCCAGTCAAATAAGAAGCAAACCAATCAATTCATAATCAAGTCACACTCAGAATGCACGCACTTGGTGAACTTTAGGCAATTAAAAATCCTTTAATTTGAAATATTACAAAATTACTAGCATGACAAAAAAAATGGTCGTTCCAGAATTGGGGGACGTTAGACTTCAAATTTTATAAAAAGTAAACCTTCACTTTTCTGAATTTCTGCTACATATTCATCAATAATAAGTAAAAAAAAAACTTTCAAAGGCCTGATTGGCTCAGCTTACAGATCAATTATGCTATTGTATTACATTACATATTTGATGTTTACAAAACTTGGAGCAACCGGTTGCTAATTTTTGCTGGTAAAATGGTTGCAAATCTGAATTAAAATTAGCCTTCTCTCAGAAGTAGTCATTTTGCTGGCTGTTATTAATGACAAGGAAAACAAACTTACTTTTGTAAATAATAAAAAAAAAACTTTTATTTTGATTAGTTTGGTACCAGCATTGCATGGGGTAGAGAGATCCATCAATCTAGTCTAACAATGTGGTGAAAAATATGAAACATAGAGGAAAGGAGACCCTTTTTGCTCTGCCCAGTCTTTTGGAAAATTGCTTGATTCTTTAGTACATTCTTCTTCTACATACTAAAAAGGTTATAGTTACAGGGTTGTGGGTCAAATGTTCCATGGATAATAATTATTATTTGAAATATTTTGGATATTAAAACAAAAAAGACACCAATGAAACAATAAATACAAAAAATACCTTTAAATTTTGTTTCATTTAAGAATCAATTTGGACATTAGCGGGGTGGATCAAGGGGAAAATTCCCATTTTAGGGATACGCCAAACTTGTTAGGTATTTTTAGAACAATTTTCAAGCATTCTTTTCTCTTAGATTTGGTCTCAAGACCTTTATTCAGAACGATGTTTAGTATTTGTATATGGATTATTCGATATGTGATGGGTGGACGTAACATGTCCTCGGGTTCTGAGATGACTCAAAACAAAATTACTGCTCAGAAAAAGGTTCATCGAATGTGAGAAATGTAAAGATTATGTTTATCCAGAGGATGATTCCTGCCCAGCATACAGTAGACTGAACACTACAAGTTAGCAGAGTTAAAGAGTTTAAATGTAACAAAGTGTTGTCATTTGCAGGTGATCGTCTTTAAATTCCCACCAATCACAGTGAAGCATAAACTCTGATTCAGAACTCTCATATGAGCTCTTGATGTGCTGTAAATGATAGGACGGCTCACAAGGAAGGGATACTGTGTGTGTAATTGTAAATGATTACTGTCTTTATATGACAGACGCTCCATTTCTTTCGTCCTTCCCTCACGTCAGCAGCAGAAAAGAGTCTAATTCCACCAAACGGAGAGCAAAAAGAAAAAGGGGAAAAAAGGCACCCAGTATAGATATTTCCATCCAGAGAAATGAAATATAAACGTGTTCATTATACCCTCAATTTGCAGTTATTTCTCATTGCACACGGCCATTTTCCATTTTCCCTGCTCTCTTATTGGCACTGCGTTCGGGCCTTGAGAGAAATCTCTCTTTTATTATTTAAATCCATGCATGGGGCTGAGCCAGGCGAATCGCCTCACGTCTGATGGCCTCTCCCTAATTCTGATTGGCAGCTTGACGCACACTCAGCGGATGGAATAGGTTGATAATGCCTATCACAAATAAAAACATCTCCTCCCTGTTATGTTTTTATTAGTAAAAGGGAATATAGAGTTTGAACAATAAAAGTAGCTTTGGTAATTGGAAGTGGCAATGGACTGTGTCCGTGGTTTGTAGGGCTGTCGGAGCAGCGATGTAATTTCTTTGACATGTTTTTGTCTGGCTAAAACTTTAATGTCGTGGGTGTGACCAATTGGATGCAAATGTTGTTTTCATCCCTTGCTGGCGAGGTGACCTCCATCATCTCCTTGGGGAAATCAAGCTTTTAAAAGTAGGCGATGCCTCTAACTCCACACAAGAAAACACATTAAATGTAAACAGAGCCTAACACAATGCTCATACAGTGACAAAACCGCATTGTGCACATGCATCGCAGTACGAATTCATGCATATGAAGACCTTTGCACCGCTTGACCATAACCTCCCCTTTTAAATGCTTTGCTAATATGCCACATGGGTCTAAACTGTATGCCTCCTGTGTGCAAACAACATTTGTTTGAAAAAGCCCTTTCATTGCAGACAAACTGGCTTAAACACAGAAGGTGGACACAGCAGTTCTCTGTTCAGGCTGTCACAAACCTTGACAGGATGAAAAGGCCACATCTTTCCCTGTAACTAGGTCCAGCCTCTTTGCCTTCAAGTCTCCACGCCCAAAACACTGACTCAAACAGCAGACGGTTTTCTGCGTACAGATGATCATGCTTGTGCTTGTGTTTGTGTGTGTCTTGTGGATAAGGCCGCATGCGAAGGCAACTTTAATACCGGTCCGGAATAACGGGCTCTTTGTACGGTGTGAGCAGCCAGATCTGAGACCAATAAAATAGCAGCCCTTGGTCACTGCTCTAAGGATAAAGGCAGAAAGATATAATCATACACAGAGGACACAACCTTTTGTGCTTTCTCCGCATATTTCTGGAGTGAAGAGAGTGCGGGCCCTTCATAAGTTTAATATTTTCACAGTGTGACTTTTGTCACTAATAGAGTGGCTTGCCAATAAGCGTATATTGTATCTTTAGGGGTGCAGCCATATTAGTGCAGCAATCACTGAAGGAGGGAAAAGAGGACTGGGTGTGTGAAGACACTGAGACAGATATAGTCAGGAAACACTTCTTGTGTGTTTCAGAATAAGAATGCATTTCTGTGTGTGTAGAAGACTGTGGGCTGATGTGTGAGTCTGCACATGTGTTAGAGAGATGGGGTGCAGAGATTGAGCTGCTTTTTACAATATACCTCATAATGACATTTGGATGTGTCTGAAAATGGAGACTAACCATAGAGCTTGACATTCAGTAAACCACAAGCCAGAGTTAAGCCTCAGCATTGCAGTAAACCACATGCTGAACTAATGTCTTGTCCAACTCTGAGATCCTGTGCACCAACTGCCTAAATCTGTAGCTTAAACATTGCAGTAAGAACACTTTGAGGCTTTTTTGGACAGTTTGCTTGATTTAGGGACAAGGTTGAGGCGGGATCTTAGCCCTGTTCTTCTCAAGGCTGCTCTTGTGGCAATGATGTCTAATTATCTCACATTAAGTTATGTGCAGTAGCGGCTTCCCTTCTATTAATGTAATGGATTCCCAAATTCCTCCACGCCTCTTTTGTCGCTGCGTTGTGATTGTCGACGGGGCTGTGCTTGTTCCCCCAGCACCTGTTGTGTGTGTCTGCTGCATTCTGAGAAAAGCACTTTATCCCTGTCTCCTCAACCATCATTACACCCAGCTTACTGGGTTGTTATAGCCCAACCCTCGCACATTTACACTGGCTGCCAGATATCCTGTGGATATTCTTCATCTGCTTCTTGATGTTATTTTCTTCAACCTATTTCATCCAGGTTGCAAAGACAACTTCTATTTATTTAGGGCAGGCAATAATTAAAGCAGACGGGCTGTTTGATTCCTACCTTGATAACACCCTCAGAATGTTGTCAGAGTGTGTAAACACGTCCCCACTCTTACTTTGGCTTCTTTCATTTGAGTCATTTGTTCTTGTTGCTTTTTGAAAAACAGGTTATTGTGGTGTTGTACGACTTTCCGCCCGTGTATGTGAGTTTGTTTCTGTTGCTGTTCTTTGTCTCTTTCCACTTTGCCTGTATCAGTGTTCTTCTGTGGTCCTGTGATTTTTCTTTTTTGGCATGCAGCAGTGTGTGTCTGTTCATGTGTGCGTGTTGCATTCAGGTTAGGAGTTTTGATCTTAGTCGGGAGACGTGAGTTGCCCTGGGCTGTGAGGCTCATTAGGTATGTACTCTCTGAATGTGAAAGTATTTGTTAAACCACATGACAAGAATACTTTTCTGCTGCAACAGATGTGCTGTAATTAGAGAGGGCTTAAGTTGTCTTAGAGCTGTGTGAGAAGTCATCACCAGCTGATAAGTTTACAACGGGCCCTACCCTCCTGCTTGCAAACACAACACCCACTATACACACATATATATACACACAAATACATTTCGCCCGTGCAAAGAAAATCACAAAAAAAGTTAAACTTTTCATCCATTTATTTACAAATCTTTCCATGACAGGTTTTTACACAGAAACTCAAGTAATAAAAACAATCCAAATCAAATAACACTTTTGAATTAACTGTGATAGTGTTCAGTAATTCTTGAAGAGTGTATATACATATTATAACTACTGTAATAACTAGTGATAGCAGCATTAAACGAAGCGAATATTTTAGCCAACTATTAGAGTCTTGGCCCCTTGAGATAAAGGGGGCAACCGATCAAAGCGATTATCCATTCTGCAGTGAATCTTGAAGATAATGGCTGACCTGTCAGCATGATGCCTCCATAAGCCATTAACACCCTTTGTTATTCCCATTCCTGTTCTCTAAACGCACCGGGCAGTTCAGAAAGGCAAATGAGGCAACCTGCTAGCCCTGCTTTAACCCTGCGTTCCTCATCTGAGCATGTGCACGCAAACACCGACAAGCAGACCTCACAAATGCAGGAAGATTTAGCTTTAATCAGATCAAATGTCTCACATCAGATGCAGCTGAAACACATTTGTGGAGGAATGTAGGTAATACTGTGCCTGAGTTTGTCTGAGGTGAGGGCTTTCGTACATGTCTGGCTGCTCAAACCAAATCCAACTGTGAACATAAGACAACCAAATTCCAGTGCTTGTTTAGTCCATGCCACCTGTTCTTTATTTCCAAAATGATCGGAGCCTGGTGGTTTATAACAAGATTTGTGAATACATCAAAGAAAAAGATGTTCAAAACCTGAAATTTTCTTTAATAAAAGAATTTAAGATTAAAACTGAGTTGTTTCTGAGTAATCCTTTACTCAAATCATGCTGGATTCAGGAGCAGATGAAAAAATGTTTGAAAAAACCTCTCAGTTGTAATGTAAAGACTGAAATGAGCTGGTCAAAGCCTCCCTGCTCCACTCCGTTCTGATACGTCAATTTGCAGACAAATAGATCCATGTATATCTTTGTTTCCCACGTCTGAGTTGTGATTTAGCTCAAAACTGTAAAGCTGGATAGCTGTAATATTGCTCACCATTTTTGCTGCACCGCTAATATTAACTTGGGGTTGTGAGGAGCTGTGAGCTAGTGGAGGAGAGTATAAACAAAGGGATGCGGGATATCAGTGGAGATTTACTTCCAAGTCAACAGTCTCACCTGCCATTCTGGAGAAACTATGTCCACAAAACATCACAGTTTTTTTTATTAAAAACAGCATAATCATAATTAAAAGACTATTGGAAGGCTTTTAAAATAAATCCAAAATATAATATAGTATAAGAATACAAATATTATTATATATATAATATTGTCTAATATATAATAGACTTAATAAAATAATGATGAACTCCCAAAATTTTACATCGTAAAGAATCGTTGTACACTTTGAAAAAGACATTTGTACATTGATGGACCAATGAGAACAGCATTTTGTAGGGAATTGTACAATATTAAAATCATTCTTAGGGTGTATTCAGACTAGACACATTTGCTCCACTTAAAGTGAAGCGTTTTTTTCCCGCTATAATCTGGAACAAATGTTCGGTCTGAATACACCCAAGCAAACCCCAGTCCGGAACCAGGAACCGCTCTATATTTCGAGGGGATCTTGGTTCAGACTGAGATTTGATTAACTCTGAGATTCCTCAGTCTGAGTGCAACGCGCTCTAGAAGCGTAACAACATGACCAAAAGGGCCACCATATCCAAAAGTCACATGATGTAAACAAATCAGGATAAACCACAGATACATGTAAAGCCGCGATTGTCGTGTTTTCAAAGAGGAAATAACTGGTCCAACTGTTGTTTACTTTTTAGAACTGCTACATGTCAGAACGTTTGTTTCAACACAGCGGAAAACGCTTCTTGATGTCATCCTAAAAGCTAGCTTATAACTTGTAGTTCAAGAATGAGGCACAGCAACTCATTGAAATTGTGGTCGGGTGAATGCAGGCTGGTTAAAACAACTTTCGACCTGATACAGATTGCTTCTCACTGTTTTCCCGACAGTCTATGTGTCATAAACACTTATGGTACTTTCATAACCGACGTCTCCTCAGTACTGCAGCTGCTCACATCCTCTGAGTTAAAGCACACACGGCACGTCTTCTTCCCAGTGACCGTCTTGCAGCATGTCTCAGCGACACCAAAGTAACAAGTAAAAATTGTTGTTTCTGACGTTCAAAACGGGTAATCAAACTATAAAGTTAACCATCCCGATGAGGACTTTAAAACGTGCACCTACGTCTTTCTCTTGTTGTTCTGACCCACAACGAAGTGCCTGGCCAATGACTGAAGAGATCGTTAGACATGTGGTTTTGTTTACAAGCTTCGGCCCGAAACGGAAATCTCCCGTAGACGCCAGTCTGAATACCGACCAATCGATCCAGACCAAATTAAGAGGACTTGGACCGAACCAGTCTGAATACACTCTCACGTTTCTTTTTAATTTCCATGCAACGTGCTACAGATCAAGATTTTCCCAGCTTGCCTGTGTGGATTCAGCTATTATCCAACATTAGACGTCTTTATTACCCTTTCAAGATTTCTAAATGTCAAATTAGAAGTGATGAAAGAGTCAGTATCGAGCATCTTGATCCAGCTTGAGATCTAGCCAGGGAGCAGAGCTTTGGACAGCCTAGATTACGCTGCCCCCCTCTCAAGTGCTCCTCTCTTCCTCCATCTCCTCTGATAGGAGATCCCAGTGGCTCTCCTCTTTGCCTCTCATTTCTCTCTTACTCTCCCTCTCCTGTCTGTGTTGCCTTTGGCAAATTGGCAAATTGTGTTATACTAACGTGGGTACATGTGTTAAGTGGGGATCAATTGTTTGTTTAACAGGGTGCCTCTATTAGATTGGGAGGATGTAATTAGTGGTGAGGCCTTTTCTTAATACAGGCAGCATCAGTAAGGCAGAGGGTGGAGTCTGTCCGATCAATGCCAAATCTCAAGGAAGGCTTGGCTGCATTTTGGTTTTGGGAAATTAAATTTATGATAAATCTCATCAGCAGGGTGGGGTGAAGTTGTTCTCAGCATCACACTGTGCATCCTTGGTTGCTCGCCTCAAGCCAGAATCAGGCATCCATAATGAACCTGCACAAGGCACGGATAAAAGCCCCATAATGTCTGATTATTCCCATTGCTGTTTTCCTTCTCTGCTTTGTTCACATCAAATGTGTGCTTTGAAACACCTCACACTGTCTGTGTTCAGGTTCTCTGTGTTTGCCAGCTTGGCAGATCAGCAAACTATTCCCAGGAATTGCACACAACTGAAAAAACAAAGCAAATTCTTCCCCTTAATCCCTCTTTCTTTGTCTTCTCTTTCCATAAACAGTCAGAGAGACACTCATAATCACTGTGACTGTGTGAAATATAAAATATAAAAAAAACAATGTTTTTAAAGTGAAACTATTTAAATAATAGGTGGATTATAAGTGTACCCTATTTGCTTGGAAGAAGCATAACCGACAGAATGTTTTTTTGTTTACATGTATTTTTGGGGATCAAATTAAACAATACAACATATACAGGATTACCTGGTTATGCATTGTACTACTATTTGTATTGCCTTAATGACAGAACGATACCTCCACCATTCATTGACAATGAAGACTTTTGTGAGCACAGCACTCAGATTAATTGTATTTTTTCCAAACAATATTGTCTTTGGCATCCTCTCATACTTCTGTCAAACATGGTGCTGCAGGCAAATACAAGTATACTCACCGCGACTCGTTATCTTCATTAAATGGCATCCAAGTCAGATCAAAGAGCCTGCGTGCCTCTGTGAATGCAGATGCAACTCGCAAGTTTCCTTAAAAACAAGGAGTAAACACTGTTACCCTCAAACTACACAAAAGTACAAACCCTGTGAGTGTTAGCTTTTTTGAGGGTTTGAGTGTATTTTAAGCAGAAAGAGTCAAAAACTTTGTTGTCAGCCCAAGGCAAAACAACTAAAAGAAACGTAGATACTATATACTGTTGCTCACACGTTCTTGCTCGTCAGACTAAATTCAGCTTTCATCAACTTCACTGACAGCTCCAACTTAAAAAGTTTAAAATGAAGACAAATGGGTTTTCCCCAGAGCAGAAAAACAGAAATACGAAAAGATAATGAATAGCATAATTGTTTTTTTTTCTTTTTTCAGCCCACATAAAATGCTCTGTGTGATTTTAAATCTGTTTATCTTTCATTGTCGTATCAGATAACAAATGCTAAACACTGCATCTTGGTACTGCCCTACTCAACTTGCATTTCTCCAGTATCTAGAATACCTGTGAATGCTGTAAGCTCTTTGGCTTCTACAGCAAAGTGTAGTACCCTGGGTGTGCATGCACTGTTAGATGGCAGCTGTGGCGTGGCAACAGACCGGGTGTTGAGTGACTGACAGCTTCAAAGGCTGCACGCCAGCTGATCCCGTCTGCTAACTATGCCAGCCTGGCACTTGCAGCCATTGTTGTCTTCCCCCGATTTCACACATTCAGTTGTATTGTGATTAAGCCAAGCTGCTTTAAACACCAGCTAACTAAAAGATTATGATACCAAATCAATTAATTTCAAAGCGAAGCTTTTTTGAGGGGAATTTTGCAAATCATTTTTCACAAGTTGTTGCAATCATTGATGTTTCACACAGCTAAATTATCGAACAACAACTGGTTGAAGGGAAAGTTGCAAACGTGCAAAATTATACAAAAGTATAATGAGCTCCAAGCTCATTATAAAGAAGAGAAAAAGTGGGAAAAATTGTGTTTTGCAAGTACTGAGCAAGTTCCACTTTCATCACATTGCTTATCTAAACAGTCCAGCCATTCTTTGAGTAAGCAATAAGTGGCAGTGTGACATTTGAGAGGAGCCACTCCCTCTGATCCATTGTTGTGGCTTTTGAAGTCCCTTTTCAGGTCATTAAGCCCCATTTCCCATTCACAGAGAACTTGTGTGGCGGCCATTTGAGCACAACAATGGAACCTAATGACTTAACGCTTCTGTTTTCATTCTCCACCTCTCAGCCCTCCTGCACCCCCAGCTTTTTACCCACTTCTAAATTCTCCCCTACAATCGTCCCCTTCACTAATGGTGGCTTGCACCCCTCATTTGCCTGCCCACGTATTTTATGGGGCATTGTAATGAGCTGCAGCTGGGGGGTAAAATCTGGGTGTAATGTTCACCCAAGCACAGGAGAGTGACCCAGTGAGCAGAGGTCATCACTTTGTGCTAGTGCCAGGCTAAGGGTCTATTAGAGGCAATAAAGGTTATTCTCTGACTCCATGGTGAGGCCTTTGAATGTGCTCATCTTTGCTTTGTCACAAAGTGCTACTTAATTGCTTAAAAATGCGTACTTGGAGCAACGGCAATAGGAGTAATAGCGTTGTGGGTCGGCTGGGGTGTTAGTGTTTGCTTGAGGATACTATACACCTGTTGTAAGGCCTTTTAGTTGTAGTCTGAGAAGACCGAACAAAGAAAAACATTCATAGAAATGCATGCTGTACAGATAAGTATTCAGTCTTGGGGTTAAATGCCGCAGACATCATACCAACACCATAGTCTTAAGAGTCACAGAGGAGTAAATACTGCTACTTCTTCATGGTAAAATCTACAAAAGCAAAAGAGTTAAAAGCACTCATATACTGGATGATAATCATATCAGAGAGAGCAATATATTTACTTATGACTTCAAATAGCTTCAAACAGTGGCCTTTACCCAGAAGAGCTGCTCAGGGAATAGACAGTTTATCCTTCTCCCGGTCCAAGTGGCAAGGAAAGCAGTAACCCGAGCTGAAAAAACAAAAGGCACAGAAGCAATCGGCAAAATCAAACTGACCTCTGTCACTCTCCCTCTCTGCAACTGGCGTAATCTTAATTGAATCAGCCTTACAGAAAGATGTTGACACTGAGAGATTGCACAAACCTGGGAGGCCTTAGCAGAACAGTGAAAGTACAGGAAGAAAAAAAAGGGAAAAACAAACCCTCCATCTCATCTTTGTGGCCTTCGATGCTTACCCCTCTCATTTCTCATTGTCTCTGACTGATAATGCTGAGCAACACACCCAACCCACCATCATACCCCTGACATCCAATTTGATCACTCACTGTGGTCTCCTGATGTCAACTCGATCTGTCCAGTAAATACTTGTATCCCACTGTTCAAGGACCCCCATCACATGAGCTCTGCTGCAACATTGTAGGCTGACAAATATAAAGTGAAACTGTTTGACATTGATGCGTAATTTTAAATCTGCATGTTAGAAATTCCTCTATATATTTCATAATGCAACACAAAAAAGCCAAAAAGAAAACAATAGTGGTTTGAGGCAATGGCTAAATGAAACACATTGCATCTGCTGCTTTCCCATATTGACATGTTTGTTGTCATGTCATTGGATTGGTTAAACCATCCTCACGGGGCCAGTCCATCATGATGCTTTCTACGGTGTCTTTCTTGACACCCAAAGAAGCATTTATTACTACTCAGTCATGATCAATCACTTTAGGAACTGTGATGGAAAGTTTATGAGCTGTTTCTCCAATTTGGAGGATAAGTAACTTTGATTCAGTCAGGAAATGTCTTCTTATTACAACCTGGAAACCTACTAAAATATTAAAACATAATTTGTTGATAGTAAATCCTATATGAGGGCCAGATATTGTAACTCACTTATGTACCAAATAAGTACCAAATAATGTTTCCTTTGTCAGGGCTATGTTTTGTCTACTGTTAGATTATGTAGTAAACATCCCCAGAAATAGCAGAAAATGGATTGCCTTTTCTAGGGAAAGTGTCAACTGTGCAACAAGAAGTGACAGAGTCAGGAAAACCCAAGTCTTGCTTTGGCTAGATCTGCATATGAATGGCAGGCTGCTCCATGCAGGTGGCATGTGATAAGAGCCCTAATCTAGATGAAAGACCCTGATGCAGGCCTCTCTTATTAGCCCTGATGAAACTGAGGTGCGGGCAGAATGCTAATACTTGGATTCCCCCCTTTACATTTAGTTTGGTTTCCTCAGCTGATTCTCTGTTTTGCAGTAAGCACATCCCTGTAAACAAGACCAGCAGAGATTTCCGGGTGGATTACATCAAAAAGGGAAGCGGCCAGCGGTGGCACTGTTGCAGGAAGAAAGGTTAACAAATGTAAGGCCAATGTTGAGTCTGCCATTATTTGATCAGCGCCGTCTCGGTCCCCATGCAACGCTCAGGACTTGGACCTGAACAAAGACACCAGATTCTGCCTCAGGGCAGTAGCTGTGCATTATGCATGTCCATTATTCACACAATTATTGATTTCACAATGTTCACATTGCTTATTATCCATTCATTATTTATTGTGGAACTGAGATAATGACATAAATTTAACAAAAAAGCAGAAATGTTTTATTCCATTCAAAAGCCAAATAAATAGTTAAGAACATTTTATTAAAGCTTTGCACAACCAGCCTAGCTTTTTTGTGTTGTCTTTTTTAAAATGTTTGTCTGCAAGGTCTGAAAATGTGCCTTTTTTAACTAATGCACCTTTTCCGGGTGCATTAGTTAAGTAATTTGGAAATATTTTAGATGCACTATATTAAGTGAAATTTTGTCTCGTACTTATGAAAACCTGTACTCTGTGTGCTTTAGAGTAAAGATCCAAAAAATGCTCCACTTTGTTGTAAGAACCATGTAAAAAAGCCATATTCAGTGATTTGTTAACTCTCTGTAAACACTTTGAATAGTAATCTTTTATTTCTATTTTTTTTTATTACAATAAAAACCAAAAACAGTTTCATCACTGGAAAACAATTGTGCAAAGCCAGGAAAGGGTCACTGGGCAGATGTGGCCTGTAGTTCAGAAGGGATTTAAAAAAAACTAAAAATTACTACTGGTTATTTTTGCTTACCTTACCTAGCTGCGTCAAAAAGCATAACAGAACAAAAAACCAACAACAAACAAACAAACTGACAAAACATAACAAATGAAAGCCTTTACTGTCTAAAGCTAAGGTATATTAACAGAAAAAAAGATTAAATAACTGCTGAATGTTAAGTATCACCAAAGTTTAATAAAAAAAAAAGGTAAAAAAAAAAACAAATTTAAAAAATCTACAGTTTAGATAAAACGTATTAATAACAATAAATTTCAGTAATGCAGTAAAAGTTATTGTGAGTACACTGTACCATTAAAATGTATTTGATTCAGGATTGTAAAAAGTAACTGAGTGCTTTAAAGTCCCAATCCAATCATCTTTTGATCTATTGTAAAAACATTCCCAGTCATCTTTTAGTTTTTATAATGCAGGTTTTACCCAAAAACAAAAAACGTGTATCGTTTGATATAGTTTTTGCAAGAGTTCATCAGAAATTTGCCTCTGATATTGAAGTTTCAACTTACTGAATACACAATTTTACTTTCAGTGTCGTTACAATATATTCAAAGAAAAAAACAAAGTTTTTCTTGTTCTGACATGTCCTAATGCTGATTGAAATACAGATATTCTGTTTTAAGAGATTAATTGCTCCAAGATGAATAAATTAAAAAATAATAAATACTATCTATGTACCGCTTTACTATGAAAAGAGAGAGGAAAAAGAAGGAAAAAAATGTTGTCCTTAAACTAAAGTGATACATATGCCTTCTTTCACGCGCTTATTTTAATTTGAATCCTCTGTATTCTTTAATAAAATGCCAGCCAACATGGTATTATGAAGCAGCATACTTTTGAGGCAAACTTGAATTCTAGTGACCTGTTGTCTCTGCCGTGCACACAAATACACACTAACCAAGACACGAGGGACACCATTTTCTTTGGACACTAGGAAGTGTGGAGGGAAAAAACAGGGTTGGAACACATGTGTCCTATAAGGCAGACAGGTACTATATCTCCAGAGCCTAAAGTTGTCCCTTACAGAAAGCTACTTTTCCATTAATCAAAGGGTCAGTGCTTCAGTCCACTGCCTGCACATGTCAAAGTGTCTTTACCAACTGGCTCCCAATAGGAAGGTGAACATTTTTCACCGTAGCTTTGCCTTTTCAGGTGTGTGTGAGTGCTCTTAGGGCAGCAGTGCTTGAAAATTTAAAATATTCACACTTTTAAGGTAAACTCAGAAATTTGAATTTTTCTTTCTTTTGAAATGTTTTAGTTTGGTTGTAAAAGTATTTAAAAGGAGTCAGACTTATCTGTGCTCTTTGCAGAGGTTGTCTTGTCAACAATTCTGTTCATAATCTTCTATACAGAATCTAGTTATAGCAGGTGAGTACAAGAATGTCTTTTTGTTTTAGTGGTGGTGTGGTCCTGGTCACTGGTTTGCTGTCGAGTGTGTAGCGTGTGTGTCAATATCTGTGCTGACAAATGTTTCAGTGTAGCAAAGTAGGCAATAACGTTAGTTTTTAATCTTTTCTTAAATTTGATCACTCATGCACTAAAAACACATTCACTTGCAGAAAAGTACTGTCTTGTAACTGCAAAAAATTGAGAAAAAAATGACAGGGTAAAAAAAAAAACATAAAATGTTTTCTGGAGACATCAATATTTATTTTGCACCATGTTTTATTGATCAAAGAGTTTCTTTAACACGTTTGTGGTTACTTACATTATTTTTTTCACATTTGCAATTTAGTGTTCAAATCTTTCCCAGATAACTATAACATGGTCCAAAAAGTAGAGAAAGTAACTGATTTCTAAGAAGAACAGCAACATCCATCTTCCTAACTTGCTGTGTTCTCAATAAGGGTCACAGGGTTTTTGGAGCTCAGTTACTGAAGAAAACCTGGACAGTTTCCCAGACCATTGCATGGCCACATGTTGACAAACAAACAGCCACATATATTTTCACATCCAAGGGACATTTTTTTTGAGTAACCAGTCAACCTATAAAGCATGTTTCTGGGTATGTGGGAAGAAGCCAGAGTGCCTTGAGAGAACCCATGCCTGTCCAAACTCTATATAGAAAGGATGCAGTTGGGATTTGAACAAGGGCCTTCTCAATGTGAGGCAAGAGTCCTGACCACTAAACCACCGTGCAGCCCACAACTAAAATCCAGAGGAAAATTTCAAAAGGTCTACTTCCCTAATGATGTTGACAGGCAATCCTTTGTTTCCACTGAGTGATTCTGTTCACTTTTGCCAGAAAAAGGATAGAGGTTAAGGAAGAGACCCTTTCAAAGAATAGTGCCCAAAAAAGTTCTTTAAGAGCCCAAATGCAGCAATACAACGAGACAGGGAGTCAAGATTATCAGTTTAAGTTCCTCTACCCTAGCTGAAACATTAGCCCCTCTCAGGGCCGAGGCTTTCTGGGATGTTTCCAGTCTAGCCGCCAGCAAGGCTCGTCCTGGGACTGCTGGAGTCAACACAGCGATCCAGTTACCTTTCTGTGTGTTGCATTACAAAAAGAGCACATTTGGTTCTGCTAATCAGCTGTAATGCTGTTGCCATCGATAAAGTGTGTGAAACATCATTCTTGAGAGATATTCCTCAGGTCATTTAGCCTGGTAATTGACTTTTAAAGCAGTCTGGGCTGAGGAGTGATACCAGAGACCAGGTGGGCTGGATAAGGATGGATCTATCTTTTTTTTTTTTTTTTTTTTCTTCATGTTGATATGACAGTAGTAGATGAACAGACTGTTTATTGGAGGTGGTAACAGACGTCTGCAACCTCCCCCTCCAAATTTTGTTGGGGGGATCTTGGCTAAATCATCACCGCTCCCCTGTTTCTCAAAGCAGACAATGCATAAAGCTTCTCCCCTGAGCTGAGGAGGCAATTTATTGATTTTGTCTTAGATGAGGTCTCTGAAACCTCATTTACTCCCGTTGTCATCAAGGTTGAACATCAGTGTCTGACAAGCTGCACCTTCCCCCATATCTTAACCGGCAGCCATCTTGGAAACTGTTGAGGGATGCTAATGTGCCAGAGCATTAGCACTGTTCTCTTCCAGTAACACTGTTGACAGAGCGTTTGCATGATAAGGTGTATAAGGTCAGATAGTGTTGCAGCTGACTAACCATTGTGCTATCTAAATAAAGCACAATGTTGAAGCATTGTTGAGTGTTAAGGCACTCATCTGCTCTTACCAAGTTACAGAGCAAGCACTGTGGAACCTCCTGGATGCACCTGCCATCTTGGCATGTGGGTCACACTGACGCAGGGTTTTAATGTGTTGTAGAATTGTTAATAAAGGAATACAGTATGCATTGAGTGCAAAAAGACATTAGAAGTTATCCACTCATTTTCATTTCAAAAAGAATTCCCTAACCAAAAAGCACAGGCAAAACAAATATGATCCACTCAAACAAAGCATGTAAGGATGCAAATTCAAACCTGCACTTTGACTCTGACTCCCACTTAAAGCACCTCACTGAGCATGACCCACTCAAAGAATCTCACACAATTACCGTTTTCTCAGCCAGAGGGCAACGATTTCTGCGTGTACGTAGATGGTGGTTCAGACTCTTTTTCATTAAATAGAGCGAAATTATGCAAAGAGATGGCATTCTATGTAATTAAACTAATTAAAGAACAGCATTAATAAAATATCAGCAAAGCCAGCTGTTTACAGTGCTTGTTGGGGCCCGGGGACGTGTGAAGATGGCGGGGAGACAGACAGTGTGGTTTATATGTGCTTTTAAGGTTTCCCTGTGGTGACAGTCTTCTCAAGGGACTGAGGCCCCTTTGTAACAGTCTCTGTGGAGACAACAAACAGCATCCACAAACACCAAAAGAATTATTGTAAAAAAGTCATCTCCAACATCTCCTCCCTACAGATATTTATTCTAAGTAGTAAGTCCCCTGGAAGGTGGTATGCATGCACAATGCTGACATGACATTATAATAAATGTACATATTAATGTGTACCTTCATAAATTCCTGGTTTATAATCAACAAATGCATTAAAAACAACCGCAGGTTATGTTTTTTGACATTAAAGAAATTATTTTTGCATGTTCAATTTCATGTTTTCTATTCCCCTTCCCATTTTTTCCCTGGAAAACGATTATTTTGACACGCAAAGGTTAAATCTTTTAACTTTTTGAAACAAATTTTTAAAATGTAATTTCTATCATTTTGGTCAAATCACTGTTGATAAGTCAGTGAATAGAATGTTAAAAGTTTGACATTAGATAAACTCTTTCTGAACATGATGAATTATGGGACATGAAGGCATTTGTCAGACACTGTGTGACTATTTAACCAGCGTTTTGTTATGTCCCATTTGTCCAATGAGAACATGCCTTTTTAAAGTCAATAAATGAGGGATTACTCTGGAGATGGTCGACATGCTGCAAAAGGAAAGATGGACTTAGTGAAACAGAGACCAATTAATAATGCATTTGTGTCTGACTGTCTGGCCCTGAGAAAGGGACAGCTGAAAAATGTGGGTCATATATCCTCAAGTGGTCAGTGTTCTAATGAGCCACCTACCCAGCACAGAGCTCAATTCTCTGTTTAACGCTTATGCTATCTGGAAGGGGAAATAGTCATTGTTGACACTTTTGCTCACCTGCAACTTTCAGTTTAACCCAAAAGCTTAAACACAAATGTTTAAAACCGTTCCCGCAGACATGGTGGAAGCTTTGCAAAATGTCCATTTGTACCAATGTGACAAATGGTGCTGGAGGTGACCCCTTTTAAGAGCAGTCACTGGTGAGGGCCTGCCTGTGACCCTTGGCCACTTAGACACATTAATCACAGCCCTCTCCCTCATGCTTTTATCAACCCTGCTGAAAGCTACTGTCCAGCTTCACCCCTGCTCTCCTCTTCATCAACCCCCGCCTCAGCCATTCATAAGGTTCTCATCAACTTCGAACCTCAGGTATCACTCCATCACTACACATTTATCAGGGGTTGTGCTTATCAGCCAGCAGGGCCTGAATATGGAAATGGGATCCCTGGCACTGATAAGGACGCCTTGGATTATCCCGAGCTCTCCTTCATCAGATAACCAGTGAGGAATGGTAACAGGCCGGAACATTCCACCTTTGTTTTGCAGCAGTGCTGATTGAGGAAGAGCTACAAGGGAGAAATATGCATACCATTACATGCAGGTTCATTATTGGTTGAAATGCACCAAAGCAAGAGGTTTCTTATATTTCTTTACTAATTGCTTTAGGTATTTACTTGCACATACACAGAAGCATTTTCACATGGATACTCAAAGGTTCACTCTGAACCTTGACATTGCTTCTCAGCAGGGGAAACCTATAATTTACACATTTCTTTAGAGATATTTGCAATTCCAAGTCACACATGCAAAAAAAGCACATTAAAAACTTTAATGTTTTTGAATTCAGTTCACAAATTCTGAGATTTTTTTTGGAACATTTTAACAGAAAACCTTTTATTGTACATGCATGATACTAGGCATACGCTCCAAACACTCCTTCTTTTGCACGTGTTCAAACTAAAATAGGCCAGTCCTAATTAGGACCTCATACCTGAGCTGCTTTCTTCAAAGACAGTCTCTTCTGTGCTAATCTGAGGCATCGCTTCATTATGAATTCTTCAGTCCCACCCAGCTGTCAAGCAAGCTTGTTGAGGCCGCCTTTATTAGTGTAGCTAGCATTGCAAGCACAAAGCCTTGTCTGTTGTTCCATATTGCTTTCACCCTCACACAAACACACACACACACGGACTGAGGTGAACACCTTGACCTGAGAGGAGTTTGTCCGCCTGTGAAGCGCTCAGGTGTGTTGACTTGAACACACTCCTCACAAAAGAGTATTGACACAACCAGGGGGGTTCCTGTGAAATCCCCTACATCAACAGAGAAACAGCTTATCTTATCAGATGCATTATTAGCAGTGATTGGCAAAACTATCAAAAGAACATTAGCTGACAAAATAGGCCCTGGAAGCAAACGCAATAAAGCAGACTATACTATTGGCCGTTAAGTGATTTATACGAGTCTCTTAAAAGGATTTTAGTTGGACTTTGATAAGACACAGAAGCTTCCCTGTGTGTAGATGACAGACTTAGTTGAATATGAACTCTGTATAATGGCCAGGGTCAGAATCAACAAGGGCCACCGCATGTTCTAATAGGGTCACATAAACTCATGTTTCAGACAACTGATGCCTTCTTTTACCAGTCAGCATGCAGATGCCCTCAGGAAACCCTCAAAGCTTTCTCCTCTAATCACAAAGACTGCATTTCATGTTTGGATTTTTGTGAAAAATGACTCTTGTTTTTGTCCAATTGAAAATGTACTTTGGAAGTTCTTTTTGAGACTTTCAAAATCAGGGCTGAAGATGCAATATAACTGACGACTAACACATGTAGTGTATGTATACCAAGCTCCTGTGACAATCAAAAGTTATTAGGAAACATTTCAGTTGAGAGAGCACATATTTTTTAGATTACTTTATTTTATTGTACTTTTAAAATATTAATTACAACCATATAAATGTGCAAAAGAGTAAAGGAACACAACATTCCAGATGTCTTTTGATATATGTTGTGCATAGACACATTATCTACTAACAGACTGCTAAGATTATAGTTAATTTGGCTGTAAATCATTATCACGCTATTTGACCTTAAGGTCGACACTGACCCATGTAGAATTTACTGCTGAGATGGGGCTGTAATAGTAGTATCTGGGTTCATCAGACGGCCTGGTAAGGGTGAGTGCGTTCAAGCATGCTGGCAGCTCAACAGATTTTAATTGCTTCTCTGAATAGATTCGATATTGATATCTAAGTACTGTGGATGACAGTGGTTTTGAAGCGCACTCGAGCAGCCCTGCAGAGAGGATCACTTACAGTACATGCGCAAACACTGATGAACACCAACGATGTGCATGTGACCATAGCACAATGACACATTAAGTCAAGCACACAGAAAGGTTAGAGATAAATGTAGTGTAAGCAAGCTCTCAGCAGGATCACAGGAACCACAGAGAAGTGGACTCAAGCACTTGAAACATGACTCTGTGACTTTTAAAGGCAGCATTATCTTATTTCCTTAACCTCAAATTCAAAATCCAGCCCCGTTGAATGACAAGAGCTTGTGCTGGCTCTTCACCAAGTGTAAACAGATTTAAGATTTTCCCAAAAGATATGATCAGACTCGTACTCTCTTTAAAGACATATTTGAAGTATGAAGGACATGGAATCCTTGTTAAACATTTCACTGTCACAGACTGGCTTCCTGGCTGGAAAGCTTGCCATTGCACCAACAGTCTTTCACATATTTAGAAAGGCCCATCTGTTGAAGACACAACGTGGTGCAATGTGACTGCACGTATGGAGCAGTTGTATCACACTTGAATCTCCAATAAATCATCATTCTCAAGTACACCCACACTTAATAAACAGCAGATTAGTGCATTTTTTGCAACGCCCATCACACATTTCCGCCTCTGAACGTCCCACGGGGCCAGGTGTCATATAGCTCACATAACCAGCCATGTTAAATGGTTGAGATGATGTTGTCATCTGCCCACATTTAACTCTTGAGATTAGCTAGGTAAGTCTACAGTGATTGTTGTGGATAAAACTCACCGGTTTATGACCTCATATTCACTGGCCCTTTGATCCCCTTAACCTTTTGACTGGGGTTCCGATGCGCTAAAGACACTTCAAGAGGGAAGTATAAATGCAAGCTGCATGGTAGAAATTAGCTCGTAGTGAGGACAACAATAGGAGGAGATGTCATTTTGGAAGTTTACTTGGGTTACTTGGCTGAGTCTGTCTGTCACCTTTGTGCCTTCAGGGGGCTCTAATCACTTTACCTATAATTACCTCACCACAAAAGACCCTATTAAAGTTCCTGTAAAATAAACCTCATGCTATTGAGAAGAAGAGAGGCCTTTTCTTTTAATTATAGCCATCCATCTTAACCTTGTCTACCTGAGGTGAAGTGAAGGTAGTCCAGGTCAAGCCCTGAAAACATTCTCTTCTATTGTCTTGTTCCACTACTGACTAGAGCACAATGTGGAAGCTAGCTCGCTCGCCACAACAAGTCTTTGTTACCTACTCGCTGGCTCCTGGTAGGATTTGCCACTGAATGGCCTTTTTTTTTACAGTGACAATACTTGCAGTTCACAATGGGAACCCAACACTGCACGCATCACTGTTGTGTGTGAAGCACATGCAAAGGATGACTATAAAAAATTAAGAGTAAGCGCGTATCATTTCACAGCTGTTGGTGTGACGTAAGAGTCCTGCTCCAGAATGGACAACTTGAGGCCTGTGGGAACAATGTTTTTTTATTGGGTGTTGCTCACTAGTATCCGGGATTATATGTTTTTACACTTAATCCTTCCTTTTGCTGTTTGGTACAGCTCTGAGTACGCCCTGTTCGTGCATTTGTCATTTTTCAACGATGTCTTTGTGTCAGTATGTCTTGCACACGGTGTGGTATCACCCATGTGTGTCTAGTCAAGCAGCAGGCAATGCTGTGTTCAGAATCGCTGTCTTAACCAAAAGCTCCCAGGTGAGGAGCAAGGCACCACGATCAAAAGTAGTGTTTATTTCTTTTTCCCGACCCCAAAAGAGCTGAACAGTGTGTCCCTGCAGAGCGCGGACGGGCAAAGTGCCTCCCACAGATCAGCTCTCCGGAGGAGAGCATGCTCCCATGTGTTGTTCTTTTCATTGTTTCATTTTTCTGCTCATTCTCACTCCTTCGTTGCTCTCAGGTTCCACGGGCTGCTACCTTGAGCTGACACATGTGCTGTCATCCCTACTTTAACTGGTGGCCTAAATGGGACATATATGCTCAAATGTACACAAATTTATGTCTATATACTAAGAGGGCTTAAATATGACTGGACTTTGGATGGTATCTATACATACTACCATACTTCTTCTTATCCTCCATCTTTTCTACATTTCCTTCATCTCTAATCCCAATGTATCCGACCCACAGTGCACCCTGTGTGCTTTCATCTGTGCTGAGATGGCGTGGTCGTATATTATTCATGGGTCGTGCGATCTGGGGCGCGTGTCATATGGCAGAAGTAATAAGAAGCAGTGCTGGTGAGGAGATGATGAGCACAGCACAGTAGAGATGGACACAAGTCTTTCAATCCTGTTGCTTTCCATGTCTCTCTTCACTTTTTATGTTGGCTCATGGTGCAACTTTGGTCTGTGGTCTTGTCTGCATAGTGTAGATTCTCGGGAGTATTTTCTGGGATTACTCTGGTCTGTTTTTAGTGTTTTTTCTTGTTATTATTTTGCTGGTTCTCTTTCAAGGAATAGTTTTTTATGAACAGTTTTCAGTTTAACGTTTCTTGGTAGTCGGCACCTCCCTACTTAACTACTCTGATTTTCTTTTTTTTCATATTCTGCTGAAAGATGTTTCCAAGCAGTTCCCACACTGTTTTGCATCCTTCTTCAGTTTTTTTTTGTTCCTTTCAGGAGTTCGGTTAATAAAAGAAAAGTTAATAACCTTTTGACTCCCTCACCTTTTTTTATCCTGCATTTTGGCTCCTCACCTCCTTCACCGCTTAGTCTATTTTTTGCAAGTGATCCTTTTAGTAATAAATGACACTTGTGGCTGGTTACAGAAACAACTTTTATATTAAGGCTTCTTTGTAGTTGCTCTGCTTGTTTAACATGTTAACTTAAGCAAACTGCTAGAATTTATACATCAAGCTGCTCTAATAAAGTTTAATTTACTATAAAAAATGAGATTAGGCAAAAACAAAATGTAACTGTTATATTACATGCAGGAGTATTAACCCCCTGTTATGCTCCTCTGCCATACATTTGGAGCTGCAGGGGGCTTTTGAGGGTGGAGGGTAGGGCAGAGAGCAGACCAGCTGACCATTATCGGCGTATCAGAGTCTGAGCGCCCGTGTGCAATGTCTGGAGGCGACATGTGGTTCACCACCTGGCCCCGCTGGTGGACCCACTGGAGTGAGAGAGAGAGGACAGCCTGTACAGCCATTTGTTCATCAATGGAGGGCATCACCGCCACTTAACACATCTTATCGATCTGCACAGCCTGCAGGACCTGGGTTGTGTGTCCATTTCCTATTGATTATTTCAAGTCTATTCATATTGACTGCATCCTCTCCCCTCTAACCACGGCTCTCCACTGACTGATCCACCAGGGGATTTTTTTTAAACAGTCATTTGAAATTATAATCTGTGAGTAAATGTCATAATCGCCCTTAAGGCCTGCTGCAGGTCGGCTTGAGAGCAGAGGTCTGAGGTCAATGACACCGGTCAATATGGACCCACTCGTGTTATGGCTAGTGTAATAGTCACTTTAACCAAAATTGCTGACCTGAATTGCTTCATTATGCATACGAGCCCAAAAGAATCTAGTGATCCGGATTTTAGTAGATTCACGGAAGATGCAGCACAAACAAATATCTGTAACTTGGGAAATTCAGGGTTTATTATATCAAACAAGAAAGGCCTGCGTGTGGAGTGTGTGCGTGAGTGAATGAAGAGTGACGCACAAGCCTACTGCTCATCAATGCTTCATAGGTTAGATCATTAGATCTAAAGTGACAGGGCTACACAAGGATGGGGAGTGGGGCTTGCTTAGATAAAGATTGGCATATTGTTATTGATTCTCTACCCTAGGGGCTTCTTCTGTTACCATAGTTATATTCCAGAGGGGCCTGGGTAGAAAAATGAATGTGACACAGAGAGAATGATGTAACCATGCTCTTGATTTAAAATGAAAATTTTATGATCATGTTTGAATAATCTCCTTTGTTTTTGCTTGGTATAAGAGTGATAACTCATCACTTACACCAAATTTATGGCACTGAAACAAAGAGAATAAGATCTGTTAGGCTTCCGATGTGCATGCCACTTCAGATAGCCATCTGTGATCCCATAACCATTATTCCAAACCATAACAACGTCTGAGGTTTAGCTGTTTGAGTGAAGGTTTTCACTGAGAGCTGAAAGGGCTCAGAAAAATTTCCAGCCCATGTCGGGCCGACAAACTTCCCAGCTGCCCTTCTAAAGCAGGCTGAAATAGGAGCAGGCCTCAAAAGGGCTTTGATCTTTTACTGCTATAGGGTCAGGGTTGAAATGATGCGTAAATGAGGGAGGAATGAGTTTTCATTTTCTCAACCTGTTCTGTTATTGTTAAGCTAAGCAGCCTTTGGTGTAATATGACGTGAGATTGTTTTTTAAGTGCCCAAACCAGAGCAGCGGCTGAACATGTTTGTATGTTTAGTGCTACCATGCTGCATACAGCTATTTACTGTGTCTAGTTAGCAGCTGTGGGAGCTTAGCTTTACACAATAAGCACGTGTCAGCTAATGCAAAAGAGTCTGCATTCACGTCATGGGGTTATGTAGAAATGCTTGGTTGTGAGCATGTGTATTATTCTCTTGGGTGTGCAGTTTAGTGTACTGTTTGAATGCACCTGCTGGCTGTGAGACTGCAGAGACATGAAGAGGATCCTCTGCCGACTCTGATGGCAGAGCAAAGAAGATGTGGTAAGTGCTTGGCTAAAAGGGAGCAGCCTCTGTAACTGTTTACGAGGTGCAGTCAGAGCTCGAGGTACAGAAAGGTAACAAAACATGATCATTATGGGATGCATTTGTACTAAATCGCTGTACAGAACATCTCCTTCGGAGTGCCGACATCACCCACGCATTGTTCTGACTACAGAGAGAAACCCCCGGAGCTGACAAAGGCAAAGGAAGAAGAGGAGAGGAGGAAAATCGGGTGCCATATCCATCGCTCCACTCCCAGCTTGTGTTCAGTAGTTCGATTTTACACCCACTCCACCCATTTTTGATTTGAACCTGACAGTTGTTTCTGAAGTGCCTTACTCCATATCACAGGGAGGAAATGAGAACGCTGAATTCCACAGGATGTGAAAGGTGAAAAATGGAGGAAAACACCCTCCCCCTACAGTAATATGAAAAGGAAAACACCCAAATACAGAGAGAAAACAAATACATAAATAAATAAATCAACAATTGGAGTTGCAGCTGAGCAGAGAAACACTGCAAAAACTGCAGCTGGGAGATTTTAAATTGCGGTTATATGAATAATTTAGCTAGCAGAGATGCTGTGTTTTTGTTCACCATAAGGTTTGATGCCACTGAGAGAAGAGTAAAGATTAGGGAGGCATTTTTTATTATTGATGCCAAGGTGCAGAGCTCACATCTGGTGTTACACTGTCAACTCCCAAATGGCGCACAGCGTTGCCCTTTGCAAAATGACTGCAACACTGTCAGCTGAACGTGAATAGGTGGTAGCAGTCAGTGTCAAGGCCATGTTGAGGGAGTTTTTGAAATGTAAACATTTTCTTTTCAAAGGAAAACTCCAACAGTATATTGGTAAGGTATGGTGTCCTTTACATAAAAAAAAAATGTTATACTTTCTCAATTTTATCATTCGGTTTATATTATATTTGTACATTTTTGTTTTTTAGTCTGGGAATAGTCATCCAGCAGTAGAGTAAATGGCACTGATCAGTCTAAATGAGCAAAATCTCTGTTTTGAGTCTGCCTCTGACTTTTTCTTTTTGAAATCTTGAGCAAAAGCCTGCCTGTATAGGTGCAGACATAAAACATGTATGGCTCTTTTGTAACCTTTACTAGACCTTGTAGCACACCCCATGATTCAGAGTCTTGTTATGCCTCCCTAATGCCATGTCAGTACCAATGCTCACGGTTAGCATCATTCCTTCTGACCGTCATCAGTAACTCAGCCAAGCACAAATGACCCTTGCCAGTGCACTGAGGGCAAGCGTGAACTTAATCACTTGAGCAAATTGAAACCACTCGCTCTGCAGTATTTTTACAGGGATATAGCTTATGACCTCTGATTGAATGCTGACTGACCTCTTCTTTGAAAACACTCAAGGCCTTAAAAACACAATAATGTCCTTTCGCTGGTTCCATATTTGGCCAGAAAGCCTAGTTTATCCCAATTGCTGGGTGATTTATCACATTGCTGTAATCCTCTCAGAGTTGACATTCAGAGGATGTGGTAAAACTGGTGTCTTTAAGTGTGAATGCGCTTTTATTGTTACCAAGATCCACCACTTTTGGAAGATCTTCCCGAGCCTGTAGGTAAGCTTCTGACCCTGATTACTGCTTCTTAACTTTGGCTCCTGTCAGTTAGGGAAGTGGAGTCAACAGCCTCCTGTGGAAAGAAGCCCTAAGACTACAGCAGATCTGATATGCGATCAAAATGCTTTGCAATTTATTCCTGCAACTGTGGGAAAAAAAATCCAAAGAGAGCATGCTTTTTCATCCTAATTTAGAACGCTAGTCATCTAGTGGTGAAAGATGTATGACCATAATGCAAACAAAGCAACTCAAACAAGAAGGCAACTAATGGGTTTGCTGCTAGCACAAGTTTACCTGCTTCTGTTTTTTTTTTTTTTTGTTCTTTATCCAAGAGCTTAGCGCAGGGATGCTAGGGGCATTGAAGGACTTATAAAGCAGTTCACCATAGTTCCCTTTCATTCAGACTTTTCACATCATAATGTGTATGCACAAAGCAAAATTTGTGTCCGCACAACATGCATGTAAGAGCTATTCCTCAAGTGTTGGAATTTCAGGTCATACAGGGGCTCCTCTATAAAATCCCCAATGAAATCCCCAATGCTCTTTCCCGCCTGCTTCTTAATCGTAAACAGGCTAACACATAGTATGGCCACTGCACCCTTAATACCTCTTTAAATAATAAGTATTAGGGTCTTGATTTACAGAGGCAGTAAAAATCTTCAAAGTCCAGCATAATCTTTCATTAGGGATTTTGACGACATTGTCAGCCGTATCTGTTCTTCATTATCTTTAATCACTCAGTGTTTTACCTGTTCATTTTATTGTAACAGAGGTCATAAAAACACCCTAGTTAAAAAAATAAAATAAAGAAATAAAAACCTCCTGACTTGAAATTGTCTTGTTAACACAGTCTTACAAACTGGGCTCATTTAGCTTTTATTTATTGTATTATTTCAGTTTTTGAAGCATGTACAAAAGGGGATTTTTGTTCCATGAGGAAAGCAGTAAACACAAGAATATAAGGGTATTTTACTCAGCGGTATGAGAGCTGGAGAGTAGAAGAGTGATGATAAGTGAAATGTAACTTTTTAACACAGCATAATAATGGATATATCACTCAGAGTCTCTTTGTTAGAGCTTTTCAATAGCATCACCACTGAACCATGGTATTAATGTCTCCAATGTGCCCCCAATGCCTGAGGTCTCTTCAGGAACCGGGTAGAATGTATTCAGAGTCCGGCCAATGACACTGACCACTGCTTCTACTGTGACGTGGGGGTTGGGAATCTCAGCCGAGGTATTTGACCCACATGAACTTTAACCCTTGGATGATTGAAGTGGGGGCTTTTTTTTGCTCTGCTGCTTCAGCCCAGACACTAGGTGACGATTCCTCCATGAGCTCTCTGGTTGCAGGATTTTGGAGAGGGTAGAGGCACAGGGGGCGCAGGCGCCAGGCTTTGTTAGGAGCGTTGTTGTAATCTGTCTGCTGGACTATGGCCTGAAGACATATCGAGCAGTCATGAGAGAAGCTGCGCTGCGACCTTGAGTCATCTTAGCTTGTGTCACTATGGTTCATTTGCTCTGGGGTAACTTTTGACTTATGTAATGAGCCGCTTATTGAGGGTTTGAGAAAACAAATGTAGTTAATTTATTAATGTCTATTTTTTCTTTTTGTTCTTTAGTTGAGAAATTATTCCTCAAAGTACAAGTATCTGTAGGGGCTGTCTTTGCTAATCTTTAGACCCTGTAATTTTCCCTTTTTTAACATGAACCTATTTAGGTGTTATATTGCACTTCAGTTAATCTAATAATCTCTCTTAGTTTTCACCTTGTCCATGCCTGAAGGTCAAACAAATTTTCTCTCTTTAGTGGTCTCAAATGTTACAGTGCTGCTCCCAGGGTCATCCCTTCTAATCCCCAGTTACTTCAGTCCTGCTGGATTTCTCCCATGGGCAGGTGAAACCGGATCCCAAACCCTGAAGCTGGTCCAAGATGTCCAGGGAGATAAGCATCCTGAACCCACTCCCAGTCAGGGGTCTTAGGCAAGAATTCAAAAATACATCATCACAAATCCATTAAGACCAGCCGACTACTTTAACCACAAAGCCCAGCTGCAGCCACTAGAACTTACAGCCTCAGCCTGCAGACCTTAGTGAGACTCCTGACCCTAAACTTCCAGTGTCTGCTTTTTCTATTGTTGCACAAGTAACTTCTCCTCAATTCAGTTTTAATCTGATTTGGGTCTATTTCAGCTTTGATAATTTTTCAAATATCAAAATCATAAAGTTAATCCTTTGTAGCAGTTTAGAAGCGCAGGGGAAGTGTAATAGAAAGTTCAGGCCTTTTAGATAACAGAAAATCTTGAGATTTAAATTCATGAGATTGAGAAAACCCCTTGGAGAAGAAGCGAAATATTTTCAATAATAAAAAAAAGAAACGAATCCAGTTGACTTTGTTTTACCTACTATATACTTCCATCCACACATTGTTTAATACTAGTGCTGTCAATCAATTAAAAAAGTAATCAGATTAATAACACTTTTCGGGATCACAATGTATTATGAGTTAAATTTTAGACGACAAAATGTGACTTTTGAACAAACACAGGCCAGAGAAAAAATGTTTCCCTTAATTTTTATTCTCTGAAATATTTATATTTATAAAGTTTAACTCAGAAGTGTAAATTGTTTGCACAAAACACATCAATAGTAAGATGAACAGAACTCAAAAGAACTGTAAAGACTTTTTGCACTTTAAACGGTCCACATGAATACTAAAATCTGATTGGCTCCTGGGTGTTCTGGAAGAAGTTCCGGTCATAATGTTGTATTTGTGCAGGCTTCTTTAAACATAACTTTTCCTTCATACTCTGGACAAAAACAAGCAGTAAGAGGTGAACTTTCTCTCTGAACTGATGCTGTATTTAACCTATCGTGGCGATCAGCACACACACCGCTTTCCTTTCCTTTGCGAGGTCTGCCGGCTCAGCAGTGCATTGACTTGTTACCATGACAACAGGCCGCATTACATATCAAATGGTTCGCCTTTTGTAAAAAAGTGATCTAAACCTAAAATATAGCAAAAAGAAATTACTAAAAATCAATTGAATGTTTATTTCTTTTGTAAGTTGGAAAGTTCCAGACGAAGTGTGCATTCAGAATTTGACACGCCGCGGAAGCCTGAACCAGTGGAAAACAGTTGCTTCGCGAGTGCAATTAATTTGCATTGATATATATTAACACATTCATTTTTTAATCGCATGCGTTAACGTTGACAGCCCTATTTAATATCCAATATTACTGTTAAACACTACTGAAAAAGTCCCCTTTCTACTCAAACATCTAACGAATATTTTGGGTGCATGATAAAAATTGCATGAAAAACAACATTATATCACAATGTTTATGCTTTCATACCAAAACATGACTGTTGTGTTCGCTAAACAAGCATCTCACCACTATCAGACATCGCATTTGGATCCTGGAAGATCTCACTGTCAACTCAGTTACTTAAGAGCTATGGCTTTACGGTGGTGATCTTGCTCTCACATGACGCCTGCGGCTGGGCCAACCACATGACGCCTGCATGGGAGGCAAGTGGCGGCTGTCAGGCACAGGCCCTTTGGCTCAACAATCTCCACTGAATGGTGGCAGACTACACTGTTGTTTGTGGTGCAGCATTGTTTGTGCAGCTTCAAAACAACACTTGTGTCTACGAACCATAAGTGGGAGATTTGTCTCTTTGTCTGTCCACATCTGTCTCATGTGTAGCCACTGGGCTGCCTTGCTTCCAAGTGCATTGTGTTTGAGAATTGCACTGCATGCATTTGGCGAGGCTGAGTGTCTGCAAAGCATCAGCGCCACTACACCCTTTAATTAAGACAGTTTTAGTGGAATTCTTTAAACCATAAATTTGAAACAAATAAGACAGTCAAAAACAATTTCAAATTGTTCACATTTGGGACTTTTTGGTGGCATTTCTTAACATTTTTTTCTGGAGAGCCAAACGCTGACTCAAACAGTCTCATTTTTCATGTATCTTAAGTTTTTACTTGTGAAGAAATACAACAACTTTTTATGTTTTTATATTTATTCAACTTCAACAATTGTTTCAATTGTTTTCAAATGTTTGTTTTGCTTTTTGTGTTGCTCATAAATCTTATGTCGTAGACTTTTATAGCTTATATTAAAGGTACTGTACTGGTCTGATATTCCTCAAATTAAAACACTTATTCAAAATAATGCACAACTTTGGTAAGAAAAAAGATATGAGACAAAAAGTTGCACACTAGGAGTTTTTTTATTTATTTTTATTCATAAGTTGGATGTAAAGCCTCTTTTATTCTCCACTACAAGAGCATGTAAATTTGTGATTCTCAGGACGGAGCAGAGAGCAGCTGAAGTCCAGCCCTCATTTGTTATCAAGTTTATGAGGCAGTGCAGAGTGTGCCCTATTTATTTATTCAACAGTTTTAATTATCCAGCACTTCCTGCCTTTGAAGATCAATCAATAATCTCTTACCTGAAGCAGAGGCCTGCACATATGCATCAGGGACATCAACGCCTCCTTTACTTACCTCTTTTTACCTTCGCTTCATTGCTCTTTAGCAATGTTATGCAGACAAAGAGAGGCTTAGCCCCCTGATTTAAAATCACCCTGATAGTATTGATACAATGAAAAACAGGCATTAGAAATGAAAAAGGGCTGTTTAAATACAGCTTTGAATGTAAAATTCTTCCTTTAACCAAGATTTCTTTGCAAAAAAACCCAAAACAAACTAGTTTCTGCAGACTGGCAGCAGTTCCAAACCCTCACTACCCTAAGCTAATATTGGAGTGCAGTATGTTAGCAGTGCAGGTAGCAGGGAGCTTACGGCAATTGTGGTTTTTACGTAACAACTACAAGCTTTATCAAAAAACATTTTTTGTCTGCTCCTTATTCACCATGATTTGAAAGCAATAGACATTTTTATTCTTCATTTTCTTTATATATTTCCTCCATCATAAAAAAAATGTTACAAGAACATGATAAAAACCCATTTTTTCATTGAAGTAAGTCTTTAAGCAGTTCACTTTGAAAAGTTTCCATTAAAAATAACAAGGGTACATAAAACACAAAACATGATTCATGTTAATGCATATTTCTTAACCACAAT
Source organism: Oryzias celebensis (assembly GCA_014656515.1). Taxonomy (NCBI): domain Eukaryota; kingdom Metazoa; phylum Chordata; class Actinopteri; order Beloniformes; family Adrianichthyidae; genus Oryzias; species Oryzias celebensis. Next base: position 7,900,045 of record BNCR01000003.1, read on the forward strand.
AGCAGAAGAAAGATGGACTTCTTAAGAACTTTTCTGTTTATCAGCTCATTTTAAGACGTGCAGACGTTTTAGAGTGAGCTCAACGTCTTGTTTCCTGCACACAGCATGCTTTCATTTACCAAACGAGAAGCGGAGCCAATGAGAAAATCAATAGCACAGATAAGCAGTCGCTCTGCCCTTAATGTGTGACGGTGAACCCACATGGACGCAGCAGGGTGCTGTGGCCAAACATGTCACAAAGAGGAACAAATCCAGTTTTTGCTGGCTGTTTCTGCTCCTCAGCGGAGAAACAAGACCATCAGATCGTAAACACGTTTGTACCTCAAGGCTGCTGCAGTTGTGAAATGAATTATAAAAGTCAGAAACAAAGTAAGGGATGATTAAATAAGACGAGGGGTGTAGGTTGTGCCTCACAGCAGCTGTGAGTGAGTGAGCATACAGGTTTGAAACTTCGGGTCAAAGGTCATACCCAAAAAAAAGTGGTATCAAAGAAAGTGAGGGTGGGGAATGTATGCATGTACAGTCTGATCCGTGATAGTTCATGCTTAGGGGGTGGTGTGCAATATGTTCTCTATTACATAGCCCAGGTGATTTCTGGCTGTCTCCCCTCAGAACATGATCTCCTCCAGGCCAGGGCCCGTGTCTAGTTAAAGCGGCGTGGACCCAGCGTGGATTGAGTTTAAAAGTAATAAAAGAAGCGGACCTGCTGGCTAGGTGAAAAAAATGCTATCGAATTCCTAAGAGCAACTTTCTTTTCATGTGCAGACTGCATTCAACGAAGCGTTTAATTCAACAAATCCACGGTTGTGATCCACCAGAAACAGAGCTAGGGTTAGTTCAATTTGTACCAAACGATCTCCACATGATCAAAGGGCGGCGAGCTCTCCCCAACATACTGCTTAAATTAGACTAACACCAAAGTCTTTGGCTCTGGGACAGTATTTGGAATGTCTTACCAGCAGAAAAATTCCTTCACACATATGGTTTCAATAGGCCCAAGATGCCAGTTTCACATCTTTAATGGGCTGACAGGGAACTTTGGTGCTAACTCTCTGACTCCCAAAAGTTTTGGGGCTGTCACCCACAAAGCTGCACTTTCCCCCCGTTTTTCACACTCACCCTTTCCCCTCATGTTACCGGGTGTTGGAGGGAAAGTGACGTTCTTCTCTTCCTGATGAGAACGCTATCCTGTGGATAGCAAGGATGTCATTGCTTGGTAAGTTGGTCAAATGCTTCCTTTGGATCTTCTTTTATTTCTTCTTTTCTGCATCATTTGATTAAAGTTCTGTCAGTCTCACAGCCAGTTCAGGTTTGTAGGTGCTTGTTCTTCTCTGTGTGAAAAGATAAAGTGGAAATAACCCCCCCTCCTCCTCCTCTTTTACATGTGGAGCAAAGAAAACATGCACACACAGCAGCTGGAGAAAACACAGGGTGAAGTTCTCGTGTGCCTGCTGGAAGTCGCGCACTCCCTCGGCATGCTGTAAAAGCCTCTCTGATACCAGTGTTACAACCAGACGGGCCGTGCATAGCACACTGCTGTTTTATTGTCACCAAAGTGGGAGATATCACACCCTGCGAATGATTGTGACTTGTTTGGATGAGGAGATGTCACAGGCTTTATAGATGTAAAAGGAATATCAGACACACGCGCGCACAGCCCCGGATATTTCAGATTTCACTGCTGAATTGACTTAGGACTCTCTGGAGAGTTCAAAATGTGACACCTTCACTCTGCTTCTGCACTTTTGTTTCAGCGAGCACAAAGAAAATCAGAAAAGTAAAAGCAGCAGGGGGTTGGTAGGTGGGTTATGGGTTGGGGGTGTCTCTCCAGGTGCACGTTCATATTTTTCAGCTCTATTTCTGTTCTAGCGCAATTAGTCTGTTCCCAGAAGACAAGCCTGAGAAAAGACAATACATGAATATATGCTTGTTGGCATGTTGCTTCATGATCTTAAAAGCTTGGTGGCAGCTCCAAATGTGAGCGTGTTTTGATTTTGTTTGAGCACTGGCTTTATGTATTACATGCAATAGTTTTTATTTAAATATACAGAGTGTCAAACATTTTCGTGAAGATTTTTGCAAATATTTTCTTGTTTGAGCTGAAGTGGTTTACCAGTAAATTAAAAAGTTCATGTGGATTCTAAGTGTGTTTTTGTTAAGTATGTTCTATATGTTTCCAAAACATATGAGGACTTCCTTATGTGAATATCACTGAAAGTAAAGAAGCATCAAGGCTTGAAGGTTTTTTTTGCACTTTGTTCTTTTCTATCCTGCCTTTGTCTTTGTTATCTGTGATGTTCACACCATAAAGCAACATATTAACAAATTTTAGATGTAAAGCTTGCAATGAAAGGTAATGCGTTTGTCATAGATCTTTGCCTTTTCATTTTTTTGTTTACAAGCTTTGCTTACATTTGATGTTAATGCAGAAAAAGCAAATCCCACACCTTTGTTCCTTTTGTAATAGATGTAAAGTTTCAAGTGTAAAATGAAACAGCTAATTACAAGGACATACTTAACTGTTTCATTACTTTTATTATGTTAATTTTTGTCACAGACTTCAAATGAGTTTAGAATGAATTATTACTGCACTTAAAGTGACTTTTGTCAGGCAGCCACAAAGCTTTATTTATTTTAATTGTCAGTTGTATAAAGTCAAATTTAGACACTGAAAGGATGAACACCAAAGGAAGAGTCTCTTTCCAAAAAAAGAGCCAAGTTGGATTTTCGTCTGTGGAAACATTGGCTCCCACCTACTTTCCAGCCCTGGGGTTAATCAGAGGCATAAAGGTTAGGATGTAAGACTAGTGACTAATGACAATATGATGTGCATGGAAACGACATGACAGTTTGCAGCCATTAACCTGGAAGCCTTCAAAATAGAGACATTTTTAAAAAAAGAAGGGCACAGGTCATGATAGGGCTTTTTTTTTTTTTTTTGTCTGCGTACATTTTTCTTTTTTACTCTGACCTCTGTGGGTTTTTTTTTTACAGATTTTACTTTGAACCAGAAATTTTGGAAACTTTTTTTTATGAATATCTCACACAACCACTGGGAACAGCTAAATTGTCACAGACAGAAACAAACTTCACCCTCTCCTCAAAGGACTTGCTCATAAGCAACTTCTAAAGAAATGCACACCCTCTTGAAAAGAGAGAAAAGCTAGGCTAACACTCAGATTCACATGCTGACCTGTGGAGTGACCTCTCGCCTGTTTGCTGACATCTTTGCATTGGAGGCACTTGAATGAAGAAAAAAAAATGGGGGGGATAGGAGAGGGAAGAGGACAGCAGTAAGAAACCAGGCGGGGGAAAGGGAGAATGCCTTTTTCTGATGGATGAGGGCTTCTCCTGTTACATTTGGAGGGAACACAGCTGTGAGGAGCTGTTAAGTACACGCAAACAAGCCGTCTGCTTCAGACAAGCCTGCCGGGCACCCGGCCCCACATCCCACTTGTACAGCTCTGACACATGATCACAGCCAGACAATACGAGTGGGAGCCGAGCACGTTCCACTAAAAAGTGAGAATTTTTTCCAACAAAAAAAGGGAAAAAAAAAAAAAAGAATCCACTCTCAATACCATTGGGACCCCTCTTGGTTTTAATTCATCTTGTTTCGCTTTGTGTTGTGCTGGTTTGTGTGCTGCTGGGGAGAGGGAAGAGTGAAAGAAGAGCGTGAGGGTTGGTGCTGTAGTGACTAGGAAATAGGTTAGGAATGGAAGGAAATGTAAAGAACATCTGCTACCGTGACGATGTCACACTTTGTCTAATGTGTTTTGAATAGGCACGGCTGTCCTGACTTGTGTGTTTGGAAATCTTTCTGATCCATATGCTGATTAGGGGAATTAATGTGGGATTCTTTTCTTAAGTGATCCAGTGCTGGGTTTTTTTGTTTTTGTTTTTTGTCTGGCTGAGTTTGCAATGAAACTGTTCAGCCCGCGTTTCATTACTATATTTTCAAATAATGTATCTTAGCTGGAATAATGTTTGAACGTGTTCCAGAAAAGAAAAGAAAAAAACAAATAAATGAGATAAATTAGTCCCTCACTTTTCCACTGTTAGAGCTTATAACAGCCATATTCTATTATGTAAAATGAAATTGACTGTCAGTTGAACTGTTACTGCACAGGGGGCCACATTAGTCAACATGATCCCATGTGAGGAACCAAAATTGATGTCATCTTGATACTTGCGGCAAACCACAAATAAGCTGACACAGTTTTTTAAAGCATTTTCAGTCTTTCAATTGACATATTCTGCAAGGCAGTTCAGGTCAGTAGCTTATTGTTGTGTGACAAACATGTGGCATAAAGCTGAGCTAAGCTTATGATTCAGAAGATAATGGAGATGAATGTTGCGGTGGGGTCTGGATCCTGATGACAAATGCAGGGCTCTGTAAGGTTTTGGTAATAATCCATAAGTGTTTGTGACTTAAACTTAAAGCAGCTTGGATAATGAGTTAATGGCTTCGGTGTGTGTATTATGGGTGGTGCTGATGCAGCATTCATCACTGCAATGCCACAGCTGGTTGTGTTTTGGTTATGAGCGACTTGCCCTTTCATTTACTCAGAACTGTGAACTTTAAATGACTTCTCCTGTCTAAAGTTCTAGCACTGTTATTAGTGTTGTAATTATGGCAACAAATCAAGGAGCTATAGAAACTGGGTGTGGTAGTGCATGTACAGTATAGAACATTTAAAGATCCACATCAGGGAAAATTGTGTTTTTAACATGTTCTTGTAGCCTTGTATTCATAATGTAGAACATTTTCAAAGAAATATAAGATAAAAAAAAACTGTGTTTCTGAGTATTTGTTTACTCAAATTGTGATGAATCAAGAGTTGATCAAAACCCACCGTTGAAAAAGCTCCCAGTCGTGATACAGCAAAGACTATGGGCGGGCCACATTCTCTCTTCTTTGCTACAATTCTGGAGCACCCACTTGCAGATAAAAATATCCTTTAACGTCTTCATTCTTCTCATCTGAGCTGGCATCTGGCTCAAAACAGTACAGCTGGACACCTCCAATATTGCTCAACGTTTTTGTTGCACTGGTAATGTTAGCTTAGGGTTGCGAAGGGAGAGAGTAAAAACAAAGAGATGATGGGATATTAGGAGAGGCTTACTTCCACACCAACAGTCCCGCCCACAACTCCGAGGCAAATTTCTGAAGAACTCCCTCCACTCAACAGAAAATGTAATAAAAAACAACACAGGGTTTTGGATTTTAGCTAAAAACTGCATAACCATAATTAAAGACCACTGGAAACGATTCTACAATAGATAAAAATGTAGTTGGAGTAGAACTTTAGCGTGCTGACTGCCTCTCCATATGTAGAAGACAATCCAGCTCATGACAAGCCACTGTCAGCAGCTCCAGGCTCAGGTCGCCGGATACACTATTGTTGAGTGTCTCCATTTATCACAGAACTTGGGTTAAAGTGCAAACCAACTTCCTGTATCCCAGCACTTCACACTCAGCTGAGTTGTTATGCAGGACCATCCCAAACAAAGGTAACCTTTGCACAGCAAAGACTTGGGCTCCAAAAAGAAAATAAACACACAGATGAATAACTTGGAATGGAGGGGAGGGGGTGTCCTTAACTACAAGAGGAAATATATTTATATCAATAGCGCCTGCTGTTATTTTTCCAGACTGCTGAGTGCTAACAGTAGCTACGTGCTGTTGCAGCTGCTGCCTGTGGGGATAAGGTGATGAGGGAAATCCAGGTGAAGCATCGCTCGCGTTCTGATGGCGTCATAGCAAAGACTGCCTGCTGATATGATAAGAGGTGCAGCTTGCATGTGCAGCCAAACCGACAAATTTGTGGGTCATGTACGGGAAGTGAAAAAAACGTCCTGGGGTCATATCCTTTGGCACAAATCAAGTAAGAAAATGTTTTACTTCAGCAAAGGAGCTGGAGTAAACTCTCAGTGGGGATAATGCATATTTGTGTGGAATATGGTTACAGCTCAGCGATTTTATGAGTTTATTTTCTACCAAACAACTGCACATCTTTATGAGGCCGCTGCTTTAAATGCACTGAAATAAAACACACAACCACACAAAACCCTGCACCAAGTCCAGTTCCCACTATATGTAATTTGGGATGTTTATGTCCTCTTTAAAAGAATTAAGACTTTAGAGCCAGTCCATAATTCAATTTTGCGGGTGTATGCTTACAGCTTGAAATGAACTGTTTTGTTTCTGCGATGACTTTGCATCTGTTTTCAAGCTCGGGGAACGTTTTTTTTCCTCCTCTCCACATCTCATTACTCATCTTGTCTTCAACTCCCTGAGAGCTAAACCAGCTTCTCCTCTGTCTTTCTTTCACTCCCTTTATCCATACATGATGATGTGTTTAGACGAGGTTTGTGGAGCTGTGACATACTTTTATAGAAAATCCTCACAATTTCAGTGTATTTGACAACGTTTTTCTTCTTCTCTCTTAAGTTACTTATTAATCTGGTGTAGTTTAATTTGGAAAACATTTTCAACAGTGTTTTTCTAGCTTTCTAGAACACCCTTTGAAGTGACAATATAAAATAATAAACCTTATTAAAAATAAATCAGAGGGGGCTATGTCAGCGTTGCGATGATTCTTGTTTGATTTTCGGAGAGAGAACACATGTGATCAGTCTCTTTTCCATTTCTCCCCCACCTTCTATCTCGCTATTTCACCTTTAATTGAATGCGTTTCTGGTGTGGTTGCCAACCAGTAACCCCCACCAACCCCACCCACCCCCTCAACACCCATCTACTTCCTCAAGCACGTAATGCATGCAGTAAATAATTCAAAAGAAATTAATTTTACAGCACCTTGTTTCCACTAAGCATGCCAACATCTGTTGTCGAGTCACAAGTTTACATTGTTGGTCATTACTTTCCACAATGGGAAAAATGTTTTATTAAAGCCCCCTGGGAGTCTCACTTGGATCAGGCAGAGACATGGGGCTACTGACTGAACCCTCTCTGAACTTTGACAATCAAAGATTGGTTGTTGCTCTTCTGGGGCTCCACTACTGTCTCACTTCCCAAAACAGGCTGGGACTTAATGTGATTGAGGCATTAGATGGCCTCGGTCCGTCAGGAAATAGCTGACCACGTAGAAACAGAGCTTTGCTGACTTTTGAAAGTGACGTAGTGCTTTTGTTCTGTACAAAGGAGTGACTCTCACTCTGCTACCTAACAAAGGCCCACTACACTGACACTTTTATTCTGCCGCTTCTGAAACAATTCAAAAATATTAATTAAAGAAAGCAGTATGGACAGTTTGCATGAAGCCATTTTATCATATATGCTTAAACAATCTTTTTAAGATGACATATTTTAAACTTCTGGTTCATCACAAATCAATTTTTCGTAATTTTTTTCTCGAGAATTAGCTACTTGCAGTCATGTTGTCCAGCATCTAATGAAGGTCATTTCAGCACCTACTTTTTAACCCATTAAGACCATATTACCACCCCAGAGTTAAGCACAGGAAAATGCATGTATTGTGTCTGCTCCTAATGGGTTTAGGGTTTTAAGCAACATTATCTTTCACTTTCTGGGTCTGAGAGGAAACTATTCACAGTGAACCTGGTAAATGTTCATTCCTGATTGGTGAGTGTGAGTTCAGTCATGAGCACAATCAGTTAATTTAGTACAAATAGCAGTATTGCATTTTTACTGTTTGAATTATGTGGGTTTTTTCCCCCTAAAAATATGTTTTTTGTGTTTTAAAATTAAAAAGTGAAACTAAATTTATCCTCTTCTTCTGTTGCAAACGTAGAACTATGTGCACGGAAAGTGCCATTATCTTAAGAATGCAATCTGCCACAACAACAATCTGGCCAATTTGCATTTAATATCTTTTTCACAACAATTTTAAATGAAATCCTGAGGATCTTCATCATTAAAAATAATACATTTTTAGTTTGTTTTCCTGATGTGTGTTAAAGTGAAGTTTAGCCCAGAATCACAAAGCGTCACGCCCATGTAACACTCAAGTCACATTTGAATAAAAAATAATACTCAGCTAAGAATGAGAGAATAGCAGAGAATTAAAATGATGAGTTTATACTGTAAACAGCACAGAAGAATGAAAGGGGAAAAAAAAGCATCAAGGTAACCAAACCAATGTCATCAAGTCTGAACTGTCTGTAATTGTCTCATTGGGCTTCTCGTTTTCTAATTTATACGTTTTCCAAAATTTTCAGTTTGTATTGTATTTTACTATAGTTTGAAATAATCTGGGCAAAATGATCATGATTCCTTTTTAACCATCATCAATTTTGTTATCAAGATTGTTGTGTTATGTCTTACTGCAACAGAAGGTTTTCAAACACCTTACTTAAGGATTACATCACAGTAATAAATAAGTGGTATCAAGATGGGGTTTGTAAAAATTGTTCTTTATACTTTATACTGTCATACTTTGAAGAAAAAGCAGTGTACGTTACATCTCAATTCAAATGTGTTTAAGAAAGTTGTGTGCACATCCCAATCTGAACTTTGTTAAACAGCACGTCTCCTACATCTGTGGCAGGGACAGCTGTGGAAGTAGGCTGTTTATTTGCACTGATCCACATTTAAACAGCTTGCACTAGCACCCCTTCAAAGAAAGGAACATTGTATATACATCCATTTTGGTACTCATGGGGAGAGAAAAAATAAGCAGGCTGCTATACATAAATCATTAAGACATGCTCAAAAGTGCATACAAAATATACAGAGGGTTGGTTGTGTACCGGTAGTCATCAGCTGTGGGATGAGCTGGGAATGGGGTCTCAAAACCTCAAAACAATGTTTCTCTGGTGCTCATATTAGTTACAGTGGTTAAAAGGGCTTTAAACACTAAATTCTCTACAGGCAGCAGCTTTAACAGAGCAGAAGAACAAGAGCAAAGACAGGCTGTGGGTGTTTTTGGATGCACCTTTACTCTGAAGACTTGGCTGTAAAATGTGAAGGGACCGAGGACACACCCCTGAGGAGCTCTGAAGTGGCTGGTGCTACCAAGGGGCCCTCACAGCCCTGCTGCTTCTGTGCTTCAGTGGCCCCCAAGCAGGTGACAGGGACCCGTCCACGATCTGGGTCTCTGCCAGTAACAGATGTGCTTAGTCAAATGACTAATTGAAAACCTAAAACAAAATCAGCAGCTTGGCTATTTGGCCTGCATAATAACAGCACTGTGCTGATAAAGGCAGCGGGAGAAAACACACACACCCTTCTCATCAGCTGCACCATTAACAATCATGAGCAAAGATGAAAACAACGCTTGGTTTATTCGGCAAATGAAAGCACATAACTAGATGCCGTCCCTTGAGTCCATTTCCAATTTTAATAATACATCAAGGAGCCTAGCCGCAGCAAATGCTACTACGTTGAGAGCCAAAGCATACTAAACTACTTACAGCTCAAGCATTGGGAGACAACTCCCAGAGCTAAGAATTTAGCAAATGCATAAAGGTACACAACATGATAGCTATTAGCTAAATTAAAAGAGCCATTACTAGATTTCTGCTTGGAATCGCGTGCCAGTTAAACACTACAATTCAAAATATTCCATATTGGAAAGTAAAAGAAAGAAACGTTGGGTTTTGTTTCCTCCCTACCTCATCTCTTTCTGTCTTTTTATGAAAAGCATGCAGCCTGAACTTGCCTGAAATTATGTGCATGAATAATAGAATACCTTCTAATTAAAAACTGTTGTTAAATATGCAAAAATCTAATGATAATGAGATTGAGCAATACCTTAGAGTAAAGCATATTATAAATTACTTAGAAGTGCAATTCGGCTTGACCCAAACATTTCATTTTGAAGGCTACTTGTAATATTGTGTCTGGAGCATGTGGGGGCTGGGCAGGTTGGGAGGCAGTAAACTGTATTTAGGAGGGTTTTGAAATTGTCTACATGCATGCATGCACACATATGTACTGCGAATGTGTGCATAAAATACGTCTGCTAATAAAATAATGCTCAGTTTAGTCCGTATTGTCAAACTTTTACGTATTGTCAAATGTGTAAAAAAATCTGTGTTGTAAAATATTTGTCCTTTTTTTCCTTTTACAGTTACTTTTATAAATAAATTGTTCCCCCACTCAATGATTTTTCATCTGTATTTTTCCTCCCCATGCATTTCCTACACAGCATCAACTGTGACACTTTAGCAATCCCCTGACTGGATTGTCTTTACAGCTGTATGTGACAAAACCTTTATGTTGCCTTAAACTGTATATAAATATAGGAATCTTTTTTTTTTACATTTACATGTTGGTTTTTCCTGGAGGTGGCAGAAAAACAAGTGATGACAGTCAAATTTCAAAAATTGCAACAGACAAGAGCAGTTTGACACAGCAAATTAACAGGAGAAAAATCCGATTTTGAGTTATTTCATTATTGTTCTGCCACAAAAGTCAGGATCAATTTAAGTTTCCTTTACAGGAAGTAATATATTAGCAATTTCTTTTGACAAAGATTTGCTGAATACAAAAAAGGCATGATCATTATTTGAGCTACTTGTAGACAAACATAGAGTTATGATAACTCTGAGATTGAAAATACACATGCCCGCATGCACAGCAGTACTCATAAGTTTATTATACTAAGATGCATCATTGATTCATATTTATGGAGATGAGGGTTCCAAGTCAATTGGCGGCAATAATATTCCTTAGCTTTATAAATTCACTTGACACATCCAGAATAGGGCTTCTATTTAATATTCAGCAAAATAAGACTTCCCAGTGATTGAAAGGTTTGCACTGCACATTGTCAAACATGATTGCCTCATTCTGCGCCAGCCAGCACCGGGAACAATGTGCATATTTCACTTCCAGTCAATAGACCTCAACCATGTTTATTAAAATTTTAACAGGAATCTGGGCTTCACAGATTCATCAGCTATTCTCAGCTACTGAACAAATCAGCTGTCAGGGCTCCTTGCATGTTTCAGCCTGCGTGTCCCTGACCTTCCTGGCACGCTGCCGTTTTAGATGACTTTCCACCAAGTCTTTATGGCCAAATAAATAGCAGCATGTGGCTCTACCCGTCACATATTATAATCCTGATTGCTTTTATGTTCAAACCATAAACAAATACTTGATTATGAAGAAAGGGAATAAATCAGGTGACATTACAGGGGGAATTCACTGAGTGAATGAGTAATTTAGATTAACGAAGTAAGTGGCCCGCACGTTTACGCTCAAGTCTGTGCTGACAAATGTATTTTAAGGAGTGAATGCCACCAACAACAGTTCTCAAAGAAGCTTTGATTCATATTATAGAAAGGTACATGTTAACAAATAAAAACATATTCAAACATTCTAAATAATTAAATGTTTTAATGTAAATAAAACCATTATTTGTGGAACATTTGAAGTACCACTCCAATAATCTTTTGAGCTATTTTAAATGCTTTTCCAGAGGTCTATCAGTGGTTAATTATGATTATGTTGTTTTCAGGAAAAATTAAAAAAACCCTGATGTTTTAGAAAAAAGTTTCTGCAGAGCGGCATTGTTCAGAAATTTGCCTCTGAGTTGTGGGTGGGACTGTTGGTACGCAGTAAGCCTGCCCTGCCTTCTCATCATCCCTTTGTTTATCCTGTTTATGCCCCTCACAACCCAGACTTAACAGTAGGTGCAACAAAAATAGCGAGTAATATTGGAGCTATCCAGCCGTTTGGCTTTGAGCCAGACGCCAGCTTAAACGAGGAAAACAAAGACACACTAATCTATTTGTCTGCAAGTACATGCATCGGAATGGAGCAGAGCACTGACCTTGTGGTCCACCGATTGTAGCATGTACAAAACAACTACAAGCTTTTTTAAAAGGTGCTTTTTTCCTCTGCTCCAGATTAACAATAGGTTAAGTAAAGGAATAATCATATTTAAGCTTAATTTTCTTTATATATGTCCTCAATTGTGGGCTGCACTGTTCCTAATAGTGGCCGGGCTCCTTTAAGACACCCCCACCCCCCGGCCGCGTGCTTGCTGAGTCAGGCAGAGGGTGGGGGCTACGTGTCTGTGGCATTCAGCCAGTATAGCATGGCTCACAACATTTTGGCTCATTCAATTTTGTTGAAACTTTTGGATTATACCAAAGAACATTCTGTTGAGGAATCTAAACCACATTTTGGGATGAATCCTAAACATAGAGAATGGCGAAAACAGATGGATGAAGGAGCAAGACGGCTGCAGAAAGAAAAGGAGCAAACTGATTTCCTGTTTAAAGTCGATCAATCCCTGGATTCTCCTGAACTTCATTCATTTTCTTACCCCACTGGATCCCTTTTGGAGCAGCTAGATTTCTGAAGCCCGTCCAGTCTACTGCTGTTGGACTAAGGCAGTACACTTTAGAGCTGGAGCTCGCTATGGCCTCCTGGGAGGAGCGGGCAGCCAGACAGAGAGCCAGCGCGGGAGGGGAACGTGGTCTGCTCGGGCCTCCTGAACTTTAGCTTCATGGACGCCTCAAAAAGGTACCCTTATTTTATTCTTCGGGTTAATGTGGGACAGAAAGCCATCAAACTCCGTAAGAGAGAGAGAAGAAACACCGGGAAGCAGCCGTTCAGACACAGCGGAGAGAAGCTCTTGGTAGCTTGTTGGAGATTCTAAATGTTTTCATGAACCCAAAGACAAATCTTTTACCACCATTCATGTCTTTCATACATAGTAAAAGAGATAAACACAGACATGCATGTAGCTAACATGCTAGAAAAATTAGCTGCCAGCTCCATGTAGCTAACATGCTAAAAACATGAGCTGCTAGCTCCATGTAGCTAACATGCTAAAAACATGAGCTGCTAGCTCCATGTAGCTAACATGCTAAAAACATGAGCTGCTAGCTCCATGTAGCTAACGGCTAAAAACAGGAGCTGCTAGCTCCATTTAGCTAACGGCTAAAAACAGGAGCTGCTAGCTCCATGTAGCTAACGGCTAAAAACATGAGCTGCTAGCTCCATGTAGCTAACATGCTAAAAACATGAGCTGCTAGCTCCATGTAGCTAACATGCTAAAAACATGAGCTGCTAGCTCCATGTAGCTAACGGCTAAAAACATGAGCTGCCAGTTCCATGTAGCTAACATGCTAAAAACATGAGCTGCTAGCTCCATGTAGCTAACATGCTAAAAACATGAGCTGCTAGCTCCATGTAGCTAACGGCTAAAAACATGAGCTGCTAGCTCCATGTAGCTAACATGCTAAAAACATTAGCTGCTAGCTCCACGTAGCAATTCTGGGGTGAATCCTGAACTGCAGAAAGAAAGAAAGGGAGCAGGCTTGGTGTCCTGGTGAGCAGAGAACACAGCAACACATTAGAAGAACTGGTTTGAACATGGATTACTGAGCAAAGGAAAAGGTGTGCGTGTCTCCAGGAAAATGTTTGGCATGAAAGTGAAACAGATTTTTGATACAGAAATCGATGTTCACAGCCCGGGCTAATCCCAGAATAAAATGTCTTCATCATTTCAGTAAATCCTGAAATGTTCATCTGTTATATTCTGTATTTTGTGATCGAATTTTACACAAAATGAACCCATTAATCATCATCGTTCTGTCTGTGACGGAATAAACGCCGGGTCGGCTGACATTTTTTAAATAAATGCCCCGGCTACTACTGGAAGATATACGGTATAGTCCCTTTATATTTGTTTGGCGTGTTGTTTTTCCTTATCAAAAATGACTAATGTCATAACTTCACCCAAACGTGATGATATTGAACAGGCTTATTTACTTTGATGTGAAAAATGCAAGGCAGCAAAAACAAAGAGCTTTCATTGAGGTGGAATGATGGATAGATGTACAGTATGGACTCTATACGTGTGCAGGTATGTACTTTCAGTTACAAACATGGGAAGACAAAGGGAAACAAAAGCTGAAGAGGGGAATCTGTGTCTGCGTGTCAGTTTGTGAAATTGGATGTGTGAGTGCATGCACTAAACTCATTTTATCCAGCTCTCAACCTGCATCTTTCATCTGGAGGATGAAGTAAGTGAGAAAATGGCAGCTCATTGGCAAATAAAATCGGCTCATTCAAAGCCAGTATTAATTTGGCTTTTCCGTTGGAATGAAATGTTTTTGTTTTGGGAGGAAATTGTCAGAAGCAGTAATAAATTTCCTCCCGCTGTGCTATGTGGCTCCATGATTTAGCAGAGCGATAGATCAGAAAGGCTGACGATTTGAGCGTGCGTATATTTCATTGGAAAGCTGATAAATATTAAATGTGCAACATTTAAAAAGAGGATCACTTTCCCAGCTTTCGGTGAAGAAAGAGCCAACGTTTTCATTATGGTGGTTTTCAGTATGAGACAGGCAGATGAAAATATGCACATTACCAACAAAAACCAGCATCACAGAAGGTGAAATTTATTGTAAATTATTTGTCCAAAATGAGCCTGCAAGCAAATGTGAAATCAAAGCAGTGAGAGCAGTTAGTTATGCAAAGCTCAGAGCTTTCTGGAATACTACAACACCCACTGCTGTTCAAAGCATCGATCAGCCATCATCACAAACTCTGGCTCCTTCTCTTTTGCGTTGTGATATTTACACGGCCATTCTCTTGTTGTCATTGTGATCAGTTCTTGCTTTGGTATGAAGTTGCAGTCAAAATATTTCTGTTTGTTTCTTAAACTGCTCTCAATTGTCTACGGCGTGAAAGTGATGCCTTTTCAAAACATGTCACATTGGTTTTTGTTTTGTTTTTTCCCTCTTTTTTTGAGTGTGTTTTGTTTGGAATTTAGTTTCAAATGCTGGATGTGTTTTGAATGCTTTTATCTGTTGGCAAACTCTCTTTCATGTCATTTTTATGCTCCAATACACAAATCAACACAGTTACTTTCAGGATGAACAGCTCGAGTGTCAAAAAAGCAATCAAAAAAAAGCTAAAGTCATTTTTATGTTTCTATGTTGATATTTGTTCTAATTTCACAGATGATTTTGGAATACATCTGAACACAGTTTTACTGAAACGCTGATTTACTGCACTTTAGCAACACAACATGACATGATTTAAACCAACATCATAATAATGTTTTCAGTTTCACAAGATTTTTGCATGAAAGTATTATGGTTTGATTTTCAGAATTTGAATATGTGAATATGTCTGTTAGCCTTTTCTCTGCTAGTACTTAACTCTGCTTAAAAAAAGCCGTTGCCTGCTTTTCTATCTGAGCTAAAACCTGTACTTGTCGGTGCCTATGAAGGAGAGATACGGATTGAGGCAAAGGGATTCTGGAAAGTGATGTTAAAAGATGCTGATTGGCCAGAAAGTGTCACAGCAGACACAGGAGAGCGGTCCAAATTTCAGCAGCATTGACTGTATATATAGAACTTGACAGTATGGGCGTGACATATTCCACAGAAAATGCTTTGGCTCTGGCTCCAGCGAACTGAAGTCAATTCAGTCGCCATTTTTCTGCGATATGGACGTCACCACCTTGGAGCCAGATGACAGTGATTGGTCTGATCAACGTTTTTATGGCAACTATTGTTGCCATTCACGAGTAAGCTTTATAGAGTCCACACCCCTTTCACTGAAAGCAGGCTCAAGAGAATCTACTACGGGATGTGTGTGTTTGTGTGTGTCACTCAGTCCAGTTCTTTAAATACAGTCAGTGGTCAGCAGGAAAGCAGTGAATGTTTTTTTTTTTAAATAATAATGCCCTTTTTTGGGCACAATTTTGCAGTAAAAATAAGATATAAACAAAGTTTGTCAAAAGTTTGATAAAAACTCTTACTGAAATATTCTTGAAACAGCTTCACTTTACAGACGCAGAAGGGAGACGAAACAAATTTATAAACCAAGTGTTTTTTTTTTCAAGAAGAAATATGAATAACAGCATACTGATACAAAATGTGTTTGTTTGTTTTTTTTTTGTTAATCTCAGTTAGAATAGAAACTCCACACTCCATATTGCAGTCATTTAATTAAACAAAAGAATAAATGAAAGCAAATGGAATATGTGAGTTTTGAGGAAAAATAACTGAAGTTTGCAACATTCAGACATGTTTTAACAAAAAAGCTGTTTTCAATTGCAAAAACATTAAAGGAAAAATGACCCTTTCTGACAAAATAGTTGTCAAATTTACCTCTTTTTTTCCTGCAGATTCTTCCCGATCTCCATTTACAGCTGCAACAGCCCATAGCTACGCAAGTCCCTCAGCCCCTGTGCCGGTAAGTGGCTCTTAATTCCAGATTAGACAAACCTATGGGTTAAATGATATTTCCTTTGCCAAGTCCAAGAATAGAGGCCTGTGAGCATCATTTAGCCTGACTAAATTACCATGACAAGGAAATGAGCAAACGGACAGTGGCTTGGCTTATCTGAGTGAGAGTTGCACTTTAAAAGAGCTTTAATGGAACCAATTATTAGGAGGATCTCTTCACCGTCTGCTCTTGGTGCCGCTTGATTGTTCGTGTTAAAAATGTCCCCCCTTTCCTTGACGGGGTTGGTGACCATCTCCGCTGCCACCCTTTCTCTTTCCCTTGTACAGTGATGAGAAGGTCAATAGACTACTCTTCACAGTTCTTGAACCTTTTCCATATTTCTTAATTAGGCCAGACGACAGTTAACAACGAAGCTGATAGGCTGGTACTACCTTCTGCTTTCGCGTTTTGAGACGCACACTCACAGACACACAATGAGCTCCTTCAGTGCACACTCTGCTGAACCAACTCAGTCTGACTGGATACCTGATGTTTCTCACAGGTAAAGGAAGACTGCAAAAAACACTAGTGGTGTCAAGTGCTTCATTTCATTTAGTTTACACTTGACCAAAGCTGTCAGTTTGCACCGTCTCCAGTTGGCATTCCACAAACTTGACATCTGACATATCGAGGAGGTGCTGGACAACACATCCTCAGTTTTGTGTGGGGAGAAGGGTAGGGCGTATGAGGTGGGGTGGGGTGGGGTGGCTTTTTGTAACGTTCAAGGGAAGAAAGACTGAGAGAAACAGGCAGCAGGGGATATGAGAGGAAAAAGGCCATTAGAGCTGTTGGCATTTTGTTCATGCTTGAAATCCTCAACTTGCTCTACTGAGAACCAGTCGATTCAAGTACTAATTAGCAATCAGAAGAGTGCCATGGCTTCACCAGAAATTGTGCGAGTGTGAAGTTATTTCACTCTTGGCCAAATGTGGCTACTGTAGCTCCGCCTTTCTGCTTTTGCTTTAATTTATTTCAAACGCTGCTTAAAAAAAAAAAAAAAAAGAAAAAAAGAAACCTCAAACTTTAAACTGGACAATTATATGAAGAAAAACAAGATGTGGCAGAAAGAAAGTGTCATTTAAGCGCCTTACTTTCCCTTTTCCAAACCACTTTTTAATTAGCATAATTCCTGTGTTTGACTCGCTTTCCAAACTATTGTGTTTTTTAAAAAAGAAAATTGCTTTCTCACAGCTCTCACTCTTCAATGATTTGTCCAAGACGCATTGAGCGGTGAGTGAAAGACAATGCATTGGACTTGTAACAGTAAGCAGCAAGTGAAGCCATCTCCAAGGACTTTCTGGCAATTGCAGTGGAGGTGAAGAGAAAAACACATGACTTACCATTACCAAAACCATCTATTCACCCCCCTGACCTTGAAGTAATTTCTCTGTTTCACACCATTCCATTGTGAAAGTGTTACGTGTTAGATCTTATGTGATTGTTGAAAATAATGAAGAAACATACCACCTCTCTAGTTAAACCCTCTGGCATAATTAATTTTCATATCATCTATTTTTTTTATTAGCTCAATCTGCACTTTCACTGCAGATCTTTAGGGTTTTGTTTCAGTTTTATAGTCAACACTTTGTGTCCAAATTCTTTTAACTAGTGGCTTTTATTTTGGACTGCACAATGGCAGAGTGGTTAGCACTTGCCTCACAGTAAGAAACCTTGGTTCAAATCCCAACTGGCTTTTTTCTGTGTGGAGTTTGCATGTTCTCCGCGTGCATGGGTGGGTTTTCTCCAAGCACTTTGACTTCCTCCCACTGTCCAAAAACATGCTTCATAGGTTAATTAGTGTCTCTACATTGCTCCTGGTGGAGATCTGAGTTTATGTGAGTTACTGGTCTTGGAACAGTGTGTACCCTGCCTTTGCCCAACAGTAGCTGGGTTGGCACCAGCAGTCCCTTGACCCCAAAAGGGATTCAGCGCTCTCTGAAGATGGATGGATGGATTTTATTGTCTGGAGTCATAGTCTCTGATGTCACCCATATGACAGAAGTGGGTAAAAATAAAGCCCAAAGGATCGAAGGGCCTGGGCCACGGCTACATTATAAGGTGTCAATTTCAGTTTTATTTATTTTTTTGCTCCTTAGACACTAAAGATGGCTCACATTCTCATGTTTTTGTTCAGGAGGGTAGGCTGTGTAGGAGACTAATGATTCACTCCCATCCCTGTGTACAATGCCAAGGCATATATATATATTTTTCTATAGTAAAGTGATTTTTTTTATTGTAAAAGCAGACTTTTAATAATGAATATGCTGTTTTGTAAGCCAAAATCAAAAACTGTGTCGTTTTTTAAGAAATATTTTCTGCAGGGTTAGGAATGCCTGTAGGTGCCCAGTTCTTTGATGTGAATTTAAGAACAGTAAACTAAGTCAGCAGTAACTGTGATTCTTTTTTCATCTTGAATTACCTGCAGGTAAATAAAGGTATTGTCTGTTTTCCTTCCAGAAAAAATGTCACATTACAGCAGTCTAGCAAACCAGAGAAGGATAGATAGAGGTTAGTGGAGGCACCAAATATGGTTGTCTGTTTTTGTAACCAGCAGAGCTGGCAGAAACAGATTTCAGACAATCATTGAGATGGCAGAATTTTTTTAAAATCTCAACAGTGCAAAAGTGATGCGTTTCTGGATTAAACCTTTTATTTGTGAGCACATTTGGTCATTTTAAAAACTAATTATTTATTACATTATTTTTTTCAATTTATTTAGTTTGTCTTTACATCTATAGATTGACTGTATCTAAGATCTGGACAGATTTACCACTCCCCCATCATGGTCCAAATAGAAAGTACCCGCCAGCTCCAAAATGCCAAAATTCCATAGACTTCTATTGAGAAATAAACAGATGATACTCAGTCACTTTGTCAGAACAACCATTCTTGCTTCACTACATTTTTCAACTTGTTCTTGCTCATCCTAATGTCTTTTTTGTGATTTTCTTTTCTGTACTGCAAGTTATTCAAGTTAGAAACTGGCCAATCAGATGCCTCAATAAATGTATGTGGTGTTTGCTGGCTTCCATATCCAACGTTTAACACATTTAATTGACAGATTCCCCCACTCTCAAGTGGTAGGGGTGTGGACTTCCAATTAGCTCACTCCTGATTGACGAAAGTGCTTACCATAGACACGTTGACTCAGACCACTTGAAGCAATCACTGCTCCCTGACAATTTCTGATTCAGGTGGTTAATCATGGTGGTGTCCGTATCACAAAAAAAATGAAATGACAACTGAATTGACTTAATTTTGTTGAAACTGGAAGCAAGGCATCTTCTATGGGTGATGTCACACTCACTCAGTCCAGTTTTCATAGTCGATGCTGCTTACTGACAACTTCTTGCTCCAACATGGCAGCGACTGCCTTGCAAAAAACCTGCAACTGAACTGACTTTATTTCACTGGAGCCGGAAGTAAACTATTTTCCATGGGTGACCTCGGTCCAGGTTCTACATCCAGCCAATGCATTTATACAAAACCCACAAACAGTTTTTTTACTTTTATGTGAAATCATTGTTCATAACAGTTACCCTGGTTAAAAAATGTAACTAAATGTTATGTTTCTTGGGAGTTCTTGCATGTATCGTGGGGCCAAAATGTTACAAGAATTGACTTGAGTGCTGGCAAGCAGTCAAACAGGGAGGCAGCCAGACACTCTCTCTGTTGGTAAAAGTCAAAGTGACAGCACAAAAGGTTGCTTTACAAAGCGTTTTCTGTTTCAGGCATGTGTGTCTTTTGCTTAATTTATGGACCTGCTGTTTTAGGGCATTTTAGATTAGTCTGTAGTGGGGATATCTTATTCCATGTCTCACTGTGTGGGGCTCATTAAAGCTGTGAACGAGCTGCCTGTGTTGCGCTCTCATTGGTCTAAGGTGCAATAACCGCCAATCAGCAGATTTGGAGTCATTTCAGAATGCAGGTACATTAAACTGGCCTTGCATCACATTAATAAACGAAGTGTGTTCAGCAACTCCAGCTGGATAGTGTGATTCATCTCGGATGGCTTTTAGAAAACACCATAAAAATATATTCTGGTAATGACTCAGATGCCGTCAAGAGAGGGGGCTGATGGTGTGGTTAAATGCATGAATGCCTGCTTGAATTATTTTCAGTATGTGTTGGATCTATTGTGGCAATTAAGCTTCTATTTCCACTCAACTGTACCCTGTGTGGCACAAAGTGTCCACCAAGTCATTAATTTGGAGTTTAGGAATTGCGGAGTTCTGTGCACTTGCTTTTTTTTCCTATTTAGTTTATATCAGGGAAACAACTTTATGTTTGTCTAACCTTTTTTGTGAGGACAGGCTTATCTCTCCTTTATAAAACACTGTAAAAATTAACTTTCTTAATTTGAATGTTTTTGTATGCCAAATGTTATCATAAAAAACCAACAAAAAAAAACGGTTTGAAGCATCAAACCAATTTGGGTCCAAAATTACGTCAATATAACAACTGCTTGAAAGAAAAATTTCATGTCGTCACACAGGGGTAGATGTGTTGTAATGTGCAACGACCTTTTACAAATTTCTTTCAGTGGTGGACTACATCACAACCTTTAAAACCTTTTTTCCTGGCAAGGGATATTTAGAAAATGTATTTATTTATTTTCGCTAAATAAATAAAGTTTATTTTACATCAAACGAACATGTTTAATCTCTTCATGTAACATTACATCCACTAGACATTAACAAATTTACATTTTTATCCAGTCATATGTTAACTGGCTTGTGTTGTCCAGTTTTGTGAAAACGGCTTAAGCATCAGATGAAGAATTCATCAGACATCTTTATTCGGTTTGCCTTTAATTGCATTCAATGCTTCTGATCAGTTCATTCAAATTAAAACTCAAGCAAAAAATTAAAAGGAAATCAGTCAATACAAGTGGAGAGAAAAGTCTGGGCATCTTTTCTAATTCTTCTACCACACAACCCTGTCACGGATGAGAGGAAGAAAAGGAGTGGATGGATGGAAAACAGACAGACATATGTATTGGTGTAAGCCTCCGGGGTCATTTTGTTTTCAATTTATAAGGTGATGTGGAGAAGACCCATGTTGGAGTTTGCAAGCATTTGGCTTATTTTTCATATTGACCATAGTCAAGTTTTTTGCTGTTTTGATAGAGGCTGCATGGTGGCTTAGTGGTCAGCACTCATCTCACAATGAGAAGGTTCAAATCCCAGCTGGGAGTTTTCTATGTGGAGTGTGCATGCTCTCCCCGTGCATCTGTGGGTTTTCTCCTGGCACTCTGGCTTCCTCCAAAAACATGCTTCATGAGTTCATTTTGTGAGTGTGTGTCAAGTGATTGTGTGGCTCTGCAACAAATTGGCAACCTGTCCGAGTGTATGCCCTTCCTTCACCCAACAATAGCCAGGACAGGCTCCAGCAACCTCATGACCTCAAAATGGATTTAGCAGATAAAGAAAAGAGATGGATTATTTTTTGTTCCTTTTGAGTGTTTGTTGAGGTTTTATTTGTTGGAATAGTTGTTAGCTTTGTTTCATTATTTAGTTTTACTGCACCGAAAGTTAGGATTTGTAAGCAGGAGTTTAGCAGTGCTGCTCACCTGAGGGTAGTTTGCCATATAGTGATCTGTATTTTGCATATGTTCCACAGTAACACAATGGATTTTTGGGCATTTGTAAACTGTTGATGACATTGTGAGGTGCCTAAATATAGAAAGGACAAAGAATTATATCAATGAAAGCTGCAAAATACACTTGCCGCCATTGACTTTAATTTTGTTTTAAGATACAGTACACTTGTGGCTTTGTTTCACATTTGTTTGCATACATATGCATCCATCCATCTGTGCACGGCTTTGTCCATGTGTGTACTGTATTGTGTTTGTTCAGCTCCTTGGAGGATGTGACCTGTGTGGGTAAGGACACCGTTAAGGGAGGCGTATTGGGAGGAGGCCAGCATTCTCATTAGAAGGCAGATGTGAGGTCACTCTGACCAGATTGCTGGCCATTTCCTTAAAAAAACAGTTCACCAATGGCCTGGCGTGAGACTTAAAGTGGCGGCAGGGGTGGGGGTTTGCGCTTAGGCATGGAAATGTCCTGTGTTCCTGACATATTGTGAGTAGCCACCAGACAGGGGAAAGCCAGCAGTGTCTCAACACACTTCAGAGGCCAATTAATGCCCCCCTCCTCCACCGAACAACAACATCCTTGTACAAGACGTATTCAAAAATAACACAAGTGGAAAACTGCAATGAGGTGCTACTTTATCCCTCCTGGGACGATTAGCAATCAAAACTGAAAGAGTAAGGTGGGGAGGGACAAGGTGGGCAAAGAGAGAAGAAAGGACAGGCATGGAACCAATTTCACCACAATTTTCATCCCTTTTGAGATGCTTGTTCATGAAAGACCATTAGAACAACAGATTAGGTAATTACAGACCGAAGGCCAAGCCGTAATCTCTGTTTCCTTTTCTTCTCCTTTTCTCTGATGGGGAAGTAAAGATGGCTGCCAGCATCAAGAGCATGTAAGGTGATATTTTGATGAGGTTCCGCAATTCACTTTGAATGAAATATGAAATACATGGAAAGCACTTTCTCGTGCAATTAATTAATCATGTTGTGAACCATCTGCTCTTTAATATTGCATTCATAAAAGAGGCGATACTAAGCCAGCTTGCTAGAATTTAATGTGTAAGATTTAAGGCAATGTAGTGACCAGTAATTACACCAAACACCACTGAGTCATTCTGAAGTGGCCGAGGGCATAAAGAGGAATTAATACTTGTCTGTGGATTACGAGCACTCACTCAGACAGTTGGAGGACAGTACTAATGGCTCTGAATTTGTGTGTTGTGTGAGATACCAGCTAGGATTGGGCAGGCAGGTCAAACTGTCAAATACAGAGCAAGTACACGGAAAAGAGGGGTCAAGGGCAAATAATTTGTGCAGTCTCTCTTTTTGAGATGACAAACACGTGCTCCTGCCAGAAGGGAACCATTAAAAATAATTTACACAAGCTTTATGTTGGCTGAGCTCTTTTTGATGCAGTGTTTCCCCTGGCAATTATGACCATGGCGGAGCTCCAGCCATATGGCTGGCCGGGCAGTGGGCCGTGAGGCTGAGGAATACCTGGGTGGTTAATTAAGAGCTGTTGCCAGGGCCGTAGGAGGCCAGTCTCAGATATCCCATGCCCCTACTAGCACCACCAAAGCTTCCGGTTAACACTTTCATTTCCCCTTTGAGCGGACCCTCTACTGTGACCCACTGTTGTCTCTAGTAGCACTCAGCTACAGTCACGTAGGACAAGAAGAAGCCACCGGTAATTATTTGAGAGGACATCCCCAAGCCAAAGTGGAATATGCGAGGTAGAAGTAAAACTATGTACTATGTTTTGTTGATGTTTTGCAGCATCCAAATCTGTGCACGGGCGCGCACAGACTCCGGAGCATTCAGGTCATCATTTCTCCTTCCTTCTTGAGTGAGCATAATGCTTATTTAGAATGGAGGATAACGTTGCCATATTTTTTCAAAAATACCTCATTTTGCATTCAGACATTTACTGTACTCTGCTCTCAGCCGCCAGACCAATTTGAATAAACTATTCTCACTTGTCACAGAGCACTTGGCTCACTTTGATTGACATGCACATTTTTCAGTTGCGGGAAAAAGAAAGCCTGAATTTAAAGCACTGGCGCTTTAAAGAAATTAAAACGTATTGTGATAAAAATACCCTTCTATAAATCTAGTGTTGTTAAATGAAATTAGAGCCCAGCCGCATGCTTAAAGCCCAAAAAATGATGATTTGTCAGAGAATACTTCCTTTGAAACTTCAAAAATATACAATTGCATGTTTTTGTCAGTACAAAAAACAAATGCCTTTTATTGACACATCAAACTGAAGTTTAGGGTTGCATGTTTTAAATCTCTCTCTGTCTCTTGGCTTCATATTATTGTTGTGATTTATTTTGCCATAACTTAGAGCTTTGACCTTGGCAGAAATCTCCTGTCTAAACATATTGATATTCATAAAAGCACTATCTCTCTATTAATCTGCTAAATGGAGATCTAATACAGTATAATGATGCAATAATGAGGAATTTTCTCTTGTTAAAATGTCATTTATATAATGAATAAAAGATGATGGGTTCAGCTGCCTCTGCTTTGTTCTCAATCAGTTTTTTTCCCCCAATCTGGCCTGTACGCTAACAATGGCGTCATTGGCAGACATTGTCCGAATAATCAGCCAAAATTGCTTCATGTTTCCGCCGTATAAACAATCATTAGGATGTTGTTTTGTTCATTCGCCTCGCCTCAGCCTTTCATTTGTGAACAGTAGCTGCAACGAAAACACCGACAGCTTCTAATTTAAATCTGTGATAGTTCAAAATGCCCTGATTGTGACAGCATAGCAAAGCAAATATGTTTGTGTCTGTGTGTCAATGTGTTTGTCCTCCCAATATGTATATATGTATGCATTGATGTGTGTGTGTTAGGAACCCCCTGCTGACTCTCCATCTCATCTCCATATTCTTTTATGGGAAATGTAAATGGATACATGATTATCTTTACACAACCGATGCAGGAAAGGGGATCCGACCCTTCACTGTGACTAAAGAAGAGAGGGGAATGTTATGGTACACATTATAAATGATTTATGGGTGCAGAATATAGCCTCTTTTCCTCGATAACCTCTCCTGTGTGCTTTACGTGCTCTCTTTTCAACTGAGATTCACCAAGGTCCCAGTGGTGATGCGTTCACTGCCTGTACCGTTCTAAACAATAAACAGCATTATCTGCCTGCCTGTCTGGTGTCTGTTTTCAGCCGTTTACACTCACCCAGTATTTTATGATAATAAATCCCAGTGAGTGAAGGAGGGGCCATATACTTGATGCTGAATAATTGGTCATTTCAGTTGCAGGCTCCCCTGCTTCACATTATAGTGATAATGAAGGCCTGCTGAATATGGTGATCAGTGCAAGTGTATGTCGAATATGTGCGCATCTGTCATCAGCATGCGTCTGAGTGTGTGTTGCAGAGGTGTCTCCTGAGTCAGGGATTATTGCTGATAGATTATTTCTTCAGCCCCTCGTTATCACTGGATCAAACAGACATGTGACCTGCACTTCATCACTCTATTCATCCTCCTCTTAAACCGAGCTCTGGAGACCGGCAGGGAACGAGCCGCTGGATCTTAATATATGGAGCTGACTCGAGACCAGGGGAGTAATACTGCTGCACTGGGACCTTTTTGCATAATTATAAACTCTTGCTGGATAGTAAATTTGATCATCCTTATGAATTTAGCCGCTGAATTACTCTAAAGCTCTTATTATGAATCCATTTTAGGGCATTTGAGTGTTTGCAGCAGAGTAAAAACCGCTGGATGCTTCAGATGAAACATCTATTTGAAATGTCTTTTTCTTCCCTCCCATGCTACTCTGGCCTTTACTGTCCACTCCCATGTTCCAGGCTCCGTTAATATGTGATACTGTCGTCACGTGTCCTCATTACTACTTGAAGGACAGGCCCTTTGATGCTCATTAGCTGCCGCGCCATGTCAGCAGTACATCCTAGTCATAGTAAGGCAGTGGGAGATGCAGTTATGAAAGACTGCAATGTCAGCCAACCTGTGTGTACCATGACAGCGGTGACACCCAGCCAGTCCCGCTTTTGTCAAGAGCCCCTAACTAGGTCATCACTGTCCCTGAGACAGAGGTCACACTTACATTTGACCCCCGTCCCTCCCCACGCTGTAATGTCAACAGCTCTCCCCATCACCTGCCCCGCTGCGCCCCCTCACCGCTCTCCCTCACTGGCTGGTGGCACACCGAGCTGTCACACAAGTGGGCAGCGTGTGTGGAAATCAAGGTGAGCTGATGTCTTTTAATGAGACAGACGTAGAGCCCCGCTAATGTCCCCGCCATCGTTAGGCAGGACCCAGCTGCAGCCTGTCAGCCTCCTTGTTAAGCTCAGCCCTGGTGGGACGACCAGGAAGGGCGACCCGGCTGTCGCTCTGTCTGCTTGCCCGTCTTTCTGTCTTCCTCTCAGTTGGTCACTATCTATCCACTCCCCTCGGTGGACCTCAGTCTCCTGAGTGGAAAGGGAGTTGCATTAGCCGTATGGTATTGTGCAGAAGGTCTGGCCTGCTCTCTCTCTACTGTTTTTCATGGATCCTAGGAGGTGGCTGGTTAATGATTCTCCAGCAGGGCTTTGGTGTGCTCCCCGGCATTTTGTTTCCTTATTAGAATGCAGTGCCGGCCTTTGTCAACAGCGATGTCAGCCGCTGTAAGGACAAAGCATTGTTACCAGGAGCATAATTAAATCTGTTTCCTGTGAATCTGCCACCTGTGTTGACCAGGTAGTCACAGATTCCGTTTTTTTTTCTTTACCTCCCACTCAGTTTTGATTTTATTTATTCACTCCCTGCTTCTGTGTTTATTTTCAGAATACTCTGACAGGAAGGAGAAAATTTTGTATTTTTATGAGGATAATGCAGACAGTAGACATAACAAATAATAAAGTTTTATTCAAGCTCACTGTTTATTTCTCTTATACGTACTAGAATTTCAAATCAAGTTTACTGCCCCAAAACTGGAGAAAACAAATAAATAAGACTTGTATTTTAATTTATATTAATTGTCAAAGTCTGCATTTTTTAATTGAAAAACGTTGAGTTAAATTTGCTTTTTTTATTTCACACTTTCTATGATTTTTTTTTTATTTGATGTAATGCTAGTATTATGAATTACTGTTATCTGTCTCATCAAATACCCCATGACATGTAAGAGCTGACGAACCAGACTATTAAAAAGCCGCTGCAGTCCATGGGATGCGCACTGGTCAGAAATTAATTGGCCCCATGGATGTTTGAAAGTGCAAAGAAAACAACTCCATGAAGTGAATCAGGATTTCTCACATAAAATATGTCAATTTTCCCAGCTCATGCCATTCGAGCAATAATGACCCTGTGGTGCTGTAGAGTGGTGTGACAACACAAATGACACAACACCGTGTGCTAATGACATGGGATGTAGTCGCTGAGTAAACATGGCAATTAAACAACAGTCTCAGGCTGAGCAGGGCACACACAGAACCTTCATAGACCCCATTGTGTCTTTGTCTTGTGCTCTCTCTCTGTTTCTGTCTCTCTGCCTCTCTGCAAGACATTTGCATGCTGGAGGCATAATTGGCTGGTCTCCTGGCGGCGGTGGCAGTATTCCTAGAACGAGGACATCTCAATGCACCTCACACGTCCTCACTGTCACAAGGCTCGCAGCTGAAAGCCTTCCTGACACAAACACTGCAACACGGAACGCTCCCACAATGGCAGCCATGTCTGCTCCCACTCAAACTACACCTCGTGACAAGAAGGAGCTGAACTAAGCACATTTCTCTTCCCCCTTGCAGTTTCCAAAGTTCAGGATTACCGTCAGCATGCAGGAGCTCGCCGGAAGAAGTTTTTTGCTCTCTGAGAAAGCTTTGTGAGAGAGTTTGGAAGGTGTAGCGTCGTGTAGCAGTTTGAGGAAACTCATGTTGAGTTTAGGTATGTTGGCACATTTGAGCATATGCTGTTATAAGTGGCACCAACTCTTTGGTTGCTGGACGGGGATCTTGTCATGTGACATGGATGTTTTACAATGTTTCCAATGCAGAAAAGAAAACTGAAGATTACTGAGGAATTCTTAATGTAAAGCAAGCTGTCAACTGCAGTATCTATGTGTCTATTTTAAATGGTTTAGTGCAGAGATTAAAAAAACAAAATAAAATAAATTCATGTTTTCCTCAGTTATTTAGCCTTCAGTTGTGTTTTTTCTGCCCCCCCCCAAAAAAAAATCATATCACAAAAATCATATCACAGTCGTGCAGGAAAATTCTGACAATACAATTAAAGTTTGGCCTCTACCTTTGAGTGTTGATGAAGAAATCAAACTTTAAGGTGACTGAATGAATGACTGCCAATGAATGGCATTTTCTTTTGGCATGACATTCCCCATCAAACCACAGCATACTCTTGTGAACAAACAGTCTGTCGAAAACTGTAAATGGGCTCAGTCAAAATGGGTGCTTGAGCCCAGTCAAGGCTTAAATCATCTTTCTGTGGAGCTCAAAAGAGAAGCGTTGAAGCCAGAAAATAGAAGAGTCGGGCTGATGGAATCTGGCGCAAACACATTCCCACCTTTCCAATCTTATTTTCGTCTCTTGCCTTCTGCCTGGTTTCTTTGCAGGGGCTTAGTGTACTTTTTGTGTCCCAGTGCGTACAAAGTCTATCAGAATGCATTTGTTTCAGGGAGCCCCATTTACTTTCAAAGGGTTAAACAGACCATTCACCAGCCTGTCAACATTCCCTGAGCCGCCTCATGGAAAAGTCTGCTCGAGTTTTGTTCCTGATCAACACTTGTGTCTCCTCAGTCCGTTGTCGCTCGCGTCGTGTAATATCCATGACAATCATGTTGAGCTTTTCAGGGGGCTCTGTATCACCCATTTTGTGGGGCCACTTTCAGGCCATAAAGGGGGTTTATTTGTGTGGATTTGAAAGAGTCATGTGAAGTGCCCTCAGGCTGGAATCCTCTTCAGCAGGTCACCACTGTCTCAAAAGGCTTCACTCACACAGCGGACATCAATCCTGCCCTCTAGTTTTTTAAAAAGCCAGATCATCGGCTGCGCTGCAAGAAATCCAGCAGTCTTCTGATGGATGCATTACAAACAGAAGAGGAGGACTGAGGGGTAAAACAAGGGCAAGAGCAGACAATAAAACAGAACAGGATAAATAGTAAAAGCACAAGAAAAGGCTTCGATGGGAAGGATCGGGATAGTATTTTAAAGCATGGCTTAGTTGGATGGGACACTTGGGCTCATCAACACAACACCTTGCAAAATTCAATCTCTCCCTCAAATCCACCTGAGGTGTGTGACATACATGAACCGCGCAGCAGCCAAAAGCACTGACAGCTGGAGCGTGAGAAGAACAAGAGGTCCAACGGCATATATCTGTTTTCACAGACCATATGGAAATTCTGTTGTGTGCTGCGGAGATGTTAGATGGCAGTGACCCTAACGATAGTGTGCGGATGTTGAATGGTAAACACTGTTGAGCGGGGCGTCACCCTGACCCCGAGCATATGGGTCTTCATTCTGAGGGAAGGTTTTCACAAACACAGCCATGCTGCCAGCAGGCCCTTGGGACTTTGATTTGTTAATGAATTGCTCTATTGACTTACATCTTTGCTTGCATCATTAGAGGACACCAACAACACCCCCCACCCTCCCCCCCAAAAAAAGCCCCAGACGTCTTTTTATTCCACTCTGATTTTATGCACAGAAAGAAAAATGTGGGCAAAAGTAGGCGGGGTGGGGAGGGGGAGGGGGGTGCACATTACAGAAAGCTTTTGTATGTTTGACTTAAATCTTCAGGCTTGTCATCTGTTTCCCCCCTCCAGCACCACCACCACTTCTGTGGCCCCTATTCTTTAGTCTAGCTAATTTGTATTGTGGCAATTTTAGACAACTCTCCAGTGCTCACTGATGCAAGAGAACAAACCTAATGTCCCACTCCCCTCCTCTCTGTCCAACGAACCCCCCCACCCCACCTTCCCATTTCAGGCAAGGCGAGGCCCAGGGCTGGCCTCTAAATCTATTTCCCAGTCCCTCCCCTGCCCTCATTACCATGTGGAGACAATAATGGTTTTGTCAGGACGATACCTGCTTTACAAGTAGCAGATTATTGTGTCCCGCCAGTGTTAACACAACAAGTACAAGCCCTCTGTCTGTGGCCATTCCACCGGCTGTCAGCACTCATCCATAATGGCAGTGTCACAGCATAACACACTGCACACAAAGACGTGTGACCCTCCAGCTACATGCACAAAGACATACGGGCTCTATAAGAGTTACACAGCATATGGCTCCAGCATTATGACCCTCAGTTTTTCTGCAGCCTACCACTGAGCCAAAAAGTTTCACCCTGTGTCCAGAAAATGTGTTGCCCCTGGCTGGTAGGCCACACAGTACCAAGGTTGTGCACCAATTACACCACATTTACCAAGACTGCCATCTGTGTGCCAAATGGGCAATTCAGTTTGGACAATCTGGACTGATAGGTGTGCATTTCATTGCCCACCAAGTGTATTACATGCAGAGTATCTGGTTCCTGTTCTTTTTCTCTGTTTATTTTTTTGCACACTATATGTGATTTTGAGTACAATCTTATGCAGCAAAAAAAGGCAAAGGAAACTGTGTTATATCTAATCTCGCTGAACTTCCAGTGACACCAGGAGACACAGGCAACTTTAAAAGATTTCTGTTTCATTCCAAAAAGTAATACAATGGAGACTGTGTGTTTTACAAAAGCTCTAGGTTTTTTATCAAACCACCAGTGTGCATTTTTTAGATGCTTTATTGATATTTCTTCTGCTTACACAGTCCTACTACAGCACCAAAGGAAGAGTTGAAGACTTTGACAGCCTTTCATCAGTGCTACCGACATCACAGCACGGATAATACAAGGCTTTTTTAACTGAAAAGAAAAAAATGCTAATACTCACTTAAAAAACAGTGAATTTTGCTTTTTATCACAGGTTTTTTGTCAGCTTTTGAACACTTCCATAGCAATTTCTCCAAAATCTTTGAGAAGTGTAAAAAAGCATAACTAACTGTGAAAATAAAACATGTTTATATATATATGTATATATACTGAAAACTGCTGTGATGTAAGTCTTTGTTAAAATAGTCCATGTCAACAGGGATGAAGAAAGAAACCTATTAAACTTGTGAACACGGGCTGGCCAAAGGAACTTCCTTTGACTGTATTTGTGAGGAGTTACAGTAGGTCAGTTGGAGTAGCTTCCTGCACTCCTCAGACTGGTGGATGCCTGCTGTGTGGGTACAACGTGGCAGACCCACTCCATTGTCGGAAAAAGGATGTGCTTTGGTGTTTTCTCAGCTCCAGCCTTGTATGACGCACAAATCGCACTGATGAGATACACAGTGTCGGGGTGGAGCATTTTGACATGATGACATTGCTTCCAGAAATAACTCATTTCTATTTAAAGAATTTGAAAAGTAAATGTTTGGCAAATGAAGCTTAATTAAAATAACAAACCAATTTTGTCCTGAAGCATGGCAGAGAATAAAGCAGCATATACTGTGTGTTAAATCCTATGTTGTGTCAGTATTCTTTTGCTGTGTGATAAGAATAAGCTTCACCTTAATCGTGAGTCAGACTTCCTCCAGATAGATATGGTGCGGGACAGGTATTCATTATGTCTAAGCTAGACAACCAAGTTTTAAAAAATGTTAGCAGACACAAAGGCCTGTTTGCTCTTTAAAATTCAGTAAGGAAAATCAAAAAAATGTTAGTTTTTGGGCATGTATTTTCTTTAAACATATATATCTGCTTTACCAAAGAGTAAATCTTTGAAATCACAAAAAAGCCTATTTTAGCTTCTGAACAGAATTGTGTTAGCTTTAGGTGGCTAATATTGCAAGGTGTGCACTCAGTCTTATAAAAAATAAAAAAAGAGTTGGTATGAGTACATCTCAAACACATCTTGACTGTGCTTTGAGCAGTTCTCATCTATTTCTACCTGAAAATTGAAAAAAGAATCAAACAAAGAAACAAAAAGGGACAAACAGAAGTAAACTGATATTCTGTGGGCCACTGTGATGTGAGTGTTACTTTACATGTATGTGAACTCCAAACAAAAACCAACTAAGCTCAACTTGTTGCTTATATATGTGTTGTTTTCTCATATTACAAGAATCAGCTTTATGTGTCTTGCATAGTTGTACAAAACATTGAGTCAGTCTATTAACAAAACTGAAATTGCCCTTGGCCTTGGTTCATATGTCACAGTTGACTGGTTTGCTGCTTCCTTTCCAGTGGAAATATTACCACAATTTGCACGTAATCATCTGCAGTCTCATGCATGTAAACAAATGACTTTTGGATTAGGTGTAATATCCAACATGAAGGTTTTCAACAAAATTAGAAAAATGGCCTTGCTAGATGGTCTATTTCTGTGCTGAAGACTCACTCTGATCATCTTTTGAGCTTGATTTTAAAAGCATTCCCAGTGGTCTTTTAATTATAATGATGCTGTTTTTAGCTAAAATCAAAAACCTGTGTCATTTTCTAGGACACAGCTCCTGCAGAGCGGCACTAGTTCACTAGAGATTCACTTTTCATCCATCTGTTTACACTCTCTGACCCTAGTTTACAGGCCCTCACAACCCCCCACCTTACATTATCAGTGCAACTAAAATGGCTTCTGCAAATCACCAATTTGTCTACAAGTGGATGCATCAGAATGGAGCAGAAGGGACCTTTTGACCTATAGCTTTTTGCATCTACAAGTTTTTCCGAACAACAATGTTTGTCTGCTCCTGATTCACAACAATTTGAATAAAAACATACACAGAAATGCTTTTTCATGCCTAATTTTCTTTGTACGTGTGCCCTCCATCATGAGAAAAATGCCACAAGGACAAGTAAAAAACACCAAAAATAAATTTCCATTGGAGTGGTTGTTTAAACTGTTAAAGATGTAAAGAAAACCAACTGGTTTTGCTGCTTTGTGGAAATCATTTTTGGATCAGCATTTTAACCCTTACAGTACACCACATTTACCAAAGAGATTGCATTTATTTATTTATTTGCCTGCTTTTTGTTAGTTCTTGCTTGTTTCCTTCCTCCCTTCTTGGAAACCATGGAACCTTGGAACCTTGGAAGCCATGTTTTTATTTTCTTAAGATACACAACATCACTTCCTCTCTTAGTTAGTTTAGTTAGTTTTGTTCGGAACCCTTGAGGCTGCTGCCTAACTGAGTCCCCCCATGCCCTGAAAATACAGGGTTGTGTCAGGAAGGGCATCCGCACGTAAATAACTGTCTTCCAAACCACTGGTGCGAAGCAGTTGGTTTGCTGTGGTGACCCCTGACAGGATAAGCTGAAAAAGAGGTTGAACAACAAGAAGTTAGTTTTGTTCTGAGGTCTTCTGAACCTCATCCCATGTGCAAGTGAAGCAAGACTGTTTTCAGATACACTGGGGATTGTTTAGACTGCACCAAAGTCAGGGTGTATTCTCACACCTCCTCAAAAGAGTGGACTACTCCCCATATCTAAAAATATTAACAGCGTGAGAAACAAAATAGTCATTTAGACAACATGCACAAAGCAGGAGCAGTTCTGTGAGTTTGAATGCAGAGACAACATTCACCAAATACAACACAGAGTAATCAGCTGTGCAGACTGATACAGATAGACAGAGCTGAGCTCCCCAACAGCGCCAATCACTTCTGGAGCTCTATTAGAAACAGTTGGGTTTCATTTCACATGCTGCTGTGCTCAGAGGAATCTCAATATTTATCCAGTTTGTCTGGCCGTGGCACCTGCTGAGGGAGACATTAGTCATTTGTAAGTATTAACTTGGGCATCCCCTCCTTCCCTCATCTTCTGTCTTTCCTTCTCCTCATCTTCCTCCCACTTCTGCACTCTAACTCCCTCCCTCTGTGAGTACACTGTCAGTCATGTTGTAGCCTTTTAAATGTCATCCACTAACTGTGGAGAGCAGTCGCCCCACTTGACAGTTTTATTGGGAGACGTTGTGATGATGGTGATGAGAGAGAGAAAGAAAAGCAGAGATAAAACTGAGGAGAGCCATCGCTGAGTCAAATCAAATTAGAATAATCAGAGTGATGTGATTAATAGGAGTGCCATTGTGGGGTAATCATGCACAGCGATCATCACTGCGGTGGACTTCAAATTAGCGCGCCCTGCAGTGAAGCTTTGATCTGGCGAGCATCAAATAAAGCTGGGCGTCAAGCTGTCACTTACTTAAAGTACACCTTCGCCTTGACGTTTCCTTTTTTCTTCTATTTTTTTGGGCAAGCCTAAAAATAGAAATTCAAGACAAAAAAGTGACAAAAGGTAGAGGTACTGTCGACAAATGATCATGACTGCTCTGTGTGGCACCTGCTACTGTGAGCATCTTAAGTTTAATTCCTTCAGGTGGGCTTAAAATCCTCTGCATAGATGTTGGAACAAGAAACAACGCTTTGGAGTAGAATGGAAAGAAGACATCAAAGTGACATTAGCCCGAGTGACTTTTTCTCAGGTGTACACCTGTCAAGTTCAGGTAAAAATCCTTCAGTGGAAGTCACATAAAGATCATTTATGTATTCCTTGTCTTTTATAAATGTGCAGTATCCTTACATAAATATCCAGCACTCTTTCAACGTCTATAGGAATTAATTAACAAGAAGTTGCACAGAATTATCAACAAAAAAAGTTACTGCAACCTCGAATGATGATAAAGGTGAACGGCTGAAGAAAAGTTCAAAAAATGAAAGTGGAAAAAGACATTTACTGAGTGTCTTGAAAATTGTAGTTGAAGTATCTTTAAGCTCAAGTGTCATGGAGACTGTGCTCCGTCTCCGAAAGAAGTGCTTGCCTTTGCTCCCACTACAGGAATACTGACATTTTCATTAAAAGGTCACCAATCTTTTCATGTATTCACCTCAGCTTTTAATGTGAGTAGAAAGGTGAGCAAAAGAATGGAGAGAAACGAGTGAGAGGAAAAGACAGACAGGAGACGGGATTTAGACACGAGCCGAGGTGAAGCTGGTCTCCAAGAGATACAAGATCAAAAAGAGAAAAAGACCAAAGCGATCAGCTCTCAGACCAAGGTCAAAGCCATGAGGTACATATTCTAAGCTCTTATCTTATACAGATGCTGAGCTTTAAATAACTGTGGAGGGCATGGTGTAGCTGCCTTGCCCTTTTTTCCTTGACATGTGTACTGTTTGTTGTGTGATGTTCTGGTGTGCTGGCTTTATAGATGTTCACAGCATCTTAAAAAATCCTCAAAAAACATTGCAGTGGAAGTCGTCCTACTAAAGCTCACTTTCACTTGCAATTTTGTATACTTTACGGTTGTTTCTTAGAGACGTACTTAAAAGAAAACTGCTTAAGGGCAAGCCAGGCTGCAATAAAGCTCTGTGTTTAAATAAGTAAAACGATTCCGCATTAGTATTTGAAGATATCCATTACGAAGCTGATAATTTGAAATGAATACCAAAAGAAAAGGCGAGCTTTTAGTTCACTAATTTACTATGTCGACCACATGAAGTTAAAAGATGCCCTCATTTAGCTGTTTAAATGAGGATGTAGATTTTTTTTCCTCTGAAAAAGGATTAAAATAATTTGCTGAGAATAATCATTTAAAAAGCAATAAGGACCTAGAGTGTCTCTGTTAAGCATAAAATAATTTCAAATCAGAATTAAACAGCTTATGGCTGTCTTTCATTTCTTTCAGGAAATTGTCCGCACCCCTTTTTCCCCTCAGCCCCTTGGTAGATGGGGTAATTTTCTTTGGAGGCTGCTGGAATAAGTGCCATGCGGCCATGTGTTCAGCAGGGAAAGTACATGAAAGTCTCCTGTTTTACACAGTGGATCTCATTCTCCATGCTGTCCTTATTTCTGTCTGTCTATCTAGAGACTAGTGCTAAAGCTCCTTAGTCTAACAGTGTTAGACGAGTAAAAGAGGCCTCGTAACTGCGGCTCAGTGCGATTCGCTAGAATAAATCCAGGTCTAATCTTTTATGCTTTACCTGTCAGAACCTTTCAGTCAGTGTGCCCCTGCATTCCTTTACACATTGTCAAAATGTCAGAATTGCTGAAATGGGTTAATTTCAGCACCTGTCAGTTGATAGGCTCTCTAAAATGAAGCCGTGCAAAAAACGGCCTGGGAATGTTTCCGAGCAGAGCGAGCAGAGACAGCGGGGAGTGAAGGAAGAAGGGGTGAGCGGCCCTCACTGTGTGACGTCAGTGTGGTGGCATGGTTGAAAGCCGAGGGCCCGCTTGGCCCTGACAGCTGCGTTTGCCCACAGTAATGCACCCTGCTGGCCGGGGCCAAGGCCTCTCTCCTGCTGTCAGCACACCGATCGGCTTTCATGGATCATCTCTTATCTGCCGAATCTGTCATTGCAGGGGAAGGTTCCTTTTGGGGGGCTTTAACCCATGCTGCCATGGTTCACAGGCTCCAAGCCCCCTCACGGATGCTTTGCTCCCTCTTTTACTGGCTCACAGTCTCTCTGTCCCTGTCCCACTCTCTGTCTTTATCACTCTCTGTCTTTCCATTTTTGTCTCTCTGCTGTTTGTTTACAAGTGAGAGACAACTTGAGAGGCAGCATATGAAGCTGGGGGTGTGTGGGGGAATGGCTGGTGTTGTTGAGGAGGAGAGTGGTCTGGCAGGGAAGAGGCTTTTGTTTGTTTGGACAGATGCACAGGCCCATCTCTGAACTTCTGTCAGTGATCAAAGGAGCCGATGATGTAGAACAGATTCATGGGCCATGTCTTATCAGCCCCCGCTCCGGTCCTCATCCATCATCCTGAGCCCTCGTCCATCTCATTCCGATGACGGCACCCTAAACAAGGTGCATTAATCACTGCCGCTCCCCTCTTTGGCCAGGTGGCCTTGTGCCCTCCAGACATCCATAGAGGGGCAGGGGCTGAGGATGTACGTATCAAACCCCCCAATGGCAGCTTTACTCACAGATGCTGCTACTTTTTTCTTCACTACTAGCTTCTGTTGCTCTCAGGAGCTCAGCAAACTTTTTTTTCTAAGGGATTTATGAGTTAATTGGTTGAAAACTAGCCAGTAAACAGACACACTTTCACATTAGACTTAAGCTCATTTATGAACATATTACTTGCACTAAAATTGCACTATTAGGCTAAACCAACATCACTTGTGATGTGTTGCTTTTGCAGAAAGTGATGCTCTTTTTTTCCAAAGGTTCTTTTAAATGCTTTGCTATAAAAGTTTTCTTTGCAGTTCTGCGTTGGAGTTCACTAAACATTTTTGAACTTTTATGTAAAATTTGCATCTCCAGAGTCTAACACAAAAAGGCAATAAATCATGGAAAAGTGTTTTTAAGAGGTCATTCTTAATCTGAGCCTGGTAGTCTTTATTCGGGATAATTTACTTCTTTTGGATAAAAATAAATAAAACTGAAACATTTACTTTGTTGCTACATTCCTTTAAAAAATCAGGTTGTTTTCCCTTTTTCTCAGTCATTATCTTTGGGAGAAAAATAATAAAATACAGCTTTTTCATGTACTGCAGCTACCATTGACATTCACTATTATACATTTCAGAAAAGTTAAAAAGTACATGTCTGGAGTAAAAAAATGTTACTGGCTTCTTTGTGTCATCATGCAGAGAAAAGGTTTCACTGAGGCTTTTACAGTTTAAGATTTTGCTTTTTCCCACTAAAAGACTTTAAATCGTGCACAAAATGTTTCAGCAAAGGCTGGGAACTCCACACAAAATCAAATGTTTCTGGGGAAATGAGGCTGGTGTCCTATCCTGCAAAAGTTTCAAAGGCAAAACTGTCACATTGTTTAAATATGTATTTGTTAGGAATGATTGTGTTAATTGTGGTTGTCAATATCTGCCAGAAAAAAAACATTTTGGTAAAACAAAATATTAAAAGATAAGTATAAAGTTACTAGCAAAGAAAAAAATAAGACACAAATACAAATAAATTGTACTAATTTTTAGACAAAGAAACAAAACATGGAGAAAGTATAACTTAAAACCATTCTCAGTAATGTTTTTATGCTTTCAGGAAGATAGCTCTTAATCTAGATTAGCAAAAAGGACCCGACCATGCTGGGCTCTGAAGAGTGGCTATAGCTGTCTGAGAATGAGGTCAGGAGGTCAAGTGCCAAAGCATGGTGTCATGGAATACAGACTCAAATGATGGAGCATGTGTGACTGAAGAGCCTAACAGATGCTGCAGGCGGGGCAGACACACAAAGACACATACCGATACAAAGTCTTTTCTGCGCTGAAATCTTGAACAAACAGACTTAGAGAGTCAGAGTACAAGTTCAACTCAAGGTGAGGAGACACAAACACGTAAAGAACTCGGAAAATGGAACACAAACACCACTGAGAAAATAATAGAAGAACACACACCAAGAAATGCCAGCCAGCTATGTATTTCTCAGACTCCTCCATTTATGTCAGTATAGTTGTATAACCTTTCCAGTGTCCTTGACATCTGATCTGTTAATAAGCCTATTTGTAAAAATGACAGTGGCAGGCGCCATAAGCTTGGTCCCACTATTCCTTAGAGTAGGAGTCCGTTATCCCGCCTCTCAGCTCATCTGGCAGAGGTGAGTGGATATCACTCTGACTGCTGTGACAGCTCTACTTTAGCATATTCATGACCAGTAGTCTCATTTCACAGGTGTATTAAAATATCTCTAACCCCTTTCTCCTCAGAAGCCTCGTCTCACACCACAATGGCTCGATGCCATGCATGAAAATCGATTGGGAGAATATGTAGAAATGTAAGCATGCATCAGAGGCTGGGTCAAGAACCTAATTTCACACTGACACGAGAGGTAATTTGGCTGCAGAAGTGTTTGTCAATTCACCATTCATTTGAGCGGGCACAGTATTGTGAGGGCCCTGACGCAAGTGCAAGGTGGCCAACCTGAACGGCTGTATTTATGGTGCACTTTTGTGAATACATTATGCCTGTCACAATGAAATAAGTGACATACTTACATGCTGCAAGGAGTAAGTCCAAAGGGGTGAGCACCGGGCGAGGCAGAGATAAGAGGAGAGGTAATTAGTACATTCATCTTTTTTATGATATCATTTTTCAGACATATATGATCACAATGTAAATTAGAAATAAGGAGGGACCTGCAGAAAATGGAATTCATTTGGAGCGGGTCAATCGCCCTACAATAGCGGTGCTGGGAGGCCGGGTGTAATTTACGGTGGTTCTTGGCCCCCTCTCTCTTCTGCCATACACCTGGCAGAGGCTGATACCCTGCTGCTCCTCACAGCTGCTGGGCCTCCTCTCCCACAGATAACACTCTTTCTCCAAATGAGATTCATTTACTTTGCAGGGGGAAAAAAAGAAAGGAAAGGAAAGCGTTTTTTCTTTTCAGCAGAATTCTTGTCTCTCTCTTGTGATTCAATCCTAAGCACTTTCTGTAATGGCATTCTATGGATTATTGATTTTTGATTTGGTCTTTTTGCTCAGCAGATGCCCCCCATTTTAGCAGAACCATTACCTCCATAACGATTAGAAACAAAAAGTTAATTATGTAATTATAAAGCCAATAACAGCCTGTGCTGGTTTACCCTGCGTTAGTCGGTTTAAACATTATCTCTTGTGTGCACATCATAACAGGCGGAATGTGAGGAGAGGAGATTAACGCCTTGGAAAGCAGATGCGGAATTTAATTCTCCAGTCCATGGCTGCCTGGGAAACCATTAAGTAATCACAACATTCTCCCTCGATTAAATTCACGACTGCCACTTTGCACACAAAGGAAATGGGGAAGAAGAGGTGCCTGCAAAGCTCTCCAATTTTTATTGACTGTAACGTCAGCTTCTGCCTGCAGGCAAAGATGAATACAACTGTTAAATAAGGAGCTTCAATCTGTCCGAAAATGAAAAGTTTGAGTGTGCGAAATAAAATCTAAGTGAATCGAAAATGGAGAGGTTATGTCGTGATTTGTTCGGCCCGATAAAGCTCACTCAGAGCAGGTGGAATAAATGGGGGAGGAAAAAGATGCACTTGATATTTCCCCATTATTTTCAGTCATTTTACTCAGCCACAAATGATTTTTGTCCCCAGAAGCTACAGATAAGGTTGATGGTGAGAAAAAGGGGCTCTGTTGATTTAAAAGGATTAAACACTCACAGATGCACACAGGCACAAGCCTACTTTGTTCCAGTGTACACACCTACATAGACATATATGAAGTTGGAAATGCACTTATTGATAACTTGAGAAACACACAGTATGTGTGACTAATTATGAAAATGTGAGAAATTTTTTATGCTCTTGAAATATTTACTTAATGTTACGCAATGAAGCAGCATGAAACGGCCCTGGAGGGATAGAGGTCAGAAGGGCAACCTCCTTCTCTAAATGAGCTCTTAAGGGCAGAGAGAGGGTCCTGCTCTGATTAATTGGGTAATTCATTAGTTTGGTTAAACCGTTTAGCAGGATGGGTAAGAAGAGGGCCTATAACCTGAGGGCTATGCAGGCTAAAGACAAGGAGGAATACTGTGGCTAATGCAAGATAACAGCATCAAATGAGCTGTGAGAAAAAAAATGCACATCTCCACAGCCGTGAGCTACAGCAGCTCCTCTTCTAGAAAAATGATTGCATGTACACAATTATCCAGTCGTAACAGGCAAGTTTCAACGGGTCGAGAATTACAGCCCTGAAAGGTGAGATGGGTGTTACTGCAAATGTATTGACACAAATTAATCCCACATGGAAGTTCAAGTATGTGCTGATGGCTCTGCTTCTGAATGCTCAGCTTGTATGTTAAAAGGAAAACTTCTTTACCTGTATTTGGACGAGCTTTACTTCAAAGGTGCCTCCTACTATTCATCATGCTCAGGCTGTAAACGCTCTGACATTGATCCAAGAGTCTTTTCAGCATGGTGGATGAGTGCAAATGCAAATATTACACTCTTTTGCTTAAATAAAACCCACTACCTTTAGTGTCTGAGAACTTGAAAACACACATAAAAAAAACATGAAAGGGCTCTTATTTTTACACATACTGGCATAGAAGCTGAATTGCAACCTCAGATTTAAAAAAACAAAAAAAAAAAAAAAAAAACATACACAACCCAGTGTGAGTGCCAGCCTGTTGCTATGCTCCTCCTTTTCTGTCCATCAGGTTCCTCCCATGGGGCCCCCAGTTGTCCCCAAAAGGCTCGTAGCTGAGCTTCCCTAGCTCCTCTTGGAGTGGTGCAAATGCCAGAAGTGGCTTTGGGAAAGGCAGTAATTTTTTGTGTACAGTGGACAGCTGGTACATTCCAGATAACAGCTGAATTTAAAATGAGTACAAAGGCAGCAAGCAAAGGCTGGTTCTTTGTCTGTCCGTGCCCATTGATAAGCTTCTCAATCAGGCCCAACTGGTTTGTTTCTACAACCATTCACGCAGGATCATAACAGCACTGGCAGAGAATCCCTAGTGCTGTCCCTGATTGCTGTTTAGAAGTGTTCTGCCTATTCACGTCCTGTGTGTTACACCTAAACATTGAATAACTTACTGGGATGGCAGATAAGATGAAATTGATTAAAATCCAAGAGCATTGTTAAATGTGTCAAAATTAATACTTGTTAATTACAGAAGATTAATGCTGTAAATTTATACGATAGTTCTTTTTTTTTTACATATACCCAAAAAAAGGGCTCTGCTCCAAATGATGAAAAAAACGTTAAACGGTCAAAAACGTTTTCAAGCTGTACAGAGGTGTATTATGTGTGCAGTGGGTATTCTCTGTCTTTTGCCAGCCCCAATCCTCCAGAACTCCTGTTGCTTCCTTCAAATGCCCCCCCCACCCGATCCACACCTCTGCAGGCTATCTGCTGTCCAAAAAGACTTTGCCTCCTCGTGTGTCAATAAGAGTGCAGCAAAACAGAAATGACTGACCTTTCCAGAACTAATTAAACAGCAAATTTGAAGGTGTTTACATCTCAAACATGCTTGCTCAGAGTCGCCTTCCAG
This sequence comes from Oryzias celebensis, assembly GCA_014656515.1. Classification (NCBI taxonomy): domain Eukaryota; kingdom Metazoa; phylum Chordata; class Actinopteri; order Beloniformes; family Adrianichthyidae; genus Oryzias; species Oryzias celebensis. Next base: position 7,941,765 of record BNCR01000003.1, read on the forward strand.
ACAAATGATTGATGAGCAAACATGTCATTTATATCTAACACATAAACATCCACTCAAGAGCAAATTAATACAGCCGCATATACAACCAAGCACATTCACGACGAATAATGCACACACACCAAGCATGTGACATAAAGAATTTGCTTTCTTTAAAAACTGAACTCCTCTTAGAGACTCTTTTGAACCAGGTCAAAGCCCCCACCCACAATCCTCGGCAGAAAGGATGGGAAAACTAATGACTACAATGGAGTGTTTGCATTTTTCTTGGGTCCTGAAAAACACAAAGAACAAGGCCTGTGACAAGCTCCATTATTTGGTTGCGCTGCCAGTGAGGAGACAGCTCCTGCTGCATAGATGAAAGTAGGGGGGTGTGGGATAGGGAGGACAGAAGAATGGAGAATGTGTGAGTGGGGTGGTGGGGGTGGGGGTGGTGGAGAGGGGTTATGTGTGCAGTGTCAAGATGGCCAGGAAGATGGCAGGTGATGAGGACGGTCCCGCCCTCACTGCCATAACCTATGTCGCGTGGAGCTCCGGGCCCATCAGCGCATAGACAAATTATCGCAGGGGGAATTTCACGGACAGGAAGAATCTGTCACCTAGTGGAGCCCTCCTTCTAAGAGACTTCGAATGCCATTATGAGCTTCTTTAAAAAGGAAAAAAACTTGCTGAGAAGCCACTGTTGCAAACCCTTATTTTGAGACATTTGAGAAGGAAAGGGTGTTGGTGATGAGCTATATGAAAGCTTTCCCTTTTCAACCAATAAAAAACAGATTTATGAACATTGCCTTTTTAGAAGTTTCCATCAAAAAATTTTTAGTACTTTGAAACAATAACTGAAATGAAAGGGTCCAAGAAAGCAAGTTTATGTTATTTTTTTTAGTATAAATGAATCAGCTTTAAGCATCAAACTCCATTTGCAATCATAAGCCTTCACTTCACTCTCCCTTCAAATGGGATGTTTGCTGTTTCTCTTCCCCTGTCAGACATCTTCACCAAAACCTGGACTTTCAAGCATTGACACAAAAAAATCCTTAAAAATATAAATAATGCCTCTCAATGGGGTATTATGTCTACTTAAGAAAGTTAGATTTATAAACTTGGTCTTTGTGTTAAATTGGCAACTCCCCATGGAAGTTAACAATGTGTTGAGTGTATTACTGATGGACAAACGTAACGTTAAGCCTCTAGTTACATAGGCAGCAGTTGTTGGAAAATGCAGGCAAACACATGATGTCAGGTATTGTAAAGAGACAGACTGTTCCAACAGGATTGGAACAAGCCGTGATAAATGTCCTATTTATTTGCAATGTTAAAGCAAGTACTGCAGGGCTTGTAGTTTCTCCCCAAATGGAAACATGAGAACAGGGAACCTATTAAGACTTTCCACTCCCATGTTCAACATATACATCATCACTGATGTCAAAGACAAAGTCGTTTAAATCTTAAAAAACAAAAACCATGAAAGTCAAATTTATATCCCCCCTGAAAGCGCTTTAGCAAAATGGAACTGGGAAATGTGTGCACTTTTTGCCTATTTATAAGATAAGCTATGCTCTTTATTAGTTTACAAAAAATACATAAATCATGTTTTATGATCTGAGCATGAAGCGTTTTTGTCTTTTCAAACATTGGAAAACAAACCACTTGCATTAAGAGATGCACCCCCTTCCTCTTTATTACATCTCTATCATTCATGAGACCAAAACATGAGTAATCATGCTCAATATTTTATATAACAGATTGCATTACAACAACTTATTCTCATTCAGAGTGTACGCATGTATCGAAACATCTCATCCAATAATAGGAACAATGGGGCTTTAGGTTGTTCGCGGAAAGAAGCCACATCTTTTGTGTTCAAAGATATCATTCCAATTGAACCATTATGACATGGCCTTTTAAATTTGTCTTGGCCAACACAAAAGACCAGTGGCCCTTTAACAAATGTGAAGGGGATTATACTATTCCTTCAACGTCAAACCCCGCAGCCTTTCTCCTCTCTTTCACACAGGGGCATGAACTTGGATGGGTCCTGGTTTCCCCACTGCTGAACACCACATTTTAAACACACAGTCACAATTGCCTGGATTAACCTGCTCCCTGCCCCCCTTGAGTGGAGCAATGCTTTGGGCTCGACAACACCTACAACTGCTTGAAACCAGCAGAAGTGCGTGCTAACTGGATTGTGAGAGAAGTAGGAAAAAAAGAAGACAAGTGTCCCTAACTTCTCTCATGTCACTTTCTCTCACAGCCCCCACTGGGTATCGTCCCTGCTCAAAAGAGACTCCTTTGAACTGGATTCATGGACCATTTGCATAAGCAGATTTGGGTGAGGAGAATGGAGGGGTATTTCGGCTGGTCATTAATATGCCAGCTAATTCAGCACATTGTAAGCCCATTGATGCATCACTAAAGGGCAGTTATCCCATTGCCGTTGTTTAGGCCTGAACCACTCTCAGCGGTTGTTACAAATTATAGACTTAATTGATTTAAAATCTGCCATAAACTGCACAATGAGCAGAGATATGACAAAATTTGATGACAGACCAAAGGCAAGTCAGGGATTTTTTTTTTAGCACCACCGCTAATGTCTTCCTGATAAATGAATGGGCTTGCAAACAGCTGGGTCCGTCAGATAACCATCATAAATGCATGCCCCTACTTTTAGTTGACAGTCAGCATTGGTAAATGTCTGTACTAGTTTTCAGTACATTTCAGAATGATGCCTTTAACAATACAGCCAGTGTGTTAAATTTAAGTTTTGGATTCCTATCAAAGATGACTGTGCACATGATTATTTGGGGGCTGTTTGTGCTGTTATGATTCTGCCATGGTAATGTGGTCTCCTCATTTTTGCACTCATCATCCATTAGTGGCTGCAATAAAGCTTGAGTAAAAATAAACACTGCAGTATTGCACACTTGTTACTACAATGCAATGTAATCCCTTGGATATGCTGAACAATATTAGCTTTTCAATTATTCCACAGAGCTATTGAGCCACAGTCAATTGAAAAAAACTACAGCCCCAAATTTGTACTCAAAGGTTGTCTACCATAGGCTACTACAGCTAAGAACTGGCGATGTGAGAACATTAAGCATGCTACAACTCAGGATGTCATCATTCTATTCCTATCTTCTCTGCTCACTCCTCAGTGCACCGATTTTCGTATGGGTAAATTGAGAAAAGTACATGAGGCGGCAATGTTTTATATTAGTAAAGCAAATGGTCTAGCAGTTACGGTTTTGTTAGTGATTATACAACTGAGAGAAGATGTGACAATGATGTTCATGAAAGAGGTAACGGTCAGGATTAAAAAGGATGAAGTAGGTGTCTCTTCCTGAGATGTGTCACCTTTTGTGAGAACCCCAACAACACTTCAGTAGTTGCTTTTGAGAGTGAGTTCCTCCGGGGGTTTGTATGCTACGGGGGCCTCTCTGCGTATTCTTCCCTCCATTCTCTGCAATGTTCTGCCCCTGATAGGGCCACATCAAAGCTGAAGGAGCAGTGCTTTAGGGGAGCTTGGTCCCTTGACTCTCAACATGAGGTTTTGTGGCTCTGGACATCGGCATCTTTTAACTCATTCTGTCGAGATTAGGCATTTGCTTCAATTGAGTATTAGTGAAACTATAGTAACCAATAAGAAGCTTGTCTCTGAATGGAAACTATGTATCTTGTCACAGGGGAGCTGTCGGAACATCACAATCCCAGACAAGTTCCTCTGCGGGATTTTGGCTGCCTTGGTGGGGCCTCTTCTTTTAACACTGACAAGAAGAATAATACTTTAATACACACATACACCTTTTCTTTAATTTGGAACAGTAATTTTATTTTCTGATCAAGCAAAAAGACAGAAGTATTTGATTCCCCCAGGCTATAAGCATTTAATTATTCAAGTTGTACAAAAAATGTCTTAAAACCTAATCCTCAGCAACACAAATGACTAATGAAAAAAATGTTCCTCACAGTTGTGGAAAAGTTAGAGCTTGGAATTCTTGGATATAGATAATGGACTGCATCTCTCCTGAAGTTGGCTGGCACAAGACTGGTCCTGGGGAGAGAGGATGGACAGGCGGAGAGCCAGGCAGTGTTGTTGGGGCCCTGGCTTCATTATGAGGTGCAAACACAGCTCCAAAGTACTGAGGCCTCGGGCTCAATCAGTCAGATCCTGGCCTTAGCCTGGGCTTAACATGAGCTAAAGACTTCAGACACGTCACACATTTGTTAAAGCCAAGTTCCTGAAGCAACTGTCACTGGCTTGGAGTTCCCCATGCAACTATCCTCTCCAGATTCCTGTTGAGGTTCTTCACACTTCTCCAGGCTGGCTTCCCTGCACACCAGCCCCGGTGAACAGCTTGAGCTAGTAGTTAAAACAATCAAAACATTTGTTCACCAGTCAAAGCTGGTGTGCCCCCTTGATTGCTTTCACACGTATCTCCGGTGAAGGGTTTCACAAGCTTATCTTAGACACCAGAAAAACTTTCCGACATCTTAATGTATCAATTTGTACTTGATCGTTGCACACAAAGAAACACACAAAATACATAAAAAAGCAGCAAAAATATACACATCATAGCATTGACATTTGGCTGCTGCTTTTTGTCTATCCGTTTTGTTATAAAGCCCCAGTTACAGTGATCATTTGATACTGCTCAGTCAACACAAGTCTCACACTGGCTCACACAGAGCGGAGAGTAGCAGCATGAGGGTGGATTGATTTTTGGCTGGGTGCTGATAGGGAGTGGGAAGACAGTAGGCCACCAGACAGAAGCTTGGCTGGACTCAACGAAGACTGGAGCCTTCTGTGAGGTTGCTTGCCCCACCACATGGAGTGCTCCAACAGTGACCCTGCGCGAAGTGGCAACTGCCAACCGTCTGCTTCCTTCTGCTTGGCATATTTGGCCATTTAGTGGGCGCTTGTGAAGATCAAATGGGTTAAGATCGTCCTTCTTAGTGAGCGGAGAAAAAAGAACATCAAAAAGGTGTAAATTTCACTTCCCCACTTTTGATTAAGTCAAGCATGAAAAGAAATGTAATACTCTCAAGTGGCAAGGGTTTACACTATTGATGCTGTTACTTCTGCTTCAGGAGGCCCAATCAGCCGACAGGGAGCTGAGTAAACTCGCCCCGAGTTTTAGGGGAGGCCAGATGGAGGGCTTTTGCAGTGCCTGAAAAGACAGCTTAAGAGCTCGCCTCCTCAATCCCACTCAATACTGACTGTGTGAAATCCTGGCCCTGGCTAACCCCCCAACCCACCCGCCTTCTCCAAAGCTGGTGGCTACCACCATATGGGCTTGTTTAAAAACTCCCACAGGCTGGTACAAAGCACAACAACACAGTTTTCATATCAAGTACTCCCTCAAAGAGTCCCCCCCACCGACTCTTTCCCTTCCGATTCCAAAGGCTGTCATGGGTTCTGCTCTGATTAATTGTTGGTGTTGGCCGTCTGTTTGGCAGATCATTTTGTGTGATGATTAATATGAATTTGAGACTCAATCCAGCTTTTATTGTGTACTAAATAATCAAATGACTGAGTGGGATTTATGCCATTTCACCTGCAAAAGCATTTATAACAATATCAGCCAGTTATTATTTGAGTGGCTGTCTGGGGTCACGTTGCACCTCCTTGCTAAGCTTTTTTGCAGTAGCTCCTCACAAAGCAAAAGTAAAGTAGAGCAGTGCCCCTAATATGTGGTGGACGGAGGAATGGAATGGCTTTTGTAAAGACTTAATAGAATCTTTAAGCGTTCCAACAATCCACTCCCATGGAGTCGCTTTAAGTAGATATTGTAAAGGGACAATGACCTAAATAGCTCAACATCAACCTCATTAGGCATGCAGGCAGGGCCCGGACCATTTCATGGTGAAGCTTTTGTCAAAGCTCACCCCAGGTAAGCATTAAATTGCAAATGATACCCTGAAAGGCGAAGAGGAGAGGACAGAGAGAGAGAGAGAGTGAATATTGCGAACACAGAGAAAATGGTTTTCAGGACAACGGAGAGTGAAAAGGCAGTTGGAGGAGCTGCTCTGACCGTAAAAAATCCAATACATCACAGCTTTTGGGGAGCAAATTCCACTCGTCTCCTAAGTGTCTTATTTGTAAGCAATGCTGAGCACAAGCCTGCCTTGAGAGAGAAAAAAAACAGAGAGGGGAATGAGATAGAGAGCCTAATGACAGACTGATAGCAATTACTTGTTTCCATCAACGGGTCATTTCCCACCCAGCATTCTGGGGGAAAACTGGATGAGGAAAAAAGGACAAAAAAGGGAGAAGTTGACAATAGTGTAGAGTGAATCAGAAAATATAGTCTCTGAAGTCTGTTTGCACTGTTGCAAACTTTCCAGCAAAGTCTATCTTGTCTGAAGTTGCCTCCTTTGCACCAATCTATACCTAATGACCCCTTAAATAACGTGTAAATAAAAATGCCTCTGCAGGATCGTTTTGCAACTGCAAAGTGCTCATGTGAGTACCATTAAAAGATGCTCAGAAAAGGAAGGTGTGCTCCATCTGGAGCTGCTCTCTGTTACCCTTCCTGGTGAGAAATTTTGCCTTTGCATATTCCTTGTCACTGGTAGCACAAATTAAGGGACCCCCGAGGACAGTGTTATTCACTGCTTGCCTTGTGGAGTGACGTAAATTAAAGTGGGGATTAGAGCAAGAAAAACTGTGGAGGAGAAGCAAGCTTCATCAAGAGCTCTTTTAGACCCATATGTCTTTATGAAGCACCTCAGTAGGGGCCAACAATGAGCCCCAAATGCAGCTGTCATTATTCATTATGAATAAGAAAGTAGTTGCTGGCTCCAATCAAAATAAACATAAGAATTTAAAAAAAAAATGTATTTGAAAATTAAAATACCAAGTTAAAGACCAACTTAAATGAAAGTTGTGTTTTTTGAGTAATTAGCGTGTTTTTGTAACAGTTTTGTCATAAAAAAGCTTGTAGTTGTTAAGTAAAAGATGCAAATGGCAGGCCACAAGCTGTGGCTCTACCCCGCTTCATGCCGATGCATCCACATTGATCCATTTTGTTGTCGCTGTTGACCTTTCAGGACCCCTTGTCAGAGCTCATCACAGCAAATCGGCTTTCACCGATTCGCACAGATGGTTTGGCAGAGATTTTTATAGTGAATACCCTTTCTGACACAACCCTGTATCCTATTCGGGCTAGGGACTGACACAGGGAGACCCACACTTGGACCCCCTTGTGCAGATTGAAGGGTCTTGCCTAAGGACCCACACTGGAGTCAGCTCATCATGCCAAACTGGGAAGCGAGCCCAAGTTTCGCGAGCACAACTTCTACACCAAGACAAACGAGGCATCCAACCACTAGACAAACAGTTCCATGTACGTCTTTGTTTTCCTCAACCGAGCTGGCATCTAGCTCCAAACTGCACAGCTCAGTAGCGCCGATATTGCTCCCCATTTTTGTTGCACTTGTAATGTTAGGTTGGGGTTGTGAGAGGTTGTAAGGTAGCAGGAGAGAGTGTAAACTTAGGGATGATGGGAAATGAAAGTAGGCTTACTCCGTGCCAACAGTCCTGCCACAACTCAGAGGCATAGTGCCGTTTTCTAGGAACTATGTCCTAGAAAATAAAAAAAAAGAATTGCCTAGAAACTGCATAATCATAATTAAATGACCACCGGAAAAAAACGTTTTACAATAGATTAACATATGATTAGATTGAGACTTTAAAGACAGAATGATTTTTTAGCTGTCAGGCTGACGATACTTATTTCTTTTTTTTAGTTGTTTTCCACCAAAGTTATTGAATTACTTTAGTAACAAGTATATATTTATATCCACTGGGCAACTGAGTTATATTGCTTTGAATTTAAATATTCATTTTTCAGAAACATCAACATGCAGACAAACCACTACACAAAACTGAGGCCATGTTAGTGCATTTTTCAGTGTGCTCCTTGTCTTGTGGCCTGCTAATTGGTAACATTTAAAAAGACCCTTCAACCTCTACACTCCCGCAGATAAATATCCTTGGGCTAGTAGAAGGAAATATCAAAAAGAAGTGTGACCGCAGATAAAAGAGGGCTTGATGACACCAGCTGAGCAGGAGGCAATTGCATGCATGCTGGGAAATCCTTTTAAAATCTCTATGCATGCAACCCGTAATCCTTGGAGCCATTTCTGTTTGTGAAGGCAAAACTTAAAAATCAAGAACAAAAATGTTTAATGATGTAGTTAAAGTAGCATGCTTTTTAGATTTGTAAAATTTTCACAAAAAGCATATTTTTATTGATCAAATTTATCTCGACTTGTACTAACTCTCTAACAACGTAGTATGCAGTCACAGAGTTTAATCTGTGAGGGAGCTCAGTTGGCAGCAGTCAGTGGGTGCTCTAATGAAAGTCACTCTGCTGTCCTGCAGAGAGGTCAAGCTTTTACACCTGGCCACAACCACATGGGGCCACACTGCATGCATTACCATGGAAACGACTGTCAGATAAGAAACTGCATAATTTAGATGTTAAGATCACAACAGAGGCAGTGAAAAAGGACAGTCGGGAAATAGGAAATAGATGGGAAAAATAATCAAAAGTTCAAACCGTGCTGATTAGATTGGCTTTAATGCAAAAAAAATGTGGTTTTTACATATTGAATTAAAGTTGCTAGTAAAGTGTGTGTCTGTGAAATGGAAGTGCATGTGTGTATTGCCACCACCACACCAGAGGATGGCAGACTGGTTGATGAGACATGGCTTCACAGAGCTTGGCTCCTGGCTGTGGCTGCTTTGGAAGCAGGAAAAGGCTTACATGGTTTGATTTTGGCTCCATTAAGCACTACAAAGCCCACTTATTTCCTCAATTCCACACCACTCTCCAAATCATCCTGCATTCTATGAATTGTGAAAACGGAAAGCAAAGGATGAGACAAGTTCTTTTGGCTTCTGGCAACAGATTTCAGAGGTATCTCAAAACATTTTGTAAGATATGGAAGTGACACTAATTCTTTTAAAAGCTGAAAAGTGAGACTTAACAGAAATTACAGCATTAGTTTGCCCTGCTTAACAAATGAAATATGCACGCAGTTCATCATTTAGAATTGTTACACATAGAATATCTTTCTTTGGTGAAAGGATTTTGATTAATAAAAATATTGTAATTAATTCACATTTCTGTGGCAGGAAATAAAAATCTACAAGAAGGACTCAAGTATATAAAGTATTCATCTGTCCATTTGGCTGCTATGTCCCGTTGTCCGCAGCAGCCTGCAGTTTGACTCTGTGTATCAGCTGATCCTCTTGGCAGCCAAAGATGCAGCACCCTAATGAAGAGGTAATGAGCCAGCAGATCCTTGCGATCTGCACCAGGGCCACAGTGCAAAAGTTTATGTTCCCAGGACATAGAGGGAGAGCATGCCGAACAAGCTGCAGGATGAAAGCTAGGCCTGAGTCGGCCGCATAGATCTATAGCCACAGAGGGGATTACAGACACCTACTTCCAGCTTAGGCTTGAGTTTTTGAAGTTTGAGCATGGTAGGGGAGGGATCCCTTTGGCAGAGTCCTGTTTGATTCTGGTGGGAGTCCTTCTCTAATCCCTCCTTCCCGTTCTCACCTTCTGCCTGATCCACTGCAGCCTCCTTTCCCCGTGGTCCAGGATCATTATCCACCTTGGCCGATGGGCTCCCCTTCATTAATTTCCCTAAGAAGATTACAGAGTGTGCGTTTGTTGTTGTTGTTTGAGCCATCTGATTTGCCTAAGCCCTTTGTTTTTTCATCTGGTTTACACTTTAATGCCCCCCGAATGAGTTTCAATGACGGGGAGGATCAACCTGACCCACTGGCTCTGCAGCAGAGAACTTAAGAGAAGTGAGGCTGACCTGAGGGGGTGGATAAAAGGAGGGACATTCTCACTTCTCCCCACTGGAGAATCTGAGGAAGAGACAAGTGACGAATTAGCCTCGACTCATCTCATCAAAATGGGGCTAAAGACTGGATGGAGGACTGGACCACTGCCTGCTGTAGAGCAATAAGGACCACAGACATTGTCAACTGCACTGTTAAGCTATCTGAACACAGCCAAATACCTCTGAAAGATGAACCTTCAGAGTGGTGTAGTCAGCTGGCAGACCATGGGAGCTGCTCTTTGAATTTGGGGCTGCTTGTGCAATACAAAGATGGTGGGGAATTAGTTTGCAATGAACACTTGGCCACTCTGGTCTCTTCATCTTCTCCATGTGACATCTCATTAGGAAGATGAACTCTGCCTGACCTGAGCCCAACAACTCTTGGCAGTCCAGTCAGTGCCCCTGCCTAGCACACCTCTCACACATCATTATTACCTATTTGTCACAGTGAGCTGAACATAATTTATCCAGCTTTTGGTAAACAAAGGCGGTACCAGGATGCATTCATGCATAGCCTCTTGTAGCCACTAACACCAGTGAGCATTCTGATCATTGTTCAGATATGAAACTGTTCTATGACGCTCTGAAGGATTACAGGTGTTCAAAACACAAGGATTAACTACAACACTAAAGGAAAGAATGATAAACAGGGGAGCATGGAATAATGTTGAAGCAACAATCACAAGAACATCACGTGTGACTATCAAAATCCTACTTGGTATCTATCTGATGAAAACCTTTCTATACAATTAATCTCACAAAGGAAGCACGATTGACAGATAAGAAGTAAATAAAGCCCACACCAACCTTTCTAGGTTACATTAGTGTGAAAGCATAAATGGACTGTGCAGATGAAATCACAAGCATCAACAGACAAGACCTTATCAGGCTTTGAAATCAACACCAGCGGGTTTAGTGTGGGCAACATTGTACAAAGAAGGACAGAAGCAAAAAGGTAGAGCTAATGGGACATCTGTGCACATATCTTCATCTAGATCTAACAGCGAATGCGCTTGGGTAATCTTCAAGGTCACAAGTGTTCCTTTCTTTGACCTTGCATCCCAAAGAGGGTCTGGCGTCAGAGTGTCCAACCATAACTATCAAAATATTATTCTTTAACAATAAGAAGTGACCTTACTTCGTCAAACCTTTTTTTACCCGCTTGCTAAAAAAGTATATTTTTTAATTTACAATGTTCACAGTTCGATGTTGGGCAGGACCTGGAAAATTCTGTGGCCTGCTTTATGCAAACCCACAATCACAGAATTCTATTTGCGTACATCTTCCCAGTGTTGAGTCAAAGCGGCGCAATGAATCACTACAAGCTGCACTGCAAATGGCAACAGAACCTAGGAATTTGGCCTTGGTTTAGACTAGAACATATAAAAGACACAACAACATGGGAATAAACTGTGATTTATGCATGCATAAGCAAAGTATTTGTTTATGGCTCCCACTTGTCATAATTGGCCGTCTGCAGCGTCAACCACATCCCTGCTTTAGGTAGTCTTATTTCTAAACACGGTCATTCACTTGCATGAGTAATAGACTTTGTTGGTCTCTAACTGAAAGTAGACAAAACATTTTCATTTCACGTGTTTATACCTAGATCACTTTGGAATCAGATTGATGAAATGGCTTTTTTGACTTTTATTTGCACCAAAAAAAAAAAAAATATGAAGTGGACTTTACTGAAGGAAGAACTAAAAAAAGATAGAATGTATTTCATACATTTTAAGATTTTTTAGACCATAAAAAATAATTTCAAATTCCCACATCAAGAATCAGTTTAAATCGCTCTTCACTCTGATACGATCTTTTACCAATTGCGTAACTTTATTCATATTTACTGTAGGTCCTTTCAGAAGTTGAATAAAAAATATATTACAGCAACTTATTTACATGATTCAACGCGACATACAGTAATCTTCATTCATAGAGAAATCATACATGCAGACAAAGCTGCACAGGCTTCTGAAATGTTGTAAGTCTTGACTTTAATATAAGAAACAAAAGCGAATTATGTGATTTTCACAATAAACAAGCAGTATCAATGTCGTTCATTAAGTGAAACTTGAACATTTGATCAATTTTTCTGACCTTGAGGTTAAGAAAACCTCATTCCTTTCACATTGGTCTGATCACTATCTCTCTTTGCCTTCTCTGGCATTTTAGAGCCTCATTCCACATCTGGAAGAGCCCCGGTCTCGATGAGCAGCCTACTGTGAGCATTTACTACCCATGACACACAGAGGATTATCCACCTAAAATTTTGGGGTTGGCCTTAACTTGCCTTTCATTTCTCACTGATCAAGTCAAATATGTGCTCAGAGCTATATATCTTTTTAATATTATGCACTCTGTGTAGTAGCATGACCCCTCCGTTTGACTGAACTTTAACTTGTATCATAAGTGTCAAAGTGCTCTCATATGCTTGAGCAAAATGTACTAATGCAAGGTGAGAGGCGGGCCATGTGTTTTTTGTTTTATGATTTGCCTACTGCAGTCAAACCCTCAACTGTCATTCTGTGGTTTGAGCACCAAGTTCTGAACTGTGCAAGACCCAGCTGGTCTTCCACTTTTTTGATTTAAAAAAAAAAAAAAAAAAAGATTGACACCAGAGGGCGGGGAGAGGGTGGCCCATTACATTGGGATTCGGTGGTGAAAAGAAGCTATAAGCGGGTGGCTCCCTGACGGCGTCACCCCACTGATCCTGCAAATTCTGTAAAGTTTGTGGAAATTTAATAAGTGCCGCAGCTTTGTGTTCACCCACAGAGAGACCTGTTGCTGGGAGGCACATATGTGATGGTTTACCCGCAAACACTCGCAGGCCTGTTACTCAAGCAGACAGAGGGAAGTCCCTCTTAGTTCTGCATCTCTCTGAGCCTGAGAGGGAAGCGTGACCCCAGGGGCTGCACTGCTTCAGCCAATATAGACTCTGTACGTCCTGAGGGGAATAATATGCGGGGCTGGTTCAGGCCTGTTTCATTTCCCCTCCCTCCTTTCTCTCCCTTTTCCCTCTCTTCAAAGGCCTTGCTCAGCTGCTCCTGCCAGGCTGCAGAGCTCTTTGAGTTAAAAGGACAGCGATGCTCATTTGAAATCGTTGCCTTTGCTCCCTCGACTACTTTTTTTTTTCAAGGGCTGGCTTGTGGTGGCTGCACCACACTGAGCAGTGCTCTGCCATGACAACTAAATAGGCCCCCTAATACCCCTTCATAAAACCAAAAAGTATCTTCCAGGCAAGAAGCTGTAAATTAAAGATATAAATGTTGCCTTGATGGCTTAAGTGAGGAGTAAACCGTTCTTAATGGCAAGACTGGCTTGACAGTTTAGGGCAAACGTTACCTTAAGTGGGTGTAATTTATAGAGACGCCTCACTGTTACAAATAAACGGTTTAAATAGTAAAATACTGTTCATGAGTGGTTGTTTTTTTAGGTGTCTGTTACGCTAGGGTTGATATTCTGTACCATTAAAATATAAAGAAATACAATGTGGGAAGTTGGAAAGTGGAAAATTCAATCAGAATGACAAAGGAAGAAGAGAAAAGATGACATTTTTACAAACACACACCAAAAAAAAGTCATAATACTGCTTTGTTTTATTGATCGACAGACAACAAGGACAAGTGCCGGGTTTCACTGCAAGGAGTTGACAACAGTTGAAGATGAGTGAGGGAGCTGTGTGAAGGATAAGAGCTTTACTTGACTGTGTCTGTCCTTCTCCACTGCCTGTCTGCATCTCTTTCCATCCTTGCTCCCTATGATGATGTGACAAGGCTGTTAAGCAGATGTATGCACCCGTCATTTACGCACCGGGCTGTCTGTAACAGAACAATTCCTCAATTCATTTCTCACATCATTGTTTCCCCCTTTTTAACATGTCACCGAGGTCTGGCGTTGCACGGGTTGTGACGGCAGGGGCGAGATAACAGGGGCAGAGAGGCACAAAGAGGGAGGATGCTGGTCTTCTCTAAGGGGATGTTTAGCTTTGTAATTTCACCCTTGAAATTCGTGATTACAAACGGGACAACTTTTTTAATTTTCTCTTTTGTCTGGATTCCGCTGGCTGACAGTCTGCCCCAGCAGCCAGGCCTTTTAATCAATCACCTAGATAATCAAATGTCACTGGCTATCTGCTCCATGTAATTACTTTTGCAATTAAAAATCAATCTCCAGTCACCCCATCTAATTAGAGGGATGGGCAGATCTTCATCTAGATTGATTTTATAATACATATTGACTTCAAATGCCATAACATTGCCATATTCCCTCATTTTCATGCTGCGGTGCATCAAAACAAAATGCCAGGGATGATGGGGCGGGGCAGGAAGGAGTTGTTTCAGTTATGTGTACTAGGAAGAGGTCCCCATTTGAGGAAAGGTTCACCTTGCTCATGTGTCTGTGAGCAGGACAAGACTCTTTCTTTCTACTTTAAGGGATAAAAGGAATAAAGAGCTAACAATTTACATGAATGGGTTTCAAATCAAGAAAAAAACTGTAAAATAAAGCTAAAAATTCCCACAAAACATCCAAACACGTTATTTAACCCTGTAACTCAGGAGATGTCACTGATGACAACTTAATAATACAGAGAAAAGGGGCTTTTCAATTAAAACCACTTTAGAGCAAGAATAAAAGACAAGACAGCAGATGAAACTCATTTAGCTGTTATACATTGAGTAAAACAGTTGTATCTGGATTTAAACTTTCTCATAGTGAAATCGTGTCCCAACATTTTAAAGAAGACTTTAAAAAATGTTGTGGCATAAAACTAAAATGCTGCTTCATTGTATTTACTCTTGTCTCTGGGACTAGTAAAAGGTCTGTCCCCAAACTTCTTACCCTTTTAACACTTGAGCTGTCGCTGGCAACACCTAAATAGCACACACTCTTTGACACACCAAACATTTTCAACCAATTACGCGATCGCCGTGAATCAGCTGTAGAAAAATGTTTTTTCATATCAGATTTGCACTGATATACAACACATTACACAACCTAAAGTATTGCAGAACGGCGCAAAGTTGCTTTTGTCTGCGACAGAATCAGCTGATTTACATTGACAGCATATGCTACTACTAATGTCCAGGCTGCTTGTAGCCGCTTCCAAATCTGCTAGAGTTACGTTAATTTCATAAACGGTTGAAAAGTTACGGTAGTCAAAACACATGGAGCTAAAGCTACAGAATTAACAGATTAAGAGCTTTTAAAAGGGTTTTCTTCTAAGATATCATTAAACTTTATTACTTTTAGAGATATTTAAACAATTCAAATGTAATAATGTTTGGGAGTTTCTTGTAAGCCCTTTTTTTCAAATGTTGTCACCTGGAAATAGGCAAAGCATCCATCTGGAAGGCATCACAACAGAACAGCCTTGTGGCAGATGTACGTGCTGTTGTCCTGCCTCATGTCCTTTGGTCTCATCTCTACCTCGTAGCCTTCAGGAAGGCTAACAGTGCTGACAGGTCCAATAATGAGGCTTTCCAATATAGGACTATTTTCTCTCGCATGCAGAAGACTCATACATGGCAACATACACAGAAACATGTGCACAGGCGCGCGCAAAACAGAAACAGCCTCAGGGAAAGTGCCACTCATACGTGCAAGCAAAAACAGTGGAGCCTACAGGGAGACAAGAACCTCAAGGACCAGCTGTGTGCAGAACCTTGAGAACCGTAGAATTCAAAATATCAGTGAATAAGACAGCTACCGGCTTGTTTTACAAATATCTGCACAGTTGAGTACGTACCTACTGTACATTAAGGTCCCTCAGTTGATTGAAGCTGTAGCTCTCATGTGATTACACTGCTTAAAATGAATGGCTTCCCTATATTATGCTTATAAGTGATTAATTCTGTCCATCAGACATGTGATGAAGAGTCTCAGTTGATAATAATAGAGAGCTCTGAAGTCTTTGGTTAGAATTCAGAGCAGTGTAGTGATTAAAAACAGGAAGACAGCTCCCCATAAGCCTGGAGGGGCCACTCTGTAGAGGACAAATGGATGACAAGAGAGAATGAGCGAAGGAGAAGTGCTTATTTAACCCCTTATCACACACTGAGATGACAGCACTGTACCTCTCTATTAGGCACTAAAGAGTAAACAAAGACCATGTATCACGCTAGCTTTTTTCGAACCCATGCAGTGCAGGAAGCGTGACTGGACTGTGTTAGTCCAGAGCTGCCTAGGCCTCCTCCCAGAGCGACCAGTAATAAGGGCAACACTTATCATGTGTTGCCTCCAGCCACCACCACCTCTACTGGAGCAGCTCACATGAGGGGAGAGGAGAGCCCACCACTGTTGAGAAGTAATTAATCACTGTGGAGTGGGAGCTGTCAAATCCCCAGGTCTCTTGAACTGATAATGCTGCCCACAACAATTTACCCTGATGGAGATGAGATTTTCTTTTCACCGCTGGCAAAAAAAGAGACAAATAAAATGGGTGGAAAAAAAGGAGAAGAAAGAGGGGGTAGAAGGACGAAGCAGCAAATATATTTTTTGAACAACAGCGGCCAGCGGTGTACTTAATGATTGCCTTGCTCCTCTTAAACCTGACGTCCTTATCAAGTTAAAGTGTCCCGATCAATACGTTTCCTCTCAGGCATTCCTGAAATAGCTCACACATCAAGTCTCCAGCTGCCCGACTGCCTCCCCATCTCTATGCGTCTGATACAGACGGTGTGTACAGCACCATACAGGACCTTTGCACCGTCTGTTATTATAGCCTGATCTCTCAGTGTCTCTGCCAGTCAAACATATGAACAAGTCAATATTTGTTCACATACACTTGCTGTTTGCTTTAGCACCGCTCATAATATATTTGAGCAAATATCTCCTTTGATGTGTTTGACTGTCATTGATGGCAGTCACTCAACATTTAAAATAACTTACAAAAACAAACAATGGAATTGTATTTGCTTCCAGCTCAAAAACTGTTTGACCTGGTCTCTGATGGTATAATGTACAGCAACAGATCATCTTAGTTGTAGTGGTAAAAAGTGACAATAATTCAAAATGGAATAAGAAAATGATTCATTTTCTGAACCGCTTTATCCCTTTCGGGGTCACGGGGCTGCCGGAGCCTAACCCGGCTACTTATGGGCGAAGGCAGGGGACACCCCTGGACTGGTCGCCAGTCTGTCGCAGGATAAGAAATAAGAAAATAAGTAAGAAAATGAAAGTAATTTTAAACACCATTTTTAATCACATAAATTGTATCAGGTTTTAAGTGGATTAAAGTGTACAACTGCAGCTGCCCATAAATTAAATTAAACCAAGAGCAAATCGTCTTGTTTGATGTGCATCTCCTATTTGTTTTTAACTGCTATTCCCATGGACAAAGTGCTCCTTAGTGCCAAAGTTCACGACCTCTCACTGTGTGTTTTGTAGCGCTGGATGGAGGCGCTAAGCACTGCCTTTTACAAAGGACTGCTGGGATTCTAAACCTGCCCTAAAGCTAGACTTTGAAATGTTTTCTTGCACTTTTATAAGTGCATTTTCAAGCAAGTTTATTAGACTATTGGGCACCAGGAACAAATAAACCAACTGACTCTTTGGATTATTAGGTTGATAAGAGAAGCAAGGCAAGCCTCAAAAAGTGAGAAGGGATGTCTGGAAACATGTGTTAAACAGAGTTGACCTGAATGATTTTGCATCTTTGTCAGACTGTTTGGTCGCGTGCCTGGCTAGAATGATGAAAATTGTGTTTTGGACGTTTTTAACATGTTCTTGTAGCACTGGTGTGGGACATTTATAACCAAAATTAAGATTAAAGTAGAATTTCTAAGTTAAAAACAAGGCTGTTTGAAAATGCTTGGAGCTGAGACATAGGGATGATGGTGGTGCAGTGGTAGGGCCGTCGACCTCAAATCAGAAGATTGCAAGTTCAATTCCCACCTTGCCCACCCATGCGTCAAAGTGTCCATGGGCAAGACACTGAACCCCACATGCCTCTGGTGGAAGGGGGCCCAGCAGCAGAACCATCATGCATCAATGGGTGACCATCATGATGAATGGGACTGTAAAGTGCTTTGGGCCTTCAAGGAAGGTAGAAAAGCGCTATACATTCTGTTTACATAGGTAAAGATGACAATTGGCAGACCACAGCTAGATAGCTCCAGAATTGCTCGCCATTTTTATTCTACCTGTAATGTTAGCCTGGCGTTGTGAGGGGCTATAGCCACCGGGAGAAAGTTTAAACAGATGGATGATGGGAAATGGAACGGGCTTACTCCACACCAGTCCTGCCCAAAACTTAGAGGGAAATTTCCAATGAACTACTGCTGCTCTGCAGAAACTATGTCTTAGAAAACTACAACGTTTTTCTTATATTGGCTAAAAATGGCATAATCATAATTTAAAATCACTGGTAACGCTTAGAGAACAAAAGATGAATGGTGGGACTTTGAGTATTTATTTATGTGGTCTGTAGTCAGTAAGACAAGTGTGTTTTCATAGAGTGGAAGGTTTAAAGGATGTTTTTGCTGTTAACTGTGACTAAATTAGCATGTCAACAAGACATCTTTATTGACATTGATGATATTTTTACCTTTTGTCCTGACTTCACACTTTGAAGAAAAGGCATTCACCAGTGGAGAACAGGTTTCCTTTTTATTGCTGTGACATATAGTCAATACTCAATATAGTTCTTGACACCCTGAGGCCCGTAGCCGTCACTTGTGTATAAAAATTGTCAGCGAGTTATTTTGACCCCCTACTGTAATCATGACCTTTCCAATAACACAACTCCCCCACAGAGTCTCATTCCCCAAAGGCTTCTCCAACTCCGGGCTAAACTGCATTACGTCCAGCCAGCAGTCACAGCTCAGCAGCTTCCAAACAAGCCACTCTTAGCACACACAGAGGATGCATACGTTGCAAGTGCAAACGCACATTCATTAACAAAGACCAGGGACACACATATATGTGTACAGGAGCGGCTTGCATATTTTGCTCAAGGGAACACAACATGTACGCGGGCGGTGATATCATGCATAAATGAAAGGGAAAATGATATGGCATGCATTTCATTCTTTTGTAAGATTGCGTCCCTAGGTCATTGACTAAATAATTAGGCGATTGAAGTGACAGATTAAAGGCAGATTGGAAGTGACTATGAAAGCGGGATAATGTTTCCCTAATCAGCTTGGTCGGAGAAATGCAGATTGTGAAATTTTCCAGCTACTTCCTTAGAAAAATGCATTTCACTTCTGATTAGGGATGATTAGTGTGCTGGTGGATGAGAAGGGGGTCAGGGCCTTCTGATCCTGGGTTTTTGAGGATAGTGAATAAGAAAGCAAGGAAGAGAGTGAGGCAGGGGGCATAGGTGGAGTGCGCCAGCACATAGGTGGGGATTGGAGCATGGAAAAGATGTAGCTGGAAAGAGTTAGAGAAATCAAAAAAAAGGAAAAGAAAACTCCATTCCTCCAGCTCAAAACGCATGATTTAGGAGTAGATAAGCTTTTGAAAGACGAGGCGGTCACGTAAGGGGAAGCATTGGATTTCTCAGAGTTCAGTCCCAAAGGACAGGAAACAGCGAAGAGAGATCTGCTCATCACAATGTTTCAGCTTGTTGAGAGTTTTTTTTTTTTTTACTGGGCCATGACAAACATGCCAGATTT
Organism: Oryzias celebensis; assembly: GCA_014656515.1. Taxonomy (NCBI): domain Eukaryota; kingdom Metazoa; phylum Chordata; class Actinopteri; order Beloniformes; family Adrianichthyidae; genus Oryzias; species Oryzias celebensis. The sequence goes on from BNCR01000003.1 coordinate 7,961,249, forward strand.
ATAATGACTACAAAGTCCTCACGTAAACTCCTCTCCAGTTATGCCAGGATAATAGTTTGTGAGCTACGGCTTTGCAGAAGGTTAAATGTGGAACAGATGTAAAGTGTAAAATACAACATGATCAAAGCTGAGGCACTCAAGACAGATACGCCAGCAAATGATGATGAATGGCTCTCTGTAGAATCGTAAGCTGCACACAAATGTAGCAAATTGAAAAGGTGGGAGCTGGGAAGGGAGAGAGGGGAGAGCAGGTAGCAAGGGCCAAAAACGGTGTCCGAACTCATCGGGATGATCCTCTGCAGAAGGCCCCCACAATTAAGTTCCTACAGCAGGAATCACAGTTTGGAAAATGTGTAATTGATTTCCCCAAAGGCTCAAGAGAGCACCCTTAGTGATCCTTTGGTCAGCCTCGCCTGTGAAAGTTTGCTGTTCTCCCAGGCTTGTGGCCACAACTGAATGACATCATCAGCTTGTGCAAATTTTTACTTTTATCTCTGAAAGATACATTATCCATGTGAGCTGCTCTGCTGGTGGAGATCAAAGGCAGCACTCTGCCAGGCACCCTATTAAAGTGAAACACAATTTTGCTACAGGAAAATAATCTGTTTATTTCAAGTTAGATAGTGTTACATACCTTGCTCGTGCAATCACACTCAATTTAATCTGACTGTGTGCTTTTTCCACCAATAACATCATCTGTTAGCTGATTGAGGTGACAACGTTAAGAAAAAGAGACGACATATGTTTGGCGTAACAGATGAGGTCTCGCTTGAAAATTCATGTTGTGAAAGTGATGCTTTAATTCACTTGCAACATCAGCACACACTTTATGAGCTCACATTTGGGAAAACACACACGCAGCAGACGTTTCTCTGTAAAGTGTTGAAGCCTTGTCCGGGATGATTGCTGGGGGGGTGAAGCTGGCGGTCACGCTCAAAGGGAAAGCAGACAGAAGGACACATGTTTGTGCACTCCTAAATGAAGTGTGACCACGATGCACCTCTGATGCTGGGCCTTACTTAGAGGCTATCATGAAGGCTGACAGCAGGGGCGCTGTGATAATTTGATGTGAAGTAGCTTGATAAATCACTGTGTTGTTACCTTGACTTTAGTATCTGTTTATGTCTCTACAAATTGAAACCCCACTGGCACAAGTCTGAGGCCAACCCGTACCCTGGCCCCCAGCGATTAGTTCAAGGTGGGGAGAGTTTGAGATGGCTGGCCCCTATTGGCCATCTCCCTTTTGCTGTTTTGTCTCTCCCTGCTGAGGGAGAAAGCCATTGACATGTGTAAGCAATAAAGCCAAAGGTCTGCCTTTCACCACAGCCTGAGAGAAAGGAATGCAGAACCAAACTATAAAATAATAATGGGCACAAGGGCAGGGAAGAGGCAAGGAGGGGAAGCAAGGGGAGCTGGGGAAGGGGGTATCAGAGACAAACACATCTGCAAAGGAGGTGAGGGGTGTCAAGGTGGGTCGGGGTCCTGAAGTCCAGCCTTCTTCTGACCTCTGAACGTGCTGTTAAAGGCAGAGCGTAGCAAGCAGCCAAGGCTGGCACCACATCAAAAGGCTGACAGATGAAGGGCAAAGGCCAATTTGACCTGGGCGCTAAGCTGCTGCTAAGCCTCTTAAAGCCAGAGTCGAGGTGCAGTAACAGGAGAGAGTAAGAGAGTGGAAGGAGTAAGTGAGAATTACAGCAAGAAATATCATTCACAACTCCCTCCTTACCCACGATAATCAAAGGAATGATAAAAAAAAATTGTCGTGTAGACAGTAAATACAGATGCACAGAAGTCAGAAGAGATAACATTAAGTATCTTGTGACAACTCGTTGCGCGACGGGCACAGTTTATCTAAACCTAATAAACCAACATCCCCAAAGCCTGTTTAAAGCAGGTTTTTATAATCACCGAAAATAAACTACAATCAGGACAATAAGACAGACAGATGGAGTCCTGAGGCATTTATCTGCTTTAAACTGTTTCTCTTAGAAGCCACCAACTTATCATGAGCTTGTCAACACAGTGACACCATTCTTTCAAATGAAACGCTAATGCAGTGATCTGAGCGCGCAACTCCAGTATCTGTTCTTAAAATCTGAGGGCTGATCAAAAGGTTTGCTACATCCAGTTCAGTGTATACCTTGGCAAATAAGTGGAAATCATCACAAGTACTCACATAACAAGGATACAAACACAGCAGAGCGTCTTCCAACGAGAAGCTCCCTGACAAAGCAAAGCAAATAACACCAAGGGGGAGGAGGGGGGCAGACAGAAATGAAGGAGAGATTAAAAAGAGTAAAAAAAAACAACAAGAGAAGAAGTAAAACTTTGAAAAACTGATCTCCTTAAAGGAAGCAAACACAACCCACAATTCAACAGGGCAGGAAATGCCTACTGTGAGGATAGGATGCCCCTTTGGACTCAGTTAAGGGAATGCATGAAATTAATAGTGACATCATGTTGCTTGGTCAACAGACGCAGGTTGATTGATGAAGACAAACGGTCAGGGTGATAGCCAGTTGTTGGCTTTCCCTGGGATATGCCATTTTCAGCCAGTCTCTGTTTCCAGCTCGTGAAAGGGATATGGGCTGTCAAGCCAGCTCTGTTCCAAAGCCACTGCTGTCACTCAAACTCACTCTGGGGTTGTTTTCAATGCTTGTGTAACGTAGCTGAAAGGATTTTAGAATATATATATATATATATATATGTATATATATATATATATATATATATATATATATGTATATATTACAAGGGTAATGTTCACATTTTGATCATTTAAACAGAAACAAAAGTTTTTTTTGTCACTTTTTAAAAATTTATATTTTTAAACAAACAAACTTTTATGGAACAGTTTTTACATGTATGCATCACCAGCAGCATCAATTATTGAAACAAAATGTCAATAAGAATAAAGTCATTTATCATGGGAGTTAGCTTCAAAAAAAATAACTCACAATGGGCCAAACCTGTCAGTTATTTAATGTTCAGGCCTTACAGGGTTTATTAGGTTTTGATACATCCAATACATTTTCTTTTTTTCCGTTTTTGATGCTTGAAATTAACCAACAACTACTTTACTAACTTTTCTCAGACAGACAGTAAAAACCCCTTTGATGACAATTGTGTTTTTGGTGTTTTTCACATGTTCTTGCAGCATTTTTTTCTCATGATGGAGAACGTTGATGAAGAGTTTAAGATTAAAGTTTGAAAAAGCTCTCTTTTGTGACTGATCTGCTCCATTCCATTTGTAGACAGCTAGATCCCTGTACGGCTTCACTTTTCACTTTTCTTGTCAGAGCTGATATCTGGCTCAAAGTGTACTGCTGGACAGCTCTGTTGCTTGCTCTGTTTTTTTGCACAGCTAATGTTAGCTTGGGGTTCTAAGGGGCTGTAAGCTAGAGGTAAAGACTGTAAATAAGGGAATGTTGGGATATTACCATAGGCCTTCCATGCCAACAGTCCTCCCCACCACTTGGAGACAAATTTCTGATGAACTCTTGCTGTTTTGTGAAAACTACGTTTTAGAAAACGACGCAGGCTTTTTGATGTTGCCAAAAGATTTTGCCAAAAAACGGCATAATCATAAAATTCCACCGTAGATCAAAAGATGATTGTAGTGGTGCTTTAACAATTTTGACAATAAATTTTTTTCTTTAAACACAAATTTAATGTATTTATTGCTGTGGCATTTATTTTTTAGAGAAACAAAATGAAACAAAAAACACAAGTAATATATCTGAAGTCTTGCTTATATTTCAGGATTTTTAGCTCCAATTTTTAAAAAGCACAGTTTAAACTACTTTTAAAGGATAACTAGTAAATCAACTTTTTTATCTGTTGACCTGTATAAATTAAAATAAAATTAAAAGTGCTGACTGTTGGTCCTTGCCAAGTATTTGACAATTTAAAATAAACTTTTATTATTTAAAATTATTGAAAATATAGTCTAAAACTGTCTGTGTGCTGCCCCCTAGAGGTTGAACGAGGTAGTAAAGTTTAATTTTGTGATTGGTCAACTGGTGTAAATCCACATCATTTCAGAAGTTTCACTTCATCATTCCCTGCCACTCCAGTTCAAAAGCCCCGCCCATCTTTCAATGTGTAATAATCGTTGTTAGCTTTCATCACGTTAGCTTTAGCATGGCTTGTAGGTGTTTTGCCTTGGGTCGTCATTAATCTACTGACTTATACAACTTTCCAGTGGATTTAGAAGTTAGGCAACAATGGTTGAGTGCAATTTGCACTCCAACTCCAACCTGATGATGGGATTTGTAAAAGAAACATTTCACACGAGATTCTTTGCTTAAGCCTTTATTAGCTATAATGCTAGCCCAATTTTACCAGTCAGACATGGGTTACCTTTGGTCCTGCAAACCTTCAGCTGTGTTGGATATTGTGCCAAGATATGTATCCCCTGCAAGAATTTGTTTCCCCTGTCACTGGCATTGTTGATTTGTTTTGTGACACTCGTATTGCAGCTCCGCCGTCGGGCATTGCTGAGGCAGCGTCTTGAGCCAGCAGCTCGAAACAATAAGGTTCTGGACCATAAGTGCCTGACTTGGGAGAAGGTGGAGGAGAAAAATCCTCAACCTCCACAGAAAGTTCTGTGGTGAAACTGGCATCACTTTGCTCTTCTGTATCACCCTCCATTATTTGAGACCCAGCATACATTACCTCAAGCTAACCTTATTGTCACTTTCAATCACAGATCAAGACCACACTTCCCCTGTACAGCCTGCCTCTTTTTTTTTGCATTTTTCAAATCTAAGCTGAGAGTGGAGGCAGCCTCCAACTCTCCTGTTGTGGTACTCTTTAAGCCAATGTTTTAATTTAAGGACACAAAAAAGTTGGGCAATGGATGAAGCACAAAGCTACTTCAATCCCAAAGAAAACCATTCAATCGAATGTATTATTTATAGCTTCTGCTGTTTCTCATTTAATTTCATCATTAGCAGTACATGCACTCAAAGTAAACTCTTGTACAATAGGTAGCTACGGCAACAACCTATCGGCCTTTTCCTCGTTTAACTTTCCATTGAAGCATATTTATATCTAAACCCACTAAAGACAGGTACGTCAACATACGAATTTTCTCAAAGAAAGTTTAGTTCTTATATTTCATTGAATAAACTTTTTTTTTCTTTCTGTGGTTCATATTTTTTCACAATTCTGTTGAGCTGTATTTTCAATGACATTTAATGTTTTATCTCATTTGTTTTGATTGGTTTGATTAATTTGTTGATTGGCAGGTGATTCTCAAATTCTTAGGTATCTAAAAGCAAAGCCATTTTGCCCTTACATTTTGCATGTTGTACTTGGCAGGAATTGTGACCATTTGAGGTCTAAAAATGTGTTGCCTTAAAAAAATAAGATATTTAATTTGATCATGGTGGCTTATCAACTAAAGAGACATATTTACACATCTATTTATCTGAAAACTGATGACATTTAAACCTAAAAGAATAGGAATGGACCTATGATTTTATTATCTGGTAAAAAATAAAAAAGGAAGGTCAAAAATATAAGCTGATTCAGTGCAAATGACATTACAGCAGAATGCATGTATAACATTTTCTGAAAGAGCTCCACAATGACATGCTTAAGAGTGTTAACTGACCACACAGTTTCAGGTTATTTTTCCAACCATCACCCTGTTTCCTCAGTTTCAGATTTCACAACCCTAAAACTGAATAAGTCTTTTGGGGGATTCAGTGAACTCCACTCTTAACTTATCATTCCATGTCTAAAAACGTTTCTTTGTCTGGAGTATGGCAATATTTAGGCACCTTTGGTGTGTTTGGTTCATTATTTTCTCCAGAAATTGGTCAAGAAGCATCACTTCCAGTGGATTTACTTGGAGCCTGTCAGAAAGCCCTGAGAGAGATGACCATGCACACTTACCTCCAGCACTGAGTCACCACTTAACTGAGGCTGCTTGGCTCTGCATTGTGGAAGAAAAAGAGTACATTCCAGAAAAAAAGGATTATGTGCAACCTTCACAAAAAATTAAGAGTACTTTGCTGAAAAGTGACACTATAAGACCTGCAGCAGCACAGTGGCAGTGATTTGAGAGGAAGAATCTGTTGGTGATTCGATTTCTTGCCTCTGTAGTTTTTCTATTAAAGAGGTTTTGGACAAGACCAGGAATGCCACATTGACCTTGATGCATTCATTTTGCAATCCTGTGTCTGCATCATAAAAAACTCCAAGAAAAAATGGTGTGCACCCCTAAAGGACAGCATTAATGTGAGGGTGAAAGGATGAAGAAGACTGGTCAGCAAAACTTGAGTCATGTAGTGTACAGCACTGTGACAGAATTTCAATCCTTACACCTTATATTTTTATAAAACTTCCACACCATACACATTTTGAAAAGTTTACAGTTCTATGAGTCCTAAAACATTTTTTTCAATTTCTGTAAAACAATTCTTTCAAGATAAAAAATAAATTGTGTTCAACATTTAAACTAGCTAACTAACAATTTTTGTAAACTTGCATGTCTTTTTTATGCACTTGAGTAAATTCCTCTTTTTTTCTGTGGATTTCTTTTATCCTATTTGTTCAAAAATACTACATTTGAGTTAGCAAAAATCAGGTAAAATCTGGGTGTCTTCTTGTGAATATGACAGGAGAATATTGCTTGCAGTCTGGTGGTTGAAAACATGTTTGACAAAACAAAAAAGAAAGATTGTTTTCATATAAAAGGAAACAGAACAAGTCAAACTAAGGTTCAATCTAAAACATGAACATGTTGAGACACTTGTTCTACTTGAACCATTATGACGACACTGAAAGAAACCTGCAGACCAGACAACCAGGTGATAATATGCAAATTATGTTCAACTCTAAACCAGCAGCAGGTGTAGTGCTAAATCAGCAGGTGTAAGTAATTACTAAATTTTTCACACATCATCTAAAACAAAGGCTGAAATATCTAAATAAATCTAAATACAAACGTCTATAAATAGTAACATATTTGCATATTGTTTTAGCAATGGCATTCATCTGAAATCTTTTACATTTATGAAAAAGTGTTAATTTGATTTAAGGATTCCTTTCTACTTTAGTGTTTCTGAGCATTAAAATTATCTGTGGTCATGAAAGTAAAGCATCTTCTCCATGTGCATGCATGGGTTTTCTCCAGCTTCCTCCCACAGTCCAAAAAATGCTTCACAGGTTAACTGGTATCTCGAAATTGTCCCTAGGTGTGTATGTGAGTGTGTGATGCTTTGACAGACTGACGACCTGTCCAGGGTTTGCCCAACAGTAGCTGGGTTTGCTCCAGCGCCACTGTGACCACAAAAGGGATACAGCGAATTCCAGGAAAGGATGGATGTGTGCACAAAGTTTTTTTTTTCCCAAATAAATCTTTTAAAAGTAAAATCTTCAAAATATTAGATAAAACAGCTAATTTTATTTTGCTGTGAGAGATGGGAGTTTGGTGATAGTTAATTAAATGAAAGTATAGTATCCATCCATCCATCAACTTCCTGATTAGTGTAGCAGGAGTTACCAGAGCTCTCCCCAGCAAACTTTGAGCAGAAGTTTACCCTGGACAGGTTGCCAGTTCTTATCAGGGCAAACTTCCAAGACCTGTTTTCCGCAAGTGACAGCGTTAGGGCTGAAACACACTATGAAAGACGGCAGGTAGCCCTGCAAACATGAACCACACAGCCAGCAAGTCAATAAGGATGTACGAAGGAATTACAAAACTGCTTTAGGTGTGACATGCTGACACAAATATTTGTCAGCAAGCCTCAGGAAGACCAGGATATTGCGCATTTGACCATCGCAATAAGACTTGGTGTGCAGCTATGACATTTCAAAGACAGCCAAAATAAGTAGCTAGCGGCAAGTTAATGACAATGCTCAGTGGCAAAAAAGCAAACTACTAAATTTTAATTCATCTCCACACGCTGGTATGAAGGGAGATCTCTCGGCCAGTCCCACAGGCCAAAGATGTTCTCAGTTGTATTTTCATGGACAAATAACAAAGATCCAGCATCAGATAAAGGCGTTTGGCTCTCCGGAACAGAGTTGGAAGCCCAGTGCAGCAAGTAAAGCTGTCCTTCACTAGCGGAACCATTCTCCACACTTGGCACTGACATAAAAGCTGCTTCTGCTTCACTGAAGTACCCCTCATACATACACACATACATAGAGACAAAGACAGACTGCACCCTTCTACGTGCATGCCTGTACACACATACACACGCACACAATGCAGGAAATATGCCTGTCACGGACACACAGGGAAGGGAGGCAGCAAAAAAAAACTTTCTGTCGACAGGAATAAGAAAAACAACAGTTGAAAGGGGGTCTGCATGAGAGAGAGAATGTGAGTCAAAGGCATTCAAACAGACAGAACTCATCAGTCTGCAGAGGGAAATATGTAAGGGAGATGCAACGGTACGAGCGCTGTCACTGTCCTCCTGAACACAAGATGGAAGGGGCAGCCTGGTGAAAAGCAAACTGAGAGCCTCCGTGAAAATCTTCTCCGTCAATATGGACACTGAAGGTTTGCGTTTGGGATACAGGCATAAATTGCAGTCTATGGATTGGACAGAGTAAACACAATGTTCAAACTAACTTTTTCTCTTTTTAATTTGTAACTGTTCAAATATTGGTGTTGAGTTTGTCTAGCTCAAAGAAATGGGTTTTGCTAAAGAGACCCAGAGAAAAGAAAACGACTGTGGAGAGCTCACCAATGTGGGCCAGATTGCCTTAAGGCCTCCAGGGCCACTCTCCAGAACAGAAGATAAAAGAGCTTATTAATAGCCCTTAGATTTACATGCACCAAGTGGATGTTTATACTGGAACTTGCTGTATATGTGTGAACATCCAACCACTGTAAACAGTGCCATTCAGGTCCCATTTCCTTTACATCACTGATATTGTTTTAGCTCACAAAATAGGCAGCCAAAGTTTAAAAAACATCATTCGGGTATTATCTTTTAAGTGGTTCCATGGTTTGCTCTCCCCAGGGCGGTAATCAAGAAGCTTCATTGTGGACTTCCTCTACTGCCTTCTTGCATTATGCTGACCTCAGTACAAACAAATGAGAAAGGGCCAAGCAACAGAAGTCGTGTTCAGAGAGGCGAAGGGGTCATACAGTATCACAATTAGCATGCGATACTGCTCATCTAACACAGTTGTCTGATTGAATAAATAGATGAGTAGAATTGTTCCAACCGTCCTTCATTCAAGAGCTTATCTAATCTTATCTTAACAGTAGATGTGGGAATTTCAACTCCCAAAGTGTATAGCATGTAAACTGCATTCATTCTCAGTAAAAGCATTAGTCCAGAAAAAAGCTTGTACTATCAAAGTTTCCTAAAATGTTACACCAATACATAAAATAATAGGAGCCCCTTCCAGAACCACATGAAAGAACTAGTTGAATAAAGCAGTGTTCACGGGGCAGCATACAGCACATGTCCATAATCCCCTGTTTCTTTTATTGTACAAATATAAAATTAACAGCAGTAAGGCGCTATAACACTGAGCTGTGCAGCTTTCAGCACAAATTTCCAAGTTGAGGTCAGATGTACGTTTCCATAAAAGTTTACAGGCTTTCCTAAAGAAGAGTTGTCAATTTACAAGAGAGAAACTTTTCTAATTAGTCATCAGGCTAATAAGCCACAAGTCTAATGGATGCTCATGTTAAAGGTGACAAGAAAGCAAACCTTGACCTAATGGCTTTTCACTTAAATCAATCAAATTCTCCTGCTAAATTTTCCTTTTTAGAACAACTAAGATTGTAAAAAGAACAATGCACGTCTACAGGAGTGACTCAGCTTTGGGCAATAAACTTTATACTACCCTTCTGTTCACATTTAAATGGGTAACTTGTCAAATTGCACACAGGGGGAACACTACAGTGTTGATTGCACTGCTGGAAACGTGCAAGTGAGATTTAAAATGAAAAAGAACTGCGGTATAACAAAGTGAACAGTAAACTTTTCTGAGAAGCCTTTAGTCATAGATCACGTTTGAGTCTTTTAAACTAAAGTAAGACATTTTGATTTGCCTTTTCAAAAAGAATTAGACTAAAAATAATTACTTTTTAAATAAAAAGAGTCACACCTTGCACAGCACCTGTGCCAGAGAGCCCTGGTGTGAAAACGGACCAGTTGACACTAGCTTCATGTTCAAGAGTCCTTGAAGAAGGATCTTTCAAGAGTGTAAAAAACACTGCAGCTTTGTACTGCCAGAACATCAAAGCAACAAGCCAAGCATTTGAACAATCACTTCCATCTATATTTAGAGGAAGTGATGGAATAAGTGAGTTGGATAACTACGAGGTCACTGTTTGAACACAAGGAACATCCTTGCCAACATCTACTGACTGATGAAAGGAGACCAAATACTACTTCCCCGCCTGCATGAGCAGGGTCACTGGCTGACTTTTGCATATAGGATTGGCAAACCACTAAGTCACCTTTAAATGCTGACTCTAGATCATATATACCTAAACAACAAAAACAGAAACAGGGAAGCTTTTACCTGCTAAATCCCGTTCATCTTAGCAGGGTAAAGCTCAGTAACTTATGAGACTTCTCTTAGATAAGATCACAGGGAGATTAAGCTCCTGTATCAGGGATTAGGCAAGTTTGTTTTCTCCCATTTGAACCAGGGTGGGGATAGTCCTTGGGCCTGCGCCCCCCAGGCCTGGGCATAATGCCATTAGTGGTGTTTTGTTGACAGCAGGCAGCGGTAAATGAGGCCCCACTTTAATCAGTGGCATGCCGGGCTGGTGTCAGAGTTCCCCCATGTCTCCCAGGTGAAAGATGAGTAGGGAGAGAGGTGTTGTCTCCACATTAATTAAAACTGCTCCCCTCACGTGAGAACTCTGCTGCTACCACCAACTTGCCCCCTGAAACCACGACTATATTCAGTATAAACACTAGCCATTAGCCAGGAGTGCCAAGAGAGGTGGGAAGCAGCAAGTGGTGTAATTAATCAAACTAAGAACATGTTGTAACCACTTAAAGGCATTTATCTACAGGGAAATCATGTTTGTCTTTGAATAGTAACTTAAATCGAGAAGATGTTCGAAAAAGTTCCTCACAAAAGTTTTCAGTCGTAGTGTGCAAAACTCCTCCCCATAACAATCTACTTCTTTAGACTTTTTTATTTACTTTTACTTTTTTTACTACAAAGCTAGAATAAATGAAGTGTTCCTCTTTTCTTCTTTTGCTTTATTAGTAGTACTGTGCAGTCCTTGTGAGAAACACAGGAGCCACTGGCCCTGTCTGGCTGTTTTCCCAGAAATCCTATATTCAACAGCATCTTGCTGCTCCCTAGAACTGAGACATCCTTTCCTGGGACATCAACAGGATGAATCAGACACATGCTTTAGCCTGTCCTTGCCCAGTTACAAGAACACAATCATGCTGTTCATCCCAGCAGCCCGCCCAGAAACACCAGTCCCATCCTGGCCAGCAGCACCAGGCAGAAGGTTTGCTGTGCCCCCGATCTGGCCTGCTTGGATAAAACAAAGAGTTTTTGATAGAGGGTGGGCGGATGGGATGGAGGAGGTTAGCTGGAGAGTTCCCCTCTCCTCTCTCATACACTGTGAAACCTCCTGCCCTCCTGATGCAAATGAGATGATGGGGGCAAACAGAGAAAACAACATCAGGGGGAAAATGGACACAAAGGAGGGATGGGAGGGGATGAGGCCTACTAAAGAAGCGCAGAACTGTGGGTCTTTTCAAATCACTGCAGCAGTGAGTGTCAATCAAGCGAGCAGCTTTAACAATGTTAGGCCACTGCAGGCAGGCAGGGCTAATGTCCTCTTTGCTTACCCCAACCCCCATCGCCAACACCTCCTGGACTCCCCTGCCTCCATGAGCCCCTTGTGACCACATGAATCTGACCAGTGACAGCTCGGTATCCTGTAATTTGCCAATTTGCACGCATGTCAAAAAGCCAGACCATAGTGAATTATGGTTACAAAGTGGGAAGAGTCCTAAAGAAGTGCATGGGATCTGCAACACAAGAGAGGATAATTGAGATGATGGGGGGTTTGCAGGATGAAATAGACTTTGAGTGAAGGCTGTATTCAAAGTTTGTACCTTCTTCCCAAAATCTGACAAGTTTCATGATTCTGCAAAGAGCTCCTTTAAGCCTTTCTAACAAGTCACATATATTTGAACATTGTTGTCAATGTACACAGATTAAGTGTCCTACATTTTGAAAGAAAAAAAAACTAGTTAGGACCAGATTCTGCCAGTGAGTATTTTTTGTTTTTAATTTGTGGAAGGCACTGTGGGTCATAAAGATAGAAAAACTAGCATAACTTTTATTGATGATTACTTTAATTCAAGAGAAGGACTCAAACTTGATGCCACATTAGACAAGGAAAGCTGTTGGGGCAGTTAAGGGCTTGTTTCTACCTCTTCAACTTGTTGATTTGATTAGTAAAATACTCCTGACACATTTATTTGTGTCAAAAATCACTGGATCACCTTTTTATGCTTGATTTCTTTTCAAGGAGAGAGAGAAATTTCTCAGTCTTGTCTATGGGAAGTTCTCAGAAAGAAAAACGTATTTTTGTTGAGATCATATTGTATGTTCATTATTTAGTATGTATATTGCTTTCTTCGATCTTCAGCATTTGTTGTGCATAAACAAATACTTGAAGAAAAATAAACTAAAAATGTTATGTAAGTGGTCACAGTGATATCAGAGTTCATTTTGAACCCATTACAATTCTGAAAAATCATGGTGAATTTGAATACGACGAGCACAACATGACTCAACATATTTCATTTATTGTAGATAACATTTCTTCGATATAATCTATTTTGAAGAGTTAAAAAATGTGAATTAATTAAAAAATTACACCATATTTGATTATGACAGTCCAGTGCATTGTTTCAGTAAAGGGAAATCTCCTTTTGGATTAAGGTACAGCCTCTGAATCATTCGCTTAAGTGTGTTGTTATCATCTCTGAGTTCATTTACATTCACACCAAATGTTTCTACATTTTTTTTTCAGTTGTCTAATTATTTTCACGAAATGCGCTAATTGAAAGTCTCTTTTCTGACAGCTACAATTGTTAGATAATGAGATATTGGAATAATGCATGTCAATTTTTTTCCCGAACAGCTACTACTTCCAGACATTTATCCATGTTTGGCTGACATAGTTCATAGCTTTACATCTGTGCATATGTAAGTAACCCACAGAAGATGTAAGTCACATGAGACCTCAGAGTAGCGGCTTCTCTCATGCAAAAATACACATTAATCTCAATTAACATGTCAGCGAAATGGTCAATCTTGGGTAATGTCAACAGGTAAAATCAGTGAATGAGTTAGCATTTTAATGGATGTGTTTCTAGCAGTGTTTAGTTTAAAGTGACAATTATTAAACATGACCAGTGACAGCTATGACACAAGTACAAGTTAATCTGTCAAGCATTGTGTCCATTACTTTTATGTATCCAAGAAATTGCTTCAAAGAGAGCTGCTGAAAAACTCAGCCGCATATTTTTCCCAATGGAAAAGAAACTTTGGGTTTAAAGCTCATATGTTCACCTCAAAATACAGCCCCTGTACAAATACACACACCAACACAAAAGACAGCCATGCAGCCTGCATAAATCTCTATCAGGAAGCCAGCCAACCTCTCTGCCCCGAGCCGGTGAAAACCATATAACAGTCTAAAGAACCAGAAACACATTTTCTGGATAGTTGGCAGTAAATGTCCCGTAATGGTTTGGGCTGGGTAACTTTCTACATGTTATTTTTACTGTTCGGTCTAAAAAGGCTAAGGGAGAAAAAGACATGACGTACAAATACACAGAAACACTCAAAAACTAACAACGTTATTTCACAGTTAGTCATGTGTTCTATGTGAAAAATGAGAACAAATGAAGTACTTTGATGGCATGACACTCTCTCCGACACAAACATTAGCTGACAACCAAAATAAACATTGTGAAACTGCTTCATTTTTATCCACTAATATAACTGCAGGTTAGAGCCATTAAAATGTTACACACACTGGAATTGGTTCTCTGCAGATATCCCAAAATTCAATCCTTTCACTAAAATGTGTCATTTGGAAAAGCAGTTGTCGAGTCTGCCCTTTACACTTGTTTAACAATGTTTTACGTTTCAGTATAATACTAAACACTGATTAACATCTGACAAAAGGGCAATCATTACTGCAGGAGATCTTCTAACCATCCGTGAAAGTGAAAATGAGAAGCCATTCTGTTGAACACTACACATTATGATGGCTATTTACCACACCATTGTTGCTGTAAAGGCTGGACCTTTAAATGTCTCACAAAGTAATCTTGCCTTTGGTACAGTTCACTGCATTCTCCACCTAACAGTCTGTCTTGTGTTACTCACTTTCCCAAGAGTGAGGTGTTAGAGGGCTTAAAAAGGACAAAGCTGACAGAGCTTTTGTCAAAGCATCGCACAGCCACAAATCAACAGTGTTGTTAACGAAAAGTAATAAAGCTACATACACACCGGACGCGATTGGCGAGTCAAATTTACGTCGGACACCTCTCCTTTGACTCATCAAGTTTGCTACTTGACGCCTGTCCAAAAATGTGCTTGATCCTTTGATGCCCCAGACGCGTTTTGGAGGAGATACCACCAAATGAGAGAGTGGTGTCTGAATATTTCTCATTAAAATACATGGAAGACACGGGGGATGTTTAGAGATCTCATCTATTTATTTTAAAAAGCTCTGCAAAAGCATTGGTAATGTTTCCATGTCTGGATTCATGAGATCATTCAGAGGCTCTCCCTGTACGGTGAGTTTCACTCCAGCTTGGTAGACTCAGCTTAATTGGTAGACACGACAAGTCAACCTTGATTTTTTAAATCGTGACGTGCTCCATCTGACGCCCAAATCGCGCAATTAATCGAAATGTACTGCTGCCAGACACTCAAATCGCATTGAAGGACCTTAGATCGTGTCTGTACATTGACTTACCATTGAAACTCAACAGCCCTGACACAAAAAATGCGTCCTGTGTGAATGCAGCAACAGGAAGATGTTTGGTCCTCACAGATATCAACACTTAAACTGCTTTTGAACTTAGTTTTTGATGGGGTCTTGACAATCACGTTTTACCAACAGTTGCTTTTTTACACGACAACAGAGTACTTTTGTGAGACACATTTTCACTACTTGAAATACTGAAGATCCACAGATGAGAAGCTTAAGAAGCAGAACGTTGTAAGACAAGTCTCCCTAAAATACATCAACATTTTACAAGCAGCAGTCTTACAAAACCAAGCGTTGATTGATGGTTTTTACAACTTCTATGAATACGAATATTTATCATTTTGGAATCTGTACCTGCATCAGTGATTGATGGCAGACCTCTGACTATTTACAACTCTAAACTCATTTTAAATTAAGTGAGCAGCATGTTGTTTGTAGTTTGCATTATTAAAGGGTCACCTATGTTTATGAACAGACATGCTTTTAGTTCTTTGAAGGCATATATGGACACCTCAAGAGAAGAAGAATAGAACCACCACAGGAAATTTGTGTGAAAACAAATGAATAAAATTTAAGCAACATTAACAATTTTTTTCTTTCCTTGTTCTACCATCAGCTATGCGAAGAGGTAAATTAACATGTTTTAATTAATTATGTGAATAGGGTTAAGATTTATATTTTATTCTTACATTTATTTATTTATTTTTTTAATTGACACAGTGATTTTAAAATCTTTTCTGTGCCAGTTTTACATCTAAAAAAGCATTTAGAATAAAAAAGGAGTTTCTGCATATTGGACTGGATGAATATATACATACAGTGAACGTGTATTAGAATGTTATGTTAATCTTTAGATTTCCACCATGAATACACAATATTTTTTTAGACTTGCATTGTGAATTAAGCCACAGTTTTTTTTATTCCTTAGGGTAAGATAAACTGTATGCTAAGTTTTTGACATATTTTTAAAAGATAAAAGCAAAAAACAGAAACATGTATAGAAGAGTTTGTTCTTTCTAAATTGCTGGGTTAATTCTACATTTAAAGCTTTGTCAGCAGTGATCGCTCTGTTTACTAAAGGGAGAAAAACCATGTCTTTATGACTGTTTAACATGTTCCTACATGAGATTTCCACTCTCATTTAGTAGGCGTGGGTTAAACTGCGGGTTAGGGTGTAGAAGGGGTGTAACAACGTAACACAGTGGGATATAACATCCGTTACTGGATATTACCCTAGGAGCAAGGGTGGAGAATCAGTTTCCATTTCACTGTGACCTTCTTCTGATCTCAATGGCGATCAGCTCCACTAGCACCTCCCTTCTTATTCTAACATACCCACTGAGCTGCATTTGCTGCACTCCTGAGATTCTTCTTGTTTTCTATGTTGGCAACCTACCCATCTCATATTTGTACATGGAAAGGGCATGATAGTTAACCCCTTCACAATCAAAGAGATCAAATGATCAAAGCCCATTTATCTTCTCATCAGCTTTTTAGAGTGATATAAATATTAGCATTGCACTGAGTACAAATGCATTACTAATAGACACCTGATGAATACTAAGAAAATTACGTTTAAACAACTTCATATCAAATTAAGGACCACCAGCTACCTCTAAATAAAGCCACAATTACAGTGAATTTTCCCCTCAGGATGGGAGTCATCGGTTTCCAACACCCAAGCTATACTTAGTGCATGTTAGTATTGTTTTCAACCACCAAATTCAACTTTCATGATAAAACATTTATGAAGACTTTCTCAGTTGCTGACAATGCCGGGAAGCTGTTCGTCACCAAGTTGACCACAAGATGACAGACTTTGGACACACCCTCCATTCTAACTAGAAATCGTTCACTATTTTTTTTTTTTTATTTATTTAATTTTTAATTTGGTGCTTGTTTTATTAGAAACAAAAGCTCTAGAAAGCAAAAAAATAGCACTTTGCTATTACATAGGAACATTGACAGTTTCACAATGGTAGTAGTTGGATATTTCTAAAAATGTGCCTTAATTTCTTCATAATGTTTAATTTCAAAAAACAAACTGCAACACAGAAAGTGGACCATGAAAGGTATAGAAAAGCAACTGAAAAAAACAAGGTGTGGTATAGTAGGAAGACTGGAATTAAACATAGCAAAAGCAGCAGAATTTTGGCACAAGAAGACATGCATGAAAAATGAAAGCTCTCAAAGTGGAAAATAGAAGTTTGCAGGTCTAGAACAAAAAAAATTCAATTAGAAACAACTAGAGGAGGAACAATGTTTGAAATTTTTCAGGAATTGATGGAGATGAGAATCTCAAAGCAAAGTCATGCAAAAAAAATCAACTTAAAAAATCAACCTTACTGAATACAAAACAGACAAAAAATCTTGCAGAATACAAAACAGTTTTAAAAAAATACATTGGTAAAACCTGTAGTATTTTTTATAAATTACATACATTTCCAAAACTCACTGGAAAGTGCTTCTTCTGGAATCATCAGACATTTTATCAAAACTTTTTCCCCGGAATGTTCTTGGGCTTGGCAAGCTGGATTACTCCCACACAGTAGAACTGATAGTTGGTCACTCATCAAAATGTCTTCAGAATTATGACTGACACGTCGACAAGGGATCCAGGGGTAACATGGATGCTTGTTTTGGCCAAGTAGAGACTTCAGAGGTCAGCCAGGTGGGTCATAAAACAGGTACGACAAGCAATGCTGTTGTTTTAGTCAGGACCCAGAAAACCCTGTTTTACAGGAGTGTTTAATTTGGGTCATACCACAGACTTTAAAATAGAACTTAACTTTGTCGTGCTTGGCACTCGGCATCAAGAGTTGGATGAGTAGATAAAACACCAAATATTGAAAAGAATATGAAAAAAGAAAATGACCTAAATAGATTCAGGTAGTCCTAAATGAAACGGGTGTATGGGTTTATAAAATAGTTGGGGAATCCTACAGCATACATTTTCCAACTGGCTAAGAGCATTGTGCTAAAAAAAATCTTTGAAGACCCTATGAAATAAGATAAGAGGCCATTATAATCACTAAGTCAATCAGTTCTCCAAACTATCCTCTCTGTAAGATATAAGGCAATGATGCAGAGGTGAGAGGTCAATCTCTGATTGGACGATTGCAAGTTTGGTTGCCCTACGTGGTCTCGGGTAAGACACTGAACCCCACATTGCTCCTGATGGCTATAGGTTGGTGCCAGTGTTAAGCAGCGGAGTCGTCATCAGTGCATGAATGTGTGTGTCTATTGGATAATGGGACTGTGACTGTATAGTGCTTTGGGCCTTTTAAGGTAATAAAGTGCGATATAAGTATACACCAGTAATTAATGCTAAAAAGGAGGAATCAAATGGGAAAAAAAGATGCAGGTACACAGCAGAATACATGTTGCATTTAATGAAAAAAAGGTAAAAGTTTTTGTCCTCTGAAGATTTGGTTACAGAAGAGATTCGATATCCTGTAAGCACAGTTTTACTAGTATAAAAAAGACTGAGATTGTTTGAGTTAGATGCTGTTATTACCACTGCTTATCATACTGTATTAACATTCATGACTCAAAACATAATTTTCAACAGTTTAAGCTAATTTTGTCTTCATTTACTCATCTGAAACTATTTTGTGTGTTCACTCAGTTAATATTTCTCATTTCTGACTGCTCATCAGTCCACGTGTTCATGCACGTGTCTGTGTGTCTGCTTGTGTGCACTGAGGGTAGTGTGTGGTGCCGGAAATATAACAACTGTGTTTAATTGGAAATTCCACAAGATTAATAAGGTTCACTCAATTTGGAAGGGTCACTTTTGCGTGAAGCAATGCAAATTTACATGGCTATATTAAAGAAATTATGCGGTGGAAAAAAAAGATTCCCATGACATTAGGTAAGTTTATCATCAAATGTGTCAAAGTTAAATGAATGTTATCCTTTTACAAATAAAACATGGCAAAGTCTTAAAGAAAAGGATGAGGTCTAGAAATGTAACTTATTTAAAACCAACTATAGGTTCTTAAACTTATTTTTTTTGATAGCTGTTGTTCTTTTTGAAAACAATTCTACATCTCAGTAAATAAACCATTGTGGTTTTAGAAAACCTAAATACGAACATATAACGAAGGTTCAAGTAACAAAAACACTATTAAAGTCTATTGTACTTTGCATTCATACACAAAAGTAAACTCATGTACTTGATTAGCTTGTTATGTTCCACGAAGCAGGAAAACAAAGTGAAACACGATCATCACCTAAGACAGAACATCGTGGATTTCTCTGTCCAACATTCCAGCACAAACAAACCTCCACTGCAGAGAACAGAGACTAATCATCCCAGCGTTTGAGCTCCTCATACATTGATAAATGGAGCCATTGTGCAGTGATTATCACAGTTATTCATAGCCTCTTTGCTATGGGAGTTCTACATTTGTTGCATTGCATAGGAGCAGACACAGCTGAGCCCTGCGCATGTTTTCCTGTCACTGTGTATTACAGGGTAGCCAATGACATTTATAAACACTTGGTAATCTGCCACGCTATAAGCTCTGTGTTATTAAATTGCCATTATTTTGGCGGCAACTGGGCCAAGCCTATGATTAATTGAATACTATTAGGATGAGGTAGATCACGCCTATTTTTAAACGCTGCTTTTTCAGTACGTATTAATCAAAGACAAATTAGGATGTATTTTATTTTGGTGGTGCCATAGCTTTTCTAGCAACAGGATGCTAAAGAAACATGTGAGCCCAGTATTTCTTCATTACACACAGCAAAAGTGGGAGAGTTTTTAGCTTGAGACTGGACAGCTGCGCTGTGTCTCCGCACTGAGTATGGAAGCGAACACATGCAGAGAATGAATAACAGATCTGCCTCTGTTCAGCATCAAACTAAAAAAATGTTGGTTTCCCTTATTTTCTCTGTGGGTAGAACCAGTCTGAGTCATGTTCTTTTTGTTCTACAAGACAACCTCAGACATAAACACTAATGTAAAGACAGCCAGAAAAGATGGCTATAAAAGTCATTTTAGTCTATTTCTGAATAAGGTTAATATGTTGAAAGAATTACAACCTCATCATATTTCCTAAAAAAGACTTGCAATTACCTCAGAGCTCAAAACTGTTTTTTCAAACTCTTTAAAGGCCCACTCCAATGAAAATATTTTTTTTGGTGTTTCTCATAATGGAGGACACATATAAAATAATTCAAAATTAAAACTGTGAATCTGAGTATTTCCTTATACAGATCGATCAGGATCATTTGGATCAGGAGCAGATGAAAACCAGATCTTTAAAAAAGATCAGACTTAAGATGCAGCAACTGCAATGGGTCTAGTCTATCTTTCTCTGCTCCAATTCTAAATCCTTCACTTGCAAACAAATAGAACCATGTACATTTTTACTATCCTCATCTGAGCTGCCATCTGGTTCTGTGCGGCTGACCTCCATTATTGCTCTGCATTTTTTTGCTATACACTGATGTTAGCTTGGGCTTGTGAAGTACTTGTTGCTATTAGAGAGTGTAAACAAAGGTATGATGGGAAATTAGTTAGGCTAACTTCAGTCCCGTCCACAACCCAAAGTAAACGTTATTTGAGCCCCTGCTGCTCTGCAGAAAATATGTCTTAAAACGATACATACTTTTTGATTGAAAACTGCATAATCATGATTAAAACACCACTGGGAACAATTTTACAAAAGAAAAAAAATGTGGTTGGAGTAGGACTTTAAGGAGTGCAGATTGTTTATAATCTTGTCTTCCTTCACACATTTAAATATACTTCTCCAAATGTGAAATCCAGCTTTAGTAGAATCCATCTTTCATGACTCTTTGCTTTGTGAAGTCGAGGAGCATTCTGTAAGCATCCGTCAATGAAAGGGGCAGCAGGAGAGATTTCATCTGGATTTACTGGGTCGAGTTCACAGGTGGAGGCCTCTGGGTAAAGTCCTCTCAATGTTTAAGCAAAGTCTTCAGCTTCAGTGAGATCTGACATGGATCGGAAGGGAAGGCCTGCCTGTCACTGAACCCCAAGGAAATGGGCAACCGGCAGCCTTAATCACCTGAACTTCACATCATTCCTCTCTCCCGCCATTTCTTCATTCCATCTTCCAAATGCTGACAGAAGGCATGTATTTTAAGAGAGACCCCTGATGATGTGATGGACATGAGAGCCCTGTTTGAAATGGAAACCTAGACATTCTGCACAGCAAGAGAGAGCTTGGAATATCCCAAAAGAGAGAGTGAAGGGAAATGGAACAAGTAAAAAATAGCCATCTTTATTGAGGTTTTCCTTTCAAAAACACACATAAATATAAAGACTATTTCCTATTCAGGGTATGATGCTATAACCTCAATAGACTACTCACAGACCACAGATTTTTTTTTGTATCAGACCTGGAAGTTGTATACACTGACAAGACATGCTGACTCAGATAAGCAAAAAGAAAAAAAAAACATGATAACAGAAATAAATGTAATCCATAAAAAGAGATAAACTGGGCCACACACAAACTTATCCTCCAGTGTGAATCACAGGCTTGCTTTCACCATCTATCGCCTCTCTTTAACCTCCATTTATTTCACAGAGGAGTAGAAAAGTATGTGTATATGCACGAGCCTGCATCCAGTCTACATCTGTGTGAACATGTTAGCTTGTGTGTGAGTGTGCACGTCTGAATGAGAAAAGAAAATAATGTGGTATACTCCATCCTCTCTATAACTCACCTGGACTGATAAAGAGAGCAAAGGAATCGCTTCCTGCGCCTGCTACTCATTCAAATAGCTGACGTCTGTAAACAAGAGCTGCAGTTATCCATGTAGCGGTCAGATAAGAGGGGAAGGAGACCTCCGGAGTGATGGATCACGGAGGGGCTCCTAGTCCTCTTCTCTTCCCAGCACCGCCTTGCCACCTTAGGATAATAAACAGCCATGGAGCAGGGGGCCAGATAAGAGCCATCACTCACATTGGCCAGGCTGATAAGACACAGACGCTCTCTGTCACCCTCCATGACATTTGTTTTTCATTCCACTTCAGACTGAGGGAGAAGTCAACCTGTTTCATTTCATCAATGGGATACACTCAGGATCCCCCGCTGAGTGTGTGCCACCCTTTGACATTGATGGTAGTCAGGTGACTGACTATGTCATGCATCAAGCAGTAATAATGGACTGCAGGCTGTTTGTTTTACAGCTAAATTATGAAGCCTAAGTAAGGCAATCTATCTTCCAGGATAAGGACAAGATTCAAAACTCCAGCTTCTTTCAGTGATCTTAGGAATGTCTTCAAAATGTACCCACCGTTCTGACCAACAGACAACCGTGAGGTCTTTACATCATTTTCCTGTATGCAAGTCCAATACACATCTCCATAGCAGTTGTGCCAAGTCTTTCAAAGACTCTGTCAGTTTAAAATACTTTTCCTTGGCTATTTTTAACACTCAAATGTCACATTATTGGAGCAACTGGGTGGGACTGTACAGGGAGGGACAACTAAAAAGAAAAAACTGAGTTGGGGTTCTATCTTTCCCCTATGAGCTGTAAAATAAAGTTAGATATGAATGAATGTTGGGTCTATTAAAAATGGATGGTTACAAGTGTAAATTATGCTTTAGAGGATAGTATTTTTTTGTGCTTCATAAAATTATTATTTTAGTCATTTTACGTCTTGACACCTTTAATTCCCTAAAAAACGCAGGGGCCTATCAGAGGGAATATATAGCCGTTGTAAATCTCTCTGCCCTAACATTACTTCTACCAGGGTCATCTACAAGTCACAGATTTGAGAGGGTATAAAATTGTCATTTTATAGCAATCCCAATTGTTATACGTTAGAGTTATGTGCATTGTATTACCTCTAATGAAGGGCGTAAATTCTCAGTTTTACAACTGGACCTGAACATGAGGGGGGGTTGTAAAACACATGGTTTTTGGGTAACTTATGTTGGTCATCAGATTTCTGCAGTTCAGACTGTGCGCATACTGTTTCCATTAGTCAGTGAGTGCTGCTCCATGAGGCCTCTATCTGCAGTAATAGATCCGGGCCGTGAGAGAATGACATCCCGTCTGTTGGCTGCAGATGACATTTAACAGACAGGTCCTAACTTTCTGTGATCACAACAGCAGCAGACACAAAGCTAATCCGTGGCTCTCACTAACCCTTATCCTCCTGTTATTGGAGAGGGACAATGTGGAACAAAAAACACTCATGTTCACCCTCACATTTCATATCCTGAGGCTAAACATGGGGTTTGTTGATTAGGTGCTTATTTCAAACTAGTAAATGTCTTTATTAAACCGTTATGTGAAAGGTTAAGAAAATGTAAAATATTTGATCCTGTCATCATTGGCTTCGTGTAACAGACAAAAAGTTTATATGGCATTGGAAATATTGCATTGATTAGATGGACTCCATTGATTATTTTCGATACTTGTTACTTAGATGAAAAAAAATTCTGTTTACTTTACAACTTTAGCTTTATAGTGTCTCCAAAGTTAAAATATTAACATATGTTGATAATGTGATTCTTAAGAAAATATCCAAACGTGGATGTAAGGTCACTGAGAAATGTTAAAACCAGCTGCATTTTCTGCATGTGATCTTTGTCTCACTCACGTTAGACAACAAAAAAATATGAAAATAGTGTCAAAATGGACCAAGTAAAACATTGTGATTAATCTGATTTTTTTCTTAAGCGATTGACAGCACTAGTTATAGCCTAGTGCATTTATAAGTGGGTTGTATTTAATTCAGACTGTTAAAAAACATAATTCACAAAACAAATTTCAGGTTTTGGTTTGTCGCTGAGGGTGATAGTTGACAGCAAAAGAATTCAGCAGACAGGAGACGTGCTTGAGAGCTGTTCGGGATTGGGAGGGATTGACAAATCAAGCAATTAAAGAGGAGATTATGTCATCATTTTCCTGGGCTAGCTAAGAAAAGGTCTTGCTGCATTCCACATTCAGCCTGAAAGGTAATGCATGGCAGGACGAGGATTGAAATATCTCTCAGGGAAATTCTGCTTACTTTTTTAGACAGGCCTTATCTCCACACGTTCAGCCCTATTAATATGATGATGAACAATATTTCGTGAAGGGCGCCTGAATGTGTCTCTCCTGGAAAAAGACCAGGCATGCTATGTCTCCTCCCCACGTCCTCATCTTTCCTTTGTACCACTCTTCTTTTTTTTCCTGAGAGGGGTAAGGGTGGGGGGCAGATGAGAGAAGGCAAAGTGAGGTAGATAATCGCTGCTGCACATGCATATCCCCAAGAAACACACCACTTCTGGACCCTCCTCTTCCCCTTGAACCCCCCTAAAGCATTTTCATATCAATAATCAAGCAATTTTTCTACATGCTAATCCATCAAAGCGGGCTGAAGCTAATCTGCAAGCGAGGGGCTGGCTTGTGTGTGTCGCTTCCCCGTTTCAGGTGTGCCGCGCTCCCTGGCAGACATTTGTCCCACTATGTGGCACACAAAGCCCCTGCCCTGTCAGCACTGATTGATCAGAGACTGACTGTAAAGGAGTAAAGCAGCACACCATATCAATGATGCTTTACATCTGCACCTGAAAAGAGCCGTCGCCTCCTTCCACAACATGCTCAGTGCTGCAGATAATGAGAGTCATGCTGTTAGCAGCTCCTACAGCTCTGGTTTTTGTCAAGTGTATACAGCCAAACTGCTCGCCTTAGAGATGGAGGGAAGAAACTGTTAAAGAAAAAAAGGAGCATTTGTAGGAAGATTATCATAATGTGTACAAATGCTGACAGGGTTGAATTTCAGTGCCTCTTTTTCAGATTAGCAAGTCTAAAGAAGGATGCATCTGCAGAACAATACATTTGTGTGTTTGATTTTAATTTCCTGAGAATCTTTCACAGCATGTGGATGTTTTTTTCAGTACACTACACTTTTGAGATTATTTGAGTATAAGGTGCTTTTTTTAGGAGCATGGCAATGCATAGTGAGAGGCTCAAGGAGTCTGGGTGATCCTGCAGGAGGAAGAGTGAGAGATAAAAATGGAGAAGCCTCATTAGTAGCACATTTATCATCTCCTGTCTGTGATTTAAAAGAATGACTGGGTCAAATCACTTTAAATACCTCGGGGGAAATCAACATTTGTCATTGCAAAGCAAACCTGCCTCTCCCCTCTTTTCCAGCATTAATTTATTCTGCTAAACCAGCCCAATTCGCAGCTGCACAGGTTTTAATTTCATCCTAGCAAAAACCTTGGCTGAGTGTCTCTCTCAATTCATTGCTTTAACACACGTTTGTCCTTTTCAATTCATTGAGGAAATACTCACGCAAGCGAGGCTAGGGCCCATCTACAGATGCTGAGGACGTGATGCAAATGCTTCTCAGTGAAACACTAAAGCATGTGAGACATTGTAAATTATTCCTCTGATGTCCACAATTACAATCAAATACCATGAACACTGAACAGAAAAGTGACCGTGCTAAGAACAGGGAAAAGATTATGTACTAAATGTGTTATCAATGTGTATCTTGGAAAGGCTTTTGATGTCAAGAAAGGTGTTAAAAATCTACGCCACTGCTTAAACATACTACACCACACAGCTGCAAATGGACTCTGTGGACAAACTAATATTTAAAAGTGTTTCTGCACACTCTGAACATCGTCTGAGGACATCATCTTTAAATGGGGCGGGATCATTTACTTTTTCTTTCCTATCAGCTTTTATTGATCTTTCCAAGTTTTTATTTAAACAATATTTGTACTTTCTAAAATTGTAATTAGGCAGCTGTTTTTACTGCCAACTCCGCACAAACGTTGTACGTTGGACAGTTAAAGAACTTGTACTGTAACTGCTCACAAGCTGAGGAAGCTGATAAAGACAATTCTTGAAATGAACAAATCATCTATGGAGTTCTCCAATAGAACGTCATCTGCTAAGCGTCCATCAGAACAAGTTTTATTGAAACCTTGCAGAATAGGGTGGGATGGATGTTTAAAACATTTTTGAAAAAAACAAAATGAGGAGTTTCCAGCTCTTGGTTGTAGAATTCAGAAGACGGGGTCAAAAACAGACATGTCGCCTAATAAATTAAGACTTTTCAGATTATCGTAATAAAAGAAGTAACAATGAGCTTGTTCCAGAATGAATTCCTTTATCTAAAACTCCAAATCAGAAAGAAAAAAAGAGAAAGAAAAAAGTAAGTCTATGTACTTTTAGGTAAGCCCCAATAACTTTTTATTGGTATTCCAGGACAAGTGTTGCCTACAAGACTATACTATTTGAGAGGGGGGATTTGTTTGCAACAGTTTGTATGAATTTTATTCTATGTTTAAGCTGTCAAGGGTGTGGAGTCTCTGGTGTGCATGAGGCAGACCTTCTTTAGAGACCCACTCCAATGAAAACTGGTGCTTTCTTGTAGCATTTTTCACATGATGGAGTATGTATAGTTATATATAAAGAAAATTAAGACTAAAGTAGGATTTTGAGTATTTCTTTGTTAAAATCAAAAAGTTACATTAACGTCTTCATTTTCTTGGTAGCTGGTATCTGGCTCAAAACTCTGCAGCACTTTCTAAATGTATCAAAAGAGGATTGGAAAGGGACTTTACTTGTATGGGTTAAAAGAGCTGTTGCCTGACAAATGCAAGGCTTTAGTCTCCACACTGCCCATAAAAATGCCCAGATTTGGCTGTTTCTAACTAAAAGGACAAAGAAGATTGAAATAAACTGCAAATTTTCACTATTAAAACTAGTATGACATCACATTTTATCCCATGTTACTACAGTTAGTAGGAAAGCTTTACACAGGAATGGTAAGTGTTAGCTTTTGGAAAATACATATTTTTTTAAACATTTTGACAATGTTTTTCTTTTTTTTTTTGTATGTGTGTTTGAGAAAACAAATTTTGGCCTTTAACAAGGTACTAAATAACATTTATTTTTACAGGAAAAACACAAGCAAGTTGTAGTTACAGAACTAAATCATTTTACTAACAAAAATCAGTGCTTAGAAAAAAAGTGTACAAAATCTTTCTTCCAAAGTCACGTACATATACAAGCAATCCAATGTTTCTGATCTCTAGTTGTGGACTATGGTGGATTCTAAATGTGATGCAACAGTGTTTCACAACATGCACTGACATGTTCTTTTATGCTTTTCATTTCAATGTCTATTACAACAAATACATCGATTAACATGTTTGTGGACATAAATCAGTAGATTAAATGTTATCAATATTTCATGGTTTGTTTTGAGCCTGGGTTAGTATGGTAGAACAGCAAAAAAAAAATCCTGCAAAAACATTTCAAAGTGAGGAGGAAAGCCACAGATGCTGAGCAAGTCCTGAAAGAAGTGCAGGATGGGGTAAAAGCGGCACCAGAATAAACGCATATCTATTTCATGCCAGTTCAGACAGAATAGTCAGCCATATGTAAATAGGGGTTCAATAATGAATGCACTTCCCCTGCTTTTATTTGCTTTAAGCCCTCTCAGTCACACACACATTGGCACCAAGCGAGACACAAATTAGAGAGCATTTTAAAGGAAATATTCAAAGAGCAGCCTGCCGCCGGAATATCAGTTATTATTTTTGATGTTGCAATTTCTGACACTTTGATGCAATCAGTGAGTAGCCCCGGCATTCAGCCCTCTCCAGGGAGGGAGCTGTCAGGAGTGAGGAGCCGGTGGGTAGATAATTATGGGAGATCAAACCTCGCTAGTTAGTAGGCAGGAACGGGAGGCAAATGCCAAAAACCAGCCAATGTTTCGCAAACGCTTGTTCAAGGATATCCTAATTGCTATAAGTGGTTCCTTCAGGACTGGCACTTCAAACACTGCTTATTGCATGATGTCATCTCCCTGGTTCCCCACCTCCCTCTCATTCACAATAGGCAAATTAAGAAAAAGGGCACAACAAAACATACCAGAGCAGAGTGCCCTTTCATTGTTCCCTCATAGCTGCAGGGGTGTACTATTTCTTGCACAATAAACCTCCAAGAAGTATAGGTTTCCAGCTTTGAAGACTGAAATTATAGTCAGTTTGATTGGAAAAGTGAAAATAGTTGTTGTAGAAGTTTGTATGCAGATATGAATGTAAACTGCATCATATGACATAATCATTTTAGACTTGTATGTAAAGTAGTAGACTCATATTGTTAGTTAATATTAGACTAGTCTGAATTTTGAAGCTCCATATTCTGACATCTAACTTTGTGCTTTGTAATTCAAAGTGAGGACACAGTCCGATCTGTCAGTACTGCTTCCAGGCTACCTTTGCAACTCCTTCCGTACCTTTGCAGTTCAAAGGGGAGCATAGGGAAAGGTGAGTACAATTAGCTGATATCAGTCAGAACAAATTGTCTTACAAGCACTGTACAATGCTAAAGCATCACAGCTCATTTGCTGAGAGAGGAATGACCCTTTCATACGACCCATGCACTCCAGCAAAAGGCATAAAAACCCCGGCTGACGAATCACCTTCTCATTGACCCATCGCTAGTCTAAGACAGAAACTCTCTTGAAAAAAAGACTCAAAGACCCGTTTCTGTCGACTTCTGCACACATCAAAGAAAAACCGAGCTTCAACTATCAAAAAGAAGGATTTCATCTTTCAAAAACAATTGGCTGTTTTCAAAGGGGGACCACAGCTGACATACAATTGCAGAAAACCTATTCAGTCTTCGGCTCCCTCATTCCTTTTCTCTCCCTGTTGTGAATGTGAATCTTGAGGGTCATTGATCATCTCATTAAATTCAGCTCCAAAGAAAGTGATCCTATTCACACAGCTCAGGAATTCAGACGCGAGACACCCCTGCCTCCCTTCAGGCACACACAAACACGCTTGCACCATGAAACATCACCAAAAGACTGCCCTTCCAAGACAAGAGGGAGCGCCATAAAATGATAAAATAAAGTCTATTTTGTTCAAAGAGGGTAAAAGGGGGTCACTTTCTGCATGGAGTGCTGAACTGTTAGCATAACAAAGCCATGGCTGGCAAATTAATGACTCCTCATCTATGACAAGGAGCTCACTAGCCTTTCACTGCTGTGCTCCTCACAAAGTGGCCTGAAACAACAGCCAACTGTTGCTCCTGACCTTACTGCACTCAAACACAGGAAATCTCAATGTCAAGCTCAGGCTCAATACACAGTTACACACCGACACACAAAGTAATAAACATGCCAGAGTGTGCATGAGTTTATCTGAAATAGACAAAACTATTGAAACAGCCTGTCAGGTTTAGCAGGCAGGACAGCCTCATGAGCAAACACTGGAGTGGCTCAGCTCAGTCTAATTGTCTCTCTAATTGGTGCTGTCTAAAGGGGGTCTCTCTTCATTTTTGGACACAGCAGCATGCCATCATGCAAGGCAAATTACACAGACAGGTTGAAGCACAACTGAGAATGCACAAATGACAGCAAGAGAGTAAAAAGTGAGCACAGAGAGCAAAGGGGGGGAGGTTGATTATCATCATCATTATTTTATTCACCATTGGGAAACGATATGTTAAGAAAGCTGAGCTTCAGGTGGCTAAACTTCCAAATTGCTCTCCTCCCAATGGCCCCTGGGTCCCCTCCATCATCCAAACACGGGCTGAGTATGTTAAGGATGAGGTCATGCTGCACTCAAGCAGACAGTGGTGAGAGGCTTCATTCTCCCGTCCTCAACTTCAGCGCTTTATCTGGAAGGCCTGCCTTTGATGTGCTCATAATGTGAAGGACGCTGGGCTATCAGCTAGCTGTCAACTCGGTAACTGCCCTGCATCGCTCCCAGGGGCAACAGAGCCACCGTGGCTGCACAGCGCCCAGAAGCTCTGCCGCTGATGGACCTGATTAATATCCCAGAACGCCGGTTTGTCTTCTTGCAGTTCACTCGATGACTTCATTCAGTTGGGTGAGGTCACCAGGGGCCTGCTAATAAAAGGGCTGCACTTCGCAGTGAAGACAGCATGCCTGTGTGAAACTTTAAAAAAAGAGACTAGGAAGAAGGGGGTTTAAAAAGAGGAAAACATCTAAGTGTCTTTGGCTCCACAGCGACAGTCCTTCAACAAAAGGAGAGCAAGTGACACTTCCTTATACTCTTGCTTTTTCTTCTCTTCTTTGTCCCCCATTGTGGAAATAATAATAATTGGCAACCAATGAATTATTACCACACACAGTCTCTACAGGCGGAACAATGTCCCATCCTGGTTAAGGCAACTTTTAATATGATATTTCTGAAAAAAGAACAGTGGTTCAGATGAGAAAACAGATCTCTCAAAAATGAAAGAAATTGTAAAGGTGGTTGTTTGTTTGTTTTTCCCAGTGAAAAGTCTTTTTATTTTATTTTAAAACTTTCAGAATCTTTTTTTTTCTTAAATTGAGAACGGTATTGGCGTGATGACTGAGCGTTCAATAAAACCAGTGATAATGACACAAGTTGTCCTCTGCTCTCCTTGACGCATTACTGATGTGGCACGGCAGTTTCTCGCAGTAGTTTCATATAACAATGCTTATTATGAGGCAAAGTCCTTTAAACAAGTCAAATAAAATTGATGTCACTCAACTTTGGAAACTCAATGATAATCCGGGGAATTTCATTCCAGCAAACGGAGGGGGGAAACGACACAACTTACGAGTGCGAGTAACTCACTCCTGCGCTTATGGGACTGTAAAAAATGACAATTTCTTGAAATGCGCCATAAATTTGCTGAACTGCTCTTGCCACCCCCCATGATGAGGGTTGCTGTTGCTCTATAGGTCATGCAAGTCTAGTCGCTTCATATAATCTAAAGTCACAAATCACAAAGGGCTCCAGGTTCTGAGGTGTAATATGGAGCTTTTGGGGCTTTTTTGGCGTTTCCAGCAAGTCCACCAGATGGGTAACAGATAAAAGCCTGTGAACTGCCTATCTAGCTGTCGTGAACGTGGGAGGAGGTGTGAGGGAGGCTGTGGGTCAGCAGTGATGCACGGCGCTGCAAGCCCATAAAGCAGGCCATCAGCTGACCTCGGAGGCACGGGGGAACAGGCAGGGCCTTTACGACCATCAGCAGATTTAATAGCCAATAATGACTGAAATAACCGCTTAAACCTTTACGGGACCCGTGCAGCCGCATGCTAGCAGTGACAGCAGAGCATGGCGGACAGAGAGAAAAAGAGTGATATACTCAGTGAGTGCACTGACAGTGGCCATGTTTCAATCCCAGGGAAAATGACAGATGGAAAGGGAGAGTACCGTGATATGTGTGTCTCTTTAAGTGAAGCCAACTGGCTTGTCCATCCCTATGCTGATGAGTGCACAACAGGGAGAGCGGGAGAGGAGCAGGGAAAAAAAAACAGGACTACAGACAAGAGTGGAACAACCAAAATAGGCAAAGAAGAGCCTGTATATATGCACACAGACTTTTTGGTAAACAGACGTATCATAATTTGTGGTTGCCGATACTATTTATAGTCGATAATGGTTCATTTTGAATAATCTGATCCAACGACCTAACATTACTCCAGGAAATCTTTAGCCAAAAATTCAGCCAGTGTGACTCAGAGGTAAATACATATATTTATTTCTATACAAATTTTACTTTCCTAATGTTTGGCCCACTGTTGGTTTTCCATAAAAAAATAATAGACATTAGAATATTATACCTCTCGGTATGGTCTCATGTCTGCAAAATTCAAAGTGTTTCCACACATTGGATTGCAATGATGCCATGATCATTTTCTAATGAGTATTTTAACTCGTAAAAAAAAAAAAAAAAAAAAAAAAACTTACCAATCCAAATTGTATTTTCTGATATGGATAAAATGGATTTATTTCCTTTTGAAACAATGTTATAATGCTATAGGTTGATAGATAAACAATTTCCCTCAGCCAGATCGATCTAGTTGAATCATAGAAAAAATTCGATTAGTTTAATTAATCGTTAAACCCCTAATAATTAAGATTAGCAGATTATTTTTAATTTTACTCTTTAAATGTCACCACATTTTAGGAATTGCACAATAATGGGTATTAATAACAGAAACACTATGACCCTTATTCTCAAGTCCTGCATTTACAATGCATTGAAAGTTGCAGTATATAAATACTTTCACTACAGACAAGTTGAAAAAAACATTAATTTACAGTCTTTGTTTTGCAGACTTATCCTTACTATAAAATAATGTCAAGTTTAAGTTATAGCATGCAAACATAGTTTGGACTCAGATCATAACATCAATTCATTAACTTTTGGCAAGCTAATTCTGATTTTCTATAAACTCTCTAAACCCAATACAGTACCCATGAAAGAAGGCCCATTTTACAGTCTGGCACATGTTCAAGCAGCATATGCCACATAATCTCTTAAAAAGCATGATCCCAGTCCAAATTTAATTATGTAATAGCACAAACGAAATCAGAGTGCCGACACAGCAGAGCTCTGATACACAGCGTTCTGCCACTCTCCTCTCATTCTCCTCATTTGTTTATTGCTTTCAGCGGTCCCAGCAAGTATTGCATCGTCCACTCAACAGAGTCTGTGAGAGTTAATACTCATTTCACATGAGCTGCTTGTCTTTTTAATGAGACTTGCTCAGTAAACAACACTTGCTGCTAAAAGATCGCAATACTTTTCGAGGTCTCGCAAAGCCCTACTTTTGGTGTTTTTCAATTGAGTCCAAAGTCTTTCAAGTTTTTTAATGTCCTATTTGGTTCACATAGATCTGAATCTGTTGATGCAGAAGTTTCCGTGGTGGCAGTCAGATAAACTTTGCAGTTTCGAGGACTCAATGGGTGGGGAGCTTAACGAATGTTCATGGAGCCCTTGCACATCTTCTGGCAATGGCACTGCACTTGCAAAGCACCGAGCTGAGGCTCTTGATCTCTGTAGAAAACAGATAAAACTGTACCCACGAATGGTGTCAGCCCTTTGCAAAGTATGATAGTGTCTCTAAACATTGCTGAGGAGGAGTAAAAATATATTTTTGGGTATAAAAGCCACAAAGGGGCTCTACTGAGGACTATATTCTAGATACCAGGTCATTTTCCATTCCCTTTGCAGTATCAATAAATCCAGGGAGAAAAATGCATATTTTAAGCACCTTATGGCGACTTTTACAGAGCAGTCAGCGCTTGGCACGCATATGATAACATTCCCCTCTCACAATGGTCTAATCTTTGTGGCACAGGTAGCACTGGGATTGTCTTGGATGTGCACTCTGCCGTTGCCTGGGTTTGTCCCAGCTTTAAAGCCCCTTCCCCACATTCCTTTGTGCTTTTTAACCAATGAATTAAAGAGGATTTCAACACAGAAATACTTATCAGAATTTTTTTTTACCCTTTTTACTCAGAGATAAACAAATCAGACCAAATAAGTTGGAAAGAGTTTCACAAACTCGCTCTGTAATGTGAACGGCTGCTTAAGATAACACATGATTCAGACATTCGCCAACACAAAGAGTGAGGAAAAGTCAACCCTTTAGCGATATGGGACAGGGTTCGTTTTGATCGAGTGCCACAGCTTTGTAAAATAGTTTACTTTACAATTTGTATTTATAGGAGCCGATCAGATTCTTGTGCTGTGAGAGAATAAATGAAACTGTTGGGAAGTATTGTTTGTAGATTATATATTCAGGTCACTTCTCTGAAGAAATCTTTTAATTTTTTAATCCATGCAGATGTTTGTTTTCCGAAAACTTTCTGAAGTGCATCCCCAGATGAACACTGAAAGCATTCTTAAGTAGATGAGTTGCTCTTTTACAAAATACCTCAAAGCTGCAAAGCTAATACATGTGGATTGAAATGCAATCTGCCTCTCACCTCTTCCAAAGATAAGTACAACCATTGACAAGACCTGGCTTCCTCCTCTTATCTCACAAACACTTGATACCAGAAACTCTGTGCGTGAATAAGTCTTTCAAGATTGGGATGTAAATATATCCGATTAATCACAAAGAGGAAAACTGCAACAACCACTGCTGCCATCCCCTAAACAACATTGTAAAAAAAATATTTGGTTGCAGTTGAATTAGAAGTATAAGTGTTATAATCAATCCACGTCTCGCACTCAGAAGCCTGCAATCATACAGCCTTCCAAAATTTGCCCGCTGCTTTAATCCATGATAATCTTTGTAATATTTTCATTTCTGCTTTTAAAGGTTATTATTAGCAACAAATTGAAGTGAGACAATTTATTAAAACTAAAAACAAAACAGCATTTGGGATAATCTATGCAAAGCCTTAAACCCAATTTGGTTTTTTGATGGATTTTGTGACACCCCCTCCACCCCCACCCCAATCCACTCCCCATCCGCTCAGTACTAAAATATTTAATTTTACTGAGCAGATCCTCAGGACATGAGGCAAAACCATCATGTCCATGTTCAAGTTTAATTACTGATTGCTGATTTAAAGTGAGCCTGGAGCCTGCAGGCTTGTATCTGCTGCTGCTAGAAGAATGAAAGTGAGAGAGATATGCTCAAAATTGGAGAAAATTTCTGATAGCATTGCGTGTTTTCTGGGTTTTTAAACAGCAGTCGTTCTGTGTGGAAAAACGGCTTTACATATAAAGAGAAGCGAGCCTTATCTCCGATATGACCGATGCTTAATGATTCTAACATTCCTCAATCCCTCCAGTCCACAGTGTGGCGCACTGCTCTTTGTCTGTTGCAGCAGTTTAAAACAGATTGAGATGAGCTTCTGAGTGGCACCCACCATCTGTCCCCTTGCTTTTCACACTATTAAACGTCTGTGCATTCAAGTGTTTGTGTGGGAGAGAACAAGCCTGAGTGTGCATGTGTTTGATTAAGCTCTGTCTAGTGAACCTCATCGCTGCCAATGCCTCTGAATCTATTACAATCCCTTCATCACACACACCACTACATTTACATCCCTCAAGCCTTGCTTGAGGAATATCTCAGGTGGGGGAATATATTTTCGGAGTGTCCCTTTTTATAGGATTATCCAGATTCCAATGTGCTTGAAAAGTTGCAGTTCAACACCTAGGGAGGCATTTTCACCTAATGAAACCCAAGATCAATAGAGCTGTTCTCTCTTTTCATATATTTTGTACGTACACAAGGGAAATAAAGTATAATATTTCATCCTCAAATGTATAATGGATACTATTCTTTATTTAATACTTCATTCAATTCCGCATGTGCCACAGAAGGGAAATATTTCTCTGATGATGTCCCTTTAGAGAAAGACGACTTCAAAGTGTAAATATTAGTGCTGGATTTACAGAAGGAGCTGTCAAATTCACCTTCTCACCTGTGCACTCCAGTAAGTCTTATGTAATTAAAAAGAAGACGTTTACATATTTATCTGTTCTGCATACCACAATAGCCACATTTTAAATCAAGAGCTCAGGTTTAAGAAAAAAGAAAAGAAGAGAAAGCAGAGAAACGTGGGGAGCAGAAAGGAGCTGATAAGCGTGGAGGCGAAGGAAGATGAGGCAGAGGAAGATGAGAGGAGAACGAGAGAGCAGTCACTTCAGGTGCAGCTCTTATCTGCGGCAGAACGCGGACCTTTCTTATGTAATCTGTGATTTCATTCAGCCTCCGTATCAGATGATTGTCTGGGAGAAGAAAAAGCCATTTTGAGGGGAACGGGCTGCGTGAAAAGGATCGCTTCGCTGCTAGCTCACCCTTCCATGTCGAACCAGCCGCATGGCACCGAAGGTCAGCAGAATTATTGGAGGCGGGGTGGCTCTGCCAGAGAAGACAATGATATGGCCTTAACCCTCATTTAGAGGTGCCATTTCCCCACCTGACCCCCTGCTAAAGTGTTATTTTTCCATGTTATGAAATGTGATAGCTCTCTGGTGAAACAGGAGTCTCCAGTTAGGTAGGTAATACTTTGGCGTGCAGCGACACCGAGACGGGCTCAGCTTCTTCTCTAAATAGCCTGGCTGCTGGGCATCTTGCTCCACGCCACGCAGACAGTTCAATCAGGGTAAAACAGCGTTCATTTAACCGCATGGCTAACAACAGCCAGTGGCACATAGTGGTACACACAGGAGCACAGAGATTGCACAGTTAGGGAAGATGATGATCATGTCTTTGTGAATTTCACCCAAACATGTCAGTTTCAAATAAAGCTCTGCACTGGGCTGTGTTAAGTGTCATAAGCTGTTGTTTTCTGTCCCTCCTTCTCCTCCTTCACAAACCACTGCAAAAATCTTACAAAAGTTTCTCTTCTTCTGTTATTGACGGAAATATCTTTATTTAACTGAACTGTTAATAATTGACGAGAGCCAAACGCAGCAGTGACTGAGGGCACATTTCGGCATGAAACACAGATTATGTTTGAAATACTTATCTAGCAATTACTAAGTCAAATTTTTACATGTGGTGAGGTATTAATAAGTAAGGTGGGAAAATCATAAATGACTAGTGGTTCATTAATTTCTTATTATATTTTCATTAATGTAAAATGATGTAGAGCAGAGCTCTGAATAATTCAATTTCAAAGCAAACCATGTGAAATATCTCGAGTAAATCAATTGTGGAGGAGTAAAAATGTCTGATCACTTTGCAGGAAGAGTTGCATGCAATTACTATCTGTTAAATAACATCAAGAATGTAAGAAACCCCCAAAAAAACAATACTTTACTGTCCTATTAAACCATAATAACAACAGTTTAAGTTGATTCCCCTGCATCAGTAAATAATTGGTCTATGTGCGATGATGATTGCGCAACATTCCCATCTGGACAATTGAGACGGGAGGGGGAGACGACAGCACAATGCACATTTGTGTCTATTCTCAGCAGCTCCATCTAGGGCAGGGATAGGCAACTCCAGGTCTCGAGGGCAGCATTCCTGCATGTTTTCCAACATACCATGGTCTGGCATGTTCTAATTGGCTGGACACACCTGAAGCAGGTAATTAGTCTAGGGCTTGGATATCTGGAAATCATGCAGACACTGCATCCCTTGAGGCCTGGAGTTGCCTATTCGTGATCTAGGGCAGCCTACCTTGCTCTACTTTATATACATCACCTACTTTATGAATCAAAGTTATGGTTTGCCGATATTTGCACTTTCTCCAGTAAACCATTTTGGATTATTTGTCACTAATAAGTCCTTTGATATTAGGCAGAGGGACACATTGCTACAGGGTCCAGTCTGACACAAGACCTGAGTTTTAAATAATGGTGCCTAGAGGGCCCTGGCACACAGAAATGCCGGCAGGGTCAAAAGAACAGGCAGATTAAGGAGGTGAAGTGTTGAGTTTGTCACCTCGGGGTCTCCACCCACACTTAGAGAAGACGCCGGGATCGTGCTCTGCCTTCATCCAAAGCAGATGGCATTTTTTTATGTGTCAGGGCTTATTTTTGGGATGCAGCCTCTGGCAGGCCCTGGGTAGACTAGTTATTAGGCATGTACGCTTATAATTTAGGCAACCACAGAGGGTTTGGACACAAACCCTTAAGCCTCAAATTGAAAGACTTCCTCTCTGTCCTTCCTCTTTTCTCTTTCCTGTCAAACCATTGAGCAGAAGCAAAGGAAACATGATCTGTTAGGAATGAAGATATCCACAAAAATCACACAACATGCAATGTCTCTCCTGTGAATGATGGTGCACATGACTTCTCTGTAAAGTTGGATTAAACTGCATCTTTAACAAATGCCCTTCTACACCTTTGAAAAACAAAAATCTTTTGATGGGAACCATTACAACCAGCATCTGTACTCCAGTCGAAATCCACACACTCCTGTGTCACAACAGCTCTTACACAAACACACACGCATCAGGACCGAAAAGAGATAATTAGCAAGCACAGCTGACTCCTTGAATTGTCCTCCGTCCTCCCCCCATCGTTTTCCTGCTAATAGGGGCGTGAGTCCCTCTTATTAGATGTGATTATCCACCCAGGGCTGTATGTAGATTAGCTTTATTACATCCCTTAACCAGCTTCTCTGCTATTTAGACAGAAAATGTAATTCAATGATGTAACTTAGATATAAATCTGCATTTACAGGGCAAAGTCCCACTCCAGCACTGGTTATGACAGGTTGGCTGATTAAACTATCAGGATGACAAGCCCAGAAGCCACAGAAGAGGACAGGCTAAGGTACAAAGGCCTTCATATTATAGAAAATCCCCCAGAATAGCCAACGGTAAGGATATGGTAATGATGTAGTGCCATTCTGTCAGCCACACAAAAGCATACAAGAATATCCACATATTTGTGGATCCAGGTGCATTTTAAAAAAAACAAAGATAGGACAAAGCAAAGTGTATAGAAAGAAAGTGCACATACGTATATGACTGTGAGCGTACACACAGACTTTCACAGAGACACACTTATCTCCCCAATTCCCTTATCAAGCTGAATATGATGACTGGCTTTTGGAGTGACCTCCAGGCAGAGGACAAGGCCTCATTCTCCTGCCTCCTCCCCTTCCCCTCCTCTCTTTCTACCTCCAGCAGAATGAATCGAAAAGACCGGTGACCTTGCTGTGGGTCTGTGAGGGAAATGAGCTACATCTTGTCACAGACTGAACAGGCCATTTGAAACCTGGTTTGCTGGCTTTGAAAGGGTCAGCGATTGCAAAGCTGATAAGTGGAGGGAGTGTGAAGGGGTGGCTTTTATTCAGAAAATTAAAAAGGCAGGCCTGATGGAAATATGTCAGCATTGGTGTTGCGCATATCATTGCAGGACCTTTATCAGGTGAACATCTCTGCAGCAAGAAAAAAAGGGGGAGATGGTAGCTGGGAATCCATACTCTGCTGGTGGCAAGCTGTAGGCATGAGACAAAAACAACAAGTGAAGTCTCTCTGAAGCCTTTATGCCAATAACTAGGAATATGTTAATGATTTCCAGGAAGCAAATTATCTTTAAGGCTTTCTTACCAATGTGCCATTTCTGGGACGGGATTTAAAATTCATTATCTGCACACTTATCCAAATCCATGCTATGGTTCAGACAGACACATAACACACAAACCTTGGAAGCAAGCACAAATGAGCAAACTCGCCTGTTTCTCCAGCAATATTTGTGTGTGCGTGTGTGTAAGGATAGCTCTCCAAACAAAAGCTGGCATCTCCCATGGCCTGCACAAATGTTTCTCTAATGTAAACCGCCATATAGGAGCATCTAATTAGGAGTGTCAGGCTGCATGTGGCTGAGAAATCTCAGCCAACTGTCAGCTGAATCGGATCGCTCCCAATCAGTGGGGAGACAAAAAGGGAAGAAAAGGAAGGAGAGGATCCAGCAAGTAGGAACCAGGGACCCAAGCAAGGGGCAATTAACAGCCAAGGTGAAGACACTCATTGTCGTCAAAGAGGATATGCTAGCCATGCATGTTAGGCTCCTTCCCTCCCCGTTACTGTGCCAGCATCTACTGGCACATTTGTAATTAGGCTTGAAATGCTGAGCAGTGCTGCATGGCGCTAGCCTTAGTGCTACCGTAAATGACACGCAAAGGCAATGTGGTTGTACAAGAGGAACATCCACACAGAGTAAAGTATGTTTACATTTTTTAGGAAAAGAGTAGATAAGGGGTATATCTGGTTGGAGAGTCTCACTTGAGTCACCCGGTGTGGTTTTACTGTCATAGAAAAGAACAACAAACAAAAAAACTGCATTATAAAGCTGGAAAGTTCACCTCAGTCATTAAACTGACCTATGACAAGCACAAGTAAGAACAAGTTAGAACATATCTATGCAGTAATCTTCCAAAAAAGTTTGATTACAAAGACGATGCTAAAGAAGCATAAAATCTAAATCATGTTAAGAATCTGAACTAAGTTGTCATGAAACTATGTTTAAACATGAATATCGTGTTTATGGATTTACTTGATGGTTGAGATATGTGTTGGTGATGACAATCCTACTTGAGAATTATTTTTTTATTACTTTTCTCTTCCACTATTATCTATTGCATGGCAATCAGAGTGCTTTTCCCTTTTAGTTAGAGTTGACCCTTTAACACTGGAGCTTTAGCTTTAGTGTCAACATTCTTTCAATGACCATAACTCTTCAACCGTTTACACAATTAATGTAATTCCAGCGGATTCTGAAGTTGGGAAAAGCAGCCTTGCGCGAATATGCAACACTTTACAGTGGTGAAGTGCTTTCGCAATCAACGTAAATCAACAAATTTTGTTGGGCAGAAAAGCGGCTTTGCACCCATATGCAACACTTCATGTTAGTGATGTGTTTTATATCAGTAAAAAGTCACTTTTTACGTGGTGTGTTAAGAAGGGTGTTGTTTAGGTGTCGCCACATCTCAAGTGTTAATGGTGTTTTTGGTGCAATTGGTGATTTTGTATAACATTTTAAGAAATTACTTTCAGACATATTAATGTTTAGGTGACTTCTTTCTTCTGCCAGTGTGTCATTGTTTTGTAAAAAGCTATTTTTTTAGTAAAAGGCTAAATATTTGCTACTGCATAAGCATTTATCACATCATCTCTGGTACAATGGAGCTTGCCATTGGCATCTTGTTTTCCGATCTATCATTTTCTTCAACTAATATTGCCACAGTATCTTTATGCTTCTATCCTGTAAGAATAATTGAACAGGAAACCTTTTTCATTTCCTTTTTACATTTATATATTGTGCTCACTGTAACTCAAGACTGAAGCCAGAAATAGATTAAAAACACAACTTTTCCAAGTGGAATGGTTATAATTTAGTGTACATTGTCAGTATGACAGTGAACTGCAAATTTATTAACTTAGAGAGTTCAGGGCAACATATTAAACAAATGAACCCATTTTTAGGTAAATATAGTATTTAAAAAGCTGGCACAAACACCAAAATATGACATCCAAACACCCAAAAGGTGTCTCTAAACCAATTCTCCAGGTGGTAATGATTAGATTATGTGACAGTTGTGCATATATATATATTTTCTTACCTAAAGCCGTGATTTGCTCTGCATAAACAACAACAACAACAATAGCAGGCAGGTTCTTCTGTAGAAGCCACACAATGAGCTCAAGGGTTCCTCATAACATCTCATTATAGTTAATGAGCACTGTGTGTTTACAATCTGTAGCTCTATAGAGCTAGCAGTGTTTACCCATCCCCTCCTCTCAATGGAGATCACTCAGCACACCCCAAAACAAAGAAGGATTTGTTTAGCCATGGGCTGTGTTTCTTCCCCTCTGGATCATAGGGCTCAGTCTGGCAGGCACTAAAGTACTATCTCCTAAATTCATCACAGCAACCATGGAATTCCCAAGTGTACATTGGGCCACAAACTCACATCATTAACTTAGATTAAACACCAAATACTTTATACTACTACTCATGGCACATGAAAGAGCATCAGTTAAACAAAACATTGTATTTTCTTTTATCAATTAGTAAGGTACACTGAAAAAATTCTCAAAAAAGTGGTAAAGTGTGCAGTCCATATCTAGATGGTTCATCAAAGGCTTGCCATGGCTACACGCTTGGCAGAAAAGGTGTGAAAACATGTGGTGCTATCCGCAGTCCTGTCACACTAGAAAATCTGACAATCAAGTGAATAAATCCACAACAAGAGCAATCACATATATACAAATGAAGCTTTTTGTTTGAAAATCTGTTTCTTTGCTAAAAAGTTCATCTATTAGTCAGTTACGTAGTGAAAAAAGAATGAAAGTACCCAAAATGAGGAAAAATTATGCAATATTCACAATGTCATATCTTCATCTTCACAACACAGGATTCACACCCTCCACTAATTAAGAATATAATTACCAGCACCTACGATCCTTGAATGAAAGCTACAGGAGAGTTCTGCATGGTAGGCTCCTCTCTTAATCACTGTGTTAGGAAGCATGGCAATTGAGAAGCTGATTGAGCCCTGTGTTGACTGTGTGTTAATCTCTGATTAACATCTGCGTGTGATCTCGTGGAAGTATGGCACCAGTGAGCTCTGTGTTCACACAGGGCATGAAATATCCAGGCGTGTAATAACATTTTATTTACACAGGGCCCACTGGGTACAATGCATGCCAGCACTGCCAAACTGAGCCCAATGTAATTCACTTGAATGCAATATATTACTCCAGCAATCCACCTGGGGAAAGGGAAGGGAAAAAGCTTTAGTCACACTGGGTTTTAAGTAGCTGGGAACTGATGGACACCAGTAAGGCAAAACTAATTCATTCGACCTCACGAAAGAATGACAGGGTATCTGCAAAGCGCAAGAAGGATGAGGTGTGATGACAGAGAACACCCACAAAATAGGAATCTTTTATTTGTATCAAGTAAGACCTGCTATCAGCTTCTTAGAAAACAATGAGACTGTATTTCAGAGAAGAATTTGAAGCATGTAGACCACAGCTACCATCCACCTCTCTGAAATCAGGATTGCATTTAGGAGAAAACCCACTGGATCAAAATCAATGAAACACACAACGTCAGCAGACATCAAAATGAGTCGACGAAAAGAAAAACACATACCAAACACTGCAGCAAATTATTAGCATATGGACTTAAAACAGTAGATGAAAAAGAGAATATGCATGGTTGGTTAGCATCATTTTTGTGCTTACATGAAGTCAAGTCAAGTAAGTGTAAAATTGCAGTCCTTGGTTTGGATGCACTATTGTTTTTATGTGGTATGCAAAGACTCAATAGTCAAAAAATAAATGAAAATATACGACTCAATCAATCTTTATTGTTACAAAAAGTGACAGCTTTTTAGAGTAATCATCTTTTTATTCAAGTGAAAAAAAATACCACCTATGGCCAGACTTTTTGCACACTTTGGATTTCAAGCAGCCTCATTGTGCATAGAATGAAAGCGATTTCGCGTTATAACCAAAGAAAGCCATTAGTTTCTTTAAATCTGAATTTTAGGAATGGTAAGAGAACGTTTAGCAAAATAATTTGCATTACAGTGCCACAGACTTCGTACACAGTTTTTCTGTTAAATGTTCATCAGCACCCCAAAAACTCTAAAAGTTTTCCCACACTTGATTGTTAAAAGTATGGCTCAAGATTAAAGAGTAAGCTGTATTTATACAGCAATTTTGGGGCGTTAACTTTAGTATCAACAATGAAAGGAATATAACAACCCTTTCAACCACGCCTCTGTGATCAGCCCACTGTCTTGACTCCTTTAAGAATTCTCTTATAATTAATATATGCAAAAGTCCATTAGAGCATAAAAACACAGACACCAAGCTCTTGCTTCTCATCTCCAGAACATAAAAAAACAAGCTACCAGCAGTGAGAGCTACGCCTTTCAAACGGCTTTGGTGTCCTACAAAATTACCATATGAGAAGCTATTTACAACTCGACAGAATTTCTGTGTGTTTCCATGTGAGTTCAGTCCGTTCCTGTGATGGAACAAAATGAAAAGCCAGTCTAACTTGTTGCATGCAATTAAGCCCCTGCAAAAAGACAGTCGGGGCAGTTTAACATTTCATAGGGCTGTAATTATTCTTTAACTGTTAGAAAGTGTTGTCCCCTAGGAGCCAATTACTTGAAAAGCGCTCATCACACACAAGATATATACAAACAAATCCTTCAAGCACAAAGTAAATGTTTAAACATTAAAAGGGATGAGCGAAGGAACCCATACCAATCAGTTTTGGTAGGAGCTAATTACTAATAAGAGCAGCAACCCCCGTTGTGTTAGATAATTATGACACCAACGTGCACCTCAGATACACAGAGCCTCTGGCTGCTGTGGCTTTTATGATCATTGAATCAGCACAGTTTGTGATAGCCAAGTGGATAAACTAGAAAAGTTACTGGGCCTGCAATTTAGTTTAAAAAAAATAAATTAAAGACTCTGACATGTATCATCAGTAACATTTATAAGGCAAAAAAAATCTTTCAAATGTCTTTAAATACAGTCAAGAACTTGAAAGTAAATAAGAATAACAATTAAAAAAAAATGTGATTTTTGTAACAGTGATTTTAAACGAACTCCTTTAACATGACTTATACAGAGCTAAAATCAAAACTTAAGGGTCAATATTCTGTTAAGTGACTTGGATAGATAATTCCTCAGTTCAGCAACCATATTAACCCCCACTTACTCTACACATTTGCTTGGCCTGTTGTTTGCTCATCTAATCAATCTCCTTCAGCCTTGTTCTTTAATGTCCTACTGCGTTTGGCCATCTCTAAATATCCGCTAATGCCTGGGAAACATCAGGCCCTCAGTGATAGCACTGTAAATGTAATTTATTTCTCACTCATGCAAGCACTTGAGCTAAACGATTATGGCTACTGAGGAGCTGCACACTATATAAGATAAATATTGATTGACTGGATGGTTTGTTAGCTACAGTGAGGGATGAGATCTGAGTAAGAAGGGATGCCTGTAAAGACTGGAAGGGGAGTGTTTCATTTTCTTTTATGCCAACCGGGCTTGTTGCACATAAAGAATAACCCACTGGACCCAGCCTGATCCACCAACTTCATTTGCCTGAACTGAAGACAGATCCAAAGCAACTCTAGTACTTTCTACATGAATGTTGTGCAGAAAATATGTTTTTCTTCCTTTGTAGCTAAGCTGTTTTACCTTTTCACCCTTACCTTTCATTATATTTTGATATCCCTAAAATTCTAATTTTTCATTAAAGAGTAGCACAACAGGACAGTTGGAAACCGACTCCACTCTCAACCCAGATTTAAAAAAATGCAAAACAAATGGGCGGGACTAGGGCAGGTGGGCTAAGCGGGGGTGGTGTGGTCTGTGTCTGTGATCAATAATGACACTGAGGTTATCTAATGGGTTAGCTTGAGGTAACTATGGGATCTTTTTCTCTTGATAAAAATAAGAAAAAAAAAATTAGACTCATGAAGCACAAGTAACTTGCCCTGCGCCCAGTGTCGCAAGGCAAGTTCCTCCGCGCCTGGCGTCGCACTCTCAGCATCGCTGGGCAAACTCTGCCATTCTTGGCGTTACGGAGCAAGCGCCACTGTTCTTCATCTTCTTGTGGTTTAAATG
Organism: Oryzias celebensis; assembly: GCA_014656515.1. Lineage (NCBI taxonomy): Eukaryota > Metazoa > Chordata > Actinopteri > Beloniformes > Adrianichthyidae > Oryzias > Oryzias celebensis. Next base: position 8,006,063 of record BNCR01000003.1, read on the forward strand.
GCGGGGGAGCCAATGTTGATGTGCATTTTCAACACCTACTGTGTAGGAATGTGGGTCAGAGTGGGGGACTACCTAACTAAGCCAAAGGAAAAAAAAACACCACTCAAATTCTCCTTAGCAACCCTGTCCTCAAAAAAACGGGAACCACTGATGCTTCGTCTTCTCTGCACTCGCACAATCAATTTAATTCAAAGATGGGTGGGAATTTCATGCTGGAGCTGCAGGGCATGACGATGTGCAACTTCAGAAACTTACACCAGTTGACCGATCACAAAATTCAACTTCACTATTTCGTTTCAACTTTAAGGGGCACCACACAGACTGTTTTAGACTATATTTTCAGGAATTTAACAAGTTTATTTTAAATTGTCAAACATTTGGCAAGGACCAAGAGTCGGCACTTTTAAAGCCCCATTTGACAGCCAAAAAGTTGATTTACTGTTTTTGTTACCCTTTAAAGACCCACTCCAGTGAAAATTGTGTTTTTGGTCATTTTAACATGTTCTTGTAGCATTTTTCTAATGACGCAGGACGTACAGCAGTATGAGTTCTTTAGAAATTCACCTCTGAGTTGTGGGCATGACTGATCCAAAGGGATGAGCGAAGGAACCCACACCTGAATTCTAAAATATACTCATAAATGCAGTTTTAATCATTAATTATTTTATATGTCCTCCATAATGAGAAAATGCTGCAAGAATAAGCAAAAAAAACACCAAAAACACAATTTTCATTGTAGTGGGTCTTTAAAGTTTTTGGCTAGATAGTTCTAATATTGATCGCCATTTTTGTTGCAATGCTAAGTTTAGCTGTGGGCTGCATAAGGCTGTAAGCTAGCGGGAGAGAGTCTAAGATAAAAGGCTGATGGGAAATGAGCACTGGCTGTGCCAACAGTCCTGCCCACAATTCAGAGGTGATTTTCTAATGAACTCCTGCCGCTCTGTACAAACTATTTCCTAGAAAAGTATGTTTTTTTGGGGGCTAAAAATGTCATAATCCCTAATTAAAAGACCACTGGGAACGCTTTTACAAGAGATCAATGGATGATCTAAACGAGACTTTAAAATAACTCTCTTGAAGTTTAAAAATTGAAATGCTCTTATAGTAACAACCTTTTAAGGTGGTGTGTTTAATATTCCTAATTTGCATTTCAATGCATTTCCCTGTATTTTAAACTACATTCTGTTGACATTTGTTGTGTATTAAAGTTACCACAATCAAGCACATCTGGAGACCCCCGATAAACACACAGACTTTGCTTGCCATTATCTTTAACATTATTTTGTAACATCACCTCTAGAGGCCCGGGCATAATCCTCAACTTCCATACCAATGCAGAAAGGCTAATGTGATGTAATATAAGCCAAAGATTGCTTTGGAAAACATATTGCACACGCAGCCGGTATTCACTCATGTTGAATAGACGCTAAAGTTAGTTTCTCTCAAAATTTACAAAATGCATACTGCCCACTTCTTCCTCACCACTCTGACCCGTGTTTACCGTGCATGTGCAGGGGGGTAATTTGTGTAGTGAGCAAATACATCCTGATTTTGTTTAAACGCCGTTCTCGTGTTTATGAACATGTCAGAGAACGTCAAACGTTTTTCCTGACCCTTAATTACCACCAACACCAGCATATACACACCTTTCGCTGGAATTCCAACCAGTATAAACAGCTTTGTGTTTTCGACGTGTCAGTCTGAGAAAGAAACAAAGCTGTCTCAAATCTCATTTGGGCTGAGAGGCGGCCCATATGGAAAGTTACCAAATAGTGCTAATACTGCTAATAGGATGTTCCACTCTAAATAGGAGCTCATGTTAATACCCAGATTTTCATTCATGCTGGAAATTGTAGTTTTAAATTACAGTTTAATGCTTCAGATTTTTAATAATAAAAAAAAGCCCCTCAAAAAACCTTTACAGCAACGCAAAAATTACCACAGCCTCTGAACAGAGCCTCAGCCTCCCATTGTCAGCCAATTACTATGCAATCTCTTTCTTATGACTGAATAGCTCACTGTTAGCAAATAATGAAAAGGCAATTATGGCAAAGCTGTGTTCATATTACCCTCTTCATTTTATGCAGGCTGTAATTATTGTCAATCCAAGAGGCTTACTCTAGCATGTAAGAGGCAGCAGGGAAGAAAATGGAGTGGGCTGGTGCATGGCAAATTGGAAATGTCACAGCTACCTTTTTATCAGCACCACTAGACCTATATGTGCATGTGTGCATTCACGTCCATGCGCACATATGCACATGAAACTGCAGACGTATGTGATTATACCTAAGTGTCCATTAGCATACATTTATTTATACATTAACAGACACACACAATTATTGACTTCCATCATTACCGGCCACAGATACAGTGGCGGGCAGCTTAAGAAAAAAAAAGATGCATATGCCGCACGCGCAAAGCGGTGTGTGTTTTGTCGACTCTTCACCTCAAACTGTTACTGCAGCTCAAGTACACCGCCAGCGGGTGAAGAAATAAATAAATAAACCGACAGATGAAACGGGTCAGAGAAAAACACACACGCTCACACACACATTTTCCTTTTGTTCCCCCCATCACAAAAAAAAAAACAACGATTCCCTGAAGACTCTTGGTTTTTCTTTTCTTGCCAGTATCTGTCTAACAGCAAAGTGGTGGATATATTCCTTTTGCCTTGGCCCTCATTAGCTGTCTCCATGCTGTTCAGTAATAGGGAGTGGCACATAAATGATTCCCTTTATAGAGTTTGATGTGCCACACTGAGAGGACTACAGCCCCCGTATGGACGGCACCCCTCCCTCCCCGTCAACCCCTTCACCACCCCCCGATATGGAGGGCACATGGGGGGGGAGGCATCGTGTGACATGCATGACAAACGTCTCAGATGGGTTGGTGCTAATTCTAATGGGCGGCACTGACCCTTAAAATAAAACATTTCATCAGTGTTTCCCTAAGTGCCACTAGCAGAGGTACATCATTAGAGCAGGACATCAATAAAGGCGTGCATGTGGGCACGACACAGCACAGGGACGATGAGATGAAAATGCAGAGGGGATGTACAGACAGGGGGTGCAGTGAGGAGAGATCTTTTGTCAATACTCTTGCATGCATCCCTGACAAATCAAAGTGAATAAACAATGTCGTGATTCCACCGTACCTTGACAGGTGGAAACCAGGTCTACTAACACGATTCTGACGGCAGACTTTTCAAGGTCAGCCTTTAAGCTCTTTAACTGCACTGTTCCAGACTTTGCACTAAATTCAAGTCGACATTCATATACCTGGCAAGCACATCTATAATTTTTTTAAAGTTATTTTTCCCTTTTTCTTCTTCTCCGTGCTTCATCCCACAGAAGCGGGTGCTGCTCCTTTTGTGTTTAACAAGATTCTTGAAAGTGTGCATGAGGGAAAAGTGCATTTCTTAAAGGAAGGAGTTGCACTACACATTGCTGTCTTCCAAACACACTTTTCAAATGGATAGTGAAGCCTGTCACAGTCATATTACTTTACCTCTAACATAATAGCATCGTCTGGTGAACTCCAACACAAAAGACAGGCAGGGGAACATCACAACGGGATCAGGGAGAAAAAGCCCTCTTTTAACTTTCAAAACTCCTTAAGTTCTCAGAGCATACAGACTCCGGTGTGCCGCCAGCTTATGACGGTGTGTTTGCCTGCTGTTTAGAAAAAGGCAGGAGAGAGATGCAGTAAAAGCAATGTAGTCATTACAGATCACTTGTGTGTCATTTTGGAAGGCAGTCTTATATCGCTTCTTGACTTCAGATGTGTAACTGGAATCACTCCTCTGTTGTCTTAGGGCCCAGCGGCTGTTTGGCACAGTTACAAGGCACGCAAACAAACCAAAAAGATGCCAATTTACTTCCCTGCACTCCTCCCTATATTCCGGAGTTTTAAAAGCAAAGTGTTTTGAATTCCACCAGGCGCACATGGGTGACAGGATTTGATGGCAGGATACAGTGATCAATCACAGACATTTTGCGGAGGTTGTTCTGTTCTTTTCAGATATAGATCTCACTATGAACAAGAGCACAAACAGCAGCAGCTGCTGCTGCACAAACTAGACCCACAACAACACCGGATGATTCCCGAGAACAGGATGTTAGAGCTGTGTGACACGCAGTCTTAGTGGAAGTGTGAATCCTTGAATTTGATGTTGGGATTGTCACAGCCTCTTGAAATGAGTGGCCCTGTGAGTTCATCAATTCAGTTTGATGTGTCTTTCTTACCCACACAGACACACTCACACACCTTGGAGCCCTGGAGTTCACTTGTCTTCCACATCTGCCCAGGAGAAAAGTGTAAATAGATACAGGGGGAGAGGCAAACTGACAATGAAGAGAGGTAGAAGCCCTTCCTCGCCATCCCTCAAACTGTTTCATGTTGTAGGACAATATTTTCAGCAAATCAAGAAAGCAGGACAAGCCTTTGTGAAAATGATGAAAACAAACAAAACCTGGACAGTTTTATGTTCTCTGACTGTCTTAGGTAAACTTGAATCTTCAAAAGTCTTCTTCTACAAAAGTAATCTCTGATTGGCTGCCAACGTCCTCACAGCCCACCTGTTTCAGGTCATTTGTTTTCTACAGAATGAAATTATTAATCATCTCTGAGATTTAAGTGTGAAAAAGCATTTGGCCTGTAATCCGCAGTTAATCCTGACCTAATGAGCTCCAGCTAAAGAGAAGAGGAGACATGGAGTAACAACACAATAGTGGGACCTATAGATGCACAACAATCTTTCATCTGAGTACATTTATAGAATGTGTACATATGTAGTTGCTCGTACTAAATATTGTGCCCCAAAAGGTATGCTAGTGTTTCTAACTTTTATTAATTTCAACTATGTCATGTATTTCAAACTTATAAAAATGTGGGAGAAACGAAGTAAACAAGAACCTAGAAAATTAAATATAAGAAACACAAATAATGCAGAGTAAAATACACAGTTAACACATAACACCAGTTGAGAAAAAGCATGTTTAAAAAAAAGGCAAAAAGTGACAATAGTATTGCACCTGTAAAAGGCTCCTGTTGTATGATTGTTATATTTGAAAACAAGAAAGAACGTATTAAATCTGATTTATTAAACTGAAGGAAATTCAAAATGCTTGGAAAGAACTAAATGTCTGCCAAAATGTTAAAAAAAATATATCTGTTTTTTATGAATTTGTTTAAACATGCAAATGATTCACAGAACCAAAAAAAAAAAAAAAACTTCAGCTTTCATTTTACTAATAAAAAAAAGTGAGTAAGCACCTCTCACTTTTAAATGATAAAATTAAGTTAGAGTGATTTTACTACACTTAAAAATACATAAAATGAAATAAAAGCTAAAAAGAATCCCCAAACAACATATAAATTGAAAACCAACCTGTACTGATGGTGCTCTAATGAACTCTACATCACAGTAATAAAATATAGTGGTGAATCAGCAGGGAGGCCAGACTCATCCAAAGGTAACAGAGCTCTGAGCACTTAGATCAGCAGGCTACTTCCTTCTAAGCCCTCTGATCTCTAATAGACACTAATCAGACTTGGGTCTGCAGAGACACAGAGAGAATTTAACATCTCAAGAAGTACTTTTTTGAAGATCCATTTTCAAATGGCACCTCATAGAGAGCAGATTGTTTGTACAAAGCAAAAGTGAAAATGCCAAAAACAGCACAGCTAGGAGGAATCTCAGTAAAGCTTAGCTACCAAGGCTAACTGCCAACGGCAGTTTCAAAGACAGTGAACTGGATCTGCAACAACATTGAACATGTTCTGTCTTTGTTAAGAAGTTTCAGAAAATTCTAGTTCGTTTTTCCCCTCCTCAATCTTGCCAGCCGCAAACAGACAAAATGAGGATCAAATACAAATATACCTCTGCCAAAGATGTGTGCAATCGGTCCAAAAAAGAGCTAACAAGCTGAATTGCTCATTTCTACTTCAAAAGCATCTTTTTTTTAATGATGTTCTCTGCCGTTTTTAAAACCCCATGAACTTGTGTTTGAAATATTCCTTGAAGGTTAAAAAAAACATTTGAATAAGGCACCCAAAACATTTTCACTTACTATAAAACAAGTAAAATTATGTAAATGTTTTACAAAATATGGGCTTTTTTTAACTCGATGTCAAAGGCCAGTTTTTTTCCCCTAAACCCATGTTCAAATCTGAGGCATTGAGAGCGAGACAGACTGAGCGTGCATTTCTGAGACAGCCAGGAAAACACAAAGCTTTTAAAACTGAGATTGAGCGTAGCCTCCATCTTTTCAAGAATTCATAAATTAATAAGCAGGCTGTGAATATGTCCAAACAAACACATGAAAGTTGGATCCTGCCTGACTGTGTGTTTGTGTGTGAGGGTGCACATATATTGTAGAAGCTGTGTCTGATCCTTGACTTGTAATTAGGCACATATCTTTATCCAGTTGCATGCACAGATGTACTTAAATCTTAAGTTAATAGCTCACATATAAATTCACACTTTTCAAAATCCAAAGTGCACACTCTTTGTTCTTTTTGTAGTCTCAAGTAAACACACACACACACACACTCGTAGAGGACGTAGGCTCACATACTGTCATTTTAGAGAGGAGCCTTAATTTGTGTAACTCAGTGGAGTTTTGCAGGCTAATGAGAACAGGCTAATTGGAATTGTTGCTGTAATCTCTCGAGGCTCAGGACAACACATATATACGCACTAAAAATCTGCCAGGGATGCTAAAGGTCATTAGTGGTTATGTTCGTTCCGAAAACCATGCAACGTAATGGGAGGAGAGCATAAACACAGTGGAAGTTCGTCAGGGTTAAAACATTCATTTGCTAATTCTGGGGTGCTTGTTGACAAAAGAAAACATCTTGTAATTGCACAGAGGAAAAAAAAAAAAAAAAAACGAACAAGCTAAGTTACCTCTCACAAACTTAACCATGGATCTTATTATGTAAACATGATTTTTGTGGAAAATTAAAGCATGTGTTGCTCTTCTCACAGCCTAATTAACCAAATTTCTTTTTTTCCATGAACAGAGTCAGAGCTCACATACATATTTCTTAGTGTTTTTAAACACTTTAAAATCCAACCAGTTTGCTCTCTTAATTAACTTTTGTTAGCAAATATACTACAAGACACACTGGTTGTTACAACTGTTGATATAAGTTTGTGCACATGCTTTCTAAATTAACTACAGGAAAGATCAGGAAACAATGCACATTTTTGATGCTCCAGCAAGATAACCCACACAAATCTAAAATCATTGGGTGTTATATAATGTCAAATACATTTATAAATAAAACAGGAATCATACAGATAAATATATACATACACCCTTTTTTTAAATATATTGAATGAACGATACGCTCAATAACTAATTTTTTTGTTTTCACATTTATTTCAATTTATTTTCTAATCTCCTTGTAAAGTTACAAAAATCAGATTTAGCTCATTTTTTGCATTTTTCACACGCTATCAATTGTCATGCAATGAATGGTGCAAATAACAGCGGCTATGTTTTCAATGCAGAAAACCTAGAATTAAAATTAAAACCTTTTCATCATTTGACCATAAATATTTGGTTAAATGCTGCATGTCCTGATCAAGTAACAGTTAGCATCAATGAACTATTGGAAGTAGGAAAACATGTATTTATTTTGCCATCATTAAATTAAGTAATGCAGGGTAAATCTAACTACAATACTCTTCTTTGAGAACAAGCCCAGCATAATGAAGCACCAACAGTAGCTGATGTTAGCATCATTGTTAGCAATACTGGTAGCATTAGCTGTAGAGATGAGTAAAGCAAAGCACTTGGCAGATATGCTTCATCTGTCCTCAACAAGAGACAGGTGGACCCTTTATAGCCTGGCTTCAGATTTCTAAGACTAGCCACAACATGTGTGTGAGAAACACACAAAATTGCAGAAACCTTTTTTTTAATTTCAAGACTGCTTTTGTTTAATTAAGAATGGCTTTTTTGACTTTTTTTGTAGTCATTTTAATCTTCTTTGATTGTCAGAATAAAGTAAAAAAATGCTATTATTGTAAGAAGCATAAAAGCAGTATTTTGTGCAGAGATCATACAGAGCTTTTGTGAAAAGCGTGTAAAATATGCTGAGGAAGTTTGCTTTAGTACTAAGGAAGACTAAGCTCCGCCACCTGTTCACCAGATCCAGAGGCTCTCCTGAATATTCTAATAAAGTAAAACAGAAGAGAAAAGAAAAGAAAGAAGAGAAATCAAAGCACTTCCTGGCTGCCTGTGGCACAGCTTCTGAGGATGAGCTTATTTTTAGGCGCTGACCTAACGTGGCAGTCCTCTCTTCTCCTCATAAATGTGGACTAAGATGTCAGTGATACAATATAAACATGGATCCCTTCAGCTAACATGGTTGTTTGAAAACGGGGTCTCTTACACAATCTGTCAGGTGGAAATCAAGCGAACAGTAAAGTGAAGAGGCTTTTGGTTTTGTTTACAAAGCGGACTTGCATGGAATAAGGATTGAGAAGAATCTGACATCTGTCCTAAATGTAAGACCCAGCTAATTTGACATCGCTCTAATCAGCTGACTCTATTGCCATAATTAACTCATTAGACTCTCCCAGCCTTTCTATTTTTTCTGCTTCATAAAATGTTTACCAAGGGATTTGGGGAGAGATGCCATGTTTGCCTTGCAATCAGATCTAAGCTGGAATGTGGGCTGGAGGAAGGCCTCTTTTCCTGCTTTGCTGGCTGGTGTCTTAGTGGGTGGTGTTGGGTGAATAGATGGGACGTCGGGCCCGAGATTGAAGTACTATTTCTAAACCCCGGTGCTCACAAACACACACACAGATGCTTACTCCCTCCATCTGTTTCCCTGACTCTCCATCAGATGAATCCTTAAACACACTCCCCCATGAACACAGCTCGCTCAATTCCTTTTCCAGGGGGAACATCCCGAAATAACGCCTGGCTTTCATTGAGCAAGTGTGGGTTTTACTAGATGCTCATCATCAGCATACAAAAATAGGGATCATAGTTACACAAAGTTCACACTTTGATCTCACTCGTGTACAAGACCAACTTTGTCCTGTCAAAATAATTTAGCATGTATTCTGTTTCAAAACAAACTGCAACCTTCTGTTTAGAAATGCAAACAGATCTGCATGTGCAATGTAAGAAGGAAGAAGGGAGCTTAGCATGTGCAAAAGAATTCTATTTGATCTAATCTAATTTAATTTGACCAACAATGTTTTACTACTAGGAATTAGGAATGTCTCGATTCAATCACATGGTTGATGACTTGATCGAAAATCGGATGTTGTCAATCAGTATCGGAAATTTAATTTCACGACCAGCGCTTTATATTTCAAGCTTATTATTCCAGATAAATACTCTACTGGAAGTCTGCATATCATGAACATATCACCACAATTTACTGTGATGCTAGTTTGATCAGAAAGACACAATCACAGTTCAGTTAAACTTAGCTACGATAGCGAGATATTAACAGATTCAGACTTCTGGGATCAACAACTCTTTTAAAAATGTTCTAAACTGACAGCAAGAGTCTCTCTGTATTGGGTTGTCTTAACGCAAACAAAGAGCTGCAAAGGCATTTTAACAGAAAAAAGTTCAGACTTTTGTTTCTTTTTAATGAGAGCGGTGCTCTCCTGCTGCCGATGCCCCTTTTTGCCCAATCTTTCTTTATTTCTCTTTGACAGGGCCCCAGTTAAGCAGAATTACCTACTGTAGGAATAACATCCAAAATATGATGTCCATTCATGTGGATACCAGGTCTTAAAAGGTTAAAATAAAGAATTCCATATTCTAAACAAAAAAAACTACCAAAATTAATAAATAAAAATAAATAATTAAAAAAACTCATATTTCTGCTAGAACAATAAAAAAATCATTTATTCATCAGAATTTTAATGGAGGATAGAATCACAACTAATCAAAATGTTCAATAGTTCTGAACATAGTAAAACTAAAGTCACCAAACTCTCTCACATGACTAAATATCACCTATTTGTAGGAAATAGTTGCACTATTTTTACCTGTAGTTCAAGCTGTGCACTGTTTAAATGTTACATGATAAAAGGTTAATAAAGCTTAATAAAAGAAAAATACCAGATCTGTTTTTCATTTCATTTTTTTCATTTTTAAAATGTGTTATAATAGTATCGGATCAGGACTCGGTATTGGAACATACTCAAAATCAATTGACTCGGAATCAAATCGGGCCCAAAAAAACCTGATCAGGACATCCCTTGGAAGCAAAAATATTTGTTTAATATAATGTCATTGCCTTTACAATATCTATTGCAGCATTCCTCAGCTTTTTTATATCCCTTCAGCCTGACAGATGTCAAAGCTTTCTGTTTTAAGAGGAAATGGCATTTTAAAAGTGTTGATTGAAACTAAAGGAGGTAAAAGAAAAGGAAAAAAAATCTGTGGAAAAAGGAGGGGGACATACTGAGAAAGGGAAAATGAGGCTGGTTGTAAAAGCATGCTTGTTAGCACGGTGTCACACAAGCCTTCATATATCATCCCCATGTCTGTCACCTGACCTCTCTGTGTCACAGACCCCAGACTGTCCCCACCAACACAAGCCCTTCTCTGGTAACCCCCTGGCCCTTGCTGCAACAATCTCTCCCCAAACTGCCACTGAGTGTTAGGCAGTAGTTTACAGCCTCTGAAAGGGGGCTAAAGACCGCTGAGGATTGAGATGAATTACAGCTCAGGGAGCAACTTTAACAAAGGGCGTCCAAATTTACAGCTTTGCCAGCTTCCGTAACTTCATAGGAGGAGATAAAGCAGATATTGGTTTTGACAGAGTTCTACTAAAAGAGAAGGGAAAGGAAGGCGAGGCTTAGTTTGTAAAAAGAGAAGATAATGAATGAAAATATATCAAGCAGAATGCCCCTTGTTATTCATTCCCATGACATGAAAAACAGCAGTCAAACGTCAGGTAATATTTATTGCGATCAGCAGTCATTGAGAGGTTACGGACACAAAAGCTCTGGCTGCACTTTGTGAAACAGAAAAAGCCAGCCTCAGCATGAAACACATTTTTCTCTCTCTATTTTTTTCCTTTTTTGAGATCAGTCGTTTTAAACGCTCGTTAAATCTGCCATGTATAAAGGAAGGGAAAAAGAGCTTTCAAGTGCTGTCTAAACCTGAATGAAAGGCCTTTGTACTTCACTCTGTTCTGTTTGTAAAAACAAATACACATTACATCAAGCCAATCATTTTTTGCCCAGACGAAGATCAAACTAATATTGACTGAAAAACACCTGAAAGATGAGACAGTGAATGCTAATAAGGGAGGTCTGTCTTGTTGTTAATCACAGAGAGCCATTTTTTTGCCTAAAGAAGAGGGGGTTGGGGACAAGAAAGCCATCTTAATAAACACATCCTCATTTTTCAGAATGTTGTATGGGGTCTGACTGCAGCCAGACTCCTATAAGAACTGTGAATTGTATATCAGCCTCTAAAGCTGGCACTTTAATCCTATTTGCATTCATATGAATATAGTTGGATCCCAGGAGCCTTTATCCTTAGATTTGCCCATTTGTATGCCCCTGTTAGTGCAGGAACTCTGTGCACGATCGCGGTATCTGGATGTCTCCCACATTTCTCTCCCTATTTCACTTGTGCAGAGTCTGCCACTTGCTGGTTAAAGATGCACCAGGAGAACTTATGGAGGCTCATCAACCCACACCCACACACACACACAGGTCTTGCCTGTAGATGCAGAGAGAAGAGAGAGGGGTAGAATCGGAGTTAAATACTCCTATTGGCTCCCTGGTGGAGGGAGCCACAGGCTTAGCTTCACGGCAGCTGATTTGTGAATCTCTTCTCCTTAAACAGCTCTGTGCCTCTGTGCACACGTTGTGTTGGTTTGGGAGAGGAAAGGGGGTGCACAGGAGCCGTGCATTCACCCATTTGCACATTAATAAGCCTCCCGAAACATTTATTAAAAGCTTGGAGAATAGACAGTATTTACGTTTGAAACTCCCAAGGACATCAGCGAGTTAAGCAGGGGCCACACCGCGGGCCCCTGCGGTCCTGCATATCATTGGCTAGAAGCATCATAATGACATCCTCTGTCCAATCACTCAACGTGCCAATAGCAGTGGTCATGATGGAGAAGAACATGCAATCAACCCTGTTAGCATTGTCGATATAACTGCCTTTCTTTAAGTAGGAAATCCGTCAGGTTAAAGATGAACGCCACTAAAGCATTACTTTAAAAAATAATAATAACTACAACTACAATAATTCAATATTTTATATTCTCCTGCCTACATTTACTCTTTTTTTATGTGACACTCTGAGTTTATCAATATTTATGGTAAGATAAAAAGGCAAAGATGAAGCACAATCTGCAAATATAATGCTCCGCCTTATCAATTCATAACACAGACAGGCCTAACTGTCAGAAAAATCTGAAGTCACACTTAACCGAGCCCAATAACTACTATTAAGATGGCTTGACATAACAGGACGGCTGCCAATAATTGTACATAAAGATATGGAAAAGCCACAGTCCAGCTATGAATATTGCATGAATTCCGGCACAAAGAGCATGCTAAAAGGATCAAAAATAGAAGAAAAAAAAAACAGTGAGAGGAGTCAACGTGAACATCCAAACAATATGCAAGAATCCCGACAGTATAGGTCACATGCAAAAAGACTGGGGTCACACTGAAATTGTCCATCAGTCAGACAAGCAGAACTGATTTGGATGCTAAATAATGGTTTAGATATTCAAAAATTCCATATATATGCGAAAGGCTTCAGTGCACCCTGGATCTGGCCTATCAGAGAAGGGCTCTGCCATCATTCTCCCTCATGCAGACCCATGCAATGCCTCTGAGTCCAGGACTAACATGCAAGCACTTGCAGATATGCAGAAATTCAGACACAAAGTACATGTAAATACACAACTTGGCACAAATTTTACAGGGTTTTACCTTCAGACATGAACACTGACAGACATTATGTATGCACTGGCTTTAGAAATTATGCGTAAATCTCCTTAAAGCTATTAATACTTTCAATGATTGACTTTGTTTCAGTCAGAATTTAATTTGCTTGCTTGGAGGAGAGCCCAAAACTCTCGTGTGAACAGAGCGCTTGCTGGTACAGCTATTTGAAAATGTTGAATTGACCGAAGCAAAAGGTCATTTTCAAGTTTTGGTTTTCAAAGCTACATGTCCATATGGTTACAAGTTTTTTTTTTAATGATAAATAGAGTCAATCTGAAAGTGGAGGCGGCTGGCTTTGTCCCCATGAAATGTCCCTTTCCTTTGTGTTGTGTACGTTTCAAAACAACATAATCAGAGTGGGATTTATACAAGCGCGGTCTTAAAATTTCAACATGCTGTGGCAATTATATTCTGATCTGCTCATTCAAAGAATCGTCTCGTTGTGATTGTCATATGCCACTTTCCACTGAAATGTGTTTTTCATCTCCCTGAATGTCAAACATCTTTTATTGAGGGAGAGAAATCCATCTGATGATTTTTGCGCCCCACTCAAATGGAAATGCTGCATGTGACAAAACAGTAGTATTAACATAATAAAGGAATTCGACTTACAAAAACCTGAACATCTGCTGGGTTGGAGGGAGTAATGGATAACATTGCTTTGAATCCAATTGATGGATCTGATGGCGCTTAGACAGTCATTCATATCACAATGTCTCAGGAGAGGCCAATAATAGGAACAACATGGGATTAATCTGGATTCATAGGAGACAGAATATGCATGGACCTGCAGATCTGAAAAGACACAGTAATAAACAATAGTTCTTTGAGACTTTTTTTCTGTTTCACTCTCTAGTCCTGTAGTTAGGAGAGGTACATGCTCCAAAAAGGATTGAGAAAATCCCCAAAGAGAAAGCTTTCACCATATCTTCACATATTTTTGTAATAAATATGTTCAATCTCATGAATGTGAGATCCCATAACTTTGGTGTAATCTCTTACTTTTAGCCAAAGGTGATGGATCGCAAGACAAAAGATAGAGTCAGGTTATCATCCTCAAGTTGATAAAGATTTTGACTTTAAACTTTAGCATTTATTTTGTGCATCTTGTCACTTGTCTCTTTGAGTTTTCTGCCATTAGTCCTCATTCATGTTTAATTGTGGTAATACAGTGATTCTCTTTGATGAGATAGAATCAGACAAGCTAGAAGGTTCCCTACTGAAGAAAGAAATCAAAGTGAATAAGGGACGTGTTTAAAACCTGAGGATGGTATGGCCCACAAAGTCCTTATATGCGTCCTGAATTTGATGGACAGATAATTTCTTGTGAGCTGACCTCCAAGACAAAGGTTTAATAATAAATACAGCGTGTCTGAATTAAAAAGACACTGTTCTACATTTTTAATGAAAATGTATTTCTGCATGCAATTAAAGATTAATGATTTCAGGGCTCACCTCAGCATACCCAGAGCTGACCATGGGGAGAAGGGGCTGGGATCTTGGAGAGGGCAGACTGGAAGGAAGGGGAGCAAAGAGAAGGGAGGGGAAAATGAGGATTCAAGAGTGTTGTCGAGGGAAGTGAGTTCCTCTACAGGGCCCTCTTTAAAGACTGTCCAGCTTCGACAAAATACCCTGGGAATTTCAGGCTGGTGATTAACGCTCTGGCTGGAGGTTTAAATCATTCGGGGATGGAGGTGGCACAACGTTTGACTGTGTGATATACTCCGTGGCAGAGCTCCACTGATGGGAAGAACATTACTGATGAGAAACCAAAATGAGATCGCGCAGAGCAGGGGCAGGAATTAGGGCTGACCTGAATGGGTCCCGGGGTAACATAGAGGCTATCACATTAACCTGATGGGGGCTCCTTTAATAGGGTCCAGGGCTTAAACTGATATATCAATTTCCCTCAATGTGGGCAACTTCAAAGGCCTGATCCCATTCTCGCAGTTTGTACAGGCACCCTCATCAATCTCCGGCTTCTGCGCGCATCATCACCTCCAGCCGCAGACACGCTGGGATAAAGATCAACCTGGGAGCCACAGATGACCACTGCCCACTTCGGGTCAGGGAAAAGAAAGCACAGCATGTTCTACTTTTATTCTTGGCAATCAAACATGCATCAGTGTAGAAAAAAGCAAACGGCTCTCAGCATGTAGGTCAATACAACATTACAGACTCTCTATCACAAAGTGATTGTAATTATAATTGCGGCTGACAAATATTTTTCCATCTGCTTCTCATTAATTAACCCAGGCACCCTAAATATGGGATTCAGCAGCACACTTGATATTTATCTTTCTTGAAATGTGTGACGATAAAGATTCAGTAGCAAAGCGCCAAAGCACCTCCCAGTTCATTTGCACTGTTTGAACAGAAAGACTTTTGTTTTTTTTCCCAGCAACCGACATGCAAAGATCTCCTTTCTTTCCTCTAAGTTCTCTGTTCTCAGAAATCATATCAAAACGCCTCTCTGGCAGTGCAGGCCCTCCAGGGTTCTGATGTCACTTCCACTGTAACACTCAGCTGATGACTGACACATGCATCACATGAGCACACAGACACGAAAAGAAAACAAATAGAAGACATGTGCGCTACACACACCCTTTTTGTTTCAGACGTACCCGGCTTTACGCTAACTTGTTTTGTCAAAACAATTCCCGAAGAAATTAAACTACACATTGTTCAATTCAAACCTGAAACCTAGATCTGACACTACAAAACCCAACCCAGTTTGAGCAGACGGTTGGGTTGGGATGTCCTTGTAGAGTGTGTGTTTGCTTCTTGAAACATGGGTTAAGTTTCAGGAAGTTTGAGGCTGGGAGGGAAAGAAAAAAACGCCCCCACAAACAACAACGTTGATTTCGATAATAGTACTGAGAAAACCCTTTAGAAAAACTTTCTCTTAGTGCCAAGAGACAGATGGATACTAGCAGCATGCTCATGTTTATCATGTTAATTTTAAAGCCACAATTATTTAATTGAAAAATTCCCGTCATGTTTGTCACATAGGTCTGCATCCTCTCAGCTCTTGTGATTAGATGCTCAATTTAGACAAAAAAAAAAAAAAACACCAAACAATTAAAATATTTGGAGAAAAATGGGCTACAACAATTTTTAAAACGGCCTGTGAAAAGAGTTGCAAGAGCAAATCGGAGCAGGGGCGGCGCGCCAAAAAGAGCTCGCTGTTGTGGGCTGCAGTTTGCACAGAATATAAGCTGAGATCTATGAATACAGATAAGGGGAGATGTGAGGGAATTTTACAGCAGGTATTGTCTGTCACTCACCCCGTCTGTCTGTGTGATCACTGCCTCCTCAGCTGCCGTTTCATCTCTCGCTCTCACACACTCTCACACACACACAAACACTCTTCCCTCAGTGCTACCAAAGAGGACCTGATGCTGTGCTGTGCCCTTGCCAAAAAGTGACAGGTGTTCTAATAAGAAAGCCAAAAATCAAAGGGGCATTATTCCTATTATACGTTATGATACCCTGCTTATGTCTGGCTTTGTGTAAGCTGGCGGTGAAAATAACACATTTAATGCAAAGCTTAAAATCATATTTCAGCATCACACGAAAAATCTGACATGTTGGATTTTTTTCTTTTTTGTTTTCTGTCTTGAATAAACAAACAACCTAAGGTGGGAAAAAGGGTCTAAACATGTAATTGTTGTTGTCGTAGTAACTGTTGTTTGTTCTTTAGCCATAAAGTGTGGTGTTTGTGTCTGCCAATGCTACATATCTTAGCCATCTGGAGGCCGCTAACCCAAAGGTTTCTGCACAAGTAAATGCCTTGTTTGGTGTGCCACGTTTTGCTGTGCTCTTGTTGATTTTTCTATTACCTGCACCGTGCTTCCCATTTATTAGGATTGTGTCTTTTTTTTTTTTTTACATAATGCCAGTCGAAGTTTTTTTCAGAAGGAAGTACAAGAACTCAAGTTTTAATTTTTTTCAGTGATATATTTTAAATGTTTGTTGTTGCAGTTGTTGAAGTTACTTTTTTACTAACAAAATTCACTCATTTGTGATTGAATGTTGGCTTTATTTTTAAGCTACCAGTAAAAGCTTCCATCTGAAGCTAACTTAAAGTTTAAGGCAACAGCAAAAACGAGCTCTTTGCATTACATCCTGCAAATATTTTTCTCACGCCAGATTGTCTTTGTTGATTTAAACCAAACTTCCATTTTCAGCTTTAATGAGCAAGAGAAAAAGTTTCCAAAACATTTTAGAACTCTTGGAATCTTTGTGAAAGAAGTGCTGACCCTGAAAAACAGTGATTCAGGAAATGTTTTTCTGCACGGAGGTCATTTTTTTCAGCAGGTGTCTTTGCACATTAGAACAGAACACAACCACATCAAAGTCAGTCTAATCCTCCTGAAGGCCGTTTGCAGTCAAACAGGAGGTTTTATTTGCCTTTCAAGAAGCACTACATCCTCTCTTGGACAGTTTTTTTCAGTGACCTCCACTGTTTTTGTTCTCCGATGCTACTCGGTTACGTTTGAAAATGAGAAACCAGATATCCCTAAAAGGACAGCCATTTTCCTGAAGTCTGAATGAATTAAATGTATTTCTACAGCCCTTTGCAATACCATCAGGGAACCAAGTGATCAAAAGAAAGAAAAGCCCACAAAGCTTTAATAAGTAGGAAAACAGCAAAAAAATGTAAATAAGAACTTACGTAAAATGTAGAAAAATCCATTATAATGATAAAAAATCTCCCAGCTGCTCAGTATTAAAAGCCACTGAAAGAATCAGTTCAATGAAAATTGTGTTTGTGGTGTTTTTAACATGTTCTTGTGGCATTTTTTCATGATGGAGGAAATATATAAAGAAAATTAATACTAAAACAATGTTTCCATGTATTTATTTTGTCAAAGCTTGCTGTCTAAAAAGCTTGTGATAGTTACGTACAAACTACATGTTGTGGGTCGTCAGATGCCATGACAGCACCCACCTGTGCTCAATCAGCCACCAGGTATGGCCACCATGATTGCCTGCACCTGGGTCTCCAGCAGATGTATAAAGGATGGTGGAGATCCCAGTTCCGGCGCCAGACTGTTAGCTTGCCCAAGACGGTAACGTGCTGGCTCCCAAGACGTGTCTCAGGACTCACTCTTGTGTCATAGATTTGCCTTACTAACTTGTGTTTTTGTTTGCCAGTGGCTCCCGCCTTCTCTCCACTACCCCTGCTGCCTCCCCGAGCTCATCCAACTCCGCTCCCGACGCAAGACCAATCCATACCGGACTTTCCCCCATCAACATTCATCGCCTTAACCTTAAATAAACCTCATAACTTCAATTGTGTCCTGCGCGTGGATCCTCCCCTTCCTGCTCACCGCATAACACTACAGGCTCCCTGCTCTGCTCAATTCCCATGCATCCACTTGCAAACAAATAGATTCATGTACTTTGTTTTCCTCATTCAAGCTGGCATCTGGCTCAAAACTGTGCAGATGAATCGGTCCAATATTGTTCACCATTTTTGCCGCACTGCAAATGTTAGGGGCTGTAAGCTAGCGTGAGAGAGTGTAAATAAAGGGATGATGGGAAATCAGCACAAGCTTACTCCCTGCCGACAGTCCTGGTCACAACTCAGAAAAGAATTTCCGATGAACTCATGTAGAATCTATGTTCTAGAAAATGACACAGGTTTGAATCATAATTAAAAGGTCACTGGGAACGATCTTAAAATGCATGAAAAGATGATTGGAGTGGGACTTTAAAAAAGTGTGTCCAAAGCTTTGGTTTTAAAATGGTCAGATCAGATAACACACAAGTAAGGAGGAAGAGTGTTCATCAGTGGAGGGGCTCTTTCTCCCCACATGGTGACCTGTACACATCAGTAGTAGTCAATCAGATTACCCTAAACTCTGGAACTGTTGGAGCTGTTAATATTTTGCTAAATAATCTGGTAACCTAATTTAATGCCCAACTTATTTCCAATACAACCAGAGAAAAGGATTTTTTTGGAATGCCCTCCCAGCTGTTCTGCAAACAGGAGGCGCAGCCAGCTGAGTGCAGCAGGCAGCTACTGTGTGGTGGAAGAAATGCTCCATTAATTCTGCAAATATACATGTCTGTCTGTTTCCTCCTACATTTAGGGAAGAAGAGCTTTGCTGAGGTCTGGTAAACCACACAAAAATGGAAACGGCTACCATGAGAACCGAGGGTTTTTTCATCTCTCGTTTTTCCAGTGAATCGCATTGTTTTCTGTGAAAAGATGCAGAACAAAGTTTCTAAGCCTACTACAAGGTTTTCAAATGTAAAGGAAAAGGCAGCACATTTTCAAATAAATGGAGTTATTGTTCCATGTTCGTGTTCCAGCCATAGTTCATCTCACCTTAACTAAACAACAATGAGGGAATCAAAGGCTCTGCTCTATCTGGGCAGTGCAGCATTCAAACTGATGGTTTAGCACTTGTGTTGTTGCTTCAAAATGGAGCAGAAAGGCAACTAAATTCTGGATCTTCCTTTATGAACTTTCAATAATGTTTTTCTGACTCTTTATGTTCTGGGCTGGATGAAAATTGTGAACTGTACGGTCAGTGGTTCGTCACAAAGGCTTGGTGGCGCCGGCGAGGGCAGCGTGCCTCCACCCTGGGACTCTGTCAGGATCTTTTTGAACAGGCTGCTTGAGCACTGAGAGCTTGTGACAGAGTTGAGCGCAGCCTCTGGGAACAGCAGCAAAAGCAATTAGATGGAGTGACAATCAGGGCAATGTTGGCTGTTTGTCATGTCGAGATTATTTTGGCAGATTTGAAGCAAACCTGTAAAGTGGCAACTCCAAAATAGTTATTTCGTTGCACGCAGTGATGCTTGACTGCTTCAGTAAAAACAAATACCGTTTCAATATTGTCAGAGACCACCTCTTTGTGTCTTTATTTTTCCCTTATGACTATTTTTGCTAATATGATGAGTTTTACAAACATGTTTCTTCTAAATTCTGCCCTGCTAAGGCTTTTGGGAAAATTAAATAACCTGAGGATTTAGCTACTTTAGAAAGCCCAATTAACATATTTGCCTCTAGAGGAAAATATTGCCTGAAGCTGAATGGACGGTAATTTTACGCATGGATTTTTCCATCCTAATTCTCAAAGCTTTGAATAATCCTCTGAATTTGTTTTACAGAACAAGGGGGTTTTAGCATCCTGTTCTGAAGCTGTGGCGGTTGAATTTTTAGAGAGCTGCGTTTCAAAACAAATAACAAAGCTTCTCAAAGGGTTTTTTGTGTTAATTGAACATGATTCAGTGATTCAGTACAATGCAATTGTCTGCTTTCTCTCTTTAATGTGTTGGTGTGGCTTTACCAGAGCAAGATCCAAGTCTTAACAATCACTCATTTCTCTGGTGGCTGCTTATGGAAAATTTTCCTTCAGCAAAGTGTTTGACTGCTGTGATTTTTTGTTTTGTTTTTGTGGTTATAAGAAAAGCTGTTTCTTTCAAGCCTACAAGATCTAATATTGGTCAAACTCCAAAATTTGACAACATATTTCAAAAATCTTTTGCTAAAGGCAGCAAAACAGGAACAATTTAAACGATTTAAAAGAGGGGAAATGCTTTTTATTTCTTCTCATTAGT
Organism: Oryzias celebensis; assembly: GCA_014656515.1. NCBI lineage: Eukaryota > Metazoa > Chordata > Actinopteri > Beloniformes > Adrianichthyidae > Oryzias > Oryzias celebensis. Next base: position 8,026,608 of record BNCR01000003.1, read on the forward strand.
GGGAAACCTGAGTCGCACTGACATGTGTAACAGTTGCTGCGATCAGCTGCTGATGCTTTTAAGTGGCCCCTCTGTGAGACCAGCTGACCCAGCACTGAAGTTGTCCCTTAGTCTGGTCTGGTGGGGCATTGCATGAACACCACTCTCTCTGTCGCCTCCAGGCCCAAACCAAAGGGGACGGTAAAAATGTGCTTGCAGTCTCTGACGGCTCGGCTGACTTCCACTTCTACAGATCATTAAGGCTCCACAGCTTCTCTCTGGGCAGCCTCAAACACACCAGCCGAGTCATTAAAGGCAACACGTAATTAAAGTTGGTATAAACAAAGATCTTTATGTCCATCTTAACCCAGTGTATCTCACACACACTTCCACACATGCTTTCTCCTTTTTCTTTATGCATTTCTTTTTTTCTCTCAGGCTCAGACTTTGACATATCTGAGAGGAAATTCTCGTTGGCTCCCATGGTGGCGGCATGCATGGACGAAGGCCCTTAGCCTAATTAGAAAACTAAATACTCTAAGTAATGCCTAACCCCTGGGAATACAACTGCCATATCTCTTACACATGTGATGTGGAAGGACCCGGAATGCCACTGGGGTGTCTTGCTGAAATATCCTGTGCTGTTCCCCTTTGCACAGCTGTCCACACAGACTCATGCACTTAAGACAGACTCGCTTTCATAGTTTAAATAGAAATTTGTGTCCTAAGTGCCGCAACACAGCTAATCCTAAATATTTAATTCCCGTGGGTGCTAATTATGGGTGAGTACTGGCAACACGGATTCCCTTTTTTCACGTCACATAACAACTGTAAAAGCAATTTAGGCATTTTTCAATTAATTAAACACATAGTCTTCCAGTAACCTCTTGTCATTTTGCCCTCCAGGACCATAGCTAATTTGTGTAGAATAGAAACTGGAGAGGGGAAGTGGTGGGGGGTAGGTGCTGTTTTCATCTTTGCTAAATGCTCCAACAAAGGAATTAAAAGGGGAGACACACAATTTTCACCCATTTAAAGCCATCACACACCATTATTCTTTCCTCAAACAGCCTGCATCATGTTGTAAGTGGAGTTTTAAATATTCTGAAGCCGTATCAGATGATTGTAACCAAGAGCAACCAGAGCCCATTATATTATCAAAGTAGTACGAGATAGTCTGGTTGTGAAGTTAATCACAGATGTATATTTAGTCACAAGTGACTGACGAAGGGAAATTACTGTATTAATGATAAAAGTGGAGCTTTCTGAAACGTCTGAACGAGATCATAAAGCAACCAGAGGGCAATTCAAGTGAGTGAAAATGAACTTGTAAAGGGCTGGTCACACACTGGCAAAAAACTATTAGTGAAATTCAGATTAGGACACATAAAGCTTCAACGTTGAAAGAATGGTGTGATGCATAAAAATATTCTTTGTGCATGAAAACTGAAAAGCGTGAGTTTTGTGCTTCCTGTTGTGTGTGCGCTCCTGGCTGCATGTATTTATGCACATGAATGGGGGTTATGAGGAGGGGCTGCGGCTCACCCATCCTCTTATAAAGGTCCCTGTCATTGCCAGAGATCAGAAGCTGGCTGTGAAATCCAGCTAATAGTCATTATGGGATGCCGGTCCCAGCACACACTACCTGCTTGCCAAGGAGGGCCCCCCTTTCACACTTCATATTTGCATTGTGTCATCTTATCAACATCCACCTAGTGAGGGGGCAGATCCCGCCGAAGAGTGACAGCCGCATCACTTGTATCAATAAATGTGAATCAGGGACAGGCAAGCGAGGAGAATTGGATGTCTCCAACTCCTCAGACAATACAAAGAAATTATGCAACACCCCCTCCAAAAAAGGCAGAAACAAGCGTGTGTCACTTATAATAAGGAAAACAGAATATTCTCCTGATGTAAAATTAATGTCTTGAGACTTTGTAGACCCCCCCCCGCCGCCCTTCCAGTACTCCAACTGTTTGGTGGGGTGAACTCTCAGAACACGGAGTGCTCGGTCACTTCTGGACCCATGCAGTCAATAAGGCTATTTCTGATCTCCGGATGGCTAAGGTTTCAAAGGCTGTTTAAATGGGCTCCCACAAAGCCGGAAGCACCAGCCTCAGTCCTCTCCCTCCCTGCGTTCTCTTTTTCCTTCTCGACTTTTTCCTCAAAATATTGTGAGGGAGCTCAGCTTGCCTTCCCCCGTGGTAAAAATACATGGGGGGGGCAGGCACAACCCCTCCACATGCATGGTGGCGAGGAAAGACAGGGAGGCGCAGGGTCAGGGCTCCCGGTGCTAAGCTGTGAAAGGCAAACGTTTGGCAGAGTAATTACACGCCGCACTGCTCTGGGAGTGATTAGTGATAGTTGTCTGTTCAAAGTGTTTGGAGCTCACAGCCTTTATGGGCCACGCTTGCCTTCCCTCCGCTCAATGTTTAGATTGCATTTGCATCAGGAAGAGAGTTGCATGTGTCAACATAAACAGTATGCTTGCAAAGCGCATCGAGTGTGCACTCAAATTTGTTTCACTGCTGCAAATTGCATCACATTATTATTGAGGAAAAACTGTAACCTGAGTTCATCCGTGTAATTCTGTTAACCTGAAGCATGAGTTAGCCATGACTGAGACTGAAGCAGAACTTCTGCATTCTTGAATTTCTGAAAAATCACCTTTTCAAAGAAACGTTTAAAAATGGCTTCCTGACTGTTTTTCTTTAAATAGAATATGCACACATTTTTCTCAATTCCCAGGTCAGGTGGCGCTCCAGTGAATTGCGCTCAGCATGTTCAGGAGCTGCAGTCCAGGCTGCCAGGCTTTGATATTCGTGCTGTGTTTGTGTTGGCTGGCTGTCCTCTGCCAGCACAGAACCGCAGATGCGAGCTGTGAGGTGAGCAGCAGCAATCCTGAGTAACAGGTCCAGTTGTTGTCCGTCTGACAGACGGCGATCTGGAAAGACAGAGAAAGGACAAAGCAGAGAAAATATGAAATTATGGAACTAATGATGTTAGTTCAGAAACTGTCTTCATATCAGGAATCTTTCTGGCAAAGTCAATTTCTTGCTTGGTCAAACTTCAGCTCCTTTATTATGTGACAGATTCAACTTCTCATTTCAAAGTCTCAAAGTAAGTATAACAATTCTCACATTAAAAAAAGGTTTTGGCCTTTTCTTTCTAACATCTTAAACTGATTAAAAATCAGTTAGGCCCAAAATGATCTGAACCAATCAGGATTACCTGTATCAAAGGGATAATGCATATCAGGTTTCAGCACCCCCTCAGCCTAATCCTAACACATGGGTCGACTGACAGAGGCTGGATAGCTGGGTGGCAAAGCAAAGCAGAAACAAACACAAGCGTGGACAGAGAAGGAAATACCTCAGGGACTTTCTGGGATTGGTAAGAAGGTAAGGCAGTACCTGTGGTGCAATCCCTTCCAAATCTACACCAGGTGTCAGGCATTAAGGGGAGCATCTCTGCTTTGGATTTCCACGTCTGGCTCAATCACCCAGGGCAGTGTGTCAGATGTTGGACAAAACGGATACTCTCGAAGAGGAGGAGGCGCAAAAAAAACTCACGGTTCCAAGAATTTTTTTTTTTTTTTAAGGTGCAGAACATTTCTGAGCCCTAAAGAATATACACACATTCTCTAAAAAGATATATTTTATTATTTTTGTAGTGATTTACATCAGAGGCAGACATTTAAATATTAAATGACATATCGTCTCATTAAAATTCAGACATAAAGCTGATAGAGTTTAGAGCTAAAGACTTGGTTTTAATGAATTTAGATAGCTTTAGAAATGTCTTACACTCAGGGATTTCACTTACATTAAAAGACAACACAGGACTGACAATACAAAGCAAAGGGTGCGATGTAAGATGCACACCTCATAAATAATATTGTGCTTTATCATGAAAAAAATGTAACATAAAGTTCTGCTAACTCTAGCTTGAAGAAGGGACGTAAGTTTGTTCACGCAGATCTCCTGAAACAAAACCGTGGCAGCAGGGCTGCAGTGCCCAGTGAAGGAGAAGAACATGAAGCCATGTTGGCATTGTTGTTGCCATAGATTATACATGACACAGCGAATAACTGGGGCTGATTGTGACAAGTTTAAATGAATCAGAGGCATAGGGGAGGAAACTTAATACCTCGGCTCCGGGATGGGAGAATGCTGCCAGGCAGAGAGCAGGATACAGAGTGGCAGGAGAAAAGCAGCGATCTAAATTTCTAATGCCGAGGATGTTTCCCATTCTGTGTTTATGAAACATGGCTACCGGGACTACAAAGGTAAGGGGATACAGCATCAAAGCCTGCCCTGCCGAAAACAAAAAAGCAACAATGCTGCAGTGGAATGCACAACAGAACATAATACTCCACCCCCTCCATCTCCTCTCCTCTAAGCAGTCTCATTTGATTACAGTGTAGCAGGCCCAAAATCAACCCCGTAATCCCATCTGATTTTGCGAGTTGGAGTACAGAGTGGCTGTGGAAGGAGAGTTGGAGAGTGGATGTTGTGGAGGAGAATCTCTCATTTGGAGAACAAAAGAACATGGGAGCTGCTAAACCGAGGTGTCCAAGGCAGGAGGGAAAGTGGCTGTTGTCCTGAGTGTGGTGACCGAGGCAGAGACTGCATGTCTGATGACGCTGAAGCGGTGTATCACTTACAGGCCCCCTCAGCAGAACCCCCTCGCATGTCCATCTCCAACCGCAGACTTTGCTCTCTACTTAAGGCAACAAGACTCAGGCTCAGCATTACAAGCCTATTAAAAGATACTTTTAATTATGCCCCCTCTCCCGGGATCTCTTCTTCCATGAACTCCGTATTTCGTTGGCATGTGCACTTAGACATGGCACATCCAGAAGCACGTGTTGTTTTCTCCTTCCAATTAAAGAGCATGTTGACAGATTAAGGCTGCTTCTGGTTTGTGCTCCACTAAGGCATTTAGGGAAGATGATGAACATTTTTGGGGATGATGGTGGTGGTGGTGGGGGGGTGTCCTGGGGTCTCATACAGGGAGAGGCAGAAGAGAGAGCAAAGAGAGAAAGAACATGCACATGAACCCTGAGGGATTAATGTGTTTACATTACCTGGGCTGTGATCTATCACCAACCTTGTCAACTTCCATTATGCATCACATACATAAGCAAGCAGCAGACCTGGGAGCCCCTGCAACTCACTCATACTATTTCAATTGGATTAAGTCAGAGCAAATATCTGGGGCATGGCTCCCACACTGTGGTTTTAGCATCCCGGCAGTCATTTGATTCAAACATTGTATCAGTTTGCCTTTTTGTGAAGGGATGTGCCTCCTACATACCTCAAGAGCCTTTAAGTAAGGGATTATTATATGGCGCCTATAGTCCCTTCAAAATAAGTCCTGACTTTCTCTGTATTCTGGGGCTGTTTAGACAACATGAGGCACAGAAACCCTCAGATCATGAATCAAACTGTAAAGCTACAGCACATCGGAGAGAGAAACAGATAAATGTTGACTATGTGAAATAACCATCTGTGATATTCACTGACCTGAGGCGTTTTCTGTCCCAGCTGCACCTGCAGGCCTGCAAAAGGCTCTCTTGAAGATGTTTGCCATTTCTGTCTGGATGCTGACGCTGGAGTCTCCAAAAGGGAGCTGCTAAGAGAGCTAAGGCTTCATTAAATTCAAATCAATAATAATTTACTGACCAAGTCTATTGAGTTGATTCTGATATAATACTTCAGGTCATTCGTCTTGTCACAGAAAAAGGGAGAATTATCTCTTTTATTCCTTCCTCCAAATGGAGAACAAGCCAGGGGGTGAGTGTGAGTATGGACACGCCCCGTGGATGCAGCATGTATAAATATTTTTGATAAAACACAGAAAAATCAATGTGCATTTCCTGTGATCCATCTCAAGCGAATCAATCATCATCTTTGCAGCTGGCAGCGGGGTGAGTGTGTGTGTGGGTAGGGATGCTGTGGCGGTGAGAGAGGGGCCCAATCATTGTGTGATACCTCTCATTTTGGAATCGCTTCTCATAATAGGGTCATCATTTCATCACTTAGCCAATCCAGAGATCTGCCATTCAGCCTTGCAGAGATGATAGGGAGTTAGGGCGGGGGCACGAGTAGACAAACCCCATCAGGAAGAAATGCTCTCCCTCTCCATGCATCTTCATTCAGGTCAATAAAAGAAAAAGAAATGACAAGAGGAGATCAGAAAGAAAGCTTGAATTATGACATCTTTGTGCTTTACGGAAATTATAAGACTTTTTTATACAGAAAGTTAGAATCAATGATGTCAATGCAGAAAAAAAGTATATAAAATATTTGTAAAAGTTATTGGTTTAAGCGATAAAGTAGAGAAAATATGCTTCAAAACAATAAAAAAATGTGGAAAAAAAGGGGTTAAACGGTTTCTGCAAATAACTGAAGGAGTGCGTTTGAGGCTGCTTGGTGACTTGAGAACATGTCATGAATCTGCACAGATACAAAACAAAGACAGTCAATATTGTTAGAAGCATGCACAATTCCATCTATGAAAATCTTTAAAAACCTGCTGTCAGGCCCGCCTCATCTTCCAATAAATCATCTAAAAATGCTGAAACAAACGACTCCCGCACTTCAGAGTAATAAAAGCTAACCTTTGCTGAACGCCAGTTGTTTAGTCAAGGAGCATAGAGCACATATGTTTAATCATTTAATAGGCCTCCCATTGGAAACAAAATGCAAGGTCAAAAATAAATTACATCCATTATTTGCGGCAGATCTCCCCAAAGCATTTGGTGCAAAAACTGTTTTGAATTTCAATTGGCTTCCAAGTGGCAAAAGCCCTCAGCTAATACATCAAAGAAAAATTGGTGTCAACTAATCGGTTTAGGACACAGATTTAGAGTGGGTAAAAATCCCATGAATACTTCAAGCATTTTTCTGTACACCAGTAAAGCCATGGGAGCTGAGTACGGCTGACCTTGTGCGCTCCAGAAACCTGTCTGCCACTCGACATTTACTGACTGTTCAACCCATCCAGCCGCGCAATTAGTCCGCCACAACGTATAATGTTGTGTAATAATAGCCTCTATATCCAATTTAGATTACACTTGCTCCCTCAGGCATTTTAAGTGGCGTGCATCAGCTTTCATTCACTTCTTCTGAGCCACGTAAAGCCGTTTTCATGCGTCAAAACTGAGGTCACGTTCCTCCAAAAGAGGAGGGACAGAAAACGAAAGGAACGCGCACAAGAGGACATGTTTGACTTTTTTTTTTAAGAGAGAGAAAAAACATTAGATTGATAACCAGGTCAGCGCGTTGCTTTGACAGATCACTTTTACGCACAGGATGCGCCACCCCGGAGCGCAAATGAGCAAAAAGTGTACTCACCCACACCTCCTCCTTTATCAGCGCGGTGCTGAGAGGCGGTAGCAGTTGCCATAACCCTGTTCCTATTAAAGGCTCAGTGATCTCAAATTATGGGTCCTCCTCCTCTTCGAGTGTGCCACTCTGAACCACAGAATCGCGCTGAAAGGACACATGACACACAAACATGAGCTGCAGCCGCGGCATTCAGGACACGATCGCGAATGAAGGAAATATAAATGTGGAAGAAAAGATACACTTTCAGCTGTGACAAATTGTTATTTTGCTTTTTTTAAAAATAAATAAATACAATTTTAATTGACCTTTAATTAACACAGCATTCATAGTTTGGACCGTCAAGGATTTCACAATGAAAAAGTTGAAAGAATTCGTTTTTCTAAACGCGGAGGCATTGAAACAGGTCTCATGGTATCACTTTCATCTCATTAGGCTATAATGCAGGGCCGCTTTGTGTATGAACCCCCCCACTCCCCACATCGTTCAGTCTCTGTTTTTCTTTTTTTTTTTTTTAATGTGTGAGTGTGTTTTCAGTGTAACGGCGTCATCATTCTTTGCTCTCTTGAGGTTTTCAGAGCGTAAGAAACACGTGACAGCCTGTGCACACACTCTTTAGCAGCGCCTACAGCGATCCCTTTCGGCTTATCTAAGACTTGAACTGTGGAGTCAATCACCTGAATAAAAACGGCTCTAGGATGCCTGAAAAAAATGCCTGAAAACTGACAATATTTGTTTGTTTGTTTGTTTTTTTTTAAGAACAAATGCCTGTTCTACTATCTGTTTAAATAACACACATTAAAACAAGCAATTAACAACAATATAATTAATAATTATTATTTTAATAAAAAGAAAAAAAACATTGTTATATTTGACATCATAAAAAGAAATAACTGCATGCGCCACGGGTTTAAACAATGTTTGTTTTTAATACTAGGACTTTAAGAAAAGAAATATTTCTGCCGCGATCAAATGAGATTAGAGCCACTAGTCCATGCGGATTTGGTGTAGATGGCACTAATCTGCCCCGGTTTGAGGGTTTTATGACTTTTGAGAGCCTGTATCTGAGTGGTTTATTCCCGAATCCATTGAAGAAAGAAAAACTATTTAGCCTCCATCCACCACAGTAAATCAGTTAAGCACAGGCGGTGACGCGCAGAACCACAAATCCACAAATCTAAACATTCAAAAAGAAATAAAAACTTGCTTAAGCTTCTTTTTTTTTTTTTTTTTTTTTTTTTGCTCTGTTACTTTTCTTTTTATAACTTGTCAATCGACATGTGTCTTACCGAATAACACTCAGCTGGCGTTGGAGAGTCGGCGTGCGCAACTGTTGTAATCCACGTGAAAAGCCGCAGAAAATCAGTCTGTTGATTTAAAGCACTTTTGGTGCGGTGACATTTTTTTTATTTGTTTTACGCGCGGAAAAGAGCAACAAAAAGAGCGCACTGCTGTGGAGCTCCCTCTGAATTCCTCCAAGCCCACATCCTGGCGCACAGCAGCCGATTTGTTATTGATCAAGTGTGAAAGTCGGGACTTCTGTTTGTTCTGTTGGGAAGAAAAGGAGCAAAGTTGGGAGTTGGTGGACTCACATGACGTCGTCATCCAAATGGGGGGGCTGCCAGGCGAACTTGAAGCTTACTGCATCGAGGCTTGTTAAAGAGGGAAAAACAGAGAAACACAGAATGAGAAGAAGGCTTGTTAGTTAACGCGAGAGGAGGGAGGGGTGAGGAAGAAAGAGAGGGAGACAGAGCGAGCATGGATTTGGGCAGGGCTGCGGTTCCCCAGCATAAGCTCTCCTTTCCCTTCGGTGACTACACCCAGAGAGGAGGAGCGTGGAGTGCAGCGTAGTAGGCGTCAGGATCCTCAATTTCCAACTTAGCATCTTGGCAGGACATTTTCCCAAGCAAAGCCCCAGTCAGGCGGGTAAAAAAATAAAAGTTCTGCACTGGAATGAGAGCGGCGGTCCAAGTCCGGTGAGGGAGCAGCACAAAGACGAAACGACACCAAACCTCCGACGGAGAGTGGTTGCCTGAGCCAAGCTTGTTTTGATTTAAACAGTCTAGCCGACTTCACCATTGTCACTTCCAGGAGCGGACGCGCAGCTGGTCTGCAGACGCGCAGCTCTATGCGCTCCGACAACAGCGCCTGAGAAAATAAAAAGGGGGAGAAAGTGCGCAAGTTAAGAGGCTTACACTCTCCGGGCTCCAGCATGGCGTATCCTCAGGGTTACTTGTACCAGCCGTCCGCTTCTTTAGCCCTGTATTCATGCCCTGCGTACAGCACCAGCGTCATATCGGGACCTAGAACTGAGGAACTTGGGAGATCCTCTTCTGGATCTGCGTTCGCGCCCTATGCCGGATCTACTGCGTTCAGCAGCGCCTCGCCGGGCTACAACTCCCACTTACCGTACAGTGCAGACGCGGCGGCTGCTGCCACATTCACCTCATACGTGGTGAGTAAATTAAAGGTGATCATTCACTCTCTGACGAGCAGTAAACGCGAGGAAAACAACTCTTCAAAGTCTCCAGCGAGGGAAATTTTAGGTTTAGGAAGAAAAGTGCGCGTCACGGAGGAGCGCTTTTACGCAAAAATCACAGAATGGCAAATCCAGAAAACACAGCCTGGTTCTTCCAGGGTTGTGGTTTCATGACCGTTTGGAGTGATCTTTTTAATTTTTATAAATCGAACGAGTAACTCTCCGAACTCTGAAGAAAAAAACACAGTAACACGCCCTCATCGCAACGAGGAGCTATTTTAACTTTTATTTCCTGTCCAACTGTCAGATTTCAGCGTCTGAGCAGAAATACATTTTAAGTGTTTTTCTTTTATTTGTTTTCTGCCAACAAAATTAGGTAGACAGTCTTTTTCAGACCTAAACACTATATAAAAACAAAACTTTGGAGAAACAATAACAAAAAGTCTCCATTGTGCACGTCTTTATTGCGGGATCATTTATTAATTTCTTCATTATAAATTGAAAGTCTCTATAACCTGGTAAAATGTGACGATACAATTTTTATATAGGATGATAATAACTGAAAACTGGGAAAACTTCAGTCTATAATGTTTAAAGGTTGGATTAAAGCCAGCGCGTTTGTGTGTGGAGGAGCGGAGTTATGTGCGCGCGCATGTATGACAGCGCGTGCACGAGTGCACTCGTGTGTTTGTGTGCCCACATTTTTATGGTGCGCAAAATGAAAAATGAAAAAAAAAAACATTATTATTATTGTTGTTGTTGTTGTTATTTACTATTGTTGTTGTTGTTTTTTAGAGTTCTCCATATGACCACACCACGGGCATGGCGGGTTCAATAGGATACCATCCCTACGCAGCACCTTTGGGGACCTACCCCTATGGGGACCCTGCTTACCGCAAAAACGCGACCCGGGACGCCACCGCCACCCTCAAGGCCTGGCTCAACGAGCACCGCAAGAACCCCTACCCAACCAAGGGCGAGAAGATCATGCTGGCCATCATCACCAAGATGACCCTCACCCAGGTGTCCACCTGGTTCGCCAACGCGCGGAGGCGGTTAAAGAAGGAGAACAAGATGACCTGGACGCCCCGGAACCGGAGCGAGGACGAGGAGGAAGACGAGAACATCGATCTGGAGAAAAATGACGACGACGAGCCCAACAAGCCCTTAGATAAGGGAGACTCCACAGACACAGAAGCAGGTCGGTGTTCAGAAGGAAAAAAAAAAAAAAAAAAAAAAAAAAAAAGGGGGGGGGGGGGGGTAAAAAAATCATCAATTTTTCATCGCAGTCGTTTCCACTCAGGGTGCAAAATTGATTGCTGGTTAATGGTGGTATATAATTTATAATGGGACAATTGCTTTAAATAATAATCACCTTGAACTCCCCTCGTTTGACTTGTCGGGGGCTAAAATTGCTGGTGACGCACAGTGTTTAGCAGTCAATTTATTAAGTGCGTAATAACCGAGCTGAGCTGGAAATTCTGCTAAAAGTGCATTTTCTCTCTGATAATAAATGTGGTAAAAACGGAATTTAAATATCCTACAAGCTCACACAGTGTTTATGTGCTTTTAATAATTGCGGGAGGACTTCCCACCTTTTTAATGTAGCACACGTGTTTATGAGGAGAATTATACCCCACACAAAGTTTGTAAAAAAAATCCTCAAATATATTTTTTCTTTGCTGGATTTTTGGCTGAAAGTCTTTATTTCTGCTTTAGATCACAAACTGAACCCAGGGGACGTGGGCTGCGATCGATTCAAAGAGGAGAGCCTCGGCAAAGAGGTGGATCCCCTTCTGAGCGACTCGGAGTTAAAGGAGCAGGAGGAGCGGACTACAGAGCTGCTGCCGGACTCCGCCAAACCAACCACTTCGTCTCCCTCGGCGGTGCCCCGGGGGAACCCGACGCAGCAAGACAAGCCGTCAGATTTGAGCCACGCAGCGAGCACGGTGACCGGCAACGCCACCTCTGTGATCCACTCGCCCCCCTCGGCCCCCAAACCCAAACTGTGGTCCCTGGCGGAGATCGCCACGTCCTCAGACAGGTGTAAAGGCAGCAGCGGCGACGCGCCGCCGTGTCCCGGTTTGGCTCAGAGCGCAGTGATGGGCACCGGCGCGTCACCGTCCCGGTCCTCCCCTCAGTGCCCACTCCCCAACAGCACGGTCCTATCCAGGCCTCTGTACTACACCTCCCCTTTCTACCCCGGCTACACGAACTATGGGGGCAGTTTTGGACACCTGCACAGTAACCACGGCTCGGTAACCACGAGCTCCACGGCACATTTCAATGGATTAAACCAGACTGTGTTAAATAGAGCTGAGGCTTTGGTAAGGGAGAGCCAGAAAGTCAGAGGCCAAACGCAGATAGATCTTTGTAAAGACTCCCCTTACGAACTAAAGAAAGGTATGTCAAATATTTAATACCTGAATATTTTCCTCTCACCACGGACTTTTATTTATTTATTTTTTTGTTGCATCTAAATAATGACAGTCCAATTCTAAAAAAAAAAAAAACAAAAAAAAAACAGTTATTTTCTGAGTAAATGCTTATCTTCAGATTTTTTTAGTTTCTGAATGGTTAATCCTAAAAAAATGTAATAATGGTCTTAACCGCTGCAGCCGCCTGAGTCTATTTGTATGAAAGACTAACATGTATATTTAATGTAGCATTTTTGTATTTAAAAAATGGACAATACACTATCTTTGAAGTAAATTATGAAGAAAAAAAACATGTTGTGCAGCGATTCTTTGAGGCTGCCTGTCCACACTTCTTTTAAGCCATTTAATAAGCGAAAGTCTTTTTTTTGCACAATGACAGATGGTTCAAATGGACTTTAAAAAAGAGAGAAAGGAAAAAATGCGCTCAGATAAAGAATGATGCAATATTTAATAAACCGATAAAGATGGGTCAGATAAGTCCTGCACCAAAAAGTTTTTTAGCCTTTTTTTTCTTTTATAGATTGATGGGTTTTTTTTTTGTGTGTATTTTTTTTCTTCTTGATCTTATTTCTCAAAGCGGATATTGATATAATAACAGCATAACGCGGCGATTTAACTGAATTACCTTCCGTGTTTTATGAAGAGCAATCAGGTGGTGAAGTTCTGTAATGAGCTCGATTTTATGCCAAATTTAGACATCATTACTGGCTTCCAAGGCGTGGCAAAGCTGTTAAAAAGGGACGCGACCATGCATTTAAAACATACTGCCCCATTATATCATTAATGAAGAGCTTTTTTTTTAATGGCGCTGTGAAACGCTGCTGTTTGAGGCTGATGGGGAATGCTGGCTTTACGCAGTAGATTGTGAGGGGGGAAAAAACGCCAAAAGTGCATGCAGTCAGGCGGCGGCCTCTAACTCTACCAACTTCTGCAGGTAGGTGTCACACTTGCTCTTAATTTCAGTGAGGGGAGGGGGGCGCGCGCTAATCCTTCACGGAAACCCATCCCCGATCAAATAACCTGCTGGAAAGAAAGAGGAAGTGGAGCCACTGGGGCAACAACAATGATCACAGTTATTATGAGGATTATGGCAACTTTAACAAGAGGATGAAAAGACAAAAGAAATAATAATTTAACTGACATTCACAAGAAAAAAAAGGATTTTAACAGATGATTGTATTTTACGCATGCGCTATTTATTTTTATTTTTTTTTAATTAGATGGGACTGAAACCTGAACCAAACATTTTTGTTTTTTTTCTTTTTAGCCTTTTATTGTGCCTTTTTTTGGGGTCAGATCAGCTTCAGGCCTTAAAGTCAAAAAGGCCACAAGTGATATTTTTCATTCTTTTTTTATCTCCCTTGTTTCTATCATTTGTAAATCTTTGTTCTTTTCGTTTTGTTTGCTTATTCTTCTCACTTATAGTGCATTGGAAGGGACGCAGAATCTCTATAATTATTATTATTATTATTAATGCCCTTATTGTTGACCTCCACTGCAGCGGGACAGCGTGCTCTTGTTTATGGCTGCCATTAATCTCTATAGTTTACTTTCTCCTTCACCGGTTTGAAATCTCCCTTGAGGTTTATATAATTCCCTTTGCCTTAATGTCCTCTATTTGGGCCCTCTATTTTAATCTGACGGAGTGTGCTGAAGCGGTGATTGCGACACATCAGCTGGCTAAATAGCATAATTATGTTTTTTTTTTCCTTCTTCTTCTTGCTGATCCTCGAGGGCATTGAACTGTTTGACGCAGTGTTCCCCTAAGAGAGTATTAGGAGGTTTATTATTATTGTCATCATCGTTATTATTCGAAATTGCGCCGATCTCCAAGAGTTTACTGAGAAAATGTTTGAAATGAAGAGTTCTTACTTTAACTGCGCGTTATGCATTTATGTTTGTTCCTACTTTTAGGGAAAAGGCTTTTATTGATTTTATTGACATTTATTTCAGAATATATTGAACTATTTGGGGTTTTAATTTGATTGTTTTGAAGGCAGTTTTATTTGTTTCCAATCATGAGAGCAGCCTCCTTACTCTTTTATTATCAATATTCTCCCCATTATAATAACTGCCAATGTGACATTTAGTCCTGACTGTAATTTCTTCTTCACTCCGAAGGAAAACATTGTTAAATTTAGGGGAAAAAATGTATTTAAGTCTGAGTTGAAAAAAAAAAGGCTCAAAATGACATTCATCTCGTCAATTAATTCAAACGGTATCTGTTCGTTGATTATGTTCTTGTTTCATCTCTCTGCGTGATAAGAGTCAGTCAATTAACCCCCGATTACTGGATGAAGCGGAGCGACGGAGTTTCCAAGCCTTCATCATGACGCACGATCGCCTACAGGGGAGATCCTCAGCAACTTTGCTCAACTTGTTCCCCTGGCTTCCGCGCGTTTGAATGGCGTGATGCTTCATTGTTGGGATCGCGACAAAATGAGAATACTAAGTAGGGCTGAAGCTGTTCCCACGTCTGACAAAAAAAAAAAAAAAAAAAAAGTGGAAACAAAAATCCGAAGGAAACTGAAGAGAAACAAGAGGTCTGACTCTTTCTCTTTGACTTTGCTGATTTTAGATAAAAACTGAATTGTGCACCATCCCTTTTATACTGCTTTTTTTAGCCATTTAATATTTATTGATGCTTTTTCCCCTGCATGTTTAAAGGTAACCCATTTTTCCAGATCCACTTTTTGGGGTTTTCGGTGCACATTTTCTCCAAAGGATTGTAGAAAATGTTTGGCCACTTGATGAAACAAGAAAAAAGGAAAAATCTGTCATAAAGAATATTATTGAAAAGAAGCAGCTTGATAATGAACTTAAATGGGTTTCAGTCAGGCGACACAAACACTACTTGGATGAAACAAATCCGATTTGTCTGACGACATTAGGAACCAGTCACCTTAAATCTGAGTAGAAAAAGAGCAGTAGGTGTGTTGGACAGAGATTTGCTGCGGGGCTGAATACATTTGGGAGGCGTGGACCACACAAATTAGACACTGGACGGGGTCTTTGAACGCCTCTCAGGCGCTTCTGTGGATCAGGCCGCGAGGTGAAACCCAAACCTGTTGATACACGCAGAGCAAACGGTGCATCTCAAAAAACAGATAGACTATTGATACAACACGTTCGAGCTGGCTATAGAATTGCGCTTAAATGTGGAAACAGACACCGGCTGCGTTCTGGACCTGCTCAGGTTATTTGCAGAGGAAGAAGGCCCTAGAAGAGCAACTGCGCAACTGTGCCAAATGCAGCATTAGTAGAAATAAAAGGAGGGCGGTTCTTTGAAAAAAGAGAAAAATGTTTTTTTTTTTAATTGAAACCTTTTTTTTATTTTAAAGAAACGTGGCGTTAAAAGTTGTTTTAATGCCTCGTTATTTCAGTTAATCATGATTATGGCCTAAAAGTGAATTCTTCAATAACACGTTGTAGTTAAGGACACATCTCTCCAGCTTTGGTCCTCTGGCGAAGCTGCGCTCCAGACCACATAACACGACGCGGCGTTTTGGCACAACGCGCTCAGCCTGTGCGCCGAGTCCATCCAAACAGAGCGGAGAAAAGCTCCAGGTAACATCACTCTCAGGCCCTCCACGCTCATGTTAAGTGGAGTTCTAAACCGACCCAAATAGGCTGGCAGAGAGTGATTTACCTCTATTTTTTCCCACTTCACCGACTGTTTTTCTATTTCTCCAAGAGCTCCTCTGGGAGAGATTACACGTGTAATTTTCAGCAGCGAGATGTTTAAGGTGACCCCCTCCACCCCCACTTCTAACATAAATAAAACATTTTTATGGAAAAGAAACAATAAAAGAAGTGCGATGGAGTTGAAAGTTTACAATAAAAAGAGATTGGTGGAGGGGAAAAGGTTTGTTTAGACATGGCTGCAGTGTCATGTGTTGATTTCTTTTCAAAATGATCACCCACTAAATGTAGTGCTGATATTTCTCCCCCAAAACATCCAGAATGTTCCAAAGCCAGGTGCCAAACCTGACTCAATAAATCATGCAGTGCATACAAGCACACATGCTGCACACACAGGTCTTCTCTGAAAGCACCTTGAGTCCTTGAAAGGAGCTGCTCATTGACCAATCTGCTCTGACAGCAGTGAGGCATGAGCTTCTGACCCTGCCACTGCAAAGGGCCTGTGTTCAGAGGCCATGTAAGGGCCCACTGGAGCTCGTGGAGGGGCTCGGCCCTAGCGTGCAAGTGCAAGTAGAGGTGACGTGCACAAACACACATCAGCGTTTAAGCAAGAGGGACTTTGTGCCACATAGTTGCACAGCAACAGAATATTGTGTGAGTCAATTCAGTACAGAGACACTGGAGGCTCTTCTTCAGATGGTCAGAAATTGTCCAGCCCTTTTTTTTGTGGTTGAAAGGTGAAGAGGTTCAGCATTTAATCACACAAACACATACAAGGCAATGGTGGAGAAACATTGGAATCCATCTCTGTATAATTCAGGCTTCTAATTTGACTAAATAAACATCGGAGCGAAGGATTGATAAACTGTTTTCTTCTGGTGGCTTCACTGGCATGGGGGAGGGGTCAATTGAACCTAGTGTTTATTTACATTTGCCCTTTTTAAATGATCTCTTTCTTCTCAACATCTGCTTCACATTACCCCACAGATATCTGTCCTAATGACCGCTATAATGCACACACACACACTCACACACTCCAACATGAGCTCTCAAACATAACACCACCATTACCCACTGTTCATCTGGGACACTTTACCTTCCTCAAACCACCTTGCACAACAAATGGACTTTCTCTCACTGCTAACCTTTTTTTGTTGTGCCAAGCCTCCCCACGTTTGCTCCTGCTTTGGTTTGAAGGATGCAAATGGGCATTTGCTTAATTGGATCAGTTCCCAAGATGGAGATAAAGGGGAGGGGGTAGAGTTTTTTTTTTTTTCCTACTCAGATTCCTACTCAAGTTATTTTGAGCCGTGCTCAGTTTAGTGGTGTGTGGAGACAGTGTTAATGAGGAGGGTTGAGAAGTCACCGCCGCTGCTCGACTCATTCAAAAGTCTCTGGCCCCGACCAGCCCTCACTTCCACGTGATGAGGGGAGGGAAGCTGCACTGACCCCACATGTAACAGTGTCTCAGTGCTAATTTAGTAAAGTGCCTGCTAGTGATGTATCTGCCCAATCAAGAACAAGCCGAGATACTCTGGGTCTAGTTCACGCAGGTACCTGCGAGGTTTTATTTCCAACTTAGATGTCTGACAAATTGAGACATAATAATCAAAGAAAATATACATATTTTTTCCCCTTGCACACAAATATTGGAAACATTAGCAAGCAATTTTGGATGAAAAATATTTGCCTTGACTCCCTGAAGCTCACCATTTATTAAAGAAAAAAAAATCCGGCAGCGGCTGCACGCCAGTGGGAGCGTGTTGGCTGATGCACCCTGACTAACAGCACAGTTTACAGCCAACTCCAATAGGTAATCTCATCAGAGAAGGGCTTTAAACAGATAAAGAGTAGCTTTAACTATCCCCCACCTCCAAACACTCCAACTGCATCCCTTCCCACTTGAGTTGTCCCTTCTTACTCACTAACCAGGAGCCGCTAATATCTGAAGGAAGCTATCATGTCCAGCTCCAAAGCAAGCTCAAATCATCTATTGACCTCATTTTCAATAAAGGAGCCATTTCCAGCCTGATGGATGATTTGTTGGTCTTGCATGGAAGCACCATCTGGACAGAAGGATATGTTCGCTGTAGTAGGTAAGCATCACTTGCCAGCAAGGACTCCATGCAGACAAAAGCTTGCAGTTTGCAGTCATGCCTCTCACTCAAGAATCAACCAGACCAGCTTAGAATAATGAAATTAAGGAGAAACAAGATATAATTGAAATGTGTTCCACGTGGTTACTATTAGCTTAGGTTTTTAAAATCTCAAGCCAGACAGGGGGTTATTTTGAAAAATCCTTTGTTGCATCTGTAGACACAACAGTAGTTCATACATATATTAAAAGCCTTGTGCGGCATCTCTTTGTTGCCAAAAAAAATTCGGAATCCAAAACAAATCAGTGAAAAGGTTCTGGCTGTAGTAACCCCCACACCCCAGTCCCACACAGACTCCCTTTTTTGTTTGAGGAGCTCAGATTGGGCTCACAGTAGCTGCACTTCAAGTATAGAAAGATCTGATTTATTAGCTTGTCAGGGAAGCATTGTTCAAGAAAGCAATCAAAAAGCATTTACCTAGCTCCTCTAAAATTACAGCTTTTTTCACTGGCTAATTTGTGTAACTCCCATGGAGAGGCTGGCAAAGAGTTTGATGAGGCATATAATGATGATTAATGAATTTATTGCCCTGCTGCTCATCAAAAGGTTGTAGTATATACTTCTCTCCCTTCCTGTTAGTGTGTTTCATGGGCTTCAGAGAGTTGGGTACGGAACAGATAACTCGGCCTCCTCCGTCCATCCGTCCGGCTGTTAACCTAACTGACCTGATGGGCATGGGAATGGAGAGAATAGTCGGTGAGCACAGTGGAAGCACAATGAACAGCTTAATTAAAGGTTTAACTGGAAATGCAAGGAAGAGAAACACATTCTTAACTTTCAACCTCTGATCACCTTTGTGGGAAAATCAGGGGAAACCAGATCTGCATGGCTTCCACCTCCATCCATGATGACCACCAAGGAAACCTTTGGTGGACCCTGTGCATGAGCTTCAAAACTACATGAAAACAAGCTCAGTAATTTCCCAATTCATTTAGGAAGCACTCACTGTGTTAAAAAATGAAAGAGAAAGATTCATATGTTCTATTATTCCACTGAAATGAGAACGGCTCTCGTCACAAATAATGATTAACGACTGGTTGGGTAGTGACAATGTGTGTATATGTGTGTTTGTGTGCAGCAGTGGTAGTGTGCTTAGAAATCAGTCACTATGAGGTCAAAAGCTCATCTGCATGTTTGGTAAATAAGCCCACCTCCTCCACTGAGCCAGCTCCCAGAACTGTGGGGTCATGCTTCCCTTGGTTCAGCATTGTTTTGGGTGTTCACACTTGATCACACTCCGAGCTCCTCTATGCTGTGCACTTTGGTCAACTGTGCTTGATGAAGTCCTAGCTTGTTCACTTTCCCCATTAACTAAAGAACTCACTGTTGCAACTACACCCCACCCCCCAACACACAAACACAACAAGAACCACCAATACTCACACAAGTTTATCTCCACCCCAGAATCAGCCCCTTTGAGATCAGTTCCCTGAATAGACTGATTTCTGCATTCACTTATTCATTAGACTAGTCCCTTAAATACATCAAAGAGATTCTTCGCTCAAACAATAAACCAATAAAAGCAATTAGAATCTCCATATCTTCTTGGCGATGTTGATCTCTCGGGTGCCAGAGTTAGATAATAGGAGTTGGATGACATAAGTTTTCCAAGAAAGCTCATTTTCCGTCTCTTTCTAGTTAGGACTCTATAAATTGAAATGATCTTTTTTTCTTTGTTTGTTTTTTGCTTAACTTTCAATAAAAGATAATCTTTTTTTTTTGGTAAGAAGATTTCAAGCTGGGGTGAGGGGCAGCTCCTTACCAGGTATTTAAATCTGACAAATTTCAAGGTGTCGTGCAAATGTAGCTGCACAAAACAAAGAAGGAAATCAAAAAACAGCAATGCAAAATGTGTTAACAAGGAGTTTAATGATTAAGGGATGATTGGTTTCTATTCCAATGATCCAACCAGATTGATCTGTCTGAGGCAGAATCAATGGGGCAGTGTCAATGGCTTTGTCCAAGGACTCAAACTGGATGAACCTCATTGCACACCCTGAGAATCACCCAGGTTTCCTTCGCGCCAGTCCTACACCTTGCCAATGTTGTAATAATGCTCCGAATGTATTATTTTGTTGTGGAAAAATAATGAAACTAATATATAATTATTGTTTACTTGTTTGTTTGTACACCTATTTAATTGACACTGAATTATCCTGCAAGAAATATAAAGAATCTGGACAACTTCAGCTGCATTGTTTGGTAGCCAGGTATTTATCTCTGACTCACACTGGTTGATCAATTTTAGGTCAATACTTCGGATCATTTGGATCATTCAAAATAAACCAATATTGACCATGAATCGCATCGGCAACCACAAATTATGAGATGAATTGAATCGTTGTTTAATTGAAATACTGATCTTTTTGTTTTTGTTATGTTTTTCCATTTCCACTAATATTGTTTTTGTCAGCCAATCACCATTATTAAGTTCGGCCTTCACACTCGATTTCCCCCCCCCTTTTTTTGGTTATTTTCCTAAGACAGTGCAGGAAGCTGCTAAAAACAATGGCACAATTTGGATTTTTTTTTGGCAATTTATTGCATTTCCAATGAAATTCATCCACCAGTGGCAACCAAGCAGAATTGGTACTGGAAGCAATTACTTCCTACTTAAACAAATACTTTTTAGATTTGTTTTTCATTTGTTTGACCACATCATTTGTTTGACTGCATGATGGTTCTGACTCAATTCCACTACTCTTGGTGTTTTTTCAGGGTTTAGACCTCTTGTATTAGCAAGCAATTTTAGATGGCTTTGAACACAGTAGCTGGTAGATGCTATATTGTTTGAATAGTTATCTGTTTCTTTTTTTATTCATATAACCCTTGAATTAGTTTGATTTGCTATCGCCAAGTGTCAGGAAAGTTGGTTTGATCTGTCACCATAACCAAACTTGTGGTTGGAATATACAGTAAAGATTATTAATCAAACTTTTGTTTGATCTATCAGTCAAACAGCGATCAATAATGGAATGCAATAATGGACATCGTTATTAAGCATAGTCTCTCTTGTGGGATCAGAAAGTGCTTGGTCAAGGAATTTTAATTCATATTGTTTTGGATCTTAACATCTGTATTCACAACATTTTAAATTTGAGAGAAACATTTAATTTTGTAAATGATATCATAGTTGAAAAATGCAAATTAGTCACTTATGCCCAAGAAAAGTGTCTTTAAACTTGACAGGATCTTCCGGGGCACAGTCATTCATTTGGTAACAACACAAACAACTGACACGATGATAAGAGAAAAACCTGGGGTCAGTGAGAACAAAAACATAAAAAGCAACATCACAGGAATGTTTTTTATTAAAAGTTTAGTTAACATTTAGATTTTATAAAGCAAATGTAGCATAAATTTGCAAGGGTGAAGCTGCTGAGAATCTTCAGGAAAAACTTAAACTGTATGCTAAATTCTGACAGAGACACATTTCAGAGCATAGACTGAAAAAGAAAGTGAGATAGATAAGTGTTGACAAGATTTCTTTCCTTAAATTCAGAAGCCCACATTCTTTAAACACTGCTACTTATTTTGAAGGACCTGCCACACCGTCTCAGCAGTTTGGCTCAGTTTTGTTTCATAAGTAACAACATGTTGTTATAATTCTATGAACATTTACAGCAATTGCATAGTGTGTTCTATGGTTAAATAGGAAAGAACATAAAGACTTCAATTGTTGTAAGAGGCACTCACAAATAAAGTGGTGCTTTGTGAAATATTTCACATTAAATGTTATCAGTTAGACTTCTTTAAATATTCATTACTCTATTTTGGCTCTCCCTCTCATTCAACGCACACACTTTCTTTGACAGATTGGTTGGAGGGTTCAAGCAAAGGCTATTTTGGATCTGATAACCTCATCTGTTGGTATTGTGGAGATGAAATCCATTTGTCAAAAGGAGAAATTGCGATTCACTCAGCACTGCTTGATATTGCTTTCTTTCCTTTTCGTCAAAACAAGCAACGGGAACCCAGACATGGGAAACAGCATATGCAGATCAGAGCGATAAATTTTTCATGAACACGTTTCATCCTAAAGCTGATAAAAATGAATAAGAGGGAAGTGGTTATTAAACAAAAGATGGGATTAGCAAAGTGAAAAATGGTGAAAAATATGAAGTTTCTAAGTGGGTGTTTTGCTTCACAATGAGTTTCAGTATTCTGACAGGAATGCACATAATATGAAATACTATACTGCATACCATATGCTCCACTGGAACACTCCAGCATTATTCAGCTTGTTAGTACTAGACAGATGAGCTGTATAGCTTTTGATATTTGCACCAAGTGTTTTCTGCTGAAAGAAAAAATGAAGAAACATTTCTTTATGTACTGCTATAACCCAGTTCTTGCAAAACAAAGTAACCTGAAAAGTATACTTTTAAAATTAGAATACATAAACTTAGCTTGCAACATGAAATAATTTTTACTTTAAACAAAAATAATTTCATTTATTTAGTTAAACTTTAACTAGTCTAAAAATGAATTAAACAGCAGCAGCCATGTCCAACTCCAAAGATGGAACAAATTACTCAGTAGATGGTTTGTTACACAAGCAAGTCAATTACTATTGATGTAACAAGTGGTCCACCTTTAAAAAAACAAAAACAAAACATGTACTTTTCATCAGTTTCCAAAAATCTTTTTAACCTCTTTAGTTTGATTTGATATTTAATATGATTATAATGCTGGTATATGTTTTATTTTAATTTTTCTCAACTCGATTTTATTCCTAACAAATCTCCAATCTAACAAGGCACTCAAAGGCACAACATAATATATATATATATATATATATATATATATATATATATATATATATATATATATATATATATATATTTAAAATAATAGTAATGAAAAAATAAAAATGTGAAAACAAAATGACTAAATAAAACCAACAGCACAGCATAGACTGCTGGTCAAATGTTTGACTGTAAAAACAGCTTTAATGTCCTTTTAAAAATTGATTATGAAGTTTAACAAGGAATTTTTTAGTGACAAAGCCTACTGTTGATGATGGCAAACTGAAAAAAAAGCAAATTGTAGCACTTATAATTCTGCAAAGGCGGCAACAACAGACTTAAAAAAATACAAATAAATAAAAGTACAATTAGATTAACAAAACCTCACATCACCCATTATTTTACACTTTTTGGTCAAACCATGAAAAGGAGTACCAATGATTTGTCACAACATTTTGGCCCAGATTGTACAGAACTTGACACAATTATAATCAAGTTCCATTTGACATATAACTGTGAAACTTGCTCTGAAGCTAACTTTAGATTTAGATGATGGCGAGTCTTTGGACCAAAGACAGAAACTCTCATGAACAGAGGACAGTTCTCCAGTCCTTGACCTGTTGACTGACTCACAAATACATTCACTTCATTAGCAAGTCATCAGCACTCACTGTGTCATTAGTAAATACATAAGTATTGACAAATGCATATAATCATCTTATGCACATGATATCATTGACTGGAGCAGTGCTACCCAGGAGGCTACAGGGTATTGGGCCAATTAGAGGTTGTCCAAACAATTACAACTGTTCCACCTGAAGCAGTCGATAGCAAGTAATACTATGATTTATGATCAAAGTTGCATAGGTGAAGAGGAAAAATAGATATAAAAAAAGACATATTGACTTGCATAATAACTGCATAGTCTTACAGTCCTAGTTTGTGTGCATAATTGCGTTAATGTGGGCTATTAAGACTAAGTGGATATGATTTTACTGTCTGCCCTACATCCAGTGTGATCCCTGCCATGATCAATACTTGTGATTTGTAAGTTACTATCCATCGATAACATAGTGAGAGTTAAGTGTTTGACCTTTGGGAGGTCATTCTTTGCTCTTGAGATTGTCAAACAGCCCATTGGTTAGAAGAGAGGCAGGAGGCCTTTTCATTGAAAAAAGGGCGTTCTGTTAATCCAGTCTTTAAAATTGTGATGCTATGCTTCTTGTTTTTTTTTTTTTTGTTTTCTTACTGTGATTGGTTTGTGAATGACAACAGCATAACATGTCTCTTTTTTAAATAATGATTTTTATGGAAGGAAATAAAAAAATCTAGTTTGAAATATTGTGTGAGGTAAGGCTGGGATATTCTGCAAGGATGCTGAATGGATTTCGCCATCCCTCATGAGTTTGACATTCAATTCAAATGACCACTCCACATCGCCCAGTTAGTTTGGTTCTTGAAAATGTTCATAACAAAAAGGTTTTTAGTGCACTAGTATATCAAACTAAATGAAGGCTAAAGACCCACTCCAATAAAAATTGGGTTATTGGTGTTTTTAACATGTTCTTGTAGAATTTTTCTCACGATGGAGGACATATAAAAGAATTTACGATTTCAACTGCATTTATGACTATTTCTTTATTCAAATGGTGTTGGATCAGGAACAGATGAAAACCTGAAAAAGCTTTCAGTTGAGACACAGTAACTGCTGTGGGCGGGCCAAACCTTCTCCGCTCCAATTCTGAAGCACATGCAGAAAAATAGTTTCACGACTGTCTTCATTTTTCTCGTCTGAGCTGACATCTGGCTCAAAATTGTATTGATCCGATTATTGCTTAGCTAGTTTTTTTGCTACGCTAATGTTAGCTTTGACTTGTGAGGTGGTACAAGCTAGCAGGAGAGAGTGTAAACAAAGGGCTGATGGGAAATTAGGGAAGCTAACTTTCGTGCCAACAGTGCCACAAACAACCCATAGGGGAATTTTTGATAACCTCCCACTGCACTGGAAAAAATGTGTCCTTAAAGATGACACAGGCTTTTTGATTTTGGCTAAAAATTGCGTAATAATAATTAAAACTTCACTGGGAATGATTTTACAATTGAAAAATATAGCTGGAGTGGGACTTAAAATTGTTGTTTCAATTTTTTTGTGTGTGGTCTATTCATGCAGGCAGGATGAAGGGGCTTGGAAAGCTTAGATGTAGACAGCACTTCCTGTGTGCATATCTTTATCCAAAAGTGTCTGACTTGTGTGCTTCACTATACAGACAACTAACATACATTTTGAAGCACATGCTTCAGCTTAGACATTGAGCCTGAGTGACTTTAACCAAAAAAGAGAACGATTTGCTTGGTGACAGATGGATAACAAGAGATATCTCTGGCTGTAATCCTGGAATAGTCTGAGAAACTTTGTGTTTTGGCAACAGATGAACATGACATGTGATCTTTCGCTGAATAAATGAGCAATAGTGTTTAAAGTGAGACGGATTAGTTCTTTGATTCGTGTTGTGTCATGCTTTAACCGTGAGGAATCTGATACCAACATCTGGCATGATCCCCCTTATTTTTAACAAAAAGGACACTGTAAGACAATACATGACTTAAAATTTCAAACTTGTCAGAAGAAGATTAATGACTCATACCTATTTCAATTCAGTGGGTCATGGACCTTCTCTGATTGGGATCATAGTCAATCATAGATCTGAATAAAAAATAGTACATGCTAAAAGTGCTTTTTGTTTGTTTGCTAGGAACAGACTATAGACTAAAGAAAGGCAGTTGTGTTGTGTACTGTCAAACTGTCTGTTGCACGAAGAATAAAAAATAATTTAAATCAAGGACCAAATTAATATTAGGTTAAAGACGCTTCAAAAATCATGCAAAAAAACAATTTCTTAGAACAGTCTCTGGTCAAAATTTGATTGAATAGCAATCCAATGTCCTGAATCAGATAATACCACGTAACCCCAAGAGTTTCTACATTTATTTGTCCAGAGTTTACCGTCTCCGTGTACGTGTTGTTAATTTGTAACAGCAGATTTGTGGATTGGTAATTTCCAGGGAAACGTTCATGACATGGTCTTAAACATTTTAGCACCATTGCCAAATTATTTTGGCTCTCAGAAAGTTAATAAACTCCTGCCTGGTGTCATAGTAATGAAAATAACATAAAGAGCAAAGGTACATTGCTTGTGTGTTAAGTAAAGATGTACTTTTATATATTTGACCTCTTTGCCTGATCTGCTATCCTTTTGGATTGTTGGATCATCTTGTTGGATCCTTAATCCACCATTGTCCTGAAAGTGATCCTCACAGATCAAGGCTGTTACTTTCATACTTCAGCGCTGAAATGTTTTTAAAGGATTTCCAGCTTTATCAACAGCACTAATTTTGAAGTTTTATAAAGTAAAACAAATAGATTTATGATAACAGGAGCAATCATCAACACTTCAAAAATCTAAGCAACACTGAAGCATTCTCTCTGTTCTTGTTAATCTTGCATGACACATGACATTTGTTACAGAGATGACCTCTTGGCCTTTTTCCTTTCCAAACATATCTAAGTGTAAGAAAAAGAGCAGCAGCAAATCTTTGTGGCACAGTACAAAGCTATGTAAGGGTTAAAAAAAACAGCTTTACATTGATTTTCAGACTGTTAAAGACTTTAATCGTGTAAGGATCTCAGGCTGTCTCCCTGACCAAATCTGATGAAGGAGTTATTTTACCAAAAACTGGAGAAAACCTTCACTGGATTCAGTCTTAAATGTCTTTGTGGGTAAATACAATAGGACCCAGCTTCAGAGAAGGAACTCTACACAATTACCAAGTGCTGCAAGCATGAGTAGTCACCATACACAGGGCTATTAGTTGTGAGTGATACGGTTGAAGTTACTCCTGTGAACTTTGCTGTGACTTGATGCTTGGTACTGTTGGGGCGGTTTCGATGAGGGAGGTGATGTGTGTGGGGGGGTATTGTTCGTGTATTGGACCACTTGAGTTTGGATGTGCTTTGGGGGAGGATGTTTGGTCAAACAGTTAAGATCCCAATGGCCACACAACTCCAGTCTTTGTTTCCACAAGATTCCACTTTTAAGTGCTGCCATTCTTTCTTCCTGTGAGCGCAGGCAACACGTGTTTGTGACCACACTCCCTTTCTCCCCCCGTCTGTCTTTACTCCATCTCACTCCCTCTCCAGTGAACCCGCTTATTAACACAAACACTGGCTGACACTTGTTTGTGCTTTTAATTGTGTCTGGATGTTATGTCTCTTGTGAACACATACATTAGCATTTCTCTGGCACAGTATAATCACTTCTTCAACCACAACGGCGTGCAGAGAGAGCACAGGAAATTACCACAAGCAGTCATGTTTGCAGCACGAGCACATTTGGCTTTGTTCAGCTTCTGTGTAGCCGGCTGCAGCCACCATGCAGATTTGAGTCGAGTTACGCAAGCTGTAGGTGCTCCTTCGAACCACATTTTTCTTAATTGTGAACTGTGGTCACCTTAAGTATAATTACACCTGAACAAACTGACTGTCTCTCCTTGCAATTCACTGTAAACTGCTGTTAAACAAACTGACAAAATAAAAACAATTGCAAATAAATGCTGTGTAACAATGTACTTCTCTCTTCAGGTTTGAAAGTAAAAAACTGGCTGTCAGATTACATTAGGACTTTTGTTTCTTGTTTGTAACTGATACAACACGCTCCTCTCAAAGAAAACCTTCTGCTCCTCAGACCTTTTGCACATGCTGCAAACAAAGCTGTGCTGTGCCAAGGATTACACTGTAAAATATGCATGTCCCCAATAAAAAATGCATATAACAGTGTGTCATCAATGACATGGGTTCAACAAAGACTGTAACAGGAACACAGAAACCAGTTTCTCTGCCTCAATTCCCCTGACTTCAGTGAATGAAGACAAATAAAAACCTCTCATCCGGGAGTTAATGAAGCCTGACACCAAAGCATTTAGTTGGATTGCAACATTTTCACTTGGTCACCTCTTTGCTTCTTTCTTTAACTTTTTATAATGGGTTAGGATGGTTATGAAACAGTGGCTCGCTGAACCATTCCACATTGTTTTTGAATGAAACGCTTCAAATATCTTCAGGAAATAAGACTGTTTTCCAAAGGATGGGGACCTAATCTGCTTGGTCACGGTGGTTTAAAAAGAGAATGTTTGGAGTTTTAACAGGGTTGGTTCCAGTGTTCCCACCCCAGTGATGAAATTATGAACGTGGATTATTTCTATTCTTGCTTTTGCAGTGAATGGAAAATGAGGTTAAGTAAGCGAAATTATAGTAGGGAACTCCCTCTGAAGCAGCTTGAAACCCTGGAACCCGTGAAGTGTTGCTGGTAATTGAACTGGGTTATCAGGGCAACCATTGTATTGCATTCACATTTTTATTTTGTACAGTGAACTTTGGTGAAAAAAAAAAGACTCTTTTGTGTTTACCACTACAATGCAGCTCAAGCTTACATGGTCACCTGATGAACCCGTGACTGACGAGTCCCACAATAAACACAAAAGCATTAAAACCACAACAGGTTGACAACGGTCAAGTACAAGAGGGTGCAACCAGAAGAAAGCAGTGTAAGTTATTCGCCTCTAGCTTCTTGAGTCTTGGTTTCAGATGTCTGCTTCTCTACAGATATGTGTTACCATAATAGAGCAGTTAAGAGGGCCTCTTGTTGAGGGTCCTTCCCTCCTGTCTCAGCACACTGACTCCAGTGTGAACGAGGAAGCCTGGACGATTTAGCACAGTCTTGTTAGACTGAGCATTGCACAATGGAAACTGTCATGTGGCTTGTAATGTGTAATTGAACTTGGAGCCATTTTGCTTCAGAATGTTCAAACCCAGCTCGATAGGATTTCACTTGGAACAGCCGACAGACATCCTGCACACTGTTTGCTCAGAGACTCCTGCTTTTGAACAGGGAGCAAAGACTGATGAACTAAACTCAGAGTCGCCTTTCCCAAACGACTAAATGTGCAGAGCAGTTGCGCCCTTCTCCTACTTACCCCCTAAAACCACAATATGCCCTGTGTCCTTTACACTGCTTTCTCACAACCTGCCCCACCCTCGCAGGGTCTATTTTGTTCTCTGGAACTTTCATTATGCGAAGGGGATAAAAATATAGCAAACTGTGAAGTTATGGTTCTAACAGAGTTGCCATTATAAATATGAACTTTTCAAGCATTCACTCCAAGACCAAAGTACGAAAACTGGGCGACCACAGAGTTTATTTAGATTTGCCACAACACTGAGGCCAGTAGTCCCTGTGCTTGCACTTACAGCTTCTAGGCATTAAACCCTGGCTACTTAAAATATACACACCCGTATATGCAACCACCCTCAGCTCTTTGCACAGTATTACAAGCATGTGAACATTTATAGAAAAACTTATAACTGTTACTGTGAAAGACAATGAAATTAGAAAGTGAAGTATCTGTGATCTAGGAAAACATAAACTTGTGCAACAATACACAGACACCACTACCATAATCCATTGAGTCTTTTTAGATACATAATACTTGTTCACCAATTTTTAAAAAAATGTCTGCGTATGTCTTGAATAAACTGCTCTTTACTCATTTCAACTCCTAGAAAACCATGACACATTCATTTAAACACCCCTTTCTGTTGCATGGACACATGACTCAATGATAATGACAGCATTGTGTGATTTATAGTCATAATTACAATAATCTACACATCCATTCTTGGGAGTTTATGTCCATGGTCACCTTTCTTCTTCATCCCTTTATCTTTTTATTGGCAGCTTTTTTTTTGGTAGAAAGAGCTTCTTTTCTTCCAATGCAGTGCCGTCCTCCCATCTCTTACATGTAGCTTTGCTGCGAGTCAGGGCTGTAATTCTGTCATTAGCTAGATAATGTGTGTTCTGTCTGTGTGTTAAACTCTAAATGCCAGCTTTGCTTTGACCCTGGGGCAGTTTGTGGGTTTGACTGATACCAGTCTCTCCATCAGGTGTAATTTAATCAGAGCTATGTGGTTTTTTTTTTAATGCATTTTCACTAAAAGCTCCATGTCTTATATCATGCATCTAAAACCATGAAAACATCAAAACCTTTGGAAGTTGACATTTGGTTTTTGTTAATGTTGGACTGTATTTAGTTTATTAAAACAAAACAAAAACAAATACCATCAGAGACAAACATAAACAAACACAACAGAAGCTTCATAGGAAAGTGAAAATGATGACAAATGAAATTAATTAATTAAAGGCATCTTCTGAACGTTCTGTAACACTGTATGATCTCTTCTACTACTTATTGTCAAAACTCTTTTCATAACAGTTTTAGGAAAAACCAGAAACATCATTCATCCAAACGTAAAGAATCCACATTGAACTACACCTCTTTCTCTACTCGATGAACTTGTTGACTGTTTGGTGACGTGTCCGCTCCGACAGAAGATAACAGTTCAGATGAACGGCCAATCCCTTTCAGCCTCTTTTTCTAGAACATACACCACACAGCATACCAGAGGCAGACACCTGTAAATCAAAACTTCAATTACAGCTAAAAGCTGGTTGTACTACATCTATAACCTAAGATGTGCTTGGAGACGCTCAAGCAAACAGCTTGCGTGTCTTGGCTTAGGTTTCCACCTTTTTCCAATAACAAATTTGCACAATTAAGTCTTAACACTGCCATAAATCAACTCCTGTCAAATAATGCCCTCTGGAAAACCTGGATGTTTTTACATGAAGGATGAAGAGAGAACTTTGTGTCTAGTTTGGAGTTTTATGTTTTACACATATTAAAGGATAAATGGTGAAGCCATGTGAACACCCAGAGGCACACAAGGAAAAGGCTCATTTGCAAGAAATTCAACAGGTTTTGAGACCCACACAAATCTGGAATATCCACTTTGGGCTGTCACATTTAAAGACAGTTTTCAATCACAGATGAGCCTTTACCAGCCCATGACAAATCTCCACCTGTGTGTGGGATCAGTGTAGCTGTGCATGTGGGAGCTCGTCCTGATCCCACAGCCTCTGCACCATCAGCCACCACCTGAGGCCCTGCCTGAATGAGTAACTGACTGACTGATGGGAGAATCTCATATGACAAAAAACATCAGTGACTGATCACTGAGGCTCACCTGAGTACCTTAGGGGGGTGGCCAATGTGCCAAATAGTGTGGATCCCTGGAGAGGGAACTTTTTCAGGGCATGTCCAACTGTCTTCCGGGCAGATTCTCCAGCATAAGGATCTGTGTGGTCATCACCACAGTTATGTGTTGACACATTCTGCTTCAGAAGTGCATCATACCAGACTGAGACAAAGTGCACCTGGCAGTTGTATAAATTAATTACACATTAAATCATTTATGCTTTGAGACAAGTGACATTTCTGTTGATCTTAAACAGAGCGTTCTTATGCGCCTAACCTTGGGCTATTATTCCAACCGGTCTGAGCACAAAGAATTTGCTTCATTAAAATTAAATCTGGCCATCTTACAGCAAGTCAAACCGGGTTCAAGAAAGGACAATAAGCACACATCAGTTCATTTCTCCTGGTCTCCTTTTGTCGCTGATTTATTTTAGCAGCATAATGGATACAAACCGTAGGAGAACACAAACCACGAGATTCTTGGAAGACGAAGGCAGACAGACCCCCATCTTGCTCATAGCGGTGTCTGGATTGCCTTCTGGGCTGAGATAGGAGTCAACATGTTTAGAAACATCAAAAGAAAACCTGATACCTTAAGTATAAGAAGATTAACACTTGCAGTGATCTTGAGCTTAGGCTTCTCCAGGACTTTCAACAGACTGCGCCAGAAGGGACAATTACCGATGAATTGGCACCAACATCTCATAGTTATTTAACAAAATCTGGCACTGTGTATAAGCTCTCGTCCCTAAGACTTTCTTTCAAGTCTGGCCCCGGTATCAGAGGGCTAACAGACTGGGGAATGTGAAGAGCGCCGACAGCAGGGGAATCTGCAAGAAAACTGACAAAAGGAAATAGGAAATAAAGAAAAGCGAGCAAGGAAGAAAAACAAAGAAGACAAAGACGCAAACAAAGAAACCAGCGTGTCACTCAGGAGACATTTGATTTTCATTCTTTAGAGATGTGTAATATCTCAAAGCGGGCATTCATGATACCCAAGCTCAAAATAATGCTTGTCACTTTATATCTCTGTGAGTTTATTTTAAAATATCAAGAATTCTGTATATGTAATTTTCAACACAAAACAAGCCGTACACTTGGTAAATAGTTTGAATAGCACATCATATCCTGATTATTCTTGCTTACAGCAATTTATGATGTTTAAATGTCAGAAAGCCACACAGAACTCAATGACAGAACACCTGTAGGAGATTTTGTGTTGTCACAGATGTCTGCTAATCCCTACAGTGAACGTTTCACCACAGGCCTTCTGAGGGTTTAGAGAGTACACTGCTCTTTACACATATATCACTCCCCCTTAATCCAAAGTACATACTGATGCTTGTACCTGTAATGATTTTTTTGGGGGCTAATCTGCCTGTCAGAAAAGGTGCCAAAAAAGGAAACACACTGGGTAGTCATAGACAAAATACTTCAACAATTCCCCGTTTTGCAGTCAATTCTTTTTATGATTGCCATATTTATGTAACCATGCTTGAATATTTGTGGAAGTCGTGAATTCAAGTTTTCATGCGTAAAGTCCTTATTTAAAATTCCGAAAAAGTTTCTGAACTTCTAAAAGTTCAAGTTTTTTTTATTTATTTATTTTTTGCAGTAGGCTTTCACAGATTTATTGTAAATATCAGGCTTGATACTAGCCCATACCCAAAAACTACTTTGATATCCGTAATATAACATTTTACTGATATCTGACTAATCAATGACTCTTGTAATGCCTTCACATCTACACAATTTTCCAACAGGAAATGAGATTCCATGTTGATAAGATTGTAATGTGTTGCATACAAACATAACTCTCTATAATTGTTTATGTTGTGTAACGAAGTATGGGAGATTTTGTTGTTGACGTCAGACTTATACGTAATTCTTTTTCTGAAAACAATCAATGGCAGAAGTTGGGAAAAGAATCATATACGGTTTGGTCACTCATTTTTCCCATTGCTGAAATATTTTTGAGACACATCACTGCTAAAATGACTAAAGTCCTTCTTCTTTCTTTAGATATCAAGTCACATCTTATTTTGTAAATCTAATAACCTGCATTTTTTTTAAAGCAAACTGTGAGTGATCCAGTATAGAGCTCCATAGTACACATAGCAGGTGACAAGACAAAAGGCTGCAGTTCAGTGCTGGATCTTGAGGCTGCCTTGGGATAAAGTGACACATCCACACAGCTGATGGGTGGAGCAGAAAACTGAGTGATTTGGATTTGTTTTGGAAAAATTCCCACCAGTCAAGTATTCAGTCATTCCTTCGCTCTCTCTGGAGTGGCTTTGACACAGAGACAGAGGAGATGTGACCTGAAACAAGGTGCTTTGTGATCATTGCTGTACCACTTTCATTCTGTCACAAAGATCAATGTAAAATCACAACATGTTGAAAAAAGTTTTGGGTATTATTATAGTGGAAAAAAAGCTCACAAATGAGAATGAATTATACATCAATAGTACTGACAAAATCTATTTTGTTAGTAAACTGATGAATGAAGAGAAGAAAGAGAAATTGCGATGAGTTTCAAGAAGGGTATAGCATGGGCCGTAGAGAGATATGACAGATGTCTGTTGCACAAACAGAAGGGGAAATGCATTATTCTATTTTAATACAAACTTTTTATGCTTTGAGATTTGAAAGTCAGTTACAAAATCCTCAGACCAGTCCATGTTTGTTTATAGTTGTTGATGTTTTAATTTGTAAGACAATAATGTGTATTTTTAGATTTTACGAGTCTTAACAACTTTATATATGTAATAACATAACATACAATGAAATGTGAGGATCTCACAAGTGTAGGGCAGAATGCAAAAAGATTTTGGAGAAAGTATGTTCTGATCACTTCCTCCAGAGTTCAGAAATTACATTTTGATAGGATTTTGCTAACTATATGTACACAGTCGGCCAGTCAAAACGCTGCTCAGAATGGAAATTGTTTTAAACTATTTTTCGCTTTATTTAAAGCTTCGTTAGCACCAAATGCATTTCGCACGTCAGGGCCTTCGAGTTTCAATGTTATGTCAATATATAGAAGAAATCAGAGGTCCTGTGGTGCGATTTGAGTGTTGGGCGCGTTGCGTTGCTCTGGCAACAGCGTTTTTTGAGTGTTAGGATTTCAAGAACTGGAAATTTGACCCAATCAGGGACTCAGCTTTAGCCCAAGACGTATTGATGACATCATCAGTGGGTGGAGTTTAAAACCAACACGCAGGAGTATTCAGTAAGTTCAGTAGTTTAATATGCAGACCAAGATTCCAGATTCCAGAAACTACCAAGGTGAGACAACAAAAATATTAATGTTGGGAAAGAAATGTGCATAGGACTTCATGATGGTGTAATGGTTTGCACTCGCACCCTGGTTTGACTTCTGGCTGGTACCTTTCTGTGTGTTCTCCTTGTGTATGGATGGGTTTCCTCCAGACACTCCGGCTTCCTCCCACAGTCCAAAAACATGCTGCTTTGTGATTGTGTGGCCTGCAACAGACTGGCAACCTGTCCTGGGTGTATCCCAACAGTAGCTGGGTCAAACTCAAGCAACCTCAAGACCCCAAAAGGGATTCAGTGGGTGAAGACGTTAGATGGAGGGATATATCCACAAGGGCATTCAAGTCATTTTTTTAATCCAGTCAGAGGCATATATTTTAAAAAATCATTAGAAAATTAAAATCTACAGATCTGATTGACTTTGCACTGCTGTTATAACTTCACACCAACAAAATGTTTTACTTCTTACTGAGATTTGTGAGGCTACATGTTTTTCATCTCTATTTTCTTTTGCCAACATGGCAGTCACAAGATTTTACCTGTCCTTGTTGATCACAGCATCTCCCCCTCCTCCCAATGTATGAAGTTGTTTTTTATGGCTCGGAGCTGTTTTTCTCTTTTTTTTCCTCACTTTTAAGATGTAAAGAAATGTTTTGAGATAAATCATTGGCTTCGAACTAACCTTTGAACTGCCTTTGAAAGGAGAAGGGTAAAAGACACACATAAATACCCAGCTTTGCACACACATACTCCATGCTATTCCAACACCTCGTAAAGTCAGAGATCGCCCGTACCCTAACAAATTTAAAACAATCAGAAGGTTTGGCAGGACCAGACTGGTGTAGTTAATACTCAGGTCTCAATGACAGCTTGTTCTGTTCACCTCATCCGTCTAATCTCTATAAGGACCAGCCTTATGTGCAGACTAAAAGCCCCTACCAGCCCTCGACTCATTGATCTTTTTCACAAACCTCCTTCACACACTTCTGTGCCCACAGACCTTCTAAGCTAATTTAAGCAAAATCTAATGGCTAAACATTCTGGTTTCTATATAATTTAAAGAAACACGTTTTTTTTTTTAGGTCAAGTTTTTTTTTCTCTATTTTTTTCTATTTTCTTTTTAAACAAAATATATATTTTTTAATCAATTTTGCTAAAAGCCCACTCATAAAAGCTTTTTTTTTTTTTTTTAAATATGGAGGTTCATCTGAACAAGTAAGCGTAAAGGGTTTTAGATATGTTTTAACATAAGGACATAAAAATAAAAAAAAATCATAAATCATAAAATTGTTCAAGTAAAATGTTTTTCTGTACATAAAATTTTTATGTTTTTAAAACAATTATTAAAGTTAAAGTACAGATTTGAAGTTGCAGAGCTCTAATAAAAACAACCTGAAAATGCAACAGTTTGTCTTTGAAAATATACACTAAAAAATAATGTAAATTTAGAAAATATATTAAAAAAATTCAACAAACAGACATCATAAATAAACAATTATTTATTTTTTTCTTTAGACATTCAAACATGTCAGTGCAACAACACACTGATGTCAGTAGATAACTTCAACTTGTCGACCAGAAAAACTTCAACTTCTTTTTCTTTCTAAACTCTTGCTAGTAAAGCAAAACTATAAACTACACAGACATTTGCAAAATTTACTATTTCTAACTTGAACTTGCATCCATGGGCAAACAAACCAACACACTATGTCTCCATAACACTTCTCCACGGCTGCAGCTGACTTAGTCAGGATTTACACAACCCAGTCACAGCGTCTCCATTAATTGCTGAAAGTGACACCATGCATGGTTATTACACGATTACGACATGACAGCTCTCGTTTTTCACCATTAAGAGGCAGACAGGCCGTGCTCAGCTGCAGCAGGGTGTCAGCACAGGGAAGCGAGTCGGTACGAAGACAAGTCACACTGTGAAGGCTGTGGCCACAGCATGGGGTGCTTAGCTTTTCTCAAGTGTTGGCACAGCACAGGGTGGTAAGAACATTTCCATCTTGAAATCATTTAAAAATGCTCAAACCACCCTTGTGTAAATAAATAAAAGAAGTTATGTGACTCAAAAGTATATTACCAAAAAAGTTGCAAAAGCAAATGAAAGTATTTAGTGTATTAACAAAGCATTCTTAGAACTGGATTATTCAAAACAGAACAAATGCTTAAAACTAAAATGAAAAATTAAGGCAAAACTGGAAAACATGAACAAGTTGTCTATGAGACAATATGAGACAAAGGTTAACAAGATACAAAGGGAAAAAGGAAGATGAGACACAATCACAGACAGGTGTGGCAGCATAAAAAACATTGACTGTCAGAGCGCAGGATGATGTCACCCATTGGTTTGCACTGGGCCAATCTGAACTCAGTTTTTCAGTGGGTGGTATGTGCTGGTCACCCCCTTTGCTGGATATGATGTCATCTAATTACAGACTTTCCAAAAATAGAAGAACATGCAGGACATTTGCTGAAATGTGCCCAGTAAGGTTGCTTTAAAGCTGCCAGTATGAAAGCGGAGCTCTTTTTTGAGTGCAATTTTGGTCTTATGAATGTAACGTTTATAAGATATTGCTTCCTTGAGCAAATCTTACTGACTTCGTTCCACCACGACCCCACTTTAGTCATGCCCAGGTGCTGACCTCGTCTCCACCTCTTTGAATATCTCTGGATTGTTTTTTTTTTTTTTTTTTTTTTTGAGGCAGGATCACTCTTTTGAATTTATAATTGGCTTTCCCCAGTTTAAGTTTACCTCTTTCCTCAAGGATATTTAAGTTCCAATTAATGCACTGTAATCTCTTCTTAATTATGTGGAGAATCTCAGGCTCACCATGGCCCCATCCTGGAAAACAGACATTTGACTTCATTTTATGCTCTGTTCTGCTTTCAGGAGACTCTTCACAAACTATTCAGAGGAACAGAACTAAAGCACAATAATCTCCTTCTTAAATGACTCAGCACTACACTTTTCACATTTGCTTGCCACACTTTCAACACAATATATAAATGCATGTTCACAAAACAGTGTAACAGCATCACTGCAGGGTGTCGTCACCTGTAAATACAAACATGAAAGAAAATAGACTGGGATTAGATTTCTGCTAATTGCCCACTTGAAGCAAAAAATGTCAAGGCCTTAAGGATTTTCTGCCAGTGCAGTCACATATGACTGTCCATCTCCTGGTGAATGCTGGTTTGTGTGTGCGCGGGAGGCAAGTGATGATGTGAATAATGTATTACAAGGTATGAGGCTGGTAAGGAGACAGCGCTCTGGGATTTTGAAGACATTTGTGTTTGTCACACAAATCAGGAAGTCTTAAAGCACCTTGAGGCAGATGTGAGCTAAAGGTGGAGAAAGGAGGATGACAATACCTGCACTGAGTTCAGGTGTAGAAAACAGATGAAAGGAAGCATGTGTGCGGATGTGGAACAACAAGGAATTTAAAAACATAAAAAAAGCTGAGTTTTTTTTTTAGTAATTTTTAAAAAAAACCAACAAGTCATATATGAATATGAACACAATATGATCTGGGAAAATACTTTTTTGAGTGTTTAATCTGTTCAAATGATCGACTGTTGGAACTCCTTCTTATTCAGGTTTCTTAAAACATATTGGTTGCAGATAAAAGGGGAGATCCAATTCATTTCAAATGAAGTATCTCAGTTACTCTTCTTCAGTTATCCCATGGCACCACATTCATGCACAAACTGTTGATGTGAGTCATCTGGGATTTAAGCTTCGACCTTTGATCTTTGTTGCAAAAAGATCCCAGTTTCATCAGGCTTTCCAGTCTTAGGCAAGTCCCAACCTTCTGTTTTGGAAGCATCAGATGCATCACTTTTGACCTCAACCTGTACCCCTCCAATATAATAAAAACAGATCCTGGATTAGTTTAAAAAAAGTCATTTTACAACAGAAAAGTAAATAAGCTTCCTGAAATAATGAAACTGAAATAGGATTGTAGTATGGTGACCATGATCGGCTTTTGCAGCAAAGAAAAGTAACTGTGCAAATAAAAAAATAAAAGGAACTCTGCAAATAAAAGAAACACTGCTTCAAATAGAAGAAATTGTGTTGCAAACATTGATATAAAAATATATACAAATAATATGTATACATATAATACGTTCATGGGTTAGCCTATTAGGGTTTGTTTTCGTCCATGCACTGGAAGTGGATTATTGGGGATAAAAAAGTATAAATAGTGACAAAGAACACTAAAAACCTGATGTAGACAGCTCTGTCTGCGGTGCATCTCCTTTGCATTGCGTCTCCATTGCATTGCATTAACACAAAAACTAGAACGTTCATTAATCAGTCAAAATGTTTACATCGCCTCCAATTTGTCTGCATCTGAAGTCTGTCTCTCTGCAACGGATGCTTTACACAGGAGCTCTATTTACAGTCAGTCAACAACTGGTTTCGTGGTAAAAGTGGGAGAAACAGGAAACAGGTCAGAGATTTAAAATTAAAAACTTCCGTTGCAGCGTTCCTTTTTATTTGCAGTTTCTTTTTATTGTTTGCGCAGTTACTTTTTTTGCTGCGATGGCCGGTCCCGGCCACCATAGCTATGATGTATCAGAACTTAAGTATAATATTTACTTTTCTGAAAGCATAGGTGAGGTGCATTCAACATTTAAGGTGTACAGTGAGGAAACTGCAGAGGAACTGGATTGTGTTTATGAAAGAGGAGGTATGTGGACTCTTCTCCTTTGGCTTCCACAGGAAGTTGAGTTAAATAAATAGATGGACTTGCATTTCTTATCAGCAGGGGCTCAGTCTCATACTCAAGCTCACATTAAGACAGATATTGTTTCGACAATTGAGCTGTCAGTTTTGGTAGATTAAATGCCCTAAATGTACTTGTTAGACATTGATACTTTTAATTAACACTCAGCCTAACGCCTTTTTATCATGTTACAAATAATCTGTGCAAAAACAATTTTCACAGCCAAGAACAGAGATCCATGATTTGACATTATTTACAACTTCTCACATGAGATCCTTAAATGAAAACAACTTGTGTTTAGGTCAAATGGACCAAAGATAAAACCACTACTTAAAAGGTTTCTTTCTTCCTGCCTGGAATGTTTCAGTCCTCTGTGATTTGTCTGTCAGTAGGGTTGCTTGCATATGTGTGTGCGTGTGTTTGTGTGTACTTACTGGTCTAAGGAGGATATCTAATGTGTCTGCAAAGGTCTATCTATGTAGCAAGGGTCACTTGTGCTCCCAGTGTAAGCCTGTAAAACCTCCATGAGCCAGTCTGGCGATGTAAAGATTTTCACCTTGGGACTGGGTGGGTGGACATTTGGAAGCAGCCAGAGTGGGGGGTGTTGCATTGCAGCTGATGCAGAAGTTGCTGAAGTGCAGAAAGAAAGAAAGCAGATCACTTTTTGAGAGGCAAAGGCCAAGCTATCGTCTCTGGCTGTAAGAACAAAATTAACTCTCTTTACAAATCTTTAAACAAACCAAAAGTTATTTTTGTAAAAAGATTTTACAAATCTTATTCTTTGGTTATTTCATTTCATTGAATATGTAGTTCCTATCTTAATATTGTTACCATTTCAAGAAAAAAAAACAAAAAAAAAAAAAGATAATAACAAAGACGGCCACTTCAACAACCATCCATAAAGACAAAAATGCAAAAAATGTCCAACCAGGCTTCTTAAGGGCATTTTCATTGCCTTGTTGCTGACAGGTGACTGCATGTCACCTAAGGTAATGGTACAAAGGCGAGGCTGCCAAGCTGTGGCTGGCACACACATACCAAACCTTCACTTAAAAGACTGTGTCAAGGGTTAAGTGGTCGTGGAAAAGGAGCCAAAGAGCTGCTGCTGAAGTTATTAAGCAGCATAGTTTCTCTCGTCAGCAGGTGGGAGGTGAGATCTGGTGTGACGAGCAGGTGCTGCTTAGGGCTAAAGATCCCAGCTGAAAGTAAGACTGTGATAAGCCCAACGCCACTTAAATTACACCCTGAATGCTGCACTGACCCTGCACGGCTTGTATGCTGGGAGGGAAAGTGAGAGTTGAGGGTACAAGTGTGAGAAATAAAAACTGAGACGTGTGGATGAAAAGAGTGCATGCAAATAAATGCCTGTATGGGCCTTCCTTTTTCTGAGTTGTAAAGTTTATATGGATATCTATACATGTTTGTGTGAGTGAAGTGCATAAAAATACAGTCCAGTATCTTTTATATTCTTCCTCCTTTCAGAAATCTCTTTCACTTTAGTCATTCCCAAAACCTCAGGATGTGGGGGTGGATAAAAGCTGCCAATGGAAATGGAGGATAAAATCCTATGTGGTTTTCTCCATATCAAGGGCTCATCCACAAAATGGCATCAAACTGCAGATTTCAAATCCTGGTTTTGCCTCTGTTCCCACTGTTGACACATGTTAACGACATTTTGGGAAGAAAAAAGTGGCAGAAAGGGCACGGTTGGGGATGAAAAGTGACAGAGTGGGAAGGTGATGAAAGAGAGGGGGTGGATGCATTTATTTGATGATTACCTCTTTGTCATCCTAGAGGCCCTAGAGACCAAAGCACCCGCTGCACTTCAGGCAACCCAAAATCATAAACAAACAAAAATGGCAGACGAACCAGGCAATGAAAGTGGACGGATAGCAGAGGAACGGGAAGCTTTGAGAATTTTTCAATGTGAAGTATCGATCATCCATTGACAAACACAATAGAAATTTTAGATGCGATGTGAGAGACCTACATCCATAATTTATTAGTGAGCCAAATGTGAGTGACGTGGAGTGTGGACGGAGGGGGAGCACGGAGTATTGATTAGTGGAGGGGTGCATAGAATATGCTTCAGAGAAAAGAAAAGGGAAGGAGGTGGAGGGAATCCTGGAGAAAAAAAGGCAGAGAAGGGGGTTATGGAAGAAGAGGAACGGGTGCACATTGAGCACAGAAAAGCCATTAAGGATGGCTCTGTTACCAGACACTGGCAGCAACAGAGAGTGCAAAAGAAAGAAGCGCAAAGATTGAAAAAGAGAAGTAGCGAGTTGGAGAATGTTAAAAAGAGGTCAACACACATCCCCCGCCACCAAAACACCCCATTTACACCACACTCCAACCTACTCCCCAATCAATATGACCATGTCAAAACATGAAATGCATGCTTTTGCTCTTAAGTAAAAGGTGTCCAAGATTTTTAAAAGCATTGATTCAGTAACCGGTCGATGGAAATCAAGGCATATTTTCTTGCGCAAAGAGGGGTAATAACACTCAGTTGATAATGGCACAACAGAGGGGACCTGACACTGTCTGTGAGGAGCAAACTGGTCGGATTACGGCACTCTGTCCCACAGGAAAGGTCACAGGAAAAGGGCAGGTCAAGGATTTGCAATCCTTCCGCACAAATTGGCTCAGATTTTTCTTTGGGGAGAGCTTTGAGAAGAAAGATGAAATAATAGCACTGGAAGAAGAATTTCACAATGCATGTTTGTAAAATTGAGGTTAAGAGTTTTCATGGGTCATGATAGAACGTTAGGTCATGAGTAACACACAGCATTTACCAGTTGGAGGCTGCAAAGATGACTTGCTTTGGAATGATATTTGATAACAGTCAAATCCTTTCATGAAAATTAATTTAACTTGCATAATGATAACGTGTATTTACAACACCAAAACTAGGGATCCAACACTGATCATGGATAGCCAGGGTTTCTGTAGAAACAATTCCACCAGGTACCAACCACACATAGACCACATTTACAGGCACAAAATAATTTACTGGCACAACAGTCACAAAATAATTGAAATCAGCCACAATTCCCATTTTCTTTAGATGTACTGGAGGACACACTTATGTGTTCATAACCACAAAATAGAAAAAAAACTTTCCAAACAGCAAAAAACGATCTAGGCTTGAAGTGTTACAAAAAGAAAGCACACTTTTGCTGAATCCAAATTCTTCCCCTACCCCTACAGCTTATCCCTAAAATAGTATCTTCGAATTCAGACGGCAAACATAAACTACCCCTTGATGGCGTCACTAATATTCGCTGGTCATCTACGTTAGCGCGTATCTGCAAAACACAGAACAACATTCGTTTAATAACTTTAAAAAGTCATGCTAAAACAACAAATCATTACTTATATTTAAATGTAAACCTTTGTGCTTCTGAGCACACTCACATGAAGAAATGCGTCTCTCCTCCATGGCAAAGAGCAACGCAGAACACCCTACCGGCAGAGGGGCACAGAACTTGAAGTTCTTTTGTTCCACCCTTAAAAAACAATTTCGGACACCCCTCTTGCTTCAAAAAACCC
Source organism: Oryzias celebensis (assembly GCA_014656515.1). Lineage (NCBI taxonomy): Eukaryota > Metazoa > Chordata > Actinopteri > Beloniformes > Adrianichthyidae > Oryzias > Oryzias celebensis. The sequence goes on from BNCR01000003.1 coordinate 8,069,117, forward strand.
TTCAATTCAAGGGGTTGGGTAAGATTTCGGAATCGGCCTTTGGCTAAAACCTTCTCGGAAGCTGAGATGATAGAAACTCTGTCTTAACAAGCAGGACTTCAGCAATAAGATTCTGGGAATGAATGACACATACATAGTCGTTTTTTTAACTCAGCGTCATCACCAAATATACTGTAGCACAAATGGGATTTTTGTGGAAGCTATACAGGAAGAGCTGCAAAGTCCCACAGTAAATATCAGTGGCACTTTTGTTTTTTTTTTCATCTTTTTCACCTTTCTCTGATGTTTTCATTCAAACACTGTGATTTATTTGTTGAAGGAAAATAAAGATCTTTAAGGACTTGTACTGTGTGTGCTAACATCAAAACATACTGTAAAGATGCTTAGATTACTACACACCCAGGATATCTAAAGGTAAACACATAAAAAAAGAAGTAAAAACATTCACATTTCATGACATTACCAAATAATACCATCGGTGACTATTGACACAGATCAGTCAGTACCTGCCCTGGCACATTTCAGTCCAGTGACAGGTGGGTGTCAGGAAGGCAGCAGTAGGATGATTTATTGATAGGAGGTTCTCCAAGGTCTCCAAAATCTTCTGATGATTGGCCGATTTCAGACTGCCAGCCACCACCAAAATCTGAGTTGCAAATGACCAGTGGTGCAGAATGACCCGCTTTGGGCTACCGGGCGGCTGGTAGGACTTCATATGGGTGGCTGCTGTTCGCTTACACATCGTCCAATCAGAGCTGCTGCCGGCCAGGGATCGAGCTGCCACCACCCTGTGGCCGCCCAGCTGTTGCCCAATTTTGTAATGACATAATTCCTGATGTCTGATGGCCGTCTGACTACCGGCGTCTACATTCATGACCACGCTCACATTTAAAAGAAAAAAATCGAGTGGCTGTATTAAATCTTTAAGATTCTGCCAATACCTCCCTGTCATTTACAGTTGGGGCAACTGTATTCTTGACCGTAGCATTAGTAAGGGTGAAGTAGGAGAAATGCAAACACATTGTATAGATTTTTCACTTTTCAAGCCCCCTGAACCCTGCACACTGTGCAAGGAGCCCATATCACTTATTCTAGTGATAGCTGTGCGCTTCTTGCACGCCCCTTGCGTGCAGTCTTGTTGCTATAGAAATGAGAAAAAAATTAGACAGTGTAGTTTGTGTGGGTCTCCTGCAGGCGTCCTACTCCTACAAGTATGCGCACCTTACTGACGACTGGAGTGCTGCGTAAAAGGCTCTGTGAAACACCGCCTCCTGTACGTCATCATCCTTTCCAATACTTTACGATACATTTACCACACACCCAACAATCGTACATTACATTTTCATGACATCCCTTGAGGTGACCATACTAGCTTTAAGGGGACTGTATAACACCTGTGCTCATCTTAAGATGCGGTTGCATCAGTCTCTGATCCTCAACGGGCCTGGATAACCCAAAAACCCACAGCACCTGTACAGGTCAATCCCCATAAGGGTGCATGTGACTAAGCCATTACTGATCATTTGCTGGGCTTCATATTGATAGATTTTTATCTGTTTTTAGTGTGTGGCAAATTAAAGCTGGTAGAAAGTTAATCCAGTAACTTGATCCAGGCCTGGTTTACTGACAGAAAGGCTGTGCCACCGTGTGTCATACGATGACGAGGCCAGATGGCAGGTGACTGACTCACAACCCCCTGTTAATGGAAAGATGACTAGATCTCCAAGAGGTTGCAAAAGCGAGGAAGACTGCATTCTGTGAGATTCTAGCTTGATGTAGGTGTGAGTAAATTGAAAACAAGTTACTCTTTTCACACATTTTAGCAGCTCTTCTGTCACTCCAGCGACAATGAACTCTAGCGATGGGGTTATCAACTGAATTTATTTCTTATCCAAATGCGAAGAAAAGTAAATCCATTCAACATTGTTCCTCCTTTCATGATGTCTAGTAGAGAAGAGGCCACACAGTCACATCTTTATTAACATATTATATTATTGCATTGAAACAATAATTAAAAAAAAAAAAAGAAAAGATCAAGGGCCAGGCATAATTTGAGCTTCACCATAAATGCTACTGTTTAATTTAATCTCTGGTCTAACAAATGTTTTTTCTAAAGTGCCCTCTTTTAGTAAAACCCCACAGGTAGCAAATTCAAAGATTATTTTGGAAATTAGACTACGGAAAGCATGTTAACTCATTAAGAAAATTAAATTGTGTACATTAGACATAGTCTTGTTCAACCAGCAGAGAACATTTTAACTGCAATGCAAGGGCATAATAAAATAAAAAAATAAATCACAGCCTAATCGAATTGCAGTTAAAAAGGATCAAGCCGACAAATGCGATTGTATTGAGCCACTAATGTGCACACCTCCTGCACGTCCTCTTTAAATCCTATGAAAATGAAATAATTTGGCCTGCTGACTGCTTCCTGATACAATCAGTCAGCCAGCAGCACAGATGATGCAAAGAGGAAGACGGAAAGGATACAAAGAAAAGAAGTAAGTAATTGTTTAAAATGGACTTATGAGGATCACGTTCAGTTCAGTAATATTCTTGTCTTCTTACTCAAACAATACATTAGGTCTACTTACAGTACACACACTTACACATCCGGGTATCAAAACATCTACGTATGCATGAAAGTGTTACATATGTGGATGCATTTTTTAGATTTTTATTTTAAATTTCAAGAAATTGTATGTAAATAAATAACTAAATAAATGTCAAATAAAATAACCATTCACCACCTTTTTTGAAGGCGAATGCACATTGTTTCTGCTGAATCCCCGTCTTTTAAAGTGCCTCAAACTCAATTTACCTTTGAGCCACTGAGGGCAGAGTCAGGCGTGCACACGACTGCAGCTCGTGGGTCTATGGGAGCTATTGCCAGTTTGAATCAAAAATAAAAAAAATGCAACCTTCTCATATTTTTTCATTTGATTTTATAACAAAAAATAATATGAACAAGGACCCTGGTGTATCCCTCCTTTGGTCGTAAATTTGTATAGAACATGTACTGTACTATTAACTGCTATTATTAACTGTACAAAATTACTAACACAACTCTCAATCATTTAACAAATACATAAAAGAATTAAAAATCAATAAGCAAATACATCTGTAATACATTTTTGTTTTCTATTTATCCAGTCTTCTTTATCTGTTGTATTACAATTTTAACGTCCTTGTTAACACAGTTCAATTAACACTGTTAAATTTTAACTGTCAAATACAAAATTAGACTTAAATTTTGCAGTCCGTCTGAACATGGCTTATCTTGCCTACTTCTTCTTGCTGAACACTAAGGAGTGCTTCCAAGTGCCAGAAGTTATTTTAGGTTGGCCAGTCCCCCACTAATATGTTTTCACAGCTTAATTCAAACTATGATGGGTAAAAGAACGGCGTTGTTTATTGGAGATTGAATTGAAATGGTTTATTTCAAGCAGACAAGACTTACAAGACATGTGTAACACAATCAACACCCACAAAGATTCGCAACAGTAGTCATGTCAAACATAGGATGACTAGACATCAGAAAATTGACTGCTTGAAAGGGAGTGGGAGGAAGCAAACTTATATAATCCCACCCCGACTCGACCATACCATTTACTTTACATTAGATATCAACCGGTTCGTAACTAATAATCAGGTACTTATACTGTACTGACAGTATTCAGGTAATTAAACATCCTTGAGTAACAATAAGTCATACTGCTTTGCATGTAAGTAGAACACTATTTTAAACTTGATTGGAGCATATGCAAAAATAATAATAATAGAGAATAATGATCAAGAATATATATATATTTTCTTTTTAAGAATAGTTTCATCATAAAACGATCAATGATGTGAATACATAAAAAATGAAAATAAAAATAATAATAGTAATTAAAGAAAAAAGTAAAGAATAAACAAAGAAAAAACAAAACAAAAAGATCAAAATCAGTAGATGCTGTCAAATACATCAATCAAGTAAATGCTAGCTATCTTCATCAGACAAGTCATTTCTTCAGATCAAGTATAGAAAGAGGCAACAATAAATCCTGTGTCTGAAAGATCATTTACTTTAATCAGATGTAGAAAATCAATAAGTGTAGGTTGTTTCATTAGTAGATCCTTTGACATTAATCACATTTCAGGGAACTATGTCAATTGATATGATTCATGCCATCAGCCAAGACTGTATTCCTGCGTTCTGCTCCTGATTAACAGCCGTCTTTCAGTTTAGAACAGAGTTTATAGAGTTCTCCTCGTTGTTATGACTGCAGACTTTATGTTGTCTGCAGCGCAGAAATCACTGCTGAAAAAGATCTCGATTTCATTCAAATTCAAGGAAATTCCTTTGGAAGTGAGGAATGATCCGACTTGAGCTTCAACAGTATCGAGTGTTTTCATAGCAGCTCCGCTAGCATCCGTGCTAACGTTAGCTGCTCCAGACTTAGCTCTTGGTTTGAGTTGAAAACCCGTAAGAATGATGTTATTCATTCTTAGTTGTTGATCCGTGTCGTTCTGTCTTCTATCCATGAGGTCAAGCCGATTATCCTGTTTTTCATTTCGTACTTTTTCTTGTCAGAATTCCTGCACGAGTGCCAGCAGAGGTGTTTGCCTGGCTTGGATGTCCGCTTGTTTGGCTTGGATATCTGCCAATACAGCTTTAAGTTCTGCCAGTTCAGCTTTAGGTGCCATGTTCAGCTCTCTCTGTAGCAGAATATCTGCTATTTAATATAAAGAATATATAAAAAACGCACCAAAAAACGTCAGGAATCGAGAGCCGAAGAAACCCCTCATGTGCCTTCGTGTGATCTGAATGAACATTACACATATCTGAGATCAACAGGGTCCACCTGATCACTCTGTGCAAGCGCAAATATTACCTTATGTTTTCTGTACGTTTGTTGTTTCAAGATTGTAAACTTATTAATTCCTTATCAAAAGAATTAAATAAAAATATTTTGGGGATTGAAAGGGGTTGGTCCTCAGATAGCAGGGTTGGAGAGGAATGCTCAGAGACGTGAGAACATAACAAAACATTTAACATTATATTTCACTTTAAAGTTAAAAAGAGTTGATTTTACATTATATAGAACAGGGATGGGCAACTCCAGGCCTCGAGGGCCACATTCCTGCATGTTTTCCTAACATGCCATGCGCTGGCATGTTCTAATTGGCTGGACACACCTGAAGCAGGTAATCAGTCATGAGTAGGGCTTGGATATCTGGAATTCATGCAGACACTGTGGCCTTCAAGGCCTAAAGTTTCCTATCCCTGATATAGGTCAGTTAACCTAACTTGATGAGGATAATATCTACCACTATATCTTCTTTTGTTGCCTTTTCTTTGGATAAGTCTACCAATGTCTACTGGCAGTTTATGGGATCTTTGTGAACTATTTTTGGATAATCTTATACTTGTGTAAATGCACATCCTTACTAAAACCTGTTTTATGTTCATCAAACTGCATGTTATGGTTTACAGCCATTTTAGAGTTTTGCAGTTTTTTCTTTGACCTGTATATTGTGTTTTATTTTTGTATCAGAGTGGGACCTCTGTTTTTGTGGATGTTTGTGTGTCTCTGTGTCTTTCTCTGTTGATTTGTTTCAGGTGTGGCGCTGAAGGGGTGCTGCTCCCAATTGGACCAGAGCTGATGAGGCAGCCTTTAAAAGCACTGTGTGGACCTCCAGCCTGTGAGGAGTGAGCATTTATGTTACCACTGCAGCCTGGTGGTTGGCTCCACTTTATGTAGTCTGTGTTGCACTTTGTTGTAGTTTTGTTTGAGTCCACTCTGTGTTGTTTGTTTAGTTAATTTTAAGGTGAAGCTGTAGGAGTGAACTGCCATTTTTTTTTTTTTTTTTTTTAGTACATATTTTTGTCTGTTTGTTAAACTAGGGATGTTGGTGTTTTGTCATTGTTTTCCCTTTTCTTTTGTTCACAGTTGAGATGTTTTCTGATTTCAGATGTGTGGGCTTTTTTGTTTTGGCCTTGCCTCACCCTGAAGCCTTTTGCTTCATGTTTAAATTGCTGATGTTTTATTGTGAAAAAAATATTTTGGAGTTTATTGATTTTGTTTGGGTCATATTACACTTTTATGCTATGCTCCTCTAGATCACCTAGATATAAAAAGGGGCGTAACACTGCATTTTCAAAAGAAGTTGTTTATCTTTTTTTATCTGAGTGCTTTAAAAATGACCCACTTATTTGTGGTTAATAGATTCTCCAAAATTGGAGGCAGACTCTTTAGTCATAGGTTGAGGAGAAACATTGGGTTTAGATACCTTTTTTACATTTAAAACTAAACTTCAATTTTTTTTTTTTTTTCTTATAAAACTTCTGTGTCAAGCATGGGTGACCTCGACCATATCTGAGTTGTACTGATATATGCTCAGACTACTGAAGGCATGCTTGTTGCATCTCCAACCAGTCAAGTCAAAGCTTATGCACTTTAGTTGTTCTGCTGAAGGTTTTCTTTTTTGTTTATTTATTTTTTAAATTCTTACATGTGTCATTTTGTCACACTACATTACTACAGAGGTTTTGACAGGCTTTTTTTTTTTGATATGATTTGGGTTGCAAAATACCAACTGGAATTATGATTTCATATTCTGTGACAATGTATTATCTGGACTTAATTACTGATTGATGTTTTGTTATTTGTGTCCTTCATTATAATATCAGAGTTTATAGTAAACATGTATAAGATGTTAATAAAACTATATATTTAATAAGGGGATTTTATGTTGTCCACAAAGTTGGACTTTTAAGCTATTGTTTGCACAATACACAATAAAATATGCATGTAAAAAATTGTCTACCCACATGCAGATGAGAAGTTCAGTATTGGTTCTTCGGTACTTTAGACTGAACATCTAGGATTTTCTGTTCTAGTTTTTATAAATGGGCATTTAACCTATAGGTTTCATAATTTGTTGTTGCCCTAATATTTTCTTCCTTTTATTTTTGGTTGTCTTTCATTCTCTGATCCCCGTTAGCTTAGGAAATAATGCAGTTTTTCTTGTACAACAGTTTTCAAATACACATTATTTGATACTTTCTGAAAAACGATGTAAAGTTCCTTAAAACTACTCAAAATTCTAATTTCTGCAACATGAAAAAACCTAACAAAATAAAGTAAAACTGAGAGAAGGAAATGTATAGGATTAAAAGAGATTTAATGGTTTTTAGGCGTTACTCTTCAGTTCACTTTGGGGAAAAAAAAAAAAAAAAACTCTTTCATGCTGTATTGATGCATACAGAAAGTAAAATACATCTTGCAAGATGGGATCCTTGTATTACAGTAAATAATTTTCCCTTAACACTTGTATTTTATTTAGTAGTATGAGAAAAACATAGTTCTTGAATTGTGAATACTAAATACAAACACGCTTTTAACACTTAGCACTGTTTCACAAACAGGCATTTCTCCTCATATACATATGTAAACTAACAAAAATAGAAAGCAAACTTGGACTGCTGACAAGGAAAGAAAAAAAAATATGTGCTTGCTATTTTTTTTTTTTCCTCAGCACTAATAAGTTTTGCTGCTGAGCAGGGCAGAACTCTCTGTAGTAATTCTCTGGAGGAACCACAAGGGGTGCTTCCAACCTCCTTTGGAGCAACCTTGGCTCCAAAGAGTTTTTTTAGAGACATGTTAAGTATACAAAATTCAAAGAAAGAACCAACCCTTAAAAAATGCAATTTTAGTTTGGGTAACTTTGTCCTATTAGTGGGTATACAGTGATTTGTTTGTTTCTTCCATGTCATCACATCAGCACTCAGCCATTCACAATTTCCTGCCGCAGCCAACACAGCTCTGTTAGTTGATGGAAGAAACGGAACGCTATTGTTATAAAACCTGGTATTGCAATGGGAATACTCTATACTCCAAAGTAGAGAACACACCTCCATTATGCATTACACTTCTAAGATATTTAAGCTTTTTGTAAGAGTTAAGTCTTGGAGCCTTGCCGTGTCATTCTGTGGGGGATGATAGGGAGCTTTAGTCATGTCTGCATTAGCAGGATGACTTCTAAAGCCTCTGGGATGGGGTGTTACAACCACTATTTTCAGTTAGTCTCGCCGTTGATGCCCATACTCTACATAGCCCTGAGCTCCGGATCAGGCCTTGCTTTAGAGGGGATAAATCCTGCCAAAGGCACAGACTGCTCACCAAATAAGATCAAATTAATCACTTTAGGCTTATTGTGGGTCAAAATACAATGTAGTGCAACAGTTTGACAGTCTAGCCTATTGGTAAAAGTTCAGGGATCTATGACATGTTGGAGAAAAAAAAAGAAACTAATCCCAGAAAAAAAGAGTTTTGGGATTTGAGAGCATAAATGAACGAAAAATTCCAGAATGTGTCATCTTTAAAGCAGGAAAAGCAGTGTTTTGAGATAGAACAAGATTTTTTTTTTTTTTTTTTTTTTTTGCTCTAAAAACAAATAACATCCATCTTCCTGGCACTGCTCGGTGTTGATTTCTGCATGCCAGCACTAACGCTCTGAAAGAGACACTTAGGTCTGTGTGTATATTTTTACAGTCTGACTAAAGTAAAACATAGCCTTTAATGTATCATTTTACGTGAACACAGTGGCCAAATGAAAACACACACACCTACGAGTTCCATTTAATTAAAGGCTACAGCTTTCCAATGAACAGAGAGGCATTTTTTTTGGAAAGAAAAAGAGAGTACTTTTGAAATCAATATTTTCAACTTGTTTTTCTGCAAATTAAAGCTGTTACTGTGAGACTGCTGTCACAGAGGACCAATGCTGAAAAGTCTGAAAACTGCTGCAGCAGTTTTAAACTTCGAGCAAAAAAGTTCAATATGTAATGCTGGTTTTCCTGAAAATGACTGGAGAGAAAAGAGGGGAAACAGTGTAAAAGAAATGCCTTTTTCTGTTCTCAGGCAAATACACAACACATAAAAATAATACAAAAATAGGAGAAATGTTTACCCTATATTTTAATTTGACTTCAAGCATTGAACAGTATTTATCTAAAAATCAAACTCATGACATATTTCATTTGTGGGAGAAGGATTTGATTGTTTTTTTTCCCCTCTTCCATCTAAATAACATGCATTTGCCTGTCATTAGTCTACATAACACATAATTTCCACACAAGACTGACGTTTTTGCTTAGTGTAATCTAAAGGCCACTAAGTGTGCTATCCCATAAAAAACAGATCCGATCCTCCAGAAGCTTTGTAGTGCCTAAAAACCTCAATTAGGTTCATCAATATTTGATGGAATGGCTCTGATAAGGTCTGGTAGCTCCCCCCCTCTAGTGCCTCTGTGCTGGCGTGATGTCTTTAATTGTTGGCCCAAAGCACTGAAGACAGACAAAACATTGTTTGCTCAGTAATGGATGGCTATGTCCCTTACTCAATATTGAGGCTGGCTTTTGTGCATGGCTGTCGCACTCGTTGCCTGCAGTGAGAGTGGAAGAAGGAGGGAGGTAAATGGTGAAGTCATGTGATAAACACTAAAAATCCATTACACTTCCAAGTATAATGTATTGGTAAAGGGGCAAAAAAAACCACAGGATTTCCACTGTCCTCCTAGAGTGGTCTAAACTCACTGTCTCTCATCCAAGTTTGACTTCAAAGCAAAGAAATTCTTGGCTTAATACAAAGGAAAGAACCACTCACACCAAGCTCTGTAAAACAAATTTGCTATTCAGGCTGACAAGTTAAAAATAGCAAGACAAACACACACCTATAACTGTAAGTCTACTAAAACAAATGCGCAGACACATTTTTTTCCTCCACTTTTGACCTTTGTGTGTGATGGTCGCATCCTTTACGATTGTGCTCCTCTCTATAAGAGGTTGCATATGCCAAGAGGTTTCTTGCCATTGACTTCTTGGGCAAATTGATTTTAATAGCCAACACTCGGGGCCTTTTTCTCACGGTCTCTTCTTTCCCCACCAGCAGGCTTTGTCACGCCCTGCCATACGTCTGGGCTATTTTCCAGGGCTATTGGAAGAAGAACTGACGAATCCCTTTCAGAGTCCCAAGGAGATAATCTTCTGTCATTTCTGATTTGCATAACATTATTTAAAATTTAATGTAATGGCATTAAGATATAGAACACCCTCCCATCTCTGTGCCCACATCTGTTTGCAAGCATGTGTGTATGCACAACCTTGGTGCAAATGGATGTTCAGAGACACAGGAAGACCCTTTTGTTTCCCCAGTTAAACACAGATTATGACCGTACTGCACCACAGTAATCAACAAATAGGAACAAGCATGAAGACGAAGTATTTTAACCTATATTTTTGCACAAGACATACAAATGCTGATTTAGAGGCCACGAGTCTAGTCCAAAGAAACAAAAGTCAGATACCATTTGATTTGTCAGATCTCAATGTGGCCTACTTAGAAAGTTGCAATGGGACTCAATTAAGCTGGAACCAAGACAAGCTGATAAATTAATGTATTAATGAATACACTAGAATGGAAAATGAAGGGATAAGCTCGCTCATTTGTACTAGGCTAGATGGGCCAAAATGGTTTTACTACAATAGCAGGCATTCATGTGAAAGGAGACCTCTCAGACTAGGGTTATGCAACAGAGCCTGTTATATCTATGTAGTAAAACATTTGGAAGCAATGCAGATTACGAGCATGCAAATTCATAGGCAAGCACACAGAGAAAGATGTTTTTGCAGAGGAGATAGACAAATAAATAATAAAAAAAACAAATACACACAAACATGTACACACACCATAACAATTCTCTGTGGTGGTGCATCTTCCACACATTAAAAATAAATCCATTCAAAGTCAATTTGGGAATGTTTGGTGATGCAGGGGAGGAATACCATCTGAGCTCTGGGAGTTGTGGATTGCTCCCCCTCTCCCTTAGGCTTTCTCTTTGTCTATCTATTTGGTGTGATTAAAAATACAATGATGAATGCATATTTCTTCCAGATGAATAACTTGAAGGGGTTGGCAGGAGATGAATCAGGGAGCAGTATCTGTAGGGAGGCTAGCCAGGTCACTCGGATCCACCATAAACTGCACTTCCTCAGTATGGAAAGATGGAGAAAAAAAGAGGTCATCTGGACAACAGTCCACAGAGCTATGAAGGGCTGGAGTTGATTCACATCAAAGCTGCAGGCACGAGTTTATGTCATGAGAAAACTTTTATTCATGTTGAAAATAGAACTGACTATATTCACCAAAGAGATTTTTTTTTTCTTTTAACCAAACCAGTGTCAAATCACATTAGGTTCCCATGTAAAAATTATAAATCTGGGATTTGAAACCAAAAGCAAATTTGCTTTCTAACATAAGATATCACAGAAGAAGTACTTGCTATATCAGCTACACGTTATATAATATAGAAATAAATGAGTGCATTATATACTGTTACTAAAACCTCAACAACATCCTAGTGACTTTATACACGTCTGTAACGGTGCTTTATCTCAGCAAAAAAAAAAAAAAAAACAAAGATCACATTTTCTTACGGCATTAAAACCGTATTCCATGAAGTAGTGACAGTTGATCGGCATATACATGCATGCTCCATACATCTATAAATCTAGTGAAGCGGACACCAAACATATGAAACATAAAGGCCTCCCCCAATGGCTGGGGAGGGTCTGGGTTTGAAGAGGAGTATTTGAGGGCTCCTATCCCCAGTGGAGGTTGCTCCTGGAAGGGCTACTGACTGCGCCTCCTGCCTTCATTGCCCACATAAACCAGTCAGAGAGGATCGCCCTCCTCTTCTTACATGTCAACTTCAGACAGCATGCCTCTTGCTGCTTCAAAGCTTTGATACTGAAATAGTCCAGGAAGCCTCTGTCTTAAAAATGCCCAGCAGACCTTGATTTCAGGGATAGAGGGAGGAGAAAAACGAAAGTAGTTGGAAGGAGAGAAACCCCAGCGAAGCACGAGTGTTACTGGGGGAAGAATATATAGATTTTTTTTTCAGTTTCATTGTTTAACACTGCAGAAATATCTTTCAATTTCTAAAAAAAATATTAATTCTTAGGTACAGATTCTAGGCACATCTTAACATTTGGTGAACAGATGAAAAAGGAACATTACATCAAAACAACGGTTTCTTCTGATACTTTGACTTGTAAGAGTTTCAGAACATCTCCTCGGCACTTTGTAAATAAATGTACATTTATAAAAGTATGAATATAAATTGGATTTAAAGTCTGATTTTAATATAAATCGTGGAAACACTGTAACAATGTACGTAAATGGCAAAAAAGTGTATTTCTTTAAAAATCTACAGCTGATTAAAGTCAATAAAAAATGAAAAGTCAGAATGACAAAGTTTAATCAGAATTTTCAGGGGGGTTTTGCATAGAAACACTGCCAGCTCAGACTCTTCAATTGAAAATGAGATATAAATAAAGGTAGGTGGCGTTTTTCTCTGCAAAACAAATAAATGGTGAATTCTCCCATACAGCCTAAACGATGCTATTTAAATTTACTTGACTTACACACAGAAACACAAGAAAAGCACATCACTGAAATAAACAAGAGAAAGCATCTGACTGGTTTATCATAGCCAAATTGTAAACTGATAATAGTGTCAATAACGACAACACTTTTTAATGAGTTTATGGGGGGGTTGAAGGTCAAAACACCCCTGCATAACAGACTGAAGCAGAGATTTCTGAATGCTTACTGTAAAGTGGCAACTAAACTAAACTAAAATGGATTACAGAGAGTGTCTGAAAAAGTTTCACAAAATGAAAACACAGAGGGTCAAATTCTCTACCACAGGCTGTTTGGTGTGCAAATTAATTAGTTGTTTAGCTATCATGACACTTGTTGCACAATAAATGTTAAAGAATTCCTTTTTTCCCTATTAAAATTTGTTTATGACCAAACACAGAAACATACATTTGCTTACAGAAAGCCAAAGTTTAGGTACAGGTTTGACTGCAAGCTATTGACTGTATAAGAGAACTGGACCGAGTGACCCCCTCTTCCCTCGCCTAAAAAAGGAAGTACCTACTGGTTCAGAGAAGCCAAGATCACATAAACTACTATTTAGAAATAAATAGCTATTACTCAGTCATAATGTTTGTCAGAATAACCATTAACATGTTATTGCAAATATAATGTTTTTTTCTTGATTTTTTTTTTTTTTTTTTCTTTCTGTATCCCAAGTTGTAGAAGTTATAAACTGATCCATCAGAATCTTCCATAAAAGGATGTGACTGCTATGGCCCCCTCCTTGAACATTCCAAATGTTTGACAGATTCTCTTGAGCCAACTTTCAGTGTTAGGGGTGTGGACTTCCAACAAGCTCACTCTTGATTGATGATCGCGGTTAACAAAGAAACATTAACTCGGACCAATTACTGCTTACTAACCTCATCTGGCTCCAAATGAAATTAAGACTGAAATAAAGACTGAACTTACTTCATTTCGCTGGAGCCTGAAGTAAGTCAGTCCATTTCTATGGGTGACGTCACACTCACGCTCAGTTCAGTTCAGTGGTGTGAGATGAAATAAGACCTAAATGGAATACAAGTGCTGATGCATTTACATGTCTTGAAAATAAGTCTAACTACAATTTACATGTCCCAAGAGCAATCAAAGAGTATGACCGTGCAAGTGATGACAGTGGCTGCAAATATTTTCCATCTGGATTTGGAAACTTAGATATGTTAGAGATAGTGATCGACCAAATATCAATTATTGAACATCTCAGCTGATTCAGTTCAATTTAGGTTATTTATAAAGCTCCAGTAAAACCAATTAGGTTGCAAACCACTACACAAAAGGCAAGAAACATAAAATCAACCTAGATTCATAGAATTCAGTCTAATAACTTAACAATTATTGAATATTAGCGTTAACAATTGACCAGCAGATACATCCAATGGCTTTGGAATAATCCTCAAACTGAACAATGACGACAGTGGAGAGGAAACAGTGTCATGAAATATTACCCCAATGAGAATTTACAGAGCAGGTGGGAAAAGAAAATTTGTAATGTAGCTAAGCTATGAATATATGGCAAAAGACTCAATAAAAATGATTAATTTCTCATCATTAAAGAAGCAATGAACACCTAAGAACACAAAAACAAATACTTGTGTTTTCTGAGCTAAATATCGAAACATTAACATCTGAATTTATTGTTTCTGAGTGATACTTTGCAAACAGTCATGAGCCCACAATATCACCTTTTGTCAGTTTGGGACATTAATGTTGAAACATGTCAGACAGTGATAGGCCAAGCATGGGGCAGTGCAGTACATATCAGTTAAGGGAAAAGAGTTGTCAATAGACAAAGTTCTTTCTGCCTTAAGGTAAATGTATTTAATTGTAATTAAAGATTACAATTGTAATGTAAGATTACAATTATATGTAATTAAAGATCAAATGTATGCATAAATTGTACTGTCAGAAACATTGGTGATAAGATCCCTTAAAAAATCTGCATTTTGCTGCACCACAGAGGTAAAAATTCCCATTCCTGCCTATTTTCTTGTCCTCAAAACGGCAAACCCACAGCTTGATGTCAAAAGTAGTAAAGTGTGCTCAGGTGTCCTGTATCTTGCCTCAATCCTTCAAAATAAATGTAAACACCTGCAGTCATCTCCACGCTGAAGGATGAGAAGAGAGCGTTCAGCACAGAGATTGACTACCACTGATTAAAGCAGGCTCGTAGATCTCAAGCAACTCTATTTAATTAAAAAGAATCTTTAATATGTATTTTTGGATGTAAAATCATTGTGGATTTATAATCAAACTTGTAAAAGACAAGTGCAAGGTTATTTTCCTTGATTTGGTTTTCTTTGCAGAGAAAGATCATCACCCAATCAATGCTTCAAGTTTTGCTTGTCAGTCTTGTGCCATTAAATGTGCACCTCATTGATGAGAGAGAATAAAATCCTGATGGGAGATAAAGAATAAGAAAGAGGAAAGGGCAGGTTGAAAAATAAAGAAGGGCAGACAAGAGAAAGTATCACCAATATCCAATAGTATTTTTTGAAAGATGCCCAGAGGTGTTTACAACCTTCCAAAAAACATAAGAAAATGTTAACATTTATTTGCATATCTTTTTTTTGCCTACAATAATTAAAAAATTGGCCTATTTCAAAAAATAAAAAAATCTCAGTTTTTCATAACACATTAAAAAAGTGAGTAAAAGCAGAGTGTTTTTGTGTATTCTTTGAAACAGACTCTTTTCCTTGAAGTGGCTGAAAAGGGCTTTTTAGAAAACAAAAGGATGTGATTTCAGAAAAGAGTTTGTGTAAACAATTCACATTTCTGGATGTTTCCTCTCTTATAGTGTCGTTGAGGGGGGGGGCTCATGCAACATTTCCATCTTCAGACACTGTGCTGCAGCTCATCTTCTATGCAGTGATCCCACAAACTACCAGCGTTCTCTTTACTGCTCTACTGGCCTTTGATAAGAACAGAGGGAAATTAAAATCACAAAGCTGAATTATGAATCCAATGACAAGAGGGTTTCTGAAGATTGTTTCTCTCTTAGCTGTTTTCCCTTCTCTCTCCTGCTCTCCTTTGGCCTCCTTCATACTTTTACTCATGTTCTTTGGTTCATATTTCTCTCGTCGTTCTTCGCCGTATTTCATTTCCTTAAGCTTGTCCTCCTTTTTTTCAGGATGTTATTGGTTATTCCGTCAGAGCAAGAGAGATTCGGAAGGAAGAGGAGGGGAAAAAAAAGTTTCAAATGATGATAACACACAGTTTGATAAAACTGACAAGGGACTCAATTAAAGCTTCCCTGTCAAAGCAGGAGTGATATTTTATTAAGTGGCAGTGTGCCATTCGAAGGGTACATCAAGCGACACATCTGTAGACGAGACGGCAGCACCAGCCAAATAAGAGGGACACGTGTTGCCACTTTCAGGAAACATCAGTCGAAGCTCAATTCATCACATCTGCTGAAAAATTAAAAGACCTCAATATTATGATGCTCATTTACTTTTTCATGTGCCACCCCCTGAATTTCAGCCTTCCTTTTTTTAAAAAAAAAAAAATATATATTTATTTATTACATTTTTTAGTAACACATGCTGGCACAAAGATTTCTGGGATGGGCTTTTGTTACATTGCCATTGCAACAAGTGCAAATTAGATTTTGTTACAACTAAAAAGAAAACAGCCAAAGGTCTGCAGTGCAGCTTCATCACTTCTACTGTTTTGTTTTTTTTTTCTTTTGGAGGGCTTACTTTGTAGCGATAGAACACCATTGTGATTGTGTGTTTTTTATATCATTTATTGTACTCAACTTTTATTCCAAATAGTTGTAGGCTTATTACTTGAAGAGCTTTAATTTTGCTCACTAGGAATTACCAGGTGAAAAATAAATGCATAAAATTTTTTACATAACCCAGATGCTGCAAAGAAAATCTTTATGACGTTTTTTATATAACATATACAAAAATTATATTATTATTAAAAGAAAACTGCAGTCTCTGTTAAAGGAATTCTTTAAATGTTTGCATCCATCTAATGTTTGAATACTGCAATGGAACAGCAGTTAAAAAGAAACTCATTCTCCTATTTGCAAAAAGAAATTGTAAGTCCATCTGTCTTTGTATGTACTGTATCTAAAGAGAGCACAACACCATCTCTGACATAAAAAGGTTATGTGTACATTATTTACAGGACTTCTTGTTGCTTATATTTGCATATTTTGCCAGTACATTACTCAGCAAGTTCAATGCTACTATAAATTCCCTTCCCTTGAATTTAAAGTTATTTCCTTATAGACGGCCAAAGCAATGATATGGTTAAAAAAGAAAGCGGTTCTCCCATCTGCCTGGGGAAGTCGTGGTTTTACAGGAAGATGAAACTTTAATTCTCAAGTCTCCCTTGTAGCAGATGCTGCTTTTGGAGAATGTAATACAGTTAAAGAAAAAAAAAAAAAAACTGATGCCCCTGTCCTCTCCTACACACTCACCTTTTGTATAAAAATGCATGTGCATGGTTTACATGTCGCTGCACACTTTTGTGGTTCCATATTCCACTATACTCACAATATAGCTGAAATGTTTTTGTTTGCCTGCACGCCTTCATCTCCACAAATGCACAACTGTGTGTAGTGGGGGCTGACACTTGCTTGTGCAGGAGCTCAGTACTGACCATACATAGTCTGTTTCATCTAGAACAAAAGCTCCGATGGAGGACACAAAAGGCCAGGTTCAAAAGCATTGCAGGCATCAGGAGTCCAAGCCTAGATACATGAAACAATCAGTGTAAACTTGTCTGCAACTAAGAGGGCTGGGATGCACCTACAGCAATGCTCTGCATACTCAACTACAGGCATTGTTCTGTCCAAGATAAAAGCAAAGAACAGATCAAACTGATGCTCATGATTAGTGCGAAAAAGATGTTGCTTTGTGCTCGCTATTATCATCCTATAGCAATTACAGTCTGGCCTTTGCAGCAAGTTACACAAACACACATAAGCTCACTCGTCATGACAGCTACAGCTAAACCATGATTCACTGTTACATTGACACATTCTAGCAATGACAAGCAAACGCTTTTTGATGAAGAGTAAAAAGTCCACATGCATTCCTATAATTGTCTGCAGGTCTTGGTTTCCTTTTCATGCTCTCTTTTATTTTTTTGCCCGTTCCTTTTTTTCTTCTAGGACTTTCTTTAGAATTGTTATGACTGACAGAACTGCCCCTATTAAACAAATGAAATGTGCAAATGCAGCATTGTAAGAGTTTCAAAGCTAGGTTTGAAGTTAGACCTCATCTCACTTTTCATGCCAGCTCAGAACCAATTGAGCTGGCAATTGTAAATGTGATGTTTACATTCAGGCACAACAAAAAGTATCAATGTAGTTGTAGATTTTCAACAGCAAAGATTTGTATAAACAGATATGTCAAGGATTACATGACAACCTTTGGTAATGTAAGCAGTTTCAATGAGCTGTGACTATAAGATATCTTCTATTCTTCTATAGGCTCACCAGAAATTACATTTACTAAATATGTGACACATTGGGATAAAACCCAGCATTTTTTTAAGCCTTCAAGCACAAATCTCTTGTAGCCAAACTCCTAAAAGCGTTTTCAACAATAAAGGAATTTGTTTAAACAAAGTTCAGGTTCATAATTTTTAACATGTTCTTGGATCCAAGTTTTAAAAAATGTTGCAATACTTGAGAAAAATATTAAATGTTTCTGAGTTAAATAAGTCATTTGCAAAACATACACCAATCATTTGTGAAGTACTTTGGAAACTCATGCTATTTTTCAGTAAGTAAGCTTTAGTGCACTTAATACTCTTGTATCATTTATAAAAACAAATATCTTGAGAAGAAAAAAATGTAAATGTAAGGCCAACTTACTGCATTCCTTTACTTGAGCAACTCCATTATTGATTCACTTTTATCCACCTTGCAAGAATTCAGTCAAAACAGTAAACCTATGGGGTATTTACTATGGGTCTTTGATTCGATGTTTACGCAGTTGATGATTCAATTCACTTTTGATATTCCATCATTTTGAACGATCCGATTCACTGACCTAAAATCAGTCCAAGACATCTTTAGTTATAAATTCAACCGGTGTGACTCAAAGATAAATACCTGGTATTGAACAGTACAAGTGAAGTTCCTGATTTTGTCTATTTCCTGTAAGATAATCAAGTGTTAATTAAATATGTGTACAAACAAGTAAATGAGAATTAATGGCAAATCCGTTCACATTTTAGTTTCATAAAGTTCAGCCTACTGTTGTTTTTCCACAGCAAAATAACACAAACAGAGCATTATTAGAACACACTATTACACTGCATGGTAGCATGTCTGTGCAAAATTTAGTGTTTGCACATGTTGGACTGTAATGATGGCTTGATCATTTTTTGCTGCCATAACATGGGTCTTGTTTGCTGTGATGGCACTTGGTTGTTATGTTAAAGAAAAATAAAATCACCATGTCTCAGTCCAAATGGTAATTTGCAGATTCATTTTGATTATCAATTCCTCTCATTTTGAAACATTCCTTTAATGTTATCGGTTTATATAATTTGATTCTGCTTCTGACAGATCAATTTAGTTGGATTGTGGGAATAGAAATTGATTAATCAATTAATCATTGCACCCCTAGTATTTGCCAAAAAAGGCAAACAGAGGAGGCTAGCATCTTCTCTGAAATTATTCTGGATTCATTTCAACAGGCAAATCATAAACAAACTTTCATGAATTCAAGTGCAGTCAAGTATTTTGTCTTGGAAACTTCTTGCCTTTTTTGTGTAAAGAAGTTTGTATTTGTTTTGATATGAAGCAAAACCAGAGTGCTGTATATTATGAGTTTATCAGACTAATAAATGATTAACTATCCAATAGTTTATAGAGAAAATGAAGTCTTTA
This sequence comes from Oryzias celebensis, assembly GCA_014656515.1. Taxonomy (NCBI): domain Eukaryota; kingdom Metazoa; phylum Chordata; class Actinopteri; order Beloniformes; family Adrianichthyidae; genus Oryzias; species Oryzias celebensis. The sequence goes on from BNCR01000003.1 coordinate 8,088,467, forward strand.
TTGAACAACTCGGCTCTCACAGCTTCTACATGATGTCTACATTACAAGGAATTTTGTTGCTGAAGAAAAAAAGGTAAGAAGGTTTACATAATGTCTATCGCATGAGTGGTCTGCAGGTTGTGTGTTTGTGGCTATGGCATGTGCATACGCGTTATGTAGGATAACCCTAAGGGCTTACGATGGACAAAAATCAGACAAAAACCTATGATCAAGGCTGAAGTTTAACTCCAGTGTCATTCAGATTCCTTATGGTTTGGCACAAACTCACACGCAGCTACACATAAAGACTTGGACACATGAGAGCAAAGTGTTTAGTCTAGCACTAAGGTGTATGTGTGTCTCCAAAAAATGATAGGTAAACAGCTTTAATCACTGCTTCCCATGCAGGCTTGCTGCACAGCCAATGCCAGCAGAGCAAGGGAAGACATTCCTGAAGACCTGAAGAAAAAAAAGGTTATTAATACAAGAACTAATAAAACAAGAAATGCAGTCATTTCATATAACCTAAAAGAACTAATTGCACACAAATACATTTGTGCAGAAGAACTTTACAGGCCTATAAATTATGCATTTATCAAACAAAGCTTGATACGAACGGACAAGGAGCTCGACAATCTGGCAACCATCTGGAAGACCTGCCTGTCAGTCAGAGAGGTAAAAAGAGAGGGAAAGCTAAATCCTAAGTTAACCCCAGACCAGGAAAAGGAGGTAAGAAAAAGACAGCAAGAAGCAAAAAGAGAGACAAGAAACAAGAGGACAATGTGAGCTAGAGGTTAACGAAGACAATGACAGAAGAGAGGTCCAAGGGTTATAAAGACAGGTATGAGATTGATCAGGACATTGCTAAAGATGGTGGGGTCAAGTATTCCTGACACTGACACAATGTCAGTTACAGGAGCCCGTTTCTGACAGCTTGGGTGAGGACAATTGTCAGAGGCATCACATCTCAGCTTTACAAATAACCATAAAACTCCCTCTGCTGAACATCTACACAAACAGCCATGCATGTGCACAAAAGCACACAAAAATTTTGGCAAACACCAAGCTCACTGAACTGTGCAGAAGCTTGCACAAATGCCCAATGCTTCTTTGTCAAACAAGCAGTGCACACTTCATTCAAAATAAACCCATGGACAACATAAACTGCCGCCTTTCTTATCATTATTTTGTTGTTGTTGAATGCAGTAGTGTGCTGAACAACTGGATTGGCAGCACACCAAGACTTTAATCAAAAAGTTCTCCAAGTAGTTGCGATGTCTGCTGGATAAGTTGCAACTGCTTCTCTCTGCAGATGGGGACACAGTAACCAGGCGAACAAGAAGAAATCTGACAAGACTGTGATATGAACGAAAAATGATGCCTCTTCCAGCTCTCACTGCGCTTTGATTCGCTCCCTCCAGTGGTTAGATCGGTTTTGATTTTGCCCGACTGTATTATACGTATTCTTTTTCTACTTTAAAATCCAAGTTTGATTTCACATTGTTCTCCACCTAAGTTATGTATGACAAATGCCTGGGGCCAAATCACCATCAAAGCACCACATTGCCGGAACACAGCGCTTCCGAGCTTCTTAGTGATGACAGATGTCACTTTTGAAGTGAGCAAGGGGATGAAAGTGGCGGAGATGTGACGGGCGGCATGAGGATAGTTTCTCCGCCATGACCTGCCATCATCAGTGCTGCTGAAGTGTAATGAGAAGAGACTGGATGAGCTTAGAGGCTTTGACGACCGTCTTGGGTGTCTGTCTTAGTGTCCAACAGGGAGCTGGTCTTACATGTCACATCCACCTTCTCTGCAGGTTGCCAGCACCCAACCTGGCAGCCGGTCCACCAGCCTGCAAGATTGCTAGTCAGCCAGACGGCAAGCCTTCATTCCTAAGCAACCCATTTGGGATGGAGCTGTCTCCATTCTTTGCACTAGCTTTTCTGCCAGTGTGTTCATCAGGGTATATAGAGAATGACTAATCTGAGTGAACCAGCAGCCTGGAATCAAAGGGCCACTGGCTCCTCTTTTCCTTGTGTTCGGCAGTGCTCACCTGGGTAATATCCCTGGTGTGACAGAGCAAGCAGCAAGAGGACTTGGTAAACAAGGCAGAGCAATGCAACTTTCAAACAGAAAGAGGCAGCTTTTTCAGGGAAACCAAAACAAACTCTTAACTCAGGAAATTCACAGAGCGTTTTCCCTCTGCCTTCCCCACTGTTCCCTGTGTCTTTATTGTGGCTTGATATGTCACCACTGTCTATGTCTCCTACTTACTAAGGACTTCAAGTGGCTGTCTCTATTTTGCTGGGCCATAAATTATTCAGTGCCATGTGTCTTCTTACTATCTGTGCTTTCCATTGGGTTGCTATCTTATCCCTTCTTCTGAAAGAGGGGCTGGTGCTTTGAGACAGAGTTTGCAAAAGGTAACACAAGAACTTCAGCATCGACAACCACTTTCTTAGCAGGAGCTCTTGTCAAGTACATATATTTGTTCCAGCACAAGGAAAATATGAAAAAAAGAACAAGAAAAAAGTTGTATCTGAATACAACATGGAACCCAACAAGCTCCACTGCTGCTACTACAACAACTTGGACTTGTATCTGTGCTAAAAATAATGACAGTATTCCACATAGATGCTGTGAGTTTTGTTTTCCCCAGTGCACGCGTCTGTGTGTGTGTGTGTGTGTGTGTGTGTGTGTGTCTGTGTGGAGAGCCCAGGGACCCCACTGTATGTAAATAGCCATATGAGACTGCATAGCATTACTGTCCAGACATTGAAGAGGTGACCTGATCCCAATTAATCACACAATCCCAGGGAAAACTGTCACATCCCATCTCCATCAGCAGTACCATCCTGTTCTGTCTCCCACTTGTCATCCTCTGTTCCTCCATCTCTTTCCTGCTTGCTTTCTCTCTCCTGCACACATGCATACACAAACACACAACAGACGCTGCATGCATACCCAGCCCATACCCTCACCAAAATTCCTCCCCCTTTCTTTTTGCTTCTTCCCCACACAAAGGGTCTGAAGATGACAGGTCAGATGGCATGGGCCATTCGGTCCCCACCTGTCCCCTAGCTTTCCCCCACCTCGCCTTTCCCCAGAAGGCTAGGTGCCAGCAGGGCCACAGAAGAAGCACTGCTATCTTTACATCTGCCAAAACAAGATGCAGAGGCTCCCCATCCCCCAGTGGGAGTGTTTGCTTTATACCTGTATGAGCAAAAGAGACCATTTTAGGATTTGCCACTTTCTTTCAGTAAAGTACACCGAGGTTAAAATGACAAACATGAAAATGTTCTCAATGAAAAAGTATATTCTTAAAAAAACATAGTTTAAAAAAAAATGCATACTTGTATGTATTCAGTGCCAGTGTGATGCTACGTTCACACCCGGATCTGAAATCTGGGTTTAAGTGACCCCTTCTGATGAAAAGACTATGTAAACCTGTGTATATGCTCATTTCAGGCTTCCGCGTTCAAAACTCTTGTGTTCACATGCCTCTACACAAAATTTTAAATCCATTTTCGGGCTCAAGCCTCTTCCAACTTTGAGTAGATGCGCTAGCATCATGGAGCAACAGTCCCGTGGGAACATCACATGCTAAAAAAAACATTCAAGAACTCAGGTTCAGCTCGTTCTTGCACGTGTGTCAAATGCATAGCATAAGGGTTTAAAAGATGACGGCATGGCTGCGCCAAAGATGTAAACTTTTAAATAGTGCTTTTACAAAAAATAGTTCAGGAAAAATTCGACTGAAGCAAAGTTTAGAAAAACCTGAAAAAGTTTTCTCATGTAGAAATGATGCATAACTTTAGTGAGACCTGCAACTCAAAGGTCTAGTCTAATAACTGTTGTCTGTCGAACCCATCAGCTACACTAAAATGAATCATTTACCATTTTTCCACACTTTGATAGAAGCAAAGATCAAAAACATAGGGGACGTCTATGAGAGTGATATACTGGATACAGGAGTCATGTTGTAGCTTTGTCTTGATTCATCCTGATATAACAGTTTTGAGTATTCCCTTTGAAAAGCAAAGAAGTGACATTTTGTGAAATCACAGGAGAAGTCAAGAGACTATGTATCTCACATTGTTAAATTTCTATTGTTTCAGCCATCTGCTGGCAGACTTTTTCATGGCGCCTTTTCAAACAGTTCCATGTTGTGCTGCTATACTTACGAGACAGCGGTATATGATCAAAAAATGGCAGAGGTGGCAGCATTTTTAGTCATCATTCAACCAATGTTTGACATTTGATTATTTAAAGAAGTTGCTGTGTTCAGAAAAAAAGTGGAAACTGTTAACTTGTAACAAAGTTAAGAAAAAATCTTATTTGAAAAGGATTCACGATTACCTAGGAGTCTCTGTTTCTCTATTTAGAGGATCTAACCAAACTTAGAAAGATCATATCTTCAGTTTACACATCCAAAAAGAGGAGGGAAGGTATAGCTGCTACCCAAAACACTAAATTCATCTCCTACATCTTCTTGTGTTTCTCCTTCGCCCTCTTTCCTCCCATCATGATACTTTTTTTTCGTTGAAAATTTGGGTGTTGTGTGTATAGAGGGTGGGGGATGAAGGGCAATGGAAAATGTATTTATGCAGGTAATGAGGCCCCAAGTGGTTTCATCCATCTGAAACCCGACTAATCATCAGGTAAGAGCTGGGAATCCACAAAGGACTCCAGCTTCTGATTTTGCACAAAACAATCAGATAAGCAGCAGCACCTCTACAGAGAACCTGTAGCGGAGTGCAGAAGAATCTTCTCTGGAGAAATTTGTTGTCCAACTCTCTTTAAAGACAATCCTGCACAAAGTCACATTTGACACATCAATGGTGTACACCCAAAATGACAACATTTGGTTAAAAACAAACAAAAAAAATTATCACGTTTATTTTATTATTTTAACACTTTATTTTCTGTGATTCAATATTTAATGCACTACTGTAACTGCCACAGTGCAATGTTAAAATTGCCCTGTAGAGGTACAAAATCAGAAAACAATACCCTATAATACATCCTTTTTCCACTGTCCGGCTTCTCCAGCAAAAACCTCTAGATCTCTGTCAAGTCTTGCTTTCCTGTTATCAAACAATTTCAACACATTTCCTACAAGTTTTGGTGTCAGGTACAGAAACTTCCCATGTGCTCATGTGAATGTTCATGCTTCAAATATTGTGACCACTGATGACATTTGCCTGACATTTTTACATTTTGCTTTTATGTCTGTTACTAACTTTCGTCACATGAAATTAAACAAAAAAAACAAAAAAAAAAAAAAACAAAACAATGTCCTTGATTCAGGGGATGAGAAGATAATCGATAAAGAAATTATACAATGAACCAAAGGGACTGTGGTAGAAAACAGCAGTTTTTTTTCTTACTGTGAAAATATTTTTTTAAACAAAAAAGGAAACAGACATTCACACAAATAAACAATCAAGTGAAGTAGGTGTACATGAATAAACTATACAGAAAACAGCTGAAAGCACTGATTCTGCCCCAAAAATTGTGAAGGCCTGGATAAAGCTTTTTCAAAATGACAACTTAAAATAAACAGACACCATATTATAGCTCATCTTGAGTGCACTGCCAAAGTGCCAGGAAATAAAATGGTTTGCCAGGTCTTCCTAAGTGTGCGGAAAGCAGATAAAATGCAGTTTTCTCTTTTAATGTTAGTATCAGAAAGGTTATCACTCTGTGAAAAAAAACAAAAAACTTTATTCATTGAGAAGTTGGGTAACTAATCACATGAATGGTCATCTAATTTTTGATGAACAGCCTAACTGATAAAAGCTGGTTATGAAGGGAATCTGGTTAGTTTAAAAATAAATAATCGGAATGTCCAGACAAATAAACAAAACTACCTTTAGCACAATTTGTTACTATATGTACTTTGTGAAATTTTCAAAAGCACTTTTTAAGTTTTTTAGTTTTTAGCTTTTTTTATTTGTGCCATAATAGACATAAACCATTAAGGCATTGATTTATATAAATACAGTTTTGTTTAAAATGTAAACGTTATTAAAACACTTACAACATTTATGTTATTGAAACTTCCAGAAATGTATGTGTGCAATATATGCATGTGAAATGTGCATGCACACCTGCAGACTTTGGGTTATTATGCATTTTGTTTTCACATGAGCAAATCTATTTTATCCACTTTTTGGCTTACAGGTTCATTTCATTTATTGAACTCTGCAAGCTCCAGCTGCTTTGACACATCTACTGTAGACCCAGCCCCTGTAATTATGAGCTACAAAGCTCACTGACCTTGTCAAGATCTTTCAGCTATTCTCAAGCTACCTACAGCTAGTGCTTCAGAGGTGGGGGCACATTAAGCTCTTTGGTTACCCTCATGCAGACACACATGCAAACTGTTTGCTTTGCAGGTTAAAGGGCTGAATTTGGTGACAGAAATTTAAAAACGAACCAAGGTAGGTGGGAGGGGATGAATATGCAGGGAAACTAGAATAAGATGATCAGGGGCAGAAAGAGAATGACAGTATAGAGCAGAGGGAGGGGGTTACTTGGGGTCATGGAGTGATGAGGGGGTTAAATGCCACAAATGCCATGTCTCAAGGCCTCATAAAGACAAGCTCTGCATTGCACCCAAGGTCAGGGCATGCACATGTGCACCTGTCTGAGAGTGGTGGTAGTTTGGTGAGTGGGTGGGTGGATGGGGAGGAATGTGTGAGTGGTTCAGTGTATGACACACAAACTGTCCCCCTTTTTGTGTTTGCAATCTCTTTTGGTTGAAGGTTGTGTATTTGGGAGCAAATTGTATCAATTGTGTTTAGAGTGAGCATCAAGCAACACGTTTATATGCAGAAACAAGCAAACACTTTAATATCAGAGATATTGCTGATTGTTTTACAACAGTAAAGTATTGCTTATGTGCGCAAAGCTGTTTTTCTCTGGTTCAGAATCCACTGGCATTTTTGCGTAAACGGTTGAAGACCAACGATAGTTTGACCAACATTGAGGCCAAAGCTCTGGTGTTAAAGGGTTAATCTAAATCTAAAGTTAGCCAAAAATTTCATGTTGCTCTGACAGTAAGGTAAAAAAGGGAATAAATAAAACAGGACGTCATTTTAGACAAAAAAAGGGACTTTGTTTTGGCAATCCATACGGCCCACTTAAGCTCTTTTATGGGCTGGTAAACTGCCCAAGGTGTGCTTCATCTTTCAGTAGCAGCCTCTCAGTGACCCCAAAAGAGAAAAAAAAGCTGGTTAAAATGGATAGTCTAATCAAACTGTACAGTTAGTATTTGGCCTTGCCTGTGTCCATCCATCCATCTTTTTCTGCTCATCTGGGACCTCTCTCTTCACTTCCTCCAGTTCCTCTGGAGTATATATGTTTCCTATTTTAAGAAGAAGAAGAAATGGCTGAGGCATTTAGAATTAGTTGTAAAGATTTTATCTGTGTTGAAAACCAAAATATAGTCTTTGTGGAAACAAGCAAATATCCAACAAAGCCACAACTTCAAATCAAATATAAGACCCAAGCAAGTGAATTCGTGGCACACAGGTAATTTAAAAGATAGACTTGCACAGACTGATTTACAATGGATTAATCACCAAAGAAATCAATCAGTTGGTGCGCAAGTCCAAAAAAAGCAATGGTTTGCTACTGACCACTTCCATATTTACATGTACCGATGTTCTACCTGGACACCCTTGCTGGAAACAAGTTAGTGGAGTAAAGAAACATTTGCTGACTGATCCTATAAAGAATTCTTTGAACAATTCATCTTAGTTCCTGTCTGAGGAAGAGAACTCTGGAGCTCGTTGATTTCAAAGAGTCACAAACCTTCCACTGTCATCTCAGTTTTCATGTATAATGTAGGGATTGTAGTGTGGTGCTTGTTTGTAAAGAAAGTCTAAAGCATATTCTGCTGTATGTACAGTGTTTACTTTATGTAATCTGCCTGTGACAAAATAGGGTTCAAGCACAAGAAACAAGATAACTAAGAAAGGACACGTTTCACAATAAAACTATAGTTAAGTGTTCTGAACTGTAAGACTTCATACAACGTATTCGATGTCAAGACTTTTTGCAATATTAATGGAAAAAACATCTAAGTTGATAAAAAAATAAAAAGAATTCAGGATGAACACATGAGCAACACATCTGCTGCTCATTGAAACACCAGCTGTTTTATTATGCATCGCATTTGTATACACAGTTTGAGGCTTAGGCTTTCTTCTTGGGTGTAGTATAAGGCACATTTTACTATAAATTACAAAGAACATTTGTTGAGTGTATATTGATCTAATGCTGGTTAAAAATCAATCAATCAATTTTAGATGGGGTTTGATGTTTGATCTGAGGCAGCTCTTCAGTTTCAGTGTAAAACTCTTTGCCAGTAACTCTTTTCAGACTCATTTTTTTGAAAATGATGGGACTTTCTTTACAATATCACATGCACTAAGCTGCAATCCCTGTAACAAAGATAGTTAAGATGAAGGTGGAAGCTTTCCCAAGTTCTAGAATTCTCTACTTGAGGGTGGATGTACAGTATAGACTGTTGCTTTAGCCAAGACTGGCTATGGTCAAGATGATAAATGGCTTATTTTTGTATGGGGTGTGACTACCTTCCTTGAAGGTAAAAGTCCCATTCCCACACACATTCACACGCTGATGGCGGCTCACTTCTAAACACTGGCGCCAACCTATTACCACCAGAGTAAAGTGGGGTTCTGTGACATGCCCAAGGACACTTCGACACATGATCAGGCAAGGTGGGAATCAAACCTGCAATTGTCAGAGGTCAACCACCCTACTTCTGTGCTGCGGTTGCCCCCTGTGGCTTCCATCAAAGCCACAATGATTACATGACAGATATACCTAGACAGTGTTCAGTTACTATTACTTGGGTACAAAATATTCAACAATTTCCAGAAAAGGAGAAGATATCATTAGTTTATACAAGTATGTATGCCTTGTATATTGCACAGTACATTTCTACTCACACATACACAACAAACCAAATACCAAGTCAGACTTTGGCAGTGAAGTGACGTAATGACTAATCCTTTGATTCAGAGCAACTTTTTCACCTAAACCATTACTGTCCCATGAACTTAACAGGCAGCAGCCGTCAGAGCGGCATTAGTGTTCGGCAGAAGTGTGTTACATGAGACAACCAATTAAAATCACTTGTGGGCCGGATGATATCCACTGATTTAGGCCTGAAAAATGGCTTTGGTAGGATTATCCACTGTGTAACTTGATCTCATTCTCCTCAATTCCACGAGACACACGTGCACACACTGAGGAGCTGCAGGGTTTACAAAACCTCACACACATGTTCACACACAAAAACACTGAACAGATGACGAGACAATAGGGCCTTGGGCTGTGCTCATGTTCATTACTATGCTATTCTCAGACTGACTAAAATGAAGTACACAGACTTGCAGGCATTAAAAGTTTAGTAGAGGTTCAAAAAAAAAAACTTAGGCTACAAACAAAACCACATTTCTAAAAGTTATTTTCAATTTTTTGCAAATTTGATCCGAACAACAAATTTGGCTCACTACCAGTCACAAGACTGGTAGTGCATCTTAATGTAAACAGTACAAAGAAAAACTTTAAAATCAACTATTGTCATGTGAAATGCTCCAAAACATTAATCAACAAAAATCCCAAATGATCAAACGATATTCTCAAAATGTATTTCATCAGCAAAGACCTGTGTTGACAAACGAGTTTAAAGTCAAGGCTCTGGTATTCTATTCCAATGTCGGTAGACTCAAAGTATAGTAAAAATGAATGAATGAATATTAAAGTTTTTGGGTAATTCAAAAGGGAAAATAAAATGGAAATAAAAAATTCTGTTATTTTACTTACACTTTAAATAATCCGAGTCTCACTATACTTTGAATTAAACAAAAAATGCACATAAAACATATAATACACAATTTCTACTCAATTAAAGAGTACACTGTAACATTAACTATTTGTAGGTGAATATAAATGTGCAACATACCTTTTTTTAGTCATTTTCATCATTTTCATCAACATAGCATAGCATGCAATCAACAATCATTTGTTATGAGAGAGAGATAGCATACCAACTACTGATGGGGGGGTGTTTCCACTTAAACTTTGTCCCTCTGTACACAATCAAGCTGATATTATAGACTGATATTTTACTAAATGTAAATTTGATCAAAATAGAAGTGTTAGCACTCTAGAATACAAATTTCACACCTCCTAACCACCACCTGGAAAAAAGTGAGACTTTGTGAGTCACATAGTTTAGATAAATAAAAAAAAAAATGTAACTGTTTTCTTTCACACATTAACTTCCCATGTTTGTATTTTAAGAAACAAAAAAGTTGTGTTGACCTCCTTGCTGGATGGATTGCATTAGGAAGAACGAGCATGCTATTCTTTAGAAATTTTAGCTTTAATTTTAAACATTGTTTACAGCTCGTGGAGGTTTGACACGTGATTATCTTTAGATCTAGACTTTTAAATTATAACTGGAAACTTTCATATGCAGCAATTACCCCATCATGATTGACACACATCTGCCAAACCAGCAGTATGTGGTTGTTCATGCAGTCTGGAAATCAGCAGACATTTTCAGTTTGTTGTGGCAAAGTCCAATTCTGCAGGAGCTCCTCTTACTTATCATTGTATGAAAGAACAATCAAATATATATATATATATATATATATATATATATATATATATATATATACATATTTACTTTTAAAACTCCAAGAAAATGACTTGTAAAGCCTAAACAAATACCTCTCGAGTGGACAATCAAAGCCCTAATTAGAAGACAAAGAAAGAGGTCAGTGGTTTCAAGAGATAAATATAAAAACAGCTGATGAGTACTAATCCCTTTAATCTTTTTAGTTTGGAGATGTAAATAGCATTTTTGGCAGTTACTTAAATACATCAGTCCAAAATAAAATAATAGACACTGCCAAAATATATGACACAATCACCCATGAGAACATTAGCCCAGTAATTTGAAGTCATGCACCCACAAATCACCGTACAATGCAGAAGAGGGAACAAAGCTGGAATGACCTTTCGAATGATTAAGCTGAAACATTATCATCATGTTCTCTGTTTTTTTTTTCCTCGCAGAGATCTGAACAACTGGTTTGCCAGTTTAGAGCTGGCAGGGGCCAAACTCGTCTATGATTTCAGTTTGGAGCTGTCGGGCTATGGGGCCAAGCTGGCCGGTGCCCATCTGGAGCAAGCCAAGTGTCTACTCCCCTCAGGCTCATTGCACATTGGTGTTTCCTGTAATGGTGCAGCAGTGGTCATGGTGGTGTGGTTATAAATATGAGCTCTGGTGTGACCCTCTTGTTCTTAACCACAGGTTCAGATCTGCTGTGGGAACAAAGCACAAAGGCTTCTGGGAGTAACTTATCTTAGCTGCTACTGTATTATCTCAGGTTGGTCACACCAGCTGTTGTTACACCAGTTGAGGACAGCTGGGCAGTGACTGGGGGGACTGGAAACAAGAACAATCAAAGGAGCAGTTGGCATTGGGAGTGAGGATGGCAAAAAAGAAATGTTGGATGGAGGACACAGATAGGAACCAAAGGGAGCCGTTTCAAGCGAAGTAATCAAAGCCTGAAGACATGTTAGTAAAAGTGAAAGTTTGAGTTTGAACATAGCACCTTTACGACATGAAATATTTATCAAGTTGTTGACAATTATGGAACTACATTTGGCCTTTTACAAAATAATCAAATACTAAATCAATTTACCTCCTATGTATATCACTGTCTGTGAGGTTTGAAATGGCTTATCCATGCCCAATACTATATTAGCATTAGCATTAAGAGTTAAGCCAAAAATGCCACCAGCTATGTGACTGCACCCACTGGGCCAATAACTTCAAAACAGTGGTGGTGGGGGGGTGTCAACAGTTGGGATGGGGGTGGCATTCCTAGCAGGCACATGAGAAAACAGCGGCCCCTGGTGCCAACTATGTGAACTATTAGAGTAACGCTTCAACTTTTGAAGATTTAAACAACATTTTTGAAGACTTGACTTAAGCATGAATCCGTACGTAAATCGTTAGTCATTTATTTGACTTTGAACTAACTTGCATGAAACCACTTTGGCTCCAAATTTACCTTAATTTAGCATGTACATAAAATTAAAAAAAGGGAATTTACTTTTCCTTGATGGAAATAAATTCCGCAATGAAGGGGTCAACACTTGATCAAAGTCTATCAGTAGAACAGTCAACTATATATTTTTATATTTTGGACAATTCTCTTTTCCTTTTCTTCTGTTTTTCCTTTTATCATTATTTCTTCTTTTATTATTTTTTTTTTGGGGGGGGTGCACACCACTGCACAGGCTGGCAGAGCAGGCTGCTTTTTTTTTTTTTTTAGTTTAAGCTGATAATTGCTCTTATTGATGTATAAAAGATGTCCCACTGAGCCCTATGAAACACCATCAGAAGCCAGAGACTGAATTGTTCATGGCTCGCCTCCAAATGGGGATAGATAGATAGATAGATAGATAGATAGATCTTTGTGCTGACAGAAGTTCTTTTTTTTTTTTTTTGACTCCTTACCTGATCTTAACAATTGTAACAAAGAGGAAGTTTGCAAAAACGAGCTGTTCAAGCTGTTAATGATGTCGCTCTTCAAAATTAGCATCCTTCAAATGGAATTGCAACTCCAATTATCAATCTTACAAAGTTGTCATGTAAAGTACTTTGCTGTTTTCTTGGGTTGCAAAAAAAGCAAAAAGTAGAAATGAAAACACTCTTATTCTGTCTATACGAAACATCTAGTTAAGTGCCATTCGCTTTTGTTCTAGTACTTGGAAAGTTTGGAGGAGCTGCCTCTTTACCCTCCCTTTTTAAGTAATGCCTTTTTAATCATGTAAATTCTCTGGGTTTTTTTTATTGTATTTTTATTTATTTATTTATCTTCTTAGTCATCTTATGTACTCTTGGCACTGTATGTGTACTGTTTTTATGATTATGTGTTCATGTTCTCCGATTGGACTCCGAGTCTGGAATAAAATGTATCTATCCCTCTCAATTAAGATGAGTTGATGTAATTTCCTCATGTATGCCTGTGTGTTTAAGTTCACGTGCTAAACTCTGCATGCTTTAGCCAACTATGAGTAAATAAGCAGTTCCCAGTCATCATAGCCCAAGTGCCCTGGCATTAAACAGAAGGAGGGGTGAGAGGTCAGGTCAGGGGCAGCCATGACCTTTTCATCTCCTGGCACTGTGTCATCCTTTGGGTGAAGCAAACAAACATGCCTGGCCCCTGGGCCATGCGGGCTCAGCAGGATGGCATCGCCAGGTCGGGGTAAAGCCCGGGACAGGACACAATTTGATGGCAGGGCTCTGATAGATGTTGCTCATTATTTTCCCCAGAAAACTGGGACATCTACAAACAGAAAGATGCCATGGCAACTGGGGTATGGGGTCAAAGACAAAGTTTTTCAGTAGCGCTCAACATAACCACATTTGTCAAGCTATCCACAAAGAAACACACATTATTGTGCTGAGGTACAGATGCCATGTTTCTATCCAAAGATCAACCAAGTTCTGTGCACAATTATGATCACATCATTGAGTCAAACTTTCTGTTTGATGTTCTCCATAAAACCTTCAACACCTAAACACATACAGCCAATATAACACCATGAAATTTGTTGTTGCAACAAAAATAGAAACAAAAAGAAAATGTGAATCACACTACAAAGAATCTTGAATACATTTTTTAAACTTATCCAAAGACCAAAGTAGCCTTTCAGCCGGAAACTCCTCCAAATCCCAAATGTAGCTACACCAAAGGTCTGAATCTGCACACTTTTTTTCAGTTTTTTTTTAGACCTGCATATTTTCCCAGGTTGTTTTGTATAATTTAAGGAGACTGTAACGGTATGAGGAGTGTGTGTCATCATGTCTCTCTGAACTACATATATTTACCACTGAAAGTGAATTCTTTATGAGAGTGCAGATATCAAAGACATTGGGATCAAAGAGGATTTAATAAGCTACCTACTGTTCTATGAAACCTGAACTTTCATGTCATGCATTTTCCTTGGTTTCTTCAATTTGGGCTTTGGGCCAAGAAACTGACACTAAAGGCAAGCACATGTAATCACACTGCCATTTTTTACTCCTTTAATTTGTAAGTCTGTAATCCTTGTTGCACAGAATGTCACAAATGTCCCCACAGATGGCAGAAATTTTATTTTATCTGTATATAAAGATTTGGATGTGTATTTGTATTGGTGTTTTAGTGTTTTTTCTGTGCCTACAACCTACAAATCTAGTCATTTAACTAGTTGAGTAAAGCAAAACTTTTCAGCAAAAAAATGGGAAAATAAGTAATATATATATTTGAAATTATTTCGTAATAAAAAAAAAAACACAACCAGTTTAAGAGAGAGTAATGTACGAGCTTCAAAAAATAAAATAAAATAAAGACACATGAAAAAGTCTATTTTTTTGCATCAGATGGTTCAAAGCTCATATCAACCAAAGCAAACCAAAATAATAAAGTACTGGTAGTACTGTATGTGTATGTGAATTAGAGGCAGGAGAATGATGCAAAGCATCAAAAAGTGATACAGTATTTTTGCTTTAGTATTTCTGTCCCTTATTTTGATGCAACAGTCAGAAAACAGGCCATCAAGAAATGTTTGTCACTTCTTAATGTCCTAACTTGAGAAAGTACAGCTTCTTTCTAGTCCTCATGGGTCTGGCAGTTGTGTGAAAAATATTGACTCTGATTAATAAGCAAGTGATAAAGTGCTTAATTCCTGGAAAATTAAAGTTAAATTTCTGGATGCAGTTTTTCTTGACAAGCCTCACAAAAAATCTTCTAACTGCTGTTTTACTTTGCAAACTAGAACTTTAGAGGTCTTGTGGTTAATATTGATACACAAAGTAAAAAAGAAATTCTGAAACTTTTTTATAAGAAAGTTTTTAGTTGTTGAGATTTTTTAAAAACAGTTTTTCTTGCACCATCCATCGGCATCCTGTTTTTTCATGTTGTAGCATATCCTTATCTGCTTTCACGTCTTTTACTGCTGCAATGACTACATTATTTTTTCCAGTTTTTCAACAGATGTTCCTTGGATTTTGAGTTTGTCTATCTTCATTATGTTTATTCACCATGTAAGTTGCAAAAATACCCCTTTTGACTTAACAGATGTGTGAGGACTTTGTGCTCATCTGCTTCATGGTCCTTTACTGCTACAGTAACTTACAGATGTTCCAGGGATTTCGTGTTAGTCCATCTGCTTTATCTTATCTCATTGCTGGAGTTACTGACCTTCCTGTTCCTCTTACCACATATGTTACATTATATTTTGTGTTTATCTTGGTCCTGTCGTCTCAGACTGTCACAGCAGATGGTTGCCCTTACTGAGGCAATTTTTGCTGGAGGTCCACAGAAATTAGGACAACAGACATTTAGACCAGGGAAGAAAGACTTTACAAAGTACTAAGTTTGTCTCCCTGTCTAAAAAAGAGCAATTTCATTGTACTTGTTGCGATGACAAAAGCAATTCAGTTCAATATAAAACTACATATCTTTTTGAAAGAAGATTTAGAGGGTCATTATCAGAGCAAATCACACACGTATAAGTTGTCCTGTAGTCAAAACCCAAGCTGTTATTTTTTTATTTAAGTTATGCAGAAACCAAAGTTTAAGTTGATTGTGTATTTTGTTTTCCATCAACATTTTTTTTAAGTTTCTTCTCAAATGACTGCTAAAGGGAGCTAATATGAGCTGTCCATTTTATTGACAATATTGTAAAGTGAATTACTGCAGTTCACTCAGACACGCAGCTGTGGCATGACTGATTACCATTCTGCGAAAATGGTGGACTCGTATTTAGGGCATTTCCACGGGAGTAAAATAATGATAATTGTAGAGTTAAACTTACCACACATGTAATGATGCTGTCTGCAGAGCATGATGGGATGATTGTAAAATTGCTGCTTTTGTACCATTTACTGAACAGTCAAACAAGCAGTTTTACTGTAAAGCTACCTGATCACAAAGTGGCACACATCACACAAACAGAGACACACTATACAATTCCCACACTTTAACACATGGAAACTCCAGAGTTTGCTATAAACAGAGAAAAAGAAAGATTTGTTCTTTTAGACACTGTTATGTTCTTTTTCTTAACAAATCAGTTTAAATTACTGAAGCTGTGGGTGATCAGACATAGCCATCATTTGTTCAGATGTGTTTACAGAGACAATGAAGCAACATCATCAATCATTCCTAAAGACTAGTGCTCCGATGGGGAGAATTAGAATGCATTACAGATGTCACGCATCATCAGGCTAAACATCTCATTTCCACCTCACTGTGTGTTGTGTCTGCTCTGTGTCTGGGGCTTGGATCTTGCTCAGTGTGCGAAGCATTTGTGATCGCTTGCGTTTGTGTGTGTTTACGGTTAACTGCTCTTGTGACTATTCTCCCTGGGGCAAGGTATCCATCACCGTCCAAGTAGCTTTTGACTGGGCACAGCGTAGGCCCTTGAGCCTACTCTGGTCCCATGAATATCTCCCAGGGGTCCCTCAGTGTCAGAGGACACCACCTGCACCAGACACACACATACACACACACACTCTGATACAAATCGGTGTGACCCATACACTACTCTAATGCCCTCATTAGGTGATTAGTCCCAAAGGCGGGACTAAACCAACAATGCCCACTTCCAAATATCTAGCTTTGCCCCCAGGGGTTAGTGTGGAGGTTGAGGTGATGCCAAACACACACCCCGACAAAAGAGTGACATTTGTATGTTTTCCTTAACCTCTTAAAGATGTTTATATTATTTACTTGTATTTTTTATTAAATGAAGAATATAAACTTAGACCAAACTTATTTGCATTAAAACTAATGTTTTGCTTCAAAATGATTTAAAAAAATCTTTTTAAGATCATTATAAATACATTTTTTGCTTTTTTTTTCTAGCAATCATTAATGAACACTTGTGTTCTGACTGTTTTACATGACAACCAAATTGTAAATCCCAAGGAGCTCAGATAAAGTGTGTTGTACATAGGTGCTATATCTATATTGATTTGAACAAACAATATATGTGTTTATGTATTTGTATACATATGTACATCTATATTTTTTTCTTTAAGTGAGTTCTCTTCTACATTTAGATGAGGCCAGACTTGAGGATTACTTTGCCTCTCCATGCACATTCTATTCCCATTAATTCATTTGGCATTCCTCCAGCCTGGTGTGTCAGAAACAACAATGAGCTGTGAATAAAGCCACCACAAGCTTCTCTCCAGGAATATTAAAGTCAGCGGCTTTGCTGTTATAATTAACGATGAAATATTGATGTCTATAACTTCTACTGTGGTTCCCACGAGCAAGCCTCTAAGATGCACCAAGAAAAGAGGAAACTGTAGGTGTCTGTGAGCTTGCAAACCTGAGTCACCACTGAATAATTGACAGCAACATAATTAGCTTGGTGCTGTATTGTGTTAGGACGTTATGCACATATCCTACAAGCATGTACTGGTATAAAGCAAAATGTCAGACACGGAGAAAAGAGACTTCTGAAGTTCTATAATTGAAATTATTATTATTAATACATTTTTAGAAAAGAGCATTTTTGGCCTGATATTGAATGTCATTCTACAAATAATGTGATAAAATAATTTTAAAGGATTTTTTTTTATTGACCACTTTTTCTTTTTAGTTTTTTTTTTTATTTTACAGTTAACACAAGAATCAGAATAATACTCTACTGTGAATAGAATATGATCCAGTCAAGTCCACTCCTTTAAAAAATTGGCAACATTTCATCTTTTATTTCATATCAAAACTGTACTTGATCAGTTTTGTATATGTTTTAGAAACAAAGGACAGAGTTCAACACTATAGTAAATAGCAAACAGTTGTCATACTTTATGATTTTCTATTATTGGATAGAAACACTATTCAAAACTAGGATAGCTAGAATTGCCTCCTTCTTTCTCGTGAAAAAAGAATTTATAAAAAAAAATTTGAAAAATCACTTGAAGTTAAAAATCTGCAGTTAATTTAAATCTGTCTACCCACAACATCCTTTTACTATGAAATAAAATAATCTGTCTCATGTGTTTGGACTTGTTAACAAAGCTGTCAGTGTTTTTAACAAACATACAAGTTTCACTCATACTCTTTCCCAGAGAGTCGAGTTGGAACAGATGCTGTACTTCATTGAGCAGCACCACAACACTGCATACTGTATATTTTGACTGTTTGTCTCTAAAAAACAACCGAGAAACATACCTGCTCTCCTCGTTTTCAGTTGTGTCTATCAAATATCTCCTTTGACATGCAGCCTCGTTCACTGCCAGTGATTACATCATAGTCAATTAATCCTAATGTAATCAGTACAAACTGTTGAGATGTTGCATGTGCGTGTGTCACTCTGTGTTGGATGATCCCTCTGTACTTGTGTGTGTGCATGTTTGAGAGACTGAGTAATCAGCAAAAGAAGCAGGGGACAGATGCTGATGATAATAGATGGGACCAAGTGAGGGGCTTGTTTTGTGTAGCAGGATCTGTGGCAGCGGAGAGTTTGTATAAAGATGACAGTAAATCACAATGCATCTCTGTGTTTGGGACATGTTCAGATCTTTTATATCATCTATGCCAAAGTCTACAAATGCAAAATTTTACAGGCTATGGCATGAAAATCCTGTAAAATAAAGATGTTAGGGAAACATATTAAGTTATTTTAATTTGTCTAAATTACAGTAACAAATACAACTACCACCACGCGATAGATAGGTATCGGCAAGATCTTTAAGATTTCATCCCACCACTCAATTTTTCTAAAAATTGATGGCGTGGTCATGAATGTAGAGACTAGCAGCCAGGTGGCTGTCAGACGTGAAGAATGGCTAGCTTTTTATATGCACCGTGGGAGTTGATACAGACATCCAGAGACATTTACACATCGTCCAGTCAGAGCTGCTGTCATCCAGCAATCTGGCTGTGGCTGCCCAGTTGTCGCCCGATTTCGTAATGGCCTCATCCCTGCCTGTCACTACACTGCCACCATACAGCCCGTCTGGTCACCTTAAAATGTTAACTTTTTTGTAAAATCTCTGTGGCCTGTAAAAATGCGACTGCTGCCCCCCAATTACAAATGCCACCACGTGTCCACCTGCCAAATTTGCTGAAAAACTTGCATTTTGGTTGCTGCGCAGTGGCATTGTGGGATGTGTGACTGTAGTCTAAATTAGGCCATCTATAGAGACAGAGACTTTATTGTAAAAGATTTACTCGATCACTACACATGAGTTTGTAGATTATAAATTCTTTTATTTATTGGTTTGTTTTTGGATATTTTTGTAAAATCAAAATTAAACTGACACATATTCATTTATTTCAAGATGACCACATTTTGCAGGGTTTGTGCAACTTTGTTGTTTATCCTTAGGATAGAGATTAAACAAAATGGCTTTTATGGCTTTTCCCTTTGTGTTTCTCCAATGCTCAAAGGGTCTTGGCATACTTCTGATATCAAACGGCTAAAACCAGAGAGAATTAAGAAAGAAAGCATCTTTGTATAGTCTCTCTTCTTGTATTAATAAACAAGTTTCGAGGAACTGTCCCCTGGTTTTAGTGGTTTTCTGGAGTGACTTTAGAGAAGCTGCATCATTGGCATGGTTAAAAAGATCATTTGTAGATATTCAAGACAAACAAACTATACTCATTTAAAATGGTATGACATATGTGTCTATTTGGAGGTCTTGTTTGCACTTGAGGAAACACAGTGGCGCAAACATGATTAATTAATTAATATGTGAACGCCCTTATTAATATGTGATTATCCAACATAGTTAAAAATAATTAGTAACAAGCATTAATAAGTGAAAGAAAATCTGCTGCAGTCCCTTTCCTAAAGCAAAAAAAAAAAAAAAAGAAAAATGTTGGTTATTTATGATAATTACAAACCACTATGTGGAACAAACAACTGCATGGTTTTCAGAGAGATAGTATCATATCTAAAATGTTAAAATGTTAGCCCTATTCCATGTATTATTAAGGGTAGAAAAAAATATTATGATGTATTGTGATAAAAAAATCTTGTTTTTGTTTTTTTACCATGTATTATACTTTTTTTAGGCCCATTGTTTTTTTTTTTTTTTTTTATGTTTTTATATAATTTTTAATGTGGCTTCAAAACAGTTATGGCTTCTACGGGAAATGCTTTTTGCACCAGTCTAAAAGAGACCCAATCTCTTTATGCTTGTAATTGAATTCCTTCACTACTCACTGCATAGTGCGCTTGACATTTTCTAGGCCTGCCCAAATCTACATTTCCAGAATCAAGTGCCCTAAAAATTCCACAGAGATCTCTGCGGAAAAAGCTGTGTGCATCAATGCCGAATAGATTGGCGAATATAGAAGTCAATACAATGTCTTTGAACAATTTTGGTAAAAATTGTTTTAATTTAATTTCTAATAAGCCACCCATGTTTACATCATCAGAACAGAATGGGTACACGAATAGGATTTGCAAATTTTTCATGTTTCTCAGTGAAATCAGTCACGTCATATTTACGGTAAAAAAAGAAGAAAAACAAAGTGGTGAGCATGGTGTCCGAGTTGTTTTTATAATCCAGGACACTTGATAGTCCACTAAATAGTCTGTTAGTAAAGGAGTAGTGACGGAATTCAGACACAGCCTTTGTGTCTCATATTGTTAAACTGGAAGACCTCAAATACATTCATGATGTAAGTCGTTACTCAATTACCAAAAGTGGTAGCATTAAAACCAATATATTAAAAATGTTTATTACACTCCTACAATACTAATTTGCCTTGGCTAACAAAGATTTACACCCGCATGCAATTATTCATACATATGTAAGCTGAAACATCCAGAGGCGCACAACAAGAGCTGCACAGGTGGTGCCTCGCATGAGGTCTGCACCGCACATCAAAAGGACACCTCTGACATCTCAGATCGCTCATACATGATGATGCACAGAGATCTTTTGCCACAACAAAGGCAGAACAAAAGAACTGACATGAAAGAGAAGTCAATAAACATAAGCCGTTTAATAAAACATTTCTTCCGCTGTACTCACTACAAAAGGTTTTCACTCTTTTTCTCGCTCAGACGACAAAATGAAAAGAAACTATTTAGTCACATGATAAAAAACAGAGGCAGCAATCCAGCATTTATCTTGCAGGCTTGCCCTCATATCTGTGTGGCGATACAAAAGCAATATGGCACCTTTTATCACTCCATTCAACAATGAATGCCCTAGACTTGCTTATGTCAAACAGGCATCTCAAATCTTACTGTTTTGGGTAAAATTAGCATTTTAAACCGCTAATCTGATTGCTTTACATCAATGATGAATATAAAAAAAAGTTTCTGTTGCAAGAACAAACTGCGCACATAAACATCCAGTTGACAAGTTGAACTAGATATGGGGCAGTGTCAAAGTATGCTCCATGCAGTCATGTAAGCTCTGCTGGAAACACACACACAGCAGTGGCAAGTGCACAAAGAGAATGTGCTCAATGCAAAAGCAGCTGAGTGAGTGGGAGCTGTGGCTTACAGATGTTCAGCGTCCCACTGCAGTTGTTGAAGCTACAGAGAAGTGTCAACCCAGAAGGACAAGGAGCTGAGGCACAGCGGCATAGAAACAGAATGGAACATGAGGTCACATTCAAAGTGTCGCAGCCCAGAGCACCTCAAACCCCTGGCTCTCGCAGCAGCCTTTGAGCAAACATCACTCAACTCAAGGTATGGTGCAGTGCTGTATTATGACTAACGTATATACAGATAAATAACAATATCTTGAAATGACAAAAAAGTTTGCAATACAAAATATTGCAAAGCAATAGAATAGAGCAATCAATCAAAACAGGCTCCAGCTGCTGTTTTTATTCTTTCACTTAATATAAAGTCACATTTGTTTGAAATGTAGCTGCAGTGTTATGGTCAGTATTTTTTGACGCATTCCTCATAAATTATTGCTAATATCCCATGTGACAAACTTTCTCCAGACACTAAAGTGTGCTTGTCAGTTGAGTGGCAGTAAAATTGCGCCTAAGTTTACAGGTGGAGAAGTTCCATAAGTGGTGGTCAACATTAACTCATTGCTTTTCCAGGTGGGCCGTGCTTAAGCAAAAAACCCTGAGGTAATGGGTCACACTTTTTTTTGTCAAGTCGTAAAGCACCGGTTAACTTTCAGACATCCCTAAAAGTCTTTTTCTGTTATGTCCATGTGTCCAGTTCTTTCCACAGTGGTCTCAGTCTTACTTGCATCCTTATTTACTTTAGCCTTATTTCCTGATATCAAAGATTCAGTAGCTGTTGCCATTTTTTTGGCTATCTTGAGGGCCTAGTGGAAGAGCGTCCACCATGAAACTGTGAGAGTGCGAGTTTACATTCAGCGAGATCACTAGACTCCAAAAAACATATTTAATATCTTCCTGTTTGATACGTAGCTCGGGGGGTTAAGCCACCAAGTGATTCCCAAGCATAGATGTGAATGCAGCTCATCACTCCTTCTAGAGAGTGGGTCAAATGCGTCACATGGGTCAAATGCAGCGATCGTCAATGGGACTTTAACTTTTACAATGTGTGTAACCATAGATGAAGTTTTTCAAAGTGATTGGTTGTGTTTGCCAAATACATAAACCTGCTCAGAGGCCTAGTGATAGAGGGCCCACCCTTGGTTCAACTGAGTTCAAATCTGCGAGTCGAGTCATACCAAACACTAAAAATGGAACCAATGCCTCTTTTTGGGACACTCAACATTAAGGGGTAAAGCTGGGGGGTTAAACCACAGGCTGCAACCGCAGCTCATTGCTCCCCTGGGGAATGCAAAATACACATTTCGCACACCTAAGTGTGTGACAACTAATGGAACTTTAACATATTTACTGTAGCCATAAGCATATCTTTAGCTTTGTTTGGATGTCTGGGGTCTGGTTAGAAATGAGGGGCTCTGTTGATTGAAGTGGGAAGGTTAGTTTTTTGGCCACAGTGGGACCGGCAACAATCTTTGTTTGTATGTAGCCCCAGTATGTCCCAAGCATTTCACCTTTGTCAAATGAACACTTCCTCAGATATATTATATCAAATCTATCGAGTATAAAAGCTAAAATCACACTTAAAGGAAAGATCTTGATAGTTTAGAGTTTGATCCTAATAATCTCAAAGGGTTATTTGTAATAGTCACAATGAATCACAAAACAAAGCACTGACATTTCATTAATAGGTTCTTAGAACTTTTTAAATTCTACAAATGAGTATTTTTTTTTTTATTTTGTGGGTTTGATATCTCATTTCTTATTGTCACACAAATCTGTAACTGTGTTAGGGTGTGAGTGCTTCCCCGCCTACCGTGACCACCATGGAAAGTTGTGTGTCTCCTGACACTTTTAATCAGAGTAGCACAAAAGAGGGGCTAAAGCTGCCTTATCTCCACACAATCAGATTAGAGGGGATTGCTGCTCTGCAAAGCAAAGTAGAGCGCCCCACCTCTCAGATCAAGATGACTTGATTAATAACTTGCTATCATATTATCCGTTAAGAGGCAAAAATTGTTTTATTTCTATGTATTTATTTTCTATTTGTTTTAAGGGCTAAACGCAGATTAAAAGATTATCTTCTCTACCTTACCTGGCTCTCTTCGTCCATCTCTCTTGTGCTTAAATCCCTTCTCCCCTTTCACTGTGATTGTTGCTTGTTCTGCCGATGACCAGATGGGGGTGCCATGCCTGCTGCACACAGTGGGAGCCTCCCCCTCACCTAATCTCATCAAAATAAACATGCCAAGAGTTGTCAGCTTCTCCGACACCGAGGCGCAGGAAGGGAGGGTGCCATAGAAACAGGTCAGGCTAATCATGCATATAATTGCATTTTGACATTTTGGGCTTCTGGGAGCAGACCTTTGGATATCAGGTTATCCTCGAAGCACTTAAGTGATTAACAAATGAAAATGCAGCTCTGAAACTTAATTAGATATTATGTGTTGTCTGTGCCTAGTGGAGGAGGTTTGAAGGTATCTGTTATAAGTGGAAGAGGACTGCGCTTTGTTGCACCAGCATGAAGCAAGTTGAAGTCGTTTTTGTTGCTATGCAGAGGGCAACTCAAACCTATGATCAATTTTTATAGTGGTGCTCCTAATAGTTTAATTACATAATTGTTTAAAAGATGGGCACTGGTTTGCTCCATGGAAAATGTGTTGTACTTCAAAAAAGAAAACAAATTTACTTGATATTAGTCAGACTTTGACCAGAGAAAAGTCTGTTTCTTTCTCCAGCCCTCGACCATCTTTTAGCTTTCCTCGCTTACAAAAGAATCAATAATTTACTTCAGAGAGTTGGGATATCTGCAGACTTTTGCCATCAAGTGCATATTTAAAATTCACAGTGACTCCAAAAACAGCAGCTAAGATTTTTATTTTATTTTGTCTGCTCACATATTTGTGAGCTTGACCAACACAAAATATCAAAACTGCACCAACTTCTAAAGAATAACACTCAAGTTCCCATATTGTTTCAGGGTATCTTTATTGAGAATTTTTACTATTTGAAACTTTGTCGGTAATTTTGATTCATTTCTGAATTCCTCTCAAAAAGCCCACGTAACATATGGATTACAAGTAGGAAAACAGTTTTTAAAGTGTCAAAAATAGAGAACTTCATTTGTGACAAACTGTAAACTATTCTAGACAATTTTGAGAGCATTTTTGGAGAAAAGAATTCCAGAATAAAATAAAATCCATTGAAGGACAGATAAAACAAGGACAGATAACAAATATTTCTAGAAATGGTAATAATTATTACTGACAAATACTACACTTGGTGGTGTTGATTAAATCTGATTGATTTAGAGCAGGGATGGGCAACTCCAGGCCTCGAGGGCCGCAGTGTCTACAAGATTTCCAGATATCCAAGCCCTACTCATGACTAAATACCTGGTTTACGCGTGTCCAGCCAATTAGAACATGCCAGGGCATGGTATGTTGGAAAACATGCAGGAATGTGGCCCTCGAGACCTGGAGTTACCTATCCATGATTTAGAGTTTCATTCTTTTAGCACCTTGTCCGGCACTTTGATGTCCATTTGTGTTTATTTATTAAACATGATTTATTAAGCATAAAGATCTTTACATAAAGTAAGATTTTTATTTTGAAAAGATCTATTAAAAGTTGAACATTTGCAATGTTTTTGACTGTGAAAGTTTTAAAACTTTACATACGTGTTTGCAATGCTCATAAGTCCTATTGAGCTGAACCTCTTCACCATATTTGTTATCAGCTTCATGATGAAGACATGCTGCCAACACACACCCTGGATCATGTCTGCATATTTGTGTCTGCCTCATCAGGCAACATCAGCCATCAGTCGTTAAGAAGAGGCAGGGAATGGGAGGGCTGATGAGGGGGGGTGGGGATAAAATTATTGGAGGGTGGACAAGGGACCTCTGGGCCTCAGCTGTCAGGTTTGTGTATTCACATATGGCTTGCTGTCCTAGCAGTACCATGTTAAATGACAGAGCATTTCCACTGTAATCAGAAAAGACACCTCTTGCAAAACATGTAGGGGGGGGGGGGGGGGGGGGGGGGGGGGTAATTTGCAAACATAAACTTAAAATGTGTGTGCGTGCGTGTGTGTGTGTATATATATATATATATATATATATATATATATACATATATATATGCATGCATATACACACAGAAGTCTGCCCTCAAATCTTACACAATGCACATTCACAGGATCCGTTTGGCATACTCATCTCCTGCATTTTGCATAGGTGACACTTTTCATTATTCAAAGCATCTTTCTGGGGATGTGGTGAGCACATTGAGAGGTGACATGCACTTTCCCCAAACAAGGTACACCTTAATTATGCATGCTCAGACTACAGGCATCACATTATGGTGTCCTTATGTGTGTGTGTGTGTCTGTGCCTTTCTCCAGACATTTTATTTTTCTGTTTATTTGTCCCAGTTCTGAGTATTCATCTCTTGGACCCATGGATGCATGCCAGTTAACAAATTCAAAACCTTTAGGGTTACTCTTTGTTTGAAAGTGTTTCATTTCAATGATGCTTCTCTTGTATTTCTGAGCATACATTGTGTAAATGGACTGGTAAGTTCCAGATCAGCTTACATATGTGTTTAAAACTAGTTTGGAGGAGTCACTCCGGTGGAAAAATATGAATGTATAAATGGCAGGAGACAGCCTACATTAGCTAAGCTGTTTCAGTGTGAAGCGATGAGATGTGGGGTGTCATAAAGCACTCCCACCTGACCCGCCCCTCATCAGAGTCAACTTCAGCTGCAAACCCACAACAAAACATATTTGTAATGTTGTTGTTTGCTTAGTCTCTTTATCCGCTTGACAAGGCTTCAAACTTGCAAATGTCTCCCTGAAGAGACAACAGTGATGAAACAATTTGAAAGGTAGCGGCTCTTGTCGCTCGCTCAGCATTACAACTCAGAGTGAAAGACACAAGCAGAGTTTTGTTTAGGCGATTACACGAGATTAGAATTCCTATTAACGTTACTGAGTGCACAATGCTTCGGGAGAGGCCTCCGCTTTGAATGTGGAAACATTGCTGCATTAGAACAGTGAGCATCGCATTAACCAGCAGTACAGGCAGCTCAGAGGTGCGGCAAGACAGGGATTTTCAGCTTGATTGGGTTTTCATCCTGGAGTAAAGGGATGAATTATTTATTTTGCAACTTGACTATGGGTGTGGGAGAGTACATGAAATTTTGTGTGCATGCGGGTGTGTGTTTGCGTGCCCATATTCGTTCGTGATGGATGAAAAAGCCGAGCCAAGGTAAATACTTAAAACCATTCCACCTTCTTCTTGATGCAGAAAAACAACAACCTTTGGGGTCAGAGTGCAACATTCCCAAAAGTGAAATTCCAGCAATTATTCACGGGGGATCCACAGCAGGTGCTCAGGGCAACATGTCCGCACCCTTGAGTGGGCAGAGGAGACTGACAGCCCCATTATAAAACGGCCCACGTGACAAATAAATATTTAAGGCACAAATAAATAAAGGATGCCCGACGTTTTCCTTCTGAATGACTTTTCACAGCCGAATGCCCACGGCCGCTTGCCCTGGGATCTCCTGACAGCAGCCTTCAACCCTCCCTCGCAGTCGCCCCAGTAGCTATTCCACCGCAGGCTCAATGCCGTACCCCCAAACAGACCAGTAAACCTTACCCCTGATGTTTCTTTCTCCGCTAAAACACATCCGCAATCGCCAAAGCTTCCTCTCTGGCACAAGTCCCCTGGGCTGACCAGCCCTGGTAGGAGCAGGCAGGTGAAGGCACTGCTCCTCCATTTCTGGATACAAAGAAGCAATTAATCTACGTGTCTGAGGCAGAGTGTCTAGGAAGGCCTTCCCTTTGTGTTTGTGGATGCCTCCCTGTCGAGCTAACTCAGACAGCCTGGCTCCTTTGTTGCTTTGTAATTACGATCATGTATGTTGATACGATGTATGAATTGCAATGAATTTTTTTCGTACGAGTTTTTGTGTCGCTTCAAACATTTTCTCCACTCTCTAGGGATTAAAGCTAAACCGTACACGGTTGATAGAGTCATAGCGCTGAAAGCGTGGTAGTTTTCTTGAGAATTGCTGGTTTTCACTTTAAAACAGCAGCAGTTTGCGACATAGCAGAGGAAAGCAGAGTGCTGTCGGAGTTAGAAAGAAATGTTGACTCCTGTTTCTTCTTTTCTGCCAGTCTACTACAATGCAAAAAGTTAGCTTAAAAACGATAAGAAAATGGAATTCTTAAAAGCCAAAATACAAGATTTTTGTCTGTTCATGACCGCACTTTCAGCTATTTCTAAGTTCTTGAAATCTTGAACATAAACAGTTTAGGGTGACAAAAAGAAATGTATATCTACCAGCATTGACAAGAACCATAGTTTAAGCATCAAACATGTAGCAACTGGCAGGCTCTCATACTGATGAAGGTTTGTCTGTTTCTTTTTCTTGTTTGAGTGTATACATTTACTGGGATATCCGCTTTTTTTCTACCGTGTCCTGCTGGGCAGCACAGAGAAAGCTACTCTTCTGCCGACTGGGACAATTACAGCAGACAAGCTGAAATCCCAAGAAGACGCCGTCTTTCTTCTTCTCTTTTTGTCTGTCTCTTCATCTTTCACTTTCTCCCTCACAGTCTTCTCCAATATTTCTTTTTTACCATCTCACTAACAAATATCGTGTTGAGCGGTGTTAGCATTGAGATAAAAAGAATGTTAAAATATTAATGGAGGTGTGCTTTGTTCTGAACAGCACAGAGACGTTGAGATGGAGTTCTTCTGACTGATAGAAACCAGGTCTGATTCATTAGCTGGGGTGTCTGTGTAAGGAGGTCCACAGAGGGCTGCCACATCCACTGAGAATGGTGGGTAGGCTACCCCCCAACCATACTCCTTTCCAATCAAGCCCTCCCATGCACTCTGTATCTCTCCTCCTCCCTCTCCATTCTCTCCATCATTATCCCTCATCTTCTTATTCTCTCTGTAATTCACCAAAACTCCTTCAAAAACTCACTTTACTGTCTTGTTAATTCTTTTCATGTTATCCACCTTTTCCATGGAGAAAAGGTTCCATTCACCTGCTCCCAGCCCAAACGCTCAGTTGGCATGTTTTTGCCTCTAAAGTGTGCCCAGATGTGGACACTGAAGACAAGGTAGAAGGGGGAAAAAAGCTTGTTTTCTAACCCAATTCAACTACTCCACACTAGATCACACAGAAGACAACCAAGAGACCAAAGATCTTGGATCTGGTGGTACACTTTATCCTCAGTGGGTGCTTTTGAGAAGTAAAAATGCAATGTATTCATAAACACAATTGAATTACACAGGGTAGACATGTGCCACAGGGAGAATCAATGCTTTTTACAGTATCTCTCTGTACTCTCTTCTCTCATCTTTTATTCAAGCTCACTTTCCTTTTTCCCTGTGAGACAGATATGATCAAAACATACAGACTGGACGCGGTCCCTCCTCAAAATGGAAGGCAAAAACCCATAGAGAGGAACAGAGAGAGGGGGAAATAATAGACTCCTCAAAAGAACTCCCTTTTCCACGATGAAGCTTTGCTTCCCCTGTGAATAGGGAACTGCTCATTGGGATAGCCTGAAAACAAGACTTAGGATTTCTGGGATATGTTTCATCTTTGTTATGCTCTCATTGAAAATTAAATCAATAGAACAACATAAGGATAAAAGACAAAGATAACAACGAGCCTAGATAAAGTAAAGTTCTCACATATAAGCGGATGCTTGTTGTGAAAAGTACTACACTTGTGACCATGTTTATCAAGATTAAAACTTGTTAACTTTGGTTTCTGTCCAAGAAAACTCTTACACAAGATTCTTGGAGCATATTATAATTCAATCATTGTTAGTGCTTCTCTAACAAATGATAATTAATAAATCACTTCACAAAATGCACAACATGTTCTCACTTCTGTTGTCTTTTAAACACATTTTGGTTGTTCTAATGCTTCATTCACACCAACAAGGATCCGAATATGCCTTCACCTCAATTTTGCTTTTATTTGTACATCCAAAAAATTGTGTCATGCAAACTTTCATTCAACGACCTCAACGCTACATCATGTAAAACATAGATGACATAGAAAGTAGAATTTGATTTTTTTCTTTTTTTTTAAAAAAAAAAAAGGTCTGCAAAGATGCCTGGTAAAGACTGCCTATGTCCGTTTTGTCTCGCCTTAATACGAATAATAAACGTCATAAAGCCTGAAGCAGAAACAGCAACAATGAGCTGCTCCTCCATGTTGGTTCTAGACCCCAGGCACTGATCACCAACATGTCACTGATAAAGCTAAATTCCTGATTGGTTGACGTGAAGAGAATATTAGGGAAAGTTTATAGCTCTGGAAAATTTTCACTGCGCAGCAAAACTTGCCGCTGCCTCCCAGCACAGGACCGATCGCCAAATTACATTGACTTAACACGGCTGCACGTAAATAAATGGAAACTCTTTGTCAAGGTTGACGTGCGGACACAAATGCAGACGGAACTCGAAATAAAGAAGAAATAGATTTAATGACTCGAGAGAGGAACATTAAACCAGAGCAAACAAACAAAACCACCCGACAACCCGTGCAAGGGAGACGAGGCCATATAACAGGGAGAGAGGATTGGTTAACCACATCCAGGTGTGCCAGGAGGGAGGGAACACACAAGGAGGGAAGTGTCAAAGGACCTCGAAAGCAATGGTGAGCACAGGAAATACAACAAAATAAAACAGGAAGTGCCAAACAACAACAATTAATGTCCTGGGTCCATAACCCCTACAGTACCCCCCCCTCAAGGTGCGCCTCCTGGCGCAGGGGGAAGTCTGTTCCGATTCCGCCGATCGAAGTCCCTGATGAGTTCAGGGTCCAGAATGCGTGAAGCAGGCTCCCAGGACCTCTCCTCAGGCCCGTACCCCTGCCAGTCCACCAGATACTGGAGGCCACGACCCCGTCGCCGAACGTCCAGAAGGCGACGGACAGTGTAGGCCGGTTGGCCATCAATGATGCGGGGAGGGGGTGGCGGAGAGGATGGCCGCTGCAGGGGACTCGTGACATGTGGCTTTAGCTGAGAGATGTGGAAAACCGGGTGGATGCGCAAGGACCTGGGCAAGCGCAGCCTGACTGCCACCGGATTGACGACCTTGATGATCTCGAAAGGACCGATGAACTTGGGGAACCGCTTCTTTGACTCTGTCCGGAGTCTGAGGTGCGAGGTGGACAACATGACGAACTGACCAGGTAGGTAGGATGGTGCTGGCGTGCGGCGACGATCTGGCAACCTGTTGTGGGAAACCCCTGAACACAACAGGGCTCGTGACTCGGAAAACACAGTCAGGTCATGACATTCAGACGGATCCCTGAATGGGTCAGGTGAGGGCGGCCGCCCTACTGGGACGGCGGGATCTCCCCCAGGAGGCCGAGCTGAACGCAAACATGTGGTGTGACATTTCTCACTCCAGCCGGAGACACGGCTGGAGGGCCAGTCGATGACTGGGTTGTGAGCATGTAGCCAAGGGCAACCTAATACCAGAGGGTTTTGTGGGGAGGAAAAAAGGAAAAAACGGGTGTGCTCGTGGTGATTGTCTGACACAATCAGATGAACCGGCTCAGTGACTCGTGAGACGGTGGCTAATTCTTGGCCGTTGAGGGAGACCACTCGTAAAGGATGGGGCAAAAACTCAGACGTAAGACCGACCTGTTTGGCTAGCTCGGCGTCCATGAGGTTCTGCTCTGCTCCTGAATCCACCAATGCTTTGACAGAAACTCCCCCTTTCTGGAACATAACCCGAACATCCAAAACACAGGAAGCAGGTCTCGGGATAGTGGGAGCCGGACCACGGCTCTTCAGCGCGCCCACTCTGATTGATGAGTTGGGGCAATCCCTGCAGAAATGACCCCGGCCGCCACAGTAAAGGCACTCACCTGCCACCATCCGCTGCCGTCGCTCGGAAACTGTCAGTCTGCCCCGGCCGAGCTGCATGGGTTCCTCTGAGACTAAAGACGGGGGTTCTGCGGAAAAAGCAGCAAAGTCAGGTGAGTCCATGATCCTGTGCTCAACAGGACTGCGTCGGGGGCGGGGTGCCACCCTGCCATGCTCCTGCTTGTGGTCCTGCAGGCTATTGTCAATTCTGATGACCAGGGCGATGAGGGGTTCCAAGGAGGAAGGTAACTCGAGAGTGATTAGTCTGTCCTTTAACTCCTCGGAAAGTCCCTCCACGAAAGCGTCCATGAGCGCAGTGGTGTCCCAACCACTAGTGGAGGCCAGGGTGCGGAACTCGATGGCATAGTCAGCTGCCCTTCTGCCCCGTTGCCGAAGTTGCATAAGGGCTCGAGCTGCCTCTCGGCCCGGTTTGGTGTGCTGGAACACCTGCTGAAATGCCTCCAGAAATGCCGCGAGAGACGCGCAGGTCGGTGCTCCACGCTGCCATTCAGCCGTTGCCCATGCGCCTGCTCTCCCGGTGAGGTGAGATATGATGAAGGCCACCTTAGCTTGGTCCGAAGGATAGTGAGGCGCTTGCAGTTGAAAATGGAGCTCACACTGAGTGATGAATGCTCGGCAGTCCCCGGAGTCCCCGGAAAACCTCTCCGGGCGGGCCAGCTGTGCAGCAGGGGCGACAGGAATCCCATCCTGGACTGGCGTGGGAGGCGAAGGGTGCGGAGAAGGAACGGACAGTGGATGTTGGATCCGCTCCGCCAACTGCTCCAATCGCTCACCCAATGCGGCAAGTTGTCGCTCGTGACGGCTCGACATCTCGAGTAATCCTTGTCTTAAGCATGACATCTGCTCCTCCTGTTGGCGGAGTAATGCCCGTAACGTCTCCGCGTCAGCTGCGTCCATTATACTGGTCGGGTGGTAATGTCAAGGTTGACGTGCGGACACAAATGCAGACGGAACTCGAAATAAAGAAGAAATAGATTTAATGACTCGAGAGAGGAACATTAAACCAGAGCAAACAAACAAAACCACCCGACAACCCGTGCAAGGGAGACGAGGCCATATAACAGGGAGAGAGGATTGGTTAACCACATCCAGGTGTGCCAGGAGGGAGGGAACACACAAGGAGGGAAGTGTCAAAGGACCTCGAAAGCAATGGTGAGCACAGGAAATACAACAAAATAAAACAGGAAGTGCCAAACAACAACAATTAATGTCCTGGGTCCATAACCCCTACACTCTTTGAGTAGAAGAAATATGTTTTTTTTTTTTTTTTTTTCTGGTTAACAGTTTGCATGAAACATGTGATTTTGGTGATGTTTAACTGTTTAATATAAGTGGAATGAAACAAAACTTTTTCCTTGTAAACAGTTCCAACCACTTGAATGCAACATGTAAGGTGTGGACAGTGGAAAAAAAAAAAATCATGCGATGCAAACATTCCCTAAATTCTGAGAGACATGACATGAATTCTGAAATGAGAACATAAAATGTTATGTCTGTCTGTCTGTCTGTCTGTCTATAAATATATATGTATGTGTGTGTGTGTGTGTGAAGTGTCCAGTTTATTTTTGTGATGTTTTCTTTTAATT
This sequence comes from Oryzias celebensis, assembly GCA_014656515.1. Classification (NCBI taxonomy): domain Eukaryota; kingdom Metazoa; phylum Chordata; class Actinopteri; order Beloniformes; family Adrianichthyidae; genus Oryzias; species Oryzias celebensis. The sequence continues at coordinate 8,121,547 of BNCR01000003.1, forward strand.
AAAATGTTCCCATAATATATGATTGAGGTATACAAATGACTGCAAACAGAGTTACTTTCAAAGGAATGATATGGACAAACACTCACACGTCCATGTTCTCACACATGCAGAGGCCACGATTTTCACACACAAAAACACACACGCAAGTACCCAGCAAGCAAACAAGCACACAGATGAAGCTCTACAAGCTGAAAATCCCTTTATTACCTCGTGTTGTGGATGAGAAGACAGAAGTGGCCCACCAAGTGCTCCCCTTTCTGTACATAAACCCTTAAAGCCTTGTCCCACACCCAATGAAAGGCCACTGCAATCTGTAAGCAACCCTGTTCCCATATGGGCCAGCCTGCCGTGGGCCTCGTTTGCCTTTGTCCTGTGGCTCTCTAAGGGCCAAGCCCTGCACTTCCCAACCTAGCTCTAGGCATTTATTAAATATGCACCTTTCAGCCGTTGTGAAGAAAGATCCCAACCAGCTAATCTCATCACAGGCTGGGGACCCTCCACATATGTAAATCTACATCTGTTCCCCTTCAAAGAGAGAGATTCTCCAGGATTATCTTGCACACAAACCCACACATGGGAGTGCTTTCACACAAACACACACTGCAGTACTCTCTATCCCCCACATGGCTACTACTGCCAATCAAGGACCATGCCCTGTGCCACATGTACTTGTCTGCCCCCCCCCGATCTCAAACACACCCTTGTTTCTCAATTAGTTTGATGACAAGCGATGGCCAAAATATCGTGCTTTGTGTCATTGTTTTGCAATTTCCTTGGTGGGAAGTGACCAGGCAAGGCCTTACAAAACATGTCCATCATCCGTACTATGACTGGCATTTGGGTGCTGGACTTGAGCCAGAGCCCATAAAGGGAAGAGCCAGCGGTCCGGGAAGTTGGCACCATACCGAGAGGAACATCCTATAGCGCCCTGGGATATCATTATACATCCATGCAACAGAGGATTAGCTTGCTCCCTGGCTGGGAGTTCTCAGAGAGTCTTTGGGAAAGACAGCTTCATCAAAACTGACTGTCATCTGACAGCATGAGCATAAGTGTAACACCCCACTGTAAAAGATCTCAACTGTGTCCAGAATCAAATTATTGATGCATTTTATATATGGTTGTAATGCAAAAAGAAAAAATGGTTTTCTCAGTGTTCGCAGACACACGGCATCAGTGTTTTAACAGTAAAGCATGTGTATTTTGTGCATGGAAACAATAAAGAAAAATATTGATTAAACAGACTTGAGTATCTTTTACTCTTCCAATATTGATGTAAAAGAGCAGAATATTTTGTTTGTTGCCTTAAAAAGTTCGCTAGAAATGTTAGATCTTCCATGTTTAAAATGTCAAAAGTAAGCAATTGTACTAAAACTTACTTGATTTGAGCAACAAAAAGCTTTGCACGGATGCTAAGAGCTCTGAAAAGGCAGGAAAAATGCAGCTACAAAAAAAGGTTAAAGCTACATGTTTGTGGATCCAAATTGGCTAGACTCATATTTCTGGTAAGCATAAAACATTACTTGTCGCATACGGTACACTCCAAACAAATAAACAGATTACATATTATGTCCAATAGATGTGAAATGGGATAAAAATGTCTTCAGATCTCCCTAACTTTGAAATTTCTACCATTAAAGGTCTTTAGCGTTCAATTGTTGAGCCTTTCAGAGTAAACTGTATCCATATATATAACATTATATTACCTAAAAGCTCTAAAGTTTCGTTTATTTTGCATGACATAGTAGATCCTTTAAATGTTGGTGTTTGACTGGAAACATTCAGACAAACCGTGACAGGCAAAAAGCCATTTTAATCAGTTTCCTAACCTATAAATGTTTTTTTTCAGTAAAACTAGACACAACAATTGATCAAGAATACTTTTGTTGCACAAAAATATACAAATAAAGATTACATGAATAAATATTCGAATGACGTGGGACTTAAAAACATGAAAAAAGTCAAATCTATCTCAAATTCTTTTTGGCAGAAATACAATGTATTTGTTCATTTATTCAATAGTCTGTTACATGTTTGGACGATGTGCAGGAACTTCTTCTTTTTCAGTCTTTTCTTTGATTTGCAAAGCCTTTATCCTGTGGTTCAAAAAGTGTTGGGAAGGACAAATGCAGAGAAAGATGCTCCTCCGATGTATATTTGGAAGCTGCTGCAAACCAAGATACCTTGAATACTTCCTTAACCCTAAACCCTTTTTTTTTGTAATATAACATTTAAAGAACAGAACAGCCTGTGACCAAACAAGACATCTTCACACCTGAATATTCTACTTCAATTAACAACTAGTTAAAAACTGAACTTTAACTATTGATGCAAAGATGCATCAGACCAGTTCATCTCTAAATTTACCTTTATTGACAGCAAAAACACACATTTTATTCTGTTTTTTTCACAGCTGGAAATACCATTAGGCAGATATGGGTTAAGACTTTATAATTTAATATTTCCTAAAAAATGCACTTGAAATAAAAAAAGACCTAGAAAATAACCATTGTAACATTAAGTCAGCTTATCCAACATTGACCAGCTACCGATGAATTATTATGAGCTGATTATTCTTAAACAATAAAGCAAGAACCTGACTGTTGATAATTTGTTGGATTCTTTTATTTCTTGTTTGAGAAACAGCAAATTTGCAGTTTTCAAAGTGAAACTGTAATAAATTTGTTGTGTCCTTCCATAGCTACACCTGCAAACATACTGTTTCACCAGAACCCATCAGGTATGCATTGAAATTAATTTGCCTTGAGATGAACACCATGTTCACTTGAGCTGGATTTATAGAATTTGAATTAGTAAAAGAAAAAAGGGGAGATAAAAAAAACAAACTCTTGAGCACAAAAAGGGACTGTGTGACAAGACATAACAGCTACATGGAAAAAGTTGTTAAGACGTGTTCGATAGATCCGATTTGCATGTTTAATTAAGTTATCAGCTCTGTACAACAGAGACCCAAAACCTAAAGCCGCAGAGTCAACAGCTCCTGTAATAACACCTCCCTCCGGTCAGAGGGGCTGATGAGATGTGCAGGGAGATGAAGGGATGAAGGGGAGGAGGAGGAGGAGACTAGCAAAGAGGTGCGGGGGGTGGGGTGGGGGGTCCACTCACCAATACACTGAAAGGAAAATGGCAAAGCTTTTCATTAACACCCTGTGAAAGGCACATTCACACTCCAGCCCCCTAATTAAGTCAGGCCTCACCCACTGGGGAGTAGAAAAAGAGAGGCGAAAGAAAGTAAGCGGGGAGGAAGATGAGCAGAGCTCCTAAAAAAGAGCAAAAACCATTTTTGACGACTTCAAAAATTAAACAGAGGGATGTGGCAAAACCTGGAAAGATGCAAGGGACAGACAGTGAGGGCGGGAGCCGCAGAGATATATCACTGACTAATCAGGAGGATTTTAAAGTCACTCGTTGCCGGTCCACTGCAAGCCTCATTAGCTTGCCCCTGGCTGGCATCATTGTTAAAGCAGCGTTTGAAATCCACCAAAGGAATAGAGATTTGCTTTAATCCGGGCCCATCAAAGGTAACACTGATGCTGCAGTGATGCTGTGCCTCTGGATTAGGCCAAGCATGGGGGAGCAGAAAAAGGCGGAATGTGAGGGAGAGAGAAACCCATCCCAAAATTTAACCATTTCAAATTCAGTAGGTGACAGGTCTCAAGAGCCTCACCGGCACTTAAGATGACACATTCAGACTGCATTTGAATAATCTGGATGGTCTGGGTTACATAATTTATCCATGACAATTTGGGCACATATGTCAGAGTAGAGTCTGTAAGCATGTCAGTGTGCCAAAGCTTACAGAGGTAGGGATAAGCACCACACTGTCCCTGCATTTACTCCACACTACTGTGCTCTGCTAGGTGCTGATTTGGAACATTTGCAATTCAAAACAACTTTTTGAAAAGAATATTTTTTTCCGCTCATGAATACAGAATTTGGTAGGCAGGGTTTAAATTGCGCATAGCAACAACAGCATACCATTTGTATTTTAGCTACTCCTGAATCAGAAACAGTCAGAAATTAATGTGGCTGTATATCTGGAAAATGACGATGACATGGTACTTTTACTCATGTGTGATGTTTGATTTGCAAAGTGATAAAACACAACCCAAGTCAATGGGCTATGCAGTGCAATAAGAACATCTGCTACACAACATACTGAGGCATTAGCATCTTTCAAATGAAGAAGGCAGCAGTAAGAAAATTCCCTGGAATAAACACTTGTCACTCCCTAACTCGGAAAGTTCAGCTTCCTCTAACAGAGAGGATTACTCTAAGAGCTCGACCCCAGAAACGAACAATATTTTCATGTTCATTACTGGAAAAGACACATTTTGTCTTTTCAGTAGATTAGTCTACAAACGCATTATTATTTCTATGATGAACTTCAATATACAAGTTCATTTTTTTTGTGTTTTGTGACAGTTGTTCATCAAGGATTAGGGATAAATTAAGGGTCATTTTGCTTTTGTAGTTTGATAGTTATTGTCATTGAACCCAGAGCTTCAGGTGTCACAAGGAATGCTCGTACAAACTTTGTTATGGTCAGATCTTAGCTGTATCCAAAACGTGTAGTGCACTTGAGGGTGAAGCAGGTGGGGAGTTTGTAAGGAGTGGCAGAGAGAAGAGAGCTTGTGGGCATGAGAGCCTTTCGCTCATGGGGAAGCCAGGTTAAGCCAGTTAAGGGTATTAGACCTCCAGGCCGATGAAAAGGGGGTCCTTCTAGATCAAATTGATGTAAATCCACCCTACAAAAGGAGTTTAGAGTTTGCCTTTGTGCAGGCCAGAGTAAACAGGGGGTCCTTGGGTAAGCCTCCCCTCATAGTGGACAAAAGCAGAGAGTTGAAGAGCTGATCTTACCCCAGTAGGCCAATGTTAGCACACAGATCACAGGGTTAGACACACTCAAACCTATCAGCTGCTACACAGGCCTCTACGGTCACAACACTCTGATAAGCCTTAAACAAGCAATAAGTTCCACTGGCTCTGACAGTCTAGCATGCTTCCTGTGACTGCTCCTATTTTGCCCTGAAGACATGAGTGAAGATAAGTAAGTCACTGGCTCTTGGACAGATATCTCAAAGGGCAATTTTCTCACTCCTCTGGATGTTTCAGACATCCTCACATTTTACTTTTAAAGTTTAAAAGGATTGTTTTGTGTTTTCACAACTGACGAATCAAACCTCCATCATCCTTTTGTCAAAACATTTGCTGGTTTTTCCAGATGGATGCTGGGCACTTGTGCTCTGAAAGCAGGATTGTGGTCCTGACACTCGTTGAATAATAGCCCACTCCTGAAAGGTAAGCATAATTATCCAATTATTGGTTCTAATTGAGGCATCATCTCACCTGTCACACTTGAGTTGAACTCAACCCAATAAATATGTGTTCAATTAACATCCATTAAGTGCTTGTGGCCACTGATACTGGGAAAACAAAGGCAGCCCCTGGCCCACTGACCTCATTCAATTTACCTGGCAACCATGCTATAATTCTCACATTTATGCCTGTTTTTCCAGAGATAGTTTGAAACCATTCCATTTTGGCAAAGACAATTGTTGTACCTAAAAAACCCAAACAGATACAGCATGTCATGGTATTGCTTTAAAGGTGCTGAGAAAGATGTCCAATTTTTGTCAGGCATTACAATACTCACTCAAACATGTAAAATCCAGGCACAAAAAGGATATTTAGTTCTGTGTTACTAAAATTACACTCTTTCAGATAAGTGACGTTCCTGTTGGAGCCACTCTTCCAGCATCAATCTAAACCCAGAATGCTTTATTTACCACTACAAAGATGTGGTCACTGCTTAGAAGTGTTTGAGCCATTTAATCAATGACTTGATTTATATTTCTACCAACCTGATAAATGTACAAATGACCACGTGACATCAAAATGAACAACACACATTTGATGGCAACAAAAAAAAGATCAATCCATCATTACAGTCCAATGTGTGGAAACTCTGAATTTTGCAAAGATGTGACCATACAGAAGAAAGCAAGAAATACAAAGAATCTGGAAAACTTCATCTTCAGTACCCAGGTATTTATCTCTGAGTCACACTGGTTGAATTTTTAGCAAAAGATGTCCTGGATTGATTTTAGATCCATGAATCAGATCGAATCGGATCGTCTAAAAATGAACCAATGTCAACAGTGAATCATAACAGCTGCTATACATTATGAATCACATATTTGTTCAAATGAATCGGTACACACCTCCACATCTTTGCTACTTCTTATTTAGAAGTCATTGGAATTTTTTACATTTTCAAGATCCTTCTGTTTTTAAGATTAGGAATAGGTTTAATAAGTTTATCTACCATAAAAAAAGTTTGGATTTTGGAATTATTTTGGTTTTTAGCTAATTTTCTTCATAACTGAAATGATTCCTATTCTAACCAATGATTTGGTTTGGATGTTCCTTGCTTGGCCAAGGAGTCTGTAACCATCAACCCAAAAAGAGCCTTTTGGGTCAGTTTCTCCCTCAATATAACCAAGTAGCATTCATGAAGCCTTACCTCATAAAAATGTTATAGGAGAGAAAGAATCTTGTAATCCATGACAACAGTGCAGTGCATGCAAGTTCCTTTTAAAATAAAAGATGGCCTGTGCCCAATACCAGCCATCCACCTTTAGAATCAGGGTTTTCTTGGTGTGAGATGAGAGGGCTTACCACTGCACCAGCATGCAACCCCTTCCTCAATAAGTAACCCATGTTTGTTTGAATCAAACATTTACACCAGGAAAGTCCTATTGTTTTGCTCTGTTTGTTGTGGCGTTGTGCTTTTTTCCTACTTGATATTATAGTTAAACTAAATTTAACAATACTACATTTTTTTTAATCTAATACAAAAATATATAAAGATTGCAATTATATAACTATTCTTCACTTTCCTTTTGCACAACATCAAATAATTTAAAATTACTCTGATATAAATCAAATAATTAAGTTGAATAAAGATGTAATACATTGTAACTTAGTAAATTAAGTAAAAATGTAATACAAAGTAAATGTACTTTTATATTTAATTCATTATATATACATAGTCTTCAAAGCTATTGAACCACATAAAAAAATAATGAAAAGGTCAGACTGCAGAGTTTAAAGTTGCAGAACTCTGTTCCAGCCATCCAGTTGGTGTATTTTAGGCCACACCTGCCTGCAGGTTGTTATGTTCTCAGTTGCTTCTGGAGCATTTTTTTCTGATGTGCCCGACCCCACCCAAACAATGTTTTAGTAATTACAAGCCAAGGAAACTAGGACAACATTGACAAAACAGAAGATTGAAAATGTTTTCATTAAGCAGAAGTAACACCTGTGGAGTCTCAATTTTGATAGTTATCTTATTGGCTGACACATGCAGTAAATATAGTGAAATGTATCTACCTCAGGCGAGCAGGTGTGCCTTTTACTTGCTGGGAGAAAAAAAAAAAATTATAGCACTTTGCCAAAAATGACTGGATCAACCATGTTTGCACAATTAATCACTGGTTCTCCAGTGCAACTATGCTGGTCTTTGTGTTTTAAGTGAGTTACTTATGGCATTAGTTACTATTAAGCACACTCATTCTTACCGTTTCTCTGAAACAATATTTTTTATATGCATTATTGAAGAATACAACTTTAATCCTCTTAGAATGTATTAAACGATCTCTGTCAGATGCAAATTGATGTTAGGAACAAAATAAAGTTACTTAAAAAAATTGCAGATTTTTTTTGACTTTCAGCACATGGCTGTTTGTCAGCACAGAGGCTTGAGCACTTGAGCAGGCTTCACATGAGCAGAATGAGGGTCCATCACAAGCCTGGCTATAGGAGATGATAAATAATCCAGCTGAAGTCAGCCATAAGCAGAGCTGGCTGTCAGTCCCCGTACTGTGGAACAGCCTGGGGTTATCATGACGTGCCAGCACATTTGGTGCGAGCGTTTGACTGCTTCACCTCCTAATCGTGCCTCCTCCGGGCAGTGCTCTCCTGGGAGACCTCTCAACCTCTTCCTGCTCGCCTCTCTCAAAGTCTGTCTTTTCTTACACAGAGCAGACAAACAACTATGGATGGAGGAAGCTTACAAAATGGGGAACTAGTCTCAACCACTGAATGTTTCCATCCCTGCTGTTCTTCAGAATGCTGTCACTGTTCTAGTAACCTGGAGTGTACAACTTTTCTTTTTAATTTTGAGTTTATCTTAAATGCAAAATCAGGAAAGTAAAACCCAAAATGTAACATTTTAGGAAAAAAAATAAAAAAAGTAAAATTGATGGCAAATCTGAAAAAAGATCTGAGCACTAATGCTGCCCACTTAAATGTATTTTCTTCTTTCTACAGCTGAAAAACCTCCAGGTCTGTCATAAAGAAAGTACTTTTTTTTTAAAGATGCGCCTAACTGCTTGTCTGTGCAGGTTAATCATGAGACTGGGATGAGCTTATCAAGAAAACTGAAACATGTCCTGTCAGAACCATGATATGAAGAAGACAATCTGTGAATGCACAGCAATCAATGTTTGCACCAACAGTTGGATGGCATGGTCTGGATTGAAAGTAAACAACATGAAAGCATCGGTCTATTTAGTTTTTTATCAATAAATGTGCCTGGTTGCTGTGTATTGGTGTGGGGTTATCTTCTTTAAATACTTTAAAGATCCAAAACATGTTTTTGGTGTTTGTTACATGTGCATTTTTTTTTTATAAATGGAGGCTATATGTGAGGAAAATTAAAATCAAAACTGTTTTTTTCTGAGTATTTCTTTATTAAAATCATTGTGAATCAGGAGCAGACAAAAAAATGCAGTTTGGAACTATGGTTGTGCGGCAGGTGCTACAATCAGTGGACCACAAGCTCCCTGCTCTGTTCCATTCTGACGCATCCATTTGCAGACAAATAGATCCATGTACGTCTTGTTTTTTTTCGTCCGAGCTGGTATCTGGCTCAAAAGTGTACGGCTGGATAGCTCCAATATTGCTCACTGTTATCGTTGCACCGCTAATGCTAGCTTGGGGTTGTGAGGGACTGTAAGCTAACTGGAGAGAATGTAACCGAGATGCTTGACGGGAAGTGGGGGAGGGCTTACTCAACACCAGCAATTCCACCCACAACTCAGAGGCAAATTTCAAATGACGAACTGCTACTCTGCTGAAACTGTCCTCAAAAACCACACAGGTCTTTTGAATTCAGATAAAAACGCCATAATTATAATTAAGAGACCACTAGTAACACATTTAAAACAGATCCTGGAACTTTAATGCATCTTAATGTGGCATCATTTTCACTCCAATCTCCGATAAAAGTTTGGGATCGGATTTTTTAAATGTTTGCTACTTCTTGGAATAAAGAACTCAGTTATTACTAGTTGTCTGTCAAAGGAAAGAGCTACATGGTGGTGTGGTGGTTAGCTCCTTCACCTTACAGCGAGAAGATTCTAGTTTGAATCAGAGTGTGCTCCATCTTCAACAGTAGCTGGAATGAAACCAGCAAATCTGTGACCCAAAAAGGATTTAGTGGGTTCTGAAGACGAATGGATGGGTGTTTATTGCAGTTTTTATTTATTTTTATTAGCAAATGTTTAAAAAAAATCATGAAGTACTCAAAGCAAATTTCAAAATGTATTAACTGTTTAAATATCTTTTAAAGTGATAATATATCAGCTCATAGATTCACATCATGAAAGCATAAATGAAAAAGAGAAACTCTGAGACTTATTTTCTAGACCTGCCAGATTCAACCTAAAGCTGTTTGGACTAAGATCTTAAAGGGAAAGAAGATTTATAGCCTGACAAAGGTGTCATATTTTATTGTTTAATTAAGTTTTTTAGTGGCTGTAACTTAAAAATGTTAAACTAAATAAGAACAAATACATGGGGTACTTCATTATTCTATACATGACTGTTTGAATCTCTATTTCATCTACATTTTATGAGGCATCTCTGCTGCACTGAAGTTAGCTCTTGTAATCTTAGCAACCGCGTTTAAGTTGTAGAAATGACAAAAATGAACTTTAGAAATTTGCAACTCTATTTGCATTGATAGAGTGGGTAAAATTACAATATACCAAAGCATACAAAATTTCAAGACTCCTCAACAACTATTTCCATCTCTGTGTAATGTTATTGTGTTCATGGTTTTCTTTCCCCATATAAGCATTTGTTTCCAAGGCAAATAAAAGCTGTTTGTATGTGGCCAGCGTCGACCGCATTGTCCTCTGCGGCTTGATATATAGTACATTTCTGAACCCACCCATTTATTTTGGCTTGTCTTAAACTATATTTATCTTTTCTACATTGACAAGAACAATTGTAAAGGGACACAATATGAAAAGAGCATTGCCCGTTCTCTCCTCATTTCTGAATGTGTTTAGAACTACCATTAACCTGCAAAGAAGTAAATGCCCACAAATGGTGTTAAAAATGTGAAAGGCCATGAATGATCCATGTGGTTGCAAAGAAAAGCAGTGGTGTGTATGTCAAAAGATGACAATATCCTCAAAAATGTCCAGAAAGCAAAGAGAACTTAAGGAAAGACATAAAGGAAATACTCTTCTCTACCTCTACATTTAGGCGAAACTGAAATTGTGACGTTTTAATTTAGAAAACATACTTGACAAAGTGAGCAACCACAACAATTTATGGTCCTATAGGTTCTGGGATGCTGACCCTACTACTTTACCAATGTGATCAGTCTATTTTACAGTGCCACTCTGGAGTTTATGAGCCCACAACTGTTATAAGTTGGTTCAAGAGGAGCGTTACTCCTGCTCTTTTCCTTATACTTTTTTCTATTTTTTATTTCCTTATACTTAATACTATTCTAAAAAATGGTTTTGTGTGGCCCCATAAACCTTTCTTGTGCTTGAAATTGTTAAAGTTTTACACCAAAGAGCCGAATGAGTGAATATGCCACAGATAAAACTTAGGGGCTTAAAAGATGCAGGAGGACGGGCTACTCAGGATGAATCAGAATTTCTCAGTGCATGGGTATACACTCAAAATATGAATTATTAAGTGGCTATCATACCCCCATAGTATGAAAATAAATCCAGGGGTGAATGGAAAGAGATGGAGCTGAGGTGGTGGACCTGAATACTAATGTGGACAGAAATCCCAATGGAGGCAATGGTACTAAAAGGCCGCTGGGTTACTGCCCCGGACCTCATGCTGCAAGTACCTGAACGGGCCTTTTAACCTGTGACACGGTGGATTCAAAACCAACAGCGCAAGTGCTCTAATATACAACAGCACAGTTTTTGACCCTACTAGCAGGTAAAGCTGCTAGAAAGGAAGGTTTTTAAAGTGATCCACAAAAAGAGGAGGCACTCACTCTGAGATTAATGTCAAACTTTTATAGAACTAAATAGTGAAAGTGGGCAGAAGGGAAAACTTGTAGAGACATTTAAAGATTTTACCCAAAATAATTTTAACTCAAACAAAACAGTGGACTTTGGTATTTTATTTCAACAGTGAAGAGCAAGTCATGAAGTTGACTAGCTAAACATTTTATCATATTTTATTTACATAGTAGTTGATGAAAATAACATTTATTTGTAAACAAAACATTAGTAATTCTGTGCAATAAATATATATACATCCAAATGTATGATTTTTTTTAAATAAAACAGGATATACTATGAAAAGTTTAAACTGTGTATGGCTAACAATTTCTGCAAACCCCTAAATGTTTACTTTAGTGTTTATTACCTTAGTGTGTCAATTATGTATTTTTACAATTAGAATGAAGACAATAAATAGGGAGTATACCATTTAAAGAACAAACTTAAGTGATAGAAGCTACTAATGTTGGTGGCTAAAATATTGTTTTACAAGTAGAAAATGTAAAATATTACCTGCAACAAAAACAGAAAACAATAAAAACTCTCAGATAACTTCGAATATATATATTCGGTTATATTTTAAAATATTCGTGCCACATCACTTTTATAAATAGGGTTTTCTAAATAAACTTAAAGTAAAAGGAGTGGGAAATTAGATTTTGATGTTGAAAATAAAAAATAAAGTTGGAAAAAAAAAAGAGTAAATTTTTCTCTAATTAATTTAATTATATTTGATAAAAAAAAAAAAAAAAAAAAAAAAGAAATTAAATACAGCTTTTTATGCGGTTTGTGAGAAAGTAGACACTAGAAAATATTGAACTAAATGCAGTTGAGTCCTTCACCACCAGATGGGGTGTATCTGAGATCCAGCCAGTGATCCAGCTGCAGAACTCTCACAAACCAAAAACTTAATGTGACGTTCAATTCTTCTTTCCTCTAATCTCACTCATAAATACATTTGAACTGATCTTGCCCAACATCCTTTACATTTTGGAAATGAATTGTGAACTATTGATTCAAATGGTTTAAATGATCAATTTTCCCTATGATACTACTCTGTTTAGGTGCACAATCCTGAGTCTGTATGCCGTTTAAATGAGAAAACCTTTTTACCTTAACATGTTTTAAAAGTAACCCTTTTAAAATATCTAAACATGAAATGAAAGTAAATGTGAAACTTTATAATGGACAAAATTTTTAAAAAAAGAAAAGAACTTTCATAGAGACAGTGAGACAAGATAAAAACAAATGCCTGTTTTTTTAATCAACTCATAAAATGATAAAGGTAAAGTCATGTTAAATAAAGCAAAACAATGTTTGTGTAGCAACGCTAAGAACCATCATTCTTATTTATCCAAAATTATGACTGAAAAGCTAAACTTCTTCCAGCATTGTTTTTGCCTCACGGTGTGCATCAATTAGTTTTTAGTCATCTTTGACTGAATCCAAACTTCATCATACATTTAAATAAGCAAAATAATGTATAATTCACAGATGGACTCAAGTAGCTCCAGCCTTTGTTGTTTTTAATGTAAAATATGAGACATTGGAAATTAAAACCTTAAAGATCCACTTCAATGAATATTGTGTTTTGGTGTTTTTAAACATGTTATTGTGGCATTTTTCTCATGATGATGACATAAAAAAAAGAAAAATTAGGCTTAAAACTGCATTTCTGAGTTTTACTTTATTCAAATCGTTGTAAATCAGAAGCAGACAAAAAACACTACAGTCAAAAGCCTGAAGCTGTGACGTAGGTGCTACAAATTTGTGTATCGTTCATTCATTCGCTTTTTAAATTAAAATCGAAAACAAAAAACAGAAAATGACTCGTCTTTTGTTTTTCAACTTAAAATCAAAAATGAAAATAAAAAGATTTTTTTTTTTTCATTTACCAATTTCCATATTAAACCGAAAATGGAGCAAATGAATAACGAACGTGCAAAACAGTGATTGCAACTCCTGCCACTCTGCAGAAACTATGTCCAAGAAAACAATGCATTTTTTTTTGCCTACAAACAGTATAATCATAGTCAAAAGACCACTAGGAATCCTTGTAAAATAGATGAAAAGCAGATTGAACTGGAACATTAAACACATGTTCCTTTGTGTACAAAAGAATTTCAAAGTCGCCTTGTGAGCATTCTGAAGTGCTTCAAGTTCTGCAGCTTGAGGGCCCTGCACAGCATCTTAACGTAGCTTAACTCGCCTGGACAGAGTTCAACAAAGTTATTCCTGGAATCTGCTGCCTCAGGGTATGGCAAGTTTCTTGCACTTTTTAGGTGTCTTACTTTGTCACACCTCTCCATAGTTCTGAGATCTGGTTGACTTGTCATGTGTGTCATGTGATCTTCAACCTGAGGTCAGATGCTCTTGTGTAAAGACTGTTAAAGTGGGCTTGGTTTGAGGATGATCACATTGCCTCTCTGTCCTGTCTTCCTTTTTCTTTCTTTTGCCTGAACTACCAGTTGTTTTTTTTTATGTTGGCTTGCTAAGTTACTAATTGGATCCAACATTTGTTGTTATTGTAGCACAACAAAAGTTTCCCACTTTTAAATCTCCAGTGCATTATTGGACTTTGGTAATCTGCCTGAAGTCTTGAATCAAATTTTCATTGCGTTTTTTACCCATATCATACTGGGTGAGGATTCAAATGAATCTGACTATGTCATTCCATCCATCATCAAGCATACATGCAAAGACTCATAGCAGCATCGTTCCATAGCAGAAAAACATCTAAAATGTCCATCAGGACTTTTTTAAACTTGAAGATGTGTCTCATATCCAAGAGGCTTTCTCAATTTTGAATGAACATTTTTGACCTAAAAACTGAATCTGTAAAAACTTCAACAAGAACTTCTGCAGTATTTTACCAGAACGCCACATTCTTCAGTTAATTGTTCTCAGTGGCATTTGCTTCATACAGTGTTGTGGTAACTTCTTTCGCTCATTCGTTCTCTATACCAGTCATTCTCTAATCTCTGCTCTGTATGAACCTGATGTGACCATCAGTCTCATACATAATTACCACAGGACTTACTCCCTCTCTCTCCTTACAATTAAAAAATCAAAGGAAGAATAAAGAAGAGAGCAGTCTGAGACTGAACGGGAGAATTCTTAAAAATTCATCTTTTATCTCACATGCAACATCGAGCTACTGGTGTGAAAAATATGGTTAAAAAAACTATAACTGAGAAGTAAAAATTCAATATCAAATCCACAAGAAAGACGCAGAGAAAGAGAAGGTCAACCTAACACAAGGATGTTAAAAGTTTGATTAAAGCTTTTTTTAATCACATTCATTTGACAAAAATGATCAAATTTCTTTGGATGAATATTACTGAAGTTCTTTCCATAGAAGGTCTTTTTAAAATAACAGGCTACGGCATAAAATGAATAACTTTAGTATGGCAGGTGTACCATACTAAAGTCTTAATAGTTGCATCCCATTGTTTGTAAAAGTTGTGTTAGTTGTTCCATGATGCTGTAGAAACGTGAAAGCCTTTTTTGAAAGCCGCACTGTAAATTAAGATGAACCCACTTGAGTTTAGACCTTAATCCACCACCAGACACAGTCTATCACATGTGAGGTGAAGGCTATTCATTGGAGAAGAGTTTACCATCATTGCGTCTGATAGACTGGGCTATCAACTACTGAGGGTTAAGGGGACTCTTGAGGTTAGCCTGGTCAGACAGATAGAGCAGGTAAGAAGGAGAGTCAGAAACAGAGAGCTGGCCTTCTGGTAAATATGCGGTCCACAGAGAACCATGCTGCAGTCTAATGGAGCCTCTCACAACCAGTCTGTCAGGCAGGCAGGTGAAACAAGGTCTAACCGGGTCCTAATGAAGACAGCTTCACATCAAGATGTCTTGAGATACCCAGTTAATAGGAAAAAAGAAAAAATAGATACTTCTTATTATCTACCTTCCATACTGCAGTACATTGCCCACTCAGTGTCACTAACAAGAGTGGAGGGATGGACTTTCAATGCAAGAAAGTTAACAGATTGTTCCTTGAGTGAACATAACTACAGAGGACAAGAGCAGAAAGCACCATTGCAGTGACTTGGATGCTTCCAACCAAATACTGGGTATCTAAAAACAAATGGAATTGTGACTTTTTAACATGCCATACTTTTTTTACACATATACATATATATATATATATATATATATATATATATATATATATATATATAAAAGAAATATGCTTACAAGTAATTATTAAAGAACATGTTTCTCCATTTGTCATACTTGACAGAAGAACATAACATAACATAACATAACATAACATAACATAACATAACATAACATAACATAACATAACATAACATAACATAACATAACATAACATAACGAAAGTGACAAAAACTACAAATAGGTTGGCACTCTAATCATGGTAGCAAGAGGGCAGAAGTGACTAAACAATCCAGTAAAGTCTGGTTTTAAATGAGCACTGAATCAAAATGAGTAGCAGGTGTGGTGATTATCTCCGGTCAGGTGTGAACAATAAACAAGTAGCAGGATTAAATTAGAAGACCGAAATAGAAAAAACAGATCAATTTTAAATATTAATACAATTAACTAAGAAAAAAAAAGTAAGTTTGACTTTATATGACTATATCTATCTATCGATCTATATATATTTATTATTATTTATCTATGTATGTATGTATATTTAAAAAATGCCCCCTCCACCTCCGTCGGTGGTACCTCACCCCAAGCTGTGCGCTGAGATGTCTGAGGTCTTTCCAGGGATCTGCTGTAGCCACTTCTCCAGTTTGGAGGTTACAGCCTCAGGAGCTTCACTTACCAAGGACACCACTGTCACCTTTACCTTCCAAGCTTTCTCTCCCCTCCATGTATGGTGAGGAGCCTTCGTGTCTTATCATCCGTGGTCTGTATCTCTTCCTTTGGACAGCTTATTATTCCTGCAGGGTGTCTGATAACTGGCAGTGCATAACTGCATGTTCTGAATCAAACACTTTTGGTTTAGTCAGGAAACATTAGATAAATTGAGGAACCAATCACCAACTAAAGTCCATCTAAATCCAGGAGCTGTCTCATGAGACACCCTCTGGCTGGCCCCAAACCAAGCCTTGGCCTTCTGTCTTTAAGGTAAGTGCTTTTCCAACAGGCTGCCAGAGGCTACAGCATATGCCACCAAATCCCTGATGTGACTTCCACGATAAACCAAGGTTCTCCTGATGCAGGAGCTCTGCTCTGCACCTATAAGTCTGCCCCAGATTGACTTCTGCTGTTTTCAGTCCAACTCTTCAACATCAAATGGCTTCTGACTAGATGACCCATGACTGCCTGATTCTCGATATGTAGTACCTTGAAAAAAAACAAGAGAAATGGAATGTATTAAGAAAAAAGAGAAAACAAGTTAGGAAAACTGTGAATATGCTCTGTGGTTCTTATTGAAAGGGATAGTTCTGTTTTGAATGACTAGAGGCCTTAAAGAGTCAGTATAAAGCTGTTATGAGGCTTTCAAAGTTTTTCATCTTTACACCTGCATTTTCCTTGTGTTTATGCAAAGGCTCATATTTAACACAAATGTTTTATTTTTCTTTTACCAGATCTTTCTGTGTGCCCAGACCCCGGCAAAGACAGATTCTTCTGGTTGGAAACGTCTCATAAATATGAGCATTTAGATTGGTTTGGCAGTTTCACATAAAACTAATCCATCGTTTTTTTGGGTTTTTTTATCTTTCAAGCATTATTTCATGGAACAATAAGGTTGTGAAAGCAGCTGTTTGCTGTGAATCTCTGGTATAGGGATGAGAAACTATTCAACTAAAGAAATTCAGACTTCTTTTCTTGTGCCCCAATGTATTTTTGCCATTTGGTGGGGATCAAACATATTTGCAGGATTTGATGGGCTTTTGTAGTGTTGTGGCTAGATTAAGTCATCATAATTGTGCACACTAGACGCAAGGGTGCAAAGCAATCACTACAAGTGTATTATCATTCCAGTACAAGTCTATAATTAGTTTTACCCTTGTTGCAAAGTGGGCATCTGCTTCATGGAAGAATGAAACATAGATTACTTTCAAACCTAACTTTGTCCTTTCGCTCTCAGATAGTTCCACAGCAAGTTGAGATAAAAGAGGATTACAAGGAGCAACTTTATAATGTGCCTCTCTATCACAGAATATGGGAAGTTCAGAGGCAGAGTGGAATGATGAGCCTGGAGCTTATATCCTCAAATCTCATGATTCCCAAGAACTGCCTTTGAGTTTAAGAGAGAATCTGCTACAGAATGAGGAATAAGATTTGACAGTGTACATTTCCACATGGTCTAAAAGTAATGCGTGCTCCTCATAAAGAGTTTTTTTTTTAACCAGCTCTAAACGATATGTATGTGACTTTTGTGATTTGTGAGGCTAAAGAAACAGAACTGAACGTTGCTTTCTAATTGTTCCATTCACACCCAGTCCTTCTTAAGCTGCATTCACACCGGACATGATTCCCGGAGCAGGGGCGTCGTGTTTCAATGTTAAGTCAATGTACAGATGTAATCTGAGGTCCTGCGGTGCAAATCCAGCATCGAGTGCCATGTGTCAGTTCAGCAGAAGCGTAATTTGAGCAGCGCGGCACAATGTGGGTGGCAGATGAGGCACATCAAGACTTCAGTCTGGCGAGGTTGACGCAGCACGTCAACTAATCAGGGAGTCAGCTTTGAACATGTGACATTTTCAGTGACTTGATCAGCGAGTAGTGAACAAATTCAATATGGCTGCTCGATACAAGCCTTTTCGTCCTGGAACTCCATCTATTTTCTTAACCTGCTGGGGCCGCAGGGTTGTTGGACACTGTCCCAGATACTGTTGGGTGAAGGCAGGATACACCCTGGACAATAACTGTTCAAGTGCATGTGATGCATGTTCAAGATCGCATTAAAAGCGTATTCTCAAATGGCCATTTGGCGTTATCCAATACTAGTGCACATCCGCCACTTTCAGTTGATAGAGGCTCAGTGCTACATGTGGAAGTGGTCAAAATCTCAAGAATCTTGTTTGAAACGATTGGTTTTCTTTTCAATCTGTTCCAATAAATGAAAGACTTGGTGTCATGTGATACTGATCAGGGACAAACCACAATTATTTATTTCTCCTCCATGATACAGTAAATATTTAAACGGTAGGCACTTTTGTGATTTAAAGGGGATGCCATTCAAATATCACCACCAAATCAGACTCCCTGATTGGTCAAAGTTTGACGTTGTTTAATGTACTTTTGCACAATTGCCACTTTATGACTCCAAACATCATAGTATGTCAATCTCATTCTGATTTTTTCTTTTGTCTTTGTAGATTCGGAAGATGTTGAAATTTGGGGTTTTGTTATTATTGGTTGTTTGCATCGTGGGTTGAGAGGAGGGTAATTTCCTCTGTGCTGCATATCATGTAATCATGCTGACTTGACATTACTACAGAATTTATACAAACAAAAAAAATCTTACAAGACATGCTTACATTTCAGGGACCACCTACTAAAATGGTGGTCCCGTTTTAGAGACTAAAATGAAAAAAAAATGATTTCACAAAAGGAAATGTTTCATTTACAAACTAAAGTAAAATGAACAGATTGCTACAACACCTACAGAAAACTTGAATATCCGTGAAGAAAAGAAGTTTCATTTTCTGTCAAGTTTGTCATATTTTTAGGTAAAGCTCATGCCTGTACAATACATTGACAAACCATATACCAGATATTTAGCATCTTCCATTTTTAGTTCTGGCAAACATCAGTGCTGTTGCATGGCAGCATGTCTCTCCGAATCCTGTCCTGCATGTTCAACGAGCTGTCAAAAGTGCTCCTATCTCTGCAGCTGTCAGATTTTTAATGAGGACTCATTTACTCTGTGGTCATGTTTGACCTGAACAGCACACATGGCTCTACTTAGTGACAGTAGAGGCTAAAAACAACCTCTGGTGCTCAGCTTTTATTGCAAAAGTAAAAAAAAAAAAAAAAACTTTCTTGCACTCACATCATGACCAAGTGTAGCTTTAGTCTTTAGGTTTCATAACTGTCATTTTATATGTACCTCTCTCTCTCTCTCTCTCTCTCTCTCTCTCTCTCTCTCTCTCTCTCTCTATATATATATATATATGCAAAAGTAGCAATGCAGCAACAACACATTTTATTGATTGAATGACAAAACTTAAAACTTGGGTCCACAATTTTTTTTTCTGTTTAGGAGAAAAGACGAAATTTTTTAAAGATAGTCCAGTAATAAATAATCAGATTTTGAAAAACTGAGTAATTTGGTAATTTCTGATTTCTTAGGGATTAAAAGAGAGAAAAGAAACAGCATTGTCTGCAGAGTTTGTAGTGTGATGATTTGTGCAGTTTATTTATTTTTTTTTGTTTGAGTGTGAAATGTTTGGTCATTTTTTTAAACGGCTCATGTCAGTCACTTCAGGTTCATGTTTGGTAATCATCTACAGCTGTTTTCACTTCTGTTAATTGCTCTCAGACTATAAAAGTGTCTG
This sequence comes from Oryzias celebensis, assembly GCA_014656515.1. Classification (NCBI taxonomy): domain Eukaryota; kingdom Metazoa; phylum Chordata; class Actinopteri; order Beloniformes; family Adrianichthyidae; genus Oryzias; species Oryzias celebensis. Next base: position 8,141,399 of record BNCR01000003.1, read on the forward strand.
GTTTTTAAGTTGTCTGCTCTGCATTGCAATTGTTTCTAAAGGTTTTTTTTTTTTGGAAGCAAACTATCTGCAACGTTTTAACTTCTGCACGGGTTCCTTAGTTTCCTTATTAGCTGCAGATATTTGGACTTGTAGTCACAACTTAATTGATAGCCTCAGCACCTGTTGTTAAATAAAAAAAGGTTTCTTGCAAATGTATATTTTTGAGTTACTTTAAGTGAATTCTGCAGCGATAACTTTGATACTTGTTTCTCTCATTTATACCAGACATTGGAATTTTAAGATGTAACCTTGACCATCACAAATGATCTATAACAAGGACCCAAAATGTAAAAACACAAGTGCATGCACACGTACAGCAAAAGCTTAGGATACAAATCCTCACAAAAAATTGAAGCTCTACCACAGAGAAAACTTGATGAAAAGAAGCATAAATGACTTGGAAAAACTCTGGAACCGTGTTGAGGCCATGAGAATGGTGCCATGGGAGAAACAAAAGACTAGTACCATCATGCTACCAAGCATCTGGAAGAACAGAGTCTCTGATTCTTTTTATTTTTTTGCTTTTCTCTCTTTCAAAGTGCACATGAAAGCTCTTCTGCAGTACCTAGCAGATGATGGGGGGGTATTTTGGCAGAGTATGGGCAGGGCTGTGTAAAGCTGCTAGCCTCTCTTCCTATCAAATGCACAGAAGTTGATGATTCAGAGGTCCAAAGGCCCAGTGGCTCGAAGCTCCATCCAAGCACCTCTGAGAATCGTACTCAGGAAGGAGTGGAAACTGAGGGCGTGAGGCTGAGCACTTACAATGAAAGGCAACCATAAAAAAGCAGCTGAAAAAACTACCCAAAGTGAGAAAAAGAAAAACACTGATACATATTTTAAGGAATAGTACCTTGACATTTATATTCATTGGCCTAAACAAAAATTTTCTAAGGTTGCTTGTCCTCATAGAACCTTGTAATAATCTATATTCTTTCAAATGGTTCTCTTTGAAATGTCTTAAACTCTATGCCTCTTGAGCAGTAGATAATCCTGTCTTCTCAGTTTGAAGCACTTGTATTAAAACGCTCAGCGGAGACATCATATGTTGTTTAGAGTATATCATAATAAAGTGAATGGAATTTTTTTTTGATACAGTTATTCCTAAATCTATGTAAATGAGGTTTCTTAGAAGTGATTATGCCATTTACATTCTCATAAAGGCTGTCATAACAACTTTTAACCCAATTAGGTTGCCAAAGATAACAGTACAGATTCAGTCCATTTATTTATTTTTTAATGTAGGTTTTCACTTTAATATAATTGATCAAAACAGCAACCAGCCTTTGAAAGTGTGGCCCTTTGGGAGTAACTTCAAACAGTATCAATTATAGAAATCGACTCAGCAGAGTTAAGTCAATTGCCTTTCAATAAAGCATTCAGTTACGGTTGCCTGGAGATTAAGAGAGAGATGAGCCAAGAAGAAACCCAAACCCTCTGCATGGTGAATTCTGCTTTAAACTCTGTAGCTTCAAACGATCCAAACAGGAAGTCTTCCAGCCAATCAAAAAGCAGCATGGCATTCCAGAGGCTGGAAATGCGCATGTTAACTTTAAAGAACTGTTTTCTCAATTAAAATTTTATGAAATTATATCTTTGGACAAATCACAGATTAGTTTAAATCTAAGATATCCTACATGAATAACAAATTCCAGTCTCAAACATAAATTGTACCACATTGAAGGACTTAAGCTTTTTTTTTTTCTTTTTATTGTTTGGAGCATCTGCGGTCAACACAGAATAACTTTGTAGAGTTAAGAAGTGTCTATGGAGCAGTTTGTGACTGGAAAAAGAAATAAATAAATTATATATATATATATATATATATATGTATATATATTGACACTGCTGAGTCGATTTCTATAATTGATATTATAGCTTGCAGCTGTGTGGCTGAGCATCTTCAGCCATTCCCTCTTCAGCCAGAGAGGGAATGGTAAATATATATATATATATATATATATATATATATATATATATATAATTTGAGGGAAAACAACTTGCAGTACTCACTAGCAAAACTTCACAGAGGTATTTCTTTTCTAATCATCTGTACAAGAAAAAGCTACTTGGAAAAACATTCACAAAGTCTTTCAGAAAAGTCTCAAACTAATTACTAAAATTGCAATTCATCAACTTACGATATTTAATTTATTTGATATATACAAGAGACAAAGTAGCTCATTTATGTTTGAAAATATAGAACTGAAAACACAATCCAAAATGTTGCAACTCATTATTAGTCCATACAGGTAACTCCAGGCCTCAAAGTCAGCATTCCGGCATGTTTTCCAACACACCCTGCTTTGGCATGTTCTAATTGGCTGGTCACGCCTGGACCAGGTGATCATTCATGAGGAGGGCTTGGATGTCTGAAAATCATGCAGACACTGTGGCCCTCGAGGCCTGGAGTTGACTATCCCTGGAAGTACTTTAAATAAGCTAGATATACAAATCTCTAAACATAGTATTTCATTGACTTGTTTTTAAAAACTGAGCTGACCCAATCCAAACTACTGTATAAATGTCATTGAACAGCCTCTTTGGACATTCAAACACTGATGGAAACTGAGCTGCCATAAATGGCATTAGTCAGGCTAGTGGGGCATTGCGGTTATTAAGCACCAGGCGACAGCCCAGGATGACTTGGATGTTAAACGGTGGGCTGGCGCCCTGAGTCCAGCGTCAGCTTGCTCCTCGTGTGGGTTTTGGGGAATTCTGACCGCCACTGCAGAGTTGGTATTGTTGTTTCGAACGTCATCCGTCTGCTCATGTTCACATATTTGCACGATGTTGCTTTCAGTGCCAGTGGAGTGGGCTTCAGGGGGCAGTTTGCCAAACCACAGGAGTGTCTGAGACATGGAATGATTGGGGCAGAAAGAATGTTGCAGGTGTAGAATATCCTTCAACTGGGTTGTTATTACTGAGATGATTTTTTTTCTATCAGTAAATATTTTTTTCGCTGAGTTCTGATCTATGCTTCTAAACTGTGTCCTGAAGTTGGTTGTGTCCTGGGTTGCTGGGCTCACTACTAAGGTGCAAAAATCTTCCGGTGGAGCATCAGGGTCAGCCATCTTGTTAGAATAAGACACTCCCTGAGATGTGACCACTTTTCCTCTATGCAATGATTCGCAGTTTTTTTTTTTTTTTTTTACACTTTTAAAGGCACACTAATAACTAATACAAACTATTTTAGTAAAGGCAACCACACCAGTAGGAGGACTCCTACCTAATATGACAAGTACAATACATTTTTAAAGGAAAATCAAACAAAAAAATGGAAAATATGAAAAGGTTATTCACAAATGACTTGTAGGGTTAATTCATTAATTTATATACAAGCAGTAACATTTGGATTCTGTACATTTTAGGATTATTTTATATCTTTGCAATTTAGAAATTTCTGGCATCAAAATACATCTTTTTCTAAACTTGGAGTTTAATGTTGTTTGACCATCTTATATTTTTCAAATGTTTTCTACAGCTAAAACATTAAAGAAAATGTTTTCATCATTAACCACATTCACACACAATCACTGTGTCCTTGAGCAAGACACATTACTCTACGTTGCCCTAAACTGTAAATATGAAGTTGTATTGGCTAAATGCTGAGTAAGTTAATATAAAAGACAAAGACATGTCTGACTCATGTAGCACAGATGTACTATGTATCTGCTATGCTAGACGTATCAGCATAGCATTGTGTCTATTGACAGAGTGCTGCCATGTTAATGACACCTTTAGTCTATCTAGGCCCTCTCCTTGAAAGCCTCTGTTTTGACACAATCATTACAAATCGATTGCAAAATAGCTAACAATCATGATTAAATCATTAAATTCTTGTCTACGCTTCAGAGAATTGAGAGAGAAAATTAACTTCTCACCAACCTCATCTTTTTCTGAACTCAAAATAATGATTTTCTGCCAGTCTAATTACAAAACCAACATCTGATCAAGCCCACATCCAGAGGGGATTATCACATGCAGTAGTATTAGACCTCATTACCAGCTTGAGCGCAGAATTATTACATCTTGTAATTGGTTGGTGAGATTTATATACAGATCAGGCTGGTTTCTGTAAGATTGTAATTACAGGCTTCGTTGGTTAGCTACTTATCACGCAGCGGTGGAGTGCAGAAAAATCTGCACTTAGAGGAGCATTTCATTAACCCCTCACCCTGATGGAGGATGAAAACAATGTACCTACCACATCTGTTTTAGGAACAACACTACAATTTGCCCATCAAATAATTTATTAAACCCTACTTTGGGCTTTACCTGATTTACCAAAGACCTTGCACTTACAGGAGCCAATGAATGAACAACAAAAAGATATTTCTCTCTATACAGCATCCGTTTTTATTGTTGACTGGGCCCTATTTTCTAATTACACACCATAAGTACGTAGTCAATCCCCCTCAATAGGGGAATCATAAAACACTGCTTCAAAGTAAGCTGGCTGAGGTTAACAGACTAAAAGCTCATTACACTCCAGCTGGGGAGAAGTGTGTGGCTTTTCATGCATGCAATGAACATTTATCTATCCTGTTTTACTTCACCCAAATAGGCGAAGCCTCTCCACACATTATTGCTATGAGCAATAATGTGAGTTGAGCTATCTGCTTTTAGATCAAATAAATTATTTAACAGCTCTCTCTTGTAGCCTTCATTAGTGGAGAAATGCAGTACCTTTCAATCATCAGACCTGCCACGTGTGGTTTGAAACACTTGGCATGCTTAAGTTTATCAAGTGATTTAATTTTTTTTTAATAAATAAAAGTGTATATAAATTATGGTCAATTAAGTCAATATCTGATGTCTGATCAAAGTGGAAATAAATGAAGAAGTGGACATTGGTTCAAAATCAAAATGTAAACAAAAGGAAAAATGACAAATAGAAAACAAGACATGCGGTGGAACACAAATACTTCGACACAGCTCATTTACGCTTTGCCTTCTAGTTCAGCAGAAAATTGTCACAAACAAAAAAAAGAAAGCATCAGCAACTCTTTACAGCCAACATCGATGCAACTTTCCTCAGGTGTGTCACAAAACCCACAGCTGTAACGATCAATACAGACCTACACTTTATGAAACAAGAAGTTAACTTGTTCAATTATGCCACAGACAGCTCTATTCTTCTGTAACAAGTAATCTGGGTAGTGAAATCAATACTGACAGGCTCAGAGCATGCCAGCTAATTTTATATTACCTCCAGCCAATAGCAAGGCAGTTCGTAATGGAGCTGTAGTTCCACTTCATTATAAGAATGGAGGTGGGGATCAATACCACACATAGGCATATAAACACACAAGCAAAAGCCTGGTTTTCCACAGGCAAGTCATGGGGCCACCATGCTGCCTGAGAGCCCCCAAGAGGGTTTCCAGAGCTGTCTTACACTGCGAAGAGAGGCCGGTTGGACAATGAGAATCTGGGGTCATAACCTCCTCCATAAATTACACTTATGTGCGCATGAGTGTGTGCCTAGCAATAACAGGGGAATTCTAGTTTTTACTTCCTTATTATCCACATTAAATGCACACATAAAAATGCGCAAATACAATGTGCTTTAAATCAAGGTCATAACCTGGTCTGAGCAGCTGTACACTCAAAAAAGAGCAAAAAAAGAGCAGAAATGATTAACCTTCACATGACAGTTGCAGTCTTTGACCTTTACCACTAGATTAAACCCCATTTCATCCCTGATATATCAGGTTAATACACATTAGATATATCTGTAGTACAGAGTCGACAGACTTTATTGCCAACAATTTGTGTGCTGATGATTTATTATCAATAGCTTGTGAAAATAACTTGACAAAAGGAGTTTGAAGTAAATCATTCATGTTTTTAATTGACTTCATCAGATTATGGGGACATCGGGGTCCATGTAAGATCACTTTTTTTTGTCCTTGTACATCATCATGTTAGAACATGTTTTATTGTGTTTACCTATATGCAGCTTGTACCAGTATTAGTTTTTTTTTGGTTCTTTTGGACACAAACATCGTATTTTGGAGGTTTTTAACATGTTCTTGTGGCATATTTTCTGTTGTAAGTCATTCATAAAGAAAATTAAGCTCAAAACTGCATTTCTGGGTATTTCTTTGTTCAGATTATTGTGAATTAAGAGCAGACAAAAGTCAGTTAAAAAAAGACATTATTTGTATGTAGAAAATACACTACACGGGACCACAAGCACCCTGCTCTGCTAAATTCTGATTCATCTGCTTGTAGACGACTAGATTCATGCACGTCTTTGTTTTCCTTGTCCGAGCCGGCTCGTTGTCTAGATCACATCAATATTGCACCAATAATGTTAGGTTGGGGTTGTCAGGGCCCCTTAGATAGCAGAAGACACTGTAAACAAAAGGAATGAGGGGAAATGAGGAAAGGTTTACTTTGCGCCAACTTGGAGGCAAATTTCTGATGAACTACTGCTGGTCTACAGAGACTATGTTCTAGTAAATGACACAGTTTAAAAGTCCACTGAGAACATTTTTAGAAAGATGATTGGAGTGGATCTTCAAACATTACACAATTTTAGCTTTGTTTGCTTTTTTGTCCTTATGTATGGTGGAACAAATACACAATATGCATTAGAAGCTGTAGAGAAGACACATACTTTAGATGGTTGCTTTTTTTCCAAAATCCTTTTCCTGGCAGACTGTTGTGGATACCCTACTCCCGTGAAAACACTTAAGCATGCATCGGCCTCTAAGAAAAATATGATTCCACTGATAAAGATGAACTGATCTGTGACAGAACATTTGGAACCTTTGACAATTAATAAGCACATTTGTAGATGTTAAGGATTGCTCTTGGTAAACAAACTAAATAGTCATTAGATTTAACTCTCACATCCCTCTTTTCATAAGTTCATATTAAGCAGTTTGCATTTATTGCACTCATTAATAACCTTTACCAGGTTATGTTACACACTCTGTGACAGCCGTGTTATTTTGTTTTAGCATAGAGCACCCAATGAATGATTTGTCATGTGAAAACACATCTCAGCTGTGCTTTGAGAGAATTAAATGCTTTTTAAATACATTTTAATCTAAATATACCTCAATTTATTTTATTGTTCTTCTTTAATTTTCTTGCTGGTATTCCATATGGAGCTCCAGTTATCAAGTAGACAGGTTTTTACGAGTCTAATGGTGTCATGCCACATTGGGGCTTATCAGTCCTCAACAAAGCTGCAATTTTCTCCACAATTCAGTAGACAGTCTACAATAAATGTAAGGCTTTTTATGGTAATGCATTAACAACACAGCTATTCACTGGAGGTATAAAACATGTATACGCTCTGATAATTATATGGTTGTCTAAAGTTTTAATTTGAGAATCACTGTACGGTTTACTTTATTAAGACCAGAGGGAGTCTTCCCCTTTTGCCATTGCTAAGATAATTGATCATTACAGATGTTAGTGGCAGATGTTAGAGATTTTCCATCACAGTTATGTTGCTATACAGCACACATTCACATTTTTTAGAAATTAAACCTTAAATATAAATTTGGAACATAAGCCATGGCTGCTGCACAAGTGATTTTAAGTTTATCTTTGCAAGAATGTCATCATTACAGCATTTTTGTACTTTTTTGTTTTGTTAAATTCAGATTTCCAACACAAAAAGGCTTATTTACAAGTTAGTTTCAAATTATGTTTTTTTTTTTTTTTTTAAATTTTATTTTATTATCCTGCCTTGATCAACAGACTACACTTTTTACAAGGCTGAATTTGGATAGGATAGTCATGGTCAGCCTATGTTTGGTGAAATGAGCCAAGATATTTGGTGTGATGGGCCAAACTGGTTGTGGGGAGGTTTCAGGTACCATCAATCAAAAGCAGTAGGAGAGAGGAGAGTGAACAGGATTTATAAAGATGCTGAGCTCTTGCAGCCCACTTGTGGACACTGATAAATCCACGAGCACATTTCCGAGGCAAACTACTTCATTATACTAAGGCCCACTAGTCATTAATCTCCTTGGGAGGCCTGGATCCTGGGGGATCACCAGACCAAAGGATTTATTCAGACCCAAAGGTACTCATTTCATTGGTTGTTCAATCTGTTCATTCCCTCACTTTCAACTGTGTGTCTGGTTTCCATCAACATATGCTTCATTATCCAATAGTGGAACTGTGTTTTTAATCTGTGTAATCTAATAACAAATGTTGTGTTTTATGAATTGTGCTAAGACTAGTATTGGGAAACATTTTATTGATCCCTGACTCCACCTTTTATTAATACACCTTATCATATCAGAATGGCACCACAAGGCTAGCTCATACTTAAACATAATAATAGCGTAATAAAATAACACAGCAACTGCAATTAACACTCCTGTTGATTTCTAATCGTATGATTTGAATACTTATCCTGAAAACAATAAGATGTGGAGCTGTGGTGAACACATTTTTCCGATACGTAGAGGAGCACAGGGAAGTGCACACAAGTTGAAAACATCTTTTGCAGACCTTGTAGTCCCAAAGAGATCCTAATCCTAAATTGTCGCTGGGGAAAATGACAGCATAAGGTGGTGGTGTAAAGTGACTGGTGGTGAAGAGGATGAAGAGGACTAGGAAAAGGTGGAGGACCAGCATACAGAAGCTAACGCTTTGGATTGGAAGATATAAAACCCAACAACACAATCTATCTAAAACACGATGAGAAATAAACCCTAATGTACAATACAGTCAGCACTTCAACTTAATAATGGTTGAATAAACATTAAGAAAGCAAACTATAAAGTTTTTCTTTTCTTTTAATATAATTTTAGCATCTAGGAAAAGTTGTATGTACTTTGTTTAGGCCAGAACTCCATTTGTTTTTAATTCTACTCATGTTTGAAAAACATACATGCTTTCCCCCTGTCAACTACTGTGATCAAACAATCTGGAACCAGAACTTTTGAGCGTACATGCCACACAAGCCTTGAAGGTTGGTGAGGCGACATTGTAAATGCTGGATTTAATAATGATTCTTTGTACCTTTAATGTCAGATTTCTGACTGGAAACCTCAACAGCTGTTCCAGACTGACGTGTCCATTCTACCACACAGGAGGCCAAACATTTAGCACCCAGTGTTCATGTAATCAGATTTAGCATTTAAATGCCTTTACTTGTCTGTGTTCTTTTGCTTTACTTTCTTTTGACCACAAACGTGGAATAATTTGATCAACTATGCTCTGCCCCTGTGGACCCTGTCTACTTTAAACACTTAACGGGCTAAATAAATAATGATGGCTTGCACATCGGGTGTGTGTGTGTGTTAACAGCACTAGTCACTAGCCTCGGGTCCCACAGCAGCAGGAGTCCTTAAAGCGAATAATTTGCTTTCATTCAAACCGCAACATTGTAGTCATTTGCCAAGTAGATTATGGGCCTTTAAGCAGCAGCCAGGCCTGAAATGTGACTCTGGAGTCTACAGGCTGTCAGAAAAGCAGAAAACTCTTCATGAAGCAATAGAAAGACTGGCGCAAAAACACTGACGAGAGAAAATTCAAATGTACAAATGTGAATTTGAGAATTAGGTTGAAGGAGAACAGAGCCTGACATGGGTATTTACTGATATAAAAGGCATTAAACTACGGAAACTTTGAAGCTAGGCTAAAACAGAGAGAGTTTGACAATAAAAAATTAGGATAAAAAAAATTAATATGTGCGCTGCATGGTTACAAACCGGAATAATTCTTTTAGCACAGTATAACAGGAAATATTGGACATAGTTGTAACAAGACACATTTGTTTAATGTGGTGGGAAAAAATTTTTGTTTTTTAAGTATTCATCTTTTGCTATGTCCTGTGCAGGGCTAAGGGGATGCTGGGGCCAGTTCCAGCTACTGTTGGGCAAAGGCAATCGACCATAGGCCCACATTTTCCTTAAAAGGTTATCAAATGCATTTGTTTAAATTAGAACAAAACTATTCTAAAACATCTACCCTCAAGTTATTTGAGTTGCATGTCTAGGATCTTGCAGGAAGAATATCATCAAGCAATTCACAGCAACTTAGCAAGCCAGTTTAAAACGAACCGAACAAAGTCGCCATCAAGAGTCCAAGTTCTTTCTCTACTCCCAAAGCCTGAGCCAGACAATTACCAAGACTGGTGGTGGATAACAATATTGAATTGCCAGAGACTATGAGCTACCACCAAATCATTAAGAGCATCACGCTATAAGCTTTAGCATTAGAGAAACTGCATCTCTATTGTTTGCCAAAGGACCTACGACACTGATAAAATAATTTTATCTGAACTGAAACAAACTGCAGCAGTGAAGGAACAAAAAGTTGCCAAAAGTGACAGATTTAGTCCAACAGTGAAGGACATTTGGTGGATGGCTGCAAATGGAAATCAAAAGGAGGGGGGGAAGAAGCACAGTTCAATATTTCCAAAGGTTAATACAGATTTTGAGAGGTCAGTGGAGGGAAATGGCATTAAACAGGGTTTAAAAAGCTACAATGAATGCCCAATGACTAACAGACATATATTTTAAGTGCAAGCCTACAGACTTACGGATACATGACTGTCCCAAGACCAAGTGGGACTTTGAGAAACAGACAAAACTGTAGTGATGAACAGAGAAAAGCAATAGAAATTATCATTGAAAACATCATCCAATCACAGAATGTAAAAAGCCACAGAAAATATAAGAACTGAATAAAAAATGAGGATGTGTGGGTGGTCCTACTCTTTAATGTGCCACTTTCGGCTTTTGCTTTGTTTCCCATTCATTGATGTTTTTTTAATCAATTTTAGCCCATAAAAGCACTGAAAATGTCACTTCTGTTCTTGAATTTCTTTAGCATTAGAAACAATAACACTTTTACAAAGATTTTTTTTTTTTTTACCAAAACCGCTTCCAGCTTTGAATCAGTGAGCTCCCCATCAAAAGAGAAACATCAAAACCTCCTCAAAATGACATCTGAGCATCAATACACAGTCTCCACCCTTTCAATGTGACAGTAAAAGCTGTATTGATTTCCTCCAAGATTAAGGACGCTACTGGGAGCAATTTAAGAGTGCAAGCTGAAATGTCTTTGCCCCAACATGACGGATGTCCTTCAGTGTGCATAATGACATGGATGTCTTGATTTTTATGCAAAATTAAAAAACTTAGTTCACAGCTATTTTAGCAATAAACAAAATCCTAGTGGAGGGAATTAAGAAATGTGTAATTTGATTGGTAGACAGTTCATTCCTGGTCTGGTCTCTACACACTGAGCTGATCTGGGTCAAGAAATCCTAGTTTAAGAAAGACTTTTACAAATTTTTAAAAGATAGAGAAGAAAATAGTTTAAAACACTTTATAATTTTTATGGAGTCACTTTACAATTAAAAGACTTTGTAAACGTCTTGTAATTGTAATTGTCTTATTTCTGCTACCTCACACTAAATTGGTAATCTAGTATTAGTCTAGCAATTTCTATTTCTTCAAACATACACACCTATGCTGTTTTGTATATGTACATTTATTCATCCACCAGAAAAAAAAAATCAGTGTATCCATTCATCCGTTTACTTTAGTCAGTGTCTCACTATCCAATTGAGTGCTCCAGCAGCAACATCTCAAACATCATTCATGTCTATGGCTGCATCACATGACCCTCACATATTACTAGGAAGGTAGACTCACACAAGCTCCTACAGATGTGCAATCATAACCCCCCCCACACACACACAGCTATGTACTTCAGCCTGATCCTCTGTTCCCCAGCTGTGCTGCAGCGCAGAGGCCATGTATCCTTATGGCACTGATGGTGCTTCATGCAGACCTCAGGTCTCTGAAGGTTAACTCCTTGACCTCTGTCGTTGAGGACTGAAATGCACGAGCTTGCTCACAGAGGGTTTCTAAATTTAAGAGAGAAAGGGCACCTCACTTTAACGACAACGCATCAGATAAGAAATGAAGCTTTATTAATGTAGTACATACATGAGTACTCATAACACTGGTATGGTCAGGTGGCTTTCATTGGTATTTTAGCTGTTTCCAAAGATTAATAAGCAGCTTGTACTCCCAATTTGCAATGTGGAATTAACTGTAAAATATTTAAATCTCATAATTTACTTTTTGATTGCATCGTATTTATTACTTTTATATAATATATAATGTAATAATATATATAATGTTTTTAATTGTATATAATAAAGTTTTTAATTGAATGAAACACTTTCCAGTGTATATAGTATAGGAAAAAAAAATCATTTTTAATCCTTCTTTTAATCTATCTTAATCTATCTTTTCTAATTTTATATGTCTACACATCTGGAGAACTTCCTTTGGAAAAGAAAAATACACACCAGTAATTACACCAATAAAAAAGTAAGGCAGGTCAGACAAGAAAAGGAAAAAATAAAAGTAATCAAATAACATAAAAAAATCAAAACTTCCATTATAGATTTTCGGAGGGGTTAGGCCCAAATAAAATGACACCACATTTTGTGTTGCAAACAATCAGAATCACGGTGAAGCCTGCTCTGGCGCACACTTGAACTTGGCTAAACGTTGCTCTTGAACATCTGATGAGTCCCGGGAAAAACAAGCCATTAGAGTTAACTCAGGTAAACAAAATAGAACTCCAGTGGGAACACGCAAAATTGAAGGAGTGGGGGGGTGGGTGGTTTACTTTGAAGTGGCTCTGACTATTCCCCGGATACCAATGAGTTATGTATTTGAATGATGTGCAGATTCACACCCGAGTGAGCAAAGATCTGTGTGGAGGGTGGGAAGATGACAGGGTTTAATTTCCAACTCTACCGAAGACAACTGAGAGTGAAGGAGAAAGAAAGGGGGTGGAGAGACAGGGGAATTCAAGTGAGAGACACACAGGGAGAAAAATAGAGACCTAGATATGAGAAGAGGAAGGAAGATGGAGGAATATCGGATTCCCTAAAAACATTTTGACATTTTAAACCTAAGGCAGTTTGCAGGCAGTAAATAAAGGGAAGGGAATCAATAGCAGTCAGTGATAAGGGGATAAAGCAGCTAAATATGAATTACAGCCTAACAAAAAGGTATGGATTTCCAATGGGGCCACGTGACATGAGATGCTTTGAAATGCAAATAAGTAACTTATGCACATTGTCCTTTTCAGGGCTGGCCACCTATTGATCGGCTAAAACAAATTCCACTGATCGTTGAATATTTAATAGCACTAATTAAATCTCACATGAAGGTACTAACAGCCCATTTCCAGTATTCATCCTGTTACTCAAGAGACCTGCCTTTGACTGACTCAGGTTTCAAGACCGCTCTGAAAAATTGCATGGAATAAAATAATTGGAATAAAATCACATTTGTATTGCACTGATAAGATACTGTGCAACATGTTTCTTGTTATCCAGCAAGAATGAAATGCCTTTAATGGATGTAGGCAAAAGCAATATCACTGTTTTACACATCAATCTTTAGTAAAAAATAAATAAATAAAAATCTTTTTGTAATAGCACCAGTGGCTAAGACTTTTAAGGACAGCAAGGAGAAAAGCAGAGTGGAAGGCTATTACAGATGAAAGAATCAAAAACAGTATCTAAAACAATTATATTGATATTATTTTATAACAGTAGTTCTTCTAGCAGATATGTTATTACTAATAATTAAAGTCTATGCCAACATTTTTTTTAATTGTATCATTGTTCCCAGTGGTATTTTAATTATGATTATGCAGTTTTTAGCAAAAATAAAAAAGCCTTTTTTTTTCTTTAGAGTGGCAGGAGACTGTAAGAGGTAACCCTCAACTAATATCCCATCGTGCCTTTGTTTGTATTTTTTCCTGCTGGCTTACAGTCCTCACAATTCCAAGCAAACATTAGTGGTTAAACAAAAACTGCGAGCAATGTCTGAGCAACCCAGCCATACGTCCAAGCTGCCCCTACAGCGTTTTGCTGACGGGGCAACTTCCCTCCTTGTCCCCCATAGCTCTGCCCCAGGATATAATAAAACTTTTTGACAACTCCAGAGATATTTAATAAGGGATTAAGTCAGAGTCTAAAGCTCAGTCAATTTCTGAAAGCTGCAAGCTGGTTCCTAAAAAAAGTTTTTAACCACTATGTGAAACCACTATAAAGGTCCAATGATTTTTTTGTTTTGTTTATTGTGGCTACAGTGCTTTAATGAAGCCTGAGATTCGTTATTTGTTCCATCAATGTTGAAAAATGAATGTTTCTAACTTTCCCAAATGCATTTCTGTAAAGGCACATCCACATTTATTATTTGCAGCAGTAAACATTGTCTATAAAAGTGCACTGCTAAAAGTTTATCTGGTGTGATCTGTGCTTTTTTGTAAATAATGAATGAACAGAGTAAAGATTCTATCATTAAAACTAAACTGACCTTTTTTCAACTTTTTGCTTGTGTTGAATAAATCAAATTGAATTTTAAGATTCTAGTTTGCTGCAAACACAATCTTTGTATTTGTAGGACACAAATAAATTCTCTTTACCTGGATGGAGAACAAACAACCCAAACACTCCAAGTCCAGTTGCTGCTTTTGCCTCCATGGGATGTGTGAATTATTCACACCCTGGTGGAGCAAAAAGTGTGAGAGAAGAAAAAAAACTCCTTAATTGACTGACATAATTTATGGCATTAAAAAGCTGGCAAACAGGAAAAGGTTACTGTCTGGGTAGCATTAGAGGGCAGCTCTCAGTGTATGGGCCTGTGTTAAACAAAGTGCCAATCAATAACCTCTTTATTAGAGACCGCAATCAATGTAACAGTGACTCAGTGAGCCAATTAACGCTATTGATCGCCTCCGCAGATGAAAGAGAAGAAAGGAAGAGGACGTGGGTAAAGGATTAAGATGAAAAAGAAAATATGTACGGCGGCAGCAAAGGACGAGCTGCAGTGCCTTCCTCTGCTCTTGTTTTTCTTCTCATCTGCAGGGCGGTTGTGAAGCGAAAGGGCCAGATTCCCACCAAGGGAGAGGCCCTGGAGTTCTGCTGCTGAAGACGCTCTGACAGAAAGCAGAGGCCCTCTATCTCCCTGGAGGAAGTGAACGCATGTGTGTGTAGAAGTGGCAGGAGTTCAAGGAAACTGTTGCTGTTACACACACACCAACGCCGGTCGTGCACATCATTTATGAACGCCAGGGATGAACTGCACTGGGAACGAAGCATTACTTGTCTTCTCACTGTTAGTTCTGAATAGTAATGAGGTCAGAGAAGTGTAAGGTCTATGGGAGCTCACTTCCAACATGGTACTCCTGTGAAAACTGACCAAACTGTGTTTTGTTTGCAAGATAACCTAAGCTTAGACACACGTGTTATACTGTTTCCTAAATGTAGCATATGTAACATTAAATGTCAGGTTCGCTTTGATTGAGGCGCTAACAAACAGTATCAGATAATAGTAGACATAAAAGCCTTGCATTTCGGTGAACATCAATGTTTTATGAGCTAAGAATTTTTTTACTAAAATGTTATCCTTTTGTATTTAATATTAATAAAGAGGGGAGAAAAGTCTAACGTACAAGGATACTGCCTGTAAACATGTTTGAACACACAAAGCAAATTAGATGTTTTTTAGTTTGCTGTTAATATGGGCTAAAAAGAAAAAGAAAAAGGGTTAACTTCTGCTGGATGAGATTGCAGAGCAGCACTTGTTGCAGGGGTTATCTGGCTCCCAGTATCAGACGGCAGTCAGAACATGGTGTCTCCTTCCTGAAGGAAACACTCAGAACCAACGTGCTGACGGCTCGGGCGGTCACTGTGGAGAGAAAGAATGAGAAGAGGAAGAACTGGATAAGGAGGAGTGAAAGCAGTCGTGAGAAAAGAAAACCTTTAACAAACACATTGTATTTTTCAAACTTTCCATTTTCATCTTTTTCTTTTAGTAATAATGTAGCGAACAACCTCAGCAACATCAGGATGCAGAACAACTTCAATGTCACACAAAGTGAAAAAAGCTACTTATAAATCCACAAAAATGAATTTTTGGTATTGGTTATTAATTGTTGAAAGGTACGATGAAAGAGAATACAGACACTCAGGCTGCAGATGCACACAAATAGACCAAAACTACTGTATTTTCCGCACCATAAGGCACACTTAAAATCCTAAACTTCTTCAAAAAACGACTTTGCGCCTAAAAATCCAGTGCGCCTTTTGTGTGTACCATGTTCCAAAATCTGTAAAGATGTTCTTTGTTTAGTGCTCCACTCAATCGACTGTGGGAACTTTTCTCGCTGACTCAGGAGAGGCGAGCACACAGATGAGTCAGTTATGCGTCTTTTGAGGGACACAGGTGAAAGTATGGAAAAAATAAGGCTGAATATAAAATATGCAGACATTTTATTTACTCAGGGTTCTTTTGATTCTGTGAAGTATTCCTATGGATTTATATATTTTGTTTTTTAAATATTCAACATGTGATTTTTAATTAAGCTGGTGGTCAATAATGACTCCAACAAATAATGATACTTTACCATCTATTCAACATATTTGCTGAGAGACTCACTTACCACATGACAAAAAATATCTCAAAGACCTACTCTGTTTGTCCTACAAGTATTATTGTTTTTATTATTATTTTAGACCTTTCATCATTTCTCAGGTTTCAAAATGTGGATGTGTTTTTTCTATAAGACTATGGCAATTTCAGGAAATTAGCTATTTTATTTAAAGACCCTTTTTTTTCTTTTTACTAAATTTTGGTCAAAAGTCTGTTGACTAATGTTTAGCCTTAGCAAGAAAAAGTTAAACCAAGAATTATTTTTTTTTCTCCCAATCCTGATTTATTGACTGTGAGGCAAAGGTCAGGGTTCACTTGCGTAAAAAGATCCTTAAAAAAATCCAAAGTATTTGGTTTCACCATCTATACAGTTAGCAAAATGTTTTGATGTTGGCAACCATGTAACATCTGCACTCTATATTCATATTCTGCATCTGGGTTAGATTTATAATGGGGGGGACCAACACTGACCTTGCAGCAAATTAGCAACAGAGGTTTTCTTACAATTGCACTGTCATCTCAGAGCAGGAGTTCCCATCCTGGCTGATGTTTGATTATCAATACAGTTTACACAGAGATCTGGAATCACTTACTGCTGGGCTGGCTCACTTACCAGGACATGAAATCAGTCATGTCAATTATCTTACATAGGTTGGAAAATAAAGGCATAGTGGTAATGACTACCAGTTTATTTGGCATGCCTTTGATTCCAAGGACAAAAGAAGAAAGGGCTGTCTGTGATATTTCATCATGTGTAATACAATTACACTAATTTACCTTGCTATGTTATTTTGCTTTACTTAACTTGTGAATGTATAGTCAGAGTGAAAAGTGGGTTTTTATATGTATAAGATGTAAGGTTTTTTTTCTACATAGAACTGGTCTTCAAAGCTTTCAGCTTAACCTTTAGTATGAATTTTGTTCAAGATTAACTCACTCACTTCCTTCAAGAGTTCATGGGCTGAACTCCATGCTTGGGATGGAGAAAATAGAAAATCTTTTTTTTCTTTCTTTTGTGTGCACTCCTTCAGAGGAGCAAATCTAACTGTCAGCTCAGAGAGGATTATTTCAACACACTTGGCTCAATAGCTTCTCTGCCATAATCCACCCAAAAAAACTCTTGGTGAGACCTTTCAAAACAATTTACGCAGACAAACATCAAGCACACCTATTTGTTTTGGCAGCATTTAGCCGTAAAACTAAATGGAACCTCAACCAGATGGAGTTGAACTGTTTTTGTCTCAGTGCTGTGACACATTGACGTGCTCAACACAGACCGCTCCAAAGGAGAGCGTTAAGTATCATAGCCATTTACATCATTTTAAGTATGCATTTTTACTTGTGTAAATTAGTGTTTTAAGAAGAAAAAAAACTCTGGAAAACTCATAAAATTCAGTTTTCATGTTTCGTTATTTTTTTCATCAGTTTTTGTTGTTTGGAGCACATATTCCTAAAAGCAAAACATTTTCTGGAAACATTGCACTTTGGCTGTCCATCATGACCATGGGAAGCTTACCTATTTGTTACTTACTCAACCTCAAATAAAAGTTTATAAAAGCACAGGTCTGTATAAAATGAAAATGTTGCCTTTGGTTTATACTTGTACTTTGCACACAAACCGCTCGCCTATAGCTTATGGTGGTACCTGGGAACAAATAATGCAGATCCATACCATGACTAAAAGCAGTGGCTGAACTGTAATTGGACTGACAGTTACTGGAACTGTCTTTGTGCTGTGAGCTTAGAGATGGGCAACAAAGTTGCTGAGAGTGTGGCTGCTGAAGTCAAAGGCAAACCACTTAACTGTAATTTTCCTCTTCTTGTTTTTTTCCTTCACACTTTTAACATTTAAAGGGACAATTATGGTTTGAAACCTGATGAAAAGTTATCATGGGTGTTGCAGAAAATTCCCAGTTATCAATGAGAAACTTGACAGTATTTGAAGATGGATGGACTGTGTGGTCAAGTGACCTATTGTCTCATTTATAAGCCATTTAAAGGCAGTTTTTCAGTTTAGTTGACATCTTGGCTGAACACAAGACAAAAAGCTTATAGTTTGTTAAAACAGCTCAGTAAAGACCTATTCTGATAAAATTGTGCTTTTTGTGTTTCTAACATGTTCTTGTGGCATTTTTTTTCTCATGATGAAGACATGTATAAAGAACTTTAAAGTTGTCAATTACTACAAATTAAACAGTTAACTATAAAAAGACCCTCCTCTACTTATGATTTTGTATTGAAATATGCATTCAAATAATAGGATCAATGCATCTAATATTCAGCATGATTTGCTTTTAATCTAAACACAAAGATTTAAAAAGTTGTTTAGAACAGAAATTTGGACTACTCTTGATACAATGCCTTGTATGTACCAAGTCACCTAATAAGTATCTGGGGAACTGACCTATGAATTGGGTTTTAAGATTGCATCACCTGCGATGGACTGGCGAAATGTCCAGGGTGTACCCCGCCTTTGGCCAACAATATGCATGGGCACCAATGACCCTGTGACCCCAAACAAGACTTAGGAAGTATGAAGATGGATGGATGGATTGATGGTTAGTTGCACTTCCTCCGGCCATCAGTGGGGAAGTGCAACCAATTCAAGCCCATGGTAGCAGAAGGGGTGCTGATAGAAATTTCTCAGTGGTGTTGAAAGGAAACACATTTACACTCTAAAATAGTTGCTGTTGATTTTACAGTAACTTACTGGTAGCTGGATGCCAGTAATTATTGTAAAGCATTTTACAGCTTTATTACTGTAAAATGAAATACAGTAGAATTTATGTACTGTATTTCCTTTTACAGAAATAAAGCTGTAAGATAAATCACAGTACAGAGACTTTACTGTATTTCTTTAATAATTTTTACAAAAATATGACTGTTTTCCATTTCATTTTTTTATTCAGAGAGAGTATGCAATATACAAACAAAGTAAATTGTTTTGTTAACGACAATTATTCAATGTTTGTTTAAAATAATTTTTAAAAAAATGTGTGAAACATGATCTTAGACTGAATAAGAAAAGCACACAGTTCTATAAGGAATTAAACTTGTGGCCTTCTTATTGTGAAGCCATAACACCAACCACTGCACCAACATGCTATCTCTGAGTAGGTTTAAATTGAATTATTTTCTTCCAAAATTGCAAAAAAATGAACTAAGTCCCTTAACAATGTGCACATGTGCCACTCCTGGTTACACCTTCACCTTCTAGGGTATATTTCTGAAATCATATTATGTCACAAATGTTTTATAGAAAACCAGTGCTTTCATCAACATTAGCTTTTGGACCATAAAACGGGTAACTCCAGGGAAAGTTTAGTTCCGGGCAAGTTAGTTTCAAAGAAGAATCACATTTGCACAATAAGCATATCAATTGTGCATGAAGATCATTTGTTACAATTTGGAATATTTCACATACAATGTCTCTAAATCAAAATTTTCTGAACTTAATCATGTAACAACCTGTGATTAAACTCTGAAGTTTCTTATCACCTCTTCACATTGAAAACTACGTGAAGACCAAAAAGAAAATTAGCATGCCTCCACTGCTTATATAATGCTGGGCTGGTCTCCCCTTAAAAACACCAAAAGGATGTTGTTTCAACATGAATATAAAAACAGAAATGCACCACTAGGCTCTCTGTTTCAAAAGCAGGAACTTTATTATATGTTCACTCAGGCACAGTTTAAACTCCAACATTTATGAAAAGCTAAATCCATTTTGGCAAGACACATGGAAACACAAATTCAACTTTTTTTATGTCCATTTATATACCTATAAATATTACATTGGGGACTACATCAGTGACCACAAGCATTTTCAAACGTATTGCTGTTTAGACATTACAGTAAAACACTGTCCAGTTTACAAAAATCCTTCACAGTCTGCTAACAGAAAGATTGTCCTACTCAGTCTGAACAACACAGTTGATTTGGGGTGTTTTAATTAGCTTATATTTTCAATTAAGAATTTGCAAACATTGTGGTTTGTTGACTATTTTCTGTTTTATAACTTGTTAGATGCATTTGTAATTCTTAAACAGCAGAACAAGAAAATATTCTTTAAAAAAAGACACTAGTGCAAATAAGATGTTGATTAGGACTATTGTAGACGTTCAGAATGAATGGGAAATGGTCTCCAGAACATTTCAGCTGATAGACAGCAGGTGAGTGAGGCCACATGTAACTCACTTACAATAAACAGTCTTTGTGCTCTTTAAAGATGAAAGGGTTAAATTTAGTCCAAATAGGAAAGAAAAATTGTGACATACTTGTTTGTGATTGGACATATTTTTGTGGACATTTTTCTTATTGAATTCCAATTCACAGTAACTGGGAAATGACAGTAGTGATACGGGAAATCCCCACAATCCATTGCATTTTACAGTAAATTCCAACAGTTCGTTGAAGTTTACAGTAAAATATCATAACGTCTTTGTACAGTATTTTACTGCTGACATTGCAGTAAAATGTAGCCCAGTTTACAGAAATCTGTTACAATGCAGTAATTTTTTTTTCAAAAGTAAAATTTTATGATTATTTTATTATTTATGATAGATTTACACATTATTTCTACGCATTATTTCTTTCTAACACACCTAGAACATTAATATTTTTTACATTTTTCACTGATAGAATCACATAGACACAAACAGCTCAAGATCTTTATGTCGAAGACAACACATCTGATACCTGTACATACATTTTACACACAAAGAGACCAAGAAAAAAGATACACAAACACAATCCCACCACTCATTTTCCCCCTCTCTCACTCCCACAAGCTGTGGAAATCATGCTCTCTCTCCCTACATAAGCAGTCATTTCCATGAGTTTCTGGCAGAACTCCTTCTCTGTCAGTGACAAGCTACAAATCCCTGACACCGGTAGTGATGATAGCTTTACAGTAGAGCCTCAAGGGGACTCTGCCAGCCAGCATACACAAGCACACAGGCATAGCTTGCTGTGTTCTTTGCCTCTCTCCCTGCTATTTCAGTTTCACCTTCTCCAAGGAGCCCCAGGGGCCTGTGGAAGAGGAGGCTCCCAACAAAAACTGCCTAGGGTTTGTTTGAGTTAAATATCTGACTTCAAGTAATCAGAGTGACAAAGAAACAAACGAAACACTGATTCTGCCTGCCCTCTCATGTACAAATCCATGTTTGAATCGTGGAAAACAAAATCAGTCGGAAATGTGTGTAATTATGTGCTTTGAAAAATAAACACCGTCTTTAAACTTCAGCAATCAGAGAATACCAAACAGGTAGAGCTTTTATAGTGCAGTGCCATCGTGTACAATTATGGCTTTCTTCTTTACATTTGATTAACTTTATCATGAAGTCGTATCATTCTTTTCCCTTTTGTGTGTGTTTGATGACAGTTTAATGACTTGCTGTGTCTTGTAATTACTCTTCAGCCCTGGAGAGGTTGTTTTTTTGCAGTAAGCAGTCCCTGACGTGACCATCTACTCCCTCCATTCTTTCTCAATCTGATATTTATTACTTCCCTTCCATTTTGGATAATTTAGCAGGACTAATAATATTCTTTGTGAAGGGACATATGTGTGCTTGCAGTGTGTATGTGTGTATAATATTTCCAGATCACAAGTGCCTTGGATTTATTGGCATATACCAATTTGGCTTTAATGAGATCACACACCTCCAGGTAGGTACTGCTTCATCCTCATGCTGCACTCTGGGTTCTCCCTCCATCTCTTCATCTGCTTGCCCTTATTACCATTTCATACACCCCCTCTCTCTACCTCCGCACTACTGCTACCCCCATCTGATGAAAACTAGAGGCTTTATGTGGTTCATTAAGTCAGCATAGGAAATGTATTAAATAGGAGAATAGGGCTGGGAGCTATTGAGTGTTGACTTAACCTTTCTAGTTTTTTCCCTCTTCCTACTGAAGCTTCTAATAGAGAATGAGTGCATCACTTGGTCTCATTAGTAACCAATTGGATCAATCAGGACAGGAGATAATGGAAGTTTTGGCCATTTTTACGTAAAGGTACTTAAAGGGTGACTGCTTTGCATGCTGGATTACTCTTCTGGGTCTCGGCTGGTGGTGTGTTCATATTTGCAAATAGTTTTTGTTGCAGTTTGTTCAACCTCTGTCATTAGCTGACCTTGATTTCTTAAAATGTCAGGATAAACTGTAAAATAGAAGTAATGTGATTGACTGTTCAGTGATTGAGTCAGCTGCAATTTACTTTAAAATGAACTTTTTCATACTTCAAAGTTTGACGAAAGCTTTTCAAACACCTAAAATAGAAGACAATGTGGTCATTTTGCCATAACAATTATCATTATTTTGGCCTTATTCAGTGAGACCTGCAGTGACCTTAGTACATACATTATGCATGAGTGT
This sequence comes from Oryzias celebensis, assembly GCA_014656515.1. Taxonomy (NCBI): domain Eukaryota; kingdom Metazoa; phylum Chordata; class Actinopteri; order Beloniformes; family Adrianichthyidae; genus Oryzias; species Oryzias celebensis. Next base: position 8,164,270 of record BNCR01000003.1, read on the forward strand.
GTCCATATGCACTTGGCTCATCATACACGCCCTTGTAGAAATGCTTCGAACTTTGGCAAGCTATTACATTAAACTTGTTTCATCTTTTTTATGAGCACATTTGCTTTTAGTAATGGTTTGAGATAAATAAGTGCAGACTGCTGTTTAGAGAAAATATTTTTTAGTAAAGGGTTGTTGAGATACTACATTATAAGTAAAATGTTTAATAGTACATATATATATATATATATATATATATATGTAGGCATTTTTAAATATTCTTACAAGAATACAACAATTTGATATTGCAATAAATTGTAACTTAATATAATAGCCTGTATGAAATGACGTTTGCCTTGCAATAAGTAAATGAATATAGAAAGTTAAATTAAGTTTTGTTAGAAATGATTCTGCAGACTTCTTGCATGCCTGTGCTGCCAGGACCAATGATCTTTCTTCCTGTGCAAAGGCCTGGAGTGGATGAGAGCTGCAATGACCACTCCATCCGCTTCATCTCTGTGGAAAATATTTAACAGGGATGGTCACGTCTCGTGCTCGTGGCCCTTTAGCGCCCCTCGGAGAGAAAGGCCGTAATCGCAGATGGTCTCCTGGGGGAGTGTCAGGGGCGATTTGGCGCACGGCCTTAGCCATAAAGGAGCGGACCACGTGACTTCCTCCTCCTCCTCAGCAGAGATCAGCATTGCTGTCGGTGGCAGTATAAATATGAGTAGGCTGCAGGGGGAAATGAATGGACCCTCTCCTCGCAGGCTGTCCCAACAGCACAGTAGAAAAGCACAGCTGGTTTGTGTTTAGGGGAAAGAGTGAGGGCAGCAGTGATGACTGAGCTGCTGATCTAATAAGGCTTAAAATCATTTCTCCTTTCATTCAGTGAGAGGCAGCATCATTCCTTCCCCATCTTTCATGTGCGCATCATTCAATTAAAATGCAATTCTCGTCGCCCCCATGCACGGATATTTAATTAGACTTGGGAGCATGGCTTCTAATATCTATTTTTTTCCTCCCCCAGCACAGCTCTTCTGATTTCTGCTCAAAGGCATATTCTCACCCTGTTACTCGTTGGTTAAACAAGGGCATGTATCCATTTGTTAATTGATACAATTACGCATTACGCGTAATGGTCACGTAGGTCTCCAGGCGCGCATCAATCACGGGTCTATTGACCTGCCAAAAAGCGCTCTAACCGTTTCTGTTGGGACTGCCCCTCTTTCTAATAGAGAAAGATAGAAACATCGTTGTAATTAACTCCAGGGTGGACTTGAGCTCGGGAAGCAAAGGCGAACTGAGGTCGAATGGATAAATAATGATAATAACAAATAATAATAAAAAAAAAAATAGTAATCAATAATAATAATAATAATAACAATGTTTTCTTTCGAATAAAAGTTCACTTGCTTTGGGGAAATGTATACTCTCAAAAATATAATTTTTATGTTTTTGTTGTTGTTTTTTTTCAAAACACATGTATTATTGGCTCACAAATATGTGATAAAGAACTATAGTTCAGTACCAGAATAAAAAAAGAAAGATTTCGCCTTTTGGAAAAAGGGGGTGGGGGGGCAAGAAAGTGCACAGTGCACCTTAAGAGAAACCTGCACTGGCTGTGATTGGCAAAGACATTATTCTCTCCTTGGTACCCTGCCGTTCCGGGATTACAATGACGTCACGCTGATACCCTTGCATGGATGAATGCTAAAGAACTATAGAGCCACAAATAATAGCACAAGCAGAGTCCATATCTTAGAGGACTTACGTTATCCTTTAAGCCTCCTTCAGCTAACACAACATTTTTTTCTATATATATATTTTTCCCGTTGTTTTATTTTTGCACTTAATGACGCTTAATTTAATTTCTCATCGGGTCCTAGGGGGGGATTATTCATTCATATAAAACAATCTGCAGCTGGTGCCCGCCTAAAGTCTCCCTCCTTTGAGTCAAGTCATCTATTATTGAGCGAAAGGCCGTGCGTGGAAATGTGTGGAAGACGGTGGATTTGAAGTAGAATTGGTTGCAATCGATCAAGGGTGAAGAATATTCTTGATGGTAACAAAAGAAGCAGCTATGTCTTTCTCGCAGTTTGGATATCCTTACAATGCAACTTCACAGGTAAGACACCGCTTTTTGAACATTTCTTTTAAATGTATGCTTGAGGCTATAAAAACTATATTTTTTATTCACTTTAAGACAATGTTCTTTTGAAACAAACTAATAAGTCATATGGTGCTTTTTGCAGAACTTGTGCGTTCCGTGGAGCTTTTGTAATTGGAGTAAATATCCACATACCTGCGCGCATCCGTGTCCAATTACACTAAATTATGAATGAACTCACGTGTTTTTACGATGACAAAAGAGATGAATGTCACCGACTGCGCAAAGTAGAACTGGGCTTTCACTTGGAAAGTTTTATTTTTTTATTATTTTTATTTTTGTATTGAAATTGAAGCAAACGCTCCAGTTTCCTAAAGCTTTTTTAGTGGACAAAACGTCTTGATTTTTGCTGTTTTTACAGAACTTATTACAGTACCAAATGACAAGTTTGGATAAGTTCAACTCTTGAGAGAGAAGTTGTCATAGAAAACTTGGGTGACAACTTTCAGCAGTGGGATTTTTCAGCTTTAAGAGGATTGCTTTGCTTTTTTGTATGTGGTTTTAAAACATTATCTCTCAATAATAATATTACAAATTGGAACAGGTGGATTTACGCATGCATTCTGCAGAACTCAACAATTAAAAACAAACTTTATGTCCGTGCCATTGCGTTTATCATTAATTTTTCAAATAAAGGGATAGTAATGTCCTTAAAAACTTACCTTGAATGAAGATAGGTTACTAGGAAACAAAACAAAAGAATGCGCAAAATGAATTACATTTTTAAATAATGACCAAAAAAGTATTGAAATAAATATGCATTTATATTTAAAGCGCATATGCAGCCACATCAAAGCTGAAACAACCAATGACCATATCCACGGTTCTCTTTATGCAGTTTTTCGTGTCGGCAAACCCCAGTACGACTTGCTGCGATTCGATTTCCAGGTCGGTCTCTGACGGGACAGGGAGCTCCCAGACCGCCGCCGCCGCCGCCTCCTTCTGCTGCCCCCCCTACGAGAACCGGCTCCTGGCGAGCAGCCGGACGGAGCTGAACGCGGCGCTGGGGATGTACAGCTCTCCTTACGCAGCGGCAGCTGCAGCCAGCCAGAATTACGCCAACTACTTCCAATACGGCGCCGACCCGTCCGCGCTCTACTCCTCTCTGGTGGGCTTCCCTGATGCGCAAAGAGGGGGAGGGGGGTTGGAGATGATCGATCAGCTTGATTGATCAAATTATCTCAAAGATGTCTTTGGCAACAAATCTTTTAATTTTGTTGCAATTCATATTTTTTCCCAGTAAAACTAATCTGGAGGTTCGAAAGCACACTCCAACCTCTGTTTCCTCTCATCAGAAAAATGAAATATTATTTTTTTTAAGTGTAATTGTTCCTTAAAAAAATAAAGTCAAGTGTTGATTAAAACAGAAGTATTTTTTTGTTAAAGCAAAGTGATATTTTTACCAAAAAGAAGATTAATTCCTCACTAGATACTGTGGAGAAAAAAAAATAAACAAAGTGACACAACCACATATTCCATAGTCATTGCTCCAAAGGATTTTTAAACACTTTTCACTTTTTAATTCCAGTATTTCGAAACATGTTCAGAAATGTTACCGATTAGCAGCTTTGAAGGTAAATGTCAAATGCGTCCAGCTTGTAAAAAAAAAGTATTTTTATTTTTTGTTTCTGTTTTGTTTTTGTGCAGAACCCTCAATATGACATTAAGGACAGCACAAGCACTTTACATTCCGGCATCACTCAAACAGCTGCATACTACCCATACGATCACTCATTGGGACAGTACCAATATGACAGGTAAACCTTTAATTTTTATTCATTTCTATAAGCATTTATTTGAGCCTGTCAAAGAAAACTTTCATTGCAGAAAATTTGCTAAACTGGATAGAAAAAAAATCATGTAATCTTGACCTTCTTGCAGGTCAAGCCCCATGTTTTACAAACAAAAAACACAGTAACTGTTGTGCATGTGTGATTGCTCGCCTGTTTCAGATATGGGACGGTAGATTTTAATGGAACAGCACGAAGAAAGAATGCCACCCGTGAAACCACCAGCACCCTGAAAACATGGTTATATGAGCACCGGAAGAACCCTTACCCCACCAAAGGAGAGAAGATCATGCTGGCCATCATCACCAAAATGACTCTCACTCAGGTCTCCACCTGGTTTGCCAATGCCAGGAGGAGGCTTAAAAAGGAGAATAAGATGACCTGGTCACCAAAGAACAAGACCAGTGATGACAGGAAGGATGACCTCAGCAAAAGCGATCAAGACGTAACAAAAAGTAAGCATGTATTTGCTTTAAAGTAGAAAGTAATAAAGATAAAGTTAAATGAGGTTTTCTTTTGAACTTTGAGTGGAGAGATCATCAGCTGTTCAAAACGTCTCACACATTTTTGTTTCTTTAGACTCCAGTGAATGCAAGGAGGAGAAGGATCTGCATCTGAGTGATCTGGAGGACATGGATGAGGAAGACTGTGATAAGCTGGACAGTGACTGTGAAAAGACGGCAGCAGACGAGCCAGACCTCCAAAGGGTCATGGCGGTTTCCGGAGCTCTTCACAAAAGAGACTGCAGCTCTGACCTGCACCTGAGTTTAACCAACAGCTTCCACTCGTTCCCCTGCACCATCAAAAGTGCCCCCACCCTCCCTCCTCTCCCCTCTGATTTCCTGGATCCCGTAGTGTCCAAAGCAGCCTCTTCGACTGGCCCGACAGCAGGAGTGGTGTCCTTGTCTCACTTTGACGCATCAGAAAAACCCGGATTTGGTCTTTGGCTCGGACGGCGGCTTCAGGGGTTATACTAAGTTCTCAGCAGCACGGCTCAGAACTCAGAAACGGAAATTCAGCAGGGGACTGTCAGCTCCAAAGCTCCCGAATTTCTGTGGCTCCTGCCATACAGTGTGGGCCCATGAGGGGCCTCCATGAATCTAGCAGTGTCAATAATGCTGAGAGCCCCTTCTCCGAGGGCTCATCCTTGCACTCAAAAGTCTGTGGAACTGGCAGCTATAGTCATAAAGGCCTCCAGCTTAATTGTCCATCATATGCTTCACTTCAAGAGACATGTCAGTTCTCCAGCATTGAAGGTGCGTCTATGCTTTTTTTCCCCAGGGAAAGCATTTATTTTATTGAGTACTAAACAACACAAACGCCTAGAAAAATTTGACTAAAAAAGCAAGGAAACTGCAAATATGGATAAATTTCTCCATATTTTCCGTTTTGCTCTCTTAACTCTGGTAAAGCAAATGTCAAAAAGTGAGTGAAGTACATTTTTTTGCAGACTTTCCCTTGGGATGGCATTTTTCAAATGTGCTTTTATTGGTGTGCAGGATTCTCTGGTGGCAAAGCAGAGATCCAGTCATCTGACCTCAGTGAAGCCTGTGGGACTGTGCACGATGACAAGGTCACTGCATTCAGGCCAGTCATGAAGAGGTGAAGCAGGTGAGATGCTGCACTGACCTGGAAGAAACACGGGAGTGACAAACACACAAGGCAGCACAAGTCAAGAAAAAAATCAAAGCATTTGCACACATTTTGATTCAGTTTTAACTGTAGCATCTGTTGATATTACATCTACATACGATAAAAAAATGCATCAGTAGGCTACAAAAATGTCAAAACATTAGAAGTTGAAACAGAAATCTCTCAGAAATATCAAATGGAAGGAAAGAGAGGAACGTTTCTCATAATAAAAATAAATATTTTCCCTATTTTTCCAAGTCATTTTATTCTGCAGTTTCCTTTGTTCCACAGATCGCTGGAGACAGTTCAGCTATAAAAATAACAGGACATCTATTATGCACTAAAGGAGCAGCTGACCGAGAGGCGGCCTCAGTCTGACGCTTGGAAGAGCCTGGCGCTGCTGCAAACTGTCAAACTGTGGACTTGACTATCCTTTTGCACAACATTGTTTTTATGGTGTTACAGACTTTATGCAAAAAAAATATTCAAAATGCAAACTTACAACAATGGCCCAAAGGAGATGGCTGTTTTTGTGTATGGCAATCGTGTGTTGAAACCTATTTATTTCTTTGTGTATTTATTTTTCTGTCTCTTTTCTTATTATTTCAGTGTTGAATTGAGTGTATTTTCTTTAGTAATTTGTTTATTTGTGACTGTGTGTTGTTTTGCCAGATGTTTAAGGAGAAAAGTTTAGTCTGACTCACAAAAAAAAAAAAAAAAAACTCACCCGGATTCACTGTTGGATTTTTGTTTCTTCATTTTTTTGTCATTTTGTTAAGCTGTGAAGTCTTCCTGTGTTTGCCACTGATCACATTTTTCTAATACATGTTTTTCTATTAGAGGTTTCTCTGAGTCTTGTCATTTTTAAATTTACCAGCCACTTAGGAAATATTTGCTGATGTGCGCTTGATCAAAGTTTGAGAGTGACTCCTTGCCTAAAAGCTGCGGCCCCCTAGTGGAAGGTCATACCTCAGAGGAAGAGCGTGAGGGAAATCCTAAAGTTGCGGAAGAAAGGGGACACCGTCTCTGTGTTGTCAGTGTCTAATCAAAAGTGGCATCAAACACTTTGTTACTGTTCAGGCAAAGACACGAGGCAGGGGCGCGGGATGAATGTTGCTTTGTCCCCTGTGCAGCGAGCCGCTGCTCTAACCTAACATTGTGTTCATTAAAAGGTCATTTGTAGGATCCAAACCTGCAGAGATTCACATGGTCTGCCACAGACTTTTTGATTAAACTGTTTTGCCTGTAGACTCTGTTGGTATGAACTCATGCAGACATGATGATTACCCATTTAAACTATAAAAAACTGGTTTGTTGATCATGACAAAGAATTCCAAAGTACTAAACAAAACAGGAATCATTTAATTGCTTGTTTTGTCATAATTTACCACAAAAAATATATTCATCAAATCATAAAAGAGGAAAGTGCTTGATACTATGAAGATTCAATCATATTTCTGACAGAAAAAAAAGATGTGGCTTTGACTGTTCTGTACTGATCACTTCAACCACAGAATCTTTATTACATGAGCAAGAAAAGAATTAGACTCTATGAGTTCATTTGATTCCAGACCTAAACAAGAAACAAAACCAACAAACACACCAAAGCCTTCCAAAAATGTCATTTCAGTTTGCATTTGTGGGATTATTCATGTAATAAAAGTGTTTGTCGTATTAGGGCAATTCAGGCTCTATTTTCAGGCTCTGGTCATCCTGCGAGCCCTTGGCCAATGGTGGAGCCGCCAGTAAATCCACGAAAATCTACATGACGAGGATGAGGAAGGTCAGGAATAATAACTTGGGCTTATTTAGATTATTTTTTTTCAGTTCAATTTCCCCCTTCTCTACTAATCTGGAAGCCAATAAAGGATCTGCGTGAGGGGAAAGCTGACAAAACCAAAAGCTCACTAAATGTCTTGGTAATAAGACTGGCTATTTTAAATACAGACAAGTCTATTCAAATACCTGAATGTCACGCTGATTGACATGTACTTGCCAGCAGCTACAGAGGTGATATTCAAAATGAACCACTGACACACTTAAAGCAGAACTGTCAGAAATGAAAGCCGTCTGTTGGAGATAACAGGACATCCTGAGTGCTGATCCTTGTCTTAACAAGCAGTAACTTTGTCTTATAATCAAGACTCCATAATTGAGAAAAAAACCCATGTCAATAGGCAAATCACATGAACCAAAAGACTTCAGGGTTTTATTTAATAAAAAAATGTGTCCCGTGATGCCTGATGCCTTTTTTCTCTCTACAATAAAATCTTTAGTGAATCAAATATTTAACACCAAATTTAATTAAACAGCAAGAAGAGCTGCTTTTGTGCTGTTGAAGGTAATGATGCATGCATGATGGGATTACCACCACGGAGATGTACCTGAGGGAAAGCACAGGCTGGATAATGGCTGTGATGGGCTCACAGAGCCGGATGTGCTTCCAGCCCCAAGCCTGGTCAATTACTAAACAACTATATTCGTTATATATAAAAGAACAGTCGTCAGATGTTAAATCTTGAAACTGTTGACCCTAGATATTATTTTCATTTCCACTGTAGTAAAAATGTTCGCTACATAAAAATCAAATATATAAAAAAATGACATTTACTCTTTGCTTTTCTCCTTTAGTGCAGAGAGAAGATTCTGTATTTCTCATACACTTTTTAATCTGAAGGCGAGACATGAAATCTGTGACAAAATCTTACACAACTCTTAAGTTCTTTAGGTAGCATGTGCTCAAGAAAATCTCCCTAATACTGGCCTTCCTTTTGGTAAATTACATTTTTCATCAGTATAGGGGGGAGGGGTTATTTTATGAGAGCATGTTTGCATAATCCAAAACAGATTTTAGATAATCTGTGAATGGGGGACAGATCTGAATGTAAAAAAAGGGAGAAAAACAAGCCATGAACATGAATACTTAAATTGGTTTGACAACTTTAATCTGTGACCATCATTTGTGTGAAATCAGATGTTGTCTCTATACCCACACAATTGCTTATGTGACACCCCCCCCCCAGCTCTGTTCAAGGCCCCAGCTGCCCCTGCCCTGTTATGCATCATTGGTACCACCAGTGGTCCTTTTTGGGCCAAGTTGTTGCTTGCACTCGATGCTCTTTTCAAGTCACACGGCCAACTGACTGTCAGAAATGACAGGTGGTCTGTTAATTCAGAGCTTGCCGCTCATACGAAGAGGGGAAGACTGGTGATTAATTGCGATTATGTTCATCTAACAGCCAGTCTTGCCTCCCTCACCACACCCACCCCATAAATCTGGATTTTCACTTTCAAACAAAGGCACGATTTTGTAATCTGAAACAAATTTAATCCATAACAGCAGCACGACAAAACAGAGCTTTTGATTAATGCCACTGATCTCTTTTTGCATTATAATCCTTTGCTATTTTCCAGCCTCTCAATCAAAGGGTCAATGTTCTAATCACCAATTAGTGCTGCAGTTCTGTTTAGAGCCACAGACAATAATTAGATGAAATTTGAGGGAAAAAAAACGAGTAATATTTACTTTGTTTTCAAGACTACAGTATAAAATGCATCATAGTAGATTTCAAAGTATTCATGTCTGAAGAAGTGTTTTCTCACTTTTTTCCTTTTGGTAAATTTGACAAAGAAAAATGTTCATTTTGGAGAAAACCAAACAAAAAGTGACATCTTTCTTTCTTTTAGTATTGCTCAGCACATTTTACTTTCTGCCACACTCATGCAAAAGCTGAAATCAGTCCCAATAAATCTCGCATGTTGTGCACCGTAGAGCTAAAGGTCACAGAGGGGTTAACTTCTGACAATGTCCATCACATGTGAACTGTTCATTAAAGGCCCCCACTTAATGAGCATGTGCCTGCTATGTAAAAGAAGAGAAGTTATTCTGACACTAGATCAATGGCGTCTTTGTGTAAATAGGACCCACAACAAAAACAACAACATTGCAAACAATAATTTGCCCTCTAGCCTGACAAAAGAGCCAGCATTAAGGTGCCATTGGATGTGTCCCACGCTGGGCAGCAAAAGCTCATAAAACAAAGACTTTGTACCAATTGCTGAGAGTTGAGATGAGGGGGACAATATACACAGTTCATTACATTTTGTCAAAAGGCGCAATGAAATGTGTGTGGGACATTGTTACTGTGCATGTCTCCCTCCATGGAATTTCTGATCGCCGATGTTGCTACAAGGTCTCTGCTAATGAGTTTTGTCAAAGACAATTACAGACTTGGTGGAATGAACAAGGAGGGGATGAAAAGCTGGCTTTGTGTGGTTTGGGTAGATGTTGCACTGCGACCCCAGCTTCTCACTTTAACCTCTGCCTGACCTGTGAATTAGGTCCAAAAATCCAGGCTTCTGTTCCATTAGTACTGGAGGCAGAGTAATCTGCTCCTCAACTGTACTCATAGAAAGGGTCATAATTTACCAACCTAGATTAGAGTTTTGCACCGAGTAACATTGGTGCTGCTGTTTCCCAGGCCTCTGCTCCTTTTGTAGCATAGCCCGTTTGAACATGAGAATAAACACCTTTGACAGATGAATTACAAATATTTTTGTTGTGGTTGACTGAAAATCTTTTCCTGCATAAATTAATGTAGAATATTCTGCCTACCACAATTGATACTATTGAGGGGAACATAGAAGTTGGAATGTATAAAATAAGGGATGATACAGTACTTTCTTCAATGTAAGCATCGGATTATAAAGCGCACAATCTATGTTTAAACTTCTGTCAGATAGTCTGTATAGCATTGTGAACTCTAAAGCGCATTAAACCAGAGAAAAGAGTCAGAGATAAGTCAGTGTAATGGTAATGGCTAATGGCTTTATTTTGTGGTAAATGCGGTCAAGACGTGCAGACAACACCATGAACATTTCTGGATTTATTGAAATGAGAACATTGTATTCTGTTCTGATTTCCTCTTTGAAGCATCATCGATCTCAGTATCAAAAATCCTTTCTGCTTTCATGCGAAACATTTTCCTGGAGGGACGCGCACCTTTCCGTCTCTGCCCAATAATCCATATTCAAACAAGTTCTTCTAATTTTGCTGCTCCTCTTTCTGCAGCCATCTTTTCAAAATCACCCATCTGCTTGTGGCATTCTCGGATACGTTTGGGATCCACCCCAAAGCATTGTGCAGATTCCTCATCAGACTGTTCTTTGGCGTATTCCACCACATGAAGTTTAAAGGCTAAATCGAATGAACATTTTTTGGTAATCGCTAACCTGGCTCACAACACAAATACTATAGACAGCTGGCACAACTGTGCGCATCCCAGGGGGGGTTGAGTGGATCTTAAAGGATCTCGACCACTATTGGAGAGCGGCGTCTAACAGTGACGAACACCTGTTAGACCTGGTGGTTGTTGGAAACCGGTGTCAATTAGAGACGAGCGACAATTGGAAGATATCCGTTATGCTAACGCCCAACCTTATAAGTCACACTTAAAAAAAACCCACACACCCAAACACCAGTACAGGTTAGCCACCTTAGAATGTTGATAACAACACCCAGTCAAACATTTTGACACAGCCCAATGAGAATTGTTGTTTTTTGAAAAACCTTTAGGCCTTTAAGTTCATCTTGCAGTGCAGAAAATACGGTATATTTTGTTTGCGTGACCTTTACTATGCAATAAGTCATTCTCCATTGAAACTCCATGACCGTTAAAGCAAATGCCCAGATGAGTTTTCTGTTGAAGTCACTTGGCAATGAGACCCAAACAGCCCTGAACATTTTCTGAGATAAAAACAAAACAAACAAAAGTATCTCTTCTGCGTTAATCTTTGTCCGTTTTTGTTCCATTTTTCACCACTGTTTTTTTATGTTTGTCTACTGCCTGAGCACTTTTTGCTTACTGACCTTGAGCTGGCGTCACCAACATCAGAGTAATCTTCTGTGCCATTCTAATGCCCTTTAATAATCCCCAGCATCTCCTTTTAATCTCATGCTTTCCTTCTGTTTTTCTTGCTCTTTATGCTGGGCATCTGTTGGCCTTTACTGCCTGCTGCTGAGTCTCCATGTGACTCCCAGAGTATAGTTTGAGCACGCAGTGTACTGTTGTTTATGTAAGGCACAAATTTGTTTCTGATTCAGCTTTAATATAAAATAGTAGTAAAGTCGTGATCATTAATGGAAAGGTAGAGCGGGAACTTGAAGGAGATGTTCTGACATCAACATGTTTGGGTGGAGGTGGCCTCTTTCAGCTGAGCCAGTCGATTCTACATTATTTTGTCCAGTTTTGATTTCAGAATGCACATCTTAACATTTCCTGCTATAGACGCCTTGTTGCACATTTTGTGAAACTAAAACAAAGCTTTTATTTTTTTTGTTTTGAACCTAAAATCAAGGCTTTTCTCCAACCATATTGATGCACAATGTAGTCACAATACAACAGTATGAATTTAGGGTGTGGCTGTGTTTGCTAGTTTGTTTGCCTGTTTTTCTAGTGGTTAAAGATTAAGCAGCATAGCTCCAACTGGGCTTTAAGCTTCTTCTTGTTAAGTTGATTTACAATTGCCAGATAACAAAAGATGATGTAATTTCTATATTCACTGTTTGTTCAGATTATGGAAGTGGGTGGGATTGGGTTTGTCTTAAAGACTCAGTTTTTTTTAGATACATAAACATTTTTAGCATTTGTGCAGAAAATTCCAAGTTAGGAAGAAATGTTTGTGAGAACATTTCCCTTTTGGTGCATCCTATTATTTGTAATACTTATAACGCATTCAGGTACAGGTACAGATTCAGCCAATATTGCACTTTTGTTTTCAAAATGTCACAAACTATTCCAATAACCTGCACAAAAATAAGTTTGTAACACCACATGACATGAACACAAATCACACACAACATACAGCGTTTAGGTTTGGATCATTTGTATGAAGAATCTATGAAAAAGCCAAGTCATCATAGATTCATTGTCATCAAAATGTACAGGTGACAAGCTGCAAGGCGGTTGATTTGGACTGCAGACAGAAACAGTGTTCAGCAAGAGTTTTTGGCCAAAACACCAGCAGTCCTGTCAATTTTCTTCAATTTATGTCTCCTGTTTCCTGAATCCAGCCTGTGACAGCACCACTGAGAGTTTGACAGATAAAATTCAGAATGTGAGACCAGCAGCTCGTCTGAGAGTCTGCTCCAGCCTTCCTACTTTACTATACAGACATGCAGCACACTGAGTACCTACAGCACATATAATGAACTGCTTCGAACACAGAGTATTTCCACCACATTAGTTTCATTGGCATCACGCAGGCAGGAAGAAAACTCCCAGCAGGACTGTGTAACAGTATGGTGTCAACATCACATTTTACTTCTAAGCTCTTCTCGGGGGTCTGCCTCTCTGTGTGAAGCTCCTGTGTAGGATTAGACTCTGATTGTGTAAGTCAAATGGTTTCTATCTAATGGAGACTCCACACCTGGCAGAGGTCTGCATCGTCGCTGCTCACTGTTACTCGGGATCCGCACATACCCAACAGACGCACCAAGGAATGCAGCCGCATTTCCAAGAATGCTGTCTCAGTGATTACGGGATGTATCCTTACTCTGACAACTCCCACTTCAAAAACAGATGCATCCAGCACAGAAAAAGGTTACAGAAAGATGCATAAAACTGACAACCCCAGAAGCAAACTGGCACTTTTGCTTTTTAACACACAAATGTCCCAGTAGTCTTGAAAAGTTGAAAAATTGTGTATCACAAAGTGAACTCCTTTCAAAAAAAGGCCTCTTCAAACAAGAGGACTCAGAGCATAATTAGCATAATTGTTGTGATAGTGCTTTGGGGCACAGTAAGACATGTTGTAGTAGAGGCAGTTGAAGTAAAAGAACAAAGTCGAGGGAAGGATAAAGGAGGAGAGTAAAGCGAGCGAGAGATCGGTGGAGGAGGGTGATCCAGAGACCACACATTCTCAGAGTTCACCCTTAAACACAGCACTCTCATAAAAGCACAGGTCCCATTATTCACGGGTGGGATTTCTCCTTCTCCATCTTGCAGTGCACAGGCAAACAGCCCAAACCCCTCGAGCTGTGTCAAATGATGAAGCATCATAATTACGCCCATTTTATTGGCCATCTTATTTCAGCAATGACTGATGTAGCTCCCAACCCTAAAGTGTTTCCATTTGCACTTTCATGTGGTGAACGAGCAGAGAAGCCACAGCTCGCCTGCTTCTCAAAGGTAGGCTTGACAAATATTTATGGCCTTGACGTGAAGTCACTTTTAATCAGAGCTGGTGACCTGCTTCAGAGGAATCTTGCTGCTGTAACATGCTTATCTCCTCTGTAATAAATGAGCCTTCAAAGGGCCCTCTGTGCTTGCATTATGTGGTTGTCTAAAAATAATAACTGACACATTTCTATGGAATCCCTCATCATCAGGACTCCAGAGGAGGAAAATGCAGATTTCTGTTGAAGAAATGTACCAGTGACCTCCCTCTACTGGTCAAAGACCAAACTACAGTACATACAATGATCAGACCTGGCACTTTGCTTTTAGCGAAACAGTAAAAAAAACCTTGAAAAATATGCATTTTGAAACTACATTATTTACTAATTTTTTTTTTATTTTAAAGAATCTTAAAAAAATAATGTGCATAAAGACAGAATAAAGTAGATGGTGTTTTAAGGACAAGTTGTCTCAAACGTACACAAAGTTCAGCTTCATAATGTGTTATAAATCATATGTATATGCAGGCAGGGTGTGGGCTGGATTGAGGTTGTGATAGATGACAAAAGAAATGACAAATAGATTCAATGATGAAGTGCATCAATAAAAAAACGCCGTTATTCTCCTGGAGTTCATATCCAAGCCACTCAAAACTGAAATCCTTTTCCAAGGTGTAACTTGTCAACATCATTTGTGTCTAAAAGGCTGCAGTAGGTCTTCTGCTGTCTGGTTTCCAGCTTTCATTAATGATGCTAGACTGTTCTTTGCAGTGCTTTGACACGTGTTCCTGGAGGTCCTTCGGAGTCAAAACGGAAATTTTTCACTCAAGTTAAGGGGTTATGTGGAAAATATCCTAAAATACAAAATCCACATATCCTTTCCTCTATTATTATACTATTAACAGGAGCAGTGTTTTGTTGTTTGGGCCAAGCTCAAACTTTGGGCTTGAGATTGTGGTCGTGCATGTTCCCATTTCCTATTGTGAGAGACATTGTTTTTCCAAGTGGTCCTGAGGTAGTGCTTCAGCTTTTTTTTTTTTTTTTTTTGCCTGAGGACTGCAGATGCTATAGATTCAACTTTCTTTTTTACTCTATTGGCGTTTCCATATCAAGGATGATTGTAATCCTCCAGGGAGACCCTCATAACAAACTATGCGAGCATTTTGCACTCTGCGAAAAGCAACAGAGTACATATTAAATTTGTTACTAATTTTAAACTTGGCATAGTGGACCACAAAGCTGCCACTAGCCTACTTTAAGCAGGTGGGTTCAACCACAACCACAACACAAACAAAGCACATGGAACAGTAGCTCTTAGTGTACTTCTGACAGCAAATGTTTAGAAAAAGAACTTTCAAAAATAACCCTGGGTAATAGAATTAGTGGGTAAGAGGTGCCTGGCAGCATGTTTTTTCCTTTTCAGACTCATGTACCAGATTAAAATGACTAATTTAGAGACATGATCTAAAGAACAAAATGGGCTGCGTCTTTGTTTTCAAACTTCCTTCATGAATTCTGCCAAAAAAAATCTACAGGATCCAATTTTAGTCCATTTATTCTGAAAGAAAATCTAGTAGTCCATATGTGTTAAGACTAAACTGATGCTGCAATTTAGGGCAGTTAAGTAACAACTGTGCCAGGGTTGTTGCATTTGCATTTGCATTGAATACAGCCTCACTTGTCTGTTTGAAGCTTCAGATTTTACTCAAGTATTCCGGCAGCACAGAAAACTATCAGCAATAGTCACATGCTTGTGTACTCCAGCTGTTTCTTCTTGCACTTCATGGTGTCTCTGCTGCCTCTGTGGCCCTAGCTGGGCCTGCCACCCATGGAACTGCAGTGACCTCTAGAGACAGTTTTCTCCACATACAGCGTGCAGCCAATCTGAGGTGTTCTGCCGCAAATTAGGAGAGGTGAACTTTGTGTGTGTGAGCTTGTTTGTAGAAAGGAGATCAATTGCTAAATGGTTGAAGCTGGAGATGACTTGAGGGGTAAGCACTTTTTGGAACCTGCACACAGATGGCGATCCTCAGAGCTGCGCTTCTAAAAAAACAACGTACGCACACACATGCATTTGCTCGCATCATGAAAAAAAGTGCATTCTGACACGTATATGCACTCGCAGTTAAAGAAACACAAAAAGACAAAACCTGGGCCACCCTGCAGATCACCCTGGTCAGTGTGAGAGCCACGTCTTCTATGATCTAATATGTTTAGTAAATAGTCATTTATTCTCCCCAATTAATAACACAGAGCAGCATGTGTTTATGACTCTGCCTTAACTCATCCAGTTCATCTGCAGTTCACTCACTGAAACTCTTCTAGCCTCTAGCCCACTTCAGTCTATGTCAGGTTTATCACTTATCTTTCTCCCGTTAGTTGGGGGTGGATTTGTTATTTTAAATCACATTTTAAGAGCAAATATGCCTGTCTGAAGCTGTGAGGTAAAATCTTCTCAGATTGTTCCCCCTGCAGCAGAAAATAAGCCAAAAAGCATTTTTTACGCTTCATCTAAGCAAACTCTGTTCTTGAGGTTGGCACAGACGGAGATACATGCTGCTTTCTAGTTTATGGTAACACATGAGAATGTAACACAAAGTTGGCCCTTAAAAGCATCGAATTGATTAACAATTTTAATGCTTCTTTGCACATTTTAGGGGCCTTTGTGATACATTAATGCTATTGAAAGAAAAACATTTTTTAGAATAACATTTTCTGAAATGCATTCATTAATCATATCAGAGAAAAATTCGGCTTTGTTGTTTTCACTCTCTGATTATCCCAAAAGAACAGCTAGAAAGGTATTTTACTTAAGCATTTAGTAATAATGTAATTGCACAGTGTGTTCTGTGATTAGTGAAGTCTTAAAAAGTTGCTACATAAAATGGTATTTCTGTCATTTTTGCTTTAAAATCTTATTTTCTTATAATTTTACATGAGCACTGACGTTTCTTTTTTGAGGGTCATCTCCTTGGTGGTAAGTCCTTTTCAACTTCAGCAGAATAACAGGGTTTATCCAAACCAGACACAAATAAGTGTTTGCATCATTGACATCAGGTGTGATCGTGAGTATTTCCGTGTGCAAGCTCACAGTACAGTTCAATTTGTGCATCCCATTAGCCATGTACAGTTACGACGTAGGGCTGATGCACAGATGCCCTGAGTGGTGCCATACGGCCGATGGCTCATTAGAGCTCAGATGGAAGACATGAATCAAAGGAGGAGAGGAGAGGAAACAATCAATCTGCCTAATGGGAATCCCCTATGAGGAGCGTGGGCCAGCCATCCCAGTGCAGCTGTGGCAGTTTTTATATGTGACCTCCCAGCTTAAACGAGGCACCAAACTGTCCCAAGTGCGGCCGTAGCTGCCTCCACCACAGAGCACAGCGGCGCACACCAAAAGACACACATCCCCACAACAAGCTATTAAAGCAGCGCCGCCAACAGAGTACGTGGGTGCTGAGGGCTGGTGGCAGAGGCTCAGAAACCAAACATTCCCATTTGTCTTGTGCACATGTGTCACCCATATCCTCCTTACCAGAGAATGACACCCAGTTTGATGTGTGGGGGGTAGTCAAAGAAGCAACAGGGAATGGATTTATTGCACAGCGTCTGTGCTCTGGGAGGTAAATAGTGTGTTTACTGTCAGAGAGTGGGGTTGTGGCAAAGATTAAGATGTCATTGCAGGGATTTAAGCCAGCCAGCTCTTCGGAGGGTCAAGGTTGTGAGCCAAAGTTTACCTGAACTTTGGCTGAAGTCTTCAGACAGCTCTCAGGGGCTTTGATCTGCTGCACTGCAAGCTTTCTGCATGCAGACATCTTCTTATCTATTCAGTGTGGAGTTAACAGCAGCCCTTTAAGAATCGAGTTATGCTAAACAAAGGTTGATTTAAAACAGGGTTTGAACTCTGACCTAAGCTTAGAGGATAATGTCCCAGGCAAGGAGAGCAAAGTCCTGTTACCATCCATGAATCAGTTCCCCACTGACATTATTTCAAAATTGCTTAGTTGCATGGAACTCCCTTTAGTGCTGAACGGACTTTCATAAAATTGATTTTCTGAGTACACCCTTTTAGCAGCTATAAGCTTGAAATATGAACCCTTCATTGCTGAAAGCATTTCATTTTTTTGCCCCTGTGACTAATGATCTGGGGAAGGAGTGCGATTGAAATTCTCCTCGGCAGCCATTTCCATAATTAAACACTGCTAATTATAGAGCTTTGCCTGACTTTAAACAAACAGGCACAGTTGCCGAGCATGCCTGCATGCGCTCCATTTGGAAATGAATGCAAATTGGTCTCATATTGTGCGTTTTCTTAGATAAAACTGACAACATTTGGACACATGGTTCATGCTCACCAAGATCAGACAGTTGCATGTAGATTTATGCCAGGGAGAAGCTGACATGCTGCCGGTAGTTTGAAAGCAATACCCTGCACAGGTAGGATGTTTGGCACAATAAGGATCAAAGCGTTCACTGCGAAAGTATCAGATGGTAAAACACTTCCCATTCATGTGTGCATGTGCGTTTGCGCATACATGAATATGCATTCATTCATTACTATGAGTGCCTTGAGATAGAAAGCCCCAGTCTTGGCCAGCAAGCATTTCTGTGTTGTTGATTTTTTGCGCTATGATACTGCTTGTCAATTTATCAGCCTTTGACAGCCTGCCACTAGAAGCCATTATATCAGACAAACGAAAATTATATATGAAGATTAACATGGAGTCATTTGTTAGGCAGAAAGTAATACTGCTGGAAATAAACAGAGCAGAGAACTGAGAGCTGTGCTGCCAGTAATTCACATATCAACAGCATTTAAATTATTAAAAAGATTGGAAATCATAATTGGCCATATATTTTTCCAATTCTTCTCCACATAAATGGCTCGCCTGGGGTACTTGACATTCAATGCTGGTTTGTAATGTAAATGACAGAAGGTATTTTCTCCATATCTCAACTGCGGATGGAGTGATTGACTACTGAATATAAGCATGCTACAGGTGGGGGTCAATTATCATTTGAATAATCGAGCATCAGTGACTGCAGTGAATCAGTGAGCTAGACTGTGAAGTGTGACACATTTTTATCTCTATGCATTTCAATGAAGTCAGGCTCGTACATAAAAGGTTATCACCAAGGAAACATATTTGCTTAGGCACAAGTTAAACAGCCAAGTGAGATCAGCATAGATATTCAATTTAACCAGTCAACCCTGACCTATAAATATTTCAACAAAACCCAATGAGGACCCCTCCTTCTTCTCTAACCCCCTACTTTCCTTCTTTGATCCAATTCCATTTCAGCTGCGGGAGACACGGGGAATGAGAGGCAGGGAAGATGTAGGGGAAAGAGGGGAGGTGTGAGAAAAGACAGTCAAGCATATTGTAGCTTATCTGTTAAGTGAATTGTTTAATGCAACTGCCATCCTTTCACCCAGGGATGAGTCTCAAGTGAGACGGAGAGAGAAGGGACAGATTTACACTACAGGGCACTGGTGGCTCCAAATTTCAGGAAGAGACGTAGACTAATCTATAGTTGTGAGCTGACAAATCTGGCCTGACACGGTGCTCTGTAGCGGGTAAACTCAAGAGATGGGCATTAATCACAGCGTGTGCTCGGCTGAGAACACGGGTACACTGGGGACGCCTCAAAGTGAGCTGGAGGTTATAGAAGCAAGGAGATTAATCAATAAAGAGCCATAATAACAGCCATCCACCAGCACTTAAAGCCCCAGCGGTACAAAGGTATAACAACAGTCAGCAGCCCACTTTTGAGGACTTTTACTTTCTGATATTTGCAGATGTAAGACAAGAACATACAAACACTGAATGCAGAAAACAGGTACAGATAAAACACATTTTCAGGCACTGAAATTTCACTTTTAGCCATTATGAGACTACAAAATATTTATTTTATTTAGAATTTTTGGGCCTTACCATTTGATTAGTATGACCGACTCTGTTCGACTGGGCAATGAATGCTTGTTTGATTTATCCTACCTTGTTTGAAAAATGTGTTCTGCAACAATATTTGAATGAGATTTTGCACCAGCATAAATTAAGTGGGAAAAAAATAGGGGCAGATTGGACTTTAATTCAAATTGCACTTAGATACATTTAAGATATTTACTGAACCAAAACAGTTGTTTGATTCGTTTTTACAAACTGTACTGCTCTGAGTGAATCAAATGGGCAACCTGGCAACCCGTTGTGGCGTAACAGTCAAAAGAAAAAAATATCTAATAAATTATTTTAGTAAAAGTGAGTATTTTAAAGTCCCACTCCAATCTTCTTTTGATATATTATAAAAGCATTGCCAGTGGTCTTTAATTATAATTGTGCCATTATTAGCAAACATCTCTCATTTTCTAGGGCATAGTTTCTGCAGAGCACAGGTAGTTCAACAGGCATTTGAGTTGCGGGTGAGGCTGTTGGAGTAGAGTGAGCCTCCCCTTGTTTCCCATCATCCCTTTTTGACACTGTATCCCGCTAGCATACAACCCATCTCAATCCCAGCCGAACGTTAACGGTACAACATGCAGTATTGTAGATATCCAGACATACAGTTCTGAGTCAGATGGCCGCTCAGATGAGGAAAATGACTTAGACGAGACAAATAAATCTGCAGTGAGTTGACTTGAGACAGCTCATGTACAAGGAGCTCCAAAAACTGACGCAAGTGCTCTGTCACTATAGCTAGCCCCTCCCTGT
Source organism: Oryzias celebensis (assembly GCA_014656515.1). NCBI lineage: Eukaryota > Metazoa > Chordata > Actinopteri > Beloniformes > Adrianichthyidae > Oryzias > Oryzias celebensis. The sequence goes on from BNCR01000003.1 coordinate 8,184,727, forward strand.
TCATAGGATTCTGCCACCCAGATAGACCCCAATAAACTAAGCAGCCCCCCCTGCTTGACAACAGATCTGTTGGTCCCCCCCTCTGCCCCCTCACTTCATACAGCAAGTGAGCAGACAGTGTAGCAGGAGGTGAAAACTCCAGTTATTTGTCAACGTGGCGCCCGTGTCAAAATGTCAGGCCTGGGGACATTCCCAGTGCAGCTGGGTTGTTAGCTAAAGAGACAGGCCGTATGGTCAAAGCAGGAGCATGTTGTCACAGAGCAGTCAAACTGCTCCAGACAACCAATCACAGCGCTCACTCCTCCCTTCTCAGTCTTATTTCTTTGTATCACAGCCCTCATTCCCGTGCAACTTCTTCACCTGACACTCGGATTCTCCAGACACGTCAATCTCTCCATTTTTTTACAATCATTTCCCAGCAATAATTCTGATTTTCTCGTATTTCTTTTCGTTTTAATACAAATCTTCAACTAAATTTAATGGTTCAACTTTCTGGGCTACTTTAAACTAGAAATAGGCAAAACCACGAGTACAACTTTCAATTAATGAACAGCCAAACAGCCGTTGTTAATATTATCTTGTCACAATGGGCTGCTTTTTCAAAACAAAATCCTTGTAAAGGCTGTTGTGGCAAAAGGATGACCACTCCGGTTGTAATCCCATTGTGGAAAACAGTAAACATCTTGGAACATTCCTGATGTGGTCGCTCCGGTGAAGATTTTGTTCTCAGTTTGTCTCTCTAAAATACACTTCCCCGAGAAGAGTCCCAATCCCAAAAGATTAAGAGGTGAAATAACAATAACAGAAGATCAAATCAAGTAACATATGAAACATAAAAAAACAACAACATCAACAGTACTCGTGAGCAACAAATTCATTGCTCCTTCTTTTCTTAAGCTTCTTTGATTTGAGGTTTACAAGAAGAGGGTGGAGGATTTACTGTGGCAAAAGGCAAGCAGCATATTTATGGGTCAAGCACAAGCTAGCTGAGCTTTGAGGCAGATTATGCCCTTTTAGTGAAAATAAAATAAATTCCCTTCCATGATAAACATTTTCTTTGCATTCATTTTCTGCTAATAATGAATAACAGTCCTGGTTAACACCCACTTCTGTCCTGGCACACTGCCCTGGCCTGGTCAGGTGGGCTGGGCAGATGATCAGGCAGGGACGGCTCTTTCATGACAATTTTGACAATTGTTAGTGGGTGTGAATTTATGTTCTGTCTCATCTTTAGGCTTTTCTTCCTCTGTCTTTTCTGACCATTCTGTTTTTCTCATTGTAACACCCCTCCCAGAGGCCATCTGGTACCTTTTTCTCCCCCTCAGAACGCGCGCCGGTGGAATTCCCTGGCCTAATTAATGAGCCGACACCCACAGACGGTCAAACGCTCGCGTGTCTGTCTCTCTGCGCCACCTTGCCTCAGGAGGCCCTTCACTGAAAGGAGAAATAAATTAGATCAACTGGACAGAATGTACAAGCCAACAAGACGTGTCATACTTGAATTTTGACACATTTAGATTTTTTCAAGAATGACAAAAGACCGTCAGACTCTAGTCTCAAAGCAACAGTATATTTTTTTTCCTTTCTAAATATTATATTTTTCATATAGTTTTCAAGATAGAGAGCAGTGCATTCAAATTTGGCTCTTAATTAAGACTTGTTTTATTCACAATTGTTCTTGTCTTTCATTGAGTTGTGAAATAACTTGTCACGTGACAGATAAAGCATGAAAGAAGTTGATGACATCTTTCAGATTTTTCCCAAAGTTCAACAAAGCATGCTGGGTCGGTTCCTGCTCAGCAGATGCTGGAGGAAGGCAGTGCCGAGGCCGACTGTATTTGCCAGCAATATTGCTTTGATCTCAGCTTGTGGAACACATAGCTTTGAGGCTGGACCTGGATCTGGCTGGGATAAAGCCTGGATGCTTTAATGCATGAGGGCCTCATTCCCAAAGACCAATCTTTCAACTTGTGTTAAAATATATACATTAATATATATATAAGTGTGTGTGTGTGTGTGTTTAAAATATGTTTATGTTTAAAGGAAAGTTTTTGGAAAATATTTTTTAGTTTGTATTTTTTTTTTTTTTTTTTACTTTTGACAATGAAATTGACAAATAAAAAACCACAGAAAGTACAACTTTATAGACATGATTTTAAGTTCATAAACATAAAACTGTCCATGCTGTGAAATTAACCTCTTCAGCTCATTTCCTATTGATATAGTTTCCAAGGAGCCAGAATGTAGGAACAGCCGGCTCCATTCACACTCCCTGAGCAGCTCCACTGACATAGTTTCCCTGCTAATGGGGCCACCTGCAGGTCTGCGCGGGGTCCCGTCCGGACAGTGTCAGAGGGGAATGCAGACAGAGCAGGCGGTGTCATGGGTGGGTGGTGGTGCAGGGCATCTGTGACTGGCACCAGCATAGAAGCTCTTTCATTTCTCCCTGTTCTGCTGAATGCCATGGGCAGACACACCAACATACACACAGGGCCAGCCACTTGTGCAGGCCAGGGCACCAACACATGTCAGGATCCTTTCTCTGTGATCTGAGTGAGTAGGACTCAAGTCAATTCTATTCTAACATTTGAACATCAGCTTTAAAGCCAAATAGAGAAAAAAAGGAATCATCCAGACAGTTCAACTAGCTGGGGACTTAATTTGAGCTTAAAATAATTTTACGTTTTAAAGAAATGTCACTCGTGTCTTAATAATTCAGTTCAAAAACTGAATTATTAGTTTTTCAATAGTTCATATACATAACTATATTTAAAAAGGATTGTCACACTATCAAACCATATTGTACAATCTTGTGCAAAGACACTTGCTGTAATCTAATCACAATGAGAAAAAAAAACGCAGCAGAAGTGGCTTATTATAATTATAATATTATTATATTATCGTATTATTTTTTGCTGATGAACCGGACCGGAGGTGGAACCCTTTGGGTTTTTGTTCCAGGCTCTCAGTACCTGTAGCTGGTTGTGTTTGATTGGGGTAGACCCACATGGAAAAGAACTACAAAGAACATATAAGAAGACTATGTCACCTGCAGAAAAATTTTTTTTTCAAATGAGGCTTGTAAATGTTTTCTACGATTACTGTAATAATGCAGTTTTACCCAAAGTTCTTCATCTCATATAAGTTTGATATTATAGATATCCACTAAGGAAAATATAGTGGAATTACTGTAATATACTTTTCTTATATATTACCAAAACATGGAAGTTTCATTTTTGTACAATTTTACGAAGGATCTTAATACTTATTTGACTGTCTTATAACCTAAAACTTAAAACATAAAGAAACTTCATAAGATTCATCTTTATCATGTCCGTATGGGAACGCTATTCTAGAGTGAGATGGTACATTTCATTGTGTTTGCTGCATGTTAGAGTAAAGCTACAGAACTCTGTTTTTCTCTCGTCAATGGTCTTACTGCAAATTGGAATTCCCCGCTTTAGCCGAAGCTAACAATAAACCGGAATCCTCCTGTTCATCTTCAAACCTGGGGCTACATGGCTTAACCAAGTAACACATTAAAAAGCACACATAAGCCTCGTTTTCACTCAGCGGTCAAATACAGTCCTTTTTTTTTTTGTTTGCACAGTTATTTATTTACTTTTTTGCTGTGATGGCCAGTCACGGCTCCCATACTACGTAAGCCACAAAGCTGCTAAAATATATGATCAATTTATTTTTCAAATAATATGAATTAGTGTTGTTTTAAAATGTCAGAAAACAATTTACAGCAATTATTCAATTGCTTTTGCAGATGGTATGCTGGTATTGTTTTACACAATCATTTTTATCCATCCACCTATTTTTCAAACCCACTCAATTCCTTTAAGGTCACAGGTGGCTAGAGCCTAAGGCAAAGTACAGCCTGGATGAGTCGCTAGTACAATTCCTTTTATTTTGTAGACTAACTTGTGCACTCGCTGCACTGCAGAAAATGTGTCTTTAAAAAGGACACAGACTTTTCCATTTTGGCTAAAAACTGCATAATCAGAATTAAATGGCCACAATTTTAAAGTAGAAAAAAATGTATATAGTTGGAGTGGGACTGTAAGCTAATACATTTTATCTTTATTCCATAGAATTTTAAAGCTGAATGTCACAAATATTATTTGTGTAAGAGCATGTTATTACATGTAGGTGGTATGAAGATTAAATCAAGTTTAAGACATAATTACAAAAATACAGTGCAGTGTACAAAATCATTAGACAGCATTGACAAAAAGGCAATCGGGTAACAAAGCCTGCAGACACCTGTCGTCTGGGGTGTAATTTTCTTAAACACCACTGTAACAAAGGGTGCAAAAAAGAGAAAACACACTGCAACCAACTCACAGCAGACCAAGCCCTGAGGCGGCCACCTAAATTTATAGGTGTTGCTTGCCGTATTACACAGGAGAAGCAGGCTTTTAAAGTAAACATATGATTTTCTGGGGCGCCAAAGTCCACAGGTCTGCTCATTTAGTCTCTAATCCAACTGTAAATTTCAAGCCGGGCCATCTCTTGTGGTTTGTGCTGTGAGCTATTGCTTACCTGTTGTACTTTCTTGTAGTGGGCCATGAAGAGTGAAGTCATTGCAATGCCAGAAAAGAGCAAAAATTCAATTTTGTGTGGTTTTTGATTTTTATCAGAAACTTTCAAATAAATGTAACTGGTTAAGTGACCTCATGACCATGCAAAATAAAAATTTAGAAACACTTCTGTTGAAAAAATAAAGAATTAGGGTTTCATTTTTACTTTAAACCCATCTCTTCTTTAAATTTTTGTCATGCTAAATCAAGTACTCCTCTACACATTCTCTGTCAATACCTTAATAGTATTTAACAGAAAGGAAAGGGAAATCAAATACATTTAATGAACGTTGAAATTACTTAACACACCAACAGTTCATTTACACACGACTTACAACAGTCTATCTCAGAGTGGAAACTTGATTCGCTTTTCAGAACAAAGTGGAAAAACACATGCAGGACAAAGAGAGAATCAAAAGGAGACCGATTTAGAAATTCAAGGGGATCAAATGGTAGCTTTATTAGTAGGTGAAGCAGCGGGTCTAGTTGGAATGAAAGCCCGGTCTGTGTTCAGCCTAACTGGCTAGGTCAGGCAAGACACTCAGCGAGAGAGCACTCAGGAATGTAGGAGCCTTCACACCATCAACCAAACCCTTTCAGGTCATCCCATCCCCCTTAGCAGTACCAAACCGCTGCTCTAATGTCTTTCCTAACGGGTACAGTGAACAGGGGGACAGCCAGGTAACCCAACGCTGATGGGATCACTCGGCCTCTTTGCAAGCAGGGCGGTCAGGTTTTGTGATCATCTTGTTAGCATGGTTACTCATGACATGGCAAACTTTTAAGTGAATGAGCTAAAGGTATGGGAACGACATTGCTCCTTGCAGCTAATGTAGGTGAAGGCAATTCGGGTCAAAGATTATCTTGCGTCTTGCGGGGATGTGTTGAGCAAATCCAATTTTTGCCGCAGGGACAAAAAGTAAAGCAGGCCAAAGAGGATATCATTCATAATTACAAGGCTTAGTCAAAGCAAATGCTCCCCCACAGAGAACTGCAACAATGGCCTTAATTACATTTTTTCTTCCAACCCTACCTCAAAGTGAAAAAAAAAAACAGGATGACAAATTTGGCATAGGGATTTCAGCTCATGGCTACTCTTGGTGCCAAATTCACTTTTTTGCTGGTTGGCAAGACAAATTATATTAACATTCTGCTAAAGAACACTAAAACCTTTTGGCTACTCACCAACCTGCCAGTGCCAGTAACTTCATTAAAGAAAAAAATGTTTCTAGGAAACCTTTTCTCAGTTGCAATTACAAACAAGTTCTTTCATGAAGTCCCCCGTCACGGGTGGGCTAGCAGCCCAGGGGCCAATGGCGTGTAGACAACCGATCACTACTCTGAATAGAAAGCAAGTTCAGAGAACCAGCTCAAGTAACTGCTTGATTATTGCATAGATGCTGCTAGCATCAAAGTTCAGAAAAGCCCTATTGTCTCCTTGTTTATGTAATAAAAAACAAACTGTGACCCATACCTACAAACACACACACACAAGAGGGAAGACAGAAAGATAGAAAATCGTCATGTTTTGGACTGAACACCTGGAGTCTTTGACCCAGCCTGAATGTAAGTTCAACAGAAAACTTGCACATTACTCCTAAAGGTCTGAGTCTCTACTTTCCGTCACTAATTATAAAAAGGAAAGTCTCCCTGAGCTGCTTTCCCTAATTAAACATGCCGAATTTGCAATTCATAAGTGTTTCACAAAGCTGGCAACACTTACAGCTTTCCAACTCCTTATAGACCTCAAAGGTGTGGGCAGGCACATAATAACAAATTAATTTAGAGGAAAACTGCATTATTTATTATCATTATTACTATTATTTTATTTTTTTGAAGGGAGCCCAACTTTTAGATTACAAAGTTTACAAGTCAGCATATTAATACCACTCTAGGAAAAGAGCTGCAACCACAAAAAAATGACTTTTTTTTTTCCTTGAGATGGGCCACATCTTTCACTTAATAGAGTCAGCTTAACCTTAAAGTCCTACTCCAATCATCTTTTGGTGTATTGTAAAAGCGTTCCCAGTGGCCTTTAATTTTGAATATCCCATTTTTAGCCAAAATGAAAAAAAAAAAAACTATGGTTTTCCAGGACATAGTTTCTGCAGAACGGCAGGAGTTCATTAGAAATTTGAGTCCTTTGTGTTTCCTGATTTACAAGCTCTCCCACTAGCTTAAAGCACCTTACAACCCTAACCCAACATTAGCAGTGCAACAAAAAATGAGCGCAAAATTGGAACAATCCAGCCAGACAGTTTTGAGCCAGATGGATCGTGTGGGCTATAAGCACATGCATCAGAATGGAGCAGTAGAATGAAGTAGGGAACCTGTGGCCCACCGATTGTAGCACCTATATCACTTCTACAAGCTTTTTCCAAGACCATTTTTTAATCTGTTCCTGATTCACAATGATTTGAATAAAACTTTTTTTTTTTTTTTTACGAAATTTAAGCTTAACTTTTTTTTTTTTTTTTTTTTTTTTTTTTTTTTTTAATAAATGTCCTCCATTATGAGAAAAATGTCACAATGTTCAAACCACCAAAAACACAATTTTCTTTGGAGTGAGTCTCATATGTTTTTACCTAACCATGAAGACTCCTCTGCAGATCTTTGACACTTCATGCATCAAATTCTGAAACACATTTAGCAAAGGCATGACTGAGTCTTTGCTGTACACCCCCAAAAAGTTTACGCCTTGCTGCTTTTAAACATGTCAGAATCAAACAGAACCAAAGGTTTGCCTTTACTGAACCTCTTTTAGTTTTTAATATCCTCAATAGATAAGCTGTTGAGTGTTAAGACACACTGACAATCTTTTAGGGCCTTTTCATCTGTAGCGGGTCTCCTGAGACTTGCTGGAGTCACGACTATGAATGAGCGAGCTGTTGGGAGTGGGCAGCCAAAATCAGGTCGCTCTCTTTGCCACTCCATCACTCAGCGACCAATCTTCACGAAACGGCAAACCAATCAGCTGAGAGGCTAAAAAAAAAACACCTGTCCTAAGCAATTTTGGTTACTTGGTAGAGTTTTCTCTGATAGGCAGCGTTGGGGCAACCGGAGGAAAGTGCTCATTTTCAGAGAAGCCATTAATCTTTCTCCTCTTCTCTTTCTGACACCTCAACCGGACCCACCCAGCAGCTTCTCAACAGCCTCCTCTCTGAGCTCAACGAGGTCTGATCAGAGCCACATGGCAGGCTGCCTGCAGAGCACCAGCAACTTTAAGCTACTTCCAAACACGTGTATGAACACATATGAACCATGTAAGGAATCGCGCGGTTATACTCGCACTAACATAGCCTTCTTTTCTCGCTAAAATGAAACCATCAGAGAGCAGCACTGACAGCAGGCTGATTCCCCTCCCCTCATCCCTCAGACACACATAAAATCATATCGAGCTTAAAGCGTAGATTATTGTAGGCAGATGCCAAATGGAAGGGAGTTGGGGAGGTTTTAGAAACAACTTCCGATGCAGCAACCGAAGCGCCTTAAAGATGCTCTTGAGGATGGGGGAAGGGGAGGTTCCTTAAATGCCTGTTTTTTGAACTCGTATTGCTTCCCTGAATCCCAGATGTTATTCCTGTTACTGACACACTTATATTTTCTCTGAAAATCCTAAGAGTGACGTTTCCTCATAAACTGGGTGGATGATGTGATGACAGTAAGTTCTGAGGGTCCTGATGATGTGCCGTGATACGACAGCGTACAGCTGTGATACCTGTTTAGACAAACCCTCTGACAACGAGATGTGTCACTAAGCAAGGCTTTAGCGCAGTTGATTCCCCCGTAACAAGACGAGGAATCGCTCACCTCAGAAGTACGACGAGTTGTCACCAAACCTCACTTATGACAGTTAGTGCTAAGTTACAATGTTTACACAGGCCCTCGGGGCTCTTTTACTTTCCAGCACCAAAATAGCAGTCATCTCCCAAATCTCCTTCTGAGACAGAAAAGTCATTGATGAGGATAAGAGGAGAAAGGGACAAGACAAGCTTGGGGGATTAGGGTGCTGAACTACTGCACACTTCACCGTCTGGCACTGTGCACCGAGTCGCTCTGGCAGGAAGGATTCATTAGGCAATTGAAGAGGTTAGACGGGGTCAGGGTGCGTTGCTCAGTGGGGATTAGGAGGCGTGTGGCCTCCTTCACTTTTAATCAAACCCTTCCAAGCAGGTCAGATTACAATAGGATATGCACGTTTGTCTAAAACTGTCCTGAAGATTCACCCAAAATCTACACTTCTTACAACAACAGAGCAGTCGTCGCTATTCCAAAAAACAAAAACAGGGTAGATAGCATAATTAAAAGAGCTTTCAAAAAGATGCAATTCATCGTGACGTAAAACTGTTTACCCTTTTATATAGGCGGACAAACAACTATTATTGTCAGTGTGATGCACATTTTTGTAAATTGTGCTATTTTCTTTGCAGCCATTCGGGAGGGGGAACCATAATGTGCAAGAAAGCCGTGTCCCACAAAAGCTTCGTTCCCCAGTGTGACACTTTCTAAGTAAATCTTACTTTGGTTTAAATATTCCTCAGTGTGTATGTATGGGTTTTTTTTTTTTTTTGTATACAGTCACACCAGGCATGTGACGCACGTTCTTGAGCACGTGTTTAGCCAATAGTGTTCACACTGGATAAAAAGGGAGGGAAATCTTTTTCTTTTGATTTAACTTCTTAATTAAAAATTTTAACTTTCCATTGGCCATTCATTGGTTTTTGGGCTCTGCGTTTTGTACGTAGATCCCAAAAACAGTTGTGTTGCAACACGTTAATGAGAGCGTTTTGAACTTGGAAACATGAAAAGCACATAGGTGCGTGTTTACACAGACGTTTCATTGAAAGTGGTCGCTTGACTGCAGGTTGCTGAGGGCAGTGTGAATGTAGCCTCAGACATTACTGCCTTAATTACATCACTCATTTTCTTTTCCTATTTAATGATTGTGGTATAAATGAAAGCCAATAGATTGAATTTTGTGTCAGCCTTACATCAGCCATGTTGGCTGTTTTTGGTGATGATTCCTTGTTTTTAGAATCTACCAGAATGGTAGGACATGCTTTTCAACGGCTTGTGTTTACCCACTCACTCATAGGAAGTCATAGGTGGAGATTTGTCACTTAGTTGTTTTACCCTGAAGACTTAATCCAGAGAGTTAGGTTAACACTATAACCAGATGAGGGTTTTCATGGCCTGACTGTGCTCTGCCTGCCCTGCCATTCAGAGCGATCACTATCCCTAATCTTGGAGTCAGGCCGCATAGCATCTAAATTCTCTGTTAGAACATGGAGAGGAGAGCAGTCCGTGGAACTTCAAAGCAGCAGAGAGACGCACGTGGCTGCTAATTTTTCAGACTGGGCATATGTGGCGGAGTGTGTGGATTTGAGGCTCTCCTCTCACTTCAAAGCCAGGCGCCTTAAAAGGTCTGGCTGTGTTTTGACGTGGATCTGCAGAGGTGAATGAGAATCAAGCCCCTGCTGCAGACCCTTCAGAAGTCAGGCTCACACTGTTTAACCCCCCTCCTCCTCAGTTCTCCCTCTGCACACATTCTCTCCTCCCTTCCCTGACAAAGAGAAGAAGAAAAACAAGAAAATTCAATAATGCCTTTGAGAGGCAGGATTACCTGAGGAGACGCCTGTGCTGCTATGCCGCAAGTGAAATCTCATGTGCCCTACTCTCGTTCTGCTCTCACCACATCCCTTCCTCTTTTCACTCCTCTCTCCCTTTTTACTCCCTAGCTTGGTTAAAGACAGCCCTCAAAAAGCACATCAAAACTCTCCTTTGATGCCATGGCAGGCAATTAACCCCAGGAGTCCAAAATTACAGATTGCCTGGGATGTGACACATTTTTGGAAGGGTGGGATGGCAAGTGTGCATGCCTGATTTTAGTGGGCGGGTTGGGATTGGGAAGGATGGGTGTATTATTTGTTTGTTTGTTTGTTTAAAAGAGGGGTACTTCTCTAATGAAGTGATGCTGTGGCAGATTTGAGACAACCCATTTCTGTCAGTTTGAAAAGTAAAGTAGGGTAAACCTCCAGAGAAGGGGCTAGTTTCACCAGAGGAAGTGTTTGCACTCCATTATTTGTATTCCTGCTCTCTTCTGATGAACAATGCTGCAATACAGTGGGAACAAAGGAACCAAGCTCCTTGTGAATTTTAATTAAGTTGTGGGCGCAGCCAAACAATGATGAGGTCTATCCCAATTTCGGCTGTGTTTTTGTGTCACTTGCTGCTTTCGTGATGCTTAGCATAAAAAATAATTAGGCTAGCTTTGAGCTCGGTGTTGGACAGAGTTTGCAGATAAACCTCTGACGTTCCCTTGACTGTTGTAGGTGAGAAGGTACGTTGCACTCTGGGTATTAACTCATGGTGAATGCCACATGTTACTTTGGCACAGCAAAGTGATTTACAAAATGACTCTTTTGTGTAGATTTGTCAGTTTACAGGGCAGGTGTGCAGACCCCGTGTGTAGGCACTCCAGTGGAGGTGTGACCAATACTGCATGTGACATCCCAATGTAATCAAGTGGCTGATCAGCAGGAACTTCTGTTGATGGCACATTTCAATTTATATGAGAAGAAGTGACAGGAAGACGTGTCGACAGAAAGTAAGGCCAAATCCAAGATAATTCCCTACCCCTACGTCTCCGTCCTATTGCTCCAATTGTAGGGGCTTTGGAGCTGTAGTGGTGTTTGAACTTGTTTTTTTAACCCTTTGATGCGCAACATATCCCCTCCACCTCTAATGCACAACATTATGATGGCTGAGTTGTTTTTTTTCTGTCTTTTGAAATATATATATTTATATTTAAGGTTGATATTCCAAGTAATCAATATGTATATATTTTTATTATTTAAAGAGTCTTATTTCCATTTTTTCAGTTCATAATCTATGGACAAAGACGGTTTTAAACCAATGGCTAGCTAATAAATACTTTCTAATACTTTCTAACAAATAATGTACTCACCCTCAAAGTGCACTTGGGTCTTTCTGACCCATGTGTGAAAAGTTGAGGTAGAAATACAAAAGCTATGCTTGTTCATATCATAAGAAAGAAAAAAATGAAAATGATTATTTGTGGCAAACAAAAACAAGATGGTTACGACAAACATGGAGGAATAAATGATCACATGTAATTTATTTCAAATTTTCATCCATCTTCTTCCGCTCATCCAGGAGCGGGTTGTAGGGGCAGCAGTCTAAGAAAAGATGCCAAGACTTCCCGCTCCCCGGCCACTTCTTCCTCTTGGGGGGATCCCGAGACATTCCCATGCCAGCCGAGAGACATAGTCTCTCCACCGAGTCCTGGGTCGTTCCCAAGGCCTCCGCCCAGTGGGACATGCCCGGAACACCTCCCCAGGGAGGCATCCAGGAGAAATCTGAACCAGATGCCCAATCCACCCCAACTGGCTCCTCTCGATGTGGAGGAGGAGCGGCTCTACTCCGAGCTCTCTTTGGGTGACCAAGCTTCTCACCCTATCTCTAAGGGAGAGCCCTTTCTCTGGTCAAGGGCCATGGGCTCAGACTTAGAGGTACTGACCCTGATCCCAGCAGCTTCACACTCAGCTGCAAACCTCTCCAATGCATGCTGAAGGTCCTGGCTTAGTGAAGCCAACAGGACAACATCATCTGCTAAGAGCAGAGAGAAAATCCTGTGGTCCCCAAACAAGATCTCCTCCGACCCCTGGCTGCGCCAGAAATTTTGTTCATAAAGACTATGAATAGAACCAGTGATAAAGGGCAGCCCTGTCAGAGTCCAACACACACCAAGAACAGGTCTGACCTACTGTGATAAGCGAACCAAGCTCTTGCTCTGGTCATACAGAGACCAGACAGCCCTCTGTAAGGCTCCTCAGAACCATACTCCCTGAGCACCCTCTACAGGACACTATACAGGACGTGGTCCAACACCTCTAACTCCAAACCAACACATATGGACTGGATGGGTGAACTCCCACAAAACCTTCAACACCCTAAAGAGGGTGTAGAGCTGGTCCATTGTTCCAGACCAGGACATCAACCACACTTATTTCAAAGTTATATTGTGTAAATACTGAACCATACAGGAAATAACAGAACAATTTTGTGGGCCATTCTGGACCCATGTTAGGCATTAGAGGGGTAGTGATACAACATAATATTATTTTATTGCAAAAATATCAAAGATAAACACTCAGTTGGGTTACATTTGACCCATGTTGTGCATCAAAGGGTTAAGGGAGAGCTGTAATGACCAAAGGCTAGATATCCCTCCAGTGGTAGGGTGATCCACATCAAACACATTTATTCACGCGGGTGTGCTTTGAAGCACAGAAGTTTACATTTAATTGTAAATAATGACTTTTCCGTTTTGCATGACTTTTTAAAGTTATAAAACCGATTTTATGTATTTTCCAAGTACTGGCAGCTACGCGCTGGCGTAGATGACCGACAACTAATTATGATGTCATCGAGTTGTAGTAACATCTGAATTTGAAGATTTTTCCATATCTCTCCTCCTGGAGGGCTAAATGAAGGGATTGGGAGAAGTCATAGAGGTAGGGAATGAATTCTGGTTCAGCCTAAGTATATGACGGCAGAAATGCTTCCACATCCCTGTTTTGTGCACATTCGGTTGTGTCACCACCACCAATCAAACAATGAACTGTCTGCCTCAAACAATTTAGAGTTCCATCAAGCGAAAACCAACAAATCTGCAGATTTCTTTCTTCTTGAGGCAGAGTGGCTCTTTCTCCAGCTTTTGGTCTCTCTGTCACCTAAGCCTCCCAGATGGAGAGAAAAGCTTCTGATCTCCTCAAGACATTGTTTTATGGCTTTTGCGCCGCCCTCCCCTGGCAGACAGTGAGATTACACTGTGATCATAAGAACCTCAGTTTTGTATGGCAGCCTCTTCAGCTTGAGGGACTTCTAATCATGTTTCATTAATTCAGCCTGAATGAAGCCCCATTTCAAGGATAAAGAAGCTTAAGATTTATGAGAAATTCATAACATAACAGATGTCTTTTTAGTGTCTTAGCTCCGGCATAAATAAAATAAATCAGATATTTCAAAAATAAATGAATAAATAAATACTTAAAATGTGTGTGGAACAAGGCCAACAGGCTAATGTACAACTAAAGCATGAGCACATGACAAGCCTGTTGGAAGTGGCACCTTCAAGTTTAAGAGTTATCAAGTTACTTCTTGAAACACAGCGTTCCTCAGGGGGTTTCAAGTGACAGCTTTTTTTTTTTTTTAAATCAAATGGCTTTATTCAATACAGCATTTACCTTTTAAAGCAAAACAAGTATGTGTTGCATATTTCAATAGAGTACAGTGACCTGGGGAACTTACTGAAACGCAGAGCGCATCAAAGCTTCCCTTTTTTAATTTTCATGAATTGCCATTACGTCTGATCTATTCTTTTCTTGTGTAACAAAATGCATCTGTGTTTCAAAAATGTCTGATGCATTTTGTTCAAACTCAGGGAACCCTACACATTATAGCCTCAGGCCAGAGTTGATGTACACTCTTTCCCTTTTGTATGCACTGTGTCTCTGCATAGACTAAATATGGAGACAAGAGCTTCACAGTCTACTGTCTTGCATGCTGCTGCCCTCCCCAGGTACTCCACCAGTGAAACTCAAAGAAAGGCAGTAGGGAGACAACGTTTCTCTGCTTCAAAGAGTGGAAAGAGATGAATCATTCAGGTTGGGCTTTTGTTCCAACATGCCATGGAGCTGCGATCACAATCCCCTTTTCCACTCTCTTTGTTTTCCATTTGGATGTGACAGTGAGAGAGTGAATTTGACTTCTACTGCAAGTTGTTTATGCAGATATATCACTACATTTCTTCATATTTGAAATGACACCAGTGAAATCCCACAGTTAAGAAAGTGAAGCTGTGAGATCTTAATGCACAAAGAATGTGATATACACACCATACACCCTTGTCTCTCCATTCAACTGGCTCTAAAGGATCTGCCCTGTTCTTTTCAAGATACCTGGCTGGATCCGACTTTCTTGACGCCTTTTCCTAGCTGACTTTGATTTAAAAAATCCAAGACATATTTTACGGATGTAAATATTTTCCATTCCCTATTTTGGTTATTGAGCTCCTTCAGTCATAATTGCCTTTCTCTCTCTCTGGTACCTATTTATCTGGTTCAAATGATTCCACTTTTGATCATATTAATCAAGTGTGAGTCCCATTTTTTTCAGGTAACTTCCTGTATGACATCACGTGTTTATGAAGCATGGGACTTTCTGCTGTCGGGAGATGAGTGCAAGACCAAGTGCATCTTAGCCCTCCAACAATAGTTTTGCAGTCTTTGCTAGTTTTGACTTCAAAATTATTTTATTCAACTTACTTAGTATTGCACTATCTTGCTAAATATGGCCTTACCAAACTTTGGTCTGCTAAATTAGCCTTTTCATATATTATTATCATTTTAAACCAGATTTGGAAAGTTCAAACTGTCCTAAACTTTTTTTTCCCATTGATTTTCCATTAAACTTTTATATTAGCATTTTATTCTATATATTGGCATTCCCACATTTCATTTAGTTTATTTTCTCCTGTATATGTTGTTCATATAGAGCATATACTCTTTAAAATAACCTAATTTAAAACAAATCAGTCACTTTTTTGAACATTTTATAATTTTTTACAGAAAACGTCAACATTTTCCAGCAAATGAGCAACAAAAGTTTCTATCATCTCAAATTAAACATCAAGTTGTCATGGAATCACACCAGCTTCAAAACAGCTGGGTACATTTTGATTTAAAGTTTTCTTAGGTGTTGTGTTTCAAAATATACATAGTTTCATGGTTGTTTGTTTGCTATAAGTTTCTGGTTCTATGCATCTTCCTGTACAGGAACACATGCCATCTAAAAATCTAAATAAATTACCAATCTCCCAATAAGACAGCTGAAGCAAGAAATCAGCTTTTTACCCCTCTCATTGAAGCACGCTTTTATTTATTTTCTCTCTCAATTACTGTTGTAACCGCTGTGTGAGTCTTTGTAGGAAGAAGCTGCTGAACTCCTGTCTATGCCTGCTTGCTATCTTGCACAGTCATTTTAAGGAGTACGGAGCAAATAGAAAAGAAAAACAATAAAAGGAAATCTGACTTATTAAAACTGAATATTGCAGTAATTTATTATCTAACTTAATTTGAATTGATCTAATAGAAATTCATTGTTTAGCCAGACAGAGCTAAGCCACTCCAGTCTTTGAAAAACCAATTCAAATTTATATGAGAGCCTGCTCTATGCAAAAATGGGCGGAGGATGGAGGAACGAGGTGTAGGGAAGCATTAATCTTGATAACGTTATTATTTTTTCTTCATTTCTGGAATAACAATTGTCTGCTGTATAATAGGATCAAAGTGAGTTTGCTAATAATGTCTGAAGAGGAAGGGGCTCTCTCAGTGCCAGTCAAACACTTTCTGGCGGTGTGTAACTCAACAGCCTTTTTCCACTGCTGGATCTGCTTTACACATCAATGGGCACAGCGCCTCTCCAGCTCCTGCAGAGAACACAGTGGGGCAGGAAAAAAAACGCTGCATTGTACTAAATGTTCTTTTTAAACATTCTCTGTTAAACAAGGCGGATGTTATAAGTGTCCGTTTTATAATTAATTTCACAAAATAACCAGCAAAGCTCTTCATATTCTTTGTACATTCCTGATCAGTCGGCGTGAGGAGAATTCTCTTGAAAGAAAGCTGTCTTTTCATGCATGTATAAATCTGTCTTTGACTGACATCCACAGACTTCAGGTCAAGGAGGTGAGGTTGGGGCAGGTGAGGCATGTGGTGGTGGGGCTGAGGTTCTATCGATGTGACATGGTGTTCATTAACTAATAAATAGGGATGGCGAAGGTGACAGAAGGACCAGAGGAGGAAGAGCGTTCCTGCCAATTGCCCCTGGGGTAATGACTGAAAGGACATGCGGCCCAGAAATTTTGGCTGCTCGCCAGCATTAACTGTACTTGTCTCCACTCTTCCCTGCTGAGATAACATCCATCTCCCTCCGCAGCCTGACGTTCCGTTTATTCCCACATTCATTTGTCATATCTCCAATGAGCTGGATGAATAGAAATACTTTGACCATGATTGATAGTCGTTCTAATTAAGACACCCCCCCCTTCAAATTGCCATTTATTTGTGTTTGTACACATTCTCTTTAATAAATACAAAAGAAAAAAGAGAGCCACTTTCATCTATTGCATTGCTATCTGTTTGAGAGTAACAGGCTTTAAGCTTTTTCTGTCTTTCTGCTGTAGGTCATCTGATCATAAAGAGAAACACACAAAGGTTATTTCAGGCAAATGAGGGGCAGCCAAAGGAACTCCGGACCCAAGATGCTTTTGTTTGTTTGCTGTGTATAAAACAAAGAGCACATGGCATCGAGAATTCCATCTGAAGGAGCTCCCTCTGAGATTAGTAATTCAAAGGCATGCAAATGACATTGCCATGTGCTGATTTACAAGGGGGCTGTGTTCATTTTGGCTCTGCTTAATTGCTTCATTTCTAAAATAACTTTTCTGTTGTTTACCAGCTCAATAGAGATAAAGGCTGGATGTAGGGGAGCTGTAGCGTATTTCGTACACCCTTTTTCTGAATTGTGAGTGCATTATTTCATTGTTTGGGCTGTTATGTGTTTATCTGATAATGAATATCTGGCTTTTCAAAATACTGGGATAAGGGTGGGAAATTATTCTCAACAAGCATAAATAAATAGATGCGCAAGACATCGGGAAACAATCGGAAAATGTATAAACAGGATTTCTCCCATGGACCAGATCAGTGAGCTGCAGCCTGTTTAAGCCGAGACTGGGTTAAAAGTGGCAACATCAGCAAACCGCTGCTTCAACAAGCAACCCATGCTGAGCTTGATTGACCGAAAAAAAAATCATAACCATTGATTATGAAATGTGTTGAAAGCATGTTTTCTCCATGAGGAGGAAATTCCGTAGTAAAATGTTTTACACCGTCTACCACAAAACTGATTTTTTTTTTTTTTTTTTTACATGAAAACTTCTTGAAAAAAGGGGGAAATTTCATCATAAATAAAGAATACCTCATGATGTGTAACACACAGTTGTGGAAAACATTTGTTAAAAAAATGAGCTAAACTATTTATAATCAACAATCAGTCATCATGATAATTATCACTTTTTCCTGAGAAAATATCAAGAGAGACTTTCTTATTTTCATGACAACAACTTAAAATTCTTTTCACTCCTTCCCTGAAAAAGGCAAAAAGTATTCAATTTCTATCAATATACCCAAAGCTAAGTCAGATAAAGGCTGAGAGTTTGTGTATACAAAATGTGTTTCATTATACATGAAATGACATGGAAAATGTGATAGTCATTGCGAATAATCCTGAGGAAAAAGCCCTGCAGCGCTTGTGTCCGAGGAAGTTAATCACCTTGGTTAAGTGCAAAAAGCTGGGTTGAATTACAAGAAAGCAGCATATCTGTTGAGAGAAGTCATGTGTGACATGCCTGCTCACTCTTTAAACATGCAATGCCAGCAGGCACCCTGGAATTTAAAAATCGTTGAAAAGAATCAATTATTGTAAATGCAGCCCAGGCAGTCAAGCATGTAACACACGGCATATCTTAAAGGAGTCGGAAGCAGCTTTTAGGCTATCTATTGTGAAATTCCACAGGGTTCAATTCAATTTTATTTATATAGGCCTATATCACAACCCTAGACGTCTCCGTGGGCTTCTCACCGGTATTTATGCAAAGAACATTAAATCAGTCAAAAAAATATAAACAATAGCTGGTTGCTAAACTAAACTGAACAGGCTAAGCTAAACTGACATCCCTGCCTCTAGACCCTCCTTCTCGGTGAGGAAAAACTCGTAAAAAATAACCCTATCTTTGAGAAAAAAATAAGAAACCTCAGGAATGCCCACATGAAGGAGGGATTGGCAATATATTATCGCCTGGGTTATTTTACAGTAATGCTGCATCCCATAGCACATGTGCTCACAATTCTTCAACATCTGTAAATGCAGTTCTTGTGCTTCCTTTGTTGAACTTTAATTAATAAGAAGCTCCTGATTTGTAATATTGCATCCGCATCGGTGGTGTTTTCGACACACTGATCCAAAGATTGTAAAACTTTCAACCAAAGAAAGCTTTTAATTTATCTATTTATTATTTTTTATACAATATTTGGAAAAAATATAGGTTTTTTTACATCCTAAAGTCAGTTTCTTGCGCAACAAAAGTGATAGCAGGCTTTTAGCTTGCTGTCCTCAACTAAGCCATTCAAAATAACCCCAATATTGCCCAAATATTCTTATTATGTACATCACGTAACCGTCTTTGCTTCCAATCAGCCCAGAAGCTCTAATTCTGCTTTTTATCAGAGCAAACACATCTAATCCCATGTTAACCGTAAGAGCCCATAATAAAGAAAAAAAAAAGCATCATCCAGGGGTAAAGACCTAAATCTCTTTTCCATGTCTACATCACTGGACAAGCAATGTTATTTATTTTGAAACAAGGCGGGGACAAGGATCAGAGCTCCTCTTTGAGTGCCATCTGAGTACTGAACCACTGTTTTCACATCATATCCCAGTGTATACAAGCTGTAAACCGCCTTGGTGTGGCCTAGGCCCTTTGTTAACACTTGTAAATTGGTCCTTCTCTTGATCAGACACACTCACAAATATTGATCCCACCAAATATCTGACATTGTCCTTATTGCCAGGGCAGAATCCTTAAAAAAAAAGAGAGGGCTCTTACCGAAGAGGATTGTCTAGTTCTGGTTCAGGAATACCCCCTCCCCAGTTTTTCACAGTGCCTGGGAATGCTGGCCATTCTTGTTTGAGGGGCAATGAGTGATCATTTATTATTAGCTCACGTCTGTCAAACCAAACATTAAACAGACTGCTTAAAATTGATGACTATATCGAAGTGCACATGAGCAAAAAAGCCTTTCATTTGGTGCCCTAGTCTTCACGTCGGAGGTGGCAGACATGATGGATATGACACTATGCAAAAGATTTATCTTGGAAATGGAATAATTATGCACTTAATGCTTGACTGGTGGTCTGCATTCATGCTGATAGCTAACAGAGCGGGCAGCAGGATAAGCAGGAGAGGTTAAAAAGTGTGTTCCCTTATTTTACCCGCTGTGCTGGAAATCGTTACTACAATGTACGTTTTCTTCTTTTATGGTGTAAATTTGCCAAACATTTCCATGTAAGTGTCACCTCCAAAGGAACATCTAGATCACAGCAAGGTGATCTCAGATGAGCTAATGGTTGCTAATACCCTGCAGAGGATAGCAAAGGGCAACATCAAGTCATGCCACTTACTGGGAAATGATACTGAAGCAGGCACTGATCAATGCTGCATTACAAATTCCTTAATCTTTCTTTGTGCCTCAACCAAAGATCAGATGCGGAGACACCTAATGCAGAAATAATATGTTGGTTTCCAGCCAGTCTCCTGCGCAGTTGATGCACAGACGGTGTGTGTGAAGGCTCAGTGCTTCCACAGAATGACTTTCCATTACAGGTTCTAAGTTTGGCTGCTCGGTTCCGCAAACTGAACAAACAGTTTTGCATGCAGCGCTGCCTTTATAATTGAATCTGCATTTTCGCAAGCATAAAAAAAAGGTTCTCTGCATTGTCTCGCAGGCCTTCAAGGTGGAGGGAGTGAAAACCTGAGAGAAGTCACAGAGTGTTTAATTTAAAAGACAAATAACCGTGTCTTCCTTTTACAGAGATCTGTCATCAAAGTTTCATTCCTATCTGCACGTATCAAACACCGCTAGCCCATGTCTTCCTGGCACACTTTGATGGCGTCGAGACTCTGAGACACAGAGGGTTGCATTCAATTGCACACGTGATAAAAAAAAAAAAAAAACAAATCCAGAGGATTTGAGAGTGAGAAACACTGCCAGGCTTTTCAAACATGCAATTGCCTTTTTTCAAATTGTTGGTTAAAACATATAGTAAAAAAAAGGATGAACATTATCAGCATGATAATGAGAAAAGCTGGGAAATGAATCACCTGGGAAAAGGCTCATCAGAGCCCCTAATCGCTCACATTAGCTAAATATTCTATGTCTTCACACCTCAAAGACAAACACCCTGTGATTAAAGTAACTATCGTCATTAGCCTTGCATTTTTTAAATAATAAATTCCCAGCGGTTCATTACACTGTTGTTCTCAGGCAATTTAAAAAGCCACAAATCCACCCTGGCGCTAGTTTATTAAATGCTGCAGTGCCATAATCCAGGTAGAGCATGAAGAGCAGCGGCTGAATGGGGAAAAGTGTTCAAATCCATCTTGCAGATTCCTTTTCATTTGTGGTTTTCGAAGCATGTGGTGTTCTGCGGTGCCTTTGATCTCCTAATGGAGACAATGGCGCTCTCCCCGGCCCGGTGACACAGGGGTTTACCTGCTGTTAAGTCAGGTATCACAGCCGGGGACCAAGCACCTTAAAGAGGCTTTAACACTCCTCTGGATCAGACTGACATAATTCATGTGGGCTAGATGTGGATTTGTGTCCCCGCTCCGGCACAGCTTCTTTCATGTCAGTGTTTTCATGGGAACGTGGAGACGGGTTCTGCGTGCTCGTGGGTGTTCCTTAAAGGGTGGATGCGACCTCAGGCTGACGAGCCTGAATCTACCTCTCGATGAATCTCATGTAGCGCGTTTAATACCCTCGGGAACATGGTGCACAAGGACCCTCATCTTGGGAGCAAAAAGGAATTTGAGAGCAGATTAATATTATGAACAGTAATATTCCCCTAGAGGCATGTGCATGCTCCAGGGATTACAGGGCTCTGAGGTGATTACCGGCAGGGGAAGTGGGGTTACAAGTCCAAAAAACTTTTCATATTTATCCAGGGCACATGAGCACTTGCATAAAAAATATCTAAAATACATGTTAAAAAAGCTTGTGTGCATGTTTTGCAAATTTCTACTTCTCAAGGTTAATTAGAGCAAAAAGGAGTACTTTTCACAATAAAATAATTGCAAAGATTATATCACTCACTAAAACTGTACAGCATCTAGACTGTGTGCAAACTAAGTCTCTTTTCCCCTAAATTCAGAAGTCACTCTGCAAACATGTAAACATCACAAAGCATTATGATAATGATAACTGATCATCAAGCACTATACTTTTCAATTTAGCTCAGTAAAAACAAAGTGAACGTTTTTTTAAGAAAGGAAAAACAAAAGGCAGACTTATTTTTGTTTAGCTGTTTCAAATTGTCATCACTTTAGAGCTCTGATCCACTGCAACACCTCAATCTTGGCAGTAGTCAGGTTTTAAGAGTATCAAATCCCATTTTTGTCTCTCTGATGTGCAAGAATGTCATTAGTTTATTGAATCAAGGCAGGCTGTCTACAAGGCAAAGGGTTAAGAGACTAAACTCCCAAAGGATGGCTTTAGAGATCCCTCAGGACTCAATGTCCGGCCTACTGTAGATATCAGTTTCCAGTGAGGGATGAGAACTTACAGGGTTCAAGCCCTGCTTAATCTAAGCTCCGTTTTTCCCCTTCTCATCCCGGCAGACGCCAGGCCACGCGTGCAAAGCGAGCCAAGGAAATCGCTTTCAGGCCTTGTCTTACGACCAAAGAACCAGCAATTTCCTCACCACCTTTTGCAGGAGGAACACACTCTCTGCGCTGACCATGTGCAACCAATAAGTTGGTATAATGAAGGAGTGGGCCTTGCAGCCAGAAGAGAAGGTGGAAGAGGGCCTCTCGTGTCTGAAATTATCCAGGGAAAAGTGGTCTGACATGCTGTTTTGCTGCTGAGACTTGGGGTGAAAGAAAAGAAACAACAGTGTTCCTATTCACAGTTAAAATGGAATCACAGAACACCTGAGATTGGGCACATTTGTGAGGGAAAACAGCAGGATATTTCCTTTCTTTAAACTTCAATGTTGACTTTGTATATTCCACAAGCTCTCCGGGATTGAGGAGAGGAAGGAAGGTGAGGGGCACTGCGGTAAGCTGACATGCAGAGCCTGAGTTTGTCAGCAGCTCATAAGCTTGAAGTTCAAAGAGCAATCTGATAGAAAAATCTGTTTTGGCAGCGGTTTCCTCCCGTGTGTTTGCCAGCGCTGCTTCCGTAAGACTGCACCCAGTGTTTATCAATTGGAAAACTGAAGGGTGCCATCCACACGCCGCTGAAGTGTGGCACTATTCAGACGTTAGCTGGGGAGACAAGAGTGCTGTTGATGTAAACCACATCCAGAAAAACAAGGATGTTTGTGAAGCAAAAAGAGAAGAACAGTAGCGTAACAGACACGAGTGCAAAAGACGGGATTTAGTGTTTCATTGTAAATCATGGTATGGAAGCAAAGACTAAAATCTAAACTGATCAATGCAAGTTTTTAGCGGCTCCACTGTCTGCACTCATTGTTGGACTGATGTAGTTTGACAGTTTTTCATGAAATGTAGCATTTTTCTTATAGTTGATGGCATATATATAAAAAAGCTTAATACTGCATTTCTGAGTATGTATTTCTTCAAATTGTTGTGAATCAGGAGAAAACAAAAAGGGCTGTTTGAAAAAGACTGCAGTGTTACGTACAAACTACAATTGGCAGACCACATGCTCCCTGTTCTGCTCCAATCCGGGTGCATCTACTTGCAGACAAATAGCTCCAGGTACGTCTTTGTTTTCCTCGTCTGATCTGGCTCAGAACTGTACATCTGGATAGCTCCAATATAATAAGACCATTAAAAATGTTTTTAAAGTAGATTAAAAGTGGGACTTCACAATGTCTTTATGTGAACATTAAAACTCAAAACCTTGACTTCATGCACTTATTTAAACTTGTCATACTATTGTAATTTCTGAAAGAGTAAAGTTTTCGATATATTGAAATAAATAGGAAACATTGTTTGATAAAATCAATTATTTTTGTTGCAAAGCGAAATAAATAATTTCTTGCTCCACACAAGTGAATGTTAACAGATGATCTCGTGATTACAAAAATCATACAGAATTTTCCTCACCAAATGTGTTTTTTTTTCTTACTTTTCATTCATTTTTCTTTTAATTTTTTTCTCTGTTTTTAAAACAGAAAAAGATGCAACTTAAAATGATTAAACTTAGACTTCCCCTTGGTTTGCATTTTTAGCACTTAAAATGCATGTACTTTATTACTGCTGCGTTGTTTTCATTATTTTTATACAAGAGGAATATCATTTTCCAAAATAGGCCAACAAATTGAACAACGTCCCCATGTTTTGTTTAGTCCACTCCAACAATGACTTAAACTGAAAGGCAATTACTTATGACAAATGACAACAATTTATGAAAATCTTTTGTATTCTAATAAAATGTTTAAACTCCCTGCTTTTTTCATATTGACTGTCACTGTCTTGTCTTTAGACTGTAACAAAGACAAAACATAGATGTTTTGAAAACCAGAAGTGGGTTGGAGACCATTGCTCCAAACCATGTTAAACGCTAACCACTGATAATTGTTCTACCGAACTGGGAACATAAAGCACAGAGGACAAATCCTACCTATAAAAGTCAAATACCTTTGTCTGTGTCATCCCCAGTGTGTGTTTGAACAATAAAACAAGTAATTATGACCTTAAGCATCCTCATGAGTTATAACAAGTTTGAGTGGCAAAACCTTCATCATCAGGGAGAATATGAAGGCTCACAGGAAAAAAAAAAATGTTTCTTTTTACACTTTACTATACATGCATGAAACGAGGCCTTACAAGAAAATCTCAAGTGAGCTGGATTCTGAAGTGAATGTTTTGTCTGTCAGACTGAAGGTTTATTTTGGAAAATGTTTGAAGAAGACTCTGGTAGTGCCTCAGTCAAGGGCATTTTCACCCAGCTCTGCAACTGATCTCAGCTCTGTGGGGTTTGGCTTCATATAACTTGTTTTGCTTTAAATTTCCACAATTTACACACAAAAAAACCATATCCGAATGTTTTTTTTTTAAAGTAACTATGTTAAAACGTGTAAGAAAGCAACAGAAAAATTTGCAGCCATTCGGAAAACATGATTTAGAATTCTGTTGAGGAGTGTATATGTTTGCCTTTGGGGAAAGACAGAACTTAAAATAAGAGTGATTCATTAAAAAGCCAAAGACATGATTTCTAATGAATGACAGTGTGCTGCATACCAACAAGCATCTCTATGCAACAATACTGACTTATGAAGTCTAAGTTTAACCTTTCATGTAACCTTGAGTCTGCTGCCACTAAGTGGCCAGAAGGAAAAGATAAAAAGCAAAAAACAAGGATTAGGATTTACAAACATTTACAAATGTATACAAAAACTGCAAAAAATGAAATGAACATAGCACGTTTGAATCAAATTTGATTCAAAAACCATAAGCCTGGTGCCATTTTGCACGTTTCTTTCTTTATGCTTTTCAACCACACACTGTATTTAGAGGTCGCAATTACACTGTGAGAGGAATCAAAGTAAATCCATTCACCTTTTAACCTTTTATCTGAATATAATTTCAAATCGGCATCCCTATTCATAATTTGAGAAATGCATCATTATTTGGAGAGCGTGTTGGATGAATTACTTTGCCGTGGAGGGGGTGACCTATGACAATTCCATACAACACCTCTACAGTGCTGAAGGAATTCATTTTCATTTCCCACTGCCTGTCTTAATCACCATGTCTCCACGGCACAAAGAGTTCAGCCTGGTTGTTCACATGACATAAATAGTACTAAAAATTGATTTTACAGCCATCCAGGAGTGTTTGATTTAAAAATAGACAAATTATTTTGACCACGTATGTCTTTTATATGAACTTAACGCTAACCATCACACTTGTTGTCTGCTAAAAGTGTTTTTTCAAAGATAAAATGGAATCTTTCACAGAGAAACGAGAAAGTTTGTTCACTATGTGACACTACAGTGTCTCAGAACTGTATCGTTCAAAGGGATTAAAGGACACATAATAGAAAAACCATCTGTTCCATTTCAGTATCCTCTTTAATCCTCCGATCTTCAGTTGACACATTTCAAATCAGCAATAGGATTCACAGATTTAGGGGAGAAAAATATATCCGATTTTGGGAGATCTAACACATTGCTGAGATGTCAGCTCATGATACCTTCAGAATGAAGTTAAAAAGCAATATGCTTGTGTCTGTTTTGCCAACTCTAAACCTGAAAGACAGTCTTTGTTGTTTAGGTTGGTTCAATGACAATTGCTCTGGATTTAAGAGGTGGATGAAAGTGAGAGTAGCAGTAAAAGTAGTATTGTAAGCGTGAGAGCGGTGATGCTGTGGAAATCAATACAGCCTTGCATTTGCACTGCTTTGATCATGTGCGGCATGACCGGGAGATTAAGTAATACAGATTCTGCCTGACAGGCCGATGATTAACTCTAGTTTGCAATCTGTCTGTGCAGCCTTTCGTTCTGTCGAACACCTTGGGAAAGACAAGTGTTCTACACAAGTGAATTTAGGGGGCATGAGTGAGACAGTGGATACAATAGGCCAAGCATTGTGCCGAATGTGGTTTTGTGTGTGTGGAGATACTATGACATTTTTGAGATAATAAAGGTATTTTCCTATTTAATTTGGGCCTTTTTTTAAACATTGTGTAAATAGATTTGGATTTATTAGATAATATCATTTGAAAATGGCTGCACGAAGCCGCAACAAATCCTGCATTGAAGGCAGCTAAAAAAACAAATAAAAATATTGCACATTAGATAAATGTGCAATATTTTTATTTGTTTTTAATCTTTGAAATTCGTCAAAAGGATTGCCATTATTCCGATTTCATGTTTTAATGTTGAAAGTTTGTGGCATCATTGATGGATCTACTGCCAATTATTGTTTAGGTTTAGATAACTGCAGGTGTATAACTATGCTGCAAAATCAGAAAATTGAAATAATATTGAATATTTGGTGCTGGAGCAACTTAACAAAGTAGATCAATTTAAATATAAAACGTAAAAAGTGTTTGTTTTTGTTCCCAGTGTAAATTTTGGTGCTGATTTCAAAACAGCAGAATAAGAATAGTAGATAAAAACTGCACATTTATGGTGATTAATTTCTGTGATGACATAAGAGTAATGGTTCTTTGTTTTAATGTGCCTGCCTCTAAAGGGTTAAAAAAATAAACCAAAATATACCTACCTAAATAATTAAATAACAGTTTTTTTTAATTAATGTTATGCATAAATGTAAAAAAAATACATAAATGTAAAAAATAAAAATCTTACAGGAGTTTTAATAGTTAAGACTTTTGTTGACTGATCAAATAAAGGAAAACCTTCATAGGTCTACTTAGGATCCTCTAAAATACTGTGATGACACAATTTCCAGTGGGATTGTTAAAGCACAGTCTGACCTTTATAAAGCAGAATGTGTTCAAATTTTATAATGCATAAAAAGATCCCTAATCCACGTCAATAAAAAGAAGAATAACATGAAAACAAACCAAAAAAAAAAAAAAACTGCAGGCAAAATTAAAAGTATTCTGACTTTTACCCTTCATCTGACTGATTACTCAGGTCTTGGCACCTCCCAACCATCATCTTACTTTCTCATCTCCTCCCCGTTCTAGCAAATATCGTTCTGCTGAACTGATTTTCCATCATGAGACACAAAGTACGATTTCATATGCTATTCATTTTCTAAATGCTCTACATATGACTTTTCTGGCTTCAGCCTGTGCCCATATGCCACGTTTCGACACAAATGAAATACCAGATGAAATCCGGTCTCAGTGTGGCCCACTTATGGAAATCACTGCCCCTGATACATTACAAAGATCTTAAATATAATATAGTGGATTATGCTCTGATATCAGCTCTTACTTATAATTGTGTGTTCAGAGAAAAAAAGAAAAAAAAACACCTGCCCTCTATTCCTGTAGGATCAGCAGATTAATCTTGGTAAGACGTAACACACACAGATGGTCAGACAGGAAAAATTAGAAAAATATGCAATATGAATACATTTGTCTTGAGTAATATCAAATATGATTCATCTATCACTGAGATAATGGCTTGATGCATTGGTGTACTTAGCAAAGAGACAAAGTTAATTTCTTTATAGGCCAAATATTACCACCAAAATACCACTGTAATAAAAATTTTTCTTCTGGGAGTATTATATAAATTAAATATAAGCCGTCTATCTGGTTTGCATAGTAATAGCAACGGCACTGAGTTGTGCAATGATTCATTACTAGTTATTTTCACAGTGACAAAAAAGGACAAATCTATAGATGTATGAGCCTGACGTGATTTTTTTTCTATTTATTGTTGCAACAAACATGAGATTCAGTTGGACACTAAATGATTATTCCTATTTCATTCAGCTCTATGTGTCTATGGCGTCTCGGTCCCATTACACCAAAGACTTTGTTGTTGATTAGGATGTGGACAGAAATGTGATATGGGCATTTGGAAGAGAACAAACACAACTCCCATATGAGGAGCGGGCCCCAACCTCCTGCCAGAGGTCTTTTTCAATATCCTGAAAACACGAACAACAGTGTCCTGCGTGCCATCCGGTACTTGAAACACAGGAGGCTTCTTTGCTGCAGAAGGAGCCTGACGACAAGCCTCAGATCACAGGTAGCAGCAATAGGAGGAGGCAGCGCTTCCGTGAGCAAAACACTGGGTCACACATTGATACGGTGCTGCTGTCACACCATAGAAGGAAGCTGTTTTTGTACAGTACAATCCAGAAAATTCATGCTCCTGGAAGTTATTTTTTATTCCCTCCTGACTGAGGAACTGCCCAGTTGTCTCAAAAGGTGCATTCTACCTCTGTGTTGAGAGGTTCAAACTGTGCAGTGGCTCTGCAGTGGGTTCCTAGGAGGCCTGCGGGGCACTCTCCAGGATAAAGGTAATTCAACCCTCTGCTGCTAACAAGGTGACATGGGGGTCAAACCAAAAAATAGAGAAAACAAGATTAATTGAATCACGATTCTTCTCGCTCAAAGGTGACATCAAGCTTGTTACAGGGGGGGAGGCAGGAAATTCACTTTTGTCTGGAATTTGTGACCGCGGATCCAAACGACAATAAAATATGACCTGTTGAGCTTTAAAGGCTTTTCGTTTTATCTTCAGAAAGCTGGTTTGGGAAGGTGACAGCAGGGATTTGTTTGATCCAATTCAAATTTGACTGATGTTCAAATTTCATGGGGGCAGGGGGTTGGGTGCAAAGAGACAGAAGTTAAATCAAGGCCAGTTGTTGAGGAATGTTGTGAGATATGCGTCAAATTAAATTTAGGGTGCCACTCTGTTTTCTGCTCCCACTAGATTTACACCGCTTGACAGGGCCGCAATAGACCTTTGAATAAAGGTTTGCAATTCCTATCAAATGGGTGATGATTTTATTCACTGAATTTTAAAGCAAGCTGTGTTTGCTGAGTTATAGTTTGGCTTAGCAGCACAACATCTTAAAATCCAAAATCAAAAAGCCTGCGTTGTTTTTGAAGACATATTTTCTCCAGCGCAGCAGGGGCTCATTAGAATTTTGCCTCAGAGTGGGTGGGACTGGAAGTTGGCCTCCACTAATTTCCCATCAGCCCTTCGTTTACACTCTCTCCCAACAGCTTTTAGCACCTCACAAGCCCAAGCTAACATTAGCGATGCAACAAAAATGGTGAGCAATATCAGATCTATCCAGCCGTATAGTTTTGATGCCAGCTGACATGCCAGCTCAGATGAGGAAAATGAAGATGTTCATGGATCTATTCGCTACAAGTGAATGCATCCGAATTGGTGCAGAGAATGGAGACTTTGGTCCACCCACGGCAGCTGCTGCTTCAAGGGGGACCTGGTTGCCGACAAGATGGCACCCAAAACACATCATTAGCTGGAAGCGGAAATTTCATAACCTTAACCAGAAGCCGAATTTGCATATCTTTACTCGAAGATTCCTAACCCTAATCTGACTCTGGTCTTTTTCTAGGGGAAGAGTGTGAACTTTGGTCAAGAACCTCTGGCTATTAGTGCCATATTGCTGCCATGTTGTTGTCTGTGGCCAGGTCCTCTTGGATGCGCCACAAACCCAAGCTTTTTCAAACTGCTGGTTTTCATCTTCTCCTTATCCAACGCAATTTAAATACAGAAATTATTATTAATTATTTTATACGTCCTTCATCATATGAAAAAATCCCACAAGAACATAATAAAATAACACACAATTTTCATTGGAGTGAGTCTTTAAACCAGGGAATAAACCTGATTTAGTTCCTACTATTGTTACACGTCTAAAATAATGAGGAACTTCAAAAAAAAAAAAAAAAGCTTGAGCTTCCAAAAAACAGTCCCTGTTGTTTTGAAGCCTCATTTTCACGCTGATTTTTATGATAATTACTTAACTTGATAATATTCCTTCAATCTTAACAGGACTCCAAGGATTTAAAAACTATAGAGGACCATTTAATTTCAGAAACAAACCAAAAAAGATAGTGGGTCAGTTGTGCAAGTAATGTTTGCAGATATGTTGTTCCAGTGCAGGAGGATTTCAATTGAAAAACTAAATTTTCCCCAGAGTTTATAACAGCAGAGGCTCCCAGAGCTACTGTTAGCAAGATTGCACATCTTTTAGTGGAAAAAAGTACCAGAAAGATGGCAGCCTTCCAATACTTTCACTCATTGGTATTGTGGATTTTTTTTTTATTTCCTTCTAACAAACGTAGCAATGTTTCTAACTTATCAAGTCTATCCATTTATAAATCTGATCCTTGGTGAAAAATTCCTGCCAGAGTGTCAGCCTCCAAGCAACAAGCAGGAAGCACGGCACTAGAAAATACAGTAAATATTTCACAATTACTAAAAGCAATCCAAGGTAGACATGTATATTTCATAGGCATGTCCTCTCACCTCAAGTCGTCTCATCGAGCAATTTGTAATTGATGTGAGGGACGCATCAATATTTGAATTTCTTAAAAGATTGCTCAAACCGGCCGATGAGGCCAAGAACCAGGAAGGACTGCATTAACAAAAGAACTGTTGAGCTGGTGGGAGTGCGAAAACTTGTAGCTCGGATGTTCTTTTTTTTTTTTTGGATTAGCAATCTTTCCTTTGAGACATTGCTAGAACCCCCAAAAGAAAAAAAAAAATCTGTGCGAGCATAGGTGGACCCTCAAATCGATGACTCAGAAACAGATGCAAAGATTTACAATCTCAGAGAAGCGAAAGCAACAAAGACAGATGAACATTCTGCAGAAAAAGCAAACACACTGTGATCTGCCGAGGAAGGGGTCAACCCGCCTCTCTTGCCTATTTCCATCTGGTGCTGCCAGCCTCTGCCACAGAGTGGAGCCAACTCTGCTGTGTTGGAGTGAGGCTGGGCCAGCCCCGTGTCCCATAAACTCACACAAATCATTTACATGCTGTACTCATCAAAGGCAAGTCTTCTTCATCCCCGAAGAGACTTGCTGCTGATCTTAGCTTCCAATATTTCATCTCAGAGCATCCTGGCTAACCTTTGCAACTGCCAAGAATGTGATTAATTTTTTAAATACAGCTGTTGACCTATTATTGAGATGGAGCGGAGCCACACGAGATGCTCATCCCCTCTCCCCTGTTTAATGGATTGCATTATTGCATCAGTGTTTACAAGGCGTGCTAAAAGAGAAACAGAATGAAAGAGAAAGTGTTAAATAAAGTAATTCGTCTGGTGTTGCTGTGGGCTTTCTGCATACACAAAATGTCAATCAAAACTTGCCTTTCTTTGATTCATTGCAGTTTGTTCTGGCAGTTGCATCTGAGAGTTGAGTGGTGACACAGTGTGGAACAATAATTACCCTGCAGTGTTAAAGTCCTCCAGTGTCTTGGTGGATTCATAAATAAAATATGTTCAAGATAATGGATTTATGTTTAATAATTCATCATCAGAATGTTTCAATCTGAGTGATATAATATGTGTCACAGCATTCTGAAACACAGTGCTTAGCCAAATTAAGTTATCTTGAAACAGATTTATTGACAGGGCTGTTGCTGCATTCATTAACTCTGCAACCATTGCTTAATTACTCCTGCAAAGCAATAAAACAAACAATGCCAATAGACTGATTCCAAACCACTCAGTGTCAGTGTTAACTGCACACCCAGGCTAACAACACTGCTGAACCAAACAGCGTTTAGCATCGCACTGTCAAACACACCTAGCACGTTTGGGCTGGACCACAAGGAGGGCAAGGGGACTGTGATATTTGTCATTTATGACCTCTGTGCTCGCCAGCCACAGAGGGAGTCTGGTTTGATGACCCATCTGAGAATCTGTCAGCGTCCCCTGCAAGAGCCAAAGGAGCGGTGTGAGAGGAGAGGGTGCCATGCAGGCCTGCTGTCTGTTCAGCTGGACGGGGGTCAATCAGTTGGCTTGAAGACTGGGAGCCAGCTGGAGAACCATAATACGACTGGCCGTCGTGTCCAGAATGTCCCATTCCCAGTCACAAGAGGAGGCCTCGCTGCCATGCTGGAGAAGCCACTTGTCCTCATAATTAATGACATGAGTATGTGTGATGTGTGACCAGAGAAAGCATATTGCGGCTTTGCAGTGACTTAAGAAAAATATTCCAAACATGCACGCGGTCGCTATCAAAATAATTTGCTATCAATAAAGACAACACGTGTGATTTACTTACTGCAATGTAAACATAGGAATAGAAATCAGCTGTATGCATGTAAAGCCTTTCTATAACATCATACTTAAATCAGCCACAAATAAATACAGGAGACACACTCTCAAAGAACAAGACACCCATTAAAAAAACTATTTCATCAAAATGCACAAAAGAAAACAATTTGCATGCAAATCGAATGTTATCATCTCGATCTCTTTATGCAACTTCTGCCAGCAAAAATTGCATTCATCTGCACAAAAGTGTTCAATTACTGTAGCTGAGGCTCAACTTTTCACATCTCAGCGTTTTCTATTCAAAGAGGCAGGCACATGTACATTTAATAGGTAGCCATTCTGCTCTGCAGCTCTGCAAGAGATCATGGCATGCGTGTCATTTAGAGGAGATGGCAGCATGTATCAGTGCATGAAATGAAGCTCCTGCTCCAAACTGACAGGCCCTGGATATTGTTGGCAAATGGATGTTAAATTTACTCTGTAACCACCAACAGCAACCCCAGCTATGAAAAATTAACTGCACTCTGGCTAAAGAAAAAGGAAATTGCTTTACTAGATACACCACAAAATTCAGTTTGTGAGCTATCCATCTGTCAGATCTCTTTGAAGAAAAAAAAACCCTGCTTTGGTTTCTTCCTTAATAGTCTGGCATTGTTTGCTCTTTAGAATTATCTAGTGTGAAAGAGGAAACAAAAAATGTCAAAGTGAGTAACACTAAATCGAGAAATCTATGCTGCAGACTTCAGCTCAGAGAGGACTACAGTAATGGCTCAAAGGGCAAAGTGGTGCTAGGCCTGTATAAGCCGCCAGAGGGCAGCACTTCGTATGTTGTCCAGCTTCTTTTTTTTCATCTACAAGCCAAAGTTTTGTGTCTAAAATTACATTTTTTGTGAAATATGTCATCAAAAAACGTTTTTTTTTTTAAATATTATTCTATGTTTTGCTTCCATGTGCTGCGCTGTTGTTCAAATCCTAAATCTTTAATTGTTATTTCCCAACTCAATGAAACTTCTGCACCAACACTATTGTTTTGTCAATTTATTTAGCTCATTTATGCCCAAAGGCATAACAAAGTGACATATTTCTAATATTTAGGATATTCAGCTATAGTTCTAATTTTAAAATAAATGTATTCGTTTTTTAAATGTAATGATTATTTATTTATTTTTTACGTTATAGTTAAAAATCAAGATTTAGCTATGTGACCATAAGGAAGCATTACGGCCACCATAAAATAAATAAATAAATCAAGAAATATATGGAAGCAAGCAAAAAATGTGCGAGAATAAAGTCATTGAATAATTAGAAAAAAGTCAAGCTTGAAAGAATAAACTCATAATTATAAGCACAAAAGTAAATATTTTACGTGAACAAATTTATAATTCACAACCTTATTCTCGTTTGTTATTCATTTATTTATTCATTCGTTTGTTTGTTTGCCTATTTGTTATGGTGGTCCTAATACTCTGTCGTAACATGACTGAATGTTCAAGCAGAGATATTTGTGTTCAGGAAAAATAAAGATTTTTCTAGATTTATTTTAGCACCCTTCTAAAAAACTTTTAGCAGTCTGCCACCAGAGGTCAATATAGACCTGCACCTCCTGCTGTGTTGAAAACTATAACTTTGTCTCATTTTCTGTCTACAGACGCGCTTTCTCACAGCAGGAAGGTTGCCAGTTCGATACCCGTCAATCTGGCGGTCTATAAGCTGTTTGTGCCAAACGGAGCTTCGGCGCAGAACAACAGGAAGGACGGCTGAAATGACCGCATATGAGTCAAGGGGGATTTAAACCTTCATGCCACCAGGTGTCGCTGTTGCTTCACAATAACGTAAACACATGAAACGTTAGTTTTGTCATGTAATTCAGTTGGAAATAGGACGTTTCGACACATAGAAAGTTATATAAACGCAGCATTTAACATGCAGGAGTAATAGGAGAAAACACTATTTTGTGGGACAACAATGAGAACACGAAACTCATGGGGGAATTTTTTTTTTTTAATGTAGGATTTACTTAGATTTATACATTTTAAATCAAAATGAGCGCGTATGTAAGGAAGTGTAACACTTGTACCTTAACTGCTTACAATGATGATTGGCTTTTGAGTTTTTGGCAAAACAAAAAAACATTTTCTTTTACATCCCAAGCAGTTAAGTATAGCGTACTAATGACCATTTACGTGTAATGTAAGAATTATACTAACAGAATACTTCTTTGGATTAAATTGGAACGTAATAAGTTTACAATTTATAAATAGTAGCCTACAGCCCATAAAACGTATTATTTATTTATGTATTACTTTAACTCTTATTTAGTTATTAATATCGATATTTTTCTCAATATGTCTTGCATGAATAAATAAATGTTAAATTAAAAAATATATATATTTATTTATGGTTTAGTGTTTTTCTTTTCTCACACTGTCTGATTTAAATTTGATCAGAAGATGATCAAAAAAAGAAGTTTAATCAGGGAGAATTGCTGTTCCTCGATAACCCTTGAATCAGCCTGGAGACTGCGCAGAAGCCGGAGGAGAGGAGAAAAGTGCAGAGCAAGCAGAACTCCTGAAGTTCAGAGCCCGTTAAGGAAGAAAAAAAAAAAAAGAAAAAGGAAAAGTCCTGCAGAGGAGCAGAGGCGAGCTGGGAACTGCAACTCAGGCGGCAGCTTTCAGCAGAAGTCGAGCTTACGCCTTAAACCGAGTAAAAATGACAGCCCCGATGAGAAGAAGTTGTCGTCGAATACTTTTAAACGTGTTTTTGCTTCTCTTCGTCGTCTTCCAGCTCTCAAATGCGCGTCCTTCTCCAATTATACGATTTCCCGGAGACGACACCCCCAGAACAGACAAAGAAGTTGCTCTGGTGAGTTTTTCCACCTTTGATATTTATATTATGGTGCAACTTCTGTGAATCTGGATGGTCCTTTTATGATTATTATTCTTTGTGGATCGTTCACACCTGGATGCATGACCATTGTCCTTCCTCTCTGTTGCAGCACTACCTGAATAAGTTCTATGGATGCCCACAAGACAGCTGCAACCTCATGGTGCTGAAAGACACTCTGAAGAAAATGCAGAAGTTCTTCTCTCTGCCTGAAACTGGAGAGATAGATGCCCAGACTGTGCAGATCATGAAAAAGCCCCGCTGCGGAGTTCCTGATGTTGCAAATTACAACTTCTTCCACAATAAACCCAAATGGCAGAAGAAGGACATCACCTACAGGTTAGAATCCTGAATTCCTAGCTCAAGATGCAATGGAAAAAATGATCAAACATTTTTTCCCCCATGAGATGCTCATAAATGTAAGCATTTAGGATGGTGTAAAATCCCCACCTTTATTTAACTTCCAGTCCACCCCACCCCCATCCATACAGCGTGATGAGTTTACGTCCTTCTCCCCACAGCATTCCTACACAGTGTGTATAAGGCCCGCTGCTTTTGTTTAGTTTAATGCAATGTAAATTCCATGTATTTCTAAAAGCGGGTTTATGTGTCCAGACAGGTCCAGCCAGTCTGCCTTTGTGCTCAACGCTCAGACTGTCAAGGACAATAACAATTACGTCTGTTTTTCAGGAAAGGGACTTTGACGGCAGACATTCTAGATTATGGGCTTGCAGCTGAAAGCTCCTTAAGGAAGTTTGCTCACAGATGACTCGTGCCATTATTGACCAGCTGTGTTTTCCTGATTTTAGGAAACAGAGGATGTACAGATTAAACATACTTTCTGAACTATTCTAAAAGCATTCCCAGTGGTCTTTTATTCATGATTAAGACATTTTTTAATAAAAAAAAAAAAAAAAAGTAGTTTTTTGTCAAGACATAGTTTCTGCAGAGCAGCGGTATTTCAGCAGAATTTCGCCTCTAGGTTGTGGGCGGGACTGCTGGCACAGAGCAACCCCGCCCCCCTTCCCACTACCTATCTATTTACACGCTCTGCTGCTAGCTCACAGCCCCTCACAACTCCAACCTAATATTACCAGTACATCATCGATGGCGAGCAATATTGGAACTAACCAGACATACAGTTTGGGGCGAGCAAAACAAAGACGTACGTGGATCTAGCCATCGACAAGGGAATGGAGCGGAGCAGCCATTGTAGCTTCCACCTGCTTTTCACCTGCTCCTGATCCCCAGCAATTTGAATAAATAAATACTCAGAAATGCAATTCAATCTCCATTTTCTTTATTTATGTCATCCATTCAACAGAGTGTGTTTTTAATGAAGTTAGTATGTTTTTTTTTCATTTTTACTTTCCCTTTATGTTTTTGTAAATCTGCTATTTACATCTTTGCAGAATCCTAGGATACAGTCCTGACCTGGATGAAGAAGTCATAAATGACGCTTTCTACAGAGCCTTTAAAGTGTGGAGCGACGTCACGCCACTCTCTTTCACCCGCATCATGGACGGAGAGGCAGACATCATGATCAATTTTGGTCGCAATGGTATGCCATACCTGTGTAAATGTGCTGAAACAAAAAAAAAAAAATTGATACAATATCAAATGCACAAATGTAGCTACTTAAAATTATTTGTTCCTTTTATTTATGTATTTTTTTCTGATAAGATAATATCTTAAGTGAAAAAGATGGTAAATGATCAACCAGGAAGTGAGTAAGTCAAACATCAGCTACCAATAGCTTTACAATGGAAAAAAAAGATTATTAATGAGAACATTTGTGCTATTTTAGGTCATTTAAAAAAATGTTTAGAGTAATGTTTAACTACTATTTTGCTCACTACAATACAAAGTATCCAGAAATTGCAAAAAGGAGCGTCACATTATCAATAAAAGATTTTAATTTTTATATTAACATTTTTTTTTGTTCTTGCGTCATTTCAATAGAGCATGGGGACGGTTACCCTTTTGATGGAAAGGATGGCCTGTTGGCTCATGCCTTTGCCCCAGGGGCAGGAATCGGTGGTGACTCCCACTTTGATGACGATGAGCAGTGGACTCTGGGAGAGGGCCAAGGTATTTTTATTTATTTTTCCCACATAAAATCCAAATATGGTGCTCAAACTTCACCTCAAATTGTACAAAACTGCAACCATCTGGAGGCTGAGATGAGGAGTAAAAAAAAGTCCAGGCTTTAAAATACAATTTTTGCCAAAAAAAGAAAATGGCATTGTGAATGAAAAGCTTTCTTTTTTGAAGTGGTCAAGGCCAAGTTTGGGAACGCTGATGGGGAGTTCTGTAAATTCCCCTTCCTCTTCATGGGCACCGAGTACAAAAGCTGCACAGCTCAGGGTCGCGATGACGGCTTCCTGTGGTGCTCCACCACGTACAACTTTGATGAAGATGGAAAATACGGCTTTTGCCCCCACGAGTGTAAGCCCTTGCTTTGTCTCCCCATTTTCTAAACACATATTAATTGTCTGCCAACACACTGCTGCCTATTTATATTTGAGATTTAAATCTGTGAACATTGTGTGTTTTTTTTTAATCCTTCATATCAGATGATTGTGATATTTAAAGCAGCGGTTCTGGTGTTGGATGGGAAGAAAGTAGGCTGAGAAGAATGCCAGGACACTGTTGTTTTCATTGTGGGTGGATTACAGGAGATTTGCTTTCCAAGTTGCTGCCCCACTTTACAACAAGGAGGACTTTGAAGCATGTTGTTTGAGTTATGTTGCAGCAAGCAGCACTAACATTATCTCATGTTAGTTAAACTAACTGCCAAAGAAATTATGTTGTTAGTTGTTTTATATAATCTGAGCATGAGCGAGACTTTACCTTCCACTATTGATCAAAGGTTGTTATTTTGCATCATTTGAAATCTTTGAAAATATAATGCATTAAGTCATGATCGAAAGGTGAAACGTGTCATTTTCCTTCACAGTATTGTTCACCTTGGGAGGAAATGGAGATGGGGCTCCGTGTAAATTCCCCTTCACCTTTCAGGGGAAAAAGTATGACGGCTGCACCACTGAGGGCAGAGATGACGGTTATCGCTGGTGCGCCACAACAGAGGACTACGACCGAGACACGTCCTATGGCTTCTGCCCTGAAACAGGTACTAAGTATCATCTGTGTGTTCATGTCATCATACTTTATGGTCTTGGAGGCTAAAGCTTGGATACTCTTTGCTTCAGTAGATGTGTGCCCATTGTTTTAATGTTTTTCATTTTACGCATTTAGAAATAATACTATGTTATGATAGCTGTTTATCTCCTCACACATTTTGTGGTGCTGTGCCCACTGCTGCTGTGCAGGGAGTTCTCCTGCTGTTTTTTTTTTTTTGGTTTTGCTTGTGGTCAGATGAGTAGCTGTGAAAGTATTTTAATGTGGAGCGACGGAGCTTATTTTCCATTCTGTCAGTGAGGCTGGTTTTGGGGTTGAGGTAAAAGCAGGAGGGAATGAGATAGACAGAGTTGCATTATCAAGCTTTTACTGGGATTTCTTCTAACAAGAATGCTGCTTAATCACAAAACTTTGAGTTTTGTAATTTGTAATTCAGGAAAACTTTGAGTCAAAGTTTTCCTGAAAAGGAACACATGAAAGAACTGTGTTGTCTTATTGGGGAGAAAAAGATTTTTGTTTCATAAAATAAACCCACTTTTGGCAAGTGTTTGGTTTTGTGCCCAGTGGATTAGTTATTGATGTTGCTTGCGTTGTGCCAGCTGCTTTCATGGCTCTGTTTGAACGCTGCACTCATTTTTCAGCACATTGCAAACTGAATTTCACTAAATTAACATTTGTGTTTAATGAATCTGTTTATAAGCTGCCAAACTTTAAAAACTGATGCTCAGCTTCAGTACATTTGTTTGCCATTTCTAGCTATGTCAACGGTGGGAGGAAATGGCGAGGGAGCCCCCTGTGTCTTTCCGTTCACCTTTCTGGGAGACACTTATGAGTCCTGCACTACCTCTGGGCGCAGTGATGGCAAGATGTGGTGTGCCACCACCAAAAGCTATGACGATGACAGGAAGTGGGGTTTCTGTCCCGATCAAGGTATGGCAGCTCTAAGCAGAAGTATCATTTTATGTTATTCATCCATGACTTCGGCTATGGTCACATATCTCAAACACAAGTTTTTCAGCAAATGCTGCAGGTGGCAGTGTGGCAGCAATTGTAATCAGGAGGCGCTGCAAGGTGGCTATTGAGGTTTAAAGAAAAAGTTAAAATTATACAGCGATCAGACAATTTTTTCCTAAAAGTTTACATCGATCAGTGGGCGTATTTTGTAATTGCTCATTGGCAGTCCAGTGACAGGCGGCAAAGACATCAATACAAAATCAGAGGGCCATGGGGTGGTTCGCCAGCTGGTAGCAGCTCTAACTGGACGGCGTGTAAATGTCTCTGGATGGCAGCTGTCCATATCCACCATATCCACCAAGTCCCACCAGCCGCCGGTATGGTATAAAAAATGGACCATTCTGCACGCCTGACTGCCGCAGTCTACATTCATGACCATGCCAACATTTTTGAAAGAAATCGGGCGTGAAATCTTGAAGGTTCTGCAAATGTTACCCCTTCGCGTGTAGCAGTTGTATTTGTGACCGTAACATTACATTGCTGAAGTAGCTAGTTTGTGAAAACTTGTTGAATTTCTTGCTAAAACATACACATAAGTAAATATGACTCATGCTAACTTTTTTGAAAACATTTTAGGCTACAGCTTGTTTCTGGTGGCAGCTCATGAATTTGGTCATGCCCTTGGTTTGGAGCACTCTCAGGATCCTGGTGCATTGATGGCTCCAGTTTACACTTTTACCAAAGACTTCAGACTTCCTCAAGATGATATCCAAGGCATCCAGGAGCTTTACGGTGAGAATCAAAGTAGTATTAATAGAAAAAAGCTGGCACCAAAAAGGATTAGTGCTTAGCAAGTTTTTATTTTTTTTAAAATGTACCATCTGATCATTCCTATAACAGGTGTACCAACAGACAAGCCTTTGCCCCCAACCCAAGGTCCTGTCACTCCAATGGACATCTGTAAAGAGTCAATTGTCTTTGATGCTGTTGCACAAATCAGAGGAGAAATCTTTTTCTTCAAAGACAGGTAAATGTTTCACAAAGGCCTTCGTGCTTGGAACAGAGAATGCTAATTTTGTTTTGAAGAGGCATATATGTATTGGAGATCAAAGGACAAACCAAGACATGCATGTTCGTGAAATACCCTGAGCTTCTGAGATTGTTGGATACATCAGATTAAAATATGATGCCAAGGGAGTGGAGTTTGAAATGTGAGGCACTGACTGGTTCAAATCCTTGGAGCCGTGCTGGATCAAGCCTGGACGTATTTTCTGTCTGAGCCACAGGAAGACATGCAGGCATCCAAATTGGATAGTGTACTTGAGTTTTATTGCTTTATGCAACCAAAATACGGTGGCCTAAATCAGTCTGGTTTCATAATAACCAGCGCACACACATACTAGTTTGACACTGATTTGCTGTTTTGGTTAAACCATATTTGTCTGGTCTTGGCGGTTAAATCCATGTGGCAGTTTGAGGGTAAAAGACATGGACATCCCTGTCTAATGCTGTTTTACCTCACATAGTCATCTGTCACAGACCACTTGTCCTGTCCTGTTCTTTCTCAGCTCTAGTAATACCATAATAGCTCTCTCTTGATATATTTTGGTTGTATTTGGATCCAGTATATTGATGTTTAAATCATTCTAATTCAGACTTGTTGTGCTGACATGAACTGAGAAAACAGAACCGCCCTTAAGTTTTGATCTAACAGGTTTGTGTAGGGACTCATCTTCGCTTAATGAGTTGCTCAACAATTGCAGCAAAGTTTCTGTACTAGGAAAGTTTCACAGCTTCTCTGAAAGATTTGTGATCACTTGACTCTGCACATTGTAAGAGGGCTGTCCCTTCTTCTGCTGACTCAGGGAATGTCTGTCGTGGAACAAAATCCAACACGGTGCAGTCAGTGAGTAATAGATGCGTCAAGCGCGAAAGTGTAGGTCTACCGCAGGGCTTAAGAAAAAGCCTATTATAGAGTGTCTAAAAGAAGCAAAATACTGATTAGATTCATCACTGGTAACAAGTGGCCATATGTTTATGCACCAACAATAGCTGATACTAAAGCTTGTCATGAAATATGTTTATCAAGATGGAAAGAATGCAGATTCTGCATTATCTGCCACTTGATACAACAAGTATTTAACGTGTACCAAAATCTGGATGGAATTAGTGGACCGTATACATTTTGCCTTACATAAAACAAAGGTCATCATCGGGGGGATGTGAACCCCACCACATTAATATCCATAAATATTACTCTGTGAAGATACTATTGTTTACAGAGAGACAAAAAAGAATTTGGCACTCAGCAGTTCACAAAGTTGTTCCTCTCAAAAAGAGGATATTTCCTCAATTTTGAGATATTGCATGATTTTTTTTATTACATTTATTTGTATAATGGTGCAGAAAATGGGTATTTGGGAAAAAGCAAAAGTTTACCTTAATACTTTGAAGTGTAACACTGGTTGACAATGACAGAGGTCAAACATTTTCTGTATGTCTGCACGAGCTTTGGACACATTGTCACTGCTTCTTTGGCCCATTCTTCCATGTAGATCTTCTCAAGAGCGGTGATGTATTGGGGGTGTCACTTGAAAAACGATTTTTGACTACTTCTACAGATTCTCCATCAGACTGTGGTTTGAAGACACTCCGTAACCTTGAAATGTTTTTACGTTGCCACTCCTTTGTTGCTGGGCATTATGCTGGAAGATTTAGCCATGTTATGTCCTAATGCTCTCACCGATGGAAGGGTTTTTTTGCCCTCTCACCATACA
Source organism: Oryzias celebensis (assembly GCA_014656515.1). Taxonomy (NCBI): domain Eukaryota; kingdom Metazoa; phylum Chordata; class Actinopteri; order Beloniformes; family Adrianichthyidae; genus Oryzias; species Oryzias celebensis. The sequence continues at coordinate 8,226,664 of BNCR01000003.1, forward strand.
TGGCTCTATTCATCCTTTCCATACAGATCAGTTGTCATGTCCACTTTGCATTATGTTTTCATCCCAATGCTTCATAATGCTTATGGTGTTCTTGGGATGCAACTCAGCATAATTCCCTTTCCATACACAGTTATGCCAGTTTATATAAAAAAATTCCACTTTGGTCTAATCTGACCATAGGAAGTTCTCCCAGTTCTACTCTGCATCATGCAGATGGTCCATAGGAAACTTTAGACAGGCCTGGGCATATTCTGGTTTCAGCAGGGGGCCTTTGGAGCTCTGCAGGATTTGAATGCATAGCAACACAGTGTAACTTTTGATTCTGTGGTCCTAGCTCTTATGTTTTGGGCTGTTTCTTCATTGTTCTCAAAACGGTTGCAGGACATCTTAGACAAGTCGCCAGGCTGTCGCAAGGCTGTATTTCTTCCGTTTTCTTAAACTCCACTTACTTACTGATCTCTTCTCTCCAAGCTGATTGCTTATTGTAGATTGGTTCATCCCAGTCTTGTACAAGTTTACAATCTCGTCCCTGGTTTCCTTAGACAGCTCCTTGGTCTTAATGGTGGAGACGTTGCAATCTGACTAAGTGTTTGAACAGGTATCTTTTAAACAGAAAATCAGTTAAAACGGGTGACATTTTTTTAATGTAACGATCAATTTGTTATTACAGCTTCCTAGAGAAGAAATAACATGTCTGTGAGGGATGGGATTTCTGCTTTTTTTGTAGAAAAATACTTGTTTTCTGCACAATGACTTTTAAAAAAAAGTCTCTAAAATCTTGCAATGAAATTTCCTGCATCATTACTTCACAATAAGCCTCTCAAAGTTGAAGTGTATCTAATATAAACATTACAGACCACATCTTTTAAAGTGGAACAACTTGCAGAATTGCTGATTGCCAAATACTATTTTACCCCATTGTATATCAACTCTTTAATCAACAGAAATCTATAAAAATGTAACTTACTTCAAATCTAAATTATTTTAGCTGTTTAGATGTTCACAAAAATCAGTAAACAAGGATAAGACAGAAAAAATGAAAAAGATAAAATATCTGAAGTATCAAAAGTGGTTGAAAATATTTCCTGAGTTATTTTTTCTCAGCCCTTTGCCACATCATGTCTTCTTTTCTTTTTATCTGAGATGAGAAGATTGAAAAGAAAAAGAGGAAATTATAAAAGAAATGCCTTTATTAATTCTCGAAGAGCATCTGGATATTGTCTGTACATGACAAATGCTGCTTATTCTCATGAGATAAAATGTAATAGGTAGATTTAACCATATTTTGTTAAACAAATTAGTGTCATGGTCTTTAGACAGAAAGCACTGGATGCCAGTCCATCTGTTTTATGTAATGCAGAGCTTAAATATCATTACAGTACACTGTTCTAAATATAAATGTTAGCATCTAAAAGTAACATTTATATTCCATTTTATGTGAATATAACTCATCAAGTAAGCATTTGTACAGAAGTGAGGCAGACAACTTGAATACTAAAGTGCCCAAAAAGTTATGGTTTCTATTTCTGTGTAACTATGGAGTCTCTATTGTGAAAGTGCTACATTTAACACAGGAACCAACATAGCTATTATATGTTGTGTCATGAGACTGAAAATAATCTCTGCAGACTGATCCCTAAACACACATTTAAAACTGTTAGCTTCCTAGATTCTCAGTTGGCAGGCATGCATCCTAATTTAAATCCTGCCTGACAACTGGAATGTTTGGTGCTTTCTGTGTGTTTGCACCATCCACATTTGTTAGTTATGTTCTGGTTTGCTCTATATTGTTATGGCGGTCATGTTTGCTACCAGCAGATCTTTTTCTTGTTAAAAATAGGTCAGTGGAAAAGATTTTGGGACTTTGCTGCTGTTGTTGCGCAGCTGTTTATTGGAAATCCCGGCAAGATGGGTCATATTCCGCTGGCGTCTGCAACCTTAGCCCTAACGAGAACCAGATGCTCATGAATCAGGACATTGTGGTGGGCTGAAGCAGTGAAGCACTTGCACTAACCTCTACAACTCAGACATTTACACACAAAGCACACACACAGACACACACATGGTACCCCCACCTTCCCTCCAGCCCTCTCTGCTCCCTTTTCCATCGCTCTTTGATTTCATCTGCAGCTCTTCTCCTCTACAATTGCTTACACACTCTCTTTCTCTCCCCCTGCCAGGTTCCTGTTCAGGTCAGTCAATTTCCGAAGCAAACCCAAAGGTCCTATGCTAGTGGCCACCTACTGGCCAGATCTGCCTGCCAAGATAGATGCTGCTTATGAAAACCCAGTGGAGGAAAAAACGGTCTTTTTCGCAGGTATGCATTACATTTAAAAAAAAACTGAAGTAAAGGTTAACCTAGGTCATTTGGAAAAACTAATGTCTCAATTTTGAAACATTACACTCCTTCACTGAGAATGCAAGATTTGTCTTTACTAGTTTAGCAAATGTTTCCCATTTGGTCAGCCCTTCCTTCCCCCTGAATTGTTAAAGCAGAAGAAATGCATTGGTCTGCAGTAGAAACTATTCCACCATGGTAGTTAGTGGTTTGCAATCACATCAATGTACTTAAAGTCCCACTCCAATGAAAATCATGTATTTGTTTTTTTAATATGTTCTTGTGGCATTTTTCTCATGATGGACGTTTATAAAAATGTTCAAATCGTTCTGAATCTGGAGCAGACAAAAAAAACGCAGTTTTTTGTAGCTGTGACGCGCCCTGCTCTCCTCCATTACAATACATCCACTCGTAGTTGCTAGATCCAGGGACATCTTTTTTTTCCTCATCTCAGCTGGCATTTGGCTCAAAACGGTACAGCTGGATAACTCCAATATTGCTCACCATTTGTGTGGCACCTCTAATGTTAGGTTGGGGTTGTGAGGGGTTGTAGGCAAGTGGGAGAGTGCGTAAATCAATAATGGGAAATGGGGGCAGGCTTACTCCGCACCAACAGTACTGTCATGCCCACAACTCAGAGGTGAATTTCTAATGAACTCCTTCCGCTCTGCAGAAACTCTGTGCTAGAAAACAACACATTTTATTTATTTATTGGCTAAAAATTGCATAATCATAAATAAAAGGCCACCTAGATCCAAAGATGATTGGATTGGGACTTTAAAACAAATGCCCTGAAAAATTCCAATGAGGTTAACAGGCTCAATGAAGAAAGCTGACTGATACTTAAACTGAAGCAAATGATTTTACAGAATTAAGTGTTCTGTTCAAACTGTTCAGTTAATGGGTTTTTCATAATATGCAACACTCATGTTTTGTCTCTTTTGTCCCAGGAAATCAGTTTTGGGTTTACAGAGCAGATGAGCTGGAGAGTGGCTATCCTAGAAGACTCTCCAACCTCGACCTTCCAGATGACGTGCAGCACATTGATGCCGCTTTCAACTTCAGAAGGAACAGGAAGACTTACCTATTTTCTGGGGACAAATTCTGGAGGTGAGCTTTTGAACCTTCCAAGATAAGGGTGGAACATTTTAGGTCCTTCGTATAACCGTTTACATGTTTGCACAAATGTAAATCCTGACCACAGCTGATTAGCTGAATCATCGGCATTTGGCCAAACAAAAGTTGCCATGACAAAAGCTGCTTGGAAAAATAAACACAGCACAGTGACTCTCGTTATAAAACTTTTCATTTGAAACTTTGAAACTGTTTTCTGACACAACTTTGCTTTGACTGTTGATATTATTAATTCTGGATAGATTTTAGGATGGATGAACAGGAACTGCGCTGAGAACAAACTACTTTTTCATGTTAATGATTCTTGTTAATGATTATTGCCTGATTATGCCAAACTATGCTACAACTGGCATGTGACGCATGTTCAAAAACGTGCTAAAAGAGTGGTCAGCATTTGGTGATCACTCTGGACTGTCGTAACCTGATACGTGTCCGCCACCTACAGATGGAAGAGACTTGTTGCGAAATGTCTCTATTCCAATACATGAAAGACTTGGTGTCATATAATTCTGGACGACAAGCCACAATTATTAAATTTCTCCTTTCTGATCATTTTTGAAACGGTTGGCACTTCTGGGTTTTGAAAAGGACTCCATCCATAGGTCATTACCAAATCAGAGTCCCTGATTGTTCAAATATCAATCTGGTTTAACTTTCAACACGTGTTCAATGGCAGCACGTTTTGTACATAGAGCCTAAAAACTGACTTGCGTAGTGACACAGAAGTTTGGAACGCAGAATTCCAAAGCATGCATTTACATCCATTTACATAGACTTCCCATTTGAAGTGGTCCCTTGAACTCTTGTAGCCGAGGTCAGTGTGAATGTAGCTTTAGACTTTTGTGTTGCTATATAATTTACTCTCATTTCTATTTGCTTACAGATATGATGAAGATAGAAAGACCATGGACCCTGGCTTTCCCAAACTTATTGCTGATGCCTGGAATGGCATCCCAGATGACCTTAACTCTGCCTTCAGTCTTAATGGCATTGGTAACCATTTTAAATGTGTCGTTTTTCTTTCTTTTTAGGTGGGATTATGTAGTTCCTAACATTTATCTTAAATAAAGAATTGTAGATTTAAACTAAAATGTAAACAAACCTTATATTCTACACAATATTTCACTGTAATCTTTTGTTTCTAGAAACCATTCAACAAAAATTTCTACTCAGAAAATGACGCATTTCAACATGTTAAAAGGTTGCTGCCACATTAGGAAAACACACTGAGATTAGTGCTGCATTGACTTTATTTTAAACAAACTAAAATCTAAATATATTTACATTAAGTTTTCAAGGTTCTGACCTTAAATTGCTTGTAGAAGTCTGGAAAAATTCTGTGACCTTGGTTATGTTGTTGTTTTAGCTTATACTTGCTAGTTTACTGACTGCAGAGCAGTATTTCCTGTTGCTTTGACTAAAAGAAAAGTCAGTGCGCCCTGTCTTGCAGTTTGGAACTTTTTCTCAGACAGATAATGTCTGATATGAAGGGGAGCGCTGTTGCTGCACAGCCAGAGGCTAAGTGTTCAGAAGAGCTGACTCCACAGATATGTGCAGATGTTAAACAGCAAAGAGAAAGGTTCTGGAGCCGAGTGTGATGGAAGACAGGACAGTTAGTGAGAAAACAGCTGCTTCTTGTTGCTGAGTCAATTATTCAATTGGTTGTGAGCAGATAAGCAGCAGTTGTTTTTTTTTTTTTTGAATGTTAAAGAAAAAGACACTGCAGCTAAAGAGCATGAAAAGATTAGTATAAAATAGCAAATTATTATCCTTTAATATTTATGTAAGAAACATGCACAAACTAATATAACATAATGTAATAAACATGTTAAAGAAATATCACACTAACAGTTCAAAGCAGCCATTATTCTTGCTATCTTTTTATCTTAACTAACATGTGGTTTTTGGGGAAAAGAGCTGTGTATCTTGAATGATATATGGTAACTAAAGATAGTTTAAGAACTTAAACAGTTCCAGAATTATTTCAATAGACTTTAAAGTTTTCCCAAAGGTTAATTTGCCTAACTTGGTCAGAATGATTGAAATATGGCACAAAGTGATGATTAAAGTGCTAGGCGTGTGAAATTTGTTTTCTGCACTCTGGAACCATTTGGTGGTTTAACCCCCTCCATCCAACCCCTTGATGCTGAGTGTCAAGCAGGGAGGTTTTGGGACCCATTTTTTGAGTCTTGGCCTGGATTTGAACTCATGACGTTCCAGTCTCAGGCCAGACACTCTACCTCAGTGTAGAAACACTCTGCTTCAAGGCCACTGAGCTGGTCATTACAAAAAGTGTGAAGGGAACACCAGTTTTTTTTTAAATGCTATGGAAGTTTATTTTTTGAGTTATAATTCAAAGTAAAATGCAATTCTCACTTGACAATTCAATTTGCAGTTTGGTGGTGCAATGAGAAAATGCATTTTGCATTTGACATTTTAAAAAGCACTCCAAAAAGTAAACAACTTTTTGAACGTGGGTCAGCCGTGTATCCACAGGGCTGGATGGCCTTCTGAATTGGGATTATTCCATTAGTGCCGTTTTAATGTACACACAGTGCTGTAAACACAAATTGCTCATTCCTCACACATTAATATAGAGCAAGTCTGTGGCCTTCGACAAAGGCGTCTCTGTACATGGCTCCTTTTGCATAATTTAGGGAATGTGAGGCTCCACTTTGCCTCAGCAAAGCCATATTATATATTATGATTTTTAAGAAGTTGTTTTTTTTTTTTTTTAAGTTCTTGCACAAACTTTGTAAGTCATTTCTGCAGAGTTTTCAAAATATTAAAACAATTTAAGTTATAAAAAAATATGCATTACCTACTGTATAAAGGCTATTTTCAAGAGAATAGCCTTTACCCCAAGTACAGAAATATTTTTTATGTAAACGTGACCTACTTTTATTATATTTACTCTGGAAATGAAAATGCTAAAAAAAATGTTTTTGTTTTATCAAACAACATATTTCATTTAATTGTGTACATGATTTAATCAATTCAACAACTTTGAAGTAACTCATTTTCTGCAAGAACGTTACATTTAATATAATCTGGTTTTTTTTCTGACTCTTACAGATTACAGCTACTTCTTCAAAGAAAACCACTATTTCAAACTGGAAGACAGCAGCCTAAAGATTGTCAAGTTGGGTGAAATAAAGACAGACTGGCTTGGGTGTTAAGTATTTCCAATAAGTCCTAATTGTTGCATCACACTCGACTTGAGGTTGGCACAGTGCACACTTTTCTAACCAAGCTTCTCTGGGACCCATGTTCCTCTGGTCTGTATAACCAGTTAGTATCTCCAAAAAGTGGCAACTCAAAATTTTATACATTAGCTTAACATGCAAATGGATGTTTCTTTTGTTTTTTTTTATGTTTAGATTTTACATTGATGTAGATTTTTAAATATGTTCTCCCCCTTGTTTTTTTGTTTTATGTATATATTTGTTAGAAAGTCAGACATCAGGCATGTCCACATTGCATTAACCACAGCACTGTAATGTGCTGTGTGGTTTTGGCCATTCATGCAAATTTCATACCTAAAGATTGTTTTACAGAAGACTTTATGCTCTCTAAAGATTTTTTTCAATTTCTTCTAATTTTTTATGTATGTTTTATTTTTTTCTCATTGTTGAGCAAAACATTTACTAAAATGCATTTGCACAATATGACCGAAAATGGTGCTTTTAGAGAATGCTTTATGCATGTAGTCCTATATATAGATAGTATGTTTTAGATTTAGTGTGACTGTGCCTGATAGGAGTACGTATTACCGACAGGATGTCAGAAAGTTGCATTCACAGGCAGCCATTATTCTACATTTGGTTGGCACTTTGCATTGAACTCCACAAGAAAATTGCACAAAGTAAAGTTCAGATACTGCAATGGCAACTCTATGATGTACTTACCTTAAGTGATGGTACAGTTTAACGGCACGGGTTGCCTCAAATAGACTTTAAAGGTTGGGTACATTATGGAATTATAACGAAGATACTGGGGTAAAGTTGTTTACTTATGTTTTGTTTTCTTTCTTGATTTTAATGGAATATACTCGTGTTTTTTTTTTTTTTGGATTTAACTCTTACGCACTTTGTTTCACTCTTTGTCATCAATAAAGATAATCAATATAATCAACTTTACATCATTTTTCAAAGCAGACTGGAAAGCATTTTTTGGCCAAATAATAAGTACTAGACAGGTTAAGCATTTGTTTAACCTTTGAAACGTGAAGTTCTGTATCTGATATAAACTCTAATTGTTCACCATTGCAGGAAACATCTTATGAAGCTTTACTGTTTTAAGGTTGCAAAAAAAAAAAAAGAAAAATGTGTTCTAGGAATTTGGAATAGTATAAAAAAAACGGACTTACTGGTAAAATTTAACCTCTTAATATATTATTAGGTATGGAATAGTAACCAAGCTGATAAAATGATATTTGGAGAGTTCCAAATACAATACCAACATACAAAAATATTAAATATTGACATATTTTACTTTTTTAAAACACTTTCAGTGCCAGAATCCTGCAGAGGATTTGACAAACAGATATTTGACAAACACAACATACCCTCATACTGTTTACAGTAACCACGCAAAATATATTTTTTAAAAAGCACAAGAAACCAGGATGATAAATATTCCCTTTGCACAACACAACAGATCTATCTTGTTCTCAGAGAAACCTCTAAAGTATAAATGTAGCATTTTTTATTTTCATTAAATTACAGTATACACCATAACCCAATAGCGGGGATAGTTTTTTGCTTCAAACTTGTAATGATTGTTTAGTTATTTAGTTGGTTAGTAAGCCCCAGAAGTCTCAGTTGTTTGAAAAGTCAATAACGATACAGTAAAAAAAAAAAAAAAAATCAAAGTAAAAGAGACTTCAATTTATTCATCTATTAAGAAAGAGATAATATTAAATTATATTTTTAATATCATAATTTGTATAAATTATTGTTCATTCTTTAGAACTGAAATTCTTTAAGTTTAATTCACAGCAGTGACTAAACTGTTCATAATAAAAACATATTTTACATTTTGTTTAAGTTTATAAGGAAGCAAAAGAAAAAAAAACAAATCAGATCATAACAGTCAGTGTTCATGTTCAGCCTAAAAACTAAGATTGACATAAACATTACTCAGTAACTAATGCTTTACAGTTTTTTTATGAAACATGAAGGATTTTAAGTTTTCAGAGTTCATATTTATTTTACAACAAAGAAAATAAAATGTAACATTTGTATAGCAAGCACTTAGAAAAGAAGACGACCTTAAACATTTGCATTCCTGTCTTTGTCCTGTTTGTGGATGTTCAATTTAAATTTTGTTGTAAAATTGCACCATCTAGTGGACATTTGCAGGAACTTGCAAAACACCCGACATGTTTGGTGACGTCATGTTTGATTGTAATTTTAGTCAATATATCTGACAATACAATTGAACCTTACACACCTGCAATTCAGATGTGTTTAAACTGTTTATCATATTTTTGGTTAATATTTTCCATTAACTGTAGATGAAAATAACAATGGATTTTCACAGTTCCTTTTTTTTTAATTTGTGGTTATTTTTTATGTTTTGTAGAAAAAAATGTAATATATCTGAGCATGTATTTATTTTCAGAGTTCATGAACTAGTGTCACAAAAAGCTCTGTGGGGGGCGGAGCTTGTAGCCTGTGTTGGTCGCTCTCGCTGTTGTGTGTTGCGTTTACGTGTTTCGCCTCTTCTACTGCGGGGTCATCGAGGGAACACACGAGAACGAGCCCTCTGCTTGAGGAAGTGAGATGATAACATAACGTCTCCGAAAGTGTCCCAATCTTCCTGGTGAGGACCGATCAGTCAGCGATGCCGCCGCAGCGAGTCTGCGCTCTGCCGAGGCAGCAATCTCTGCTCCTGCCGGCTGTCATCAACCCGTTTGTCCAAGACACTGAACTCTCCAGAGCTGCTGTCCTTAAGGTGAGTACTGTGCTGTTCGAGCTGGGTCGAAAGAGGCAGACTGTGGCGCCCTTTGGAGGTTTCATGTGCGCGATCACACACATTCACGGTTAGCAGGGCCTATGTAATCTGAAGCAATCGGCTTGCAGCTCAAACAATGGAGCCTCAGTGAGCATTCTAGATTATGTTCATTTCTAAGAGCTGCACATTTCTGTTGAATATGATGGATTTTTACTTATAGCTCATGTGTGTGTGTGTGTGTGTGTCACTTCCCTTCCATGCAGTGTGTCCTTTTAGGAACCTTCCTGGTCCCTCTTCGAGCTATCTTCATCTCTCTTGTCCTGATGGTGACTTGGCCAATTTCATTCATGATCACCTTCAGGCATCCTCTGAAAGGAGCTGTGGAGCCAATGAGAGGCTGGAGACGGTAACTATGAGTGCACAGCACACATCCTTCTAAAATATACTCTGGCTCAAAACGGTTCGGTTGTATAGCTCCATTTTTGTTCCTCCGATAATATTAGGTTGGGAGTGTGAGGAGCTGTAAGCTAGAGGGAGAGCGGGTAAACCAACACCACACCAACAGCCTGCAGAAGCTATGATCTAGAAAATGGCACCAGTTTTTGATTTTGGCTAAAAACGGCACACAGAAACACTTTTAAAAAAAAGTGAATCAAAACATGATCGGAGTCGGACTCAAAAAGATCTGTACGTCAGACTCATTTTCATTATGAATTCAAAAACTGACCCGATAAACTAGGTTGGATTGTTAGTTTACTCTAACAACGAAGAGCAAGAATAAACTTTTAAATTCTGCATATTCTTATAAAAACACATGATCTGACATAAATAAGTGTTTTTGTTTTTTTTTTTCTCATCAAAAACCAAAGGTATTTGTTGGCTGACACTCCAGCTGAACATAAGCATAAACTTGCTCTATTGGAGCAAAACAAGTGAAAGAAATGTCTCCACATATCACATAAACTACAAAAAAAAAGCAAACGTTGCAAGAAATAATCAGCATCTTTTAAATACGATCCTCAATAAATGATCACTAACTTGTTTTAGGACCTTTTGTATTTCCAACATCAAGTTTATTTGCATAAACAGGATGACAACACGTTTGTGTCATCTCTAACACTTTTCTGACAAAAGGTTCGCTTAAGAAACATCTAGAAATGAGAAGAAGCAAAAAGACAGTAAAAAAAAATCTGAATTTGTAAATTCACGCAAAAAGGATCCACAAAATAGGTTTCATGTGACTTCAAAGGTGTGAACATTTCTGCAGTCGTTCTTCATAAGATCATATCTCCCCCATTAAGAACCGACAGCCCCCGCTTGTCCTCAAAAGAGAACTAGTCAGCAGGAAATGAGGCGGAAATGAAAGCATGATTCATCACAATTTAAAACCTCCAAACTTAATCACCATTTCTATTTTTATTTCCCCAAATGTAACGCTAGGTGTAAACTATCTGTTATTTTCTTTGTATTTATGCGTTTTAGGGTTAGAAATACAAAAAAACCCCACTCAAAACCATTTTTTTCTTTTGATTTGATACTTCGCATTTGAACTTGTCGGCCTTCATCCGGCCCCTTTTGTAAAACAGAACAAAACTTCTCTTAGCTCAACGGACTGAGTAACATGCGACTGTTAGACAAGCAAATGACATGCAAATATCATGCTACAAATGCAAAGAGTGGATAGTAGCTTCTGTTCGTGGAATACCGTAGTTTTCATCAAAGGGGGTGCTGCTATTTTAAATATCATTTTCTTGTTTAAATAGTTTTGTGTTACATGTTTAAGTCTTCTCTTGCTTTTTCTAGTTTTTTCTGATTCTTGATTGTTAAAGTCTGATTAGATTTTGTTCTGCTGGGTCCCAATAGTCCACAGACTATTTGGTGGTTTAATCCCCCAATCCAACCCCTTTATTCTGAGTGTCTGCCGTGGAGGCATTGGGTCTCATTTTTATATTCTTTGGTCTAACTTGTCTTGGGTGGACACTCTACCACAAGGCCACTGAGTTGGCTTTGTGAAATCTTTATGCAACTGATAATTGTTACAACCCTTTCTATTACTACTATTTATTTCATGAAAGCATTCCTCATATTTAAGATGGATAGATGAACAGATGCAGAGGGAACTGCTAAAACTGACTGGTGGTTTATTAAATTCAATCGCTTGAAGATTTTCTGTCTTTTTTGTGTCTCCAGGTTCATGTGCCGAAGGGTTATGGCCGCCTTGGGGAGGGCTTATTACTTTTGTATGGGCTTCAGAGTGGTTGTCAAGGGTAAGCAGGTCAGCAGCAGTGAGGCCCCCATCCTGGCCGTGGCCCCCCACTCAACCTTTTTTGATGGGATTGTGTGCATAGTAGCCGGCCTGCCCTCCACTGTCTCGCGCGTTGAGAACCTCGCTACGCCCATCTTTGGCAGTAAGATCTTTTTTATTTGAGTTGCTGGGGTTTGTAGCAGGAAGTTATCTTTCTTTTCTGTCTTTTTTGACGGTGGGGGGTTGAAATGTGAGGAAACTTTACTTGCTGGTAAGCCTTCCTCTTTGTGTTTTTGATGTTGAGACACAAACATTTAATCAATTTCTAGAAGATAACATTTGTACAATTCTGTGATGTTCCACCATAATTGATTTTTTTTAGCTCGGCATACAGTTACACAGAGCCTAACTAACAATCTTTATACTTGTTTAAAGTATTTTGGCTTGAACTTTCAGAATCAAACTACTTCATTCTCACTGCATCGCATCAAAATAATTTAAAATAAATTCACTGTTTAAAGCAATCCACTGTCATGTCTGGGAGAAAAAATGACCAAAAGGATTTGATTTTATGTTTGGCTTTGCTGATCAGTTGCTTTCCATGCAGGGTTTGTGCGTTGTCTGCAGCCGGTATTAGTGTCCAGGAAGGATCCAGACTCCAGGAAGAACACAATTCACGAGATTGAAAGCAGAGCCAAGTCAGGAGGCCGCTGGCCACAGGTTTGTCACAAAACTCCCCGTTGAAACTGAGAAGCCCCAAGTTCCGCAACTCAGGATGTTGGTTTAGCCACAGTTTCTTCTGTCAGTTGTGAAAACCCTCACGCTCTTTTATTTTATTTTCTCCAAACTGTTAGAGAAAGAGAGGACATCATATGCACAACAATGAAATAAATGAACATATTTTTTCCCCAGGTTTTGATATTTCCAGAAGGAACTTGCACAAACCGCTCATGTCTTATCACTTTTAAGCAAGGTGAGTTAAGTAATATTTATATATATTTATTAATATCATTCAGGGCTAATCAGATAGTTCAAGATAAAATAAATAGAAAAAGCATAAGTTTCCTGTTTGCTTTCTCTAAGAATAAAATGAAAAAGAAGTGTAGTGTTAATTGTAGCTCAATTAGTAAAATGAGTCCAGATCACTATCTGCTTTGAGTCAGTAGAGCATCACCTACAGAACAGGAAATTTAGCTGAGCCTGGACCTTAGTGCTGCATGCAGTCCTAAAATACCAAAACTTATACTTCTGGGTTGATTCTTTAAAGCTATTTTAGGACTGCATGCAGTCCTAAAATACCAAAACTTATACTTCTGGGTTGATTCTTTAAAGCTATTTTGGTGGGGGTGGTGGTTTTAGTTAGAGACACAAGTTTCTAAACAGCAAAAACCACCAGCTGATCAGTGTTTCTGAATTTGTCAAAAGCGAGTGGATATGGGAAACGCACATTATGTCATCAAACAGCAAAAAGATGACCTCTGTGTTAATGAATTTCTACTTTAAATTAGTCAAATTCATTGTTTTCATCAATATTCAGATAATAAACAAATAACTTGTTTGCACACACACATATAGAGCTTAAATTCATTCGAACAAAAAAAAATGCAGGTAAAAAAACAGTCGAGATGATGTCTTGCTTGGCTTAAAAAACAACATTCTTAGAACTAAAAAGCTTTACATCTTCTAGTTTTTGTTCAGTCTTGGTCTATTACATTTTAAAATGTTCATGCATCTTCTTAGTATGCTTTTCATTTTACATGTAGGGGCTTTTATCCCAGGAGTCCCTGTGCAGCCTGTGCTTATTCGTTACCCCAATAACATGGTGAGAATTTCTGACTATAATGCAACAATACAAGAATGTACTTTCTACTACACACGGAACTCTGCAACAGGCACCACTCTGTACCTGCACATTTCTTATCAAGATAAAATAAATATAGTGTCCAAAATGATTGATGTCTACAGACTATGCAATCTGTTTCGCTTATAGGATACCGTGACATGGACGTGGCAAGGTTTCAGCTCGTAAGTATCAAATTACGCATTTTAAAGATTTAAGGGAATTATTTTACCAGCTTAAGTCCTACAACAGTAGTTGAAAAATCAACATGTAAAAAGGAAATAATCTTGCACTTATGTAACTGAAAAAAATCTTGTTTCCACAATTACAAGAATAATCATTACTTGGAGTAAAGTAATTTGCAAAACACATTATATTACTATCCTTTTTTGATCTATTCTGCAGACTTAAAGTTTCTGTTCTTTTTTTTATCTGCAGGAAGACTTTGCTGCTTCTTACTCTGTGCCAACTCTACACAACTGTAGAGATAGAGGTAATACATCTAAATTATTAACCAAATTAATTACTCCTTCCAACTTAAAATAAAAAAACAGCAAAAAGTGAAGATAAGGAAGAGTTAAAGCCCTGCTGAGTTGATCAATTCACTAAAAAAAACTAAAATAAACCTTAGAATTGTAATAAATAAGAAATGAATCAAAATCAGTTGAAAAGATCAATAAAACCAGAAAGCACAAATGTTTCTATCTGGTGTAAATCAGGCTTTTTACCACTAGAATTTGTGGAAAATGTTTCCTGTTTGCATCCATCCTCAAGTGGTCCTTTTGGGAACTGCAGCACATATTGCTTCAAGTTCAAAAACAGAATAGAATAAAATAGAATAGAATAGAATATATAGAATAAATTAAAAAATAGAAGAAGAGGACTCGACTGAAACTCACTACGCTTTCAGAAAATTAACCTTAATCTGTAAAAAATATTAGCAGTTATATTCCAATCGTTTGTGTCACGACCTTCAGCCCGCCGCTGAAGCTGATTTGCTGCCGTCTTCTCCATTTTTCAGTTCCTGCCACCGCACATCCCCACAGAGGAGGAGAAGAAAAGCCCGGCTCTGTATGCCAGCAGAGTTAGAGAAGTCATGGCTCAGTGAGTGTTCTTCACTATGACCTGTAGCAGGCACTTTGGTTGAAAGGTTCTATAGAAAACACCTGCCTTTCTTTGAATGGCACATTCTACATATGGCCTCCAAGAAATCCATTAAAAACAAACACTTTCTACAAGTCACAGAGGAACTCATGAAGATTCTTCATGTACCTCCTGAGCTGATGAGAAATTATTCAATGCCAGCTTTTGTAAGTGTTCCAGCTGACCTCAAGGTAACTCTCTCAGGGCTTTGAGAGTTCCCGTGACCGACCACACGTATGAAGACTGTCGCCTGATGATCTCAGCCGGTGAACTCACACTCCCAATGGAGGCCGGCCTGGTGGAGTTCACCAAAATCAGTCGGAAACTCAAGTAAGAACACCTCGCCAAGGTCCTCTTTATCCACTTTCAGGCATAAGAATTACTGCTGGGGAATTCTAATAACAGTTTCTGTATCATGTTTAACCAGTCTAAAGTGGGACAATGTGAAGAGGGAGCTGGAGGGCTTTGCATCTATGGCCAGCTCTTGTAAGGGAGGGCGTATAACTCTTGATGAGTTTGCCAGATTCCTAAAGCTACCTGTTAGCCCAGCCTTGGAGGAGCTGTTTGCACTGTTTGATAGGGTGAGAACAAATTACACTTGGTGACCAGTTCATTAGAAAAAGAATCATTTCAAAGCTGCATTTCAGACAAATGTTTGGAAATAACGTATTGTCCCTTTATCTTGTCCAGGATGGAGATGGAACCATTGATTTCAGGGAGTACGTCATCGGTGTGACCATTTTGTGCCGACCAGCTAACACCGAAGATGTTCTAAGAATGGCCTTTCAGGTGGAATAAAAATACGATTACGTTCTTGTGCCCTTACATGCCCTTGAACCTACATTCTTAATATTTTTCTCGTTAATCTGAAAGTTGTTTCATAGAGGGGATCAAATTTTTCCTCTCTGGATCCACCAAACTTGCACTTTTGTGCATTGGATTTGTGCCAGATGTTTGTTGTTAAAGACTAAGAAAATGTTGAAACAGTGGGCATTAACATATCTAATATTTAAAAAAAATAGTGTAAATGTGACCATATGTTATAAAGATTCACCTCCCAGCTCCATGTCTTCTGTATTCACACAGCATTCCTATTGAAGGAGGAAGATAGGCTAAATTCAGTGAGGCATGGCTTATGTCATTTTAACAGTGTGTGTCTGTTGGCTGGACATTGGGTCAGATGTTGGATTTTGATAAATAACTTGTGCTGGCAGAGTAGAACTAAAGGGTTAGTTTTGGTCAACTAATTTATCAGACCTTGATCTATGGTTTTGGATCATATCTCGTCCTCAGCTCCACCCTTTACAATTGAATTTCCCCTTCAGCTTGCCAACATTTCAGGGAATCCTAAAAATGGCGTTGTCCCTTCTTTTCAGCTGTTTGACACGGATGAGGATGAGAAAATCACTCCTGATGAGTTCACTTCTCTGCTGCGCTCGGCTTTGGGTGTGTCAGGTCTGAACGTTAACATGCTCTTCAAGGAAATTGATGCAGATGGTTCTGGTTTCATCACCTTCAGTAAGTTTGCTCTACATTAGTGGAGTGTTTACATCACACTGCAATATGCAGCCTTTTAAGTTCTGTGCAGCATACTGCAATCAGATGAGAACATCACTTCTGCTTTTTTTTCCCCCTCCCCTTCTTCACGCATGCTCTCTTAGGCGAGTTTCAAGCCTTTGCCAGGACTCATCCAGAGTATGCCAAGCTTTTCACCACCTACCTTGAGCTTCAGAGGTACCAAGCAATCCAGGAGGCAGGTCCAGGTGATTTGGAGTTAGCTGGCGAGACAACCTCAGAAGAAACAAGTGAAGAGAGCACCTCAGACAAGAAGGAGGACTGAAACTGAGGACAATCATGACATTTTCTTAGGAAAACCAGAAAGAAAAACACATTTGGTTTTAAAAACTTCTGATTTTTAGTGCCTTAAAAAATAAGATGAATAAGAGCTTATCCATTACATACATTTTTCCTAACCTAAGTCCTCAGTACACACTATTCTGCATGTTTTCTATCCTATTCTGCCCACCTCAATTATTTTTTGAGTGACTTTAAAGGCGTTCCCAGTGGTCTTTTAATTGCGATTATGACATTTTTCGCAAAAAACAAAAACAGAGTAATTTTCTAGTACATAGTTCCTGTTTTTTTACTTTTAGTGTAATTTTATTTTTATTTTTTTAATTTTGTTTTCTATAGAAACAGTGTCCTAGAAAAACCCTATGCTGTTTTTTTTGTAAACTAAGATTAGTTTGCTTTTGAAAAACTTTCTTGAAAAGAATATTTTTATTGCAAGACAGAAAATAACAAGGGTCTTTTTACTTACTTTTTACTTTAAGATCAGTTTTTGCAGTGTAGTTGATAAGAAATTTGCTTGAGTTGTCGGTGGTACCGTTGGTGCAGAGCAACCCCGCCCCTTTTCCCGTTTTTGAGCTATGCTGAGCGCTTTGTTTACACGCTTTCTTACTTGCTTACTGCTCCTCACACCCCCAACCTAACATTACCGATGTAACAAATATAGTGAGCAATATTGGAGCTATCCAGCCGTACAGTTTTGAGGCAGTTGCCAGCTCAGACAAGGAAAACAACAACGTTAATGTTAGTGAAAACACAAAAACACAACACGACTTCTCACTTTAATGACAGCTGGTTGAGCAGTGTTTGAGCAGAGGAGCACAGAAAACATGCAGGGTAGTTTGTCCTAAAGACAGGAGTTGGGAAACACTGAACTGATATCAGTTTTTTTTGTTTTTTTTTAGAATGTAATGTTTATAGAAAAAGTAATCATTAAAAACCTTCAGACACTTGACTTGAGCTTAACAATGCTGTGTTTGTGAGTTTGTGTCCACATCATTTACTTGACTGAAACTAACTCATCCTTGTTTACTTTTATGTTTCTGTTTTTAAAAATAACAAATTGCCAAACCAACACATTTTTACATTCAAAAAAATCTCTGTTCTTCTGTTTTGGAAAATAATTAGTGTTCAGCAAGATGTTTCCAGAGCAGCGACCCACAGACACACACTATGTCGGAGAAATGTTTACAACAAGCATAGATGCTGCGCATTACACTTTTACACTTTTTTTGGGGCGCTTAGGGACACAGGCCTTGTAAAAACAGCTTCATAATTAGCCAGAAGTTTGCTTTGCATGTGTATCCATTTGCATTTCTACAAAAGGTTGTTGTTGCTGAGACAGCATCGCTGCTTCTTTGCGGCTTTAGGTTTACTAAAGCAAATCAACCATTGAAAATAGGGCAATTTGTGAGCAAAAAGGCAACAGTGCTTCTCTACAGGAGCGTGTCCCAGTGAGATATACTTTAAGATTTACAAGCAGTATTGTTATTTATTTAGCAGGGTGTATGGCAATTAGCTGGGCCTTGTTTTCTTGCTAATACTGCAATGTCTGCTTTTTAAAATAAATCACAAATGCAACGTTCTGTCCTGCATTGTGAGTTTTTCTTTTCACCTGGGAAACTTGTCTTAATTGTTTTAAACTTTGTTTGCATTGAGAATCACACGAAAGAGATATGGTGTAGCTAGAGCTTGTTTCTAAAATGGCCACAAGGTGCCAGCAGTTACCTGGTAATGTGGTGGCACGCATGCAAGCCTTCATTCCTTTTTTGCCCCCTTTTTTTTTTTTTTTTTTTTTTTTTTTTTTTTTTTGCTATTTCTTGTAAAGGCATTTTTGTTCAAATGTAAGGTAATAATCTGAAATAAAATAATATATTGATGCTGGTCTGTACAGCAGCTCATTAAAATGAAGCATTATGGGTCACCTGAAAGATTAATATGTGCAGTTTTGTTCATATATGAAAGTTAAAACAATTAAATAAATGCATTGCTTTAAATTAACATGGTTTTCATTGATTCAGACTGAGAATTTTTATTTTGTTTACAGAAAAGAAAGCTTGCCTTCATATGATTATGTCTATGTCAGGTTAGGAGGGACAGAGAGTTCATTTGTTTTGACTTGTCACTGATTCCTGCATATTTGAAGTGGACAAAGTGCTAATTTATGAGGTAATATAAACAGCTTTATGCACATCATAGATTATAATGTTGTTATCTGTGCTGTAACACTTAGAAATTGCAGTCAGCAATATGTGCTCAAAGGAGGCAGAAATGAAGGATGGAAAGAGGATGTCCTCATTAAAAGCCCCTTGTTAGACAAACCGTGATTACCAGCTGTGATATCCACGTTCAATTTGTTCTAACCTTTTCAGTCTTACAGAGGCTCATTTCATTTTGATCAAAATTGATGAGATGGCATCAAATCAATTAAATCACATCGTTGCCTTGCTTACAACAGTTCGACTCCTTCTCTCGCCGCAGTGCCGCTCTCCTCTTTCTCCTGCTTTCCTCTGGTCGTATATTGCTGTATCCATTTCAGCCCTGCCTGCAGGGTAATCCTGTCGCTGTAGATTGCAGGAGATATGTGTTGGTAATTTGATTTGGTCTCCTCAGGACCTGAGAGAATGAGCAGCCCCTGTTTGTGAACACACGCCCGACACAGACTTCACAGGGACGAGAGGCTCTCTGTGAAGCTGAAGGAAAAGGTCAAAAGCAACAGGCCTCGTCGTTAAGCTGAAGCAGCCCGACTGTGTGTGGATTTCTTCTGAAAAAAAGCTCTGCGTTCTCAGCATAAACTTTTTTTTTAAATACTTCCCACTTTAAAGCTTCCCAACAATTTTACTTGACAGTTTACAAGCGAAATATTGAGAGATAGCCAACATAAATCCCATATTTTCTTCAGACATTATACCTCTACGCTATCTTTCAAACAGCAACGTATTTTTGACATTTTTTTATGTTTCTGAGAATAACTATAACATATTTTGCACTTTGGCATCATAAGTGGGAGGATGTTCAAAGAAAATCTCACATGAGAATGAAATGCAGGTTATTTCAGCCCTGAGTTCCTATAGAATGATTTTTTTTTAGCTGTATCAACAGGGTAGCTGGGTGTGTCTGGGTGCTCTTTTGACCCTAACTTCGCCCTGCCTGACGAACATGGATGTAGGGAGTCGAAAGGTCAACACAACAGGCACAAACATCAACTCAGCGGTCAGAGAAAAGCAGTCATTTGCTGGGCAGAATTTCCAATCAAAAATAAAGTAAGAGGTATTCACCCCGATACCTCGTAAATTCCAAAGGCCGTAGAATCAAAAGTGCTGCTTCTCAAAGCTGTATCAGATGTGATAATCAGTGTTTCACACTGATTTACTGTCATTTCTGTTAGGTATTTCCTCACTTTACAGAGTAAATCTCCGTTTTTCAAAGGGTCTGTCAGCAAGTGATTCAGATACAGTCCAATCCTTTTATACATAGTCCAGCTGCAATGTTCAGATAATGAATTTATGGTTCATGATGTTCATTTTTCAGACTTTTACTTGGTGTGAAATTTTACACATCTGTGTGTTGCTTTCAGTACTCACACAACCATGGTCACAACACACACGCACATGTTGCACCACCCTTAATTCCTGCAGAATTGAGCCTGGCAGCCGGTCTCCTTCAGCTCTTCAGGGAGTTCCTCCAAATCTCATTGTTGGGCTTCCTCAGCGCACCAACTGACACCTTGTTGATTTTCTCTCTTCCGTCATTCTTTCCGGAAAATGATTGTTTCTCATTTCCCATGTGACAGTTGATTGGAACAGTGAGGGTCCTGGAGAGGACAAAGTTTGTGATACCAATGAAACACAGGTCATTCTGCAGTGGTATCTGCTGCTGCCCAGGTTTGTTTTCTTGCATGATTGGTTTGGGTGTTTCTCATTATTTATTTATTTTTTTTATTTTTTTTTTTTGGATGGGTGAAGGGCAACATGCTTTCTTGTGTAATATTTGGGGTAATCCTGAGGTTGTTTCAATACTTTGAAGGGCATTTGTTAGACATCCACCAATGCTAATAAATGACTTATAATCACATGAATAATTCTTGTTTATGTTTTATAAATTGTTTGCTAACGTATCGATTTCTAAAGTCTTACCATTATTTTTCAAATAAGGTACTTACAATTTTAAAAACTCAAAACAGAGGGCAATTTAATCTGTACAGAAAGAAAGAAAGAAAGAAAGAAGTAAAACATTTCTCTATTTTTCCTCCTATATCAAAAATGTGGTTGTGTGCCTAAAGGTTGCAAACTTGATTTAGGTTCGATAGAGAAGAGTGTATCTATGGTGGGAAACACATTCTAACATCTAAACTTCTGAGCTTCAATTTTACTTGTTTTAGACATTACATTAAATTTGGATCAGCCTTCAAATGTGTTTTCCTCTTCAGTTTTGAGTATGATTTCACAACCAGACCTCCATAGGCTAATACATTTAATTTCTATTAATAATTTTAGCTGTGTTGTCATTACATGCAGCTATGAAAAGAATAAAGCATTTTAAAAAGAATATTTCATTTATTCACGCATAGGATGTGTTTTCACAGTGTTCCCTTTATTCTTTTGAGCAGTGTATTTGGTGGACTGTCTTCCACTCCCAGATCTTCAGAATGCACATGTGAACAGCTTGTATGAACCAACCTTCAAACACATATGGTAGAAAAAAACATGTTAGAATTTCACTCTACACAAACATTTGTACGTTTTGTCATGTGCTCTAATCTGAGACTCATGGATTTTCATGCTAATCTTTTCTCTGTTTCTGAAATCAATCTTGATATTTATATTTATTTTAATGCGCTCCTTGCTGTTTTGTGAAAGGGATAAAGGGAGCAACGTTCTGTCCTGCAAATGGAGAAAGGTTAAAATTCTCTGACTTGTATTCCAAAAAGACATGACATCAAGGCATGACTTCATATTGGCTACTTTTTTACATCTTTCTTATGGGTTTTCTGTGGAAAATGTACTTCTCTGCAAATTATACACACATTTCCCTCAGGAACTGTAGACAGCAGAGAAAAATGTCTCTGTCACCACACAACTGACATCCCCTGACATTGTTTTTCTATATACAGGTATGTTCCCAGAGTGCAAGGACACAGATCCACTGTTGAGGCACTGACATCTCTGCAGTTGGTAGAATGACCAGCAAGAGAAGCTTAATGATCCTAAGGTCTCAGGAGATTAAAACCAGAGTGATTTATTGAGGTGTACCACAAAACAAACTCCGCTCGATGCTAATACCATGACCTGATTACCACACTTAATCTTGGGAATGGCAAAATAATGACTGAATCGATGACCGATTGAAGCATCAAAGAGTGGGTGAAAAATATGGGGGAAAAACTGGTAAAAACTAAGAATTATTGAACTTTTGCATTTGTGTAGTGCAAAATCTGCATAAGAAATGTGGTATTTGACACAGAAAAATGCTTTCTGAGCTGGGAAGAAACCCGTATTGTTGCATTTGCAGCCTTCATCAACGTCAATCCTTTTTTTGATTTGATTGGCAAACTGTGGTAATCCGCTGTACTAATTCTACATTACAGCTGCATCACTAGGAACATTTGTCCACCATGAAGTGAGTAGGTGACAAATATTCCACCTGAAAGTAGTTTTTGGAACACAAAATGACAGAGTACTAGGGAGACATTATTTACAGACCTTTTTAAATATTTAAATAGTTTCTAATCTATTATATTTTACATTATGAGACCTAGTTATGGAGTTTTTAGTGTATGCCTCAGTTGGTAAAAGAAGTCAGAGTCTTCAAAAAATCTACCTGATCTAAATTGGCACTAAAAGTAGGCCAGCAGCATCACCCCATAGCAAGCAAATCAAACGTCCTTCCAAATGTTCTTCTTCTTTTAAAGACGTTACAATGAGAACACTCCAGAACTAATATCCTCCATTGTACAGATTTGTACAAACAGACAAAAAGACCGAAGGTAACAGAATCTGTGCCATGACCCCAGAAAAGGCTCGGGTTAAATCATACTGTGGCTGCTGAGAGGTTGTGTCATCTTTTATTAAATTCTCACAGTAAAGGTCAGAGAAGGAGATCTCAAACATTTGGAGCCAAACATAAGGCCTCAAGAACCACTCAGGTAGCGGGTTCTGGAGCAATCAAGGTAAATGAAAAAGGGTGATATCATACTGCCTCAAGTAGCTTCTTTATGGTCAAGATTCTGTGCCATCATCATCTGGAATATGCACTTAAACTGTTAAAAGTCAATTAATTATCCTGTGTAAATCATTTATGTCTTACAACGTGCAGAAACTCACTTGATGAAAGGAAAAATAAAGATACATATATAGAAAGTAGCTCTAAATCCAAATTATTGACTTTGAAGCTGCCAATAACTAATGCCAGCAAAAAATAAATAATAATTTTTCTTTAGGCCGCAAAAACAGAAATTTCTCCCACAACAATATGGAAGGATAAGACAAATTCAGGGGAAAACAACCGAAATAACATCTTATCCCTTCTTGTTATTCATTTGCTTAACCCTCACTGCAGTTATTCAATCTCAAAAAAACAAAACACCCAAAAGCAGCCCTATTAGGGCTTTATAAAACAAGCAGTGGAGAGCAAAGAGAACATTCGTTGACTTTAATGGGATGAACTGATCAACCATATCTAATAGAAATCATTGCCCCTGGCAAAAGCTGCTGTGGAATTGAATTACACATGGAACACAAAGCTTTTACGGCTTCTTAGAAAACTGTAATTCAATCTATTTAGTGTAGAGAAGAAGCAGATAAGTCCAAGCTGAAACTCTAGAAAAAGTTTTGTTTTTAGGTAAATTTGAGGTATGATGTTCTATCCCTTCAAAATATTAGGCTCTGTCTAAACTCAAATGAATGAGACATTTTAAACTTTTTTATGAAAAGATCCCAATAAATAACTTTATAATGTTTAGAAGACACAGTGACAGTAAGTTTTAACGTTTATACCATTTAACTCATTTGCGGTCAGAGATGCACCTGAAGCTTGATTCTGAAGCTTTTGGAGCGAGCCTGGACTGGAGCAGAACATGTGTGAAAGCCCTGGACGCTCCACAACTGCTTCTCCCAAACAAACAATGTGTGGTCACAGGAACTTGTGTCTCCAAACAGGAAATTAACTAATCAATAAGTATGATCCCTCCAAACAAAGTGCCAGGAACACAGAGCAGTACTGAGCAGCGGACGTATATTTTAGCGCACTGCAAGAGCCAAAACCCCACTCACTGCAAGTAAGCAGCGAATGAGGTGCATCATGGGACTTAGTGTTTTTATTCGTTTGAGGGATTTAAATGATGGTTCTGTTACTTTGTGTAATATTGTGTTTATAGTGCGTTTGTGTTGTGTTTCATTGCCAGCACAGATAGTGCTTAACCCTCATTGAGTCTCTTTGTGTAGGTAAGCTGGGAACAGCCACCAGACTGTCACAAATAAATGGCTTCGTTGTACCAATTGACGGTAAAAGAGAACTGGACAGAGCAACCCCTATCCCCCCCACGCCCCAAACAGGGGCCACTCACTGCCTCCAAAAAGCCAAAATCCCAACGACCTCCACTGTGAAAAAAACATCTATTACTCAGTCATTCCATTTGGCAAAATAACCATTCTTGCTCTGCTATCGTTTTAAAATATTTATTGCTAATCCGATTTGTTTTATGATATGCATCATCTATACCAAATTATTTAAGTTATGAACTCAAATCAGATGCCCAGGAAAAGTATGTGGGACCTGTTGGCCCTTATGCTTTAAACGTTTGATTGTCATATATGTTCTCACGCTTTCAGTGGAAGGGGTGTGGACTTCCAACAAACATGGTGAGAGTAGTTGCCATGGAAACTTTGACCCAGACCAACTCGGACCAATCACTGCTTCCAAACAACATGGAAGGCTCCAACATGGCGGTGTCTGTATTGCAAAAAAAAAAAAAAAGGGGAGGCTGATTTGACTTCATTTGTTTGGAGCCAGAACTAAGCCATTTTTAAATGGGTGACATCCCACTCAGTCCAGGTCTCTTTACAGTCAATGATTTTTTCATAAAATTGACTACAGTTATATAAAATTTGTGGAAAGCATATAAGATAAAAACAAGCAAAAAAAAAAAAAAAGTCTAAACAAAGATTTGATTAAATGATTTATTTGAAAATACTTGTTGAAAGTAAGTAGGCTTGAATGAAACCTATGCACAAACATTATAGTAAAGTATCAATCAATCACCACCTCTCATAAACATACTGTTGAACACAAGATGCTTTAAATAAAAGAGACAAAAACATAGATTAAAACAAGTAAAGGACATAAAATACAATAGAAGAAAAGCAACAACAATCAAAAGACAAACATAAATGAAAAGGAAGACTTTGCTCATACTTTGAGGAGGCACTGCTAGATTAAACAATAAAAAGGGTAAAAATACACAGATGATAAACCATCATGACCATAAAATACCTTAAGCCAAATAAATAAATATGTTTATTAAATGAGCTTTGTGAACGCTAAGTTAAAAAAATGCATATTTAATTTAGATTTAAACAGTTGTTCTTTTTTTTTCTTCTTGTAAAAGTTAATTTACATATAAATTTCCTGTTTCTCTGAATATGTTCATTGCATTTTTTGCGAAAAAAATGAAAGTGCTTTTGTCTCTTAAAATTAAGATAGTTGTGAAAAATTATTTCAAAACTTTTAAGAAACCTTAGAGCCTATAACCTTTTTTGAAAATTTGGGGCTATGCAAAAAACATGCCCAGGGTACGGAAAAGCCTTAATCCGGCCCTGGTTATGGAAACTTCGCTTCTCAAAAAGTTATCATGCCAAGCTGAAGTCAAGCTAGAGAGAAAGTAATCAAGCATAAAATATCACGTGGAAGAGAGAGATAGGAAACGGACTTAAAAGCTGGCATTTTTTTAATCGTCTCTGCTTGAGAAGGCGAGTCTCAAAGTTCTTCCAGAATGGGCAGTCTTTCCTCAGATGCGTTCGGACAGCAGCAGCATCGGGTCATGCAGAGGTGTCCTTAAATTTACCAAGTACGATTCTGTTACACAGCTGAGCATTGCTGAAGGCAGCTTAATTACTTTTACAGACATCCATTTATATTTCCGTAAACTCTCACGATTGGTGTTTTATCTTTCCAGATTGTTTGATCACTCAGCTCGCAAAGCTCTGTGCGCGTGTGGTGAAGTAGAAATGAAGCTGCTCTCACTTGAGACTTATTAACAGTGTTAAAGTATGTTTGACCTTAGAGATGTGTGTGTCTTTTATTGAAAATATACCGAAACTTATTCTGTTTGTTGTTGAGAGAGTCGTCCACCCCACTTTGCTGTTCAAACGTGTGAATTGTAAAGTGGTTGAACTTTACGCACACATTAAACCCTATCCAAACTCTGCTTCTCTTCCTTTCTCTCTCTCCAGCTGATGTGCGCGGAGGTGTCACCTGTTGTTACGCCGGAGAAAGCTCTTTTGCTAGGTTTTTGCCAGCGGGATAGCGATCCTCGATCCAGCGCCAAGACTCCAACCATCTGCTGCGCAAGAACCCGCAGGGGGCCGTGAGAGCAGCGCGCCGGCGTGGGCTTTGTACGCATCCCAGACAAGATGAACATCCAGGTTCTGCCTGAACACAAGCTCTCGTCGGTCGCCCCGCTGAAGCAGTGCAATGTGGAGAAGAAAGAAGTAGAACTGATACTGGTGAAGGACCAGAATGGTGTCCAGTACACCAGTTCCACCATCATCCCCACCCCTGCTCGGTGCGCGGGTCCTCGCGGAACCTCCTCCGAGATCGACAGAGAAACTTGGGGCAAGAAAATAGACTTTCTGTTGTCAGTCATTGGTTTCGCGGTGGATCTGGCCAACGTTTGGAGATTTCCTTACTTGTGCTACAAAAATGGAGGAGGTAAGCAGCCTTGTTGTTACAGATCACCTAACTTTTTGCGCGTTTTAAACCCATAAAGTGAAATTGAAAGTCATGTAGTCTTATCAATGAAACAGGATGAATTGTAATTCAATTAGAAGAAATTCCCTTTAAAAGTATTTTAAAAGTATTATACTGTCATTTTATAATATCTATGTTTCTGATTTAAGTATTTTTCTTCTTTTTTTGTATGTTTACTTATTTATCTTTTAATCCTAATCAATGATGTATGAGTGCAATCAACTTTTATTTTGAGGGAAATAATTTCATATAATCTAATTTCATCTAAATCTGTAATTTATTCAAGAGGAGTTAGCCATGTCTAACACGTGTAATATTTTTTTAGTTAAATATACCTAATGAAATATATGGAATTCTAGTTTCTAGTAATTTATTTAAAAAAGGGTATATTTCTGAATGTATAAAACTATTTTTGAGTGGCTCAATACAAAATATTGTTTTCTAACAACTTACAATGATTAAAACATTTTTTTTACATCAATGTTGAAGAATCATCTTTGCCTAATTAAAAAGGAGCACTCAGTACAGCAACTCTATAATTATGCTTTAAATCAATGCAAACCATGATGTCAAAAATGATAAACAGAGAAGCCACACAGTTATTGTTGTGGCTGTTCTTGTTTATGTTTTAGTTTTGGGCTGATTTAATCAAGCTTATCCCTAATGAAAATTATTTACTGCTCAGAAGCATAAACACATGAGTTTTTGTAAAAGAACAGGGAACAAGTTGTTTCAAACATTGATAGCATCCCATTTCTCACAGGAAAATGTCCCCCGTTCCTTATTTATCCGTCTTTCCATTTACAGGACAAAAAAAAAAAAAAAATCACCATGTGGACAACTTGTCAATCAAGCTGGCCCCCAGCAAAATCTATTCATTACTGCTCAAAATATGTCATTTGTGATGGACAGTGTCAGAGCAATTCAATTCCAACAGGTCATTTCCTTGAAAGTGGATGTTGTTCTGACTCACAGCGTGAAAATAGCTTGGAGCCTCCTGGCCAAAACACTATAGTTTGCAATTTGTTTTCTGTGAATACCAAGCCCCTGTCACTCCTGTTTCCCTTTTTGTTGCATAGGGGTGTTTTGTTTTGTCTAGCACATCTTGCGTTAACAAGTGCAGATCTAAAATTTTTTAAAATGGATGTAGGAGGACATGATTGGTAAACAATTTAAATGCTATTATTTCTGCCCTTGCAGGTGCCTTTTTGATCCCTTATATTCTTTTCTTGGTAATTGCGGGGATGCCATTGTTCTATATGGAACTTGCCTTGGGCCAGTACAACAGAGAAGGGGCGGCAACAGTTTGGAAAATATGTCCTGTCTTTAAAGGTGATCTTCAGCACACATACACAACTGCACTTGTTTTACTGCACATGCATGAACTTGCATGGTTGTTGACTTTAGCCACCTTCTAACCTCTTAAACTATGCTACTTACTGATCCGTCATTCTTTTTGTTGGCCTCACAAGTGTGATGACCTTTCATTTCGTCCTTTTGTTCTTTTCCTTTCACCTCAAAAGTTCACAGGAGCCACTAGTAACTAAAACCTGTCGCAGCGACTTTTCGTCTGACTTTTTTGTGTAAATCTTTCAAATTGTACTTCCAACCTCTGACTTTTCTGGGAATTTTTTATTTTTTTTGCTGCAAATGCAGATTTTAAATGGCAAAAATGAAACCAATTCAGGTCAACGTGTAAACCTTTTGAAAAAGAACCTCAATTGTGAGAAATACAATCATCCAATAATTTTGTTTTTTATTACATAAACCTTAAATAAACATAGTATCATATCTCACACCTGCAGACTTATGCTAAACTAAGAACAAGATCTAATGAGACAAGCGTTCAAAAACCGTCAAGGAAGTTCTTGCAGCACCAGCACCAGCCTTTGCTTTTTTTGGCGTTAGTGTTAAGGCGGGTTTGTTTTTGTCCAGCGCAGAACGAGAGAGTGAAGGGTTTATGAGCTTCTCTGTTTCATGTAAGGACATCACATTCCAGTGGAGATAGAATAACACATCCCTGTGCTTACGCCCCACAAAGAGGTCATAATGATGGATACAAAGCACGAATTCCTTATGGATATGCATACAAACACTTTTCAAGTATTAAGTAAAAGTCAGAGATGCACTCTTTACCAAAGCACCAAAAAATAACTTTTGAGTTAAGGAGTAAATAAAAAATGTAAATGTGTGTAAGTCATGTTTCCTTTATGCAGCGTGAACTTCCTTCTCTACTTGAGTATCTTCTTATCTACCTGCATTCCTTGGATGCTGTTGCCATGAGCAGAAATCATTTCATATATATATAATTTAGAAAATCAAATGATGCATTCTGAAGGTGTGGGTTAACATAAAAAATAGATTAGAAATATATTGTGATCCCTTTTTTGTCTACTCTAATTTATAAAACTCTAGACCCTGATATCTATATAAAACAACACTTTAAAATAATCTAAGGTTAAGTAATATGTTTAAGGGTTAAAGACTGATCCTTACAAGATAAACATACATGCTTTATAAGCACTGAATCCATAAAATAATACAATGTATGCAGAATTTTGGAAAGCCGCAGAAACTAATTTGACAGTAGTAGCAAAAACATCAGTTAAAAAAAAAATCATAACTACACTCCAAAAACATTCCCCTTAGACATAAATCGAAGTTATTTTGGTGGATTTTCTTAAATGAGCTAAAAAAATGCCAATTGGGTAAGAAACATGGTCTTACCGATAATCATTTTACTTAAAAAAAAATGTATTCACTAAGACATCCGCCCATTTTCTTCTTCTTTATTTTGTCCCAGCTACTTTTGGGTGAAAATCGGATACTCGTTGCCAGTCTGTTGCATCCAGGGTTCACTAAGACATGTTTTCTTAAACAAAAATTTTTTACTAAGTCTTTTTTGCTTTCTTAAGATTCGTTTTTGCAGTGTCCAAATTGTCCCATGTTGTTTCACTTTAAAAAATGGAAATAAAGTTGAGAATTTTTAAAAAATAAAATATAACTGTCATTTGTTGATTTTCACAATGAACCTTGTGTTTCTTAGGTGTGGGCTACACTGTGATCGTCATAGCCCTTTATGTTGGCTTCTACTACAACGTGATCATTGCCTGGTCACTCTACTACCTGTACTCCTCCATGACGGCTAACCTGCCGTGGCTCAAATGTGACAACAGCTGGAACAGTGAGAACTGCACTGATCCGAAGAACATCAACGGCACTGTTATTGGCAATAACACATCTTATGTCAAGTACAAATTCACCCCAGCAGCAGAGTACTACGAGTAAGTGAGATCCAAAACATGTTGCCCTATATTATTATCACTTTAAAATTGATATGGATGATAATTCTCCATAACTTGACCAGGGTTTTTAGCAAAATAAACTGTATTCCAATGTTTAAAATAATCCCAATAGCAAATAAATCCTTTGGATAATACCAAAGTGTTTGTAGTGTAGTCCGAATGCAATAAAGCTAAAATTGTTTTCTTAAAAAAATGATCAGCTTCTTTAGTGTTACAATATAATTACACAGACATATTTGAGATGGCCTCCTTCAAACATTTGGATCACAGAATTAGTATGATTTCAAGACCTGGTTTGACTACCTTCTTAGGAAGAGTTTGTAGATTTCAGTTATTTTATATCTTTAAATGCTAAAAAATGAACTGATTGAGTGTGTGTTTGATCAACTTTTTTTCTATTACCCTGTCTTGATAGTGTAAAGGGTTCATGAACCTCTATTAGTGAATTTGCTGTAAATGCGAAGAAGGCAACTGGTGAGTCAAACATTCTAAATTTGTCCAGCTAAAAGTGTTTGGACTACAAAAGGTGTGTACACAAAAAGTTCAAATGAGTTCTTTGAAGTGCATAAAAAGAGCCCCATCTGTTTATACTTCAAAGACAGCCAATTCTTCCTCAGCTTCTGTGAAGACTGACTGTGCAACCCAGAGGAAGTCTGTGAAATGATTTG
The DNA here is from genome assembly GCA_014656515.1 of Oryzias celebensis. Classification (NCBI taxonomy): domain Eukaryota; kingdom Metazoa; phylum Chordata; class Actinopteri; order Beloniformes; family Adrianichthyidae; genus Oryzias; species Oryzias celebensis. Next base: position 8,257,109 of record BNCR01000003.1, read on the forward strand.
GACAATACACGGGACACATGCTAAGCATGACGCACAGAACGCATCCAGGCCAATTACTGAGGTTGTGAAAGCCCACACTCATTCTGCTAAGCAGCCTTTGTATGTTTGGTTAAATTCAGGCTTCACCAAACTTCTGGCTTAACCCATCAATGCAAACATTTTTTTTTTACCTAGAAGACTGAAAAACACAAACACTCCCACAGAAGAAATCAGTAGACAGCCTGACAACAAAAGGGTACTTTAGGCAGATTTTTCATGGGGGTTTGAACTGTAGGGGACAATAAATCCTCCAACTTTCAGATAGCTTCGAGAACAGGAGCAGTGCCAAGGCACGGCTAGAGAGAGGCCAACTGAGTCAACACGTCAGTTGCTTCACATCTAGCATTCATCTGCGTACAGAAATCCTTTCAAGCTCACTTTGTAAGGGTGTCATGTCCAGCAAAATTGAGAAGAAACCACACACTTAGAAATCGTAACTCTCATTCAGAATCTCTCCACAGCTGGACCTCTTTAATAGCTGAACATCTAAAGTATCTTAAAGATCTACTTCAATCACCTTTTGATTTATTGTAAAAGTGTTCTCAGTGGTTTTTAATTACCAGTATGCTGTTTTAGGCAAAATGGAAAAAAGAAAAAAAACCTGTGTCGCTTTCTAGGACTTAGTTTCTGCAGCGCGGCAGGAGTTAATCACAAATTTGTCACTGAGTTATGGGCGGAACTGTTGCAAAGTAACCCCACCACTTTTCCCATCATCCGTTGGTTTACATTGCCGGTGCAACAAATCAACTGGCAACGGTATGCAATATTGGAGCTTTCCAACCAGCTCAGACAAGGACAACGAAGACGTACGTAGATCTCTTTGTCTGTAACTGAATGCATCAGAATGCAGCAGAGCGGGGAGCTTGTGGCCCGCCAACTGTAGCACTTACAGTCACTGCTATAGGTTTGTTCCAATGGCATTTTTGGAAAAAAAAAATTAATACCAACTGATTACTTTGAAACATACTCGACGTATATACCTAGAGTATAATGCAAATTAATCAACTGGTGTAAATTACTTTAGTCAAACCAGTTTATTATTTCCTTAATACATACATTCACCTTTTTAATCTACTTGCATTTGTTTTAACAGTTGTAGCTTCCAAACTTTCTGAAATAGAAAGCTGTTGAATTTTGTTAATTTAATCTTGGTTTATAGCTTTGCATTGTGTTGACCATAAATGAAACTATATGGGACCAAACATCCTGAGCTGGATTGCAAATTCTTCCTGATCCGCTTTGTACTTCCTGACAGATTTTTTTTCTGTTTTTTCTTTTTTAGTAGCCCATGAAACGATTATCTGCTGTTGCTGTACCAGAAAATGAAACAGAGGTCACTTCACAGCTGGCATTTTTTTCTTTAGTTAATAAAGCATGCTTGAAGTCTGTTTATTGAACATAATGCTAATGTGAGCTGTAATGAGCCAAAAGGTTATGTTGTATATGTCAGTTAGATCTTAAGCTTAAACAGCTTTAATTTGTCTCATTTTTGGAGATGAATAAATGAAACAAAAATTATATGCGTGAATTTCTGTGGTTAGAAAAATGGGGTGTGTCTTACAATGATTTAAAAGCCGTCTACATGAAGAACCGTTTTACCCTCTGCCCACTATAATGCTTAAGACACAAACCTCATAATTCAATGGGTTAACTTTTCAGTGGAGCTTTGGCTTTTTACTAATTGTCTTTAAAATTAAGCCAAGGTGTTTCGCCTTTTAATGCTTTGTTTCACTCGTCCAAAAACCCTACATTTTTTGTGACATTGTTCTAATGAGTCTTAGCACCTAATCAAAGCTAGAGCAAACTTACTTAAAAATAAAGACACCCAAAAAATAAAAAGTTTTCCCTTAAGTTTGTTAGATAACTTAATATACATGTTAAATAATTAAGCACCAAATCATTTTTAATTAATCAAATAAATAAGGCTGACTAGAGTTGGGAGTCTTTAGCTGTTTTATATTTACATCCTTCACAGTGATGTCTGCATGACCCATTTTTCCTGTTGTTACCATGTCAAATCTAGACTTCATGCAACAGTGTGCCCATCCACAAACCACATGCTGGAAATAGTGAGCAATACAACTAAATGTGCTTTGAGTAACAGGGTCAAACGGACGTAGACTGAAGTTACAACTTGCATTGACAGGAAGTGCATCATCACAGTTATCAGATGAGTTAGAAGGCCATGTGACTTTCCAATAGAACACCAACCACAGACCCGCAGATCACTTCAACCTGCCTGATTGTTGCTGACAATTAACAGTGAGGTTTCACGCTGCATGTGTACTGTAGCTTTGCATTTGTTATCAGATAAAGATGAATATGTGTGCTGAAGAGTTTTGCAGATCTACAATTCCCAAAGGTGTCGGAACACACATCCCTTTGCAAATTCTATAAGTGGTCTTTTGTTGTGTGATCCAATGCTCAACCTAAATCCATCTCCCTGTTTATCCGCCTATTGTATGCCAACTTAATTCAGACCAACCTTTGGACAAATATGACAACAGAAAGAGGATATTGATGCTTACTAAAAATACATTGTTATTTAAATAATAATAAGCTTGTGTCCAATATTTTTTAATTCATGCACAACATCTGATTCTGGTGTTATTGGTTTTGACGTTAATTTCACGCTTCCACATCAAGGGTCTCCATGGGAACACGCATCACCTTTTATTATGATTTAACACCAGTGAACTATACAAAATATAGTCAAGTAAGAACACCCATGATAGTTTAACTCAAAGTAATGGTAAATGTTGATTTCAGGTATTTCAGGTTCAAAGATCTCCTCTATATGTAATGTTTCCCCTAAAAGTACTTTTTATGTGATTGTAGTTTTGCCTCAGTAATAATAGTAAACAGCATGACAAGAGTCTTCAAGGAACACAGGCAACTTTCGATTTTCTTTCCTTCCTTTAAAGACCCACTTCTATTAAAGTTGTATTTTTGGTGTTTTTAACATGTTCTTGTAGTATTTCTCTTGTGATGGAGGGAATTATTTAGGATTAAAACTGTATATTTTGTTATACAAATCATATTGGATCAGAAGCAGACGAAAACTTGTGGTTTGAAAAAGTTCAAGTTTGTGACGCAGTAACTGCCATGGACGGGCCAAAGTCTCTATACCTTGCTACAGTTCTAAACCCTCCACTTACATCCACTGACCTCTGATTGGAAGATTGCAGGTTCGATTTCCACCTTGCATGACTATGTGTCGAAGTGTTCTTGGGCGAGACACTGAACCCCAAATTGTCTCTCATGGTTATTGGTTGGCACCAGTGTTTGGCAGTGGAGCCACTATCAGTGTGTGAATGTGTTTGTGAATGACACTTGTGAATGAGCTTTGAGCCTTCAAGGAAAGTAGAAAAGAGCCATACAAGTATACGCCATTTACCATATATAGTGTTTACCATTTTTTTAGTGCTGTCTGAATCTCAATTCCAAAATTGAGTGCTCTAGAAATTTACTCAGAATTCTCATTGAAAAACCAGTGTGCATCGATGCTCACTAGATTGGGGAAGATGGACCACAATGCACTGCGCTGGAACAATTTTAGCAAAAAAACAAAGATATTTAAATTTATTTTTTAGTAAACCATCACATTTTTCAATATCAGAACACAGTGTTAAGGTTGCTCATGCTTGTATTGATTAGGTTTTCACTTTGGGAAATCAGTAATAATGAGCATGGTTTCCAAATTACTTCGAAAATCCAGGGCACTAGATAGCCCTTCATTATACAGTTTTTTAGTAGTTTGGGAGTAGGGAGGGAATGCGGACATAGCCCAAGTAAGCAAAAGAATGCTTGAATTGGCTCCTGAAGCTCCGCAGAAAATATGTCTTAAAGAAACAACACAGGAGTTTTGATTTTTTGCTAAAAACTGCATAATCATAATTAAAAGACTTTTGAGGACGCTTTTATAAAAGAATGTCGTGATTATGGTCAGAAGGGTTCTTTACCCTACTGACTTTAAATATCACTTTAATTGATGTTTGGACTTCAGGGACATATTTTTTGTTTCATTAAGATCCACATTCAAATCAAATTTTTGCTTTTTTTGTATGTTTTCTATATTTTTTTTACAAGTGATCGATACATGTAAAAGTTTAAAACCTCATTTTTTTCCCCCTAGATTTCTTATTTTCACTTCTAAGCTTTTATCTGCTAAACAGACACTTTAATATTGTTGCAAAACTGTAAATAAAAAGTTGGAACAATCCTACTTTATCTACACCCATGTGGTAATATTAGAGCACTTGCTCTTGAACATCTGTTAATACGTTTTGCACATGGCTTTTGTTGGGAAGAGATGGGATGTAAGGTTTTAACACATAAACACTGTGCCGTCCTTTGAAAGATCCACCTGAAAAAAAATATTTTGACAGTACCAGCTGTGAAACAGTTTGTTAAAAAAAACAGACTTAAAAGTGTACAGGGGCTTGAGGATTGGAAAAACAATGGGGATGGTTTCAACCAATCAAATCTATAAATTAAATAAACAACCTGAGCTTCTAAAACCCTTAAAGCATTCCAGTTGTCAAATATATAGTCAAGATTTTCACCTTCATTCGAACAAGTTCAAAGCAGTACCCAAAATGTGGTCTACTAGAAAACAAAAAAGCAAAAACAAATGGCAATAGATGTTTTCTCAGAACACACACGTGACATGAGACAGGTATACAAGGAGCTCAAACCAAAATGTTCTACTTTAGATGAAGTGTATAGCATTTTAAGTGGAAATTTGCAGTAACCCTGAGGAAAAAAAACACAAACACTGGTATGTTCTCATGGAATAATTGGGAAAAAGTAAGTAAATTAACTTGATCCCAAATTGTCAACGGAAAACTGAAATCATAATGGCAGATCATCTTTCTAGTGCAAACATAAAAATAAAAAATGAAACAGAATTGAGTTTCAACAGCCAGCAACAATATTTAGATATGGAAGGAAAAGACACCATTTATCTTGGGTATCTGCAGTGAGTCATAAACTTGACTTGAGCTTTTCAGATGAACCTGTGACATTTTTCAAAAGGGAAATAGATGGATTTGCTGATATTTTATTTTATTTTAGGTTAAAAAAATACATTGAAGGTGGATAAATAGCAAAAAAAAAAATAAATAAATAAAAAGAAGAATTAGTTAATGAAAAACATTTGCACATTTGTTTCTCTTTACTGTAAATAAGATAAGGAGAGAAGTTTAAAGACATCTGTTGAAATCAGGGAATGCTTTTTTTTTTCTGCAGTGCAGTGAGATAAGCAAACAACAGGTTGGAAACATTTGTTGATGATGAGGCTCTGTTATCAGCCTCCTCCTTTTTACTTCCTCATTTCTCAAACCTAGAAGAGGAATGTTTCTTGATTTATTCATTTTTAAGCTCTTAGTACTGTTACGTGATGAGTGGGGCTCTTCAGAGAGTTTGCATTACACAATCAGTTTGAAGTTTTTAGGTCAAATGGCAAGAAAATTGTTAGCATGTGTTTTTTTTTTTTAATATATTTTGAGTGGAATTCAAGTTACTTCTTGAAATCACAGATGTATGTGGGAAAATGAGTGGTTTTTAGTTTGTAATCTTCACATTGTTACATTTACTTTGGCATGGTCAAGGACAGTGCAGTGAAAGCTCCAGAACTTTACAAACACAGGAAACAAAAACATGTGAGGACAAGCCTATCCAAACAGGACCAAAAGAAAACAGAACTTCAGAAACTCCAAACCATGATAAACACTAAAAAATACAATTTTCCCCCCATCTTTTTTTAAATAAACAAAAAAGAAAAGAAAAAATAAAGAAAAGATAAAAATCCTCTCAAGTATACATTTGCTTACCCATGAACATGTGTATTTACACATCTCAGCATGTTCATGTTTTTCGCTGACAGAAAAAAGGTTTTCAACTCGGCTTTGGCTTCACCGTATTTTTTGTAGGAATTAAACACAAGTGTGGTACTGTATTGCGTACAATGTTCATTTTGGCAGGGATAAGGCTTTAAGTAAAGCTTTCAGTGTTTTGCTGAGAAAAGTATTGACGTTCAGTTGAGAAAACTCCACTGTCTTGTCAAGAAAGACATGGTAGTTAAATTCCCACTTTAACTATATTTTTATCTATTGTTTCAAGAGGTCTTTTAATTTTGATTATGCAGTCTTAGCAAAACATAAAAAATCCTGTGTTGTCTTTCAAGAAATATTTTATGCACAAAAAATTGGCGAGCAATATTGAAGGTATCCAGCTGTACAGTTTAAAACCAGATGGCAGCTCAAACGAGGAAAATGAAGAAGTAAATGGATCTATTTGTCTGTAGGTGGAGGATTCATTCAGCTTTTTCAAACTGCTGTTTTTTGTCTGCTCCCGATCGTTCACGATTTGAATAAAGAAATGCTCAGAAATGCAGTTTTAATCTTAAATTCTTTTCTAAATGTCCTAAATTGAGAAAACAATTAAAAAACATGTTAAAAACACCAAAAACAAACCAACATCCCATACACACATATGTTACACTCGGACAGTGGTGGCCATTCATCTTCTGTCCCCTATGGGATCTTTTACAACATCAAAGGAGCCTGTTCAATGCATGTTTACTGTCCTTATCAGGGTCTCTAGCTAGCATCCTCCTCCCGGGTGGGAGGGATTGGTCCTTGTCTTTGCTCTTTGTTGGATTCTCCTCAGGGAAACCAGGAAGTTGCCTGGAGCGTGATGCAGGTGTTTCTTGGGGGCAATCTGGCTTGTGTCAGAGTCAGGTGCGGTGGGTTCTCTGTGTTTTTGGGGGCTTGATGTGGGGTGACCAGGGACTCCCCACGCTCCATCTCTTTTGTTTTATCCTCTACACACTGATACTCAACTGTACCTATGTGCCCGCCCACCTTATGGGTGCAGGACTGATATGCTAAACATGTGTTTGATTGTATGCATGTATATGTGTGTTTGAGTTGATTTATTTTTGTACATGTCAATGTGCATGTGTGTGAACGTTTTTTGAAGCCAACAGGTACAGTATGTTTATAGTATTTGAATGTGTGGGTGAGTGTGTCTGTGGACGGCCAGTCCTTTTTGTAAACACATACATGTGAAAATAATAATGACAAACTTTGAGCAACTTGTTGCCTCCTCTTGTTTTCAATGACATTCCCTCCTGTTTGTTTCTTCAATCATCCTCCCATTTTTTACTCCTTTTTTCATTTCTTGTTCTCATGCCCTCCATCTCTACCGTCCAATTCTCCCTCTCTCTTCCCTCCGGTCCAAAAATAAATACACACAAACATAATAAAAATAAAGTTTAGCCTCACAGACAAACGGCGTTTATGCAAATATACACCTCGTGTGTTCAAAGCTACATAAACTCCCCACTGTACCTATAATATCTCTCTAACTCAAGAAGCCTTCAGCTTTTCTCTGTTTGTTCTGCTGCTGGACAAGACCATTTAAAACGAAAAAAAAAATGTCCTTCTTCTGGTTCTCACAGTGACGACTCCTGCAACAAATGATTTACAGTGCAGCACAACATTATTAAACATCAAATAAAAACAAGAAAGAACCACAGTGAAAAATGACCTTGTGATGTCAGGATTCACAAGTATTTAATACTAAAAAAAAGGTATACAGTTAAAGTATTTTCTTTGTGTGTGTCTCCATGCAGACGAGGTGTGTTGCATCTCCATGAAAGTAAAGGTATCCAGGACCTGGGTCTGCCCCGCTGGGAACTAACTTTGTGCTTGGTTGTGGTAGTCTTCATTCTCTATTTCAGCCTATGGAAAGGTGTCAAGTCTTCAGGGAAGGTACAAGCACCAACAACAGGACAAACATTTATTTTTTTGTTTTCATCTAAGGTGGTGCAACTCGTAAATTGATTTAAGTTAAATATTTTAAAGCTGGGCCAGTATTATTGCTACACATAAAGTCAATTTAAGGAGGGTTCATGGACATTTGGTTCTCCACACTTTTAATATGCTTAATGTGAAACTTGTCTTTTCTTTATGAAAAACAATTGGGCTACATCTTTCTTTGACATTGTCTGTTTGCTTGTTCTCAGGTGGTGTACATCACAGCTACAATGCCATATGTCGTGCTGTTCGTGCTGCTCATTCGAGGCATAACTTTACCAGGAGCCTTGAATGGCATTAAGGCCTACCTTCACATTGATTTCAACAGACTCAACAATCTACAGGTCAGTTAAAAACTTTGCTCATTCTTTGAATGATTGAATATATTATGATATTATGATATTTCACACAACAATTTGACTGAACTTAATTTTTGTAGTATTTGTTTATCTCTGGTTTTGTTTCTCTGTGTTTAAGTCGCATAAACTCTCTGGTCTTTAATTCTCTGATTATCATTTTATGATTTATCATTTATGATTATCGTTTACCATTCATTATCTACCACTTTTCTGAATTTCTGGTCATGTATGCAACATTTTAGCAAGTTATCCTAAATCTCAGCTTTCTATAAGATTTAATCTCTTCAGTGTGTCTATGGTCTGCTGCAGAGTTTCCTTCTGGTTGGACATGGCTATAATGCCTCTTTAGGAAGTGTGCAAGTGGCGTTCTCACCAAATGTCTAAACTCTCTCAGCTGGCCCTTCTTGATGTGGAAAATTTGTGCCTCAACCCTGAGTTCCTCTCAAATGGATCTAAAGGAATCTCATTTCTGCTGCCTGTGTCCTTGATCTTAACCATTGCTGACCTCAGCTCGTGGCTGTAGTTGAAAGCAGGATCATAGATTAAAAGCTTTGTTCTGACACTTAAGTTGTATTCAGACATATTTGGTTCAATTAAAATGAACCAGAATTTATTTCTGCTGAATTTTCAGTTTGAATGAAAAGCGGTTCCTGGTCCCAGACTAGACTTACTGACCCATCTTTCAAGGTGGTCTCGGTTTGTTTCCAATTGAAATGAGCTCCGGTTTGCTCTGAATTTTCTCAATCTGAATACATTCTGTGCTCGGAGCGGAACACCAAAGCCAGGCATTACCAGAGGCATTACAGCAACTCATTGAAATGTGGTCAGATGAATGCAGGTTCATTAAAAAAACCTAATGTGTAACATTGCTTCTCTGATTGTTTTCCCAACAATCTATGTGTCATAAACACTTATCGGTGAACCTTCTTATTAGTCGTCTCCTTAGTAAGCACCTTGCATCATGCCTTCGCCATACCAAAGTAGAAAAATTAAGTGTTGTACCTGATGTTAGACCTTCAAAATTGGTCTGCAAAATCTAAAGTTTAAATGAGTGAACTATCCCGACAAGAACTGCAAAGCGCGTGATTTTCTTTACTCTTTTTCTCGTTGCTTTGCCTCGCCCTGAAATGTCAGTCAGTCACATTCCAGTTATTTCCTTACTTGTGAGCAGAATGCTTAAATACTCCTCCAGTTCTCAGATAATCCCAATTATGGCAAATTTATGAACAATATTAAAAATAAACATAGTCAGAGAATGCAATCTACATATTATCTCTTACTTTAACAAATGTTCAAAAAACTGTATTTTGAAAAGAAAAATCATTAGTTTATTTGCTGAAAGTAGACTGGTAAAATTGATGCATTTTTCATGTATGTGAAGTATTAATGCAATATTAATTTGAACTCAAAGGTTTTTTTTTCCCATTTTTCCTGTTTTTTATCCACCTTTAGGTATGGATTGATGCTGCCACACAAATATTCTATTCATTGGGAGCTGGATTTGGTGTGCTCATCGCATTTGCCAGCTATAACAAGTTTGACAACAACTGCTACAGGTAATGCTTTACTTAGCACTAAATAGCTAAAAATTCAATCCAAGCCTGCAGCTAAATCCTGCAGTTTCCAAGCAGCCTGCCTTTTTCATATGGTAACTGGTAAACAAGCAGTAGTGATGCTAATCTTCCCGGCTTACTGTGATGTCGGACTGTAAGAGGGCAGATAAAGCACAGATCAGGACAGGTAGTCAGATAATAGCCAAAGGCTGGACATATGTTTGCTATTTTCTGCAGAGCTGCTCTTCCTCAGCATAAAAAAAAAAAAAAAACAGGCCCAAACTACTGGGAAAACACATTTAGCTAAAGTTACACAAAGTACAAATAATTCTTATTTCCAAGTATTCCTAACTGTACCCATAATTTTGAAATATAGTAGTTGTCACATTTAGGGGCTCCCAACAGATGTAATATAAAGCAATGTGTCTAAAACAAAAAGTGTGTATCCATCCTCCCTTGTCTTGTTTCAGTGCTCCCTTTTTTAATCCCATACTGGGCCTCTCTTTCCTTTCTCGTGTCAAATTTATTTTGACTAGACAGCAAGCAGGTGGGATTTGCATTATGCACTTTGTGGCAAATGAGCAAAGTTGAAGTTGTTGAAAAACAGCTGCCTGAGAGCCAACATTGTTAGAAAAGCAAGTGATGACAACTGACTTGTTTTTATTAAAATAGTAACATAGGACGGCTGGAAAAAGTGTGAAGTGAATATGTCTGTCCTTTCTGCGAAACTCACACCAAAATGTTTAAAGCTAAATGGAAAACACGTGCAATATTTTTTTTCATTTTGGCAACAACTAAAGAATGAAGTCACAGTCCACCCTGAACTTGTTTATGAAGCATTAAAGCAATACCAATGTATAAAGTTGTTTGTTTACAACATTTTTCAAAGGTGAGGCACACTAATGATCACATTCATCCCAGGTTAGAAAGTGTAACCAAAGAAGACAAAAAGAAAACTCATTTGTAAATGTTCAGACATGATCCAAATCAGACAAAATGACTAACTTTATGTCTTACAGTTGGGGAACAATTCTTTAATACTTTTTCCTTGATGATAATGAGGCTGTTTTTTCCTCTTTAGTGTACTTGTGTAGTGACCTGAATGACCACACCAGAGAGCAAAGTTGAATGAAAACATCTAAAAAAATTATTGGTCTGTACACAATAAAAAAAGAAGAAAATTAAGAAGGGAAGTCAAATGGAAGGAAATTGTTCATTGAAAGGATTTCTGCTTTCTAAACCCAGGAGGTGACCGAGATCGAGTTGACCTTATTCATTCTGTCAGCAGCCACTGAACAGCTCTCTAATTACAGATCAAACTACTGACCAGGAATGGTGAACAAAAGCTTGTGTCTAATCAACAGCCTTCACCTAGAGAATCCATGAAGCAAATGAAGAATGTCACTTTAGAAATGGGATTACCCTATTATTCCTTGAAAAAAAAAAGCACCAAATGTAGCATTACTTTACAGATGTCACAGTTGCATTGAAAAACCAATTAAACCTCTTGGGAAAACTCCTGCTGAGTATTACAGACAAAAGACAAACTTCAACTTTAAGCAAACTTCAGATAACCATTAGTTGACATAATAAAAAGACAGGAAAATAACAAGGTAATAAATCCAAAACTGAAAAGTACAATAGTATACAATTATAATATACAAAAACATGCAAGACTGCCATGTGTGACTGCTATAGACATGCGTCTCTGATGAAAAACTGATTTCAACCATAATCATTTGCTGCTGAAATGCATAAAATGGGTTTTTCTTGCCCCTTAATTTTAAGCCCCTTTTTGGATGCACTATATAGTGTTATTTGGAATGAATTGGAATGAATTCAAAGAGGCATTAGCAGTGAAAAACTGTGTTTATCTCCAAATAATTGAAACTTTCAGAATGAGTTTGTTTGTGTTTTCTTGGTCTATAGGGATGCCATCTTGACAAGCACTGTGAATTGCATCACAAGTTTCGTCTCAGGGTTTGCCATCTTTTCCGTGCTGGGATACATGGCTGAAAAACATAAAGTAACCATTGATAAGGTGGCAACAGACGGTAAGCTTTCATACTCCACAAACAGACAACAGTGTACATTTAGAGTGGTCAAACCATTTTCTTTTCCATCTAGGGGCGGGCTTGGTGTTTATCATTTACCCTGAGGCAATTTCTACACTTCCTGGCTCAACGTTTTGGGCCATTGTGTTCTTCATTATGTTGCTGACTTTGGGTATCGACAGCTCGGTGAGTAAAAATTAACACAGACATTTAAATCCTTCTATAGTATTCACATTTAACACAAATAGGCCAAATTAAAAGCTAAATGGTCAAACAACATTTAAATATGCTAATTTTAAGCAACAAAGAGTTTATTTACATTAAATTAGCTGTTCACAGGAAAGAAGTCGATTTCTTCACAATAACTCATAAAAGCTAAGTCTTCTTGTTGTTTTACTTATCGTCTTTTATTCAGAATGAATTGAACATAAATTTGATTTGCACCAAATTTGCATTCACTCCAATTAAAATGGTCTTTTTTTTTTTTTTTACCATGTTCTTGTAGCTTTTTTCTCATAATAGAGGGCCTATTTAAAATAAGTTACGATTAAAATTGCGTTTCTGAATCTTTCTTAATTTAAATTGCATTGGATCAGAAAACTGAATCCTTGATAATGCTAATGATGCAGCTACTGAAATGGGTGTGCCAAAGTCTCCTCTCCTCCCTATGCGCACCCAAGAAATGATGAGCGTTCAACCTCATGCTGTAGAAAATTGCAAATCTGGCTCAAAACTGTACAGCTGGATTGATCCAATATTGTTCGCCATTATTTTTGCAGTGCTAATGTTAGCTTGAGACTATAAGCTCCCGCATGTTCATGGAAACAGAGCTGGAGGGGGCTGCTCTGCAAAAACACAATTGTTTTTCTAATAAGCTACTGTTCATTAACTATATCTTTAAAAAAATGACAAAGGCGTTTTGATTTTGGCTATAAACTGCATAATTACAATTAAAAGAGTGCTCGGTACAATTTTACAAAAGAAAAAAAATATATAGTTGCAATGGGACTTTAAATAAAGGCTAAATGTATTCTAACTTTTTAAGTTTTAAATGTTTTTGTTGTTGAAAGTCTGCTAACTTTATGATGAAAAAACATTTTCCCTTGATATCCTTTTGCATCAAACTACTTCAGCTTCAAAATTACGCTAATTTAGTATTAATTTGAAAGCCAAAACATAGATGATTTTATTTTTATAGTTGGGAATTAATTTAGGCATTAAAGGGATATTACCATGTTCAGTAAACATACATTTTGCAAACTTTATTTCTCAAAGCAACATGTTTGTTTATACTTCCCCTCTTAAAGTGAATTAATCCAAACCTTTTCCAGAAAGTTTATAAATTAGTCCATGGTCTGCGTCTGTCTGAATTGTACATATGATGCTGATAATATGAGCTTTCAGATTTCAACTGAGGAGTTCATGAGAGCTCTCCCCTTTCCTTTCCCCTCATAATTAAGTCCCATAATTATCGACACTATAACACATCTGTGTTCATGTTCAAGGGGGTTAGCATATAGGATAGTTTTTGTTTAGTAGGGAAAGCCTTGATGAAAGCCTGAGGGAAAATGTTAACTTTAATGAAGCCTAGCTTTCCAATTTCTGACCGCCAGCTTAGAAAAACAGTGCTACTTTTACTGTACACAAGCAGAAATAGAAGACACTACTGTTTGCTGAAATACCTCTTGGGTAATAACGTTGGCAACAGAGTAACGACACACATAAAAATTGTTGTATTTGTCTGTCGTTTGTGGACTGCAACACTGAAAATATCCACATTATCGCATAAATAAAGCTTTGTGTCATCTTAACTTCCAACTTAAATTTGCTAGATGTTGCCATCTATTAGGGCAAATCAAAATTCTTCGCTTATCCCTATGGCTTATCTCTACTTTTACATTTTGCCCTCCAAACAGAGAGTTATGAAAAAATAGTGTCTTTGCATTCGGATGGCAATAACTTTAGATGACCTTTGATCTACATTAGTGAGTAGCTGCCAGCGGTCTGAAAATACATATCAATGTCTGTTTTATAGCTTTAAAAAGTCATGCTAAAAAAACCCAAGTCATTACTTAGATTTAAATGTAAACTTCTGTGCTTCAGAACACACCCATGTGAAGAAATGCGTTTCTCTTCCACGGCACAGCGTGATGCAGCTCACCCTATCGGCAGAGGGATACATAACTCAAAATGAATGGCTATACCCTCAAAAAAATTATTTTTCACACCTCTATCACTTCAGATGCCCCTGCAATTGGAGGGGCATGAGCTACCCTCATGTTTTATGCCTCATTGCTACATGGAAGCATTGACTTGTATATCTCATTTACAATGACCGGAAGATACTAATGACTCTGAGAGATTAGGTTTACAAAAGCATCAGTACACACGTCTCTATCACGTCTTATTTATTTATTTATTTTTCGGTGAGGTTTACCTTCTATTGCAGGAGCTACTACTGAATGACGGCGCTTTCAGCGGTACTTCCATGTCTTTGCGACCCAGTTTGATGTCTTGCTGTCCAGCATTAGTCCGAGGAAGGAAAAAATAAAACAAAAATAATGTCTTAAGCAAATAAGAAAAATCTAAAGTTCAGAAGGAGAAGAAAATGTCTTTCCCCATGTTTGTTTTAAACATTGTCTCTTCTTCGCTGCTGTCAGTAGCAAATATTGATACACCTACAGTGCCCTCAAGTGGTTGTTAGAAGGAAACAGCTAAAAGGCAACTGGTTGTCAGTGGGAAAATGATGAATGAATAGCCTCCAGAGTACTGACTGCACTTAATTTCCCATCAACCCCAGCAGTGTCTGGATGCCTCCCACACTCACTCCCATCTAATCAGCTAATCAGCCACAGGACACTTAAGCACTGCTCGGAGCCATGCTCAGTGCGAAGTATTGTTTGTACCTTTCAGCCTGCATATCAAGCATTATTATTGGATTACTGTAGATCTTCTGTGTACCTGACCCTGCTTTGTCGCTTACTCTGCTTCTTTGCTGCCCGCCCTGACCCTTGCCTGGACTCTGACCCTGTTTTAGTTTTGTGGACTTTCATTCTGAGCAGTTGCTCCTGTCTGCTAAAATAAACCTGTGGCATTTGGAACCAGCCTTTTGCTCATTTTGTGACAAAATGAGCAAATATTATTATTTTTTAAATCCCCTATAAGTCGCACCCCAGTCCAAACTTATACTCAGAAAAATATGGTACTTATTCATTTCTCAAGTCATATTGTATGACAAAAATCACGTTTAGGTGATAAGTAATTAAACAATATCCAGTATCTAGCAACTTTCAGCCAATAACCCCCAGAACAAAGGTTCACTTTTTAAAAAGTTGTCATTAAAATCTATAATAATTTCTATATTTATTAAATATATGAAGACAAGAGACAAGTTACTGACATTTCATTATTTATATTTATATTTCTTCAATATATAATTAGGAACTTTGTTTTTTGAGATTAATTCTTTGTGTCAATAGACCCAAATGAAGCACTAAAATAGTTAAATAAAAGATGAAAACCTAACAGTGCCTTGTAGAGGATTTGCATGGTGCTTGAATTTAAATGGGAAGAGAAATGGGAGAAGTGGATATGTTTGCCTTTGTAAGTCAATAAATGACATCTGTCTAAAAAAACTGTCTATTTTCAGCCTAAAGATTTTTTTTTTCACTGTAGTTCTTGTTTGTGTCCCACAGATGGGTGGTATGGAGGCAGTGATCACAGGCCTCGCAGATGACTTTAAAATTCTCAAGAGGAACAGAAAGCTTTTTACCTTTGCCACAGCTTTTGGAACATTCCTCTTTGCCCTCCTCTGCATCACCAATGTCAGTATTATCGTTCACAAAACCCCAATGTACCTTTTCCTAGGGTTTTTTTTTTTATGATAAATGCATATTTCAGGTTTGACAGTGTAAAAGTAGTAGATTAGTTCTTTGACGCAGAAAAGTTGTAGAAAGCATGAATACAGAACTTTCAAATAAATCATTTGACTACACCACTATCTGATTATAATTTAGAATTTAATTAAAGCTGTGCACAGGGAGCCAACAATTAATTTCCTCTGTGGTCTCTATTCATTTGTATGGACTCAACTGAAAGAAAAAATGTTACCGATTAGACATGCTGAGTTTGGAGGTAAAAAGGTTTATGAGAGATTATGTTAGTGATTCACATGCTTTCCCCCTCATTTAATCAAATGGAAAAAGTTGTTTAGAAAGAAAAGGACTCGGTTTGCTTTCAAGTACTGTTATGAAAGATTTAAATCCTCAGAGAACATATAGAATACTTCTTTGTAGAAATGTTTACTTAAACCAAATGTTTAAAACATTTTCTACATTTTGCATTGAAATATGTTGGTACTTTATGGAGGAAAATAGTTCTCAAACTGAAACACTAAATGTTTTTTTGTTTTTTTTACTGTCCGCAGGGTGGAATCTATGTTCTGACTTTGCTAGATAAGTATGCAGCTGGGACTTCTATACTATTCGGTGTGCTTATTGAGGCCATTGGAGTGTCATGGTTCTATGGTAAGCTTGCAATCATTAAAGATCTATTATAACTCTGTATTATTAACCAGACAAACACACTCATAATAACTAGGCAATCATTTCTAAACTCCATAGCCAAGTATCTAGAACCTTGATGTTGATGGAAAGATTACCTCCCAGTATCACTATGTCTTTTTAAGGAATTAAGCAATTAATCAAGTATTTGATTTTTCTGTTTACAATGTTTATGATGGTAAACAAAAGGTAGAAAAAAGAAACTTGGATTACACCATCTCAATGCTGGTGGAATATAATGTGTTAAACAACAGCTTTATTTGATGCTACAATAGTCCTACTGTTTTAAATGAATCATGGATTCTTAACAACAGGGATTACCTTATTATGGCCAGAGAGACTGAAAACAGAGGGGTAATCATTTTTGCTCTATTTAATTGCGATTCAAAATGTGTTTAATTTCCAAGACCTAATTTATTAAGTCCTAAACCAAATAAATGTTAATTTTACATTGTTACATCATATCATAGACATTTTATTTTAAAGTACCGGTAATGCTATTTTTATTTAAGTACAATTTTTGCCTTATCTGCTGATATGTTACAGTGAGCCAGATCGCTTTACTTAAAATTGTATTTCTGCATTAGTACATTACAGATGCATAACTGTGTTTGAAATATGTTTCTGTGTGATTTGATCATCCTGATTTACAATATTTGACTTTGACTTTTAGCCATATATGGTCAAACTGCAGCATTTCAGACAAAACCCAATTGCATTTTGTCTTTTAGGACAGCTGCTTTTATTGTAAAGTTTGACAAAACAAAGAATAAGCCTTGGGGTAAAATGAAGTATTGATCACATTTAATCTCACACTGCCCAGAAAACATTGATCTATTTAATCTTTTGGCAGGTGTGGACCGCTTTAGTGAAGATATTGAGCGAATGATGGGCTTTAAGCCAGGATTGTACTGGAGGCTCTGCTGGAAATTTGTCAGCCCAGCTTTTCTTCTGGTAAGGAAATTTTGAAAGGGAATGAAAATAAAGAAAAAGTTTGAGGCAGATATGGCCAAGTATGGCATGCTCCTCACTTACAGAGAAAAAAAAAATATCTGCTTAAGTGAATTAAAGTAATCCAATAGTGGAAAAAACACTCTCTCACCGCTGAAAGTCAGATTCCGTCATTAACAGTCATGACAGCAGTTTGTACTCAGACGAATATTGGGAAGGTAGAGGAAGCACATGGTTGGATCGCTGTTATCCAGGAGAGGGCATGGACTGTCGTGTGCTTGCTTTAAAACAGAAAGCTGTCTGCACTTTCACCTGGAAGGATGTTGGAAGTTGGAGAGTTAAGGAGTCTTTACACATGTAGAAATTACCATTATTTCCCAGTATATTTAATAATGGTACATGGTTTAATTCCCATCTGTGTTATAACTGCATTTTAGGTATTCAGGCATCAATGACAAAATTCTAGAAACTAAAATTGATTAAGCTATTGTTCTTTAAGAATAACTGAAATGGAGAGAAAACAATCGAAAAGCATACATTTTACCAAAAAAACTGAAGAAAACGACACAAGTTTGTTACTAAAACATTTGTTACTCATATATATCCAGCTCCTTTTTTTCTATCAACGTGTTCAAATAAAAATGCTGTCACATGGATCAAGTCTGTAATGCCTTAGGCTACATTCACATATGCTGTATAATTGTACTTAGGGAGGCATTGACAGAATCTTCCAGATTTCATGCTACTACCTGATTTTTCAGAAAATTGTTGGCGTGGTCATGAATGCAGATGGTGGCTGTCAGGCGTGCAGAATGGCCTGCTTTTGTACATACTACCAGGCGGCAGGTGACACTTGATATGGACAGCCGCCATCTGGAGACATTTACACATCGCCACTGGACTGCTGCCGCACAACCTCAAAATGTGCCTTGGCGGCCACTGACCGATGCCAGCTTTTAGAGAATATTCATCTGGTTGCCGTAAAATATAAACTTTTTCTTATATCCTCCACGGCTGCCACAAATGCTGCAGTGTGGCCACCTGCCAAATTTGCTGAAAAACTAGCACTTTGGTCGCTGCACAGTAGCATTTTGGGATATGTGACTGTAGTCTTTGTCAGATCTGCCCTTATGGGTGGATACAGGTGAAAAATGGGAAATGTGTATGTGGTGCTTAGGTTTTTCTTCATGAAATATCAAAGTTGTTGACCGCTTGGTGAGCCTGTAGAGCGTTAATGTTCATGCACATTTTTTATACAGCCATCCTGTGGGCGACAGGTCATAGTAAACACTTATAACACATAAGGGTAAAGATTTGACTTTTTTTTTCAACTGTACCCTGAATCCTGTACACAATGGACGGTGCCCCTTAGTGCTATTCAAGTGATAAGTGTGCTACCTACGTGGAGCCTGACTGTTTGAATTAAGGAAATTAGCCGCAGTGCAGAGGTAGGGCAGTCGACCTATGATTGGAAGATTGCAGGTTCGATTCCTGCCTTTCCCTTCCATTTGTCAAAGTGCCCTTGGGCAAGACACTGAACCCCACATTGCCTCTGGTGGTAATAGGTTAGTGCCAGTGTTTGACAGCAGAGCCGCCATTAATGTGTTAATGGGACTGTGACTGTAAAGCGCTTTGGACCTTTGAAGAAGGTAGAAAAGCACTATAGTTACAAGCATGCAGCATTTACCATTTGACGGGCTTCCTGCGCTGTGTACAGGATTCGGGGAGGTGAAAAAAATGAAAAATCAGTTTGACACGCCTCTGTCTCACCCACTTCACCCTTACTCCATGTTGTTTAAAGACCTACCTCAATTAAAATCACGTTTAAACATATTCTTATAGCATTCTTCTCAGAAGGGAGGACATGCAGAAAATGATTTAAGATTAAAACTGCATTTCTGAATATTTCTTTATTCAAATTGCCTTGGATCAGGAGCAATTTACCCATGGCGTGAAAACGCTCAGGTTTTTCACGCAGTAACTGCGATAGGCAGGCCAGTCTCCTTGCTCCGCTTTAATTCGGATTTGTCCACTTTCAGACAAATGGATCCACTAACATTTTTTTTTTCCCCGTCTGATCTGCCATCTGGCTCTAAACTCTACAGCTGCATAGCTCCGATATTGCTGTCCGTTTTTTTGCACGGCTAATGTTAGCTTGGGGTTGTAAGGGGCTTTAGGCTAGCGGGAGAGAGTGTAAACAAAGGAATGATGGGATATCAGCATTGTGTTACTTCTGCATCAACATTCCCGCCCACAACTCAGAACTCTTGCTGCTAATTTTGGCTAAAGACAAAACAAGTAATCTAAAGTAGCACATTAAATAGTTAATTTTGGAAAAGATGTCAGACATGTGGCGAGCCAACAAATTCATCTGAAACTCCCAATAGCAAAGGAGCTGATTAAATGTAACATTTTGACAGGATTGAAGAGTCTGTCACCTGTAAGAGTTTTAAAAACATAAGGAATGTGTTTTTTATTTATGCTGGCACATTTCAATAACACTAATAAGATTCTCTGTTGTGGAATTGCTGATAGACACATTTTCCTGACTTTTGAATGTAATCAGTCTTATGTTTCAGCAGCTGTTTTCTGTTCTCCTTTTCCTTTCCACAGTTTGTGGTAATAGCCAGTACTTTGACTTCAACCGGGCTGAAGTATGATGAATATGTTTTCCCCAATTGGTCCAACTTTTTGGGCTGGACTGTGGCCATGTCCTCAATGCTGTTTGTTCCCTTTTATGCCATCTATAAATTCTTCAGTGTGCGAGGAACTTTCAGAGAGGTATTTATGGAAGCATTCATGTTATCCAACAATGTTTGATGCATTCAAATAGCTTTTTTTTAACAGATAGTCACATTATCTTTATATTTCATGCTAAAATCGCACTAAGTACTCAGAGGGGTTATTTTATTTTATGTGAGCACACTTGGTGTGGAGGACTTATTGACTTTTCTGTTTTTGACTTGCATTTTTCTTTCAGAGAATAGCCTACTGCATCACTCCAGAACATGAGCATCACAAGGTAGCGGAAGGAAATGTACGGCAGTTCGAAGTAAGGAAAAAAAAATATGGTTTTCATGCAAAAGAAGCCTATGCAGTGTGATTTTAAAAACACCAAAGTACTTATTTATTTTTTTGTTTTTTTTTTTACTTTTTTGTAATGTCAGAAAGAATAATGTATGACGACATTTGCAGCCTTTGCAGCACAAATAATTTGACAACAGTATTAAAGCTCACAAAAACAAATGATCATTATGTGTTTTTGCAGCTCAGGCACTGGTTGGCCATTTGATAAGAGAAGCCCAGATCGCCGTGATCCATCATCTGGATTCCCATTTGTGCCACCAGTGATTAAACAGACAAGGAGAGCTGCACGCTCCTGCTGCTCTTAGGAGCCTTTGTCCTCAACAGTGACATCAAGCACTTTGATTTGTTTATATTCTGAAACCATTCTACTTCTTAAGCTCAAGCAGGAAATCCTATGGACATCAACATGTTTTTTTTTTTTTTTAATCATATATTTACTCATGAAATGCTGAGATTGTGCAGCTATAACCTTTTGGAAGAAATCTAAACTATAGTTAGAACTAAAATGTCTCAATATTTCTGTCTAGGGACCAAAATATTCAATTAAGAGGGAGTCATTTTTTTAATGGAATATTGAATATTAGCGACATCAAAAATAAACGGTCTGTTCTCTTATCACAATTGCTTCTATCTGCTAGTGCCTTATTAAGTGATACAGTTCATGTTTCCCACAGTTCACACAAAGAAAAAGAATACACTGTGTTGACTCAGGAACCGAGGAAAAAAAACAAGAGATTATGAAAAGCGATCTCTTAATTTTGCTCTATGACGGTATTGTCAACTTTGAGTTATTTGGCCAAAACTGAAAAATAGATGTTTTTGTGTCAATTTTTGTTTTTGTGCTTTATTCTATTTTCTGGATTACAGAAAAGGGAATATTGCATGGATCTTCTCGAAACTCTTAAAGCACTGTTGTCAGCATCGTGGACTTTAGTGCTTTTGAAAGCAGGGCTCGCTGCCAAGCTTCAGCTTTACGGAAACCTAACACAGAACTTGATCAGTGCCCAGCTGCTCACTTTAGGCAGGGAAGGAGGAGAAACACCAAAAAAAAGGCATTTCTGTTACAAATCAATTTATATTAATGTGTGATTTTTCCTTTTGAATTTTGTGTGTGTTGAATCCTCTCTGGAATCTATGTGGCTTTTTCTTCGACGACATAAAAAGAGAAAGGAAAGAGAGTTTGTGAGTGTGTATGTGTATATGACTTATGAACATTTGCTGTTGGTGTTCAGTAGACAGACGACTGAAAACTGAAATGGACTGCTTTTAGTGTACTGTACGATAACTACAGAACAACTTTTATTTTCCACTTTAAACACAAAATTGCTTCACGTCACCATTAAAGTGCCAATATTTTCAATTTTCCCTTTTATTTTAAAGAACATGGTTTAAAATTACGTTGAATCATATACAGAGCACCCCTGCTAAAAATAAAAAAGCCACGCAGAAAAAAAGACAAATATATTTGTTCAATATACAAGAAGACATAAAAATATATAAATATATTCTTTTGTCATAAATATATTCTTTTGTTTTATCTACTGTTGTATTTATCAAGCTGTTCATAGCAAATCGTGAATTGAAAGTATTTTAAATGTATCTGTCCAGAATTATAACAAGTTGTCTGATGTATAGCTCAAACGATCGACTTAAAAAGAGAATATTCCTCAGTGTAACCCTGGGCTACTTTGTCTTGTATGAATGTGAACAAAATACACCCTTGGCTCTCATGAACCATGTTTACAGATATACTGAATACAATAAAAATGTCCTGTTGAACGTGAGTGACAGCTGTCTATGACGTCTAAAGTATACAAAAATAAAAGAAATCTTCTACACAAGCCTGGAGACTTGTTTTTTTGCTGTGTAAAAAGAAATAAAATAAAAAAATGATGCAGACTATGTTTATGGAAGCTCCAAATATTAGAAGGCAGTATTTTTAATGTGCATCAATGCTGCCTGGGAAAATCCTTGATTTTTGCATCATGATAAACTACTATTGTGAGAAAATCTTCAAGTAAAGTAAAGTAAGTGGTTCTTTAGGATATGGTCACATATCACAAAATGCAAATTTTTCAGCAAGTTTGGCAGGTGGCCAAACTTTTACACGCCGCACGATGGTTGTGGAGATTTTGAGAAAAAATAAAAAGTTAACGGTGACCGGATGACTCGTCTGTTAAAGCTGACATTGGTTTGTGGCTAACCACATTTCGAGGTCGCGCTTTGGTAGTTCAGTCACAGGCGGGGATGATGACATTGCAAGTGTTTAGTCAAGATGGCCTAAACTTCTTTTGTGAATGACTGCCAACATTTTTATTGCAACATAGTTTATGAAAATATTGAGTTAGACATCTTTAAAAGCAACAGCTATAAATACATGCAAAGTACTAATATTTTGCTGTGTCCACCTTTTTTTAAAATGTGTATTACTTTTATACTTATTCAGTTCAAAAAAGGGGGACAAAATGAAAAAAGAGCTAATGCTTTTGTGCTGTTTATGATTGTGTTGTGTGCATGGGCTCCAAACGTTTGATTAATGTCTGAAACAACGGGAATCTAAATAATCAGTTTGAACTAAAAAATTAAACATGTTTTTTCTGCAGAATTTTAGCTATTATTTGAAATATCAGCTGTGTAGATAGATTTAACATGTTTACCCTGAACTGTAACAGTGTGGGCCAGTCATTCTGAAATCTAGCTGAAAGCTAAACATTGTCCATCAATTTTTGAGCTTTTAATACTCAGTTTTCAGTTAAAAAAATAAAAATGGTATAATCTCTAGTTATGTCTTCCCTTTGCAAATATTTGGCTCTCCTATGAATAATATATTCAAACTGGACAAATTAAACAATGTACAGGACACTTCTCATGAATGTAAGAAGAGAATGATCGAAATGTTTAAAATATATACACTGTACTTCTACAAAAATGAGCAAATAACATTGGTCATTTAGTAAAAACATAACATGATAGTTTAATAAGACTTGTGGTGTTGGTGGAAATGTGAAAATAAATGTCATAGAGACAGCTGTTTGATCTTTATGAGCTCACACAAAAAAGACGGTATCTTTATAATGATCAGTGGGCTCAGTACTCTTAACACACCCAAAAAGGTGTAATCTGAAGCTGCATTTTGAAAGAATAAAACCATAAATCAACCAACCATGCTAGGATCACCAAGCTTTCTGTATAAAAACTCAACTCAGATGGCAAAAAAACAGTGTAAATGTCTTCTGTGGTCTGCGATTCAGGTCTCCCCCAGGATGAGTGGATGTAAATTTGCAACATAGATTGTAAAGATGAAGAAGATCATCCTGAAAATTATAGAAAAGATTCAAACGTTAGTGTCTGCCAATATGAGGGAGAGCAGTTCATCATGGGAGGGTGAAGGTCGCACCGACCCAAGCCATGTGTTTGAATTGGAAACAAGCTATTGGTGCAGTGTGATCTTTGGGAATAAATCAAACATGTTTCATAAACAACAAAAATTCAGTTCTGTATCATAAAATAATATCGTGGTATCAATTTGTTTTTTGAAGACATTTCTCTGACACAGTGCCTTTAAAGCAGTGTTTCCCAACCACAAACAGTCCTCAGTGGACTCATTTGGTTTGTGCAAAGCTGATGAATATTCTCAGAGACCTCAATGGCCTGAGAGTAGAGTGTTTGCCCTGGACCTGGAGGATTGTGGATTTGAGTCTTCAAGTCACAACAAAGTTGTTAAAAATGGGACCTGATGTCTGCCTGTTTGACACAGGTTGGATTGGGGACGACGACACATTTTTCATGACACTCAGATGTTTGTCATCAATGAGTTTTTAGCTTTAAAGGGCCTATACTATGAAAAACCAACTTTTTAAGGTTTTAAGTGTTTTAAACTGTTCACTCCTCACTATAAAGAACCCCAAAGTGATATTCTGATCCATTCACACAGTTTGGAGTAATCCTCCAAAAACCACAGCTCTTATCCGCTGCACCTCCCATACCCACAAAAATGAACATGTCGTCACCGTGTGGCGTAGACCAGTGAGAACAACCTACCAGGTCGAGTCTGCGCTGCAAGCCACGCCCCCAGGGTAACACAAACCCACTTTCCCCGCAGAGCTGGCAATTGATCAATCAATCTTTATTTGTAGAGCATTTTTCATATGAACGATAACACAAAGTGCTTTATACTGAAATAATACAAATATAAAACAAGCACGACCATAAAAATGTGACCCACATACATGCACACACAGCATGCCGATAAACCCCTTTCACAACATCCACCCCCTTAACTGATGGAAAACATTGGAAAACAGCAAAACAGCTCATAGAAGAAGTGGTTCCTCTTGATCCACAGAGAAAACAACGGCTAGTTTTTTTTGCAATGCAATGTCTTTAAAGTGGAGAAAATGTGTTCTCGGCTCCAAGAGATTTCGGTTTGTTCAGCCTTCGCAAACCAGAGCCTGCTCATCCGACATGGTTCTAAAAAATTCCAGATCAGACTGTGGGTCAAGGGTGTCAGGCTCCACAACATGCAGATCCATCTTTAAAAAAGTTTGGTGCTATTTGACACGCGCAGATATGCTGCTGAGGCAGGCTCTAGGTTGACGTCATGATTTGACGTCATGACAATAAGTGAGAGGCGGTGCCTCAGAGATCGAGTCGTTTTACTTTCGGGTGTGAAAAGGCCACAAAAATGACTCATATTTCATAAATTATTTGTTCTTTAGTGTGCCAATGGTAATATATGATCATATTCATGGGAATTGTTTCCTATAAAAGGCCTAAGAAAAACACTGTCTCTGCCCTTTAAAGGCAGAGTTTTAGAAACCAAGAAGACATGAAACTAACACGCAACGTACCATCTGATCTAGAACTCCACTGGAAAGAAAAAAACACTGAAGATTGCTTTTTTTTATATTATTGTAAATAACGTCAGGCATGAAGCAGTTAATGAGATCTTTTTGAGCGGCAATCTGCTGGATCTTGCTTCTATACACACTGGACGTTCCCATTTAACCTCTGTCCTTTATTTGTTCAGATTTTATGCTGGGTCTGAATATCTGACAAGTTTGCTTTGATTGGCATCATTTTGGAACTGTAAGTCCAAAACAAATATCCATCCATCAATCCATTTTTTAAATCTGCTGAATCGCTTTTGGGGTCACGAGGTTGTTGGAGCCTATCCCAGCTACTGCTGGGTGAAGGCATGGTCCATCCTGGATAGTTCCCAAAACAAATATATAATGATGTGTGGTGATAAAATGATTTAGCACATAATTAAAGAATTATCTTGATCTTAAATTAAAATCATTTCTTCAGTGATAATCTAAAATAAAAAAATACATTAAGAAAGGATACATTTTAATTATTTTTAATTAATCATTTAAGCAAACATATGTGTTTAGAAAAAATAACTGTGCTGATATCAAATTTGATGGAAATGTAAAATTGTTTAATGGCACACATGTAGCTGTTTTCCTATGGGAGAATTCCAGATCTGATACAGACTCTTAAGACCATACATCTTCCAGCTTTTCTAATCATAATGTAGGCTTGATATGATAAATCTTCAACCATATTTCCTTCCAAAAATAGGACCAAAGTTCCTGGATTGTTGGCAAACACTAAGTTTGCTTGTTTATTTTGTCACTATTTACATTTGTTCTAACACATTGCAATTTTATTTAGTGAATGGTCACATTTGAAAATTTCTAAGACATTTTGTTATAAGTGATCATCTGTGAGAGTTGGAGTCCATTTTTGTATCTTCTGTTTTCTGTTTCCCCCCTCAGTCACAATCTCACCTGCTTTTTTTTTTTTTTTTAAATCACTCACAGCTGTTTCTTCTTCGGGTGATAAGCCTCCAGTCTATTTAAGCACTTGGTTTTTCTTTTCATTTTGGTCAGGCCATCTGTCACCTCTAACTGCCTATTTTTAGGTTATTGTTGTTCTATCCGAGGTTCTGGTTTTTGCTTTCCTGTTTAAGATTTTCTGTGAGGTTCCTGCCACAGGCCTGTCCTTCTCTGGTTGGATCCTCCCTATTAATGACATTTTCAAAACCATGACAGCATGGATAAAGTGTCTTCATGTTCTGGTCAGAAGTAATTTGCTCTCACCAAAGATGAGCCATTTGATCACATGTCCTGCTTGTGTTGTGCTCATTTGAATATTATGATAAAAATTATATGAAAGACTTGGATCAACGACCAACAACTTGGGAACTTAAAACTACTGAGTGATGGAAAGATATGGAAAAAATTGTCGTGAAATCTGGACATTACCATCACTTGATGTCATCAATAGTCACTGTTCATCTATGTGACTGTCTATTATAGCTGCCAGCGCTCAGAAAATACATGACACTGGTTTTATAGCTTTAAAAAATTCTTAAAAAACAAAAAGTAATTACTTGTATTTAGATTAAAAACTTCTGTGCTTCAGAGAACATGCACATGAAGAAATGTGTTTGTCCTCCATGGCACAGCACAATGAGGGGGGAAACCCAGCCCTTGGTCACTGTAACTTTCCCTTGAAAAAAACCTTTGGACACACCAAAAGATCCAAAGACACCATACAATTGGAGCAATAGGGAGTAGCCAGAGGGATTTGAATGAATTCAGATTCAGCCACTGAGTGGCTAATGAAGTCTGCATGTGAACTATGAATGTATTGCACTTTACCATCAAAACCGATGCCAGCACAGATAATTTTATAAGTGAAACACAGTATTGCAGGCAAATGGTGCAGGCATGTGTTGAAGGAACTGAAGGAAAAAAAAAACTATGAATAAATATGAATAAATCTAAGACATTAGGCAAGTACAAAAAATTGTCATCAATTACTTAAAGATGAAAACCCAAGCAAAAAATAGATCCCTAAAATGTAACTAAAATGCTTAAAAACCTAAGCTGAATTAATGCCAATGGAAAGAGTTTTGGACCAACAACACTTGAATCTCTATCAAATTTGGACTTAAAGACCATAAATAGGTGGCGGTCACATGTAGCTGACCCTTACCTTTCTATAAAAAGGTCAAATATGTAGAAGAAACCCAACTGTCAGTTCTTAGAACAGCCTCACTACAGCTATGCTGCAGCTGCCAATCACATGATCACCTGTCATTCAAAAGCTCTTATTGAGCAGATTTTCAATCCCACGTAAGAAATGAAATGTAAAAATTGTAAAAATCCAGCCTTATAGTTTTTTTAATATTAAAACTCACCACAGAGAAGTTTATTCTGGGGGATTTTTTGGTGGAAATACAAGGGTCTGGCAGGTGAATTTCTTTCAAATGCATTTCTGCATCGAAATGCAATTCATAATGAAACTTTGTTGCTCTGCCTCCTCTGTTTCTTTCTCCTGATGTCTGTTTGATCTTAATGCAACAAAAAGGTCAAAGCCGCAAATTTTATCAGATGTGTTTAGCCAATACAAGTCAAGCCATACCTCCACAGACTGATATTTAATTGTTCACCTTGTGCAGCTCAGACTTAGTTGGACATAAAGAAGGGCTTTTTGATACACTTCTGAAAGAAGGAAAAAATATGTAAAAAAAAAACATCAGAAACAAATTTAGTTTATTTTCATTTACCCAACCCCACAGCAATTATCACACCTTCCACCATGGCAATTTACCAACTTATTATCCATAAATCACTTTAAATGGCATACGTTTTGATGGTCTGCACTAATGTGGTACTGTAGATCAACCAAAACTAGTTGGAATAAATGTATAAATTTGGTGTTTCACCAAACAAGTTTTTCTAAACTTTAAACTACTTTTAAATTTGCATACAGGATATTTGTTCAAATTATGATTTATATTTTTACAAGATCTTTGTGACAGGTTGAAGTGTTTATAACACATAAAATCTCTTAAAATTTGCACTGCAAAAATAGCCCCACTAATAAAAATTCTTGAAAAGAAGAAATTGTCTTACCAAGAATTCTTAATTTAATAAAAAAAAAATATTGTCACTTTGGATGTCATCAGATTGGACGCATTTGGTTCAAGTAAGAGTTTGTTTCCCCTGATAATCAGGAACAAAGTTTCAGTCTGAATATGCCCAAGTGGACCCTGGTCCGGGACCAGGAACCGCCCTCTGACCCTCTCTTAAGGCGCTCTCAGGTTAATTTCCAATCAGACTGAGTTCTGGTTCGCTCTGAGTTTCCTCAGTCTAAATAGACTCCGTGCTGAGTGGAACAACTGAACCAAAATGCTCACCGTAGCCAGTCTTTACGTAATGTAAACAGAAAACCACGGACAAACGTGGAGCAACAATCCAACAGGAACTCATCAATGTGGTTGAATGAATGCAGGCTCATTAAAATAACTTTTAACGCGATACACATTGCTTCTCAATGTTTTCTAAAAAAATGTATTTTTATACTAATTTATTTATCTGTCATAAACACTTGTTCATGGGTTCAAAACACATGTACATAGTCATCCCCTTCTCAGTAACCACCTTGCAGCATGCCTCCGCTGTACCAAAGTAGCAAATAAAATGTATTGTACCTGATGTTGATGCAAGCATTCAAAATCAATCAGTGAAATTTGAAGTTTGAATAAGTGAACACAGACCAAATCTAAGTTTCGGGACTCGATCCGAACAAAGACTTTTCCTGTCTGAATACAACCTTAGACTAGTTTTCCTCAAACTGAGATTATTTTGCTATTGAAAAACTTTTTTGATAAGATAATATTTCTTTATTTTTCTTGCAAAACAGAAAATAGAATTTTTTTTTCTTGAAACCCAGGTTTTTTACCTTCTTAAGTTCGAGTTTTTGCAGTGTCTGTGCAGATTCAAATTCATCCAGGTAGATTCCATCAAAGTAATTAGTAAAAAAAACAGTCAGATGTCAACTAGACTTGGCTTAATGAGTCCAGCTTTTTCAATACCTAATTTGATCTTTTTAAATGACAATTCCAGCTGAGAAATGAAGTCAGATTCTTAGTTCAAGCACTTCATGGAGTTGGTAAAAGCAAGATTTAGTGTAGTGCTGCCCTACAAAGTACCAACTTTAATCGGCTCTCATGGTGGGAAAGTAACATGTTATGAAAGAAGCACGGCCCCTGTAGGAATCCTGCAGAGAGAGGAGCATGCAGCGCAGCAAGAATGTGTGACTGAACACAGCTCAGCAGGAAACTGTCTGCAGAGCAGTGGTGGGCAGACTGCAAGCTGAGACAAATAACGCATAATTAATAAAAACCCTGGCTGAGGCCCTTGTCTGCTTTCAACTGTTATGAGGAATGAAAAGGGTTTACATGAAATTACCTGCAGTTGTACTTTATCTGCATTTTAGTCAGCAAATTGAAGCTGGCATGTTGAAATACTGCTCTGAGACACTTTGAATGTGTTACTTTGTGACTAATTCATGTCAACTGTGATTCCTGTAAATGAGAACCCGAGTCCAGAGAAGAGAAGGCAGAGAGGAAAGCAGAAAACAAATATTTTAATTAACTAAGGAAACAAATCAAAACTCTAAAAACTATGTTGACATCATTCAAGCAGGACAAAACTGGCAGTTCCATTTAGCAAGGAGTACAAAAGAGGTTAACACAAGAAAATAAAAAAAAAAAACAACTGTCTACTTGATTTACAGAGTACAGTAAAACAATAGCACAGTAATTAGAAAAAAAGCACATCTAAAAAGACCACATTGTAATAATTTATAGAAAACAGGAAGAATGTCTGTCATCTGATGAGAGTTGTCAGCAACATGACTGGAATGCCTACCTGGAGGGCAAACAGCAACCCTCACTGAGGGTGTCACACTCAACGTTGTGCTGCAGACAAGATCCAAGCAGTTTTCAAGCTGTTTTATTTAATGTGTGTTTCAATAAACTAAAAAAAAAAAAAAAAAAGAAAAATAACAAATGGAGAGAAAGGCTGAGCTTTAGGTTCTTATCTCTGCTCTTATTTCTAGCACCGGCAGAACCATTCCAGTCTCTGTAAACTGGAAGAAAGTGAAACACCTCTAGGATAACACAGCTACCACCTCAGACTGTTACTGGCATTTTGAAAGTCTCACTCCGATTATCTTTTGATCAATTATAAAAGTGAAAGTAGCGTGCTTACTTATTTGTTCCAACAAGCAATGGTTTGGGCTTTTATTTCAAATTAGTTCTGACAAAAAGTTGGTTTTCCTTTCTTCTTGTTCAGCGACTGCAGCTTTTGAATGTTAAATAGCAAAGATTGGTGGTTTCAAATTTCCATTGTGAACCTGGAAAATTCAGAAACACTTATTTTTTTTCCAGTCTAATGCTGAACTTTAAATATTTCTTGTTACCTATAAACTCAGCTTCAACAGAGAAGCTCATATTTCTCTCCCATAGTGTGTGTGTGTGTTTGCTTGAGTCTGCGTGTACTTGTACTTGTGTGTGTTAATGTCCAAGATGACAGTGAGCACTACTCATGACAGATGAGGGCTATCATGTAATGTCCACATCTGGTCTGTGTGTGGAGGGTGACTGTGATTAGGGAACATTTGCACTCAACAAGGAGATCTTGAGATTTTTCTTTTGCATCGTCAGGAAATACCTTGTCCCCCTGTAGCCACTCTCCAAGCATTATGTATTTCCTGCGTATTTAATGGGCAACCCTTGCAACTGTGTACCATGAATACAATTAAAAGAACTGGACCAGGTCCAAATTTTGTTCACAGGAATGAGATAACGCTCAACATCATGACCTCCCGCTTCCACATTGGCCGTTTCTGTACTGGCCTTTTTTTTTTAAATGCTAACAAAGTTTTCCACGAAAACAAGGGCCTGTTTCCTGTCTTCAAACAAAAACAGACATGAATCTAATAAATGCCAAATTCAGATCCCACATGAGAAATGGCCACAACTTCTCAGAACTACTGCTGTGCATTTCCGACCTAATGTCTTAAACTTAACCTGGACACTGAACTTTTAATGAGGTCAAGTCCAGAATAAACAAGGCTTATGTGATAAGTGGCCCTGGCAGAAGGGTTCATTGATTTCTAGTTCTTGATAAGGGTCAAGTGTTAAGGGCAGAGGGGATTGGAAGCAGGAAATGTTAGAACTGTTTTGAATTCTAAGTAAAAGTATCCTTTGTTTCATACAACAGTTTTGACTTATTTCCTTTCAGAAACAAAGAACCACAGACATTTCATTTTTGATTAGTATCTAAGATGCAAAAAAAGCATCAATATTGTATTTGTCTCCATTCTTGACAACAAATGACAATTAGATTTAACCTAAGTTTTATTCTTTACTTTTTGTGCTGCTTTTATAAATCACATACAAACACAAAATGGCACACAAACACAAGGAAACACATGCCAGCCCCCCCCCTTTTTTTTTTTTTTTTTTTTTTTTTTTTTGTACATGCCTTTAGCATAAATCACAAACAACATATCAAATCCTTTTGGATGTAATATTATCAAGGTAATTAAAAATGAAGACAACAAAGTGAGTGAAATTTTCCATTATAACCTTTTGAGAAAATACATCCAGAGCAAAATCATTTTGGCTTCTTGAGAACATGTTAGGGCTGCAGAGTGGGGCAGGGGGTAGCGGTTAGTCGTTGGTCATTCTTTTATGAGGAGTTGTTCTTTTTAACAGTCACCTGATTGCATTCTCAGTACAAAAACTGCACTGAAAATTATTTACTACTTGTTGGTCCTTTTTAATCTTAAGCTTCTTAAGCTTTATGGACGATATTTTGGCCTCATTAGAATATTGGTTAAATATCTGAGATTTGGTTTGATGTTTCTTGTAAGCTTTGTATTGGCCTCCAAACAAACTGTTTGAAACGGGTACTTTTTAAATATGTAAAGTGAATGAAATACCATCTATGTCCTGATGAAGATTAGCTTTTTTAATAATTGCATCTTCTTTCTTCATTTAATGTCTTTGTTTTCCATGTTCGATTTCCATTTTTGGAACTGGGTGCTTGATATTCACATACAGACAAGAGTCATAGTCCTTGGCAGTATGTGCATCAAAACCATAGATATGGTAGAGGTTTGATATATTTGTGTTTTATTATTTTTTATTGTCTTGTTTCTTTATTTTTAATGCTTTTAATGCATTAAAAACTTAGTGTTTTATTTTAGTTGAAATTAAATTGAAATAAACCCAAACCTCTGTCTTTCTGTGGTCAACGTCAGGACAAATAAAAATAAACCAATATTGAAATAAACAAATATATATGTACACACCAATTGTCTATTAACATTACCCAAATGCAGTATTGAAGCCCTAAAGAAGGTTGAATTTATCAAGTTTTTTTTTTTATTTTAATAAAGTTTTGCTAACACTATTTTTTCAATCATTTGCTAACAATGGCAAGACAGGCCACTTATAGGCTGCATTTACTGTAGGTTGGCAAGTCTTTTACTTTATGTTTAATGTCAATGAGTTTCACTCAGGAATTTCAGATGTTCCAGCAAACAGCCTTTGCTGATCAGCCAGATGCAGGACCTAAAAGTAGAAAAGATTTAACAAAAAGCAAACAATAGACTTGTGAAAGCAAGAAAATCTCCAGTTTAACTCTCCAAGGACTTGGAGGAAAAACTTGCAACATATCAGAAAGCAGTTCCAAAATAAAAAAATCTCAGAGGAGCATTATGAGAAAAAGCAGCAGAAAATTGACAAAATAGCAGAAAGAAACAAAAACCTCAAGGTGACACTTCAGGATCTGAAATAAGGAACTTGGGTTTCTGAAGAGTCATCGCAGGAATTCACGAGGGTAAAGGTTACTGTCATAGAAAATAACTTTGAACTGCAGCAGGAGATTTAGAAGTGAACAACTGTGGCTCTTGAACTTTAAACAGCGTGACTGTGTTCAAATTTTGGGCTTAATCTTCAGAATTAAATGGAATTAATTTGGAATACCTAAAAGAAAAATATACAACTGCAAAAAAGTGTGCTTTTCACCTCTATTAAGAGTCATTACTATCAGTTTAATAAATACATATCCTTAAGAAAAGGATTGCAAAACCTTTGAAATCATGAAAGAAAAGCTTCAAGGATTGGCATAAAGTAAAAGACAAAGAAAGAATCTAAAAAACTTCAAGAAAGATCTAACTACTTGATTCAGACATTATGGACTATTGAAAAACATGGAAGTAAAGACGGAAGCTACACAAAAAAAAGAGCATCATGCTTAACTAGAACATTCAGATGCTAAAGAAAAGGCCTCAATATGTGCATCTAAAAGTTAACATCAGAAAGCTTTACCATGAAGCTTTGGCTCTGCAATAAAAAAAAAAAGAAAAATCCTCAGCAAATTTACAGTTTAGAAAAAGAAGGGGGCAGATGGGGCCAGTCAAGGCAGAACAGTAAACCTCAGCATTGGGGAAATCCGTTCTGATGTCAAATCTGGGAAGCCCCACTTTTGCCAACCAGATGAACAAGATACTTATGGGGTCTAGAAGCTTCTATAATTTTGACAGGCCCTCCAAACTACAATCTGAGCTAATCTTTCTTAACAAAAAAATGAAAACAATTAAGTACTTTAATCTTCACCAGCCACAATTATTGACTTAAAAAAACCGGGAGAACATTGGTCTGTCTGATAACATGGAAGGCTGACAGGCCTGTGTCAGCCTTGGTCTTCTCTGATTGCCTCAGTGTCCTCGGCAGAAATCCTAAGTGATTAGCTAGCGACTCATCAGTTCCTCAGTCTTATCTTGGAGTTTGTGTGTCTGGAAGATTGAATGTTGTTATGGGCATTTACCCTGTTAGAGTGTCCCATGATGGAGCAGACAAATTCTGAAAAATCCTCAAACTTGTAGTTACAGAGACAGCAAGGATTCAGTTTATATAGGTAGAGCCCATCATCAAAAAGTGTCTATAGAATCTGGAGCTTCACCCATGGCTTCTGGTTGGGCTCAGCCTAAACAGGGTCACCTTTGATTATTTTCATATTTTTGATGGACATATTTTTTTCTTGGAATGGGAGTCACAAATATTCGTTTATTTTGAGTTTTGGAAACCAGCCCTGTTCCTCTTAACATCACATCCTCAGTATGTTGGTTAAACTGATTCTGGTCTATTTTAGTCACTTCTTAAAATACTTTGACATTTTTAGATTATATAGATAACAAATGGCTAAAAAGGCTACATTTGTTTAAGGAGTTGCCTTGGAAGAGGTGCTGAAGAAGACTAAAGAAGATATTTATGGATGCAATGACAAAAGACATGAAGTTTGTGTCTGTGAGGAGGATTCAGAGCTTGGGATTGGATAAAGATGGGAAGGAATTGGAAAAGGGTAAACAAGAACTCTAAGGATTTGAAATAAAATTTAAATCAATGGTTTTAGTTTTTGGAAACCAGTCTCCAGTGCTCACTTGAGAAATTTGCTGTACTCTGGGGCGAAATATGGGGACTTGGTCAAGATTCTTGCACATAACTTTACTTATGAAAGAACTGAGCTCACAATTTAACTCCCCCTCCCCATCCCTCAAGATAACACCTGTGTTAAATTACTTCCATAGATGCTTATTGTTTTTCAAATAGTCCCCTCAGTGTATTTAAACCCATGATTTCTGCTGTTGTCAACTATCAAAGCTTTGTCCTCACATTTTTCCAAAGGCAGTACAGTTCTTTCTGTTTCAACTTTTTCTTGTTTAAATGTGTTAATGTTTTGTTTTCTTTGTTTTGTGAAATACATAATACTTATATATAAACTTATAAGGGGGTTATAGAAAATCTTGTCTGCCATATCTGAGTTGAAAAGAAAATACTGAAATAGTTGTTTTACAGATTTAAAATCACAATGTAAGTAAGTAGCATATTAAAAAAAACTGCAAAAATATTTTGAATTCTCTTGTTTGAAAGTTCCCAACAAAGGCAACAGGCAGGTAGCTTCCACCACACAAAAAGAAATGTTTTTACCAGCTGGGGAAGTTGCATGTTTATAGCTTCTAATTATCAGACGAAGCACTGAAAACTGTTGAACTTCAATTGCGTGCCAAGGCTTTCCAACAAGACAAAGCAAAGCAGGATAGGGCAAATATAAACGTCCTGCCATGAGCAAAATGAGTTTGTTTTCTGCTAACCTTGGGTTAATGTTTTTACCTCTCCTGATCTTTGGTCCATGGTTTTCTCCAGTTCCCCCTCACACTCCCATTTCCCCTGTTTTTACTGTGTTCTTTAGCCCTTTCACTCTCCCTTTGTGAAATCCTGTTTGAGCCGTTTCCAAGACTGTAATCTGTCAAAAAGGAATCTGATCCTAAAGTTATAATGTTCATCACCGGTAAATTTCTGGAAAAGATGGTGTGTGGTGGCCTAAGAACATGTAGTCCATATGGATAAACACAGGCAGGAGTGTTTAAATCATGTTGTGGTGTCATTTACTAAAAGGGCAAGATTACAGATGGCTCTGGTGTGATAACATTACATAAATCTATCATGAAAACTGCAGAGGAGAAAATGAAATACTCAAGTTGTAAATGTCCATTTTTGGAGAAAAAAAATTGAAAAGCGATATTACAATAACTATTTAGTGCTACACATTTTAAAAGTAACTTCCATAGAATATAGACTCTCTATTATTCCTCTCATTTGCAAAGGTGAATAAATCTCTTCTCCATCTGTTTAAGCTGAACAGTTTTGACACATGAGCCGTGAGATAAGAAATACACTGTGCATTAAATGTAAGTGAGGGGAGACGAAACATGATGTTACCAGGGTTGTTTTCTTATCTTTAAAATGTTTTATCTCAGTTAGAGTGTCTTGTATGGGTATCATTATCCACAGATGTTGGGGAGACTGTGCTGATGAAAGATCTTCACCCCTTTCAGCCTTGTACTTTGAAAAAGATAATTGGATTTAGATTTGATTAATAAAGTCAAGATATTACGTTCTTTTTATAAAACCGACTGAATATCTCCCTGCAAAATAGTTTTCTGCAGCTCTTCTAGCAGATTTGGCTAATTATCAGGTTTAGTTTTGCAGAATAACCACAAGTACACAAAAAATAGCTGTGATAGAAAAAAAAAACATATTTTTTATTTAATTTTATTTATTGGAATTTTACAATTGGTTCAACATTTCAAAAATATTTGCATCTTTTTTTTTGTCCATCATCTGCTGTTCATACCTACTTAATTAATTGAATTATCAATAAAATGGGCTTGGAAAACTGGATTAAAAGATTGCTAACTCAAAACACAACACTTCAAGTACTTTAAGTGACATTTTGTGTCATAAAAAATTGGTAACAAGTTAATGTGTGCAAATCTCAGTCTAAAATTGTACGTCATAGTCAAAAATATATATTTTTTGTTGCATGAAATATAAAAGGATTTTTCTGTTTTGCATTTAAATGGGAACATAATACTATGCATTTTTGTGTCTGTACTGACACCATTTCATCACAAAAGCATGAACTTTAGGATTCCACTGTTAAAGTAAAACAGTTTTAAAGTTGTTTTAAGCTCTTTTGTCTTAAGGTGGAATTACATGTCTCTTAATTGCTGTTCTCAGTTATCCCTTTACAAGTAACATCACACAAAGTCAAACACTTAGTAGTTACCAAAAGAACAAAAATGAGAAAATTGACAAAACACACCTTAGCACATTTGGTTTCTAAACTTTAAATCATATTTATGTTCAGATAAGGAAACACAAATGAAACCATTTCTATGGTTTAGACCACATAATTGTGAAAGGATTTCACTTAAATCAACCATGTCAAATGTCACTAATTAAATCAAGGCTTTAATTATCATGACATGCCATTGGTAACCAATGAAAGGAAATCAGCTTCACATGACTTTCTTGTTGCTGCACCTTTTTTAGTCTCAGCAAATGTTAAAACATTTGATGAAATGTAAAGAACTGCTGCATGGTGGTGCAATGGTTAGGACTCTGGCTTCCTCCCACCATCCAAAAACATGCTTCATATCCCAAAAGGGATAAAGCAGTTCGGAAAATGAATGTAAAGAACCATTGGTGCTCCTATTTTTTTTCCTTTCCAAGAATTTCAACATCAGAGGTTACCCTCTGACTTTGACCTGGTTGAAAAAATGCAGCTGTCAGTTTAATTAGTCCAAAAGTTTCGCAATCAGAAATTTTCACAGAAATAAATTCCCCACTCTCTTATGAATGTAGATCAAATGTCATTAATTCCCTTTGAATTCCAAAGACCCCATCAGGCTTAATACAAATATTCCAAACGAAGAAAAAAGTTAGAAGCGGTTTAGTCATTGTTTTAGAAAAGAGAACCGCATCCCTTAAGAAACCAGATATAGATGACAAACATAGGAGGAATGTTTAAAAATGTCTGCTTACCTAACAATTTCTTCTGTAGAGTATGGACCCTATAGGTATGACCATATTTTATATTTCTCCATCTTGTTTTAACATTTTTTCCTTTTGGAAAAAAGTAGAACATCAGAATACACTAACAATAAGTAGACAATTCTTTGAAATTCTAATAAAAAAATGATTTATTCCGTTTTAAATTCTACAAATACATCATTTTATATGTATTTCGTCACCACAGTCTTAGAAAATAACAAAGCAGTTCTGGAAAAAAAAGCATATCAGCATTTTTTTTGCCAAAATAAAGCAAAAACAGTCACAAAAAAGAGTTATCAATAAATCACAGAAGATTCTCATAGAGTAAAATGACAAAAAATGCTTTTAAGATTTGTGTACATTTTAAACTGAATGATTTAGTAAAATTTGATATAATTTTGCTTTTTTGTTTCTTCACTCAGTAAAGACCAGAAACATGATTTTTAACCATATTTTTACTTTACAAACTGTTAAGTGACTTATGAAACAACATTCACAACCAAACCATTCAATGAAACAGCCAGGTTTTGTGCCATTCATTGTCCACAAATCCAGATCTTCAGTTCTGGACATAAAGTGGAGGAGCCCCTGGGTCTATGTCAACTTAATCATGGTGGCCAAAGGTAATTGGATTGACTTAAGTCCCCACAGGCATGGTATTAGAAAATCCTAATCAGTGTCACTGGTAGGAATCCAAGGGCCTGCTTGGCTTTCACAGCCAATTAAAATTAGCTGTTTGACTAAGAGCCAGTCATTCAAACTACAGGGAAGTCTTTTCATTCACTGAACATTAAGAAAAGTTGCTCTCTGTTCAATTTGATTGAAGTACAAAGGGCAGAATTACTCTCGACAACATTGGATAAAAATTTGACAAACAGTGATACAAACAGTTGACACAATTCTT
Source organism: Oryzias celebensis (assembly GCA_014656515.1). Taxonomy (NCBI): domain Eukaryota; kingdom Metazoa; phylum Chordata; class Actinopteri; order Beloniformes; family Adrianichthyidae; genus Oryzias; species Oryzias celebensis. Next base: position 8,295,713 of record BNCR01000003.1, read on the forward strand.
TAGAAAACCTTGCATTTCATTTTAGATAAAAGTTCAAGGACTGTAGGTTAAAGTTGTACTATGCTGGTCAAGACTTTTTTCAGACCAGATCAGAATTTTACTGACATTTTATTATATTTGATGTTTTCTAAAATTAATGGCATGAAATGATTTTAATACTTTTCTCTTTGATAACATATTTAAGGACTTGAATGTGCTGACAATTTTGCAGGACAGTGAACCATGTAGAGACTGACATCTAGTGATTAATATATGAAATTGCAAGTCAGTAGCTGCATGTTCTGATTTTTATTTAATTTTTATCACGGAAAAGAGCAAGCTTTTTCTGTGTGATAATTTTAAACACAAGACATAAAACAAAAAACACAAGTCAAAAGTTTGCAATGAAATGTGTTTTTTTAAGTTTGAAAAATTGCCCATAACCTGCGGCAACCAAGCACCACATAAAGTTACAAGAGCCCACATTTGTTTGGATCATACAGAACCCAAATGTTTAAACTTTTTTTAATAAGATTGACTCGACATTCACTTTATTTTTGCGACCTTAGAAATTAACCTGCACGTTGTGAGATGAATCTAAAAATTCCACAGTGCTTCCTAAACTTTACTCAGTGTTATCTCCAGGGCTGTAAACATGCTGAGCCTTGTGGGCCTCATATTTCCTGGGACTTGCCCCTCCTGCCTAGACAATGTTTCACTAGACTGAGCTGTTGGAAGAAACAACTGTGGCAGTCTCTGCCTTCCTGCTGCTCACTGACCTGCACACAGCATCCATGGGTAGGGAGGAACTTTAGAAGGTGGGTGACGTGCTGTGTGTACTACATCTTCAAAACAAGGGAATAAAAAGACTTTAAAAATAGCTTTGCCCCCCGTTTAACCTCAAGTCAAGATTTTATTGTCACCTTATAAAAAAAAAAAAGTTAAAGCTTGTAATTAAAAACAGATTCTGACGCTGCTCAGACCACATACAAGTTCTAGGAGGAATTGTTTTACCTGCATTTCTAAATTTAAATGTTACTTTTATTTTAAAAAAAAAGATAAAAAAAGGCATTTTGGGGAAAAAATGTTAACGTTTTTAACATCAAGATTTAGAACATTTATTAAAACTACTTAAAAGGTTTTAATAAAGTAATGAAGCATCACCAAAGACAGTTTCCACACTGAACATCACCTTTTCCATCTGTTGTTGGCAAAGCAGGAGACAGCTTCTACCCAAGAGCTGTCACAGCCTTTAATGCAGGCAGAAACTTTGACTTTTTTTTATTGTACGTAACAGATTTTTTCCCCCCTCAAGCTCAGGCTGTTTGTAAACTTTTTTTCTTGCATTTGTGCCTGATTTAAAGACACTTGAATTTATTTCCAGCTATAAAAAATACTTCTGTGTTTGCTTTTATTTAGATGCTAAATACTGCAAGTTTGGAGGCATCAGGAGATGTTTTCCATTTAGCCGTTGATTAGTTTTCCCAGATTCCACGTCATGGGCATGTTTGTTGAGGGAGCATGCGCAGAGGGAAGCCTGTGAACCTTGAACACGCAGCTTGGTAGCTGTCATGGTGACATGGAGCATGGGGCGGTGGTGACCTTACTAGTTTGTCACTGTTTAACTGCATGAAACAGTCATAGAAAAGCTAACTTTGGGTTCAGAGCTTCTCCTACAGGGTTAATTCTTCTATTTCAGTGGGTGAGATTATGTTTCCAAAAGCCTCATATCTTGTCAGTTCAAACACACACACACAAGAAGAAAAAATCCAGGAGGCTGGCTTGTGGGCGGAGTGTATGGTAATAGTCTCCAGAGGAAGTGAGCGCAGTGTAGAGGAATGTAGTTGCCATCAGTGGGAGCTCAGTTCAAGCTGGCTAACAGTTAGCCTGCTAAGAAAAGTTAGAGCTGGAGACGCAGAGCAGAGTGATGAAAACATGCCCCACTTCACAGTAGTACCAGTCAAGGATCAAGACCAGTCCAACTATGACAGTTTAGAGGGGATTAACTGGGTTGATTACAGGGATACTGGACAGGACAGCTTTGACCACCAAGACACAGTTAGTTCTGATGGTAAGTTTTACACAATCCCTCATTTTCTGTGAGATAAAAAGTAAGGAGTTTCATTTGGTTGAAAAATTGAGTTATCCTGTAAATGTGTATTTGCTGAAGATGTATTTTGTCTTTGGAGAATTCTGAACATCTGGTTGAATGGTTACCATGGCAATTCTCCAGGGCCTTTCTGTGTAGTCTTGCAGGAGACAGGTTTGTTTTGACAGTTCACTTTTGCTTTAGTTTGGAAAGACAGTTTCCTTTGTTTTGGCTGGGTCTTTTAAAGATAGTTCGGGGTTAGATCACAAATAACAAAAGAGGAGAACAATGGAGGCGTAAAAAAGTGGGGAAAGACGCAATGGGGGTGGGGCTTTATAACCAGTACCACCACAACAGAGAGCCTCTGCTGATTTTTTTCCATAAAACATTGAGCCTTTATTTGTGCCAGTGGAGGATTCCTTCTGTAGAGATCTGGAGCTAACAACGCCAGAGCAAACGTCTGGCTCCTCACTTTCTGCCTCAGCATGTCCCAGCTGTCATGGACTTGTTCCTGCACTTGATCAACACAAAGAGTTCTTAGCCAGTCCTCGAAAGACACAAACACAGGGGGTGGAGGGAGACTGGAATTGCTAGTTTTTAGATTGTAAGAAAGCTGTGCCAGTTTATGTAGGCTGAGACAGAAGACCACAGTAACAGGATTCTGTGTTTTTCTCCACCCTTTACTTTGGGCTGGGCTCAACCCCTCATGACTAAAAAGTTCTTACCACAAAGGACTATGTCTGAGGTTCCTTCTAGTTTCTGATTTTCCACTGAGATATTTATACCACCAAATGATAGACAAGTGTGTTTAAAAATGTGTGCACGTTTGAGTGAAACACAACTATGAACATTGCGAATCCCAGTACACGTTGATCCAGTTGCTCATATTTCTGAAATTTGCACATCAGAGCTAAACATCTATTGAGTCAATTTAAAAAGTATTTCGAAAAGGCCTTACGATTAGTGCTTTACTTGGGGCATTTTTTTAAGCTTAAAATGTGTTTTTATTCAAATTGTGGGAAAACAGGAGCAGACAAATAATACAGTTGAAAAAAGCTTGTACCAGTGTTGTGGGTGCTATAGTTGGCACAAGCTCCAGGCTCCGTTCCATTCTGATGCATCAACTTGCAGACAAATAGATCAATGTGCATATTCATTTTCTTTGTCTGAGCTGGCATCAGGCTCAAAACTGCACAGGTGGATAGCTCCATTATTACTCGCCATTTTTGTTGCACCACTAATGTTACCTTTGGGTTGTATAGGTATGTACTCTTGCAGGAAAGCGTGTAAACACAGGGACAATGGGAAGTTAAGGCAGGCTTACTCTGCGCCAACAGTCCCGCCAGCAACTCAAAGGTGTATTTCTTATGAACTACTACCGGTCTGCAGAAACCATGTCCTAAAAGATGACACAAGATTTTGATTTTGACTAAAAACGGCAGAATCATAATTAGAATATCTGAAAACCCTTTTAGAATGGACCAAAAGATGATATGAGTGGGACTTCTAGTCACTGAGACATTTTTCTCAAACAGATTATATTACTTAGAGGAACTTTCTTGATATTTTTTTTCTGGAAGGGCAGACATTAAGACAATTATTCTTGAAGCAAGGGTCTTTTCTTAAGATTATTTTTTGGAGTGATAGATAAAAGCAAAAAAACGATAAATATCACAAAGTAAACTTTTTGATATGAATTTGCAGCAAGCTTTCTTTCTTTTAATATCAAAACTCTTTGTAATCCACCTAAAAAGAAGTACAGTGGCAAATAAGTCATTTTATAAGTAATACTATTTGTCTGGTTAATGACATGGCATGAAGACTTGGGTTACTTTAGTGCTAAGAGAACTTCATTTTGGAAAATACACAAATAAATTCATCCATAAATCTCATTCATCAGTCACAGTTGTATCATGGAAAACACATAGATTTGATTATAACATCCAAAAGTAGCTGCATGATTTCACCATGGGAGTGGTGGGCTTGACTGCATGGTACACATCTTGATGGTGTGACGTGTGATGCATGGGGAGTCAGACAGTGCATTGCCTGTTAAAGGGCTGTGAATTTTGCTCTGTTCAAGCAAGGCAACACAAACATGTGGTCACTGCAGTGCTACACCTCTGAAAGAGCATTCACATTTAGGGAGGATTTCTCTTTTCCACTTTTGTTTTTCCTCCTGTGAGATTTAAAAAGCAAAACTTTAGCAATTTGTCTGAATTTCCCTCTAATTTCATCTGTGCTGATGCAGGAGCTTTTTATATCAACATGTCACATTCAGATAAATAACTGTTGCTGAACTGAGTTTAACCAAAACAATTCTGGTATTTTATGCATGAAGTCTTCTCTGGGATCTCAAGCATCTTCCCACAGCACTAAAGCATGTGACCTGTGTTTTGAAAGTCCTATGGTAATGTCTGAAGCGCAAGTCATTTCTACACTCAGAAATGAAAAAGCCATTTTGCCCAAGTCTTTGTCCAGAATTGAGCTCCAGCAGAAACCATTGGAAAAGAAGGGACTAAATGAATGGATATGTTCACATTAACTTGCATTAAAACAGAGTGCTAAAGGAAAAAAGTTCAATCTTATAGCGCAATGTCTTTTGCAGTCATTTTCCTAACTGCACAAATTTAGTTATAAGTGTAATTTATGTTTTATATTTACTTATATAACTGGATTTTACCGAACAAGACAATCACTTATTTATGTGCTTTCTTTTTTTAATTGTATCTGACCATTTTTTCATTTGAACATTCATAAAAGTACAAACATTTTAGTTTTTTAACATTTTCTTGCAAATTGTTTAAAATGACGTGCAAGAGTAAAACAAGTCCATTTTGTATAGGTTTTATATTACAAAATGATCTATATGTTAAAATATATTTCGGGCAAAAATACATTTTTCTGCATATTTTTTATTCACAACAATGCATTTTCCACAAAGCAATTACTAAATGTATTAGCGTTAACTTATGAAATCACCAGGGAGATACTCGGTCCAGTTTTAAGTCTTCTTTCTTACTCGCATGTTTGCTTTCTGGCTATCTTCTTACCCACTCTTACATTTTAATACATTTTAATTAAAATATGTAAAGTGTAAAAATATTTACATCCATTGCATTGAAGAAGAATAATGGGCTGTACCGGTGACCATATAGGGATGTAGTATTGCACTTGTGAAAAATAAATAACCTATGAATTCACTCTTCAGTCTGATGCCATGCAGATAGAGATTGAACAGGATTAAAATACATCAAAACATCCTTTGATAGGTTTTAAAATATTAGTAGGAATGTGGAACTACATCACATTTGCCATTATTCATTCTTGTTCTGAGACTCAAATTTATAAGCTAAAAAGCAACCTCCAGGAAAAAGGTTAAACGTATTAGATAAACAATGAAATGTGTCACCGGGAAAAGATGTCAGTTTTGAAAGATTTAGCACAAATAAATAAATCTAGATTTAAACACAAAGCAGATAAAAGATTAAAAGTTTATTTTGTTGGCTTTTAGAAAGACCAATTGAATGTGATTAAAATTAGATAAGTGTTCAAAGGAACTCAAATTTTGACACAGTTTTTAGGAATTACTTCAGGTACACATTAGTATGTATTCATGTATTTTGGACAGTTACTCTTTTGTGGTGTGAAGGACAAAGCTGCATTGGCTTCATGCTTTGGTTTTACTGCATGTTCTTTGGTTTGTAGCAAACAGTCACACCTCTTCACACCTCTGTCCCCGAGGATAAAATCCAACTGTGCAGCCTCCCCTTATTCCATCATTAGCACACATCAAGGAAAATATGGTTTGTGTATGACTCAGCAGGTGAATATTCCTCTGCTCTGTAAAGATTTTCCACTGCCTGAGAAAAGAAGCACTAGCATAAACAGTTATTTGCTACAGTCCATGACTGAGAGAGGAATGCAAGTGTGAAGGAATCCAAAAAAGATGGAATCAGAAACTAAATGTGTATCATTTCAGACTTTTGGTTAGCTTTGAACTTTCTTAACATATGCCCTATGTATTTCTTGTTGAGAAGCATCAGCATCAACATAATCTCAAATTCAAATTTTATTTGTCACATACAAATTGATGCAAAGTATAATGTGCAGAAAATATATTGCACAACTGTCTGACAGAGTACTAGCCTAAGAGCAGTAAGTATGAAAAATGATGAAAGTGAGGTGACTGAGTATGAAAAAGACATTTTAATATATGTGACAATATAGCCTGAAGTATTAAAGGATAAGCGTCTTCCATGCCTTTCCACAAGTATGTTTTTACCTCTTCATCCATTCAATCTGGGTTGGGCTTGCCTGTACGTGTTATGAGTCTCCAGGCTCTCACAGGCTAATCAAAGTTCTGTGCGTCTCACCCAGAGTTTTATAAAGTTAACTCCCTCCTGGACGAAGTGGTTCCAGGGCATAAGCATGTATGAGAGCTGGTTAAAGAGCCTGTGCTGTGCATTAATCTTAGCCTGTCTACAACTGTATAGCGCAGGGGTCTGCAACCTTCAACACTTAAAGAGCCATTTAGTTTGATTTCTGACAGACCACAACCCAGTAGGAGCCACAAAGTCTTACTTTAACCTTTAGTGAAATAAGACGCTGATTTGTATTTATGTTTTTGTTACTATCATGATAACTATAAATGAACTGCTTTTTTTTAAAGCGTAAATGAACAAAAATAAAAAAAAAAAACAGCATTTTTTTGCAAAATAGTTCATAACTTTCTTTCACAATAAAAGAGATCCTGTGTGACACAGGGTCTCTTTTATTGTAGCAAACCTCAATGTAGCAAACCTAGATGTAGGTAGTGTGTTGTCAGCAGTTATTTAAAAAACATGGTTTATTTTAGTGTTTGTGGTGCATCTCAATTAGAAATGTGTAAATCTAACCAACCAAACTTAAACTAAAGCTAATTCAGTGACCCTTAGCCTACTATATTGTTCGAGCTATAAGGCACACTTTATATCCTTAGATTTTTTCAAAAATTAAAATCTGCCTTATCCGGCGCACCTTACTTCTGGTTGTGCCTATGACTTCCAATTGATTTTCTGTGGTACGAAGCCCTCAAAAATCAGTCAAAATGTTTTAGTTCAACTTGTGTTACACACTGTCCTTTAACTGTTAGTGAATGAGTTTGAGTTACTTTATTTTTGTTTACAGTACTTTATTACTTACTTACCTTTTACTTGACATAGATTTCAAGATTAAAAACGTTGTATGTTTTTTAACAGAGAGTCAGAACGGTGTTAAGCAAAAAGAGCCACATGTGGCTGTGGAGCTACAGGTTGCAGAGTGGTTCAGTGTCTGGCAGAAAATCAGCCACCTCGAGTGATGCTCTATTTCCCAAAAATGAAAAAAAAAAAAAAAAACACTGTCTGAATCAAACAAACAACAACATTTTCACCAAATTTAGACAACCAGATCAATAAGTCCCTTTTTTTTTATTAATTCTGTCGCAACAATCATGTTTGTGTTGGGTAACACAGTTTGTGTTAAATAGTTTTAGAAGTCCCTACCAGGGACAAATGATCCAGGGGTCATGGTGTCACTAAAACCCCCCAATTCAAATATTTACACAATAAAACACACATGTACACTCACAAATGCACTAATTCACACAAATTTGCCACCACTTACATGTAATCAGTGTTAAATCCCTCTATTGCTCACACACACAGAGCACTGACATCTTTGTCTCTCAGATTAGGTCCTAAATGTTATTTAAAGAGGGAGTTTAGCAAAGAGGGTTTATTTTCTAACCCTAAAAGGCTAACTAACAATGGTGTTTGATGTTTGATCCTGTAGATGTGGCCCTTTGTGCAGGGGCTCAGGTGACTTGTCACTGCAGGCTGCTGTAAAACCTGTTGTTGTGCATGCACAGCATGACTCCTATCTGCCATCACAACCTGCCAATTAAGCTTTAACCTGTCCAATTCCACATTTAATGTGAGGTAATTAACGGCACACCCCTGCTGTCTTCTTAGCCCTTTGTTAAATCAGCAGAGATAGCATGTGCTGTGCAGCATGATTTTGCAGGGCAGCATTGAATGGGCAGAAGCCCTCATCAGGAAAGCTTTAAACTTTTTATTGCATGATTTCAAAGCATTTTTATTGTTCTTTAGCCGGGGTTTCCATTCCATAAAAAATTAAGTGTTTCTTTGCAATGACATTATTTTAGTTAGTCTTGTGCCTGCTTTGGCCTATGATGGATGAGCTAAGTTCAAGTAATGGATGTTGATCCGTACCTTAAAAATGGTATTGGTCATAAACTGGATCAGATGTGACCCAAGTCATAGTGAAGCTGGTAAAAATGGATGCAAACGCATTGGTTATAGAAAAGTAGCACTAGAGGGCAGTGTGGTGATGCTGTTCTGTGTTTGCAGTGACACAAACACAGGACCTACAAGTAGTCTTACTTCTAAATGTTTGAATTTTCAAGAAATAAAAACAATGTTATTTTTGTCCTTTTTTATATTTAAAAATACAAAATCGACATTAATGTGGTACGCTAAAACTCAAGAAAGTCAACATTATTCACCAGGTCATGTTTAAAATGATGCACCAGTTATATTGTTACTGTGGGCGTTAAAGGAAAATATCTATTTAAATTCAATTCAGTTCATTTCAAATGTATTCTACACATAGAATACAAAAAAATGATTAAAAAAAAAATCAAAATGAATTACAATTCATATGTTCAATTTTTTTAATGTTTTGATTATTTTTGAATAGTTAAATTAAATGTTTGTTTTTTAAAAATGCTTCTCTTTTAGATTTTTTTTTTGAAATTGCAAACTATTTTTAGTTAAGCATTTGTGACCTGTAAATTTGTGCAGGCACAGCATAACCCACTGCTTTCTGTCAGTGCAAAGAAAACAAAAAATCACATCTGTTCTAGTCTATAATGAATGCCCATTTTATTGTGCAGTGTATGGATAAACAAGCATTTACCTGGGAGAGAGTGGATAACAACAGTTTTCTCCAATCCACTACACCACCGCCCCCTCTCTGTGCACCATGTGTTGGATCAGACCCCTGAATGAGTGCTCACCCTGGGTGACTGGGTGTCCTGGATTGTAATTGACAATTCCCCAGGCTGGAGCACAGAACACTCTCCTGCAGGCTCTGCACAGCTCATAGCCATGCTTCCCTACAGCATTATTAGCAGCAGTGAGACACAGAACTCAGGTGAGCACAAAACTGCAGTCAAGGTCATTCAGTGCAGTTTAGAATTATTGTTTTATTTCATGCTCACTTGGTGAATTGTCCGGCTTTTGTGGTGAGATTAATTTAGATTCGAGAATGCGGCTGTTGAAGTTCACATGCTCTAATAACTCGAGGTTAGGTAATTTCTTGGTAATGAGATGTTTGCCTGCTTGTGAATGTGAGTGTGTGATAAAGTTTGAGTACAATAATTGCCCTGGGAGCTGTGCTAATCTCTGTTTGATTCTTTCCTCAAAAGAGGAAAGAAATGAGAGTGAAATCTAATTGCATGCCTGTTTATCACCTCGACTTTGCTTTGTCATTCTGTGCTGCATTTGGCCTTTGTTTGGTATATCACTGGATGGTGATTTTTCTGCAATGTGGGAACTGTTAAAATCTTTCAATTATAATTGTGACATTTAAAAGCTGGAAAGGCGACATTGTAAACAGTGGAATTTGTTTTCTTCTGTCTTGAAATACTACTCAGGCCAGAGGAGTGGAGGAACAGTGTATAATATTAATTTACATTAAACAGATACTAACTCGTGTTGTCTTTGCACTATTTCGCCTAAATGTTTTGTGTAAATAAACAAATAATTTTTTAATTTGAAATCTTACTATTGAAACAAAATAATCAGATTCACATTTCAAAGACCAACGGCATGAAAATCAGGTTTTTTAGTGTTTTAACATGTTCTTGTGGCATTTTTCTGATGGTAGAGGACATTTAAAAAGTAAATTCAGCTTCAAATGGTGTTTCTGAATATTTCATTATTCAAATCGTTGTGGATGAAGAGCAGATAAAAACAGTTTGTTTGAAGAAGCCCGTAGCAGTGACTTAGGTGCTACAATCAGAGGGCCACAAGTTCCCAGCTGATGCATCCACCTGCATGTACGTCTTTGTTTTCATAGTTGGAGCTGGCATCTCACTCTAAACTGTACAACTGGATTTTTCCAATATTGCTCGCCTTTTTTTTTGCATTAGTAATTTGAGGTTGGGGGGTGTGAGGGTCTATAAGCCAGTGAGAGAGTGTGTAAACAGATGATGGGAAATGGGGTCAGGCTTACACCATTCCAACAGTCCTGCCCACAATCAAGAGTCAAATTTCTAAGAAATTACTGCCTCTCTGCAGAAAGTAGGTCCTACTAAACAACAATGTTTTTTTAGCTTAAAAATGGCACAATCATAATTAAGACCACTGGGAACGCTTTTACAATAAATAAAAAAAATGACTGTAGTGGGACTTTAACAAATATGTGTGAAACAGAACAAAACATTTGACTGTAAATGCAAATATAAAGTTCTTGGTACAAAATTGTGTTCTCCTTATAAGTATATTTTTGTTCTATAATTAAGATTTTTAATTTTTTTTTAATTATAAATGCATTTTTTCCTATTTAATAGGACATGGCAATCATAAAGAAGACAGCCCATTTCTCAACAGTGCTGATGCTGCTGGAAAAAGGAATGACTACTATGACAGGAACCTGGCTTTGTTTGAGGTCTGTTATTTTCCATTTACATAATTCCTGATTGCCACCTGGATGTTACATCCTCCCTACTTTCTTTTTCCAGGAGGAACTGGACATCCGTCCTAAGGTGTCCTCGCTACTCAACCGATTGGTCAACTATACCAACATAACGCAGGGGGCGAAAGAACACGAAGAAGAAGAGAGTGCTGATGCCTCACGGCAGAAGACCCCCAAGGTCAGCAGAGGAGGGCCATATATTGTGTAGACTCAGTCATTTGAGATTTGGAAATATTATACCTCAGCTTTGGCTCTGCTCCTGCTTCCTCATCCACGTTATTAAGGCTCGATGACAGATGGTTTATGACTTTGGAAACTCTGCTGTTAGACCGTCCCCATGCAGAACCTCAATACAAGCAAAGTACTGATAACAGAATTGAATGACCTTTCCAAAGTGCATCAATCAATACTAATGATCAGTGCACTTGTTTCCTGAAATGTCATGCCAAATAGTCCACCCTTTCTCTTTGTCATTTCCTCTATCTGTCAGTCCCCCAACATGGGCACCCTGATGGGAGTCTACCTGCCATGCCTTCAGAACATCTTTGGTGTCATTCTCTTCCTCCGTCTGACATGGATTGTGGGAATGGCCGGCATCATCCAGTCCCTCCTGATCGTGCTCATGTGCTGTTCATGTGTTAGTATGCCTGCACATGCTGCACACACACACACATACAGCAATGCTGCAAGTCGTTTTCTTTTCAACAAAACCCACTTTCAAGCTACATATGCTAAACACGTAGGATTGTGTTTTTGATTTGAGTAGAGATGTTTTTCACTTGTCATTTCAGTGATGAGTAAACATCAACTTTTCAATCCCAGGTTGTCATGTTAGATGTGTTCACAGATTTCTCCTCAGGTTTAATATGTTTTCTCTTTCCTGTGATAGACCATGCTGACAGCCATATCAATGAGTGCGATTGCTACAAATGGTGTCGTTCCAGGTAATATTTAGATGTCATTTTATTTTTTCTGAACTGATTTTCTATCTTCTGTAATCTATTGTTGTTTTTGCACAAAACCAAAAATACATTACTGGTTTAAACTAGCTTTTACCACACTGAGAAGAACAAAAATAATGAAATCTTGCAAGTTCTTCAATCTGGAGCCGACAGTTTCCAGTAACTATGGTAAAATCGGTTTGGTCTTTTGTAGCTGGAGGGGCTTACTTCATGATCTCCCGCTCTCTTGGTCCTGAGTTTGGAGGAGCCGTTGGGCTTTGCTTTTACTTAGGCACCACCTTTGCTTCTGCCATGTATATATTGGGAGCCATTGAAATTTTTTTGGTAAGTTTTTTCTTTCTTCTTTGTTTTATATTTTCATCTAATTTTGCCTTTATTCACGTTTATGTCAGTTTTTTTTTTCGCATGTGAAAAATAGTTTTTTGGGGATTTCAATGAAAGTATTTGCAAATGGATTTCAGTATCAAACACCTAAGTATTGTGCACATTTTTGGTAATTGTAAACTAATTAGTTAGTTCAGAAAAAACATACAGTAAATGCAGAAAAACTACATTATACAAACAGCTAAATGCAACTAAAAGTCTAAACAAAGTTTCAATTCTCTGAAAAATAACTTTGCTTTAATGAAGTCAGGGAAAAACAATCACATGAATGAAATATAGTTGTTTGCAGAAAAAGTTGTTGATGGCCAAACTATTAATTAAAAGCACAGTTGCAAAAGAATCAGGGGATGGCAGAGACCTTCAAATCAAAATATGCAGGGGCTGCTTACTTGAAAGAACACCAGGAAGGAACTCTCAAACTTCTATCTATAAAACTTACAGGCCACCAGGAGAAAGTTCCACTTTCTTTGTAAAAAAAAAAAGAAAAGAAAAGAAAAGAAAAGAAAAGAAAAGAAAAACAGACTTGTTTAAACATGTTGCCATTTCTTCCTATCTAGCTTCTGACGACTGCAGAAGCATCTCTGCTTGCTTCTCCTCCTGCTTCTGCTTTTTACTATTTCTTTTTTTTTGAGCAAAGCTAGTCAGACTACATTTTTACTCTAAAGTCTTGGATCTTTGTTTTAATTATTTGTACTCTTATTTTTTAAGAGAAAAACTTCATAAATTATCTAATTTTTCTGGCACAATGCCTGACTTTTGTTCCAAATGACCTCTCCAGAAGGTCAGAAGTCCTGAATCAAACATTCATTGGCTTAAGGTAAATTGGGAAATAAAGGACCTTATCCAATGACACCGCCCTGCAACAAACATGAGGACACGTACTCTCCACCTGAACACATTGATGTGTTGCTAAGAGGAGACAAGAGGGTTTCTTCACATAGTAAGAGTGTGTTGACCATGGAAATGTCTTGGGGCAAAGCTGAAGGAATGACTGGAGCTTTACAGCCTGACATATTGATGCTACTGACTTGCAGCTTTATGCTCCAAGCAGAGACACTTGTCAACATTTGACTAATGACATGTACTGCAGTGGGAGGTTGGTGAAGGAAAATCTAATGGAGAGCATCCTCATACACAGCTTCTGGATATGCTTTGCTCACTGAACACTGAGGTGTTTATTAGTAACCTTCCATCACCAGAAGAAAGTGATGAGAGTTTGCACAGGTTGTGGAGAAACTACCCAGATGGCCTTCAGTGGAATGGAAAACTCTGTTGCTCTCAATTTTCAGTAATTTTTACTTTTACTGGGACTGAAGCCATCTGTTCAGGTCAGATGGATTGTGGCTGAACAAATCAGGGTTTGTTTATTGCCAACCTTCTGTCTATCCTTCCTGTGTTATTCATTTAGTTCATGTACCAAGTTTATCAGACAAGAAAAACAGATATCTCCTTAAGATTGTGTTTTCCCTTCCCACCATTACAACCTCACACACACACACCTATGAGGTCATCTTTAAGTCCTCCAGGTCCGCAGATGTCTACCATTGCGATCCTTGATTCAAAACTATCCGGCATGTCAAGTTCTGTCAACAGAAACAACTGTGTAATTTTCAGTTTGGGTTCACCAAGGATACAAATTCAGATTTATGTCAAATGCAAACCTTAACCCAGTGAAGATAAAACAGTACCTTCTATATATTTAACAATAGCTAATTAAAGGTAAAAAAATCTGGATTTTATGCTTTGATCAGAAACATGAGTAAACTGTATCAGCAGTGCACCTGTTCTCCAAACTTTTCCTACATGCATGTTCCTACTATATCAGAAGAGCAGATGTAGTTTCCATATTTAAAGACTGGTTCCAGATTGAGAAGTTGCTATGTGGACATTTGGACTCATGAGTTTCTATGCTTCGTATTAAAATGAACACCTGCTAGTAATTTACGGGCCTCTTTGCCCAGCTAACCACTTTGTGGAACTCATCTCTGAGCAGCTCTCTATCATCTCAAGAAACGTAAAATAAACCCCAAGATGTTGATGTTGCCAACACTTGGTGTGGGTCTTTCTGAGCACAAGGAGCTATCAGCTATAACAATTGAACTAAGATGCTCACCAACTTCTTGTTGAAGTCCAAACTCAAAAAGGAACTCTTTTGTTTAAAATATAGTACATGTATATATTTTTAAACATGTTTAAAATGTATTTCCTTTTATTTATTTCATTTAAACTTTTTTTATTTTGATAGAACTCTGAGATAACTGTAGAGCACTTAGATATGCCAGTGTGCACATATACTATTTAAATAAAATTACTTTCCATTTATCTTGTAGACTTTTAAGGGAATCAAATGACAGATCTGATATAACTCACTCTTGCTCTTACTCTGTCTCGCTAACCTGGTATGTTCACATTATTGAAGATATCATTACCTATCTTTTTGCAATGTTTCCATTTTTTCTCTTTTTCATTTTTTTTTTCTTTTAATTAGACTTCATTTGAGTCAGAAAAGCCCTCATTTATTTTTACAGTGGGGATCTTGCTGAGAAAATATTGAATTAAAATTTCTGTTAAATATATTAATGATAAAAAATGCAAACTGCAACACTGAAACAAAAAAATGGTTTGTTTCTAAAAAGTTAGACTGTACCCACATTTTTAACTAGCAACACTGTTTAAAAAGACCAGTTTTGAATTAATAATGTCATAAGATGCACATGTGTGCATTTTATACTGTCTTTAATCCACTATGAAACATGTTGTGAATGGACTGCGAATGCATTAACCTACTTGCTGTAATTATCTTCCTTTTAGAAATATCTGGTCCCTCAGGCAGCCATATTTCATGCTACAGATCCCCTCCGCAGTGACAGCGCCCTGCTGAACAACATGCGGGTCTACGGCTCCCTGTGCCTCAGCCTGATGGCTGTGGTCGTTTTTGTAGGAGTCAAATATGTCAACAAGCTGGCTTCTCTTTTTCTGGCCTGTGTCATCATCTCTATTGTCTCCATCTACGCTGGTGCCATCAAATCCATAACTCATCCACCAGAATTTCCGTAAGTAGCTGAAGAAAAATAAAATAATTACAAAAATTAACAAAACATTTGTCAGCTCAATGGTGTCATGTAATTTATAATGGTTTCGTTTTTTTTTTTTTTTTACTGAAAAATACCCCTTTCACACTGTTCCATGTTATTGTTTTCTCTTTTATGTTTCTTAGGCCGTGCTCTTTTAATTCTATCTCCCATCTGCGACTAATTAGCAGCCCTCAGGACGATTTCAACTTGTTTTGAAGCTGTAAATCATTCTGAGACAGTCAGTGACAATTTGTGGAAACAACGTCAAAATAAATATAGGCCACAGTCGTAAATAAGAGCTGTATCATTATGATTATGATGATGATAATAGAGATGCTAATGGTAACTGAGACAGTAATAACTTGGCCATTATTTCCGCAGGATCTGCATGTTGGGTAACAGGACTCTGAAGCTTGATGGCTTCGATGTGTGCGCTAAAACTGTAATGAGTGGGAACATTACAGCGCCCAGCCAGCTGTGGAACAGATTCTGCCTGCCAGGGAACATGAGCAGCACTCATTGTGATGACTACTTTCTCCACAACAATGTGACAGAGATTCAGGGCATTCCTGGGCTAGCAAGTGGAATTATCAGTGGTAAATATGGCTAAAACTCTGAAGAATGGAAATTGCATATGTTGTTTGGTAAAATTACAGTTTTCTGACCATTAAGGCAACATTTCAAGTAATTTGTAATATAATGTCTCACCATCTCAAAGATGAACAAAATGAACTTGCACTCAGTTGTGAATTTGATGTTTGTCCGTTTCATGCAAAGTGCATTATCTGTCTTGCTAACCTAGTATGTTCATGTTATATATATATATATATATATATATATATATATATATATATATATATATATATTTTCATTTAGTCTTTATTTCCATCATTTGTCTCATCTGTAAAGTGATACCTTAAGGAGATTTTTCAATCTTTTCTTAACATAACATAACATTTTACCTGGGGTGTCCAAACGTTCTGTCCCCATTGTGTATATACTCGTATATCTATATATATATTTGAAAAAAATCACTGTTTCAATATTTTTTTTGCATGACAGATAACATGTGGGGCAACTACCGGCAGAAAGGGGAGATTTTGGAGAAGGCGGGGCTTCAGTCAGTAGATGCGCACAGTTCCATAGAGAACTTTGTCAATTATGTGTCGGTGGACATCACCACATCCTTCACTCTTCTAGTGGGAATTTTCTTTCCATCTGCCACAGGTAATGCAGCTTAACCTTTGAAATACTGGGGGAAAAATGATCATGTGCAATTTTCACATTCTGTGAAGCACATCAGCTCTTTATGTTGAATAAAATTAAACACATGGTTATCTAAAACAGCCACTAGGAGGCATTAATTCTCTTTTTTCTCTCCCTCCTGTTGATGCACTTTTAAACTGCATGCTTCCTTGTTTCTGCAGGCATCATGGCAGGCTCCAACAGATCCGGTGACCTCAGAGATGCTCAAAAGTCCATTCCTGTAGGAACGATCTTAGCTATTACAACTACTACAATTGTTTGTATCCTCTCAATTAGCACATATGCGTTATCTTTTTCCCTTTAATATTAATGTGAATTCACAATTTTCAATGCCCATTTGTTCTATCTTAAAATCCTTAAACCATTGTGTTTAGATTTAAGTTCTGTGGTTCTGTTTGGCTCCTGCATTGAAGGAGTTGTCCTGAGGGACAAGTAAGCTTTACGTTTTTAACTAATTTTGGGGTTTTCAGCAAAATAATGGAGGGGAAGATAAATGGGTCATAAATTCAAGCTCTGATTTCACTCAGTCCGTATTATTTACAGATTTGGAGATGCTGTCAAAAAGAACCTTGTTGTGGGGACACTCTCCTGGCCCTCTCCCTGGGTTATTGTCATTGGATCCTTCTTCTCCACTGTTGGAGCAGGCCTGCAGTCCCTCACTGGAGCCCCAAGACTTTTACAGGCCATTGCCAAGGACAACATTATTCCATTTCTTAGGGTGAGGGACACCTGACCTGAAATCTTCATCTTATAAAAAAAATAATTATAGACTATCTGACTGCTTTAGTATTTGCACCAGAAACCTTGGATGCTTGTCATAAGATGAACAATTTATTGTTTGTCAAACCAAGGTTTTTTGGCTTTACTAAATGTACAAGAAGGTCAAATCACTGAAAGAAAAATATCTTAAATGTGTACAAGTTAACACATAATCTCTACCTTTTTATAAGGAAAATGTATGTTCTCAGTTTTAGTTTATTTCAATTTAAATCTAAACATGAAATGTGTGTTAATGCCAGACTTGCTGTTTGGATTACATAAGACGAAGTGCTTTTAAAGTGTTTTTATGGAAGACATATAACAGGAGAATTAGGAAAATCCTAGAAAAAATGTAAGTGAAAGCATGTTTCCTTATGTGTAGCACACATTCTCAGCGTTATAATGACATTAGTGTGCCTTTTAACATATTACCATTTTTTTGCGACAGGTCTTTGGTCATGGAAAGTCAAATGGAGAACCAACATGGGCGTTGCTGCTTACTGGTCTCATAGCTGAGCTGGGGATACTTATAGCCTCTTTGGACATGGTAGCTCCCATCCTTTCCATGTAAGTTTGTTTGAAATCCCGCTGGAAACATGTATCAATGTTATTGTGCGTTTTACACAACCCATTTGCTTTTACTGCATCACACAAGGAGATTTTGACATGTTGGATCCCCATTCAACAATAAGCATTGGGGCCTTTACTTTAATTTTTTCCTTCAGTTTTAAAAAACCTGCATACTGTAAGTTGAAAGATAAGAACTCTGGAAGTAGAGTATCTGTCTTTAAATATACAATGTGTAATTTCTTGGCCTTGACAATTTACATGGCAAATTTGTGCTTGTGTGGGACAGGCTAGAACACTTAACAACCTAAGACACTTTTGTTTATTTAGAAACACTGGTTAAACACAACTGATAAATATGGAAAAAGGGCCTCCTTTCTTTTTTTTTTTACCTTCAGGGGTCTTATAGCAGTCTAAAAAAAAGCAAAAAATGCATTACCCCTCATTCGTTAATTGGGTGTCTGCATACAGGTATCTCTACTTTCAAATTGTTCCATCATATTAAACACATGCACTGGTTTTTTGTTCTATCTCGCTAAAAAAAATTCTGGTTAATTCTAGGTTATTGTTTCTATTTACTTTTCAACAGGTTCTTCCTGATGTGCTATCTCTTTGTAAACTTAGCCTGTGCTGTTCAGACTCTTTTACGAACACCCAACTGGAGGCCAAGGTTCAAGTATTATCACTGGTGAGTGAAGTTGTGTGCACAGTTTTGCATCTTGTATGTTTTTTTTTTTTTCTTTTTTTGATGATGCAAAGCATTTGTTTTGCTGATGGTTTGGTTATTTAAATCCACAGGGCTCTGTCATTTCTTGGCATGAGCATGTGTCTCGCACTTATGTTTATATCCTCCTGGTACTATGCTATTGTAGCCATGGGCATTGCAGGGATGATCTACAAGTACATTGAATATCAGGGGTATGTATGAAGTCACACATGGTAAAGTCTCTTAATATGTTCTATGTGGATGTGTTCCTCTGACCAGCTGTCTCTATGGTCAAAGCTTCAAAAGGATGATCTGTCTCCTTATCGTTTTCTATATTATATTCCCTAATATAATTAGAGCAGAGAAGGAATGGGGGGACGGTATAAGAGGACTATCCCTTAGTGCTGCGCGTTATGCCCTACTGAGACTTGAAGCCGGTCCCCCACACACCAAGAACTGGAGGTACAACCACAACAGCAGATGACACTGTTTCCTCACAAAAAGATCAGTGTTGCTTTGTGTTTCATTTAAAAAATGCAAAGATATTTAAAGCAAAGGATGTCAAGTAAAAGTTAAAAAAGTCTCCTCCCTGAATGAAACCACAACAACTTTAGGCCTTAGGTAGACTCACAGATGTGTTTTTCATTTTCGAAACAATCTTTAGGCTCTTTGTGACCTGTGTTCTCTTCCATTTGCTATGTGCTGCTGAGATAAGCATCAAGTCTGTCTTGCTGTAAATATTCTCACATCTGGATTCAGTTTGTAAAAAAATGCAGCCTTAGACCTCTCTCTCTGTTAACCAGTAACCTTTAAACTGTCATTGCAAATGGGTTAAAAGTACTGTTTGCCATTGAGAGTTAAAATATAAATCTATTTGGCTGGTTACCTTTCAGCTCCTCAATTGATACACTGAGGAGCAAACAACATGTTATTGACAATCATCAGGTTAAAGAATGGGACCAGCTCAGTAGCCTTGTGGTAGAGTGTCTGCACTGAGACTGGAAGGTCGTGAGCTCAAATCCACTGTTAAGCAATACCAAACCTCCAAAAATGGGACCCAATGCCTCCCTGCTTAACATTCAGCCCTAAGAGACTGGAGTGAGGGGTTAAACCACCAAGTGGTTCCAGAACGCGGCTTGTCTGCAGCTCACCGCTCCCCCAGAGGATTGGTCAAATGCCAAGAACAAGTTATACTCACCCACATGCGTGACAATTAATAGAACTTTACCTTAACCTCGCTAAAAGATGCTATTTTTTTATTTCATAATCTAGAATTTACAGTATAAACTGTAAGGCTGGGTCACATGTGTGGGAGTTAAATAATTAACTCCTGTTTTCTAATTTAATCTTTAAAGGTTTTGCATGTCAGCTATAACCAGGGTTACTTTTTGAAGGAGTAAGCATTAAAACATTATGAATAACCTCAATTTCGTGATTCAGTTTGTCTCACAATGAAAATTCTGCCCCACAGACCTCAGCTGTTAGTGCTGCTGAAGCTCGATGAGGACCTACATGTGAAATATCCCCGGATGCTCACTTTTGCCTCCCAGCTGAAGGCAGGAAAAGGTCTGACCATTGTTGGCTCAGTCATTCAGGGGAACTTCCTGGACAGCTTTGGGGAAATGCAGGCAGCTGAACAGGTAAATTCTAGAGAGCAACACATAATGTGCACAGTTGTTCACTGTTACATAATTTTGCTGACTGTGCTGGAACTGATTGTAGCAATGAGCAACTTTTGTAACTTAAAAATAGACATTGAGACACTCGTTTCTCTTTAGCAGAGGTTATTTCATTTATTTTACAGTTAGGATATTATGTCAAACTTTAGTTTGTTTTTCTTGTGTTGGCGACCGTTTAGTATCTCTTAATGATTCCAGGCCATAAAGAACATGATGGAGATCGAGCGAGTCAAAGGTTTCTGCCAAGTTGTTGTGGCCGCTAAGGTGCGGGAGGGCATCGTTCATCTGATCCAGTCCTGCGGTTTGGGGGGGATGAAGCACAACACTGTGGTGATGGGCTGGCCTTACGGCTGGAGACAGAGTGAAGACCCTCGAGCCTGGAAGACATTTATTAGTAGGAGTCCCATTGTATTGTTGGCCCTCCAACATGATAGCTGAACAGCTCACTCCCAACTGTTTCATTTAAATTACACCACATGGCTATAGAAATGCCACGGGTTGTTTTATTTTGTTGAGCTATTGTTCTTTCATTTTTCCCCAGACACAGTCCGTTGCACCACAGCTGCACATCTGGCTCTGATGGTGCCCAAAAATGTGTCCTTCTACCCGAGCAACCATGAACGCTTCACAGATGGCAACATTGATGTGTGGTGGATTGTACACGATGGAGGGATGCTAATGCTGTTGCCTTTCCTGCTCAAACAGCACAAAGTCAGTGAGAAAATCTTGTTCTAAAAGAGACTGCTCATAGAAGAGTATCATTCACAGTGCCGAAAAAAAAGTACATAAGTATGTTTTATTTCAGGTCTGGAGGAAATGCAAAATGCGCATCTTCACAGTAGCTCAGATGGACGACAACAGCATCCAGATGAAGAAAGACCTGGCCACGTTCTTGTACCAGCTGAGAATCGAGGCTGAGGTGGAGGTTGTTGAAATGGTGAGAGCTCGTTTTTATTTAAGGGAAATTAAAGGTTAAATAGCTTGTCTTGGCAATTATGGAGGACACATGAATCATATTTGTTGGATAATCAAAAATGAAACCTAATGTTCTTGCTGCTGCGGCATGAAAGACACTCTGCTTCAGGCAAGATTTGATGCTTGAGTGCCTCAGCATGATGAGACCAATGAAAAACAAGAAACTATAAAGAACGACATCTCAAACAGGAAAAAATCATATGTTTAAAAAGGATTATGTGTCATGAAACATTGACCTTTTTGAATAAACATGTTGGATTTGAATTTGGTGTTTATATTAAGCATTTGTTCAATGGAATTTCAGCATGACAGTGACATCTCTGCATACACTTATGAGCGAACATTAATGATGGAGCAGAGGTCCCAGATGTTGAGGCAAATGAGGCTCTCCAGTGCAGAAAAACAAAGAGAGGTATGCTCCCAGTCTCATTTTCTCATGTGTTTTATTGTTTTTAAAGAACGTAAGAATGCAAGGGGTCACGATATTTGACAAATTTAATGGTTCAGAGGATGGAATTTCATCTATTATAAGCACAAAGTATATTTACAAGAGTTTTTTGACGTTCGGGTGATACACGCAGGCACAGCTGGTTAAAGACAGACACTCTCTGGTGCGCATGGGCAGCCTCTACTCAGATGAGGAAGAGGAGGTCGACGTTCCTTTAGAAAAGGTTCACATGACATGGACCAGAGAAAAGTGTGAGGCTGAGAGGAGAAACAGGAACAATGCTCCTCAGAATTTCAGAGAACTCATGAGCCTCAAACCGTGAGTAAAATTCTTTTTTTTTTGGAAAACTTAAGTGAAATGAGAAATCCTTTCATGAACTAAGTTTCTTTCTGTGAACAAACAGACTAATGCTTGCTGCTTCACAGAGATCAGTCAAACGTGCGAAGAATGCATACAGCGGTGAAGCTGAATGAAGTAATAGTCAACAAATCCCATGATGCTCGATTAGTGCTGCTCAACATGCCAGGGCCACCTCGTAATGCAGACGGAGATGAAAACTGTATCTTTTGCCCATGTAAATCAGCATGGATGCATAGGGAAGGTGTGCAAGTTTGTGTTTGAGTTCATCTTAACTAGACGCCTAGATATGGAGTTTTTGGAAGTGCTGACTGAAGGCTTGGAGAGAGTGCTGCTGGTGAGAGGAGGAGGGCGGGAGGTCATCACCATCTATTCATGAGGAGTCGGGAGCTGCGACGTGGGGAGCGGCTTCTGAACACATCAGGACACAGTCCGTTTTCAGAATTGGAGGCAGCACCTGCTTTGCATGTCAGCAGCTCTTTTGAGATGTATTCATTTTAAACTTTATGCAAATGATTACGTCTAAAAGAGATGATATAAACAAAAATGTGTCTAAAAATTCAAAATATGTACATTTAGTAATTTGGCTACTGTAGATGTGCAACATAATTTTGCTATAGAGGGAAAATATCCATATTTTTGTAAAATAATTATTATAATACAAAAAATAATGTCATTTGCACTATTTGGATTCATAAAAGGATTTCCATGTTGGCTTTTACCAAAAGTTCAAATTTATGTTCACTCAAAAAAAAGTGCAATACACAAATACATTTAGTAAAAAGAATGATGACATTCCGAAACAGGATGTCAAACATATTTTACCAGTAATTTTCCAAATTCTCTCTCTGGATGAGCTTATTTTAAAGATATAGGTCAAATCCTTGCAAAAGAAAATCAACGTTTGACATTTTTTCTATATGAATGTCTTTGGTTGCACCACACTGGTTTGATGTTGACGCATGTTGTTGCTCTTTTATAAAAATACCCTGAGGGAATTGGCAGAGTTTTATTTTGTTGCATGCTGTTAATAACAACTGTTTAAATGATCTGAGGAATAACCTAAACACCTGTTTGACATTGACTCATGCACCAAGTTTAGTATTATTTGATTTAATCTTTATCTTTATTGTTTACTTTACACTTGATCACATACTGTAGCATTTCTTTACAAAATTATGGTTATACACTACAAATATTAATATATAGAGAATTTTCTTCAGTTTACTTGAGGATATGTTATAAATCAAACAGGTTATCACCACTTTTCCATTGTCATTTTTACCTACTTTTTATAAAATTCCTGAATACAGAGAAGAGCGTTTTAGTCAGCAATTACCTTCACCTAAATTTGAAAAGAAGTTTGCCTTACCAGTTTGAGACATTACAGGCTTTTATGAGTAAATAGATCCTATAATTAGAGTAAATTATGAACAGATGTTGAGAGCCTTCCTGCAAACATTTAAAAATTCTACAAAGTCAACCAAAGGACCACATTTTGGAGTTTTTGAAGTCTGTGCCATTTCTGCATGTAACTTCAAAATGACCAGGAGTCCTGTGTTTACGTTAACAAAATGTAATATTTCAATAAGGAGAGGTCTAAGCAATGCAAATAAATCGCCCGTTGACGACTTTATTCTGGTGGAATAAGTTCGAACCATGGATCAATAAAGCCCAGCACCTAGGCCAGTTCACAACATAGTATTGGTCCCGATGGTGAGTGGGGTGGAGGAGGGCCGCCAAAACCGCTTCTAGTGTAGAGATAAACGTCCATGAATTTAAAAGCAGAAATGTAATTGTAATCTGCTAAAAAGAAAAGACAAAGAAATTAGCTATTGGTAGAGTGAGTGATTCAAGAACCCAGCTTACAGAGTATATCCTCCTCATTGAAATTGCACCAAAGTTTCAGAAAGATATAAACCCTACATGGCCATCATAGCAAGGAGGACGAAAGAAATTTCTCCCTCTCTGTTATTAATGTGATTTGGTGCAAAAAAAATGTTGCCCAGAGTGACAACAAAGAACCTTGTGAAGATGCAAGATGAAAGCAATATCTGCAGTTATTACTGAGTTTGTGGCTTTAAATAAGGAACGGAAATCTTAATATGTGTAATAATGAATATTAATATATATGGAAGCAAGATTTACGTTTGATGAGGCTAGAATGATGATACATTTAGCATTGGGCTGTTTGGTCATTGTTACCTTAAAAATGCTCTCTTTAACAATGACCAATTTTAAAAATGGAATTTAATAAAATTCATGGCGTTTCTTTCTGAATGTTACAGCAGGTAATGCTTTTTAGTGTGTAATTGTTGGTAATTGTTTTTTAACTAAAACAATTTAGTTTGACCTCAGTCTAGTTTAAATGAGAGGCTGAGTAAATCGAAACAACTGAGTTAGAAAGTGAACCCTGCAGATCCAGACCATTTTCCTGACAAAAGGCAAACAACAAAGCTAAATTGAGCAAATTACACTTTAATTTTGTTGGCTTTTCAGTTGCATTTTAAGTACAGGCAGAAGTTGGTATGAAAGTAAGAGTTGTGTAATTATAATTCTTTCTGGTAAAAGTATTGGAGCAGGTTTTACATCTATCCATCCATCCATTTCTAAACCCATTTTGTCCCTTTTGGGGTCTCGGAGCTGCCAGAGCCTAACTGGCTACTCGTGGGCGAATACACTCTAGACAGGTCGCCATTCTGTCACAAGGCCAGGTTTTACATACAGTCTTCAATTTGAATTGCTATATCAGTAAACTTGAACTTGAGGGCTGTTAAACAAAAGCAAAACTTCTCCAACATCTGGTCATTAATATTTCAAAAATTGCTCAGAAAAGATTTATTTAAAGGTCTTTTTTTTCCATTTCCTGCATTTAAGGCAGCATATTGATTGTAAATGATGTTTTCTGTGATAATGAGAGAAGTTTGTAAATTAGCAGTTTGTTTTTACGGTATAATGTATGGGATGTGGTTGCTGTTTATCAACCCTGAAATTAGACTTGCTTAAGAAGATCTGCACACAAAATTTAGGGCAGTTTTTTTAATAGACACAGACTGCATACAAAACTTCTAAAATTTGTTTTCAATTTGTTTTGTACAAGTTCATTTTGAATTGTTATTTTTATTTATTATCTTTTTTTAATGGCTGACTTTTTTATTTCTTATTATTTTTATTTGATACTTAGTATCTTGGCTGTTTAAAACAGCATGTTCATTACTCATTTTCTATGTTTTTCATCTTCTGACAAAGTAGCAAGTCAAACATTGTTTACTAGTGCTATTTCTTTATGATCATCAAAAAGGAAAGAATTGTGTTTTCCATCATTTTCTAAGTCAGTTACTGTGGTTCCCCAAACTGTTCATTATTAAATAAATAAATATGATCTTGTGCAATCAGACATTCAACCAATAAATATCTCATAAATATATAAAAAGACCCTTAAATTGCGAAAAGCCTGCACATATATGTTAAATTAGCCATATTATTAAATATATTTCATGGTGAGCTCTTTCAGCAGAATGTCTGTCAATCAATGAAAGTAGGTGGCATCTAAATGCTCATTGGCTGATGTTTTGTAATCGACTCATATTCCTAGACACCCGTTCTGCTGTGTGCCAGTTAGAAAGATGACATATTTTTGCAACATCCGTGCAGGTTTACTGACGGTAGCTGATCAAATAGAGACAATCTATTTGTCTTTGTCTATTTGTCAGCAGATGCTATTTTGAGTTGTTTGGATTACATTTTTGAAATGATAATTGCTGCAGAAGATGCTAACATCCATGACTCCTTTAGTGAAAATCTTTCAAACTTTACAGAACTGAGCAATTGAGTACCGGGTTTGTGTGGACTGAACCACACAGGCCACTATTGTTCGGTGAAGTTAGAAAGATATTCATAGATTCAAACTTCTGGGCTCAATAACTCTTCTGATAAACTAACAAACGTGACAGCAAGTATCTCAATCATTTTGTATTAACACAGAGTGACCTACAAGTGCATTTCAAAAGAAAAAAGATGTTTTTTTGCCTTTTAATGAAAAGTGTTCTCTTCGAGCTGCAGACATGGCAGCAACACGGCTGCCAAAGAACCATCTACAAAGTGCAAGCGTCAAGAAAAGATGATGTAAAAACCAACAATCTTTCAAAAATCAATAACTATCTACATTTGAGATAGCAATGAAGACTCGTCACCATATTCATGTTACAATAAATATTTTCGAAGACAGTCGTTTTTCCATTATATTGTATTTATTTTTTTATTATAATTTTTCAACAGAAATATAAATCATAATAAAGATGCTCAATGGCTCTGAAAATACATAAGTTACATTCACCAAACCTCCTCCCATGGTTATATGTGAGCATAAGTTTCTACTACAAGAAAGGTATTGAAAGTAAGTCATTTTTCGCCTAGGGCGCAATGCAAGCCAGGGCCGGGCCTGCATGTGAATGGTGACTTTTTTTTAATGATTTTGTTATATACTTCTACTGCATATGTATGCTTAGATTGGATTTGTATTGTTATTTTTACAGTTTTGAAAATGACAAATTGCCACCCATCCAGGGACAACAGATGAAAAATAGCCTCAAAATAGTTCTTACTGTTGTACTTCTAGCTGATGCTCTGACAGAGCTGAAGGAAAGCTCAAAATGGTCCCGGTTGAATTGGTGTGTGCACTGCAGACATAATGCTAAACTTGTTCAGGAACCATTGCCAACAATGTGTCAACATTGAACATAAAACCAAAGACTGACAGAAACTCTCAAAAGAAAATGTTTTATTAATATGATGATCAAAATGCCTCAAAGCACTGTATTTTTTACGTAGTTAAACATTATTATGTATGTCTTACAATCCCAAAATATGTTATAATACACAAAACAGGTAATAATTTAAACATTTACGCTGCTCAACTGTTCAGTTCGGAAAAGTTCATAAGATATTCACAAATGGAGTTGTGGGTGTTAGCATCTTCTGCAGTAATTACCAAACCAAGCATTTCAAAAATGCCATCCAAACAACTAAAAAAAAAAAACACCTGCTGACAGATTGTCTCTATTTGATCAGCAAACCTGCACCGACGCCACACAAGTATATCATCTTTCTAACTGGCACACAGCAGAGAGGGTGTCTAGGAATATGTGTTTATTACAAAGGATCAGCCAATGAGCATTTAGATCCCACCCACTTTCACTGATTGACAGACAGACTCAGTCTGCTGCAAAAAGCTTATTTTGAAACAAATAAGTCATTCTGATAAACAGCAACGTGAAATAAAAGAAAGCTACTTTGAAAAATTTTGATTTCGAAATTCGAGTTTCAGAAAAATGCCATATGATCATAGTAATTTTCAACATGATTAATGTTTTATAACGCTTCTATCAAATAATGAACAGGTTTAAAGGCTGAATTAAATATCTTTTTATAAAATTATGGGCAATTTCATATAAATGTACAGGTTTTTCACAATTTAATGATCTTTTAATATATGTATGATAAATTTATTGGTTAAGTGTGTGGTTGCGCAAGATCATATTTATTTATTTAATTACGAATAGTTTGGGGCTCCATAAGTTAGAGTTAAGTTATTTAATGGCGACAAATATATTTCTGGGCTCTAATTTGCAAAAAGCAGGAACAGTTTTTTGCATTTTTAATGTAAACACTTTAAATGTAAAAAGAATGAAACTTTTCCAGACAAGATGCACAAAATGATTTAAGAAACATACAGTAGATTGTTTAAAATTGATGTAAAAATATTTTAAAAGGTTATCATTAAAAACAGAAGACTCACATTAACTGTTTTATCTTTTACGAGGAACTTGCTGACACTTTCAGTATTGTACAATGTTGTTCTATACTGATGATTTGTTTCGATTGATGTCTGTGTGCAAAGAAAGAAACTTAATAAGGCAAACATTTCAGCAAAAAAATTTACATTAAATTTGTAACTTTCAGTTTACCACAAAAAATAGGACTTCAAAGATGCAAACTCAAAGATACTTTTTTCTTTATGTTCTTTATTAGTTTTAAAATTATCTTTGTAAATGTCTTTAAAGATAATGCAACAAAAATTAAAAAAATAACATAAAAAAATAAACTGTGCTGCAGTTTGTGAAATAATATATATAAAAAGTGCATTACATGGAGTATACAGTATTTCTGAATGATTTTGGATGGATTTAAGCTGTTTTTGGCATTATCACTGACTTCATAAAATAATTATTAAAACAAAGATGCATACATTTTTTTTCTTTTAATAACATTTAGAACTAAGCTGTAATTCTTTATGTTTATTTGTTCATAAAAAGGCTAGAAAAGAGTAAAAGTGATGATAAGAGTTGCAAATTAGGTAAAAGGAAGTTTGCTCCAGAAATGGAGCTCCGGAGCTCTGGAAATTTTGGTTTTTCAAGGGCTAGTCTGCAGGCATTCTGAACTTCTTCAGCTGGAATCTGCTCTTCGCTGGGTGTCCATTTTGTGCTGCTGTCACGAACCTGAAGGGAGAAGCATCAACAAAAAGGATAATGGGACATAATACAGAACATTTTTTAAATGATAGTTCTTATAAATGCCACGAATGTTATAATAATATTAAAAAATATTATTATCATTATAAGTAGTAGTATTGTTATAATTAATAATAATAATACTTTAAAAAATACTGACACAAAAATATTAAAAATCAAGTTGTATTTAGAAGTCTTGGATTTGCTTTAGTGAAAAAAATACTTTTTAGGCAAATTTATCAAGATAGAAACTCAAACTGCCAAAACTATTAAACTTTTAGAGCAAAAAACTTTTGCTAACACAGTATTAGCTTAGTGCTGTCTAAGTGACTTTTATTTTTACTAACTCACATTCTCAACTTCTTGGAACACTCGCAGGAAGTTTCTACGGAGGACATCAGCCAAATCGTCTTCAGACCAGTTTCTCTTCAGGAGTTCTTCAATTAGGGCAGGGTACATTGACACATCTTGTAGACCTTGAGGAAAGCTGTGATTCAAAGCAAATATATATATTAAATTAATTCTCAAATCTTTCATTTAAATGTGCTATTTTTGAAAATATATTGGCAGTATCATCATCTTCCAATTCAGTTGCTTTTTAACTGTGTAGGAACAATGGCAAATAAAACTCTTTATCTGCAAATCCATGGCTCTCAGAAGAGCTTTGTATTAGATACACAGTCAAAACAGTTCTTAAATCAAAGAAAAAAGTCTTCAGTATATCTGTGGTTTTAAACATGTAAAGTAAACATTAAAATAAAAAAAAAAATAATGAAAATAAAATTAAAGCCACATGCATATCTGTAAAGACTATAATTAATCCAGAATGGTTCTATGGCAGAAATAGTTTTCAAAGACCTCTTGACATAATATTTTCCTCATTTCTT
This sequence comes from Oryzias celebensis, assembly GCA_014656515.1. Taxonomy (NCBI): domain Eukaryota; kingdom Metazoa; phylum Chordata; class Actinopteri; order Beloniformes; family Adrianichthyidae; genus Oryzias; species Oryzias celebensis. The sequence goes on from BNCR01000003.1 coordinate 8,325,096, forward strand.
GCTCCATTTTGAGAAGGACTCTTGGATAGGGGCGAAATATCTTCAATTTAAAAACAAAGACCAGATGACTTTTTTTGTTTAAGTTTTGGGGTTTGCGCCATGTGAAACAATGCAAGTGCTTCACTTCTGTCTTTTAACCTTATTCAGTGACCTATTTTTCTTGAGTTCAACATTTCTACTTTTCATATTATTTAAATTGCCCTGATCATTCAGATTGAAAAGCAGATTAATTAGCAAACTTTGGATTCTGCCCACTCTCAAATAAGGTTATTGTCACAATGTGACAAACTGGAATCTTGCATGTATATAAAAATAAACAAATCCGACTTGTTCTAATGTACTTTAACTCAATCCAAGGAAATGTTGTCATATCATATTTGTGTCCAGTAGAATGAAGTCAAAAAAGTGCTTTGTGAAAGTGCTAAGGTAAGCGTTAAGAAATATCATAAGTCCGTTTTCTAGTAGTCAATTAAAATCAGATTATCTGCACAACTTTTAAGTCAAAAAGAGCCTTTCTTACCTATCAGCACCATCAAAGTCTCCTCCTATTCCTATCGATTTAGTCCCAATGATTTTCCTTATGTGGTCAAAATGTTCTGTTAGGGGAGTTGAAAAAACACATTAATTAGTACAATTAATACATTAATTAGCGGTCACTAATGGATTTTTTAGGCATAAAACAAAATTGTTTAAGGTAAATGCCTTACCAGCAACATCAGAGATTTTAGCATCTCCACCACAGGAAATGAACTTGCTGTAGAAATTCACCATGATTAACCCTTTCTTCTTTTTCTAAAACAGAACACCTCCATTAACACAGGCAGCTCTTGAAAAAAAAAAGACATTATTTCTCAATTTAAAAACAATGTAAAACAGGTTGGATAACCGGCCCACTCATGCGTACTCTACTTCTTTAGGGGGAGGTGTGTTGATGGGATCCTCAGTGTTTCTTCAACTTTCTGTTATTGTCCTCAGTCGAGGACAACAGCTGCACTTTAGATAGTATTAGCTGAGACATGCCTCTGTTTTGATGCATTTAACGGTTTGCCAGAATGTATTTTAGGCTGGCCAATAGTGCTTCTGTGGTCTTTCAGAACTCCTCCCAGATCTGAGTTTTAGCCTCTGCAATTGGCCACGCTGCAAGAGGCATGGACAACCAGCTGCCTTAGGGGTTCTACAAACCAATTCGACTTGAAACAACTGCTTCCTCAGTTAAAAGCATTCCTTATAGTACTTCTGGTGACCATCAAAGAGTTTGTGGATTTCCCCCAAGCAAATTCCAGAGACCTTACAACCAGAGTATTAAAGACCCATTCCAGTGAAAATTGTCTTCTTTGTATTTTTAACATGTGCTTGTAGCACTTACACACAAAAGAGGACAAGGACCTGTATAAAATAATTTACTGCATTTCTCAGTATTTCTTAATTCAAATCGCATTGGATCAGAAAACCTGATGCTTGAAAAAGCTCCGACTAATGACGCAGTCTGAGCTGGCATCTGGCTGAAAACTGTACAACTGGATTAATCCAATAGTGCTCACCAATATTTTTGCACTGTTAATGCTAGGTTGGGGCTATAAGCTTGTGCATGAGCACGCAAACGGAGCTCTCACCGTTGGGAGGGGTTGCTCTGAGCCAACAGTCCCGCCCACAAACCAGAATTGTATTTGTGATGAGCTACTGCTTCTGGGCATAAAATATGCCTTAAAAATTGCAGTCTTTGATTTGGGCTAAAAACTGCACATTCATTATTAAAAGACTACTAAGAACAATTTTACAAAGGGAAACAAATGTGGTTGGAGTGGGACTGTAAACAGCTGCATTGACAACAGAGGTGGAAATTTTGTCCGTTCTGAGTCAATGTCTCCACTCTTCCTTGGCTCCTTAACATTCTTCTAAATGTGGGAGTTAAAGTTGTTTCTTTCAACTTTCCCACAGACTCTAGTAATATGTCTGGACTTGCCAAATGTGCCTGGGTTCCTTCTTCTTCTGCTCAGGGTTTCCTTGTACAACATGAACTAATGGACACCCTAGTACTTAACCCTGGTGTTCATTATGGACAAACTGGGGTACAGGCACAGATGTCCAGTTACAAAACATTACTCTGATTCAGTTAAGGAAACTGTCCACCCAATTCAAATCTTCAAGGTATACTGTTATTGCGAGTTTGACTATCTATTTAGCATTAGTCTGGTATGAGAGACCGTATAAATGAAATTCTCCCCAGACAGCACGGCCTCTAGGATGCTCTCATACCTCACCGCTAAAAAAAGTGGCCCTTGAATGAGAGGTTATCTGTACCTTTGAATTAGATGATGAGCTACCGGTTGCATAATAGGATACTAACAGTTGAGTTTGATGTTGTTTTGTTTTTCTTTTTTTAAATCTTTTTTTATTGTCTTTTTCAAACATAAACATAGCTCAAGACGACACATAATAATGATTGAAAATAAAGTGAGGAATGACCCTTAAATTGTTAGTCAAAGTATTTAGTAAAGAGGCTGAATTGAGACTGGTGAAACAGAAATAGGGTGTACAAATCTTGATAAAGTGATCCTTTGTGGAGTGGAGCAGACAGGTCTGGTATTTTAAAGGAAAAAGTTCAATGATAATTCTATGCCAGTTTGCTTTACAGGGAATTTTCTCACTTATCCATGACAGGATGAATATTCTTACGTACAACATATGTCAGGATGTCATACAATCGACTGGAGGTGGAGCTAAGCTTATGGCCCATGTAAACAAGAAGCAAGGAGACTGGGTTCAGGGTCAGAGCTGTCCCAAGATCTTCTCCATGTCTTGTAGAATATTTCTCCAGCATGACGAAACTTTCGGACAAAACCAAACGCAGTGAGAATATGTTCCAATTTGACAGTTGACATTTTAAACACATGGGTGATGTTTGAGAGTTCATCTGATGCCTTCTATGAGAAGAGACTTGTACTCTGTTAAAAGTTTATATTGTAAAAGCCTGGCATTATTGCAAACAGGTATTAGTTTTGTCTGGTCCCAAATAGCCTCCCTTACATCCTCTTCAATAGTCACGTACAAGTCGGTTTGCCATTTCTCTATTGCAATCAGAAACAATTAATGAATTTATGTGATTGAGAGCTTTGTAAAAGCAAGTGGTTTTTTTGGGAAGGAGGTTTAAGCAGTAGCTTTTCTCATGATGAGGTTCTGGCAACAGAAACCAATGGAGTTTTTATTATAGATAGTCTTATGACTAGAGCTCCTACTCTTAATGAAGCCTGTTTGGTCCTCTTTTATTAAAAAGGGCAAGACTTTTTCTAATCAGCATGACTGAAAAGGGGTTAAGCAATACATGATGGAACTCCTTATAGAAGTGACAAGTTAAGGAATCTGACCCAGGGGCTTTACTTAATTACAATGATGTGAGTCCTAGAAGAGTCTCCTTTTTTTAAATAGTTGCATATTGATATTGGTCACTTTTATGTTTGCCACTCTAATGTGAAGTGTCTTGTGAAGTGCTATAAGCTACTGGGAGAGAGTGTAAACAAGGGGCTGATGGGAAATTAGCGGAGGCTAACTTCCATCCCAACAGTCTTGCCCACAGATCAGAGAAAAATTTCCAGTAAAATTCCTGCTGCTCTGCAGAAAATCTGTCTTAAAAACAACGCAGGGTTTTGGACTTTGTCTAAAAACTACATAAAGATAATTAAAAGACCACTGGGAACAATTTTACAGTTGAAAAAAATGTAGTTGCAGTGGAACTTTAAGAGATATTTTCTGCTGCAGCTAAGACAAGGAAAACTAAGACGTTAATGGATCTATTTGTCTGCAAGTGGAGGGTTCAAAGTTGTAGCGGAGAAGGGAGATTTTGGCCCGCCCATTGCAGTTACTGTGTCACAAACTTGAGCTTTTTCAAACATTCGGTTTTCATCTGCTCCTGATCGAACGCAATTTAAATAAAGAAATACTCAGAAATGCAGTTTTAATCTTAAAATATGTTATACATGTCCTCCATTATGAGGGAAATGTTACACGAACATGTTAAAACTTGATTTTCATTGGAGTGGGTCTTTAAGCACTCATCTAAACTAAAGAAATACATTCAAGTGTCAGTGTTACAAATACCATTCATCATTTCTCAGTTCTACTGAATTGGTTTGTTTCTTTGTTTTTTTCCTAATTTGTTTATTTCTCATTTCCATATTCTGACTTCCTATGACTTGCTATTCTTAGAACAATGCTAGATGTTTGTCTTTCACACCATGGTTTTAATGAGAAAGAGACATGGACAAAATATTTTATTTGCTTCCCTATAATATTTTTTTTTCATGTTTCCTAGTTTCAAATGTTTGCATAATCTTATATCTACTGTGGTGTCTCTTTGTATTTGTTCTTTAGTTTCCAAATGATGAAAAATATATCCTGCTATAGTTTATAGGATAAGCGTGCCATGGGTTTGTGCTGTTACTTTACTAGCTTTTATTTATCTGTTTTTCTTTTTTTGTAACATAAGAAATTGTTTCGTGAAAAAAAAAGTCAACACTTAACTGATAAAGTCTCGTTCAGCACGCCAAAATAAAAGCATAAAAATGACCTTAAAAAAATCCAAGAAAACCTATTTTTATTCTCACCTTTCCTCTTTACTTCTCATTCCTATATTTTTATTCACGCACATATTATCTTTTACTTTGAGAAACCTTTATTCCTCTCCTTTTCAGAGTAAGTCTAATAGATTTTCCTGCTCTCACTGCTGGTGGCATTAACTGTTTACTTGAACACCATTTTCTAGACGAGGCTTTCTTGAATTAACTTTTATTCTAAATTAAGTGTTTACATGTTTTGCAACAACAGGAAAATTAACTGATCATATCAGAAAACTCAGTCAGCCGAGGGGTAAGTCATAAAATTCTCATGAAACATGATGATTGCCTCTGTGCCTCTTTCAGTTCTTGTTGTTACAGTAAATAATGTGTTTATATGTAAAACTTTTCAGGAGGGATGAAACGATTTTTTTTTTTTAACAATCCGATTCAATCTGATTCACTGACCTTAGATGGATCCAGGACATCTTTAGCCAAAACACAGTGCACTCAAGGTTGCACAACAATTAACCAAAAAAAGTAATAAAACCATTAAATAACAATAGTAAGTACATGAATAGTTATGACCAAAACAAAAAGAATTCAGTTAAAATTGAACCGTGTTTAAAAGTCAATGAAAAGCCATGTACTCTGCACTGTCTTTAATTTACCCCATTCTTTAAGCCTTTAAAGTACTCCTTTCATCATTCTATTACACTAAGGGGGCATTTGTCATCACAGTTGCGATCCTTGTCATTAATACTGTGACCTGGAGCACATTTTTCCCATTTCATTCTATCTCTCTCACAAATGTGTACAAATCCGCCTCTTCAACTGTGTAAAAACTAGCATACAAGTCAGAACAAGGTCTTTACCACCTCTGTTCTCAATTTGTGCTGGATGCTGCTGTTCCGATTGCTTCGGCCTTCATTTTTTTACGCAAGCATTTCACCAACAGGTCTCTAAAACTCATTTATTTTCTTGTTCCCAGATGACATACCGAGACATACCCTACCTTCTTGCCTCCTCCCTTACGTACAATGACTGTAGCTGTCCAGTCTTTGTCAAACATCTTCCTGTGTTGCATGTTTGCACTTTGCTCTACTACTTTGGAGTGACTGATCAGCTGCAGAGTATGACATTTGCACAAAGTGTATATCTCTGCTTTTAGACATTTTCTTTTTTGCCTCCTCTGAAACTGACAACTGTAACATTTGTACCTGACTTCCGAGCAAACTTAATTGTATTCCTATTTCTGATAATACTGGCAAATATTGAAGAAATCTGTGCTTGAATGGGCGGAGTTCACTCAAACTCAGTCCATTGTTTCAAAAAGGAAATCATTAAAGAAAGGAAAATACAAAAATTCCTCAGACTGCAACAGCTTTCACAGGGCTCTAGAGTGCGACTTATTTGGTTTGGACTGGATTTTTCAATGGTGCGCCTATAAGTAATCCATGGTCGCGCCACTGCACCAAGCCCTACTGAGAAAAAAAAAGAAGAAGAATTTCAGTGACTTTGAAAGTCTCATTCCTGTGTGTGCACAGGTGTAACATACCTCAAGTAAAAATTATCTTTTTTATTAATGAGGATGTAAATCTGAGTTGTTCTGTTTGGGTCCATGCACACACACCCTGTGCACATGTGCCCTGTGCTGGCAGCAGTTGGAGTGGGTGAAAAAACTCTGTTAAAACTCTTTAATCAGGGCTTCAGCTCCAGCGTTTACATTCTTTCGCCTACTGTGACTTTTCAACCGTTAATGCAATCAACGTAATTCCAGCTGAGTCTGTAGCGGAGCATATGCAGCACTGTGCAGTTGTGAAGTGTTCGCGTCATTAACGTTTATCAGCAGATTCTGCCGTAGAGATAAGTGGCTTTGCATCACAGCACTGTGTTGTATATCGATGCAAAACCAGAAAGAAAAGCTGCTTTTTTTGTTTGAAGAGTTGGAGATTTATATGTTAAAAAGTCTGTTTTTTAGTTGTTGCTGTGATATTATTAGTGTTAAAAATGAACTATGGTGGCCCTGAAGTTTAAACCAACAAGTCACTCAAAAACATTTCAAAAATACATTTCACAATGACAGCTAAGAAAACTAAACAAATAATAAAAAAACACAACATAAGATTTTTGAAATCAAATCAAATATTCCACAAAACAAAACATTAAAAAACAAAAAATATATAAACAATACAACAAAATTTTTTCAGAAAACAAATGCAGTTTTTGGAAATTAAAATGAAATGTTAAAAAACGAAGCAAAAAGAAACTGGGAAAAGTAGGTATTATGGGACATTGCTGTTAAGATGATGATATTTGTTTATAACTTTAACAGATAGTTATTTGACATGAAGTGCCTTAAACCAAAAACATTATAGGTAGACTCAAATATAGCTGCTGCTGTCAAAAAATATTTTAATTCAGAACACACCTATGAAGTGATTCTGGGTATGCTCTAAAAAGTGCATTCAAAGCGAACGCACTTCACGCGTCCAATTCGCGTGGCCAGCCCCTCCCTCACCGCTCGGAAACTTCGCTGCTCGCGGTGTGGTCAAATCGTGTTTGGTGTGAATGCACCTCAATAATCAAAAACTCTTTTTTGAAATCTTTCTTTTTTTAGCTCAAACTTCAGCTCAGTGAAGCACTTTATTTCGAACAAGCTCACACCTGATTGGCGACAGTAGTTCCCTGTAAACGTGACTCAGACTGACTCGGACCAATCGCTGTCGTTTGGTTTAAAAATGACGAAAAAATACCAATAACACAATTTTCATTGGAGTGGGTCTTTAAACACCAACTTTTTATGTAATTTACCTTTACTGTAGAATTGTGTTTAAAATAAAGGGCTTTATGTTTACCAGTTTATAAGTAAATCATTTTCAAGTCCTTTATGCCGATATTGACAGCAATTAAAGAGGAAAAATGAACATGTAAAATGTAATGGTGGGTGTACCAAACTTTTGTGCTGGTGCACCTAGCAAAAGAAGTTAGGCGCACCGGTGCAACCAGTGCAAAAATGTAGTCTAGAGCCCTGTTACAGGTATTGGTGTATAACATTTTTAAGATCACAAATGTTGCATTTTTGAGTAAGTAACTAAATACCTTTTTATTTGTTACACTTACACGCTAATATCTAACAGGATACTAAGGTTTTTATTTAAAGATCTTTTAAAGTATGGATAGTGTTTGCAAATTGTCATTTGATCTGCCTATATTTTTGAGTTACTTTTGAAAGGTTGCATATTTATGGTTAACATTAACCTTCTAATTAAAAGTCCAAGATACAATGGGGTTTTTAATCAATTTTTAATCAATAGTCAAAAGACTAATTTGTTATTTCTTTTAAAAAATAAAATATTTTATAAGTGTCCAACCAATAATTCTTGGTCTACTTATTTATTCATTTATATATGCACAGCCAGTGAACCTCTGAGTAGTTTTGTTTTCTTACCAGCTCACGCAGCAGCCAGTCAGGTACGTTGCGTCTGTTATTACAAATGGAGTAGGAAGATGAATGGCTGAAAATAACTGGTGCCCTGGAATGCTTCAGGGTGGCCGCGGCTGTTTCCCAGGAAGAATGGGAGAGATCCACTATCATACCCAATCTGTTCATCTCCTCCACCACAGCCTGAAAAAGACATTTAAAAACAATTTGAGGAGCCATTTATGCATCACAGAGGAAGAGGAAGTCATCAAACAACAGTAGATGTTTAGATGCACAGGCTTATAAACAGCTTCATGCAAAAACTTAACTAGGAAGTTCTCAATATCACAGCAGTAAAGGGCAGCCTAATAGGAAAAGCAATACAAAGATATCCTTTTCCAGTTGAATAATGTTGCTGTATGAAAAACGTTGCAATTTTTATTAGGATGACTAACTAGAATATCCTTTACTAGGATGTTTCCAGGGAATACTTGGCAACAACCATCTACCTATTCACCACAATGAAACAAGTCATGTTTAAAGTCCTATTTACCTCTGGGATATGTTATTGTTCACATTGGTACATAAATTACATTAACAAGGGCACAAGTAATTTTTAACTACCCAAAGTTGAAGACTCATTCAATTTACTCTAAAATGATTAAACAGCTTCCTAGAACAAACAAATACAACTGATTATAACATGATAATTAGCTGCTAATAATAAATTGCTGACAGTTAAGTGGAAGTTACTTTGCCAAACTGTGTTAGGCTGTTGTTCTCCCTTTGAAATACTTCATAAAGGTCTGTGGCGGTTTCAGCCCTGCAAGGAAAAAAAAAAAACACGTATCAACATTGGAAAGTACAGAAACAGTTAATAAAGCAAACACTTGTCAGGTTACATCATGGAATTTATGACAGAATTTAAGCAAAAATAACGATTAGATTTAAAGGCATCCTAATTTACCAGGGAGTATTGCAGTTATGTGTGAGGGACATGGAACGGACTCCAAGGTCATAAAACATCCGCAGAACTGCAAGGCTGCTGTCAATGGAGTGACCCCCCTCTATGCTTATCAGACAGGCTATTTTACGTTTCATCGAAGAATTAGTCAAGCCTGCAGGGACAAAGAGAGAACCACAAAGCACACAGTCATTGGTATAACAGTTTTAGAGCTCTTCTGACACTCATTTACTAAAGTTTAACATTCATCACAAGCCACTGGCATTTCAAAAACAAGTTAGACCCCAAAGAAAAAAGGAACATCTTGCTTTATAATGAAGAAGCTGTGTCCTATTGTACCGTCATAGGTCTTGACCAGTTCAAAGTCCTGGGCCTCATTGCACATGCGTTTGACCAGGTCTATTTGTTCCAGAGTCAGCCTCACAGCATCTTTCCCTTGAGCTCCACACGGAACATAGACCGCAAACATCTGACAAAAGCAACAGGAAAGTTAAACAAAAGGCACAAAGGAGTCTAAACTGAACTTTATTTGCTTTCAATCATACCAGTCGAGAGATATCAATTAAAATGCCACAAAATGTAAAGCACAAGAAATAAAAAGAACCAAACAAAGCATTAAACCAGATGACAGTACCTGTGTTTGCACACGTCCAGTTTTGAGACGAGAGATGTCAGTGGAAGCTTTGTTGATGTTTTGCAGGTCAACCTTGCTCAAATTGTTGTTATAAAGGATCCTGATCTTAAGAGGAAGGTCATTATGACTAAAAAAAGAATAAAATAAGTGAGAGTTTTTTTTAAATTTATTTATGTAATTTTTGTACCATAGAGGAGCAGATTTAATAAAGGATCAATTACCCATCAATCAGAGGAAACTTATCCATCAGTTCCTGCACTCTTTCCTTCTCAGAATTTGCAGATGTGAACAGAGGCAAACTTGTTAGAAGAATCCACAGACACATCACTGAACAGCTGCCCAACATTTTCTTAGAGTTTCCCTTGAAAGCAGAACTGAGAGGGTGAGAGAAGTCAACAATGGCAAATGATAAGACAAAGAGTAAAAAGTAAAACAAATCAATAAATACTTTGTATACACAATCAATCAATCTGTAAATGTCATACAATTAAGTTCATAAAGGCATGTGTTGAATAGCATATGGAAACTAAAAAATAAAGGGAAAAAAAGTCAGGAAAAGTAGGCAGGTCCTAGTTTCGATGTAAACACGTTATTTGTAAAAACACAGTTAACACATTTTTAACATGAACTTACCAAGTCCGTCTGTTTACCACCTTGTTGAGCTGCTGCAGTGTAAACTTTGCGAAGTTTTCAGCGCAACTGAAGTCACGACACAATGACAACATGCGTGTGCTGCATTCACGTCTGTCAGAAAAATCTGACAAAAGTGATTTAGGTTAGCCTCAACACACACGACGGGTCGCGCAGGTGTGGATTACAAAACGACTAAAAAGTGAAGGTAGTGTCAGTCTCAAGTACAAAGATTTGGTTTGCAAAATGTGTAGTTTGTAAAAACCAGCCTGATTGGAGGGATAAGCTACCTTTACGTGAGACATTAGATCCCCTCCTGATCAATATGATGGTGCTATCTGCTGGCCAACCCAAGTAATGGGCTAAAAAAACAAAACTGAGATTTGATATGTTTTATTACATTTAGATTTGAAAAATAAATAAATACATAAAACATAAAAGTAGTAAAAACAACAACTACTGTGTTTTACTGAATGACTCATCAGTATTTTGCTTACATTTGCTTTTAACTTTTAATTTAATTTAAACTTAGAGATAAAATCGAAAGGGGTGGCACAGGAGACGGGATTTGGTCGATTGAAGTAAAATAAAAGAAAGAAAAAAAGCAAGCTAGTTTAAATAATTGAGCTTAATGCCTTTGGAGCACACAAAACACTTTTCAAACATTTTTTGTACAGTTTAAGTGTGCAGAGTAAGAAAATAAGTACATTTTAACTTGACTAGACTTGTTTTTAGTTGTCCCTCAGGGAGAAATTCATTTTCAATTTCTTAAATTACAGATAGCATCAAGAGGCAGACGAGTGACATCATACAGACATAAATCACCAGAGGGGGCTTTGCCAGTGACAAACTGACAATGTTCATATTATATTTAAATATGTTGAACATGACAATCATTCCTTTGTGAATGTAGCTATGAGGGTCCCAAGCCAGGGTCACATTGGGTTGGTCCCAAGCCAGATAAATACAGATTGTTATGTCTGTAAGGGCATCCAATGTAGACTCACTGTGGCGAGCCCTGAAGGGAAAAGCTGAAAGGAAAAGAAGACGGTGAATTATGGGGAGTATTCACAACAATTTACTGTGAAAGTTTGCTCAAGAGGAAACAAATGTTTAAAAGAGTGTGACTTTTATCAGGACTGAAGTCATTTAACTCAATTTGAACAATTAAGTGAAACGTTAAACAATTTACTATTAAATTAATTCATTTAAAGTCCCACTCCAGTCATATTTTGATCTGTTTTAAAACCATTCCCTGAGGCTTTTTCTATATGATTATGCCATTTTTAGCCCAAATCAGAAACTCTGTGTTGCCTTCTAGGACACAATTTCTGTAGAGCGGCAAGAGTATATTAGAAATTTGCCTCTGAGTTGTGAGAAGAGCTGTTTGCGTGGAGCATGTATGCTTTCAGTTCCCATTATCCATCTGTTTCACTCTCTCCCGTTAACTTTAAGCCCCTGACCTAACATGAGCAGCAAAAATGGTGAGCAATTTTAGAGCTACTCAGATTTGAGCCAGATACCAACTTGGAAGAGGAAAATGACGAGGTATCTATTTGTCTACAAGTGGAGGCATCAGAATGAAGCGGTGCAGGGAGCTTGTGTCCCGCCCAGTATATTTTCTTCGCAACAAAAAAGATTTCTTTAAAATTACATTTTTTGTCTTTTCCCGTTTCACAATGACTAGAAAAAAGAAAAAGAAGAACTCAGAAATGTCTTCATGTATGTCCTCCATCATCAGAAAAATGCCACAAGAACTTGTTAAAAATAACATCAAAAACACAATTTTCATTGAAGTGGGTCTTCAAGAAAGCATGCCTAGTAACCACAAATAATAAAAAGAAAACATGGCATGATAAGCTTATAATTTTTTCAAAATGTTCACTGACACCAAAAAGTAAAGCAGAACTGTTGTTAAAAGAAAAGACATTCATCTATTTGGGGAATTTTTTTTTACAGAAAAAATAGAAAATGCTTGGCTGGTGGTGTATCAATACTTTACAGCAAATTAAACAAATATTCAGTCAGCCATGTAAATAATGACAATTTTGTTTGATATATTTGTCAAACTGTGAAGACTCATTTAAACGTGTGGGACTTTTGTTTCCATTTCCATGCACCACCAAGGTTGATGCGCTGACTAAATAATTTGGTTAATTCAAATGGAAACAATGGCAGCTGGGATTCCCTCGCTCACAGCAGGGGGATTAGCAGAATAATATCCGTACAATTGTGATTACTTTATTGAAGCAGTAGGGTGCTCCAATCAGAGCTGAATCACTCTTGTCATTATGGACAACATGCCCAATCTCAGTGGGTTGACCAACTTTGTAAGGTTTCACGTCTTCCCTCCAAAATGAACTGAAATCCATTTGTGACCTGCCTGATGCTCCCTCATCAGCACCAGACTAATTCCAATTTGCACCATTCAGTCATTGCTCATTAAACAGAATATTTCAAGTTTGAGAGAATTTAAATGAGGAGGCAGCAGTGTGTAACCAGGAGCTCTGCCTTCATAATGGTTTGCACTCAGTTGGAAGATAACAGGCATCTTTTTGTGGAAGCGTACTGTTAGGAATTAACACAACCAACTCATAGGGAAAAGTACACATTTATTGAAAAACATTGAAAGGTTTTGTGGGATATCATTTACTTGAACATGTTTTTACTTGCAGTGTCATTTAAGAGCTACAGACATTCCATAAAGATATCAAATGTTAAAAACTCACTCCAATGAAAATGACACGTTCTGCATTTCTGCATAAACGTGCACTTCTATGTTTTTTCTGCATTCATGTCATTGTGAATCAGGAGCAGAGAAAAAAAATGCAGTTGGAAAAAGATTATAGCAGTGACATAGGTGCCACAGTTTTTAGGTCACAAGCTCCCAGCTCTGCTTGCAGACAAATAGATCAATTGTTTTGTCTGCTTTTCTCATCTGAGGTGGCATCTGGCTCAAAAATGCACATATTGTTGTATCGCTAATGTTAGCTTGGGGTTTAGAGGGGCTGTTAGCTAGCAGGAAAGGGATTATGGGAAATGAGGACACGCTTCCTCCTTGCTAAAAATCTCACCCACAACTCAGAGGCTAATTTCTAACGAATTACTGTTGCTCTGCGGAAGCGCTTTCCTAGAAAACAATACAGGTTCTTTGATTTTGGCTAAACATGGCAAAAGACCACTGGGAATGATTTGAAGTAATGACTATTTTGCTCATCCATAACACCCAGATTATATCTAAAATGGTCTCACGGAGACCTCACAGATCAGGTATTGCAATTACACTAAGTAGCTATCACCATTGGAAATCTCCAGATAGTGTTACTTACCAAATACAACTGGAACAGATGTGGTTATTAGTACATCTATGTACTAAAAGCAACACAGGCAAACTATAACTGCCTGTCTGCATTAATAGATTCACACTTGGCATAAAAAAACAGAGAATGTTATAAGCAGCAAACCAAGCGAGCAAGTGTTGCACATGTGCTGCTCTTGTTTTTCTGCAAATGTGGCAGGGCACATTACAGCCAAACATGCTTTCTCTGCTCTCGTCTGTCTGAAGAACATGATTCCAGGAGACTTCAGAAAATGTAAACTTGTGTGGTCCTGTTCTTTTTTGGAGACTTTTTTTTCTTCTGGCAGCTCTGCAAACAAGCTAAAGCTGTGCAGTCTTTGTTTTTAAATCTCTGTCACAAAAGTTGTCGAATGTTGAACACAGATTTTGACTGAAAAGTGCACATATACATCAGTTGTTGCTCCCTGTGTTGAACATTTAGTGTTTATTCAGCTAATCACACAATAGCAGCTCTGCACATTTAGGAATACAAACACAGGAAGGGCAACCTCCTCAAGGTTAAGTCATAATAGGTATGAAATATGATTTAAATGATGTGGAATGTGGCATCATTGTTGTTGCCAGATGAGCTTTTAATGCTTCGTTTAAATGCAAGCTCCATCAATAGACATATGGTACTCATATATGCAAAGTTTTGCAGAAAAGGTGATGACCGATTTGCACAAATTGACTGGCAAACACAGCCCAAATCACAAGAGACTTCCGTCCTTTCATTAAAAAATGTGCTGAGTTGTGAAAATGAATGGCAAATCCATAAAAGGGATGTCATCAGAACTTGTGGAGCAGAGAATAAGATTAATGCCTTTCTGATCAACCCTCTGTCACGAATGGTAAAACGTTTACTTGATGGGGCATATTTAAGAAGCCTTTTAAGTCAGGGGCCTTTCCTGAATAGTGTAATAATACAATTCTGATTTAAATCCTAAAAATCCTGTTCGGTTTTCTCTGCTATTATCTTTTCAGTTTGTAGTTCAACTAATTCTACACAACACATTGACCAAATCTTGTTTTGCCCATATCATGATGATGAGGCACCAAGGTAACATTTCTCTCTTCTAAAGACAAAAAAACGAACTCACATCTAACCCATGTAACCCACTCACATCACCTAGATCAGGAGTCTGCAACCTTTAACGATAAAAGAACCATTTGGGTCAATTTCTTACCAACCAAAACCTGGTGAAAGCTGCAAAGTCCCACGTCACTGTTTCTAAAATATATTTATTTATATTTTTCTTGCCATCACGGCATTCATTCATGACATGTAGCTTTCAAATATTTACCATAACTGAATTGTGCTACTTTTTCTGTATAAAACAATTATTTTTTTGAAAAGCAAAGCAGCACATAAAAGATCCTTTCAAAAATAAAGTACAAGAACTTTGTTGTTCAAAGTATCTGTGTCAATTAAAATCTTCCAGCTATAGCAGATGTATTTTAATTAAGGAAATGAAAGAAAAGACGGTCAAAAATCCTTTTTCTATTATGATAAATTGTGTGCGTCTTCAACCTTTGTTTTTATAAAATATAAATCTGACAATATTGGCATTGAATTAAATGTTAGGAAAAATATTAATGGAGAAATGCATTAAAAAATGCCAAAATGAATGAATATTTTACCCTGATTTTACTGAGTTATCTGACATGTTAAAAACAAAAAATCTAAAAATAAATAATCATAAAAAAAGAACCAAAACTACAAACCTAATATTTATTCAACTCATCAGCCTTTTTCTTCAAAGCCAAAGAGCAAAAATGGATGGATAAAAGAGTAGCATGTGGCTATGGCGCCTCAGATAGTAGACCCCTTGACCTGGACTGAAAACATGTTTGTTTGTTTGTGAAATAATTACTTTCATTGATTTAATTGATGGTTTATGGGGTAAAGACTGTTAGTGTTCAAGCGCACCTCAAGGGGGCGCCGGTGAGCCGACAGGTGTTCATTTCCGTCCTTCGAACACAGGTGAACGCTGATCGCGCAGATGCATACATTAGAATATATTTCTATCGCTATCTATCACAGTCTGAACTTGGCAGTTTTGGGACATTTTTCATCTGGAAATCGTCCAATGAGAAAGCAAGGAGGAGTCTTGCAAGAAAAAACAAAACAAAATTTGCAGAACTTTTCGTGAGTGAGGAGACTTCGTTGACGAATGAAGGTGGGACAAACAATTTCTTTATTATCATAAAATAAATGAATTGCATTACGTACAGCGAGACATGATTTAAAAATCATAATTTGCTTTTGAGTAAAATTTGCCAAAATGGTCGCATTGAACTTGTGTTGTTGCCATATATCCTTGTTGAAAATGATAATTTGTTTAGCATGCACATGGATTAGTATTTCTAGGATTCAGTTTCTACCATAACATTTTTAAAGATATTTTCTGTGTTTAGAAAAAAAAAAAAAAAACTACTTTTCTTGTAATTTATTAAAGATTGGGATTGGTTTATTATTTATATTTCACTGTACAAATTAATAACTGAATCCATCTTTATCCTGACAGTAGATTGACCACTTTTTCCCTTCTAACCCCAGTCCTAACTCAAACAATGCTTTACTTAAACTTGAGTGAGTCTAGTTTTAATTTTATGTTTGGGAATTATGTTAATAAAGATCTGAATAATGTCACAAAAAAATAAAATAAAATCAGTTAAAGCACACACTGATATGTTTTCTCCTTGGGTTATTCCTTCAAAGACAGTTTAAGCACAGATGTGTTGCAAGATACAAGGAAATATTGTCGACCAACGCCTCTACATGTTTTAGACTGATGTTATTCGTGTGTGTTTAGAGGCGACCAACACAAAAACCGATGGAATTTCATGTTAGCCTCATGTAAAACGTGCAGCCAAGATTCACATTGCTGCAGGGTTTGGCTCGCAGGTATTTTTAGTGTGTCCAAGGCTAAATATTGTTGGTCGTACGTATTAACAGAAACCTACCCCTAGACCTAAACCTTCCTCCAGGTTCGTGTGGCCAAGAAAAGAGTTCAGCACTTACTGTCACTTTCTTGTTCGTTAGTTTTTTTTTTTGCCAGTGAACATCAACACAGACGTTAAATTCATTTTAAAATTCTTAATTTTTTGTTTAACACAAAGCACTGAATATTCTTAAGAATATATATATATATATATATATATATATATATATATATATATGCGTATATTGTAAAATCTTTTCCAGTGGTGTTTTAACTATGATTATGTAGTTTCAGCCAAAATCCAAAAGCATGTGTCATTTTTTATTACATATTCTTTCTGCAGCGTGAATGTTACCTCAGCTAATTTTCCCATCAGCTCTGTGTTTACACCCACCCATGGCAGTTTCATCACAAACCTGAACTTTTCCAAACATCCGATTTTCATCTACTTCTGATCCAACAGGATTTGAACAGAGAAATACTCAGAAATTCATTTTAATCTTAAATTATTTTATACATCTCCATTACGAGGAAAATGCTACGAGATTTCACTCTTTTTTTTATTTTATTAGTGGAGCAAATCCAGTTAAATTTAAAGTAAATTTTCAGTCACGCCTGCTGAATGTGGGAGTCCTCTTTTAAAGCATAAAACTTGATAGGAAAAGTATTTCAGCAAAACCCACCGTTCTTTACTGCTGATTGCACCATTATTTACTGACAAACAACTTTACTGACTTTTGTAATTGATGGGGCTGTAGTTGCTGCTGTAAGGCAAAGCTCCTATGAAGAAAAGAGAACATAGTTTTTAAAGAAAGAATATGTCTAATTGTCTTTTATTGGTAGGTTTACAGAAGGAAACACTATCAAAAGGATTTTGTTTTACTTTACCTTTTAGTAAGACAGCTGGAGACCTTCATGTAAAATAAGAAAAAAGATAAATGAGCAGAAACCCTTTTCAAGGTGAAGCTTCTGTAGATTAAGTATTCTTTTATGTTTGCATGAAATAGACTTGGTTACTCTGATTTAGACATGAGCCAATGATGGCTTTTATGTGTTATACAAAGTCACAGCACTGAAGATAATAAGATGTGCTTTTCTGCAGAAAAAAAACCAGTTACTTCCAGTGTTTAAACATTTTTATCTGTGCAGTGGATGTGTGCACAGGCTTCCTACCCCAATGCTGTTTTTTTTCTTATATATTTCATGACAAGCAATAGAGCAAATTCATTTTATGACAGATCTAGACAATGATTTGGAATAAACTAAATGTACAACTCGAAGGTTTATGTTCATATATACATATATAAATTAAAATGTAATATCTATTACTTTCTTTAATTTTCTTTCATTTTTACCAACAGTTTTAGCACAGAAACAAATTACTTTGAAATCAAGTATCCATGATTTTAATCAGATACCCATTTTGTTCACATTGTGGAAGGTACACCTTTTAATAATGGTTAAACTATTTTAATTTTTAATTTTTTTTAGGTACAAAATAAAGGCATAGCTTTCAATTTCTGTAAACATGTGCATTTACATTTGCCATGGTTAAAGTTCCATAAATAATCTGATTGACAGAATGCATGTTGACAAAATGTTTATGAGTGACATTTATATTTATGATGTCATTAAATGATACGGCTCTGCATTTGACTCTGATCTGCTTTAATCACTAGAGGGCAGCAGTCAGTTGCTGTAGGGCAGGCAAATGTTTTCACCTTTTTCACAATTTTTATATTAAAAAAATGAAATAAATCAAGCATAACTTTTTCTTTTACAGAGCAAACAAATGTCTGCCATGAAGCATGATACATGAAAATATTTGTTCATTTTTAGAGCTTGAGAAAAGCCGTTAAGCACGTCATTTCACATCAGTGCCCTTTCAAATTTCAAAACCGCACAATGCAGCTGCCTAGAATTGTACATTTTTCCGAAATAATAACCACTGAGCAATGATTGTTTTTTAAAATACTAATTTGTCCAAGTAACACACTAGCAGTAAGACTCTTTGTCTGTTGTGGCCTTTGGGAGAATGAAAAAAAAAATACTTCAGCTTTCAAACTATTTTTCTGCTTGGGATCCTGGCAGCCAGGACTCAGTGTTTATTATCAGTTCTTACAGCCTTGACTTTAGCATAGCAATTACATCCTCAGCTGCACTGATTAGTCCAACATGGAGGCTTTTCTTAAAAATGGGTTTGAAAAGACATTTTCCAACACTTACCAGGGAGTAGCTGGGGCACAAGCTTGTTCATTTAGATATACCACAGACAGTCAAAAGGCAATAAGATGCCGTCATTGGCTGCTTAAGAGTTCTTTTAACCTCTTGTGTACACCGTCCATGAAACAAAGGACTATTCGGAGAGGCATTAATTTAATTTATTTTAACACATACAGACAATAGAGGTGTCTCCTGTCATTTTAATAGGTGTTTCTTTGTTGTTTAACATGTTTGCTCTATGGTCACTGGCAATATTTCCACCTCTCTTTGGTTAACTGCATAACCTTCTATTCTCTGAGCAATCACATAATCAATCACTGTCCCATTGCTTGACAAGGCAGACAAAGAGAGTGTATGAGTGAGAAAAAACCTTTTGCCCTGTCGGAACAAGTAAGAGGAATGTCGGCTTCACAGGCCTAACACCAGCAGAAAACATAGGCTTGGTAAATATTCAATTTAAAGGATTCCCAGATAAGGAGAGTTGAAAAATTGAGGCAGCACCCATTCTTCTAGATAAGAGAAGACGGAGCCATCTGGAGGCTGGGAGATAGCAAACTCCCACACCATCCCAGAGACCTCACTCTCATCTGCTGCAGCGGCAGAGAAGGGAAAATAGAGTGCCAACACTTTCATTATGGTAACTTCAAAACGAATTTATTCTCATTCAAAGCAGGCAGTCAGCTAGTTTTTGACTTTGGTAAACAGCATGTTATTGCTGTGTCCACTGTTACAAGTTACCAAATAATGTTAAAACTCAGAGTATTTTTAAAACTAATGTTGACCAACATTTGACAAATATTTAAAAGAAGGGAACATGATTAAGCCCTTGTTTGTTTCAAAAGGGAAGGTATGTTGGGCTTCATGCACTAAAATGACATGCCCTCAAAGATGAAAAAAACAGTATTTCAAAACACTTTATTACTGACTTTAGCTCTAGCTATGCATTTTCAAATCGATCCTAGTCTCACTTTGACTGCATTTTAGAAACAAACATCACATAACCTTTTCCTATATTGCAGTTTGTTGACTCCTTTAACAACCCATTTCATGCCAGCCACATTGGATTTAGTTCTGGATTAATGATTTTGTCAGTATGTTTTATCTGTTCTCTCATTCGCGTACGCCTGCCGTTATCCTTAATTACTCCTCTGCATTTCACACTTGGCCCTGAATTCTTAATGCATGATAACAGATGCGGGTCGATTGGAAATTTACTTGTAGCATCATTATCTTCTTGACCTGCACTGCATACCGACTGTCCCAAAGGCTCTTCTGTGAGAGCTTTACCTCTGAGATAACAACAACATTAAACGATAACCTTCCAGCGGTCCGAGGACACGCGGTTTGCTTCATATGTGCAGGACTGCAGCACAAACAGATTCGATCGTGGCGAATCGGCAAAGCTCTGATTCACATAATGGGTTAGAGAGAAAGGTTAAAGAGAGGAAAAAAAAAACTGTTTTGGTGTTAGTGATCACTTTATACACAATTTTAAATAAAATCTCTATAAAAGTAAAATTTTACAGTCGGTGCCGTAGAATTTAATCTTATTTTCCATTATTTCAGATTTTTAAAAAGTACTCTAATTTATTTTTGCACACGGGGTCTACAAAATGTTATTTTAAGATCAGCAACATATTCAAAATTCAATTTGAGAATCTTTCAAAAAGCGTTTCATAGAAACATTTTTGTTTCAGTTTTCTTTTTTAATAAACAAAAAAGTTACCTTTTTGACAAGTTGTATGGAAAATAAAATTTGATTTAGTTTCCATCAGCAGAGAGAAGTTACAACACTGTGTAAAAATACAAAGTAAAAAAACAGTTTTGCTTTGTAGACATGTATCTTTTACAAATACTTTTCTATATGTTTCTATACTTCGCTCCAGAAATACAGTAATGTAAGAAGAAAAACTATGCATAGACCTAAAGGCAAAATGGGAACGATTGCATTTTTTCATATTTTGCAGGAACAGTGCACAGAGGGCAAATCCTGTCAAACCCAGTTTTAATCCTTTTCTCCACTCTGTTGTGTGATGTTATATTGTTATCGTAATGATAATCTGTGCCTGTATTTCTCCCCTTGGCATTTCTATCAGGCTGGGTTGGTTTGGTCTCTTATCAACAGCTTTGTCATTAAATCAGCTTTTTCTACAGACAAATTTCACCGCTGTTATTCCTATCAATAGATCAGCACACTGTGATTTTTTTTTTTTTTTTTTTTTTTTTTGTTACATCAGCGCTCTGCAGATCCAGTGGTGTGTGAGTTGGAGAGATTAAACACAAAGGAAATTTCTATTTGTGAAAAAAAGTTTATTTGATTCTTTTTTTTTTTTTTTTTGTATGTGCCGGTTAGTAATAAGAAACATAAACTAAAAGGTTTTGCATCAGTGTACTCGAGCAGTTTTTATTTAAAGTTGTTTATTTTGTTTATTTTAAGAGATTTGACTTAAAATCATTAAAGAATAAAAATTAGTTCAAAGTAAGAATAAAAGATTTTGTTTTCAATTAAATAAATCTGCAATTTGTGCAACACATTGTCCATCACAGCTTATTCTTGTTCTTGAAATATAAAGCATTGTTTTGGGGAATCAAGCCGAAAGCACACATCATCACAGTTTGGTCCATGAGAGAAATCATAAAAGATGTCCTGCAAATGCTTTATATACACAGAGGAAAGCGGTTCAGACCCAGTTAAACTGACCCCTGGAGGCTTGAATTGGTACTCAGTTCTTCTTGGAAAACACTGTTCTGACTGTGTTAATGTTCTGATTGTCTCAGCGTTGTGCAGGAGAGGAATGCGGTAGCAAATGAACTCTACCGATTCCATCCTCCCCAGTGTGACAGAGGTTCAGACAGTCAGTGAGGAGGGAGGACCGAGACGCCTTCCCCCAAACACAGTCTCTTACAGTGAGAGAAACTGCTGTATGGCAAAGGTCCAAGAGGTCTCTTGCATGTTGTTTGTGCAGCTTCAGCACCCGTGCCCTCCCACAAAGCACTGACAGCTTCTGGAGGCTGATAGCCTGGTTCCTGGGGATCCAGCGGATCTTTAGAGAGAAGGATGCTGATTGAGGGTACTGTCCTGTGCAGTGTCATTTTAGATGTGCCCTCTTCAGCACTTTCCCATACTTCTTTTACCACTTTGTACCTCAGTTTGGTCAGCTGGTGCAGGCGTCCCACTTTTCGTTTCATGATCTCAGCACAGGTGATGGTCTTGGTGACAGCTCGACCTGATCCAGTGAAGACCACCTGCCGAAGCCCAGCACTGCTGACACCTCCCTCATTTCCTCCTTTCTCTCCCTGCATCCGTGCCATAGCAAATCCCATTAAGTTGCGTATCTTGCTTCCCTCCTTCACTCGCATCTCCAGCACTCCAGGAGGCAAACCAGGGAATGGGGAAGGACTGTCCTCCTCAGTGCGGCAAACTTTCCTGAATCCTTCTTGCCCCAATTTAGGTGGTGGAGGAAGTACTGGTTGTAGAGCAGGCTTCAGCAGGTTTAAATCATTGTTGACCAGTGATGGTTGCATTACAACATTTGCATGTCCTTTACCCTGGTTGATGGGAAACATCCCATGGTTTACTCCTTTCTCAACATGTATTGCTCTGTTTACTTCGTGCACTAGTTGGGGCTTGACATTGTTAAAGGTCAGAGACTGGTTCTGGCCACTGACCACTCCACACCCTGTGAACATTTCTGCAGTCCTCTGAAACCTCAATACACTCCACAGACTCACTCTTCTCACATTAAATATAAGATAACATGATTTTCTTCTACATTTGCCGCTTTCCGTTCTCTCCAGTCAACAGCTGCAAAGTTTCAAGACTTCAAGAAGAAATTTTACTGACTCCCCAGGAGCACTATCAACAAAGTCTTTAATGTTCCCTTTTAGAAAAAGCTGGAGAAATAAGATAAACGCCAGGCTGGTGAATTCAGAGTACTGTGGGGACTTTCCAAAAGATTCTTTAAAGAGCATCTCATTTTCATACCAAAGTGCTCTAGAGAGAGATAAAAAAAAGTCCAAAAAAAAGCTAAATTATCTTCTTTTCTTTTGTGTATTTCCGATTGTGGTTTTATCTAAAAGCTGCAAAGAGTGCTTTGTTCAGCCCTCTTTGAAAAAACTTTTCTAACTGTGACAAAGAGACTGAAAGCTGAAATTAGGACCCCACCTTTTTCTGTGCGACCAAGTCCATTTTTTGCTTGACTGATCGCCTCACCTTCAGCCCAAAACTGACCTCTTGAATTGATCAGCTGTTAAGTTCCACCTCCTCAGACTTCTTTACTCCAGCTTAAGTTGTTCTGGATCTCCTGTCTTTATGCTCCTTCTGGCGTCCACTGTAGCCGAGGCCAGGTCTGCACAGAGGTCTACGACCAGGGTGTCGTCCCTAGAGTTCAGTCTTGTCTTCAGTGATGCGCTGGGAAGCCTGTTCTCTTTCTCACAAAGAGACATAAGGGACAGGAGCTGCCTCACAAGTGCTCACAGGAGGAGTGTCTGTATAGTTGAGGGGGAGCATGAGGGAAAGAGGAGACGGCCCTCTTAAAGGCACAGGTCTTTTCATCTTTTGGACGAACAGCCTCCGCTCTGCAAATTAAGCCTGCCATTTGAGGAAACCGAGAAGGATGCTGTGTCCCTTTAAAACCTAGAACGTAGATCCCCGGCAACTTTGTCAATCTCTTTAGAGGACGTTCAGGCGTTCAGTGTACATGACTGATTAAACCAGAGTTCTGAAATAGA
The DNA here is from genome assembly GCA_014656515.1 of Oryzias celebensis. Classification (NCBI taxonomy): domain Eukaryota; kingdom Metazoa; phylum Chordata; class Actinopteri; order Beloniformes; family Adrianichthyidae; genus Oryzias; species Oryzias celebensis. The sequence continues at coordinate 8,348,534 of BNCR01000003.1, forward strand.
GACCCAGTCAAGCTTTAAAAATGCATTTTCAGCTATAAAACAATGAATTAAATTAGCTCGGTTGTAATTGAAAACATCCTTCAAAGTGCTACAGAAAGTCAGCAGCATTAAATTGCACTGTGCTTAGCCTTTATCCAGTTAGATGTTTGTGACCGTTCCCATTTACATAATGCAGCATTAATAGCCCCATTGTAGAAGCAATCAAGTGGTGAATGTCTGTCTGAATGCATAGATCGGTGAAGTGCTGGAAGTCGGAGAGCACTTATGATCAAGGACACAAGGACCACAAAATCCACAGAAGCATGACTTCCATGTTCGAGGTGCTGTAATGGTAACCGCCTTTATTAGTCTGGGTTGTCGGTGCAGGTGTGGAGATGAGGTTGACAGGTGGGGTAATAAGCATCATAATGGGGTTTCTGTCACCAGTGGAGGGCGCTGGCTCGCTCAGGCCCGGACAGCTGTGGCATTGCGCTGTTCAGCCCGGTCTCCCAGTCGACAGGTGGATTTGTTTTTGCGTGTGACTGACAGATGGAAGAATATGTAAAGACAGCCCACTGAGGCTGAACCTATGAGGCCAAGGGAGAGAGGCAGACAAGTCCTAACTACTCTCAGCTCTGTACATCTCAAGGTGCACAGCAGTACACACACAATATAAACTCACTGTGGCTCTGTTAGCACTGAATGTGAGGCTAATTCACTCTGGCATGTGCATTATATTGGGTCCCTATGGTAATCAAAGGATAAAATAAGGAAACCCTCCTCACCCCCAATCCAACAGCTTAAGTGAAAATCTTTTATTAGCAGAGTTGGGATATGAATCCTAACCAGACTGTCAACAGATTGTTAGGATCGCTAGAATGCTTAACTTTTTTCTGCTTAATTCATACATTTTAAGGTAAAAAAAAAGCCATTCATCTCTGGAAATGTTCCATGCACAGTAGGAGACACAGGAGCAAATGCATGTCTTTTTCTTGCCTTTTTTGCAGGCTAAAAGAAAGATGGGAGACAGAGAAAACAGGGGGAGGAGGGGAGTGTCTGTCGTGCTCACCGCTAAAGTGATCATTCTGTTGTTTGGGAGAAATTACCCTCATCAGTCATACAGAGATGCACAGCTGCCTAAGGGGATCCGTAATGTTACTGCGTAACAAACTGTGTTTGTGGGTGTGCACACGGGCGCATGTTCAGTGAGAATGAAAAGAGGCGAGGAAGAAATCCAAGAGGGCAACTCTGATTTAACCACAGCGAGGTTAAAAAGGACGATAAAGGCTGCTCTCTAATCATCCCTCATTTAAATGGGATGTTGGTGCATCATCAGTTTCTTAGCTTAAGGAACATTTTTGCCTGTGAAAATTTATAGAGCAGTTTAGAATTTGGAACAAAAACTGCATTGTGTCAAACAGACAGAATTGTACAGTTTAACCCTTAATAGTCTGGGGCCTTTTGAGCTTTTTATTCATAAACACTTTACAGTTTGCTCTAATAATTTATCTGTAACCTTTTTTTGTGGCAATGCTTGCCATCTATCTTTTTAGGAGCCCAGCTTTATTTATATGATTTTTTTCATTATAATTTCACAATGAACCTTAAACTGTCAAAAATGTCAATTCCAAGTAGCAACATTTGTCATTTTTCAACTGTAAAAAATAAAAAGAAAAAAGAAATTGTCCATTTTATATGTTTTATAACAAAGATCAAGAGTAGAGACAAAATGCAAATGTAAAAATAAAAAAAATGAAGCAAAGACAAACTCAAAACGATGTAAAAGTGTCACAAAAAAAGGCAAAATTCTACTAAGCTTACATTCTCCAAGGATTTCTTCTAAGGGGCTTCACAGTTATATTTGTTATGAAGCCTGAAATGCAAAGCTCAGAACGTTTTGAAACAATTATGTTAAATTTTAAATAAAAACTATGCTAATAGTCAATGTCATTCCTACATCCTTGTAAACAGCTGATGTGATGCACCAGTGAGCTCAGAAGACTACTAAGGGTTAATGCAATCCAACACTGCAGATTTTCATTCAATTGTACTTTAAAATTATTAGTTTGAATTTGTTTAACCTTTTTTTTCCTCAATATTTTAGTGTTTTGGCTTTTTCTAAAAAGGAGAGGCTGCAATTTTTGTTTCATTTTCTTTACTCCTGTTTTGTTTTAAAAGTCTCTTTTAAAGTCAAAAATGGCTGTGAGGTGACCCCCTGAGTGCATTCTTCTGACTTTAAGTTGCTTCATTTACTGATGGGTAGAGGTGGTGCTCATGCTTGGCAATCTGGGTCTTTACACCTCCTCCACATAAATGGCCTCTGCCCCTTAAGCTCTTAGAGCACTTACTCCTCCCCTTATCTGACCTTGGCTGGCATCCGTGACAGTCTTTGAATTCTCTCTTTAACGCTCTTTTTTTCTGTGTTCATTCTGCAACCGCTGTGTGCTTTTTTCTGCACACTATAATCGAAGTAAAAAAAAATATTTGTACTGAATGATTCTGACAAATAGGAGTTGCTGGCGTTTTATTCTTCTCTCCCTCTTTGTCTTGTACTTCAGGTGTCTGACATGGTTGATGTTATAAATTATAGGTCTCTTTTGTTGTTTGTTGCATCACTGTAGAGTCAAATTGTAAAGCAGCTTGTTGTGCCGTTGTCAGGACTGCACATAAGAGCGGCACTGCACTGTGACAGCCGGTCTCTCACTTTACGTTAACCGCAAGTGTTTTCACGGTCATCAACCAATGGTGGCCTGGAGGCTGTCATTTCACTCTGTGTGCAGCTCGCCCGCAGCATGGTTCTGCCCCACAAACTCACAGCCGGCCCTGGTGGGGGGAAACGCACACACACACACACACACACACACGTGCATGCATATGCACACACTCACACACACAGAAAAACTATATGCTCAGCATAAGGCAGGCTGTTGGAGCAATTACAGAAACATGGCAGAACACGATGAAGCAGGCCCCACTATCAGAAGGGAAATAGAGTGAGCAGAGAAAAAATGATGACGCCATTAATAACAGGGAGGCTCAGAGGCTTGCAAGGAAGTGCTGGTAGATGACCCTCTCTATGATTTTCCTGTGACGGCACTTTGAAGTCCAAATGGGTGTGCTTGTGTACAAGTTTTGGACATTTAAATGAAAATGCTTGATGCCAGCACTAAAAAAAAAAAAAATAGCAGTATGGTTGTGTGATGTACCAAATGATGCATGAAGTCATGATTTCCTGTCACTCAAACATCCATTGTTTTGGCTAAAAGAAAAAAAAAAAAACAGTATAAACTTTTTCCTTCATGGATTCAGAGCACATACACATCGTCTAACTTCCCATAGCTGCTCCCACTTAGCACTGCAATGCAGATGTGCCTCACTCTGTGGCAGGAAAAATGTTTGTAAATGAAAAGGAAAGATGAAGACAAGGATAGAAAGGATGAAAAATAGAGGAGAACAAATACAAATATACTTTAGAAGGAATAATTCAATATCAAGGGAAAGAATATTTAAACATCAGGGCCATTTTAAGAGTTCAGCTAGAAGCACTTCATATTTTTTCACCTTTTAAAAACATTATTTTATTGTTTAGTATGCCCTTAAGGTAAAAGTTAATAGTTTTAATTGACAAACTTTGATCAATTAAATAAAAAATTAATTAGCCATGTCGAATTAAATGCAAAGTAATGAATGCCTTCCAGTTATAAGTTCGGTGTATTTCAATGTAAGATTTTTTTTCTTCTGCAAATTTTTAGACAAGCCATTATAAAATGCATAAAAGAAGTAGATAAATGGAATTTGAACTGCTACTGGGGTGGGGCACCTCTGTGGAGACAATATTTTTTAAGGACCCCTCCCCATTTTTTTAAAATCTATTTTTTATTTTTTTGTAATTTCTAAATGAAACAATAGCAATAATTCCATCTTATTTTTTTAGAGGGAATGTTTTGAACTTTGAGTCACAAACCATCCTTTTGCTCAGACTGTTCTGAGTCTGTGGCTTTTTTGTGACTAAATGAAACTAAGTAAGTTGTTCCAGCCCCCTGCCCATATCTCCTATAAACGCCTTATTTCCACTGAGTTTCCAGATGGCAACATTCCTCTGCACCCCACTGTTTTGAGCTCTTAACTTCCTGGTGCACACATTTGCATCGGGTCGCTGCTCACTCCTGCACACTTCAGGCAAAGCTTTAATCCAACCCTACAGGACTTTCTGGAAATAGCTTGATGCAAATAGTTGTTTTTATTTTTTTTTCCTTGAAGAGATATTACTAAAAACTGATGGAGATACATGAGGGTCACTTGTTTGCACCTTTCTCGGACATTGATCTTCTGGACCAAGTCAGTTCAGATCTCCTTGATCAAAACTAGCCAAAAGAAACCACAACAGTTGGCTTAAAATATCTGCTAAGAGAACTACAGTAGTTTTATTCTCCATTTAATTGCATCGAGGAGCAATCATTTTCTGTCCTCCAAATCCTTGGTAAAGCCACGCTTTAGAATAGAGCAATAATTGCAGGAGTTTAATTGCCTGCCAATGTTCTGCTCCCACTGCCTGCTTGCATTGAAGAGCCCAATAATTAGAAACAGGGAGAAATTACGTGGCAATTTTGTCTTGGCAATTATCATAATGCAAAAGAAGTGCCATTAGTATTGTTATCCCCACAGCACATAATCCTTTGAGACTGTCAAGTTCCTCTCTTAGCTGCTGGGTACAACAACTCTTGATTTCCCAGTAGCCTTTGCACTGCCTCTGTCACTACTTTAGTCATCAGATATCCAGGCCAGCCGCTACACTGTTAGTCAAACTTACGACTGAACACGCCCGTGTGTAGGGTTTTGGGAGGATTAGAAATTAAAGTATTAGCGGTCTGTTTTCTTTAAAGGTATAAAAATTGGGTGTTAATCCTCCTCTGCTATTTCAACCGTGTAATTGTGTTTGATATGACAGCAAAATTAACACTGCTGACAGACATTGTATTTGTACCCCACTGCCATTTCATTTTGTTTCACAGATTTTTCTCAAATTTAAATTACTCCTGCTTTTGAAGAGTAAGAAATACTCTTGAAGGAATTTTGCACCTTGATGGGGAGGCACATGTTTGCTGTTTTTTCTTATTCCTTAATTTTATTTCATTTCATAGCAAGTAACTAACTTTGCAAATTTAGATTTAGAACTCCTTGAACTTCATGTGTTCTATGAGAGTAGCTACTCGACAAAGTTTACCCATTAAAGGACCTATATCGTGCAAAATCATTTTTGAGCCTTTAAGTGTATTATAATGTTAATTTGTCATAAAACAAAGAAACAAAAAAAAAAAAACAAGAAAGCGGTATTTTGAACCATTCACGCATCTCAAAAGACAATATGAAATAAATATTTACGTCATTCAATTATTAAATAAAGATGTAATTAATTATTTAAAATTGCCATTGAATAAATAAAATTGGAAATCAATTAAAACATGTTTAAATGTATGTGGCATTAAAATATTAAAATTACCATTAAAAAGCATGTTTAAATATTTCATAACATTTAATTATTTCATGGTCCAGTTTGGGATGGAAGAGACAAATTGAAATAAATATATTTAATAGGAAATCATTAAATACATTTGTCTTTTATAATTTAAAATTGGAAATAAAAGTTTTATTAAAGTGTGATTAAATCTGTGAACATTTCATTAAAATTAAGTTTAAATGATTCAAGTGCTTTAATTTAATTTTATTTAACAATTTCATGATTTAATGAATAATTTCATTTGTCCGGTTTGCAGCATTTCATTGTGTTATCCATCAAACTGTCCCAAACTCAGGGGGCGTGGCTAACTCAGATATTCTGTACTCCTTTTCTCTAGTCTGGTCTAAACCTTATCATGGCGCCTTTAGTGACGGGAACCTCTGTGATCTTTTTTAGCGACGTAGAGAGAATGTGAAAGCAGGACTGTTGATCTCATGAAACTCTGTGATTTATTAAAGTTTTTAAGGTTTTGTCTGGAACATCACACACATACACGCTTTAAAGATTGTTTTGGTAAAATTTAGAACTTTTGTGAGAAGTATTTGAAGCTCCTTCTCTATTCATGTCTACTGGAACTCTGCGGCGCCGTCTACTTCTTCACTGAGGTTTGGCACTTGTGAAGCGGGACTCGCCAATTACCCCTGGCTGCAATGTGCAGTGTGTGTTTTTGGGAGACTTATACAGTGGAGCAGCCATCACTGTTTAAGGGGAGGGGGATTCTGCCGCGAGGGATGTGATGAGTCGATCAGCTCTACGCCGGCTCTCTGGGGCAAGCAGGCTGGGTATGCTCCTTCTCCACACCCAGCAAATGAAGTGGGATGTAGCTCCCCGAAACTCAGTCTCCCCCCTAAAGACACTCACTGCACACTGCAGCCAGGGGTAATTGTTGTGTCCTGCTTGGGGCTAATTCATTCCTTTTTATTCTAAAATAGGAAAAAAAAAACATAGTTGGATTTAGATTTTGTAAGTGTTAGTTGTACAAGTCACTAACACACTTGGGCAAATTAGAGCACGTATCCTTGTAAAATACTCCTATCCCGCCTCAGAAAAATGGATGCCATCTTCCTGTTTACATCTCATTATAGTTGCAGTGCTTTTTTGAAAGCAACAACATAGATTTTTGAAACTTCAGGATCTGCAACCTATGGAGTCACCGACTCTATCCTGAGTCACAGCACTGCACAAACACAAAATTAATGATGCGATCAGGGTTTAGCAACCCCTGAACAATCTTCTGGTCTGTTTGTAGGTTTTTTCTGCTCATACACATTAGGACAGAATGACATTTGCAATCCTGAGCTGTATAACAGAGGAAGTATGGAAGACCACCTTGGCAGCAACAGCAATAGTCAGGTTTTACAACATATTCATTACCTAGGTTAAGCATCATGGATTAGGAGGGTAATGCTTCACTGGCAGAGAAGCTGAAGCTCTTTTTTTGCATGGTTCAGGGAAGAGTCATCTGTGTCAGCAGCTTCTGCTTTTCACAGATGCTTTTCCCTCACAAAAGAGTAGTACAAGATGAGGCGCATGATTGTAATCGAAAGACTGACCTGGTAGTTGGAAAACATGCTTCAAAGGTTAATTGGTTACTCTAATTGTCCCTAGGTGTGACTATGGGGGGGCGATTGTGACCCTGTGACAGACTGATGACCTGTCCAGGGCGTACCCTACCTTCGCCCTACAGGGGCTTCCATTATGCAATGGATCAGAAGATCGCAGGTTCGATTCCCCCCTTGCCTGCCCGTGTGTCGAAGTGTCTTTGGGCAAGACACTGAACGCCAGCGCCAGTGTTTGGCAGCGGAGCCACTATCAGTGTGAGAATGGGACAGTCACTGTAAAGCACATTTGGCCTTCAAGGAAGGTAGAACGAATACAAGTATATGGCATTTAACGGTAGCTGGGTAAGGCTCCGGCAGCCCTCTGACCCTGTCAGGGATAAAACGAGCTTAGGAAATGGGTGGGTGGGTGGATGGATATGAAGCAATTGTACCCAGAAGTGAAGTTTATTGTCCATGTAATGTTGATAACTAGAAAATTAAACAAAAAATTAAAATAAACTGGGCAATAAAAATAAATAAAAATACAAATAAATAAATAAAAGGGTTAAGACTGCTTAAAGGTTTAAAATTCACATTATTTTGTTTATTTGGAATTTTATTTAAAAAAAATGTAAACTTGTGTTACATTGTTTTAAAAGTTGATGGACTTTTATTTTGAAAAGGTACTCATTTTCTGTCTAATGTGATCCGTGTGACTGGCAATGGCTTATCGGGTTGTTACAGAGATACGAGCTTTCATTTAAGTTAGCAGAGCAACCATTATGCAAGCTTTGCAAACGTGGAAAAAGACGAGAGATAAAATGATCAGAGTTGGATTCTTTTTTTAATTTTTTGCTCACATTGACACTGTGGTGAAGTTGGGTTTTTGCTTTTCTCACCGGTCTTGCCAGGAAAACCAATTTTCCTTTACCAAATGGGACTTGGTGAGTGTGAAAGAAACAAGATGGCGAGCCAACCCAGAATCCTTTGAAGTTATCCTAGCAAAGGACTAGGCGTCCTCTGCTGGACATTGGACAACCCATGTCTAATTGGAACTGGAAAACGCAGAGCACTTCTAAGTCCAAGTCACAAGGAAAGAGCGAGTTTTATTTTTTTGAGTTTATTCAGTCTTTCGCTGAATCACTTTGAATTATACTTTTACTGTTGTTTAGTTTTAATTCATGTAATACTGTGAAGCATTTGTGAGAAATTTGAATTATTGTTTTGTTGGTCAAAGCAATGATCTAGAGGAAACATTTAATTATTAATTAAAAACTTAATTTAACTGAGAATGTGAAAGACAGAACTAAACTTAAAATTCAAACAAAGTTGAGCAAGAAATTAAAACTTGAACTCAAACTAGAACAGAAACAGCTCTAAATCCTTAACTAAGTGTTGAAAACTGAACTCAAGAACAAAACCCAGGTTAAAGAAAAATCCTTTTTAATCTAATAAGATTCAACCAAGTGACAACTCATTTTTCTTGTTACTTTATATGTTTTTGTATTGTAAATGTTTGTCTAATGTAATCATAAGTTGGCTAATTTCAACTATATTGTGGTCCATGGTCTTTTCCTTTTAGGTTTTCTAAAGTATGTTTTAATACTGTCACAGTTGAAACTGGTCCAGGTTTTACTGTAGCTTTACTCGCTGTTGTGCTCATGACAGGAAGGATAAGATCCCTGGCACAAGTAGCTGAAAAGAGTTTCCTTTACAGGGCGGCTTTAGTATTCCTTTAGAGATGGGGTGAAGAACTGGACCCCCCAGGAGGAACTCGAAGCACAGACGCTGCTCCTCCACATTGAGAGGAACCAGCTAAGGTGGATCTGGCATTTCCCTGGGACTAATTTCTTTGCTGGTCTGGAAGCACCTTGAACGTTGCACTGCAGACTTGTTGGAAGCTTCTGTGAGAAAGGTCTAGGCATCTGATTAACCTCTTAACACCTGAGCTTTAGGTCCAGTGTTGACATTCGTTCAACCACTGTGACTCTTCAAACATTTATGCAATTAAAATAATTCCAGTGGATTCTGGAGTGGAGAAAAGCAGCCCTGCACTGATATGCAACATTTTACAGCAGTAAAGTGTTTATACAATCCAGGTAAATCAGCTGTTTGTGTCGCAGAGAAAAGCAACAACTGGAACACTTTACATTAATAAAGTTAGCATTTCTCTACTTTAGAATCAGCTGATTAACGTTGATCAAGTAAACGGTTGAAGAGTTATGGTACGTCAAAGAGCACGTGCTGTTTAGGAGTCACTGGTGACATCTCTGATGTTAAAGGATTAAAACCTCATTATTTGCCTTCAGATAAGCAGTAGAGGATGGATGGATGGATGAAAACAGAGCAGTCTCAACTGAAAAGACATAGATAAAATATCCAAGGAGTTGGAAATCCAAAGTATTAACAGTTTAGTTGTGTTTACTGGCATACTGCCTTGAGTACCATACAATTTGTAGATTCCATAGCATTTTATTTAACCAATTTTTGTCATAGTATGCATATTTTAGTACAAATCCCAAAATATATTTGAACCTTTTGTTTTTCCATTGTTTTGTTTTTGTGTTTATTTGCTTGCTAATGCTTTCCTCACCCAGCTGATAAATAATGAACAGATTTTTTTACATGTTTGTGAATACATTAAAATAAGTCATTCGTGATTTAGACTTTTTTGCATTTCAATAAGTGATCCCAGAATAGAAAATGAACTTGAGCAAACAGAATGTCCCATCAAGGAGTAAGTGAACTTCAAAATGAGCACAGAGACACAACTAATAAAGGAGATTAATAGACCGTCATGTTCACTGAGCTAACTGTGCTACAGCAGGCAGTTTACTAGCAGGGTGTTATCTCTGTGTAGAAAACAAGAGGTTTCAATGCAATGCTAAATAATGAAGAGAAAATGACTTTGAAAATCAGGATGTCCTTTAGTGTTAGTGTTGAACAGCTCTCAGTGGCTCTAAAGCAATCAAGTGAAGGGATTTACAAAAGATTTTAATTTGCATGCATTATCCAAAACTCCTTACAGACCAAAATGCAGCCAATTGCTCTGTTAAAAGATATGCACTGATAAGTTTGAAGGTCAACAAGCAGCTGCAGTTAAGATATCAGCAGCTGGTCTATACCATCAGCTCTGGGTCAGATTGAAACTCAATACACCCTCAACATATCCATACTGATTAGAGGGTGACCAGGTGGCATAAACACTATCAAACACCAGAACAGAGCGTACAATTAGCCTTTTTCACTCCTCATCAAAGTTTACGATCAGTAAAATGCTACTGTTTCATCACAGTCACTTGAAAGTCACACGCTTTACTATTTCCAAATGCCATAAAAGAGGACATCTAATGAGATCCAGTGTAGAGAATTAAAGGAGGGATTAATGAACAACGCCGTTTGAGGAGACTAGGCAGCCCTCACCCAAACCCTTCGTAGTGTATATGCAAGGTGTGAATTTTCTGAGGCTTTCACGTCGCCACTTTATTGAATGGTTTGTGGCGCGCTTGGAGGAGCATTCTGCTGATGGAATCAAAACCCCTTTCACAAATTCAAATGAGGTGCACTCAGCTGTGATTGGTATTGGAAAAGCATTTGTCGGAACAGGGGCTCACAGAAGGCTTCTTAAATACAAGGCAATCACAGTGTCTAAAGCAGAGACGAGGCGAGAGGTGTGCCTGGACTGTAGAGTGGAAACAGGACAAAGGATTATGATGGTAATAAGCAGTAAACCAAAACAAAGTCATCCCCTGATCCCTCATTCTCTCTCTCTCTCGCTCTGTCTCCATGTATCTCTCTTGATTTGAAATCCTCCATTGCTCTTGCAGTTTTTCTCTCCCTCTGCATCGTACTTACCACATATTGACAAGGCCCATTTTTCCACCGAGCCTGAGCAACAATTTAAAACTCATTTCTCATTATTTGTGATGAATCCTCACTCATGCAATTTCTAATCTGTCGAGGCCGTGATGGTTTCTTGCAGAAGCATAGTTTCTGTATGCATATGCCTGGCTATACACCTATACGCAATGTCAACTCCTGCACACCCTGCTCATATTATTTTTTCACCGGCGTCAGCAAATCTGCATGCTGGCAACCTGAACCTTTGTACTAATGTCTTTCTTTTCTCACTTTAGCCGTATTTGGTGCAATGACTGAAGTCTTTTTTTTTTTTTTTTTTTTTTTTTTTAGCTGTAATGTGCAAGCACAGATCAAAAACCATTTCCAGCTCACAAACTTCTACAGATACTCACATGTGACAGACCTGAAATATTGAATCTGCAGGCTGGGGACATGAAAGATAAGATGAAGGAGAAAAGCTGCGGTGGCTAAGGTCACTGACAGTTTACAAACCTCTCATTTTGTTTCTTTAATGAAAGGTTGCTGAGACTACATTGTACTACAGAGAGATTCCCTCCTACTCTTCAACAAATCTTTAAGAAACACAGGAAGGTTGTGTGTGTGAGCAGATAGGAAAAATAAGTGAGGGGGTAAGAAGAAGCCATTCTTATGCCTGCAACAACTGCAGCTGGCAGCAGAGAAAGAAGAAGAAAAGAGCGGAGAAGATTGTGTCTGGAATTGTTCAAGTGTGGCAGTAGTGGTCCTCAGTCACTTTATCAGTGCCACACCAGAGCGTTTTCCTCCCATCTATCTGCCCAGCGACTACTCTTCCAGCGTCTCAGAACAGGAAAAACAGTCGGTCTCTAACCATGGATGGCTCAACGCAATCAGCAAGCCTTTTTTTTCCACCCACCCTGCTCATGCTATCTCTTCACTCAACATCACTCTTTGTCTAAATGCTTTTTTTCCACTAACTCAATCCCATCATATTTGTAGAGGTGCAGAGTACTGAAAAATTGCTATACTTCACCTACGCTGCACAGTCTCTTTTCTGTTCACTGAACACTGCAGTTGGGTGTAAATACCACACCATGTCTGGTTACTTAAAGGATTTCTTTGAGAGGGTTTTGGGATCATGCACTTCAGTTCAAAGACTTTTATCTGGAATGCAGTTTAAGTTTGTGTACTTTTCTCTCAGTTGAGAAAGTACTTTTCACCAAGAATTACTGGCACTGCTCTTTCAGCAAACACATTTCAAAAGAAAATAATGGTGATATAGTTTTTTGTTCATGACGTTTAAAAGTTTTCACTTTTATTTAGTGCATTTTACCTTACAAAAATCCTCCAAAAAGGGTGGTATAAATGTCCAACTGCCCGAATATTAAATAAACTTTATAAATCTAAAAATGTTGTAATTTAATTTAAAGAAATATCTGCATTACTCAAACAATTCAGTAAGTGCATAAATTCAGAAAAATACTATCAACATTACTTTTTAAATGTTAGTATTAGTATGGTTTTTTTTGTGTCCTTTATACATGGTATGTTTTTATATATATATATATATATATATATATCGTTTTAAACATATTATTCCTAGCAAGACAACACAAATCAATTCTATCTGCAGTTTTGACTTTGTGTTTCATAGAAAATCGTACCTAAAACTCTAGTTGAAGTCAAGTGTTAGGAAAAGAAAGTGAGCATAATTGACCTTAAACAATAAGGGGACTGATAGATAAGAGAAAAAAAATCATGAATTTAGAAACACTGAACAGATAATGGTAATGAGATGGTGGAAATGGAGCCTGAAGAAGATCACCTCAGCACCGCTCCCAAAAGAAAGGATTGTGTTAAGCGGGACAAATCAAAGTACGTTTTGATGAGTCCAATCTTTGGTCTACATAATATTTAAAAGAAAAGGAAAAAAAAACTTCTAATGATGCCCAAATTTCAGCTCTAATAAAGCCCAAAGTTGATTAAAAACAAGTGATTTCAGTCACAATTAGCCCAAATAAAAAAAAAGGAAAACAATATTACATAGGGTTTATTTTTTATTTAAAATCTGACTTTTTAACAGAAGGGTCAATCTTAAGTTGTTCTCCTTTGAACTCAGCCTCTGCTGATCATGTGAGGAACTGCAACATTTGATATATCTGGGGTAAACCTGAGGACAGATGATAGAATCTTGATGAAAAACTTGACCTAAAGAGATTGATAGTAACTTGAAAGATCTCTGCTATTTTCTTGTTTTGTTCTGTTGTTTTTTTGCTAAAATTACCACAGCTTCTCAAATAAACAAAGCAAAGTAAGAATGTGATAAGCCTCAGAGGATAATTGATTAGGTTGAAATTACCAATGGATTTCTGTGAAACTTGTGCCAGGAAATCTATTGTGCTTCAGGTCATCTATCGGGAATCATAGAGGTATGAAGTAGTGTAATAGGCACAAAAAAATCTGTTTAAAGTTTACATTCCAGCACCCTTTACATTTATTTCTACTCTCAGAATAAACTCCTACCCACCTTATTGAAGGAATTCAGTAAGTTTTACCAGGAAAAAGTATTTTAAAGTACACATCAACAAATGTTTTAAGATGTGATCAATCAATATTTTACACAAGAAAGACCTTCTTTTACCCAATTATTTGTGTTATGTTAATTCTATCTATTTGATATTTATTTGAACAGTGACAGTGCAGAGTATTTCTGTAAATGGGCCAGTGTTAGCTGCAAAGCTTACTTTCAACTGTAGTCCCTGGGCAAGGTGTAAACAGCAAACACCAAAAACACATTAAAATGAACAGAAAAAATGAAAACTAATATACAAAATCAGTAATAGTTTGAAGGGTAAATAGAGCCGTCTTTGCACAGTTTATCAAAAATGTACATGTAATTTAATAAATGATAATAATGAACCTATTTAAACAATCAAATATGATATGCATTCGTATTTGATGTGATAATATATGTGTTTTGGGTTTCAATATTACCTTTTTTCCTGAAACCTGCACTGAATTGTGTGTTTATTTCATGGCTGCACTGTCTTTCTCTCCTTAAAAAGGCTGTGAATGATCTTATTTAGTGTGCGCTGATTGCTGCTTTAACCTGGCGGCCACGGTGACTGCTGTTGCATTAATAATGGTGGAAAGTCAGGAGAGCTGGCGAGGCCGGCACCTTGTTCACCGTTTGCTTGCTATCTCTGCAGTACCAAGAAAAGAGCCAGCAAACAGCAGGGGAAGTGTGGCGGAAAATTACAGTCTTGACATGCCAGCCAGGGAGGCTGCTGCTGCTGCCTCTCGGTGGGGGCCGGTTTGTGAAGAAGACTGAGTTGGCAGGACATTTTTTTGTGTGTTATGCCTGAGTTGGGCTAGAGGAGTAATGTTTATAGTTGTGCATGTGCCTTTTTTTTTGCTTTGTTCTTGTATGAGTTGCAGATCTATCACCCTCTCTGCATCGAGGACATACGTTTCAACTGTGAATAAAGTAAAATGTGTAAAAAAAAAAAAAGCAGTTCTTGCTCTTTGCTATATATATATATATATATATATGTATATATATGTGTGTGTGTGTGTGTGTGTGTCGGAAATGATTTTTGGACCAGAAAGTTCTATATGTTTTTATATATATATATATATATATATATATATATATATATATATATATATATATATATATATAAAAAGACCAGCAAACTCAGCTTATATCAACATGACAGGCCTCTTTTGTCAATATTAACTAGACGAGTGAAAACTGCTGCCCTTTTTAAGTGTGGCCAACTATTCCCTACTTCTCTCTACTCCACACGACACGTTGATTGGCTCTATGAAGATTAAAGCTTTGCACTCTCTGCAGGGGGAACACTATAATTGATATTTCAGCTCTTGGCAAACTTGCTCTCGTAGGCCACTGGCTGTTTCAGCAGAAAATTAATGTTAGCACTGCTTGGTGGCAGAACGGTGTTTTAGGAAATATACTCTGTGTCAGGGTCTCTCTGGCTTGCTGGTTTCTGCTTCAACTCTCTGAGCGTAAAATGAACATCCTTTACAAAAGAAAAGGGTTTTGCCTTTAAACTGGCATACAAACATTTCATTGCAATGTAGAAGCCTGCGCTAATGATAGTAAATTTAGACAGCGTTCACACTGAATGCAATCTGGCCGTCAATTCACAGTCTCTTTTTTGACGTGGATTAAATTTTATTACATTTGTCCAAAAATTAGTTTATTTATTTGACGCTCTATGAGGGCGGGGAAGCTACTGTTAAAAGTTTGTAGTCTCATCGCTACATGAAAGCATTGTCTGTATTTCTCGTTTACAATACATGGAAGACATGCATGACGATGAGAGTTGAGGTTTTTTTTATTTTGAAGAGCTCTGCAGAGGCAACGGCAAGCACGTCTCCACGTCTGGGTACATGACATCATTCAGAGATTTTTTTTTTCCGGTGAGGTTCACTATTTACTACAGGAGCTGCATCTGTAAGAGAAAAAATTTCCTTTTCAGCTATACTTCCGTCTCTCTGTGACCCAGTTTGACGACGACTTGCTGTCCCGCAATAGTCAGAGGAGGGGAAAAAAATAAAATGAGAAGAACTTTATTTTTTCCATTATTGTCTTGATTAAAATAAGACGCGTATAAAGTTCAGGAGGAGTTTTCCAGATTCCTTGCATTTCTTGTAAGATAATCAATTGTAAATTAAATATGTGTGCAAACAAACAAACAAACAAGAATTCATGACAAATCCATTCACATTTTAGTTTCATAAAGTTCAGCCTACTGTTGTTCAAAATAATACAAAAGGAACAGTATTAGAACATTCTACAACACTCTATGGTCACTGCAAAATTCAGTGTTTCCACACATTGGACTGGATTGACAGTTTGATCATTTTTTTGCTGCCATCACGTGTGTTGTTCACTGTGGTAGTACTTTGTTCTTTTTATGTTATTAGTAAAATAAACCAACCATGCCTCAATACAAATCGTATTTTTCAAGATCAATTATCAACTTTTCTCATTTTAAACGATTTTTTACTGTAAATTGAATTTGAATTACAATTTTCCACCGAGAGATCGATCAGGTTGATCGTAGGAATGGAAATCGATTCATCAATTGATTGTAAAATTTTTTTTTTTTTTTTTTTTTTTTTTAATCACATGCAAATCGTACCCGGGCATGAGTCGCACCCTCAGCCAAACGACGCAAAAAGCGACTTATACTGCAAAAAATATGGTAATATAATAGAAATGTTTATTTTATTACACTCTCATAATGCTAAAATGATGCAGTACATATTGCTGTCAAGTGTACTTCAAGAAAGACTACAGTCAAAGTCTGACAAGGGCTTGACCAGACTTAGCGGCTCTTTAAAATATGAAGTTGCTCAACAATGGGGAGCATCTCTTGTTCACTTCATTAACACGTGTCATTGTGCCAGACTGAAGAACGTAAAAATCGACCTAGCATGAAACAACACCAGAGCCATCGCTCCGATAGCTCCCTCATGGTGCACTTGTCCTGAATGGACAAGTGGCATTAAGTGGACACAGGGGATTAGGCAGATGATGGCAGTCGAGCTCCTCATATTGGTGCAGTGTGACTCCAACTGCATTAACACAACATTAGTCTCATTTCCATTCAAACGGCGTGAGCTTTCACACAACACTGGAGAGCACCGCCAAAAATCATTGTGACCCTCACGCTCCAGTCTTTCATTTCCTGTCACCATTCAAGCCCTTCCTTATCTTTCACTCTGTGTGTTCTCTCATTTTCTCCTTGCCCTTTCTCTGCCATTTCCTTTTTTTTGTATCCTTGCTCCTGCCCACCGCTCTTTCTCTCTTCTCCTTTTCTTCGTTCCCTTTTTTCCCCTCTTGTTCCACATCAGCAACTGGGTGAAGCCTCTTCCCGTCACGCTTGGCTGCACTCCCCTTAATTACCATGTATTCTTCTTTAGCTAATAAAAAACGCTGATGAAACCGATTACTTTGCAGCAGGGCTTTATATATATTTGGATTTGGGCACCAATTGAGAAGGAGAAAAGACTAGAACAGAGAGGGACGCTGACAACAAAGAAAGATGAAAGGGGAGAGTCGAATTGGAAAAGAATGATGAGTGGAAAGGAGGAGAAAAAGAAAAATGCTGAAACAATGCATGAAAATGAAAAAAAAAAACAGGGACGGTTTGGGAAGTAACCCATTTGTTGTCTTTGTTGTTGTTTGGGTCAGGGATGTTTTAGGCCCTGAGGGAACTTCCTCATCTTATCACAGTGAGCAGACGGCTGGCACATCTTTCTCATTATAGCCTCTCAGTTATAGATTGCTTTTGCCTTACTTCTCTTTCCAGCCACAGGCAGTCTCTGTTACAGTCTCAGAGCCACGCTTGCACCAAACTCAGTTTGAACTGCCGAATTCAGACTCTGCCTTTTCATTTTCCTTTTATGTGAATTAAGTCAGTGACTGTCCATGTAATCGTGGTTTCAACCAAGCAGCTATGGTTTGGAGGGAAAAAAAAGAAGAAAGTGTTGGTTGATTGAAAAGGCAAAGGCTTTGAGAGAAGCTGAGGGGCTGGTTTATGATACACTCACAAATGCTTAGTTTGTTTGTTTACTGGTAAACTAAATTAAATCGAGGTTAACACTGATATGTTGCTGTTGAAAACACAGAATCACACACACCAGATCCTTATAGATACTAAGATGTTTCATATTTCATATTTATTGGTTTAGTTTGCCATTTGTTTTGTTAACACAATATACAGTACAAAAAAAACAAAGAAGCAAAATGTAAATAATGATGAGGCTGGAAACTGCTAACTATTACAGTTTTATTACACATACAGGGTATTTATAAATGACTGATGATGGATCTTAGTTCAATTAAAGTCCCACTGTGATCATCTTTTGATCAATTGTAAACGAATTCCCAGTGGTCGTTTTATTAGCATTATGCTGTTTTAACCAAAATAAAAATAAACCTATGTTGTTTTCTGGGACATTGTTTCTGGAGAGCAGCAGGAGTTCATCAGAAATTAGCCTTTGAGTTGTGGCCAGGATTGTTGGAGTCCTCATTTCCCATCATCCCTATGTTTACTCCTGCTAGCTTACATCCCCTCACAACCACAACTTACATTAGTGATTAAAAAAAAAATGGCGAGCAGTAATGCCGCTGTCCAGCCATACAGTTTTGAGCCAGATGCCATGCAGCTCAGACGAGGGAAACAAAGACGCACATGGTCATGAATCTAGTCATCTGCAAGTGGATGCATCAGAATGGAGTGGAGCAGGGAGCTTGTGGTTTGCCTTTGAAGGTTTTACATGTCATCTAAAAGCTTTTTTAAACGGCATGTTTTCGTGTGCTCCTGATCCATTGAAAATTGAATAAAGAAATACTCAGAAATGCAATTTTAATGCTTATTTTCTTTATATACTCAATGTCCTCCTCCATGAAAAAAAATCTTAGTAGAATATGTTAAAAATACTAATAACACAGTTTTCATTAGAGCGGGCCTTTAAATCAAAGTTTACATTTATTTAATTTATGAACATTTTGTCTCAAGTGGATATTTGAAATATGTATAAATTATGCTAAATTATACCAGCAAATCTTTTAATAATCAAAAAGCAGTAAAATAATGACGAAATGAGTATTCAATATATATAGTTCACAAAATATATAGTGTTTATTGCAATGTACAGAATGTATTGCAATGTACAGAACTAGAACCTTATTATTTTACTAACAGAAGGGCATGTAAAGATCACTGCATCAAGGATTACATAAAACATAATTTACATTTTTCTCTGACCAACATTGATGCAGACCCAACATCCATCCTTACCAGTCTGAGGTACCAACATGTTCCCGTCAAAAGGAGAAAATGTGCAAAAACAAGGTTGAGATGCAAGTCAAAAGCAAGGAAAGCAAAAAGGATGGACCAAGAACCACTAGCACTTGACTTGCCATTCATTGTGAGTCGTTGCTGAGGAATTTCCTTGTTTAAATTCCATAAGAACACATGCATAAGAACAAATGCATCTGACATTCTCCTAACTCTGCAAACATAATCCCTCATGATTTTATTGTGTAAATGTGCTGCAAGACATTTATTTTAATGTGAATCTATCTAGAAGATAAACTCTTCCATTAAACTACTAACTTCTTAACCAGACAGAGTGTAGCCTGCTTGTAAATAATAACCTCATTTAATGGATGACTTTCCCACAGGACAGTGGTGTAGCGGTAGGGCGGTCAAAACTCTGATCAAAAGATTGCAAGTTCGATTTCCACTTTTCCTGCCTATGTGTCGAAGTGTTCTTGGGCAAGACACCAAACCTCACATTGTCTCTGGCAGAAGGTTGGCACCAGTTTTCAGCAGTGGAGCCACCATCAGTGGGTGAATGGGACGGTGACTGTAAAGTGCTTTGGCCTTTAAGGAAGGTAGAAAAGCGCTTTTCAAGTATTCGCCATTTACCATTTACCATGATCCTGCACCACCTATTGTATAGCCTACAAGACAGCTTTGCTACAACATTCTTACAATTTGTTCTTTGCCCAATTTCACTATCAAACTGACTTCAGTTTCATAACATGCTGTTAAGTAGTTTTTTTATGAGTTTTTCTTCACCGAGAAGGAGGGTCAGGGCAGGGATGCCAGTTTGGCTTAGCCTGTTTAGTTTAGTTTAGAAACCAGCTTCTCTTTATATTTCTTGACTGACTTTATGTTCTTTTCATAAATACTGGTGTGAAGCCCTTTGAGATGGCTATGACTGTGCTATCGGGCTATATAAAAACAAGTGAATTGAATTAAAAACAGTAAAACAACATGCAGTGTTTTCAGTGCTCAGTATTTAACCAGACATAATAGCTGGCCAGCTTAAAACCATGTTTATGTAGGTTACAGCAATTTTGCAATCATTTTTGAAGTGCTCTTTTAGAAACTGTCTGACTTCGTGGTATCTCTTGTCTGGGTGCATATGGAGACGGCTATTCAATCCATGCACTGGCTCCCTAGGAAAACCATTAGTGTTCTGCTCTGAACAACAGAGTTGATCTTTAAAGCTTTCAGTGCACAATTCAACTTTATAACAAAGGACTTTGAAAAGAAAACTATAATTGCTCACCACTGAAAACTGTAACATATTGGGGTACCACATGGGGTTTTTCTGTTTCATGACTGACGTTAAACTGACTTGAGTATATTAACTGCACAATCAGCTGCAGGTAAGCTCCACAGTGTTGATAGTTGGCATGGCCATAAAAGATCCTGGTTTCTCTGTAGAGTTTGTAGGTTTTTGTTCAGGTTCTACAGTTGGCTCACACAGTCCAAAAAATTAGTTCTGCAGAATCACTTAATTGTGCCTTAGGAGTGAGATGGAATGATAGTCACGGATCCTTAAAAAACCTTAATTATATTTAGACTAAAATAACGTCTTAAAAAGCATTAATTTATCTTAATGAGAAAACGAGTTTCCGTTTATTTCATGTCTTGTCAACATAGTCCAGTCTGTCACCAAAGAAACATTTCCGGGATGTTTTCTCCAAATGTTGTGAGCTTGTAAATCACTTCTCACTAAGTAGCTAATTAGCATTGCACAAGCAACTGAACTTGAACTGACTCAAAAACAATAAGTACACATTACCTATGAAACAAATGGCATTGTATGCCAAAGGTGCTATAAATTTGAACATTTTTCTTATTGATTTCAATAGCACACTGATACAACAGCATTAAGGACATTTTTCTTACCGTTTAAACAATGTTACCCTCATTGGTTTATGCTTTTGCCAGTTTAATTCTTCTATGAATTAGTCCAAATGTGAATAACTTGCAAAACTGGTGGTCACTTTATATATTCTGTAGTCAATAATGGTTTTAAAATTATATTAAAAAACAAGTGTTAGCAAGTCTTACATTCAGCCTTTTTTATGTGGTGCAGAGATGGTGTGCGGCAGCGGAGCCCCCATCAGTATGTGAATGTTTGTGAGTATGTTTGAATGGGACTGTGACCGTAAAGCGCTTTTGGCCTTTGAGATATGCATGGTTGTTTGTAAACTTGTCACTGATTGTTTGCCACATTTGGTCAATGAAATTTGCCAATTTTTGGCCCAAATAAAAACAGATGAGAAGAAAATATATATTTTGTTTAGAACAGGCAACGAAGCTGTGGAGAATATTCAGAAAAAAAGAAATATATGTATATATTGCTGTAGACATTAGGTACCTCTGATGCATTTGTCACTTGACTATGTATATCTTTACATCATCGTATCCTCATATCTCTGCTTGCTCTTTAGCTGCTATATCATTTTTCCTGGCGGATCTTTAGCCACGTCTTTACCTTTTATCTTATTTGTATTTTTTATCATCTGCTTTATGTAAGAATGTATTTTTATTAATCCTCCAAATCCTTGTAATCCTTTTGTAATCTCAGTTTCGCCGCAACCGCAGTTCAATGGTCCTACAAAAGTCATTCGAGTCACTTTGATTTGCCTGGTTGGTTAGCTGTCCTGCTGTGAAATTAAAGTAGCTAGTTTATTTATTTATCCATGAAAGCCTGTGTTTTTTTTTCTTCAACAACAAGAAAGCCCAGTTAAAGACCAACTTGGATGAACATTGTGTTTTGGTGTTTTTAACATGTTCTTGTTGCATTTTTCTCTTTATGTAAGGACATATACGAATCAAATTTGAGCTTAAAATTGCATTTCTGGGTATTTTTTATTCATAACGCCATGGATCAGAGGTAGACGAAAAATACCATAGGAAGAAGTAGTGACGTAGGTGCAATCGGGGACTCAAAACTGTATTTGAATAAAGAATACTCATAAACCCAGTTTTTCTCTTACTTTTCTTTATATCTGTTCCCCTTTATGAGAAAAATGCTTATGTTTAAAATACCAAAAACACTATTTTCATCGGCATGGGTCCTTAAGCAGTTGTTTTAAAAAAGCAAGTCTCAATGTATTTGAATTGAACACACTCTTCTGTATTAGTTCCTGCATGTAGGCCATCAGTCTACCTAAAACAGACCTTGTAGTCACCAAGGTTTGCATTTGTCTACATCTTCAGAGTTAGTTTTTCTGATGTGGACATGGAGAGGCCTCTATCAGGAAACTTTATATTATTATTACTATATAATATTATTACATCATATTTACATTGACTAGGTGCTATGATCAAAAGGTTTCTTACAATACCTGTAAATGTGAGGTTAAGTGTTTTGCCCAGAAACACAATGGCTGTCAAACCTGAAAGGTAAACTCCAGACAAACTGACTTTCCAGTTGTTGCTCAATCCACTGAGTTAGAACCCCTAATAGTAAACTGTTTATCAAAATAAAAGTTAATTTAAGGTTTACAATAGATTTACTAGAAATAAACCAGGTCGCCATCTCTTGATGGTGAGGTAGTGATTAAAATAAAAATAAACATGTAAAATAAAAGCAAAAAAATGGCATAGGATACATTTTCCTCCAACAAATCTTTCTTTTGATTTTACCAGATCGGTACTGAAATGCTTTATAACCTGCAGGAGAAGTAAGGTTACTGATTTTTTATTTATTTATTTTTTTCATCTTAGCTGTGGTGTGCAAGCTTTCCCATGTTTTACTTTCTCTTTTTGCTTCTAAAAAAGAAGAAAACCCACTCCATCAACCAGGTTTTAACAGGTTTAGTTTTTCATCCTCTAGAATGTGATATTTTGGCCTCTTCGGGCCACACCCCGTTCTGGGATAGTATTTAAGAACAAAGCAGAAAGGGGAAAAAAAATAATACTTGACTGAAATTATTCAATTATCCATCTTTTTTCAATTATTTTAAATGTCTGCTAGTCATTTCCTATTACTCATTTAAAAAGAAGAAGCAGAAACAGCTGCAGTGGAGCCATTCTTGTCAAACTGTTACTGAGGCTATTTTGAAGTGATAGTTGCTGTCAGGAACCTGTAGCCTGTACATTGTTTAATTTATTTTTCTTATTGTTTGTATATTTATTTATTATAATGATAAAATAAATTCTTCAGGGAGCTGAGCCAGCATGACCACGAAGCGTTAAAGCAGCCCCAGATAACCTGTGTAATAGATAAACAGATACATTGACTTGCACAGACGCTTGAGAACAAGCTGAGCCAGACCCGCTTTGTCATCTTATTTCATGACTCTTTCTCAATGAATATGGACGTCCTGTGAGGCATCCTCCACATTAACATGTTAATGTTTGCAATTTGTAAACATAAATTGAAAATGTCAGAAGCTCAATAGCTAAATGGAGATAAGTAAACACATTATTGACGCCATGGCCACTTAAGGTTGGACACCCATTTCGTGCGAAAACCGAATATTATTAGGAGAGGAGAAGGATGGGGAGAAGGTAAAAGGAGGGGGAAGAAGACAAAGACGAATAAGAAAGAAGGCAAAAAAAGAGGGCAGGGGGGCTTTAATTCACACAGCACGTACTTGCCAAAGGGTTGAGACGATTAGGTTTGTGATGAGAGGCAGCAGTGTGACGGAGAGGGCATGGGGGTTGTCAGGATGAGCGAGGATGAGGGAGATGAGAAAGAGAGGAGTATCGGGCTGTTTCTTTCGATTCCCGCACATGCCTTTGCACATATAAACAATTGGTTGCGATTTGTTTGACTTACATGTGTGCTTTGTTTTAACTTGTGCATAGCTTTGCTCACATGGGTGCGCCAGCAGCTAAATCATGTTCACACCATCCCTTTATTTTGAACACTCAGGGACACGCATTGTTAAAAAATGAGTCGGTGCA
Source organism: Oryzias celebensis (assembly GCA_014656515.1). NCBI lineage: Eukaryota > Metazoa > Chordata > Actinopteri > Beloniformes > Adrianichthyidae > Oryzias > Oryzias celebensis. Next base: position 8,372,170 of record BNCR01000003.1, read on the forward strand.
GTCGGCACCTGGTTTCCCTTGGTGCACGCACATTCATCACTCAGTCGTGGGCTTGACAGAAACCTTTGCCCCACGAGCAATGAATCCATCGTATTTAGAGGTAGGAGTCTCTGACAACTTCACAAAGAACTTTAGAGTGAGTTTAAAAAAGTAAACTTACATTCTTACAGTAATAATATGTTCATGTAGTTTTCAAAGAGAAAAAATATCTACTTTTCAGCACAGATAACAAGGCTTTTGCTTGTTCAACCATGGAAATAACTTAAACATTGTAGGGGTGGGATTAAATTCAAATGTCTTTCATTTTCATAATTAAAGTATATTTGACACCTGTTATATGGATCATTGAATGTAGGAATATCTTTTTTTAAATAGTCAGTGACTATAGATGTAACTTGGACTCACTAAACTCACAGATCATACATTAAGGTTCTGAAAGCAAGCACTACGCCTCCTGAAAACTTGAAAGAGCAAAATTAATATTACTCCGCCTAAAATTCATCCTTGGGGAACTTCACATACATTGACCCTTGAGAAACATATATCAGTAACTGTATTTTAAACAAAGGTATGGGCAGCAACACATTTTTAAGCTAAACCAGAACAAAACTTTTATCAGTTCTGAAGTCAAGAGAGGGAGAATTTTATCAAATCTAAGGGTGTATTCAGACTGAACACATTTGGTTCACTTAAAGTAAACCAGAGTTTGTTTCCCTGATAATCCAGAATAAATTTTCAGTCTAAACACAACCAAGTGGACCCTGGTCTTGGACCCATCTTTTGAGGTGGTCTTTCTAATCATGTTGAGCTCTGGTTGCTCTGAGTTTCCTCAGTCTGAATGGGCTGCATGATCTGAATGGAACAACAAAACCAAAACGGCCACCATAGCTTACAGGATATAAACAGATTAGCGAAGCAACAATGAGACTTATTGAAATTTGGACATATGAATGCAGGCTCATTAAAACAACTTTTAACATGATACACATTGCTTCTCACACTGAAAATCAAGATGCGAAACACTTATCAGCAAACCTTCATAGCCGACGTTATCTCAGTAACTGCCTTAAAGCATGCCTCCACCGTATGGAAAAGTAAAAGGTGTTGTACCTGACCATTATACAAACGTTCAAAATTGATCAGCGAAATATAACATTTGAATAAGTGAACTAGCCCGACAAGGATTGCAAAAGTGCAGGATTTCGATTATTCTTTCTCTCTTGATCATCTTTAAAACATAAAAACCTTGGGCCTTCATATTTATCCGATATGATTTTACAGTATGAGCCCGTGCAGACTGAAGTCGTCTGGTACAAGCGTCTTCGTTATTTCTTAAGTTGCAACCAAAACTAATGGCAAGCTTTCATTCAGTCATTATGGTCCTTAGCTTTGGTTACACGGGTGCAACAGCAACTAAATCATGTTCACAGCTGGCTCCCAGAGAGGCAGCTTTTAGCTGAGATTCAAACATACACATCCTTGTTTTACTTAAATGTTTTTTTTAAATCTTTTTTTACATTCTATTTAAACTCCAGTGTTTTCCATGGGGAGGGGATCCTCTACAACATTGACCAAGACTTTTTTGATTAACATTGCAGCGGGATCTCCTGGGTCTGTCTGCTTACCTTGATAGGGGGGGGGGGGGTCCTGTGGTTATGCCTTTGGGGATCATGACTGGGGTGATTTCTGGTGTGAACAGATCCTCTTATTGTTTCCTCACTTCAGCATCAAGCCTGATTTCTATTTCTATTCTCATTTATGTGAAGTGTTTTACTTTTTTGTATTGGGCCTGTGGGGAGACCACACAGCCAATGTGGGTATAGTCTTTGTTGATGTTTTTGGTTTCACTTTCTTTCTTTTTTAATTGCATGCAATACAGTTCACTGGGTAATTAACAGTAGGTTTTCATCAATGTGTTTTCATTTTGGATAAATGAATAAATAAGTGTCCTGTACTCATGGACAGACAAATAGCTGTAGGTATGAACATTTGTTTTTAAGATTCAGCTGTGCTCCAATAAATACCTTTTTCCCACCTGGTTGAATGTATGTCCCCAGAACTGTGAATTTAATATGTCAAAATTATAGTGGAACTAATTCTTTACACAAATGAGTGCATTTCATATCAGTTTTTCTTGGAATTAGAAAAATACGTGAAAATCACACCATAGATTTGCTCTGCAGCATACGTCAGGAAAACTTTTCTTTTTATGATACATTAAACCTTATTCAGAAGTGCATTCTGTGAAAATTACTTTAATTTGTATGTATGTGAATATGCCCCCAAAGAAGCGCATTAGTGTGCTCATTTGAAAGTGTGGTCTTGTGCGTAGATTTTAGAATTAATGAACGTTCCAGTACATTTGGTCTGATGCCAATGGGCCCAATTGCTTAGCATGCCTGCAGGACATTAATTGATGGCAGGGTTACGCTTCCTAATAAGTGTCATAAATAACAGTTTAGCAAGACGAAAGGGGAAAATCTCAAATACATTAACTACTGCAATGACATCTTAATGGAGATTCAACTGAGATGTGATCAAGAGGAATCTGTCATGTATGAATCCATTAATGCAAGAGTGAGCCTCTGCTCCGGAAAACTTGTGACAGTGATGATGGGAGTGGGACATGCCAGCTTTGCTGGTGCTCATGTGTCATTTGCAGCTTTAATGGACAGTGTTGTCAACATCCTCATCCACACTCACACATGGCCCTCCACCAACACAGCTGTTAAAGATCTGTCAAACCTCTGTGCAAGTGAGCCACACACACCTCCTGAGGCTTTGATGGAGCTAGTAAAAACCATGGGGTGTGCGCTGGCAGCATCATTGATTTTATCCCCAAATTATTGTTGAGGACGCACATGTCTTGCATACCAATGTCAGGCCTTTCACAGACAAACCCAATGGTCAAACTAGCTTCAGCTTGACTTGTTTTCTATTTTACTTTTTTTTTTATATAGTTTAAAGAGTTAAACAAACATGTTCTGGCAGCTTAGTTTGGTACTTGATGCACATACTACACATTATGTATCAGTAATTTTTCAGGGGATTTACATGTTTAATTTGCTTTTGGTTTTCTGTGTAGCCAAACTTCAACTTAATGGGATAAGAAGCCTTTGAGTGACCATGATACAAATATAAGTGTTGCACAGATAAGTTTCATTGCATATGACTTGAACTTAGTGGCTTTCTTGGCACATGTCAAAGCTTGGGAAATAAATTGGATATTTCTTCAATGGATGTGTTTGGTGTTTAAATGTGTAATTGAGGTTGTCTGTGTTTGTACTTTTGCTTATGCAAACTCGATTTTCAAACGTATTTCTATTTGTTTGTGGATTTATTATTAACATTCTACTTAAGTAAGTTTACTTCAAAATTTATGAATTGCTTACACAAGAAAAACCATTTTAACAATACACAAAACTAAGAATTAGCTTATTTTTTTACTTTAGACTTTTCATTTTGAAACACCAGTTTTTTGTACACATTTTATTACATTTTATGCTTTTATTGTCTTTTCTATTTGTCTTTCTTCGCAAAAGAGATATTCATCTTAATAACTTTTTTTTTGGTTAAAAAGAAAATACATAATTTGAGATAATAATAATATGAGATCATTTTTTGTGAAGTACTTTTACTATGGTAATATTTCCAAATTGCTGACATTCTTAATCTCTGAGGTTGGTTTTGCATTAGGTTAGTCTTGTGGAATTAGTTGAAATAGATTGGGATTGTTAGTAAATCTGCACCTTTGTCCTCAGAAGTGACCAATATTGAAGTGGACTAAACTTGCTGAAAAATATTGCAGTTCTAAATGTTGCTGTCTTGTGGATGAGAAAATCATGTTTTTGGTGTTTTTAACATGTTCTTGTAGCATTTTTCTGAGGATGGAGGACATATATAAAGAAAATAAACCTCAGAGTTGCATTTCTGAGTATTTCTTTATTCATATAGTTGTGAATCAGGAGCTGACAGAAAAAAATAAGCTGGGTTGACCTCTATTTGCCTGCTCTGCTTAAACGTAGAGCTCTCAGCAACAAGAAGGGTGTAGTTGCTCTGTGACAAACGGTCCCGCCCACAACTCAGAGGTGAATTTCTAATGCACTACAGCAACTCTGCAGAAACCATGTCCTTGAAAACGTTTTTTTTTCCAAACAAAATTTACAATCATAATTTAAAGATCACTGGAAATGCTTTTACACTAGATAAAAAGATGATTGGAGTGGGTCTTTAGGACAAAATTGGAGGATTCTGCTGATCCCCGATCATGTAGTAAAATAGTCTGTAGCTTCTCATTTCACCATGTTTGCTATTCTAGACGTGTTTTGGCCACTTTAGTCGCTGGTAAACTATAAAAATTACTGTGCAACCAAAAATAAATCAAATCTAATGAAGACGCGATTTTTTTAAAAGCCTTAACTGTCTATTTGAAGCTAGCCTTGATGTAAAAGTGATCTAGGACTCAATACAGCTACTCAGAAATATAACATTAAGAAGTCCCTTGGCACAGTGCATGTTCTCTCATCAAACAACAAACGTTTTTAATAATAATTTAATACATAATGAATAAATAATTTGTATACAGGATATTCTTAATGTCTATCAACAAGGTTTTGAGAAGTTTCTATTGTACATGTCACTATAGATGCAAGTGCAAACTCCCCAGTCATATAAGTGTGTGTGTATGCGTGCGTTGGTGTCCTTTTGTGAGTGCATGCATGTGGTTATTTGTGCTCATACATTCATGTAAATGTCAGCTGAGGCCTGTGGGGTGACAGTTATGCTCTCAGCAAGTAGGTAATTAGCATGCATTATTCAAATGAAAGACTGAGGGAATGAGGGTGGGGACCTGTCCACCTGGTTGTCAGCAATAGAACCAGTCTCGCTTAGCACCACTTACTCTGCACATTTAGAACATCAGAGCGTATCTCTTGTCATTGTATTACCCTCTTGCAAAGTGTGTGGATAACACACTTTTACACTGCTTCATAATGAGGCAAGATGTGATCAAAGACGGCTACATCAAAGAGGTTGAAATCTTCTGACTGAAATAAAAGCGACTATGTTGGCACTTTTAAATCTAATTCAAGTCATGTAGATTTCCTTTGTATGTTCCTTTGTAAAACGATGGGACAAGATGTTTCAAAGGACTAAAAAAGTCCACAAGAGAAATGCCCTTTATATGTGAAGAGATTGTTGCTATAAATGGATGTTGGCGTTTCTGGGATGAGAATATCAGCTGTTCATTAAATACCACAAATAAACTGCTGCAATCCCTAATTACAGGATTTGAGCTGCAACTAAAACAATTTCACAACATTTTTCACAGCTCCCACCTTCTGGCATCAGGTGAAAATGTCACTGAGGACTTTTTGTTGTGATGTAGCTGCTCGGCTCTTTATGATTGAACTTTTCTGAAGTTGATGGGCTTAATGGTGTCAAACTAAAACAGCTTGATTTAACTAATGTCAGAACCATATGCTACATAATTTACTAAAATACAATGACGTTTATTGTTATAAACTTTTTAAAATGTATTGTTTTACATGCTTTATTTTGCTTAAACAGTCTTTCAGTGTCTACATCTAGCTTCTGCTAAATCGAGACACTGTTCTTTATGAATCACAACGCAAGTGGAAATAAAAGGTCATAGAAAGATGCCCGAGGTTATTCTGACAGATCTGCAGTCTTCTAAATCAAAATGCTAAATTATTTGCACTTTGATAACTGCTAAGAGCTAAGATGCTGACCTCAATTTAAACCTGGTTTTACTGATTACATCTATGATTTTCTACAACATTCCTCATATGATGTATTTTTTGTTAGGGTCTGTTTTGTTTTGGAAGTTGTAATTAATATTTATTGTTGCATGCACATGATTTCTTCAATAAAAGGAGAACTGATGAAAGAGGGAGATATTAGAGAGCACAGGGTGTGGAGCAGGAAGTAGCAAATATTTGTAAGAATAAAATGAAGAAGTAAAGGAAGAGGATGGAGTTTAAGGGGAAGTTGGGACTGCAGCAGGGATTAGCTTTGAGCCCTGTCTTGTTTTTTTGTGGTGATGGCTAAACTGACAGATGAAGTTTGACTGGCATCTCTGCGGAGCATGACATTTGCAGATGACATTGTGATCTGTAGTGAGAGCAGGACGCAGGTGGAGGAACAACCAGTGAGGTGGAGGTTTAAACTGAACAGGATTGGATTGAAGGTCAGCTGCAGCAAGGCAAAATATTTGTGTGTAAACCAGAGGAACTTAGGTGAAACAGGGTAGTTACAAGGAGCAAAGGTGAAGAAGGTGGAGAAGTTGAAGTAATTTGTGCCAACAGTCCAGAACTACAGAGTGTGAGAAGGAAGTGAAAAGGTGTGTGCAAATAGGCTGAAGCGGGTGGTGTGTGACAAAAGTATCAGCAAGAGTGAAAGGAAAATGTGTACAGGGAGCAGTCATGTCGTTGGTTAAGAGAGCAGCTCTGATAAAGAGACAAGAAGCAGAGCTGGAGATGTTGAGGTTCTTTTTGAGAGTGATGAGAATAGATCAGATCAGGAATGAAGACATCAGAGGAACAGATCATGTCAGATGTTTTCAGATGCATTTATGGAAGCAGATTAAGATGGCTTGGACACAGTGAGAGGAAAGATGGTGATTATGTTGGTAAATTATGTTGAGGTTCCAAGTTAGGAAGACTAGAGGAAAACCAAAGAAGAGATTCAAGGATGTTAGTTAGGAGAACATAAGAGTAGTTGGAGTGAGGGAGAAGAATAGGGTAAAGGATTTTCTGCGGTGATCCCTAAAGGGAGCAGTTGGAAGACATAGAAGATGTATGTAATTAGTTTATTATTTACATACAATTACATGAACTTTTAATACATTTTTTAAGTTATCTTGTTATAATTTAAGATAATCCATCTACATTGTCCTTAATTAAGCAAAAAAAAAAATCTTGTCATTTGATAAAACTGGTACAAATCAAGTAATTTATTCTTATGTTCTGTATCCAGCAAGATATTTGAAAAACTCTAAAAAGTAATAATATTTGTAAAAAGCCTGTTTGCTATAAAGGTAATTTGTTGTTAAGAAAAATGCATCATGATTTTTTTATTCTGACAATGCACACTTATTTTTGATAATTGATCTGGATATGTTCGAATAATTTCTGAAATTGTAAAATATTTAACTACATAATTAAGATGTACTTTTTCCTTGTCATGTGATTTAGTGATACTTACAGTTTTTAATTACCTGAATCTGTGTTGGTGAAGTATAAATAACCGACGGGGGTTAAGGCCACTGAGGCACTTCCCCTAGACGGCCACCCAAACCACATTGCACCGGCCCCTTCTGAGCTCTCCTGCAGGTGGTGGGCCCACTGTGGAGGGATCCCACGTTGTGTCTTTGGGTTTTACCCGACCGGACCTGTTGGAGGAGCTCTGGCTCCTAGGCGTTTACCTACAACCCCCAACCCCAGGCCTGGCTCCACGGCGGGGGCCCCTGGAATGCAAATCAGGGTGACTTAACTGGATCTGAACTTGAACTTCTCATAAAGGGGTTCTGAACCGCTCTTTGTCTGGCTCGTCACCCAGGACCTGTCTGCCATGGGAGACCCTACTAGGGGCCAAAGACTTAACTCTGAGAATAATTATCATAAAGCATCTATGGTCACTTATGAGTCTGAATTTCTAAAAAAGAAAAGAGAGAAAAAGAAAATGAAACAGACATAAGAAAAATATATTAATCAAAATGATGAGCCCAAAACCAGACACAAATCTTTACAGTACCACCTCCCCTCATAAGAACAGTTACCAGGAATCCCTAAAATTTCAGGAAAGCAACCCTGTCAAACCTTAGAAAAACAACATAAAACCATTAAAAACTAAACCAAACATCCTCATGAATGTTTAGGTGGTAAATGTAATGTTCAGTTTTAAGATGCATCTTTCTTAAAAATTTCCCACAAAAAGTTCCATCGTTTGGTCAATATCAAGTCATTTTGTTTCAAGGCATTTTTTGAGACATCACTTTTTTGCAATCCTATTGAAATGACCTACCCTGTGTTTGTTTGTTTTACAAAAATGCAGCAAAAGCATTTATATTTTCCTTTCATTTGCAGTCAATCAGCCAATCATCTTGTTTGTCAGAGCCAGTGAGTGCAGAAGTCCCATAAAGCAGTGGAAAGACTGAGACAGTTGTATCACTGCTAATGTGTTAGAGCCAAATACACTAGTGAGGAAAATGAAAATGCAAACAAAACTGAACAAGATGGTTTTTACAAGTAAGATGAAATGTTTTCAGGCTCTTAAATGCATGTGTGCTGTATCATAATATCATTCCCCACAATGCAGTCAGATATATTATCATTTCCACTCTCATGTGTTAAACAGAAATGAATCCTCAGCACCTCATCTTGCATCCATTCTCTAGCCCGACGTCACCACCCCTCCTGAAGCAGTCTGTGTTTACTTAATTGATCAATTAGCTGCTTGAGAAGGCTTGCACTCCTCCACACAACCTTTGCAGCCAGTATTTGCATCTGCCAGTTTAATTGTGTCCCTATCTCCTCTTCCACATTATTTACCTACTTACTCACCCTTACCGCAAAGCTCCCATTGTCCCACAGTGACTGATGACCTGACTGGAATGGTAGTGTGTTACCTTGATCATAATTTGACTATGTAACTGGAAAATGATGGTGATAAGACTTGCAAATCATTAGATATGTGTCAGTTTTTATATTGTAACTCTTAACTTTTCAGCACTAAACCCCCCCAAAAAACGTGTTTTTCTACATTTTTGCACACAAATATTTAGCAACAATACATTTTATTCAGGCTGCTGGCATGGATTCTTTGTAATCCTCTCTATGAAAAGTGCACAAACAAAACAACACGTGTGCAGGACCACTCTGTTATTTAAATACTCAAACATGGGGCCTGCTGGCCCAAGGCTTATTTCCAGTGGATGAACTGGGCATGAAATCAGCCTGGCGTAACCCTCCTCTTCTATAGTGGATTTAGATGATTTACATACAACAGTCTTTTTGGATTTTGTTGGGCCACCAACTAATCCTTTGTTCCCGGGAGTGTGCTTTGGTTGTTCGGTGTCCACTTTTGTTAGGTAGGTAGATGTGTTCTGCCCCCCAGGGGTAATAATATGTATTACATCTGTGCAACTAACTCATAGGCTTTATTGACCATAAATGCAGCACAAAATAAGGACACAACTGCAGCAATGTGTTCCGTATAAAATATAAATAAAGCATAATGTTTAAAAATCATATAGACACATCAAGTATTTTATGCATTTACAAAAGTGATCCAGTGTCAGGATTTATGTTGTACTCTAAGTAACCACTAGATGGCAGTAAATACTTGAGACAGATTTTTAGTTTCTTCAGAAATCAGAGTACTTGAAGATGAAAGCTAAAATGGATTTGCTTTAAGTTTTACAATATATTTTCATATTACATAATTCATTTTGATTTCAAGTTTTATGTTATCTCTATATTTTGTGTTTTATAAAAACTAAACTTTATACGTTCAGCCTCAAAGGCTTCTATGTTCCTTCCTTAATAGAAAGCATGTAAATATAAAAAAAATGCAATTTATGATTCCTGTTTTATAAATATTTTTTTTCATGTTTAGTTAAAAAACATTTAGCTGTTTAACATATTCAATAAGATTAAACATATATACATAGACTTAAAAACAAACAAAATAGTATGATTTCCTTACACTATATTGAGGTTTCAAATGATTAACAAGACAGTTGAAGTAATATTTTTGTGTGTACTTGTGTTTTCAAGATGCATATTTCTTGTACACGTATGCACCCAGTGGCTGTAGAGTCCACAATAGAGACCCCCTGTCAAATTCAAGACCCTTATCACACCTAGCCAGCCATCAAAGTTCAACCTATCTGTCCATTAACACGGAGCTGGAGGATGCAGGTTATCCACACAGAGGGAGTGTCAGCAAACCTTGCGTAGAGCAGGCCTCTCTGCCGCAGCTTATACTTTCCAAGAACATTACTGCTCCATTCCACTGGCTCTCTGATGCCAGGCTATCATTAGTGTACTTGAAAGAGACCAGAGAGGTGATAGCAAGGGAACTGTGGGCTTTTATAACCACAAACTGGTCTACTGGATACCACACAGTGTGGTAGTTTAGCTCTTAGGTGATAGAGAAAAAAAGTGACTTAGTTTAATCAAAATTTTGGATAGTCATCCGAAAGCACTCAGCAGAGTGGGCAGGAAAACAATACAAGGAGCTGCATATGGTGTATGTGTGTATACATTTCTATTTAAGAGTTTTTCATGTCATGCAAATATTGTACATTGGAATGCAAACTTTTTTTTTTTTTTCATCTCTTCACTGCATTCAGAAATTTTCCTTTGCAGATTCAACTGCTTTTAACCCAGTGACTCCTGAATTTCTTTCCAGCTACGAAAAATAAATCACAATTTTTTTTTTGCTTCATGTATGATTAATTAAGGTCATTTTGGAGCAAAATTGCTCTGATGTACATTTGCATCAATAGGCATCAACATGTAATTAAAAATGACTTTTTTTAATAATTTTTTTTTGCTAAATTACTTAAAAAAAGAAAAAATAAATTGTTTATCATTAAGCATCTCCAAATAATTTGGGGCAACTTTAATTGTCACAGCTACAAAATTTAATTAACTCAACTTAATTAATTTGCCAAATAAAGACAGGTTTAATTAGCATATTTATTTATTAATTTATTTGTGTTTTCATTTTAAGTTGAAGCAAATTCTATAACTGATAAGTGAATTTGACTCTTTGAATGTCTTGTAAAAATTCTATAACCAAGGAACTCCAGGAACTCCTTAAAATGAAGCCTATCATGCAACAAAGTAAAGAGGAATGCTATGAAAAGATATCAAACAGCTTCCTGCTTGCCGTCTCCACTGTCTGAAATGTCATTCTCAAATGGAGGTTAAGGGAAACTGTGGAAGTCAAGAAAAGATATGAAATATCAAAGAAAAATCCCTCAGATATGACTGCATAACTTTGAAAAAAAGAGCAAAATCCCCTTATGACAGCAAAAAGAGAAAAGTTAGGCTGACAGAAGTGCTGGTGCACTCCTCAGGATTGATGATCACCTCACCCCACCCTAAAATCCATCATCTTAGTCAAAAAAAAAGAGGCTGCAGTTGCCACGATGAGTTTAAAGAGGGCAACCATTTAAGGAAAAGGAACATGTTTACAGCTGTTAACAGCGTTAGAGGGAATGTGTGAGTGCATCTTAAGCATGCTGTGTGTGCAAGGCATTTTGCAAGGAAGAGTGGGTGAACATCTTTAATCAGTCTGTTTGCTGGATGAGATATCTCCCAAAGGGGAAGGGAGTTCACTCACACACAAAGAAATAAAACAAAGCAGTATTATTTTTTAAGTCTGTTTACTGCAGGGGTTTTCTCTGCATATTCTGGCATGCATTTTTGTTTTGTGTTTTTTAAACACTTAAACATCCAAAATAAATTTATTTTAAAAAATCAATACTTTTGGAATAAATTCTAAATCCGTTCAGGTCATCTCAGTAGCAAAAAATAAAAATTGTAGGTTATAGACATGTTTTAAATGTATCATAATTTGACTGTATGTTTATGATCAGTACATGCAATCCTTTTTACCATTTAACCATCCTCAACTTTGATTTTAGGAAATGTGTTGGTACTGCTTTATGTACTCTACATTTGTTTAAACTGTTATGTTTATTTTATTTATAATTATGGTGTAGTACATGTTTATCTGAATTGTTGCTTCTCAAGGAATGCCTCAGATCATTAAAAAGTTGAGTTCCTCTGTAGCCAATTTTTAAACTTAATCAGTTTGCAAAGAGAAGAAGAGCTTAAAAGTCTTAAAAATAAATAAAAACATTTTTTTAAGTAATTTAAAATTTTGTCTAAAAAATACATTTTTATTTTAATCATGCATTTTAAATTATTTTTTAAAATCCATTTTGAGTTTATTACAGAAAGAAAACAAATAAAAATCAATCCCCCATCTCTGTCTCCCTTGGCAACAGGTTATAATCCATAGTTACAAGAAACGGTTGCTAGGTGAGTTGCTGAGTTACAGAACCTTCTCTCCACTGGCGCTACGTAGGAGGCCAGCAGGTCCTTGATGATGGCAGAGAGATGAGGGACGGGTGAAAAGATGACAAGAGACAGGACAATGAGGATAGGAAATACACGCACACACCTGACAGAGGCAGCAGAAGCAGATGTACAAAGAGAGCACAGTAGACGAGCTGAAATGATCGCAGAAAATGGAAAGTAAACACTGAAAGGATAATGCAACAGTCTAAGTGGGCAATCTGCACACCTCAATTTGCTGCAAAAGGTTCTTGGCGTGTCTATTTCTTTAAAGTGTATGTGCTTCTGCTCTGCGTGTGTATTTGTGCTACATCTGCAAGACTAACAGTGGAAAAAAGGGAAGGTGGGCCGGTGTACCACTCCTTGAAAAGCTTGCTATCAAGCAGAAAAAGGCAGACTGATGACTTAAATCACCGTGTGCTTTGTGTGAGGTTTTTGGTTTAAGGAGTGGAAAATTTGAACTAAAAATACAATATAGAAAAACTGAGTTTCAGTGTCAAATGTCTTTGTTAAAGTAAAATAATATTAAGTGCGGTTTTGAAGTGTTTTTGTTTTAAACTAGAAAATATGTTTTAAACATTGTATTTCACTCAATTCTCATTTCAATTCTCTAATGACTGCAAAGCTAGAAATTCAGTGTTGCCTATCAGGGTTCTATCACAAATGTTGTTCCATAAATGCTGCAAAAAATAGTAACAGTTGTGAGTCTGTAAGTGCGAGTGAGTACAACCTGTCATGGCTTTGCGCTGCTGATCTGATTAGTGCTGTGGTGACAGAAACTCATGGGAGCGCTTTCTCCTCACGACTTTCCTTGTTTGTAGATAGAAAGAGTGCTATTTGCTACAGAGGCTGCAACAGCCATCTGCCGCTCCCAGTTTAGATAATCTCCAATCTCTCCCCCTAGGGGGCAGTAACACCGTGCATAAACGCCCAGCAGTTTAGGCCCTGCTCTGCTCGGAGATCAAAAGCACAGTTCATCTGCAAGCATTGGCTTCTCTTCTGTGCACCTTAGGACAAGTTTCCAGATGATTTGATAATTACTATACAAATACACTTTTTTAATAAATAAATAAATATTTTTTGTTTTGTTTTAAAATCCTCAGTTTCCTCAACTTTGCAATACCAGTTGCTTTGACTGCATCGTAAGAAAGAAAATTCCCACAATCAGATAAAGGGTGCTTCACACCCCTGAGTTTTGCTGTCAAGTTGGGTTTGGTGTGTGTTTGATTATTATTGTGTCATGTACTGAGGGAGGAAATTTCAGCTTGTGATTATAGCGGGGCTTCTAGATGATCACAGCAAACATTCATTTGAAAAACAGCTCCAGCCTCATGACTGACTTAATTTCTTGTGGGACTCAAATGATTTAAGAATCACAGGGGCTCACTTGTAAGTAGTACTTAAAATGCTCAATGATTTGGTATTAATAAAAGGAATTGAATTTTAAAATTTTAATTGTTGGCAGCCTTGTTTGATTGCTTTGAGCTCCTAATGCATTCTAACAAAAAATAAATAACAATAAAGGCATGAGGCGGGGAATGTGTTTCTTGTTGTCAGGATAATAATTTCACTCCCGTTAACTTGTTCACTGTGTTATTGTGTAAAAGTTCATTGTCAGATATAATACAGACGGCTGCGGACTGAACAATAGCTGGACCTCTGGCTCAGATTTTGTCTTTCAGCTCGACAGCTTCTCCACAGTGTCAGGCAGTGCTTTGATAGGAGACTCCTGTTTGTTGATTGGAATGCCTTCCCTAATTGGATTCAATTCTTAATTGAAACGTAATAAAAAATGCATCAGTGGATGTGGTGCCAACAATTATCTCATGCAAATCTCTCAATAAATTGATGCAAGGGGGGGCGGGATGGCAGGTGTTAAAAAAAAGCATTGATTTATTAAAGAATAATATTAGTGTAAGCTCATTCTTCAGAGTTGAAAACGTTCATCACCACTTTGTAGTTGCCTCTGAACATTTCACACTGCTGGATTTGGCTTGAAATATATGTCACACACTTATAATTATGCAAGAAAGTGTGCAAACAATGTACTTAGTCACAAAAAAAGTTGTTATCTGTTGAAGCAGCAATATCAGAAAGGGTTAATGCATCCTCTGACTTATTGCCAACTGCTGTAGTCATAGCAACAGGTCAATAAGTAGTTTCTCTGATCTTCTGTTGCTGCACAGGTTGCTAAGATACAAATAGCATTGTGGAATAGGTGAAGTGGGATGCAAACATCTTTTGAAAAGAATGAACTTTATATGTTTCAAAAAAGTAATGAAGAAGCCACAAAGCTGCAAAGAGTGTAAGATAAAGGAAAAAAAAACACTCAGGTATTGCACTCTCAGCCAGAGGGATTGCATCTACTTTGTTCGACCTACCCAGGCCCAAAAAAGAAACAGAAGTGAACAAAATTGAGCACTTGCTAAATTCAGCTACCTCACACCTCAGAGGCGAATGGTTGGCCATGTCTAAAGGTAAACGGGCCAATCAGCTTTAGAACAGAATGGCTGTTCCTAGACGCCTCTGCAAAACCAAGGGCAAATTAAAGTGTTGCCTCTGAGTTGCATCATTCTCCCTCACAGCTCTATTAGTAGGCTATCCACAATGTCTCTTTATGAAAGATACTCTCAGAACAGAATTAGGCAAACTTCCCTGCAGTGATATGTCTTTTTATAAACCTTGCTGGCATTCTGCATGAGTATTCCTTTGGGACTAAACTGATGTTGATTTAGAATTTAAAGCATATCTCTGGATACTTTTTTACTTCTTCTGAGATGACGTAAGAACAAAATACACTCATAAAATGTGACTCCGACTTGATTAATTTGCTTCGCATAAAGATGGATGAGGCTGTGGGTCACAAATGAAGGGCCGTCTACTTGAATAGTGGTGAATAGTGTCTAATAAAATATCTGGCAAGAATGAGAAATAAGTGGCAGCCATATCTGTGTTATTATCTCACCATTTTGTCCTCAGCTTGTCTCTTTCCCCCTCAAGTATTAAAATACTGAAAGCAACATTGATTCAAGAGAAGATGGACTGTCCACACAGACACAACAAATAAACGAACAAACGAACAGCTTGACTGGAAGAAGCTGTGAGGCCGCAGTGGGAGCACCACACTTGTTTTTGATAATAATGCTTGATCTCTCTGTTCTCTCTATCACTGGGCCTCGTGCTTTCACTTCAGCTCAGCTCAGCTGTCAGCAGAATTGGCTACTCACTCAAGTACTTGGACACAAGCGCACGGTATGTGCAGTTTCAGACATGTGTGCAAGATTGTATATAATTTTGGCAACAGTAACTATCAATGTCTGGTAATTTGGCTGATTTATAAATGATGGCACCATCAATGAAAGGAGGAGGAGGATGGAGATTGCAGGCTGGAAATTTGCTGGCAACCCTACTGGCCACCCAAGAGAAGCTTTCTCCTTTATTCAGTTCAAACATAGCACACAAGCGTTCTCAGCAGAGACATGCATGCAATGAATAAATAAATAAGACTTGAGTACAGAAAAATTATAATAACTAGAAAAAAAATACACCCCTGCTGCCCAGCTTTTACTTACCATCAGGCACTGGCTCACTGGAGATCTACAATGCCAACTTCCACCTGTAGGGGTGGTGAAGTGCCAAAAAATGGTGTCAACTTAGAAACAAAGATGAACCAAAAATGTGCATTACCTTTCTTAAAACTGAAATTAAAATATGTTGTCAACTTTAGTTACTGATTATTTTTCTCCTGAAAAAGGCTTTTTAAATGAACACAATTTCATACTAGTTAAAATATTTTTAATAAAGGAAAATATTGCATTTAATTTCATTGATTCCGTTGAACCAAGTTGTTGACTCCAGTTGGCAAGAAAAAGTAAATCAAGCTGTATTGGGAATAATTTTTAAAGTTGTGTATTTTTCTGCAATGTTTTTTTTTTCTTTTTAAGTTTCATGCAAGTGTGCTGACAGTAATTTGTAATGACAATGAAAAGACTCAGTTACATAATAATTGGGTGAAGAGACTTTAAAGTTCCATTCCAATTATCTATTGTAAAAGCATTCCCAGTGGTTTTTTAATGATTACAATTCTGTTTCTGGCCAAAATCAAGAAATCGGTTTCATTTTCTAGGATATAGTTTCTGCAGAGCAGCAGTAGTTCATCAGAAACTCTCCCCTGAGTTGTGGTCGAGACTGTTGACGGGTAGTAAACTTGCGCTCATTTCCCATCATCCCTTTGGTGACGCTCTCTGGCTAGCTCACAGCCCCTCACAACCCAACCTAACATTAGTGTTGCCACAAAAATGTCGAGCAATTTTGGGGCTATTCAGCTGTTCAGTTTTGAGCAAGATGTCTTAAGTTCTTTATATATGTTCTCCGTAATGAGAAAAATGTTATAAGAACATATTAAAAACACTAAAAGTACAATTTTCATTGGATTGGGTCTTTACGTTACAACGGGGAGGACCAATTTGATGTTAGGGATACACAGTCTACTCTACATTAATGAGTTTTTGTGAAATGAAGCCCAAGTTTAAGTAAAGACTCTTATTTGTGATATAATCAATTAAAATGAATGCCACAATCTAATAAACTTCTGGATACAAATACAGACTTGGGGAAAAAAAAAGCAAAGTCATTACTTAAAATGCATGTTAAGAGTCAAGTATTTTGCAGTATTGATATCTGAACTAAAAAACATACAAGAAAAACATTTTATTAGGAAGGAACGGATGTTTGGATAAGTTGCCACTGATGGGGGGATAATAAGTACTCATCGCAAGAGACTCTTACTTTATTAAAATGATCCACTTGCTATTGAACAGATTTTGACAGCCTGAGCATCATAAAACCCTACAGTCTTAAAAGTAATTTTCTTCCAAAGTGAGGAAAAGAATCACCAATGTTTTCAGTTGTGTGTTGGTAACCAAAGCAGAGTAATTCTGTATATAGCTGCAGATGAAAGCAAAACTCTGCCCAATGCTGATTAAAGGCTTTTCGCTCCCACCAGGCACCACGCTGCTTTGGGTTCATTCAATCTTGGCCTTGATTACTCGATTGGACTCATTGATTGAAAGGAAACTTTAATGACCTATTATCTCAAGTGTTAACCAGGTGATGACAGACGGCTCGCCGTAGGACTGGGCAGAGCTGAGGGTCAGAATAAACAGAACTTGCTGGACTCCAGCCGCTCAGATCAACTAAGGGTTAAGCAACACACCGAGCAGACACACCACTTGACAAGTTTTCCTCTGGAGCACAGTCTGTGCAACACCGTGACATCATCTTTACTTTACTCATGTTGACTATGATGACTCAGATCTACTGTTGCCTTCCTGAAATACTTAAAATGTTCCCATTTTTAACAACTGTCATATTTTTAAAATCTGAGAGAATGAGCGCCATATTTAACCCCATTTCCTAATTGACTTATGCACAACATAGAATAGAAAAACATGTCTTAATATCAACTTAGATCTGTGTAACTGTATTTACTTGTACATGTACTGTAATGTAAAAGTGTGGATAAAAATCTTCCTTTTACCTGTACATTTACTTTCTTTTTACTTAATTTTGAGTATTCTAAGATCTCTTTAAAGCAAGAAACATGATTCATTTAATATTCTCACTAATGTATGTATTTATTTTTTTTATGTTCCACATGTGAACTTTGAATGAATTTACAATACGTGTTTATATAAAAAATATTTTTCTAAAACCTACCCTGATGTTTGTTGGATAACAGAGTATTCATACTTTGAGACTTCATTTGGAAAATAACGTGTTTGGGGGAAAAAACAAAACAAAACAAAAACATTTAAATAGTGTAAACCTGAAAATGCTGTTTTTAAGGATGCTGAGCTTATTGCTAATTTACCTTCTTTTTCAAATTTCTTCTTTATATTGTACCTTTTCTGATCATGTTAGTCCAGTTGCCTGATAGCAAATAGTCAATTCTTAGTGCAAAGAATTTTGTTGATTTGTATTTAAATTTAATTTTGACACAAATACCAGCTCGATTGGAATTACCTGTGCAAGAATATAGTAGAAAGCATACCCAAGCTAGATCCTTGTTAGTAGCCTCAAATTGGGGTTTTTAGGCAAATCAAAATGTCTCTGATAATCTCTGCATATATGAGATATGTCAAAATAAAACATCTTTCAAGTTTATTTTAATTTGTTGACCTCGAGTTAAACAATGAATTGATTATGATTAATTTATTCTATTTTCTTTATATATGTCTTCTAAATTGAAAACAAATTATACATAGCTGTCATTTCTTTGTAAATAAACAGTTTTGAAATATGTTAATCCAGTTGTTATAGATGGGAAACATGTCTTTGAAAAATAACTTTAAGTGTGGCTCATGTGGCTGGGATGGTAAAATCTAAGCAGATTCCCCTCCTGCTGTTGTGGTGGTAAATGGTGCAGGCAGACGGCAGCATGTCCAAGTTCCACCTGTCTGCAACATCTCCAGCCTAAATCTCTTTTGTTTCCTCCCCCGCATCCCCCGCTGCTTCCCTCACTTTAATTATCTCCCTTTTCAATCCCAGCATCTTCAAGTCTCATCAATGCTTCTTAATTTCCATCAATACGGCTGCAGCCTGAGCTCTCCACACCTGTCCAGTAACCATAGCAACCTCACCTCTGACAACAAAGAGTGCTGTAAGACACGGCATGCTGTATTCCCCTTGATTAGATATCGATTAAGCTTTTGTAATACGTAATAGGATCAAAGGGATTGTGCAGCTTTGCTTACCCAGGTCGCCTTCACACTTTCATTTTGTTTATAAGCTTTTGTTATTCAAGAATCTGCATGTTAAGAAGGATGGAAGCAACACTCGACACCCCCAGTTTTACCCTTTCAGAGTCTTTTCAGATGGGCAAATATGCTCTTTATTAAAAGCTGTGAAGAGAAAATGGAATAATGTCCATAGGAGGTGTTAAAACTTCTTATCTCTTTGTGGTTCAAGTTATTGTTTCATTTTTATTCTTTTTTTAATAGGACTATTTTTTTTGTTCAGCAACGCTTGAAATGCATGCATTCATAGGCTATCAAACAATACATATAACATTTTTATTCAGATGACTAACTTATTGTATATGGAAGGTTCTGTGTTGGAGGTGTTTGAGATATTCAAAATAAGATATTTACCATGACCTGCAAAAATTCTTTTGCAGAGCAGACGTTGAATAAGATCAAAAAGAGACATTGTATGTAGATTTGTCAAAAATGCCTCATTTTCAATTATAAAACCATGTGAAAAACATCAAACACTATTTGCACCATGATTCAAATGTAATAAAATGTTAATTTAGTTTTAAAAAATCATATAGGGAAAATATTTAATCAACAATTATTTAAAAAACGAAACTTATCATTTACAAACTAAATTTAAAACAGTAATTTTATTTTTGTAACTGGAAAACGTACTTCTTAACCAGCTCATATAAATATGATTTAAAGACCCACTCAAATAAAAAAGTTTTTTGTGTTTTTAACGTATTTCTGTAGCATTTTTTGACATGATGGAGGACATGAAGTTAAGATTAAAACTGCACTTCTGAGCATCTCTTTATTCAAATAGCAGCAGGTGTGTACAGAAAAATCTTTCAGTTGTTACGTCCAAACTACACTTGGCAGGCCACAAGCTCCCTGCTCTGCTCCAATACAATGAATTAGTTTGTAGACAATAGATCCATTCACGTCTTCGTTTTCCTCGTTTGAGCTGACCTCCGCCTCAAAACTGTACCACTCTCCTACTCTGCAGAATTCATGTTCTAGACTTAATAACATTAAAAGATTACCAGGAACGATTTTACAAAAGATTATTGCAGTGGGACTTTAATTAAAGTTATAGTAAAATCCTGAGTTCATTTCTGTGTTTCCAGCTTTATCTAAGTGTTGTAACACAACTCTTACTCATCATTATCACAAAACTAAACACACACTAGAAAACAGGGTAAAGATAGAGTGAAATACTGGGAAAAACTACTTAGAGTGAAATGAGACTGAGAGAAGTGTGCGGGTGTGCACTGCAACTCAACAAAGATCAGACTTAGACCTGGATAAACCTGGAAAAAGTCAAAACCATGTTTTAAGCAATTTGACCTCTTTTTTTTCCTAGAGCTCAAACATGGATAAAGCCAGCAAAATGTAATAACTTTCACCTATCTAATCCATACTTCTTGATTATCCCTTACTCTAAAACATTGGAAAAGATTGAACTGTCGAAAGAGTCTTGTTGTTCCATTTTCTTTCTTTTGCCCCCCTCCCTCCTGGAGACAAACAAACAAACCCCTGTTAGCACATTTCATCAGCTTTAGGGGTTACAGATCTGATTGAGTATCGACAACGGTGGCTGTCGAGGCTTATGGCTCAAAGGCAACAGTAGAGGAAAATCTCAGGGGTACCAGATGCAATCGAAAGGACCAAAATAATTCAGCAGGACTCACTTGAGGAACAATCCAGTTTGTCATGTGGAATCATAGAGTGTCTGCTGCACAATAAGAGAAGATCCCCTGAGACTCCATATAGGAGTCCGCATGTGAATGGCTGAGTATAACTGACTCAACTGACCATCACTGGTCTTTTTATCACCTGTAAACTTAGCAACCATAAATCTGTTTCCACGTCACTGCTTGCTGTGCAGAGCCAGCACAAAAGGCAATAAACAAGAAATTATGTTAGGTGTCTGGGGATAGCTCGGTCACTGATGTTTCTTACAGTGTCTCACTCTATTTCTGGAAACAATTAGTGTCACAGAGCCTCATTTTTATTCCCCTAATACTATAATAGACACTTGTAGCTGTTTTCTGTGGCTATTTCTGAAGAAACACATTTGTTTTGGTTCCACACCTTTCAATGGGTGTTTACGTCAGTTGTGATATCTCATACTGCTACAATAGCAGGCTTTGAAGCCTCTAATGCTGGCCGCAAGTTATCAAATGATAAATGAAGACCGACAAGACTCTGGGCTACAAAATAGTGCTGACCTTCCTTATAATAAAGTTTTATTCAATAACTCAACATGAGGTAAACTTTTGAATAATTACTTGGCCTCCTGCTGACTATTTACAGATAATGACCAGCTGCACTCTTTGCAACTGATATTGTTTATAATGTAACACCTCCACATGACAAGAGCTGAATATCCATTTCCCTTTAATCAATTCATAATTTATTCCCCTCCCTCTTCCAATCTCCCTTCAATTTATTATGCATTATTCACCCTTTTAAACGGTTTTCTACTGTCTTATCTAATTTGGTATTCGGTTTTGGTCAGCACTCTTCGCACAGTTAATATAATGACATGTCCTGAATGCATTCTTACCACAATCCCTGTGACATTAGGACTCTGACTACTTCATCTCCATCAATGGGATTTTGTATCCCTCCCTTTAGATTTATTTCATGTGGCTAATGAAGAAATAAGAAAAGACACATCAGGCTCTGTTTTCTACAGGAGTGTGCTTTATTTTAGTCTAAGTAGAATATAATGAACTAGAGAACTACAGAGTTCAGGAGCACTATGAGAGATATCATCCCAATTCAGGGAAACGGACCCGAGCCAACGCTAATTGAAATTACATCTCTGTTTCAAACAGAAAAGTAAAAAGAGAAAAACAAAAAACAGGAACTTTCGCAAGTAAAATAATACAAAGGCATGATTATTTATTTCATTATGACTACAAATACCTAAAAATATCATGATTGATTGTGAATGAATACAAAAAAATTGAAATCAGACTGGGAAGCTGGGAATTTAAGGTTCATGACATACAGATTCGTGGTGCAAAAATACCTATTGACTAATTGTGAACACTTTAAAGGCTCTTATTGAACACTTGATTGAAGCAAACTGCTCAGTTAGCTGAGTGTGTTTACATTTTGGTCCTTGTAACCAAAGAAAACGGAGGCGTGTGACCACTTCCATGTTTGTGTCAGAATGGGCTTTGAGTCAAAATCGACTTTAAAAAAAATGTTTGACATCCCCAAGATATAGCGACTTACTGCTCGTCACAGGTAGTGCCGTCAGAGAAAACAGGTTGTTTTTAAGGCAGAATTCCCTCAATGCTTTAGCAAACCCACTTGACTAAAGAGCAACGTGATCTACTGCTGGCACAGTGTCTTCAGTGTATGGAGTCATATCAGGTAAGAAACTGTGGTAGAGATGTCTTATAGGCAAGAACAGAACATATGAAAGTTGGATATGTGAGTGATTACCAAAAAAAGGACACCAGTTTTAACCACGGCGGACAACAAGAACATATCACCACATAGGTCCCAATACCAGTGTAATAACAAGGATTTGTTTTTTTCTGTTTGAATCTCATTTTTAGTTATATTTTTTTGCTCAATTATTATTTTAGCTCAAAAAGTCTCAAATGGGACTTTTTGTTAAGAAATGCTGATTCACATGAAGTCAGCTGTGCAATAGATTTTTTTTTTTTTTTTCTGAATCCATAGACCACTTCCATCAATCATCCTTTTATGGGACTGCTTTCAGGGAGCAAAATCTCTTTAAACTTTTCCATTCAGAGGGGGTTTGAAACAGGGATTGTGCACAAAAAAAAAAGAAGAACAACTGATTAAAGGCTATCAGAATAAACCTTGTGATAATGGCGCTATCCCAGCTTCAACCAATGACAAAAAAAGAAAAAACAACTTTTTTAAACATCAAGTGTATACAAGAAATAAAATCCTCTTATCTGTTTTTGATAAATTATTTCATATTTTTTGTACTTTTCCTGAAATATATTAGCTATGCTTTTATGTTTTCTTTTAAACGTTTGAACATGATCTATTTTACGGTTTTAAATAATGGTGAACAGAATTGAAAAATAAGCTATATTGTATGTACAGATATAATGCAGCTGCGTTGTCAGGAGTGGTGGAGATTGAGTCAAGCAAGCAGGGGTTCTGCTGGGATCCATTGATCTCTCATTTGTCCCTTTTCTCTGAAAGCACGTACAAAGTTTCTACATTTTCTCAGAATGGTTTATGTACATGCCAAATAACTACTGACCTGGACTACTGGATATAATAGCTGACGTTTTGTTATCAGTTATCTTCTTTTCGATTACTTTTTCCACAGCAGAAATGTCACCAAATCTGTTTGTCAAGCCAAATTGGGGTAATCCAGCTACCGCACGGGCGATCTTCTGCAGAAAACTCACTACGTGTTCAGGGACACAGAATCTTAATTAACAGATCCCTTTGGGGCCATGGGTTAGGTCTGACATTAAGTAAGATACTCTAAGCTGTTCTACAGCGCTTAGGGTTTGTAGGATGCTTGTTCACAGCCCAAACCTAAGGGGCTTAAAAAGACTGAAAACTCTCCTAAATCCCTGCACTGCTGTGGATACATTTACAGTGACATCATTGTCCCACAGAGCTGAACTTCATTTCAACACAAGAGCTGTACAACCTTGCCCTGTTTTTTTTTTAATATATTAAAGACTATTTACATTGGGAAATACATTTTTTAAAAAAGCGTCCACCATTCTATCAGTGTTTTTTTGTTTTTTTTTTTTCTTTTCTTTTCAAATATGGTCCCACAATTCTTCAACTGTGCCCTGTTGGCTAGATGCCATGCTTTGAATGCAATGGTTCCAAGTAAAAGTCTGATTTAGATGGTTTGTCAGCACCTCCGTTTGCTCAGCACTCCCCCTTCTACACATCTACTTTGCATCTCTTTGTCTGCTCGATCTTTTCCAGGATCTGGGGTAAGGCAAGGCTCTGAACCTCTCCACTAATCATGACATCATAATGCCTGATGCCCTGAGTATTGGGAGTGATTTTGTGGAGTTTCAGTTTAGCACACAGCACCCCCAACCACCCAGTGCCCATTTCCACTATTATCAGCCACCCTCTTGAACGCAAAAATCTCATTTCCACAGCAAAATCTTTTCTGCACTGAAATGAGATGACGAAAAAGTTCTCTCGCAAAGCAGCTATTAAGTGAGAGGCATTAATTTCGTCCCTCCTGTCCAACAGGTTCCTTTAATTATCTCTTCGCTTTCAGTCAATTACATTTCACTTCCTTTCCTTGACAATCACTCCTATTTCAGGGTGAATGTTATGCACCCAGGGGGTTTGAAATCCATGCTCTAGCAGTCCGCTCCTCTGTCCTGCAATTGGCCGTGAGCCCCAAAGGATATGTGCGACTATGGATGATGATCCTTGTGAGCAGTGTATTGCCAGCTTAAAATGGGTGTAATATGCATACAAGCTCCCACTGTCTGAGTTGGTTTTAACATGACTATTCCGAAGGCAAATTTTGCAATTTTACACACACACAAAAAAAAAAACAGTTTAAACTCAAATGTACTTTTTAGTTCACCACAGTCAAAGCTGCTTAGCTCAGCAGCGGACTATTATTTGGCCCAGTGTGCTAAACATTTTTTTACAATTATAATATATTTACATATTCTTCACAAAAAAAAAAAAAGTTACAACAATTTTGTATTTAGAAATGCAGTGGACAAATAAACATTTGGCAACAGGTTTGTTGGCTGGTTAATGTTTGGAGGTAAAAACATGGGACTAAAAACCAAAAAAGTGGACCTAAATTCATGGAAAGGCATGCAGAAACCCATAAAATAAGTGGGTAATGAGAAGTTTTAAAAATCACTTTGTCTTTTCATTTCAGCAGTAGCATTATTTTACAGTGAGGCTTATTTTGCCCATCTCTTTAGCAAGCTCCTCCCCAGGGTGTTAAGGCAGTAAAAATGCCCATGTTAAAAGTGTTGAAGTGCTAATTTCACATTGCCTAAATTAGTCCTGGCATAGCAGATATGGTACATGAGCACTGCACTATTAGCCAAGCCAGGCAGCAGGGTACTAAGCTAAGCTGGGTTTTTGGCTCACTGGGGACCGAACCTGCTATTAGCAGTGGGAACAAGTACAGAATGTGATATAACGCGGAGATGTTCAGTTAAGCATGCTTTCAGTTATCTTGTTACTGGGTGTCTTTTGGAGGTCACCAAGACAAGAACAGGACACTTGATTGCTTATAAAACATTAATTTGCACATTTATAACTGCAGCATAAAACACATAATGATTTTGAATGCTGTGGGTTTGAATTGACCAGTTACACAACTTTCTGCATTTATGAGCTTAGCCAACAGCAGAAAAATAAGGACTCCGTTTCAATATAAAAAAAAAAGCAAAACATTTATATCACTCTGAATTTAGAAGGCTGTGCTTTCATAGTTTATATCTGATGAAGAGAAACTGCTTTATAGCTGTACAGAAAGGATGCAAGCAAAGAAAAGCAAAGAGGTGTAAGAAAATAGTTTTGTAAAATTGGATTGACCTCTGTAGCGTACTGCTGAGATACAGTTTTGGTGATGAAAAAAGAATCACAAGGACACAAGCTTCACACCAGGTGCTTAGACAGGATTGAGCCTTTTTCAGCAACATTGCTGTTTTTGACCCACTTTTGAGCAACCACCGCTGCAACCTTTGTAGTGAAATGAAAGCAAAATACTTTTTATGCTCTTCGTCCTCTTTTATCTCCTGGTAATGTCATTCTGCTGTGCAATACTAACACCTTGTTATTATACGGAAGCTTTTGTTCCACTCCTCCAGTGTATTTTCGGGTAAATTTAGCTGTATTATCGGTGCCAGGTCAGCTGTCAGCAGCCTTGCCAGGGAGTAGGCACAAACATAATTCTCCCTAATCTTCCTTCTGTTATCCGTGTGCATACAGGGGACCATCTCTGCCGTCATTTGGTCCAAGTGATTATCCCAGTGATTTTTCACTTGGTTGCTGCTAATGTATAGAGGCTGATGATTACAGTATGATTAGAGGGAAAGGTGAGATAGCATGTCTAATATGGTGCAGAAGATAATTGAAGGGTAGCAAGCACAGGCATTAGGCCAAGCTTGAAAATGCTGCTCCATGGGGGAGATGTGAACAGTTGAGCTGTGGCTTGCAGCGGCATGGCTGCAGAACGATAGGAGGTAAAAGGCATGCTGATATAATGCACAGATATCACAACCTCCAGCTTTTTTTAAATGACAAAGGCAGTGTATTAATATCTGTAATATGCTGGCATATTTGATCAGTCCATTTTCTTTGATTTGAAACACATCCAGTTAGTATGTGACTGAATTTCAAGCAACAAAACAGTCGTGAATATGAACTGAATTGAGTGGTTGGCTAAAGTACTCCCACAGTCCCACCCTTAAATGTTATTTTTTCAAAGCATACAGCACAGATCTATAATTATTGTCACCATAGGGCTGATTCCAGATTCTTATTTTAAACTATTCTGCAACAACTCAGCAGCAACCACGAATGAGCTCTATGTGACAAGCTGTTGACTTCTTTTCTTCCTCCTTGGCCTGCCTCTTAATGGCAGCTGCTGGTGCTCGGAGGACCGGTGTACGGATGTGAGCCAGTGCTCTACTGAGAAGTGCTCATAGTGACTGAAACAGCTTCGCTCCTCCCTCTAGGCCCACTCCAAACATATTGATCTAGTTTCCGAGAGGAGCCTGCTTCAAAACAGTCAAAATAAAGGCAAAAGGAATCGAGCTATAGATTTTTTTTGTTTAAGAAGCTACAGGAGAGCTGAGTGGGAGGTAAAATTAATTTTGGTTTTGCCTGTTGTAGGCTTTTTTTTTCTTTTTCCCTGTAAACTTTATGTACATGAAGAAAGCAGGTCAGTGAACATGTTCAGTGGAGTCTGAATAAATTATTTTTGGCAGAGCTAAATGAGCTCCCCTTTGCCACCAATATGGGTATTTTCACTTTATTCAGGAAAAAAAAAAGAATATTTACTTTTAACTGCCAAGAGAAAAGATAAACATTTTATCATTTCAGATTTTTGCAGCATCACCAGAAGACTGAAGGACTCTTGGCATGTCACTAGCACATCCTCCTTGATTGACACACTTTTCCTTTTGAAGGAACACCACAAAAACGTCATCATGAAACTGGGTTCATTCAGTTGGGACTTTCAGTGACTGTCACCTCGCTCTCGCACTGCTTCACAGTTGTCCATCTCTCTTAAATAAATCCTTTTAACAAGTTGTGGTTTCAATAAAAACAACTAAATAAGATCAAATTAAGCAAAAAGGGAAAAGACAGCAATGTCCATTTTCTTGGTCTTTACAGTGGATTGTCGCATGAACACAAAGGCTAGCGAGAAGCCTTAAACATCTGTACTCTGTCCAGCACAGATATCTGTAACTTCAGTCTTTTTTTTTTTCTTCTCTCTTTTTTTTGTCTTTCAGAACAGTCTCTTTGTAGCTCTCAGAGTGTGGTAACTTGTACATCATTATGAGTGAGATATCCAGTGGCTGATACCTTTACATCCAAGAGAGAATTGTTCCACACGAAGAAATATTGAGCATCTTCCTTTACCTCTTCGTTCCACCCCTTTTTCTTTACGACTTCAAGTATTTT
Source organism: Oryzias celebensis (assembly GCA_014656515.1). NCBI lineage: Eukaryota > Metazoa > Chordata > Actinopteri > Beloniformes > Adrianichthyidae > Oryzias > Oryzias celebensis. The sequence continues at coordinate 8,399,699 of BNCR01000003.1, forward strand.
TTTAAACAACAGCAAAAGTTAGCAAATCTACATTTGTTTCTAGTCTACTACACTATTCTACAACTCGCTGCTAAATCAGCATCCAGAGCAAAAGATCAGCCCTACACTACAGTTCCACTTCATTTTTTTAATACAATATTTCCATTTTCTTTAACTTATACTTACAGTAGGCCACTGGATATTGATTTAATGATTTTTTCCCCTATAAGTAAATTGTAATACTTGCAGCTACAAGGTACGAGTTTTTAAATATATATTTATATATTTATATATTTATAATCTTTTAAAAGCATTTAGTCCTTTGGTCCCTATTTCCTAAGGAATGATGCATGTAAATTATCCTGGATTCTCCACTTGTCTCTTCTTCGTCTTGTTTTCTTCTTTGATCCAGAGCTTGCCCTGTCACAGAGCACAACACCTGTGTAGGCACAAAAACCAAAATGGCAGCAGGCTGGTGTGTGTGTTGGTGTGTATTAGTGTGTGCACACGCATGACCTTGATTAAGTTCTTGTGTTGGCATTTGCACGTATTTATACATGTACAAAGTTCGTTCTTTTTTTAAACATTTTTTTTAGTCCAGTGTTTAACTGTTTATGTTTGGTTTATTTTCTGGTTGTTTATCTATATCGGTTGTCAGTATGCATGCTTTGAGCATAATGAGTCTATAAAGGTTTTTTTTTTCCCATTATGTCTAAAAAACAGCAGCAAAAAGTTGGTCTCTGCAAAAAATCTTCTTCCACATACGCCAAAGCAAACCAGGAAAAAAGAGGCATTTGCAAAGAAAGAAAACAAAACGTAGTATTTAAAAAAAAAAGAAAAAGAATCAACTCTGGGATCCATCTTTCAGTCACCCAATCTTTCTGCGGCTTTCCAGGAGGATCAAGGGACCACCCTTCCTTCATGATATGTAGCAGAACAAGAAGTCTTTGTACTTTTACTGCACTTGTGGAAATAAGGTGTTGTGGCCCTTCATCCTGTGAGACAGAAAGGAAGAGGAGGAGAGAGAAACAGAGGACCACAGGAGAATAAGGTGAGTGGATTCAGTGAGACTGTGGCAAACATGCTCAGGGTTGCTGGCTGCTAGTTATCACACAGACTGACAGGCACAGCCAACAGCATGAGAAACAGACGGGGAGGAGAAAAAAAACAACAAAAAAAAAAAACAAGTGTCAATCACAGCTAGAAATAAGTGGGCTAAGGGTGGGGTGGGAGATTTGTGTTTAAACCATATGAAACAGACATCTACACTGTGACAGAACTAATCCAAGGAAGGCCTAATTTAAACTGACTACATTTCCCTGCTTGTTGCATTTTTTTCCTTTTTCATTACAAGCAAACAACAAAAGGCCAGGAGAATAAAAAACGTAGATCTAGAAAAAAACATGTTACAATGAGAATAACAGCAAAGGTGCAACAAGGGACAATTTTGAATTACAGCCTCTAATTAGGACTCCATGAAAGCTCAACTGCTGGTTGGTTTGATTTCCTGGACTGTTACTAAATGCATCTGTGCTGTGGATACTATAAAAAAAGATCCTGTTTACAGTCTATCAGTCCTAATGTGTTGCAAGCTATGCTGTGAGTGAAGAGAGGCTGTGAAATCACTGCAAATCAGTCTCTAGGAGTGAACATGAAAGGTTTTGACATTGTGATGTGAAGGCGAGCTGAGCCACATTTTGTTCTACCTTTCCATTCCTGTAAATGAGCTTGTTACTTTTTTATAATAGATCTGTTTTCCTGACTGGAGAATTGAAATTCAAATTTCAGATTTCTTCCATGTAACAAAGCCAACCAGCCGTTAGTGACATAAAGCTCTAACAGTACCAATTACAGATCCGCCTGTCCTGCGGCTATTTTTCATACACAAACTACAAATGAAACACACAGCGGCCAGGAGTCATTTTGTTTATTTTAAAGTAAACTGCTTTAAAAAAAATCACAACAGTCTCACCCTGCAACTCTGTGAGATTGAGATTTGATTAAACTTGCATCAGGCTCCTCCACACTACAACAATTTTTAATGCAACTTTATGAATGCAGTCTCTAACAATAAGATTGATCCTTGTAGAACTGTTAAAAGCACCAAGAAAAATATAAAATAGAAAAAAAATATAACTAAACACTGCTTCCTACTAGGCAATTAGAAAAATTATAGGATCTAGTTTAAATTATCTCCTGAAATAAATACATCAGTCTTTCTATTTGGGTCTATTTGCCCTCATTTTTTGTAGATTTAACTGACAAGAAAGGCGTATGATCAACTTGGCCATAGCTAAGCTTAACCCCCCCCCCCCCCCCTTTTTTTTTTTTTTTCTAATTTTATTTTTTTTATTATGCAAAATCCTGTCCCTAAAGCTACTTCTGGGACAGAAGAATGATTTGTGTTTTTTGTGTGTCTTTTTCTTTTTCTCCTCTCCTTGGTTACCATGGCGCTTTTTCTTAGATTGTGGGACAGAAGTTGCTTCTAGATCTTCTGTGACTTTCTGTGAAGCTAGTTATCAAGGGTGATATCAGTACAGTTGTTTTTTTTTTTCCTTAACTTTTACTGAACAGGAAATCAGTTGTTTGGTGGAGGAGGAGTATTGTTGATGTAAATGTAAAATACAGAGATAGAAAATACACCCATACACATGTACCGCACAAGAGAAAAGTATACGATCACAAGGGCACACAGTACAATGGCACAACAGGTTAGAGGCCACTTTCAGTTATAACCAACCAACCAGTCAGCACGTCATTTACAGGTACCACCAAGAAGGCATCAATTACTGCACTCCACAAACTGCCATTATACAATATACAGTAAAATATATTTATAGATATATAAAAGGAGGGCAGAATATAGAGAAAGAGTTTAGAGAGATCACGGAACGCCACGTCATGCAACGCAGTCACAGTCCACCACATGACGTCATCCAAAGAAAATGACACCATGGTTCAACTTACAGCTGTGGGAACTTGGCCCCGTGACAGTTGTCGGGGTGTGTGTGGCTATAGCGAAGAAAGGCCACCTCACACTGTGATTGGCCATATCAGGTTGCCGGGTTGTAGGGAGTGCAAATAAAAAACAAAAACAAAAAAAAAAAAAAAAAAGAAACAGTGGGATTTTCTTTGCTTTCAGTCAGAATTCCAATCACTCCTCCATGATTGTACTCCATACTCATTTACGCTGTCTGACAAATCAAAGGATGTTTTCAAGGTGATTACCATGAAACAAAACCAACAACAAGGTAACAAAGGAAGGAGAACAAATTATAGTCGGCACAGAAAATTAGCATTTTGAGCTTTGGTGTTTTGGTGAAATTCTCTCAGGTTAACAACATTCCCAGAGTAAAAGTCTGAACTCATATATTCCCAAAGATAACCTTATGTCAGAGCATTTCAGAAACTAGTCTTGTCTGTAGTAGTAATTGGTTTTGCCCTATGTTGTTTACGATGAGGGTGGCTTTGTATTGAGTGGGTCTTTTAACTTTCTGCATGAAGTTTATCTTTAAGACACAAAATGCAATTTTTAAGTAAAGAACTCCAGAATCCAGACGAAGAGAACTCTGTCTGATGGTGTTTTTAATTTAACTTCAAAGCACATTGTCAGAATAAAAGGAAAACACAGCTTCAGGCTTATCTGCAAATTGAAGTTTTTAGTTCTAAAAAACACAAAAGAACTCATCATTCAGGTTCCATCAGTGTTTGTCATCAAAATGATGAAGCTTAGCAGGAATCCAGAGAATGAAGCAGTTAAATTTCATATATTTGTGGCTTAAGCAATTGTCTGCCATGGCTTAAGAATTTATGCATGTCAGACTATTAAAAATCCTTTATTTCAAAGGATCTGTTTTACAAAAGAACAACTTTATTTTGTATTTTGTTTACTATAAGTTTCACTGAGGCTAAATTATTTACAAAGAAAAAGTGTTTAATTTCTCTGCATTTGCTGTAGTTCGATTATTTCCCTCAACTTTATAACAGAAATGAAGAGAGAACAGAAGAATGACAAAACAAAAATGTGATATTGGACCAGAAATGGTGAAACACATGAAACGCACGCACTCAAAAACATGTGAACAAGAAACGAAAATATTGTTTAAAGGCAGTTGTAATTGGTGGTTTCCCAAGTGTATGCAAGTGATTGCCCTGTCATTCTGTGACACATTCCTTTTGTCCTTTTTTGTCCAAATTCAAATTCAGCCCATTCCTTTGTCTTATTGGCAAGTCAGCTTTGAATGCTTCCTGCAATTAGCAGGGCAAAAGCTGCCTTCAAATCCTCCCAGGACTTGGACAGCTTTAAAGTCAATTGCAGATGCCAAATTGTGGCTTTCAATGAGTGCAATTCAATACCAGTTATTGGTATTATCACTATTTTATTTATGGAAAAGTAGAAGTTTCATTATTATAATGAAAAGTTATCTAACCAGTTCAGACTGCATGGATCAATTATATTTTTGCATTGGCAGCTGTGCCTTGAACAGATGGATGATAATTATTTGAATCATGTGCCACAGTCAAAGTAGTCCATTGAGAGACATTGCTACTTTGAATAAACCATATTTTTGTGGTTATGTCTGAAAGGTATGACTCATTAAGGGTCAAAATAAGGTAAATGAAGCTAGTGCATGGTGATAATGTGTTCTACAAAAGAGAAACAAAGGGGGACAGAGAGAATAAACCAGGGGGTAATCATTATTATCACTATACGACATATGCACTGAGACTAAATTACATTTGGAGCTGCTGCGCAGCATGCTTTTATTATGAACTTGTTTTATTTCTGCCTGAAAAAAAACCTGCAACAAAATATAGTTAATTACCTAAATGTTAGTCAATGACACGACCCTGATAATGTTTCTTTTCTAGATTATTCTAATGAAAAGTCTGTGGTTGATTTTTGTTTTTTTTTTTTTTTTTTTTAAACTATGTAATTTAGACCGGCTCATCACATGATCAGCAACAGGTATGCACTTGTAAAAAGGTTGAAGATTTCTGTGTACAACAGATTCCTTATTCACACTTTGACTATTGGAACTGTGTTCTTACAATTCATGAGGCATGCGAAGCAGTTCTAGCAAATACTGTTTACAGAAAATAAATTATTTTATTATAAAATATTTAGTTGACTTTTGATGGAAAGTTTTACTAAAGATGATATCTAATGTGGACATTTACAAAAGCCTGAACGCAGTGCTACATAATGCATGTACTGGGACAACACCAACTCCAATTCGCTGCTATGTACCACATCTACAGTGATCGCACAAATGATTTGCCAAAGCATGCACATCAGAAGCTGTACTGAGTAACATTCTCCAAGAATACTGGAAAACAGCTAAATAGATTTTAGAAATAACTTTAAAAGAAACAAAACACACCTGAGGCTCAGGACCTACAAATCCAGAGGTCTGAAACAGTCCAGCAGACTAGACAAGAAGTTCTTTGCTGAGATTTTAAAGGTGCACTCTTAGTTCCTAGACAAAAAAGAAGTTTGAGCACCTACAGATAAAACTGTATAACACCATCAAAGCATATTAAAATCCCCAATTCTAATCATTCTAGAAAGTGACCACAAGCATTTTTCCAAAACAATAATTGTTTAAGTGGTAAAATTAATGAGAAGTTCAGCAGTGCATTAAAATTTCTACAAGGTCGATGAAACTAGCTGCTAATGCACAGGACATTCAGAGTTCTTAAACTATAATTAAACAGCACTTTAATTCAACTAAAGGTCAGCATCCTGCCTCTGTTCTTTCCTATGAGTGAAATCGACCAACAGCTCTATAAACCCCCTGAAATGAACTCAAAGACGTCAAATGACTCAGACATTAATATTGAAATGCTTGGGATTTTCTACCATCAATAAGGCAAACAAATCTTTAATCAATAATTTCACATCACTGTAGAGGACAGAACTAGAGGGCAGTTCACACTTTTATGCAAGTGTCCTTATGAAGTACATATAGAAGATGGTCAGATTTCAGTTGAGAGTGAATAGGATTGGTCTGAAATCCTCTGGCAGATCTTCATTAGTAGCTGCAACTGATGCCAATTCTGTTGTTACTCCATCATCAGCCACACCCTCTTAACAGGAATGGTATCTTATCCGTCATGTATGAGAATCCCATCCGTCCACTTCCTGGTAAGGTAAATGTGTTTCAGCGGAGCACAACTAGTAGATTCAGCCTTACCAAAGCCCTAGATAAATGCAAACACCTGGGGTTCACATTCACTAATGTTAGGGCAAGAAATCATCTCAAATTAGGTCTCATTTTTCTTTGGCTGAAACAACAAAGACCTTTAGGTACTTCAGAAAAGTAACAACCAATAAAGAAGAACTAAAATGTGTTTTGGGCAGCAGCAATTCTGGAAAGAAGAGAAGGAATCATCTCTGATATCACAGTCATGTCTAGTAGACTGAAGGCATTTCAGATATCAATTCTCTCCAGAGGACAAGATTATAGCAGGATAAAGACAGATCCTGAGCAGGAGAGGAATGGGAACAGACTAGAGCCTAGATATAGCACTCACAGATGCCTCTGACACAGATTGGAGCATGACAATGGGGTTGAAATGTAAAAAGGGATGGTGTGCATGGAACACCACAACCAAGTGCATGAAAAAGAATACACAAACATCTGTGCTGATAGTAGATGGGAATCCCTGAGGTTCAAAAAGGGAATACCTGTGGAGGAACCAACCAGAAATCATACTATTGACAAACACTGGAAGAAGAAAAGTGATGTTATATGAGAGCATATTACTGTTTGCTCCAAACTGAGACCATTTCTGGGATTGGACATTCTAGAACTAACATAAAAACTGCCTAAAAGAAAGCCATGACACAATATAACAATGCGTGTGGAGCTCAAACACTCAGGACACTAGGTTTCTGTTAAAGAACCACCGTTTGAAGCCAAAAACCTCCAAAGAGGAAGAAATCAAATGTTCATCATAGGAAGTACGACTAAGATTATATTTTTCCACAAGGATGTCAACTTGAACTTTACGACTGTTAAATAGCATGTCTTGTACTTTTAGTAACAGCATTGTATTCTAGAGACGTTACATTACTTGTGAAATTGTCTAATTTGGACAAGAACAGACCTGTTGCTGATTGTGTTAGAGAGAATAGCATTTGTGATACATGTTCTGCAATGTAATCTGTAATGAAGGCACAATGGCTATTATTGGTTTTAAAGCTTAAGGTTTAAAAACTGTCCAACAAAAGAAAGAAAGATAGAATATGGTAACAGATAAAATATATGTTGGATTAATAGCAGAGGAACAATAATGAAGAAACAAACTGCTTAAGTCTGTACTGTGACTGCAACAGAAACACATTAATGTATCATGATTCCACATACTTTTGGTCAATTTACTTGAGAAGGGCAACATTACTAAATTAAAAAGAAGTTTTCTAAGCTTATTTAAATTTGCTTGTATATTCATTTTAAATAGTCAGATCATGAAATGTCATTTTAAAAGTATTTTTGCATGCGTAGCGCAAAATGAAAAACATGTTTTTGTAATTTTTTTGTGAGAACAAATTGAAAAAAAAAATTCGAACATATATTTTTTATCTAAAAACTATTTTAAATCCCTTTTTTGTCATAACAGTGGATATTGGAACAGCTTTTACATACAGGCACATTTATCCAGTTTTTCAATTGTTCTAGTTCAACCAATCCAAAAATGAATAAATGTATTAATGCAAACAAAACTTGTCATTCAAGATACAGAAAATAAGGACTGACAGAGAATAAATATTTGCTATAAATATTTTTGCATGCATTTCTACAACTGTTTAATGTACTGAACATTCAGACAGTGTTGTGACAAGACAAAGTAATTCAACTTTTTGAGTGAGTTTAACATCTGAGGTATTTCTTATGGAACGTGTGTAACTGTACCTGGGTATGGATAGCAGACGAGTCAATAAGGTCGGTTGGCATCCTTTGGCCGCTTTAGCTGCACCTTCAGCCTCTTCATGCCTATCTGAAAGCCATTCATCGCCTGGATAGCGGCTTGAGCACTGGATGGGTTATCAAAACTTACAAAGCCTGACACAAGACCACAGAACAGGAAGGAGAGGAGACATGAAAGGAGAAAATGGATACAATGGAAAGTGGGAAAGACACATGGAGAAAACACAGAAATGAAAGAAGACAAGAGGACAAAAAACCTTTTAGTGCTCAACAATGACACAACAATAGCTCTCTGTTTTGCTCTTTTCAGTGGATTAATTGAAACTTTATGAATTAAAAAGATAAGACAAAACAAGACAAAGGCTAATAACTCAGATATTAAAATTCAAACAAAGAAGAGGTATTAGTTACCCAGTTTAACGTGAACAAAGAAAAAAGACAATAGCTGCTTAAAGATTAGAGAAGAAAAATGAATTAAAGTAGGGGTACTTTTCAAGCAAAGCCTTGTTTGCAAATATTACCACAGTTTTGAGTGATCTCAGAACAAGGGATGCAGGGACAGTTTACATGTGAAAGTGTGTTTGCATTTGTGTGTGTGACTGAGCATGTATCTAGTAAAGAGCAAGGCAGGGGGTCGTGATGAGATGCTTGGAGCAAGGTGTGGAGGACGGAGGTGCCTGCTGCTCTCAGTAATCACCTGGGTGTTGAGGCAGAATGAGCCCACAGCTTTCCCCACCGGGACTCCTTGCCTGCTCTTATCAGACACCTCTGTGATTGACAGGCAGAGTTTTCCGCCTGCCAGCTGATTTGATCACAGCGCTATAGGTCCAATTTAATTTGGGGAGAGAGGGCAGGCTTTTGTCAGTACGGGTGAGATAAGGCTGATGCTTTTACAAACCTTTTAAACAAACTGAGCAGGAAGGGCCCTGTCTGTTGGTAGTGATCCTGTTCACACACACACACACACATACAACTGCACGCACTCACTTGCTTTGATGACTCTCCATACCCCACATTTAAATCTACCTACAGAAAAGGTGATTCTAAAGGTCAAAGGGCATAAAACTAAGTGCAAAGTGCACATTTTTGGTCAAAGAAACAATATATTTAAAAAGCCTTAACTTACTAAAAACATTTCTGGTTTGAATTTTCATAAATAACACATATTGTATAACCACATAATTAGTCCATGAGTGGGGTTTTTTTTATGTTTCAAAAAATTGCAATCGTTCCTGCAAATCTTGAAAATGCACACTGTCAAAATTTTGCTTCAAACCTAAAAGAAAGTTTTGAATTCTGGAAAACAGTTTGTGACTTCCATCGAACTCTTTGAAGACCCACTCAGATGAAAATTGTGTTTTTGGTGTTTTATAACATGTTCTCATGATGAAAGACTTGTATAAGAAAATTAATCTTAAAATTGCATTTCTGAGTATTTTTTATTAAAATTGTAAGTCAGGAACAGATAAACATTTTTTTTTTAAAAAAGCCTGTTTATATGGAAGCTCCAATTGGCAAGCCCTAGCTCCTTGCTCTGCTCATTTCTCCATGTGCGTCTTCATTTTTCTTGTCCGAGCTAGCATCTGGCTCAAAACTGTATGACTGGATAGCTCCAATATTTCTTATTTTTTGTTTCACCGTAATGCTGGCTGTGAGGGGCTGAGCTAGAGGGAGGTGTAATAAGATGAATGACAGGAAGAGGAGACAGGCTTTCTCCAATGCCAACACTGCCACAACTCAGTGTGAATTCTAATGCACTACTGCTTATCTGCAGAAACAACACATGCTTTTGATTTTGCTAAAAGCAAAATTAATATAATATAATAATAATAATAATGATTAAAGACTACTAGGAACACTTTTGCAGTGGATCAATAGATGAGCGGAGAGGGACAAATGCATGGAATTGTTTGGATTTGGTTATGTTTTGCCATTTAAATGACAGTTTGGACTGCAAATTAATTTGGATAAGACTTCCCATTTATCTTCATGCGTTCTGTTCAGAGAAAAAGGTAAAAAAAAAAAAAGAAATCATTCAAAACTTTCATTCCTTTTAACCTTTTATTAACATTCAGCTTCAAACTATTTCTCAAAACATTCATGAGAACAACATAAATGGCTTCTACAGAGAGTGCTGCCCTCAACTGCCCTGATTTGCTTTGTAGGCAATTCAGCATTTCATTCGATTAGTCATCTCTGACATTATGTTTTATATCTCGTTCACACAATTCATTTAATAGCTACATAGTTAGACAGAAGAGCAGCTGTTCACCGCCTTTATTATTTCTCTCTATTTTCCTGTGTTTTTAGTTAAATGAATTGGATCTCTATCAAAACTCTCAGCCACAAACTGAGAAACTCAAAAGGTGGAAAAATATTGACGAGGTCTCTACAAAAATCCTATTTCTACATTACTTCTATTGCTGTTTCTGAATAGTGCTGATGGGAGGAGCATATTCCCTAAAACCAATCTTTATGGTTGACTCATCTATGGTATAACAGTGTTCACATGGCCGATCCATGTCAACATTTCATCAGCATCAATATCGGGTTTCTCAACAGCCATTGTAGTTACATTAATTAGTGGAAGATATTAATTTAGCAATTTATTTATTCACTGGACGCTGAAAGCTCCCAAACTAATGATTACAGACACATCACAACTACGAGCTGATGTTAATATCTTTTTAAAATCCCTTCTTTGCTGCTTAGATGCTGCACAACTTGAATTTCCTTAGCTTGCAAACAAGAAAAACGCATTGACACAAACATTTTGCAGTGATTATATGCATTGTGACATTATAATTTGAATGGACTGGAAGCATAAACACTTGCATTGGCTCTTTTATGCTCTTGTGCATTAGCAGCATTTGCATGTCCTTTAGTTATTGTATTTCATCAGGACAGTAAGAGGTCAATGAATGAAGGTCTGCATACCTATCGCAAAATGGATTGATAACACAAGTACTGAACCTCTGTGTCTTATAGTTATATAGACAGAAAATGCTAAACACCCAATGACATTAACACCATAAAGAAATAAACCACGTTTTCAGCAGCTTTTAAGGCACATTACCAATGAAAACCATTTTCCTTGTATATGAAAAGCAATATTACTTACTGTTGTGCTATCCTATTCTCCAAAGACCTTTTGAAATTTACTTTCATGATCATTCCAGCTAATTCCACTGAACAGGGTAGGCTTTGATCACTTTTAAGTCAATATTGAGTGACTGAACACAGGGGATTAAGTCTAATGTTGTGTCCATCGAGATCTGGGCTAAACTGAAAAGAATGTCTTTTTTCCTCCTTCCTATGTTGTGTAAAGTGCTTCTTCTATAAGAAACAGGAACTTAGAGTACTACACTGCAGACAGATGGTAAATAACATCCTACAGACCAACAAAACTAATGGTCACAAAAACACAAGACAGTGATGGGGATTTTCTCCATTTATTAGACCTTATCTAGTAGTAGTACTTGTTTGTGTTTATATATTTTGTGTATTTTATGTAAACAAATAGAAAATACAACTTACTTTAGCTAAAGAAAGGAATCATGACATTAGAGACACTAAAAAAAGATAATCAAATCAAATTCAATAACTTTTTATCTGTAAGTTTAAAAGAAAAAGTCAATTTAAAATGAATGTCATCTTATCACGATAACAAAACCACATTTGTACATTTGTATTTATGGTTTAAAAGAATCCTAAAGTACTGTTTCTGTTGGGTTAAGGTAAAGAGAATTTCAAAGAATATGATTACTTCTTTGCAGCCATTAGTATTTGTTTGTAAAGAGATTATATTGTTAAGTGAGCAACAGTGCTTATGTGCACCTATAATGATAATAGTTTAAGAACAAAAAACACAGCATAGTAGTTGAGTGTAGAGTGTCCGCCGTGACACGTCAAGACAAGGGATTCAAATCCACGTGGAAATAACACCAGAGATGGAATATTTGTCCTCTTTGACAATTAGCCTCTAGAGCTGGATTGGAGCTGCAGCTCTCAGCCCTCTCAGGGGATGGGTCATATGCAGAGAACAAATGGGACTTTACATTTCATTGAAGCAAAGGCGCACAACATTGTTCTATCAAAGCTGTGCTTGAGATTGTTTTACTCAAAAGCTGTTTGTATTTTTGCCAAAATGAGGCTTTGTGCCATGCACACTTCATGTTGGTTTCTTCTGTTTTCTTTTTCAGAGGTCTTGTAGGTTTTCCAAAGCAACTTTGTAATTTAAAGTCCACTTTAACAGAAAGGGAGGTTCTCTTCTTACAAAAAAGCAAACCTGCAGTCTATAGACTAACTGCATCACGATGAACCTCAACTTTTCTTTGAAAATGAGGCTTTACAGTCTAGAGTTTTTTAAGGAGCCCAAAGTGACCTTGCTGAAAATAATTTCAGATTTTTCCAAGACTGATAGACAGCAGCAATTGCTTCTCATGTATTACTGCTATGTATTATTTTTTTATCCAATTGAAACTCATTGTCATCTGGCTAAACTCTCTACCTCAGACAAAGATGTCTGGTGTCCTTGCAAAACTCCAAAAAGTATTTGATCCTTCCTTAAAAGAAAAATAGTCTCTTAGGAAGACACCTGTGAAAACTGAGGTAAGCAATTTGTCCAGATAAAATTGTATCAATTATTACCAGAGAGAGAGAAACACAAATCTAACACAGAAATGAAAAGAAACAGCGGCGAAATGGAATGGCTGCTACTGGAATGGCTACATGAGACAAGTCATAAAGGAAGATTCAAGACAAAGTTAACTGTTTTATGCTGTTACCTGAACATATTCAAAGTAAAAACAGTGGATAGATGTAAGCTAGAAGTGAGAGATAAAAGAATGGACACCAGAATGCAAAATGGTGTCAGTTGGTTATTCTGCTCTCTCACTAGATTGTTAGTTTAGGTTCTAAGTCAGCATCTTGTCTTACCTGCTTGTAAAATATTGAAGAAAACAGTTGGTTGGAGAATATTATCTTAAAGTCTGTAGTGAATTGCACCTTCTATGCAAGTCCAAAATTTGAGACTTGAAAATATACATACAAGAATTTCCCATTTTTTGGCACTTGGCTTCATTTGTCAGAATCAGATGTTGCTGTTTGCTATTCATTATGCAATGAAACCAGGGACTATTGCTCATTAATTTCCCTTCTTACCCCCTTGTGCAGTGGCATGCAACACCACTTTGAAAATGTTAATTGCACCTCAATTAGGACTCACAGTTGGACTAAAGGCATAACTGTAATGGCAGAAAAGAAAAGATGGTAAAGGAGTGCATAACACAAAAAATATCTTCTTTTTTTTTTTTTTTTTTTTTTTTTGTTGACTCACCAAAACATTTGCTCTGATTGGTTGCTCTGTCCACAAAGACTTTGGCTGAGATGACGTTGCAAAAGGTAGGAACATTTGCATGAGCTCAGCGTCTCCAAACTCCTGGGCAGGTGGTAAATAAACAGGTTGCAACCTTCTGGCCCTGGTGAGGTGACGGAGACAACAGGGGGTTATATGGAACGTAAACAGGAGATGCCCGGGCGACACACACTGACCCTACTCAGGGATGACTATGAAGCAAGGAGAGAATGAAACAAAGCCAAAAACATTCATTTATCCATAACTGATGTTTTGACGTTTATGTACTAAGCAGATCTTAATTCTGCAATCATTTCAACAACACAGCATACTGCATTTCTTACATCATTTGACAGATAGAAATGTGACATTTTACTAGATTTCACTTAAACCCTCAAATTTACTATTTATCACAGATTTTTTGGCTGAAACAACAACCTGCCAAATGTTAGCTTGGTATTGAGAGATAAAGAGGCTGGGCCAGGAAACAGATCACACATTAAGATGTAAGCAGAGTTTTTGTTCCAATTTCTAGGAGAAAGTAGGACTGTCTTCCAATCTCCTCCACATGAGCTGGCTGCCATGTATTGTACAGGCCAATCTGGATAAAAGCAAATGAACTGGAGGCAGTCAAAGGGAGAGGGAGAGAGTAAACCATGGGCAAAGGAGGAGGCAGAGAGAGGGACGTGATGGACTCGAGGACAGTAAGCTTGGAGCTGGCAGTCTGGCTAGCTTTCTCTCCTGTCTCATTGCTCGGGCTGATAGCATGACAAGATGAGCTTGGGTCTGGTGAGAAGGCTGATAAGAGGACTGCAGTGTTAGCTGGCTGTAGTGCGGTTATGCCTCAGCGCTGAGGACACACAGACACAAGTTGGCAGAGATTTTCTTTTTTTTATATATATAACAGTAAGAAGACATATTTTTGACTCATTCTGTTTGCTGCAGCTGTTTAATAAGATTCTAATGTAGCAATTGTTCAGGTTGATAAACACAAAACAAACTTATTGACTTTAACTTTAGGTGTTTGTTGGCATTGAAATTCTTACATAAAATAACAGGTCTATTAAGTTGTATTTTAAAAGACCCACTCCATTGAAAACAGTTTTTTTTACATGTCCTTGGAGCATTTTTCTCATGATGGAAGACATATTTAAAACACATTAAGATTAAAGCTGAATATTCTATATTCACCGTTGTTAATTAGAAGTGGATGAAAATATATAATTGGAAAAAGCTTATAGATGTTTGTAAGCCCATTCTGCTCCATTCTGATGCATCTGCTTATATACAAATAGATCCGTGTAGGCCTTTGCTTGCCTTGTCTGAGCCAGTGTCTGGCTTAAAACTATACTGACTGATAGCTTTGATATTCCTCGCCATTTTTGCTGCACTGGTAATGTTAACTTAGATTTGGGTGGCTGTAGCATAGTGAGAAAGGTGACAAAGGGATGATGGGAAATAAGTTCAAGCTTACTCCATTGGTCAATGCATACTCCCCGTCACCTGTCCTCACCACAGATCAGAGATAACTTAGTGAAAAACCGCCACCCTGCAGAATCTATGCTTTAGAAACACCGTTTTTTTTTTTTTTGCCCCAAACAGCAATATCATAAATAAAGACCTATTTAACGCCTTTAATTAGATCAAAAGATGCTAGAGTGAATTTAAAATTCTATATATTTGAGGGAAATAGAAAATAAAATAAGCAACAACTGATGAATGTGATTCTATAAATTCATGAAGGGGCAGTTTTTAAAATTATTTGTTTCATTTATATTTAATTATTTAGAGATGGTTTTGTTCTTCCATACTAATTTAGAGTTCAATTTCAAACTTTAAGCGGAAGATAAAAAGGTTTACTATTTGTGTGTGTTCTGGTTTAGGTGAATCCTATTAAATGGGAAGACTGCACCCTGAACTCACAGTCTAAGACAAACAGGGAAAGCAGTATGGTGAAGAGCTAAAATTCAAGGACACGTGATCAACCAGTATAGACCTTTATGAGGTCTTCTGTGTGCCTTTTCTATTATTCTTTAAAAATATAAAATACATTTAAACTTGAAGTTTTTTCTATTAACTTAAGCTAATTGTATTTCAGTAAATAAGCAAAAGTTTAAAAAGATTTTTTTAATCTGCATTGTGGCATTCAACATAACTATGCATACGATTAAAATGTTTTGTTTCAGGATGTTGGAAACGCTCAATTTAAAGTCTATACACTGCCTCATACTGTATAATCATATGGTTGAAAAACTGACATTGACAAATGGAATCAAAGTGATTTACCATCAAAGTATATTCCATGCCTTATTACTCTGACGCTGTGGCACAAGAATGAAGTACACTAGAAATGGTAAGAATTATTATGCATGCAGCTAATTAATCTGATGAATATTATAACCACTTAAACACATTGTAATGGACTGATTAAGCAGTCCAACGCTGTAAGTTTGAATTAGTGCAGTTTTTGAATAATGACAGCGTAACTTTCCGTCTCACTGCTAATGTTCTTCCTTTAAAAGGGAGACTTTTTTGTCACTTTTCCCAGCCAGCTTTTTCTCTCCATTGCTAATTCAAAGCAGTGCAGCTACATTAGAATGGAACATGGCAATTATCACCTTTTATCTTGGTGGGCGCGTTTGCTCGCTCTTACCTTCCCTCTGTTGCTGGGGAATGATGGTTGGTTGCTGGGGGAACGCTTGGCTGATTGGCGCATAGGCGGCAGGGTAGGCTGCTGTTGCAAAGGGAGAACAGTGATTTTTTTTTTTCCCACATTTCCATTTTCATATTTGAAAACAACAAAACTCAAATCATTATTCCATTGTTCATTTGCATCTTGTAGACGTTGCATAAATAAATTGCATTATGATGGAGGCTCATTTGAATGGTGGATCACTACACAAAGAGAGCTGCAAAGGAGAGTGGAGTGCAGTTCAAGAAAGCAGACATACAAAGCAACAAAGGGAGACTAACACAGTGTTGATGAAATCTGATGTAAGGGTTATTGAGATCTCTGTCAGTCCTTGTGCAGGAAGCAACGCCAATTTTAAACTTCAGCTGAACTTTTGTAATTAGAAATTTATGTGTGAGATCGTAATATTTAAATTTGAGTTAGAAAAATACAAAAGCTTTGTCTGGCTGATCATTGTATTATTTCTACACATCATGATGGCTATTTGTGTTACCAAAAAAAAAAAAAGGAAGTGGCCATAAGAAAAGAGACAGATGGAGGAAGGGAGTAAATAGTGACGGAGGGAGAAACAGATCACCTGCGTAGTGCTGGACACCAGCATAAGCCTGCTGAAGAGGGTCAGTCACCGTAGGACTCTGTGCTGTAGAGGGATGGAAAAGAGACGGGGAGGAGGAAGAATGAGAGTGGCATAAGTGACAAAAATGATGGACTATTATGTGCACACTGTATTTGTTTGAAAATAGCAAGACACACACTGGCTCTGAAGAAATCCAACAGGAGGTAAGATCACACAAGGAGTGGAAAAAAATTGGGTTGTCATATCTTTTAGTTCTTCAAAATGCCTGTTTGCCCCAGATGTTTGCATCAAATATTAACAACATGCCAAACAAACCGCTTTGTAGTTCATTACGATTGCAGCTGCTTTTGCATAATGCAAAGAAAGGGAAAGAGTCTGTCAATTCTTCAGGAATCAGTCATAGAAAACATTAAGAAGCTAGGGTTTGGGCTGACACACGTCAAATGAACTATAATTGAGAGATGTGTAAACTGATGGATTCATCATAATACAAAATCAGGTTTTTCACAAATGTAAGACACTGTTGAACCTTAAGCCTTAAGCACTTCAACAAACGGCATCCCAGGAGATGCACCAAATAAGAAGAAGGCATTACCAAAAGTTAAGTTAAATGACTCATTTCTCCCTTTTAGCTGTAATATTTGTAGTAAAAATGTCACAAAGTGTCAGTTTACCTTGCATTGTGACAATTAGGCAGTAGTCTTCTTTAAATCTTTGATGCCAATAATAGCAGCTCAGATTCACAGGGTAAAAGCAACAGAGTTACCAGATCCCTGATGGATCCTTTCATCCCCTAATATGTGTCTCACCTGGGTATGGATGAATGCCATTGGTGTAGATGGGCTCAGATGTAGGCTGGCCATTGCTCTGAGGCGGGAGGGCACTGAATCCATTGACCCCAATAGGAGTGGCTATGCTGGGCACGGCAGTAGCAGAGATGCCTGGGGGTGTGCTGGTGCCTGCAGATAGATCATGTGTTAAACAAACTGAAAATATCCCTTGTTAACTAGTAGGTAACCTAAACTGGATACAAATAAATAACTTGTTGCTTCCCATAAACTTCCATGTAGTTTATTTAGAAAATTACATTTAGAAAGTGATTACTGGTTGTTTACATTAGATGAGGATGCCACGTGACACTCTGGAAACTGAGTTTCCATTGATTTTAATTTCATTATGAGTAAAACTTATTCACACCTGAGATGATTTAATGTGTGTTGTTACAAATATTTAGTCCCACTTGGAAAAGTCTTGCTCTAGCTGCAGCTCAGTAAACGCGCTGCAAGTAACTGTCAGCATGTTGTTCTTATTGGCTTCGTCCCAATACCCTCACTGCTCCCTAATGCTACGTTCATAAATACAGCTGCCACCGCAATGGGGAGGCATCGGCAGAATCTTTAAGATTTCATGCAACCACCTGATATTTTTTAATTCTTTGCTTGGACATGATTGTATATGTTGGCAGAAAGGCGGCTGTTAGGTGTAAAAAATGCTCTATACCCCCGACGGCCAGAGGCATTTGATATGAGCGGCCGCCGTCCAGAGACATTTACACATTGTCCAGTCAGAGCTGCTGCCGGCTGGTCACTCTGCCTGCCACCGCCCTGTGGACGTCCAGCTGTTGCTAGATTTTGTAATAGCTTCATCCCTGCTGGTCACTGGACTGCCACCAACACGACCTCAAAATGTGCCAGGGCGGCCAGTGACCGATGTCAACTTTTAGAGAAAAATCGTCCAGTCGCTGTTTAATTTAAACTTCTTCTAAAAACCTCTGCAGCCATGCATGTGGTGTGATTACAAATGCAGCTGCATGGCCACCTGCAGAATTCGCTGAAAAACGATCTTTCCGGTCACCACACAGTGGAATTTTGTGATCATAGACTAAATGTGCTGCAAATAATCGTGAGGATGTCCTTCTTATTGGCTATGTCTGAATTTTCTCACAACTCCCTAACCTCTAAAAGACTGTCCTGGATTTTAATGTATTCCGTACACATGCTCACTTCTTTTTGTTTTTTGAAACAATAAATATGTCATCATCCATTTGTAGAAGTAAAAAAACCTAATATGAACAATTTACGAAGGCTATATATTCATCTACTGTTGTACAATGAAAACTTGGATGATTTATATAAAATGTTCAAACGCAATCCACTGTGGTCTTTAATCTGGTGTGCATCGATGCACACTAGTTTTTTACAGGGACTTCTGGGAAAATTTCCAGAGCACTGGGTTTGGACACCCTGAAAAAATGGTGTACACCCTATTTAGTGCACTAAATAGTGAGTAGTGGGGGAATTAGGACACAACCAGTGAGTCATTGTTGTATGGACTTTGAGATAAGGGAGAAGCAAGTGCAGCATATGCCGCTTAACAGAGTAGTAGTAGGAACAATGCATGCTTTTCATTAGAGTTTACAACAGTACCAGAGAGAATTGCTTGTCAAAGAAATGTGTGATCTTGAAGGCTTGTCTAAGAATATATCTAAATGTCTAATCCTGTCACTTGGGGTACATATTCAATTTATTGAAGCCAAAAAATTCACAAGCACAATTAGGATATTAAAATGAAGGCAGGGACCATTTATTTTGTTGTTTTCTCCTTTTTGCTTTGCAGTGATATTCACCTTGCCAGTGGCCTTTTGTGCTCAAAGAATTTATATTCATATTTCTTTGTGTTTTTTATCCAGGTGAAGGCATTTAAGTCATGTAAGATTATGTTTGATAGAGCATTCTAAGTATATAAGGGCTTATGGATTACAAATGTCAGGTAGTGCTTCAAGTCACTTTATATAATACATCTGCAATGGCCTTGCCTTCAGGTGGCCTCCCTACTTGTCGAGCCATCAAAGCTCCTTTTGACAAGGGCCAAAAAAGATAGTTCAGACTGCAGCCCAGGATTATCTTGCGCAAATCTATGCTCTTATATTGTATAAGCCAAGGACTCTGCATCCAAAGTCAGTGGATTGGCTGTGTTCCCAGAAAGCACACCCTGTCAGAGAAACACTGGGAAAGACTGATGGACAGAGGAAACTTAAATGAGTGATAATGTATAAGCAGAGGAGAGGAGAATGGCTATAATGTTGGTGCTAAACAATGTATGCTAATGCTTTCCATTGCCTTTCACCTTGCATCACTAACTGCAACGTCTCTTTTCAAAGAAATCTGACAGAGTTTGCGTTTATTCCAACATGAAACGTATATCTTTAAAGAAAAATGTCCTGGATGATTTCATTGCCAGTATTTATTATGTGAGTCCTACTTTTTAAGCAGCAGTTACAGTAGAGAGGGAATCTCCTGCATAAATACCCTTTGTGACAGCAAAGTGTTAGTTGTTGAATACCTGAGGACGGTGTCATGGGAGTAGCCACCAGACCGTTGACATTGAAAGCTGCCATTTGCTGCATTTGTGCGGCAGCAATGGCTGCCATGGGGTTCAGGTAGGACCCTTGTGTTGCTGCCATCAGGGCTGCTTGCTGTTGCATCATCTGCTGTAGGATTAAAGAGCAGTGGGGTGAAAGGAGGAATGGGGCGGTGGGATGGAGGGAAGGACAGAAAAAGGAAAGGAGGGTGAAATAGCCGCAGGAACAGAGCATGTTTACTCTCACATCTCTGTTTGCTTGGCCCATGCCTTGTTTTTGAACAGAGTGATCTGTGTTGCCCTGCAGCTTTGCTTCACAGCTACTAAGACTGTTCTGGCCCTGTGCTCATTATACTGACACAAGATAAAGGCTTTGTGGTGAGATCAGTTTAGGATGCTGAAGTCTATGTACATCTATATGTGCTGTATATGGGGGGGAAAAAAAAGTGGGGGCTCTGCATCGGTGGTGTTAGTGAGAGTCTGTGTGCAAGTGGGCGATTCTCACCTGTCAGAGTGAGCTGTTAGCTACCATGTGAGTGTAAATTCTCATGGATTCCTAACTCAGGCTGTGACTTTCATGTGTGAATATGTAACATGGTAGAGTGGGATGGGAAAGAAAGGGATAAGGGTGAACGGATCTTCTTTGCTTATTTAAAAAAAAAAAAGAAAAAATATATACAATTTATTTTAAATACGGGACACAGTTGTAGATTTACAGTCATATGAACTTTAAAAATATATATTATGCAGTTCAGCTGAGAATATATGCTTAGCGACTTCCTTTGAGACATTCTTGTTTTTGTTTACCACAGTCATTTCTAAATGTAACTATCCATGTAACAGTGTGAATCCATAAAGGAGCTGTTTGCTGCGGGAGTTGCATACCTGATGGAAAGAAAGATTGAATTCAAACCTCAAATCATAACAGTTTCTTTTTTTAAGCTCACCGTCTCCTCCCCCGCCGGGCTGAGACTTACAGCGTGAGAATAGGTGCCATAGGCCCCAAACTGGATGGTCATGGGACTGAAGATGCCGAGCTGGCCCGCCATCTGGTGCATCCTGCGCAGGGTCCTCTCCTTATCAGTGTCTGCAAATTTGACCACCAGGCTGGACGAGGCACCCTATGGGGACACATATAACATTTTACAAGGTTAATGAAGTGCAGACACAAGTGTTGGTACCCCACAGTTAATGAAAGGAAAACATTCAATCTTCACGAAATAATTTGAAAATGAGTACATTTTTGTTAGACATAATTTCTTAAATATACATTACTGAAACAATATGTTCTTCCCCATCATCAGAAAATTTAAGAGGCCTAAGGTCAAGCAACAAACAGCCTTTTTTTTAGGTTTGTTTGTTTTTAATGAAAATTTTAAGAAGATAATGTTAAATGTTTTTTTTTTTTAATTAAGAGGGACAGACCAATAATGTCAGTGTTTAATACAGTTTAGCCCAGGCATAAGGCATTATTTGCAGGCATTTTCAGTTTCTTTTCTTCCAAATTTTTATGATAATAAGTCAGTCTCTTAGTGTTTATTAATTATTTCTTTCCAGGTTTTTGCTCATGCTATTATTATCTTCTCACAACCCCAGGCTTTGTTAAAAATTCTTAAAAAAAAACACAACATATTTTTTGTTTAGATTTAATACAACATACTGCAGTCTGTGGAATATTACTGCTGTTACAGATTGATACTTAAGTAGGCTAACGCAAACTCAAACCTGCTTTTCTTGTTACAATAGTTTACCTGAAGGTAAATGGATTACAACCCATCATTTAAGTGTAAAATCTTTGTCAGATGTCCACGTTTTGCTGAATAATTTGGTAAACTAACCGAAATATATGCAGAGTTTTGTGAGTTTAATACATTTGTCAAAACATTTTACAGCTTAACTATGAACAGTGATTTCCTGTTCTCTTTGCAATAGTTTACCAGTAGGTAAAAGGATTCTAAACCCATTGCTTAATTGTAAATATTATGTCAGATTTCCACTTTTTTGATGATTAATTTGGTGAAAGCTAAACAAACAAAATAAAGAATATTTTGATTTTAATGCATTTGTTTAAAGTGAAACCTTTTATAGCTTAAATATGGGCAGTGACTTATTAATATTATTGATGTCATGTGCATCTTATATTCCATGTTTGAGATCAAATATCTCTAAATCCAGGGAGCTGGCAGTATTAAATAAGCACCTGTCAAGGCTGTAGTCATTTAACTGTTTGCATTTAATGAAAGAGAGTAGTGAGTGATATTTGCTTTTGTGAACTTTCTGACTACGCTGTATACACTGCGAGTGAACTGTGATCCTAAGCAGATCCCACAGGAGTCCCAGTTCCCCACTGGTAAAGCTCCACTGAATACAGCACTGGGTAATTAGGTCTGACAAAAGCCTTCAGCATGTGGAGGGCAAAGTATTGACTAATGGCTCTTCTTTATGGCAGATATAGTAACATATTGATGTCCCTGCTCCTGAGTTTGCATCCAATTAAATCATTTGAGAGACAGAAACCAGAGTCAGTTAGCCACGTGACATCCAGACAAAGAGGAGGAAGAGTGTCTGTGTGTGAGTGAGAGACAGATGCAGAAAGAACAAGGGAGAATGAGGAGGCTGCCAGGCAGAAAAAGCAGCCTCATACATTGTCAAGAAGACCAGGCTCCTATTTAATTACAGGCAATGCATGCTGGGAAAGAACATGGAGTACCACCAGGACAGAAGGACAGAAACAGCCAGGGGCCAGTCAGGATATGATTAGTAAGATCATAAAAGCAAAGACACTGGAAGAGAAGGCCTTCATAATCACAACTTTAAATTCATTGTTCACTAAGTGTCTCATCTTGACAGGGTCAGAGCAAATTCTGCTCTGATTAAAATTTTCTTCTTTGTTTGATGTGTTGAATTTAAAAATGTCAGAACTACATGACAATGGACAGCTAGAAATTAATCCAGCCAGTGTGTGTGAAGCTGCACGTGTGGAAGACTGAACTGCATTGAACTGTTCTTCACAAATCTGGAAATTAGTTGTAACAACAAACTGTTCACCTGGAACAATGACACAACCAGACAAACCTGAGCCTAGCTAAACTAAACGTTGTCACTTCACAGTCGGAGAGTGCATTCATCCTTGAAGCAGTGTCAGTCTCAGTGCAGTTACATATTTATTCATGCAAAAAGTACATGATAAAAACTTAGTTTTGTTCAATAACTAGTGATGGTGTAAAAAAAGAGGATTAACTTTGGATTTTTTTTTTGTGCAGATTGTGAACAAAATGAAATGTACATGAAACTGTTTAAAGTCAGCCTTGCAACATGCTTAAAACACATTTACTCTCTTATACTATCACACTTTTTGCACAAAACTGAACAAAAAAATGTGTCAATTTTCAAAATAAATCAAATAACTTTTTTTGTACCTTCAAATAACCTGTGATAAATGTGTCTCATATACATTCTATTAGGAATAAAAGGAGGATGTGTTGGCTGGAGATAACTATGAAACAGGAGCTGGAAGAAGTAAAGCATCAGCACAGACCCCAGGGATAGAGTGCCTCAGATGGGAACCTATCAGAGCCAGCCAGCCCCACACCTCAGGCCAGAGCAGCCCCATCTGGTGTTTTCTCCCTTGGTGCCATTTCAATTAGTTAAATCAATAATCCAATATAAAGGCGTTAACAGCACAATTTTTCCTTTTCTAATTTAATTTTGTTCCTCCTTCTGACCATTTTTCTTTTGTTTCTCAACTTTTTGGGCCAGTTTGAAAGGACCAGGCTGCTGGATTTAATGAGGCTGGCACAGAGCAAACATCTTCCCCTACCGTTGTTGCTCAGTTCTGCCCACAGCACCGAGGCTGGCATTTAGATTTGCTAATTTCTCTGCTTTGTGTATCTGTGGGTTCTTAGATTCGTTTAATACCACACGAAGAATGCTTTCAGAGCATTGTGACTGTGAAAGCCTGAGGCTGCCTGTAGTCACTGCACCGTGACTCAGATGAAGCGAGGCTGGCCTGGTCTGGTTTTCCCAACAGAGTGTTCTGCTTTAGACATCAGCACAGGAGGAGACCCACAATGTCTCCAATGAATCGTTTTGGCAGCAACACTAAACCAGCAAAACAGCCTTTGCAGCTGTTGTCAACATTGCCATTTATGTCAGAGCTAAACTGCTGCAAAAAAGACCAAAAAGTCATGGAAAAAAGCAGTTGTATCCTAACTTCTGAATTGAAGAACTTTATATCCTTTATAAACTTGTGAGATAAACAACCACATACATGGAAGGTCTAATCAGACAAGAAGAACCCGATGTGTCAGCCTGTCTTACGGATCAACAGTTCCTATTTCGCATAAAGAAGAGAGTTTTCAGTCAGGTAATGAAGGAACAGGTTGGGGCAAACAACTAGTGCTAAAGCAGCTGTTCCTCACTGGCTGAAGAAAATCACAAACTCACAAACAAACCGAATAATAACTTCCAGCAGCACGACTCCCATACCTGGAGAGAAAACGAATTTGCTGAATTTGATAAGGGCCACCAGGGAGCCATCATTTTTGACAGCTACAACTAAGGAATTTGTCACAGGTTCAAAAACTAATCTCATTTCTTGAACAACACACTTGACTTGTGAAACTCTCCCTTATTGGATTGTGTATAGGGCACGGAATGTGCAGATGGAAAAATGCACACTGGTAATTGAGGGATTAGTATTCAACTACAGCCCTGAAGTAGCATAATGCTTTTATCTCAGCATTACTGTGATGGAAAGACACTGTTCTGAAAGTTCTACCAACAGGTGAGTACTCCCAATGTATCTCTTAAACAGGCTTTCAATATTACAACAATGTGGCCAAAGAAAGAAATAATGAAGTTAAAGGGAAACAGAGAAAAATGTTCAATTCGCATGGCAATTACTTTCAAATATAAGTTGCATTGTAAGAGTGCTTTCCCTGTTTTCCAGAGCTCCAGAAAATTATAATTATCAATTGAAATTTTACAAGTTCATTTGGTAATTAGCTTGACTCCCTTTAGGCTTTGAATTCAACACTCAACCTTGTTGCATCTTTGCAAGCCTCATGGGAAGACTGCCTCTCATTAGCGACGGAGGATGCTGCCTTGGTCTGACTCGACTTCCTAAGACATGTGGCTGCATCTGCTCAGTACACTGCATAATACTAAAAGAAACAAACGTGTGTTCAGTCTTCCGTACATGTATCTTTACTTTGTATATACAAAAAAAACTTCTCATCTTCCAGTTTTGACTCTAATAAGGAGCACTGTGTAAAACTAAAAAAAAAAAAGAAACAAAAAATGACTACATGTTGAATGGAATACAATAGGGCTGAGATCTAACAGTGGTTCCATGTGTCACTTGATGAACGGTGTTCTCTGGCTTGGCTTTACCTGTCATGAATCTGCAACTACAGTATCACATACAAGCATGCTCTTTTTGCTGCCAACTCTGGCAGGCTCCACAGGCCCTGTCAGCCACGCTGTGACACCAAACATGACAATGTCTGCAAATTTGCTGGGTGTTGTGAGTACCTGCCTCTGGCTTTGCCCATCTGAAGTTTTGCCACCTGTGCCTCTGCAGCCTTACAACATTTCACCAGCTAATCTTGTGGGAGAACTTGCTCTGCACTCAATCACCTTTTAATTTTGGAAGTGCCTGCAGTTTGCAATAAACATCAGTTAAGGCTATGACCCAGTCTTTCAGCTCATGCCCTGTGGTGACATCTTCTGCCCTCGAGCTTCGTTATTTTTATTTATTTATTTTTTTTATTGTGAGCCAGTGTATGTTTGAGACAGGAGTTATTTATGTCACATGTGTGCGAGTGTGCCAGGTAACACAGATGCCACCGACAGAACATTAAGAGAAAGAGACAGAATGAGAAAAAACTATGTTCACGTTTCGTTCAGTCCTCACAGCTGGCAGTGTGCAAGGCAAACCACTCTCTGTATCCTGCCTCCTGTTAGTTTGTTTTTGAAGACATGTGGCCATGATATTATCCAAATTAACTTCATCCCCCACATCGGTAACAGAGCTTTACTTGGAAACCAATGGCCACCTTGCTTATTAATTTGAGAGGAAGCTGGATTTAGGGAGAGGGAGATAACAGGTGCAGGTATAAAGGGAGAGAGCTATGGATATTGTGGATTATTAATGAACTTTGGGCTGGCTTCTAATCTGTCCAAGGTCGCTTTTGGGCCCCATATGCTGCCTTGGACAGTTCAGCTGCCACAGACCTCAGGTGGCTCAATGACCCCTCCTTAATACAACTGCTTGAGCTGGAGGATGAAACTGAGAAAACATTGCTATCAACAATCAGCACCAACTTTATTTCTGAGCAAAGGAGAACTCTAAACAGGCTCTCAATAGTGTCAATTATGTAAATATTTGTCATGTAAACATATTCTATCGATTGAGTCAACAAGATATTTTGAGGAGAAGATAAATTTGTTGATTATTTTCAACATTTACTAAGAGGCTTTGAATAATTTGATCAGTGAGCAGCATGATTATCCCTCAGCTCTCAGTCTACTCCTCATTAAATTTTGACCCTTGTGGTTAACCTTCTAGAAAAGTTTGGTGTCTGCCGTACAAAACAACCCCAGAAGTAAACTAATTCTACAATGTGTCTTTCCCCCTCACCACTTCAATGTAATGCAAAATGAGTCGGCATCAAAAAGATGTGTAAATTACATCTGGCTTCCAGGACACTATCTGGCTGCCAGGAAGCATCCGTAAATATTTATTGCGGAACATCAGTGAAGTGTGTGAAGGTGCGGATGCCTGCCAGAAAGAACTGGGTGTTCGTGTGCGTTTCCAGCTGTGTAGTACTCAACACACACCCACTGCTGGCATTAGACACTTGGTAAATCATGATTTCTTTCACTGAAGTCTTTTTGTTGGCCTCATTCAAGCCTATTAAAAGCAGCATTTATTCACAATGAAGTGTAGTTTGATGACAGTTGTGTTGCTTTGTGCGTCAACTAATAAAATCATCATCATTCAGTGCTATTTCCTACATGATGCATTTCTCATTAGGATTGTATAACAACCCACATTTGATCATTGTCTACATCGCTGACTTAACTTATATTTAAACACCGTAGGCATCAAGCATTTCATTACTGTGACTCTTTACGTATTTACAGAGTTAAGCAGCCATATGCTGCAACTTAGACAGAACGTGAAACGCTACTATGCACCAGGATAAGTGCCAAATTTGAAATTGGTTTTTGCCAGGATTTAAAAAAAAAAAAATGAAAGACAAAATCTGATATAAACTGAAAGTGTCTTGGAATATTATTAGGGACTTACAGCTGAAACATCAACAAGCATTTACTGAAGCAGAAACACAGTATTATCAGTCTGTTTTTGAAATTCCTGCTAACTCAAGGAAGTTTTACAATATTATTGAGTTACTTGCCAACCTTTGTCAGGTTTTTTAGATGCCTAAAATTTTGTCATCAAATTGTCACGGCAAGAATTTCACGTCTCACTCTGATCATCCTTTGATCTATTGTAAAAGTGTCCCTTCTTGTCTTTTAATCATAATCCTGTTTTTAGTGAAAAAAAGTTTTCTAGTTTTCTATTTTCTACAGAGCGGCAGTAGTTCATTAGAAATTTACCTCTGAGTTGTAGACGGGACCATTGCTACAGAGTAAGCCTGCCTTTATTTCCCATCATCTCTTTGTTTACACCCTCTACTGTTAGAGCACAGGCCCTTACAACCCCAACCTAACATTATTGGGGCAACAATGTTGGCGCTATCCAGCCATACAGTCCTGAGCCAGATGCCAGCACAGACGAGGAAAACAAAGATGGACATTTATTTGACATCTATTTGTCTGCAAGCATCAGAATGAAGCAGAGCAGGGGAGCTTGTGGCTCACTGTTGTAGGTTCTAGTTAAAATCTAAATGCTTTTTCCAATTGTTTTTTCATCTGCTCCTGATTCACAATCATTTGAATAAAGAAATACTCAGAAGTGCAATTTTAAGCTTAATTTTCTTTATACACGTCTTTCATCATCACAAGAACATCTTAAAAACACTAAAAAGAGATGTTTTTTTCCAAAGTGGGTCTTTAACTATTACTTATTATTTTAACTATATTTTATGCTGATTGTTTGAATGCTCCAAACCAACAAACTACCAGAATATCTGCATTTAAAGAGGCTAGCACACCTCCTGATAATTATTGTAGGCTGGGAGGGCTTGGAGTTAGATCACACTTAACTCTAAAAGATGATCTAGTGATGATATTAAGTTCATACCAAGACCTGCTTGGTACAAACAAAATAACATGCAACAAAATAACATGATTTAAGAATAGATGACAGCTTTCACAGTGATGTATTAGTTTAAAAACAAAAATAATTTAAAGCGACTATTTAAGTTAGCATTATTTTCAGTAAGCAGACAAAGTTTGTCTTGACACAGATGCTTAGACCATATGAAAAGATGAAGCCTGAAACTTTTGAATTTGGAAAATTGCACTCAAACTTCTAAGGCAGCAATCAAGTTTAACACAAATGCTGAAGGAAGGTAGTCAAACCAGGCTTTAGACAGCTCTTCTTTGACATTTTTTAAAATTCCACCCACATAATGGCTAGTATGGACAGTGGACTGACATAACATCCATTGGAAAAACAGAACTGGCTTCAACTAGTAGGTTATAATGACAGCAATTGCGATGAATGTAATACTTACAGGCATAGTTTGTCCTCCATGCAAGCTGTTAATTGCAGCTTGCGCTTCTGCATGGCTGGAAAACTTGACAAAGGCACAGCCTGTGCACACAAAAACAGACAGGCTCATCATGAATTGTAAGGAAAAAGCATCATTTTATAATCATTGTTCTGGTGTTATTTGGTTTGTAAATATATTAGACCATTTGTTTGTTGTCGGCATTAAACCATAAAACTGCCTGGTTTTACCTAAAGCATTTGCTTCATGGAACATCCCCATCTCCTGTTTTTTCTAATTTGACCTGTTCCGCTTTGGAACACAGCGCCAAGTCATGACTTGTTTGTAATTACTAATTATTTTGATATTTACACTTTGAGATTTGTGCACAGTCACTCACAAAACAGATTATTATGACAAAAGCACATTTTTCTAATCAGCCTATCTAAATAAATCTTTGCTTTAAAGTAATTTCAAATGAGGAAGGTTCTCTATTACAAGGAGCTTTCATACATTTGAAAGGTTTTATGAAGTTACTGCAAAAAGCAAAAGTCAACAGCAAACTTTGACTTTGATAAAGCGAGATTGAGAACATGTGCTGATTTTTAAAAATCCAGTTTAGGTTAAAAACTGTGTTTCTCAAGGAAGCGTAAACTGTGATGACATAACCTGGCAGCATACTGGTGTACATGCAGGAAAGATCAGGAGGCTGATATACCATAACGTGATTGATAGTGACTTGAGATTCTGTAGAATTAAAATATGGTAATTTTGTTAAAGTCGTTAAATGAAAAAGGAGCAATTTTTCTAAGCTTTATTCAGTATCGTACTATTCTTATCCTTGCCTTCAGGTAGCTCATGTGTTAAGTCAAGAGATATCTCATTAACAAAGTCAGGGATTAATTTTGCCCTCTTTTCATTAACTGAATAGCACTGGTGACTTGGACCCACATTTTTTTCCTTCCACTTTTTTTTTTAGTTGTCGTACAAAAGGCTCACATCTGGTTACTTATCTTGGAAAAGGAGCCGTGTAGTTTGAACTCTCACAATTAGATTAGATATAACAATGTAGCTATAGAAAATTGTGTGATGTACTGTATATTCCAGTATGTTGAGGTAGCAGATAAACTTAAAACATTTCTTCCTTTGGCTTCCTTTCTTCCCTTCCTTCCTTTGACTCAAACAGAAAGAACATTTTAAGTCCAGTTGCTATGACTCAACCTCAAGACTATGCCACCTGGATGAATGAGAACCTTCACATTCCATAGGTTTTGTATTGATTCATGACAACTGCAAACACTCTTTCCAGTAGAAACATATACTTCTACTATTTATTAGCTGTAAACTTTTCTTTCCTGAAAGTAAATACAATTATTTTCTGCCAAGCACGCAGAAGGTTAAACTATATATATATATATATATATATATATATATAATGTTAAATAACAGTTGTCAGCTGTATGGATCTACAGAGATAAATAGATGAGTTTGGAAAGCCTTTGATTTTAGCATTTCATTCTTGAAAAATACTTGACCTTCCCTCTGTAAGGATCCATGAAAAGTTTTTGTTTGTCTGACCAAGAAGCATCAGCCTGCAGTCAACAATTTGCCTGCAGCTCTGTCTTTGAAGGACCGGTCACCTCAAATCTTTAAAGACAAGCTGATAAGAGTCATTTGTATTTCTTTTAAAGCTTTTTGAGTTTTTTTAAACCATAATTACTTAAGATCTTGCTTCCCTCTTGTTGTCACAGATAATAACAGTTTCCAAGTTTTGCCGAGAGCAAAAGAGACACTGGCATCCACAACTGCAGGGCTCAGTTTATCATCAATGTCATACTCAAGCTGAACAATTTGCTCACATTTCTCATCAAATGCAGCTTTTTGTGACTTAAAAAAAAAAGTTAATGGAGAAGGAACACAACATCTCAAACACTGAGAGTGCTATAGCTTCATAAATTACAGTGCACATTTGAGTTTTTGAATTTGATGGCCTAAAATGACTTTGGAAAGAACAAGAAAAAAGGAAATTGTATTGCTTTCAAGCAAGAGGATCGGCATCGGCTTTTGAAATCCCAGGGTAATAATATGTATGCATGAATTCCGTCCTTCTGGATGGGTGACATTTATAACACAACTTAATTAGAGACCTAAAAGCCATCTCTCCATTCTTCTTGACGATTCGCCGCTCTATTCAACTCTGGCAGCAAGTGTTGCACTTTCAAAGTACTTTGAGGAGCAGCACCATAGAGAGACGGATGTTAAACTTCTCGGCCTTTTTATTGGGTGAAGAGGGGTGCTGAAAAGCCTCTGAGTAGCATAAATTTACATCAACAGGGGACAAAGCTTCAACCATGGAACAGATAGCACTGTCAATTTCAAGGTCTGTCTCATTCAAATTATGGGAACCTTATCCCGAGTGGGGCGCCTGGCAAAATAATTTGCCTTAACTTTCTGTAGTGGTTGCGTGAAACTCTTGCCAGGGTTGTGATAGACGATGATATCGACATATATGAGACTTTTTTTCAGGTGGTTCAGATTTTTTTTTTTTATTATTTTCATTTCACATCACGAAAACCTGACAAGAAAAGAGTGATCGAGTCAGTGATAACATGAACAAAAGAAAGGACTGTATGGCACGTGATGAGAGAACGAAAAAGCTTATGTGTGGGCCAAAAGAAGGTGAAAGGAAGTGAAAGCTTGAAGACTGGATAAAACTAGTGGTTGTTTGACACGGCAACAGGGGCCTTCTTTAATTTTGTTTGCTGTCAATCAGCTGCAGGCATTTGAGAAAAAACAGACAGGAAGCCAGACAGGAAGAGTGAGACAGCAAAAGAGAAAACAAACCATGAAGAAATAAAGACGGTGTGCATGAGGAATAAAACACAGCACTGCACCCAGCAATGAAAAGGGGAAGGGACAAAGATAGGTGTGAATTTCAGCACAACTAATGTCTTAGGCACATGCACCAGGAAGGCTGCTGTGGGTTTTTGGGTTGTCTGGCCCCTTAGAGTCGTAGAGTGGTGCAGCTGCATCTTAAAGGGAACAAAGATGTGTCTTGTAGTTCCCTTGTAGCTCATGCGGCCACCTTAAGAGATATCATGGAAGTGAAACATACAATTGTCATGAGTGTGATAAATATATTGCGAAATATTCGTAAGGAAAAGGTAAGTTACACGCACATATGTCAAATGGGTGCTGCTATCATAGGGTGTCCTTTTGTCGTACCCTAGCCTTTACCAGATGGCTGCACTGGCTCCATGCTGACCGTGGCCAAATACTTTACGCACAGGGTGTGCATGTGATACGCAAGTCTCTGTTGGACGCCCGTATGCGAATTACACTCCAATTGTCTAATTTCCTCATTTTTTTAACAGCTAGGCTGCATGGAAAGAGCACACACCTTTCACTCGAACATCACAGCTTGCTTGACAAACCCGTGCAACTTGCCTGCATCTCACCTACCTCCCCTTTACTTACCCTTACGTGTTGCGAAGTGTTTACTACAACTGGACGCCTGCTGCATGCCCGTAGAAAAAGATGCGCATGAAGATTTTCGCCTCACATTTGGCTCACCGAGTTGTCTACGAGCTTAACATTTTGAGCGGGTCACCTGTGTGACACGTACAGATTTGTCTATCTTTCACCCGCAGACGGCCAGTATCCACCCGTAAGGGCAGTTGTGGCAAAGGCTTAAGCTTTTTATGCATTCTCAATCAGCCAGCACAACATATTATCTGGTCCTGTTTCTTTCCTACTCGCTAATGTCTGTCACAACTCTGAATGCTCGTCAGAGAAGAAGAAGTTGCAGTAATTAGAGCAACAGAAAAGGTAGATCTAGAGCAATGAAAGAATTATCTCTACAGATGTAAAGGAGACGGATATCGTCTTTTTATAAATTGAAGCATTTTTAATAAAAAAATTCTACCTTCAAATTGCAATTTTACAGCTTTTTTTTTTTTTTTTTTTTTTTTTTTTAATCTTACAGTGCTTTACTAATCAAGGACCACGTAACCCAAGACAAGAATTCAAATTATGTTTGTTTTATGAACAAACGCAAATCTGCCACCTGGTGAGTGACAGCAGCAAACCCAGAGCCTGGCTGCTTTATTTACAGTGGAACATTATCAGCCAATGATGTCTCTCGGGAGGGATGATGGGAATGTGGGAAACAAACACGATTACACCCCTTTGCTTTTCAGAGGGAGAGAGAGGTGAGGTATTATGTGATGCTCAGGGTGAGAGAAGCTGCTGTGATGGAGAGAGAGAGAGAGAGAGAGAGAATGTATAAGATCAAGAGGGAAATAAAAAAAAAAAGGAAAAGGATTAAGTGATGGGGTGAAAACACAAAAGGAAATGAAGAGCAAAAAGCAAAGAAAAAATTTAGGTGGGAGGAAAGAAAGTGCCAGAGTACTATGACAATGAGGCACAGAAAATAGCAAGTGTGAAATAAAAAACTCTGTTTTAAAAATGGTTTGCAGAAGGTTGAATAAACAGTTCAGAAAAAAGTACATCACAGAGCGTGTCAATGAGTGTGCCACAGGTGAAACAAAAGATAGAAAGATAATAACCACACATATAGCCATGTAGGGATTAAGGGAGAGAAAAGGTGAAAGATGTGTGGGCTCTGACCCTTACTGGCCCCATCAGGCCCTCGAAGGACGGTGCACTCCTCGATCTGGCCGAAGGTCTCAAACAGCCGCCGCACGTCGTCCTCGCTCTGCTGCTTGCCGAGCATCCCAACAAACAGCTTCCTGTCTTCTGCATTGCATGGGGGTGGGGGTGGGGGTGGAAGAGGGGAGAGAAGAAGAAATGCTACAGCTGATGGCACCATTCTGCTGAGCTAAAAAGAACCACCTTTGCGCACCCTTCCCACCCCCCAACACACCCAGCTTTCTTTATCAACACTCTGCTGTGTTGTTGTTGATGTTTTTCTGTGGTGTTCTACCCCGCCTTGGTATAATAGTGACATATTCCAGTATCCAGAGAGCTATTCAAGTCTCCTGCAGTGATTTCTTATGTACATAAAGTTTGGAGTGCTGCGGATTTCCGGTAAGAAAGGAACGATGGAAACATTTTGCTCGTGTAGATAAGCTCTCAGATCACAGTTTGTCTGAAATGGAACACAGCACAACAAAATGTGTATTTTTATTACCAGAATAGTAGGCATTAATAGAAACGGTAGTAAAACTTCAGATCGAAGGCAATATATATATATATATATATATATATATATATATATATTATAAATATAACATCCCAGGGATGTTTTTAAGAATACATGAGTCCCAGTCTCTGATTTTTATTTATGCATTTTTTTGCATTCATTATTCACCACTTGCTGTCCTTTGTTTTATCGACAGCCTAAATAAGGGATTCTGTCACAAACAACTGATGCTCAATTCTTCACAGAATAAATGACTGCCTTTGACAATTCCCAGAACTATTTTCTTCAATGTGTCAAAATGTAACTAACTCATTGGTCAAGTTAGAAAGGATACATATAAGGTGCTAGGACCACTTCAGTCAGAGTACCTGTTACAAATTTCACATCACCCTAGAGGTGCACCCAGAGCAAGACATGGCTTGAGTGGACTCACCATCTAATACACCTTTGAAAAGTGTTTTTTTTTTTTTTAATGCTATGACATTTTTGGGACCAAGGACACCATATACATTTCATTGGACTGAGATAATTTGTCAACTCTTGGTCGAAAATCTAAACAAACAAACAAATGAATGAAAAAAAAACACAGAAAAAACCAAAAAGAAAAATAAATGTGTATAAAAAGGGAGGGAAAAAAATCCACAATTTTCGATTCCAAATAAAATGTATTCAACTTCTATTCTTTATTGTCTTTGAATCTGTCAGGTATGGTACTATTGTAATTTTAAACCTGTTCTTTAAATGATTTTACAACATTAGGATCACTTTAAAAGCTCATAATTTGAAAGAAACAAAATTTTGTGTTAATCACGATTAACAAAAACCAAGAGACCATTATTTATATGTGTCAGTAAGAAGGGTTATAATGAATGAGCAATAATTCAATTACCAATGATAGTGTTGGAAATAATTTATGAAAAGATCAGTTACATCTTTTTTGATACTAACAATTTATTGATGCTTTTTTTCAGATCAACAGAAACTGGCATTGTTGTGCTAAAAGGAAATTTTGTGAATGTGTATTTTTGGGAGGAAATAGTAATCCTTGTTAAGTTGAAGGACGCGTGTATCTAAGTCCCTTCTAATACTTCATGTCCTTGCCTTTTTAAATTTAGCAGGGACAAGATAACTTTAATGCAAAGCTCTATACTGCAAAAACTTCAACATTCAAGCAGCTAGATTTTTCTAATTAATCATCTGACTGCCCTAGTATTATAGAGAGTATTCATCTTCTTTACATCTTTTACATTATGCATTTCTTAATCCTTAGTGTTGTGGAATGAAATAGCTACTAGTAAGAATCTATCAGTAGGACTGATGGAAAGTGGCAGGAAGAGGAAGCAGGTTTATTGGAAATGACACTGTTGATCTTCAGTGTGAGTCATTTAGATGGTGGGGAGCGGGTGAGGAGTGGGGGAGGAGTTGCGGGCAGGAGCATCACCTGGGCCTCGACAGATGTGACGCCTCCTGTACCTGCCAGGCCCCATTAGACGCAGTTGTTCTAAAAATAAAACATCAGGTCCTCCTTTTTGCAGAGAGAAAATGGGATCCTGCTCTGTTCCTGTAAAGTTCAAATGAGACACAAACCTGCTTCCTGCTTGGCCACACAAATGAACATCAGCATAATCAATAGGACCATGCCGCCTGCTCTCTGCTACCTGGTGTGGTTGCAGCAGTGTTTTCTTTATTCCTGTTGTTTTACCTCACAAAAAAGGTATCTTAAAACCAACTACTAAGCCTGGACCTATTCCTTCACTGTTAGAGGTAACAGGGTTGGGTAAATCCCTCCACGATCCCCATTGGCAGTCATATTGATTAGATTTAGCACAGGCTGCTAGGTAAACCGACATCTAGCTAGATTTTGAGCATCAGTGGCCAAGCTATTTAACTGAAAAGCAAGCAGATGGCAGACAAAAATAACTCTGGCTAGAGTTTGTGGTACCAAAGGTGAAGTGATGCAACAATTTGCTCAAACCTTGTTTTGCGCTTCTTCTTAATTCTTCAAGTTTACACAAGTGTCAATGGAAAGAAATTAAGAGAGTAGAGTTACAGGTCCTCTACATCCTGTTAATATTTTGGGACAAAAGTCTCATCTTAGTCCTGGCCTAAAGAGATCTAATGGTGGCTTTACGGGGATAATTAACAAGCCATGAGCGAGGTAATGAACTTTCCAAATGCGCTGGCAAACACAAAAATAAATCACACCCCAGCGAAGGCATTAAAGGAAGTGTGAGTGTACTTCTGAGCCCTCCTTTGGGAGAGCCACAGTGAGAAAATGAATTTGGAGCTGCTATCTTTTCATTGCCTGACCTAAGAGCGTCTCAGTCGGCCCACTGCATGCCCTGGCCAGTATATAGATTGCTATTAATTAGTCCACTTTGCACCTGTCTCCCAAGCTCTTATTGGATTTTGCAAGTTCCCACTCATCTCCTATGGCCACTTGGAAGCTTTAAATTGCCATTTTACAAATATGAATTAATATTTTGAAAAGCACATTCTTTACAAGGATTCCAAGAGAGATCAATGAGTTGGAAACAAAAAGGGCACACTTTTCTCAAGAGTAACCATGCATTGTATTTGCATTCAGAGGGGTTTGACTCTTCCTCTCGAACCTTTTAAAGATATGGAGGTCTGCTGAAGTTTATTGAACTGCCTGCTTGATCTCTTTGAGGTTATCTTTTACTGAGAATGACTCATTTTATTCAAAATTCAATCGCTGAGCTGGAGAACATCTGAGTTTTCCAGAACTTTTCTCTGAAAAGATTTTTAGTCTTAAATAATAGCATGATTTAAAAAGAATAATGTTTGAGTATGTTGATATGAGAACTAAAGTCAATTCATTAATAAAATAGTGACACTTTGTTACAAGGGAACCGCCACTCCAAACCAAGCTTGCATGCTATTTTTTCTTCTTTTTTCCTCAAATGTGTCATTTCCAGGCTGAAGGTGGGAGCAATTGTGTGGAAAATGGTTCCATGTCAGTCTTCAGCCATGTCCAAACTGAGGTGACATGTGGACAGCCCCACTTTGTGAATGCAAATAAAAAGGGAGATCAAAAAAGTTATCAAAACACTACTGACATCTGACAATTGCTTGTCTCAGGAAGCCTTTTCATTTCAGTGCCCGGTATATTAAAAATTAATGGATTTTGCACAGACGCCATATGCTGTCAAGACTGATGCTTCTCCCTCTGGAATAAAGTGCTACTTGTGTTGTAGGCTGCAGTATATGCATATAGATTGTGCCTTTCTTTTTCTTTTCTTCCCCTCTTGTGTCTCTTACTCGCTGCATATCTTTGTTTCTACCCTCAATCGCCATTCCTTGCGCTTGCCTGTCCCTGGGAGCAGCAATCAGTTGTGATTTCTACTTTCCAAACTTTCTATTGTTGTTTGGCAGCGATGGGGGATATTCTCTTTAAAGTATTGTTCTCCTGCACCAGTGTCGTGGTAAATATTCGATTTTTTGTGGTTTTTTATCACTTTATTTCCCGCTGGCAGTGTAGTCAGGGAAGCTTAGTGGTGGTAAGTGTTCAGAAACCATGGACAGCTGCATTCAACGATAAAAGATGTATACTACACCGCTGGGTGCATTTCATATGCGGAATAATGTTCCAGCCAGCGCAAAAAGAAGTTGTGTTTATTACGGACTCATTAGAAAATCCTGATGCTGGTACACAGCTGCCTGAAAGCCCTGCCACCAGACACACGTGAATGAACCAGCTTAATGTTCAGTTAAGGACTTTTTTTTTTTTTTTGCTCACGCCATAGGTGTCTGAAAAGAAAGTAGACGATGAATGTTCTCAATCATTCAACTTATGTTATCGCAGGATTCTGTTCTTCAGGACAACTGAACTTTAAAAACATCTAAAATGTTTTGCAAAGCCAAAAGAAGCCCTGAAGAACAGAATCATGTGATTATGTGATGACTGACAATCTTCACAAACATAACATCGAGCACTGTTGAAGGAAAACACTTCAGCTGATGTTGGAATATGAAAAGAAATAATTTAAAAAACTGTATGGACGACTGACCCCCCTCAATGCAGGCAGGAAAGAATCCCAACAAACCAGCCTTTGACTAGAAACCTCATCATTCAGACAGCTTAGAAAATCCTTACAAATGAAATGATAAGGCGGATCAATTTTAACATTGATGCTGTATGTTTAAAGACTGAAAATATTCACACCTGCCTTACCAG
Source organism: Oryzias celebensis (assembly GCA_014656515.1). Lineage (NCBI taxonomy): Eukaryota > Metazoa > Chordata > Actinopteri > Beloniformes > Adrianichthyidae > Oryzias > Oryzias celebensis. The sequence goes on from BNCR01000003.1 coordinate 8,437,643, forward strand.
AGGAAAACAAGTCTGCTTTCTTATCAATACAGCACAGACCAGACAGCACACAAGGTGAAGGAACAGACAAAAAAACGAACTGAATAAGCTACTTGGATTAGCAACAACATGTCTTCTAGATTCACCTTTTCAAGTCCAGTTAACTGAAGAAAAGAATCCTGCGACTAAAGACAGAAAATGAGAGTCGGGACTGTTGACGATACTTGGAACAAAAAGTATTGTATTTTTCTGACTTTCACTTTTAGAATAGATGTGAATTCCTCCTATATTAATTCCTGAGACCAGCACACTTTTTATTGACTGTGCAAACAATTTGTTTGGGCATGGAAATGGATGTTTGTGTATAAATATTTTTAATGAGCCAATTGTCAGTAAATTAATTAATGGTGAATGGTTTATGGCATGTACAGTATATGCAAAATATCATATTTTTCTAAAGTGTTTTGATTTGCCTATTCAAATTTTTAAACTGAATTATGTTTAGAAAACTTAACTAATAGTTACTGTGTGTTTTGTTGGTGTTTTTGTAGAAGAAATTTTAGATGAATAAAAACAAATACTGTGAAATATCTGTTTCCTTATTTCCTAAGCTGTTTTTAAGCTGTGGTTTTCGCACAGCATTTGTGGAAAGGAGACTAATTGTTTAAATGCAATCTTTCCCAGAAGTTCGAACAAAATATTTCCCAAAATGTTTGTTACAAAAGTGGCTGCTGTTTTGGGACTAGCTTCCATCATGTTATGTGAGAGGCATGAAACAAGATTAAACAATTCTGGTAAGGAAAGATGCCAGGGGTATCTCCTACTCTGAGCTGCATATTTTTGGCTGAATTGGATCACATTTCCTCAACTACAGAAAATGGCTGATCATCCAGTGCCAGGAAACGCCAAATTTTCAATCATATTTTTGTTTTTTTCCATTACTTAGACCAGTAATGGATACAAACTATCTTTTTTCTTAAAGTGTACTGGATTGTGGTACAATAATGCAATTATTTAAATAAAACAGAATCTCTCTGATACAGACTGGAAAAAGAGAGCCTCGTAATGCTGTGTTCCATTAAGCCATGACGAATGTAGAACCAGCCCTGAACTCTCAGCTAAGTTTGGGCTAAAATGTTTGAAGACATCAACATCCAATTATTTTTCTGGTGTCCAGTCTTTAAAAATGTAAACGTAATCAAGAGCTATCTAGGATTCAGACAGTCGCTATGATTATTTTAGAAAAATATATCATGCAAATTGCTTAAAAAGTGCAGAAATTCCTGAATAACAACTTTCAACAAAATTTAGTAAGCTCCTCATGAAAAACTGCTTACAATATATCCTTGATAAAGTGGCTCAGTACCAACCAAGAGCACACAGGGACACAAATAATGCGTAGAAGTTATGCTGAAGAACATATAAAACATTGGGGCAAACATGAAGGATAACTGTGTGGGCTAAATGTAAGTAAAAACAAAAACAAAGTGCCCTAAGGTGGCGTAACGCAGGGAGTTAAACCCAGTTTAGTAGGATTTTTGATTCGGACCAAACTGGTTTTCTTTCGACCAAACTTCTAGGACAAAGGCAGTTACAATACCAGTTACAATAAGCAGGAAACAATGCATAAGAAAACACTGTGCTGGTAGGTTCACTAGAATGTTATACTCCAAATATATATCAGATTGGTTCCACACGAGGACAATTCTGTAGAGTTGGTATTATTGGGCAGGGAATGCTGATCAGCTTTACAGTTTCATTTTGTTTAGTTTGCTTTTATGACATTGCACCACTAGGAGGACGACTACCTGCAAAAACTGCAATTTTTACACCTATGCATTTAGAAGCAGCATTTTCCAAGACAAATTCTGATCACAACACAGAAAAAAAGCAAGACCCATTAGTCTTTTGACATCACATAATGCATGCTTGCACCTTCTCACTGCACCACTCTAACTTTTATGTTATTTGTACTTCTTCAGAAATGGGCTGCAGGCTGTGTGGGTTTTTTTTCCTACAAATGTTTTGTGACACTTACATTATTTACTCCACTCAGTGAGTTGGCCTTATTATGAAAACTAAGACAAGCGACTAAAGAATCTGTCATATTTTTCAGGTAGATTATCTAATACAAATAAGAGGAAAACTAAATAATTGAGAATATGATAAACGGTTTTAGAACCAGCCTGATTGAGAGAAAAATTAAGTTGAAAGCAGCGGCCTACTTTAGCTTGTTTAATTAATTTATTTAACTTTATTTAAGTTTTAAACTTATTTTAATCTTCCTAACAGGAAGAAAACGTTGGTAAGTCCCCATATTCCAATATGTGTCCAAGTTATAGTATACACAGCATCTACCAGACATCTCTTCATTTCTTGTCTCCAGTTTTTACCAGCTTGACCATAGGCCAAGGGGGATCTTTTGGCCTAATTTGCATGTAAAGTGAGGCCCTCCCCTGTGACCTGCCAGACTGAAACAGCCAGTAACTTTCACTCTTCCCCACTTATTGAAGTACGGGATGACAACATAGTGCTTAACACCTTAAGGTTCTGTCAATCCTTTCACTTCCCAGTTTAGGTCAGCCTACTGAGAAGCAGCAGGTTGGCAAAGAAATAAATAAATAAATAAAAAACCTGTTAAACAGACATCTGTTAAATAGAAGGTGCAGATGGACGTGAAAAAGGTTCAGATAGGGCATCTAGTCATCTATTATTTAAGTTGCTGTTTAGTTTGGCAAAGAATGTCCAGTGATGTAATAGTGAACACATAAAAATACTGTAATATGCATTCCAACATTAAAGTAAACCTGTGATGGGATTTACTCAGCCCTTAAAAACACACCTAACATTATTCCGTGAGCATATTTTCAGGGATGGGCAAACTTTTTGACTTGTGGACCACAAAGGGTTCCAAAATTTGACAAGGAAAACACATGAACATCAGAAAAACATCCAAATCTTCCAACACCACATAAATGCACAATAACTTTATGCACCTAAACAAAGGTCAATGTGTTTTTAGTGCTCCATCAATAGGATGGAATTAAAGGGAAAATAAAACAGTATTAAGAATGATCAATTTTATGTATTCCAGTTTGTAGTTTGCCCACCCCTGATACATGTATATGTGACTCTTATTGTAATGCTCCTTATGTCTTGGGCTGTGGCCCAGAACTGCTCTGGGCTCATAACCAGAAAGTTGCCAGTTCAAGTCCTTTCCTAGTCACAGTTTGGTTGGGACAAGAAGGGCATCTCATGTAAAATCTGTTGAGTCAGTCCGCAAATGACTTTGTTGTGTTGACCCTTGTAATGTGAGGCAGCCAACAGATTAGAGTATGTAATGTTTCTTGAAGAACATCACAGAAACCTAAAAAAAAACATGTCTTATTTTTCCTTTGAATCATTTAATGATCCAAGAAATGTTTAAAAAGAATTAGTCCAGGCATACACCTTACATCTGCAGTCTGCAGTCCTTCAGCTGGTGGTGGATCTGAATCTAATTTGTAAAAGTTTTGGCATGTAGAGCTATATCACACATACCAATCACTAAATATCCAAAGCAGACCCTGTAGGCATAATCGGAGATTTGATGTAAGACTGTGAAAAATGATGTAAAAAATAATCCACTTAGATATAAATCTGGGTTGATCATAGCAAGCAAAAGATGGCGTTATGACTGATACAGTGGGGAAAAAAAGTCAATGATGATGAAGGTTGCTACTCAGGACAGAGGTAAAAACCATCTGATCAGAGATAATAAAATGAGAGGGTGTTTCTGGCCGACTCATCGTCTTTCTACTCATTAGTAGTGGTTTGAGAAGTGGGACCTGGTTCAAGATTGTGTTTAGATTATAGCCATCTCCAATCATGGACAATCTGGCCCCATCTTTCCTTCACAGACACGGCAGCAGACAAGGTCAGGGGGAAAAGGATTCCTGGCGAGGCAGAGATAGGGATAGGGCGGCTCTGAGATGATTTACTGCTGAGATTCACTCAGCTGCCTCCATCACCCTCCGTTAACTTTCTCATCCTGTCATCTCTTCCCCTTTCGCTCTTTCTGTCTCCCATCCCTCACTTTCGCATTCCTCCATGGGCCTTCTACTGAATCTCACTTCCACTCACAACCACTGCCTTTTGAGTCCAATTTGGTGAATAGTATCAGTGAAGTTAGAAGGAACAGAAGAAACTGAAGGCAACAAAACCAAAAGTAGGTATGCTGGACTAAATACTACAGCTAGAAAGAGATTTTATGGGAGAGTTTAGTTTTGTTAAGGGACAAGATAGAAATGCAGTGACTAAGAGGCCTCCAGTAGCGATTTCAGCAGTGCCTTTAAAATCTGAGAAGAAAAATGAAGTCAGACGTGAGTCACTGTAATAGACAGTCAGAGAATCAGCTTTGTGATCCACAGTGCCAGTTCCCCCTTCACTCACTTTATGAGCATTGGCTCTACTTTTGCTCCTGACAGTCCCATATCCCCAGAGATACGGCATCTCACGGGTACAGAATGAACAAAAGAGGGGCTACTGAAGCCTTCAAATGGAGTAATGGGCCTTAATACCTTCACAGGCACGTAATTCGAGACCCTGCACAGGCTTCCATGACAGATAATTGCATATGTCTTTGTAGTGATAAATGTTACTCCATTTGAGAGGTGCAAATGTCCTGGCTCAGTCCTGGGTTTGACAGCCTAGTGGCCCCTCTGGGATTGGTGTACCTGACTGGCCCTTAGCCGTCCACAGATGAATCCTTGTCTGGTTTCTCCCCCGTAGTCAACCCTAGCCAGGCTGTCTATTTTCCTTTAACCACAAGCCTTCATAGTAAATCTCATTTCATTGTCAGCCGTGACTGTGGTTTACTTCCATGACCTGTCTGCTGACTTCCTGTTGCCATTAATGCTCAATATCTCTGTTGGGGCCTGTCGACTTGGTCTTATTTCACTCTGCGCTGTGCCCCATCTTGTGCTTCCACATGGAAAGTTTGTCTGACAGACTGGCAGGCACTGTGCTAATGTTAAAAACTCTGTTTTTCATTCATTCTGTCTGCTCTTCATCTTTCCCTTTTCTACAGAAAAGGGTAGTAATTGATATTGGGCATCACCCATCCTCCTCTCTTAAAACCAGAGATGCAATTCATCTGGGTGAGAGTGGCGACTGGCTCTCTCCCAGGCCTTGTCGGTCAGACTTTTCTTGTTTTTAGATGGCCGTTAATTAAAGTGCCACCATGAAAAAATAAGATCTACACTGGGGTATGTGTGGCAATGGAAATAGACCATCTGAATCACACTTGACCACATAAATCAGTAAAGTGGCTCAGACTAATCTGACCTAGCCAGTCTAAATCACCACTCTAAAATGAAAGCACAGGCCTGACACAAAACAGTCCAATTAGATTGGATCCAGTCCGTGTAAATCTTTAACTGGCTTAATCTGCATTAACCTCAGTGATGTTAGTCACAAATCGCTTCAAAATGATTTAGTCAATCACTTTGTCAGTCAGTGTATAGCTGCTGAAAAGAAACTATGCAACAGATTTAGCACATAGCAAAGCAGATTTGCATAAATTAAAATTATAATTTCCACATAAGTAGGCATCTTTATGTAAGAAAACAACAGGGTGCATTTGTCTATTGTGTTCATCTTGGAATTTAAAATCACAGAATCGTTGTGTAATGATGAGAAACGGATAGACAACAAGTCTGTTATGTTTAGGGAAAGAAAACCAGATTGTGATGAACATAGATCGTTGTTTGTCTGCCAAACAGAGTTTACCTCCAAACTTTGGGTGAACAAAATATATTTATTATTCAGTAAATCTCAGAAATGATTATTTATTTAGAGCTTTTAACCAAGTTCTATCTCAGGTTACATAACACCCAACAAAGTTTGCTGCCAAGTTTTAATTGTGTTATAAAATATAATTGGTACAATGAAAATTATAGTGAATAAGTCATTTTCTTTTTCTTTTTTCTTTGAGTTAGTTTTTCTTTGGCTCATGTTAATTTAGGTCACTTCCACAGATGTCTTAGAAAAGTTGTGTGAAAAATGTAAGCAAAAAACTTTAATTCCTGGTGTGTTACACATTTACACATAGCACTCTGTATGACATGCATGTTTCCACTGAGCTCAGTTATCAGAAAACATGGTTTACAGTTTCTATCCTTACCACCTCCCATGAAAACAGACTTTGTGTTGTGCGTTATCTCTTATAGTACAGCATGTTGCCAAATATCTTTGCTTGATGAATTTTATTTGACTAATTAATGGCTTGTTAATTTTTCATGGGGGGGTTCTCCCTTACTGCACCATGTCAGGGCCAATTCTTTCCTGTTGCTGAGTCCTGAAGCAAAATTTTCTGTGTGTGTTCTGAATTAAAACTCAATTTAGATACTCCAATGTCTGATTCACACGGGTCTGTCTGCGGCGAATCTCCTTTGCGTTGTGTGGGGAGTCTGCCTAAAACCATCTGTCAGTTTACCTTGTCTTTGTTGTGTTTCCACTTTGTTCCCCCTCTCCCCTCTGGCTTCCAGAGTAGGGGTTTGTCGAGCCACCCTCGTGTCATCAACATTCAAAACTTTGGCAATCAGGCCCCTCTCCTATCTCACTGAATCCGTGTTTATATATATATTTTTTGTCATAAATGATGTTGTGTTTTTGGGCTTACAAAAACTTTCACTGCGAAGTGTTATTCGCAGTGTTAACGTGCATTATTGCATGGGCATGTCGCCCTAAAAAGAAAAAATAATTTCTAAAATGTTGTTTTGAATGTACAACAGAAGTTTTTATTTTGAAACCTGGACCTGTTTCCCGTTTCTTTGGCTTTTTGGCAAGAAATTAACCAGTCGACTAACTGGAGTTAAGACTCTGGCGTAAAGGTTGAGTTGCATTGTAGAGGAACGGATGTTAGACGCAGACACGATGGAGGCGATGTAAACATTCCGATTGATTAATGCTCTATTTGTGTCATCACAATGCAAGGGAGACGCACCTCAGACAGACCAGTGTAAATCCAGCATCACAGTGAAGTAAAATGAAGCATAAAAAAACAACGTTACTGTATGTTTGGCCCTAGAGATAGTTGTGTCCTCAACCCTACACAGGTTCTGGTGTGGGAAAGCCCTTATGAAAACTAAAATGCTCTCCCCATCATGACACAATGATTTTCATGTGTAAAAAAATAGCTTTTCCTTATTTGAAAGTCTCTGACCACTACCTCACTTTTTGCTTTAGATGACATTTGCAGCAACAAAGGTTTTTAGAGTTGCTGAACTACTACAACAATTCATTTCTCATGTAGCTGACTGTAGAAAACCCTGACGGGACTGATTTGGATCAAATACCTGTGTGATTTGGAAAGAAGTATAGACATTTATTGTTGTACCTTTGTGCCACAAATAAGCTTGTCTATAAAAAATACAATGGCCTATTGTAGGTGTTTTAAAAGACCACGCGCCACCAGGATGGGTTACTTCAAAGTAGCCTATCCTAAATTGATTATTGATTTTACAGTCACATAGTTTCACAGGCATTTGCTTTGGACATTCAGGTAAAGAGAGAAGCTGAGTGTCAGATGATCACTTCCTGGTAGTTAATTGGATCCAAAGATCGTTAATTAAGATGCTTGCATTGGATGGCATGGAAAGGTGTTTTACAGACCGGTTCTACTCAGGGCTGGATTAGGATCCCTGGAATCTCTCACATAATTCCTTCATTTGGCTTCATTGAACAAAAAGCAAGAAAATGGAAAGGTTTCACTGCAATGCTATAGAACCAAGATAAGAACCAAACAAAACAAAGTCAGACCCAATGGTGTCTTGATATCTGAGAGGCACCGAAATGTAAAGTGCATTAAAACGAGTCAGCTGAGGTAGTTTGGACACATGGTCAGAAAGCTTTCTGGAGGCCACCATTATGTAATATTAGTTTTGGTAGACAGTTGAATTTGAAGATATGACTTAAAACGAAATGGTTAAATTGATGCCAGAAAGCCCAAACAGAATAAAGATTGCTGACTAATGAAACAATGACCTAAGTTAAATATTTTTAACACAACACTGCTTTGCAATGACATGAACATTCCTTGAATTGATAGAGACCCAAGGTCTTGGGTTTGTGTGGCTGCACTACTTTAAAACAGTGTAACAGTCTTTGTTTATGGAGTATTTTACACTTGTCTGTAAAGAGACTTTACGGTCTCTGTGAAGATTTCAGTTTGGATCCCCTCCACTGCAGGACTTTTCCTTACTTTTTTTTTGTTCTCTTTTCTTTTTGTTCATGTCTGTCTGCCATGTCTTTGAACTGCACTGAGTGTCTGAACCTGAGACAGCCCCTCTGCTGGCACAGATGGGAAGTCAATAGAAGCAAGTGACCTATATTACAGAGTACTCTACTAACTCTCAGAGAGTCTCGAGAGAATGGAATATTAAGAGTTGCATGCACAATGTAGTGTATTTGTGTGTTTGTGAGAGTGCACGTGTGTTTTTAAGGGAAGTGTTCACCAGAGAAAAGAAGAAGGTTAATTACCTCCCCGTCCTTCGCTGTCGGCTGGCTTCACCTGGATGGGCCGGTTCATCTGGAGAGAGAAAAGTAAAGGGGGAAAGAAAGAGAAAGAAAATGGGAAATCCCAGATTAGATTAAAATGATAGTAAAGACCACAAAACAAAAGGAAAACCTAAAATATGGCTTCTGATCTCTGTGTCTGCTCTGCTCTTTAAATATCTGCGAGCACGAAAAACAGAATCAGCGATGATGTTGTTAAAAGACACAATTCAGCACAAGATTCCATGCCAGCATGTTTAATTAATCCAGGGTAATGTCTCTAGAGATGCCTGAATTCCCCTCACAGTTCAGCAGAATTAGCACTTTTCAATGACGGAGCCACACTGGGTGTCAGATGGCACGCAGAGATTAATGCCATTACATCAGCTCCTCGTAGTCTCACAGAGAGAGGTCCTTTCTGCCAGACCCTTGCTCTTCCTGGCCCCTCTTGGCTCCAGACTTCTAGTCACCGGCTGTAGCTTTCTCATCCCTGACCCTTAGCAATTCCTCTCTCACAACCTTCTCTCTAGCTACCTTATACAGAAGATATTTTTTCTATTCAAACCAGTTCAGTACAACAGTGGTCAGACAACTCCATCTAACTCAGGTGCTTTTCTCCGAGTGATTCATTCACATCAGGCTTTAAAAACTTCAAGCAACCACTTCCATAAAAAAAGTCTAGGTAAATATGCCTATATGTGCATTTTGGGCTTCCGCGTTCAAAACTCTCGCGTTCACACGTCTCAAGCTTTAAGTCCGTCTTCAGCCTCTACGTACAAAATGCGTTACCATTGAACGCATGCTGAAAGTTTAAACAACTTAACTTTGACCAATCAGGGACTTGACTGATTATGATACATGGATAGCATGGATCCTTTTCAAAACACTTAAGTGCCAACCGTTGACCGAAAATCGATCAAGAAGGAGAAATTATTAACTGCGATTTGTGCCCGGCCGGAGCTGTATGACACCATGTCTTTCATACATCAGAATGGAGCTGTGAAAGAAAAGGCCTGGAGCAAGATTCATGAGATTTGCACTGCTTTGACATTTCGCATCAAGCCTCTTCCAACTGTGGGTACATGCGCTAGTATTGGGTAGCGACAGACCATTGTGAACACCATATGCTAAAATGCATTCAAACATCCATGTTCAGCACATTCTTGAACACACCACACATGCCAGTGTGTGCAAAGCTTTTTAGTAACTCTTTTAAATAAACCCAATTAAAGAATTCTGGAGAATGAATACATTTTCTTGATGACCATCTTGTTTTAATTAATTGTTGCAAAATTCATGATCATCAGAAAGTGTTTCCACTGATTCCTTCCTTTTTAAAGTTTGGATGAGAAAATTTAAACATTTCTGGACATAACAGCAACCCCAGAAAACAATGTCTTAGTGAGAATACCAGTTTCATCGCATTTGGCATTGTGCTTCACAGACCCAATTGGTATTTCTAACTAGGTCATTAGGACAGGTCTAACGCAAGCATACAGAGTCTGACACACCGTACTACCCACTCATATCAGTCAGCCAGGGTAACACAGTGGGATTTGGACCCTGAGGGAAGGCAGCACTTGACAGCAGTTGACATGAGCTCAAACCATGTCTAAATATAGACCTCAGAGTAGTGGACATGTATAGACAAGCTCATACATGGTGACACCCTGGGGACATATTGTAGTCCCGTGGCAATATGCTGGTACATTGGAACCACACTAAAATGACAGATGCAGGACAAACCAAAAGAAAGACACAAGAAGTTGCAAATAAAGTAATATTTGGAATTAACACTAACAGCAAAACAAATAAACACACATTTTACCTATAGGAGTCATATCCTGTATAGAACTTAATGTAAAGATTAAGCATTCACTTCACATCGGTACCATTATTGGGTCATTTATGTCATTTTGGATAAAGAATTATCACTGTTTTTTCTAGAGGACTCACTATAACTCATTCAACCTAGAAAACAAACCACTAGAAGTTCTTGATTAATGTGTAGCAAAACCGAGCTGTGTTATGGTCTTGAATGATAGCCAAACTATTTCCGTTTTGACCATTACTTACTTGGAGGCTGGCTTCATGAGATAGATGGACTAAATATGTAATCCTGTAATTTTGTCTTTATTGTGTGGATCAGAGGGTAATGGTTCTCTTATTGTTGCCATTTTTCTAAAGCCTCAAATGGGCAGCGGTTTTGCACCAGTATTTATGCTTGGATAACAGTCATCGATATTGCACTGATGTTTACATATGAGTCTTAGATAAAGCCCAAGGAGGGTGAAGCATTGATGTATGTGAGCCTGCTGCGGAGAGAATTAAGGTCAGTTGGAACATTTTAGGCAGTAAGTTAGGAAGTGCAGAGTGTGCATTTTGCATCTGTGTGTGTGTTGACAGCTGTTCGGGTTAGGGACAGAAATGGTCCCACATAAGGGGTTTATGATGGTCTGAAGTCCCAAGACCCCTGTTCAGTGATCAGTCAGCTTCCAAGTCTTAAACGGCAGGGACTGGTTAGAAGGCTTCATCAGGAGCCCCTGAGCCACTGCAGCAACAAGAGTCATTTAACAACCAAAAAGTGCACTTGGGGTTGCTAAGCAACAAAGTGGAGGTGGCCGGCAGGCTTGTGAGCCAAGCTGGTCATCGGTCCACAGGCTGCTTGCCAACCAATTGGCAATCTTCACTTTCTTCTTTTTTTTCCCTTTTACTTGGTCGAAGGAGGTGACTCAAAAAAAGAGAGAGATTTTTTTCACTCCCACCTCCAGCATGTCCCACTTTCATGTCCCTTTTTGGGGATTGTGAAAATGAGTTTTCAGAATGGGTCTGCTCCAACTTCTGCTTCATCTTCTTGCCAAATTATGGCTTTCAGTATGTTGCCAAACGATGTTCTTGTAAGTGGTGCTCGGACGCATAAAGTTGGCACTAAGATGCTTCTCTGAGCAACTTTATGTTCTCCTTTACATACATTTTCATGACCAGACAGCTGCAATGTCTAACTAGTGGGCTTGTGGCATGGCCATTTCTTAGGTTCACTTTACTCTTATCATTTCTCTGGCTTCCGTCTCCTTCTTTGCTCACACATTCTGATGCACACACAGAAGCACAAAAGTCTTGGGGCTCAATAACAGCAGGTGGCTTAGGTGACATTTTAATCCCTTATTACTGAGTGCAGGATTAGCCAACAGATCAAGGCAGAGTTAATTATATGAATTCATCAGAGACTAGGAGAAGAAGCTGCTTGCTTTCCCTTTGGGCAGGGACTCACCCTCACTCCTCCAACCGCCCTTTGAGCACACACACACATTTAACCACATGCTAAAGAAAATGACATGTGACACTCATGTCTGAGAAACTAGTCAGCTTGTTTTTGTTATTATTGCAGTGACAAAAAGCCATGGTAACATATGCAGGAGAGCCTCAAGAGACGCTGTAAGACAAACAACATCTACTACCTTCCATTTGGGCACAGTGAGACGAACTGCATTGATGCTAGCGATGAGGACTGTGGGCTTTTTCATCCTGCAGATGTGTAGCTGCCGAGAGTTCAACCACCCCCCGTCTTGCTTTATCTTTGTCTCCCCTGCCCCTTTGGCCTCCAAAACCAATATGCTTCCCACCACTGCTCCTTAATGGGTTGATCAATGCTGACAAATAGGCAGCTCATGCTGTCTTGCCGGGGAACTCACAGCTCTGTGCCCCTGTGCAGCTGCACTTAGAGAGGCCATCTCTCTTTCTCCTCATCTCTCTTTTTTTATGTCTTCCTCATTCCTCCCCTTTCTTTTTGTCTGTATTTTCTGTTTCTTCATGCTCTATTTCTTTTATGTCTAAACATTCATTTTTTTTCTCTCTGATTTAGTCTCCAGGGGGGGCATCTATAGTTTTCAGACTGTTTTGATGACAAAAAGTTAGCTGGAGTCAAAGACAGATGGTGAACCAATGGTGAGGAAGAAAGAAACTTGGTTTGTTTTTATCATAAATAATGGTGGGTAAAATTCAGAGCATACACACTTCTGTTTATGTTTTCATGCAGTTCAGTCGGTGGGACTTTGTTGTGTTTGACTGATAGCAGATAAGCAAAGTCAAAGACAGAGAAGGACACTCTTTGACTTTGACCATGTTTGACCAAACTCCTCATATATTGGGGTTGCTGAAACTGATGCAATGCAAAATGCATAGTAAGTTAAGGGATATATCTTTATCAAGCTACTAGACTCGGGACAACTCCCGTTTTTTAACAAAGAACTAGGCCCAATGTTTGGTAAGATTTTAGATGAACCTGCAGTGAATCAGCTTTTCAAGTTTGTTAACTGTCTTAATCATAATCACACAGGTTGTTCTTGTTTCCATAAATTCAAAGATTATTCCAAGCAAAAGCAGTGTATAGTGATACATTTCAACTAATACTTTTGTCTTTTTGCAGTTGCTACTTTAGTTCTTCACTAAGTATTAAATAATCAGCTGTGATGGTAGATGAAGATAATAGCTGCTATGTGAGGAGATGAACCTTAACTGTTTCTCTGTTATTTTATGTTTGGGTTGATAGTGATACCACTCACTGATACACAATTAATACACTTGGGGGAAAAAAAGTATATACCAAGACAAGTTAATAGTATACACATTTTTACACAAATGTGTAAAAAGCAGGCTGGAAGACAAATGATTACATGATATATTATATAAAATACATCATCGGGTTATTTTGTGTACGATGAATATGGATCATATCCATGAGCACCCACATTTTCCATTTGTGCTTAGTGAGAATAGTAAAGAAAATGTGGATTAATGCATGTGAAGAAGTAATTATCTCCACACTATTGCCTAAGTTAAACTCATATTTGCTTTCTTTGATGAACTGTATACTATTTTATAACTGAAATAATTACAACCATAATTCTGCTTTACCACATCATCTTGCACGTCATTAACTTTGTCCTTGTTATTTGATCTCAGACCCTTTCAAATAATCAGGTATCATTGTCTTGATTAGTCATCCATTGTTTGATGCCTCTCATTATCATTCAGCAGTTTCACCGTCAGCGCATTCATTAGAGCTCTTGATGCCATTAACAGCCTTTTTTTTTTTTAGCTCAATTAAAGATGGGTAATGCCGAATGACTCTTGGTATAGAACCAACAACGATCCATTAGCAGCAGTTGAGACAGAGACGCATCATTCCAAACTGAGATGTGATAAAGCTCTGACCTTTGATCATTACAAAGCTATTAAGAAATCCTTTAACCTCTGTCATTGCTCACACTGTCATTTGAGAGGATTAATGATTTAATCTCTTTCTCTGAATACAAATCTGTCAGAACTTATTTCCTTAAGGGTCACAGTAAACCTGTAAAACCAAAAGTTTTTTCGGAAGTTACTTTTTGAGGCATGGACTCAAAAAGTACTATGCAATTGCATTTCAAAATGTTAATACTCAGAGGTGTGGACTCGAGTCACACAACTTGGACTCGAGTCAGAATCGAGTCATGAATTTGACGACTTTAGACTGCAGTGACTCATGACTTGACTTAGACTTTAACATCAATAACTTATGACTTCACTCTGACTTTAGCCCTCTGACTCAGAAAGATTTGCTATTTTCCCCGAAATCCAAAGATTAAAGGTATCTTTACAAAGCCCGCGCTGTAATCTCTTTGCCTCTATGTATGTTTGTTTACATCCGTGTGTAATGTCAGCATGACACCCAATCAAATTAGGTTCACTTTGGTTTGATCTGACAAACCAGCTAATCAAATTGCAGAAAAGCATTTCACCATGAATTATTTGCTGGTGTGATTATGCTCCGGTATAAAAATTATGAAGTCCTCAACAAAAAACAGATTGCAGATTGCAGAATATGCATATATATGACAGAAACTCAACAATGACCAACTTCATCAGACTTTTGAAGCTAGAAAGACTCCCAAGTTATGTAAAAGCTGACACTTGCTAATTGGCTAACAGCTAGCTGGAGTTAAATCACTGAGACAGTTACAGCTCTGTTAGCGTTACATTGGGGGGGTTGTTTGCAGCCAGCTCAGTGAAATCACGCAGTGGTCACAGATGATTTGACATTTCCACTGCTTTGATCCTCACCTGCAACAGGAAGGACACGAGCGATCATGGCGGAAGCAGTGGCCGGTGCTCCGGGCTCGGTTTTTCTCGGTTGTTTCCTGATAGAAATTCAGCAAACGCTATACAGAATTCACAAGCTCCTTTATGAGTTGTTCATTTTTCTGATCTGCTCATTTTGTTATCTTGTCTTTTGGTAAGGTCACAGTCCTTTAATATTTGCTGTTTTCATTCTTTTTTTTTTTTTTTTTTTACTGCTTTAAGGGTTTGTAATATTCTTGTGTGAGCGTTTATGTTTCTGAATTTTAGTGTTTCATCTGCAATCATGAGATGTTTAAGTTTGATTAAAAAAAATATTTGTCTACTATAAATGCATTTTAATTTATCTTAATCAATTTAACCACATTTATATGTAAAATCTTGGTATTCTGCATATTTGCTGTTCAGTAACAATATGAACAAAGTAATGCCATGTGCACAACTTTGCCAAAAAATAAAAAATAAATTATATATACATTGTATATATATATATATATATATATATACAGCATTTAGTTTGACATTTAACATTTCTGTTTGAATCCTACTTTCCTTTGTCTTAAATACAGAATTTCTACTGTTAACTTTTATTTTTGACAGTAAGTTAACAGGGGGAATTTCATATTCAAGGCAAAGAAATGTCGTATTAAAAATAATACAATTCGTGTTCACAACAGAAATATTAAACTTAAAACTATGTGGTATTTTGTTTTTGTTATGCTGTTGTACATTTGACATTTTTCCTCTCTCCAATATGTAGGTATTTTATAAAAACATGCTGATATGAGATATGAAGCACAATCACTAGTTGGTAAATATATTGGTTTCATATCTTTGTAAATCTGTCTCTGAAAGAGTCGGTGCCTCATCAGCCACAAACTAATCTGCACATCACTGGTCTGTAGAGAGGGGATTTCATTTTTAGACTTTAGTCTGGTTACCTTCCATCTCCTAGTTACTACAATTCAAACGAGGTAAACTGGGTTTTTGTTAAAGATAAATCATTTTGCATTTTTGAAGTTCAGATGCGTGTGGCAATTTACCTAAAATGTTTGATACATTTTGATGAATAAATATAGTTTTCTAAAAGCACACTTCATCTGCAAACAACATCACTTTGTCACGTTGTTGAAAGGACTTGAAACATTTCACGGTAGGACTTGAGACTTGTATTTGATTTGTGACTCAACTTGGGACTTGACTCGGACTTGAGGACAAAGACTTGAGACATACTTGTGACTAGCAAAGCAATGACTTGGTCCCACCTCTGCAAAAAAAAGGAAAGAATAGATCCTTTGTTCACTTATTGTTCAAGTAGTCAGTTTTTTTGAATGTCCTTAAACAATGAACATAGTCCTGTAATTTACTTAGGTTTCAGTCAAAGCTTTTATCAAACAGAATTGCCCATTTTACACGGCCTATGGTGAAGCAGTCTAAATTACTGTTTCCATCGCTCCCACGTCAGGACATCCTGTCTCTCATTTTTGTGTGGAAGGAAAACAGAGCCGCCACTGTGGGAACAAGTCTTTCCTTCAAATTGGTGTGTGAGTTCACAGCGGCCTCCCTGTGAGACCAGCCAGACAGGAGAAGCTGACTCTGCTGTGTGTGTGTTGCAGGATATGGCATTGAGGTGGAGTGATCACACTCTGCCTATCTCCCCAGAAAGCACATGAAGGAAGGCTGCGCCTGCCTCACTGTGAGGAGGAGTGAGAAGGGGTGCTGACAGCTCAGCAGAGGGCTGCTGGCGGCAAAATGCAGCATGTTTTAACTTTGAACCCCAGCTCCTATTTAAAGACCAACTACTGAGGGTCGGTTTGATTAGGAATGAGGGTTAGCGAACAGTAAAGAAATAAAAATAAGGAAATAAAAAGTTCTTGATATTCAGCTGTGACTGTAATCCCTTGTGGGATCACCATGTTTATTTTTTGCCTCTCTAATCTCTAGACATTTCTCATAATTACCCCCTGCCTTCCACTACTTTCTTTCTTTCTTTCTTTTAGTTAATGTCTGCGACCCAAGAAGTGGATCTCTGATTTTGTAAGGTTGAGCTCATGCATTGAACAAATCCATGCCTACTTCGCCCTCAGTGTATTTGTGTGTACATTCATAATTGTCCTATGCTCTCAACCTTAATTTCTTTCTATTGCATCCAACACAGAATGCCTTCTGTGGAGGTGGGACACAGGAGGCCTCAAAAAAGGCAAAAAGAGGATGAGCCATCAAACTGTTGTGTTATTGTCTGCACCATAAAGCCTGTGTTCCTCCTCCAACTGTGGATGGATTGCTGTGTAGATCACTGAAACCAATGGGCAGTGCACTTACATTACTTTTATTGTCGTGCCTCTACCTGTCTGTCTCTCTTCTTCTCTGTGAATGTGGGGGTGGGAGGAAAGATGGGGTGAGTCGGCACGAAGGTGCATCAGGTGAAGGAGGTTGTGACGATTCAACACAGTGAGACAAGACTAACAAATTAGTCAAAGTGACAGGGAGTTTTATGAGGTCTGTTCTTGTGAGGCACGAGATGCTATCTCGCTCTTTCTCTGGGCCGTAGGGACTCCGTGTGTGTGTGTGTGTGTGTGTGCGTGCATTTGGTACATATTTGTTCATATTTGCTCATTTGAAAACAGGAAGGGTAGTGAAGAGAAGGGTTGAATAAGAAACAAGGCAAAAGGAGCAGTAGGAACACATGTAGAACATTTTTTTGTGTACCCTATGCATATCTTTATGTATGTTCTCAACTCTGTTTTTTATACATATTTTTATAGTTTAAAGTCAAAACTAGCTTTACAAAAACAGCCACAACTTCTCTTCTGATTCAATAAAAGTGGGCTTATGTTGATAACTGATTATCCTAAACGTCTATCCATCCAGAAGTTGTTTTCTTTTGCTTGAAAATTATTTTTACTTTGTGCAGATTTTTGACTTTGTCATGTACTAGCTTTTAAATCAGTATATTTTATTCTCTAATGAAGTAATTTTAAAGTCCCACTCCAATTATTTTTATGATGATGGGAAAAATGTGTGGACATAGTTTCTGCAGAGCGGCAGTAGTTCATTAGAAATTCCCCTCTGAGTTGTTGGTGGGACCAGAGTAAGCCCACTCGTACTTCCCATTTGTTTACACTCTCTCCAACTAGTTTCCAGCCGCTCACTTTTCCAGCTGAACATTGCCAGCACAACAAAGAGGGCAAGCAATATAGAAGCTATCCTGACGTACAGTTTTGAGCCAGATGCCAGCTCAGACAAGGAAAACAAAAACCTGTATGGATCGAGTCATCTACAAATGGATGCATCAGAATGGAGCGAAGTGGGGACCTTGAGGCCCGTCGAAGGTAGTTTCTACGTCACAATCTTTTTCTAATGGTGTTTTTTTTTTTTTTTTCATCCGCTCCCAATTCACCTCCATTTGAATAAAAATAAAACTAAGAAATGAGAAATTTTAATCTTAATTTTCTTTGTATATGTCCTCCATCATCAGAAAAACGGCACTAGAACATCTTAAAAATGCCAAAAAAACCGTAATTGGAGTGGGTCTTTAAACGTTGCTTACTTATTTACTTATAATTCCCCATAGACATTGAACCAAGTCAAATTTTTTAACTTGTAATAAAAAGACTATTTTATTATATAAAATAGAACTCAATTAGTTTAAATAACCACAAAGAACAATTTTTGAACTTTTTCTTTGATGCTGCAACAGCTGTTTCTCAGCTTATCAGCCGCTAAGCAATTATGTCCGTCTCTCATGGACTCAGTGGAAAGCGATGAAATCAGCTGAGAACATAACCGCTCAAGAGGACAACAAATGCTGTTTACATTTAGGTGAGAATGTCATTTGCTTGTGCAGAAGTATGCCCACATTTGCACAAAAGCCAGAGAAGAAGCCTCAGAGATAACACAGTGGCTCCTCTGCAGCATCTATCATTCTCCACGGCCTCAGTACAAATTTAAATGAGCCGGTCCTGGAAAGAAGCTTAAGTGGCTCACAGTATGAGTTGTGAGAGAATAGTAATAAGTGGAAGGTGTATGGTGTACCTGCTGCTCGGGTCTTCACTTGATCCCGTGCACACCACTGTGCTGATGAGAGGAGTCGACAGTAAGAGATAACGGAAAAGAGCATGAATCAGATGCACCTGTTGTATCATGCCATATGCTTTACCTTCACAAAGATATCGTTTTTTATGAGGAAAAACAAGTGTATTTAGAACATTTTTCGCATCTTAATTTTAGAATAGAAGTAATAATAATAATAATAATAATAAAAAGCTTTTTTCTAAAAATAAAAAGATTAACCTATTTGTAGGAAACTGCTCCATACACATAATTTTGTCAGATATTTCCAATTTTTTTTGCATAAAGTTATTCTGGAAAGAAATGTTGCATTGCTTACAGCATGCTCCTAAAATTCTGACTATATTTTCTGACTATTTACAAATTGATTTTTGTACTCTTTTATAATTAAAGCTGCAATGTTCCAACTAGATGCTTGGTTATTCTCCCTTAACTTCTGCTTTTAGTCATTACTTTTGTTTTATATGCTTAAACATCTCTTTCTGTCCTATAAAACAAAAGAGGCTGCTACAGGGGAGAATTTACATTCAAAATGTCCTGATTAAACACATACAAAACAAAATTCCAAAAAAAGTGACAAATAATTTATTGCTGCACATGCATTTACTTGAATAAAAATTGAACAAATATTAACAAATAGTGACATTTTCAAATGTTCACATTCACATATTTAGGCATGCATCCAAACAAGCATAAATATGAACATATGCCAACAAATCTGCACAGAAATGCTTTTATACACATCTGTGCACATGTGCGGCCTGCAAGTGTGCTTCAAGCCGCCGTTAGCACAGCAGGCTGTTTGTGAAAATGATCACATCAATCGAAGTGATAGATAAAAGACTGGGAGCTATTGATAAAGTGCCACAATTATTTGGAAGATGAATGGCTGAATTTGCTTTTGAAATTGGACTGGATCTTGGTGCAATGGAACAGAACTCATCATCATCAACGAGGCTGCCGTGAGATTGCTTTCTGTCACAACCAAATATCAGCACGGACAATTGGATCCATCTGCCAAATGGGATCAAATAGACCTACTCACAAAACATCAGAGGTGATGTATAGTGACCATGTGTAAATCATTTTACGCTGAAAATGCGCAATCTATCTTCATTCCATGTAGCGTCGACCATCACCACATGTGATCATACTCTGAAATAATTTGAGGCACATTAAAGAGCGGCAAGTACAACATGGACAAAATTGATAGTATTATCAATGAGGGGAAACAGGATGCTGAAATGCCAAACATGAACCTATCAACTCATATAATGTGTGTGAGATGATTGTAAACACAAGTATTGAGTGGATAGCTTCAGACTAATGTGCAGTCAAATGCAGCCTTTAACAATGGGAAGGAGATTATTTTCTCACATCTTCCAAGATATTTGTCTTTTATTGTTGTTATTTAAAAGAATATTTGCAAATTTCCAACTCATAAAACTTGCAGTATTGTATCACATAATTTATTTAAGCCCATAAATCCTTTGGCTTTTGCAGTTATAAGCCTCATAATGATGCATTGGTTAACACAGCCTGAATATTTGAGCCACATAAAAATGGTAATAGATTAAACCAGGGGAGTGTGTTGAGCTGTACTTCAGATGTGTGTGTGTGTGTGTGTGTGTGTGTGTGTGTGTGTGTGTGGGGGGGGGGGGGGGGGGGGGGGGGTCTGAAGGGAGCAATCAGTAAAGTATTCCTGCAGCTTCCACAGGCCTGAGCATACAGAGGGGGACATCAGAACCGATGCACAAAGCCAACGAAGAGGGACAAAGCAGCAGGGGGCTGGAGGGAAACACACTAAGTAATGTATTGTGCTAGGAGGGAGGTGACCGGGGTCTGACGATGCAGAGGAAAAGCGTGTAAATGGGTCGCTATTAAGGGAAACGAATGCTGAATGATGGTTTACCGCCACAGATCTGCCCAGAGAAGGCATCCGTCCAACTAAAATTACATATTTACTTTTGCTCTCCTTTTTGTTTGTGTATCTGTGCCAGACGTTACATCTGCTTCACATAAATCAAATTCACATCTGCCTCTGACTATAAATCTGTCAGAAAAGATGACACTGGAGCTTTGTCTTATTTATTTTTATTTATCATGACTTGAATGATCTTTGGCATTTTCTGTGCTGTTTTGTTTTGATTCTGTATACTGTAGCATGTTGTTTCTACCCACATCGGCAAAAGCTAACTGAATTGTAATTAAACTGTCTTGAACACAGACATACATATTCATAAACACACCCACACTGTATATATTTTTGCTCACATTTGCAAAAAAATGCAGGTCCCTTTATTGCTTGCCTGTGAGGCAGTATATGTACACAGCATCCTGACATACCCTTCACATTCCCATCCTATCATTTCTAAGAGCACTGTCCCTCAGTCACAAACAGACATGTAAGCATGCATGCACATGGACACATTGCCCACACACATTGTTTCTATGAGGCCACTGTCTGGCAGGGTCCTGCAGGGACTTGTGCTGTCAGAGAGCAGACCACGGAGTGTCCCCGGTCCCTGCTCCACCTGCTGTGACAGCTAATTAGGCCTGGCCACAAAGGTTGTACTGTCTGGGTGCTGAAGGGGTGTCATGGCTTGGCATGGCAGAGCTTGGTTATGGGATGGCATGAGAGGGGGAAGCCAGCTTATGAAGTGCCCTGCCATGTTGTCTGAGGACATGCTTCACTTGGTAACAACCCCAACAAAAACCTAGAAACACTCCCCTTCTGTCATTAATTACATTCACTCACTTTTATTAGTCTTCCATTTGGACAAATCAACAAACAGGGCCTCCGCTGACATCATTAGCTGTCATAACAAACAGCTACAGTAAGAAGGGGTCGTTTGTCAACATTAACCCTTCCTTGAAAGTAATGAGACATCGCTATCTTGCGGCCTACCTCGGGGCCTTTTGTCCTGCTCCTGCTGCCCCCAGACTGTTCTGTCATCAGGAGACGGCAGTTGCTTGCACCAAAGCTGTGGATGCTCCAGGCACACAAGGAAGCTTAAATAGCATCGCAGCAAGTTAACACTGACAGCATGGGGTGGGGGAGTATATTTTTGGGAGGCTTGGGGATCAAAGGCACTGATGAAATGGGATGAGACAGGGCAGCCTAAGCCCCTCGGTTACGTGTGATGCTTTGAGCGTGTGTGTGACTCAGATATGAGGCGAGGAAGGAAACACAGGTTGGAGATGGTGACAGGGAGCTCAGCCGTTTGCCTGGACCAGCAGGGAGCATGAAACGACAAACAAGACCCCTGAGCAACTGCACACACTCGTCGAGTTAGAGCTGTTTGGATGTAAATTTAAACACACACATACATTCATTTTAATAAAACAACTTCACTAAAATTCACTACTTGTCCTCAAGGTAAAAACATGTTGAATTTAAAGGTTAACTCTAACCTCTTACTTTTTCATCTGTCATAACTTCTTTTACGTACAGAAACAAAAAAGAATGCATATCTTCTCTCCGTTCTACATATTTATGTCTCTGAACCTTAAAAAAGGTAGTCTATTTCTTTACATTTAACTTGATGCAAGCATACATGAGAAACATTATACCGTGGGTTACATAATGCACTGTTTGTTAACTTCCAGACTCACCAAAAACTTGAAATAAGAATTTTCAGAAAATGTTATTCAGACTTATCTGTTCTGTTTTTTTTTTTTTGTTTTTTTTTTGTTGATTTCCATCTACACGCACAATATTGCCCGGGCATATCAATCAGATCCAGATCTAGGCCCAGCAACATTTTGTTCCCTCTCTCGCTCTCATTTTTTTTGTATTTTCTTGGAGTGCCTGGGAGCATTTTTACAGTTGCATACAGTTTCAGCTAGAATGTGTACACCTGGAAAAAAATGCCACACATTAATATACTTATGAAGATTCAGAATGATTTCTAGATGCCCAAATCCAGAGGCGGCAAAACAGACCTAAATCATTAATTCTCCACCACCATGTTTGACAGCTGGCATGAGGAATGTGACATGCTGTGTGTGGGTTTTGGCAAAAGTTGCTCTTTACATCGAAGCCAAAAAATCCCTGTTTGTCTTATCTGTTTGGAAGTTTTTTTTCTGTAAAGTTTTGTGGTCGTACGCAACTCTAATTATGAGCAACACTACAGGTTTTTTTATTTCTCTTTTGATTGTTTCCTACAAAAATCACATTTGTGTTTGATGTTTCAACTTAAACTATTACAAAAAATATAATGAAAATTTCTTCCCGTCTATATCTGCTCCTGGGATGAATTCACTTCCACATTTACTATCGAAGTGGCTTACCATCTGTAATACATCAAGTGAATATTTTTAGATTTTTGCTCATTGTATTCTTACACTGTATTAGCTCTATAAATCATTGAGAAAAGCTTTATTCTCTTCAACGGAATGATGAGAAGCAAATATCACTTTTGTAAAATCTTTTCCTACGTCTCCCTTTCTTGACAAACTGCGAACACGTATATGAATTCTCCATACCTTCAAACTGACAAACCTCTGCTTCTATAAAAGTTGTGCAAATATTTCATGAACATGTCTGTTAGTGTCATCAGAAAGCACAGCTCTGTTAGCCTCAGATCTAGCTGAGGATGAAACAGACTTGTGACCTGTGCAGCACTCTGGATGCTGTGGTGAAGCTTTTAAATCCGTGGCCATGCATTTAAATCCCAATATGTCCAGAAACTTCTATGGAAGCTGTGCTGGTAAGTGTCAAACAAATATGGCTACAAGGACAGTAGAAATAAGAAACTAAACACACTTTGTTTCTTTATCCCTTTGACGAGCAGTTTCCATTTGATTGAATGTATAAAACAATTTTTAAAAAGTTGTTAATTTAAAAAAAGTTCACTAAACACAGATCTATGGGTTATTTAAGGAGGAAACATCTATAAAAGATTGTATTCAATGATGAACCAGGTGAGCACTATTGACATCTCTAGAAACAGTCAAACGTGTGAGAACGCTTCAACAGCAGCAGAGTAACCTTCATTAAGCTGATATGCTTGGCAAGTTGACTCTAAAGCTGCAATCCCAGCCAATTACTGAAAGGCAAAACTTTTGCCAAGGGCAATTGGTGGCCCTTTCTGTTCTTTACTTATTAATCCCTGCAGGGCTTTCTGTAGGGTGCCCTGATTGACGGATCATGGTGAAAAATTCATGTACCCTTGCTTTTTTCCTCAGTTTTACTCACCTTCATAGCAGCCAAAACTGGATGAATAACTAACTGAATTTCTTGTCTTCCAACATGCAATTTAAATTTGTACGAAAGCACCGCAGCTCCCTGTGGACTACTGAGGCTGAACCACGTGCAAAAGACTTTAAGGATGTTGATGAATAATGTAACCATGTTAGTGCATGCTATATAACTCATAAACTGTTGTAAAACTTTGATGTGCAAGCCATTTTGAACTTGCTGCTTATGATAAAGCCTGAATATTGCTTGGACAATAATGAACTGGAGTTAAACATTCCACAAAAAGCAGTTTCCACAAACGTCCAGTAGAAAAAAAAGTTTATTCCGTTTGCTTGTTTTCCAAATCATTTGTTGGCCTAATTTTCCTGTCTACAACTGAAAACAAACATACATGTTCATGTGTATTTTGTGCCAGAAGGGTTTATGTGGGAGAGGGGTTAACATATTATTTTCTCGCTCTTATCAGTCCTTGTAAAAGGATAAGATGAGCAAAAGTGAGAGATAGACATAGAGGAAGCGAGAAAATGCCATTTGGGGTGAGTGCCAAGTGGGTCTGCTAAACGAGTGTATTTGTATGCAAATACATGTAAATTTATGCACACAAGGCAGTGGCAGCGCCCGGGGCTGCTTTGATTGGCAGTTGCAGGTCTGTGTGTGCTGACGAGGGACGCTTGGCTCAGGGTGCTTCTGTAAAGTTGGGAACGACTACCTCTCCATGTTATACATGTTCTGGATCCACCGACTGCACACGTCTGCAGCCCAGCCTCTCTGCCGGACCACAGAACAGCGGGGCCCCCTTCCAAAAAACTCTCCACACACCAAGAGCTCGGCTCAGCCAGCTCCAATTCCTCCATGGCTAGAAGCAGCCAGGGCATCATTATAAAATCAATGCCCCAACTTCATCTTGCCTGGCTGCGAGTGTATGTGAGCAGGAAGGATAGCATTCAGGGCTTGTTTGTGTTTATTCTAGCGGGTGTTTGTGAGTGGCAGAACAGCAGAAGCACTGATGCAATACTGTCCACACTCTCTAATGGGCTGACAGAGAGGCTTTAGGTCAGGGCTTCCCATTACTTCTGGAGGGAAACTTGCTAAATGATTAGGAACCAGCACCTAGCTGCCATCCAGAGGAAATGTAAATGTCTTTATTTCATTCATTTTTTTGTGTTTTGTGGCAGTGTTGTCATGAAAAAACAGTGCAGCATCTCAATAATGTTAGCAGAAATTCCTGATGATGCTGGCATAATTGGGTAGCTGCTATTTATAATTCTTTTCTCCTTTTTTTTGTATGTGCAAGGTACAAATGGAAAAATAATAATAATAGGTGGGCGAGGATGAAGCCATTAACTTTTCTATTACTCATTCACGCAAGCCTCCAGGCCAGTAGTAAAACACTTGGAAATCACCAACCAAAAATACAATTTGTTCCCTAAAAATGTGGAGCGTTTTGCACAGTGTCATAAATTTACTCTACCATGATGACGTTCCTCAGGAACTTGCTGTTTTCCTTATGCCACCCATTCTATAAACATCTCAGTCTAATGGGCAACCATGCTTGTCCCATGTGTAAACAGATGCATACAAAAAAGCTTTGTTTTATATATATATATATATACATATATACATATATATATATATATATATATATATATTTTTTTTTTTTTGTCTGCTCACAGGACTGATAATTCCGATGCACTCCCTCAAGCTTTTCATATGTGCCAAAGCAGGGTGGCTATTTTTAAGGTCTGCAATTATACTCTCTGCAGAGCACAGGCAGCAAAATTACTCAGTTGGCACCAGTGCCACCCCAATCTCACACTCACTGCAGACCCAATCTCAATGGGAAATAAAGCAAAACTTGTTAGGTTCATACACAGCAGCACATCCAACCTTTTGTTTGTCACACCTGGGGACCACAAATGGATTCTCATCAAACAGGAGATTGAAAATGTATGCTTATTTACACCAGCATCTTTTCTCTACAAGTATTCTGCTTATTTTGCCAACTATAAAGTGGACCCGAACTGCCTGTGTTTTTCCTCACTCATACCCCCACCCTTACCTTTCATAACACGAGAGCCTCAATGTGATGTTCACTCATCAACCATCACAAGTCGGAAAATGCCGGCTGTTGAAAGAGCACGTGGCCTGTGCACATTTCATCCCTCCCTTCCATCACTGTAGCAGCAATGAATAATACATATTTTACTATATTATTGCAAGAGATTTGTAACACTTGAAACAGAATGCAATATGCAGTTTATCTCCATGCACGGCAAGCACAAGGTGCTTCCGTAGCGTCTGTCTATGTCACTTGGCGGGAGGGGAAGAAAAGAGAACAGAGGAAACAAGTTTGTGCGACTCCTGACAGTCCATCAACTTCCAGGAGCAATTATTCCCTCAGCCGATTCATCCGATGCAGACGCTGGTGACTTTCGTGTCAATGCTCTTGAACAAAGAATGTGCAATTTTCAAACATGTCTGGGTGCTTTGAGTTGCTTTTGAGCACAAAAGTATTCATTAGCAGCTCATGTTGCCGTACATTCACTATTAATGACAGCGGCCAAAAGCTCAGTAAGCTGTTGTGACAGTTTGGTTGTTAAAGTGGCCATATCACTCAGCAGTATCTGGTCTCATGCGCTACAACACCAAAAGATGCTACATGACAGCAACTTCAGCCACTCCATTATACATCCTAGATGTCATATCAGATAAAGTTCGCTATCCCACTTTCACTGTTGTTTTTCTTTAATTCGCCAACCTTTCAAAACCTGGGAATTACATCATTCAGCTCCATTATTTTGCAGACCTGTGTAGAAAATCTGTCATTATTAAAATCCGCCCTTAATCATTAAGCGCCTTTGTTTTGCTGCCGTAACCACAGCCCATTTTGAAATTTAATTTCCTGAAGTAGAGGGTCGAGAGCTGGGGCCATTTTATATGGAATAATTGAAGTACAGCCTCCATGCACACACAGAACACCTCCCACCACCACCACCTCCACATGTGAGAGCGATGCAGCAGTGTTTGTCATCGGCCTGCCTCGTCCTCTTAGAGATGGAAGGGTGAAAGCGTGCTGAAGGCCCGCAGAAAGCCCTCCAGTCTCTATCGTTTAATTTGATGAGGAGGCGTGAGGTGAGCTGGAAGAGGAAATGCGTCTCGCTGCTGTTTGCCACTTGAGAGCTCATTCACTGCCTCAGGCTGTTGACCACACCATGTAAGGTTCTTGCTACAAACACGTTGCCACACAACACTTAAATTGCATTTGGACCTCGACTGGGGTGAGCAAATGCCTGGCCAGAAATCAATGGGCTGGATATAAGCCTCAGTGGACATGGGAGGAGGTTAGCTTTCATTGCAGCTATTGATAAATGCCAGGTACATTTCATCAAACAACTGCAGCTCATTGAGTTTTCGTACACATGCAGAATGTGAAATGGAAACTAGACTTACATGAAGATATTCATTGTCATTATTTAGGAAATCTTAAAGCTCCAGAAAAAATAACGTAACCAAAAAAGTTGAATAGATAATGAACATTGTATCTCAGTTTTGCTTCACTGATCTGTGGCTAACTGGATAGCCATTAAGGTGTAAAAATCCCACAGTGTGACACGGACTGGAACACATCGAGGTTCGGCGCGGCAGAATAGATTTTCATTTCCTTAATCAACTTCCTTATCCATCCTTTTTTCTGTGGAATTAATATAGATCAGTGTTAATGGGAGCCAAATACGTGAGTGGCAGCATGCAGGGAGCAGACTCAGTGGAGGAGAGCAGGCTTTTCTCCTCTATCAAGAGCAGCATCTGTTGCTCTCATGCTCCAACACTATTTACAGATAGCTGTCATTATTTACACTTGATGAGATCCTATCTAATTTGTCAATCCACTGTTTCCAGGGACAGGGACAACTTAAGCATATCACCAGGAAGTAACACTGCAAGATGTTGCATTCATTTTCTGTACCAGCCGTGGGTAAATAGTTTTTATTAGAGCAAAACGAAAACCTTATTTCCTGTCATCCAACAATGCTGCTCTTTGTGTCTCGAAAAGTGTTGAAAACAAACAACAACATAAAGGCAAATACAGCCAAATATACCAGATCCGCTGTGAGCTTAAACCCCAACATTTCATGCATTGATAGCCCTTTTTTTAATATAATTTATATCAAAGTAAGACAACTGAAGAAGAACCATCAGTTTCATCTGCTATGTCCAGTTTATCCTATCCCAAACAGCTTCTCTGAGGGAAATCAGATCTTAGCTGCATTTTTCTACAGTTCTTTGAGACACTAATAATATATTTATAGGTGTATTACATAACGAGTGAAAGTAAAGAGGGTGGAACCCAAAGAGGCTCAATATGTGTTCAGAATAAATAGAGCAAAGATTTTTTTTTCTCTAGGTGTTCTGTGTCAACCTTAGAAAAACAAGTTTGAAGACATTTATTTAAAAAAAGCTTCAATATTTTCACTGTCATTTTCAACACCTATCACTGCAAAAACTGAATCTTAAGTAAGTGAAAAGACTCTTGTTACAATAAAAAAAAATCTTATTTTCTGTCTTGCAAGAAAAATCATCATAACAAGTTTTTTGATTGAAACAACTATTTCAGTTTGACAAAATGTGTCCAAATGACTAGAATTTTATTCCTTAAACAATAGTTTTTGGTAAGGTCATTTTTCTTACCCCCAAATTTTTTCATTTTTTTCTTTTAGTTATATCTAGAGAGCCAGTTTTTATAGTGTAAAAACAAAAGCAACCTAATCAAAAGATTTGTTTTTATTTTTGCTCACTCCATTTCTTAGAAGCTTATTCAACCATTTGACTCAATTGATTTCTCTTTCTGACAGTATTTAACCTCCTGAGACCCCTTGACATATATGGAGACATGACATGTCTCCATAATATCAGACTTAAAAAGAAATGCACTCCAATAAGAAGCCCGGGTATCAGGAGAATAACCAACATTTCAGAACGGAAGATGCAACAGCAGGTGACTTGTGGACTTTGACAAAAAGTTCAGGATGATTATTGAAATTAACTAGATTTATAGGTTTTTGTGATTAAAGTGTCTGCTGAAGTAAAAAAAAAAAAAAACTTTACATGTCCTATAACGTTCTTATGAAATTTAAAAAAACAAAGGACATTTCGCACTGAAAAACCAACAGCATCGCATCGAACATAGGTTTGCTTATCTTAGCAACCTTGGTTGAAATACAAAAGCAAAGAGGAGAAAAATCTCCTTTCAATGTGGCATCACTTCACAATGAAATATATCCTTTAAAATCACATATTGAAGAATGTACACCTCTGCCTGAATACTGTATTTAAATCACAGATTAAAAACTTTGATGTGTCAGCTTCCAGCTCAAATCTCGATGAGTCCTGCTTGTTTTTCTTTCATGGAAAAAAATGCATTTTAAATGTTTTGTGGAAGTCACTGTTCACGGGTTTTGAAAATTCTTTTTCTGACTTAAGGGACTTGACTGTGGGAACATTTATTTACGCCTGTGTGTAGGTGCATTTCTGTGTGTATTAAGGAGTGTAAAAAAGACCAGAACAAATGTTGCACAGATCTGAAATGACAGTAAAATAAGAGAAGAACAGAAGATTGACAAATGCATTGAATTAAAAAACATAGTAAAAACTGAGAAAAAAAAACATTATTGATGTAAAGTAAAATAATAAAGGAAAGGTAAAAATACTGGACAGCTGGGTGAACTTTTTTTTAACCTGAAAAAGGAAACTTTACAAATGATTGACTGTTGCAAGAAAAATCATCACTCCATGATTGCAATCCTTTTTGCACATGCAGTAACATAATGTCAGTTTTAGTCTGCGCCATGCAGCAGATGGATGGTTCTCACGCATATGGATAATTCAGATGCCAGGAGACCCTGCCACGTGTCAATCCATGGGACAGCAAGGTAAATTAAAAGAAACCATATATTTGAGAGAAGTTGAAACATTTTCTCTCAACAATCTGCAAAAGGATAAAATTGCACTTTATGTCCCACAAATATTGTCATTGCTTATGTTTAGTAAACATGGCAAGTGTTTTCTGTTTTTTTAAATATATGCACATACAATATTTAGCATGAACATTTTCTTGGAACTCATTTCTGTTGAGATTTTGTGTTCCAGGTGTTTGAACTTGGTTTGTCCAACTGCCATTTTTTTTACTATATAGGATAAAAGCAGACAGATGCTCTAAAGAGCCAAACATTTGCTCCCTTGCTCTCAATCACTGTAAAATCCTTGTATGTCACTACAACAGGAACAAAAAGACAAAATGCAGTCCCAAGCGCATCCCTCATATCTCTCCCTTTTTGCAGGTGACAACTCATATGAGGCTACACGAGCACCTTTTTTTTGTCTATAAAGAAAAGTGTTTCACTCCGGTAGATTACGGTCAGACACGATTAGGATCTGTGCCTGACTGAAGAAGAAAAGAGACATGCACTGTGTAACCTCAAAAGGAGGAAAAAAAAAGACAGAAGAGATAAAACTGATGAAATCCTTCCATTGCTTTACAGTCCCCAGCTGCTCAGTGGGTGTGGCAACTGCCTTGTATGAGCAACATCATTGGCTTAAATACATCTGTCTTTCTCCTTGCCTCTTGTTTAGTGCTATCTCTAAATATCCTTGACTGTTTTTCACCTTGCTCCTTTGAAGAAAAAAAAAAAAGAAAGGAATAAAATGTACTTTTTGCTTGTTTGTCCTTTACTTTGATCTTTCCGCCGTCTGGAAATTATCAGCACACTGTGGCACCAAAAGGTCACTTTTCCTGATGCCGAATGCTTGAATGTAAACCTTTCATTGCAATTATAATTCAAAATACTTTGACAACACACAATTTCTGCACCAACTGCTCTTTGAATCTGTTATTTGAGTAGTTGAGGAGTTGCAAAAATAAATAAATAAATAAATGAACAACTTAGATAAATTACAGTTTTGCCTATTTGCTTTCAATTTTAAGTTACTCCCACAGAAAAAAACTTTGAAAAAACAAAGTTGTCATTTTGAATAAGACATTATTACACATCTATCAACATACAGCTTTGTATTTTCATTGTGGTCAGTTATTTGTACACATTTTAAAAAATGTATTTCTCTCTTTATTTTTTTATAGAATAAATTGATTTATTAGGATTTTGGTCTGTAGATTAAATTGACCTATATTCAAAATCTTTAAATACTAAATAAAGGTGTTGTATTTCCATAAAATAGCAATATTGTAACTTTGTGCTGCTAACTAGTGCTGTCAATTGATTAAAAAAATAATCAGATTAATCAAGCTTTTGGGTTGTGAGTAATCTAGATTAATCAGTGTTTTCAAAGGTACATTTTGTGCGTCAATATGCAGCTTTTGAAAAAGAAACAGGCCAGATGGAAAATATTTCCTTCATTTTATTGGGTTTTTTTTTTCTTATAATATTTTAACTTAAAAGTGAAGTTTGCATGCACACACATCAACAGTAACAAAAGCAAAACTCTAAAGACTTTTGTGTTTGCAGTATTTATGTATGCAGTAATTGGCTATCTAAACTTAAAAAATAACAAAAATAAAGTACTAAAAATCGATTTAATATTTATGTATGCAGTAATTAGCTATCTAAACTGAAAAAAATAACAAGAATAAAGTACTAAAAATCGATTGAATATGTATTTCTTTTGTAAGTGACCATGATATAAGTGGAATAGTGCCCAAGGAATTGTGCATTTTCAGTAATTAATGCATGCTGTAGAAGCCTGAACCGGTCAGCATGAAGCGGAAGAAGGTTGCTTCGCAAACTACATTTAATTTGCAGTAAATAAATATATATGCTATACATTTTTTTTTTTTAATTTATCGCATGCGTTAATTTAACGATGACAGCCCAAATTGTAAGTCAATCATATAATAAAAGTTTTATCCTGCAATAGCTAGTCATTGTTCCTTTGTTTCTAAATAGGTTATGTTACATTTAAAAATTTGGCATTTATCGTTTTTTTTTCGCTGAAATTTTTGAGTTTTGTTTGTCCATCTGAGTTTTGTCCTGAGTTTGCAGTCTATATTACCCCTCATTTAATCTCTATCCTACTTTTTTGTCAATGTATAGTCTGTTTGTATGTGTTTGATTCACATTTGTATTCTGAATAGCCTTTCTGCAATGTTGTTTTTAGATGTGAAGATGTATGTGAATTTTGTCCTGAGATTTTCTGGCTGCTTTAGGTCCATCATGTTGAGTCCCTTAGTTGTGTAACACCGAAACCTCCTATGACATTAGTCCTCAAGGTTGTGGCATTTATGGACTCAAAGAATTGAAAAATAATTGCCTTTATACTGCACGTATGTGGAAACAAGTTCATATAAATACAAAGGACATTTGTGTCTCAGCTTTGTACATTATTTACCAATGTGCAAATAAATGCATTTTTAAAGTATAGTTTTTGGTCATGTGACAGGCTGTCAACTTTTCAGAACATCCCCTGCCTCCAACCTGCTGACAGCTGGAATAGGCTTCAGACGCCAGTGACCCTGAACAGGATGAAGCACCTACAAAAATGTATGAATGAATGAATAAATGATGCAGAAGTTGTATGCGGCCCAGCAACATAAGCCAGCAAAAATATAAATAAATAAATAAATCAGCCTTGGTATCTGAATCAAGGTGGTAAAATGAGATTATTTCCCACTTGGGAATGCCACTTAAAACACCACTGTGATTTGCATTGTGTTTGGTATCACACAACAAACATTCAAGTATTAAAAAAAAAAAGTTAAAGTCATCTTCATCTGTCAAAGCTCAGCTGGTTTCCCGCTGCCCCACATCGTAAGCTGGGTTTTGTGCAGGCATTATAGCTTCCAGGCACGTTCCTGAAGAGAGGGAGAGATGGCAAGATTAAAGACCTTTTTGTGGCTCCAACCCTCTGCTTTCCTCTCATGCCCACACTGCAAAAAATAATCATATTAACAATTCAATTTAACCGGGGTTCAGCCTTACAAAATTCCTTGCTGGTTAATTCCCCACTGAGTCTGTTACAATTGTTTACCAATTAGTTTAACTTAATTGCCAGAACTTGTTGGGGTTGTTTTGTTATTTATGAAAATGTGGTAGCCTATTCAGAAAGAGACCGAGCTGGATTGCATTGTTTTCAACATTATTTTGCGAAAGTGACAGACTTTCTCCCAATTTCAGGATTCTTGGACAGTGGTGCCTTCCAAAGATAAGCCCCCTGTCTAATAAACCGTGTAAAATTCAAGTAAATCATATCATGATCAGTAATTAAAACCTTTAACAAGACTTGATAAGCACATGATTACGAGTAAATCAATAAATATTCACAAATATGTACCTGTGCTTCCTGCAAAATGTATCTGCAGGACGAGCTTGATAGAAAACAACTGTTCTAAAAAGGTGTGTGGAACAAACAGCCTTTTAGCCTTTTTTGTTAAAGTTTTAAAATGCCCTAAATAAATCAAATGTGTTTTTAATAAATGATTGCATTTCTCAGATTTCAGAAAATTGTGGTGAATATTCAAATGAATTGCTGTACTGCACAGCTATACCGAGTTGAGACAATGTGGTGTTCGATCCAAACGTTTTGTTCAACCTTTGTGGTCCCAAGAAGAGAAATTCACTTTAGTGCAGAAAATAGTTGATATGACTTGTAGAAAATTGACATTTTCATTGCATTTTTGTATCTTTCTTTCTTTCTCAGCCCAAATATGTCATATGGCAAGGTGGTTCCTTAATCCTTTCTTTCCACCTTCCATCTCTATTCAAAACACGCTTAGTGTAACAGAAGAATAAAGCAACGAGACGCTTCAACTCCTGGTGCCAAAAGGCATTGCAAGATTGTTGACCAGAGCAGATGTTCGTACCTTTTCCTCTGTCTCTTTCATACCCAATTGTCATTGTAGTGCGTGTTGTCAACCTGGGACAGAGAAATGCTCCAGGCACCATGACACCCCACATTAAATAAAATGTATTCATACAGAAGTTGTCTTAGGAGATTCAGCATATTTGTGGTGTAGGCAGGATGGGGTCAGAGTTGGCTGGTAACAAGGAGCAAAAGCACAAATGCTGGGTAGACAATAAATCTTTCCGGTGCACCAGAAGACCAATGGACCTAAAGCTCACTGAATACTTTGTTTTTAAAATGAGCTGAGTTGACCTTAGCGATGCATTAATGCACATTTCAGATGCAAAGACATTCTTCCACAACAGAAAGGAAAAACATTAGCATTCGGCTTCAGGCTATATGACAAGGAAAAAAAAGGCTGGAGGGATAAAAGAAAGGCTTTCTTTATATGACCATTCACCTTTTTATTCTATCCGCACAATTAGTTTTTATTTTTACAGGACTACTCTGATGTTTGACTGAGAGATACTGACAAAGTAATGATCCTCAGAAAAAGAGCTGTGTGTACAGAGAAAAAAAGGCATTTGCCATTTCCAAAAGAAGGTCTTTTGGATCACAAGCTAAAAGCACTTGGGGAAGGAAGGGGCAGTAGCACTGAGGCTCCATGGGACATTGGGGGCTTGACACAACAAAAAAGTAAACAAAAATAGCTCAAAATAGGACAGAAAGCTCTGTTCTTCAACAAAATATGGAAGCCTTTGTATTCCATTTGGTGTTAAACGGTGTTTCGCACAAACAAAGAAGCAAAGCGTTGAAAATGAAATAAATATATAAAAATAAATACACTTTTATAGTGGAGCTGAAATGGCAAAAGTCTTTTTGCTGTTGCAGTTGGCACTGGTAAAAGGCTGCAGTATAAGGTCTGCACTGCACCCCTTCAGGACAGGAGCTTGAAACAATTTCCCTCACAAAGCTGACCATGAAGGTTAGAGTATTTTAACTGTTGTTTCCTCCTCAGGAAATTGTACAAATATTTCTGTGGTTGCATATTCTGCTTCCATCTTTTTTTTTTTATTTCATGAGAAAAAAAATGAACTTTAGTTTTAGGTGCTTGGGGGATCCTGAAAATATATCAATCAGAACATGGTCTAAGTGCACATAGTTGACTTAAGGCAACAAATCAAAAACTGCCATTTTAGTAAATAAATGAAGACAATAAGTGTCTTTACTCAATCAAATATGCTCCTTCACATATTCATGCACATCACAGAATTTTTAACAAAGTTATTTAAATTTAAAGATGACAAAAAAAGTGACATTAATCTTAC
This sequence comes from Oryzias celebensis, assembly GCA_014656515.1. Classification (NCBI taxonomy): domain Eukaryota; kingdom Metazoa; phylum Chordata; class Actinopteri; order Beloniformes; family Adrianichthyidae; genus Oryzias; species Oryzias celebensis. The sequence goes on from BNCR01000003.1 coordinate 8,472,725, forward strand.
TTTTTGCATGCAGTCTGTTCAAGTTGGCTGTGGTCCCAAAAACAGATGGTTTTTACCCCAAGCCAAAAGGTCAAAACCACACCCAGCTCAAATGTATTTAGTCCTAGACTTTGCATAACATTTTCGAATGTATATTTGTAAAAAAAAAAAAAACATTTCAAGGGGCTGTGTGAGCCAAAATAGCCAAAAAACGCCATGTCACAGAGCAGGGGTGTCAGAATCCAGGCCTCAAGGTCCGGCGCTCTATGTGCTTTCCAACCAACTTGCCATTGAAGCTCATTTTTGGCCAAAGACACCTGATCCAGATATCCAACAGATGAGACAGGATTTCTGCCATAGAGGGTTAAGAGGAATATTAAAATAATCAGCCAGCCATCTTTTCTCAATCCTATCAAAGTTTCCAAAGATGGCCACAAGCTCTTCTATCTGAATTGTAAATATGCACCATAAAGGAAGGTGACACCAACGAAAAACAAGCCACAACAACAACATAGTTGTCTTTATTTGCCCCACATGGAGGCCAAGGTCAAACAGGCAGCCAGTCACAGCCGGGCACAAAAACACTAAGGCATCCCGGGGGTAAACGGGCAGCCTTTGATCAGGCGTGTTATTTCTGTCACAAAGGTGACCCGTGCACTACGACTCTGATGACTCACCAGCGCTTTGGCTGTGGCAACAAATGATGGCTATCATTCATATTTCCCACTCACCCTCTTGAGTAAAGCTGGGAGAATTCTTCATTTTGTACCCATGGTAGCCTTATTACATGAGGTCATTCAGTGACACAGATCTAAAGTCCTTTAGTCTATGAAAAGCTTGCTCTCTTTGCTTTTTTGACCTCTGCTTTATGAAAGTCTTCTAAAATAGATGGAAGATTTCATACCGAGAGATATAGAGCAATAAAAAGGGGTAGAGGATCATTAGACAAAGCAAAAAAAGAGACACAACCTCACAATGGTAGTGCTTCGTGCACTAAACTTTTAGGTCCATCAACATGATCCCATGTGCCAACGACCCTTTTGCTTCAGCTCTTCACCCAGAAAAGCTGACACTTCAGTTAATTGAGATTTTAATCCAGGATGAACATGTCAGTGAATTATTGTGCAACAAAAGCAAACTCTGCTTATCAACACAGAGTTAGAAGGGGAAAAAGAAGATTTCGATGGGCACTATAAAAGTTCAATGTCAAAACTAGCATGCCCTTCTAGAGGTCAGCCAGAGTCAATCACTTTTGTTGCACTATCAAAAAGTAGCTTTAGATCGAGTTCTTCTTGCTTGGACAAGAGTTCAGTTCAATGTCAGTCCATAATTAAGATGACGAGTTAACTTCCAAACGCTAAATCTCCGATCCAAAGCCATTTCTGATGTCGCAAAAACAAGAAAACAAATCATTCACAAAGGTAGAGCTGTGACAAGCCGTGATGGAGGAGAAGAAAAAGAAGATGGAATTGAGTTGAAGACATTTAAAAACCTTCTCAAAAGTCTCCCTCAACTTAACTTCAAAATAAGACAGCTTGTCACAGTTGAGACGTCAGCAGATGAAATACGAACTTTTACAAAGGCTGATTCATTCCCTCATGTTTTTCCACTTGGTTCTGAATCAGATTTGAGGACCTTTCTTTATCAGTGTGTCCCCGGGTTCAGTATAGCCTCAAGTAAGATCTTTTGGGAAATGAAGCTGGAGTGAAAAATACGAGTGAGCCGTCCCACTGGCCTGATATCAGATCAGGCAGCAGGTTGCAGAAGAGACAGAGGCCTATCCCGTATTAGGAGGGTTCACCTACGTGGCTGGGTGTGTATGGTGGAATAAGTGGGCCATCTCCCAGCAGGCTGTGAGAGCACCGGCCAATAAATGATAAAAGAGTAGGACTAGTCCCGATGCTGCCTTATTGAAGTTTACCTTTGTACATTTACACTGAATCCCAATTTGCCCTCCTTGCTTTTTTTTTCCAAGTCATACTATCCCTCCACTAAAAGTCTGGGGACCATCAGACACATCCAGAACATTTCTACCTGCCTGCCTTTCATCAGTGAAGATAAAGGAGATCAAAGTGGGATGTAGGATAACTAAAACTGTTTTAAAAAAAAAAGTATTTCCCTTCAGACCACAGGAAGGTTTGTCTTTAAGTGGAAAACTGCTTGTTAAATGTTTTGTCAATGTCTACCTGCTGGTTGGGTGGAGTCATATGCATGAAAGAAAACAGATATTTGAAAGTTTCTGTCATTCATTTAAGTGTAACAACTTTTTAAAGCAACAGGAAAATGTTCAAATTAGCCGTCCAACACAAAAGAGACAAGCACATTGCAAGTGAGGGCTAATGTAAGTACACATTCCTTCCACTTCATTAGACCTGAACAACCGTAAGCCTGATAATGCTCTGCCCTACTCAGCTGACCCGAAAACTTTAATCATATTTGCGTCGTTTCCCAAACATAAGCACTTTACTCAGATATGCAAATTTGACCTCATAACAGTGCTTGCAAGCCAGACTTTCAGTGATGTTTTTTTTTTCTCCTGTTCTATCTAGCTCAATACCTTTCCATTTAATATGCTGCCAAGTTAATCAACGCCGGTTGAAATCCAAGAGATCACAGGCTCTTTAGCTGCTGATGCACCTGGCGTTCCTCAAAGGCAGCGGCTGATGGATCTCCTGTGTTCATTATGGAGAAAAAGAGTTCTCTTTAATCAGGCTGGGAGTCACTTATCATAAGGACCTCCTGTCATATGTGCATGCACGCACAGAAAAATACACATCCTTGCCTAGAAATGCCCATATGAAAATGTTTGTAGTAGTAAGGTGCACAAATAACACACACACCCAAACACTGAGGTGCCTCAGCACTCATATACAGTGTACTTTGAATACAATAGCACCCAAGCATGCAAAGAAGACAAATTAGCCTTGTATGATCACATTGTGGACATGCACAGCTTCAGAAAATGTCTCACACTTCACACATACAGACACTTAAGTCCTTTTGAGCTTCCCATTCAGCAGCACAGAGCACTTGGAAGATATGCGGACAGTACTTATAGGATCTGCTTATATGAGCATGCTTAATTACTGTACTGCACCGAACACATACAGCCAGCTGTGCCTCAGAAAGTAAGCTGCATTATACTGTCCAAACACCACAGGCTGGGAGAATCGGATCTTTTGGCGGAGCACTTTTAAGACTCGATAAATATTGGGGTGTTTGTGATCAAATACATGTCGGGGGTGTAGGTAAATACATGTTTCTGCGCATTTGGGTCTGAACAGTACCGCTCTTTGCAAGTCTGTTAAGAGGACTGTGTGGGTGTTGGTGGTGTACATGTGTTTGTGTGTATGTTTGCATGCCAATTTCTTTGGCTTGTAGACAGGCGTACACTGATTTAATCACTCCCCAGGCAGAGTGTGGGGGAGGCAGAGAAGGCTGTGAGGCAGATAGGAACAGACAAATGTGACAAGGCAAAAGAAGAAGGGAGCATACTCGCCCTGCGGACCAGCTTCCCTGCACAATAAATACAGAGTTGTGCACAGCCAACTATAACGCACACCTGCATGGATACATAAACACAGTACATCTAGCTGTAGCTGCATTTTCACCATCCAAACGTTTTAAATTTATATGTAGAGGGCATGTTTTTCTGTTTTAATACCTGCTTAAAAAGGTCTAATGTTGGGTCTATTACATGTAACCTTGCCACTATGAGGACAGATGTACCTTTGTGCATTCTGGAAGCATGTACTGTATACATTTAGCTTCAGCCAGAGGTCACTAATGGAAAACAGGGTGGTAATGGGCCTGGCAGTTGAGGCCACTCTGTAATCTCATCACGGTAAACTCAATAAGGTAAAGGTCAGTCTGCCCCCAGTAGACTTCCTGTCCCTGCTTTGACCTGCTGAGCAGTGCGAGACATGGCACCGTACCTCTAAATCTGCATCAAAGCAGTAAAGACGTATAAAACTTTCTAACTGCGAATTATTTTACTATTATGCAACACAAAGCCTTTTTTTCTGGAAAGCTTTTTGAACTTAATTTATTTTAACTTACTAGTTTTGGTTTTTGTCTCACTCCTCACATGGAATAGAAGACTTTGTGTTAAATTGTGTATGAGCGAAATCTGTCAGCAAGCTTTTAATTTTTGAATTAAAAAAATGGAAGAGCCTCTGTGTTTTCTTTAAAGACCCATTCTAATGAAAATCATGTTTTTGGTTGTTTTAACATGTGTTTCTGGCATTTTTATCACGATGAAGGACATACATAAAAGAATGTTAGACTAAAAAACTGCGTTTCTAAGTACTTATTCAAATTGTGATGGATCAGGAGCAGATAAAAAATGCCTTTGAAAAGGCTCTTAGTTGTAACGCAGCAACTGAAATGGACGGGCCAAAGTCTCCCTGCTCCTCTCTATTATAATACATTCTACTTTTAGACAAATGGATCCGCGTACGTCTTCATATTCTAAGATGGCATCTGTCTCAAAACAGTTCCGCTGTATAGCTCTGGTATTACTCGACAGTTTTTTGTTTTGTTTTTCATCTGTAATGTTAGCCTAGCGTTGTGAAGGGCTGGAATCTAGGCGAGAGTGTAAACAAAGGAATAATGGGATATCAGCACAGGCTTACTTCTGCATGAATTTCTGATAAACTCCTACTGATCTGCACAAACTACATCCTAGAAAATAAAACTGATTTTTAAAAATATATTTTGCCTAAAAACTGCATAATTATAACTAAAAAAAACACGGAGAATTATTTTACAACTGATCATAACATGATTGGAGTGGGTCTTTAACCTCTAAGCTAAACCTTAGGGTTTTCAAAAACACTCTACCAGATGAAGCTTGGTTGACATGAAAGCTCACTTTAGTTATTTTTGAAAGATACAATCAGCAATGCATTTTAATCATAGTAAGCCATAACTTACTGGTGAATATAGAAAGATGTTATCTATTGTCCACCTATTCTATCACATATTTAGCCTTTTACTTACAGGAAAAGAGAGCAGAATTAGTTGCTGCAAGAAAGCTGCAGAGGCTTCTTTTCATTGGCTTCATCTGTCAAGTTTAGATTGGATTGCATTAAAGTTTTAAGAAGCTCATTGTCGAGACGCCTTGACAAACATCAAGCACGTACAGTAGGATTTTTCAAAGTCCAGTCTTAGTTGGATTCTTTGGGATTTTTCTCTTGAAAATAAATTCTTCATTGTGCCTTGCTGCTTTGCACAATATTAAATTGTAATATGTTAGCTCTGTGCATGTAAAAAAGAATCATCGGTGCAGAAGAGTCGAAAGACTTAATATGTGATTTGATCTGAAGTTTTCTTCTATTCCTACTTTTGTTTTGTATTCCCTTTCTGTACAAGGAGGAATTTCATTTGCACATCAATATTCTTCTCATGCTGTCCAGATGCTGTTATCTGTTCCACCCCTACATAGTAATTTTCACTATTACATCAAGAATATTATTACATTAAAGTAACTCAATACTCTTCAGCTTTAAGATGAAATTGCAATCAGAGAAATTAAAGGAAAAATGACCCTCTAAGTCTTTCGTCTCTTGCATTTTCTCTTTTCCTTTTCATTTTTTCATGCTTTTGGTAATTTGAAGATGAGACTCGCGAAACAGCTTTTTTTGCTATTAAATCCGAAACACACAAACCTCGGATGATCAGAGGGCAACAGAAAAATTAGGAAAGCACAAAAGAAATCCATAAAAAGATTTTGTCCCTCATCTGCCTCTCTAGCAGCAGTTAGTGGGTTGGTCCCAGTGTTTGACAGAATCAGACCATGAGATCAATTACAGCACAGTGGTGACAACAGGACCAATGGGTGAAAGATTACATGCACACCCAAACACACGCACATTTAGTTGAGAGCTGTGCCAAGATGAAGTGGTCTATCCATGATCACCATAGCAAAAATGTATGCATTACAAAAAAGAAGAAAAAAATATAGAAATGGGAAGGTTAACAGCTGAATTTCTTTTCCGTGTGAATCATTTCCCTTAGTCTCAGTTTTTTTGACATATCAGGCTTTCAGGATGAGGGAAGACTTTAAAGAATGACCTGAGATCTCTTGGTGAAATACCTGTAATCAGCCTCAGGGGATTTAGCATCCTCTGTGGGGTTCTGGCTGAGCCGAGAGCCGCGGCCAGGCTCTGACAGACTTTCTTCCCAGAGATCAATACCCTGACTTCTTTTAAAGTGTGACATGTTGAGATGTAGACAAGGAATTCTACTTTTGAATTCCCTTGGGGAGTTTTTCCTTTTCTATGTGACTCTCTGGTAAAAGTACATGGCGCATTCTGAAAAGTCTGAACATCATATGTAGATATAAATATGTTGTCTTGCTTTCGATTACATCAGACAGATGAGAACACAGATTTGGGGAGTTGTGCATGTTTAACTTGTGCAAACACAGATCAAATCAGCAGTTCTAATATAATTGAAAACTTGTTTCTGAGCATTTATAGCTATAAGTTTCCTTTGCAGATTTAATGGAGTGTTACTGTTTTGGAGGGCATTTATTTAAAGAAAACACTAGCCAGTAGTTGGAGCTCACTATGAATTATGAACCACAAGAAAAAAGACAAAGTCAATGCTTCTCTTGGCTACAAAATAATTTAAAACATTGGCAAACGTAAGAGTTCAAAAGAAACAGTGCAACCCTTTAATATTCTGTTTTATTTTAACTTGAAATAGAGCCATGACTCATTTTTATCTTCAATAGGATCTTTTTAAAAAAAGAGCTAAATTATAACAGCATTTTCTTTCTTTTTGTGTGTAAATGTATACTTTTATTGATTTATTTTAGATTCTGCAGAAATAATTGTAAAAAAAAAAATAGAAAATACGTGTTCACTTCTTCCTAATTCAGTTTACATGTCAAGAACATCTGTTTCGGTGTTTCAAATATTTCTGCAAGATTTCCGCTGCTGTTTGGAGAAAGCCCTCAAGACAATATACTGTGTCATGATTGATCGGCTAGGTTAAAAGATAAAACGGCTTTCAGATCATTTCAGGCCAATGCTTTAACATCCTGATGCATATTTTTATTTTATGTTCCGCATAAACGGCATCCATCTGGCACCCCAGTAGGCAAGCTTAAAAATTAAAAAAAAAAATTAAAGTCTATGCCAAAACTACCAGTTCCAGACGGGCTTCTGTTTTTGCAAAACTATCTCTGTCATCCATCCCATCTGACATCTGGCATCGGCTGACTGGGCACAGCTCAGCCCAGCTCGGCTCCATAGCTTTAGGGGAGGTCAGCAACTCGGGGCTGAGCACTGGGCCGTCAGGGAGGTTGTTCTGCATACTGAGCAGCCTGATTAGGCAGAGGGGCACAGAGGGGCTACAGCATGAGAGGGGCAGAGGGGAGACAGGCGTGACAGTACACTTCCTTGCAGCTTCGTGCCACCAATGACTAGGTACCCGATGAGAACTCACAGACCATCTTGCCCTTACATAGATGTTGAATAGGGAAAGACTCAAGTTCCACTCTGGCATTTAGATAAAAGTGTCATCATAATGAAAAAAAACATACTATTAACATTCCACCCTAACTTTCCATTCTCAAAATATTGGCAGATAATATATACACAGACACCTCCTACTAACTGCTGTCCTTACATTCAAAGCAAACTGATAAAGATAATGAGCTCATGACAAGGCAGGTTCACATTTAGTCCACCACAGCTGAATGCACAGAGCCATGCATTTCCCGCTCTGCCTCCGCAGAAACATTGCTGGCTTGACGGATAATTTGGGCAATACCTCTCAATTCTGTCTCAACCTACTAGTCAATTTAATCGCACCACCCTGCCCCAGAAATCCTCCCTGGCTGCATGGAACATGCCCAGGTGCATTATTGTAACTGATGAGTGTTATTAGAGTAAAAAATAAAATCATAAGGACGTAAATCAGGCAGTGATTGGGGAAATATTTTGCTGCAACACGAGGATGGGGTTTATGAAATGTCCCCAGCGTGCACTGATTACGTCTGATTCTTTTTACCGTGTCTTCTCTTCCCAGTTTGGTGAACCCCAGAGAACGGGGTTGTGGGACTAGTGATGAGGACTCATATGTGATGGCTGGATGAAGAATGAGTGCAGGGGGATCGATTGAGTGGTTTTCTCACATCATAGAGTGGTGGCTCAGAAAGGCTGGCCAAGAGGAAAACATGTGTACAACTACACACAGCTGCGCCTAACTCAACAACCTTACATTTGGCACAAAAACCACCTTAGACTTTAAAGTGCATACAAAGGGTGGAGGAGAACTGGAGCCAGAGGGGTAAAAGGGTCAGCCATCTACTGAGATAAAAATGAAAAAATAATAACAGAGAACAGGATAAAATTACTGAGCTTTACCCACAATATCCTCTCTCATTAGCGCCAGCACTAATGTTGCCGTTTATGCTTGTGTTCTACACCAGCTCCCCCTAATTAGGCGTGGGCTTCTAAAAATAAACAGCAAGCTAAATAGTGGCGTGAAAGTACATGCAAATCTGTTGATGTACAGGAATAATGGCGGCAGGGTAGAAGAGGGGTGGGGAGGAGATTAGTGGTGCGCTTCAGACTAAAGTAATTGAGTTGGGTAGAGCTGACATCCAGGCGCAGTCAGAGTGCCCATGTTGTGGAACATGCTGTGTGCGTGTGCGCTACAAGGCTCAGCTGGCATTTGTTTTGTGTAGCTAGTGTCATGGTAAAGGTGTTAGCTCTGGATAAAAGGCTGGAAAGATTCTAATCCCTGCATTACTTCAGAGGAGGAGAAGGGTGGAGTCTTCCTCCTGTGAAACAGCATGGACAATCTGTTGCAACACCTGAGCAGGGCACAAAAACGGCTACGGCCAGAGCACAGGGCTCGGCCCCGTATGGACCCGGGATTGTTAGGTGTTAGTCAGGAAAACATTATTTAGGGCATGGAAAACCTGATAAATATGACAAATTAATAAAATAAAAGGAGTTATCTGTGTTTACTACATGTATAAGTGATGTAAAAGCAGTCCTGCATGCCTGGTGCCATATTGGTTTTTGTGTTAAATTTATATGACGCTACATTAAGTCATCCACAGAACAATAAAATAAGAATAAAAAATAAATAAATAAACAATACAAGATAAGTTAATCGTTTTTATGCAGAAAAACATTGTTTAAATGTGTTAAATGTCATAGATCAAATAAAAAAATGCCATTATCATTCTGAGCACAGTAGAAGACAAAAATCTTTTAAATCAATGAAAATCTTGACATCTTCTGCTAAATTCCTTTCCATTCAGGCGGAATTCTCAAGGTTTAAATGGAAACATTATTAGCTTGTAGCTCCTTTGAGGAATTTCTAAAACACTTTGAAGTATCTGTAAAAGAGAATCATTTAAACCTCATGATATATCACAGTTATTCTGGAGAAATAAGTCATTTAGGCTCAAAGTCCTCTTTTTTTTTCTTTTTTTCTTTTGGTATGACAAAATGAGGAAAACTGGAATTGTCAGGACAAAGATTCTGTCACCTCTCAACTCCGGTGGGTCTTAACCCAGGAGCAAATTTGTCCTGGGTTTTAAAAGTTTTTGTTTTTTTGTTTGTTTTTTTGTTTTTCTAGGGTCACAGCAATTAACAAAAGCCCCAAAATTTTTTTCAAAGAAAATAAATGAATATGGAATAAATGCAAAAAAATAAATAACGACAGCCAAAATTCTCCAGGGTTAAAAATGTTTTACCAATTACTTATTCTGACGTGGAGGAGATGTCATGAAATTATTTACTTCCCACTCATTGCTTCTCTGAATTAGAATAGATACTAGCACAGACCTCTAAAAAGTTATAATAATGCTACAGTCACAAATACAACTGCCACCGCGATGGGGAGGCATCGGTAGAGTCTTCAAGATTTCATGCCGCCACCTGATTTTTATGAAAATCGTTAGTTATGAATGTAGATGGCAGCTAGGCGGCTGTCAGGTATGCAGAATAACCAGCTTTTTCTATACTCTCAGGCTACCGGGCGGTTGACAACTGGCAACTGTTGGCACTTGATATGGACGGCGGTCATCCAGAGACATTTATACATTGTCCAGTCAGAGCTGCTGCTAACTGGCAATCAGCTGGTGTCCGCCAGCTGTTTCCCAATTTCATAATGACGTCATCCCCGCCTGTCACTGGACTGCCACCGCGCAACCTCGAAAAATTATCCAGTTGCCGTAAAATATGAACTTTTTCTTACAACTGCACGGCCACCGTGCAGAGCATAGAAATGCCTCCCAATTACACATGCCAATGGGTTACCACCTGCTGAAAAACTTGCATTTACGTCACCGAATGGTGGCATGTGCAATATGCAGTCCTGACAATGTGCTTTTTTAAGTTCTTATTTTAAAAAAAGTAGAAATAAAAGAGTGGCTTAGACTTTAGATTCATTCCCAGCATTGTTCACAACAGTTGTAGCACCATGATGTGTTTAAAGTGAGAACAAATTTCTGTCATGAACGCGGCCTATTTATCCTCAATCCATTAGTGCAGCTCTTGCTTACAAACCTCCAGACCTGAAGTCACTCTGCTTGTATGTTGGCGGGTGAGGTGTTTGATCCCTTAACACCAGAGATGTCAACAGTGAAACCCGCTTTTTGACGTACCGTAACTCCTCAACCGCAATCAGTGCAATTCCATCAGATTCTGAAGCATAAACGATTGAAGAGTCAAAGAACATGAAGACAAAAGCTTTGCTGTTAAAGGGTTAAACACATTGACCAAGTGTGCACTTCCAATCCATGCACAGACTTTCACAAATGTCCTGCTTGCTTCTCCCATCATTACACACATGCATTTCCCTCTCTTTTCTTCAGTCCTTACACACAGCCGTAATCTCCTGAAATCAAATGTTTTTATAAATCATGTGTGTTGACGGGGCGGCAATGTGGCCGGGCTTTTTCGCTCAGCTCACGCTGGATATCAAATCAATATCCTGTTCCCCTCACCCCGCCCCCTATAGCTGGCTAGTTTAGGCTGGACAGACTGCCTTTGAAAAGCTGCCCTTGTTATCTCGTAAAATAAAAGCTGGTTATTGAAATGCCACTTGATACAAACGTGGTTGCCGTTACATCTGTTGCTTAAGATCTTGAGGCTTGAGGGTATGATATCTTTGTATTACTTTTTATGCTTGTATATTTCCTTCAAACTGTCTAAAGTGCAACACTTAATGTTGCATTTATGCTCGCGATCAAGTATCAAAAATAAGCACGGATGAAGATTACCGACTGCTGAGTGCTCCTTCAAACTGTTATCGTTTCCAAGCCCATTTTAAGTGGCATGCGTTTGTTTTTTTTTTCCTGATAGTGCTGTCATCAGTGTGTAAAACTATCCATTAACCTGTCTGTCCGTGACATGACTGGAAAATTATACTTTTCCTTTTCCATTAAATGAAAACAGAATCTTACAAGAACATTTTCATTGCACTTATCACAGCTTCCATGCTGGCTCTAAATTAGCTTTGAATTTCCATCAAATCTATTTCATGGAACTTTTGTGTTTAACTTTGTGTTTAAAGACCCACTCCTATGAAAATCATGTTGTAATGTTTTGTGGCATTTTTCTCATGGTAGATGACGTGTAAAAAAATGAAGCTTAAAATTGCATTTATTACTATTTATTTATTCAAAATGTTGTGAATCAGAAGCTGACAAAAAATGTAATTCAAATAAGCTCATAGGTGTGACATAGAGGCTACTATGGCAAGCCACAAGCTTCCTGCTCCGCTCCATTCTGATGCACTCACTTGTAGACTATCCATATTCCTCTTTGTTTTCCTCCATTCACCTTGTATCTGGCTCAAAAATATAAGACTATAGCTGCAATTTTGTTCGCCATTTTTGTTTGGTTGGCATTGAGAGGAGCTGTGCAGGAGAGTGTGTAAACAGATGGATGACGGGAAGTGAGAGAAGGCTTGTTCAGCCCCAACGGTCCCCCCATAACGCGGAAACAAATTTCCAATGCACTCCTGCCACTCTGCAGACACTATGTCCTAGAAAACAACACCATTTTATTTTTTCTTGTTTTGGCTAAAAACGGCATAATCATAATTAAAGGGCCACTGGGAACACTTTTACGGTAGATCAAAAGGTTATCAGAGTGGGACTTCAAAGCTAAATTAATGCTGGCTGACAATTCAGCAGAAAAGCAACATATTCATAAAGGATCAGAATGTCTACTAAGGAAAGGGTTAAAGAAAAACTCATTCATTATCACATAAATCTCCACAAAATGGCATGGTTAACAACCCTGTGAACACGCCTAGTAAACCAAACTGATTATCAACGTTTTTTTTTTGACACCTTCAAATCCTCATTTGCAGCTTGCAGTTTGAATCGTTTGGTGTGACTTTTGTGAGAAGTGATCTCTTCTGGCGTTATTAAATTTTACTTGTGAAGGTAGGATACTTTTGCATTTAATGTAGTGTTTTTGTTTTCTTTTGGTTTTTTGTATTTTTCAAAGTGCAACACACTGTATAGGTTTAAACTTTAATGAAAACCAATCACACTTTTGCCATCCACTTCTGAAATTATTACAAGAAAGTCCAGTTTTTAAAAAACTTTCTTTACCTAACTTACAGTAGCTAATGCAAAAATGTTGTTCGAAATAAATCTTAGTACTATATTCAGCAACCATTTGTTTTCACTCATATTTGCAGATAAAAAGAATAGTAAATTACAGGCTAAATGGTGAAACAACAAAAATACTTGATAGGATTAGACTTCTTTCAAAACTGATTAAATTAAATCATTTGTTATCCTTTCTTCTGAGATAAAAAGGTAATTTAGGACCAATTATTAAAACCAAGGCAAGTAAAGTCTAACTAATCCTGCTAGCTTAACAAACAAGAGTCCAGTTTAATTAGAATAGAGCTCAGTGTTTGATAACCCATGAAAACACAAGAAATACCCAAAGAAAAATGAAAAATTGCTACATTTTAATTTATAGAGTCATTGTGTGCCAATCTTTTGAAGTTGCCAACATGATGTCTAGAGCAAACTCTCAAATCCCCACCCCTGGGGTGTAGGATTGACTAAGTAGATTGTGCAGCTACTGAGAAGAGCTGCAGGGATCTCTGAGGCTGGGGTCCTTTTAAAAACCTGCCAGCCGCTGACGGCCCTTCATAATCAAGGTGACTTATGGGGACCATTTGGCACTGTGACTTTGTGGTCGGAATCTCATTCCCTGACAGATTACGGTGTTGGACAAGCTGCCACTCACAGCGGTGCAACAGTGATGGCTTTGATAATTGAAGTGCTCAAAGGTGGATGGGGTGGACAGATGAAGCCCAGCTAGTCAATGGATCAATAGTGTAATCTGGAGCTCCAGGTGATGGAGCTAAATGTGCCAGGTTGACTGAGACTGAGCAGAGGCTAACTAACGAAGGTCACAGAGCTTTTCGTGTCCACATATTGCCTTTTTGTTTAAAAAACCATCACACTTTGCCATCATAACAGCAATCAAATGCTAATAGACTTTTCTAAGTCACATACATAATATGTGACAAGAGGACAAGTTTTCCTTTGAATGTGCTTTGACAATAATCTTTGGAAGACAACAGGAGTTTTTCTGAGGATTTATCTGTGACGTCTTTGCTGCTAGTTTGTCTTCTCACTCTCATTTCACTGATATAACCACCTATTTGCCAACTGGCTTCCTGGCAAATACACAAACAGACTGCTCAACATTCATGGTATGGCAGAAAACAGATTTTGCAATCATCACTTGCGTTGCTCAAAAGTCAATAGTCAAGACTTTATCTTTAGGAAAACATGCAGACAGTTTGTACATGGACTTAATTGAATAGAAATAGCTGAGCCCTGCATCAGGCACTCAAATTCATTTTAATATCACTCAAATGTCACCAGCCTATTGGGGTGACAGGCTGGTCTGGCCACCTGTCAAGCCGTCAAGCCTCTGTCTGACGAGCAAAAAAAACACACTGAACCAAGACTTACCAACAGACTTAGGTACAGAATTTGACATCAAAATCAGACGAGACCTTCACAGTATGTCTGCTTTCTTCATGAAAAGTTTTAAATTCAATCACCAAATAAGTGTTTAGGTAAATACTTGGCATCTCTCACAGTTTGGTTTGATCGGGTAGAAACTGCAGACACGTTGCTCGGCCATCAAGTGCACTCAGATGTTACAAAGTACATCCAAAAGTGACAAATACTGAAGATATTTGCCTACAGAGACAAATGTGCATCAGAAGAGCAAAATAGGGACTCGGGGGAATCAGGACAGAGTGATAAGCAGTGGAAAGACAGAGGTGGTGATTACTAATATATCAACACAAAACTAATAGCTATGTGACACAACTGTCATAACTGGTGTGGCAGAGATATACAGTAGAATGACAGCATACAAGACTGGTGCCAGAAAGTGAAATAAAGAGGTAGAGGAAGAAGGAACTGGACAGTTTTAGATGAAGATAGATGTCAGACACTGAATGCCAGGAATGTGATCCAACTCTGCAGGAAGACAGAGCCAAGAGCGACTATAAGGTAGAGCAAAAGGAGGATTTTAGCAGAGCAACAGAATAGAAAGTGGGAAACTAAATTTAAAGTGGACAGGGAGCAGCACTGTGGTTGAGAAAAAGGGAAATCTGTGGAAGAGGGTAAAAAGTTAAAGTGGAAAAAGGCAAAAAAGGGAGAAACCAAAATAACCAATTAGCAGAGAGTCAGCAGGTGTGTTTTTTCTCTCCAGAGCACCATCCCGTACTTCCTTTTTTTAAAGCCCCATCTTAGGTATGGGGTAAGGAAGGGGGTGGACCATTGCTGTGTGGGCATTAAAGTGCAGAGTTGCTATAGCAACCGCCTGGCATGCTCTGTCTCCAGGGAAACGGAAATGTCACAGCTTAAGAGGTCTAACAGAAAGAGAGTGAGGAAGAGAAAAAGAGAAAAGCAGGAAAGTATAGGTAAAAGTGAGGATACAGAGCGACGGGATCGATGCATTGCTCCTTATCTTTGCACCAAGGCATATTACATTATCGACTCAGCCTCTGTAAAATTATATTAATCATCTAGCCTCAATCCACCCACTCACTCTTTAACTTACTTTACAGGGGAAAGAGATGACATTGTAGAAGTTAATTTCAAGATTGTTCCTTAGTATAAAACTGAAGTCCAATGCAGTTCAACACCCTTCATTGCCAAGCCTCCAAGAGCCAATCAGCCCTCATTTATTTAATCAAATATTTACTGGCACATGCAGGCGAGCAGCATCAGGGTGTGGTGGGGTAGCGAAGGCCGGTGAATGTGACCGGTGTTTGCTGCGGAGCTGTGAGCTGACCCTCCAAATCACACATTAGGCAGGGCTGACTAGCTGAAAGCCCATTAACCTGAATGGCCGCTGATTGCTCCATTATTAACACAGTCTGACTCCTCTCCTCCAGGGCTGTACCCAATTACACAGGTGCTTCAGCACCCCTTAAGGTCTTGGCTTAATCAGGGTAAACAAATGTTGTTTCTTTGTCATGGCAGTGCCACTTTGAGTGATATATGCCACATATTATAATTAGAGTTGCTCTCGCTTTGCTCCACATTTTGTTTTCAGCTTATTATTTTGCCCATCTTGCATATTTGATGTTTAGTATGAGTCCTTTCTGATTCTAGAAGAGTTGTTTATGTTGCATTGAAACATAAGGGACAAGTGTGTCTGCGTCCTGCGTGTGTTCGTGCCTGCATGAAGAGAGCGGGTTGTCGGGGGAAGAAGGTGGTCAACTAAATGGAGCATTTCCCCAGCATGCTGCTGCATGTCTGAGAGTGTGGCCTAGCCATGCCTAATTTATTTCCTCTTTTGTCGTTGTTGTCTCCCTTCTTCGGTTGATTAAACCAACCTCATGCAGCTATGCTCAACAAACAGCCTAATTGAGTATGACCTTGGCAAATGATATATCAGCCCTATCCTCCAAAAACACCTCCTGCACAAGGCGCCCATCTCAGCCAGCCCATTGCTCTGTGGGCCGTCGCTGCAAGCACAACAAACATAAACAGGGGATTCGCCTCCTGAGCCAAAGTCATTTCTTGCACGACCTTTCCCACAAATCACGGCAATGACACAGGGCTGGATGGATCACTGAAACGGGGCACATTTGTATCACTTAGACCTTTCATCAGATGCAAGCAGATACTCATCTATTATTCTCCATACCATTTGCAACGTTCGCCCCACAGCCTACACATGGAGGGTAAAATAAGTGAACAAAACACTCCTATCTCTGCTTCATACAGCAGCTGCAGCGGGCTTAAACAGCACAGAATTCTCATTAAATTTCCATCCCGTCTCTGTGCTTAGATGGAAGCTGGAAATCTGGGAAGGAAGGGGGGTGGTGGTTTGTGTTCAAAGGGGCCCGCTATTGAAGATCTGATGGCTCTCTCAGTACAGTCTCTGGTGGGATCTCTCACAGGATACAGATGCATGCTCCGAGATGGCTTCATACCTAATGAGTCTGAGCTTGAGCAGAGCTGCACACAAAGCAGCACTGCCCTCGATTCTCTGTTTGTTTGCCACTGCCAGCCCCACCCTCGAGTTCTTGCTCACGCGCTCACTCAGCACTGAGGATGTGCCTGCCCACAGCTCCTGTGTGACAGTGATGTGTTTCTCAGGAGGGATGCGTATCCTGCAGGTAAACACCTGGAGGCTGAAAAATCACCCTCCAAAAGCAGGCGACAGGGGCTGTGCTGTAGCCAGAGACTGTTAACAAAGAGACGCTCATCCCTCTGCCTGTCTCTGTCTGTGCAGTGAAGCACTGGACCTCAGGACCATATTCATGTTTTTTTAGTCTCAATTTTATGTGGCTATAAAGTTAGAAAATTAGTCACTTTTATACAACAGTTCAAAGTCTGTATGCGACAAAATATATCTTCCTAGGAATTAGGGGTAAATCTAAAATCAGTTTTTAAACTTAGTAAAGTAATTGTTGAAGATGTACAAGCAAATGATAACAGTTTTTTTTCATTGTGTATTGAAAAACCACATTACCATTATTGTTTATAGAGGGATTCCTGTCCACCAAAGAAGTTTTTCAGAAATAAGCCACCCACTTCCAGATAAAGTGAGCATATTTGTGTGTCTTTAATGCGCCTTGTGGGTTTGCGTGAGTCAGAGTCCAAGCTACGGTGACCTCTGCTATTAAAATAGTGAGGCCAGCTGCTCAGTAAGCAGCAGATTTATTTTCTGTCTCTCAGAGTTGTGGTGCATCTGGCCTGGAGGTGGGATAGGAACGTATTGATAAAAATAGATCACACTGCCAATAAACTGCCTGAGAGGATGGTTAAGAGGTTGCCACAGCTGGGAGAGTCAAAAGAAGGATGCATTTGTCTATCTGTCCATCATCCTCAGTATGTTAGGAGACTGCTGGGTGTAAAAAGGAAGATCAAAATAGAAAAAAAAAAAAGAATTGTCTTTACTTTTGCCACTACACAGAGGTTACAGACTGTCTTGAGTACATGAGGCTTTTGCACTGCTGATAATTTCAGTGACAGCATCCACAGGCATCCACTTTTTAAAGTCAGATGGAAAAATCACACTGGGGGGTAATGCATAGTGTAGCTCATTAAAATTTCACTTTAGAGCTCTTTGACGAGTTTTAAGCTTGCAGTCAGCATGCCACTGAGGGTGTGTGAGAAGTCCCTCAAGGCTACTCACAAAAGACAAATTGCAGGGGGTGTCAATGTTCTTTGCCAGCAGGGCGATTAATGCAAACTTCACTGAGGGCTTCATAGTCCACGGTCCGTGTGCCATTATGTGTCTGCTCAGAATGAGCCGTCACCTCATAGATGCCTGCTGTCCCAAGGCAGAGTGGCTTTAATCAAAGCCAGCAAGAAGCCACCAGACACAGGGGACAAGTTTCATTCGGAGTTAAGCCACAAGAATGAAGGACCCATCTTAGCTCTTCCCAGATGGAACTGAAGGCAAAACAGTGAAGAAGAAGCAAAGATAGATTAAAGGAAAGGGTCATTTTTACATGCTGTTCACCATCTTCATCTCAGTGAGAAATCTTGATAACCTGCTTTATGGAAGGTTCTGGTGAGAGTCCAGCTAACAGGAAGTCCTTAAACATACCTATTTGCAAAATGTGCTTAGTTTTTTTTAAAGACCCACTCCAATTTTTAAAAAAAAGTGTTTTGGGTGTTTTTAACATTTTCTTGTGATGTTTTTCTCATAATGGAGGACATCTTTAAAGCAAATTAAGCTTAAAATCTATTTCTAGGTATTTTCTTATTCAAATTGTTGTGAATCAGGAGCAGATGAAAAATCCCTTGCAAAAAGCTTGTAGGTGTGACAGAAAAGCTTCTACAACAAGCCACAGGCTCCCTGTCCCGTTCCTTTCTGATGCAGACAAATAGATCCACTTAAGTCTTCGCTTTCCTTGTCTGAATTGGCATCTGGCTCAGAACTGTAAAATATTGATCGCCATTTTTGTTGCAATGGTAATGTTATGTTGGAGTTGTGAGGGGCTGTAATGCAGTGGGAGACCATGTTAAAAGATGGATAACGGGAAGTAGGGGCAGGCTTCTTCAGCCCCAATGGTCCCACCCACTCAGAAGCAAATTTCCAATGCACTCCTGCCGCTCTGCAGAAACTGTGTTCTAGAAAATGACAGTTTTTCTTTTTTTTTATTTTGACTAAAAACAGCATTATAATAATAAAAAGACCACTCGGAATGCTTTTAAAAAAGATTCAAAGATGATCGGAGTGGGACTTTAAGATCTATAGATGATGTTTTCATCTACTTTACATGTCATGTCAACTGTATTACACCAGTCTTTAAGAGTGTTTATTTCTTACTGCTTATAATGTCACAGGATTTCTATTTAAGTATACTATTCATAGCTGGCAATCTACATATGGCCACAACCACAGGACTTTGATAAATAACACAGGAACACATCCCTTCTCAGTTACTTGCAAATCAAATTATAGCTTTATCAAATTGGATTTGTCGTCATTATTTTTATTTTTTTCAGGGTGTACTGTCTGGCAGTAGGATGATAAAATTGGTGCAGTTTAATATCAGTGTTCCTGATAAATGTGTTTGGGCTCATCACTGCAGCTGCAGACAGTCCAAAGGGCAGGCACAGTGCTCTGGAGCACTGGCAACCACTGGGACAACTCCTACGTTAATCATATTACGGCACAGCTCCAAGGTGTGCAGAGGACATTTGCAAACAAAGAATCATGTTGGCAAGGCATCACATGGAACTTACATCCTTTCATGGACAGCATTGACAATCTTAAAGCATAAAGATATATAGAGATGGGATTTTTAATGGAAAATAGCTCGTTGTGAAGAATGAATTAACTAAAAAAAACATACATAAAACTGTCTGTGATGCATAGATGACTTATTTGCAGAAAAAAAGTTAAGATTGACATCATGTCATCTCTATTTCTACCAACATTTCAATCGGATTTCAAACTAAAAAAGAAGGGAACTCTCTTTAGACGCCACAAAATTGTTCCGAGCATACTTTCCCCAGAGGCTGAAAGAAAATGACAGTCCCCAGAGTTTCTGTGTCCACTTTGAATGATATTCCAACAGCCAACAGCGCTGCTCCCTGGGGAGTGGTGGTTAGTGAGGCACAGGAAAAAGATTAAAGAAAAAAAAAAGGCAATGAAAATAAAAAAATAAAAAAAACATTCATGTTTTTTCTCTCGTCCTTGATGTCCTCTGGTGCAAACGAGGCTTCTTTTAACATGATGCAACGAAAAATACTATAGGTGAGGGGAAAAAAAGAAAATGTGAAATACCAAAACTGGAAGGTATAGAAGAAGCAGGGGAGCGCTGAAGCTGTTTTTGCACAGACAAAAACACAGGAAAGAGATATATGTTGTGATGTGTTACCTGCATTATTGCCAGAAATCCCAATATGTTTTTAAAAGCTATAAGCATCCATGCTTTGTACCTCAGATAAACTATCCAGGGGTTTCACTGAGGGAGTTTTGAAGGAATTGTTCTTGAATGAAAAAGCTTTACTGCAAAGAGAGTAAAGACCAAATGTCATGTGAAAAAAATTAATTTTTGCACAAAATGTTTTGATGCAATCATGAAACTTGATGTCTAGTTGTTTACATATTTTTATTGTGTCTTTGTTTTATGAAATTAGAGAAGATCCTACCATTTAAATAATGCTATTGTTCTTTTCATTGGAATTTATGAAAGAAAAAAAATGGAAGCCAAGATTATTACAGAGGTTGGAAGGCAAAAGTAGGGCATCGCTCCAGCTTGTTCATCAGCTGTTCTTGTGGCAGGCTAAGGGGGTCGGCAAGTCTGAAGACATTCTTTTTCTGCTTTTATTTAATTAACTTATTTCAAAATCTGATTGTCTGCTTTTAGAAAAAGCACCAACAACAAAAAAGAAAAATCGAATGAAATTAAGATTATTTTTTGCATTGTGACTGAACCAGGAAAACTGGTTTACTCCTGTTTGTGTTACATAACAAAGCACATGGAACTGAAGCAGTGGAAATGTCACTGCTGTGAGCTCCAAAAGCTGCTATTTTTGTTGAAATCATGACAAAATAGCACTACTCAGTTGGTTCACGACACTAGGTCAAGATTTAACATCAAGGGACAAGGCTTTTACAACAAGCACAACCTGGCCATTAGCTCCCCTTTGGAAAAGGTATCTAACGGAGCAGATACGATGTTTGGAAAAGCACAGCAGTGGGACTAAAGGAAGCTATTTTTGCTGCTTGTGTTATTTAGGAAAACACTGCAAACTTAGTCTACTTCCCTTGTGTCAGTTGGTCGAGGGAATTTAGAGGACCCACATTTAGCACGTTGAGAAAAAATAATTAACAGAATAGCTGAGAGAATAATCTGAAACAGAAATCCAAACTGAACACAAGACAACAGTGAGACAGAGAAAAGACCAGGATCTGACATCAAACAAAAGGAAACCTGGTTGTGTGATATGAGGAAAAAGAACACATTTAACACGATATAGTAATGAGGTGGGAGGCAAAGCTCAACATTTGAATCAGCGATAAAGAGAAAAATTAAATAAATAATGGTAAAACAATTACAACAAGTGAAAGTTAACAATTGTTTTGCCTAAAACATAAAATGCCTCCTTTCTGGAAACTATAGGTATCAGTATTTGCCTGTGAATTGTTTTCCAGAGTTGTAAAACAGGCTGTTGTCTGGTCTTACTTTGAGCTGTCCAATCCTAATGTGTCTTCACTGTTGCTTAGATCAGCTGATTTATGTTAATCAAAAGTTAAGCATAGGATCCAGAATTTGTCTGTTCCAAATTTTTTGAATGATGTGCCACGGAACAGACAAGCTGCAGGATTAACAATCCTGGCTTAAAACCATCTGCTCGCATTAGGTCTTTAACCAATGTACAGCAGACAACAATATTTTCGTTTTTTTATTATACTTTTAAAATTGCTTTTCCCTTAAAGAAATCTGTTTATTTTCTATAATCATTTCTAAGTTGTTTAACAGAATTTGCTGTGCATTTGTGTTTTGTTTGAATTGCATGCGTAACATTTATTACTTGTGGTTAATTCGTTGCGTCATTTGTGCCATGCAAGCTGTGTCGCAATTAAACCAGTAACCTTTTTGAAACAGCAACTCTATAATCTACGTTATAAATGTATAACTCATCTCAAATGATGTGAAAGACTTAAGACTATGAAATAATTAAGAACTTTAAAATAATTGAAATTGGTTTGTTTTACAGGAAGGGAGCAATTTGTTAATGTTAAGAGTTCATCTTAAGGGATAACTGAAGATATTAAAATACATAGGGATGACTCATGGCCTTCCCTTAGGGCTGCATGCTATTTAGACCTAATCCCACCGATCACATAGAGCTCAGTAAGTGCTGATAGAAGAGAAATGTGCGAAATTAAGAGACATGCACCACATCATGGCATCATCAGCATAATTTAATAGACAACCTAAAGCTCTGATTTGATGGCTTTAGTAACATATAGCCCTGGGGTTGCACCAGATGCAAATAATTGAATGCCGTTCAACCTGTATCAGATGCCAAGGACATTTTATTGCAAGTGCATTTATTCACTTTTCCTGTAGCGGTAAGTTTGAGGGAGTCGATGTTGCAATTTCCAATTCAATTCGTTGTAATTCCACCTGAAAATTGTTCCTTTGCACATTTTTTTATCTTCAACAAGTCATTAGCTGCTGCAGCACAACTGTTTCAGTCAGTGTTTCATGAAGTTTTTAAACTCTTACGCAACGTAAACTCAGAATGATTGCCTATTCTGTCTCTTATACGAGTTCTCAAAATAAAATAAAAAAAATTTGAAATTTGTTTTGTGCCATTGATATTGCACCACTGCCAGTGATAACATTCAAATATGACACTATTTATTGGTGTGTAAGAAAAAAATTGGACATTAAACAAGAAGAACATAATTAAACACTTGAATTGAGTACACGTTTCCTGAACTGATTTCATGGAAATTTATGAGGACATTTTGTGTACCTGAAACAGTAAAATTCAGATCAAGTGTAAAAGCAATTGCCTTTTCATAACAAAGAAAATTGTGAAAAATAATTAGTGAGAAGCTGCCCGATACAATTATAGACTTGTTAAAAGACTAGCACTTTATCAATACCTGAACAGGCAGCAGTTCAATACATGTTTGTATCATCTCCTGGGACCTTAAGGTGTTTGTGAAATAGGCACTCTAATCTATATGTCCTTTCTTGCCAGTGGGGTTAAGCTGTGAAAATGGGGTTGGAGTTTGGCTGCTGGTGGCAAATGACAGAAAACAAGCTGGAGATCTATGATGTATGGTGAAAAGATCCCACCGCACTGAAGCCCCACTCCTGTCTGGCTCTCTGATTCCTATAATGCTCCTGGGCCGTATATAAAGAGACACCCAACATTATTTTTGTCCTCTCCTCTGTCAATTCACCATCATCTATTTGTTCATCCAGATATGAAAAAATAAATGGAGAATTAAAGATACACCTCCTCCTTTTTTTTTTTTTTCCAAAGTGCTTTCCAGCCAACTAAAATTCATATTTATGCTAATATGCTGCACCTCTTTCTGCCTCAACCTCGCATGGGAGATGGGAGTCAGGCTAGAATTAATGACATTGCATTGGCGGTAATGTTTGCCACGTTTCATTAGCTGGTATATCTTTAATTTCCAATAAACACAGTAATTAGGAGAGGTATCCGTGGAGACAGGCTCTGGCAGGCGGCTGCTGTGGTAACAGCTGTAACCGAATCTGCACAGAGGTAACAGCAGTCAAGGAGGAGTTTCAGCTTAACCAAATCCTGCTTCGCAGTGGGAAGGGACGCGATTCAATTATATGAAAATGAAGACCACCACAGATATGAGAGCGTCCATCCACAAGAAAGTTTAGGAAGAGAAAGAAAAAATAACGAGAGTAACCATACAATTCATGGATTCATTTCAGAATGTAAAAAATGTGAAAGTTCTACAGCATTACAGACTCGTTTAACTCATCCTAAACTTCAGAGGTAACATGGGTGAATACCTTTGCTAACAACATTTCTACTTTTTATTCATGGGTAAGGAGGGGAGCAAAAAAATGTGGTCTACATATATTACAGTCTTCTCAATGTTAGCTCAAAGGGCATGAGAATGGATTAATCCTGCATATCATAGTCAAAGAAGTGGTGAGACTCATGTACAGAGAGGAGATTTACTATCCTGACCTTTCAATCTTTAAAACTCTCTGCACATTCTCATCTTCTATACACACACATGCACTAGCGTGCACTCACACACTTCTAAGGTTTTCTCTTCTAACAAAAGAGTCAAAATTATCTGAGCTTTCCTTCATCTCAGTGTGACTTCATGAACACAGAGGGATGGAAATGGAAGTAGAATGGCTGAAAAGTAAAAAGATTGACTGGATGAAAAGGATTTATATGTGCAGAAACAAATAAGGAGAGGTTTGTCCTCTAGAGAGAATCTTCCCGAGGTAAAAAGGTGGCCACACTGTGAAGGAGAGCCGGGCTGTATTATAATAGAAGCCGACACTCTCAGCCTTCCAGATCTGACTTCCCAGTCAGAGTGTCCAGTTTATTTAGAGACAAACAAATACTGAACCACTAGGACCAAAGATGTGCGAGTCACTCTAACTCAATCTGTAAACTGCACGGCACAGATTTCACAGGGTCTGAAGGGGGCAGCTGTTAGATGTTGAGACAAAAAATAGTGCTGTTTTCCCAGCAGATTTCAAGAAAACATTCATTTACACCTACAATCAAGGCTTGCAGCTGAGTTCATGACTCAAATGCTTTATAATGCACCTCTGGTCTCTGTCCTTGAGTCTATTCCCCAGATTGTGTCATCTGTGACAAACACAAATGTTTTAAAATCCCACTCTAATCATCTTTTGATCAATTTTAAACGTGTTCTCAGTGTTTGTTTTTTGCCATTCAATTGCTGTTTTTAGCCTAAAATAAATAAATTTAAAAAAAAACCTGTGTTGTTTTCTGGGACATAGTTTCTGGAGAGCAGCAGTAGTTCATTAGAAATTTGCCTCTAAGGTCGGGACTGTTGGCATGGAGTAGGCCTTCCGCCCTCTTCCCATCATCCCTGAGTCACAACTTAGCACTCCCGGTGCAACAAAGATGGCGAGCAATATTGAAGCTATCCAGTGTACATTTTTGAGCCAGATGCCAGTTCAGATGAGGATAATGAAGACATACATTGATCTAATTGTGAATGCATCTGAATGGAGTGAAGCAGTAAGCTTGTGGCTCTCCAACTGTAGCACTTATGTCATTGCTACAGGCTTTTTCACGCAGCGTTTTTTCATCTTGTCCTGATTCATACCAATTTGAATACAGATATACTCAGAAATACAATTTTAAAATTAAATGTCTAATATGTGTCCTCCATCGTCAGAAAAATGCCACAAGAACAAAAACACAAAAGCACAATTTTCATTGGAGTGAGTTTTTGAAGACTAAATATGGCCTTCAAGTTGCAGTAATATTCATAATACCTATTGTTATATGTACAAGTAGGCCTAGCCAATACAGTGTGCATTTGTTCCTCACAGTGCAAAAATGGGTTCTTTTGAACATTTTTTAAAACAATTGTTAGACCCTTTTAAAAGTAAAAAATTACACTTTAATGTTAGTTATTTTAGTTTTATTTCTCCTCTTCTCTTCCTCTTTTAACAGTTACGCTTCTCACCAGTATAATGTTAGATCCTACAGAGGCTATGGAAAGGTCATGGCTCAATGGTGGGTCCCTGGCAACCAGCCACTCCCGCTGACCTCCATCGTATAACACTTTGAATCCAGGTTATGTGGGCCACGGAGCTGTTTTGCTTCCCTGTAGGTTTCCAGAATCCTTCAGCACAGTTTGGTCTCCCAGCATGCATGATCCCTAATGTCAGCCATCTTCATATAGCCCATAATCAACAGACCAGCACAGGGCTGTGTTTACTGTGGTTAGCAACAGTCATTCACCAGTCCCGTACAGACTTTGCAAAGAAGAACAATAAGACCTGACATTCCCATCTGCTCCCAAGAATTAATGCTGCCACTTTTCCTCACACTCACCAATAGGAGAGAGTCGCAGGAAAGAAGAAAAAAGCTAACACGCTTCTGAAAAGCTTGTGCCCTAAGTCAGAAAGTGACAGGCTCTAGCTTTGCCTCTTCACCCTAGCATCTCAATTGATCTTTGGGAGAGCATATGGCCTGAGAGTCGACAAAGTGCAGCATCTCAGCAGGCTGGATTAGGGATGGAATAACAGGCTGCGAGGAGTGGTGATGGGCACTTTGGCGGGTGCACACTGCAATCTACCCGGCTAGGCAGAGCACAGATGCTGGGCCAGGCAGGGAGGCTCAGCCCTCGTTAAGGGTCCATTACAGTAAAGTCCTCATTAAAGAAACATCTCTGGGAGCACAGACTGTCCAATAGATGAGCAGGAAATGAAGAAAAAGATGTAATAATTTACAAAAGTATAACATTTTTATTGCTACCGTGTCTCAGTTTCTCTTGATTAACTAAAGATCCAGCAAACTAGGACATCTTATCTCATTTTGTAAATGTGTTTTTGTCTGTAACACACTTTTTCTACTGTTGCAGACACACGATCACGCCTTGTTTCTTTCAACTTTTAACTAAATTTTGCCCAGACTTCGATTTTTGGTTGTGCCTTCTGACAGGCTTATTTTAGGAGATGCTTTTGGTTAGCCAAGCAGAGCGATGTGGCAAGGTAAGACGAAAAGAGAGGCCTGAGGAATTCTGCTCAGTTGAGCTCTGGGGGGAGTTGTTGACACAGACCCTTTCACCTCTGCCAAAAAGAGTTAGCCTTACTTGATGGTTAAGTGTTGATTAAGACAAAGGAATGGGGAAAGCATTCACCTTCGTTTAGAGTGTTCAGAACAGGACAAAGTAAACTAATGAGAAGCTCTGCAAACTGTAAAAAATATTTTATTTATATTGCCATGCAGAAAACGTCTTTATTTTATGGTCAGATTTATGCATTGAGTGACATTTTATCTAATCAGAGACAGCAACCACATGGGGCACTTTCCAGCGTTGCCCAAACCTGAGAAAATTCAAGGGTTATGTCAGGGAAGGGATGTGCTATTAAACTGGAGCTGAATTGTAGGGTGATTTACTGTGGCTGCCCTGGAGGGAGTAGCCAAAGAAAAAAAATGTTGATCTTGTGGGGCTGTAGAAGGTTATGGATTGTTTGTTTCCCCATGTGATTGTTCTCCATGTTTTTGGAAACTTTCTTTACTTACATTTTTAAAAAATAAATAGTTCTAAACTTTCTAATTATTTCAATTCTTCGCTAGGAGGCAATTAGGAGGATATAGGTTATTCGTCTTTTTCTTTTTTTTTTTTCTGTTCATGGAAAAATTAAAACAGTGTTTGGATATTTCTGTTTTTAAATACACACTCGGATTAAAATCTTTTTTTTTTTTTTTTTTTTTGTATTTTCAACATGTTCTTGTGGCATTTTCTCATGATAGAGAACATATATAAAGAAAATAAAGATTCAAACTGCATTTCTGAGTCTTTGCTCCTGATTTCGTTGTTAATCAGGAGCAAACAAAAAAAGGAGTTGATTCAAACTTGTAGGTGTGACACAGTTACAAAAATAAGCCACAAGCTCTCTGCTCTGCTCTCTTCTGATGCATCCACTTGGAGGCGACTACATCCATGAACGTCTTCTTTTCTTCATCCATGTTGGCATCTGGCTGAAAAACTGCACGACTTAATAGCTTAAGGGGTTGTGAGAGGCTGTAAACTAGCGGGAGAGAGTTTAAACAAAGGGATGAAGGGAAGTGGGGCAGGCTGACTCCTTACCAATGGTGCCGCCACAACTCAGAGGTGAATTTCTAATGAATTACTGCCACTCTGCAGAAACTATGTCTTAGAAAATGACAACGGTTCATTTATTTTGGCTAAAAACTGCATAATTATAAATAAAAGATGGTTCTAAATTAGATTTTTTAAAAAAGGATCAGAGTGGAATTTTAAAGACAAGTTATATCTAACAATTTGTGTTTCATGTTGAAATAACGATATGAGCATTTGTATAATTCAGTGTACTTTTTTTTTAAACTGGTAACTCAGTACCTTAATAATACTTTAACTCTGACATTTTTGGAAGAATGTTACACAACGTTTTGTCAATGACTTGCCTGTCTAAGACTGTCTCAAATGTGGAGAGATACTATAAAAATAGATAAAAAAAAACCTCTTAAAATTGTATATACAGAAAAAGCAACCATCCAAAAGTCCCCAAATGTTGCAGCACTGAAAAAGCAGAAAAAACAAAAGTTTGATTTGATACCAATTTAGTACTTCTCTGATGGCGATTGTCTATCAGTTACTAACTGAATAAAACCCTGAATAAGTTTGTTTTATTGGGAATTTAAAATCATGTTGCTTTACAATCTAGTTGTTTCTCAACAATGTGATTTAATGATCAACGGCAATTTAATAATAAATCCTTTACGCATTTTCTGCAGTGTGGAAGCTGGAGGAAAGTCTCTAGAGAAGCACGTAGGCTGAAGTGATGTGAGGAAGATTTTTTTCCTCTCCTTCTCTTCCCTGTAACAACCTCCCAGAGCATTTCATCGCTGCATATGCTGCTGCTTAAAGCACACTGAGATTTATGCCGTTGTCAGCTCACAAGGGTGCAATCAGAAATAAAGATCCCATAAACTCCTCTGATGTGTCCACAGGTAAAGCGGTACTAGGTTATTGCTGATGACGGATAAAAACCAAGAGAAGGGTGTGTTGATTTTTTTTGTTCTTTTTTTTTCTTTCTTTGGAGTAAAAACTTATATAGTTGTATTGTAAGTGAAATTCATGACTTCCACTTTTTTGCAACCCGAACAAAACCCTTGGAGACTTTCACTAATACATTGACGTAAACAGGAAAGCAAGTCAAGTGTGTATTTTTTGTTTCCAACAACAGCCGAGGACACAGGAGCCGTGGAGATTGCTGAGTGCCGGGGAAAGAAAGATTAGAATGGATGGAAAAACGCACACGCCTCGTCAAATCTGGAGCCTCTTTTGTTTTAATCCTAAATAATGCTTCCTCTGGGTTTCAAAAGTTGCCAAGATGCTAGTTTGAGCAGAGTGTGTGTGCTCCCATGTGTTTCTAAGTTTAGAATGTTAGTCCACTTCTGAAATCAAACCAGGTTGCATCACAGATGCCGCTAATAACAGTTTGCACAAATGTTAAAGGTGGCATCCAAGGGACATGACTAACTTCTAAATGAGGTATTTTGATGCAAAGGATTTGGTCGTCGGCGAAACCTAAATAACACACGCTTTAAACTGCCGTAACTTTTCTTTCTTTCTTGCTTATGCAAGTTACCTGATTCTAACGGATTCCGGCGCATCTTTGCGAAAGTCAACACTAGAGCTAAAGCTCCAATGTTAAAGGGAAAAATCTATGTGAACGCCTGAACACACGCTTTTCAGGCTTACGCCTTCAAAAATTGTGCATTTTACGCATCGCTGTGCAAGTTTTTAACTTAATTTCTGGCTTTATTCACAAAACACACAGCAATTGAACATGCGTTGGAAGCTAAACCAGTTTAACTTTGACCAATCAGGGACTCTGATTTTGTAGTGACATTTGGGGAGCGTAATTTTCAAAACACAGACGTGCCAACCAGCTAAATATCAATCATGAAGGGAGTTATATGACACCAAGTCTTTCCAAGTCTTTCTGAATAGAGCACCGCACATGCCCAGTGTGTATGTAACGTTAGGGATATGTCAGTGCTGTATGTATATGATTGCTGAGTTTCAATCCAAAAAGTAGCAAAGCTTTATGGCAAATGCCTGTCGTTTTATTTTTTTTCATCCAGGGACTGACAAGACCAATAGGGTACTTCTTGGATGTCTTGGGTTGAACTGAGGTTGCACTACAAACACAAGCCAACCCCCCAACCCCCAATCACCTCTGGGCTTCTGAAGGGCCGTCTATCCCACTCCATCGCATCACTGTGGCGACAGCTCGCCTTCGCCTCCCCATCAATCCCATGGCCACTCACAGCTTCCCAATCTTACTGCCAGCTCTTCAGCCAGTCAGCAGCTGCGCAACAACACCAGGCCTGACTATCGCTTACCCTACCGCCTTCACGTCTGTCAACCCTGCGCCTGTCAAATTACTGTCAGTGCCAACAGCGGGGCAGGACAGAGGGAAGGGTAGAAATAAAGCAAAGAGGAAAAAGTGGATGAGAAAAGGGTGGGGTGCATGTTCTCCAAGATGAGTTGGAGAAAGAGTCCAAAAAGACATATACAGTACACGCGCACATGCACACACACACACACTTTTGATATATGTATATCCCTTGCCTTATTTTTCTTGATGCTGCCACTTGCTGACTTCCATCACCCCACCCCCCCATTTCTCTTTAAGGTAATTCCTTCAGTTGCATCAGTCCTACTCATCTCTCGATGCTTTCAGCCCCCTATTCCTCCCAGTGCCCATCAACTGCACGTTTCTATCTGCCAGTCTCAAAGCACCAGCTCAACATCACTTTGATTCCAAAAATGGAGGGGAAAAATGGGAAAAAGATGAGGCTGAAGGAAAAAGTAATAGGCAGAAAAATGGAATGACTTTTTGGACCCTCACGTAAAAAGCGTGGCTCGCTGTTTGAGACAGTCAATATTCCATCAATTATTGCCTTTCACAGAACCATCTTTACTACTGGATAAAGTTTCTAGGCCTCCAGTAAAATGCGTGCCCCAGATTTAATGTGGAAGTAACTCCTCAGTGATTCAAGAACTGCATGATAGCGCAGGAGAAATGTGCACTCTGCATGCTTCTTGCACGTGCAGGAGTCACCATGTTCTTTTCATATCATGTATGAGATATATAAAGGATCTCATATCTTTTTACTTTTTATCATTTTTTACTTCTAAGATTCTAACTTACTTCAAATATTTGGAAATAGTTTTTTTTCGTTTGTTTATAAAATAGTTTTTTACATTTTTGTAATTTTTGCAAAATTAAAATACAGAAAGTAATAATACTGTTGCAATGGACAATAGAGTTATTATATTAGCTGTAGAGCTTCCGTTACATAATTGTGCCACCTGAAGTACATACTTTATTTAATGAAAAACTCTTCATTAGATGAGTTGATTCTTCATCCAGTCAAGCAAATGTTGTCCTAAAAAGGTTCCCACCACTGCATATATTTTAAAAAATCTCACAAGTAACATGAGGGTTATATATACTGTACATATATATTTGTTTTGAAAAAGAAAATCTGTGTGAATACTTTCAATCTCTGCAAAGGTGACTAACTGATTCTATTAACACTGGATTTGCATTATTTTGGCCATTGCAACTCCTCGAATGTGTACGCAATTAACGTAATTCCAGAATATTCTGAAGCAGAGAAAAGCATTGTTGCACTGACATGCAACAATTTACAGTCGTAATAAAGTGCTTACGTGATCATTTTAAATCAGCTGATTCCGTTGCAGAGAAAAGCAGCTTTGCACTGATATGCAGCAATTTACAAACATAAATGTAACAATATGAAAAGCTGCTTTTCTCTGGTTCAGAATCAGCTGATTGACGTTGATTTCGTAAACAGTCAAAGATTTAAATTTTAGATGTCGCCTGCGACACCTCCAGTGTTAAAGGGTTAACTTAGTTTTTGTCTAAGTGTGTGCATGCTTAAATCTTTGAAAAAAAACAAAACTTTAATTGATCTTGATTTTAATTGATTATTTCACTTCTTCCTTATTTTAATGTTAAGATGCCCTATAATTTAAAAAGTCTTTATTCTTAAATTAAAAAAAGGTGCAAATCCAAACTATAAGATTTCTCTCTTGGCAACATTATATTGTTCAATTTTCAAAACGGTTGTAAAAATCATAAAGACACCACCACAACAGCTTCAAAATGTGTCATGGAACGTGTCATTGAGGCAATGTGGTTCTTTGTTGATTACTCTTTACTGGCACAATTGACATTACAGTTGGTCTGTTAGTTTCTTTTTAATAGATTTCAGATATTTTTTTTTCTACCAAACGAATCAAAAGTAGGCCCAAGTGCACCACTTTTATCCCTTATGTGTCAGTAACATTCAGTTTTGTACAGACTTCCACTTATATGCAGATAACACAATTACAAACAGCACAGCTTCTGTCTCTTTTAGTTTATAATGTAATCCAGAATAAATTGCTTAATCTCCATAATTAACAAAAGAATGGCAAGACAAACTTTATTATTGTATCTTTAAAACTGTCCAAAAATAATTATCTGTGTCTCAGTGGCTGTATATAGGGCTTTAAATTAATGATTCTCTCCCTCTTACGCCTCATGTTTAACAGCTGGTAAAAAAAGGCTCAAGGTTGAGTTGGATTTTTATTTGAGTTAGACCTTGTTTTTCCTTTGAGGTTAAAAAGAGGCTTGTTGATGCTACTTTCATGTCTGGGCCAGACTATGGTGATATATTTTATATAAATGCATCTTCTGAGTGTTTACATGCTTTGAACTCTGTTTATCATGAAGCGCTGTGATTTATGACGGACCTTAAAGCTTTCACTTATCCCCGTTTCTTATAAACTCACACTGGATGGACTCCCTTATTTGTGTGCAGACTAAAACACTGCCATGTTTTTATCCATAAAGCTGTATTAGGTTTGCTACCATTATATCTCCAGACTTACCTCTGTAAAAAACAATCAAGTAACTACAGCCTTCACTCACATAAATTTATCTCACTTACAGTTCCAAAGGTGCACACAGAGCTTGGAAAAAAGGTTTTCAAATTTACTGCTCCATCAGCCTGGAATAAACTGCAGTGTACATTGAAGATTAAGGGGCTGGTCTTTCTCTGTTTTTTATAAACGTTTTAGGGAAACACTCTACAGAAAGTTGCAAATGTCAGACTTAATTTTAAAATTTCGTTGTTGTTGAATTTGCTTTTCATTTTATATTTATTTTTATTGTATAAGTAATTATTTTTTAAATGGAAGAGTGATGCTTAAAGCATATCTTCTTTCAATCGTGTTTTAGGTATGGCTTTGCTTATGTGGCAGGGTCGCTTTACTAGAAGCAGTCGACTCATTGAATTTAAAAAGCTCATTTAATTTGAACCGCTCAAAAAAAAAAAAAAAAAAAAGGGCAAGTGGCTCAAAAATCTGATTTGTGCCATTTTTTTCCTGCAGTGTGAGAGCAGATAAACGGACAAAAGGCTCCACTTTGACAGATACAGGTACAGTAAGATGGGATTTTCTTCAGGTTGCTTCAATAACAATTTTCTACTGGAAAATGTAGCTTGTAGTGAAAAATACAAATGATAATGGTACCTAGCATAACAAACGCAATTCATTCCACCAGTGTGTTCGTTATGCAAGGTGTTCATTATGCAAAACACGATGGACTTAACCGGGATATGATTTTATCAGTTCCACATCTCAACAATAAATCAAGAAAATGAAGAAAAAGTAAAGGCCGAATACTGCTAAGGAGGAGGTATCAAAGCACAGAGTATTAAGCATTGATGAGCATTTTTAAGCAAAAATATTCAAGTTTTTGCAGCAAGCACAGTTTTTGTGATGCAAGTTTATTCTGCAATGTGAACTTTTGCAGCAGTCATGCTGATGTGGACCGTTCGTTTTGTAAGGTGTTCATTCTGCAAGGTACTATAATTTATATTTTACTATTATCAGAGGTTTTTTAGTAGCTTATTTCTTTCATCGTTTATTGCTACTGACAGCAACCATAACAAAATCTCATCATACCGTACTTGTACCTGTCATAGTGGGGCTCTTTGCTTGTTCTTTTGTACTCAAAATTTAAATGACACTGCTATGTTTAACAATAATGAACACCCATTTTGGGTTGTTTTTGTTTTTTTTTTTGTTTTTTTTGTTTTTTCTTTTTTTTACTCAGCATTCCATAAAAAAATTAAAGGAACATGAGATCATTTTTAGTAGGATGTGAGATGTTAATGATGATAATTTGCACTCTGAAGATGACAGTTTAAAATAAAGTGAGTAAGGAAACAATTGCAAGTAACTATTGTTTCTTCTAGTTTTTAATGGTTTTAGGACAAATATTTGATGGTGGACTGCAGAAAAAAAACAAACCAGAGCAGACATATTTCAGCAAAGAGCCTTGTATCTTGGAATTGAACAGTTTCGTTTCAGTTTTGAAAAAAAAATTGAAAATGTGTTTGTTTTAAAGCAAATAAGCCTAATTTAAAAGCTGGATTTGTATCAAATGTGATCATTTACCCCAACAACACACGCCAGGTGAAAAAGTATTTTTAGCTTAGCAAGGTTAATAACAGAGGAAAATGACCCAAAAGTATCTGGGCAGCAGAGATAGTAAGAGATCATTGAATTCTCTAAAATGTGAGGAAAGGAAATTCAATTGTCCTTTATTATCTCCTTCAGGATGGGAAACACTGGACCAACCTTTATGAAAGGAAAGGAGATCATTCTGTCCTGCAATTCCTTGCAGGTGCAAGTCTAAACCAATGCTCATTTATTTTCATTCATTCAGTGAGTCATGAGTCATTTCAAGCACTATTACGGTAAATAATATGAGGACAGGAGTAAGAGACTGAACAACAGAGGTGACTTTGTCTGTTTTTGTTGTGTTTTCTGCTTTTAGATTCTGAACTCATCAACTGATTTCTCGATTCACTGATTGTACCATAAGTTTTATTCCTACCCACATCTCATTGTAGTTTAACTGTTATCAGATTTATATTACCACTTTTTTCAGACTATAAGTTGCTCCGGGGTATAGGTCGCAAACGTCAAAAAATGCATTAAAACAGAGGAAAATCATACATACTGTAAACTGCTCTGTAGTATAAGTTGCACTATTGGGAAAAATTTATATAACAAAACATTCAACCAAGTATGGACATTTCACATTGAACGGCAAATCATGTAAATGGAATACATGACATTAAAGAATGAAAATATGCATCATTACTTTAACTGTATTTAACCTCGAAAATAGGAGGAATTGAATAAACATAGTATATTAGCACATCATATGAACTATTATTCAGGTAACCATAACATAAAGAACATTCTAGCAAGTCAACTAAATTCTAAGTTGTCTCCGTCTCAAACAAGATGCAGGACTATCTAGTGCCCTGGATGTAAAAACAATTCGGCCCACCATGCTCACTGTTTTTTTTTTTTTAAAAACAGTGAAAATAATGTCACCGAATGCACAAAGTGAAAACTTAATCACTACAAGCATTTTACAAAGTCTACTTTTGACTCTACAGTGTTATATGATGAAAAAGTTGATGGTTTACTCAAAACATACATTTAAATAATTTTTTTTCCACTGAATTTGTTTAAACACAATGCATTGTGATCCACATTCCCCAATCTGATGAGCACCAGTGCACACTAGTTTTTTGCAGAATTCTGGGAAATTTTTATGGCACTCGATTTTAGAATTGTGGATTTGCAAAGCACTACAAAATGGTGAATGCACTTTATAGTGAGTAGTGAAGGATTTCGGACATAGCTTAAGTAATTTGTCTAAGTGGTGTTGCCAGAAATTCAGACAGTTTTTCTGTGTTACTGTCATGCGACGTCATCACTAGTCGCAAGCCCCTGTACCAATCTGGTAGGCCGAACGCATATGGTAACTTTAACTTTAACTTTACTTCTTCTTCTGTGTTATTGTCAGTACTGGGTATCTTCTGTTTTTTGAATTGCTAAAAACATAGCGTCCTAACCTAGTTATTGCACATAACTTTGGCATTTTTAGTGAAGTTATTTCCTTTTATTTGACCTAAAAATATTATCATTTTTATTGGTTACCTTCTTAATCAGTCCTGAAAGTCATATTTTTGGTCCCTGGTCTAATTTTAAAGGCAAAAAGTTGTCCACTTTGCAAAACTGTCTTATTTGCATACAGATACTGGACTGGTTTGCCATAGTAACTCACCTCAGGCACTTAGGTTTCTGATTGGTCAAGGGAAGGGAGTTACCCCACTGTGCATAGATGAGTGCTCAGATAATTGGTTAAGAGAATTGGGAGTCGTCAGTGGCCACTCTAACAGAAATGGGTCCAGCCAGCTCAGCTCCCAGCTCCTTAAGTGCCATTTTAACACAATCCTTCCCCCACCTTTTAATTGCGACCGCGCTTGGAGGGTAAAGACGTGGCCCTGGTCCTCCATTCTGAAACATCTCACACATTTTAAATGCGTTAAAGTGGGGAGGGGACCGAAAAGAAGAGTGCCAGACACAAGACACAGTGATGTTGACAGCGGAGCAGAACTCGTACAAATCCACACTGCAGACACCAGAGGGAAACATGGCAGTGGCTTCAGCTTTGTCTCGCTCAGAGAAAGAGAAGAGGGAAGACAGAAGCTTTGTCTTGGATGTAGTTTTGTAGCTGTGGGATCGATAGGTTTAGTCAGCAGGGGCTTGGGTTTGTGGAGCCGGAAGAGACACAGGCAGGAGGTTAGGGCTGGGCTGAACATCCTGGAAATGCTTTATCACCACTACCAGCAAGGCACTGTCTCCCATCAGGGGCACAAGCAGCTTAGGGACTTTAAGGGGTGTGTGTGTGTACCTGGGTGCTGTGCTGGGATATGTTCAAGCAAATGCATGAACAGTGTGTGGCAAAAAAAATCTCATTATTGTCTAGCCGTTTCACTTGCATGTTGATATTGTTTGATTGAACCTGGCATTTGTATAGACCTCAGGACAGCCCTCTGCTGTTGTTTTCATTTGCCCTTTCTTGCAGAACCAAGTTCAAATGGAGCTATCAGAGAGAAATTTGAAGGGAAAGACGATAAAAGAAAAGAAGAGTGGAAAGAGGGCCGCGACAACATGCTGACCCGTCACACTTAAGTGCCCAAAGCACATCAGTGACAATAACACCATACAGCTTGGGGCAAAGGGATGTAGCTTGAAACAAATCCACTGTTACTTCCTCAGTAGGGCCAGACTTGGTAAGGTGTGGTAATAGAAACCATGTTCTAATATTTCATGTATTCACAACCAGCTGCTTTGCATTTGACTAAAGCTGATTTTGCATTTTAGTTCCTGTTTTTTTTTCAAAGATTATAATAATAACAATAGACAAAAAAAAAAAAAGATTACTTTTTGGAAAAGTTTTTTTTTTTTTTTTAATTAATTAAATCAATACCAATGGTCTTTTATTATGCACTTTTAGCCAAAATAAAAAAAAAATGTTTCCTTTCTAAGACATATTTTCTGCAGTGTAGATTTTGTCTGCAAGTGGATGCTTCAGAATTGTAGCAGAGAAAAGAGACTTTGGCCATGTGCCACAGACCTGATGCTGCATCACAACCTCGAGTCTTTCAAACTGCTGCTTTTCATTTGCTTCTGATCCAACACGATTTGCATGAAGAAATACTGAGAAATGCAGTTTTAATCTCAATCATTTTATATGTGTATCATGAGAAAAGGGCTACAAAAACATGTTAAAAACACAAAAAACTAGATTTTCATTGGAGTGAGTCTTTAAGCCAAAAAATGTCATTCATGGTTAATGGAGCTGAAAATGTTCAAAAAATAAATCTTACAAAATTAAAAAGTTTTGTTTTTTATCAGATTACATTTCTTTGGTTGAAAAAAACTCTTAAATGTTATCATAGTTGGTAGTTTCAAGAGAAAGCTTTGCTAAGTCATTTTTACCTATACACAGAGCAAAATGAAAAATACTCTCTACA
This sequence comes from Oryzias celebensis, assembly GCA_014656515.1. Taxonomy (NCBI): domain Eukaryota; kingdom Metazoa; phylum Chordata; class Actinopteri; order Beloniformes; family Adrianichthyidae; genus Oryzias; species Oryzias celebensis. Next base: position 8,509,905 of record BNCR01000003.1, read on the forward strand.
CAGTCAGGATTGAATGTGGCTGCTCTTGTGTATTGATTTAGAGGGCTTTGTTTCATGTTGCAGTCTCGTTGTCATTCAGACCCTATACTAAAGCCGTTTGGCACTGTGATTCTAAAACTTTAATTAAAAGGCTTTCCTCACCTCAATATATGGATTATTGAGGTTTAAAAGCAGACAGTACATTTAATTTGACAATGTTTTCTGCTATCAAAAAATGCAGAAGGTATATGTGCAGGGTTTTTACATGATCCTCTCCTTTTAAGTGGCCTTTCAGGTGCACATAATGAGTGCACCTTTGAAGATACCTTCAAAGAAGAAATCATTGTATATTTGCAGAACTGTGTATTCTCTGACATGGGGTATAGCTCAGTGCAACAGCATATTGCTGCTGTTCACAGAATTTCTGCGAGTGCACCAAAAAAAAAAAAAAAAATCTGTGATTCAGATGATCCATACACTCACTGAATTACCTTGTTCTATAATATATCCAGCATATCCAAAAGATATCTATAAACTAGCATCATTGAAGTTCTTAACACATTTTTTTTGTTATTTGTCATTATTAGTTGCTATTTAATAATATATATACATTTGTCTGGCACATAAAATATTTTATGCTAAAAACCTGAATCAAGAAACTAGTTCTGGCACAACCCACACATCTTTTAGATATCTAAATCATGGATTTTGTTTTCAAGCTTACACCTAGAGATAAGCATTAAGCATCTTATAGACATCAATTCATAGAGGTCTATTGCAAACCACGGTTCAGATCTCTAGCAGACGACTTTCCCACAGATAATTGCGCCATGGTTCCATTATGCCTGCGTGCTGTAAACACGCCATTTGTGTAATTTCTTTTCACTGGACACATGATGTCTGTTAGTCATCTAATAGAAATCTACAGTAGTTGAATATTAGATAACTAACATGCATCTACTAGATATAGATGTCTATAGGACATCTCAGACGTCTCTATTTTGTTACTATTAGATGTCTACCAATAGTGTTCTGGATGTAGAGGTCTCCTACACATCTACCTGTAGTCATCCAATCTTTGAATATTTTTAAATGCTTATTAGAGTACTTTTTTAGACATTAACTAGAAATAAAATAATAAAAGCCAAGCCAAACATGTTTCTATCATTGTGATTTTGGTGTGCCGTCATCCTTATCCTACTTTTATAATCAAAAACAAACATGACAACATTGGTGTGGAGTCCACTTTTTTCTAATCTATTCATGCAAATCTATTCATGCAAATCTATTCATGCAAATGCTATACTTTAAGAACGTTGCTTCTGAGCAACAAATAGTCACTGCTGTGGAGCAGAAGGTAAGAAAATGTGCTTTATGTTCATCCTAATAATAATCCACTCTGACAATAGATTCATCATTTTGTTCAGTTATTTGACAAGCTAAAATTTGAGAAGCTGGGACCTTTCTGTGAGAAGTTTGCATGTTCTCCCTCTACAAGTGTAGTTTTTTTTCTCCTGCTTCCTCCCACAGTTCAATAACATGTTTCACGGGTTAACTGCTGTCTGTAAATTGCTCCTGTGTGTGGCCCTGTGACAGACTGCTGACCTGATTAGGGTGTACTCCACCTTTAACAGTTGCTAAGATGGAACCTCCAAAAAAGGATTCAGTAGGTTCTGAAGATGAATGGATAGATGTAATATTGCATTTTTTAAACTAGTAAATGTTTAAAAAAAATGTACTCTATTAGATGTCAAAAGGTTTCCCAAGATTTTAGATAGCTCCAAGTAGTCGTGTAGTAGACCTCTATGTGCAGATATCTTTCAGAACACTGTTGGTGGACATCTAATAGAGTAACAAAAAAGAGTTGTCAGAGATGTGCCGTAGACATCTACAGTAAATGTATATTAGGTATCTAATAAACATCCTGTGTCTGGTGGGAGTTCTCTTTCTTTTCTACTTATGTAATATCTCGTCTTTAAAAATGAGAGTCAGCACTGCCTTATAGTCAGAGATCTCTCACATAAAAATACAGCTTTGGATTTTATACGTATCTTTTTTATCCCACTTTTACAGCTACTTGTTCAGTTTCCAATACCCTGTCTGACATTGACATTAATAGTTGTACTGTAACTCTCAGCACATTTCTGCCCAGACAACCAGAAGGCTCAGACATGTTTCATGCTGTGTGAACATGAGAGATATGTCAGTCATTGAGTCACTTTAGCTTTTTTTTCATTTGTTATTCAACTTTCTATGACACTCTTCAACCCAATTTAACACTGTCAATCAAGTTTTTCTTGTCTAAATGGGAATTTTCTCTTTCTTTTGATCGTAAAGACACAAATTTCTTCAAAACATCAATTAGTTTTCATTTTAATTGGACATTTTCACCGATAGCTGTTAGATATGATGTGTTGTTATTCATATTTGGCTGGAAATTGGATTATATGTGAAAGACATTTTGTGTTCGTGAATATTAACTTTAGAAACTTGACAAATCAATAGTCTAATGGCTAAGGAAAGACAGTATAATCGAGATACAGAGAAAGGCATAGGTAAATCACAGCTTGGGGGCAAAAGGCTTTAAAGACTAGCAAAGTTTTACTTCCATTACAGAGGTTAAGACCCGTCTGAGGCCTCTGCAGATCTAAATTCTAGGCATACCTTGGATTTGTCAGCTCGGGGAGACTGCTGAAATAATGGACATAATAGCAAAAGGAGACTTTTTGTGTGTCTGTGTGTGGAGCTGTGTGATGAGTTGTGTTATGGGTAGACAACAGGAGTGAATGACGGTAGAAAAATGTCTGCAGATGGATGCTAGAACCCTCATACATCCTCGTTAGACCCCCTGTCTCCCAGTGGCTCAAACAGCCCCCTCATCTCCCTCTCACAAAGACAAACACCCACACAAACACACACACACACACACACATACACATTCTGCCATCTCAAACTAAACAAAAGATATTGGACTTGGAATTGTTGCCAGCGCAAAAATGACATCTATCACATATAAACATCCTGGACACAAATACACATAAAAGTATACCAGTATAGTGCTTTTTTTGTTTGTTTGTTTGTATGTTTAGTTATTTTCTTTTTTTAAGGATCTATTTTTTAAAGTATTTATAAAGTGTGCTTAACCTGATTTTTCTTCATGAATTTGTCTCCCCAAATTATGAGTTCTCTGTTATGTAATAAATATTTAGAAGAATATTAATTACGGGTATTTTGTGACACTTTGATCTGTTACTTTTTTTTACATTAAAATCCTGAGCTAAATTTCAATATATTAGCATGCCACCATGTTCTTGACAGATTCTGCTGCTTTCAATATAATACGTTTATTATGTGTTGCATCATATTTTAGTGTCACGACAACTGCTTCTGGTCACAAAGTTTAGATGACGTGAATGTTTAAAGTTTGGTCATAATTTAAGCTTTCCTTTCAGTCTTATCGTGCTACGCCATGTTCCTCTGATAAACAGTGTTAGGTGAGTCAAATCTTGATATTTTCTGATATAAGCGAGTGTAATTATTCATCTGAAAAGATCACACTGCTTGTTAAAATGTGAAACGGGTCCCTTTTTTTTTTTAAAAAAACACAAACTCAAAGAATTTTGGAAGAAAATTTCTGTCAAGATAGAAAAAGATCTCCAATGATGGTTGTGTTAGGCTCTGGCACCTCTGTGAGCCTGAAAGGGACCAAAGCAGGTTTAGAAAATGAAAAGAAATGAATGGATGAATGATTATTTAGTCCATCTGATGAGAAATATTTTCTATAGTTTGGTATCTTTCACATTTGTCTATGTTGAAGTTATTTACCTGACAAGTTGAAACTAAGAATCAAACCATATTCCAGTCACAGACACTGCTTCATCAACATAAACAAATCATTTTTCAATCAATTCGTAATTTGAAATGAATTTAAAAAGTGCCTGTGCCTTCAAATGTCTCCATCTTTTTAATTAAATATTAACCCAAGCTCAGGATTTATTTTAATATTCTCATCAGATCATTGAGTCGAGTCCCTTTCCATGTAGTCATCCCCTCTACCGCTTTACTAGAGGCAAACTTTCCTCTTTATCCCCTATTGGAGCAACAAAGAGAAGTCAACACGGAGCCTACTTATATGATCATCATAAGCTTCATGGTGGCTTTACAATGGCCTCAAGGCTTGCACAACTAGCAACAGTTAGAGGTCAATATTAAACAACATGTTTAGTCTGAAGCAGTCTTAAGAAAGATAAATTTGAAACTAACGTGCAGGACAGCTTGCATTCCCCATTCTTCAAACAAGATGTTCTCCGCTGTTGCTTTCTGGTGGTCATAAATATTAACACAGCTGTCATGATCAGTATTTATAGGATACCTCTTTACTCTTTCTGTCCCCTTCCTGTAAGTAAAATATATAGTTTTTTTTTTGTTTGTTTTGTTTTCTTTTGCAGAGGTAAATTTTCCACTGGCACGGTGGCAGTGAAAGAGCGGTTTGCTCTGGGATGTTGACCCAGTTTTTTTTTTTTTTTTCTCCTGTATGGGTATACTAAGTACGTGCTGTGGGATTATTGTCTCATTATATTGACTGTTCCTGTCCTTGCCAGTTTCAATAACCAATGTTGAGCAAAAGAATAGCAGTAATATAAACACTTTGGATCTTTTCAGCCAGTGGGGTAGTAGTGAAAAAAAGAAACAGAGGCAATAAAGCACAGAATCATACTTATTGTCTTTTGTTGCAGTGTTGAATGTGATAATAATACTGTAGGCTCACCTGTCTGGTGTGTGTGTGCGTGTGTTGCTTTTTTGTTTTTTTTTTTGTTTTTTTTTGGCGGATGTGTACTCAGATAAACTTTCAATGCTTGTGGCTGCCACAGAAATATTCCCAGTTGATTATAGCTCATCTTCTCAGAGATTGATCCATACATATTGATGTTTTTTTATAATTTTATAATTGCATCTCTAGATAGATAGATAGATAGATAGGAAAGCAATTTTTTTTTTTTATTTTGGCCAAGAACGGCAGAATAATAATTAAATGACCTCTGGGAACGCTTTGAAAATAGATCAGGAGATGATCGGAGTGGGATTTTAAGTGATCCTATGGGCTATGCTGTCTGGGGCCAATGCCTCTGGTAAAGTCTCCCTTAATAGTTTTAGGCGATGAGCTAGACTAGAAGCGGTTCATATGCCTCATATGGAAACCTTCAAAACAAGACCCGCCATGTCGCTAAGACTGACGCAATACGTGGCAGTCCTCTTCATATGAGTCCCAGCTGGGCTGAGCCTGAAGTGCCCACATGCAGAGGTTTTTTTTAATCTCAATGGGAGTTCCTGCTTAAATAAAAGTTAATAAATAAAAGCACATCGGATAGCCTCTTGGCTATTCCAGCGGGCCTTGATGTCCTCACAAAAGTACTGGAGGAAGTTTAAAGATTGATTTAAAAGAAGAACCAATGGAATCTAAAACAGAAAAATCAGTTTAAACTCTGTTTATCAGACTAAAGATAAAAACAATTTTTTTTAACTACATCGGACCACAACTAGATGGTCATCATTAATGGCTTAAAGCTCGGTTTGGTTTGAGTTTAGACTTCAATACCAGGCTCAGTGGATCTCAGCAGTTCTCCTCAGGTCAATGTGGTTGTCATGGTCAAAGATTGAAAAAACATGCAAATCTCACAGTAAGACTCGCAATGGTGATGCAGACAAATACAAAGGATGAATCTCTTCTTGATTACTATTAGTAACATTTCAGTAGATGTATTTCAAAATATATCTTTTGAGTATTACAAGAAATCTGAAGAAAAATTTGACAGTTTCAAATAGACAATATCGATTAAACAGTAAAAGTGAATTACATTTAAAAGAAAACTAAATTAAAAGCTTGAATACAGGAAAGAGGAAAATAAAACCATTGCAAAGTTCTAACTTTACTAGTTATGTAAGAGAAAGGAAGGTCGTGGGCAAAACCTGAGAAAAGATGGAGCAGAAACAGGGTGAACGGGTGGAAACTGAAAACCAGCTCAGAGCTAAGCTGGGCTTAAGAAGCGGTAAGAGCTAAGCTTTAAGAGAACGCTTTCAAACCAGAAGACTGCTCTGTCTTTCAGCCAATCCTGAGTGGATACATGTATCGAGAGTCATTGCAGCTTCTAGTTCTACTCTGAAAGGAATAACTTGTTTAGACAAAGTATAAGAACGTATCTTATCTATTTCTCTTTATCATTCTGAGGGTTCAAACGGTCATAAAAATGTCTCCTTAGATAAAGAAGGTTGTATTGGAAGAAAACTGAGATTGGTAAATAAAGTTTTAACTTCTAAATCATAATACGCAGTGAATGAAGAAGTAATATAAAGTTGAAAGTCTTAATTAAAAAAGATTAAAGACCTACAGTAAGTTTGCATATAGAATCATTATCTCCAACCATCAAAAACAATTGTTTTTTGTAAACTTTTTTTTTTATAACTCCTTTAAAATCTCAACGATGCTGCTGATAATGATAACATGTAGTGTTTTTTTTTTTACATTGTTGCTATGAATTTTGTTTTACATAAGCACAGTTTAACAATACTCAAAATAGACTTTGTTTAAATAAATGACTTTAAAAAGTTATATTGAAATATCCTCTAATCTATGATTTAATGGAATTAAGTAAATTGCAAGATCTCATGTGGATGAGTTTTGCTTTGCAGCAGTTTGGGTTCGGTAGTCCTAAAATAGATTAAGATCAGCAGAGTCAGGGGAGGATTTTTACAAGAATTTTGAGTTATTTTTTTTAAGTTTTAAAGGAATTTGTTAAATTAATCCTTCATTGTAGTTGTCCTAGTGTTTTGTTTATTAATAAATGTGGTGTGGACTTTGTGAGAGGATTTCTGTAAAACTTTAAATTGTAATTTTTCCTTATTGGTGAGAAAGTTAATATTTCAGAAAGCTATGCAGCTTGCACACTACATATATATAAGAACTGACACATAGTATGCTTCTTTATGCATAAGTGATGATAAAATCCTAAAAAAGAAAAAAAAAAAAACTTTTAAGTCTTTGATTTAGAAAATAACTAGTTTAACTCTTTGTCTTCTAATTTGACCTAAACCTATTTTATCCAAGAGTTCTAATCATCAATTCCAGGTTGGTGGGTGATGTCCTTAAGCATGGCTTTTAGCTTCCATGCATATATTTAAGTGAGTGCTGCAGCAAATTAGGCTTTCAGATAACTAACTTAATCTGATAGTGCATTTGGAGCCTTGTACTTATTTGTTCCTACAAGCCATTTGCCACTCATTACAGTCAGTCCCTTTGGTCCACTTTATCAGCTACAAAGCTCATCTTTCCTAAAGATCCCTGGCTTTTGCCCACTTTCGCTTGTATGCATTTTATTGACTGAAGAGCAAAGAAGACACTTAAGAATACCGTGGGTGTCCCTTAGTGAACGTGGTGTGAAAACACAGGGAAGAAAGTGGGTTTTGGGACAAGAGGAGCTTTAATGGAGGGATCGGGTTGGCGAGGTGATAATATGTGTGTGTGTTTTTAGAGATGGATGAACGGAGTAAAGATTGCTCTCATCTGTCGTGGTACAGTGCTCCCATCAAGTCTAATGAGTGCGCCGGGGTGACCTCAGTCTCATCGGTTCACAGGCCTGATTAAACATCGTCTCAGACTTGGCTCAGGGGATGCAGGGCAGACCAGCACCATCTCTCCCATTCTCTCCCCCCTCTTCTTTACTCCCTTCCATCGTTATAATGGCTCCATCTGATCTAACCCCATTTGTCTCTATCACCACAGCCACAACACACAAAAAGGTTGATGGGATTTTTACTTTTGCTTGACTACTATCAATCTTAATATGTTGTCTTGACACGTGCATTTGCAGCCCACAACATATTTTTGACAGTTGCAAGTTTTCTTCTACTTTTTAGAAGTAATCAGGTGTTCGCTGCTAATCAACATGCAGACAAAACTCTTACATTAAAACTGACTATGTTCTTTTTGGTTTATCCAGAACCCATGAGGTTTAATGAGGATGAGGTTGAAAAATGATGATTAACTGAAGCATGATCATGAAACTGGTTTTACTTGCATCCTTCCGCAAAGTCTTTGATTTATTTTGTGGAAAAGGTGGAGAACATCACCATTCCTTAAAGGCCAATTGGAGAGGGTCACAAGTCGGAGACCTGCAGTTAAGACGCAGCCGGGCAGCATGTTTGAATCTTTTTCTTTTCACTTTGATCACACTAACTTCAGTCGAAGCCAGTTCAAATCATCACCAGACATTTTAAAGGGCTGCAATTAGGGCCAAATAGCCTGCCATTTATCAAGCTCCTTTCATACCCACTATTTTATGTTATGAAAGCAATCGATTGTCTCTCTGTGGCACGGAGGAGCAGCACAACCTCTGCCTCTGCTCCTGGGTGAAGGTGGTGAGCGGAACCCGGCTGTTGCTCCGGCAGAAAGAGAGAGAGATATATGATAATTTAGCCACTGCCAACACCTTTTCCACATTCACTCCAGAGTAATCAGACAGCCCGGTTGAGAAAAATATAGCAGCTAGTCAAACTGCCAACGGCACCGTGTTTCTGTGTGTGCACAGGGCGGGGCCTTTTACCATAAGGAAAAGTAGAGGTCAAGAAAAATGAAGTAGGATGAAAAAGTGACATGCAAAAGTGAATACTATGATATGGTTTTAGTTTTTATTCACAATTTTGGTGTCATTTTCATCACTCCTCCAGGGGGTAGCATAGCTTCTGCCACACAGGCGTCGGAGAAAAGACAAGTAGCAGACACAGACAAAGAGAAGGAGACTAAACCCAGACACATTAACACACTGAATATGTTGCAACAGTTAGTAAAACAACAACTACAATAGAAGCTCAATCCATTTTATGTATATGTTTAACTTTTAAGTGAGACATCATTATTATTATTACACCTTATTATTTCATTTCAATACAAACATATTTTTGGCACTATATTTTGTATAGAATTTATTTTAAAAACATAGCTACACACACAACACATGTTTTGTTTTGTTTCCCCCCCCACATGTACATGGACTGCATTTTCACACACACATTGAGATGCACATAGTCAGAGCTGAGCTCCAGCAGTGTGGAGCAGGGGAGGAGGCTGCCAGGCCCTGACCAAATAATCATCTCCTACAGAGTGATCATCAGGATCTCCAACTTCACTGAGCAAATACACCAGCCCTGGACCCCTGGCATTAGAAGAGGGAGGAGGAAGGATCAAGACAAAGGCTGTTTACAGGAAGAGGAATGGAGACAGAAAAACGCAAAAGGAGGGGCAGAAAAGGAAATTAAAAAGTGGAAAGCCACAAAAAAGGGAATTGATGTTTACAGGGCTGAATTTTGAGAAAGGCATAAGAATGAAAAGAAAAAAAAATATCATGGGGATATATTAAATGTGGCGATGCGGGGAGAGAGAAAAAAAGAAAGCAAGGCAGCATGAATACTGTCAATTCTCTTCAGGAGAAAGCAAAAGAAAATTAGGATGGAAGAGGACCACTCAGTCTTGATTGGTTAGGGATGGAAGAGGGAGAAAAGTGGGAGCAAAGAAAAGGCAAAAGGGGAAACAAAGAAGATTGAACATGTTCTGTGATTTCAAGAAAAAGAGGGAACAGAAAAGAAATCAAAGAGATACACATTTGAGGAGGAAATTGTGCTACCCTGACAGAATAAAAAGAAGAAAGGGAAGTGTCAAAAAGCTTAAAAAAAAAAAAAAAAAAGATACGGTGAAGAAGCATTTAAAGACTGACAGAAATAATGGAGAGAGCGTATGGTTTTAGCACGCATGAATGTACAGCACTGTTGCCCGGGAAACGGCAGCCTCTTGGATTATGAGCTGATTAGTTACCCTACTCCCAAACATGCTGTTTCAGTTCAACAGGGTGTGTGCATGCTACCTGGGACACAGTCTGATGAATAGTTGTGCACAAATACACAAATCCTCATAGAGATGCATTCAAAGAACAAATCTAGCATTTACTCTTGGTTACCCATTGTAGTCACTATGGCCAATACCTTTCCACATCAACATCTCAATTTTTCACTCTCCACTGGACTCTGCCTCTCTGTATGTAACGTGGCGGGGGGGCTAATCTTGGTCCTCATCTGTGTGTGCAGCTCTGCTCACATTCCCTTCTCTCCAAGCGCCTTATCTGCCATCACTGTCAATCAGAGGAGATCAGGCTACCTACAGCTGAGTCTGCTCGACCCTCCTCCCCAAACATGTCCATTACTAACAACCCAAGCACAGATCCTCCTGGCTACAGCATCTGCCACACACCCCAAAACGCACACATGTGCACATACTCACAAGACTTGTTTTAAGTATAAAACCATCACTAATGTCATTTCCTCTGCATGTTTACCTGCATTTGTCTTTAGCATCTGTTGCATACAGTGGTCTAAGACATTCTTTTATCAGAGTTTTCTTCTCCCTTCCTGTTTAATCATTATTAAACACTTTTACCACTTTCAAAATTGTGTCCATTATGGTTCAGCAGATGGACCCACTTACAAACAGTACAATGAATATTGTGAAATACCACATAGTTCTACAGACCATAATTCTTTAACTTAGTGTGTAAATCCCAGACATCATCTAAAAACATTTATAGAAGTTGGATAAAAGATATTAACATGTCGGTTTCTTTAATTTGTTGCATTTTGTTTCCAGAATGTTTTTTTTATTTAAACCACAGAACAATGAACCCTTTGTAATTTTATACATGTAATATAATAAAACATTTTTTTAACAACACTAGCTTAAGAATATTTGGAAAAAAAATCTAGAATTCTTATTTTATTGTAATTCAAGCTTTCCTCTTGAGCAAAATGAATTTTCTTTTTTAATAGCAAAAATGTTCAAAGAATGTAGAACAGAAAAGTGCAAAAATAAGGGTTTTGTTTTGTGTGGTTTATTTTTTTCAAATTTTACTTTGCAGTGTAGACTTTAAAAATATGATTTACTTTCATGATCATTTTGGGAAAATGTTAAATATTTTATATTTCTAGAATGTTATTTTAATTGTATATATTTCCAGCATTTATGATCTCTGCTTTTTTATTTACAAAACTGAAAAACAGAAAATTTATTTTACATATTCCAAACAAAAAACTAGGATTTTTTTTATTTACTTATTATTTACTTAAATTTTCTTTTTTAATTTATTTAAGGTTGAGTTAAATTTCAACACCAAGTATTGGACATGCTTTGGCCCACTGGCTTTCTCCTTCAAAGAGGCAATCCAAACATTGCACAGACGGGCCGACCCTCCAATAACAAAAAAAAAAAAAACTGGAGTCCACACCATTGGCATTCCCTCCAAAGCCTCACAATGGTGACAGGGACAGCACAGGTACAACAAAAGACGAGAAAACATAAAATAGCCCAAATCCCTTTTGGGCCGGTTCAATATTTTTAGGTGAGGGCACTTTTATGTGAGGGCAGGTGTGCCCTGGTTCCCTAATGCTGAAGTAATTGTAGATAATGGTGTTTTAAGGACAGCTGCTGATGGTGGTTTAAGAAGGATTTAGGCAGAGATTTATAGTGGAGGGAAAATGGGCGGACGCGTGGACAAGTCGGACTGTGTGAGGGCGTTAAGGAGGAGGTGAGAAAGGAGATGTAGAGGTTAGAAGAGAGCTGCTTTGCTTTATCCCAGCGCAGGTAAGAAGCAGGATGAAAGAGACCACAGGATAAAAAAAAAAAAAAGAGGTTCTATCATCTTTCAGAGAGCCCGTCTGGCTCAGTGCTTCTCGTGAATAGGAGGTTAGAGAGGGCAAAAGCTGGATGACTAATTGTGGAGGATATGAAATGAGGCTTGACTCAATCTACACCCTTGAATCAACTCTGCCCTACAGTATGCATCAAATAGGCTCCCTAAGTGGTGCTTTTCCATTGATTATACCTCTTCAATGTTACGCTCCAACTCCTTGTTGGAGAATTTTGACAGGGAAAAAAAGGAACTGAAGGGGGCAGTTTCAATATACGGGTCAATACATAAAAGGGGTAAAATCTAAAAAATCGAAAAGCAAAAGGTGAGTAACATCATATTAACAGACATCTACGAAAACAATTTAAAGAAAAGGGAGAGAAAGGACAAGGTGTGTAAGAAGTGCATTTGGCTTGCCGTAAACGCAGCGTTGCGTGGCACTTCGCCTGGCATGGCACTCTCACTTTATGAGGTGTGGAGGGGCCGTTTCCCTCGCTTCTCTGCTCCCTTTAATGATACAGTTTAAATGGAAAAGCTGGAGCTTCTGTCGGCACTGAGAAGTCCGTATCATCTGCTTCGTGCACAAAAAATTAATGCACAGACATCCATGCAAAGAAACGTGTTTTACATTTGTCCAACAACTAAACATTAAAAGCTTTATCAATTATATCTAAAAATCTGTTTTAGCTTAAAAAGATCAACTGTACCTTGCAAACATCTATGAAAAAAGTGCAAGTTAATATCAAATTTTATGAGCCCAAAGACTGTCATTTTTTATACAGTAAATTGTTTGAACATGTAAAGCACACACACACACACACACACACACACACACACACACACACACACACACACACACACACTCAGACACTCAACAATCGCAGGCCGCAGGCAGAGCCTTGGATGTAGCTAGAGAGTGACAGCACAGAAGTCAGCAGGTGAAACTGACTGTCAGAGCTTCGAAGTGTACTCAGATCTGCCCGGTCTCCGCAGAGAAACAAGAGAGGATTTCTACCCAACACGCCTCACCCATCACTGTACCCTCATAGACAAGAACACACCTCTGTAATGCAATATTGATCTGCCGATGTAATATGTGTGTGTTTGAGTCAGATGTGTGCGCACCTGCATTGTGAACAAGTGGGTGAACTCTGCAAAGTTTTTTTGCTGCGCATTTCATCGGCAGTGTGACTGTGGAGTCTGCATGTGTAGATTGGTGGCCATGGGAGAGATGCGTTCAGAAGCAAAGGTGAGGTGTTGGCCTTGGTGCTATTTCTGACATCTCACAGCCTTTCTTGTCAACGGGGGATCGTGTACCATCACTTCACCCTTCCCTCGTCTGTATCCTGTCTTGTTCTGTCTCATTTCCTCTGTCTGGCAACCCAGCAGTCTGTAGTCATTTCAAAAAAGCATCAAAATTTTCTGTTAGCTGATCGCACACAGGGACTGAATGTCCAAACCAGTTGGATTCTAAGTCATGTAGATTATATTCTGTCATCTGTATGTCAGTTTGGATGATATAATATATATATATATATATATATATATATATATAATATAATAATGAAAAATAATCACATTTTTGTTAGCCTTCATTTTCATTTGATTTTTTTTTTTTATACCTTCGGAGGAATGTTTTTGTTTCTTTTTTTCTAATTTTTTGCCTGATTTATAATTACTTAGTCAACTCAGCCACTGGGAAATACCCCTGATGTTTATGAAGCAAAATGTGTCTAATATAATTGGTACAATTTTCACAATAGTTTAATGTTACATAAAATAGAAACAAACATTATTTTTGGTAAATTATTATTATGACAAACCAAATAATGTATCTATGACACTTTTTTTTAAACATGTTCCCATGTCTTGTTAGTTTGATAAAAGTATATGAAGTTACTAAAAATATTTGCTAAAAAAAAGTCAAATTAAAGACAACATTATTTATTATTTTGAAAGAGAGAAGTTTAAATCCATGAAAACCATGTAGTTTATTCTTAAGCCATGGTGCCACATGTTTTAAGGCCCGTTTTCTCTGCTTGTCCCATCCCTGCTAGTTCTCATCATCCTAGGAATTTTCATTGAAAAGCTGCACAAATTACTGCTTTTTAATGCTTCTAAGGCATTCACAAATCAGCTTTTTCTGAACAGCCACTGACATTGGCGCAAACAGCTCTCTTTTAAATCCTTGAAAAAATATGTATTGTTCATCATTTTTAATTTAAAATGGCAAACGAGGTCTCGCAGATCTCGCCTGCAGCTCTTGTCACAGTTAAATGTAGGATTTTGCAACAGAACCTTGCTTTTATGCTGCCTTGTGAAGTTTTACCAATAACAAAAAATATGCTTAGTCATAAAATAAATTAGTTAACCTGCTTCAGATTCATTTTTGTGCTAATATCTATGTTATCGCATGTACGACCTTTGAACTGATGGCTCTTGATATCAAATATATTCCTAATTTTTGTCTTGTTTCCTTTAATGAAATAAAAATAAAGAAAACTAGCTCTTGAAAAATCCTGCAAGGTTTTATGCAAATGCTTTAGCTTCAAAGGCCTTGAACTAAAACTGGTGCACACACAAAAAATTGCATGAGCTTATGCAACGCATAGATAGCATGGCTCCGTATCTAGACCGACTCACAAGAGCCCAGAATCATCAGGTATTTCCAGTGCAATGAAACATTCAGGCTAACTAAAATAACCACCCACACACAGCAAGATTTTTTTTAGCCCACAACACACTGAGACAAGAACACACACACTCCTTCTTCCAGCCCTCTCATTGCTCGTTAGCTGCTTCATAAGAGTGGTTGTTTTTACCGGGACACAGTCTGGCAGCGGCTCGCTGTATCTGCTGAGAACACAACATCAAAACTACTTCACTTAACAAACTCCTCTGATTACAGTTTGACTTTCTCGCTGTCTCCTTTCCCTCCCGTCTTTAATCAGCATGTAAACAAGCACAAGGTCGTTTTCTTTCTTAAACGGAATGGGGGGGGAGATAAGAAGAGCATGGCGCAGTTAATCCTTTGGACACGCTGATGGAAGAGTTTGTCGGGGTGATGCCTGAGCGTTAATTATGCAAGAATGCTTCTGCTCTTCTGCTCTGTCTTTCTGTCTTTCTTAGATGACTCATCAGTTTTTTCCTCTTTCTTTTTCAACACTCTTTTTTTTTTTTGTAACTTCTCACACCACTACACACCCTTTTATAAATCACCGCATGGTTTACCCAGATGTAATTAAAACTCTTTTTCATGGCTCCCTCAGCCAGAGTGACAGCAGAACTTAGCTTTATTTTAGATTTGCTCTTCAGGCAAAAATCCAGAGTGATTGGCTAAGTGTGGTTCTTCATGTAGAAGTTAAAGTCCCACTCCAACTATATTTTTCTCTATTGTACATGCGTTCCCAGTGTTTTTTTTTTTTAATCATGCTTATGCAGTTTTAAGCCAAAACCAAAAAGCGTGTCGTTTTTAAACACATATTTTCTGCAACACAGCAGGAGCTCATTAGAAATTCACCTCTTGAGCAGTGGACTAATGGTGTAGAATTTAGCCTCTGCTAATTTCCCATCAGTACTTTGTTTACACTCTCCCCGCTAGCTTACAGACTCTCACAGCCCCAAGCTAATATTAGCGTGGAAAAAAAACAGCAGGCAAAATCAGAGACATCCAGCCGCACAGTTTTGAGCCAGATGGCAGCTTAGACGAGAAAAATAAAGACATTAATGGATCTATTTGTCTGCAAGTGGATGCTTTAGAATAGGAGTGAAAAGGGGAGACTTTGGCCCCCAATGGCAGTTGCTGCGCCACAAGCCTGAGCTTTTTTAATACGCGGATTTTTATCTGCACCTGATCCAATACAGTTTCAATAAAGAAATACTTAGAAATGCAGTTTGACTCTTTAAATTTTTTTAGACATTTAGAAAAATGCTATATGAACATGTTAAAAACACCAAAAAAAAACATTATTTTCATTGGAGTGGGTGTATAAAGAAAGTATAGTGAAAAAGAGAAAAATGAAAGTTATCTACTCTGAGAAGCAAGTATTTCAACTAATTTGAGGACTTTCTGCAAAGACCATCAAATATTTATTTATAGTTTGTATTCTATGTTTCTCAAACCAACTTGCCCAGTCTAGATAAAATAGAGATTTTAAAGTCTAATTACTTGAGGAAGTGTCATTTTTCAGCATGCAGCTTCAAGGCAAGACAGCAATCCAGCCTGAGTTAAAGTCTGAAAGCATCATCTTTGGAGGAATGACAGCACCTAGCCTTCATTTTCATCCTTCGCCACTATGTATCAACCTTCTCCTCTTTCGCAGTGAAGCAGCAGTGTTAACAAAGCTGTCCCCACATTTACCAGTTCTGCCTCATTACTGCTAAAGAAGCAGCTAAATCAGCACAGGAGAGCTTGCACCGCAGAGTCCGACTCTACCTGTCAGCAAGGGAAAGAAAGGCAGGGGGTGTGAAAGAACTGCTCAGCTTTCAACACATTTTAAAAGAAATTCAACCAATTAAGGCAAACTCTCATCTTTCCAGGATGATTACCCAAGGTTGATGGCTCAAATTTGTAGAAAAAGCCACTTATTGTCAAAGATTTCCATTACTCGATCGTTCAGTTCCTAATTTCTATGCCAAGTTCTGTCATTTGCTTCACTACTTGTAATGTTAATGATAAAGAAGAAACTCTGATTTATCTGCTCTTTTAAATGGACATCAAGATAAAAACATTTTTAGTGACATGGATATGTAAAAAAAAATCTGTTGTCACTGTTTTCAAATGCTTTGAGTTTCCTTTTTAATGGGGTTCTAGAAATTAAATAAATAAAAAAAGGAAATGAATTAAAATCTGTTTCAATTAAAAAAACATATTTGAAAAAGATAAGTAAACACAGATTAAACAACAACAGTATTACTGAACAAAAACATGTACTAGAGATTTTGGTTTATTTTAGCACAGCTTTACAAGGGAAAAGCAGCAGCATGAGGGACTCGCTCCATCAAACAGCAGCTGACGGCTCCATGAGGCACACACAGGTTCCTGACGACATTCCACTGGTTTTTCTGTACGTCGAAGCACCACACCGTACTCAAGTGTAGATCTTCAGAGTTGATGCCTCCAACAACATAGAGTTTTTCCTCCAGCAATGCAAGACCAAAGTTACTACAGGGGTAAAGCATTTGAGCTACCATTCCCCAAGTCATTGATGCAGGGTTGTAGACCTCAACGGTAGTCAAGCGTCTTCCTCTGCTATATCCACCAATCTGAAAGAAAAAAGTATGAATATATGGCAAAACAGTTCAGTTGAATATAAGTTATTTCCATAAATTCATTTATTAAATTTATTGAAATAATTAGTAGTTGTTTTTTTTTTAAAGTCCATTGGATAATTAACAAAATCCACTATGTGCTACATTTACCACAAAGATCTGGTCATTGTAAGCAATGGCTCCCATTGCTCCCCGTGGAACCGACATTGGCGTGATCAATGTCCACTGATCGGTGGCGGGGTTGTAACACTCAGCTGATGACAGAGGCTGATTCACAAAAAGTCCACCAAAAATGTACACCTGTGAGACAAAAAATGTGAGACATTTGTGTAATAAGACCACTTGATGCCACAGCAGCATTAGCATCTTGCTCAAACGTGTGCTGCCTCATAAAAACTGCTAAAAGACAATTGTTATTTAGCAATTTATCACATCAAAGACAGCATGTGGGCTAAAAGGGTAGAATTACTGACTGATAGAGGTGACAAGTGTCCTTGTGGTTCCTCAGTAGTTCTATTATTTATTTTTTTAATGAAACAGTTTGATGAAAGCAATGCATGCAACACTGACTACCCCTCAAAAAAAATCTTTGAAATTATTTTTGAACATTTTTGACATATACTGGAAAAATCTGGTGTTAATTATCTAAAATAATGTGTCACTCTTAATTCTTCCACTGCATTTTAATAATAAGTAGTTCCTGGTCTATGAAGTCAAACAAAAAAATGCTAATACAGATACATGCTTTTACATTAATTAGTAATGATGTATATGTGATTTATCATAAAAGAACTTTTTTCTAATCTGTATTTTTTATAGAAATGTATTCAGTATCACAACATTTGTTTATCACATCTGTTACCTCTTTAGAAGTGAAGACCTAGTCTGCTATAATGGTCTAAGTCAAGCTGCATTGTTCTTTTTCCGGTTGTCAAAACATTTGTAAAGTTAAATGATTTTTGTCATTTTTTCTTGTTTGACTCCTCTTACCTTTCCTTGAAGTGTTGCAGCCGCAGAATCGGCCCGTCCGTGTTTCATTGGTGCGATGTAACTCCACTGGTTGGTGCTTGGTTCAAATCGTTCTGCCGAGCTCAGCGTTTGTTGTTCACTCCACCCCCCTATGGCATATATGAAGCCATTCAAGGCCACCACGCTGAGATGGGCCCGAGCTTCATGCATAGACCCAGCCTCCTCCCAGGTTTGTGTGGTCAAATTAAACTTTGTCACGCTGCTGACAAACAGTTGGTCAAGGATGCCTCCAATGCAGTAGATGAACCCGTCGTTGTAAACACATTGACTGTACTCTGGCAAGAGATTGTCTTTGTTGTACACAATTCTCCAGCGGTTGGTGCGCACATTGTATAACTCGATCACGTTAGCTGGTATATTGTTGTTAAAGCCTCCAACAGCCAGCAGCACTTGGGCAGGCAGGCGGGTCCTGGCCAGAGGAATTGCAAGCTTTGCCGAATTCAGCTTTTTCATAGTGTTAGTCACTATAGCCATACATTTTGCACTGCCTCTCACCAGATTATTTACACTTACTGTGTCAACCAAGTAGTTAACAGACATTAAGATCAGACGTACCTGAGGGAAAACAGGAAGCTAATGTAAGTTTACAGATGTGCAGACAATGTAATGATCTGGCAAATGTTGGTTACCTTGTTCATTAGTCTGAGCAAGTGACCGTGCCGCTCTGCTGGAGCATAGTTGATCCAACGGAGGACAGCCTCAAAGACAACACTCTCTTGCCTCACATTTAGTTCAGTTTTTCCAATAAAATGTGCTAGCTGCTCTGCAGATAGATTACAGAACTCTGGGCAGTACTGAGCAACATCTTCAAAGTAACGCAGGATGAAGAGGCACGTTTTCTCCTTCAGGTCAGAATAATGATAGTGGTCTGCCAGTGTCAAAAACCTGATGCAGTTGTTGGTGCTAAGCTTCTGCTGCAGGAAGTCACAGCAGGCCCAAACAATGCCCTTGATCTCGAAGCGCTCTGCTGCCTCCAAAAGCAACTGCACATTATTCTCCGACACCAGGACAGATTGGGTGTAAGCATATTCTACAATGAGCTCCATTATACTTGCTGAAACATCTGGGAAGTTGCAGACTTTCAATTGAGGGTTTTTGTAGAAGAGATCACTGTTGGATCAAGATAAACGGATTGCAATAAAGTTTCAACAAAAAAATCATTTGAAGAGCATCTTCTAACAACTATGACTGCAAAGAAAAAGAAATCATCCACAGATGAACGGAGCCTTTTTTTTCAAATTGTGACTGACAGCTTAAAAGAACAGGATAGAAATAAAGAGGAAAAGGTTCAAGCTAAACCCCCCCCCCCCCCCCCCCCCCCCCCCCCCCCCCCCCCCCCCCAAAAAAAAAAGCAAGGTGACATAAATTAAGTAATACTTGTGCCACTATGTTGAGAACAAAAGTCACACTTTGAGAGCAAAATTTCCTAAATTACAATCAAAATGTTCCGTTATTAGAAACAAAACTTAATGAGTAGCAAAAGAAAATATTACAATGTTTGCTTTCAAAAATGTTCTCTTTGCTTTCAAAATACATTTTTGCGTTTGTGGCCGAATGTTTCCAGATGTGTTGTCTTCCATCTCGCTTTCTCCCTATCTTTGATTTTGTGTTCCCATCTCAGTTTAGTGTTATGTTTGTGCTACCAAACAGCACAGACACGGCACAATCACAGACAAGAATGTTCAAGCTGATTGGTTGAGAGTCTATCTAATCACACATTCACCGTGCCTGGAGCAGACACTGGACTTTGTTTGTACCAGTGCTGTTCAACCAGGATTCTGCCGTCTTCAACCATTCTTATCTCTGAGCTGAACCCAGAAGGAAGAGCAAAGCCAAAATAACACAGAGTTCTGTACTTATTTATGTTAGTGTAGTGACCGGCATGTTTGAGAGATCCAAAAGCAAAAAAAAACCTGCCTTGGCTTCTGACTACGTTCAGCTGGGCGTTACATTATGTTATAATTTGTAGGGATAAATTATAGTTTTGTCATGAATAAAACATTAAGTCTTCTCATTTTCTTTCCAACTTACTACTTTTGTATGTAAACAGGACGTTGTTGGTATGATCCAAAATGTGTGAATTATGTAACAAATGTATGTATTTTTCCCTCTCTGGACAGATAATAAAGACATAGCTGTGCACCATAAAAAATGATGTGCTTTTAATCTATTTTAATATTAAACAGGGCTCACAGATGATCAACATTTTTACCAATATTTTGCTCTGGTGAATTTCTTGATCATGCAGGTCTGTCGATTTAGCGTAATGTCAGGAGATAAACAGTTTGTTTTTTACTGTTTCAGGAGCTTTTCAGGAATAAATTCACAAAACTGACGAAAATGTTATCAATCCTAACATAAAGTATGTCTTATTTTTTAAAATGATTAAAAACTGTCCTTTTTTCAGCCAGAGAGGTAGCATACACCATGTTACATTAAAAATGGTGACTTGATTAGATAGACTCTAGACTAATCAGCATGAACCCTCTTGTCTGTGATTGGATGTTTGGTAGCACAAACATCACACTAAACTCTGAAATGGGAAGGCAAAATCAAAGATAGGGAGGAAGCAGGATGCGAAACAACGCATCGGAAAACATTTGTGTCGCCAATGCAAAAATGTATTTTGAAAGCAAAGAAAAAATATAATAAAAGCAAATATTTACTATTTTCGTTTGCTACTTAGAAAGTTTTGTTTTTCAAAAACTGATCATTTTAGGAATGTTTTATCTCAAAACTTTACTTTTGTTCTCAACATAGAGGCACAAATATCACTTCATAGAGTAAAGTAATATTTTACATTACACAAAAGCTAAGAAACTCAAGCTGTTAAAAATGTGTTGTATCTTAGGCTTACCAGAAGTACAAGCTGCTGTTGGAGAGAATGATTCTATTAATTTTAAAATCCTTGTCCCTGACTTTAATCACGAAGTCGCTCAGCTCCCCCAAGTGAAGGGCTTCTTTCAAAACCGTCTTAGAAACCATCCTTTAAAACCTGATTTAAAAAATTAAATGGCCCATCACATGAGGCACTTCCTCCAGTTTGAAACTGGCAACATCACAATGTTTTTGTTTAAAACATTTTTTTTTTACTTACTCCCAAAAAGAATATTCAGTATTTTGAAATTGCATTTTTAAATGAATCATGTATGTAAACATATTATAACATGTTAGTAACAATTTAAAAGCATTAATTGAACACACATGAATTGCAAAATTGCCTTTTAGGTTTTTTTTTTTTTTTTCCCTATTTGATAAGTTGACAGGTTCCATCGTAGCTTATATTCAAAAAAGAATTCTTTAGGCTTTCTTATTTTTAAAAAATACACTTCAAAACACATTCATAATATAAGAATGTTTTAACCCCTTGATGCCTGAATTTATTTCCAGCTACTTTAAAAAATCACCTATTTTTTTTTCTCTTTGTTTTCAGGCAGGTGCTAAATTCAGGTAAATTGGAGAAAAGTCTAGCTCTCTTTTCCTAGATAGGAAAAGATATGTGCCATGGGTTTAAGATTTATGTTTAAGATTATGTTTAAAGTATTTCCTTTAAGATTGTTCAGAATTCAATTCACTTTTATTTATATAGCGCAATATCACAACCATAGCTGTCTCAATGGGCTTCACACCGGTATTTATGCAAAAAAATAAAAATAAAAATATAAACAATAGCTGGTTGCTAAACAAAACAAACTAAGTTAAACTGGCATTCCTGCCCTTAGACCCTACTTCTTGGTGAGAAAAAACTCATGAAAAACCCTATCTTGGGGGACAAAAAAAGAAACCTAAGGGATGCTTACATAAAGGAGGGATCATATCCCAGGATGGACATACGATGTGCTATAACTGTTAAAGAAGTTTTCGCTTATCTAACTCTACAACTACATGTTTAAAGAACAAATACATTTATGAATAGTGTAGAAATAATATACAATACTTATGTCAAATCATTAAAAATCATAGATCCACTTAAAAAAAATATAATTTTGTCATTTTAATCAACCACCAAACTGTTTAAAGTTTAAGACATTTTCAAATGTAGTTTTTGGGATGTAGATTATATAATATTTACATTTACAAAGATTGATTTGGACAAAAATGTGTTTCATTGTCTTTTCCATCAATTGGAAAAATGATCAAAAGAAGTACAAAGCTAGCGTTCAGCTGCTTTATTTTGGGCTTCTTAATAATACATCTCCATCCTCTTTTCCAAGTCCTCTCTTCGGTCTGGTTCATTTTGTAACTTTCATTACCTACATAGATCCAAAGAACGACCTGAGTGCTACTGCAATAAAGGTTGAAGATCAAGAACATAAATAATCCTGGTTGTTGCTGTCCTCCGAACACCAAAACTCTGCTGCCCAGCAGTCTTTAAAAAGCTCCATCTCTCTTGTGCACATCTCTAACACCTCTGGCCTTCCATAATTATAGGCTGTGTAAGAGTGCTCTTGCATTCAACAAGACAGTATACTGTTCGATTCACCAGCGAACATCCAGAATGTCCAACTGAATGTTTGCCAGGATTAACAATTTGAGCTCTCCAGTGTTGAAAATCCCATCAGATGGAACAAAAAGATTTTTTTGTTCTTTATTCAGGTCCGCAAGCCAAATAATCTGGCACAATGCAAAAAGCATCCCTCGAATGCAGTTCAAATTACTGCCCAATCAGTGGGATAGCGGGGTACCGTACAGCAGCGTAGAAAATGCATTTATCCCAGGAGGATAAGAAAAACAATGACCCTTTTTAATTTCTCTTCTAAAGTGGGGAGCAGAGAGAGAAGGATATCGATGTAATTAATGATGACAAAGGGAAGAGTAGACTTTGTTGAGGTCTCCTATCAGGTCCCAAGCCTTTAAACTGAAACCAGTCAGTTTTTGCTCTTATGGAGCTGTAACTCTGCACAACTGTGACCTGTGACCTATCGCCTGGGGGAGTGGTGAGCTGCAGACGCACCCACGCTCAGGAACTGTTTGGTGGTTTAAGCATCAAAATACAGCCCCTTAATGCCGAGTGTCAAGCAGGGAGGCATTGGTCCCATTTTTAGAGTCTTTGGCAATGGCGGTCCGTGCATTTCAGAGCTGAGCTTTCAGTTTTCCTCCACCAAAACCATCCTCGTTAATATTAAATATTAACCCTTCTATCACCATCCTGTTATATATGAATTTGGGCTATCAACGTTAACGCACGCAAGTATTTTAAAAAAATTAAAGTGTTAATATATATTAACGCTAATTAATTACACTCTGCAAAGCAACCGTCTTCTGCCGATTCAGGCTTGTGCGGCGTGCGTCAAATTCTGAATGCCGCACTTCATCGGGCACAGTCCCGCTTACAACAGAGTCACTTATTTTGAAATAAATATTCAATCAATTTTTAGTACTTTATTCTTGTTATTTCTTCAGGTTTAGATCTATATTTCACAAAAGATAGACTATTTGATATGTAATGCGGACCGTTGTCATGGTAACACAATGCGTCGCTGAGCTGGCAGACCTCAACTGCAGCGCAAAGGAAAGCGATACACATACTGATCGTCACTTGGTTAAATAAAGCATCAGTTAAAAGAGACAGTTCACTTTTTACCACTTGTTTCTGTCCAGACAATGAAGAAAAGTTTGTTTTTGAAGAAGCCTGCACAGATACACCAATCCATGGTCCAACGTTGTGTGTTAAATGATACATAGTACTGCTACTGCAAAATCTTTCTACAGCCTATTTTTAAGTGACGTGTTTTGGTAAATTGACTGCATTTTTTTCAGTAAAGTCTGGATGCTCTGTTCCTGCAATGGGAAGTTACAACATAGAGGTCTGATGAGGCAGAAACCTTGTGAAGGAGAGGTATGACAGATAAATGCTACCTTTTTTATTGTAGTTTTCTTCAATTTTAATTAGCTTTTTGGTTTCTATTAAATCTGAACAGGATACGTGTTCTCTAAAGAGCTAATGACAAATCAGCACCAAAGCCCCAATATCATAGAACAGAATTCCTTTAAAGTTCTAGTGCCGACGTTGGGTTGGGTTTTGGCAAACAGCTTTAAATAACCCTTTTGCTGCTGCAGTTGTTAATATTATTTATCCATTATTGAGATCTTTATTATCACATAGAATGAAACAAGAACATCCACAAGAGCAGGCAAGGTTATTGGCTTTCAAAGAAAATGATTAGGTCATCTGCATTTCTTTTTAGTGGGTATATCTCTGTGTTCATAATTGTCTTGGTGTTAAAAAAGAAATGCTAATGCTTTGTTGATGAACTCATAATCTTCGGCCCTTGGTTATATAAATGTCCCACAAGTTAATTAGACCCAAGAGAAGTAATTCACAGTCAGACCTAACCTGTTGAGATCCAGGATCATCCTGCTCTGCATTGGGGAATAGGCAGAATACTCCCCCCGTGCATAACAGCCCTTCAAGCACGCCAAGGGCAGCTGGCTGAATCTCTGATTACATTTGCTGTACAAGCGGCAGCAGCAACGTTCGATGCAGAGAACATCAAGAGCTCTTTAAATGCAATTGATCAAACAACATAAACAAAGCTCACCTCAGATACAACAGACACAGGATACCTCTGGTGGCAGCATGATTTTAGCAGTATTTGCAGTCTATCTAATATTGTGTTCTAGTGGTGACATTTGAAAAGCATTGGTTGAAAAAAGCTGTTTGCTTGAAAACTAATGAAAAATAATGTTTTTAGAGTTTTTAACAAGATCTTGTAGCATTTTCTCATGATGCAGGATTAATATTAAAGAATTTAAAATTAAAACTGTTTCTGAGTTGTTTTTTTTTTTGTTCCAAATCGTGATAGATCAGGAGCAGATAAAAACCTGCCATTTAAAAAGGTCTCAGTTATGCAGCAACTGAAATGGGCAGACCAAAGTCTCTTCTCTGTTTCATTCTGTTGCATCCACTTGCAGACAAATAGACACATGAATGTCTTTGTTTTCATCATCTAAGCTGACATCTAAAATTGTATGGATATCTCCGTTTCGTTGGGGTTGTGAGGGGCTGAAAGCTAGCAGGAGAGTGTAAAAAAGGGACTGATGGGATATCAACCGAGGGTAGCTTCACAACAGTCCCTCCCACAATTCATAGGCAAATTTCTGAAGAACTCCTGCCGCTCTGCAGTAAATATGTCCTAAAGAACAACACAGGCTTTTGAATTCGGCAAAAAACTGCATAACCATTATTAAAAGACCACTGGTAATGCTTTCACAATAGATACAAATATAGTTGGAGTGGGACCTCAAAAGTAAGAAGTGAACGAATGCAGGAATTCCTTGAAGGAGAAAAATCTTAGTTTCCACAACAGAATATCCCTAAAAACGCAACAAATTT
This sequence comes from Oryzias celebensis, assembly GCA_014656515.1. Taxonomy (NCBI): domain Eukaryota; kingdom Metazoa; phylum Chordata; class Actinopteri; order Beloniformes; family Adrianichthyidae; genus Oryzias; species Oryzias celebensis. The sequence goes on from BNCR01000003.1 coordinate 8,535,243, forward strand.
AAATTAAAAAGCTATAATAATATGTAATAACTGTTTATAAAGCAAAAAAGGACATTTTAGTAGTAAATAACTCAATGTAACTTACTGGTTTCCGGTTGTGCATTACAGATAGATGCAGTCATCATGACATCCCTTTGCTTTGAGGAGCAGCTGTAAATCCTTGAGTTTGTCATTTCGTCATTACTGTATTGGGATTTTGGAGGCAGAGTGCCATGTAAGCAATGGCCGTGACTTACAACTCTGCACTGTTTTTCCATCCATTCAGCAGGGGCCAAAGCACTCAGCTGTCCTTCACTGCAACAGGTCTATTTTATCATATTCAACTCCCAGTTTCTATGTGGCTCCAACGCCTTTCAGGTGACATAAATGGTCAAATTGGCCCTATAGAACAAAACCCTTCTTTTAAACGTCATGTAATTCTTTGAGGTTTGGACTGTATAGTAGATGTTATGTAAGGATTTCTTTGCTTTTGAAATAGGCATAAAGGGGCCATTCAGTGAATATAGCTGCCTACAGCATGTTAATGCAGCATTAATTTTATTGTATATGAACTACAACTTGCTTTTAAAATAACTACTTTCACTGACACCGCTCTGGTTCAAAGAGATTCCTGTTATTCTATGGCTTTATGGGATGATTAAATCTAAAAAAATCAAGTGCACAACAGCAAAATTTTGTTTATTCTTCTTTGTTGCTTGATGTAACAAGTTTGTGTCAATGTTAAAATGCAGGTTTCTAATTGTATAAAATATTTGGAACACTGTAAAAAATATTTCAACACAAAAATGTAGAATTACAGATAATCATACCACAACTTTAATAAATGCCGGTTTCTTTTTATCATCTGGCATGTGCCCATTGTAGCCAATTGTGAAATACCATATTTACAGGACTTATTCTTCATTAACCTTTTAGCACAGTTTATTATGATCCTTCATCGGAGGGGAGTCTTTTGCTATCATTATCAGGCAAAAGTTGAAAAGCCCCCGTAGGCTTTTGCTATTAAATTAAAAGAAGTCACAGAAGAATAACCATAAACACACTAATAGTGGCAATGAACATGAGTGGCATGTGATATGAGACAGTCCTGCCCATTTTTTTTTTAATTCAAGCCAATGCACCTGCATAGACAGGCATGAAGGATAAGCTGCAACCCTTTTTTCTATAATAGATATGCATCAAATCAGTGTGAGAGTTTTGAAAACTGACATGAAACACACCTGTTGTTGGTAGGTGGTTGCCCCAATCCCATAGAAGTCTCACCTGACAATACTAACTCAAGGACACAGGTTCCCACAGCAGCCTCTCCTTATTGCAGCCAAAACAATAAGTATCAACCCATTTGGTAAACTGTCACTAACTATCAAACCTAGTTAAAATTACACAAATATTTGGCCTTAATTTTTACTTAAGCAATTTGATGGCATTAAAAAGCATCTGTATGGCTTAGTTGGCTGCATGCAAGTCTGGCACATGGGAAACCAGAGTTTGTTTCCCTAGGGTGTGTGATGATTTTACTCTGCTGTGGGTCCCTAGCCAAGACCCTTTACAGTACTACCTAACTGTGTAGCCCGAGAATGGGTCTACCTGTGCCAGTTCTCAGCCCGGGTGAAATACAGGCTTGTGTCAGGAAGGTCATTTGGCGCTAAACCAATATCACAATTGGCATTGAAGTTCAGCTCTAAATCTGCAATGTTCCCAGTTTTCTAGTGATGCCAGTAAATTGAACTTATGTGTAAAACTTAGACATCCACAGGAGAAGAATCAAACCCTACACAGAAATGCTGCACAGGGGTTAGAGCAAGGACCTTCGGCTGTGAGATGGAGTTGCTAACGCCTTATGCCATCTGTGACATGAAATGTATGGCTTTGCCCAGATAAAATGCACATCTGAAACAAAATGTTATGGACTATAATATGTGGATAATAAGCCTCCAGCCAGCTTTGGTATGGACTTTTGTCTTACTTTCTTAGATCTGCCTGTAGGCGTTCTTGCTTCGGTTGGTTCGTGGTTTGCATAAACTGTCATTCAAAGTCTTCACTCTTTTCTGCTGCAGTAACTTCCATAAAAATAACCTTTCTTATTTGCTACTTACATTATTGAATAGGGAAATCATTTAAATTCTATTTAAAGTCAAATATGTTTAAAGCACATTAAGAAATCTGGTCAATATGATTTGAAAAGTACGTAGAGGTACCATGGGCCTCTAAGTGCAGGCCATGCAGCACAGGGGAAAATGACTGAACTGACTTCATGTGCTCTGATAGGTTCCTCCTTTGGCTCTGTGTTAATCTACCAAGGAACATACTCTCAAATAGATGCCAAAGAAGAAAGCTCGTAATCTACGACTGAATAATTTCTGTATCTCACCTGCATGAAGGAAAAAAATAGGAAATATGATGACAGCTTACAGAGCTTACACTGCTATTGCAAATATGATTCACCACCCACGCCACAAAGTATTTCAGGCAATGTTTGTATTATTTTTGCCCTATCTATCCTCTTGAGAGATGGAGTAAAGCTTTTTTTTAATGCCACATGTCTGGATGGAACAAAATGTACATTTGGCTGGCTGACAATCACACAGCCACAACTGGCCAGCACAATCATCTCTGCAACACTGTGTGAAGATGCTACAGAAATGGCAGCATTATACAACTGAGCATCTCAACCCATTAGGCTGTGACAGTGACAACAAGGCTTGTCCAGACATGTCACCTCTCCCAGTCTTTTTCTGTTTCCGTCTCTTGCAGTCCCCTTGTTTTATTTCTTTCCCTCCCTATCTCTGTGTCTTTCTTTGCGTGTCTCATACCCAACACTCAGAGAGTTAGACATAACATCTTTATTAGTCCTCTGTATTCAGGCTGTGCTCAGTCTGAGATTGCACTGACCCCTTGCTGTGAGCTGTACAGGGGAAATGTTTACTCAAACTCCACAGAACATGCCATTAACCTCTTACTTGATAGAAGGCAAACAATAATGTCCCTCCATGAAGGCAATAAAGACAGGAACACCAATCCAGGACGATCACGGCAATCATCTCATTATGAAGCCGCGGGAGGTAGGAAGGAGCTGGGGAGGCCAGACTCCCAGGGATACTTTCACAGTGGTCTTTCAGAGTGCATAATGTTCACTGATGTGTCTATGATATGCAGTCAAGTACAAACAACTAATTAACCTAACAGTCAGGAACAATATGAGAAATGCATTAGGCGCCTCTGCCCTCTTTTCACAAACAAGTCTTTATGCTTAAGTTTTTGCGATGCCATTCTTTTATCTTCCTCCTGTTTTCCTTTGACATAGAGCAAGATATCCTCAGGTTCTGATTAGAGAGTTTGTATTAATGGTAAAAACAAAAAGACGGACCAAGCAGCCTGACAAGAAACTACACAGACTTCTTGTTGGGGGCTCGCAAGCATAATTCAATCACACCTCAAGGATTCCCCCCGATGTTGGAGTCGAATCATCCCCCCCCAGACACACACACAGACATGAAGCGGAGATCGACAGCACAAACTCACACTCATCCCAGATTGAGGGCCCCCTCCTGGGTGAGCTTAAGAGCCCACTACTGAACGGTTTACTTTTGTCATTTGAAGAGGCCATTATTTTAATTGAAAAAGTTACCTGCTTGCCAAAGGCAAGTGATGGAAGATGAGCAGGAAAAAAATAACAAAAAACAAAAACACCAGATGGTGTTATACATGGTAAAAATGATTGTTTATACTTACTGTTTGATTATATGTGATAATGAGAGCGGGATTCCTCAAGGCAATTAGAGTGTGAGGCAGCCATATTGTGAGAGGACAGGGGAAGGACGGCATGGGTTGTTATGAAGTAGCGCTTATCAAACATCTCTGGCGGGGTGATTAGTGTAATAAGACACTGCTGGGTGAGATAGGCCTCTAAGGTTCTTTATGTCTGTCTGTGGGTGTGTCCGTCTGTTTAAAGGGTGTGTGTGTTAAAAAAGTTGAGAGTTCATCTTGTGTTTATACTGTATATACACTTCTTTACAATGAGCTGCAACATATTGGTAAGTAGTGTAATAATTCCTGTGTCAGGTAAGGTTTCTGGGCTGGCAATCCCAAGAGCTTCAGTCTATGACAGAGGACAAACTGGGCGCACTTACCCCTGGCAGAGTCTTCTGTTCATGCAGGGCGCTCTGGGCCTTCAGTGCTGACTCTCTGGCACAGTATGTTAGAAAGGCACATCCTATAATAACAAAGAGACGGGACACAGTTCAAGAATTATTAGACTCAAGAGGGGTTTTGCTCAGACCGCATGTTTTCCTACTTCTGGGAAGTGTTCAAATTATAACATCAAGAAAAAACAATCGCTAGATTTTAGTATTTGAAAAGAAATAAACTTACACAAAGTATACAAATATACCTGCAACATTTATCCTATGGTAAATATTACATTTTGTTCAAATGGATTTATTTGAAGACCCACTCTGATGAAAATCATTTTTGTTGTTTTTTTTAACATGTTCTTGTGGCCTTTTTCTCATGATAGAGAATATAATGAAGAAAATTAAGGTTAAAACTGCATTTTTGAGTATTTCTTTATTCAAATCATTGTGAATCAGGACCAGATTAAAAAATGCAGTAGGAAAAGCTTGTGTTTGTGAATAAGAAGCTACAATTAGCAGAATAGAATTTGGAATAGAATGGAATGGAATCCTTTTTTCTCTTTAGCACTTTTCCCAGAAGGAAATGCTTACAAAAATTAGCATAAAACTAAACTAAAACACAGAGAGGTAGTAAAGTCCAATACTTACAAGGCCTACTTAAAGTAAAAATTTAAGTTGAAACATAATGAAATGACTAAAACATTTAAAACATGCAACAGAGATCAATGACAATGAAAGGAAGTTCCAAAGACAAGGAGCAACAGCTTGAAAATAGAGACCTCCTCTACTCTAAAGCTGGTGTTTGATTGGAAGACCTCAAGGATTGGGCCAAAGAGTACAGAATTAAAAGGTCAGAGTACGTCAGGGTTTGACCATGCAAGGCTCTATAAACTAAAAGTAACATTTTAAAAACCGCTCTGTTTTCTATGTCTTAGAAAACAACACAGGGTTTTTTTTAATTCTGGCTAAAAACAGCATAATGATAATTAAAAGACCACTAGAAATGCTTTTAAAATGAATCAAAAGATGATTGGAGTAGAAATTTAAAACAGCTACATGTATCTGAAGGATTTAAAGTCACTCACAAAACTTTGACTGAAGAATTCAAATACTTCAATGTGTATCTGTTTAGGTTTTGACTAAGGTTATTGTATTCTACGGATGACCAGAATATGTGGCCACAAGCTATTGGAATTCAAACACGCCTTCAACTGGATGTTGCTTTCAAAAGTTAATAGCTCCATACCCTCAGAGAAAATAACACACTGCTTCAGAAATAAGATTAAAATTGAAGGGTTTTTTTATGGAAAAAACTCTTTCAGATTTGATCCTGGGAAATCATGCATATATTCACTGTTAATGAGAAAAAAAAAGTTTGTAAAGTTCTGTGTATTGAACTTGTGTAGTAGTAGTAGTAGTAGTAAAAATAAAAGAGGCTCTGACTTGCAGGCAGAAAAAAACCATAATGCGCTTCTTTGAATGATTGCTATTGTAGACCATAAATGTGTCTACATGATTGTGGACTGAAACTGTGGTTTCACACATCTCTTGAGACTTTGTTTGGATTAGAAACTTTAGAAAGCTGAATGCAAATGCCTGGAACATGGTAAATACGTCTCTGACAAAATTGTGACAGCTTTCATTAAAGGTTGAGTTGTTGCTCTGTTTCGTGCTTGGCAGAGCTGACAATGGGTGACCCTGCTCAGAAGAGGTTTTGCACCGTGCAGCATAATTTCCCATTACTACATGTCACACCTACTGCCAAGGATTCCCATGGGAGAATGCACACAAACACTCACATATGCACACACCGGCTGTCACACATTCAGATGATGCCACGCACACCTAGCAACCATCATGCCTAAAACTCAGCAGTACGCTCTGGCACTTGGCCAAAAGAGCTTCCTTTCACAACAACCTTCACCCGCCTTCACAACTACGTGGCTGCTCAAGAGTAAAAGAAAAAAAAATCCTCAAATCACAGTGATTTAACTGTGTACCACAAAACACAGACAGCTATTAAAAGAAGCCCGAGGAAACACTCTATCCTTTGCTAAAATACAAAACTTGAAACAAAAAGCCAAAGTCTCCCAGGGGACATGTCATTGCAAAGACTCATGGGACTTGAAGGCAAAAGTTGGCCTTCATGTACCTTTTCATTTATGCATTTCATTTATGCATGTTACACATTTTTAAAATCTGGATGAATATATCAGGACGGTTGTATTTATCTAAAGAAGAAGGTAATTTTTAAAAAAAGTTCAATTGTTAAGTATCTCTTTTAAACCTTTATAATATTAGTTGTTCATTGTACCGTTATTAGATGGTAATCAAAAAACTAAACCTTATGTTATTTTCATGTTTCATTTTTATAAACTAATAATATTTTTTTTTAAAAAACAAGTAATTTTCCAGGTTCTTCCCTAAAGTTTTCTTTCTATCATGATATTGTGTTCTTCTTATTCTTCTTCAAAAAAGAAACAAATGTATGAGGACCTTAGAAGTCTGAAATAAAAAAATAATGTTATGTTACTTGTTGTTATGTCACTATCATTATGTTATTCATGATGTATATTTCACAATTTGTGTACATACTCTAAACACAGAAGGTTTATGTTTACATATAAACAGAATGTAAAGACACAATATAAAGCTTCAGTATAAAAAGGTGTGATGTAAAACCTAAGTTACATGTGCAATAACAGCACTAGAACAGTATTTTTTATTTAATCTTTCCTAATAGTATTGCAGTTTCATTATCTCATAACACCTTGTAAGCAAAGACTTCTGTAAATATTGTATTTCCTATAATAATATAAAATATTTGTAAAAATGAAATAATGTATACTTGGGTAAAGAAGGACAGGTTTGGTTCTAACTGTGAAGGAGGTGAGATTTCAACAGGAAGAGCATGAAAGGAGAATCAATTGTGCCATTTTAGGGAAAGTAACATTGAGGCAGCAGCAGAAAGCAGACAAAGCTGTCAGTTTAAAACTTGACTAATTGGGAAAGAATTGTATTTTTACTCCAAACTTAAGTCAAAGCTAATTCTTGGTCCAGCAGTGCAAAACATTGCAATAATTTCATTGTTATTGCTTTCAAAGTAATAAAACCACATAAATAAACGCAGATAAATATGACAAGAATTTGAATTTTAACTCTTGATGAAATGTAATTGCACTGGCTTTAAATCATTTGAAAATAACAAAAATGAAAATGCTTTTTTTTTTTTTAAGTTGTTCTTTAAGGTTCAAAAAGTTTTAGCAAACAGTCTGCAGTTCAAATCATCCACTCCAGCACTTAAATTAACCAAGTATTGAGCAGAAATTCTGGGAGTACGATCCTTTTAATTAAAAGGAGAAAATGATGAAGAAATGAAAGAAAAGTTGAGTGTGGAAAAGATTTTCAAATTAAGAGTAAGCATTTGGCTGTGGTTCAGTGACGAACTTTTGACTTGTCGTGATGAGCAGGTTAAGTGGGGTGAAAAAAGTACTTTGGTAATCAAATACAATTTACCACACCATCATTTTAGTAAGGAACAAAAGTTCAAACATTTGTGTGTAAAGTAAATGAAAAAATAAACTATGCGAAGTGGTTCAAAGAGAAAGCGGGAAATGTGAAATTAGACTTTGCTTTTGAGAGACACGTTTTGGGTAATTACTTTACAAATTTTTCACTCTCGTAATGATTTTTACTACAATTTGTTTTAAAATGTAAATTAGTATGCGGCCACAACTGCCTGCATCCAGGCATTAAGAGTAAATTGTACTTTCTTTAGGAATCCAGGTACTTCAACTGAAATAACTTAACAACAAGTGTGTGCCAAATTTCAATTAATTTTCTCAGAATCCACAAATCACAAGCTATTTGTTTTCCTTCCGCCTGATCCAAGATGTTCATTAAAGTGGAATAATCACACATATTACTTTTACCCCAAAGAGGGGGGGGGACTTCCTGTAAGGTTTTTACTCTATTAAAAGCTGAGCATCTTCCCATCTCTCAGCAGTTCTCTCCATTTACTTTAGAAGCAGCCTGCTCACAGCCGTTAGCTGTCTGCTTCGCACATAGTCCCTTTACTAATGATCAAAGAGGTCATCTGTAGACTTAAGCTACACCTGTCACTCAGCTTACACAAACTGTCAATCACTGTCCAGCACTTCTTCCACTGTGCTCCTGCTGCTGATAAAATCCAGGCATGACTCTGTGACTCAGTTGCCATTAAATGCGAAAAAGAAGTTAATTCTTCTAAAAAAATCTGGAACTGTCAAAGAACCGAGCCCTTCGAGGAATTCAAGTCAATATTCATGTTCTTAGCTGGGACTTACTTTTGACATTTTAAAGCCTAAAAGAATTTTTCATGTCAATTTGTCTTCCTATTTATAACCATTATACTATATAGACCAACTGAGGAGAGGAGAATGGATGAGGATATTTAACAACTCTTTGTATCTCTTCTTCCTGGCTGTGTGGCGCAGTTCCCAGTCCCTCTTCTCTGCATCGGAGACGGATTGATAGATAACGCTGCTCAAGCAAAAGATTTGCCCCCCACTAACATTCAGCATGTCTGAACAATGCATGCACTCTGGCACTGACATTAAATATTATGATAATGTAGTGCTCAGCAAAATGATGGATGTTAAACAGCATGACCTGGCTGCACCACGCACTGATGAGCACCGCGCACACCAACGGTGGCACTGAAAAAGCATTTCTGTAAACACATAAACGCATCTCACTTAAAAATCAAATGGACGTAACAACAAACTGTGTTTAAGAACTACAGGCAGCAAAGAATTATCAGTTTAAAAAAGGAAGTACAGCTCCGAATATTAAATGAACAGAAAAAAACATAAAATGTAGAATTCCCCTGATGTTCAAATTGTCCCTGGAGATTCTCAAAATGCCCAGTGAAAGAATTCACAAAGCAGGGAGCATCTGTTCAAATTTCTGCAGTGCAACTCACATGCATCATGAATAAGTCACAAGCAAACATGACATATTTTGATCCACCCTTAAATCCATAATTGTGGTGCAATTTAAAGTCACAGGACTCGGGTTAACAGGTAGAGCAGCAAATCATGCATTAGGTATAGTTTTCAAACTGATGCTGACAGCCATATACATAATTTCTCTGAAACAAACCAAAGCTTTCTCAACCAAAAACCAAGCCTGAAGAGGAATTTCTAAGTAGATGTCAAGTTATATTTATGACAAAGAAGAAAATCTTCTTGAACTTTGTTTCATAAGTTCATAAGAGCAAATTTATGATAATATTCCTATAATGATGTGTTAAAAAAACAAAGCAAACAAAACAGAGGACTTAATGTGTCATAATGTAGCGGCAAAAAGACTCTCATGAGTCTTTAGCAAAACACCTTGCCACCATTCCGTGGCACATTATGCATTTTTGTAAAACCAAAAAGCATCCAAACATCATTTTTTAACTTCTCTACACAAACAAAAAATGCAAAATGCTTTATTAGAAACAAGGAGGGAGGCTCCGCTCTGTACTGATGCATGTCCAGAGAAGATACACAACTATACTAAACGTTTCATGCTATTTTTTTGCCATAAATCATTGGGTTGGTATGAATATTTAGTATTTCTACAAGGTACTTTAAGATAATATCCAACATGAGATTTGAATGGAATAAATCTAAGCTATCAGGTACAACTGTTTAAATAAAATGCTATTATTAATGACAATTACATATATTTTTTTGACGACGTGAAACATACAATACAACCTGGATGGATGAGTTTGTTGTTAGGTTCTTTATAGTCACATTTCTGGAAACTTAGAATTGTCATTTTATAACTAATATCCATTCGTCCTTACATATTTGTTTTTGTCTTGAGTGCATCTCAAAGAAAATAAAAGAAAAACAGTGATATTTTATTCTTGTCTGTTTTATTACTCAAAGCAATGCAGAAACACAGTTTAGAATAATTTAATAAAAACCTTAGTGAGATGTAACTAAAAACCTCACTGTGAGTGCAGAGAGGAACTGAGACTTTAAAAGCAAATCAGGATGCAGAGAGATGAAAGAGAGGTTTTAAAGAAATTGTAAATTAAGGGGACAATTTCCTGTCAATCTGGTCATTGATCATAGGACCTAAAGTTAATATGAGAAGGATTATAGTTTTTCTTTTTCTTTTAACCATGTATGACATCTCAGAATCATGAGTCTTTATGTTATAAAGATTACTGAGTTATCTATAACCGAGGTACGGTCCAAAAAAAAAAAAAAAAATTATATGTTAATTTCATAATCCTAATGTTAAGGTATAAGTCATGGGTGTTTTTAATACTATTTTTAAACCTGCACCCAAATCATTTGATGTCCTTCAAACATTTTACTTTTTTTTTTCTTTTGGTTACTAAAATGATTAAATGTACATTTTTGTTTGCTTGGGGATTGAGTTTAAAAGTTGAACAATGTTTCATAGTTCAAAGACATTCAGCAGTTGGAGCTACCTTTGAGTGACATATCTGCTTTCACAGTACACCTTCCTCTGTTTTGTTTAACACGCTAATCCTATTTTCTTACTTGTCTGCCCTCATGTTTTCGTTCACAGATGTCACACATCGACGCAGCATGAGACATGTACATGGTCTGAGGGAATGGCTGATAAGAGAAAACTCATCCATATAATGCATTGGTCAAATCTTATTAAAAGTGCACGCCTACATTCCCCAAAGTGACTTTGAATGTCACACGGGATGAAGTGGGTATGCTGTATGCATCAGAGTGGCCTTGGTGGAGGATGATTTGAACGCGCGCGCAGTCTGGCTTTGGAGCGGGATTATCCTTCCAATGGCAAACCATCCTCCAGACTGTTGACATTCAGGGGTGTCCAGACTGTTGACATTCAGGGGTGTAACCAGGGCAGGCGTAAACAACAAGAACCACCATAAAAATGATACGAATCGATCAGGTCTGAAGGAGCGGGCAGCTAAAGGGAGCAGGTTGGTGGTTGGAGGAACAGGTGGCGCTCTTCCCTCACACAAAGATGCACGACTTTAGTTAATCAATATGTTCATAAATTGGGATCACTGATCAGCACACTACACAAAAAAGGAATGTTTCCTTTTTTGTTATTTACTAAATTTATTTGATAGTGGAACAAGTAGGAATGCCTCAGTCATCAAAAATAGAGTTGGCAAATCTAGGTTTAGACAAAGAGAAGTACAGATGCAATAATAATAATATTATTAATAATAACTCTGCTGGCATTTTCCATATTGGTTTGATTAATGTTGCAGCCAGTGACCCACGATGATGATTCCTCACGAAGTGCTATTTGTCTTTTGAGCTCAGTGTTTGGGACAATAGAGAGGGGTGGTGTATGTGTTGGGGTTGTGGGTGCGTGGGGGTGGCAGAACACGCGACATGGGTCTCAGCCTCTACTATTATCCCGCTTTGTACTTCCTACTTGATCCCGCCCACGGAGGGACAATGCGATCCTGCTGCCACGCAAACAGCGCTCTCCACAACTAATGACGTCCGAGAAAGTGAGCAGCCAGTCAGCCAGCCCGAAAGGTCAGAGCGGCATTCCAGCACCCTAATCACCGGTGCTGATTGCCTGGTAGTGGTTTGCATTCCCCCTCCTCCTGGAAAACAATGATTTCTATGTGCCAGACAGTGCGCTCTGCGTGGGTTCTGTGGTCGATGGGTAATGTTTTTGTTATCAAGTGTTGCATTCTATTTATTTATTTGCAGCTGCAAAATACCACGGGGTCCCGGGCGCGTGTCTGTCTCCCGTCCCGCCCCCTTAACTAAACAAGAAAGCATGATTTTCAATGTAAACACAAAAGGGAGATTTTTTTTTTTCTTTAGCTATAGTATTCACGTGGACTGACCGGTAACAATTAACCCTACACTTGCAAGTCATCGGCTTCCACGTGTTCTCCAGTGTGTGCGCGCGCGTGTCGGCTCCCACTCAGCCCCGTGCATCCGCAAATTGACACACTTTCCCTGCCCTCTGCCCTTCAGCTGAGCTGGGACGCTTCTCTCCAAATGTCTTTGGCTCCCGAGCGCGACTCCGCAAAAAGTAACACCGAGCGCGCGGCAACCCACCTTTATGCATCCCCGTGAACCTGTCTTTCAGCACGGTGAGTTCGTATATCTTTCCGAATTCCTCAAACAGGGGTTTCAGGTCTTTTTCCTCCAGGTTTCTGGGAATCTGCCCGATGAAAAGCTTGATGGCGTCGTGGTCCTTCATTGGAATGGTGTTCTGGCCGATGGTGAGCCCGTTCATCCTGCCGGCGCTGTTCGTGGTGCTGAATCCATTCTCTTGCTGCACTCCGTTTGCAGTGACTGTAGCCATCTTTCCTCAATGGGCCGGCGGGCTGCTCCCTCTCTCTCTCCCTCTCTCTATTCCTCCTATCTCTCTATAGTCAACTGCACAGTACCACGGTGCCCCCCCTCCCCTCATCCCTTATACGCTCCTGACTCCCTACTCCTCCTCTTATTCTTCTCCCTCCCCTCTTCTGTTCTTCTTGCAGCCTATAAGCTTCCTTGTTTTGGAATCAGCCTTATTTATTTCATCTTATGCTCTATGGCTTTATGTTATCTCATTTTTTTCTTTCTTTCTTTTTAGCTAGCCCCCGCAATTCCTCTCCAACAAGTGTCACTCATTACCGTGACGTCAGATCACTTTTTTGAGGACAATCTACGCCCACTCCCTGATTTGCATAATGAGCGAGGATCAGACAAATAGGAGTAGAACAGTCGTGCAGAGTGGGGCATTTAAATGATGCAGAAGCTGCATCTGTGCTTCGTCTTTACTCTTGATGAAGTGATGTGCTTAATCTTTACCATGACAAAATTCATGTTTGGTAGAAGGATTTTTTCATTTATTTTTTTAACTGCAACTTTTTTTCTGATAGTATGCATTATAGGAAAATGTATACTGAACTAGTTTCTTGTACATTTAAATTTTCACCAATCCATGTTAGATCCATGTACGTAGTTGTTTTTCTTGTCTTAGCTTATAGCTGGCTCAAAACTGTATGGCTGGATAGCCACAATATTGCTTGCCGTTTTTGTTGCACCAGTTATGGTAGTGTTGGGGATGTGAGGGGGACAGCGTGTAAACGGATGGATGATGGGAAATGGAGGCAGGAGGCAGCCCCATCCACAGCTCAGAGTCAGATTTCAAATGAACTTCTGCTACTCTGCAGAAACTATTTTGACTTTGGCTAAAAACAGCATAATCTAAAAGTCCACTAGCAATGCTTTAACAGTAGATCAACTATGATTGGTGTGGAATGGCAAATCTTCCACTTTTTAAAGGTCTCTGAGCTGTTAAACATTACACCAAAGTCAACTGTTAAAAAGCTACATGTTGTCAGCTAAAATATGTTTAAGACATTTACATGTCAATGATTTCTCATTTTGATAAGCTGATATAGTTACAAGCACATTTATGATTTATTAAATGTCGTTTTAAATGTTCTGGCCTCATAAAACCCAAGAGGAACATTTTCCTCTGTTACACTAAGTAGCTGCATAACGCATGTGAATATGAAAAGCTCTGTAGGAAGTTTCCATAAGAATTGTTATGAATATAAGGTATCAAGAATATCCCTGAAAAGGCTCAGCAATGTGAAGACTAGCAATGTCTACAGCAGTACTTTTTAACTCTGGTCCTCATAAACAATGCACTTGCTATTTTTTTTTATGAAACTGAAAAATTACTGTTGGGAATACCTGGAACATGGTCAACAGTGAATGAAACAAACAAACAAACAAAAAAACACCATAAGGGAGGAGACCATTACTATGATATATAGCTCAAACAGCTACATTTAAAAACCCAAAATGTTCTCAAAGTGCAAAGTTTCAAGTCATGATAAAAGTAAAGTTGACTAGTTTATCAAAACAATATATTTAAAAAAGTTACAACTTGATGTTTTATTTTTCTGTTTTTATTTGTTTACGATTTCTCAAATTCTAAAGCAAGTGTTCATGTTTCTATTAAACAATGACATGAGAAATTAATAATGTTAAAATTACAAACTAAAACTGTTTTGTTTCTCTGGTGTTGTATTTTGTAACTGTCCATGGTACTGAACCAACACTGTTGTTTAAAACTGCTTCTAGACTTCTAGAGTTACTGTTCTACAACTACTTGATTTCTTTACAGGACAACAACGTACACAAAATCTTAGATTACAAGCATTTGGCAAGTTGAAGTTGAACAGAAAACGCCAAAAAATACTAAATATATACTTAAAATATATAAGGAGCAATATTTTAAAAAGAAGTGATACATTAAGTAGACCGTTAAGATGTAAATAAGAAAGGTTAAAATGTTGATAGCATAGCAAGAAAATAAAAATATGATTTTTTTTATCTAGCTGTTTATATGTATTTCTGACTTTTTTCACTAAAATGTGTAAAGTTCAACTCATGTTGCCTAAATCATAAAATAATGTTAAATTAAAGTTTTAACAGCTTTTGGTACTGTAAACTAACAAATCCCATGTGTTTTATTTATTTTAGCTTCAGTCCCCACCAAGTGAAAAGAAGCACTTATATTTTTAACATCCTCCTGGAAAGCCAGAATCAGGAAGCAGTTCCTTCTGATTGACCAGTTAGTCACTAGCAGACAAATAATAAACCAAACACTAGCTGTTATATTTATTGTCTCTAAGTTTTCTCAAGTTCACCGGTTGTCTTTTCCCTAGCTGTTGAAGAGGTTTCCATAAATCTATGTCAGGCATTTCAGAAAGCAATGATTAAATGTCACCCTCAGAATAATTTCCTTCTCACACCAAGTGTGCTCAGTGTTAAAGTTTTCTTACCTGCGCTGTCTATTTTGTGCACAGGATGGTCTAATCAATGCAGATAGGAATGTAGCATCCATGCACGACTGGCCTACTATATAATTAAACCTCATATAGATGACTTTATATGGGTCTCATCATGTTGAAACAGCAAAATGCATGTGGCAGGTTACGTATGAAATAAATGAAAGCTAGTGATGTAGGCTGATGTTTGAAGTAATTAGTTACTTATTTCATATATGTAAAAGTGAGACACTCGTACTGGAAAGTTGATATTTACTTGAGCCTGACCTGTGATTTGATATTGGAGTTTAACAAAATAAAAGAAAATATATGTATATTCTGAGATTTTAGAAGGCTAACAGGATCTTTTTTTAAAAATTGCTGCAGGCAAATTACACACTTAAAAAAACATTTATTTATTTGTATTTACAGAGAAAACTTTGAGATTCCAACAATTTGTTTGACCATGAAATAAGTTTACTTTATTATGAACTCTGAAGAAACTTTTCAAAAAAAGAAAACCCAAGATAGCACTAAAAGCTTACTTAATAGGAGTCACTCCAGTGGGATTTGTCAAAATGAACACAATGAACTTCTGCGGCCACTAGGTTGTGCAGAAGTTGGCTTTGATGGATTATACACTGTTTGTTTTGTGTGCATGTACGTGTGTTTACCCCTGATGCTTGTCAGCATGAATGGTCTTTGGGGATAGTTGTGTTTTGATAGTAACACTAACATCTGGCACTGCTCCCTTTGTTTCCAATATTTATTTATATCCCTCCTAATCACATCTTTGTAGATGCTCATAAAAAGCAAATTTTTTGTGCCAAAGATGGATTTGAAACACAACAGGTTTCCCTTGTCGGTACCTTCAGGGCCATTGTTTCCCAGAAAGGCATGGCTAATTTAGCTTCAGTGTTGCTTATTGGTTTTGTGATTTTTTGTTTCCTTGTCTTTTTGATTCCTCTATGGGATAGTTTGTCTGCAAAGCTTAGGAGACTAGGGAACTGCCTTGCTGGAAGAAAAGCAGGTACTGCATGATCTCTTCAATTATTCTCTGGTGTAAGCCTACTCTTTGTTCAAACACAGGCATGCATATCTGAAAGGTTGACAGAGTTTTGCTCTTGTCTGTGCCGGGCTCAACGCCCTCAGTGCACCTCTGCAGATTCATCTTTTGCAGCACAAAAGAGTAGTGATAAAAGTTCCAGCCATCAAGTCAAAACAAACGGGAAGAAAAACAGATATAATAATAAAAATATTCTTCCCTTGAGTGGAAGATTCCTAAAAGATGTTTTTACATTGAAAATGAGAGGGCATTTTTCTCTCACCTGGGTAACTCGATTTGGAGTTAAAGGTATACCAAGTAATGTGTCAAAAAATTGAAATTTTCCTTATTTTACTAGATATTGACCCTTTGTTGACGTCAATAAGTGTCATGTCCATATGTTATTTATTCAACATATCTACACATACAGTTTCTATTAATTTTTAAATTAACGTTTTTTTTTTAATATTGTAAAATCATTCCCAGGGGTATTTTAATGATATTTATTTTCAAAGCCTGTGTCGTTTTATTAAGACATATTTTCTGCAGAGTAGTGGGAACTCAGTGGGAACAGAAAAATGTGCCTCTCGGTTGTGGGCGGGACTGTTGGTGCAGAAGTTAGCTTAGCTAATTTCCCATCAAGCTTTTGTTTACACTCTTTTCTGTTGGCTTATACTACCTCATAAATCCCAAACTAACGTTAGCATAGCAAAAAAAAGACGAGCAATTTCAGAGCTATCCAGCCGCACAGTTTTGAGCCAGATGGGAGCTCAGATGAGAAAAACTGAAGGCGTTAGTGGATGTATTTGTCTAATGGAGGGATCAGAATTGTAACAGAGAAGAGAGACGTTGGCCCGCCCAAATTCATCATGATTTGGATAAAGAAATACTCAAAAATGCAGTTGTAATCTTAAATTATTCTATGCATGTCCTGCATTATGAGAAAAGTCCTACAAGAAATTGTTAAAAACACCAAAACACGATTTCTATTTGGGTGGGTCTTATGCTTCAGAAAAAAGTGACTTGTTATCAGAATAAATAAATGCAATTCCTTACAAGAGACGATTGGTGATATGAGTTATGCGTTGTTCATAACAGATCGGTGTCATGCACATACTGTGTGTTTATTATTCCATTAAACTGAATATATGGAGTGAGAATGTTGGATGTGGTCATGCATGAACATTTTTACTGTCTGTTTTATAGAAAATGTCCAAAAGAAAAGCTGCCATTTATATTCATGGCACAGCCAGCGTGAGATGTGACGAAATTTTTTGTGACTCTGTGGGTGTATATGCTAATACTCAAGTAGGTTCAAACTTCAACTGTAGTTTTAGCCTGAGGAAGGGTTGCTCTCCCCCTCCATGCTCTGAAAGATAAAGACCCACTCACACAAAGGCCATAATTTTGTCTTAAAACAGAGTTGCTTGCCAGCTCATTTGCCTTTGCAGCTGCAGGGAAAATGCAGGAGCGATTGTTTAACAATGCCGAGCAACGTTGTTGCTAAATGAAGTTTTGCTCATATTTATTTTGAAAAGGTAAATTACATGTCTATTTTCCCTTTATGAGTTCAATTGTTTGCCACTGTTCTTATGCTGCTGAATGATAAGCAGGCATCTTGCTGCATTTTTAAGATCACTGGCGGGTGATGCAAAGTGAGGAATAAGTGAGAGAAAAACAAATAAGAGGTCAGTGAGATCACGGTGATTCATCTGCTTTCTGAAAACTAATGAATCCCACAATCCTCAGTGCAGACCTTCCCTGAGTGTAACCACATGGATTTCACTGACTGCATGTTAATGCAGCATTTTTTCAGGAATTCGTTTAAAATCAACCTACTGTTTATGTATTTTGAGTGGGTTGCAGATGTTTTTTTTTAACATCTACCACAGAACTGTTAAAAACTTCAGTGTGAGGCAGAAGCACGGCCTGTGAGATCGTCTTACAATCTTGAAGAAAGAAGCTAATGATTAAAAAATATATATATTTGCTTGCTGCTCAAAGGATGTCTATGTATTGCTACTGGCACTCTTGAGTAATACTTATTTTCCACACTTTGATGGAAAACTGTATTGTGATTGTGCAGCTCAGCAGCATTGACATTTTTTCCACTGATTTGGTACATGCTTTCAAATGCATCCTTCTTTCCTCCTGCCTGTTTTAGGTCTGTTCAATTGAGACGGCAAAGCAAGTAATTTCTTGCAGAAGTCAACCTGCGTAAATGGCATTGTTTTAGATATAATTTTTAATCTACATTTTAAAAAGCATTTTATTTGATACATAAGTATATTATTTCATACATTTATAGAGCAGTTAACTTTAAAGAAGCAATTCGATGTGTTTTGGTGTTTTCTTACATGTTCTTGTGGCATTTTACTCACAATGGAGGATATATGTGAATAAAAATTATGCTTAAAATTGCATAATAAAGGTAGGTCTTTGTTTAACTCATTGTGGATCAGGAGCAAATGAAAAAAAGCCATTTATAAAATGATATAATAATTTATATAATTAGCTTCATAGAAAACGATTATGCCAAAAACGGCATAATCCTAATTAAAAGACCACAGGGAATGATTTTACAATAGATCAAAAGATGATATCAGTAGATCTTTAAGGTTATGATAATAAATTAACATTTGTAATATTTACTTCTAACTTGATAATTAGCAGATCATTCTAAAAACTCAAATATTTAACGGTATGTCATCGATAGACTGCTTTGTTTTAATATCTAGGACTGTAAACGTAAACAAACACATTTCTTCATTCACTAGCAGAAATGTTATGTTATTTACTGACATGTTAGGTCTTCCAACAACAAAGGCAACATGTTTTAGCTGTACAACATGACATTGATGATTGGCGAGGGCAGCTGTCTGAAGAATGGAAGTGATGAGGTCAGGGGATGGTGGGATGATAAGATCTGTTGGAGATGAGACTCGGGATCCTGAAGCCATCTCGGCTTGAAGTCTTTGGGCTGCCCCTGAGCTTTCCCATGAGAGAAAACTGAAAACAGAGTCAGAAAGCAAGATAAGAAAATGGAGAAACTTTAAAAATCCCTCAGTGTTCTGATTGAAAAATCAAACTGCATTAAAAAATAGTCCACCAAATCAGTTGTCAGGAGTGACAATGGTCTACACACATTTTTTGAAGAAGTGGCAACAAAATAGCAACTAAACACAGTGAAACGTGACAATCAGAAAGACAGGCGTCTCTGTAAGAAAACACATTGCTTTAAGAGCAGTTTGAATGTACCCTACATCAAAGTAGATGTAACATCCTGTATAGTTCATGGAGCACAGTAGTAAAAGCATGATTCTTAATATTTGATGTGCACATCTCCAGTTTGTTAGCAACATTTCTTTTTATTTTTCATGACAGAATTTTTCTTTTTTGCGTGATAAAAACTATCTTTGAGCAATAATTGTTGATTACTGATTGTGTTTAGAGCCTTATTTGGTGCTCATAACATTGTACCTTGGCATATGGCATCATGTGACTTTTCCATGCTTCGTTTAAGAAATGTAAACCCTGTTGCCAACAAACCCAAATGTGCATGGTGCAGCACAGAAGTGATCACTTTGCAAGGAAGCTATTTCATCCACACAGTAGTATAGAGACAGAAATGGCGTGTTTGACTGCAAACAACTATTCTGTGTCATCTAACAGCATTGATAAGCTGACATTTCACAGATAGTTAGAAACGACCCACCACAAACACAGCAGTTCCAATATTTTTGAGAAAGATGTTTAAATAAGTGTCAGTTTGTTGACATTATACAGCAGTTTTACACACTCATTAATTGATATTGCTGCTCATGTCTGCCAAAACCTCATGCTCAAGCGATCCACTTTCCTCAGTGTGAAAACTTTTACCCTGTCATGTCCTCTGCTTTAGGAGTAATGCCCTGAGTGCTCAAACACAAACGTCGCCCGAAGGGGACATGAGGTCACACACTGATTGGACAGTTGGGCATGTTATGCTCAAAGACAGCTGTTTAAATTAGGCACCAGGTGCACCATTTTTTTCGCTTTTAATTTAAAATATCAGTTAAACTCTCCCGTGCCTAAATGGCAATGATGGAAAGACATTTTAAAAATATGCCAAAGATCCTCAAGATTGAACAGTGTATTTTAAACTGTAAGTTTATAGGTGCAAGTAGTTTCTGTGTTTATACCATTTCCTATTTTTAATACTTTTGGAAAAACACTTGAATAAAAATAGCTTATTTGTATAAAAAAACCTCTTTGATTTGATGACAATTTTCTACATCATTAACAAAAAAAGTTCAAGAACATTTATTACAAATATATTTTTGAAAAAGCTTTTTTTTTTTTTGTGGTAGTGATAGAGCAATTTATGGTCAAACCCAAATCACTTCATTTTGCTCTACTAACCCAGGATGAACAAAGGATCTAAAACAGAAAATGCTATATAACATGTATTGATTTTTTTTTTAAACAGGAAAGCCTTTGCGAAGACATCGAGGTTTTTAAACTTTTCCTGATGATTTCAGGAATTACGAATATTGAGTTTTTTTTCTTTTAATATATATATATATATAATCTTATATATAAAATTATTTTTCAAATATGTTCTTGGATCTTTTGAAACCATTTGAGTAATTTTTAATATAACAAATTGGAGTTTTAGACTGTATAGCTCTCGTTCCAAGAGAAACATTCAATGTTTGCAAAAATGTTTATACCTGAATTAATGAATGACAAGACAACATTTAGAAACCTGTAATTATTTTAAGAATTCTCAGAACTTTAAACCTTGCATTGTCAATAGTTAATCAGCACATTGTCATTTAAGACGGAAAGCATCAGAGCAAAACTGCTCGTTCAGCTTGCCGTATCGTAAACGAACAGATGTTTCAGTATATATAAAATTAAAATACTCTCAAATGTTGATGAGCTGCAGTTGTCCTTGGAATGTAAATCAGCATTTTTTTTAATTATCTGTAGAGAAAGAGCCATTATTAACACTACAAAAATTAGTATCACTTGTCTTTTCATAAAGATCATTACACAGCATTAAAAAAAATCTAATCATGACAAAGTGAGATTGAATAGCTCAGTGAAATTCTAATAAGAGGTCTGTTCTCCTAGGTTGGTGATAAAAATGGCCAACGCTCTCACCAGCTGATGCTTTTTCAGCTCATTAGTACATCAAAGCACAGAGACATTTGATCCACAGACAATGGTCTAAGGGTTTGACAGCACATTGTGCAAGCAGAAGAATATATTCCACATGATGACAAGGAAAGAAAAGAGAAAAATAAAAATATATTCCAGCCTAAAATAACTGTTTAGTAAAGTTATTGCAAGGTTACAACTTAATTCAGCATATTAAAGTACAGTGTTTCACTGTTTGACCAGACCATGTTTCACTAGAAGCTTTTGCATGGAGCTTCAAAGTACTTTGATTTGTTTCCTACCAAGTATCAATAATAGATTTTGCTGTTTACATTTTGTTACTGTAATAATTTTTGTAATTAGATGATCCTAGAATAGTAAAATAGTAAATTTAATTTATATTTGTGCAGTTTTGATCAAAAATCAAAAAGTCTGTGTCGTTATTTAAATACACATTTTCTGCACAGCAGCAGGAGGTCATCAGAGATTAGCCTCTGGGTTGTGGGCGGGACTGTTAGTGAGGAAGTAACCCTACGTTGATATCCCATCATTCCTTTCTTTACACACAACTAGAAGCTAACATTAGCATAGCCAAAAAGCAACATCAGAGCTATCCAGCCACACCGTTTTGAACCAGATGGCAGCTCAGATGAGGAAAACAAAGACGTTAATGTATGTATTTGTCTGCTCCTGATCCAACACGATTTGAACAAATAAATACTCAGAAACACAGTTTTAATCTTAAAATATGTTATAAATGTCCACCATTATGAGAAAAATGCTACAAGAACATGTCAAAAAACAGCAAAAACATCATTTTCATTGGAGTGGGTCTTTAAGAACTTTCTTGGCATTTTTTACGTGTGCCCAGAAAATACACCAAGTTTAGTAAAACTAAAATAAATATGCAATTTAGATTTGAGTTTTACCTCAAAAAGGCTTTTATGTGAAGCCATAAATCTAAAACCAAACCAAATCTGCAAGTTAAGGGTTGTTTTGCTTTGGCGACTTTTTAAGGGAAAAAACAAATTTGTATCATGGGGGGTCAACTGAGCCACCCCAAAAATAAGATAAGAACAATTATGAAAATCCTGACAGGAGTGGAAATGACTGTAAGATTTTTTTACCAGATCATTAAGCTTCTTTTATCAAAGCACATTTAATGTAATATGTATGCTTCGTGGGTCAAAGTCATCATTGTAAATGAGAATTGGTTCTTTATTGGCTTTAGATAAAGATTCAAAATAGCCAGATAGAAAACACAGAGACAGGCTTACAAGCAGCATCATTAGTGTTTATAAAGATTTGAGAGAAATGACAAATGATTTACTGGACATACGTTGTTCTCATCAAATCATGGGCTTCAATTCAGCAATAAATGTCTTTTGCGAAGCTCTTAAACAACCTAATAAACGGACAGAAAAAAAATCCCAAACATTTGTACAATTTCAAGTGTACATAAAAATACTGCCAAAGACTGTGGTGGTGTTGTCTTGATTTTTCCACGGAAATTCTGCTGCATCTCGTTTGCCCTTTCTTTTCTGTTATTTTGAATGTCTTTGTTGTTATTTTGTGTGTGCATTTGGTCGTATCGTTCTGTTGTCATTGTGCATCTCAGCATGTCTGCATGCATCACCCCTGGCCAACCCTCATACTCTGCCCTTGTCCCAATACATCCATTACATCTGTGACCCCTCCTTCTGCTCTGGCCTTTAATCCCCACAAAGAGGTCCCCCTGCAGACAAACAAGTCCAAGTTCACCTCATATTTTCAAGAGTCAGGCGAGGACGTGGAGGGGCCCTAAAGTTGCGTAGATTAACAGTAGGAGCAACGTGGAAATAAATATTTACCTACGTCTTCATACAGCACTGTCTGCAATGTTTTATCACGCACAGTGTGGCACTGAAGCAGTCAAACCTTGAGTTGCTTTTACCCTTGTTTACCAGTGAACATTTTTTTTTTTTTTTTTTATTTTTAATCTTACATTTGGTAAAGACTGTTTGATCAAGCAGGAT
Organism: Oryzias celebensis; assembly: GCA_014656515.1. Taxonomy (NCBI): domain Eukaryota; kingdom Metazoa; phylum Chordata; class Actinopteri; order Beloniformes; family Adrianichthyidae; genus Oryzias; species Oryzias celebensis. The sequence continues at coordinate 8,558,379 of BNCR01000003.1, forward strand.
GGCTGGTTTTGTTTCTGCTCTAGGCTGTTTCAACAGCTAGAGGTGAGCCGAGGCCCCTTGGCAGCTTCAGAAACACACATTGTTAATGGGCGTCTTTATGGCACAGCAGAGTTGTCATCACAGTCTATTTTTATTTTGCTAGCAGCCTTGCAGGATCAACTGTGTGGCATTTAGAAGCTCACGTCTCTGACTCACAAACAGTGTTGCTTTACAGAGCTTACACAACAAGTTCACTGGGTGTTCTGTCGCACATGTTGCCTCCCACCCTGTTTCTGTGGAGACTTAAATAAATTACCAATCCATGTTTTATTAGACTTTTGCACTGTGGATGTGCTGCTGTACTTTTATTACAGGCATTGATAAACATAAAAAAACAGTGAATGGTTGGTGTCATGCTTTTTGACCAACTCTCCACCTGTAGCTGTCATTGCTTTTTGCTTTTTCTGAATCCTTTTTTATTTTTCCCATAGTGGTCCACAGAGCATTTTAAAATACAGTGTGCATTCGAGTATGAGTGTACTACATGATACACACACCAGACTGAATATGTGGCAGAATACAAGCCCTTCACTCTTAAGATGTCTGAGGACCTGAGGGGCTCAATAAAATATTGTTGTTTTCAGCTTATTTTTTAAGAATGTTTCATTCCCAGTAGTGTCTTTCCATCCAATATAAAGCTGTTTATTGTGCTGGAAGGACAGGATGTGTTTGTTTTCCAGTCCAAAGGATGTATTTGTGTCTCCAAGCACTCAAAGATGTACATTAAATACTGCAGAGTTGCATTAACATAGAAAAAAGGGGTAAATGTAAGATGTTCCAGTTCATAAACCTATGTATTTTTGCAGTTTATGAACATAAACATAAATGTGTTTTATTCATATAAAAAATTGCAGAGTTGAATTGTTTGCAAAATCCAATTTGCTAACCAAATGTTTTGGAATTACTTATTGTTGTCATTGTCCTCATATTAAAGTACACGGCTTGAGCAGCAAATTAGAGACAAGTGGTTCCATTAAGTGTTTTCATAAGCCAATCAGTTAAACTTAACCTTAGGCTAAAACTACATTAACATTACCATTTATTCACAATTATGCCGCTCAAGTGGATACATTTTAATAGATTTGAGTTTGTTTTCAATTATCTGTAAACTGCAAGCTGTTCTTTGTAACTTTTACAGTAAAAGTGAAAATATTTCAATTATTTGCACTTCTTTTTTTTCAGTTTTTTTAACAGAAGTAACAGTACTTCTTTAAATCCCCCCCAATCATCTTTTGATCTATTTTAAAAGCATTGCCCAGTGGTCTTTTAATGATGATTATGCTATTTAGTTTTCTAGAACATAAATTTTGCAGAGCGACAGAAGTTTATCAGAAATTTTCCTCTGAGTTGTGGGTTGCAACATTTGCACAAAGTAAGCCTGTGTTTATTTCCCATCAATGCTTTATTTACACTCTCTCTCCGGCTAGCTTACAGCATCTCACAACCAAAACCTAAGATGACTGGTGCAACAACAATGGAGCTCATGAGCAAAATCAGATCTCATGATGAGGAAAACGAAGCCGTACATGGATCTATTTGTCTGCAAGTGGATGCTTCGGAATGGAATGGAGCAGAGAGATTGTGGCACATCGATTGTAATTTGTATGTAACAACTTCAAGCTTTTTTCGTCCACACTTGATTCATCAGGATTTTAAGAAACAGATTTAATCTTGGTTTTCTTTGTGTATTTCCTTCATCATGAGAAAAATGTCACACAGTTTTCATTGGAGTGGTTCTTTCACTACATCCCTTCACTGAAGACATTTAGACACCAGCATCCACAACGGCAATGAAGTTTGTAAAAGCAAAAAGGAGTCCAGATATGGGGAAGGATATAGATTTGAGGTTTCACTTGCATTCAGCTTTATGGTACACATTTGAAAATTTTCTCTGGCTAATCCTTCCTATGAAAAATACGACTTCAAGTCTAGCTATTGCCATATGAAAAGATGTGACAGACACCTGGCAGATGACTTATGACGTTTTCCAGAGAAAACGCTTTTGATAGCGCTTAAAGTGTGACTTGAAAGACCATGGGTAAAACAGCAAAGCCATGAATTAGATTACATTTTTTTTCTTCCTGTAATGGATCATTTGCAGGAATCTAGAGATAAATGTGCCTTCTATTTTTGGGCTCAGAGTGCCTCTACCTGTATGCAGCCGCCTACTAGTCCCCACCCAGACGGTGACTGGCCTAATGTCTGGTTGCAGTGGCTTCCTTGAAGCTCTCCTGCAAGTTAATAAATTCTGGGCCATCTGTTTCCATACAGCCCGTTTCCATTACCAGGTGCCCCCCCCCCTTCTCCGTTTGGACTTCCATCTAATTAACTTTCCTCTCTCTGCCTCTCTTTGTGCCCACATTCAAACTGAAGAAAAAAAGGGGGCAGGCGAGAGGACAGAGAGAGCCAAAAGAAGGGAGAGGTAGATTTGTTCAGCCTGATGTTTTGAGGCAAAGTAAACAGCGTAGTAACCTAGTTAGCCACAGTGCTTTTTTTTTTTTATGTGATTTAGCGATGATGCTATTAATAACACTGTGCGTTGGAATGGTACTTAGCCATGCAATAAAGAGATGGGGCACTGAGCGCCACTGTTCTGCCTTTGCTTTGGAGAAGAACACTAATTGCCAGTCAGGGAATATAATGAAAACCTTCCCGACAAATAACAAAGCAGACACTGAGGAGGACATGAAGTAGAACAAAAAGGTGGGGAGGAGGCAGTCCACACTGGAGAAAACATTAGATAACTATAAAGCAATTAAAATATTTTCATATTTCACAACAACTGAGTTTACAAGAATTCACATGAGGAGAAACCATAAAAATCAACTATGATTGAAATGGAAAACAAAATTACTGTTATTTTTATTCTTTGAATTCATTTGGTGAAAACAAATAATAAAAAAAAACCTTCACTGCAAATTCTTTTAGAGAGAGATTTAAAAGCTGACTCAGAGGGACATGATATGAACTGATTTCATTACTCGATGGCTTTTATCAAATGAGCACTAGAAACATGTTCTACTTTTTTTTTCTCTTTTATTTGATGAATGCTGTTGCCCGGGCCAGACATGCCTGAGGAAAGAAAAAAAAAGCTCTCTGATGCTAAAAGTAATGCTAGAAATGCCCACATCACATGAGATAAAGCTAAACAGCTTTGTCTTGATCTTACAAAGAGGGCGACGGCATCGAACATCAGCTCTATTAACGTGCAAATGTGTCCCTGAGGTTTTACTGTCACATTTCTAAATACTGTCTTCTACATGCCACCTTAGCACATCAATATCATCATACATGCACTGTGAAAAAATGTGCTACAATGTTCCACACAAGGTTAGGGATCCCCGTGGCGAAGGAAATCTAAGTTATGAGTTTGCATTAAGCTGTAATGGTCTTGGAGAAGATGATGTCGCTTTTTATGGTGAGGCTGTTGACTATTCATGGAAATCAGGAAAGAGGCTGCTGGATTTTAGATTCCTGCTGCTGCAGAAAGCTCTCCTAAGTCCAATTGATAATTCCCCGGCTTCTACCTGAGCTGAGGGGTTTATGTTGTTCTTTATAGGAAGTGCCAGCTGTGTGAACCCAGGGCTCGCTCTATTCATAAACCACAATAAGGGAGGATTATTGTCTATATGGAAATTAGACTGGGGCAGGATGGTGGTGGGATGGTTAACCCCACTACCTCACAGCATGAACGCCCTGGTTTGAATCCCAGCTGGGTCTTTTCTATGTGGAGTTTGCATGTTCTGCTCGTGCATAGTCCAAAAACATACTCATATATTAATTGGTGATTCTAAATGATCTCCATGGAGTGACTGTGACTTTCTTTGTGTGTTAGTAATGGACGGGTTGCATGTTTGGGATGTACATCGGCTTCCCATTAAAAGCCACAGTCACAACTGCCCTTACTAGTGGATGCAGGCTGTCAGTGGGGGAAAAAAAATGGGCAAATCTTTACGAGACACACAGGTGGCCTGCAGGACATTTTTAAATCGTAGACAACCCTTTGGCAATGCAAAAATGTTCATGCGTATTTCTTTTCCTACCGGCATGCTGCAGGCGTCAGGGACGGCCGTGGTGCAGCAGTAGGGCAGTTGACCTCTGATGGGAAGATTATATGTTCGATTCCCGCCTTGCCTGCCCATGTGTCCTTGGGCAAGACACTGAACCCTGCATTGCCTCTAATGGGAGAGGTTGTTATGGCTTTGATTGCCTTTGGATCAAATGCAGAGAACAAATTTAGCACCTAGGTATGTGACAACTGATGGGACTTTAACTTTTAGGATGTAATAAACATTTAATTTAGCATTCACTTGAATAAAAATATGATTGATTAAGTGTTTTTCATAATTGGAATAAATTCAGGCTTTAAGGAGTTAAGCAACAAGTAAGAGGGAAAAAGGTCAGACGCAGGCATAGTGTATGTATTATATTTTCGTCCTCCCTCCCACCCAAATCTGTTCACTGAGCCCGTTAGTGCTGTTTACATTAAATGTGCACGCTCCTCGCATGGCCCTTGGGTGCAGCCTTGCTGTTAGAAATGAGGAAATTATAATGTCAGAGTGTAGCTTGTGTGGGGATCCAACGAGTGTCTTACGGGCACTTACATATCACATGCACAGACCGTGCATGCAACATTGCGAGCGGTCAGTACGCGGACCTAACTAACAACTAGAGGGCTGCGTAGTGTCTTGCGACTTGCATTATCTTCACATATACTTCACGACGCACTTACTACATACACAGCAATGCACAATATGCTCCATGTTCATGATTTCTCTTGTCTCTTGTGGTCACACGAGCCTCAAAGGAACTACAAGACAGACCTGTGCTTCCCTTAAGATGGAGCTCCTCCTCTCTACAACTTATTACAGACCCGTACAACCCAAAAACCTGCAGCATCCATGCCGAGGTTGACCCATAATGCTGGATTTAGTCTGGTCCATCAGCGGTGCGTCTCTGTTTGCATTGCTTGGGGAGTTCGTCTCACAATGATTAATTAGTTTACATTGTTTCCGTTGTGTCTCCAGTCCATCCCTTCCTCCCCCCGGCTACCGACATCAAGTAGTTCATCCAAAATTTTGGCATTCAAGCCCCATGCCCTCTCCGTCCTCACAGAGTCTTTGTAAAATGCATGTTTTGTGTCATAAATGATTCTATAGTTTTGAATTTCCAAAATTAAACTTTGCTGTCTGTAGTGGAAATGAACGTCAGTGTTATCTGCAGTGTTAACATACATTATTCCATGGGAATGTCAAAATACATTTTATACATTTTAACTTTCAAAGTACAATGGAAGTTTTTATTTTGAAACCTGGATCTGTTTCCTGTTTCTCTGGCTTTTTACCAGGAAACTGACGCATCAACGGACTGGAATACTCCTGCATTATGCTTGCATTGCTTTGAGGAGGGGCGGTCGTCACAGACACATGACTGAGGTGATGTATGCATTCTGACAATGCAACTGAGAAGCACCTCAGACAGACCAGGGTAAATTAGGCTTAAGGTTGCATGTGACTAAGGCTTAAGTGGCTGGGATAGGCTCCGGCAACCCTTTTGACCCTGCGTAGGACAAAGCGGAAACACAAGATGGATGGTAATTATACTGCATTTCAAAAATACAGGGTTTTACACACAGTACCGGTAATATCTCCAACACCGGTGTATGCTTCCCATCCAGGATCCAGTGCATATTACATTGCTTCAACCTGTTGGCTGCTGTGAGGATTGTCATCACCGGTTGCAGGCAATAATGGTAAGTTACTGTTGCTTGTCACATACCACCATGCCTCTGCCATAATTCATGTGCATAAGAACAATGCCTTCTGGCCCAGAAGAAATCTGTGCCTGTCTCAGGTTTCAGTTTATAGCACAATGAATACAGAGCTCCCTTAAAAATGAAACAAGAGTTAATGAGAATTTCCTTTCCAAATGCATTTTTAAAGGGAATGGTGAGGTGCGCAGAAAAATATCAGGCTGTCGTGATGACATGGTTAAAGATAGCTGCATTCGAACACACCTGATTGAGACTAACAGGAATGGTTTACGCCTCTGAGAACCACATCCAGAAGGGCATGTTGCTCATTACTGCTGTTTGGCGAGAGGTTTCATTTTGCCAGCAAGCTCTCCTCTGTGTCCTCCACCTACAGCAGGTCAGGGAGGGAGGGAAAAGTCTTTAACATGACCTCCGGTGAAGTGAGCATGTCAGGAACCGCTGGAGATTGAAGGTGGAACCAATGCTAGAGAGGGAGAAACACATGCCTTGCAATCAGCCATGAAATGCAACCTGGCACCAATTGGACTGGGCCTGCAGGGAGTCACGATAGACCAAAGCCCGCAGAACAACAGGGAGGAAGGAGTAGGGAGAAAGCGAGGCACATGGGGGAGGTTTGAGCGGGCTGTGGGGTGTGAGGTCATTCTACCTCATAGGGTGTTTTATTAATGTAATTAAACACGGACGAGCACTCTGGCTCTGCATCATAGCTGACCTCCATAACAGAGGGAAGACAGGAGGCAGGAAAAAGAGGAAAAGATGGACAGAGCTGAGGGGGCGTGGGGGGGGGGGGTATACAGCAGAACATGGGGAGTGTGCTAAGTAGAAAGGGAGGGATCACAAGGACAAGAGATATGCAGGATAAGGCCAGATAAAACAACAGAGGACAGAATTAAGCAAGGAGGATAAAAAAAGAAGGATGCAGCATGATACATGGGGGGGGGATTTAGTATGAGACTTATTTGTGCCATGAAGCAGCAGAGTCACAACGGAGTCACAGCAGGGGCAGAAAGGTCAGAATATATTTCTCAGAAATTAACAGACACCATGAAAACCTGCACTGTCTAAAGCAAGTGGAAGACGTTCGCTTCTGACATGTAAATACTCTGCGTTAATAAATATTATTTATTTTTTGTATTAACTTTATTATTAATTGTTTGATTATAAATGTTTTTTAGTAATTTATTTGTATTAGTTGAGCTGGGTGTGGCTTTTCAAAAAGCTAACTCCTGATCAGCGAGAGTGGTTGCCATAGAAATGTAGACTATTTCTGACCAATCACCACTCACTTACGTCGTCTGGTTCTAAAATGGCAAAGTCCCTACCGTGGAAAAATGGCGACTAAATTTACTTCATTATGTTGGAACCAGAGATAAAGCATTTCTTTGGGTGATGTCTCTATGAGGGATGTCAATGGGCGATACATAAATACTTGTAGAACACCCATAGGATGTGCACACAAACTATCCTCTGGTAGTCTAATTTCATCGTTTCTTACAGCCATGCATCATGTACAGAGTCCACACTAATCATTTGAACTAAACTAACAGGCATCTGTGTTCTAACCCTGCACAGGTTTGCCTATGATTTGCCCGCAGACAGCCCATATTTAACCATAAAGTCAGTTGGGATAATGTTAAAGGAAACCTCGAGAACAGCAGATACTTGAGAAACTCTATGTAAAGGAGGCAATTTGGACAAGATCAAACTACTGCTAACTTCATTTCTGTCTGTAAATTCCTACTAATTGTTATTTAAGGTTTAAAAAAGGCAGGCTTAACTATGACAGACGTAGGTGACGTTTGACAAAGCTTTCAGATGATTAAATGTTTGGCTGTTTCGACCCTCACTCACTTTGGAACTGATTGGAGAACAGGGTAATTGGTGAGTAGTGGGTGGTTCTAAGGCCTAACTGGTGGTGAAGCAACCAGTAGGCCACAAATCAAGGAAGTTTTAGACTTGTTTTAAATAACTGAGAGTATTATCGGTCTGTCATTTTAGTGGTATATCGCTCACTCCTCTGCAAACAATCTAACTCTGATATGTTAAATGGAAGCAGACACACTTACATTTTAAACCCATCATCTCTTGTTTAAAATGTTATCAAAAACACAACAACTTCTTCTTCTGACTTCTTTTTAAGTAAGTGTCACTGGGAATAGATTCTCTACTTCCTCCTCCATCAAGGTTTTAAAAAAAGTTTTATTAACATTGATAAAAGGAGATGTGTTTTTTTCTCTCTCGCTGGGTCCCCTGGCGTGGAGGGAGGGCTGCTCTTCTGATTGGGCTAGGGCTTGCGCTCTGTGCTTCCATGGCTCAGTCCCTCAGGTGTTGGGGGCACGTGTGGCAGTCCTGCGGGCCCTGGTCTGGGTTTGGCAGGGCTGCCACATCTCCTTTATTGGCCCTACAGTACGGGTGTGGAGGGGCCCTGGTCGCCGCTGCTGCTTCGGCTGGTGTGCTGGTGTGGGGATGGCCAGGAATTCTCCCTCTTTTTTATTTATTTATTTTATTCACATTCCATCATCCATCTCAGTTTAATATGGACATTCACCTGAGCACAGGTGTCGGCTCACCTTTGCACCTATTGTATGCATAGGTGTGTGTGTGAGCTGTGTTTGTGTTGTGTGCATGTTGACATAGGTTTGTATGTGAGGACTCTTGGATCCAAGAGGTATGTTTGTAACATTTGAGTTTGTTGACAGGCCCTGCCCATTTTAGACAAACATTTATACCTGACTGTAATGATTTTAAACTTTCAGCCTCTTGTTCTTGTCTTTAACCCACAATTTTCCCCCTGTCTTTTGTGTCATTACCCACCTTCTCTAATCCCTCTCTTTTAATCCCCCTTCTTCATTTCCGTTCAGTCCAACAAAAAGCGATACTAACGTTATCAACACAAATAAAGTTTTGTTTAAATTACAAAAGGGGTTTCTACAAATATACACCTTGTGTGTCCGAAGATTTATAACCCCTGACTGTAGCAGTAAAATCTGTCCAACACAAGAGGCTCTCAGCTGATTGCTCAGCTGTTGGACAGGACAAATTTAAAAAAAAAAAGGAATAAATTCCTCCCTCAAGATTTATTAACCATAGACAACATCGATAAAGAGAAAAGTGTTTTGAGTTTTTGTTTCGTTTTGTTTTTGTTTACAAACTGTAAAATGTTTTTTTCAGCAGGCGCAGTCATGGAAGGATCAGCTTCACAGTCAGTTTAATGGAGAAATGACAATCATGCAGATGGGTCTGAAGCTTGTGTCAAGTACAACTGTGTGCACAAGCTGTACTGTTGAGAAGGGCTTAGACAGTTTTGGGGTGCAGCCATGAAAGCTGCTCTGATCCCCTCACCAAAATGAAACAGAAGAAGGGATTTTATGATCGAAGAAAGAACAAGCAGGATCTTCTACAATACAAACAATAAGGGTCCATACGTTTCAAGGTTTCTCTTTCCAAAAGAAAGTTAATGTCTCAGTAAACGAAAGTAACAAGTCTACCAATTTGTTTTTCACAAAATAGCTCCAGAAAAAAAGAGTAATCAGTTATATTGGGTGTTGGGTTGAAATAATATTTTCTGTTACTGACATAAATGGCAAACAACAAAAATAAACATTTCAAAATTTCATGCTATTATCAATGTAGGTGGACCTATGGCGCCTAGAAAGATTTTAAGACTTAATATCAAAACTTCAACAAAAAAGGATTTTATTTTTTGTAAGAAAGAAAAAGAGATAAAGAAATACGTCACTTACCACTTTTTGTAAAATTGTATATCTATAATAAAACAAACATTTAGGCAGAAAAGCTGCTCTTGATACATTCAACAAAGAACAGTTTCTTTATGTTCAGCTGGGTTTCAAACAATCCTTTGCTTTGTGTGACTTTGTTTAGGTGATTCTTTTATTATTTGTACTTTTATTCACATTTGTCAGAGATGATGAAAAAGACAATGAATTGAAAAAAAAATACCACAATGAAATGTTGATTAAAACACATCTTCACTAAAAATCCTTTCGCTTTGTCTTATTTTGATAAATTTGCTGACATCCAAACTGAAGGTAAAAAAGAGGAAACTTAGTTCTAAAGCAAGACTGAAAACAAAAGTTATGAAAAAGGTAATAATAAATGAATAAAATATAATATATTTTTCACCATCTCTGGGATTTTTAGCACGTTGTGTACTGATATGTTGCTGAACTTAATTCTTTATTTTTTCTTGTCACGTTTTGCTAAAAATTTTGGATAGCGCAAAGATGTCCTGCTAGTTCATTTCCATATTGCCTAAATGTTGAAGAGCTGAGTCACATAAATGTAGTGGAGAGTGCTATGGAACATGAGTCTTGAAGGATGGATTTGTATCAGCCACAGCTTTAGGAAAGTTCTGCATTAAGAATGGGTCGGTGAGAAATTCCCGATCTGGTGACAGCTCCAAGCACTTCCTGTCAAACTCAATTTCTCATCCTGGTGGCCTGCTTTCTACATCTTGTCACATTAATTACATTTCCCTGTATTAATTGATGACTTATAATGCAAACAAGACCTGTCGGGGAATGTATCAAACTGTGGCAATAACAATAACAGGCAAGAGGAGAACAGACACAAATGGACAAATGAGAAGGAGAGAATTACATTTGATTGATGGCAGGAGCAGACACACCCATGAATGCATTGTGTGTTTGATGAGAGGTCTGTTTTTCTACTCTTGACAACTTTTCTTGGCTTTGTGTGCAAGTGACAAATATATTACATAGTGTAGAATGCATACCAGAGTTAAATTATTGTCCAATAATGTCTGTTTAAAACACACAATCCCAAATACCAAATTAATGCAAAAATACACAGAATATCAACACAGTTGCAAAGTAGTTACAAAATTGAAAAGACAGGTCATTCATTCTTTGGTTTTCTTAGTCAAGCACTACCTAATATGGCTGAGATTGTCAACTTTACTTTTTTTGTAGATATTTACATCAGATACATTTTACATGCTTTTTTGTTGAAATAAAGTTTAACAAAACATAAAATAAAAGGACAAAATAAAAGCAGTAAAAACATTTTAAATCCAGACTGACCTGCTTTGTTTGGTTTCAGTTTGAATGAAACCTACGATTTTTTGCTTTTATTTTGTTTTAAAAAAATGTCAAAATTGTCGTCAATCCAGAATTTTAATTATTAAGGATGTATGTATACACTTATGCACAAGTAATACAATTTAAAATGTAGTTTCCCTTTTTTTTGAGTAATAGATGTTTTAAAGTTATCATATTCTGTGATCTCAGCATTTTTTGTTCTTCTTCACCATTCTGTTTTCCAAGCATGTCAAGTCTGGTGATCTTCTGCAGATTATTCTGTCTTTTGAGTTTGCAGGAGTTTTTTTACTTCTCTTTTATTGAAGATCAGAGCTCAAGAACAGCTTTGCACACCCTCTTCCAGCACATTGACTAAACAAGGTGTTGTTTTCACACTGAGCCTTTTTAGAGTGTGTCACAATGAGAACCAGTTCAGGAAGCCATTCCTTACATAAGGATGACTGAACTCCTCACTCTATGGGTGAGTTCAGTCACTCAAAAGAGGAAGTTTATTCTGGATGCTTGTTTTCACAAACTCATATTTTCAGTGGCTACCCAGAGCTCACGACCATGGGTGAGAGCAGGAAGCTAAACTGACTGGTAAACTGACAGACATGCCTTTCAGCTAAGCTCTTTCCACCATGACAAACGGCAGATGCTGTACTGTCCTCAGTCAACCTGTCAGTTTCCCACTCTCCTTCAACCCACATAAAACGATATATCTTTAAAAAGAAGGGTTTGTGAAAAATAAAAATAAAATAAAGTTTCTTTTCACATCATGCACGTTTTTTTAATCTAATGGATCTTTAAAAGTTTAATGTCATGATTGAAATCATTTATTCTGATATGCCATACATTTTTCCATAAAAGCAACCATTGTCAATTCAGTCTAAATGACACGGAGAGTTATACATGTAGAAAAGGAAGGCATTTAACTCAAAACAACAGAGCTTCTACAATCTCTTTTTTTTGTCTATGTCTTAAGATTGACATAAAGGGGATTGGGAAATTTGGGGGACTTTAAATGTGGCAGTTCTCAGTAAAAGAATGAATAGAAATCATGCCACAGAAATTCAACAAAGGAACATAAAAAAGTCTGGTTAAGTTAAGTTGGAGGAGTAATAGACCTTCATATAGTAGGAAAAAGCTATGAAAATGTCCTCACATCTTTTTTCCTGTCAATCAGATAATGTTAAGTTTTGTGTGTTCCAGAAATATGGCATTTTCTCACAAACGCAAATAATGTAAAGCATTGGTTGCCAAGTTATCAAAGAGGAAATAACTGGTCCAGCTGTTTACTTGTTTAGCATTAACACTTATGTAGCATTAACTCTAACACAGCTAAAAACGCTTCTTACATGCTTTTCTGTGTCTCGTTACCATTCACCCTGTGAGTTTATCAGACATATATAATATTCTATCAATATTATTATAGCTTATGTCAGCAGTCTCAAATGTTTCGCATTCTTGTTTGGGAGTGTGTTGCTTTTTTGCAAATCTTAGTAATTGATGAAGAATTGAGACAGTGGTAAGAAGAGTTGGGTCTAAATATTTTTCTTACTAAAAGGATCAATGTGTTTTCAGAAGAAACAAAATACATTTTTATTCATTCTTTTAAAAAGTAACATTTTTTTTATTAATAAACAACATGGGCGTTGATGCTATATTTATAATTCTTGAATAGCATTGTTGATTTGAATTCATTGGATGCATGTTTTACAATGCACTTCTCCATTTTGCTTACTTTGTAAATATATGTGATGATCTGATTCTGGCACTGCAAGATTACAGGTCATCAGATTACCCCTACGACATTTTAAACAGCACCAAACCTCACAATAAAAGCAAAAAAATCAATGAATAAGAATCAGTGCAGTAGTAATCAACATTTAGATAAAAATTAATCTAAGTATTAGCGGATAGTGCACAAGTAATGCTCTTTAAGTGGGTGTTATTGAAGTACACCATAGAATAGCTTCTAACCTATTTGATATTCTATTAGAAATACAAATCCATAATAATGAATGGCTTTTTTCTCATTGTAACTTCCCATATTTTGGATTTCTTTAACATTGTCATTGCTAAAGGAAGTTCAAAATATTTTTTAGAAAATAGCATACATGTGGACATGATTTTTCTCAAACCTGTAGGCTGGAACTCCTCAAGAAAAAAGAAGCATGCTGATAGAGTGAACATCTGGAAGGAGGAAGGCCACGAGGAAACAAGTTAGAGGATATGATGGCATCTGTTTGACTCTTCCTTCCTTTCCCAATCTCTCTTGGAGATGCCAAATTTCTGGCATCCTTATACATAAGAGACAGATGGATTTGCTTTTGTCTGCATACACATTCTAGGGCACTCAAACAAAGTGACAGCCATACATAATACATGCATATAGTCACATGCATGCAGTATATGTCTATCTACTTATATATACGCACTCACTCTATCTCACTTTCCGCAGGGTATTTTTATCCATTTTTCTGGTCCTCTAGCAGAGACCTGGTAGCTTGAGAGTCCTGTGCAGTATCTTTGCTGTTTTTAGAGCTGCTCTTTCATTTACTGAGATGTCTGAAAACTTTTCAAGGATCTGCTGTAACCTCTCCTTCATGTTTTTGGGTTACTGCAAGTGTTCCAGTCCCTACCAGTAGTTAGGTGCTGGGTTGTTTCAGGAGCCTCTTTGCACAGCCTACACCATGGGTCTTTTCTGGTGTGGTCGATCTGGGCATCTGTTGCTCTGCTCCACCCCATGTAGGGGCGTGTCCTCCCATGAGGATCTCGCTTTCAGTACCTCCTCCTCTGCTCTATATTGCCTCAGGCAGGAGTGCCAGAATCCAGACCTCCAAGGATGCTGTCCTACATGTTTTCCAACCAACCTGTCACTGAACCTCCTTATTGGCGAAACACACCTGATTTACATAATCAGCAGCACATAAGGCAGGATTTCTGGAAAACCAGCCCTCAAGCCCTGGAGTTTGACGCTCCTGGTCTAAGGCATTCAGTGAGGACATTGTTGGTTGGGGTCTTGTGCTTGTTATTTTCATGGATCTTGGATGCTTCCTTGTGACTTACAGTCTCAGATGCCAGATTTGGGATGGAAAACTCCATGGAGCTTTTGGTCTTTGGTCTGTATCTCTTCTCTTGGCCACTTTAATATTCTTCCAGGGTATCTAATAGCTGGCAGAGTGTAACAGTTTATTTCCCAGTTTTTTTTTCTTGCCATTGACCTGGCTTCTCAGGGCTCTTTTAGGGTAGTTGCCTGTCAAGGATTTCTTTGTTTCCAGTTGACATTGTTTGCATACTACCTCTTTGAGTAAGTTTACATGAACAGTGGCATTTCAACTGACTGACCCTTCTTTTCTTCTCACATCTCACCCATTTCTGTCTTGTTCCAGTCGCACATTTTCTCAGCATTCACACAGACTTTGTTTGGCCAGAACATGTCTGAGTCGACCTAACATGAGTTTCATTGTCTGTCATGAGATACGAGGTATGCACTAGCCTGGAGGCAAGTCCAAAGAAACCAGTCCTTGCCCAAGAACCCACACTGTATGTTGGTAAGAGCTCATTATGCCCACTGGGAATCAAATCAGTGTGCCGGTCCCAATGCCTTTATCTATCTTTCTTTTTCTCTTGCTCTCTCTCTCTATATAGAGCCATTGGTAGGACTTTTTGAAATCATTATCTATTTATCTATCTGTATTTATAAAGATAGATAGCACAACCCATTTAAAGTAGCAGATTATTTTTAGATAAAAAGCCCAGTGAGCTGACAAACAAGCAGACTCCAGTGGGCACACAGTTCCTGGGAAAGGACAGCTGAGCAAATATGCCTGGCCTTCATTCTTGGGATCTGAGTGGCGACCACAACAGTAAATATTTTTCCTGCTGTCACTTTCTTTATTTTTTATCCTTTTTTCCTGTGCCTGTTCCCAGGCAGTGGGGAGAGAGGTTTGTCAGCTTTGTGGCACAAACAGGAAGCCCATTTTAACAACCTCCAAAAGTGGCTAGGGAAGGAAGTGGAGGCAAGGTAAGAACTTACTTTTCCCAAAGGAAGATGGAATGTAAATTTTGCAGTGTGGGCTCATTTGCTGCTGTCTGGAGCTTTCCGATAGGACATGACTGGAGGCTTATTTGATTAGCTTAATTCCATTGTCACGTGGACAACTGCAGCAACGTTCCTGGGACATTTGTTTGAGCACTTGGCATACAGTTAATGAACAATTTGTTCCGTTGAGCCAGAAATCACATGAGCAATCATGATCTAGACGTGTATTCTATGAAAAGTTTTTCATGAATATGAGAAGCTGTGACTGTACAACCTTTTTATTTGTCTGTGCTCATATAATGGAAAACAGCCCTGTTAATTTTTCAGTGCCTCAATAACGCCTTAATTTGATAAACTACTCAGGACTGTATTGTCCTCAGGGCAGGCAATTAATGTTGTTTCTTTTAAATGCATCCCATATTTTCTACAGCCGCATCAACAAAGACACACTTTCTGGGAAAATTACTTTTATCTTGTTGTATATTTGCATAAAAAGAGATTAATTTAAAAAACAAAATCAGTTGGCAAATCATTCACATCATTTTCAGAGTAGATGGTGCATCTTTTTCTTTTTCGCTTGTGTTAGATACAATTTCCATGTGAAAAATACTATCACTCAGTACAGAACGTAAACACATTAGATGAACAAAAAACGCAACTTTGTATATTGTGCATGTGTAAATGGGCTTAATTTGGAAATTATAAGTCAACTTCAAAAAATGTCACCGCAGGCAACAAGAGATGCACAAGTTGAAGAAACAGTAGCAATAATAGTTGAATTAATACCAAATTACAACTTGTTTGTTTGTTTATTTGTCATCAGCGTGAATAAATATATAATATAACCAAAAAAATGAATGTTTTGTCATTTATTTCTCCAGAGTTCAGAGCTAAACTAAGACGTCTGTTACACTACTGTTCAAGAAATGCAATTGAAAGACATTTTTGAGTTGAAATTATAGAGAACCCACAATAAAGTTCAACTTTAAAATAGTAGAGACCCAAACAGGCTTCTGCATTCAAATTTCATCAAATTTACCAAAATGATGGTTGTACCTCAGTGAGTGAAGTAGTCCTCACAATTAGTGAGTTGGAGGTGGGTTGGAGGTTTATATCTTAGGCATTGTGTCCTTGAGCAAAAATATTAACAATATATAAAAAAATAATAAAAAAAATAAATAAATAATAATAAAATTAAAAAAAACAAAGGAGCTGGAGGTCTAGTTAAAATCCAAAAAGTCCAGAAGTCGATTCAGAAAATTCTGCCTTCAAGGTTGAGAGTTAAAGGAAAAATAAAACCTTTGTTTAACTTCTAAAAGCCTTTCTGCATTTACATAAACATAACTTTAAGCAACTGCATGTACTACTTTCACATGTAACAAGGTTTAGTTAAGTCTTATGTACTTATTAGCACAAAGGTGGATTCATTTTGAGGCAGATAGCAGATACCAGCTTAAAGAAACTTGTTTATTTGTTAATGGAAAACACTAATGGGGCTGTACAGTGGTGCAGTGGTTAGAGCTCTTGCCTCACAGCAAGAAGGTTCCTGGTTCAAGTCCCGGCTGGGGGACCCGAAGCAGCGTCAACGATGGGGGCCCTTCTGTGTGGAGCTTGCATCCTCTCCCCGTGCATGCATGGGCTCTCTCCAGGGACCCCGGCTTCCTCCCACCGTCCAAAAACATGCTTCATAGGTTAATTGGTTACTCTAAATTCTCCCTAGGTATGGATGTGAGTGTGTGATTGTGGAAGAAAGGAAAAACTAATTTTATTTCTATTTGTTGAGAAGCTTTCATTAAGAGAATAATGGAGTTCACGGTTTGCTCAGCACTACATTTTAGCAATAAATGACAACTGATGCAACTGATAAATAAAATGATGCTTTTCTCATATAAGTGTTACACATGTGCTACAGGTATGTATGAAAATGTCATGAAACAGTTCCATTAATTTTGTCAGTAAATTCAGAAAGTGAAAATCTTTTTTATATTTTCATCGACACCTGACAAGCCCTTGTGTAACCAGGCCACCAGGAGCATTGTGGGATTCCGTTTCTTGCCCAGGGGCACTTTCACACATAACCAAGCAGAAAATAAATTTTGGTCACTGTGTCAAAAGTTGACCTCTCGACCTCTACATTATACCATTTTGAGATAGTAGTATTAGAACTGTGTGAATCCTAATGATCCAGCGCTAAAGATGAGTAGCATCTTACTGCTACTTATCACTCTCACACTGTGTTGGTTGATCTCCACCAGAGTTTATGCCCTTGGATGGTGTGTTTGTTTGGCAAGGTTATAAAAGCGCACCTGGACCAAAGACTTCTGAGAATTCTGCTCAGCTTGCAAATGAAACCCAGTTTGCTTTGGCAAAAGTGTTAATGCAAATTGACTAAGCAAGTTCTCAGTCTAGTCAATCCCACCTTTAAATGAGTTAAAATTGTATGGAGTTTTCTAGACAGTTTTGTTTTCTCAAAAGAAATGTGTAAAAGCAGACAGAACTAAATACAAGTGGAGCCAAGCCTACTTTGCCATAAATGCAACCTATCATCCTAAATTGTGTACTTTCAAATTAAAATCAAAATTTTGGTGCATTTTAGTGTTGATTTTTCTGTTAAGTAAATGTAATCGTTGTGATAAACTTCTTAGATTATTTTTTTATCAATTAGAAGATCCTAATAATGGTTAGTATTATTAACATTAAACAACACATACAAAGGCTAAAAATAAGGAGACTGTGGTTATTATACAGAACTTTCCTTGTCTGTTCTGGATTTTAGTGTATTAAAAGAACACCCGATTTTGAAGAACTTATTTAAACTTTATTTAAATAATTTGACCTAACTTTTGTGTGAACGTTGACAACTAATGCAGAGTGTTGTGTAGATGTGTGAATCTAAAATTCAAGAAGTTTGTTCTTTTTTGACACTTAATCGGTGAGTTTCAAACTCACTCAAACTTGAAACTGAGCTTGTGCTTCACCTACTGCTGATTGATCAGTAATGCATTAGCTTATAGAAATTCAACTGTTTTTTGCCATAAACAAAAAATAAGCATATTTAACCTTTATCTTTTCAGACTTTTTTTGCACTAGTTGTTTCATCTTTTCCGTTTTGCTTTTCATGTTTATCTTTCTCTTTTTCTCTCACTCTTCCACACTCAGTCCTTCCTCCTCTGGCTTGTCACGCTCTCATTTGTCACATTTACAATGGAAACATCCACATTTACAGATGCTATCAATTAATCACCTCTGCTCTAATTACAATCCAATTAACCTCTGTTTCCATGCGCCATGCTGCAGGACAGCCAGCCCCTTCTCTACTTCATCACTGTGCTCAGAGAGAGACAGACACAGAGCTGGAGAGTGAAGGAAAGTAGCACTAAGAGGCATGTTTAATGGAAGAAGAACGATTTGTGGAGGAAAAGGGACAAAGACAAAAAGAAGAGCTTTACATGCAGGCCTGTGAGCCCATATACTGTTGAGGAGGAGTTATTTCATTGCATTACCCACAATTAACAGAGTGTAATCCGGCAAGATTCTACCCTACTTTGGAGGCTTTAGTATTTTAAGCCAGATGGCAGCAGTTTAAAAAAGCATCTTTTATATCACAAACAATTTAGCTGAACTGGAACACCTGCCGAGTACACGTACAGGCAAGCGTACATGCAGTTCATGAGCTGAGCATTCAAATTTAACAGTAGGAATACAGTAGAGAAGAAGAGAAAAGAGTTCAAAGAGGGGACAAGACATTCATGAGTAAAAAGCAGAAAGAGGGAAAACAAAAAGAAACAAAGCTTAACTCCAGAGCTGGTGGATCACAGGTGTGACCCCTGTGGAAATGAAAAACGGAAAGAAAGCTCAAGGAGAGGTGTAGAGACAGAGGAGACGATGGTGAAGAGAGATAAGATAAGGGAGAGATAAGTATTGAAGAAAAGAGAAGGATGTGTCCATTACAGATGCTGCTGTTTTTCTCTGGTGCCCTGAAAAACACACTTGAAGCATGAGCCACATGCGTTAATGTCTGGCTGTGACATCTATATGCTCCTGATCAAGCGCAACTATACAGGACGAACGCACAATAACAATTTAAATATTAAAGCTACACTTCACACAGTAAAGGTTTGTTCCAATGAAAATTGTGTTTTAAACATTTTCTGTGGCCTTTTACTCATGATGAAGGACATAAGAAAATGAAGATCAAAATTGCATTTCTGAGTATTTCTTTATTCAAGTCATTGTGAATCAGGAGCGAAAATATGCTGTTAAAAAAGTTTATATCAGTGGTGCTACAATTAGTGTGCCACAAGCTCCCTGCTTCTCTCCATTCTGATGCATCCACATGCAAACAAATAGATCCATGTACATCTTTGTTTTCCTCGTCTGATATGGCATCTGGCTCAAAACTGTACGGCTGGACAGCTCCCATATTTCTCGCCACTGTTGCTCCACCAGTAGTGTTACATTGGAGTTGTAGGAGCTGAGCAATTTTGTAAGCAATTTTATTTAAATTGGCGTCTGTAATTTGCATATTTTATGTTGTTTCAATATTGTACATTTTGTAATTAATTGTTAAATAATTACAATAAAAATATACAAAACAGATAAGCGCCTCATAACATTTCCCAACAGTTTTGCTTTACTAAGGTCCCAGCCAATTAAACAGCAGAAAGCTCCATGATCACACAAGTTTGTGTTTTTCTCAGCAACAGAGAGCTTCCCCCTGACTGATTTATATCTCCAAAAAATAAAAGAATTCGCCTAAATGCAGCACTGTACAATCGTATATTGTTGTCATTACAGACAATAAAAAAAATCAACGGTGCGTGATAGAATGACAGGCACAAGGCTTGGAGTCATTCTCTCTTGTTTGATCACTTTTGTTTTTTATTTGTTGATGAGAGGAAAAGAGAAGTGAGCGTATTTTGTTCTGAGGAAATGTCACAGGCTGCTGCAGACACTTTTGCCATTAATAACGTGTCTGTGTTGACTGAGTTGAGAAAGTGTCTGTAAGTTGCAGTATCCTTGTACACTGCCATCAAACTAAACAGAAGAAGAAAAAAAACATTTGTAGTCCCTCATAGTCATTTGCAGGATTGTGCCATCCTGAACCATTTTTTTTTCTATTTTTTTTGCTTTTTTTGACAATTTTAAAATAAACTTAATTATTATTATAAACATTTTAAGAGAGTATTAATGCTATTAACATGCAAAGAATTACTCTGAATGTAAAATGCTTTAGTGGAAGTAGACACATGTTCGCAGTTGTGGGGACTGATCGGGTAGGTGGAACAGACCGGGTAGCAACAGTCTGTAAGCTAGCGGTAGAGCGTGTAAACAAATGGATGATGGAAATGAGGGCAGGCTTACTCTGTGCCAACAGTTCTGCCCACAATTCAGGGGCAAATTTCTAATGAACTCATGTCACTCTGAAGAAACTATAGCTTAGAAAACGACACAGGTTTCTTGATTTTAGCTAAAAGCAACATAATCAAAAAATAAAAGACCACTGGAAATGCTTTAAAATGGATAAAAAGATGATTAGAGCATGACAAAAATAGATGTCACTTATTCATCATGCACATGTGCTCACATTGAGCAAAAGACTGATGCACACTGTGACTATTAGCAGCTCTGGATTTACAGAGGCCCGTCAGCCTTCAGCTTTTAATGCCACGTGGGGCCTGTTTTACAGCTCTGCCCCAGGGCCCCAATCGGCTTTCAATTAGCAGGTGAGCAGCAGCACCGTCCCCAATCAATAGCCCAGTACAGGAAAGCTGCAAGCACCTTGGGGCCCTAGCTTGGAGGGAAGAAAGACAAGGAGGAGAAATGAGGAGGAGGACAAGGGGAATGAGGCTGGAAGGGAACTGAGCTGGCAGGAAAGCCATAGGTGGAATCATGCCATGCAACTGGGCCAGAGGGCTGTTTGAAACTGCTGGCCGTATACCTTCCTCCCTCGGCACCCAAACTCACAAACAGAACAAGAAATGCACTAAAACACTATTTGTCTGCAGCTTTAGTGTTCAAATTCTGTCTTAAAGTAAACAGTCACTGAAAAATGAGCAGGAACTGTTGATTAGATGCTTCAAATCTGGCAGCAAGATACCCTCCAGGTAATGTTGAATATATATATAAAATTATTTTAAAAAGAAAGACTGCTTATTAAGTAACATTTCAAATTGTGTACTGCATTTTAAAATATCATAAATTAGCTTATTGGTAATCTCTGCAAACATTTTTCAGTAAGTTTTTCACTTCAAAATAGAACATAGATGACAAATCATTTAATAAAATTTTGGTTTTATCAAACATAATTCGCTTTTGCTGCCTCAGCATAAAGTTAATAGCCTTCTAAAGAAATTAGAAATCCCAAAAAGCATACCTTTTACAGTGAGATCTGGAGTATACTTCTTTTTTGTGTGAATCAAAAGATTGAAAGTCAATGTAAGTTGTAAAATAATTTTTACGTCAATTATTTCTAGCTTTACTCATCTTCCAGCTGGTTAGTTAAAAGTCCAATCAGTGGCCTTGACAACCAATGCTTCTTTTGGCACTTGAAACCTAAAGTCACCTCAGTTCATTGCGAGAAGTGTTAAAAAGGTATAGACGAATAGATACATGTTTTTTTATTATTTCTTTGAAATCAAGCAAATGTAATTCATGTAAATATTGACAGTCTTGGATTTTTATCCCAGCCCAGCTTTCAAAGTCATTTGCCAAAGTTCAGCTCAATTCAACCCAAAAGAAAGCAGAAACCAGGCAAAACAAAATTAAGTCTTTCAATTTTCCTTCTCTTTCCTCAGAACACCATCCCATGGCAAAATAGCCAACTCGTTTTAATTAGACTCTGAAAACACCACATGCTTTGCTCTCCACCACCAACACATAAAAAAGAAGAGTTGCATTCCCTGTAGTGACAGTGGAGAGAGGAGGGGACGACAATGCCAAAAAAACAACAAAAAAAGTGGGCATGCTCAGCAAAGAAGTGGCTTTCAGTGAATATGCCATTTTTATTCTAGGATTTCTACTGGAAATTTTCATCTTTCAATCTCCAATGTTTTTTTTTTAAACCTTGACTGAGACCTTGATGGGAAGAGGCTGGGTTGAGCCAGATTTGACGACAATGAAGAGGAGAACAAGGAGGAAAGCCAGAGGGTAGCTGGAGTGGCATGGGTGTCTTTGAACGCACCTCAGGGGTAGGGCATGAGAGGGGGAGAAAGTCTGGATGGAGGTGGTAGAGATATCTGCTTCCCATCCAACACCATGCTTCTGTGCCTCACTCTTTCTCTGCCAATTTTATCTGAGGAGGGAGGGGGCGGTGGGGGCAATGAGGGTCTTTGAAGGCATTCCAGCAGGAGTGTGTGTGTCTGTGTGCTCGTGTTTGTCACATGCATGTGAATAGCTTTATCTGTTGAGACGTGGGGGCTTTGTGGAGCATTAACCTGTGGGAGTAAGAAATCCTGAGTAAATGAAGCTAACTAAATGACTTCAGGTGAGTTTGCACCAAATGCAGAATGTGCATGCAGTATTTTATTCCTGTGTCTCTGTATACATGATGAGATAGCAGCCCGCTACAGTACATCTCATTCTGAGTGGTGGAGAGGCAGAGCTGGAGCCGCTGGAAGGCGGGGAGACAGGCAGCTCTTCCCTCCACACATCTCTGTTCAAAGGCGCCATCAAAGTCTGGCAGAAATGTCAGTGCTGCAGGCAGGGGACCGGCCTCTGAATGTCACTCCTTCTCAGGTCAACACGAGCATTCGCACAGACAGAATGGGGGGAGTGCACAAAGAGGCGGGGGGGTGAAGATAAAAGGAGAAATCACGGGAACAGTGATTAGGAGAGTATTATAAAATGATTAGGAAAAAAGAGAGTGAGGTGAAGTTGTGGAGGGATGAAAGCCACCAGCAACAAGATGGAAGTTTCAGAGCAAAAAACGAACTACAGAGAGGACACCAGAGCAGAACGTTTGGATTGGTGGACATTTTACAGGAGGATCTGGTTTCTTTCATTCCACTGTTGTGTGTTTGCACAGGTTCAGCAGGATGTCAAGTGACAACTTTGAGAAAGAAAAGTGCTTCAGAAGCAGAAAAAAAACAGTGCAAAACTGCTTTTCTGAAACTCAAGAAAATCTCACACTTGGCCAGATCTGCAAATTTACTCACAAGAAACAACATAGCACAAAGAGAGAAGTGTTTCGATGTGTGCAGTTACGCTGGCACGCACACAGCAGCGATCATCCCAGTGCAGGCCATGAGGAGCCTGTCAGATTACAGGAGGGTAATTGAATGGTAACCGAGCAGACAACACATCTAGCACAGCCGGACTCCAGAGGCCGCCGCTACCAAAGCTGAGCTCAGGGGAAATTCAGGGCCCACTTTATAGCGAATTGAGGGGAAGGGGCTATGGTGCGTGTAAGGATGGCACAGGAAAACATTAAGTTCATGTGGCAGTGGTAAATGTGGATAAAGAATAGAAAAATTATGTTTTCATTTAAACAAAAGCAGAAAAAAAGATACACAATGATGAGTAGAAAATAACTAAAAATTAAGTTGGAAAAAGCTCAAGGATATAATAAAGACAGAAATGTCAAAAAGGAGAAAGGACAGCTGGAGAAGATGGTTGTGTGTGATCACTGACTGTATAAGAGAACTGGACTGCTTAACTCCTCCCTCTGGCATTCCAAATAGGAAGTACTCGCCATCTCCCAGCAAAATCCCATAATCCTCTTTTGAGAAATAAATAGTTATGACTCCATATATGTCACCATATTTGTATAAATAACTATTCTTTCTCTACTACCTTTTTATTTAACCCGCACATGGTAATAGCAATTTTTTTTTTTTTTTTTTTTTTTTTTTTTTTTTTTTTTTTTTCTGTAGCGCAAATTATTCAATATATAAACTGGCCAATCAGATGATTTAACAAAAGTATGCTGTCTGATGTTGAACGTTTGATTGACAGATTCTCCTGTGGTAGGGGTGCGGCTTTCCAACAAGCTCACTCCTGACTGGCAAGAGTGGTTACCATAAACATTGGCTCAGACTGACTCAGACCAATCACTGCTTACTGACAACATATGGTTCCAACATGGCAACATCACAAAAAAATGGCAACTGGAATGACTTAACTTGTCGGAACTGGAAGTAAGCAAATGTGAAGTGACGTCACACTTGTTCCGTCCAGTTCTCTTATGCCTTGTTTCCACTAAGCGGAGCGGACCATTCTATATGGGACCAGAACGTTATTCTGAGCGTTTCCACTGCAAAATGGGCTGATCAAACAGTTCCGGTCCCTACCCCTTTCAGACCCCTTTCGGTCGGAGGTCCATAGAAGACCAGAACGGAATGGTTGTGGCGAAACCGCTGTAGCCACCCAATGATTGGCAGAAAGTGATGACGACTCGAATGTGATTATGGCTACTTGCTAGCAATGACGCAAGCAGGCTAGCAGTCTACATCACGCATGCTCCGTGGGAAAAAAAAAGTACTTCGTGAAAGCGGGGCTTTAACTGCGTGGAAACGCTCGCCAGAATTAACTGGCCCGTTCCATTGAACTCCTGTTCCGCCCGTTCCATTCCGCTCAGTGGAAACAAGGCATTATAGAGTCAATGTGTGTGACAAACAGATGAAAAAAACAGAAGAGAAACTGCAGCTGCATGATGCCCTGCCTCTAAGCTACTCTAACAGAAAATTCAACATGAAGGAGGACCACATGCCACATTGTGAGAAGACAAGTGACAAATTAACATAGGTTTTGTATTTTTTTTCTACCCAGTTATGCTTTAATGACAATGAACAGTGAGCTTCATTTTAATCCCATCAGAATGGAGAGATGCTAACATAACATGCACGAGAAGCACATTATGACATTGACTAAATGAGGCGGGGAGGTGTGTGTCCATGAAAGACATCTGACAAAAGCCAGACAACCACATAGACATTAGCACAGTTGCTAGAAGCTATCAAGAAACTTTATTCCTGTGAGAAAGATTAAACCATGATGTGTTCTGGGAAAAGGGCAGAAAGAAAGGAAAAGAAAAAACTAGTTGTCAAGGAAAAGGAAGAGAATATCAGGAAAGGTTGGAAGTGAGAAAAGACGAGAGTGTTGAGGGAAAAAAAAGCAGAAAACAAGAAGGTCTGCTGGGTGTAAAGTTTCCCCTGGATATGATATGTGGATACGAGTGTGTCATCAAGCCCGTGAAGTGGAAATAATAAAGAATTAGGATTGTCTCTGAAGACAGAGGAATTAATCCAAAATGAATTACGAACAGCAGAGTGGAGGAGGAAAAAAAAATCTGCATCAGCTATTTCCTTTTCCTTCGCTTCAAGGAAGATACTGGCGGTTTGTGCAAGTAGTGTGAATTCCATAAAAATGGAATTCATAACAAAGGGGTAAAAAAAAGAAAAACAATAAAAGAATAACACACATTTACAAGTAGAAACAGACTATTTTGTAGATGTGGGAAGAGGCAGAAAGCAAGGGTACAGATGGAAAAAAAAAAGATTTGAAGGATCTATGGGTGGGCACTGTTGCTGCCAGATTGCACTGCTCTTTTGTTCCCCCTCTCAGGGAAGAGCTGCTGGTGTTAAAGAGGAGCTGCCGTGGAGGCCATTGTAATAAATGCCACTTGTAAATTGCGTAGTGGAATTATACGGCGTGCAGATGGATCCATACGCTCGAGCAAAACATGGCCAAAAAACTGGAAGCGATAATTAAGACTTAGGGGGTGAATGACAGAGCCATTTGTGACGACGGAATATGGCGTCTCCCTGCTCTCTGGGAAACAGAAGGGCTCGGAGAGGCTTGGTGTCACAAAACATTACCCACACAGCTGTTGGCTTTATGAGCAAGCAATGGCGTGCTCTCTTCCTCCCTCCCTCCCTCCCTCCCTCTCCTCCTCATCTACTATCTCTTACCGTGGTCATGCACCTTTCTGCCTTCCCGACACAGTGGTGCTATTCTTTGCAATGATCAACCTGTTCCCCACCCAAAAACCACCATCTATTCCACCCATCCGTCCCTCTGCCTTCTTCACCTCACTCCACCATCCTTGCTATCTCTGAGGAACGAGACAAGGACTTGTACTCCATCATTCATATCCTTGGAAGAGGAGGAGGAGGACTCCACACGCACACAAATGCAGAGTTACACCCAGGCTGAAAAATTCAATAAAAAGCCCCGACACTGACAGTGCTTGGTACTGTTTTGAATAGAAGTTTGAGCTTAGTGGGGTCTGAGCTGACTGTCAAGTAGTAAGATCTTCCTCTGTTGTTTTTCCTTTTTCTCATTTTGTCAGCGTAACATGTTTGTATGCCGTCCTCACAACCACGGGGACCACACAAATCCTGGCTTTCTACATTACTTATACAATTTAAGAGCTGTGTCCAAGCTTTGTTCATACTGTAGCTTACATGTATTTCAAGTCTTTCACTTCAAACATCATTAGACACTGTTGTACTCCAGGGAAATCATTCTGCCTGTTCAACAAGTGCAAATGCAATCTCTTGGACCCAAATACCTCTTTTGTTTTGCGTCACTGGTTGGAGCTGTTTGTATGCCTCTGAAGGAGGAACCACATGCTTCTGGCAAATCACTGGCTCTGATGTGTCCACCACATTTTGGCCCAGAGTCTCTATTCCTCTCTCCTGAGTTCATCTATCTCCCTGCCTGGCTGGCCAACTTGTCTTCTGGTCTCATCTGGCTCTTGGTCTCTGTCCCAGGGGCCTCAGCAGAGTGCAGAGCAGCCTGCGATTCTAATTCAAACGAGACCCCTTTGCGCCCCGTTAAACCACTGACCTTCTCTGTCACTTTTGTCGCCGACAAGTGTGGCCTGAGCTCCAAGCTAAGAGACCTTGAGCTCAATAAAAGTTTGTGTGATTAAACAACTCCCTGTAATTGCTCTTTTTGTGCCGGAATCAAACGGTCATGCTTATTATGGAGGCAGGAGCTGGACGCTGTTGCTTCCACTGAGAAGCCCGATCGAGAAGCCCTCAGTGACCCTGTGCCCTCCCGCCACCACTCCTTTATCTGACCAACCACTCTGTGGTGTGTGTGTGCCTACGCTCATGAGTATGTGTGTAACAATGCCTGGTGTGTGTCTGTCCATGTGTATGTTAAGTATGCAAAAGTAAAGCGTAAAACAAAGGCAGGGAAGAATAACTCCAGAGCTCCCCTCAGTGGTCAGCGATTTAACTACACCTTGGATTAAAGTGGTTATGGGGGACAAAGCCAAACCAGGGAGACTAAGTCCTGAATGAGGGCCAAGTTTCAGCGATGATAGTGTTTCACATACATGTATACTTACAGATATTTGAACAAAGGCCTAGCCACAGGCTGTGTCAAAGGGTCAGCTTACAAACGAGGAGAAGCTGCACAATTATCATGCCCACACACACAAAGTGCCTCTCAAGGGTCCATGAGTGCTTCAGCTTCCCAATGATTAGGCCGAGTCTCTACACGCCCAATACTTGCCCTACACAAACAGGATGTCCTGTGCCAAAACAGCCATCAGACCCGACTGCACTGCCGAGGTCTGAAAGAGGAGAGCTTTCTGTGGTCTGAGAGAGCAGCAGAGACAGAGAGAGGAAAGAGGAGATTTGCAGCACTCAATCATTTTTGAATAAACTGGTGCCTCTGCAAGTTTCTGTTTCTTAAAGTATGTTAGATTTTTTATTTACATTCAATCATTACAAAAAAAGCATGCAAGAAACACAACTTACTTTTAAAATTGTTATTTTTTTCTAAAACGGCATGGAATAGAGTTAAGTTCACAGTAAACGTTTAATTTTAATGCACAGATTAAACTGTTCACTTTCATTCTTGTGTATTTAGATATAAAAATATCTGCTTCTATGTAAAACTGGATGGAAGCAGGCGTTCAGCACAGCAACTCTTTTTAGCAGATCAAATGGTTCTCTCTTACAACCAGGATAATAATCTCATAATTAGATAGATTCTCAGTTTGAAGCCCACATACAAATCACTGGTTCATTTTTTGTGTTCCACAAATTCCAGTAAATTTCTCTAGTATTCAAACTAGCATTGTACAGATGAAAGACTTTTCAAGGCATTGGTTGTTTTCTTTGTCCTATTTTGTTCTGCTTGCTGAGTAGCATTCATTTGGTGCTTTTATCCTAATAATAAGGAATATTTGAGGAACATTAGATGATACCCACTTACCACAATTATGTTTTAACCCAGGCATTAAAGGCTCAGCGCATAAAAGCGCTGATTGACGGTAATTGTTTTACACCATCATAGGAACCTGGTGAAAACCTTATGAAAAAAAAACATAATTACACATGTGGAAGTTCTGAAAAAGACAGAAAAAGTTTGATCTTTACACAAAGAGGGCTTAGGTGCTCTCTGTGAACAGTGGTGGAGTAACAGTGCCCCCTTTTGTCTAAAGCAGAAATGGAAACGCTCCACAACAATAGTCGTGTCTGTGGTTAATGGTCCCACTATTTCCCAAAGAGATATCAAAGAGAAGAACAGTGTTTGTAAAATTGTGCAAAATCAGACTTTATTCTTTTTCTCCTACTTTACTGCCTTTCATCATCAGCATCAATCATCTCCATTGTCGTCATCATCATTTCTCAAAACATCGCTTGTGAGAAGCAGACGGAGAAAAAAGGAGATTCTCAAAAAGCGACCTGGCTCGAGTCTCTTTGCAGAATCAGGCATCGGATATTAGCAGAGTCCAGGAACACAATGGGTCAGTACCACATGTACATCTTATTTTTGGCAGTACATTTCAATAGGATATCCAGTGTCCGTGATTACAAATTGCTTTTTAAAGCAGCAGGTTGCCATCTTCTCAACAGTCAGAGTTCCAGTTCCAAGACGCGAAGAAAGTCCATCTTTGTACACAGAGTTCCGATTTTGGATCTCAGAGTCTTTCCAATTCCAAAAATATTTATCGTCTTTTCCCCTCTGACCATGTGCCACTGAAGGTCTGAGGCCGGTCAGCTTCTCCAGTTCACATTGAATAAGTGCAATGCCTAATATCTCAAGAAAATACAAAGCCACACATACGTACACACATACAGAACGTGAATAACCAATAAGCATGATATCTGTACAAGGTCGCTGTTTCAGATGACACCAGAGAGTCTCACTTGATTGCAACTCAGTGAAATCCAGAGGGATCTGAGCTGATCTGGACTGAGTTAATCCTCTAAACAGTTCAGGTAAAAATGTTCAGGAAATCCTGTACAATAGATTTTGTTGATTCATTTAACCTACGTTAAAAAGGTGGTGCTCTGCTCATTTGTAAAACATTCTGATAAAGGAAAGCTAAAAGCTGCAGGTTACCAGAGTAAATTCATTAATTTTGTGGTTGTATATTTGTGAACAGTATGTAAAACATGATACTTGAATATATTTAAATTGCCATTTTTGAATCTGACTGCTAAAAAAAGGAAGTTGTAAATATCTTTCATTGTAATACTTTCTTGACAACTGTTTAGTCATTGCTAAAATATTACAAGTCCCTTCCACCTTCAAAAAAGAAAAAAAAGAAAAAACAAAAACCCAAGACTGTTTTTCATAATTTTGGTTGATTGTGAAATAAAAAGTTAAATCTTAGTAGTCCCCCCACAGTAATCCCAGCCCTTTTATTGTAAAAGTGTTCAATGAAATATAAATAAAATGATCAATATTCATTGTTGGAATAGAATATTCTGGAATTAAGTATTTCAGGAACTTTTGTCACATAATTTGCTCACATCTTTCTTATCCTGTTACACACAATAAATATATTATTAATCTTAAATTTGCAGAGTACAGGTTTCAAATGAACCTTTACACTATCATAACTGCAACACAAATAACAGCATGAATGTAAAAATAATTTTTACCAAAAAGTGCTTGTAGTGAAAGAAAATAAAACTCTAATGCAGAACAAAGCTAAAGAAAAAGCTACCCACTCACCCCCAAACATTCATGTCACAGAATCTCATGTTAAATAGCGAATAATTAATAAAAACAATAAGATTAAGTAAATGTCCAAAGATTTTAATGTCATATGACTTGCCTTGAAGCATTTTCCAAAAAAGAAATGAAGACATCCCAAAGACTCAAATGACAGGAACTGTAAAGATAAGAATGGCCCGGCCTCCTATATAATATAGGTGTCCGAAAAGAGTCATGGGGAACCTGTATTTTCTTCATCAGTGGTCTGTAAATGCTGTAAATGTCATGAATTGAAAAAAGCAGGATTTATCAGGTTAAACTGAAGGAGCTGAACAAGTTATGTAACAAATCGGAGAGAAATGCAGACTATGGAGGAAAATGTCAAGACAAAAACAAAACCATGCCGGAAGGGATGTGCTAAGAGCTCCCTCATCTTCCAGCATCAACTTTGAGGTTGGCTAACATTCACTTTGACAGTCTGTCTATGTGCCTCCACTGGTGGATTTCCATCAGCTGGAGTATATCTGGGTCCCAATCACACGCATTATCTCTTTTTGCACTTTAGGCTCTTGGGTGTTAATGTTGGCATCTCCTACCTGGCCGTCCTCATATCTAAAAAATATGAAAAAAGTGAATATTTCAGTTTTTAAAAATCTCTTGATTATTTTTTAATACTTCTATTTGTTTTGCATACTGCTACAAAGTTACATGGCGTTTTAGGGACTGCGCCAGTTCGCTTTGTATAACTACAAACACAAACTCACAGGAATCAAAAGGTCAGACTTGCAAATTACTTAGCAATTTACTTTATGAAGGACAGCTGAAGCAAGTTCCATAATTTTTACAAAATATCCTTCAGTGAGCAGGTTAGCAGGTGACAAATGTGCAACATTAATGAGAAAGAAAGCA
Organism: Oryzias celebensis; assembly: GCA_014656515.1. Lineage (NCBI taxonomy): Eukaryota > Metazoa > Chordata > Actinopteri > Beloniformes > Adrianichthyidae > Oryzias > Oryzias celebensis. Next base: position 8,589,115 of record BNCR01000003.1, read on the forward strand.
TTATGGGTCTGAGAACAACTAATATTTGCTGACAACTCAAAACATTATTTTTGTGGATATTTTTGAGAAACAGGGAAATTGCTGGAAGTACTTACACAAAAAAGAAGCGAGTGCAGACGTGGTCGGAAACTGGACACACCCATATGTTACCATGTTTCTGCAAGTCCTTTGATGTAATAACTGGTTGGAAAACAGATTATGGCTTAGATTTGATGGGACTTTTATTGCTCCACATTTTATATTTCTGGTCCTTAGCAATTTCTGATATTGTGGCATATTAAGCAACAAGAGATATTCTGCTATTAAACATAACAATTAAAGCAATATCTGCTTTAAAGCAGATATTGCTTTAATTTTTATGTTCAAATAATTTTAAAAAACATAACAATACAAATGAGTTCTGTCTGTAAATATACATTTTATGATTAAATAGCTTTTTGTATGGTATGTATTGGAAGTGTAAAATGTATTCATGTTTTTCCTTTTTTTCTTTGATCACTTGGTTTCTGCTATGAACGACATGTTTTCACAGAATTAAAGAAACTATTTGATGAAGTACATATATAAAACATTAAACTAGATAAGTGTTTAAATTTGCTCTACACAAAAAATGGAACTAATGACCAGAGGTGTCTTTTATTTTGTAAAATGTTTAAAATGTTAAAACTAACATATTTTACCATTTCTTTAAAAAAAACAACTAGATTTTAGTACTGCTTTAGAGTGCATGTATATTAATTATTTTTAAATGCATTCTTTTTTTTCCCGCAAAAAGATCTGATAAAATAATACACTAAAATAAATGGACAATTGTCCCGTCTTGACTAAAATGTGTTGTCCCTGCAGCACATACATTACCTTCACAAAGAGCGATGCAGTTTAAGTTCCGACTTTGAAGAAACCTTGACTGAATTGGACGGCTCTATTGTAAACACAAAGCAGATAGTAAGTGCTTTTCCTAAAGATCCAGCCCTTCGAAGGTTTTTAGCAGGCAAAGTCAAAATGCCAGCAATCAAATCTGAATTGCATGCAACAGTCAGATAGACATCCTTAAGTGTCCGAATATTCTCAAAAATGTTGACGCATCGACATTTTTTATGTTGATGCTTCAAAATTTGAAAATCTGCTTTCAAAATGAAATTTGTGAATGAAATTTGTTACATCTACGGCAAAAACCGATCTTGTGATAGACAATCACTTTTTTTTATGAAGATAAAATGTTACCCTGAATCTGTTAAGTTAAAAATCAAAAATATGATCTGCTCCTCACCTGTGGTATGGTGTTCATGCGATTATAACGCTGCACTAGTTCATCTTTTGTTGGCATACGGTGCTGTCCTTTCCCCATCCCTGCAAGAAGCAACACAGCACCAATAAAAAAGAGTAACAATCAGTATGCTTGCACTGACAAAAAATACATTTAATAAAATACCAATAAAAACATGGAATATGCAAAATCAAGTTTTAAAAAACGAGCAATAAAAAAAATCACTTCAAGAAACAGCCTGAGTACTGTGTGTTTTAAATTGTGTCATTAGTTCTAATTATGTATCATTTCAAATAGCATCTCCAGTACAAAAAATAACAAAACACAATGACAATACCAAAAAATCAATATTTTGTTACAATATAGCATAATTTAATAAGTAAAAAAAATATGGTTTGTGTCCCACAAAAATGAAACAAAAAGAAAACATCACCAAACAAACACAGATCCACACTCAGCCTTGTTTTTTTGCAGCGAAAACACAACATATGGTGTGGTATGCCAGTCGACAAGCTCAGCTTAAAGGCCCAAAGCCCATGAGGAACACAGTACAGCACAAAGATTAGCACGCGATATCTTCCACTGGTGAATATGTTCTAGGATGGTAAGCAGGTTGCGTGCGGGACAGACTCATTGAATGTGGTGGGGAAAAAAAAAAAAAAGAAGAGGGACGCCATCAAGGTCTTAGTGCTGAAAAGTGAGCCAATCCTACCTGAGTATCCAAAAGATATGCTGGAGATGGGGCTCAGATAGATGCCCTTTCCATACGCTGCCCCATGCAGCTTAGGTTGGAAAAGAACAGGAAGGAAGAATAACTGAGTGGTTGCACAAGAAAGCTTAACACACATGGACAAACATGGCACATTCCAGGCCTATAGCTGAGTAAGGCATTGTTCCTGTGATCATTCATCAAACATAAACACACCAAAATTCAGGAAGACTGTGTCAAAGAAACAAGAAATAAAACAGTTGGATTTTCATGCATTGCATTACGGTCATACTTCTGATGTTCGGAGGGGAATAGCTCACATTTAATATACATGATTTATAATTTAAGTTAAAATGACAAAAGTTGTCACAAGCACATTAACTGGAAAATATAAGGATGAGAAAGAAGCCGATGTAACGCAATTAGAAAGAAAACCACTTCTGCTTGTGGAAGCCAGGTGGAGGTCAAGATGTTTCACATCTAGAATACAATGAGTTGAAGCAGAGGCTGGCGGCGATACCATGTGAAAGAGGAAGGGTATCGATGCTCAAGGTGAAACAAAGACGAAACAAGTGAGGAAGATGAGCATCAAGATGACATCAAAGATGTAAAGTTCAAAAAGTTGGTGAACAAAGAAGGTACAGTAGACACCAAGAATAGAGCAATCAAAGCTTATGTGAAGGACTAAAAGAGCCTTGAGAGTCTCCATTTAATCCTTTTCAGAATGGAGACGTGTAACTCCAAAACAAATTACTTGGTACAAATGAGACAAAGATGCATTTTATCATTTGTTCCAATGTTGTTAGATAATCTAACAGGAAATGGAAGCAGAATTTTGCTATCATTCCTTTTTAAATGACAAAACGCATGACTGCAACGTCTTCAAGGTCTGAAAAATTACAAAAAAATGATGATTTTCAGTTTTCACTAATAGATAGGACCTTAATATTCTTCACTTTAAAACTACATTCAAGCACCGACTTTAAATGTGTAAACATGCGTGCAAGTTTTCGGTTCCACGTCCAAAACTCTCCAGAGCTACACAAGTTTTTACGACTGTACAAAACACGTGGCCGTTGAACCTATGTTCCAAGTATGACTAGATGGAACTTTGACCAATCAGGAACTCGGATTTGGTAGCATTGTGTGAATTTGGTTTATCTGGTTTTTCAAATATTATGATGAACCAAGACCATTTTCCTGACATGATGTCAATCCATATCCGCCGTTGCAAGGATACTAGTCATGAACCAAACTGTATCCGTTTGATGTCCAAATTGTGACATTTGCACAGCTTTGACATTTTACGCTAAGCCTCTTCCAAATGTGGGTGGCAGACATGCGCAAGTAAACAGAAGAAAAAAAAGCCCTGCTCATCCAGGGCTAAACACATTGAAGAATGCACGTTTACTGTTTTCTCGAATGCACGTAAATGTAGCATAAGGAAATGTGGTGTAAACTTAGCTTAAGGAAGCACACAAACAGCCTCCTGAAATCCCAAAGCCACTGCCCAGCACACAGCAGACAAGAACATCCCGTAAAGGACAAAAAAACCTCTAGAAGTGCACACTGCTTGATAAAATCCTATTTGCAAAGCTTATAAAAGAAATCCTGGCACCAACTAACTGCACTCATGACTCATGTATCAGCAGGCCCGCTTTGTGTAAGAGACATTTTAGCATCAAGTATAACTCATTCAAGGTTTTTAAGTACAGTGCCAAAGTTACATACCTGAAGTTTGGTGTATGAGGCATTGACAAGTCCATTTCTCAGAACAGAGTGCCAGTTCTCTATGTGAGAACCACTAAAGACGATACAGAGAGAAAGATATTAACAGGTTTACAGAAGAAATCTGGATCTCATGGTAAAAGCTATTACTCAAATGTATTAATATTTTTTCAGTAAAAAGAAACAGAGATCTTTTAAATCTGGTCCTTTTACTTTTCATTAGCTGAATTAAAATTGAGTACATTTGCTTAGTAAAAACTGATCTGGGACGGCATCGAAAAAGATATGTTACTTTCTGTAATTGTTAACCTCACAACTTACTAATTTTATAAAAAACAAAATGGAAAAAATGTCAGCTGAATAAAGATATGAAACAAACTTTTTTAAACAATCACAGAGCTTTTTACAAGGAGCACAGTTACCCAAATAATCCAAATTAGGTTAATTTTACTTTACATAGAGGAAGAAAAACATGATAAAGTTCTTAATTTTAATCATTAAATAGCTGTGATTAAGCTTTTGAAAGTTTATTTATAGCTTTGTAAATTGATGGCAGCCAGATTTAATTAAATGTTTGGCATGTTTGGTTCAGATTTGTTAAATCTGAAGCATTACCCAGCATAAAGTGACAGAGCGCTTGCAGTTCTTGTACATTAGCTGCATCCCCAGTGCCCAGATGGGTCGTGTGTATCTAAAATATTCAGCAGAGTCCCATCTGCTACAGTACAAATCTCTATCTCACAAGTATTGCTGGCTCTGAGAGCTGGCTGAGGACGGTGTTTTCGCCGTCCAAGAGAACGACCAGTTCTTTCCGCTCCTCTTTGTAATGGTTCCATTAAATCTGCTTGACTGGTCCCAACCATCCACAAACAGTCACCTGGTGTTTTACAGAGATAACTTCATGTTTGGCTTTGGGTGGCACTCTTAACTTTCAGTGCACCTTTGCAAGTTGTGATAGAATAATTAATCTCTATTTAAATTGCTTTCTGTTAAAATTTTAACAGTGAGAACTCTGTCAGACCAAATTTTTATCGACAACTTAAATTTCTAGAGTTTGAATTTCATGAAAACGTACTGGAAGGCAAAGGTGCTGCCGTAGAGCTTTTTGGCAGTGCGGAAACGAGCTTCCTTAGCTGGAGGGCTGCTGAGCAGCAGGAACTGGTGGGAGGTGTGCATGAATTTCAATTGCTGTCACACACAGAAACAAAAAAGTCAGGTAAAAAAAATTCTCAGCTGCTTCGGAGGAGGAGGAGGAGTTGAGGAGTAGAGGTGGTGCTTTGTCTTACCCTGCTGAGAGGCAGCTTGACGATATGAGACCTGTTGCTGGAAATAATCCTGCAAAGACACAAAAGACTGAGCACTTTGTAATATGAAATTATATATTTTTTCCTTAATTTTGTCACTCTTTTATGCAACAACAAATCAGAAGTGGGACTGAAAAAACAATATTTCCCATTATGAACAATCATTCTGCCAAAATGTCCCATAATGTCTTTGTTGACCCTCTCTCCCACCAGGTAACAGAACCCTCACAACCCCAACCAAACATTAACAATGCAACAAAAATGGCGAGCGATATCGGTGCTTTCCAGCTGTACTGTTTTGAGCCAGATGCCAGCTCAGATGAGGAAAAAAAAAGAAGTACACGGATCTATTTGTCTGCAAATGGATGCATCAGAATGGAGCAGAGCAGGAGGATTGTACCCAGCTGACTGTAGTTTGTACATAACAACTACAAGCTTTGATATCAAGTCAAAAGATCAAGTCTATTAGACTCTCACCACTGCAACAGGGGGTGGGCCAAAGGGTCCAGCTTGTCCATCTGTTTCTTGATTTCAAGGTATGACCCCTAAACAAAGCACACAAGCATTACGTACATACTTGACTGGTGAATAATATGTAATAGTCCTGATACTTTCACAATAATAGCACATAAAGAGAAAAGGACGAGGAGGTGCAATGGGATTGTGATCAACAACAGCGTCCAAAGCCTCCCCCATCTCCAGTGTTGCCATCATACCTGGGTCATCTCTCGTATGGACATGACACTGTCTAGAGCTTTCTGGAGCCTCTCATAATTCTTCTTCTGTGTTCATTTGTCGATCCAAACATTGATTGCATGCAGTCAGAGAAGAAGCAACATAAACAGGTCAAAAACAACTTCAACACAGGAGGGCTTTTGATGATCTATTTAGCTTTTTAGAACTTAATTTAACTTTCAGGAGCCACCAGAGTGCATCTATATTTTAAAGGCAAACATTAAGCATACTTGTGCTCAAAATCAGTGCCCTTGTGTAAAATTATTTTTATGCTAGTTTCTTTGTTAACTTTGGAGGAACAAAGTTTTAGTGGATACTTTTAAGTTTACCAAGGTGTTTTTCAGTTTTTCAACTTTTAATGTTATTATCTTTGATGCTTGATTATATTTCATGAATTGATTGACAGCAAAAGTTGTTTTGCTTGAATAAGGAGTTAGTTTTTGTTTAAAAGATGGAGTAAAATATGATCAAAATAGATTTAACCAGCAATTCTGTGTCAACAAGGATGCTGACCTTTGGGTTGAATGCAAGAGTCTTAGGATCATTGGGATCAACAACGGATGGGTAGGGCTCAAAAATGATGCTCTTACGGGGCGACTCCAGAGCAGCTCGACACATCGCCACAAGTAAATCCACAACCTAGAAGGGAAGAATTTTTCATTTGCATTTTATGCTCTTAGCAGAAGATAATAACTAGTTTTAATGCACTTACTGATAGTAAAACTTGATTCAGTTTTCAAAATATTTTAGAATTAAATACTTTCGAAATAAATACATTTTTTTTTATTGTCAGGAAGGCAAAAATGTTTAAACTTTTATGCATTTTTTATTTTATTTTTTTACCTCTGCACCAGTGGCTACTTCCTCTGCAGCTCCAGACATCACACCGAGCGTATAGAAGGAGAAAACACACAATTCTCGTGTGCACACAGCAGGCTGCGTGGGCACAAAAGGAAAAAAATTTGAATACCACAACTGGAAATGCAGTTGCTGCTGTTATAGCATAAAAAAAATTCAATTTTCTCAGCTATAGAGCAAAAAAAGAACGAAGAAAATGAATCTGCAAGAGAAAATTACTGAAGGAGAACACTATATTGAAGATTTGTTCATAATTTTTTCTTCAACATTGAAAAAAACTCTAAAATATAGATGTTAGTTCAGTCAAATACCTTCAGCATGGATCCGTTCTGAAAGACGTGCTGCTCGTCGCAGACCACACAGTACTCATTCAGAGTGGGAATTCTCTGTTCTGAATACTTCATTATCTGTTAGGAGAAAAGCACAGTGGAGATCCCAGATATAACTAAAGCACTAAGGTATTCTGTGCACTAAAAATACTTTGGCTAAATCTAGGAGAGTTAAATTTAGTCCCTTGCTACAGACTTTCTGCAGAAGATGACTGCAGGTTCAGTCCAGGGATACACAATCAGCATTATTTGGAATAAGACCTTCATTGCTGTCTTCAGTCTAAAATGCAAGGATCCAAACAGAAACATACAAGTCTTGATGAGGGAACTAATGCCTCCCAGAGATCTAACCTGCACCAAGAAGCCATACTCCAAAGTAGGGATGTTCTTGCAGTGTCCGCCCGCCTGGGATGAAAAAAACAATTCAATCAGCTGCCTCGTGGTAATCTGCGCTGGGGCCCTTGCCGCTGGGACAGCCACAGTCTGATGAGTCAAGTGAAGACAAAGCATTATGGGAAAGGGCACACCAGCAATGCTCTGGTAAGGTTGGGGAAAGGCTCAGGTGTGAACTGTGCAGGATGTAGGAAACTGGGGGGGTCAGAGTAGATTAAAACAGAAAAGAAACAGGAACAGCATACAAAAGTCTATTTGAGTGCACCTTACAATTAGGCACAATGAAAAAAAAGTCAATGGTGATGGAAAGAAAATCTATAATCATACCAAAGTGAATTAAGTATTTGGATCCTAACCTGGCTATTTGGTGGATAGCTGAAGAGTTCTCCTTTTGGGTTTTTCATGGTACACGAGATGGAGCGGTTCATTAGGCGGGTCACTCTCAACTCAGGGACACTCAGTTTCCCTTTTAAAACTGTGTCTTGAATCAAAGGAAAACTTGGAGACCTGACAAAGACAAAAACACGCATGTCAGAAGGAAGAGTCAGAGCAGGCGCTGTTGTCAAAACAATCGTAGAAACAGCACTTAGTGGGAGGATTGTGGTCAAAGCACATTTTGCGCTTACAGAGATGTTGCAGAAAATAAATCCTGTCAGCTAAGATATAACTGAAATGTGTTTTCACACAACGTTCTTTTTGTGTGCAGAAAATGCATAATGACATTTGTTGGAAGAAAACAAACTCTGCTCATCTACTTTGCTGCCGCACTAACAGCAGATCAGAACTCTGAAAAGCGTTTGGACAGCATCTCCATGCAGTCACAAAATGTTAAAAGCACAGGAAGTTGTTGTTGTTTTCTGAAGACATTACTCTCAGTGGGTTGCACATGTACCCTGTTGATGTCAACACAGCACAGATCACTGCTGGGTATGTCTGAATTTAAACATTAAGAATGCATAACTGTCAAAGCAGTTGATAGTTCGAAGCTGAAAAGAGCATTTCTCCCCAGTGGGGATTTCTGTCATATTTGATTCCATCTGCACTATAATGTGTAGAAGTTTTTTCTTTGCATTAGTTTATCCTTTTATAAACAAGTTTTTGATTGGTATTCATAACAAGAACTAAGTTTTGCTTTTCAAGAAGTTTATTATAGAAATTTATGTAAAAAAAAAAAAAAACGTTAACTGTCATAATTTAATAATTTATTGTTATAGCTTAACTGAGATAAGCTATAACATTAGGTTTTGCGGTTTATTATTTTTTTTATTTATTATTTATAATTTTTTATTTATCATTTAAAAAAAAAAAGTAAATTTCGTACTTAAAAATTGCCTGGTGAAAGTAAGAAAACTCAGTTTCTTAACACAATTACTTTAAAAACCTTCTGAGTGGACAATTAAGCTGCAATGTGCCATAACTACAAGCAGTATGTTTGAACTGTAACACATTTTTTGCATCTCTTTTTTCTTATTGTGTTGGTTTGTTCCTTTTTTTTCTTCAAAAGGAGAAACTGTAAAGTTTCTTATCCTCATCTCTATCTGCTAGCTGTTTACGGACAAAACGCAAACTTGCTTTTCCATGTTTTTGCTTTGTTTTGTGGATCACCTCTATAAGACCACAGGGTTTTTATAGTATTTTTGTATTTAAACATTTATTTCATTTAATAACAATACATCACATCAATTCAATACAAAACGAAATTATAACAGCTAATCAATTCAGAGGAGCAGATAGAATAAAACCTAAATTATCTGCCCCTGTTGCTGCATCAACAAAAGTAAATCAAAGTCTGTCAAAAAAAGAAAATGAAAATGATCTTCACATAAATATTAAGCCCGGCCTACATTTAAATAAGTTTTATAAGTTTTATAATTACATTTTGCTTGATAAATAATTCTACATATTTGCTTAGCATCTTATTTTTAATAATATTTTTTAAGAAGTCAATTGATTTTGTATTTTTTGTGTCTTTGTCCAGTTTATTTAATATGTTAGGTCCATATACTCAAACAAATCCTTCCAATACCTTTCTTTTAAATCTTAATTTTCTGAATATTTCGTTTTTAAGTCAATGGGATTTTGTCTTTTCTTGAATTTAATCTGCAAAGTAAATGGTAAATATATAATTTGCATTTTGTACATGAATTGGAGAATGTTGTTATCAGCTGCATCACTACATTTTAGTATTTTCAAATGATTGAATAGTGATCCTGATGGGTCTCTATATTTACTTCCTGTAACAATTCTTATTGCCTTTTTGTTAAGATTGGGGTTAAGTATGTTTTTTAAGTGGTGCCCCATGGTAAGGTTTATTTCTCATTTACTTTGGAAAATAGTAATAAAAAAAAACATTAAATACAGCCTAAACTTACAAAAAAACTGCTGTGTGGTTATTCCTGTGTAAGGTTAAAGGTTAAGGTTTTACTGTGAAGGACTGAATTTGCCCTTAATGTTTATAGATCTTTTTTTTTTAATTACCTGTGTTGTTAGGAAAAACAAACTTCACCTGTTTTGTATTTAGGTTGCAGACATCCGAACATTAACAGGCTTGTTATGACATTGTTTTGCCTCCTGGTTTACTGTTTTAGTCATTACTGAATGGGCCGTCGTGGCTCATCGCCGCAGCTGTCAGGTGTCACCTTCAATTTAGCCCTCTTCATTAACATTTCTTACGACTGGCCTGCATATGCTAATAAGAACATTATTAGTGATGTAAGGACAGACTCTATTCTAAAACTTTGTGTGTCATCAATAATGTGCCTCACTTAAAATATACTGTTTTTAATAACGAGCCAACAACTACCAAACTGTCACTTAAATGTACAAGTAAAAAAAAGACAAAACAAGAAAAATTAAAGTCGCGAGTAGCGTTGGATAGCCCATACGCAGTACCCGGCCTCGCCGCCCGCCTCTATGCCCCACTGCCCTCGCCGCCCACCTTTGATCCGACCCCACTTGCGAAGCAGCCACAACAAAAGCCTGACACGCCCTCTCCCCCCTTCTCTTTCTGTAAGCTGGTCTGAGCTGTATGTAGGAGACTGATGTAAAAAGCACTTTTTTTTCAAAATGGCGGCTTTTCTGTTGGTTTTATCTCCATAACAACAATTTTTTGTTTTGGTCGCCTGGTGATACCATACAGATCGACATAAGTTTCAGAAGAATTGGCAAAAGTAAACTGTTGACTTTCTTAGCTACAAAGGTTATTAGCTAGCAATGCCCACATTCCTAATATGTTCATATCAGGTCTAATAATATTTTGTCCAGCTCTAATCAAGGATCAACATATTAACACATTATATTTTTTATAATAGTCTGTCAAAAAATGTGTGAGTAATAGGGAGTATGCCACTTTTACAAGCTCGCCACGTGCACACCGTTCAAAATCTACAACTTCTAATTCCAACATTTGTGCAATTGCTTCCCAATGATGCTCAAAAAGTTAGAAGACGATCGATGAAAATCCCTAAGATGTTTTCATTTATAGCTGGTGCTAAAGGGGCTTTTTTTTAATTCAACATGGCGCCCTCTACTCAAGGTCAAAGGTCAATGAAACTTCTGTGGTGGTTGTAGACTGAACCTGGTAGCATGTGTGTGTAACTTCATGAAAGTCAGATGAACAAAACTTTTGTTTTCCCATGTTGTGGAAAAACTTGAAATTCGCCAAATCTCACATTTTGCCACAAAATGGCCGCCAAGCAGTAGGTCGTGTGGCCATCCCATAATAATTTTAAAAATTCCTGAACGTGTGTTTTGGTTACATTTGTGTATTTCAAAATATTTATTTTTCCTCCACTAGCAATTTTCGGCCCATTTATTTTTTATTACTGTTTTGCTCGCCATGATGTCATCGTCTTCAGGGAAGTGCCGTTCACTGTACCAAAAATTAATTTTACATTTTTACTAGGATTGTACAAATTTTGGTGACTTTTCACTCATGTAGTGGTGGTCAAATTTTGACTCAAAGACGCAGAAATGTTAACAACTGTGAAAACAACATGGTCCTTGCAGCTGCAGCGGGCCATAACTAAATAAGTTATCTAATTGTTAACTAATGACTTCTGCATCTACAAGTCAGATGTTTGTTGACAGAGCTGTAGAAAAACAAAAGGACTTACTTGGGAATAGGGGAGAAGATGCTAAGTCCGGCTCTGAACTTCTTGATGGTTCCTCCAGCTTTGAACCAGCTGTGCCTTTTCTCCTGCTGGGCCTTGAGGAATTCATTACTCAGGTGCTTCCATTGCTGGGAGGTGAATGTTGTTAGGATCCTGACACATCACAGAAAAAGTTAGCCAAGCTGATTACTCAACATCTGATGACGAACCTAAAACTGACCAGTTCAGACTCTGGCCACTGTCAAGCTAAAACAGAAACATTACAGACCAATTTACACATCTATCTTCAATCTCAGCAGATATGAAGCATTTACAGTTTAAAAAAATAATAATAACATGAACAACTATCCATCCATTTTCTAAACCCTTTTGGCCCTTTTGGGGTCAAGGGGCAGCAGCCTAACCTGACCACTCATGGGCGAAGGCAGGAAAACACCCTGGACAGGTCGCCAGTCTGTCGCAGGGCCACAATCACACCCCCATACACACTTGCATTCATACCTATACAATATGGACTGTTATTTAAGATCAAAATGCAGTTCATCTGATTTTTCAAGGAGTGGCAAACTTTGGAGTTAAAATCCATCTTTCCACAAGCAGTTAGTATTACGACAAAAAATAATATTTTCTAAGAAGCAAAATTCGAAATTCAAGATAGGGAAAAAATTTGGGAAAATCTGAAAGATGCTATGTAAAACTTGCAAATTAGCATTTAAACTTTTGCACTGCAGAAAGAAATGTGCTCATTTCTTTAATAAATTAAACTCTAGAATTGATATTTCGTAAATCTATATAAAAAATGAGTTCAGGGATGATCTACACCAACTAAAATTTAAAAAGCTGACTAAACAGCTGCTTTTGAGCATAAGAGACCCACACATGTTCCCTTCAAACTGAAAACCATAAATGATGTTTTACTATTGTGCAAATAAAAACTTAAAAAACTACCCTGTAGTTAATTCTAAAATAAAATTTGTGCATGTGTATTTAAAATCACTTACTTTTTCAGTTGCAAGCCGAGGCTGAAACCCTCTTTGTTTGAAGGCTGAAATACTTCTACTGATGGCTCTGAGTAAACATAAATAACATATTTACACAGTGAACGGTCATACAGATGCTGGTTTTTATCTTTTTTTTCCCAGCATCCCTCTCCTAAACACAGAACAGTAACCGCACATGCTCAGTGAGCGGCACAGATATGTAATGCCCTTTTTCAAATAATACAACATTCGCACTGACATCTTTACTCACCCGGTCCATCAAGGTACTGAGAAAGAGAAAAGCGCAGTCTCAGAATAATAGGCTCTGTTCTGATGACTTTCCATGCTGTTGCTACCTCCTCCTAAGAAAAACACACAAACACAAACAATGAGCAGCCTAATTAGAGCCATTTCTCACATCACAAATAACTTATGAGCATTGGATGCATTATGAATGACATGTTCCTTTACAAAATGTCAAAGTAAAAATAGCATTAGGCAAAGTCATGCTGACTCACGTCTAAGAAACTGATGTTAATGTGAAGATCGATGTCCACGTCATCGATGGTTCCATACTCCCTGCTCAGACACACAAAAAGGTGTATGATAAAGGCTCTGTTTAAATGTCAGTCAAAAAAGATCCTGCTCTTAATATTTCAACTGATTACTCAATCAGAGATATAAATTAGACTAGTTCCCTCCAGCAGCTTTTCAAATAAACAGCTGCTTGTTGTGGGAAAGCTTGATTATTTCTTTGTAAGGTTTTTGGATTTTTTGTACAGGTACGCATAGGTGTAGTAGCTGTGCTGTACCTAACAGAAATGGCGCTGTCTGTGTAGATGTCTTTCACAGCTTCAATGTCTGCGTCTAGTTGCGGATGGCGGTACAGGTCAGCAGCACAGCTCCCCTGCAACAAGCAGCACTGGTCACAGTTATAGCAGTGAATGAGTTCTCAATGGTTGACAAGAATTTTGACACAAGTAAACATCTGAGATCTCACAGCCCCCAAAAAGTATACAGTCTTTGTTAATTTGGGAAAGTAGACCACAAATAGGGTCTTCAAAGTCATTTACAATGAAAGTGTCCACACTTCCATAAAACTACTATCTTCATTCATTTTGGTGGTACTTTGGTGTGTGTAAAGACACAGCGAAGATTGGAAAAATATAAATAAAGTTTTAACAGAAACAGATACATGCCCTTCTGAAACCTTCAAGAGAATTTAGAGTTTGGTGTTTGACAGTAGAAATAACATAAGTTGACAGCACGCTTATGATCTAACCAAAAAATGAAAGTTTCCATGAACTGGTGTACAATAACATGAACAATCTGTTAACAAAGCTTTAAAGATCCACTCCGGACTTCTATTTAGCTATTTCAAAAGTGTTTCCAGTAGTTTTTCAATTATGATTTTGAGTCAAAATAAAAAAAAAACTGTCATTTTCTAGGAACATAGTTTCTGCAGAGTGGCAGTAGTTCTTTAGAAATTTGCCTCTAGTTATGGGCAGTACTGTTGGCACATAGCAATCCTTCCCCTCCCTATTGCCGAGAGACCTCTGTTTACACACTGTCCTGCTAGCTCACACCTAAGCTCACATTAACAGTGCAAAAAAGGGTGAGCAATACTGAAGATATCCAGCACTGTAGTTTGGAGCCAGCTAGCTCAGATGAGGAAAACAAAGACATAGATGGATCAGGTCATGGATCAAGTCATCTACAAGTGGATGGATCAGAATGGAGCAGAGCAGGAGCTTGTGGCCCACCCAGTGTATTTTCTGTCACAAATTGTGTTTTTCAAACAGTATTTTTCCCTTTGCTCTTAATTCACAGCAATCTGAAAAAAATCTTTAAAAATCTAAAAAAAAAAAAAAAACATGATTTTTTTTATCGGAGTGGGTTTTTAAAGTCCATGACAACAAGACAGCCAGATCCAAACTCAGATAAGTCAGGAAAGACTGGAAAAAAAACATGATTGGATGAAATCCATATGGGCAGACAAACCAAGACCAATTACTTTGACTTTAACCTCAAAAGCACATTTAATGAAGACCAGCTGCACCTTACATTCACTGTCAAGCATTTTAGACACTAAGTTGTGATTGGATTCAAACACATGGAGTATTTAAGGAAAAAAGAATGTTATCCACACTTTTCTAAACCAATATTAAAACGGGTTCAGGCAACAGAATAATGATCTGAAGCAAAACAGCAGGAATACATCAGAATGTCTCTCAAAAACAAAAAAATGTCAAGGTTCTGAATGATGGTCGATTGAACAACGGTTAGAAAAAATAACGAGAATGACTCTGTTACACTGATGCACACAAACAAAACAAAACTGTAAAAACAACTTCAAAATTATAGCAGCGAAAAATAGATGTGAAAACTGCTTACAATTTTTAATTTTTATTTTTATTACACAGGACTTTTTCCTCTCTTTTTCTGCTCTTCTGGGGTTAGAAGAAAATATAGTGATCTACTTCCTGTTGTGATTGTGTGTTTTTTAAATACACAAAAGCTGTCCAAAAGTAAAGCTTTACACACTTGCAACAAGAGTGTATCTTCTTTTTAAATGAAATTCTTAATTTAATTCTATCAAAGTTTTAGTCTTTCTGTTACTTAACACTATGACTTTCAAAAAGGTAAAACTAAACATTTTCAAAATATTTCACCTTGTGAAATGTATACATTAAGTGTGAAAAATAGCAGAGCATTCTCAGATTCACTTTTCTGATATGTTGTAGCGTGAGTTTGCTGAGCTCTGAGTGTGTAATGTAAACGCCACACTTCAGTTCTTATCTCCTGCTGCTGCTTTCATGTTTTTTCTAACTTCACTGAAATGAAATTTACTGGATTTACATTTCAATCATGAAACTTGGCAGATAAGAGTTAGAAAGGATAAGTAATAGATTAAGATCTGATTTGGGAGGTAAGAAGTCCACTATATGAGATAAGATGTGACACTGTGTGTTGGCACTGGAAATTAATTTAAAAGGAGGCACTGGGTGGAAGGAGTGGATAATAAATTGTGGTGTGATTAAAAAAATGTTTATGACATTTTATTTATTTAATTGAAAACTATTCCAAGACTGGCCCATGATGACTTAAAATCTTACAGTCAGTTATCTAAGAGGCATTAAGGCACAAACAATAGAAATGTAAGCGAAGCTTGATATTGCAGTTGCATTAAACATAAAGGTAACAGTGCCTGCTCTACCTGGATACCATAAAGGAACTGCTCAGGTTCGTTCTCCCCATCGGACTCCTCGTCTGTCCAGCACTGGCCTTTGATGTCCTGTGGGCCCACACATTGTTGAAAAGGCCATTAGGAAGGCACAGACAGAAAAATGCCTCCTTTTCTTTTTTTTAGACATTCTTTCATCGTTCATTTCCTTATTTAGCAGTCTGTTCACTGGCTTCAAAACCACTGCTTTACATAACATCTCACTGTAAGACGGACTTTGTTTTTTACAAAATTGAACGGTCTGTTCCTTTAAAAGAATATATGCCATTAAAAAACAGATTTCTAGGTGTAAAAATGAATTCATATCATTTGTAGATAAGCATTACATTTTGAGATCACATATCTTTTCTGCAAATATCAACAATGAAACTGTAATATTTTACTTCATAATAACCCAGATTACATAGTAACTCAGTGTAACACAGATTAGTTTGAATAAATTATTATACCAATAGGATTCTAGCTGTCTTACCATTGGGTCTGCTGTTCATAGGGCTCTCTCAGACAGGTTTGGGACTTCGATTACTGCCAACCATTGCATCCTGTTTCCAGGTAAAAGTGGAGACAAATCATAAAGCTGCCTGCCATGTTTTGCGCAAAAGAATGTTTCCAAAAAAATCATTATAAAATTCAGCGAACAAAGAAAAACAGAAGACAAAAGGCCATTGCCAGTGATGCCATGCTCTGTCAGCAGTGCCCTCCTCTTTCTTTCTTTAAATCGTCTGCACTTCACCTTGCCATGTATCCTAGCAACAGCCATCTCTGCCTCCTTTCAGACTGGCATTAATCACTGTAGAGAGAACGTGTGGGAGATATGTGCTGTACGTTCAGTGCTCAGGATGCCTCCAGTTCTTTGTTTGGATCTGTTTTTTTTTTTTTTTCCTCCCTGAAACTTTATCTATAAATACCGAAGCACCAACCTTTAAAATGTACTGGGGAAAACAACACATTCACTGATGTGAAAAAAATTAAAGAAACATGTCTTAGGGGCTGCACGGTGGTCACCAATGGGGACTTTTCTGTGTGGAGTTCCGTGCATGCGTGGGTTTTCTCCGGGGACTCCGGCTTCCTCCCACTGTCCAAAAAAACATATTTCATAGGTCAGTTGGTCACTTTAATTGTCCCTAGGTGTGGATGCAAGTGTGCATGGGTGTATTGTGGCCCCTGCGACAGACTGGTGACCTGCCCGGGGTGGCCCCTGCCTTCGCCCATGAGCGGATGACCCCGAAAGGGACAAAACAGGTATAGAAAATGAATGAATGTCTTAGGTTGAAATAACAAAACAAAGTGTACCTATTAAGAAAAAAACACATTTTCATTCAAATTGACATGTTTGTTTGCTAACAGAACTAAATTATGATTTCAAATAACGACACACACTCATATACATAATGAATAACCACAAGTAGATAAACTGACATGTAGATAGTGCAGATATGCTTTTTTATGGTAGAAGTAAAACAAGTAAACAATTTGTTTTGTTCTTATATTCAACAATTACAGATTGGTGGCATCATGTAACAGTATTGTCATATACTAACAGGATAATAAAGATTTCAGCAGCAAAAAGAACAAAATAGGGTGCAAACAAACCAACACTGTATGTCAACATATCTTAGTATCACAAGACAGAACTACAAGCATTTTTGTCACCTAAGATTACCACAAAAGCTCCCAATTTTCCCTTTTTTCAGGTTCTATAAGATCCCAAAATATGCTCATACAATTGTTCTATTATATTATGGTCTGTTTTGTCTATGTTTGCTGTTCTTTTTTAAGGGCATCCTTCCCAACGCCTGCTGCACCCTTCTGCTCCCACATCACAAACACATCTCTTGCCTCCGCTCCAACCCTTTTACGTAGTCATGTTGCTGTTCTGTTTGCTAGCATCTCCATCCTCCGCCATCTCCAAGCCTCTGTCATCTGACATACCAATAGACCCCCCCCCTTCTTCCTCTTACCCAAACACACAGATTTACAACCCCCCAACCACGATTCCTCTTTCTCCTCTGATCACTATTTAGCACAAATACAGATTCAGCCAGCCGTGATCTCCCCTCCCCCTACCCTCTGCATCCCCGCCAGCATCCATCCATACTTACCTCCAGAGAGGATGGAGACTCGGATGCTGTCCTTGCCTCAGCTGCTACCCCTCTTTAAGGGCACACCTGTCTCCCTCTCTCTCAGGGACTGCTTTCCTCTGAAATGATAGATGACATTAAGTCCATTCAAATGAGATAGAGGAGCATGAAGAGAAAACGGTCCGACAGTATGACTCTGTCCGCCCCTCGATGCCTATCTGCAGGCGAGCCAGCTGCTGTGTGTGAGTCTGTGTGTTTATCTATTGCAGATCTCTGCTCTCGCTGTTCTCTTATATTTTGCCTGACAACACTGAGGGGTCTGGGCATGCTCAGTAAGAATAGGCAAGCCAGTCACGTGACTCGCAGCTGACTGCACTGCTGCTGAGAAATAAGAAATTAAAATGGCTCTGCTCAGTTCATGCCTCTGACAGTGTGTTTGTGCTGTGTGTGTGGTTATGTAAGTTTGGCTCTAATGGTGTGCTATTGTGCATTGGCAGAAACTTCTGGTTAATATTTGTTTGTTTTTTTTTTATGTCAAGGCAAAATATATTAGATAATAGCAATGAAAGCCTGATCAGTAAGCTATTATTGGAGGCTCTAAAAAGCTCCGGAAAACAGGAAAATTCCCTTTTCACAAAATGCAGCACCTGTTCTGCATGCTGTAGCTTCCCAGCAGCAATAAAAAAAAACCATTGCGGTACAATATTCCATGCACATTTACTCATATTTCAGCAGTGTATAACGGAGGACTCAAATGAACAAAACACTGTGTCACTGTGTCTCTGCATGACATAACGGTCATTAGGCTAGCATGCTAATCAGTATTTACCCTCATTGTCTCAAGGTATCAGTGTAAGAACTATCAGATTAATAAACAGCTGATTGAAAACTGTCATCTTAAATGTTTAAATAAAATAAAGAAATAAACAATAAGCCTCATTTTGACTCTATTTTATCTTGCAGTTTTGTGGAAGTTTAATACATTACTTTCTTTTTTAGTTATTTTCCAGGTTTTTTGTTCACCCCAGTGTTATATTTATCATGAGACAAGCTATGTTCATGTTCTTCATTTCACAACATAAAGCCGATTGATCTTAGTTAACTTAATTCAGACCTTTTATTGGTTTTGTGTGTAACTTTGCTTTTTTATTTAAAAATATTAAATATTTCCTTTTTATCACTGCCAGCTCTATCCCATTTGTGTAATATTGTGTTGGGGTATGAAGCATTAGGCATTGCATCTGCTCAAATGAGATTTATCTGAGCACGTTGTCTTATTTGTACCTCGTGGCCTTGGGGTTTAGCTGTGATTAATGCTGACTGGCAACAAGAAGCGACACTGGTGAACAGACAGACTTCACAAGTAACGTGTTCCTCATCTGAACAAATGGCTTTACATGTCGCGGTGGTGTGATTCCAGTCAGAGGCAGTTAACAGCCAGTGAGTCAACAACATGGGAAGTGGAAGTAGCAGTGCCACATCTGGAGGTGTGCCCAGGTAAGAACAGAAAAAGAAAAAGGGGAATGGCACACAACAGTGTCCATACTATGTCAGTGTTGCCATATAGTCATGTACATGGGTCATCTTTGTAGTTTAATCATAAAGTTTACATAAAATCAAATGTTACCTGAGATTTAATAACTATGTCAGAGATAAACTAACTAACTACTAATTTGGGAAACCATTATGGTACTATACTAAATCCTAAACATTTACAATATGATTAATAGTTAAATAGTTTTTGCATTTATTTTTTTACTTTATTTTAATCTTTGTTGGCAATAGTACAATAGTTTACTGGTTTTAGAAGTAAAAAGGAATAAGGAACGGGTGTTTAACCCCTTGACAATTATTGATGCAAACATGTTTCAAGCCACTTTGGCTCCAAAGTTACATTAATTTAACATTTACATCAAAGCAAAAACATAGGGTTTTTTTTTTCATAGCTGGAAATAAATTCAGGTGTAACGTATTTCATTTGTGTCATTTGACATGTTTAAACATAGACAATAAAGGCAGAAGATGAAGAATTACCTTTTTTTTCTCCCCAATACAAATTTCCCCTATAGCAAATCAATTGCCAGCATAATTAAGCTGAATACATAAAAAGTACAAGCTGTGAATTTTAGAAAAAATTGCTAGTATAAAGGTGGGCCATAGTTGAGCCATCACAAACTCACAGAAAAGTATTTCTATATTGTAATTCATACTAGACATTAAAAACTTGCTCATAAAAGCAGATATCAACAATTTTTGTTTGTTTGTTTTAGGTGCTTACTTGCTCTGTTTGCAGTAATAAATCTCTATCAAGTATTCATATTTAATAAAAATGCCTAAATGTTAAAATAAAGTATGATATGAAGCATATTTGGTCATGCAGCAGCACGTTTTTGTGAACATGTCGTTGTAGTATGATGAGTCACCAGTAGATGGCGATGTTAGCTTGCATTCTTCTCTGAGAGATACAACCCCTTCTGCCTTGTTTTGTGCAGCCCGTTGGGCTGAATACAAACTAACGACTGCGGTCATTGTTGATCAATTTGTATGTTGACTTGTAGCTTTTGAATTAATATTATTTTTTTTATAAATTTGAAGTGAGTTTTGACTTGGAGATGACGCTGACAACTTTCATGTTCGTTCAGAATGATGTTTACAAACCACCCTAGCATGATCTGTGTAAATCGATCTAAGTTGTCGTTAGTGATAAATAAAGTAGATACTGTTGTCATAAATACGTCTTTTTTATATATTTGCACGTTTTTAAACAAAAAAAAAATGACTTCTCGTCATGTATTTCTTCTGGTGCATTCGCGCGTGCCCATTGGCTTCCTAACCTAGCATACCAGCTCTATCACGATTTTTGATATTCTTCCGCGTCAGTATCTTTTTTAACAACCCCCCCTCCCTATTTTGTCTCTTTTGGTCATTTAATCTTTAAACTACGTGTTATGCATATGACAGAGTGATTTATGTAAATGTGTAAAGTAAATAAACAACCACTTTGTTTTGTTTACGTGTGTTTTGATATTCGGTCGGATGGATATGTCTCAGCATCCTTGTAAAGTAGTTCCTCTGAACGAGGAACTAAAGGGAGATCACCTTGAGCCGCTTGGTCTCACTCTGTCAGCAGCCGCTGTTGTGTTCGCAGCACGATAGTCAGACAAGGTGGGTAACCACACTATAGTCTTCGCTTCGGTACTTGGAAATGTTTCTGTTTCGTTCTGTATGTTCCTTTAAACAGTTTTCATTGTATTTTTGGTGCGGATTACAGCCGTTGTTTCGACCTATCTTTAGGTTTGATTTATATTTATCTGTACAATGCGCTGAAATCAGGTTCAAAGTAAATTATACCGATGTAACAATTACCACAAAAACGTTCGGAGCACGTTAATCAATGTTACTGCTTTAGCGTTCAATGAGACATGAAAAATTCAGTTAAAAGATAAATTGGTCGAGTTTCGTTCGTCATTCGAATAACTATACATTATTATTTAGCATTAACGTGTTTTAGCATTAACATTTTTACTTCAAATTTGAGCAACTTTCAATTAAGACATTAAATAAAATGCGTCAAATGTTCACAGTTATAGATTCTCTTCCTGTTGCCTCCTGCTGTGGGCGTGGTCCTACGTCTTCTTAGTCTGCTATTGGCTAACCGCCTTGGTGTCTTCAGATCAGGAAAATGTGACGCAGGATGGGAGAACGTGACCTTTACTGCATCGTCTTTGCTCTCCAATTTCTTTTACAATTCCCACTCTTTACACGCGTGATGCATAACGCATTACAATTTTAAATTGTTGTAAACTGTTAGGACAGCTTCTTTCTACTACCTCTTTTCCCACCCATATACGACTTTTAAGAGTCATTCTACCGTTAAATGTTCAGCCATTTTTACTGAGCTGTATACTCATAAAGCCAAATCACTTATCAAGTATCATATTTTTAAAACAAAACTTGAAATGTACACACTATTTCAACCTTCACAAATCCTCTGCAATACCTTGATACAGCAGTTACCGGCAAAATAATGCAGCTTAATGCCAGACACTGCAGTAAAAATAGATGATTGCAAGTGTAATGCAGTCTTCTAAATATTGGGTTACCTTATTTGATAATTATATAGAAATATTAATTCTAAAAATGTGTTAAATGATAAATGATGTTCGTACTTCTTAAGGAAATATTCCTGAGTGCCCTTTTGGCATAATGTTCCTGTTTTTGTATATGGAAAACACACTTTTGCTGACCCTCACATTGACTTTCCTGTTGACAAATCACAGTTTTACCCCAGGGAGTAGGTTAGGGTTAAAAGGTTCAGCCACTAAACAGATGGAAACCTACTTGATTAGTCCTCGGGATTGTAGTTAATGCTAAGGTAGTAGTTTTTGTAGTAACTAGTTCAGAAATATATATTTTTAAAGCAATATTGTTTTGTTTTTTGGGCTTTATTTAAGGAAATATTTATGATAAACTGTTTTCTGTAAATATAAAGATAAATTTAAGTCTATACCATTGTAAGGTGGTGAGGATCAGTAGGATTTGGCCTTGCTCTTGTGCATTTTTTTACAATACAGTGGCATGTCTTATTGGTTGTAACACATAAAGACAATTTAGGATCATTCTCTGTTTCACATTGACTTAATCCAGCATAGTTTAGCACTTATGTTGAAGAACGATCCAAAATCCATACACACGTGCTACATGCAGTCTGTGTGTGGGTTTGCTATAATTCTCAAGCATGACAGTGTAAATATCATTGTACATTCCTGTTTTAATATTGTAGCTGCACACTCTGCATGCTATGTTATAATTAGCGTGGGATCTGTTTTTAGATCAGGTTTGGTCTCTGTGACTCGGTTCTTAAGTGTTGTGCTAGAGGTCTAATGTACAGTATGTCCATTGGATCAGAGGGTTGCTGGGTTATAGTAGACTGTCTCTTTGTCCTTTATCCTCATTGAATGGATTTAATCTTGAGCTGCTGGAAGTGTTGGACAGATACACTCAAACTCCAGCGTTGAGGTTAAGGACTGATTTGCTCTCTGAAGGTGGAAGATCCAACACACTGGGTTTGCTTTGGAGATCCTTTTTAGTTGCAGGCTTTGCTATTTCCAAGAGGAACAGACATGGCCACTGGTGGTATGTAGCATGCAAATATTATTAGTAGCATGAGAGTAAACAATTATGCCAATTTGGATTAGACCTGTGTTACATCACAACTGTACTTGAACTTGGTGAATGTCATGTTACCCTCAGTCACGTTGTTGTAGTTGCTAAAGGTTAAACTCTAATAATTTAAAAATACGAGTTTGAAGTCAACAAATGAAGATGGTGTCAATGTGTAACTAAAATAGATGTTCTGAAAAAAGGATTTGAAGGGATTATTCCGGTGCAATCTATCAAAGACGTTCTACATCTGTGTCAGGGTTAATGTTGCTCCTGTTGGGCCTGGGAGTCCTGGTTCAGCCACATGGTTTAGCCAAGTCAGAGAAGTGGGATGTGACTGTGCTCACGTACAACACTGGTCTGCCTCATTGATGGAAAAGTTGCATCATCAGTTTGCAGCTCTTTGTGATTTCCCCCTGTGACGATTCATGATTAGGTATGAGTAAAAGGAAGTCAGACCATGAGTGTTTGAAGCCTAGTTCAGTAAAACCCTTTAGATGTGGCTGGGTGTCTTAATTCCACTTATGTACTTCTAAATGCAACAGTTTGTTCTCTTAAAATTCGTATCTCTGTAACATTTTACAAAATATTCGTGGTTGTTGAAATTAAACAGTTAAGTGTCTTCAGGCAAATATCTTGGTACCTATAGCTTCTAATGGTTAACATTAGAATAGGTATCTTTGATTATTCTTATTGTTGCTAAACCAGTGAGGGTGCTCTTGTTTAAGTTACATCAGCTGTAATTTATTCCACTAACTGAAGGAAACTTGATCTAACCTTTGTGGTTCAGACTTTTACTAGAATACTTGGTACTAATAATGTTTAATTTTTAATATGGGAAATGCTCCATCATTAAATATACACTAACATAAACCTTGTCTTAATTTTCAAAGTCTCTGGAATTCAATGTTTATCCAATTTGATACTTTTTTTAAATTTTTTTTTAATTCAGTAACGACTAAAATTAAATCAATATTCATGTACAATCTTACTGAAACCTGCTTGTTTCTTGGTTTAAAAAAAGCTTTGTAAAACCAAACGCTCCTTAGAATATTTTTGAATTCTTGGAAACACTGAAGAAAATAAATGTAAAATAAAAAAGAACTGTAACAGTGTTAAGATGAATTTGTTTTGCATTTAATTGATAAAACACAACTGTAAAGATCTGACGAATAATAAAAAGAGAAAATGTGAGTGCAGAAACATGTTTGTTCCTTCTTTCTAATTGTCACTAGAAAGAAAAATGTGCTTGCCCGAAGAAAAAATGTCCTGATTTTTTAAGGAAAAAATATTAATAGGAAAATCCCCAAATCATCTGAGTTTAAGTTAATTATCATATAAAAAAAACTGATCCTTTTATGAAAGTTTAATTATAAATATGAAATTGAGCTTAATTAGATAATATCAAAGAAAAGATAGACATGTGGTTGATTATCTTTGTCAGCTGCTTTGTTGGCTTCTAACTGGCTCAGCTGCAGCCTTACAGCAATAAGACACACATGTATGACAACCTCAAAGCACCGTATAAACGGTTTGCTTGCTTTCATTCAAGATTTGGAGCTTGATGGGGAAGTTCTATTTTCAGTATTACATTTTTTGATGACAATCGTAATAATAGTCTGTTTCCTGAGGTTCTTTTTAGACGTTTTCTGGTGTTTTTTGTCATATTTGGATGCATAATAGTGTATAAAGAGGTTGTCCCACCCTCCCCAATGCTTTTTTTTTTTTTTTTTTTTTAATTGCTCAGGAACTCCTGCTCAGGAGTTTTTGACCCACAGCTGTGATGAAGCCATTTTTGGAACATGTGGAGAAATTCTGTTTTTAAAGATACCGTGTTTGATTTAGTAATTTGAAGCTTAGACATGTAGCGAGAAGCACTGAGATGTGTGTGCTGTTTTTGGTATGTTTTCAAACTGGAATCATTGCTTGGGGTTTCATTCTTTTGGTTGTAATTCTTATGTTTATCAGTTGAGTTTTTCCT
Organism: Oryzias celebensis; assembly: GCA_014656515.1. Classification (NCBI taxonomy): domain Eukaryota; kingdom Metazoa; phylum Chordata; class Actinopteri; order Beloniformes; family Adrianichthyidae; genus Oryzias; species Oryzias celebensis. The sequence goes on from BNCR01000003.1 coordinate 8,613,999, forward strand.
CATAGTGCTAGTATGCTGTATAATTGAATTGGACCTTTGAAAGCTTGCATAAAAGCTTGCTAAAGTAATTACATGTAAGGTTGACCCATGGGTGAGACAGTCAATTGAGCATTGTTCTTTTAAATGAACAATTTCCAATAAAGCAAAAACACCAGAATTAATAATACAACATTATATCTTAGATTAAATTAAAAACAATATTTTTGTTGAATTTTGCTCTGATTAGCTGGCCACCAAGTAATTTAAAATGACTAGGATGTAATTGCGTAATCACTGTACCAGTTTGAAAAGGAGTTTCTCAACAAGATACGTGCAGTCCTGCACCCTGCTAAATACAGTCGGTTGGTTGAAGTATGGCTTTAAGTTGGAAAGTTTATACAGGATCTTGCACAAGTGTGTCATCAGAGGGGAAGGAAGGTCACTCTTCCTGTTTTAATTGGCACATTTTTCAAACTTTTTTTTTTCTAGTAAAATTAGAATTTGTGTAGCATCTCTTTTGATGTTTGTGCCTGAAATGATGTTGGAATCTTATAATTGCTGTATTATTAGTGGATTGTTGCGTAAATGGCATGGATAAGACTAGTTTAGGGTGAAAAGCTTAGTGGAAATGGTGTTCACATTCCCATACTTAAAACTTGAGAGAATAGAAAATGAGCTGCCCTAGGCTAACTTTAAAACTTTAACCGCAGTGCCAGAAATGTAACCAAACAAGTTTTTATACATCGCTGCATTGGAATATTGCAGAAACAAAGAATATTTCATATTGATACTTCAATCCTAAAAAAATGTGACTATTACATTTACTTCAAACATTTAGCATCTCTTAAATCTTTGTCTTTTTATTTATTTTTCTGTCTTTCATGCAGGACTTCACTTGCTCCAAAAAATATGCCCGGGTCAAAGACTTCAGACATGGGCTCTGCCTTCATCCAGACCCAGCAACTCAATGCTGCCATGGCTGACACTTTCTTGGAACATATGTGCCTGCTTGACATTGACTCTGAACCCACCACTGCACGCAACACGGGGATCATCTGCACCATTGGTTGGTCTTTTATTTATTCATTTTGTCTTCTACCAGACAAGAAGCTTTAATGAAGTTAAATGATGTGCGTGCATATTAAAGAAACCACCATATATCTGAGCTTTTTGGCTTCCTAAAGAATATTGAATGCTTTGAAATTGGAACAGATGGGGCAAATAATTTTTACAATTGTTTAAAAAGAAATGGGAATCTTGGAGTTCACTGAAGCAACAATAATAATGCAGAAAATGTAGACTAAAAAATTTTGTGTTGCATCAACTCTTAACAGGACCTGCCTCTCGGTCTGTGGAAATGCTGAAAGAGATGATCAAGTCTGGAATGAACATAGCTCGCATGAACTTTTCCCATGGTTCACATGAAGTAAGTCTGTCAACAATGTCTTATTCTGTGTCAGAAAGAGACCACTGAAATCTCAGATTATTAGCCTTTTTAACTGTGGTCAAAACGTCTGTGTGCTTTATCACTGTAGAGCCAGTAACTTGTGCATAGAAATATGTAGCAATTCATATTACACAGACGTTTTCATGTCATTGTTAGTTTATACTCTCAGAGAAAAAAAAAGCACGTAATGCATTTAGAACTGTTATCAGCTTACAGCTTGAAGCAAGAATTGACCTGCCACAATGGCAGCTGTTCTTATACATTGCTCAATCTCTTTGTCCAAGTAGCTGCAGAGCTTTGTTAGTCCTATCAGTTACTGAATTTTATTGATGAATGAAGATGTTATACAATAAAAAAGAAAATGAGACACTAGAAACTGGAAAAATTAGATCTCCTATGAAAGCAAATTGCTAAACATGAATTATTAATATATAAAAAGTAAAAATATTCACATTTGTGTAAAAACAAACAAAGAATTTACATTAATCATAATACAAATGTACTTGTTATTTCAATCATTTCTTTGGTTCACTTGACTTGCAATAACATAAATTGCCTTTCACATTCCTTTGGTAAAAAGGTCAAGGATTGTTTAAATTAAAAAAAGAAAAAGCGTATTTAGATTTAGGGATGGGAAAGTACATTATTCAAGAGCAGAAAAAAAGCAGAAAGCAGCACATAACATCATTGCCATATTTATCTGCACAGCAGCTGTTGATTATCAGGATCATGTGATTCTAGGTTCTTACTGACTGAACACACCTGACAGATAATTGTCTAGAAGTAGGGCAGGGAGACTTGTAAAACGAAGACGGGCAATAGATCTCAAGGACCAGTGTTGGCAGTGATTTTCAAACATGGGTATTCTGACGGTACCTCAGGCAGTCACCTGATATGAACTGCGGAGCACAACATTCACTTTTGTTTTTCTTTTTCTTTTCTTATTTTGAATATAAATGGTTAGGTTTTGCCCCGTCACTATAATTTAGAATTTCTTCTTTTGCCTTTTCAGATTCTTCTTACTGTCAAATTCCAACACCAGGAAACACTGCTGTTGATTCTGGTTTATGTGTAATATTAACTTGAGGTGTGTTCAAGGACATCTTTTAAAAGCAATGTCTTAATCAGCAACTTTATTGCTATGTGCATGCTTGACAAATTTTCTCAGCTACTGCACAAGTAAGAAACATGTCAAGTTGGTATTAATACAATTTTAATGCTTTCATAATCTACATTTTTTTAGAAATATTTTTTAACAACTATTCGTAATGAAAGAGAGCTAACTTGGTCTGCAAATGCAGTGACTATCCAATTCTCTTTTTAGTTACGCTTTGGGTGTGGATGAAGGCAATGACTCGCTTCAAAGATATTCTCCAGGCAAAACAACCAATTCGCTTTGTTCCCATTTATTGAAAATTCTGATCACAATCAGAAGTGCAACATTCTGAGTGGCATTTATTATGTGAAGCTATAAAGTTGAAAAATAAATACAATATTGTTTATTGTTAATGTAACTGAATGCAGCAGTAAAATTATGACTTCCCACCACCCAAAAACTATCTGTGCACTGCATAATATGTACCTGTTTAAAGTCTACTCAATACCAGTAGTGATTGACTGACACACATTCCACATGTTATAAACACAGAAATATACAAAAGCCATACCAAACCTAACTTGAAGGCCATGTCACTCAGCCACTATGGACATTTTGCGCATTTTCTTTCATTATACATGCGTGATATTCTTGATTCAAAAGTGTTTTTTACGTTAGGCATTCGTCAGTGTGTGCAGATGTCCGTCAAGGGTTTCAGCAGACAGTATATACGTGTATTCAGTTTAGAGCTGTTCAAAATGTGTTTGGGTGAGAATTACACAGGTTATGCATATTTTACGTAGTTTATATGCAATTATGTGAATGTTATGCGATTGTGCAGGATTTTTGCAAGATGCATATGCAAATTTGTGGCTTTCTGACCATTCCGCAGATGTCTGACTTTTCACGCATGTAAAACTGATGTATAACTTTTATATTGTGTATACGGTGCACGTATCGGGTTAAAATTACATAATGCACAAATTTTGGGCCAGATTTGGCTTTTGTTCTTTGTATGGCTCATTCATGCTTCTTCCATGGTTTCAACGTGGTTTAATTGTAATACAGCTGTAAAAAAATGACGTAAAGACATGCATGACCATGCAGGATTACTAATGATCACCTCAAGAAAATGTTTCACTGTTCAGTATCTTGACCCGTGTTGTATTTGTATCTGTAGTACCATGCAGAGACCATCAAGAATGTGCGTGAAGCATGTGAGAGCTTTGTACCTGGAAGTATCCAGTACAGACCCATTGGCATTGCTCTGGACACCAAGGGCCCTGAGATCAGGACTGGTCTCATCAAAGGAGTAAGTTTATTACTTATTTTGTGGTTTTTAACACCATAACATTAATGATGTCAGGAAAAATGTGAATAAAACAGTATAATTAAAACCCTGTTGAGTTTAAAATGCTATTTTAATCAACAGAGTGGCACTGCTGAAGTGGAGCTGAAGAAGGGCAACACAATCAAGATTACATTAGATGATGCTTACCAGGAGAATTGCAGTGAAGAAATCCTTTGGCTCGACTATAAGAATATTACCAAAGTGGTGGAAATTGGCAGCAAAATCTACATTGATGATGGACTTATTTCCCTCCAAGTTATGGAAATTGGTAAGAAGAGGAAGAGTTCACGTCATAACCTGGTGGAATGGGAAAATATCTTTGTTTGTTTTATTAATATACATTCATCTTTTATAGGTTCTGATTTCATCATATGTGAGATTGAAAATGGTGGCACCTTGGGCAGTAAGAAGGGAGTGAATCTCCCTGGTGCTGCTGTGGACCTGCCGGCTGTGTCAGAAAAAGACATCAAGGACCTGCAGTTTGGTGTTGAGCAGGGTGTCGACATGGTCTTCGCCTCCTTTATTCGTAAAGCTGCAGATGTGCATGCTGTCCGACAGGTGCTGGGAGAGAGAGGCAAAAACATCAAAATCATTAGCAAGCTGGAGAACCATGAGGGTGTACGCAGGTGAGAATGTAGATGAAGTCATGTGCTTCATTTTTATGCTTAATATGGAAGTTGACTATTGTTAAATGATGTTCAATACAATTACATGTTGTGGTTCACCTTTCGACATATGCTGTCAAGAGGTTGCCACAGGTGGTTTGGCAGGTATTTTCATGCCGGTTGTTCTTCTGGGCTGGGGACCAGCACAGGGAGATCCAGACTTGAGGCCCCCTCGTGGCTACAAAGTTAGTCGGTAGCGCAAAGGGTCTTGCTTAAGGTGTCACACTGGATGAAGCTCATCGTGCACACTGGGAATCGAACCCTAATTTCCCATGTGCCAGTCCCACACTTACCTGAGCTACGTATTGCATGCTATATGCAAAAAAAAATAAATAAAAAATTCAAGCAGCAAAATGAAAGTTTGCTAAAAATGCAATCACAAGGGGGCACAATCCATACCTTTTGTTTACTGCCTCCAGGTCTTGGGAAAAGCAGTTGGAAGAGTCAGGAAAGAACATGAGGTTGAAGTGAAGAAGACATTGAAGAGGATGAAGAGTGAAACAAACCAGTGGAGTAATGGAAATGTTTAGGAGAGGTGGCAGTAGACTCTCTGACTTGGCCATTTTAACAAGGTCTTGGAGAGTGATGGGATGCCTGAGCAATCGAGCATTGTCGGGGTAACAATTTTTAAGAACAAGGGAGACATGCAGGGCTGTAGAAACTACAGGAGAAAAAAAACTGACAATTTACTCAAGGAAGTTATGGAAGCTAGGCTGAGGTCGAAGGTGAAGCATGAGTGAACAACAGTTTGGCTTCATGCTAAGAAAGAGAACCACATATGTAATATTTTCTATGAGGTCGGTGCTGGAGAAGGTTAAAAGGAAGGTTAGAAGCTGCATTTTTATCTTGGTAAATCTAGAGAGAATATGACAGGAAACGGAGAGTAAAGCTTTGGTTTTGTGTGAGGAAGTCTGATCTGGAGTGGCAGAGACGTGTATTGAGAGCTGTAAGACTGTGTTTTGGAGGTGGTACTGCACTAAAGATTAGTTTTGAACAGATGACAATGTGATCTGTATTGAGATCTAGTGGAGGAACATCTAGAAAGGTGGAGGTTTATTCTGGAAAGGTGTAGAATGAAGGTCAGCCACAAAACCACAAACTATCAGTATGTCAATAAGAGAAACTCAAATGGAATGGTGAAGTTACAAGGAGGAAAGGTGAAGAAGGACTTTAAAACCTTGTTTCCAGTGACCGGTTCAGTACTGTCCATTAAGGAGTGGTCTGGTATGGTCCAGTTAATTCTAGCGAGTTTCCACTCAGTTAAGCCTCGCTTCTACTGAGCGGTTTATTTTCATGGCGCATGCGTGGTGCAGAGCACTAGCGTGTTTGGTGTCATTGTTGTTCGACGACCAGAAAAGGCCACATAATGGGGGTCATCCAGCAGCTCGTCTTTTTATTTCTGTACCACAGTATTCCCCCCCTTATCCGCAGGGGTTACGGACCGGAGACATACGACCCCTAACGGAACCAACCAAAAGACTACGGGAAAAAATTGAAGCTTGCTGAAAAATGATCTACCTCTGATTCATTTGATTTAATGAGATTCTTACAAACTTGGATTCCTACAACTCACACTAAACTACGTATTTTCTGCTCGTTTGCAGGTTTGATGAGATCATGGAAGCTAGTGATGGTATCATGGTTGCTCGTGGTGACCTGGGCATTGAAATCCCCACAGAAAAGGTTTTCCTAGCCCAGAAGATGATGATTGGTCGCTGCAACAGAGCTGGCAAGCCAATCACATGTGCCACTCAGGTCAGATACAGAATATTCTTAACCGGGACAATGCTTTTGGCTCTACTTATCCATTTGTTTTCTTGTATTGTGAGCTAAATGCTGCTTAACTGTTTAGATGTTGGAGAGCATGATCAAGAAGCCCAGACCCACCCGTGCTGAGGGCAGTGACGTGGCAAACGCCGTCTTGGATGGAGCTGACTGCATTATGCTGAGTGGGGAGACCGCTAAAGGAGACTATCCTCTTGAGGCGGTGCGCACACAGCACATGGTGAGTTTCTTTCAAAAACATTCTTAAAGTCATTTAAAAAAGAAAACATCAAATTATTCCATACTTACATTTGCATGGTTTGTTTCTATCAAACTGTTTTGGGAAAAGATTCAACTTCTAAATGTTTTTTTATGTAATTTTAACTTTCCTTTTCTTTGAGTAAAAGGCTCATCTTTAAAAAGGCAGTGCTTCTGTCCTGTCACTTGTTATAAGTGATTTATCCTTTTTTCCTCATTAAAAAAAACTTTTCAATTCTAATGAATCAGCTGGGAGTAATTGGAAGCGCTGAGAATTGGTTTCAACAGCTTTTTTATTCATGGCATTTGCTGTGTTTACATGCATGTGTATATGTATCCTAACAAAGTTTTTAACCCTGTGGCGTAAATGTGCTTGTTGGCTGCAACAGGTAAATATCTAAAATAAGACTTTATATAGTAAAGGGGTGGAAGTATTTACAGTTTTTGTTTTTTTAATTTAATCATCTTTGTGTTTTCAGAATTATATTAAAATTCCTCCTTCTTCATTCTTTTTTTTTTTTTTAAATCTAACATTATCAGACTCTCCTGAGCGATATATATGAAATGCTATGCTATGCTATAAAGCCTCGTGGTTTTACTTGTGGAATGACTAAAAATCTTTAACTGAAAGTACCGTCATTCAAACTATTTATGTGAAAAACTACACATTTACCTCCAAATTTACCTTATATTTACAAATTGAAAGTTTACAAAACACAATATAATGTTAACAACCATTTTTGTTAATAATACCCCTAGTTTAGAAATGATTTTAGTTATTTAAGTCGTTTCCACATTAAACTATTACCATCTAAGAACTTCAAAAGTTCTTTACTTGTTATAACCTGCAGAAGTAGGATAAAGTAACAATTGTGTTTCACTCTTAGATGAAGGGTGATGTGGTGTAAAAATACCACTAATATTATTTAAAAATAAATAATATTTAAAGGGGGTAAAGGCACAAAAGACAGAAGAAAAAGGGTGGGTTTAAAGACATTGGAGGATGATTACAGGGGAGGGGGGTAGAATCATAAAACACATACTGGTTTAAAAACATTTTTTCATGTCAGGGGCTTGTGGTCTTACTGCATGGGATGGTTTGGTTGTTTTAATACACAAATGTCTGAAAACGCTTTGACAGCATGCATGTAAACATAGTTCAGCTGTTTTAGTCCACTTTAAGCATGAGAATCTTAAATAATGTCCAAACAATGCATGTGATTTTTGTACTCTTATGGCATCTGACGATTTCCTTCAAATCTAAAGCAAATGTCTGCTGCCTGCATATAAAAATGTCTCCCTAGCTGCTTTTCATGATTTTATTTTTTCCTCACAATTATTTTATCATCAAACCGATTGGTCCGTTTCCAAATTCTAAACAGCGTTTTTGGTTTTTCCCTTTAATGTCCTCACCGTCTGATGGCATGACATTAAAGTCACTACCTGTGTTTGTGTGAAACCTGCAATTGATTGTCAGTCAGGGACAGATACCGGCAAAGCACCTTTTGGAGGTGTATGATTTAAAAAAAAAAAAAAATAAAATAAAAAAAATACCTTTTATGGTATCAAATTACAGTTGGTATCTATTGCATGAGTGCACGGAATGCCCATATTCCTTTTCTTTCTGCTAACCTCCCTCAGCGTTTGTCTCAGTGACTCAGCAGTCCTAATGCTCCAACTCCGTTGTGCAGTTTTCCCTATGAAGAGAGGGGGCTTAGTATCTGTAATAGGAACCCCAGTGCGTCTGTTTCTCCCGGCTGCTTTTAACTTCCTAACAAGCATTTGTGTGCAGTGTGCGGTCTGAACTTTCAGCTTCTTTTCTGCTCCTGTCAAACATCCACTTTTTGTGTTTTTCCTCATTTATTTTTCAATGATTTATCTAAAAATTGACATTTGCTGTTGGAATTTCTTTTCATTTTAAAATAACAATAATCTAAAGCCTTTTTGTTTTAAGTGATTTGTAGTTGCATTTTGATTGTGTTCTTAATGTTTCCTTGTGTCTCCTGCTAACTGCTCACTCTGCTGATGACTGTTTTTCTTTTTAACCTTTAACTCTTTCCTTCTTCTTAAACATCTGATCCTTTTTGTTGTCTCTTTAACTTAACGTTCTTCTTTGACCCCCCCCCCACCCCTGTGTTTCTTTTCCTTTTCCTTCTGCTTGCCTTTTGTTGTGGGAATGGTTTCGCTCGATGCCTCTCGCCCCTAATGTGCCAGATCGCTCGTGAAGCCGAGGCAGCCATGTTCCACCGGCAGGTGTTTGAGGACCTGCGTCGTTCCACGCCGTACTGCAGCGACCCCGCTGAGGCCATTGCGATCGGTGCCGTCGAAGCTTCCTTTAAGAGCTTAGCGTCTGCAATCATTGTGCTCACAGGCTCTGGAAGGTAGGGAGTTTATCCTGACGTGGAACCCTGGGGGAGTCCCAAAATATTCTTGGAGTCTGCAAGAGGGAGAGTAGGGCCAGACAGGGATCGACAGAGGGAGTACCTGGGAGATTTGGTAAACATTTAAACCGGACCATCTTTACTGACAAATTGATCAGTATTACGCTTTTGCAAAAACAAAATTACAAACTCACATCACATTGGTTAATTTCTCACTGCCGTTTTTAGTATTCAGCTAATTTACATTTTCAGCCATATTGATTTATTACAATTGGTCCAGTTTGGTGTTTGCCAGTCCCTCCCAGTGGGATGAGTGCCTTTTGAGGTGTTGGTCGACCGTGTGGTTGAGAGTAATCCCCGGCCCACCCTTCCCTTTGGGGCTTAGATAGCACGAGAGGCCGAAGCAGCCACCTTCCACAGGCAGCTGTTCGAGGAGCTGAGGAGGCACACCCGACTGACCAGAGACCTTTCAGAGGCGGTTGCAGTTGGAGCTGTGGAGTCATCCTTCAAGTGCTGTGCTAGTGCCATCATAACCCTCACCAAGACTGGGAGGTAAGAAAGAGAGGGACAGAGGGTGAAATGATCCCCGTCCTGAAGGTAAGCTAATGTCAAACTCATCCCAGCCCATAACACTGGACTCCTGATTCTCCCTCCAGAATATAACAGACTTGGTGATCCTTATTCCTTTGATTTTCTTAAACTGTGAGGTTTATGTAGATGATGTGGTTTTCGGTGATGTGGAATGTCGTAGCCCAATCCAGATGCCTATCAGACTTTTAATGGTGTTGTTTATAGAGACCCAAGAGCCTCTAAGCCGTTTCCATTACAACTATAAACTCGTTTCCAAGAACAACTGACACAGGCACTGCATATTTGAAAACATTAAAGTTTGATCTGATTTTAAAGCAGAACATGTTTCATCTTATGTAGTCATGTTTCTTAAACCATTTCTGGGCCTTCAAAATAGTAGGAAAAAAGTAGTTGTGATGGACTTTATTTCTTATTATTGAAGAGTCTTGGCCAATAGAATCAACCTGGATGAATGAGAATCTAAAGACATTTCGGAGTCTCTCATTGTTAAAGATCAAAGTTTGGTAGTGAACATCAGTTGGGCTTCAGACAAGAACCTCGAGTTTTCAGAATTCACCAGATGTGTCGTCACTTATTTTGACAGATTTGACTTCTTGGGATTAACTATTGCAATTAAAAAGAAAGTTTAAAAGTGAGACAAGCGAATAATTTTGTCTACTTTACATTACATTACTACTTTACGTTTGGAATGAACTGAACCTGACCAACGTTGGTCTGTTGAAGCTCAAAAGAAGTCAAGTGTTGTGAAAATATCTGAAAGCACTTTGGTATTTGGGGCAATGACACTTTATTTGCAGCATTTTTTTTTTTTTATTTCAACCATTGGAGCACCATGCATACAGATTTTCTAATAAATGTAAAAATTAATTCCCAAAAAGGCTAATCCTTTTTCTAATCTGAATGCTTTTAACAGTTGGCACAAATGACAGGAAAAGACACGATTATTTTTATTCACCTTTAGCGTCAATCCAAACATTGATTCAAAAAAGTGCATGTTACTGCTGTGTATTTTTTTTCAGCACATGTTGCATTTTCTTTTGTCTTCAGCTTTTTTTGGTTTGTGTTTTTGTTTGCAGGTCTGCCCATCTGATTTCCAGGTACAGGCCCCGTGCACCCATTCTTGCAGTGACTCGTAACGCTCAGACGGCTCGCCAGGCCCACTTGTACCGTGGAATCTTCCCTGTCCTCTACACCAAGCCTGCTCATGACGTGTGGGCGGAGGATGTCGACATGCGTGTCAACTTTGCCATGGAAATGGGTAGGCAGCTACAAATCCTGCTCAGGCTGTAGGATCAACACTAGTCTCCGGGTGGAGATCATTTACTACAAGAACGATCTGTTCTTACAAGAGAAAAACATTTGCAGTCCCTTTTTTTTCTGTTAAGTTTTGCTGCTTAAAACTTTTTTTTCCCCCATTTTTCTTTCCAGGCAAAGCCAGAGGCTTCTTCAAAGAGGGTGACGTTGTCATCGTCTTAACCGGCTGGCGTCCTGGGTCTGGTTACACCAACACCATGCGTGTGATTCTGGTGCCCTGAACCAATAACATGGCCACCCAGCTTTCTCCCTTCACCTTCATCTATCTTTCATAACCCTCCTCCACCTACACCTCACTTGTGCATTCCTCCTTTCTCACGTGACACCCAGGCAGACAGACTCAATTGTTAGACATGATGCAAAGAAATAAGACCATGGCCTCACTGGCCCAAGACTTGTTTTAGGTGGGAGTGGAGTTTTGTTCCTTAACTAATAAAATCATTGACTTGTTTATCTCAGTCAATACGGCCTCAGATAAATACAACCTCCAGACACTGCTGTACTCAAATCCTTCAGAGTGAAAATGGATGCATTCCTCGTCTGCGTGCATGAGCATTTAAAGCTTTTGTTTGGCTGGGGGGTGGAGCTAGCTGACCATAGCAGGTCACAGAGTACTGTGACCGTTGACTGAATGCACTCTTTCTACATAAAGCAAAAAGACTTGAGATCCTGAAATGAGAGTACACACTCGAGCCCACCACTCCATCCAATCAGACGCTTCTGTTGTGCCGTCTGTGTGATATGATCCTTAATGCCAGCTTTGACTGTCGCTGTATCCCATAGTGTTGCACTCCTGTTTAGCTACAGACACTGTTACATTCATTGATTTTTGTTAGTGACTTTTTGTTTCAAAACACCCAATTCTGCCTATATTTTGCCTAATAATAGAAAAAGTAAGTTTTGGGTGTTTCAGTCCAGAATTTCATAAAGTTACTGTCTTCTTTCCATTTCTTTGCGTTTGGATTGCATCGGCAGATTGTGTGGATGTTTGAAGTCTGCTGATATAATTAAGCACATTTTTTCCCCTGTTGACTGAGACAAAGCTCTGTCCTCACAAACTTACTGAGTATGTTTTTATGTTGGTGAGCCTTTGCAGATGTCGTCTTGAGTCTAACATGCTTCTGATTGTATTAGAAAATGTAAGAACTAATATGTAAGAGCTTATTCTATTTACTTGGTGTACTAAGTTGTTCCACAGACTGAGGTTCCATAAATAAAAGAGATGAACACCCATCTGAGCTCTCCTGCAGTGTTTCGTGACAAAAATAATGAACAGTTTTAAGAAAATGACTCGTTGACTTAAATGATTTTTTTTTTTTTTTTTTTAACCAAAGGTTTGACAGTGTTAAAGCACATAAGACATTAGGTTCATTCAAGTGTTTGGATACAAAAATCAATTTATAGTTGGAAAGTGTTTTTATGTTCCAGTGGACGTTTTAATGGCAGTCCTGGCTGTACACAACTCCCACCTGCCTTCGGATCTCATCCTCCAACTCAGCCAGCAGGAGAGAGTCTGCATGGGACATGATGCTGCTCTCCTTTAGGCCTTTAAAAAAAAGAAAAAAAGTTTCAAACAATTGATTTGTAACGTCAATTAAAAAAACAAAGGATATAGATAATTGGAGTTGGGTTTTAAAGTATATTAGTGTTTTGGTTTAAATCTTTACTGCACATTTTTCAGATTCACTTTTTAAAGTTCAATTTTGAGCAGTTTTTAAAAACGTTCCCAGTCATCTTTTAATTGTAATTGTGCCGTTTTTAGCCAAAATCCAAAAAGCTGTGGTTTTCTAGGGCAGTTTCTACAGAGCTGCAAGAGTTCATTAGAAATTCAGTTGTGGGTGGACCTGAACCCACTTCCCATCATGTCATCTGTTTACTCTCTCTCCTGCTAGCTTACAGCCCCTCACAATCCCAACATAACATTACTGGTGCAACAAAAACGCCGAGCATACTTGGATACATGGATGCATCAGAATGGAGCAGAGCAGGGATACTATCTATGCTCATTGCATTCTCAAACGTAACATGTACAATCTTTTTCCAACAGCACTTTCTGTCTGCTCCTTATTCACCACGATTTGAATCAAGAAATACTCAGGAATGCCATATAAAAGCCTCATTTTCTGTCTACATGAGAAAAATGCTAGTGTTAAAAACACCATTTTCATTGGAGTGGGTCTTTAAAACGGTATTCAACTTCGTTTTCCACCAAAACAAAAATATTTTGATGTCAGAGACAAACATTCAGAATCCCACAGTACCTTTGAGCAAACACAGCCGAACCTCCTCCGCTTCATAGCGCAGACCGGTACCGTTGGGGAAGTTGAGAGGCAAACTGGGTTCAGGTACTGGGAACCGTCTTTCCTCCCCATTGACTACCAGTGATGTAGGGCACCACATCTTCTCGGGAACCTGTAATTGAGGAAATGTGAAGAACAGGATTCCATAAAGCATCAGGTGTACCTCTGGGTTGATTTGGTAAAAAGGTCTTTGAAGACGCACGTGGATCGCTCCCTTTGTTCCTACGATAATAGCATCATTTGGCAGCTCTACACGGGAGGAGTAAGTAAAAGTCGCCATTCTGTTCTTGGAGAACTTCAAAGTGACGACCACGGTCTCATCCACTCCTAAAAAGTATGACAGGCGTTATGTAGAACAGAAACGTCATTTGTTTATTTAACCTCTATCAGCTTCAAGCATTACCAGTCTCCAAGCAGACGCCTGTGGCCTGGATGCTCTCTGGTTTCTCTCCATCGTACACCATTAACACAAGCTGCAGGCAATACATGCCAATGCTAAGTAAAGCTCCTCCACCCAGCTCCTTCTGCAATAACCTGGGTACGTGCATCAGTGGTCTGCCAAACTCCGACCTGACCATCTTCACCTCGCCCAACTTCTTTTGAGCCAGAAGCCGCCTGATCTCCACTGAGACCGGAAAAAAGCGGGTCCAAACAGCCTGGTGCAGAAAAGACAACATTTTTATTCTGTTTTAGGAGAGTTCTTACATGACATGAATCTAAATGCTTTGCATGCATCTCCAAAGGTTGTGTTGGTGTTGAATGAAATGTTTGCAAAAAAAATTACAAGCAAAAACAGTTGAATTTTCCTAAACTTGTTCTTCGTTTTTACCTCCATCAGAAAGACATTGTTCTTCTTAGCAGAGTCGAGGATCTCCTTCACCTCCCCGGCGTTCATAGCCAGCGGCTTCTCACACAGAACGTTCTTCTTGGCATTAGTGAAGAGAAGACAAGTCTTCAGATGGTGAGGGTGGATTACGCCATTATACACCACGTCTGCAGACAGAGAAGGAGGAGGAGTGAAGCTTGTTAAAAAATAAGATTTAAAAGTATTTACAAATAACACAATCGACCACTTGAACTTTGAATCATAATGTTAAATAATTTCAGGATGACTCTCAGCAAAAAGTAATACACTTCAAGTTTATTTTAAGAAGAATTCTTGAGTATAAGTACAGCGAGCATACACCGTGTATATGACGTTTGGAACATTTTAAGTTCACAATATACAGATAGTATATGAAGTACACTTCAAGTATACTGCCTCACTTCTAGTATAAACCTACAGTACACTCAAACAGAGAAACTGTGAGCTGGCCCATCTCAGACAACATCAGCGTCTGATTTCAGTGGAAAAATGGCCACAGCACCAATTACCAAAAGGTGGTTGGTATATAGTATACTTCCTACACTTCACGTACATAGTATATAGTATTATTTCTATACTTATAAAGAAAGAAAATAAAGAATTTTATAACAAACCCGAGGCCCAAATGTCAACACAATAAACAAAAACTTACAGCAGAAATAAATGGGCTATATCATGTTATTCTTCAGTCTTTCAGAGGAAACTGTATCCATATAATAATAGATTATCTTTGGTAAACTAAAGAACACATTTTTATGAAATATTAGCTCCTTTTCTTCCGCCTTTCACTTGTTTGTGGGTGCCGCCCCTTTTATGAAGTCAGCCTAACGAAATGCTAATGAAAACAAAAAAACATCTGAACTTTTGTTACAATGGATCCACATGTTGTGAACATAAAATGAAAGCGTTTGACGATCACTGCTGGCTCCTTGGAAAAAGTGTGTGCTAGTCTTGTTGTTTCCCGAAACATTAAGACGTTGTATAATAAACTAGATTTAAGTGTACTTCATAAAATAAACCTCAAGTGTACTACTTTTTGCTAAGGGACTCCTAAACCTTTGCAATGCAAAGCTCTGACTTCATCTTTAACCCAATGGATTATGAATGGGAGGTCACTTCAGCTCACATGCATAAAGATAGTTGAGTGAATACTTTGGATACTATAGCACGACAGAAAATGACGATGGCTGTAAAAAAAACCTAAAAAACCTGTCACTGACCTACGTCTGGATCTCTGGCCAGCTCCTCATAGCTGCCGTACGCCCGACAGATGCTGTGCTTTTTGGCAAAATCCTCAGCATCCTCCAGCTTTCGAGCGGCCACAGCCACAACCTGTGAAAGCACACGAGATTTACAGTAAACATGAATACAGAGAGTTTTCTTTTCCATTTAGTGCAGTTTTTTTGAAAATATCTGCAGAACTAAACCGATCTTTTACTCTTTTTACTTTGTTTGAACCTTAGATGCTATCTCTTATCACGCCTATGATGATGATGATAATAATATTTTATTTCGGGCATACAATTGAAAAGGTAAAAAAGTTTAATGATAAAAAGAAATAAAATAAATACTCAAAAAGGAGTAAGAACATGTACATAGATTCTCACCCCCATCCACACTGACCATATTTATTACTACACCCGCTATGTATTATAGTTCTGTTCCCTTTGTAATAAGTATTAAGTTTCAGATACCCAAACACACAAATAGATAAATATATAAATAAAAACATTCGACACACATTGGTCATCTAAAAACACTAATTTAAATCTGATTTCCAAACACCCAAATGCAACCCCACATGATTCAAATTTGTATAGATAAATATGTAGATATATCAGTTTATTTATGTTTTGTACATCTACATATCTCTCAATTATCCTATTTTTCTATATTTGTTCTTGAACTGTTTTATGATTAAATGTTGATATAACTCTTGGTACTTTGTACCTTTACGTATTTTTTTTTTTTTTTTAATGGTGACAAGTATTGTTGTTTTGCATTTTTTTGTTTACTGTACTGCAATAAAATCACAGCAACTTCTTTTTGTTCATTTTTATTTACGGTTTAGTCTGTAAATTACGGTAATAGTGCAGCACTTTCTGCTGACATGTTTTTTAATTTTTTTAAGTGCATCCTTCAGGTTACACAAACTCAACGAGCTGTATTTGTTCTGCTTCGTTGCAGAACTGTGTGGACTGATGACAGAAGATTAAACCCCGATTTGTGGAAAGTTAAAAGTGAAAGAAAAGAGTTGACGTCTCGGTGTCACGTGACGCCTTCCCCGTGTTGAACTCAATTAGGTTCATTAAGGTTAAGGCTCGGTTCGTTTTTTCTTTGTCTGTTCGTCAGCTCAAAGCAGAATACCTGGTGTTCCTTAGCAGGAAGAGTTCTCAAAGCCACCGCGAAGTCGTGGCTGATCCGACCGGCGCTGCAGATCCCCCACCTGGTTGCCATGTTGGAATGAAGCGGCAGTGACGGATCATGACCACCAGGGGGCGACACCGAAAAAAAACTTGTTTTGTAATCAGTAATTTGTAAGGGAAGTTACTCTGAATAACAAAAAGTGATGTACCTGGCATTAATCTAGGGCTCGAATACAAAAATATGTTCTTCTCAGAACATGAATGATGAGCAACATAAAATTCATAGTAATTAATAATTAAACATTTTTTTTTATAATGAAAAAAAGTTAAACTGAGAACTCAATCTGAGAAGATGTTTCTTCCTCTTGGTAACCGTGTTCTATCTTTTTCGATTGGAGCTCATTTGTCTTTAATTTGCCTATCATGAATGAAAACATTTAATATCTAATACATTTTTGTTGGGGAAAATATATATACTTTTTTTTTAATTGTCTCAATGTCATGTTTCCAGTGTATTTATCATTTCTCTATCAATATTCTCTGTTCATACATTTTGACCAGGCGTTTGTATTCAAAAATCTTTCATTTACATGTATATAAAAGTGGTTGGAATGTTTATGTTTTCAGACAAGCCTTATCAGATCGTACATTTTTGCAACATCTTTTTTTAGATTTTCCTTATTTTCAGAAAACGTTAGTTCATATTGTTCTTTACTGTAAAACACTCTTTCTTTACTCTTTTGTGCTTAAGTAACTCTACTTCAAAAATGAAACTTAAAAGGTTTAGAAAGAAAGTGAGGAAACTGAGCCACTATTATTCCTTTATTGTGACGTGTAGAACTATTTATGGTTAGGTCTAATTTGTTAGCAAAACCATTCAGCCACTTTTTAGCTGGTCGGCGTATCTTGTTATTTAAAGAAGATAAAATAAAAGAATAAAATGTTTTTTAATGCATTTATTTAGAAAGTGCTCTAAAAATTAGGCAGGATTTTAAATATTCACAATAATCACAAGTTTCCTGTGTTTCTATTACTACAAAAAGCAGCAGTTGTTCATCATTTTGTACCTGCAACTTCGCATGCTGCCAAATGCTAATAATCCAAAAATATAAAAAGATATTAATCCAAGAGTGGATGATGATCCTTTTATTTGAAGAGTAGCAAATTTAGCCAAAATATAGATTCTAGCTTTATAAACGGTACAAAATCATATTCAAAAGAGAACCCGGTTTCTGAGTCCTCTTGTAGGCTTGTTATTGGCAGTCCTGGCTGTACACCACCCCCACCTGCCTCCTGACCTCATCCTCCACCTCAGCGAGCAGAAGAGAGTCAGCGTGAGACATGATGCTGCTCTCCTTCAGACCTGCAGGACAACCAAGAGGACAAGTTTGAAACGTTTAAAGGGCTGGTGTCCTTCTGCTTCTGATGCCCCCTAGTGACAAAAGTGAGAATAACAAGTTGATGACTATTTTCAAAAAAAAGAAAGAAATGTTAAAATGATTATTATTAAAAATGTCATTTTTAATTAATCAAATGAAAGAAATTTAATGTACATGTGTTTTATTTTAGGTCAAAGTGTTATTGGTGTGCGGTCAATATGTTTTGGTTGCTCAGAAAGTGTTTCTTACTGGTTTTTGATGCCTTAAATTACAACGTTCTGGACCTGACGATTTGGTTTTCTTCTTAATTGTTCATATATCCACTTTTTAGTATTTTGTGCTGTGCAAGAATGTCACAAATACAAAAGAAAAGACCTCAAAATGAGACTTATCACTGCAGTTATTAGCTTAGATGATTAAAAACATAGATTAGTTATTTACTAGTCATAATTAATCACTTAATTAATTAAATTAATAAAATGATAGTATGACTGTACTAGTTTTAACTTTTAGTGAGCACTGGGATTATTTTAGCTTACTTAGTCTTTTCTGTGTTTTTTAGTGAGATATGTGAGATATGCCACAGTACCTTTGAGCAAACACTGGCGAACCTCTTCTGCTTCATAACGCATGCCTGTACTATTAATGAAGTTGAGAGGCATACTGGGTTCTGGCAATGAATACTGGGTTTCCTTTCCGTTCACCACTAATGATGTGGGGCACCACATTGGGTACGGAACCTGAGAAGAGGCCAAAATGACATCAGACCGGGTTCTTTTTTTCAGGCTCTCAATGGATTTTCTTCCGGATTAAATGGTATTTCACTGTGCTTGTTGTCCTTTATTGACCCACCTTTATGATGCCCTTTGTTCCTGCGATGACGGCTTCGTTGGGCAGCTGCACTCCTGCTGAACAGGTGAAAACTGCCAATCTGCCCCTAGAGTACTTCAGGGTGACGACAACGGTCTCGTCCACACCTTAAACAAACAAGAAAACGATGAACTCTGCATAGACAATAGTTTTTACTATGCCATGTGACTGTGACAGTCAAGTGGTATCAGAAGTGGACAATAACACTGCTGGTTAAAAGTCAACTTTGTGCAATAAAAATTTTACTGTCAAATGGAGCAAAGGATGCTGACTGTACAAAAGCTGAATATACAACAAACCGCTGCTGTACATCTTTATTATTGCCAGTAAAGCTTAGCCTGAAGACTGTACATGAAGGAACATAAACACTACCTGACTCAAAGCAGACTCCACTGGCTTGAATGCTCTCGGGCGTTTCTCCATTATACACCATGGACGTAAACTGCAGGCAGTAGATGCCAACGTCCAGCATCGCTCCTCCACCCAGCTCCTTCTGCACAGCCCTCGGCACGTCCATGAGAGGCACGGCAAACTCCGATCTGACCATCTTCACCTCACCCACCTCCCCTCGGGCCAGCAGCCGTCTGATCTCCTCAGAAGCTGGAAAAAAGCGGGTCCAAACGGCCTGAGGCAAAACGGAGGATAGGATAGATGTTTTATTCATCCCATGAAGGAAATTGGATTGTTGCAGTCGCTCAGCAGATAGAAAAGTATCATTTACAAAAACTTTCAATAAAAATGACTTTAAAATGTATACATGTTCATTGGTGATGGACAGACTGACAGATGATTAGACAGGAACCACCATCTTTGCAGATGATATTGTGATGTGTAGTGAGAGCAGGGAGCAGGTGGAGGAGAAATGAGAGAAGTGGAGGCTTGTCCTGGAAAGGAGAGGAATGAAAGCTAGCCACAGCAAGACTGAGTACGTGTGTCCAGGCCAGAGGAGGTTTGTGGATGCAGAGAACAAACACCTGAAGGTAGCTGGGGTTAGAGTAGAGGATGCAGAAGACGGGGTTAGATGAAGGAAGGGAAAAGCCAAAAGGGAAAGAAGAAGAATAATGTAGCTTCATTCTAGGTATGACTTAGAAACTCAGGAAAAATCGCCACTTTCAGGGTCATTCTAAAGAATTACTGTGATGTAAACAACAAACAAACCTAAAGGCTATATTTTTGAAATGCATGTTTAGATACAGAATCTTTTTGAACTTTTTAAACTCTTTTTTGTAGCAGTTTGAAAGTAGGTGTATATATGTATTTATGTGTATATATATTTTCCTGTTTTACTTTAAATTCACTTCTGTTATTCAAATAATGTGAAATCAGCAGTAAAACCAGTTTTATTTATTCTGTTCCCTTTCATTAAACTCTTGTTTATGTTGTTGTGGAAATGAAACAAATGAAGGAAATTAAAAAATTGATAAACAATTGAAATTGATTGCTATCGTGTTGTTTTTCCGGCAAGTTGTCTAAACTGTCACAAAGCGGTACAGCAGGTGTGAGTGAGTTAAATTATAATGGCATGTAAACACAAGAAGCTGCACCCATTAAAGAAACATGTTCCAGTTTTACCTCCATCAGGAAGACATCGTTCCTCTTTGCCGAGTCCAGGATCTCCTTCACCTCCCTGGTGTTCATGGCCAGCGGTTTCTCACACAGAACGTTCTTCTTTGCATTCGTGAAGAGCAGACAAGTCTTCAGATGGTGAGGATGAATTACTCCAACGTACACTACATCTGTACACACAGAGCAGGGAGTGTCCAAATATTTGAGAAATGGAACCGGGTGCCAGATGAGATTACACAGCGGTATTTAAAGCAGGGCTTGAGTTTACACTGCAGTTCAGATTTTGTTGTCTTTCTGCCAGTCACTGACCTACGTCTGGATCCCTGGCCAGCTCCTCGTAGCTTCCAAACGCGCGAGAGATGCTGTGCTTTGCTGCAAACTCCTGAGCATCCTCCAGCTTCCGAGCGGCCACGGCCACAATCTGTGGAAACAAAGACGAGTTCCAGGACTTTTCTGCCTACGGAATCTCCAAAGATCATCTCGAAAAGGGATTTTATTTTACTTTGTCACATCATCATGACACAGGCAAGAGCAGGAGGGCTAAAGGGGATGAGAAATACTTTAAATTTACTGCAAACAATGTTTGTTGTCTTATTAAAAAAAGTCTTAAGGAGAAATATTCTGATCTTTTTAAAGATGCCCTTTTTTATTCTTTGTGTGTCTCTATGTTACATTAAACCCTGGAGAATATGAAAATGTTGCAACATGTGACAAACACACAAAATATCACAAAGTCTCAATGTTGGCATATACTCTACATCTCATTTTGACATCTTTATTTTAAAATGTGCATCTCTAGTCTTAATTTCATTAATCCAGAAATAAGGATGGCTGGACTGTTGTAGTGATTGAAATTAATTTTTTTTAAGTATGTTTGCAAATAAATGTACCTAATTGAACAAGTCTTTTAACAGTGCACTTTTTTAAAGACTTTTTTTCAATTGTTAGAGCAATATGTCTAATTATGAGTGTTTATAGCTAATTTGAAGATTTAATTTTGTCTTAACTTATTTCAAGAAATCCTACCAATTCAAATTCTACTATTTACAGATGTTTTTGTCACTTATATACAAAGGGGGAAAATATCTTGCGTTTAATAATTGTTAAATTTTTTTTAGACGAACATTGTTTCCAGTGCAAACAGATAATATGGAGAATTGTTGATCTTTCACATGTTTGCACAAGCAGACATTTCTCAACCTGGAGTTGAAAGAAACATTGGAAAACAATACAAGTTTCTTTGACTCTTTTAAGGAATAAAGGATTTTAAAGATTCAAAGTCAGTTAAAGTGGGGGTGTCTCTGTAAGTGTAAATTGTGTTTATTCCGAGATATTCTGCAAATGTAAACGCTCCATAAACCCGTGTTCCCCTGTAGTTCCTGATTTGCGGTAAAGGTGCTTCTTTAACCTCCAGACCGCCTCGGTGCACTGAAATGTTTGGTTCTTCTTTTACTCGCTTAAATAAAAAGACGTGCTTGACCCATACCTAGACGAATATTGACCCATTCAGCTCGCCATACTTTGCAAACACATTAGCGCGTTCTGACAGAGAAGCGGTGACTGTGTTTTCGAATGAATACTAATTTTAAAAAATACTGTGTCTTTGAAGTGCGAGTTTTTATTAGGATCTAACAGATTACCTGGTGGTCTGCAGCAGGGAGCGTTTTCAAAGCCACCGCGAAGTCCTGACTGATCTTCCCCGCGCTGCAGATCCCCCACCTGGTTGCCATGTTGGATTGAGCTCGGTTTGAACTGTCAGGAACCGACTCAGATATCAACGATGTCATGGCTTTACTCTACCACAAGGGGGCGGCAGAGTATTTCCTTTTGCAGTTTGCTTTTTCTCTCCAGCAGGCAGTGATGACTAAACATTCAATCTGTTAATTCTGGACATCAAAGTCAGTGATAATGACATATTTCAATAAATAAATGGTATACTGTAATAGTATATTAAGTGAAACTGGAACAGTCATAGTATTATTGTAAGGATGATACAATAAATAGAAAAACAGCAATTAAACTGCTTAAAAATTTCCATTACATGCAAGCTTTAATCAGTTAACAGTTAACCCGCATTGATCCACTTGTTCCAGAAACAAACATAACACATGTAAACAACCTCACTTATGTCTCAAATTCAGTATTTTTTTTAATCAAAAATGATGGTTGTAAATACATCTATGTGAAGACAGATGAATTCATATTGTTTTTAAAGTGAAACTAAACAGTAAAACAACTTATTTTATTTACCTGCACAAATGGGGCTTTAAAAGTGCTGACTGTTTGTCCTTGCCAAATTTTTGGCAATTCAAAATACATGTGTTTGATTCCTGAAATTAGTCTTAAACTGTCTGTGCGCTGTCCCCTAGTGGTTGAAACGAGGTAGTAAAGTTGAATTTTGTGATTGGTCAACTATTGTAAGTCCCACGTCATTTCAGAAGTTTCTCGTCATCATGCTCTGCAGCTCTAGTATAATGCTGCATTCACACTGGACTTAGCCGAGCCATCAAATTTTTCTACCCTTGATCTAGTCACTGAAATCATCATGTGCCCAAAGCTGAGTCCCTGATTGGTTGATGCGCTACACCAACCTGCCGCACTGTGCCCGAATCCCAAATCGCTCAGATTGCGTCTTTACATTGAAAAGAAAATTGAAAATTCAAACTTGAAGCCCCTGAGGCGCCAGCTGCGTCCAGTGGGAATGCACCTTCCGCCTATCTTTGAACAGAGGAGCTGGCCCCGCAACACCGAGAGCGGCCGGGCAAACCGGCCCCAGGGTGGCTAGCTGGCCGGCAGACAGAGACAGGGAGGCAGTCTGCTCAGGCCTCCTGAACCTTATGATTTTTTTCTTATCTTTATCAAGACAGTCATAAAAAACATCCTCTAGGTATCTCAAGAAACCTCACTGTCACTGTCAATCACAGATCCAGACCATCCTCCCGGTCAGCCCGCCTGCCCGACTCTCACCCCTTTTTTTGCATTTTTCAAATCGGCTGAGAGTGGAGTCAGCCTCCAACCGTCCTGTTGTTAACCTTTAAGCTGGACGTTGACTAAAAACTTTGAGTTCATGTATGAAAGGTTAAATTAGAAAAAACAAAACGTCACACAAACTGCCTCCAGTTGACACCCTGTTTCCTTTTTCTGCTGCAGTACCTACATTTTAAGGTCATCCTCTAATTAATGAGTTTAAAAATGAGTAAATTTGTTTGCATCTTTTCAATTACTTAGTTTTTTTCTTCGTTTTTCCATCCAGAGTTGGCCCTGTGACCAGTCATTTATGTGCTCTGTATCCCACTATGGAAGCTGGTGGGAACTTTTGGCTTCCTAGAACTACTTTCCTGACATTTTTGTTTGGTTGCTGAACATGTAATCATTTAAACAGAATCATTTTAGGGTTTAAAGAAGGACAGAGAAAAACGAAACTTATCCCCTTCTGAATGCATTTTGATTTTATGGAGAAATTAATTAGTTTCGCCTTCCTAACTTTTTTTAACTTTAATGAAGAGATACCACAAATGATCACAGACCAAAAACAATCATGCTGGGTGGAATATTATCTCAAAAACGGGCTGCAACCTACTGTTATGCAATAGATAGATGCTGGCTGACTTTGGGTTTCTCTAACTTGAAAATCAGACACTACATCTTGTTTTTGAGTGTTTTTTTCCACTGCTGGAAAGGTTACACAGACAGCGTTTTAGTTTAAAATAAAGCTTTCACAGTCAAACCTTTACTGGATCCAACAAGGAGAAACTCTTAATATTGGGGCTGATTTTAGAGGTCTGGAACTCTATTACAGAAAGATCTGAGAGATGCATGATTTTGTAAGTACACCTGGTAAAGTAAACAACTTGACAGACAAAATTGAAAATAATGCTTCAATAATTGTGTGTAAATTAATTAATTAAATGGGGAAAAAAACTGCACAATCCCCAGTGATATCTGTTTTAACGGCAGTTTGTCAACTTTTTCGTCCAAAGTACACTGCGTAATCCTCTGATCTCCCTCAGGCAGCTCCCTCCGTTCCACCCGAGTAGGTTTACTGTAGGTCAGAGGGGAAATTTTCTGCTTTTGGGCGATGTCACTGACTGTCCTGGCTAAAGACAGCTCCCACCTGCTTTTTGATTTGATCCATGAGTTCTGTCTGTCAGACAGAGTCCAACGAAGGCAGCCGCGGGGTCCCCTTCAGTCCTGTAGATGCAGAACAGAGAAAGAGACTTCTGTGTTCAACCACTGTGTTCATTTCACAATGAAGAGGTAAAGCAGGGATGAAAGGATTATGCAAATAAAGGAGAAAAAAGACACACAACAACCTTGTAAAGCTACATGATCAAGGATATTCCAAGGACTGATAGCAGCTCTAGTTCAGGTTCCATTTAATCTGAGTCCTTCTTTGAACTCTGGCAGTTTGAGCAGTTTAATCTTTTTAATTTGTGTAAAGACAAATGTGCAATTTTCCTTTTGTCCGGGCTGACCTTTAAGTAGACACTGCCTCACTTCCTCATAGAGAAGCCCAACACTACTGGTTAAATTCAGGGGGGAGACTGCTTTGCTTGTTATTTACCACCAGAACAGAACAAGTGTCCAAGAATACACAGAAAAGGAGGAGAATTATGACTAAATCTGAATGTGAATCAGTATTTGAATCAAGATGTCACAATATTAAGAGATTTATGTGCAGCACCTACACTTTGATGGTGCTGCAGTGCAAAAAGAAGTAGCCTAGAAATAGGAAAAGAACACTTTTTAACTACTAGAAAGAATTTATCTGCAGCAAATCATTTTTACTGAAGAAATCTCATAATAAGATATCAAAACCTAGAAACATCTAGAAACGAGATCCAAAGCATCCAAAAAGGGAAAAATAATTAAAGCTGTTTTAATGTTGTTTTGAATTACTTTAAATTGAATGTTCTGCAGACCAAAGAAAAGTATTTTTTTGCTAGTTCCAGGTAAATGGTTTGTATTTTTTTGTTTTTGTTTTTATGAGCCTAATTGTTATTTATTGTGTTAGAGTGACAAAAAAATAGTGTTATAAGTGGAAATGGCTACTTTTTCAAATAAAATGTGAATAAAACAAGAAAACAATCTCAGTACAAGCACTTATTCTTAGAACATCAATCAAATTTTTTGTCAACATCTATTGAATTTTAAAATAACATCCTTAAAATTAAATTAAGAAATTCATTCATTCATTCATTCAAATTAAATTACTTAAAATAAACCACAAGTTACAGTTTATTGTCAAAAGTGTTTTTATAATAATCTCCTCATTTCTAGATCTTAGAGCTCCTCAGATCCTCGACAACACAGTTCTCAACTGTGCTGATTTTAAGATCCAACAAAAGTTATAAAACAACTAAAAGCTTGATAAAATATCTTGAATATTAAAAAAAAAAGATTTAAATCTTTGGAATAATTTAATAGATTCCTGTTTTGGAGAAATACTATCACCACAACCACTGCCAGGTCCTTTAATCTCAAATTTTAGGCATCAAATAAGAATAAAAATGGTTGACAGTAATAAAGAAATAAACCCCATTTAATATGAATGTCTTGTCAGAAATTTAGGAAACTTTGTGAATGCTTTCCTTCCATGTCCTAGATCTGTTATTGCATAATTTTTCCCTGGTTCCGCCATGGTATACTCATGGGGGATTTGGATTAGTCCCACACTTTAATGTCTGTCATTTTCTGTGGGAAGAACGATGCTCTAAGGTGTTTATAAGATGTGGGGGATTTCCTGTCGGATTTCCTGAAATACAGTGATTGACAGCTGAATTGATCCCCTCACTGGGGAAATTCCACATTGTCACTTTTTAGACAGGACAGAGAGCAAATACAAAGTGATGAAACATAAAATAAGTGAATATATTATGTATGTAATTGTTTTTCTAAGGTAAAAGTCAAGCTGTGATTACTCATTGATGCTGCGTGGTTAATGATGCTAATCTGCATCAAACATCTGCCGCATGACTTTTGTGCTGAATCATACCTGAGTCAAGCAGCACCCCTGTGGCCTGGATGGACTCTGGCCCCTCTCTGTTCAACACCATCAGCACAAAACGCAGGCAGTGAACGCCGGCGTCCAGCAGAGTTCCTCCACACAGCCCTTTTCTCGCAGAGCAGGGGGGGGAGCAGAGCTTCAGGGAGCCATATAGGTCTTAACCAGGATCACGTCCCCTTCCTTCTCTTCTGCAAGCAGCCAGCAGGCCTCAGTGCACACAGGGGAGCAGTGAGACCAGATGGCTTGGGATGTACAGAGAAAAATCAGAAGGAAACATCCCATCTATTTCAAAGTTCCCCAGAGTTAACATGTAAAAATGTTTGAAATCCAGATCAAAATGGCACATTTTTTAGGGAGTCTGTGTGCTAAATGACTGATAAAACTAAAAATAACAGGAGTTAATAATGTTTAGCATCTTTCAGGTGGAATTTATCTCACAAATCTAATGTTCTCCAAACTACAGCTATGCCTGGAAGCAGTTTTTTTCAAGTCGTGTCAAAATGAGGAAAGAACTATTTGTAGAGGTTGAATTTTCACAAAGATCTAATAAAGAGTTTTGTCCTGATCAGTTTGTTTATTTTACTCTGTCACTGTGATTTCGGGACTCAGTAGTTTGGATCCATAACTTATAAGTTCTGGATCAGTTTAGGCCAGCAAATCTGTGCTCTATGATGACTGAAAATGATTTCCACATCATCAAGCTCCCATTCTACAATGATTCAGCCTCTGTTGATCGGAGGCTGGAACACAAGGAGGCAATTGTTTGTTTGTTTGTTTTCTTTTTCCATGTTTTTATTCATAAAACATACATTTGGTCAGTTTTTGAATAATCACATAAGCATATTAGAATGTGCAACCCCACACTGGACACTTCATTGTGTTATTTATTGTACTTTTATTATCTGTTGTGATCTGTTGCTATGGTAACAAATCAATTTCTTTATCCTGGTATCAGTTAAAGCTCAATCCATTCATCAATCCATCCACATTTAAATAAAAATGGGCAGGTGAGACGAAACTCTAAATGTTGTATCCAAATCAGAAATTTCTCCACAAAATGTCTCACCAGTAAAACAGAGTCTGAAAGGAAACCGCTGGTTCATTTTTAGCTCCAGCAGTAACATCAAAATACCATTTCCTTTTCCTCTCTAAGCTCTTAGATCACCAATGTTTGGATCACCGACCACCTCTTCATAACAGCCATGAACCTTTGGAATGGAGTGTTTTTGGTGAAATCTTTTGCCTCCCTCATTCCTTCCTGATGCAACAATCTGTGAGCCCAGCAATGCAGGATGCGAAGAAGAAGACAAGCTATGCGACACCAACAATGTCTGCGTCGATCTTCAGCAAGCTGTCTTCAAGGCAACAGCGGTTGATCTTCCTTGCTCCACAGAGTCCCCACCGAGTTGCCATGTTGAATTGGATGCTAAGTGACAAATGAATAGGATGCTGCTTTAGTAAATATCTCAGCTGCAGGCAAGTTGTGACCTTGGGAAGGGTTGCACGTTCAGAGGGGAAGAAACTTACTAAACTGTCATGCTGTAGAGCCAGCAGCCAGAAGGCTCAATTTATATGCTGCAGAGGCACAATGTGTCACCTTCCTTCTGCTCCCACCCTCAGGTAAAGTTTGTAACGCACGCATGCTGGCGCACACATCCTGCTGCACACATCCTGCTGCATTGTTGCTGATGCAGGCCTTTCAGTCCAGTAAATTGCGCCAGTTGTCTCTAATAATCTGTGGCAGGAGGAATATTGGGGCTCTTGCTCATCATTAGCATGCAGAGAAGGAAGTGTCCAGTTAAGCGTGTGCAGGACAGCGCTGAGGTTCATCTTGCCTACAGATTGGCTCAGGTCAACCCCTGGCAAGAGGAGATGCTTTGTCTCGCCTGGGGAAAAAATGAATTCACCAATGGTCTGTTTTTTTACTGACCACCACCCAGCTAGAGCCACCAGCCCCAAGAAAAATATACATGGTTTAATTATTTATGTCTTTTTAGCCATTTAACCATTAATTTAGGATATGTAGCTTCGATATTTACAATAATTAAACATGACAAGTATATACTTTTATTTTTTAACAGGTTTATTTTAAAATAAAATGAAAATGTTTTCCTTAATTAAAAATGCAAGAAAGTTAAACATGACATTTACTGTCAATATGACTTTGATGCACCTTTTTTCTTTTCTTTTTTTACTATCAAATATCAACATGACAGCATTGGTGTAAAACGTTTTTTTAATGCTATTATACTTTAAAAAGTTTGCCTCTGAACAGCAACTAGAAGCTGTTATACAACAGATGATCAGAAGAATAAACAACAATAAATTCAACTTTTTACCATCATTTTGCTCTGCTTGATGACATGTTGATGTCATAAATGACAAAACTTAACTTATACAAATGTATATAAACTATGAACTCATTATTTATTCAAATCATTAACAGTCAAAGGACCTCAACGAAGGGATAATAGAGCTGCATGTAACTCTCTGGTCCAAACTTCAAATTCTTGTTGAATGCTCATAAAGCTTCACACATTGTGAAGTTGGCTGGGATGTCTGTATTAAATAATACTGCTTTTGTTAATCCAGAGTGGTGTTGTGTGAACCTTCTGCAACACTTCAGCGGCAGAGGACGCTGTGCTGATGACAGAGTGCACTTTTGTCTGCCCCTCTGAGGACATTTCATGTTTTGCTACTAGTGGGGAAAATCATAAGATCCAAAAAGTGAGAAGATTAATTGAGATGTATTTTTTAATTTAAAGTGCTTATTAGATCTAAAATAAACAAGAAAAAAATGTTCATAAAAGAAGAGTTATGTGTGCCATAATTGTATCCATATTTTCAAAGTTATGTCATCATTACTTTTGTTGTGATTAGATATACAGTTCCCGGTTGAAAATGTGGTCCCACAGGTCCTTTGATCCCTTTAAAATTGTAACATCACATTCTTTTAAAATACACTTATCTAACGATGTGTTAACATGTGCTCAAAAAAGAAGGAATTAGATCGGTCCTTGGTGCATGTCTTCCTTTTGTATTTCAATTCCAAATGCATTCTGGAAGCTGTGTGCCGTTGTCATAACAACAAGGTACCAGCTGGGCAATTTGTATGCAAATGGCATTGGGCTTGGCTGGATGTCACTGCTATACCATCACTATACAACAGGACCTGGTTGCCATGGGAATTCCTGACTCCTCCCTGAAGACATTTTTACTTTTAGAGTCAAAGCATTCAGTGATTTTAAAAGGTTTTTTTTTTTTTTTTGGATCATAAATTGCTAAGAAAAAAGGTTGAGATGTGAGAAGAGTGTGTTACCTGACAGAGTAGGAATGACAAGAGTTGAATTGGTGTGAAGCAACAAATTGGTTCTGTGCTGCCTGACTCAGCTGCCAGCAGGCAGGCACACAACTCAGAGGCTCAGCTGGTCAGGTGGGGCGCGTTCTGGTCAGAAGTTGGACGGGGCTCTGCCTCATCCCTTTGAGACCTGTCCATGCCTCCCTTAGCTGAGCCAGGACTTTTCATCAAAAACATGGGGCTGCACAAAAATTATTTTTATCAAGATGGGGGCAAAAATATGCTCCGCACTACTTGAAGTCACCATTTGGACTGTTATGAAGTAGACAATAAAGACGGCTGATGACGGATGTCTTTCAGATACTGGCCTGCAAAATCCAGCGCCTCGTTAATTCAGCACGGCTCGGGCAATCGCCTTCTACTCCTATCACTTTTTATTGGATTAAGAAGTCACGCTTCGTAGCTTTTCTTTGTCGCCCCACTCCACCAGAACGTGGAAGAACAGCTTTCGATGGGTCATGTGACCGGTCACAAGTTTCCTCCAAGAGCGGTGGATCCATTTGTCGTGGAAGTGAAGGATCACAGTGGACAGTTTTGTTTCACACATTGTCACGTCGTTTAATCTGATCATCTTGCTGCCAGAAACAGTCTTTGTCACTGTGAATGACCATGAACTGACAACAGAATGAAACTTTATTAACTAAAAAGCCCGTTAAGACTCTAAATGAAGCACTCAAAGCAGTTAAACATTGATGTTTAACATTTTTCAAAAACAATTTGGGTAAAGATAGTGAATCTGCATGCCCAGTTACAACACGGCAGCTCAGGATTTCATCAGCAAGTTCTACTTAGAGAAATAAAAAAGGACCAGGGAGAGGCATGCTAATCCCATTTTGATTGATGAAAATTTGCAGAGGATGTTTCTCTTCCTCCTCCAGCTGTCAGCGTAAGTGAGAGCCATTTTGGCGCTGTGAGCACATGGCTGTCCAGAGATAGAAGCACTGTTGCAGCAGGTTATGGGAGCACCATCACGCCTTCATCTCTGTCTCAAGGTCACTGCAGAGAAAGGGTGACGGGCTATAGCGCGTGGAGGTGCCAGCCATTTTGAGGGGAGGTTTTGATGAATCTAGGGAGGGGTGGGGACGAGGGAAGTGTGCAGGATGAAGTAATAAGTCATTTTGTCAATTCTACAGCATGTTGTGATGTGTGGGCAAGGATTTTTTTTTTTGCAGTCGTAAAAAGCGCGATAGAGGGAAGCTGGGATGAGAAAGCCGAAATTGAAGCCTTTGAGCTGCATTGTGCCGGTCCTTTGAGAGTCATATCTTTGTGTACAGCACACACATACACACACACGGAGGCTGAGCTGTGGTGCAGGAGCCGGCAGGACCCGAGCTGACTCTGCAGCCCTTTCTTTGGCTATTACTGCCACCGGGGAGGGAAGCAGGGTTTAGACACAGCCTCGATTACATTAAGATTCTTATTTTCTTTCTCACCTCCTCTTTCAGGGTTGTCATGCCTTTTCCCTCTTCCTCTGCCAAATACACATTTGGCCTGCTGCTTTCTCACAGTATGCACTGAAGAGCTTCAGAACACTCCACAGGCTGGTCATCATGGCTGTTATTCATGCAAGGAGGTTTCCGAGGTGTTTGGTTGCTTCTTGGCCCAAACTATGCACTTCTTGAGATTTCTATATGTGATGACCACTATATGCTGTTACTGGAAAGCAAAATCACTTCAAACTCAAACTAAGAATGCAATTAACCCTTTGTAGACCGGGGCCTTTTTGAGCTTCATTTTTTTTCTACTAACAATTTACTAAATTATTTTCTTTTTTTGTTTTAGCATGTAATGAGCAATGGGAGGATTAGTTCTTTGAGATGATACATTTTGTTTCCTCCTCTTAGATTTATAACAGGAAAAGATAAGATGACAAAGTCAAATTTAGAACATGAGGGAGAAATGCAAACTCAAAAGATTCATAATCCTCTGTGCATCATTAATAATCACATCATTAAATGTCACATTATCCGCAGTAGAGTTTGCCAAGTAAAGCATCTTTTATCTTCCATTATTGTTTCGGACTCTTGAGATCATTTGATGTGAATCAGCATGTCTGTCAATAACTTGGATGATTTCCGAGTTGAATTCCCATGCATCCTCAATATCAGGAAGTAAACCAAGTCTTTCCTCAATTTACTCTTTGCGAATCAAAAATCAAAATATCATTATTTAAAAAAAAAAATTGTAACGAACCCAAATCTATTTTGGAGGAGAACAGGGAACAAACATTTTCCAAACAAGGTAGATAATTACACCACACAATAATTCCACAATGACCTGAAACTGTCCAAAATTCAAAGTGGTAAATTCTCATTTTTTTATTTATCAATAATTTTAATTTAATCAAGTTTGACAGAAACACATTTTTCTAGATCTACATTGAGCATTTAAATCATAAACCTAAATGTTTTCTTAGAAATTGATGCTCGAGTCATTAGTGCTGAAGGTTTTATCAAAGTGGAGCCTAAACCTGTGGAAAATAATGGAGGCCCGGTGCACACATTATTGTTTTTTCTTATTGCATTTGTCTGGTTCAATCTAACATGGACAACAAAACGCTCAGAATCAACACAGTGTCATTTCTCCACCTAAGTCCACAGTGGTGCCACCTTGTATCATTGCGATTGTGTTTGGTGATATGGTGTTCATCACAGAGCCCCCGCCGAGGTGAGAGTGGTAGTCATGGCAGGGGCCGAGACATCGAGCTGATACCAACCTCTATCAGCCGGCTGATAACACCCATTTGTGTTCCAGGAATGTCCATTACGCCGTGTGGATCCGTCACCTCCATGATGTTCTGCACATCTGCCAGCAGACCCACTTTCCAGATTGTGGTGTTTCTGTGCATGTGGAATGCTTTACTACCAAATCAAGTTTGGTAGTAAATGCAACACAACTTATGAGCACATTTCAGCTCAAAGAAGACCAAAGATCAACAGAAACACCAGAGCAAGAACAAAACATCAATGAATACAATATTCATTAAAATAAGTTGCAGGCTGATAATTGATTTTTTATAGATGCCATTTATCATTAACAGCTAACAATTGAGAATGACAAATTTATGTCATCCTAAAGCAATTTGGTAAAAGTAATAAATAATTAAAATCATAATAAAATAGTTTTGAATGTTTTTGGTCAAATAACATCACGAGGTCTGCATTATCAAGATGAAAACTGGAATGTATAAATACTGCATACGCGTCGCATCCACATTTAAATAAAACACGCATCATTTTTAAGTGCTTCTACAAAGTTGTAAAAATAAAATATACATGTGGTATTATTGTACTACACAGTGATCATTATTATAGTTGCACTAGTGAATCTAATCACATTATTTGTTGTCTTTGTTTGTTCAAATCTATTTTTTGCTTGTTTTAGAAGATCCATGAAGCTCCACCAGCTTATCACAATAAAACTGAGTCTAGTGTTGCTGCTCCTCCCATGTCTGGATTCTTCATTCCTACGGTGGTCTGCACAGCCCCTGTTGGCCAGTCACACTGACTTCTCAGCGGGGAGGCCGGAGCCATTAAGCAGCCAGCACACAATGCCATGTCTCTCTGTTTAATTGCCTGATAGGGCCTGTGATATTTTTATCAGCTCTCCTTCGGCGGATGGCTGCCGAAAGGGGGAGATGTGCGAGTTTGTGTGTGTCTTTACATGTCACGCCTCAGTACACCTCTGACAAGAGAGCTGCCCGCTTGCTACAGGAAACCCTGCGCCGGCGTGCGCCTGCATATCAATTTATGTGACCCAGCGTCTCTGCCATGACAAGCCACAGAACATCCATATCTAAATGCAGCATTGGCTCTGATGCCTCATCATCATTGTGCCCTGGGAGGGACAATATTGTCTTCAGTGCTCTTTAGCTCTGTGCAACATGTGCAACACTCCCCTGTCTATTGTACTGTAAAATCAGGTGTTTTTTGTGGTTGTGAGTTGTAAGGGTAGTAGTACAAAATGTAGGGAGTGGAGTTTTTTTTTTGTCTGTGGTGGTACCAGTGAGGGTTTTTTCTGCACGAAACATTCATACACAGATACACAGGTGGGTTTGTCCTTCTGTCAGACACACACACGGATCCGGTAAGCTCTTTCCTGCTGGCGGTTACATTTATTAACTGCACACTTGTCCATATCAAGAGTGATTTAGGGCTTTACAGAAAAGAGGAAGGAGAGAACTGTCAGAGGGAAAAGAGAGCATAAGAAGGGAGAGAATATCTCTTGTTGGTTTTTCCGTTTCTTTTTTAACCCACCTCCACAAAACAAGAAGAAACCCGGCCTTCGTTAGATGATTTTCATTTTGACAGGGAGATTAAGACATTGTACATTTGCTGGGATTTCTTGGATTCTAAGCTCCGTCTCTCGTAGGAATTACCAACCTTTCTCAGTTTGAGATGTCTCCCAACAGTCACTCAACACTACGATTAACCGCAGTTAGTTAGTCAAACCGTCTCACAAAGCAACATGTGTAAAAGGGGAAGATTTAACACTGATGTCTTTACAAACGCAGTTTTATATTAACCAATTTTAAATTACAACAAGGATTTAATTAGTTTGAAGGAGTTCATTAGAAAAGAAACAAAAATAAGGAAATCATATTAAATGTATTTGAATTATGCGTCCATCCCATTAATAATATATGAAAATGTTCACTATGTTTAATATGAATTTTTTTGACTGGGTGAAAAAAGTTTTCTTGCACAAATTTTCATGTCTCACCACTGGCCATTTGAATAAAAAACTTTTTTTTTCTGAAAAATTGTAACAAGTCGTATTACTGTCCAATAAAAAGAGTTGAAAGTAGTGTGACTGATTTTGGAAGGATGTAGGCTGTGCTACATCACCATAGGAAGATAAGATAAAAATCCCTTTTTTACATGTTTATATTGATGTAAATGTCATTTAAATATATGTGAAAGTGCATCAGGATGTGAAGAAGCACTTTTGGTATTTTTTCCACTATTAAAAAAATATTTTCATTGTAAAATTGTCCATTTTTAGTCCACTAGCATGTGTGTGTTTACATGTGCGTTTGTAATCATGCAAATGATCACAGTCAATGTTTTTTTTTTCCTTTGCAGTCTCCTCACCATTACAGACAATTGACATAAAAACATTTTATGGAAGGAGAGCAAGAGAACTCCCAGTTCCTAAAGTGAGGAAAGTTTGTTACTTCATGTTTGTTGTATTGTAAAACACAATACAACTGATGACTGTCTGGTGTTTTACCGCACAGCGTTGCCTTGAAGCAATAAACCAATATCTGGTTGGGGGAGATGAGGGGTGGTAAATTTTTCTAATGATATTATATTAGGGACCCCAAAGCTACCTAAAAATAGGGGGAAATATTTGTTTTTCCCCAAATTTCAAAAGCCATGCAATAGAGGGATATGATTAATCAAAAATGCAATTTCTTTGAGCAAACTGCTGATCTTAAATAGTACAGATGAGTTTTTCTATTTAAAGACCCAATCTGATAAAAAAAAAAGTGGTTTTGTTGCTTTTAACATGTTCTCTTGGCATTTTTCTACTGATCATATAGAAAGAAAATTAAGCCTAAAATTGCATTTCTAAGTATTTCTTGAATCAGTTCTGTGAGGAGCAGATGAAAAAATGCAGTTTAAAAAGGAGCTTGTTTGTTATGCTTATTCCTCGCCTTTGTTCTGATACATCCACATGTCTTTGTTTTCCTTGTGTGAGCTGGTATCTGGCTCAAAACTGATAGCTTCAATATCGCTTGCCGTTTTGGTGCACCTGTAGTGTTAGGTTGGAGGTGTGAGGGTCTGTAAGCTGGGGGAAAGCATGCAAACAGAAATCAAAGAAGGGTGATCCTCATCCAGCAGTGATCTAGTCACAGCTCAGCGTTAACTAAACTTTATTTAAAAGTTAGAAACAACACAAAAACAATTTTCTTTTCTATTGTATTGATATAGAGCGTCGCTGTTCATTTATTTCCCCCTCAAAAAAGACCAACAGTCTAATGGCTGCTCCTCTGTCGGCCACCCAAAGAACAATTTTCAGTTCAAAGCCATCCACAGTCCTGTCTGAGCTGCTCCTCCCTTATCTTGATTGTCCACTTCTTCAGTGGTCTGTAAACCCCCTGTTGTCCAGTCACACTGACTTCTCAGTGGGGAGGCCGGAGCCATTAAAGCAGCCAACACACAAAACTGTGTCTCTCTGTTTAATTGCCTGATAGGACGTGTGATATTTTTATCAGCTGTCCTGCGGCGGATGGCGGCCGAAAAGGGGAGATGTGTGAGTTTGAGTGCGTCTGTACATGGCATGCCATCTACAGTCCTGTACATAAATGGATCTGTGCACTGCTCTAACAAGCAGATTTCCTTTTTTATTCCCTGCCATCGTCCTTGCAAAACATACAGTTTAAGATACAAAAATACGTTGAAGTCGATTTCATAATCTGTCATCTTGTGCAACTTGTCTGCTCCTCACTGGAAAATGCATTTCACTGCTGACATAACTGGGATAGCTGCCTGTCATGCTTAGAGGCAGAGGGTCAGCGTGCAGCAGAGCAGATGTTGATCCGGGCAGAAAACACAGTTTAATGGGTTAGTGTTGGTCATGATTTCTTTTTTTTTTTTGTGTATCAGGGGTGTGTGTCAGTGAAACAAAAGAGCAACAAACACCCTCCTCTTTTATAATTATCCAGTATCTTTTTCAATTTTATTTTGAAAATTAAACCAACGAGAAAATTAAGATACTTGTCAGTTTCCTTAATAACTACTATTTGCAGCCCCTATGCGATCAAATCATAATCTTAATGAAAATAATGGTGGCGTTAAGTCCTTCTGAAAACATGACTCATGATCCTTGGTTAAGCTTAATCAACTTCATTTTGAGGGTCAGTTTGAATAATCTCTGAGAATGCTCTTAATTTTACCGCAGCCTTTTTAAAAAGACAAACAGTAGATCTGTGCAGACCCGTCAGGCAGACAGTGAGAATTTGAACAAACCAGTCTGGAGATCCTTAAAATGTAAAAATCATTACATGTGTCTGTCAAAAAAAAAAAAAAAAAAGATCAAATCTGGTCAATAATAACTGCCATTCATCACAAAGAAATAATAGATATCACGCACTTATTGTGATACACTTAATTAACTTTGTCCTCGGTCTTCCTTTTGGTTGAACTCATTATTTTCCACCTTGCTCCTTCCAGTTCTCCTGCCTGCACAGCCTTCTTTGTGTGAATGTGCTGCTGATTGCTCAGCAGTCCTTTAAGCCTTTTTGGAGAGGGCTATTTTTGACTCTTAACACACCAGAAGTGGTCAGCGAAAAAGAAAGTTTCATTTTTTCATCATTAGAAAAAAAAATGTGCAAGTGGGAAGAGCCTTCAGGATTTCAAAGGATAATTTTGTTCCACGCTCTTGTAACGGCTCTCCTGGGTTATGTGACATAACTTTACAGGCCACTTAACATAAAAGGCTGGATTTCAGGAAAGCTGGAGCTCTGAACGTGTGTGACCTGCTTGATGAGCATCTGCGTTGCATTTTACTTTTCAACCCAAGATATTAATGCAATTTTCTAAGTGTTTCTGCCACAATATGTAATCATCTATTACTGTGAAATGCAAATGTATTTCTGGGTGTTCTTCTCAATGCAGTGCCGGTGAAGGCTGTTCAGATCCCAGAAGCCCAAACAGAAACACACGCCCAACAAAACAGCCAATCAAGAAGCTTCTTTCGGTGTGAGGGTTTAGTGCCAGGCCATTTATCGTCAGAATTTAAAACCATATGATTTATGATATGGTTACCCTTGTCTGCTTTCTCTCCTAGGTTCAAAGGCTGCATCTGGTTGAAAAAGGCTCAAGGGCACAGACTAATATGATAAAGAGGGAACAATGCCTGCAAGCCAAGGGTGCGGGGCTGCCTGTGAAAAGCCGGCAAGGGCAATGTGACAGATACACTGTCTGAGCGGCAACAGGGAGGGAAGGACAGAAAAGGTGGGGTTTCTCCCCATCAAATCTGACAGAAAGGAGGTAAAGGGGACAGCAATGCAAGTGTATCATGGAGGATTATTGTTGCCAGTAATACACAAATGGTACTTTCCTCTCTTTCAGACTGGTTCCCCCTTAGGGTTTTTTTTTTCACATGTTTATTTTTAGAAAAGACAACATGCAAACATTATGTGTTGAACTATCGCATGCTAATATATGCAAAATTGTTGTGGGGAGAAAGTATCAGCTTGCAGTTCCCATTTCAAAGACAACACTGAAAATACTTGCACTCTACAAGTCCATAATTTGCTGCAGTTTTTCACCAAACACAACAGAAAGGGTGATTTCAAATGTCTCTTTGCAGTTTGTTCTGCATGCATTTAAACATCCACTCCAACAAAAAGCATGTTTTTAACATGTTAATGTTGTAATTTTCTCATGATGGAAGACAGACATAAAAAAAAATAAAGTTAAAACTGCATTTCTGAGTATTTCATTCATTCAAATTGTGGTGAATCAGGAGCAGACAAAAAATGCAGTTTGAAAAAGCTTGTAGTTTTAACATAAAATCTACAATCGGCAAGCCAATTCTCCCTGCTCCGCTCCATTCTGATGCTCTCACTTCAGATCTGTGTTCGTCTCCTTTCTTCTCCTTTGAGCTTGCATCCGGCCCTGTACAGCCGCATAGCTCTAATATTGTTTTGTTGCACTGCTGATGTTAGCTGGGGCCTGTAAGCTAGCAGCAGAGAGAGTAAACAAAGGGAAGATGGGAAATGAGCGCAGGCTAATTTCCTGCCAAAAAAATCCCGCCCAAAACTCAGAGGCAAAATTCTGGTGAAGTTGTAGTGCAGTGGATAGGACAGATTAATAGCAGATGGCGGGGTGATAACTCGAGCAACTGGTGTTTGTGGGACATATAACAGGGAGGGCCACAGCTCAAGGCAGCACACCATTGCATCTAAGCCCAGCTCCCCTCTCTCACTCTCAGTTTCGATTAAAACCTCTGCAGATGAAGCCAGACGTGGCCAAAAAAGATTAAAAGAAAGAGAAGCTGTAATTCAATGCATTTCCATGCAAGGCCTGGTCTCAGAATAAAGTATTGATGTTTGAGAAAAAAATCTTTCAAAAGATCTTTCAAAACTCAACAAGAAATACTCTGTCCTCCGATGATCCCTAAAATGCTGGGTAAAACCTTTAAATGCCGGTATGTTGTAATATTGTGTCAGCTTCCAAAAAAGCTTTAAAATAAAATGAATGGGTCTAGTAAAAAATGCAATCAAAGAGATTAAAATCATAAAAATGTTCAATTGGGAGGTTTGTCAAGGAGCTTCAAAAATGTACAGACATTAAAGTAGCGGTCAACTTTGACATTTTTGCATGTCTGTCACTTTCAAAAATCATTCAGAAATGCATACTTTTCAAACAAAATCTTGTGAGCAATTAGAATGTGTAGAATATGTGCTGAATTCTGATTTAAAATGGTAAAAGTTGAGTAGGTTAGACATGTTATGCCCCATTGGTGGACATGGACTGTCTGCCAGTGAAAAAACCTGTGCGACGCGTGCAGGTGGACCGCACGAAATATCATATATAAAGTCCGGCGTACGGGGATCGGACAACAGCATCCCGCGTAGGTCAAAAGTGCGTGAAACGTACATTATTTTTACAAATACTTCACGATACACTTATCACACGCTGGGCAATGGTACGTTCCATTTTCATGGCATCCCTTGAGGTGGCCGTATGAGCCTCAAGAGAGCTGCAGACATACCTGCACTCCCCTTAAGATGCAGCCGATTCTCGTTATGACCCCCTTCAGGCCCAGACAGCCCAAAAACCTGCAGCACCCTAGGGGTCAGCCCCCACATGCGTGCATCTGACTAAAGTATTTGCTGAAACAAATCCCAAGCAGAGTTTAAGAAACTAAACCCATTTGGCAAGTTCCCCAATGAGTTTGCCAAATTTGACACAACTTCATCCAACCTTATTGTCCTAGTTTCAGATTTCAAATATTTAAATGATCTTAGCAACTTGTTAGTTCCTCCACTGACTCCCCTAATTGCCAGTCAACAATACAGCCTGTTAGACCAGAAAGAAACAGACCAAAAAAGGAACTTTTTGGTTGGTAACCTGTGGTCCTTCTCTGAGCTCTTCAAAGCTTGATTAGGCCTTAATACAGAGTTAAGTCTGTGTGTGGAAACATGTTCGCACACCAACCAGAAGAAAACATATCAAAGTTGGCATTTGGACAAAATTAGTGAACAAACTGGCAGATGTCAAAAGGCTTTGATGGAAGGGTTTTAGAGGGGGAAAAGCACTAATA
Organism: Oryzias celebensis; assembly: GCA_014656515.1. Classification (NCBI taxonomy): domain Eukaryota; kingdom Metazoa; phylum Chordata; class Actinopteri; order Beloniformes; family Adrianichthyidae; genus Oryzias; species Oryzias celebensis. The sequence continues at coordinate 8,653,834 of BNCR01000003.1, forward strand.
CGGATATGCTGTAGTTACTGCGTGTATTTCTGAGTGCTTTGAGCGTTTGGCTGCCAAAAAAGAGAGTGCCAGGTCTCCATGCAATGAGCATTAGAACACAGTGAACATCAAATTATTATTATTTTTTTCATTTATGTAAACATCAATATAACAGTTATCTGAGATTGTGTGGGGGGAAAAAGAAGGCTGGTGAAAGCAAGGCAATAAATGACACATTTCATTTGTAGAATTAGTCTGTGAGCTTCACTTTTTGTTGATCCACAAAATCTGTCACTCTGCTCCGTCAAATTTCATTTAGTGGGCCAAGAGAAATCCATAATCTCCATGTACTTTTAAGATGTAACCTAATAACATTTTCCAATTTATGCCTTACCCCTGCCCTATCCCAGTGCAGATGTAAAACAAAAAGAGGCTATCTGTAAAAAGAGTTAAACCTTGAGACACACGCGTATGCAGCGCTTTAACCCCAATGCCTGCAGGGTAATGGTAGGATTTATTACAGTGGAGTTTGACCCAAGAAGAACTAGAACAGATTATCCCAGATGCTGCAGAGGAAGGCTTTAGAGCCGCTCGTCTCTCCATGGCTGCCACCTCAGCTGCTTGGATGTCACCATGACCGCTCTGGCTGCTGGACAAACCCACACAGAGGCGGTGCAGGCGGCAACAGCAGCCATGCGGTGTTTATACAACACTGCTGCGTGAATTTTCACTGCTGTCAGACGCCAAGCGGTCGGCTTAAAGCCACTTTCACTTCTCACTGCAGGCAAACATCAGAAGAGGCGAATACTGTGTAATTACAATAGACAATATAAAACAAAACCCTTCACTTACAATGAGTTCCTCTTGAAGAAGGGAAGGTTACCTCAAGGGGGAATTCTAATGAAGCAGATGGCTGAGTGCTCACAGAGGCAGACACAGACTGTCCTTTTTTTACAGTCTGCCAACATTTCCAGATTTTTGAGTAGCTTCACCTGTCTCTTGACTGTTCTTTGTGTGCATATGAGTGGACATGTGTGTCTGAAAAGGACTTCCAATTAAAAAAAAAGTTATAACATAAAAAAAAGAACATAAAAATGAGATATTTAGCAGAATCGAAAAAAAAACAACAAAATTATACTCAAGTAGAAGTAACAAGCAGGTATTAAAACTTTTAAGTAAGAGCATTAAAGTTGTTGGAAAAATGGTGAACATTTCTACATTTTGAAAGAAACAATAAAAAATAAAAATAAAGCAAACAGTTCACTGATGAAGCAAAAAAATTTGAGATAAACCAAAATTGGCTGGATAAGAGTGACAGTTCTTTGTCTCAGCTTTACCCAACTCAATCCCCATTAATAGATGGTGGTGTAAAATTACTCCTAGTATGTATATTGAAGAAAGTTACTCCAGGGTGTGTACAGTAATTTCCGCAGTATAATGCATCCTCAAAAGCCTTAGTTTTTCTCAAAAAAACAACTTTGTTTTTAATTCTACTCCAGGCATCCATCTCAACTTTTCAGAATACTCAATCCCCATGAAAAACAAAATATTGTTATATAAAAGAAAGAAATCATTTTTTAAAAAACTGGATTATTTTGTGCTCCTCCGTCCCACTGTGTGCTTGTGTCACAAGTCGCTGGTACCGTCAGGTGTCAAACATAAACATATACTAAGCATGTTTGAGATGACCCAGGCAGACGCAGTGCAGATCAACTGGTGCGTGGGGTATGCTGGATAGTTCTTCGTTCATAAAAATATCACAAAAAAAGAGTGGGTGAATGGCGCCTACCCAGGCAAGCGCAGATGGAAGTTTGGTACTGCGCTGACTGCCAGCCACCTAGGTGACTACAAAACAATGCATTGTGGGAAACGGTGTCCTGAGAGTTTTTGTAGTTGAAAGTGATGCTGATCAGAAACGGCTGGCGCTCAATGAAGAAAATCTGTGTATTTTGTAATGCTTTCAGCAAATATTGAATCATCAAAGAAAAAATAAACAAGATTTCCATTTATAATAATGGTTGTGGTAACTGAAATCAACATCACTCAGATTACTTTTTTTTTTATTATTATTGATAATCACTTTGGTTTTAATGCTAGACATCAGACAGAATTCAAAAGTACAGGCATCACAAAACATCTGTAGTTATGTGTTTATTTTTGCTTTTAAAAGTTAACTTGTGAAGCCCCAAGTGCAAGAAAAGTGAACCCCATGACCTATTGAAGCCTTTTCTAAAGAGAACGACTTAGAACAATGTTCGTTATTGTATTTGCTGTTTTTTATTTGGCATAGTCTCGTTCATTTTTCATATAAACTTTGAGTATCTTTTACAGAACATAAGAAATTTACTTGGAATTTGTCTATGTATGTATCAACAAGTCATACAAAAGTGAAAGTAAACTCCTGTTTTTATCTTTTACGTATATTTTAACATTCTTTTGACAGTCTTTTGATCAGCACATTTAATTTAATTACAGCATCACTTAGTTTTTCAAGAAAAAATGTTTTTAGTTACACTGTTGCTGCATGCCTGACATGTATGACTTAATTTTTTTATAGACTTGACCTGAGCGTAGCATTAGCATGAAAGCAGTTAATAAAACATGATCGACTGATGGACTTCTCTGACTCTTGTGTCTTGCTTAAGGCATCTTAGGTTTCAGTTCGCCTTTTAAATGACATAAGTCTGAAAATAGACCAATCATTGACGGTACGCCTTTTAATCCAGGGCGCCCTATAGTGCGGAAACGACTGTAATTCCTTATTTTTCACTTCAGGATATTAAAATGATCCTAAACAGTGTGCACACCTTTGCTGTATGTAGCATATTCAGTGTTACAAAAACAGAGACAAAAAAAAAGCAATGTTTCTCATATTTTGTTCAGTACCATTTTATTTCATCCAGTATATGTGCTTATCAATAGTTCACCCCTTTCAAGGCCACACAAACGATCAGTCACTGCTACCGTATGTTTACGGTTGTTTTGTGGGTCGGCACAGAGTCCCACAAGCTCCCATCATACCTGCACAGTTCCTTTATTGCTTTTTCCCCTGTAGTTCCCCAGAAAAAAAGTCCATTGAACAATAGCAAAGCAGTCAAAATGCCGTCCTCCTCAAAACGCTTCATAAAAGAATTGTCGATTCGGTTCTTGTCCAAAGAACGTTGAGCTCTCCGGTTAAAATCGTTGTTAGCGTCAAACTGAAAACATCCCGCTCCGTAACAAAGAGGTCAAACAATGTGAATGGTTTTATAAAACCCTTGTCATGAACTCTGTACATACAGACAGTTTGGTTTTAATTGCTTATCTGGTACAGTGCTGATATCACTTATTAGAAGAATCTAAAAATAAATACAGAAATACAAATAGATTCTATGAAAACATATACATCAGTACAAGTGAGTACCTTGTCAACATTATGCTCCCAACATCAGATTAAGAGGAATTATATATGTACTTTAGCAAATGAAAGACAGGAGAGAGGCAGGATTTTTTTTTCTTTATGTAAACCCTTCATCTCTCCAAAGAGTACAACTGTGCCCTTTCTGTCCCCCCTCCCTCACTAATCCTGGGAAGAGCAGCTTCACCTTTGGCCTCAACACATACTGTTGCTGTCTGATCAGTTGCAACCAAAGAGACACACATGCAATGAGTGATTTGCATATCTAAGTTTTGCAGAACTACATATTAGTGTATGAAGATCAGATTCTGTCAGGTAGCTGCACAGGATCACTGCCTCAAAGCCCCAACAGTATATGCTGCATGATTCCTTAACTGGGTCATATTCAGGTTACAGTCTCTGCCCAACAGCCCAGCCTGTGGTCGGACTGACACTCTGCTGGTGTCATTCCACCTCACTGGAGTAGCAGCAACAAAGGTCAGCTGTTTTACATGCAAAAATAAACAACTCCTCTCTGGATATAGTAATCTTCAAATTGTATCCAATAACCGACTGATTCTTCAACTCGAGAGCCAAATAGAATAAAAAGAAATGTAAAAGAAACCAGTGGTTCTAAATTGATATACAGGTGCTTTGGGAATGCAAAAACAGATAAAAATAGCACACCTGCAGGTTTGATTCCACTCTGCTACATGTAATCCTCATTCACAGCAAATGATTTCAGTCGCGTGCACGGCTGAGTCACCAACTAATATTTATGGAGGGGGTAGGACAGCATAAAGCGAGAGGAGCTATATGATTAAACAATGAAATTGGAAGTGCACTGAACACAATCCGCCACAGCTTTTGTCAGAGAATTGGAAATGGTACAGAGACGCCACAAAAGGAAATCTGTTTCACAACACATCAAGCAAGCCAGGAAGAGACAACCCTGTAAACAGATTTCTGTTCATTCTGATGAATTAAACTTAAAGTCCCACTGCGATCATCCTTTGAGTTTTTTTAAAAGCGATCCATAGAGGTTGTTTAATCATGATTATGTTTTCAGCAAAAAAAACAAAAACAGGGTCGCTTTCTGTGACAGTTTCTGGAGAGCGGCAGGAGTTCATTAGAAAGTCGTCTCTGAATTGTGGACGGGACTACTGGCTGGGAGTAAGCCCACTCCCATTTGCCATCATCCCCCTATTTATTCGGTAACCCGCTAGCTTACAGCCTCTCACAATCCCAGCCCAACACTAACAGTGCAACAGAAGTGGCGAGCAATATTGGAGCTATCTAGCCATATAGTTTTAAGCAGGATGCCAGCTTGGACGAGGAAAATGAAGACGTACTGAATCTAGTCGTCCACAAGTGAATATGTCAAAGTAGAGCTTTAGCACGATTTCAAAAAAAGAACATCTCATTTTCAGGTATGCCGGGTTACTGATTCTTCACTCCATATGTCAATCAATTAGTGTACACTTTTTTCACAGTAAACCACAATTAAATTCCTGCCTTTAAGATAATTGAAGCTTTTTATGCGTATTTGAGACATTTTGGCAGCCCACCTTTACCCCGTTCTCCTCCTCCTTCGGAGTGGTCTGGCCTTAACCACAATCAGTTTCTGGGCTCTGGGGTATCTTCACTTGGTCTGAGGTCATCCCAAGCATGCAAGATGTCTCTGGCCCAGAGCCCAATCCCCAAATACTACTGACTATTCGTGCTCAATTCCTGTTTCGCCATTAAATCTTCAATCACACACTCAACATCTTTCCTTATTGAACTAAAGTGGAGCTGGGAGTTTGTGCCTCGCCGTAGCAGGTTCTATGTAACAGCTACAAGCTTTCTCCAATGACATTTTTGTGTTTGCTCTTGATTCACAATGATTTAACTAAATAAAATACTCAAAAGTGCGGTTTTAATCTTAATTTTCTCCTTCTTATGAGAAAAATGCCTCAAGGACATGTAAAAAAAACCCCACCAAAAATCAAATTTGCATCAGAGTGGGTCTTTAAACTAAAACAATTAACTCAAACGTACATTTTTATCAAAACTGGGGAGAAATTATGGGATACTTTTTTCAATAGTTTCTTCAGCTATCTTTTTTAAAAGTTAAGTTTGGAAAAAATTGGACAGAACTACTGGGATAAATTAGATGCTCACTGCTTTCTCCATGATGGTTTTCAAACAGAGACCTACTTGCCATGTAAAGGTGGGTGAAAAGACATAATGGAAACAGTTCTCTGCATGAGAAAGTGAGTCACTATTGTTTTTTTCTTGATTTGTCTCTCTCAAAAGATGCAAAGTTTGTAAGCCTCCTTATCTAATTCCCAGCTGACTCAAATGAAAGACACTCTTTCTGTGCTGCATTATGCTGCAGATGCAGCTGTGGCAAATAGTCTGAATAAAAAATCAGCTTGAAGAGTAAACATTAATGTTAGGTGAAAAACTTGTTATTCCAATTTTGGCTGTTTTCAAATCTTTATTTGGAATACAGGATTACATGGCACCTCTGTGGGTTGCAATTGTATCCTGGGCCTGAGGATTATAAACTTTTTTCTCATCTCCAGTGCATTATTTTAAAGCCACACTGTCATCAGTCAAGAATTTCTTCCCTCAATGTCATTGAAATCTGGTGCTTTCCTTAATGAAATGACACCGGCCTGAATGAAACGTCTGCAGATTGTGCTCCATGTGTCAGCTCTCTAACTGACAGTAACATCGTTAGCTAACAGTGTGTCCGCACACCACTTCATCTAAACTGCTTATTTGAGATAATAGACCACACTGCGTTCAGAAAAAACAATCAATTCCTGTCTGTTGTCTTCCTGTAAGGTTTGACCTCCGCCTCCTCCGGCCTACCTTCTCTAACAGTGTCGCACCACATCCATCGACCCTGACAGGTGGAGTGAAAAAAACCATATTACACACAAACACCCAAACAACTCCTGTTAGCTACAAAACAACGCTCTGCCTCATATCCTTCCAATCAATATGACACTGAATACCATCTGCAAACACTCAGAAAAAAATCATAAGGAAGGTGAAAAGCTGACAAACGAAGCCTGTTCCTGTCCTCTCTGTGGATCAGAGTCCAACTGCATTAGCGTCTCTTCACGGTTACACCTTTGTCTTAGAGACTAGTTTCACACTGCTCTCCAGATCCATGCCAGAATAAGGTTGTACGGACAGAAAAAACTTTTTACCCCCCTTTTTGTTCCAGAAAAGGAATTCATCCTGCAGAGTAAATGTATTCAAAATTCCAGATGTGGAAAAGTCCCAGCTGTTTAGATGCTGTAATTTCTTCAGCACAGCTGAGATGGTTTTCTGTCTGTAAAATTGTTAATTCATTAATTATCTGCAGGAGACAAAGCAAACATTAATTTACTCAGTAGAGAAGCAAAGGTAATGAACCTAATCTGTTTCAAATGAATAATTTTAAAGTTTTATGAAGTTTTATGGCATATCCACTTCTCAACTGTGTTTCATCATGCATCAGCTGCTGACAGTCTGTGGTGAGCGGGTGATAACAGAACCCATGAGACCATGCAGGGTTAGGGTGCACTTGTTAAAGTAGTTTTGACAAATCCAAAGTAGTTAGGGGTAGCACCTCTGAAAACCCCTTTAGAATGTGTAACTCTGGATTTCGTGATCATTTAGTCAGCTATACCACCTCACAAACAGCCATGAATTTCATGAACATTAGCATGACTCCAAGGTAGTCATGTTCATTCAAAGTGACAGTAAAGGGAGGCTGATGACTATTGATATAATCATTCAGTAACCAATGTGTAAACTCAATTTAAAAAATCCCTAAGTGCTCAGATTATTGTCACATAAGTGGCAACAACTACAAGCAACAAACTAACCTGGGATGTAACCAACAAAGTGGAAAATCAATTAGTCATAGATTTGTTTATTAAATCACAGATGCTTCTTATTGAAAGCTTAAAATGTTGAGGTCAAAAAAATCCACGAAGCATCAAGCAGTTGCATGTATTTGCAAATATGGCCATTGAATATGTGTATATTTGCAACTATGGGTTTGCGCAGTCATGAGTGGTTTTGTGTATTTGGTGTCCTACCTTGTTATAAGGACTTCACACAACTGTAATGAGGGTACAGCATGGTCACCTCGGTGTGCAAGTCTCTGATAGCTTGTGAGGGTCAAGGGATTACAAACATGTCTTGTTAAATTAGGCTGCTGTGGCTGAGTGCTGTGACTGAGTTGGGGACTCAGCTGTCTAAGTGGAACCTGCGCCTGTCTTGGCGATGAGATATAGAAAAACATGGAGATCATATCACGGCACTTCTCCTTTGGGAGCTTAGCGATACCCGTCTTTTTTGTGTATGCTGTATCCCCAATCACATAAAGGCTCTCAAAGCGTGTCGATGGACTGTAACCAGATATGACTTAGATAAAAGAGCAAAACAACAAAGAAAAAAAACAAGAGGAAAAACAAACTTGTCTTTTAAACAGTAAAAAAAAAATCCAAAAGTGCATTTTTTTCAAATATCTCTTCTATTCATTTAGCACCTTCATGAAACCTTAATACCTTAATCTGTGGTTTTATGTGTTTTAATGAAAGCAGTGATGCAGGTGGGCCCTTCCATAACCAATCCTCTGACATCCAAAGCATTATTTTCCCAAGCCTAGTAAACGCAGCAGTTAATGTTTTGGCTAGGATCTTAGTGACAGATTATGTATCTCATTTTTTTTTTTTTTTTTTTTGCAAAAACACGAGTCAGGGTTCTTGATTTATGCATTACAAAGTTAAGGTTTTGCTTTTTTATGTTAAATAAAGCAACATTGCTTGTATTAGTTTGCATTGTTTCAAAGAAAGTCAGATACTGAACAAATAAAAACTAAAAAATCTTTTCGATTCTGCAATATTTCTTCCAAAAAATAGAATGGGAGCACAGTTTTACAGCACAGGACAAATGAAGTAGAGAGTGGGCTGTTGTATGGAGCTCACCAAGAAACATTTCCAAATTGTGTTATGAACAATTTAGCTAGTGCTTCTGTGTCTTGTTAAAGGACACTTTGGAAATAGAAATGGCTGCTGTAGATAACATATTTCTGATATATGGAGTCAATGGCCTTTTCAGTTACAGAACAGTCCCTTTTTCCCCCCTGGGGCAGTATGCCATCAGTGCATCTACCACAGCTACAGTTTATACTTTAAGCATCAGTAAATTGACATACATTCAATATTTTAAACTCAATGCCAACCTTCAGTAAGGAAACAGGTCTATGCAGACCATTTAGCAGCTACAAAAAGGAAGTAAAGTAGAAATGAAATACACCAAATGGTATACTTCTTAGATAAGTCAGCTTGTGTGCCGACTAACAAGTATTAACTAAATTAAAGTGGTGGTTAAAGAATATTCATGGAAGCCGGTAGGGAGAACAAAATAACTTGAACGTGTACATTGTACTCAACTGTCTTAACAATTTTTAGGCTATTATATACATTGAGTTTTTTTTTTTTTTTTTTTTTTTTTTTTTACTTCTGAGTGCTACAAAATGCATCACACCACCTGTGGTTAGTGGAAGTCCTTGGTTTTTGTCCAAAAAGGCAAACTTACTTTTGTTCAGTCAAACAAAAACTCTCGCCTTGCATCCGACTGTTTGACTTTTTCACACTTAACATTCGCTCATTAACAGCTGCATACTGACAGAAATAAAAATAACACACTTTCTACAAACATTAGTGGCATGTACTTGGAAGACAAAGTGAGTTTGTTAGGATATGACTGAAGAAAAAAACGTCATATCATGACGTGACTTATTGTTGAAACGGAGGGAATCTCACCAAAACCCTCCGCTTCAGAAACCAGTGTTGATTCAATATAAAACATAAATCGATGGACCACAGAGAGCTGGATAGTTATTTCTCATGTAAAGTCTTCTTGGTTGCTAAAATGTCATCCCCATCTCTTTTAGAAAGTTTACACAGAGAATAAATAGATACAATCTAATCAGCACATTTGAGATCAACAATATGTGATCCCAAATGAGACAGTGAAAGAGTCAGCATGTCTCAAAGCATCTTCCCATTGCTAAAAATGTGAATAATTGTTTCAAAATACACAAATTAACCGTTGGACATGCAGGTGTTAGTGCATAAGTTCCTGCAGAAAAAAAATGTGGTGTCCTTTTATCAACTTCACATATATCACCAGTTGCATTTGGCATAGTCGTAGAAATGAATAAAACAACTGACCTACTTTCACACCCTCCTTGTCCCTTGATTAACTTATCATTTAAATATATCTCTATCTATATACAGTGTGTTTAAATTTGAAAAACAAACAGTACATGACGAACAAAGAATATTCTAGATATCTGAGCTACCAGGTGATTTTTTTGTCACAGTAAAATCAAAATCTTGGTAAAATGCAAGGTGGAACACAGTGAAGTAAAGTACAGAAAAGAACGTTATCAACACAAATAATTGTGTGTTTGTTTCATGGGAGCACAGGAGGGTGTGATCAGTCCTCACAAGTTCGAAGGGAGTTTTGAACGGACAGTTTGAGATTCCAAATCTGACAAGTGCGTGGGAGAACTCTTTCTAGCAGGCAAGGCCACAGGGGCCCCAGGGAGCGGGGAATGTTGAGGGTGTCCTGGAGATGTCTGTATTGGAGGAGTCATATGCTCTGGTACTGAGCTACAAGGTTTGGGCACAAAAGTTGGAGAAGAAAATGGTGAAGGATAATATTCCGCAGAGGGGCGAGGAGTTTGGTGGCCTAGAGCCTGGGCCACTTCCAGGGGAAGAGATGGATGTGAGCTGGATAAATGCTTTAGGTCCTCAGAAAAACATCCTAGAGGCGAATCTCTCCCAGTTGTGTGTGAGTGGCTAGGAAATTGTGAAAGTAGAGGAGATTGAGGCATAAGCAAAGAAGTGTGGGATCCTGTGGCACTGGAAGGGTCGCTGTAGTGGAAAGTCCTACCTGTTACTGGACTTTGAATAGTAGGACTGGGAGCAACAGGGGTAAGGCAGGGAGAGGCATTTGCTGAGCCATACTGGGCGAGAGATGCCAATGCAGACCTCTCTAAGGACATCTGTTGAGGCAAGCAGCTAGACTGGAGACCTGCCAGGTTGACTTGACTGAGTGAAGAAGGAGAAGTTTCAGTAGCCTGTTGACTGGGTTGTCCTCTGGTGCAAGATGGGGACCCAAGTAGGGGATTCTGGAAGAGGTTTAAGCCACTGTTAGTTCTACCTCCTCCAGCAAACTGCTGTAGAGGAGCTGCTTGGGAAGGCTTGGGAGGTGTTTGGTTATGGAGTATCTGAATAGGAATGGAGATTGATGAACTGGTAGATATGGGGCTCTGACATCGGGAAGAACTAATATGACCAGTCACAGCCCCACCAGGACAAACTGAAGATCCTGCTGTGTGGCTCGTCAACATACGACCTACTCCTTTGCCAGTGAGTCCTCCTGCCTCACTCAAGGCTCCACCAGTGAAACTACTTGTTGATCCGCTAGAAGCTCTTCCTAATGATCCTCTGGGAATTGCAAATGCAGAATCACAAACTCCTTCAAACCCTGTCCCAGAACTAACACCAGAAACAACTCCAACTGATCCATCTTTTATCCCACCCATAGCTCCCCCAACTGTTGTCAAAACCAGTGATTCTCTAGAACTTCCGCCCACCGATCCTCTAGTAGCTCTTCCAATTGGTACTCTAGAAGTTCCTGTCATAGATACCATATCTTTGTCTTGTAACACTGAACCAGCCAATGGTCCACCCGGTTTCCCGCTTATGAACCTGTCACAAGCAGGACCTTGTGATCCCTCAGAGAGTCCTACAGCTGTTTCCCCAAAGATTCCATGTACCGATTCGGTGCCTCCTTTGAAGCCAAAATTCCCCCAGGAGTCATATCTGTCATCCCAGCTGTAAAGTCCTCCCCAGCCCAGTCTGTATCCTCTCCTGTGGCTTCTTCAACAGATGCACCACTTGCACCAGTTGAAGACCATCCTGTAGCACCACTACAACCTCCAACTGCCCCTCCACTAAGTCCTGACCCTGTGCTTCCACCTACTGATCCCTGATGGAAGAGATTTGAGAGTGGTGGGGTGCTGGGTCTAAAGGGTTGCTGGTGTACCGGTTGTGGGTGTAGTTGGGCCATGCTAGCTGAGGGTGAATCCGAGGATGAGTATAGACTAAAGGGAAAGACCGAAGGCCCTCCGTCACTGGGTCCACACCTTTTCCCATTAGTTCCTCGCTTGTCTTTACTTCCTGAAGCATGCTGCAAAGAGCCCGTTGTCCCAGAACCCAAAGTAATTTGCTGTGCTCGAAAAGAGGTCAGCAACGGCATGTCCACTCCAGTGCGTAACTTAGAGGGGGTGCTAGAGGGGGAGTCTATAGTAGAGCCAGATGCTGTGGCTGAGGGAACAAATGGTTGGAACTTCCGAAGTCGGTTGGGTGGTTCTCTCAGTGAACCCAGAACAGAAACTGGAGGTCTTAGGAGTGCTGATGGTAAGTGCGGATGGTGGGTCAGAGCAATTGCTACAGAAGTGGTGGCGGCTGCTGCCTGCAGTGGGGCTTGGATTAGAGGAGCCCAGATGACAGGAGTTGGGGAGGGAGGTGTCTGTGGTGGGACATTCTGCATGAGGTGAGCACAGTGGGCCATGTCCCTGTCGTGCTGCACGATCTGCTGAATGATCTCATTCTCTTGGTAGTTAAGCACACCAGAACTGAGGTCATGTTGCACCTTATGCTGCAGTATGGAGTTTTTCTTGCCTTTACCAGAAAGTCCCCCAACCAGACAAAAAAAAAAAAAAAAGACAAGAAGGATGACAAGAGAGAGAAGAAAAAAATATAATGAGAATAACTACAAATAGTCAGAAAAACAGTATTAAAGGTTCACACATGAGTGCTCTTTAGATCATTTTTAAATAGACATTGAAAAAACTAGTGGCTTTTGCAAATAGAACAAATATTACCCTTAATGTCAAGGGCAGAAAAAAAGCAGTTGAAATTGAGTCATATAATAAAGTATAATAGAGAAAAAATAGTACACAAGACACAAAAGAAAAATAACAAATAGATAACAAAATGTGATTTACAATTTACAATTTCCGGCTTTTTCTTCCTATTCCCAAATGAACACCAACTGTAGGCCATAAGTCGCTGTAGTGGAATGACTGCACCAGCAGCAATAGAGTTAATTTAAACGAGTTTCATTTTTAATTCAGTGTTAACAAAAGGCTGTTAAATCTGAACATATTGTAAATGGAAATGCAATTAGACTAAGATTTATTAGACCTAGATCCATTTTCTTTCATGACTTGTGATACATTAGCTGTGAGGTACTGTAACTACATCCAGTCTGTCCTGGTACCCTCTGAACCATTATCAACTGAATATTTAGAACAGATTTTGCAAAGTCCATCAAGACAGTAATTAATTTGTAGAGCAGTGCTGTATGAGTGACTCTGTTAAGGAAGAAGTGTGCACATGTGCATGAAACCCAAAAGAAAGGACACACACATGGCACACTCCAAAGAAAAAATACTATCAGCCTATCAAATCTCTTCAAATAGGAATTTTTCACAAAGAAACTCTCTAGAGCAATCTCTGTCTTTTATTCTACAGCAAGCTGAGCATTCAGCTATGTTTTCACAATGAAAGGGACACTGTACCACTATTCAGATGAATAGTGGTACAGTGTCCCTTTCATTGTCATTTGGACAGCCAACGTGAATGAATGTCATTGACAGTGCTTTTGAGATAAATAATGATTAACTTTACTCTACATTTGGCTTAAGTAGATGTTGTTTTAGTTTTCAGATTTCTCTAATCTTACCTATACGGTCCAGCCTGTCCAGCGCAACAGTCTCAAAGGCCCTTCTCATCATTGGATATTCTTCCAGGACTTCATTGAAGTTATCGACAGACAGTGAGTACAGGCGACAATATGTGTCGGCTCGAACACTGGCTGTCCTCCTGCCTCGTGTCAGTAAACAAATCTCTGCAAAGCAACAAGATAACAGATAACACATCATTACACGACATGTTCAATAGACACTTTATTCAAGAACAGTAATTTAAGGAAACTACTTTATTTTTAAAAATTAATTAATTTTTTTTTTATTTTATTTTTTTTTACAAAACTTAACACTGTTTTTTTTATAAAGAAAATATCTGAAGGAAATATAAACATGTTTAACTGGGCCAGAATCCTTTTTTGAGCAGCTTAAAAGAAGTTGCTGTTCATAGATTTTGTGTTGGTTTAATTAAAACTTGATCATGACATCTACTCCAATGTAAACAGCACCGTGTTATTGTGCTGATGCCACAGTAGATTTCTTCTGATTGCCTTATGTTGTGAAGATTTTGATTCTGTGATTCAAAAAGTATTTCTGGTTATGTCTCTGTTTAAGTTAAATACAGTACATTAGTCTGACATTTGTTTTTGATTTAAAACATAATGTGTAACTCTACTATTTAAAGCCAAAAAAATCTAAATTTAAAAAATTAAATAAAATATAGTCATGTCTGTTCTAACTTACTGGTATAACCTTAGTTTTGTAAGGAAAGAAACAAAGGCTTATGTGAGAATTCTTCTGGATTTATTTAGATCATAACTGTTACATTTCTATACTGAAAAATGGCTTTGCACATAGCTGTTAGTTGTAACTCTGTAAAAGAAAAACATAAACATTTAATAGGCAATAAAAATCCATTAAAAATAGATTTGAAACAATCTTGTTTTGATATGTTTACGTTTGTTTTAATGATGTGTTTTCTGAATAGCTTGTGAGATGCATATAACAAGATAGATTGATAAGGAACCAGCATTTGGGGACTAGTGTTAGCAGTGCACCACCTTTAGGACTGAAGAGATGTGATATTTATAATGCCCACATTGCTAAGATTAACTTAACTCGAATTAGCCCAGTTTTTTTTTTTAATCATTTTAAAACTAATTTTATCAGCCAGCCAAACAGCATTAACAGCAGCAAAATTACTGGGCAGACTATAGGTCTTTTTTTGTTCCGCTGAGCTATAAAAGGCCCAAAGTGCTGCTTCTGTTCCACATCTGTGGCTTTCACTCATAGCACAAGGCTGAGGGTAAGGTATATTTCCATGTGGGAAGCTGTCTTCTAGGTGAATTTGTCTTTACAATAGTGCTGTCAATCAATGAAAAAAAAAAAAAAAGATTCACAATTTTGGATTTTTATTAATCCTAATTAATTAAAATGCTTTAAGAGTTAAATTTTATAAAACAATATGCAGCTTTCGAAGAAAAAAAATCCAGAGAGAAAATGTTTCCTTTATTTTTACTGTCTGAAATTTTTAAATTTGTGTTAACTCAGAAGTGTAATTTGTGTGCACAAAACCCATTTGAAACAAATGAAGGAGGGTGCAGCTTTATCATACAATGAGTCTAAAAGATGCATATGCACATGTACAATTACAAAAGTTAACTGCATTAGACTTTAAAGCACATCTAGTGTATTCTATATAATACAAAATGCCATAGAAAAATAAAAAAACAACTAAAAGACAGTTCTAAGCACTTCTGTTTTTCTTATGTTGGTTGTGCATTTTAGGAAATGAGGGATAGTCTTTAATGCCTGTGTTGCACAATCCATGTTCTTACACTGACTGCTGTCCATGTCATTTTGATTTCTGTTTAAAATAGTTTAAAATAAATATGGTGTACTCACCCCTCTTTATATAACTACTGCACTGTTTAAATTGTAATTCCTAAAATGTTAGTGGGAACATCCAACCATTGTAGAAGACAATTTATTCTGTTCCAGAACCATCAATTTGCAGCACTTTATTTAGTTCTGAACTATACCATCCCCTTACTATAATAAGGAAACAACAGAAAAAAGTTACATGTTTCACTGTTTTTATTAAAAGAGAAGTAAATATAATCCAATGCATCTTTTCAATGCAATAAGCAAAAAAAAAAAAAAAAAAGTCAACATATAGCAGCAACAAACTTATAAAATGTGAATATATTATAAAAAATGTTGTGGTAAATATCTAGTTGAATTTAGGATTTTCAGAAATTTTAAAGATTTGGAACTGGATGAACATTCATGTGGTCTGATAGAGTAAAAGTGGTTGAAAGTGTGTTAAACCTACACATCCTGTGTGAGAATGGGTTGGTTAAACACCATCTTGAACACAGATTGGTCACCAAGCTGACAGATGATAATGAAAAGTAATGGAGCCATCTCTATGCAGTAGTTTCAGTCCCACCATCACAACAAGATCTGCAAAAAAAAAACAACCTTTTCTCTGTCTTGTTGAAAGTAGATTATTTATTTTGGGTGAATAAGTGTTTCGCTGAAAAGCAGTGCCTTGGATATAGATAAGCGTAAACAAGAACAAAATACTGCTCAGTAAAAAAAAAAAAAAAAAAAAAGCTAAAGTATAAAGCCTTTTAAACATCCTAATATATCAACATCATGACGTTAAACAACCCTTTCTATATATTTTAGGAGTAAATATGAATACTGGTAGTTGTGCAACAATTTTCTTGTTAATCTAAATTATTTTTAGGAAAAAAAGTGTTAAGGATGCTTGAGTTCAGACAGCTGACCTTCTGTATACAAGCATTTGTGAGTTTGCATTAGCTAAAAATGCATTAGTTATGACGCAATACAAACACCTAGACTGTTGGGGTTTGAAATAAATGTAGGGGTTTTACTGGGCACCTTCTTCTATTGGGAAAAAAATACTGTTGTTACACTGACGGATAGAAATGCAAAATAAAGTAAAATGTAAAGTGACATGAGGAAAAAACAGCTGCAGTCCAGTGAAACAGACACAATAGGCCATCATATAAGCCCACAGAAGAAAAAAATAAAAAAATAAAAATGGCCCAAACAGGTGTCTGACTATTTTCGTGCCCAAGAGTCAAAGATAGTTCAAGAAAGAAGGCTAAGTACTAAACTATAACCAATTAATTAGTGAATAAAACCAGAGGTGCGGTAGGAATTGTCATTTTACACAGTAAAGCTGGTAAAATGTCATTATTGACTATGTGATGAGACTGAAGGACTGTTCTGTAGCTTTAGCTTGCTGTCCTCTGTCGCAGACAGGAAAGCTTGAAGTGGAGTGGTTGCTTTTAATATCAGATAGATGTGGGTCAGGGAATTGTTTGTGCTAGAACTACGTTTTTATTTTGAGGAACGAAAAAGGGGGAACTTGTTGATATTAATCAACGTCACTGGGCTTTTTGAGCAAAGGTATTTCCCAATCCTCTTAGAATCCAATCAGAATTATGCCTGAGGCTCGCATACCATTTTTTTATGTGTGAATGCTGGTAGAATCATAGCAAAAAAAAAAAAAAAAAAAAAACATGATGGAAGTTGTTTTGAATGAGTCCAGCTGGTATGTAAGCAAGACTGCTGCAGGCCCAGGATTGGATAACTTGCTTTCGGTGAAAGCAGAAATGACAGAAATATAGCATATTTGATCGAGAAAGACAGATGGCAAAGCACTGCTATATTTTGCTTATGGAAGCCCAACTGCAAAGGATGAAGTTAAACTGGAGGCCTAAAGTGCTTTTTTAAGTACTCTCACTGTGGCCTGAAGATCTCTTTAAACATGCACTAGGAGTCTAATTTGTTTCGAAGACATTAGACATAAAGGAAGTGACTGCTAAAATGAGTGACAACATTCAGTGTATAGGTAGCCCCTTCTTGCTATTATCATTTTCCTGCAAGGTGCATTCCTAATGGACAAACCAAACCTCATTTCAGAATATTCTCTGATCATGTAACTGGAAGAATGAAAAAGCAAAGTTTAAATGCAACCCTTGAGAACCAGGAGAAAAGAGAAAACCACGGGACAGCATGTGTCTTCTGGTCACTGAGTGTAAAGTGGTTATGATTGTGTGCAATGGTCTGAAAACAGTGACAGGGGAACTGATAATGGGAAAATGTGTAATTTGATAGGATGGAGAGTGAGGAATATATACAATATAAAACATAAAACACAACCTCTTGCCAGCTGGGCTACTGCGCAGAAAAGAGACCATGACTGCTCGTTCATTGAAAAGGCAGGGAGAATTTGAAATATGGTTACCATTGAGCATCTATGCCTCCACACACTAATGTTTTCACACGTGTTCTTTGAGTGTAATGTAAGTGTGTGCTAGTGGGGCAGCCCTGGTTTTGGCTGCTCCGGGGATCCATTTCCCGCAGCACTGCAGCAGTAATCCTCTCTGGAGAAGAGCATCACAGCTCTGTGTTAAATCCTCCCGTCCTGCAGCTCTCTGGATGAACCCAACACTGACAGGATGAGGTACTGAGCTGCAGTGAGCCCTCTGACCTCTTCAGCAGCCTCCGCAAAAAGCAAATAAAACCTAGCTTTTTAGAGAGCTATTTAGAAAATATAGCACTGTTTGATGATAAATAATAAAAGGTTTGAAAACATCTATGAATTGAGGGTGAATTTCTTTTTCTTTGGTCCTCTAATGGACTGGTCCTCTGGTCAGGATGAACCCAGTCCCTTTCCCAAAATGGCTGAAATAGCCTCCTGGGGATCTAAGTGACACCGTACAGGATGGGAAATAAAAAAACATGAAACAAGGGAATGAAGACGTCTATGAGAGTTTAGAAATTAAAAAGAAATGTTGATGCTATCACAGAAACCATGTCACAGGTCTTCCTTGTCAAGGCTGGTTTCTTCTTTTGAAAGAAAAACTGCAAATTGGATAGTTGTTCTGGCCTGAACATTTAATTCTTCATGCTGCCCTTGCAGTGCTGCTCAAATCACTGAGTTTCCACTGCACTAAGAATTATGACACAGATCCAGGACAAAACTTCAAGTCTAGCTTCCATCACTTCCCAATTTGGCTTCAATTTCCACCCCCAGAAGACCAAGATCCTGAAGATTAACTACCAGCTCAGAGCCAGTGAAGCTTGACGACAACAACCTGGAAGACCATGTATCTTGGCAGTATGATGAACTAACAGAGAGGAATGGACAAGGATGTAAAAACTCACAATGGAAAGCCGAGGTCATCCTTCATCATCCTCAAGAACATCTGGATATCCCACCTCATCAAAACGTGCACCAAGATTCACCTGTTCAACTCAAATATCAAGTCTCAAATATAGGGAACTGAAACACGAAGATTGATAAAACCTAACATCAAGAGATTACAGACTTATCAAATCTTGTCTAAGAAGAATCCTGAAGATCCACTGGCTGGAAACCATTACCAACAAAGACCTCTGGCAAAGAGCAAACCATGCGCTAGTGGAAGAAGCGATAGAAAGGAAAAGATGGGGTTGGACCAGCCAACCATGAGGAAACCAACATCCAGCATTACCCATCAGCCCCTGACCTGGAATCCCCGGGGGAATAGAAAGCAAGGAGGACCAAGGAAGAGAAGTGACCTGGAGGCTGATGTCAAGCTGATTGGTCACACTTGGAGGGAGCAAGAAAGTATCGCCCAGAACAGAAGATGATGGCGGGGAGTTATTGATGGCCAGTGACTAACCAGGAATACAAGGCTAGTTACAATGGTAACTAAAATAGTTCTAAATCTAAAGCAGTTTTAAATGGTAAATGGCGTATACTTATAAAGCGCTTTACAGTCACAGACCCACTCACCCATTCACACACACAGTCACACACTGATGGTGGCTCCGCTGCCAAACACTGGCGCCAACCTTCCATCAGAGGCAATGTGGGGCTCAGTGTCTTGCCCAAGGACACTTGACACATGGGCGGCAAGGCGGGAATCGAATCTGCAATCTTTCGATCACAGCCCTTTCCACTGCACCATGGCCGCCTCTAATAGGAGGACGACTTCTCATAGTAAGCAAAAGCTCAAGATTCAGTCCCTCTCACTGTGTTCAGAATGTACCCCACTAAGGGTCCCGAGTTTCACCCTGACTCCCTTTGTTTGACCAACCACAGATACAGTGTACGCAACAAAAAAAGTAACACCTCTACTGGTTTGTACAAGATGAGACATTTTACTTTTTGCAGAGCATGACCCAACCGTAACTCACGTTCATTGAGGTGGTGTTGTATGCCCCCAATTGAAATGCAAGTCTACTGCAGCATTGCTTGCAAGGAGAAATTGAGAATAAAGCAAAAGCAAATGCTCCCTATCTACCTGTAGATGAGCACAGAAAGGGATTTGTTACTACTTGTTTGGATTATATTAAAACTAGATTTACTTTATTTCATTACATGTACAATATAGTGGGATAATTTATAGCAGATGCCAAATATGCAAGAAAATGTAAAATTAGAAATGAAAAGGTTCATTTCAAGCAATCAAAGTTAGAATACATAAATGAAAAGTTGATATGTACAGATTATGATTATTAAACAATGTGTAAAATATTTATTGCTATGTGTATTTCTCAATCTTGAACATTAATTGATTATATCCTAAGTGAAATATTTAAAAAATGTTTTGATCATAACAGGGGCCATAGCATAAAATTCAGTTGCAAATGTGGTTATTTACTTATCTATCAGGTCGCCGTTTTTTAGTCTGGAGTTATTATATTAAAATATACTTGGTCACAGTAAATTTTGTTGTGCTGCTATGACAATCCACAAACATGATGCACCTCTTCAGGTATTATTTTAGCAAAAATTGGCTTCACTTTTATCCTTGTTACACATATGTTCTGGTTATGTTTAAAATATGAAACATTTGCTCCTGTACAAAGCAATATTGAGGGAAAGACTTCTTGCACAAGTTGCGTTAAGTTTATTTATGAATGCTCTATATTTTCACTGCTCACTTCCTTCCCCGTGACTCATTGCAATACTCTTAAATCCTGCATGAAATTATAGAGCAAGATTGGTTGCTTGGCTTGAATTCTGTGAGGATCATGAGTTTTTTCCTGAAACGTACAGCTGCTTCAAAAGTTGCTCATTTCTCTGCTGACCCTACCAACGATGAGGTGAATATTAATCATCCAGAAACTGTGGATTTATTTTAACTCAATTTACTAAAGCTATTATACCATCACGACATAAAAATGATAAACTGTAGTTTTAGCTTGAGGTTTAACCATAAACCGTGAAGTATTTTTCCCCTCACTTAAGGGACAATGCATTCATTAAAATTAAATGCCACCAACTAAAATTGGGTGTTGCTCTGAGAAAGTAGGACTAAGACGTCATGCTCTGTGACCTTGGGAAGAACATGCATGGCTGGTTTTCTGCCGGATGGTGGTGTGCGTGTGTTCAGAGCTCTTACTGGAAAGATGCTTCCCTTGAGTCTCTACGCAAGCTCTCAAAGATGTGTTTGGATGTATGTTGGGAGTAAATGTGTGTGTAGGAGTAGGGGGAGAGACAACAAGAGAAAAGGTGGATTTATAGTACCTTTTTGAGACTGTGGTTTAAAAAATGTGAAATATGGTAAGTAATGACATAACCATGAGTTCATCAACACATTTATTTCAGACTCCTTGCACAGATTTAGGGGTGACATTTTTAAAGATGAGGACTTGAGAGCAAACATGACTGTATAAAATGCAGATAGCAATTCAAAACACTAGTTTGACTTTTCTTTGCTCCTAAAGTTCTACTAAAACCTATTAAACTTGTGTCGTCCAAGCTTTACCCAAAACTGTTTAGAATATGATATCCAGGATGTTAAATATGCACAAACCTGAAGGATCTCATACATGCTAAGTGTTCCAGGTTAAAGCGCTGAGATAGAAAGTTTAAGACAATTATTATATCGATTTTTTTAAGCTGTTCAAGCAATTCAAGTTATTTTCTCATAAGTGTCTGTCTAGCCCCTCTGGGATGAATAAAGTTGGGTTAGTTGAATGTCTTTCATTTTTTAGGCAGCTCCCTAAACATGTTTTTGTCGTTTGGCTGCTGTTTCTGCATACTTGTTATATGCACATAAGTTTGCAGATACAGTTGTAAAACAAGACTTTTCAGTCAGAGTGGAGGTGATCTTGTGCGGGTTTCCAAATCCATAAAAACACCTCAAAACTTGTATAATTCTGACCCAATGTTGATGTTTCATTAGGTCCATACCATGGCTTCTTCAGTGCATCTCTATAACCCTTTTATACCCCTGTGGTGCTGAATGAACTGTCATGTCTGTGCCATTTTGGGCAAATTTAGAGGTCTCAAAATACCATATGGTAATAAACAGCACAATCAAAAATCATTTGACCAGATTTCCTTCAGAAAACCGGTTACTTCAGTGCATATGCATGCAGGTTATACAAAGGTCTATACAAAAACAAAATAAATCCAATTTATATATTTCAACTGGCAAAGATAACTTGAAATGATAGTTTTTTGTTATGACCAGATATAATGTTTTCTGTTCTTTAGGCCTGTTGAGAAATTGTTTGATTTCCAAGAGATTGTTGAAAAGTTTTGGGCTTTTTTTTCTTCTAAAAAACATCAGCTAAGAAGTTTTATTGAAATTTAACGAAAATGATTTCATAAAAACGCATTGTAGGTCATGTGGATGAATTGACGTCCGTTTGGTTTGATATTTCAGACGCAACTCACTGAAACTAACTAACGACAGTTTGCTTTAATGGAAACTGATGATAAAAAAAATAATAATTTAATGCAAAAAATTTTATTTATTTATTTTTAAACCAATGTTTCATGTATTTTAGAAGAGAAACTTTTCGCCACATTTAGCAACGTCTTAATTAATTTACGAGTCAATGTATTTCAAAGTAATAAGTATGTCTAATCACCACCCTTTTAGAGCAGACATATGATGCAGAGAAAAAATCCCCTTTGTGCTTTAAATAGTGATGTGAACTCCAATGTTTGCACTCGTTTTTGTTGCATAGCTTTTCACAGCGTGACTTAGTCAGCAACGCTTTGACAGATATTTGAAGCAAGGACACATTTATAAATAAGATAGCTGATGGCTGCAAAGAGTCATGGACTTTAGATTTGATTGGTGAAATAGAGATACTGGATAACAATGTTTTGGGATCTGAAAATAAACTTTCATGCAAACACAATGACGCAAAAACAATAGTATTAATAAAATGACGAGTCTTTTACTTTATAGAACAAAAGAATGGAGAGATGCACTGAACATTACCCTCTATAAGAGACAAATGAACACTATGAGGTTTACCAAATAAACTTTGGAACCGAATTAAATGATTAAATAGTCCTAATTTTCTTTTTGATGGATCAACTGGTAGGAATAACAAAGGCATATTCATTATTAAAGTTTCATTGTACTTCTTTATTTGACAAGCTGAGTCAATTATAACTGTCTTCAAAGCTTTCAAGATCACTTTTTTAAACATTTACACATCATGTGGTGTCTGAAAACATCTGAGCATGCACATTTATACTTTTTTTTCTCAGTGTAAAAAAATAAGGGCAGCTTTATTCAACGTCAAGAGTTTGTAATGAAAAATATGAGCAGGACTTGGATTGTGATAAAGTTCTTGTGTCCTGCAGCCTGGTTTGGCCAAGTTCACCTGGACTCCGAGTCCTGCTGTCAGCCCCCATCTCCCTCCCTGATAGTGCCCTCAGCCTACAGAGCAGACACTCTAACCTTTGAAACATCGCAGCAGGATGCCTGATTCCCTGTGACATGTCATGCTCGCTCCCTCAGCATTAGCATAGCTGCACAAACACCTCCTATTTGGTTGGCATACGCAGACAGGAAGGCGATATCTGTGTTTGCAGCTGATGCAGAAGCTCTGTCACATCTCATCCTTGCACTTTCACCCCCAGAGCTGAGATTGGTCATGTTTATGTTGGGGAGAGACCAGTGGCCTGATAACCAGACCTGTTCAATGGTTCATTTAGAAAACGAGAGAAAGAGATGTGGGTCTTAACTCATGTTTTTGCAGTTTAAGATTATTAACTTCAAACTGTTTTTAACATTTATAATCACACAGTTAAACTTTATGGGAAAATGTGGTATTTGTTGACCACAGCCTGGATAAAGATCTACAGCAAACAAATTTTTTCAATTCAATTTTATTTTATTTATACAATCTCAACAAATCTCAACCTGAACCGTCTCAATGGGCTTCACACGAGTATTTATGCAAAGAACATAGAGTCAATCATAAAAATATATGGCTGGGCAATAAATCAATATAATCGATGAATTCACATTTTTTGTTTTAGATGATTTACTTTTGGAAAATCGAGATTTTATTTTCTCAGCTCTCTGCTTTCTTGGGCTTCCATTGTTCGAAGTAAAGACATCCCGCCCGTCTGTCTCTTGCAACGAGCAGACATGAGAACGGCAGCAAGCAGAGGAGCTTCTTCCACGAGGCCAAAAAAAAAAGCTTGCTGCATATTTTCAAGTGCACGTGACATGTAAAGAGCTCCGCCAACTCCCATAGCTTCCATTCACTTCACTGTGTAGCGTTTAGCTTAGGCTGATGGAACAGCAGGACGTGGCGGCTTTTAATGGGATCTGAACAGAAATGGAGGATAAAATGGCTGGACTCACATCAGCAACAAGAAGTTTAATAATAATAATAATAATAAAGTCTAAAGTGTTGATTTGGAGACAGTAGTGTTGTTGCACACTGATGCTATCATGCTGCGGCGGTATATGTTACGCTTACGGGCTGCGGCGTTTGTCCACAGTTTGTCATTTAATCTCAGAGAATATTTTCACGGAGCATACTTCAAGACATGGCGGATAAATACACCAAATTTAATTCAAGGGACATTCATAAAAACTATTTTCTAAATACAATAGCAGACGTGAATCCACTTTGAATTAAACTTTATCAACAATATCTAACATTACAGAAACAGAGTTGAGCTGAAAAAGCAGTGGAGTGATCTTTGTGAAACAAAAAATGTAAATGGATTTGCCATAAATTCTTGTTTACTTGTTTATTTGTACAGGTATTTAATTTACACGTGGCGATGTTGCAAGAAATCTGGCAAACTTCACCTTCACTGTTCAGTACCCTGGTGTTGAGTCACACTGGTTGCATTTTTGGCTAAAGCTGTCCTTGGATGGACTTTAGGTCAGTGAATCGGAGCAATATTGATTAGTTGAAATGAACCAAAATTGACTATGAATTGCATCAGTAACCACATATTATGATATGGATCAAAGGGTTAGTAAAAAAAAAAAAAAAAAAAGGTTACACCCCTACACGTGATAAGGAACTAAGCACTTGTTCGTGCTTTCTTGAGTTTTCACAGTGCTGCAAAATGAAAGAATCAAACATCTAGTTCAGGACGTCAAACAGACTCAATCTGAACTGCAGGGTGAAAATATAAAAAGGTGACTGTTGACATCCACAACCCTTTGTAGCTTAAAACAATTGACTGTGTATAGGATCTGGACAGAGTGACCTCTTGCCCCTCACTTTTTAAATAGGAAGTAGCAAAATGTTCAAAAAAGCTCAAATCCCATTGACTTTTTATTGAGAAATAAACCGCTATTACTTGGTCAGTATAATTGTCAGAATAACGTTCTGATACCCTTTTTTAACACGTTCTCATTAATCATAGTTTATTTTTGTGATGCTTTTTTCTTTACTGTATGTTATTCAAGTTAAAAACTGACCATTCAGATGCCTCAATAAAAGAAGGTGGTATCTCTTCAAATGTTTGATTGACATATTCTCCCAATCCCACTTTCAAGTGGTAGAGGTGTAGAATTACAGCAATCTCACTCCCGATTGGTCAGAGTGGTTGCAATAGAAATAATGACTCAGATCGACTAGGATAATCACTGCTTACTTTCAACATCTGGCACCAACATAGTGGCGTCTATTTTTGCAAAAAAAAAAAAAGTCGACTGAACTGACTTCATTTGGTCGAAGCCAGAAGCCAGAAGTCGTTTTCAATGCAAGACATTTTACTTACTTGATCCAGTTTTCATTTACAGTAAATGCTTAAAATACGCAATAAAGATCATTTCTTGGCCATACATTCTAGCAATTCCAAATTGCCCATAACATTTACAGAAGCAGGTTCAGAAACGGACTCACTTCATTACTAACAATCCAACACATTTAAGTCATTCTATCTGCTGCAATGCAGGTGTATAATTCCCCTTTCTAATAAGTATTCTTTCAAAAGATGTAATATAATAAGTACAACAAAAACTGTAACTAGTGACTGACCAATGATTTGGATGATTTGCAGTGTGATCAGATATCTCTCTGCAAGGATGTGATATAAAATGCCTTAATTTGAACTTAAGTGAAGTTATATGGGTTCTAAATCGTGAATTCAGTCATTATTTAACAGCTTAGTAAGTGTGAAGATAAGACAAAAGAAGAAAGAGTGGGGAGGATTCCATATTGTTGTTCACAGACTCTTCAAGTGAAGGGAACAACACGTAACAAATCAGTGCAAAGCAAACTGTGCAATCATACCGAGACCCCTCTCCAATCCCATGACTGACTCTCAAGCTTTTTTATGACCACAAGCTGCTACAGTACAAGTCACGTACTTGGAGCAGAAGTGAAACGTCTTAGCAGCTCAATCAGACACAGCACTTGATAAGCACCTCCAACTGGCATGCAGGGCCACCACAAGGTCACTGAGCTCTGCTTGAACCAAACGACAGCCACAGTTGGCACTGGAAACAATATACCATAACAAAGTATCCTCCTCAGTTCAGGCACAGGGAGGGTAGAGGCGATGCTGTTCTGATAAGTGTTTCAATGTTGAGCAATGAATAGAGAAATAGGCGAGTGTACGGTGGGGGTGGAGGGTGCATGTTTTCTTTCTGAGCCCAAAGCAGTGTCCAGAGAGGAGCCTTGGCAGCGCTCCATCTGTCCCTTGGCGTGAGTACCACAGTCACATTACATTTCCCCCTCTCCACTGGATCGCTGCGTGCCTAGCTGACGCTCCCATCCAGGACATGTCATGTCCACTTTAGACTTTAGGCTCCCTGGCTCGAGCTAATCCAACAGCTAACAAACTGGAGCAGACTGCAGAGAATATAATTGTGTAAATAATTCAGGTCGTCTTTGAATAAATGAGCAGAAGGCAACGCAAGTGTGCTGAGACCTTGATGAAACGATACGAAGGAAATCTGTCGTACTGTAAACCAGAGATGACAAAAGGGAAAGATCTCCAGCAAATGAAGAGCTCCATATTTTTGTCCAAAAGCTCACACGACTGTAGAACAGAGCAATCGGTGCAGAAAAGATGTACAGTTCCTCGTCTTAAAAAAAAGAGAAGAAATAGCTGCTTTTACTTCCTTCTTGCTCATACTGACAGCCACACTGAAAATGTCCCTGTGCTGATCCTGCACCAATTAATTTCATGAATGACTAACTCATGTTTGGTAACAAACTCCCAGTGGCTCTAGGCTTTCTCACAACCCTCCACCCCTGCATCCCCAGAGCAGTGGCACTACAAAATAAATCAAAGGATAATGGAGTCAAAAGCCTTGTGTCTACATTGCGTCGAGTAAAAAATTAAAGATCCAAGGCTCAACATTAAAGGGAGTTTGTGTTGGAGAATTCACACCTTTGCACTTTTTGTGTGTCAAATTATCCACTCTTACTCTCAAAGAAAAAGACAGAAACATTAGAGAACTGTCCACTCAGCAAATGTGTGAAGCTCACACATAGTGCCATCACCAGAGTACACGTGCCAGAGAAAGACACATGTAGTTCATAATTTTCTGGATCTGAAGAATACCTTGGTGGGACCAAAGACGAGATTTAAAAGCGCCCTTGAGAGATCCTTGGCCATGTTTGTCTAAGTGTTGATTAGTTTTGGCATATGAAGCCACAGACTCCCTGCTATCTTTTCATCATTTTTCTCGAACCCCCCCAGAGAGAGGCCATAGAGATGGACTTAAGCAGGCAAAGTGTAATTAAACTTCTACTGGCAGGTCATGTGCTTTTAAATGCTGTGTCAACGCTTCTAATTATGTAACAGTGTGATCTGAATGAAGTGCTGTCACCAAGCAAATTAATTGGTATTTGGTAAGGGCAGTATGGCAGCATTGTCTTCAACATATGTCATGGCCTCAGTACGAACATGACAGGGCTGTGAATTGTCAGACCCTGATTAGGAATATCGCAAAGGATATAATAAGTTTGGATTATTTGACTCATTTTCAGCATTCATGTGGTGTATAATTTCACAGCTTCCTGACCTGTTTGACATTTGAATGCACAAATCTCAGTTTGCAGAGCAGCAAGTGCTGTTTGAGTAACACGGATTTGCCCTTCTTTCATCACCACCATATAGCCCCTTTCAAACTCAGCTGCTTCAAGTTAAAATTAAAACTCAGACCAACCTGGTCAAGTGCTGCCTTTCAGGAACACTGAGCAGAATACATTTGATAAAAAGACTCCTTCTGCGACTGCATTTACTTTCATGTAAATAGTACAGAAGTGAATCAGAATTCTCTAAAACAGGGTGAGAATCCATGTGGCCTTTAGATGTGTAA